>OX387632.1:0-5000000 GCA_947568825.1 Sphinx pinastri
ACCTAACCTAACCTAACCTAACCTAACCTAACCTAACCTAACCTAACCTAACCTAACCTAACCTAACCTAACCTAACCTAACCTAACCTAACCTAACCTAACCTAACCTAACCTAACCTAACCTAACCTAACCTAACCTAACCTAACCTAACCTAACCTAACCTAACCTAACCTAACCTAACCTAACCTAACCTAACCTAACCTAACCTAACCTAACCTAACCTAACCTAACCTAACCTAACCTAACCTAACCTAACCTAACCTAACCTAACCTAACCTAACCTAACCTAACCTAACCTAACCTAACCTAACCTAACCTAACCTAACCTAACCTAACCTAACCTAACCTAACCTAACCTAACCTAACCTAACCTAACCTAACCTAACCTAACCTAACCTAACCTAACCTAACCTAACCTAACCTAACCTAACCTAACCTAACCTAACCTAACCTAACCTAACCTAACCTAACCTAACCTAACCTAACCTAACCTAACCTAACCTAACCTAACCTAACCTAACCTAACCTAACCTAACCTAACCTAACCTAACCTAACCTAACCTAACCTAACCTAACCTAACCTAACCTAACCTAACCTAACCTAACCTAACCTAACCTAACCTAACCTAACCTAACCTAACCTAACCTAACCTAACCTAACCTAACCTAACCTAACCTAACCTAACCTAACCTAACCTAACCTAACCTAACCTAACCTAACCTAACCTAACCTAACCTAACCTAACCTAACCTAACCTAACCTAACCTAACCTAACCTAACCTAACCTAACCTAACCTAACCTAACCTAACCTAACCTAACCTAACCTAACCTAACCTAACCTAACCTAACCTAACCTAACCTAACCTAACCTAACCTAACCTAACCTAACCTAACCTAACCTAACCTAACCTAACCTAACCTAACCTAACCTAACCTAACCTAACCTAACCTAACCTAACCTAACCTAACCTAACCTAACCTAACCTAACCTAACCTAACCTAACCTAACCTAACCTAACCTAACCTAACCTAACCTAACCTAACCTAACCTAACCTAACCTAACCTAACCTAACCTAACCTAACCTAACCTAACCTAACCTAACCTAACCTAACCTAACCTAACCTAACCTAACCTAACCTAACCTAACCTAACCTAACCTAACCTAACCTAACCTAACCTAACCTAACCTAACCTAACCTAACCTAACCTAACCTAACCTAACCTAACCTAACCTAACCTAACCTAACCTAACCTAACCTAACCTAACCTAACCTAACCTAACCTAACCTAACCTAACCTAACCTAACCTAACCTAACCTAACCTAACCTAACCTAACCTAACCTAACCTAACCTAACCTAACCTAACCTAACCTAACCTAACCTAACCTAACCTAACCTAACCTAACCTAACCTAACCTAACCTAACCTAACCTAACCTAACCTAACCTAACCTAACCTAACCTAACCTAACCTAACCTAACCTAACCTAACCTAACCTAACCTAACCTAACCTAACCTAACCTAACCTAACCTAACCTAACCTAACCTAACCTAACCTAACCTAACCTAACCTAACCTAACCTAACCTAACCTAACCTAACCTAACCTAACCTAACCTAACCTAACCTAACCTAACCTAACCTAACCTAACCTAACCTAACCTAACCTAACCTAACCTAACCTAACCTAACCTAACCTAACCTAACCTAACCTAACCTAACCTAACCTAACCTAACCTAACCTAACCTAACCTAACCTAACCTAACCTAACCTAACCTAACCTAACCTAACCTAACCTAACCTAACCTAACCTAACCTAACCTAACCTAACCTAACCTAACCTAACCTAACCTAACCTAACCTAACCTAACCTAACCTAACCTAACCTAACCTAACCTAACCTAACCTAACCTAACCTAACCTAACCTAACCTAACCTAACCTAACCTAACCTAACCTAACCTAACCTAACCTAACCTAACCTAACCTAACCTAACCTAACCTAACCTAACCTAACCTAACCTAACCTAACCTAACCTAACCTAACCTAACCTAACCTAACCTAACCTAACCTAACCTAACCTGAACCTAACCTAACCTAACCTAACCTAACCTAACCTAACCTAACCTAACCTAACCTAACCTAACCTAACCTAACCTAACCTAACCTAACCTAACCTAACCTAACCTAACCTAACCTAACCTAACCTAACCTAACCTAACCTAACCTAACCTAACCTAACCTAACCTAACCTAACCTAACCTAACCTAACCTAACCTAACCTAACCTAACCTAACCTAACCTAACCTAACCTAACCTAACCTAACCTAACCTAACCTAACCTAACCTAACCTAACCTAACCTAACCTAACCTAACCTAACCTAACCTAACCTAACCTAACCTAACCTAACCTAACCTAACCTAACCTAACCTAACCTAACCTAACCTAACCTAACCTAACCTAACCTAACCTAACCTAACCTAACCTAACCTAACCTAACCTAACCTAACCTAACCTAACCTAACCTAACCTAACCTAACCTAACCTAACCTAACCTAACCTAACCTAACCTAACCTAACCTAACCTAACCTAACCTAACCTAACCTAACCTAACCTAACCTAACCTAACCTAACCTAACCTAACCTAACCTAACCTAACCTAACCTAACCTAACCTAACCTAACCTAACCTAACCTAACCTAACCTAACCTAACCTAACCTAACCTAACCTAACCTAACCTAACCTAACCTAACCTAACCTAACCTAACCTAACCTAACCTAACCTAACCTAACCTAACCTAACCTAACCTAACCTAACCTAACCTAACCTAACCTAACCTAACCTAACCTAACCTAACCTAACCTAACCTAACCTAACCTAACCTAACCTAACCTAACCTAACCTAACCTAACCTAACCTAACCTAACCTAACCTAACCTAACCTAACCTAACCTAACCTAACCTAACCTAACCTAACCTAACCTAACCTAACCTAACCTAACCTAACCTAACCTAACCTAACCTAACCTAACCTAACCTAACCTAACCTAACCTAACCTAACCTAACCTAACCTAACCTAACCTAACCTAACCTAACCTAACCTAACCTAACCTAACCTAACCTAACCTAACCTAACCTAACCTAACCTAACCTAACCTAACCTAACCTAACCTAACCTAACCTAACCTAACCTAACCTAACCTAACCTAACCTAACCTAACCTAACCTAACCTAACCTAACCTAACCTAACCTAACCTAACCTAACCTAACCTAACCTAACCTAACCTAACCTAACCTAACCTAACCTAACCTAACCTAACCTAACCTAACCTAACCTAACCTAACCTAACCTAACCTAACCTAACCTAACCTAACCTAACCTAACCTAACCTAACCTAACCTAACCTAACCTAACCTAACCTAACCTAACCTAACCTAACCTAACCTAACCTAACCTAACCTAACCTAACCTAACCTAACCTAACCTAACCTAACCTAACCTAACCTAACCTAACCTAACCTAACCTAACCTAACCTAACCTAACCTAACCTAACCTAACCTAACCTAACCTAACCTAACCTAACCTAACCTAACCTAACCTAACCTAACCTAACCTAACCTAACCTAACCTAACCTAACCTAACCTAACCTAACCTAACCTAACCTAACCTAACCTAACCTAACCTAACCTAACCTAACCTAACCTAACCTAACCTAACCTAACCTAACCTAACCTAACCTAACCTAACCTAACCTAACCTAACCTAACCTAACCTAACCTAACCTAACCTAACCTAACCTAACCTAACCTAACCTAACCTAACCTAACCTAACCTAACCTAACCTAACCTAACCTAACCTAACCTAACCTAACCTAACCTAACCTAACCTAACCTAACCTAACCTAACCTAACCTAACCTAACCTAACCTAACCTAACCTAACCTAACCTAACCTAACCTAACCTAACCTAACCTAACCTAACCTAACCTAACCTAACCTAACCTAACCTAACCTAACCTAACCTAACCTAACCTAACCTAACCTAACCTAACCTAACCTAACCTAACCTAACCTAACCTAACCTAACCTAACCTAACCTAACCTAACCTAACCTAACCTAACCTAACCTAACCTAACCTAACCTAACCTAACCTAACCTAACCTAACCTAACCTAACCTAACCTAACCTAACCTAACCTAACCTAACCTAACCTAACCTAACCTAACCTAACCTAACCTAACCTAACCTAACCTAACCTAACCTAACCTAACCTAACCTAACCTAACCTAACCTAACCTAACCTAACCTAACCTAACCTAACCTAACCTAACCTAACCTAACCTAACCTAACCTAACCTAACCTAACCTAACCTAACCTAACCTAACCTAACCTAACCTAACCTAACCTAACCTAACCTAACCTAACCTAACCTAACCTAACCTAACCTAACCTAACCTAACCTAACCTAACCTAACCTAACCTAACCTAACCTAACCTAACCTAACCTAACCTAACCTAACCTAACCTAACCTAACCTAACCTAACCTAACCTAACCTAACCTAACCTAACCTAACCTAACCTAACCTAACCTAACCTAACCTAACCTAACCTAACCTAACCTAACCTAACCTAACCTAACCTAACCTAACCTAACCTAACCTAACCTAACCTAACCTAACCTAACCTAACCTAACCTAACCTAACCTAACCTAACCTAACCTAACCTAACCTAACCTAACCTAACCTAACCTAACCTAACCTAACCTAACCTAACCTAACCTAACCTAACCTAACCTAACCTAACCTAACCTAACCTAACCTAACCTAACCTAACCTAACCTAACCTAACCTAACCTAACCTAACCTAACCTAACCTAACCTAACCTAACCTAACCTAACCTAACCTAACCTAACCTAACCTAACCTAACCTAACCTAACCTAACCTAACCTAACCTAACCTAACCTAACCTAACCTAACCTAACCTAACCTAACCTAACCTAACCTAACCTAACCTAACCTAACCTAACCTAACCTAACCTAACCTAACCTAACCTAACCTAACCTAACCTAACCTAACCTAACCTAACCTAACCTAACCTAACCTAACCTAACCTAACCTAACCTAACCTAACCTAACCTAACCTAACCTAACCTAACCTAACCTAACCTAACCTAACCTAACCTAACCTAACCTAACCTAACCTAACCTAACCTAACCTAACCTAACCTAACCTAACCTAACCTAACCTAACCTAACCTAACCTAACCTAACCTAACCTAACCTAACCTAACCTAACCTAACCTAACCTAACCTAACCTAACCTAACCTAACCTAACCTAACCTAACCTAACCTAACCTAACCTAACCTAACCTAACCTAACCTAACCTAACCTAACCTAACCTAACCTAACCTAACCTAACCTAACCTAACCTAACCTAACCTAACCTAACCTAACCTAACCTAACCTAACCTAACCTAACCTAACCTAACCTAACCTAACCTAACCTAACCTAACCTAACCTAACCTAACCTAACCTAACCTAACCTAACCTAACCTAACCTAACCTAACCTAACCTAACCTAACCTAACCTAACCTAACCTAACCTAACCTAACCTAACCTAACCTAACCTAACCTAACCTAACCTAACCTAACCTAACCTAACCTAACCTAACCTAACCTAACCTAACCTAACCTAACCTAACCTAACCTAACCTAACCTAACCTAACCTAACCTAACCTAACCTAACCTAACCTAACCTAACCTAACCTAACCTAACCTAACCTAACCTAACCTAACCTAACCTAACCTAACCTAACCTAACCTAACCTAACCTAACCTAACCTAACCTAACCTAACCTAACCTAACCTAACCTAACCTAACCTAACCTAACCTAACCTAACCTAACCTAACCTAACCTAACCTAACCTAACCTAACCTAACCTAACCTAACCTAACCTAACCTAACCTAACCTAACCTAACCTAACCTAACCTAACCTAACCTAACCTAACCTAACCTAACCTAACCTAACCTAACCTAACCTAACCTAACCTAACCTAACCTAACCTAACCTAACCTAACCTAACCTAACCTAACCTAACCTAACCTAACCTAACCTAACCTAACCTAACCTAACCTAACCTAACCTAACCTAACCTAACCTAACCTAACCTAACCTAACCTAACCTAACCTAACCTAACCTAACCTAACCTAACCTAACCTAACCTAACCTAACCTAACCTAACCTAACCTAACCTAACCTAACCTAACCTAACCTAACCTAACCTAACCTAACCTAACCTAACCTAACCTAACCTAACCTAACCTAACCTAACCTAACCTAACCTAACCTAACCTAACCTAACCTAACCTAACCTAACCTAACCTAACCTAACCTAACCTAACCTAACCTAACCTAACCTAACCTAACCTAACCTAACCTAACCTAACCTAACCTAACCTAACCTAACCTAACCTAACCTAACCTAACCTAACCTAACCTAACCTAACCTAACCTAACCTAACCTAACCTAACCTAACCTAACCTAACCTAACCTAACCTAACCTAACCTAACCTAACCTAACCTAACCTAACCTAACCTAACCTAACCTAACCTAACCTAACCTAACCTAACCTAACCTAACCTAACCTAACCTAACCTAACCTAACCTAACCTAACCTAACCTAACCTAACCTAACCTAACCTAACCTAACCTAACCTAACCTAACCTAACCTAACCTAACCTAACCTAACCTAACCTAACCTAACCTAACCTAACCTAACCTAACCTAACCTAACCTAACCTAACCTAACCTAACCTAACCTAACCTAACCTAACCTAACCTAACCTAACCTAACCTAACCTAACCTAACCTAACCTAACCTAACCTAACCTAACCTAACCTAACCTAACCTAACCTAACCTAACCTAACCTAACCTAACCTAACCTAACCTAACCTAACCTAACCTAACCTAACCTAACCTAACCTAACCTAACCTAACCTAACCTAACCTAACCTAACCTAACCTAACCTAACCTAACCTAACCTAACCTAACCTAACCTAACCTAACCTAACCTAACCTAACCTAACCTAACCTAACCTAACCTAACCTAACCTAACCTAACCTAACCTAACCTAACCTAACCTAACCTAACCTAACCTAACCTAACCTAACCTAACCTAACCTAACCTAACCTAACCTAACCTAACCTAACCTAACCTAACCTAACCTAACCTAACCTAACCTAACCTAACCTAACCTAACCTAACCTAACCTAACCTAACCTAACCTAACCTAACCTAACCTAACCTAACCTAACCTAACCTAACCTAACCTAACCTAACCTAACCTAACCTAACCTAACCTAACCTAACCTAACCTAACCTAACCTAACCTAACCTAACCTAACCTAACCTAACCTAACCTAACCTAACCTAACCTAACCTAACCTAACCTAACCTAACCTAACCTAACCTAACCTAACCTAACCTAACCTAACCTAACCTAACCTAACCTAACCTAACCTAACCTAACCTAACCTAACCTAACCTAACCTAACCTAACCTAACCTAACCTAACCTAACCTAACCTAACCTAACCTAACCTAACCTAACCTAACCTAACCTAACCTAACCTAACCTAACCTAACCTAACCTAACCTAACCTAACCTAACCTAACCTAACCTAACCTAACCTAACCTAACCTAACCTAACCTAACCTAACCTAACCTAACCTAACCTAACCTAACCTAACCTAACCTAACCTAACCTAACCTAACCTAACCTAACCTAACCTAACCTAACCTAACCTAACCTAACCTAACCTAACCTAACCTAACCTAACCTAACCTAACCTAACCTAACCTAACCTAACCTAACCTAACCTAACCTAACCTAACCTAACCTAACCTAACCTAACCTAACCTAACCTAACCTAACCTAACCTAACCTAACCTAACCTAACCTAACCTAACCTAACCTAACCTAACCTAACCTAACCTAACCTAACCTAACCTAACCTAACCTAACCTAACCTAACCTAACCTAACCTAACCTAACCTAACCTAACCTAACCTAACCTAACCTAACCTAACCTAACCTAACCTAACCTAACCTAACCTAACCTAACCTAACCTAACCTAACCTAACCTAACCTAACCTAACCTAACCTAACCTAACCTAACCTAACCTAACCTAACCTAACCTAACCTAACCTAACCTAACCTAACCTAACCTAACCTAACCTAACCTAACCTAACCTAACCTAACCTAACCTAACCTAACCTAACCTAACCTAACCTAACCTAACCTAACCTAACCTAACCTAACCTAACCTAACCTAACCTAACCTAACCTAACCTAACCTAACCTAACCTAACCTAACCTAACCTAACCTAACCTAACCTAACCTAACCTAACCTAACCTAACCTAACCTAACCTAACCTAACCTAACCTAACCTAACCTAACCTAACCTAACCTAACCTAACCTAACCTAACCTAACCTAACCTAACCTAACCTAACCTAACCTAACCTAACCTAACCTAACCTAACCTAACCTAACCTAACCTAACCTAACCTAACCTAACCTAACCTAACCTAACCTAACCTAACCTAACCTAACCTAACCTAACCTAACCTAACCTAACCTAACCTAACCTAACCTAACCTAACCTAACCTAACCTAACCTAACCTAACCTAACCTAACCTAACCTAACCTAACCTAACCTAACCTAACCTAACCTAACCTAACCTAACCTAACCTAACCTAACCTAACCTAACCTAACCTAACCTAACCGTCTTAGTTTGTCTGATTTCTTAGAAAATTTGTATGAAAACTATCTAGTGTGGCACATCGTTGTGTAGCATTTTGTTGTTACTTACCGTTTAATATATTTTTGTCATCCCCACCACTAAATTTTTTCCAAATTTTTAACTTTTACACTGTTTTGCTGACGGTTGCAAATTTTTGTATCAACCGTACATAGTCTGCTTATATACTGTTGAAGTACTCGCCGAGACGCGTCCAACGGCGTATCGCACGTCGCGCTCCGGCGAAATTTAATTTCTTCCCTTAGTACCAGTGACGCAGTATATAAAGAAATCAACGTGGTAAAGTGTTTGCAGAAATAAAGTTTGTCTTAGTTTGTCTGATTTCTTAGAAAATTTGTATGAAAACTATCTAGTGTGGCACATCGTTGTGTAGCATTTTGTTGTTACTTACCGTTTAATATATTTTTGTCATCCCCACCACTAAATTTTTTCCAAATTTTTAACTTTTACACTGTTTTGCTGACGGTTGCAAATTTTTGTATCAACCGTACATAGTCTGCTTATATACTGTTGAAGTACTCGCCGAGACGCGTCCAACGGCGTATCGCACGTCGCGCTCCGGCGAAAAATTGCCCCCCACACCCACCCTTTTGTCTTTTTTGACCAAGTAAGGTGAGGCTATACCGTGACGAGAGCCAAGAAATTTTTCTCCAAAAATTGTTTTTCAAATTGTTCAAATTTTAATTTCTTATTGGTTTTATAAATAATTCTTGTTATCATACGAGCCTAAATATTACGGTAGGCATACTTACCTTACCCGACACGCTGCGGAACAGCTGCACCTGAAATAAAAAGAAGAAATCAAGCATTATTATTTTATTATTTAAAACTTAATAAAGACAAATATATACATACGAATATTTATAAAATATAACAATACGTAATACTAACTTATGTATACACAATTTTGACTTATATTAAATATATATATATTATAACTGACATATATACAAAGTATTGACGTTGTTGATTTTGCAGATATACTTACAAAAATCGGTACAGACTATATATAATATTTTGAATATTGTTCTGTACTGACTGCAGTGATCGGTAACCGGAGTACCGAAATTTAAAAAATCGGACAGCGACCTCTTCGTGGACCCTTTACATCCACGAGGGATTTTATACATTGTGACGAGGACCCCCTATCTAACACAAACATGCCGAGCTTCCACACGCCCGTCAAGAAGCCTCTCTCCCCACCTAAGCGTGACGCCGACGCAGGAGCCCCTGTAGGTGCGGGCCCCTCTCGGAGCCAGTCAGTGGCCCAGGTGAGGCGCAGCATCGAGTCAAGGCTCGATGCAGCGCCCGAAACCCGGGCCGCTCCACACACCACTGTGCCGAAGAAGACTACCGCAGCACCGATGACCTCAGAAGCACCGACATCTGCAGCATCCGCAGCACCAGTAGAGCGGAGGGGCACCGCCAAGAGCCAGCCCATGCCGGAGACTGGTTCGGGTAGGCAGGACTCTCCCAAAAAGGGAAGTACTGCCTACCTAAACAGAACGGCTGAGGCTAAGGCGTGCCTCCTGAAGGCCCGGCTGCAAATTAATAACAGCCGGAACCTTAAAACGGAAATCAAGGTTGAGGTCATCGATGCAGCGGAACGACTCTACAGGCTAGTGAAGGACGCCGAGGAGGGCAAGCCTTACAGAGGGCGAACCGCAGGAAAGGAAAAGGATTTGGACAGGGAGGAGGCATCGAAGACGGTTGTGATGGACACAGAAAGGAAGGGATCAGGGAAAGAAGACCGGGACAAACTGGAAATGGAACTCCTCCAAAGGTTAGAGGAACATGGAAAAATGTTGCAAGAAAGCAAGGAGGAGATGAAGAGGATGACCGAAGAGGTAAAGAAACACAGAGAAGAGATAGAAAAGACCAGAACGTATGCGAGTGTAGCTGCCGGTCCACACAAAAACACAGCAGAGGTGACTACGGCGCTACACTCCATAGTAATATCGTCACAGGATGAGGAAGAAACAGGAGACCAAGTGGTGGACAGGATACGGAAGGCTGTTAATGCGAAAGAGGAGGGAATAAAAGTAGACCGATTAAGAAAAGCAAAGGAAAGGAAAGTTATAATGGGATTTGAGGACAAGGAAGAAATGGCAAAAGTTAAGGAGAGATTGAGAAAAGAGGGCAAAATAAATGTTACGGACATAAAGAATAAGGACCCCTTGGTCATAGTCAAGGATCTCCTAAAGTCCCATTCCGACGAAGAGATTCTGGGCGCAATCAGGGCCCAGAATACGCATCTTCTTGCTCTTATCGGAAAGGACTCAGACCGGATGGAGATATGCTACAAGAGGAGAGCCCGGAACCCACTGATGGCGCATGTCATTCTCCGAGTGTCGCCACAGATCTGGAGAAAGTTCACAGAGGCTGGCGCGATCCACATTGACATCCAGAGGGTCAAGGTAGAGGACCAGTCTCCCCTGGTCCAATGCTCAAGGTGTTTGGGCTACGGCCATGGGAGGCGGTTCTGCCGAGGCTCTCTGGATGCCTGTAGCCACTGCGGCGGGCCGCACCTGAGGGCGGAGTGTCCCGACTGGATGGCAGCTGCAGCACCAACGTGCTGCAACTGCCTTAAGGCGAAGATCGCCGAGACGGGGCACAACGCCTTTAGTGTGGACTGCCCAGTAAGGAAGCGATGGGACGCGCTAGCCAGATCCGCCATAGCCTATTGCTAAGGTGGTCCCCAACGCCCCGGGCCCGGCGCCTACAGACGCAGCCTCCGGCGCACGGCCATACCTGGTGGCGCAGGCCAATCTCCAAAGAAGTGCCACCGCGACCAACGAATTCATGTTGATGGCATCCAAGAGGAGATTGGCCTTCGCATTGATCCAGGAGCCGTATGTCGGGGGTACCGGCCGGGTGAAGAACTACGGGGCCGCCAGGATCTTCCAGTGCGCGGAACAGGAAGGGGGGCGGGCCAAGGCAGCCATTGTTGTCTACGACGTAGACTTGGATGCCTTGATTTGCCCCCAATTCACCACGACAAATATTGTAGTGGTGAAAATCCGTACCAGCGCCTGGGAGGTGGTGGTGGTCTCGTATTACTTCGAACCCGATAAGCCGGTAGAACCATACCTTGATCACCTGAGGGGCGTCTGCCGGGGCCTGGGCCCGAGGCGCCTGCTAATAGGAGGGGACACCAACGCAAAGAGCCTATGGTGGAGCCGGGAGATCGATCGAAGGGGAGAGGAGGTGTCCGGTTGGCTGGACGAGGCCAGCCTCCACGTGTTGAACGAAGGCGATACGCCGACGTTCTTCACCGTGCGAGGAGATAGGGCCTACTCCAGCCAGGTGGATGTCACCGCCTGTTCGGTCGATCTCTTAGAACTAATCCGGAGCTGGACAGTGGAAGAGGACCTGACGAGCTCCGATCACAACACAATAACGTTCAACATAGCGTTGAAAAAGGGACAGGGAATCGCAATTAAAAATACAACCAGGATATATAATACTAAAAAAGCAAGATGGGCACAGTTTGGCAATACATTTAAGAATCTAATTAATATACATAAAATAAACAAAACAGAAATAGAAAACATATACAATACGGACAGACTAGAAGAACAAATAGTAAAATATTCAAAATTAGTAATAGAAACAAGTAACGACAAAATTCCTAAAAAGAAGCAAAACACTAAGCATGCGATTCCCTGGTGGTCAAAGGAGCTCGAAAGGTCCAAACGCGAGATGATGCGGCGGAAACGCCGCATCCGATGGGCGGCACCCGTGAGGAAGGCGTGTGTCATCCGGGCGTATAAAGAGGCCAAGGAGGAATATGAGATGCTGACAAGAAACGCCCAGACCCAGAGCTGGAAGGAGTTCTGCGGTAAACAAAGCAAGGAGGGGCTGTGGGATGGGATTTATCGGGTAATGGGCAGGCTGACCAAGCGACACGAAGATGCGCCACTCGTGAGGGACGGGCAAATTCTGGGTCAGGAGGAATCGGCAAGATTCCTTGCCGAGACCTTCTACCCGGACGACCCTCACGAGGAGGATAATGAGGATCATCAGCGCACCAGGGAGCTCGCCTCACGCGTGAACGATTGGGTCCATGGTGAGGTACATGACCCACCGTTCACGCTGGGGGAGCTCACGGCGGCGCTGGTGACCTTCAATCCTAAGAAGGCGCCCGGGTCGGACGGCCTGACCTCCGATATCTGTTCGCAGGCGATCGCCCAAGATCCGGAGTCTTTCCTAGCACTGGCTAACAAGTGCCTAGAGCTGGCCTATTTTCCAAGGATTTGGAAAGAGGCCACGGTCGTTGTGCTGCGGAAGCCGGGTAAGGATGATTACTCGGTTCCCAAGGCGCATCGGCCGATAGGACTGTTGCCAGTGATGGGAAAGATCCTGGAAAAGATGTTGGTGGGTCGGCTGAAATGGCACATCCTTCCGAGGATGAGCCACCGCCAATACGGCTTTATGCCACAAAGGGGCACCGAGGACTCCCTCTATGATCTGATGAGTCATATTAGGACAAAACTTGTTGACAAGAAAGTCATAATTATGATATCGTTAGACATAGAGGGAGCCTTCGATAGCGCCTGGTGGCCGGCCATAAAAGTCCGATTGGCGGAAGAACGCTGCCCACCAAACATCAGAAGGATGGTCGCCAGCTATCTGGATGATCGGATGGTCAGGGTCCGATACGCGGGCGCCGAGTCAGCGCGCAGGACTGTTAAAGGCTGCGTTCAAGGATCTATTGGGGGGCCAATCCTGTGGAATCTCCTCCTAGACCCTCTTTTACAGGGGCTCGAGCGCCGGGGCGACTATTGTCAAGCTTTTGCTGACGATGTCGTCCTGGTGTTTGATGGGGGTTCCACAGGAGAAGCTCAGAAGCAGGCCAATGCGGCACTAGCCTATGTGCGGGATTGGGGTGTCCGAAACAAGCTGAAGTTTGCGCCACACAAGACCCAGGCAATGGTGATTACCAACAAGCTTAAGTACGACACCCCGATCCTGCACATGGGCGGAGTTGACATTGGTCTGTCAAATGAGATAAAGCTGCTTGGCCTTACAATAGACCGAAAACTGACCTTTAACAGTCACGTGACGCAGGCGTGCGCGAAGGCCATAAGCCTGTTTAAAGTGCTCGCGAGGTCAGCCAAGGTCCAGTGGGGGTTGGGACCCGAAGTGATCAGGACGATCTACACGGCTGCGGTGGAGCCCGTGATCTTGTATGCAGCAAGCGCATGGGCTCCAGCAAGCCGGAAGTTGGGTGTAAGGAAGCAGCTCGGAGCCATCCAGCGTAGTTTCGCGCAGAAGATGACGAAGGCCTACAGGACTGTCTCTCTCAACTCGGCTCTGCTCCTGGCGGGGGTGCTTCCTCTTGACATAAGAGTGCGGGAAACCGCACTCCTTTATGAGGTCAAGAAGGGGCACTCTCGCGAGGTAGTAGGAGACCGGGACGTGGAGACTCCTGTGGCCTTCGTCAACTTGGAGCACCCGGCGGAACGGGGGAACGGGACGTTCCAATGCCTGGCGGACGGGGCAGAACTGGCCCAGCACGTCGGTGAGGGTCTTAGTATCTTCACCGACGGAAGCAAGATTGACGGGAAAGTCGGAGCGGCGCTGTCCATTTGGAACGGCACCGCCGAGACAAGTACCCGAAAGTTGCGGCTGGAGCCGTACTGCTCCGTCTACCAGGCGGAACTCCTCGCCCTCCGGGAAGCCGTGGTGGAGGTGCTCCGTAGCGGGCTTCCTGCGTGCGGCATCTTCAGTGACGCAAGGTCCGCCCTTGAAGTCGTCACCAGAGGTGATTCCCTCCACCCCCTAGCGTTTGAAATACAGAAATCAATAAAAATCGCCGAGAAACGCGCCCAGAAAATTGGACTTTTCTGGGTCAAGGCGCACGTGGGGTTGGAGGGAAACGAGAGGGCTGATCGGCTCGCTAAAGATGCCGCACAACACCTAAAGACCCGTGCGCACTACGACAAGTGTCCGGTTTCATTCGTCAAGCGACAGATCCGACAGGACTCGATTGACGAATGGAGCCGGAGATACGCGGACGGAGAGACGGCTTCGGTGACGAAGCTGTTCTTTCCGGACGCTGTCGAGGCGCACAGGGTCGTAAGGCGGATCGTCCTGGATCCGATACTGACGCAGGTGTTCACGGGGCACGGCGGTTTCTCCGAGTACTTGCATCGTTTCAAGTGCAAGGAGAGCCCGGCGTGCCAATGTGACCCTGACGTTCAGGAGACGGTCCCACATCTCCTACTCGAATGTCCCATCCACGCAGTGGATAGATATAATTTAGAGAATAAAATAGACTGTAAGATAGATAAGGAAAACATACAAAAAATTATAAAAAACAAATTAGTAATAGGTGATTTTATAACGTATTGTAAGAAAATAGCTAGTAAGACAGTAAATAATAACAAGTAGAAATAAGGATTACTAGATATATAATAGTTATTATATACTCTTAGTAATTAAGGTAGTAATAAATAGTATGTAAGGATGAATAGAGTTAGATAAATAGATTTGTGTATGTTTAGGATATTTATAAGTGTTAATATAGAGATAATATTTAAGATAAGTAGACTATAAATAAAAGAAAATAAATTAAAATCCCAAAAAATATCCCTTGTCCTGGATAGGGGGAACGAGAGTGGGACGCAGAGTCCCACAAAAAAAAAAAAAAAAAAAAAAAAAAAAAACCTAACCTAACCTAACCTAACCTAACCTAACCTAACCTAACCTAACCTAACCTAACCTAACCTAACCTAACCTAACCTAACCTAACCTAACCTAACCTAACCTAACCTAACCTAACCTAACCTAACCTAACCTAACCTAACCTAACCTAACCTAACCTAACCTAACCTAACCTAACCTAACCTAACCTAACCTAACCTAACCTAACCTAACCTGCCCCCCGAGGCAATTCTTGTGCTTTGGGTCTTCACACCCAATGCACGCCCATGCGCGGGGGAACATTAGTCGCGGGCCGAGGCACACAGTCAGTGTGTATACCTCTTGGTTGCATAACACATTGAGGCCTAAAAGGGCCCGCGAACATTTCCTGGCACCCTTTTCCTTTCCGCCCATCCTGAGAACCTTTCTCCACTCCCCACCTTTCCTTCCATCATCCTTTTCCGCTTCCTTCCCAGGCCCCTGCAGTCGTCAAGCCGGGGGACTCCAGTATCCCATTCGCAGGTTTCCCCCGGTGTTGACTGCAGGATCGCCTACCCAAAAAAAAAAACCTAACCTAACCTAACCTAACCTAACCTAACCTAACCTAACCTAACCTAACCTAACCTAACCTAACCTAACCTAACCTAACCTAACCTAACCTAACCTAACCTAACCTAACCGCCCCCCGAGGCAATTCTTGTGCTTTGGGTCTTCACACCCAATGCACGCCCATGCGCGGGGGAACATTAGTCGCGGGCCGAGGCACACAGTCAGTGTGTATACCTCTTGGTTGCATAACACATTGAGGCCTAAAAGGGCCCGCGAACATTTCCTGGCACCCTTTTCCTTTCCGCCCATCCTGAGAACCTTTCTCCACTCCCCACCTTTCCTTCCATCATCCTTTTCCGCTTCCTTCCCAGGCCCCTGCAGTCGTCAAGCCGGGGGACTCCAGTATCCCATTCGCAGGTTTCCCCCGGTGTTGACTGCAGGATCGCCTACAAAAAAAAAAAAACCTAACCTAACCTAACCTAACCTAACCGTCGAATTTTGTGAAATTTTTGTATGAAAACTATTTAGTGTGGCACATTGTTTGATAGCATTTTACAAATACTTACCGTTCCGTATAATTTTGATTTTCTCCCCCCACAATTTTTCCAAATTTCGTAAATTTTCCATACTTCTGCTGACGGTGAAAAATTTTTGTACCAACCGTACCTAACATTATTCGATATTCGTGAAGTACTCGCCGAGACGCGTCTAACGGCGTATCACACGTCGCGCTCCGGCAAAAAATTGCCCCCCACACCCACCCTTTTGTCTTTTTTGACGAGGTAGGGTACGGCTATACCATCACGAGAGCCTAATTCTGAGGGTACCAAAAACTCTTAGGTTGGTTCTAAAAATTTACACCTACGTACCATACGATCTTAAACACTTTAGTTATACTTACCTTAGTCGACACATCCCGGAACTGCTGCACCTGAAACAGAAAACGAAATTAATTATTATTATATTTTCAAAAAAAAAAAACTAAGCTTATAAATAAATAAATATATAAAGTTAATTCTACAAAATTGCGACTTTAAATTACAAAATTTAATATTTCTTTTATATTGACCCGTTATATATAAATATATAATTGCGATACAAAGTATTGGTTATTTTACTATAATATTTTATTTTCTTGTATTTTGTTCATAGATATTTATTTTTACTAAATCTAAGTTGACTGGTACCTGGAGTACCGAAACTTAAAAATCAGAAAGTGACTTCTCGTGGACCCTCTACATCCACGAAGCAATTAACATTTTTAAATAGTGACGAGGACCCCCTATCTACGAACATGCCGAGCTTCCACACGCCCGTCAAGAAGGCCCCTTCCCCACCCAAACTTGACGCCGACGCAAGAGCCCCTGTAGGAGCTGTCCCACCTCGGAGCCAGTCAGTGGCCCAGGTGAGGCGCAGCATAGAGTCACGTCTCGATGCAGCGCCCGAAACCAGGGCTGCCCCACTCACCACTGTGCCGAAGAAGACCACCGCAGTACCGATGACCTCAGCTGCACCGACGACATCTGTTGCACCCGCAGCATCAGCAGAGCGGAAGGGCATCGCCAAGAGCCAGCCCATGCCGGAGACAGGTTCGGGTAGGCAGGACTCTCCCAAAAAGGGAAGTACTGCTTACCTGAACAGGACGGCCGAGGCTAAGGCGTGTCTCCTGAAGGCCCGACTACAAATCAATAACAGCCGGAACCTGAAGACAGAAATTAAGGTTGAGGTCATCGACGCAGCGGAACGGCTCTACAGGCTGGTGAAGGACGCCGAGGAGGGCAAGCCTTACAGAGGGCGGAACGCAGAAGGAGGAAAAGGGAAGGAGCCGGAAAGGGAGGAGGCATCGAAGACGGAAATGATGGACGCAGAAGGCAAGGGACCAGGGCAAGACGAGAGGAATAAACTGGAAAGGGAACTCCTGAAAAGGCTAGAGGAACATGGGAAGATGCTGCAGGAGAGCAAGGAAGAAATGAAAAGGATGAGCGAGGAGGTGCATAAGCATAGAGAAGAGATGGAAAAAGCCAGAACATATGCGAGTGTAGCCGCCGGTCCTCCCAAAACCACAGCGGAGGTGACTACGGCGCTACACTCAATAGTAATATCGTCACAGGATGAGGAAGAAACAGGAGACCAAGTGGTGGACAGGATAAGGAAGGCTGTTAACGCAAAAGAAGAGGGATTAAAAATAGACAGACTAAGAAAGGCAAAAGAGAGGAAAGTTATTATGGGATTCGAGAACAGGGAAGAAATGGTAAAAGTCAAGGAGAGAATTAGAAAAGAGGGAAAAAACCTTAATGTGGCCGATATTAAGAATAAGGACCCCTTGGTCATAGTTAGGGATCTCCTGAAATGTCATTCCGACGAAGAGATTCTGGGTGCAATACGGACCCAGAATAAGCATCTCCTGGCCCAGATTGGACAAGACGCGGACCGGATTGAAATCCGGTACAAGAGGAGAGCCCGAAACCCACTGATGGCACATGTCGTTCTCCAGGTGTCGCCACAGATCTGGAGAAAGTTCACGGAGGCAGGCGCGATCCATATAGACATCCAGAGGGTCAGGGTTGAGGACCAGTCTCCCTTGGTACAATGCTCAAAGTGTTTGGGCTACGGCCACGGGAGGCGGTTCTGCCGAGGCTCTCTGGATGCCTGTAGCCACTGTGGCGGGCCGCACCTGAGGGCGGAGTGTCCCGACTGGATGGCGGCTGCAGCACCAACGTGTTGCAACTGCCTGAAGGCGAAGATCGCCGAGACGGGGCACAACGCCTTCAGTCAGGACTGCCCGGTGCGGAGGAAGTGGGACGCGCTGGCTCGATCCACCATAGCTTATTGCTGAAGTGGTCTCCACAGCCCCTGGCCCGAATGTATCTGACCCCGACTCCGATGCTAGGCCATACCTGGTGGCTCAGGCCAACCTCCAAAGGAAAGCACTAGCTACTCAAGAGCTCATGTTGTTCGCTACGGAGAAGAGGCTGGCCTTTGCTCTAATCCAGGAGCCATACGTCGGAGGATCCGGCCGCGTGAAGGACTACGGGACCGTCAGGATTTTTCAGTGTGCGGAACGGATGGAGGGACAGGTCAAGGCAGCCATAGCGGTCTTTGACGAACGCATGGATGCTTTGATCTGCCCGGAACTCACCACGACCAACATCGTAGTGGTGAACATCCGCTCCAGCGCCTGGGAGATCGTGGCGGTCTCGTGCTACTTCGAACCGGATAGGCCGGTGGACGGGTATCTAGACCAGCTAAGGACCATCTGCAGCAAGGTGGGCCCGAGACGCTTGCTAATAGGGGGAGACTACAACGCAAAAAGCCTATGGTGGAGCCAGGAGATCGATCGAAGAGGAGAGGAGGTGTCCAACTGGCTGGATGAAGCCGGGCTCCACGTGTTAAATGAAGGCAATACGCCAACGTTTTTCACCGTAAGAGGAGGAAGGGCGTACTCCAGCCGGGTGGACGTCACCGCCTGCTCGGTCGATCTCCTGGATAAGATAGATGACTGGAGAGTCAGAGAAGACCTCACAAGTTCGGACCATAATACAATTACATTTAACTTAAAATTAAAAATAGAAAAAGGAATAAGAATCAATAGTACTACAAGAAAATACAACACACAGAAAGCTAAGTGGAACCAATTTGGAACAAAAATCAAACAACTTTTAGACACGAGTAAAATAAACAAAATAGAAATAGAAAGAATAGCAACAACAGAAGAATTAGAACATAAAACAATAGCATACACAGAAATAATAACCAAAACAAGCGAAGAGACAATACCTAAAAAAGAAAATAAAAGTACTTACCGAATACCATGGTGGTCCAGCGAACTTGAGAGGCTAAAGAGAGAAATGATGCGAAGGAAGAGAAGAATCCGATGGGCAGCATCTGTAAGAAAGGAAAAAGTCATTAGAGAATACAAAGAAGCGAAAGAAACATATGAAAATGAGGCAAGGACAGCACAAGTCAAAAGCTGGAAGGATTTTTGTGGACAACAGGACAAGGAAGGGGTATGGGATGGGATATACCGAGTAATGGGCAGGCTGACCAAGCGGCATGAAGACCATCCACTCGTCAGGGACGGTAAAACCCTGGGTCAGGAGGAATCGGCAAGATTTCTTGCCGAAACCTTCTACCCGGACGACCCTGACGAGGAGGACGATGAGGATCACCGGCGCACCAGGGAGTTGGCCTCGCGAGTGAACGACTGGGTCCATGGTGAGGTACATGACCCACCGTTCACGTCGCGGGAGCTCACTGCGGCGCTGGTGACCTTCAACCCGAAAAAGGCACCCGGCTCGGATGGCCTGACCTCCGACATCTGTTCGCAGGCGATCGCCCAAGATCCGGAGTCTTTCCTAGCACTGGCCAACAAGTGCCTAGAACTGGCCTACTTTCCAAGGATTTGGAAAGAGGCCACGGTCGTTGTGCTGCGGAAGCCGGGTAAGGACGATTACTCGGTTCCCAAGGCACATCGGCCGATAGGACTGTTGCCAGTGCTGGGAAAGATTCTGGAAAAGATGATGGTGGGTAGGCTAAAATGGCACATCCTTTCGAGGATGAGCCACCGCCAATACGGCTTTATGCCACAAAGGGGCACCGAGGACTCCCTCTACGACCTAATGAATCATATCAGGACAAAACTTCGGGAGAAGAAAGTCCTGATTATGATATCGTTGGACATAGAGGGGGCCTTCGATAGCGCCTGGTGGCCGGCTATAAAGGTCCGATTGGCGGAAGAACGCTGCCCACCAAACATCAGAAGGATGGTCGCCAGCTATCTAGATGATCGGATGGTCAGGGTCCGATACGCGGGCGCCGAGTCAGCGCGCAGGACCGTTAAAGGTTGCGTTCAAGGTTCTATTGGGGGGCCAATCCTGTGGAATCTCCTCCTAGACCCTCTTTTACAGGGGCTCGAGCGCCGGGGCGACTATTGTCAAGCTTTTGCTGACGATGTCGTCCTGGTGTTCGATGGGGGTTCCACAGGAGAAGCTCAGAAGCAGGCCAATGCGGCTCTAGCCTATGTGCGGGACTGGGGTGTCCGAAACAAACTGAAATTTGCGCCACATAAGACCCAGGCGATGGTGATAACGAACAAGTTGAAGTACGACACCCCGATCCTGCGCATGGGCGGAGTCGACATTGGTCTCTCTAATGAGATCAAGCTGCTTGGCCTAACAATGGACCGAAAACTGACCTTTAACGGTCACGTGACGCAGGCGTGCGCAAAGGCTATAAGCCTCTATAAAGTGCTCGCGAGGTCGGCCAAGGTCCAGTGGGGGTTGGGACCCGAAGTGATCAGGACGATCTACACGGCTGCGGTGGAGCCCGTGATCTTGTATGCCGCAAGCGCATGGGCTCCAGCCAGCCGTAAGCTGGGCGTAAGGAAGCAGCTCGGAGCCATCCAGCGCAGTTTCGCGCAAAAGATGACGAAGGCCTACAGGACTGTCTCTCTCAACTCGGCTCTGCTGCTGTCGGGGGTGCTCCCTCTTGACATAAGGGTGCGGGAAACCGCACTCCTTTATGAGGTCAAGAAGGGGCACTCTCGCGAGGTAGTAGGAGACCGGGAGGTGGAGACTCCTGTGGCCTTCGTCAACTTGGAGCACCCGGCGGAACGGAGGAACGGGACGTTCCAATGCCTGGCGGACGGGGCGGAACTGGCCCAGCACGTCGGTGAGGGTCTTAGTATCTTCACCGACGGAAGCAAGATTGACGGGAAAGTTGGAGCGGCACTGTCCATTTGGAACGGCGCCGCCGAGACAAGTACCCGAAAGTTGCGGCTGGAGCCATACTGCTCCGTCTACCAGGCGGAACTTCTCGCCCTCCGGAAAGCCGTGGAGGAGGCGCTCCGAAGCGGGCTTCCTACGTGCGGCATCTTTAGCGATGCCAGGTCTGCCCTCGACGTCATCACCAGAGGTGATTCTCTCCACCCCATAGCGTTCGAAATTAGCCAATTATTAAAAGAAGCCGAGCAACGCACCCAGAAAATTAAATTTTTCTGGGTGAAGGCACACGTGGGGTTGGAGGGAAACGAGAGGGCGGACGTGCTCGCTAAAGAGGCCGCACAACATCTGAAGACCCGTGCGCATTACGACAAGTGTCCGGTTTCATTCGTCAAGAGACAGATCCGTCAGGACTCTATTGACGAGTGGAGCCGGAGATATGCGGACGGAGAGACGGCTTCGGTGACGAAGCTGTTCTTTCCGGACGCAGTCGAGGCGCACAGGGTCGTCAGGCGGATTGTCCTGGATCCCGTCCTCACGCAGGTGTTCACTGGGCACGGCGGGTTCTCCGAGTACTTGCATCGGTTCAAGTGCAAGGAGAGCCCGGCGTGCTTGTGTGACCCTGACGTTCAGGAGACGGTCCCACACCTCCTACTCGATTGTCCCATCCATGCCAAAGAAAGATTCGACGTAGAAAATGAAATAGATTATAAGATTATACATGAAAATATACATAAGATAATTAGAGATAAGTTAGCAATACATAGATTCATAAAATACTGTAGGATAATAGCAAATAAGAGTATAGAACGTAATAAGTAGAAATAAGTGTTTACTAAATATATAATAATAAGTTATATATAATTAGTAATACCGTTAAACAGATAAGAATATATGTATAAGTATGAATAAGAAATAAGATAAATAGACCTAAGATAAATGGATAAGCTAAATGATTAAGTAAATAGAAATAGTCATTAAATAAAACTCAATTGTAAAAAAATATATAAAAGAAGATAAAAAACAAAAATATACAAAAAATCCCTTGTCCTGGATAGGGGGACCAGGAGTGGGCCGCAGAGACCCACCAACAAAAAAAAAAAAAAAAAAAAAAAAAAAAAAAAACCTAACCTAACCTAACCTAACCTAACCTAACCTAACCTAACCTAACCTAACCTAACCTAACCTAACCTAACCTAACCTAACCTAACCTAACCTAACCTAACCTAACCTAACCTAACCTAACCTAACCTAACCTAACCTAACCTAACCTAACCTAACCTAACCTAACCTAACCTAACCTAACCTAACCTAACCTAACCGTCTTAGTTTGTCTGATTTCTTAGAAAATTTGTATGAAAACTATCTAGTGTGGCACATCGTTGTGTAGCATTTTGTTGTTACTTACCGTTTAATATATTTTTGTCATCCCCACCACTAAATTTTTTCCAAATTTTTTACTTTTACACTGTTTTGCTGACGGTTGCAAATTTTTGTATCAACCGTACATAGTCTGCTTATATACTGTTGAAGTACTCGCCGAGACGCGTCCAACGGCGTATCGCACGTCGCGCTCCGGCGAAAAATTGACCCCCACACCCACCCTTTTGTCTTTTTTGACCAAGTAAGGTGAGGCTATACCGTGACGAGAGCCCAAAATTTTTTATTGACATTAGATAAAACATACTTACCATATATTTACTGCTACACGCACGCTGCTCAAAACCGCCACAGACCTGAAACAAATAGAAAATTAGAGATTAGTTGGACAGATTATTGTGCAGTTACGCACCAAATATATTATACATTAAAATTGACCTTGTAAGCACTATACACTTACAAGTGGACTTGAACTGACATAGACTGCTCCGTGAACTCTACATTCACGAAGCTATCGAATACATTTTATTAATTGACGCGGACCCCAATCCAGACAGATCATCATGCCTAGCCTCCACACGCCCGTCAAGAAGGCCCTCTCCCCACCCAAACGTGACGCCGACGTAGGAGCCTCCGTAGGAGCGGGCCCCTCTCGGAGCCAGTCAGTGGCCCAGGCGAGGCGCAGCATCGAGTCGCGGCTTGACGCAGCGCCAGAAACCAGGGCTGCCCCACTCACCACTGTGCCGAAGAAGACCACCGCAGCACCGATGACCTCAGCTGCACCGACGACATCAGTAGCACCCGCAGCATCAGCAGAGCGGAGGGGCATCGCCAAGAGCCAGCCTATGCCGGAGACAGGTTCGGATAGGCAGGACTCTCCCAAAAAGGGAAGTACTGCCTATCTGAACAGGACGGCCGAGGCTAAGGCGTGCCTCCTGAAGGCCCGGCTACAAATCAATAACAGCCGGAACCTTAAAACAGAAATTAAGGTTGAGGTCATCGAAGCAGCGGAGCGACTCTATAGGCTGGTGAAGGACGCCGAGGAGGGCAAGCCCTACAGAGGGCGGACCGCAGAAGGAGGTAAAGGGAAGGAGTCGGAAAGGGAGGGAGCACCGAAGACGGAAACGTTGGATGCAGCAGGCAAAGGACCAGGGAAAGAAGAGAGGGACAAATTGGGAAGCGAACTCCTTCAAAAGCTGGAGGAACACGGAAAGATGCTGCAGGAAAGCAAGGAGGAAATGAAGAGGATGAGCAAGGAGGTGCAAAAGCACCGAGAAGAATTGGAAAAGGCCAGGACGTACGCGAGTGTAGCTGCCGGTCCATCCAAAACTGCAACGGAGGTGACAACGGCGCTACACTCGATAGTCGTAACGTCACAAAACGAAGAGGAAACGGGAGATCAGGTGGTAGACAGGATACGACAGGCAGTAAATGCTAAAGAGGAAGGATTAAGGATAGACAGAATAAGAAAAGCAAAGGAAAGGAAAGTAATAATGGGTTTTGAAGATAAACAGGAAATGACAAAAGTAAAGGAAAGAATAAGAAAAGAAGGAAAGGATTTAAACGTGGCAGACATACGGAATAAAGACCCCCTAATCATCCTCAAGGATCTCCTCAAATGCCATTCCGATGAGGAGATTCTGGGCGCAATAAGGGCCCAGAATAAGCATCTTCTGGCCCTAATCGGAAAAGAAGAGGACAGGATAGTAATCCGATACAAGAGGAGAGCCCGGAATCCACTGATGACGCATGTCATTCTGCAGGTGTCGCCACTGATCTGGAGGAGGTTCACGGAGGCCGGCGCGATCCATATAGACATCCAGAGGGTCAAGGTCGAGGACCAGTCTCCCCTGGTCCAATGCTCAAAGTGTTTGGGCTACGGCCATGGGAGGCGGTTTTGCCGTGGCTCTCTGGATGCCTGCAGTCACTGCGGCGGGCCACACCTGAGGGCAGAGTGTCCGGACTGGATGGCAGCTGCAGCACCGACGTGCTGCAACTGCCTGAAGGCGAAATTCGCTGAGACCGGACACAATGCCTTCAGCCAGGACTGCCCTGTGCGTAGGAGATGGGACGCGCTGGCCAGATCTGCCATGGCGTATTGCTGAGGTGGTCCCCACGGCCTCGGGCCCGGCTGCGGCTGATGCGGTTCCCGACGCGCGGTCATACCTGGTGGCGCAGGCCAATCTCCAACGAAGCTCACTTGCAACGCAAGAATTTATGCAGATGGCAGCAAGGAGGAGGTTGGCCTTCGCACTAATCCAGGAGCCGTACGTTGGGAGTACCGGCCGGGTGAAGAACTACGGGGCCGCCAGGATCTTCCAGTGCGCGGAACGGAAGGGGGGGCGGGTCAAGGCAGCCATAGTAGTCTACGATGTAGACTTGGATGCCTTGATTTGCCCCCAATTCACCACGACTAATATTGTTGTGGTGAAAATCCGTACCAGCGCCTGGGAGATGGTGGCGGTCTCGTGTTACTTCGAACCCGATAAGCCGGTAGAACAATACCTCGACCATCTGAGGAGCGTCAGCCGTAGCTTGGGCACGAGACGCCTGATAATCGGAGGGGACACCAACGCGAAGAGCCTATGGTGGAGCCGAGAGATCGACCGAAGGGGAGAGGAGGTGTCCGGTTGGCTGGACGAAGCGGGTCTCCACGTGTTGAACGAAGGCAACACGCCGACGTTCTTCACCGTGAGGGGAGACAGAGCCTACTCCAGCCAGGTGGATGTCACCGCCTGTTCGGTCGATCTCATGGACCGAATCCAGAACTGGAAAGTCGAGGAGGACCTGACGAGCTCCGACCACAATACCATAACTTTTGAAATGACGCTACAGAAAGGCCAAGGGATCGCAATAAATAGCACAACCAGGATATACAACACAAAGAAGGTAAACTGGACACAATTTGGAACAAAATTTAAAAATTATATTAGGGAACTAAAATTAAACAAAACAGAAATAGACAAAGTAGATAATGCAGAAAAATTAGAAGAACAAATAGGAAAATATACAGAAATTGTAAATAAAGTTAGCAACGAAATTATACCGAAAAAGAAACCAAACACAAAATATGCGATCCCTTGGTGGTCAAAGGAGCTCGAAAGGTCCAAAAGGGAAATGATGCGACGGAAACGTCGCATTCGATGGGCGGCACCAGTGCGGAAGGCATGCGTCATCCGGGCCTACAAAGAGGCCAAGGAGGCCTATGAACAATTGTCAAAGGACGCCCAGACTCAGAGCTGGAAGGAGTTCTGTGGAAAACAAACTAAAGAAGGACTGTGGGATGGGATATATCGAGTTATGGGCAGGCTGACCAAGCGGCACGAAGACGCGCCACTCGTGAGGGACGGGCAAACCCTGGGTCAGGAGGAATCGGCAAGGTATCTTGCCGAGACCTTCTACCCGGGCGACCCTCACGAGGAGGATAATGAAGATCACCGGCGCACCAGGGAGCTCGCCTCACGCGTGAACGACTGGGTCCATGGTGAGGTACATGACCCACCGTTCGCGCTGGGGGAGCTCACGGCGGCGCTGGTGACCTTCAATCCTAAGAAGGCGCCCGGGTCGGATGGCCTGACCTCCGATATCTGTTCGCAGGCGATCGCCCAAGATCCGGAGTCTTTTCTAGCACTGGCTAACAAGTGCCTAGAGCTGGCCTATTTTCCCAAGATTTGGAAGGAGGCCACGGTCGTTGTGCTGCGGAAGCCGGGTAAGGACGATTACTCGGTTCCCAAGGCACATCGGCCGATAGGACTGTTGCCAGTGCTGGGAAAGATTCTGGAAAAGATGTTGGTGGGTAGGCTAAAATGGCACATCCTTCCGAGGATGAGCCACCGCCAATACGGCTTTATGCCACAAAGGGGCACCGAGGACTCCCTCTATGACCTAGTGAATCATATCAGGACTAAACTTCGGGAGAAGAAAGTCCTGATTATGATATCGCTGGACATAGAGGGAGCCTTCGATAGCGCCTGGTGGCCGGCTATAAAGGTCAGATTGGCGGAAGAACGCTGCCCACCAAACATCAGAAGGATGGTCGCCAGCTATCTAGATGATCGGATGGTCAGGGTCCGATACGCGGGCGCCGAGTCAGCGCGCAGGACCGTTAAAGGTTGTGTTCAAGGCTCTATTGGAGGGCCAATCCTGTGGAACCTCCTCCTTGACCCCCTTTTACAGGGGCTCGAGCGCCGGGGCGACTATTGTCAAGCTTTTGCTGACGATGTCGTCCTGGTGTTCGATGGGGGTTCCACAGGAGAAGCGCAGAAGCAGGCCAATGCGGCACTAGCCTATGTGCGGGATTGGGGTGTCAGAAATAAGCTAAAGTTCGCGCCGCACAAGACGCAGGCGATGCTTATTACGAATAAGCTAAAGTATGACACCCCGATCCTGCGCATGGGCGGAGTCGACATTGGTCTCTCTAACGAGATTAAGCTGCTTGGCCTAACAGTAGACCGAAAACTGACCTTTAACGGTCACGTGACGCAGGCGTGCGCCAAGGCTATAAGCCTCTTTAAAGTGCTCGCGAGGTCGGCCAAGGTCCAGTGGGGGTTGGGACCCGAAGTGATCAGGACGATCTACACGGCTGCGGTGGAGCCCGTGATCTTGTATGCTGCAAGCGCATGGGCTCCAGCCAGCCGGAAGCTGGGTGTAAGAAAGCAGCTCGGAGCCATCCAGCGCAGTTTCGCGCAGAAGATGACGAAGGCCTACAGGACTGTCTCTCTCAACTCGGCCCTGCTGCTGGCGGGGGTGCTCCCTCTTGACATAAGGGTGCGGGAAACCGCTCTCCTTTATGAAATCAGGAGGGGGCACTCCTGCGAGGTAGTAGGAGACCGGGAGGTGGAGACTCCTGTGGCCTTCGTCAACTTGGAGCACCCGGCGGAACGGAGGAACGGGACGTTCCAATGCCTGGCGGACGGAGCGGAACTGGCCCAGCACGTCGGTGAGGGTCTTAGTATCTTCACCGACGGAAGCAAGATTGACGGGAAAGTCGGAGCGGCGCTGTCCATATGGAACGGCGCCGCCGAGACGAGTACCCGAAAATTGCGGCTGGAGCCGTACTGCTCCGTCTACCAGGCGGAACTACTCGCTCTCCAGAAAGCCGTGGAGGAGGCGCTCCGAAGCGGGCTTCCTACGTGCGGCATCTTCAGCGATGCCAGGTCCGCCCTCGAAGTCGTCACCAGAGGTGATTCCCTCCACCCCCTAGCGTTTGAGATACAGAAGCAACTAAAAATCGCCGAGAAACGCGCCCAGAAAATTGGACTTTTCTGGGTCAAGGCGCACGTGGGGTTGGAGGGAAACGAGAGGGCGGATCAGCTCGCTAAAGATGCCGCACAGCACCTGAAGACCCGTGCGCACTACGACAAGTGTCCGGTTTCATTCGTCAAGCGACAGATCCGACAGGACTCGATTGACGAATGGAGCCGGAGATACGCGGACGGAGAGACGGCTTCAGTGACGAAGCTGTTCTTTCCGGACGCTGTCGAGGCGCACAGGGTCATCAGGCGGATCGTCCTGGATCCGATACTGACGCAGGTGTTCACGGGGCACGGCGGTTTCTCCGAGTACTTGCACCGGTTCAAGTGCAAGGAGAGCCCGGCGTGCCAATGTGACCCTGACGTTCAGGAGACGGTCCCACATCTCCTACTCGAATGTCCCATCCACGCAGTGGACAGATATAATTTAGAATGTAGTATAGAATGTAAGTTAGACATAAGCAATATACATAGAGTAATAAAAGATAAATTGTTAATAGATAAGTTTTTAAAATATTGTAAGTCTATAGTAAATAAGGTGGCAATTAGAAATAAGTAGCAATAAGAAATTACTATATATATAATAGATTTTATATATTATTAGTAATTAGTATAAGCTGAGAAAAGATAAAAAATATGATAAATAGAATAAGATAAATAGATAAGATACACTAATTAAGGCTAAATGTAATAAGTAAAATAATAGATAAGCTTAATATTAATCATAACATATGTAGAAAATAAATAAGAAAATAAAATCCCTTGTCCTGGATAGGGGGACCGAGGGTGGGACGCAGAGTCCCACACAAAAAAAAAAAAAAAAAAAAAAAAAAAAAAAAAAACCTAACCTAACCTAACCTAACCTAACCTAACCTGCCCCCCGAGGCAATTCTTGTGCTTTGGGTCTTCACACCCAATGCACGCCCATGCGCGGGGGAACATTAGTCGCGGGCCGAGGCACACAGTCAGTGTGTATACCTCTTGGTTGCATAACACATTGAGGCCTAAAAGGGCCCGCGAACATTTCCTGGCACCCCCTTCTCTTTCCGCCCATCCTGAGAACCTTCCTCCCTTCCCCCCACTTTCCCTCCCGTCTCCCTATTCCACTTCCTTCCCAGGCCCCTGCAGTCGTCAAGCCGGGGGACTCCAGTATCCCATTCGCAGGTTTCCCCCGGTGTTGACTGCAGGATCGCCTACCGAAAAAAAAAAAACCTAACCTAACCTAACCTAACCTAACCTAACCTAACCTAACCTTTTTTTTTTTTGGTTTCGCGGAGAAAGTGCGTTACCACTACCGCCCGGCCTTCGTGGGGGGCGACCGAGCGGTTATGTTGGGTTCACCGTGCCTTACGACCCGGCGTTGAGCCGCCCGGAGAGATGGAAAACGTCGGGCGACCGCCGGGCCGAGTCCCTAACCTATGTACAACGCACGGCATACCAACTAAAACTCCGCGGTGGCCATCTTCGGCGCATTAGGGACGGCTGCGGGCTTCCTCTGACTAATGTCTAAGTTGTCGTCCGCAACCGCCCCTGCGCGGTGCCGCCTGGTGCGGCCCGTCTCCTGTTGTGGGGGGGGCTCTGAAGCCCCCGCGCACCGAAGGACGCTCTCAGCGTCAACGGCAGCGTGAGGCCTACCTTCCACGCTGCCGTCCATCACGGGGGTCGCAACAATGTGCTAAAAAAAGATACACAAAACTATAGACGGACGGCCCCCTGCCGCCCGCCCGCGACCCCCGGTGGCCCCTATTAGTCGCCTCTTACGACAGGCAGGGGATACCGTGGTGGAATTCTCCAAACGCCCCCAATCCACAGGGCGGGAGACGCCGGTCAGTCGTCCACCCGGCGCCTCCTTCGTCTCCTCTGGCGGCGGGAGGGATCCTCGCGCTCCCGATCCCTCTCGGCACTCTCCTTCTGTGAGAGGACCACCTCGCAGAAGTGGGCCACCGCACGCCAGGCCTCCCGACTGCCGACCATGGAAGCGACCACGGCCGGCAGCGAGAGGTCTCCTCCGACGACTGCTCTGAGAGCGCTGCGCTCCTCGTCCCAGGCTGGGCAAAACTCCAATGTATGTTGGGCCGTATCCAGCGGGCAGTTGTCACAATGGTGACACACGGCCGACACCTCTGTGCCTACAATACGACACAGATACTCACCGAAGCAACCATGCCCGGTGAGTACCTGTGTCAACCGAAACGTAGCCGGGCCGTGGCGCCTGTCCAGCCACTCGGCAAAGACCGGGCGCACTGCCGCTACGACCCTGAGCCCCGCTGACGGGGCCTCCAGCCTGAGACGCCACTCCTCCACGGCGGCTCGCCGTAAGGAGGCCCTCATGGCCTCCACCTCCTTCAGGGCCGGACGCTGCCCGCGACTGAACGCCTCCTCCCGCCAATGAAAAGCATCGGACAGGGATTGGGCGTCCAGATCCCAAGGCAGGAATCCGGCCAACATACAAGCCGCCTCGTACGAAACCGTGCGGTATGCCCTGATCGCCCGCTGCGCCACTACACGTTGAGGATTGCGCAAGAGCGCGACGCAGCGGTTGCTCAGGGAATCAGCCCAAACTGGACTGCCATACAGGGCCATGGACCGCACGACTCCGTGGTATAACCTTCGGCAAGGGACACCAGGACCTTCCAGGTTGGGCAGCAGGCTAGAATGAGCGCCTGCTGCCCGGGACAGTTTTGTCCGCATCTTTTCAAAATAGGTGCGGAATTCCCATCGGCTATCCAGAATCAAACCCAAATACTTCATGTTCTTGCCGATGGGAATCCGCACCCCCTCAACAACGATGTGGGCACCGGCCGGTGGCCCTTTCCGAGGCCTGTGAAAACAAATGGCCTCGGTTTTCTCAAGGGCCACCTTCAACCCTAGACGTCGAATGCGACTCACGACGTCGCCGGTGCCCGCCGCCGCCAGAATTGCGGCATCCTGGAAGGTCCCAGAAGTCGCTGTAACTAGCGTGTCGTCGGCGTAACATGTCACGCCGACGCCCCGGAGATTGGTACCACGGAGCACCCAGTCGTACCCGATGTTCCACAAGAGAGGGCCTAAAACCGAGCCCTGTGGAACACCGCACGACATCGCTCTTCGGTGCCACCCATCGGCGCCCGGATACACCACGTCCCTGTCAGACAGATACGCGTGCACCAGACGCCGGAGATAGGGCGGCACCACGTGGTACCGCAGTGCCTCGTGAATGCAGGGCCAGGGCAGCGAGTTGAATGCGTTGGAGATATCCAACGATACAGCAATCACAACTTCGCCCCTGGCCACTGCATCCTCCGCCTGTGCCTTCACCCGCAGAATCGCGTGGACGGTGGAACGTCCCCTCCTAAAACCAAACTGCTCGTCGGCCAGATTTGGACCGACCCTATCGAGGTGCTCGACGAGGCGAGCATGAATGATGCGCTCGAAAAGTTTGGCGACCTCGTCGAGCAACACGATGGGCCGGTAGGCCGACGGCGACTCTGCGGGTCGTCCTTCTTTCTTCAGCAGGACGAGCTTCCCGGTTTTCCAACGCGCCGGGAAGACGCCCTGCTCCAAACAGGCGGAGAACAAACTGCGGAGCCTAGGACCCAGGTACTCGAGAGCTAGCACCCAGGCCCTCCCGGGGATGCCATCGAGCCCTGGGGCCGTGTTTTTGCTCCGCAGCCGAAGCACTGCCACCCGCATTTCAGCGGGCGAAATCTCCGGGATATCCCTTGCCGAAGTCTCGTACGACGATGACGCCACGTCCGGTGGCGCCATCGGTGGAGGAGTGGTCTCCACGGTGGCCGGAAACAAGGCCGCGACGACGTTGGCCAGCAAGTCTGGCCGGAGACTCTGCGACAGCGGGGGCGCCGCTGGGCGAAGCTTGTTCATGACCAAGCGATAGGGGCGCCCCCACGGGTCACCATCGAGAGTCTCCAGGAAATCCTTCCTCGCCGCGACCTTGGCCTTATGAACGGCCACCCGCAGCGCTCTCTTCGCCTCCTTATAGAGGCCGTAGAGCTGCCGCTCCTGGTCTGCGTGATCATCCGCCCTCAATCGGCGACGGCGATGCCTGGCGTATCGACGGCGCGCAGCAACACAAGACGCGCGCAACTGCGCTAGTTCCGCCGACCACCAGTACACCTGCCGCCGCGGCGAACGGCGGAGGGCCCGGGGCATGGCGGCGTCGCAAACGTCCGACATTGCCACCCCGAACCACTCCACCTCCTGCTCGACCCGTACCGGCCCGTCCGGCACGGGGAGCCACGACACGACCAGAGCGGCCAACACTAGGGCCTCTTTATCGAGGCGACGTAAGACCCACCGCGGGCCGTCCTGATTCGGGGCACTCGGTACACCACTGGGCTGGACACTCGAGGACGCGGAGACGTCGAACCTGATGTAGCGATGGTCCGACAACGTCTCCACGCCCACGAGAACTCTCCAGCCCCGGACACGACGTGCGACGGCGGGGCTCGCAAACGACAAGTCAACAATAGACCCGCCGTTGTGCCGCACGCACGTGTCCACCGACCCCCTATTCAGGACGACCAGGCCGACAGAGATCGCCCAGTCCTCCAGGACCTCACCGCGAACGTCGGTCGCCGGCGAACCCCAGACCACGGATTTGGCATTGAAGTCGCCGGCGACGATAGTCGGGTGAGGTTGGCCTTGCTGCACCAGGGCCCCCAGTCGAACGAGAAAAGTCTCGAACTCGTAGAGGGGTCTGTTGGGAGAGAAATAAACTCCTACAACCCATACGTCTCCCAACAGAGCCGCGACGCATCCCTGGCCCTTCGCTACCTTTTCGAAGGGCGGGGAGCCAGCGGCACCCTGGGTGATGATGGCCACCGAACCGTCGAGGTCCCCGGCCCAGTTATCCCTGGGCGGGACGAAATACGGCTCGGCGACCACGGCCACTTGCACCGACCACTGCGCCAGGCTTTGGGACAACAGGTCCTGGGCACGGGCGCAGTGGTTGATGTTCGCCTGGAGAACCTAACCTAACCTAACCTAACCTAACCTAACCTACTAGGCGGATCGTCCTGGATCCCGTCCTCACGCAGGTGTTCACTGGGCACGGCGGGTTCTCCGAGTACTTGCATCGGTTCAAGTGCAAGGAGAGCCCGGCGTGCTTGTGTGACCCTGATGTTCAGGAGACGGTCCCACACCTCCTACTCGATTGTCCCATCCATGCCAAAGAAAGATTCGATGTAGAAAATGAAATAGATTATAAGATTATACATGAAAATATACATAAGATAATTAGAGATAAGTTAGCAATACATAGATTCATAAAATACTGTAGGATAATAGCAAATAAGAGAATAGAACGTAATAAGTAGAAATAAGTGTTTACTAAATATATAATAATAAGTTATATATAATTAGTAATACCGTTAAACAGAATAGAATATATGTATAAGTATGAATAAGAAATAAGATAAATAGACCTAAGATAAATGGATAAGCTAAATGATTAAGTAAATAGAAAAGTCATTAAATAAAACTCAATTGTAAAAAAAAAAAAAAAAAAAAAAATATATATAAAAGAAGATAAAAAACAAAAATATACAAAAAATCCCTTGTCCTGGATAGGGGGACCAAGAGTGGGCCGCAGAGACCCACTAAAAAAAAAAAAAAAAAAAAAAAAAAAAAAAACCTAACCTACTAGCCCCCCGAGGCAATTCTTGTGCTTTGGGTCTTCACACCCAATGCACGCCCATGCGCGGGGGAACATTAGTCGCGGGCCGAGGCACACAGTCAGTGTGTATACCTCTTGGTTGCATAACACATTGAGGCCTAAAAGGGCCCGCGAACATTTCCTGGCACCCTTTTCCTTTCCGCCCATCCTGAGAACCTTTCTCCACTCCCCACCTTTTCCTTCCATCGTCCTTTTCCGCTTCCTTCCCAGGCTCCTGTAGTCGTCAAGCCGGGGGACTCCAGTATCCCATTCGCAGGTTTCCCCCGGTGTTGACTGCAGGATCGCCTACCGAAAAAAAAAAACCTAACCTACTAACCTAACCTAATCGTCGAATTTTGTGACATTTTTGTATGAAAACTATTTAGTGTGGCACATTGTTTGATAGCATTTTATAAATACTTACCGTTGCGTATAATTTTGATTTTCTCCCCCCTCAATTTCTTCCAAATTTCTTTAATTCCCATACTTTTGCTGACGGTGAAAATTTTTTGTACCAACCGTACCTAACATTATTCGATATTTGTGAAGTACTCGCCGAGACGCGTCTTTCGACGTACTGCACGTCGCGCTCCGGCGAAATTTATTTTATTCTCTTCATACATTGTCGCGGTATAGGTATTAAGAAATCCACGTAGTAAAGTGTTTGCAAAACTAAAGTTTGTCTGATTTGTCTAATTTCATAAACAATCTGTATGAAAACTATATAGTGTGGCATATCGTTTTGTAGCATTTAGTGGATACTTACCGGTTTATATATTTTCGTTATCCCCACTCTTCAATTTTTTCCAAATTTCTAACAATTACTCTGTTTCGCTGACGGTTGCAATTTTTTGTATCAACCGTACATAGTTTGTTTATATAACGTTGAAGTACTCGCCGAGACGCGTCTTTCGACGTACTGCACGTCGCGCTCCGGCGAAATTTATTTTATTCTCTTCATACATTGTCGCGGTATAGGTATTAAGAAATCCACGTAGTAAAGTGTTTGCAAAACTAAAGTTCTAAAGCTAAATGATCACCTATCCAAAAAAAAAAACCTAACCTAACCTAACCTACTAACCTAACCTAATCGTCGAATTTTGTGAAATTTTTGTATGAAAACTATTTAGTGTGGCACATTGTTTGATAGCATTTTATAAATACTTACCGTTGCGTATAATTTTGATTTTCTCCCCCCTCAATTTCTTCCAAATTTCTTTAATTCCCATACTTTTGCTGATGGTGATAATTTTTTGTACCAACCGTACCGAACATTATTCGATATTTGTGAAGTACTCGCCGAGACGCGTCTTTCGACGTACTGCACGTCGCGCTCCGGCGAAATTTATTTTATTCTCTTCATACATTGTCGCGGTATAGGTATTAAGAAATCCACGTAGTAAAGTGTTTGCAAAACTAAAGTTTGTCTGATTTGTCTAATTTCATAAACAATCTGTATGAAAACTATATAGTTTTGCATATCGTTTTGTAGCATTTAGTGGATACTTACCGGTTTATATATTTTCGTTATCCCCACTCTTCAATTTTTTCCAAATTTCTAACAATTACTCTGTTTCGCTGACGGTTGCAATTTTTTGTATCAACCGTACATAGTTTGTTTATATAACGTTGAAGTACTCGCCGAGACGCGTCTTTCGACGTACTGCACGTCGCGCTCCGGCGAAATTTATTTTATTCTCTTCATACATTGTCGCGGTATAGGTATTAAGAAATCCAAGTAGTAAAGTGTTTGCAAAACTAAAGTTCTAAAGCTAAATGATCACCTATCCAAAAAAAAAAACCTAATCTAACCTAACCTACTAACCTAATCTAATCGTCGAATTTTGTGAAATTTTTGTATGAAATCTATTTAGTGTGGCACATTGTTTGATAGCATTTAATAAATACTTACCGTTGCGTATAATTTTGATTTTCTCCCCCTTCAATTTCTTCCAAATTTCTTTAATTCCCATACTTTTGCTGACGGTGAAAATTTTTTGTACCAACCGTACCTAACATTATTCGATATTTGTGAAGTACTCGCCGAGACGCGTCTTTCGACGTACTGCACGTCGCGCTCCGGCGAAATTTATTTTATTCTCTTCATACATTGTCGCGGTATAGGTATTAAGAAATCCACGTAGTAAAGTGTTTGCAAAACTAAAGTTTGTCTGATTTGTCTAATTTCATAAACAATCTGTATGAAAACTATATAGTTTTGCATATCGTTTTGTAGCATTTAGTGGATACTTACCGGTTTATATATTTTCGTTATCCCCACTCTTCAATTTTTTCCAAATTTCTAACAATTACTCTGTTTCGCTGACGGTTGCAATTTTTTGTATCAACCGTACATAGTTTGTTTATATAACGTTGAAGTACTCGCCGAGACGCGTCTTTCGACGTACTGCACGTCGCGCTCCGGCGAAATTTATTTTATTCTCTTCATACATTGTCGCGGTATAGGTATTAAGAAATCCACGTAGTAAAGTGTTTGCAAAACTAAAGTTCTAAAGCTAAATGATCACCTATCCAAAAAAAAAACCTAACCTAACCTAACCTAACCTACTAACCTAACCTAATCGTCGAATTTTGTGAAATTTTTGTATGAAAACTATTTAGTGTGGCACATTGTTTGATAGCATTTTATAAATACTTACCGTTGCGTATAATTTTGATTTTCTCCCCCCTCAATTTCTTCCAAATTTCTTTAATTCCCATACTTTTGCTGATGGTGATAATTTTTTGTACCAACCGTACCGAACATTATTCGATATTTGTGAAGTACTCGCCGAGACGCGTCTTTCGACGTACTGCACGTCGCGCTCCGGCGAAATTTATTTTATTCTCTTCATACATTGTCGCGGTATAGGTATTAAGAAATCCACGTAGTAAAGTGTTTGCAAAACTAAAGTTTGTCTGATTTGTCTAATTTCATAAACAATCTGTATGAAAACTATATAGTTTGGCATATCGTTTTGTAGCATTTAGTGGATACTTACCGGTTTATATATTTTCGTTATCCCCACTCTTCAATTTTTTCCAAATTTCTAACAATTACTCTGTTTCGCTGACGGTTGCAATTTTTTGTATCAACCGTACATAGTTTGTTTATATAACGTTGAAGTACTCGCCGAGACGCGTCTTTCGACGTACTGCACGTCGCGCTCCGGCGAAATTTATTTTATTCTCTTCATACATTGTCGCGGTATAGGTATTAAGAAATCCACGTAGTAAAGTGTTTGCAAAACTAAAGTTCTAAAGCTAAATGATCACCTATCCAAAAAAAAAACCTAACCTAACCTAACCTACTAACCTAACCTAATCGTCGAATTTTGTGAAATTTTTGTATGAAAACTATTTAGTGTGGCACATTGTTTGATAGCATTTTATAAATATTTACCGTTGCGTATAATTTTGATTTTCTCCCCCCTCAATTTCTTCCAAATTTCTTTAATTCCCATACTTTTGCTGACGGTGAAAATTTTTTGTACCAACCGTACCTAACATTATTCGATATTTGTGAAGTACTCGCCGAGACGCGTCTTTCGACGTACTGCACGTCGCGCTCCGGCGAAATTTATTTTATTCTCTTCATACATTGTCGCGGTATAGGTATTAAGAAATCCACGTAGTAAAGTGTTTGCAAAACTAAAGTTTGTCTGATTTGTCTAATTTCATAAACAATCTGTATGAAAACTATATAGTTTTGCATATCGTTTTGTAGCATTTAGTGGATACTTACCGGTTTATATATTTTCGTTATCCCCACTCTTCAATTTTTTCCAAATTTCTAACAATTACTCTGTTTCGCTGACGGTTGCAATTTTTTGTATCAACCGTACATAGTTTGTTTATATAACGTTGAAGTACTCGCCGAGACGCGTCTTTCGACGTACTGCACGTCGCGCTCCGGCGAAATTTATTTTATTCTCTTCATACATTGTCGCGGTATAGGTATTAAGAAATCCACGTAGTAAAGTGTTTGCAAAACTAAAGTTCTAAAGCTAAATGATCACCTATCCAAAAAAAAAAACCTAATCTAACCTAACCTACTAACCTAATCTAATCGTCGAATTTTGTGAAATTTTTGTATGAAAACTATTTAGTGTGGCACATTGTTTGATAGCATTTAATAAATACTTACCGTTGCGTATAATTTTGATTTTCTCCCCCTTCAATTTCTTCCAAATTTCTTTAATTCCCATACTTTTGCTGACGGTGAAAATTTTTTGTACCAACCGTACCTAACATTATTCGATATTTGTGAAGTACTCGCCGAGACGCGTCTTTCGACGTACTGCACGTCGCGCTCCGGCGAAATTTATTTTATTCTCTTCATACATTGTCGCGGTATAGGTATTAAGAAATCCACGTAGTAAAGTGTTTGCAAAACTAAAGTTTGTCTGATTTGTCTAATTTCATAAACAATCTGTATGAAAACTATATAGTGTGGCATATCGTTTTGTAGCATTTAGTGGATACTTACCGGTTTATATATTTTCGTTATCCCCACTCTTCAATTTTTTCTAAATTTCTAACAATTACTCTGTTTCGCTGACGGTTGCAATTTTTTGTATCAACCGTACATAGTTTGTTTATATAACGTTGAAGTACTCGCCGAGACGCGTCTTTCGACGTACTGCACGTCGCGCTCCGGCGAAATTTATTTTATTCTCTTCATACATTGTCGCGGTATAGGTATTAAGAAATCCACGTAGTAAAGTGTTTGCAAAACTAAAGTTCTAAAGCTAAATGATCACCTATCCAAAAAAAAAAACCTAACCTAACCTAACCTACTAACCTAACCTAATCGTCGAATTTTGTGAAATTTTTGTATGAAAACTATTTAGTGTGGCACATTGTTTGATAGCATTTTATAAATACTTACCGTTGCGTATAATTTTGATTTTCTCCCCCCTCAATTTCTTCCAAATTTCTTTAATTCCCATACTTTTGCTGACGGTGAAAATTTTTTGTACCAACCGTACCTAACATTATTCGATATTTGTGAAGTACTCGCCGAGACGCGTCTTTCGACGTACTGCACGTCGCGCTCCGGCGAAATTTATTTTATTCTCTTCATACATTGTCGCGGTATAGGTATTAAGAAATCCACGTAGTAAAGTGTTTGCAAAACTAAAGTTTGTCTGATTTGTCTAATTTCATAAACAATCTGTATGAAAACTATATAGTGTGGCATATCGTTTTGTAGCATTTAGTGGATACTTACCGGTTTATATATTTTCGTTATCCCCACTCTTCAATTTTTTCCAAATTTCTAACAATTACTCTGTTTCGCTGACGGTTGCAATTTTTTGTATCAACCGTACATAGTTTGTTTATATAACGTTGAAGTACTCGCCGAGACGCGTCTTTCGACGTACTGCACGTCGCGCTCCGGCGAAATTTATTTTATTCTCTTCATACATTGTCGCGGTATAGGTATTAAGAAATCCACGTAGTATAGTGTTTGCAAAACTAAAGTTCTAAAGCTAAATGATCACCTATCCAAAAAAAAAAAACCTAACCTAACCTAACCTACTAACCTAACCTAATCGTCGAATTTTGTGAAATTTTTGTATGAAAACTATTTAGTGTGGCACATTGTTTGATAGCATTTTATAAATACTTACCGTTGCGTATAATTTTGATTTTCTCCCCCCTCAATTTCTTCCAAATTTCTTTAATTCCCATACTTTTGCTGACGGTGAAAATTTTTTGTACCAACCGTACCTAACATTATTCGATATTTGTGAAGTACTCGCCGAGACGCGTCTTTCGACGTACTGCACGTCGCGCTCCGGCGAAATTTATTTTATTCTCTTCATACATTGTCGCGGTATAGGTATTAAGAAATCCACGTAGTAAAGTGTTTGCAAAACTAAAGTTTGATTTGTCTAATTTCATAAACAATCTGTATGAAAACTATATAGTTTTGCATATCGTTTTGTAGCATTTAGTGGATACTTACCGGTTTATATATTTTCGTTATCCCCACTCTTCAATTTTTTCCAAATTTCTAACAATTACTCTGTGGTTGGTATTGTTATAATGTATTGGCATTATGCACTGTGCATTGTCTATTATGCTAAACAACACAACTCCTTTTCCCAATCCTTCCTTATTCACTCAAGCTTGAAGTATCAAGTTTGGATATGGAACGGGCGCTGGCACAAAATTAAAAAATATACCAAGGACATAAACAATTTCTATTGTCCTTGGTTAATTATCTGTCAATTATATTTGACCCACTTGCCATCCGCCTGCCGTCGCATCACCACTACTTCTGAAGACCGCAAGAACCGGGATCCCGGGGAAGCATCCGAAACAGGCAGGTCACCGCGCCGCAGTAAGTCCTTTAATTTTATTCCCGTGTCCCTTGTTTGTTGTCACCGCATATACAGTAACACTGCCAGTGCACAAAAAACCGCCTATTTATACAGTCCACTATAACGGTCAAATTTCAAATTGTGGGGTTTTAACCACCATCATTTTTTGGTCCGTTCGAACCGCGATATATTGCATTGTGCAAAGTATCAAACGCATATTTGCCCCGATTGTACAATCCCGCTAAACTACGTGTGTGAATTTTGTGCTGGTCACGAAATAATATCTGTCAAGTTTTCGTGCGCTTTTATAGTGTTTAAAACTTTATTTTCCGCATTGGCAGACTTATTATTGTTATTTATTATTAAAATAAACGATTTACCGCAAGATCAGTGCAAAATATTGAAATTTGCGTAGTTACATATTTTTGTCGAAAGTCGAGGGTAGATTTGTGATAGTGTCTGTAGTGTTTGAATAACCAAAATTAAACTGTTATAAAGTGACTACAGTGTTTTAACAAGGATTGTACCGCTTAAAGGTTGGTAAAATCACTTATAATATATTGTTTTAACTTGTGGAGGTCATTTGAGTAGGTCTATACTATGGCTAAAAAACAGTTGGAATCTGTTTCCCAAAAATTTCAAGATGCGATTGACATCGAAAACAATCAGCTTAGGGTGTATCAGGCCAAGAGAGATGCACTTTTTCAACGTATGCAGTACATATACGACAAGTCAAACGACTTAAATGATCAAAGTAAATATAAACTATTTCTTTCAACTGCGTCTGGTATAGATAACTTGCGCAAAGAGTTTGAGACTGTATTAGACGAATATAATTTACTTTTTTTAAAGTTAAATCCAACCGCTACTATTAGTTACCAATCATTTATTTCCTTTGATGAGTTGTACTGCCATGTAAAGCAAGTTTTGTCAGAATTAACTGAACAGAACAAATCATGCAATGAAAATAGTGCACAACCTCAGCGCTCAAAAAAGTACCTCCCACCAATTGATTTGGTTTCTTTCTCAGGGGATGTTCGTACCTGGCCTATATTTTACCAACAATTTAAATCTGTGGTTCACGATAATTTAGATTTGTCAGACGGGGACAAGGTTCAATATTTGGTAGGCAAGTTGTCAGGCCCCGCTTTAACCGTTTGTTCCGGATTGGCACCTACCGACGAAAATTATTTAATTATTTGGAATGCTCTAGTTGACAAATATGATGACCCGCGGTCTTTAGGTAATTCTTACCTGAACCAAATATTAAATTTCAAACAAATAAATAATAACAGCGGAACTAATTTAGAGTCATTTATAATAAATTTTGATTCAGCGGTTCAGGCCTTTAAACAATTAAAAATAAATGACTTGTCTGATTTTATATTTTTACATCTCGCTTTAGAAAAGTTAGATTCCAATACTGTTCATTTGTTTGACATTATGCACCGCAAAGACAAAATACCTTCTTATAAGGATCTTATAACATTTGTGAAGGAGCAAAGTAAATCTTTATCACGTTCAAATGGAAAGCCTGCTGTCACCTCAAAGGTTACTGCCCATAATAAAAAGAATACACTGCCGCAGATTAAATATACAAAATCTTTTGTCAATACTGATACGGGGTGTAGTTCTGGTGGTAAGTTAAGGTGTGATACAACTACTTATAATACAAATAAATGTACTTTATGCAACAGCAGCCATGAACATCTTTATAAGTGCCCTTCTTTTATAAAATTGACTCCGCTCCAAAGGTTTAATTTTATTAAAACAAATTCATTTTGTATCAACTGTTTAAGCATTAAGCATAAAGTTTCTGTATGCAATTCTAAAGGTAGGTGTTCAAGTTGTTCTGGCAAACATCATTCACTTTTGCATTTTAAGCAACCCGCTAAGTCAAAAAAAATATAATGATGTGGTCACTTATGACACATCTCGCTCCGCTCACACTGAGGTTCTCGACCCCGCTACCGCGAGTGGCTCTGTGTGTAATTCAAAAACGCCCGAGTCACAAAATATCGCATCCGCTACTCTCAACTCTGCGTGCAGTACGCACCATGTAGATTCACCGCATTTAAATAAGAGCAACCCATCAGTGTGCACTATGTCTTGTGATAGTGTTGATCGTTTACATAAAACTACTTTATTAGGTACCGCTAAAGTTAAATATGTAGATAAATATAATCACATTCATTATTTGAGATGCTTAGTGGACGCTGGCTCTCAAAGTGACTATATTACTGCTGATTGTTGTATGCGCTTAGCGCTGAATGTACATAATCAAACCCGCTTTTCTGAGGTCCAAGGTATAGGAGGGATGAAACAAAAAATTTTAGGCGTTACCAATGTTTCATTTACATCTCGCTTCGACAACGGGCATGCGTATAATGTCGAACCTTTGGTCGTGAACGAAATAACGTCACAACTCCCGGACGCTCGCGTAAATCTTGGGTCTTTAAAACATCTTAGTATGTTGCCGCTAGCTGATGATTCTTTCTTTGAACCCGGCCCGATTGATATGTTGCTGGGTGTAAATATTTATTGTAAAATTTTGTTATTCGACAAAGTTGTTGGAGACCCCTCTGCCTTTGAGACTTCTTTAGGATATTTGATCATGGGTGACGCGCCTATTGTATCCCCTCCCGCTCCCCGCAACTTTTGTGCCTTCACTAAGGAACCTCTTAATAACTTAGTTGAGAGGTTCTGGTCTACAGAGGAGCTGCCTTCTCGAAGGTTTTTGAGTCCTGATGATCAAGCGTGTGAGCAAATCTACAACTCCACTACCAAACGCCTTCGGGACGGTAGCTACTCAGTCAGTCTCCCATTTAGGGAAGATCCGCAAAAGTTAGGAAATTCTTACGTCACCGCTAAAAGGAGGTTTTTACTTCTCGAACGAAGGTTCGCGAAATCACCTGACCTTCGTGAACAATACAATGACATAATTAATGATTATTTGCAAAGGGGTATTATGTCGCGCGTCCCTCAGGAGGAATATCATTTGCCTGGTTATATTATACCGCACCATCCTGTGATACGTAAGGATAAACCTACGACACAGGTTCGTATTGTCCTCGATGCCAGCGCTGACACCGATTCAGGGCTGTCACTCAACGACATTCTCCATACAGGGGACAATTTACAAGCTGATATCTTTGACATTCTTCTGAATGTTCGTATATTTCGTATTGCATTTTCGGCCGATGTAAGGCAAATGTATTTGTGTATTTCGATGCACCCACCGCACCGCAGGTATCAGCGTGTTTTGTATCGGTTTGCCCCTGATGACCCAATCGAAATGTTCCATTTTAACCGCGTCGCCTTCGGCCTGCGTTCTTCGCCATACCTGGCCATACGCACTTTGCGTCAACTTGCTAGTGACGAGCGCGGGAATTGGCCAACTGCGGCTGCCATCGTCGAGAGGGATGTGTACATGGACGACCTGGCCTCATCTGCTTCATCCTTAGGTGAAGCTGTATTGATGGCTCAGGATTTGATACATCTCTTTAAGGCTGGTGGGTTCGACTTAGTGAAATGGACTAGCAACTCTTCAGAGTTGCTACGACACATTCCTGCGTCTCACCGCCTTTCGGAGTCCATATCTTTCGACGATGACAGGGCGCTTAAGATTTTGGGTCTTCGGTGGCTTCCCGCATCTGATAATTTTGTTTTCGCAACCGCTGTTCCACCGACACTTTGCACTAAGCGTATAATTCTTTCAGTAACCGCACGTTTGTATGATGTTTTAGGATTGGTGGGACCAGTCATTCTTTTCGCTAAGTTGTTAATAAAGGAGTTATGGCTTCAAAAGGTTGATTGGGATGAAGTACCATCCTCACGCATAGTTAACATTTGGAAAAAATATTTATCCGAGTTACCTTTGATTTCTAGTCTTAAATTTCCGCGTCATATGGGCATTGAAGACGGCTCAGAGATATCGCTGGTTGCATTTTCTGATGCAAGTCAGCAAGCGTATGGTTGCGTAATTTACCTACACGTCGTTAACGGCGATCAACCTCCGCTCGTCTCGCTCGTGTGTTCGAAGTCTCGAGTCGCACCTGTAAAACCCACAATAACTTTAGCTAGGCTTGAACTCAACGGTTTGGTGTTACTTGCGAAATTAGTGCGCGCTGTTTATATTAACTTGTCGAAAAGATGTACTATACAAAACGTATCCGCATTTTCTGATTCAGAAGTTGCACTCTGTTGGGTTAGCTCTTCGCCGCACCGGTTTGGCACCTATGTAGCTAATAGAATCTCGGAAGTGCAGACTACTATGCCTTCTGGGGAGTTATATCATGTGCCTGGGTCTCAGAATCCTGCTGACTTTGTATCCCGCGGTATGTTACCCTCGCAACTTTCTGGTAACCAATTGTGGTTTCAGGGCCCTCCATGGTTGTGTTTGCCGCGCCAAGAGTGGCCAATTCGCAAATTTTCCTCGAATATATCCAACTTACCAGAAGAAAAAACAGTTTCGCATGTTGCAACAAAGTCAGAGGAACATTTTTTAATAACTCTTGGTTCAAAATTTTCTTGTTGGAACAGGTTTTTGAGATCCACGGCATATATTTTAAAGTTTTTGAAACTTATTCCGCGCTCTAATGTCATAACGGCTGGAGATCTTGACGCCGCAGAGTTGAGGGTGGTGCAAGCGATACAACATACTTATTTTGTTGATGACTTGCACAGTATACAGAATAACAAAGTTTGTTCTCCCGCACTTCGGAAATTATTTCCTTTTGTTTCTGGGGGTATTCTTCGGGTAGGTGGTCGCTTGTCGCAATCCTCCCTGGAATACTCTCAGAAGCATCCCGCATTGCTGCCTAAAAGCGGACACATTGTCGAAATGTTGGTTGATTGGTGCCATCGTAACAACGCACATGCTGGTCCTCAACTACTAATGTCAATTTTACGTCATAAGTTTTGGATTTTATCCGCTAGACGTCTGATCCGCAAACGTATTTACAGTTGTCGTAACTGTTTCCGCACTAATCCAAAACCTACCTTTCCCGCTATGTCAGATTTACCGAAGTGTCGTTTAGAGGCGTGTAAGGCTTTTACACATACCGGCGTCGATTACGCGGGCCCTCTGTACATAACATTAGCTAGGAAACGAGGTGTGCGTAGTCAGAAAGCATACTTGTGCATTTTTATATGCCTTGTGACAAAAGCGATTCACATCGAACTATCCTCTGATTTAAGCTCCGCTTCCTTTCTAGATGCGCTTAAAAGATTTTTATCTAGACGTGGCCCTTGTCAGTTTATTTATAGCGACAACGGTACGAATTTCATCGCATCTAAGGCCTACTTGAATGACCTTCACAAGTTCCTAACATCTGACGATTATTATAGGGTTTTTTGCGAGGAACTTTCTAAGCATCGAATAACCTGGCGTACTAATCCTCCCACTGCTAGTCATTTTGGTGGTATTTGGGAATCAAATATTAAATGTATAAAGTCTTTGTTGTTCCGCGTAATTGGTAAGCAAATATTAACTTATGAAGAGATGCTCACAGTCCTCACTCAGATCGAGGCTGTGTTAAATAGTCGCCCATTATATTGTTTAAGCTCTGATCCATCAGAGCCTTCCGCATTAACTCCGTCTCACTTTCTTACCACTACGCCACTGGCGTTCTTGCCCGCACCTGATTTAACTGGGAGCCACACCAGACTTACGACCCGCTTCTCTCTAATGGATTCGCTTGTTCAGTCATTCTGGAAACGTTTCCGTGCTGAATATCTTCACACTTTACAAACTCGTGAGAAATGGAATACTCCCAGCAGTCCATTGCGGGTAGGAACTGTTGTTCTATTAAATGTCGATAACGCTCCGCCTCTCCAGTGGCCTTTAGGCATCATTACCAAGTTGTACCCTGGCAAGGATGGTGTAATTCGCGTAGTTCAAGTAAAGACTAAAACTGGTATATATGATCGTCCTGTTGTACGGCTTTGTCCTTTGCCTGTACAGTAGAGAGATAGTGTAAGATGCATTTAGTTATAGTAAATTAAGCTATTATAATGAATTTTAATAATATTATGTACAATGTTGTAACTCTATTGTCATTATACCGCACAAACATTCACATACCTATGGGTTTTGTTTCGTCGGCGCTCAAATGTATATGCGTTTGATTTCCTTTTAATTTGTACTTTTTGAAGGGAACCTTCAAACCCCGGGGGGAAATGGTTGGTATTGTTATAATGTATTGGCATTATGCACTGTGCATTGTCTATTATGCTAAACAACACAACTCCTTTTCCCAATCCTTCCTTATTCACTCAAGCTTGAAGTATCAAGTTTGGATATGGAACGGGCGCTGGCACAAAATTAAAAAATATACCAAGGACATAAACAATTTCTATTGTCCTTGGTTAATTATCTGTCAATTATATTTGACCCACTTGCCATCCGCCTGCCGTCGCATCACCACTACTTCTGAAGACCGCAAGAACCGGGATCCCGGGGAAGCATCCGAAACAGGCAGGTCACCGCGCCGCAGTAAGTCCTTTAATTTTATTCCCGTGTCCCTTGTTTGTTGTCACCGCATATACAGTAACACTGCCAGTGCACAAAAAACCGCCTATTTATACAGTCCACTATAACGGTCAAATTTCAAATTGTGGGGTTTTAACCACCACTCTGTTTCGCTGACGGTTGCAATTTTTTGTATCAACCGTACATAGTTTGTTTATATAACGTTGAAGTACTCGCCGAGACGCGTCTTTCGACGTACTGCACGTCGCGCTCCGGCGAAATTTATTTTATTCTCTTCATACATTGTCGCGGTATAGGTATTAAGAAATCCAAGTAGTAAAGTGTTTGCAAAACTAAAGTTCTAAAGCTAAATGATCACCTATCCAAAAAAAAAAACCTAACCTAACCTAACCTACTAACCTAACCTAATCGTCGAATTTTGTGAAATTTTTGTATGAAAACTATTTAGTGTGGCACATTGTTTGATAGCATTTTATAAATACTTACCGTTGCGTATAATTTTGATTTTCTCCCCCCTCAATTTCTTCCAAATTTCTTTAATTCCCATACTTTTGCTGACGGTGAAAATTTTTTGTACCAACCGTACCTAACATTATTCGATATTTGTGAAGTACTCGCCGAGACGCGTCTTTCGACGTACTGCACGTCGCGCTCCGGCGAAATTTATTTTATTCTCTTCATACATTGTCGCGGTATAGGTATTAAGAAATCCACGTAGTAAAGTGTTTGCAAAACTAAAGTTTGTCTGATTTGTCTAATTTCATAAACAATCTGTATGAAAACTATATAGTTTTGCATATCGTTTTGTAGCATTTAGTGGATACTTACCGGTTTATATATTTTCGTTATCCCCACTCTTCAATTTTTTCCAAATTTCTAACAATTACTCTGTTTCGCTGACGGTTGCAATTTTTTGTATCAACCGTACATAGTTTGTTTATATAACGTTGAAGTACTCGCCGAGACGCGTCTTTCGACGTACTGCACGTCGCGCTCCGGCGAAATTTATTTTATTCTCTTCATACATTGTCGCGGTATAGGTATTAAGAAATCCAAGTAGTAAAGTGTTTGCAAAACTAAAGTTCTAAAGCTAAATGATCACCTATCCAAAAAAAAAAACCTAATCTAACCTAACCTACTAACCTAACCTAATCGTCGAATTTTGTGAAATTTTTGTATGAAATCTATTTAGTGTGGCACATTGTTTGATAGCATTTAATAAATACTTACCGTTGCGTATAATTTTGATTTTCTCCCCCTTCAATTTCTTCCAAATTTCTTTAATTCCCATACTTTTGCTGACGGTGAAAATTTTTTGTACCAACCGTACCTAACATTATTCGATATTTGTGAAGTACTCGCCGAGACGCGTCTTTCGACGTACTGCACGTCGCGCTCCGGCGAAATTTATTTTATTCTCTTCATACATTGTCGCGGTATAGGTATTAAGAAATCCACGTAGTAAAGTGTTTGCAAAACTAAAGTTTGTCTGATTTGTCTAATTTCATAAACAATCTGTATGAAAACTATATAGTGTGGCATATCGTTTTGTAGCATTTAGTGGATACTTACCGGTTTATATATTTTCGTTATCCCCACTCTTCAATTTTTTCCAAATTTCTAACAATTACTCTGTTTCGCTGACGGTTGCAATTTTTTGTATCAACCGTACATAGTTTGTTTATATAACGTTGAAGTACTCGCCGAGACGCGTCTTTCGACGTACTGCACGTCGCGCTCCGGCGAAATTTATTTTATTCTCTTCATACATTGTCGCGGTATAGGTATTAAGAAATCCACGTAGTAAAGTGTTTGCAAAACTAAAGTTCTAAAGCTAAATGATCACCTATCCAAAAAAAAAAACCTAATCTAACCTAACCTACTAACCTAATCTAATCGTCGAATTTTGTGAAATTTTTGTATGAAATCTATTTAGTGTGGCACATTGTTTGATAGCATTTTATAAATACTTACCGTTGCGTATAATTTTGATTTTCTCCCCCCTCAATTTCTTCCAAATTTCTTTAATTCCCATACTTTTGCTGACGGTGAAAATTTTTTGTACCAACCGTACCTAACATTATTCGATATTTGTGAAGTACTCGCCGAGACGCGTCTTTCGACGTACTGCACGTCGCGCTCCGGCGAAATTTATTTTATTCTCTTCATACATTGTCGCGGTATAGGTATTAAGAAATCCACGTAGTAAAGTGTTTGCAAAACTAAAGTTTGTCTGATTTGTCTAATTTCATAAACAATCTGTATGAAAACTATATAGTGTGGCATATCGTTTTGTAGCATTTAGTGGATACTTACCGGTTTATATATTTTCGTTATCCCCACTCTTCAATTTTTTCCAAATTTCTAACAATTACTCTGTTTCGCTGACGGTTGCAATTTTTTGTATCAACCGTACATAGTTTGTTTATATAACGTTGAAGTACTCGCCGAGACGCGTCTTTCGACGTACTGCACGTCGCGCTCCGGCGAAATTTATTTTATTCTCTTCATACATTGTCGCGGTATAGGTATTAAGAAATCCACGTAGTAAAGTGTTTGCAAAACTAAAGTTCTAAAGCTAAATGATCACCTATCCAAAAAAAAAAACCTAACCTAACCTAACCTACTAACCTAACCTAATCGTCGAATTTTGTGAAATTTTTGTATGAAAACTATTTAGTGTGGCACATTGTTTGATAGCATTTTATAAATACTTACCGTTGCGTATAATTTTGATTTTCTCCCCCCTCAATTTCTTCCAAATTTCTTTAATTCCCATACTTTTGCTGACGGTGAAAATTTTTTGTACCAACCGTACCTAACATTATTCGATATTTGTGAAGTACTCGCCGAGACGCGTCTTTCGACGTACTGCACGTCGCGCTCCGGCGAAATTTATTTTATTCTCTTCATACATTGTCGCGGTATAGGTATTAAGAAATCCACGTAGTAAAGTGTTTGCAAAACTAAAGTTTGTCTGATTTGTCTAATTTCATAAACAATCTGTATGAAAACTATATAGTGTGGCATATCGTTTTGTAGCATTTAGTGGATACTTACCGGTTTATATATTTTCGTTATCCCCACTCTTCAATTTTTTCCAAATTTCTAACAATTACTCTGTTTCGCTGACGGTTGCAATTTTTTGTATCAACCGTACATAGTTTGTTTATATAACGTTGAAGTACTCGCCGAGACGCGTCTTTCGACGTACTGCACGTCGCGCTCCGGCGAAATTTATTTTATTCTCTTCATACATTGTCGCGGTATAGGTATTAAGAAATCCACGTAGTAAAGTGTTTGCAAAACTAAAGTTCTAAAGCTAAATGATCACCTATCCAAAAAAAAAAACCTAATCTAACCTAACCTACTAACCTAATCTAATCGTCGAATTTTGTGAAATTTTTGTATGAAATCTATTTAGTGTGGCACATTGTTTGATAGCATTTTATAAATACTTACCGTTGCGTATAATTTTGATTTTCTCCCCCCTCAATTTCTTCCAAATTTCTTTAATTCCCATACTTTTGCTGACGGTGAAAATTTTTTGTACCAACCGTACCTAACATTATTCGATATTTGTGAAGTACTCGCCGAGACGCGTCTTTCGACGTACTGCACGTCGCGCTCCGGCGAAATTTATTTTATTCTCTTCATACATTGTCGCGGTATAGGTATTAAGAAATCCACGTAGTAAAGTGTTTGCAAAACTAAAGTTTGTCTGATTTGTCTAATTTCATAAACAATCTGTATGAAAACTATATAGTGTGGCATATCGTTTTGTAGCATTTAGTGGATACTTACCGGTTTATATATTTTCGTTATCCCCACTCTTCAATTTTTTCCAAATTTCTAACAATTACTCTGTTTCGCTGACGGTTGCAATTTTTTGTATCAACCGTACATAGTTTGTTTATATAACGTTGAAGTACTCGCCGAGACGCGTCTTTCGACGTACTGCACGTCGCGCTCCGGCGAAATTTATTTTATTCTCTTCATACATTGTCGCGGTATAGGTATTAAGAAATCCACGTAGTAAAGTGTTTGCAAAACTAAAGTTCTAAAGCTAAATGATCACCTATCCAAAAAAAAAACCTAACCTAACCTAACCTACTAACCTAACCTAATCGTCGAATTTTGTGAAATTTTTGTATGAAAACTATTTAGCGTGGCACATTGTTTGATAGCATTTTATAAATACTTACCGTTGCGTATAATTTTGATTTTCTCCCCCCTCAATTTCTTCCAAATTTCTTTAATTCCCATACTTTTGCTGACGGTGAAAATTTTTTGTACCAACCGTACCTAACATTATTCGATATTTGTGAAGTACTCGCCGAGACGCGTCTTTCGACGTACTGCACGTCGCGCTCCGGCGAAATTTATTTTATTCTCTTCATACATTGTCGCGGTATAGGTATTAAGAAATCCACGTAGTAAAGTGTTTGCAAAACTAAAGTTTGTCTGATTTGTCTAATTTCATAAACAATCTGTATGAAAACTATATAGTGTGGCATATCGTTTTGTAGCATTTAGTGGATACTTACCGGTTTATATATTTTCGTTATCCCCACTCTTCAATTTTTTCCAAATTTCTAACAATTACTCTGTTTCGCTGACGGTTGCAATTTTTTGTATCAACCGTACATAGTTTGTTTATATAACGTTGAAGTACTCGCCGAGACGCGTCTTTCGACGTACTGCACGTCGCGCTCCGGCGAAATTTATTTTATTCTCTTCATACATTGTCGCGGTATAGGTATTAAGAAATCCACGTAGTAAAGTGTTTGCAAAACTAAAGTTCTAAAGCTAAATGATCACCTATCCAAAAAAAAAAACCTAACCTAACCTAACCTACTAACCTAACCTAATCGTCGAATTTTGTGAAATTTTTGTATGAAAACTATTTAGTGTGGCACATTGTTTGATAGCATTTTATAAATACTTACCGTTGCGTATAATTTTGATTTTCTCCCCCCTCAATTTCTTCCAAATTTCTTTAATTCCCATACTTTTGCTGATGGTGATAATTTTTTGTACCAACCGTACCGAACATTATTCGATATTTGTGAAGTACTCGCCGAGACGCGTCTTTCGACGTACTGCACGTCGCGCTCCGGCGAAATTTATTTTATTCTCTTTTTAGGTGTGCCGTGGAATTGACTCATTATTGAAACACGGAATTACATAATAACTGTTTATTATACTCGACGGTTGTACAATGAGTGTCTTAGTCTAGCGCAACGAGAGCTTATATTCTAACGTACAAGTAAAATGTACACTGGTACAGTCGCATACAACCGCTACAATACTCCCCCCCTTTTTTTTTTAGGGAATACAAAAAAATCTAATGACAAATAGCAAAGTTTCTACGCCACTACGTATACATTGATAAAAAAAAACATATGCACAATTTAGAATCTAGTATCGGAAAATTTTACATTTATGATATAATTTGCTTACACTAAAGAAAATAACAATAATGGTTAGTACAGTATATAAAGTACCTTTATCTAAAATCCGTAATTTACGCATAAGGTGTTGTCACAGGCTGCTGATTAGTGTTATTAATTTGATTTAACGATACTGCTGAACGCATTTCGTTCCTGGCCCATCTTCTAACACCTCTGTTACACTTTTTGTACATCACACAGGCACTTATTATCAACACAACTGTTAAAATACTTGCTATGACCATGCCATAAACTTCCAGTTTATGCTCCAGCGAGCTGTTGCTCGCGTTATTTGCTCCATTTTGGGCAATTATGATTTCCTCCTGCTTACTGTATGATTTGCCCATCTTTTCCTATTAGTAACAACGACCAAAAAATATTATAATAAAAAAAATATAAGAGTGTTTAATTTGCTCAACAGATAGCAATATAATGAACTTGTAAAAGAAAATATTATGTATAAAAATATTTGCTGACACTAATGTTTAACCTAACTCCTATATAAAACTATTGTCGTAGTGCTTGCGATACTATGTTATGCTACCTTCATATCCTACTTTCATACTACAAAAATAAGCACTGATCCGTAGAATGTATCGCTTAGCTCTCACTTTACCCAGTCCTATGGTAAAAACCTTACTGGCGTTTTTACCATACGTCCAGAGCGTGAAGTAACTCTGTTACTAGATACGCTCTTGGGTTCGATTTTCGATTCTTGGACAGGTATCGTGTTTAAGGCGTTTCTCGACATTTCTGTACTATTGCTTTTATTACTGCTACTATGCAAATTATTTTCGCATAATACATATGCCGGTTTAAGTCGATCTATAGACACACTAGCTTTCCTTCCTGGCAACTGAATGACGTAAACCTTGGGCCCTCTTTGAACAACGCGGTATGGACCGTCGTAAGGAGGTTTCAGAGGTTTACGTACACTATCATCTCTAACAAATACATAATCAACTTTGGATAGATCCGGGTGCACAAACAGTGTGCGCGAGTCCTTATGATCTGTTGTCTTAGGTTTCAACTTACTTATGACGTCACGTAATTTTTCTACATAATTGCAATGATCTACAATCTTAAAGTTGGAATCAGTGTAAAAATCTCCTGGAAGGCGCAATGTTGTACCATATGTCATTTGTGCCGCGCTAACGCCTGTATCTGCTCGTGGAGCTGTGCGCAGACCTAGCAACACTATCGGTAACTCTTCTACCCAAGTAGTTGAATCTAACCGCGCCATGAGAGCAGACTTGAGAGAGCGGTGTAGCCTCTCTACCATGCCATTCGCTTGAGCATGATATGGAGTGGTGCGAATTTTTACTATTCCAAATTGCTTCATAAGTTCTCTAAACAAGGCACTTTCAAATTGTCTGCCCTGGTCGCTTGTCAGCTTAGCAGGGCAGCCAAAACGCGCTATCCAGCCTTCAACCACGACCTTAGCTACTGTTTCTGCGCTAATGTCTCTAACTGGATATGCCTCTGGCCAACCGGTTTTCCTGTCTATTATGGTAACTAGGTATCTATAGTCCTGTACAGTGATATTAAGTGGACCTACTATATCCACATGAATGTGTGCGAACCGGTCAGATGAAGGAAAAACCCCAAGTTCTGATTTATTATGCCTAAAGACTTTCGCACGCTGACACTTCACACATTCTTTCGCCCATTTGCCAACGTCTTTATTCATATTGACCCAGAAAAATCTTTCCCTCATTAGCTTTCTAGAGGTACGAATTCCTGGATGACTTAAACTATGTACCGTATCAAAAGCTTGTCGTCTAAAATGCTCCGGTATATATGGCCTAATTTTATTCGTGGACGTTTCGCAAACTACCGGTTTGTCACTTTCTGCTAACATTATATCCTTGAATATCAACTTACGTTCATTGTTATCACAAGCTTGTTTACGTAATTGAGCAAGTTGACTATCAAAAATTTGCGCCTGAGCAATTGCCGCGTAGTCTAATATCGTGAGACCTGTAACTGTTGCTATGTGTACGCGAGACAACGCGTCCGCTACCACGTTTGCTGCACCATCGATATGATGGATCTCGGTCGAATATTCACTGATATAAAGTAACTGCCTAACGCGTCGTGGTAATTCATTGTCACTATTAACTTTTTTAAACGCAAAAGTCAACGGTTTGTGGTCCGTAAAAATAATAAGATGTCGACCCTCTACCATATTCCTAAAGTATTTAACAGCCAAATATATCCCTAAAAGTTCCCTGTCGTAGGTACTGTATTTGGTCTGTGATGGTGACATTTTCTTAGAAAAATAGGCTAACGGTATCCAATTATTGTCAACAAATTGCTGCAAAACGGCTCCCACACTGGTGTCCGATGCATCAGTCATAAGCGCCAGCGCTGTATCGTATTTCGGATACGCTAAAGTAGCTGCGCTTTGCAAACTCGCTTTACACCGTGAGAATGCTTCCGTGGTTTTTTCCGTCCACTCTATCTTCGTTTTATCGCGTTTTTTGGAATATCGCAAATACTGATTTAACTGATCTTGGTATTCTACAGCATGTGGTAAATGTAACCTATAAAAATTTACCATGCCCAAAAAACGTCTAAGCTGTTCTATGGTTTCTGGTTTTGGAAAATTGATAATAGCATCTAATTTTTCCTGGAGTGGTCGAATGCCTTCTGTCGAAACTTCGAATCCTACAAAATCGATTTTAGACTTGCCAAACACGCATTTATCTAAATTTATAGTTATTCCGAACTTGTTTAACCTATTGCATACTTCTCGCAAATGCTGTTCATGCTCATTCTCGTCGCTAAAAATAAGGATATCATCAATATAACAGAACACATAGTCTAAACCTTCTAACACGGTATGATTCATAAACCGCTGGAATGTTTGAGCAGCGTTTCTCAAACCAAAAGTCATGCGCGGAAACTCAAACAAACCGAACGGTGTTATAATGGCAGTCTTCTCTACATCGGAAGGGTTAACTGAAATAAAGTGATATGCTCTACACACATCTAATCGAGAAAAAATTTTCTTACCGGCTAGTAAATATGTGAAATCGTGCAGTCTCGGTATAGGATATCGATCTGGCTTAGTAACTGCGTTAAGCGCTCGATAATCGCCACACGGTCGCATTTGACCGTTTTTTTTCATCACGATGTGTAGAGGACTTGCCCATGCACTTTTAGATGGCCTACAAATCCCCATTTCTTGCATGATCCTGAATTCCTCTTTTACCTTAGTGTAACGATGCGGAGGAAGTGGTCTTGCGCGAGCGTGCACTGGCGGACCGCTAGTTTCTATAAAATGATACACAGCATGTTTAGGCGGCTCCTTGAAAGAAACAGGTTTAGTGATATCCGGGAAATCAGCCAAAATACTGTAATATGGACAATTAATATCTATAGTTTGAACTGACGAGTCTATGCTGCTTATTACATGCGCGACCACATTTAACTTTGTGATGTCGTCCATTAATCTATGAGCACTTATATTCACTAAGAGTTTAAAGTTCGCTAAAAAGTCTGCACCTAGGATGGGTTGACGCACATCGGCTATCACAAAAGTCCATTGAAACGCACGTCGTAGACCTAAATCTAACACTAAAGTTTTAGAACCGTATGTCTTTATCTTGGTTCCATTTGCTGCGTATAAGGAATAGTCTTCACACTCAGGATCACGATAGTTTTTTAGCACTTTGTGAACCGGAAGTACCGAAATGTTCGCACCGGTATCCACAAGAAAACGTAATCCACTGTTGCGGTCGGTCACTCGAAGGCGGTGACAGGGACTGACGTTGGGTGGAAATGCACATATTTCCGGTTCCGTCGCAGTATGAACTAGTCACTTGTCCTGGCGTGCTTTCCATGTGCAGGGTTCTACACATTTTCTGGCTCGATCACGAAAACGGTGATGGAAAAAACATAACCAATCCGGGCTTTCGGGGTTTCGCCGGGGCGCCGCAGAATCACGGGGCCGCTTTTGCGACACCGAACGGGAACGATTTCTATACCGTTGCGATGGTCGAAAGGTTGACCTCGCCCTTTCCAAATTTTGTACCTTCAGGCTAAGTTTGGCTATTTCGGCCATTATCCTTTCTGTGTCTCGAGAAGTACCAGATTGCTGACATACCTCGTTCACATGACCCGTATCCGTTGTCTCGAAAACCTTATCCGCTACGGCCGCAAGATTATCCAGCTCCTTGATATCTGATATAGCTAGAACGGCGCGAACCGGCGATGGTAAATGATTTTGCCAAAGAATTCTCAAAGTGTCGTCCGGGATCTTACGCTTCGCCAACTCTCTCATTCGTCGCAAAAGCTGGGACGGCTTCTGGTCCCCCAGCTCCATCTCGCTGATGAGTTTCTGTAGCTGACGATTTTCCGATTCCTCGTAAATAGCTAGAAGTCGTATTTTGAGAGACTCAAATTTCTTCAAATCGGGTGGATTCATTAGGAGGTCTGTTACTTGATGAATCGCATCTTTGGAAAGTTTTGAGACCACAATGTCGTATCTGGTCTCATCCGATAACTTTTGTGGTGCCAGCATTGCCTCAACGCGAATAAACCACACGCGCGGAGACTCTACCCAAAATTCTGGAATTTTGGACGTCAAGGTAATGGCTGCTAAATCCATTGCCGAACTTGCTGACGCTGGAGGGGTTGCCATTTCGCCGAATTACTTGCACTTGATATCAAAGTTCAAGGTCACTGTCATATCACTCCCGAAATTGCTTTGCACACCGATATCGCGTCGCGTTAAATCACGTCGGGGTCACCACTTTAGGTGTGCCGTGGAATTGACTCATTATTGAAACACGGAATTACATAATAACTGTTTATTATACTCGACGGTTGTACAATGAGTGTCTTAGTCTAGCGCAACGAGAGCTTATATTCTAACGTACAAGTAAAATGTACACTGGTACAGTCGCATACAACCGCTACATCTTCATACATTGTCGCGGTATAGGTATTAAGAAATCCACGTAGTAAAGTGTTTGCAAAACTAAAGTTTGTCTGATTTGTCTAATTTCATAAACAATCTGTATGAAAACTATATAGTGTGGCATATCGTTTTGTAGCATTTAGTGGATACTTACCGGTTTATATATTTTCGTTACCCCACTCTTCAATTTTTTCCAAATTTCTAACAATTACTCTGTTTCGCTGACGGTTGCAATTTTTTGTATCAACCGTACATAGTTTGTTTATATAACGTTGAAGTACTCGCCGAGACGCGTCTTTCGACGTACTGCACGTCGCGCTCCGGCGAAATTTATTTTATTCTCTTCATACATTGTCGCGGTATAGGTATTAAGAAATCCACGTAGTAAAGTGTTTGCAAAACTAAAGTTCTAAAGCTAAATGATCACCTATCCAAAAAAAAAACCTAACCTAATCTAACCTACTAACCTAATCTAATCGTCGAATTTTGTGAAATTTTTGTATGAAAACTATTTAGTGTGGCACATTGTTTGATAGCATTTTATAAATACTTACCGTTGCGTATAATTTTGATTTTCTCCCCCCTCAATTTCTTCCAAATTTCTTTAATTCCCATACTTTTGCTGACAGTGAAAATTTTTTGTACCAACCGTACCTAACATTATTCGATATTTGTGAAGTACTCGCCGAGACGCGTCTTTCGACGTACTGCACGTCGCGCTCCGGCGAAATTTATTTTATTCTCTTCATACATTGTCGCGGTATAGGTATTAAGAAATCCACGTAGTAAAGTGTTTGCAAAACTAAAGTTCTAAAGCTAAATGATCACCTATCCAAAAAAAAAAACCTAACCTAACCTAATCTACTAACCTAACCTAATCGTCGAATTTTGTGAAATTTTTGTATGAAAACTATTTAGTGTGGCACATTGTTTGATAGCATTTTATAAATACTTACCGTTGCGTATAATTTTGATTTTCTCCCCCCTCAATTTCTTCCAAATTTCTTTAATTCCCATACTTTTGCTGACGGTGAAAATTTTTTGTACCAACCGTACCTAACATTATTCGATATTTGTGAAGTACTCGCCGAGACGCGTCTTTCGACGTACTGCACGTCGCGCTCCGGCGAAATTTATTTTATTCTCTTCATACATTGTCGCGGTATAGGTATTAAGAAATCCACGTAGTAAAGTGTTTGCAAAACTAAAGTTTGTCTGATTTGTCTAATTTCATAAACAATCTGTATGAAAACTATATAGTGTGGCATATCGTTTTGTAGCATTTAGTGGATACTTACCGGTTTATATATTTTCGTTATCCCCACTCTTCAATTTTTTCCAAATTTCTAACAATTACTCTGTTTCGCTGACGATTGCAATTTTTTGTATCAACCGTACATAGTTTGTTTATATAACGTTGAAGTACTCGCCGAGACGCGTCTTTCGACGTACTGCACGTCGCGCTCCGGCGAAATTTATTTTATTCTCTTCATACATTGTCGCGGTATAGGTATTAAGAAATCCACGTAGTAAAGTGTTTGCAAAACTAAAGTTCTAAAGCTAAATGATCACCTATCCAAAAAAAAAACCTAACCTAACCTAACCTACTAACCTAACCTAATCGTCGAATTTTGTGAAATTTTTGTATGAAAACTATTTAGTGTGGCACATTGTTTGATAGCATTTTATAAATATTTACCGTTGCGTATAATTTTGATTTTCTCCCCCCTCAATTTCTTCCAAATTTCTTTAATTCCCATACTTTTGCTGACGGTGAAAATTTTTTGTACCAACCGTACCTAACATTATTCGATATTTGTGAAGTACTCGCCGAGACGCGTCTTTCGACGTACTGCACGTCGCGCTCCGGCGAAATTTATTTTATTCTCTTCATACATTGTCGCGGTATAGGTATTAAGAAATCCACGTAGTAAAGTGTTTGCAAAACTAAAGTTTGTCTGATTTGTCTAATTTCATAAACAATCTGTATGAAAACTATATAGTTTGGCATATCGTTTTGTAGCATTTAGTGGATACTTACCGGTTTATATATTTTCGTTATCCCCACTCTTCAATTTTTTCCAAATTTCTAACAATTACTCTGTTTCGCTGACGATTGCAATTTTTTGTATGAACCGTACATAGTTTGTTTATATAACGTTGAAGTACTCGCCGAGACGCGTCTTTCGACGTACTGCACGTCGCGCTCCGGCGAAATTTATTTTATTCTCTTCATACATTGTCGCGGTATAGGTATTAAGAAATCCACGTAGTAAAGTGTTTGCAAAACTAAAGTTTGTCTGATTTGTCTAATTTCATAAACAATCTGTATGAAAACTATATAGTTTTGCATATCGTTTTGTAGCATTTAGTGGATACTTACCGGTTTATATATTTTCGTTATCCCCACTCTTCAATTTTTTCCAAATTTCTAACAATTACTCTGTTTCGCTGACGGTTGCAATTTTTTGTATCAACCTTTTTTTTTTTTTTTTTTTTTTTTTTTTTTGTCCCTGACTATTCTGCCAGTAGCCTGACGAGGGTCGGCTTTTCTGGCCACACCGGTCTTTAGGGTGAACGCTGGTGCGCTCGCAACCCTGAATTTAAGCAACCATGCTGAGGGCAACCCACTAACGGGTTACGAGCCTCGGCTCAGGACGGTCGCTGAGGGGAGAATATGAGACATTCAACGATTAGTGGGGGGGAAGGATTTTTTCCTAATCCTATCAGTTCGGGTTGTTTACATCGGCACCCGGGCCGGAACTGTCATGGGGGTCGGGAGGGCGACGGGGAACGCGGCGAGGTCCTCGACGGCGAGGACGGAACTGCGGTCTTGTGGAGTGTAAGAGTTTTAAAAACTCGTTTTTCTCACGAATTGCCAGAGTGATTTCGTCCTCTGGATCTGTCAGAACTGAACGCGGCCGTCTCCATTTGGCGCGGTCAAATGGAGTATAAATTGACGCTTTGCGGATGAGCGTATTGGTATGTTTTTCCGCCCGATCGAAGTAGCGTTTGCTGATGTTCTGCATGAAGTGCTTGATGGTCGGCATGTTGGTGTCCACGTGGAGGTTGCGGTTGCGAACGTACCACGGGGCACCAAGAGCGTATCTGAGAAATCTATTCTGCAACACCTGCATACGCTTAAGTCGAGCGGGCGGCACGTGAGCGAATACGGGTGACGCGTACGTCATTATGGGCCTAATGCACGCGGTATATATCCTAATCTTGTTGCGGATGGACATTTTACTTTGTTTGTTTATGAGCCAATGCAGTTGGCTCATCGCGAATGCGGCTCGCGCGCGTACCGCGTTTAAGTGTGGCAAGAAGGTCAACTTCTGATCAAGGATCACTCCTAAATATTTGGCTTTGTCCTTCCAGGGTATGACCTGGTCGGACATGCGGACTGAGGTGCGAGCCACTTGGACCCTCGTTTTCCGAGTGAAAAGGATGGCCTGGCTCTTGGTGGGGTTGACGGTGATTCGCCATTTGCGAAACCACTCACCGAGCGCCGGTTGGCATGCCGACGCGGAATCTATCATGAACGTGCTCCGTGATGCGGAGCACCTGGTTGATACAACTGTGCCTGGTGCGAAAACCGAACTGTTCAGGAGGGATCAAATTATTATTATGGGCGACAATTTTGAGGCGGTCGAGGACGATCCGCTCGTATAATTTGCCCAGCGTGCTGAGCAGGCTGATGGGCCTGTATGAAGATGGTTCGAATGCGGGTTTTCCCGGCTTGTGGATGCCTATCACCACTGCCTCTTTCCAGACCTCTGGGAAGAGGCAGTTAGAAAACGCGGCGTTGTAAATTGAGGTGAGGATTTTGACCAGATGCTCCGGGAGCATCTTGATCATGCGAGTGGGTATCCTATCGCCCCCGGGGGCCTTGCGACGTTTGAGTGCCTTGATCAGATCGATGACTTCTTCGATTGTCACCGGTGCAAGGGGATCGGGCGGCGGCGGGTCGACGTCCGGGTCGACGTTGACGATATCGTTTGTCGGTCGCGAGTTAGAGATCGGCGGTGGCCGGACCGCGTTCCTACTTTCGACGAGTGAATTAACCGCAACAAGATGGTCGTGGTCTACTGGTATCGTTGAGAGAGAGCATTGAGACTCCAGACTGCAGGCCAGCAGTTCCGCTTTCTCGTCGTCATCAAACGCCGGCCGTTGATTCGGACGATTGAGCGGAGGCATGGAGGTCACATCGTTTCTCCTGAAGGAACGACACAGTTGCCAAAAGGCCTGATGTGTCGGGTCGAGTTCTGCTAGGCGAGATTCCCATCTCGAATCGACGACCTCTTTTATGCGACGTCTAACCTCACGTTGGAGGTAGCGCGCAAGATGTCGTCGTTCCGGGGTGGGGCTCGTCGCGCAGGCTCTGAGCGTGGAGTTACGCACCCTCACCACCCATCGCACGTCGTCGGGAAGTTGCCATTGACTGTGAACAGTCTCCGGCACCTTCTCGGAGCTTTCGCTCAGGACGTTTTGCAGGTGGTTGGTGAAGGAGCGTATCGCGTCGGTCGTTTCCTCAGGAGTCACGATGTTGGTCGGAATCGCGGAAAGATCTGTGGATGAGGTGTCCGCGAGTTTAGTGCCTAGTAGGCGCCAATTCGTTTTCACCTTCATCGGGACATTAGGACCTGTGTCTGTTGGACAGTTTTGGGGGACTAGATCTAGGATCACAGGTCTGTGGTCAGAGTCTAACTCTTGTAGCACTTGCATGGAACGCACGCGAAGGCTTACGTTCCTTACGAGCGCTATGTCGAGTATGTCGGGTCGGTGGTTGTCAACATGGCTATAGTGGGTTGGTTCAGAAGGAACCAGTATGCTCATATCTATTATTTCGAGACAGCTCTCCAGGGCGGCACCTCTCCCAGTGGTCGAGTTGCAGCCCCAGAGGGTGTTCTTGGCGTTGAGGTCTCCCGCCAGAATGACGGAGTCCCCCATTTCCAATAGGGTCTTGAGCTCATCGGAGTGAAGCTCCTTAGAGGGCGAGAGATAGGCCGATATGATGGTGATCGGCGGATGTCCTGTCATAGCTAGCCTGCAAACTGAAGTCTCAATGTTCCTCAAGCTATCTGGGGGGTCTAGTGGTATGCAGTGCAGGGACCTTTTGAAATAAATGAGGGTGCCACCAAACGGGCCGCTGGTACGATCGTTGCGTACCAGGTTGAAGTTGGGGATATTGGGACTGCGATGGGCGGGTTTGAGGAACGTTTCCTGGATGAGGAAAACGTCTAAGTTATTTGTGCGGACAAAATCAGAGAGTTCGGCACGCTGGCCGCGAATACCATTGATGTTGAAAAACCCCACTCTGAGGGAGCGAGGTTTGGTCCGCTTAGGGGGATGCACCGCGCTGTTGTTCGCCATTTATGATGACGACGGAAGGCGCACGGCGTTGTTGATGGCCCAGTAAATTTTATTTTGGGTCAGATATATTTCCGCGAGGATTACGTGCTCCTCGTCCCCAGAGCGGGAGAGGAGAGCGGAGAGTTCGGCAATTTTGCCGTGGAGACGCATGATCTCCGGAGAACATAGGAGGGCGGAGACTGATTCCGCCGAGTTGTTCGACGCCGGCGTCGTCGCCACCTGGCGGGTTGTAGGATGGGGTTTGGGTTTGGGATTGGTTTGGGTTGGCTGGGCAGCCCCCGGAAGGGGAGCCGCGGTAGCCGAAGGGGTCGGATGAGGGGGTTTTTGAGTTTTGGCCGGGGCGACGGGAGTGACTCCGCCGTGGGCCTCTATACGGGGGTCGGAGCGTGCCGTGGGTGGGAACCACGGGTTTCGCACCGGAGCAGGTGCCAGCCTGAAAGCTGGTGGTGCGGCCTGAGGGGCTGGAGCTTTAAGAGCTCTGGACTGTTTTTTTGGGGGCCCTAGGGCACCCGCGATAGTTGGCGGGGTGGCCCGTCTGCCTACAGTTAGTGCACGAAGGGGGCTCCGTGCACTGAGTCCTATCTTTGGGACGGGGGCACTCTAGTGTGCCATGTTCGCCGAGGCACTTGACGCACCTGGCGGGGAGGCGACAGCCACGGGAATTGTGGCCGTATTTTTGGCAGTTGTGACACTGCCCTACCTGACCTGACTTGCGAGGGGTTTCGACGGTGAAGCCGCCTAGCCCGGAGATATCCTTAATCTCGTAAAGACGTTTAACGTCGTCCGAGGATTGTAAGATGGCGAGAACCATCTCATATTGAATGCCCGGCCGGGAGGCGCGGGATTGTCGGTGCATCCTGTGCACCTCTAATACTTTGATGCCCTTCTCAAGGAGGCCATCCTTGACTTCTTGGGCAGACATTTCTACGGGAATACCCCGGATGACGTAGCGGAAGCGACGTTCGTCCGGGAGAGCGAAAGTGAAGTAGTGAAATTTCCTGGCGTCCAGGAATCTGGTCAGAGCTCTGTGGTCCGCGATTGAGGCGGGCTGTAGAGCGAGAAGCTTATGGATTTTATTCCAAGAATTGCTGGCAATGCTGATGTGCTGCCGGCGCAGCTCAGCGAAGACGTCCGGAATGGACATGTTGGCGGGCAACTGAAGGTTCAGTCGCGGGGGCTTTTTAGCTTTAGGTTGGGTTGGTGGCGGCGGTGGCGACGACGTCGACGCCGATGCGGACGGCGCTGAAGGCGCGGACGGCGCTGAAGGCGCAGAGGGCGAAGAAGGCGCGGGAGCGTTAATGCTCCTTTGTTTCTTCCTCCTGTTACTCTTGACGGTCGTGAATCCGTCATCGTCGTGTTCCGACGCTGAGGATTCCGCCCGTGAGCCGCAGGAGGAAGAGGAATAAGAAATGGGGCGTTTTACCGCGGTGGAGGCGGGAGTTAGGGCCATGGCTAAGTCAGGGTCCGTTTCCATATCGATGGACTCGACGGAGCCCTCCGAGGTCCCGGTCGTCCCGGAGGAGGTCGAGGTCTCGGTTGTTCCGGAGGAGGTCGAGGTCTCGGATGACTCCGAGGTGACCGACGATTCGGACGGTTCCCTGGCTTCGCGTGCCAAAGTTATAACATATTTACGGACCTCTAGGTCCGATCGAAAAAGCTCCTTGATTGTCTCCATCAACTCCTTTTTAGAGAAGATGGGGACAGTCGAGGACGCGGTAGATGGGGCGCAATTTGCGGTTTCGGATAACCGCTCGGCACTAGGGTCCATAGGCCCGGAGTCAGCCATTTTGGCGGCTGATACCGAGCCTATAGTTTTAGTTTAGGGGGCCGCGTGTGCGTTCACTATCCCCGGGTGTGTTCCGCCTGTCAAAGAACGCACAAGAAACCAGGCGGCTATCACACAGACGTTCGGTCGCGGATCGCGGACGCGGTAAGTGAATTTAATACTACGTCCCCGGGTGGGTGTGCCCGGGGGTGAGTGCGTGTGTGGCCCTCCTCGCCGGGTGTAGGCGAGGGGGGGTGTACTTAAATTAAGTGTGCCCTAAGCTAGTACTCCCTTTTGCCAGTCTTATTGTGCAAAAGGGTTCCTAACAGTCCGTGTACCGTAAGCGGTATTGGTCCGAGGACCGCACGCTCAACCGATACACGGGATGGATTTCGGGGAAGGGCAAGGTAGGGAAGGCGATATGCGGTGGAAACTGTGGTGTGTCTCCACAGCCTCCAAATCCGCACCCGTCCGGCTTTGCTTTGCCCTGAAGGGGCTCAGCGCGTGGCCGGGTCACCGCTAGCTCGGCTTGTTTGCACCGGTAGGTTAACCACCGAGCTAGCCCTGAAGGGGCAATAAATACTTTTCGACGTGAGTTTGGGCGAAACCCTGTCCTGAGAAGGACGCGGTTTAGCCCGAAATAGCTTCCAGGTAGCAATAGGACAATAGTCCTATTGTTCCCCGTCGGCTTTGGCGTGTAGCGAGGTCGCTACGGTCCGACCGAGCAGGTACTCGGATAGAACAATGCGTGCCACAGCTGGCGCTATGGCAAACAATAGGTCCGTCCGAGTCGGCTGCTCAAGACGGAATGTGTTTGTATCAACCGTACATAGTTTGTTTATATAACGTTGAAGTACTCGCCGAGACGCGTCTTTCGACGTACTGCACGTCGCGCTCCGGCGAAATTTATTTTATTCTCTTCATACATTGTCGCGGTATAGGTATTAAGAAATCCACGTAGTAAAGTGTTTGCAAAACTAAAGTTCTAAAGCTAAATGATCACCTATCCAAAAAAAAAAACCTAATCTAACCTAACCTACTAACCTAATCTAATCGTCGAATTTTGTGAAATTTTTGTATGAAATCTATTTAGTGTGGCACATTGTTTGATAGCTTTTAATAAATACTTACCGTTGCGTATAATTTTGATTTTCTCCCCCTTCAATTTCTTCCAAATTTCTTTAATTCCCATACTTTTGCTGACGGTGAAAATTTTTTGTACCAACCGTACCTAACATTATTCGATATTTGTGAAGTACTCGCCGAGACGCGTCTTTCGACGTACTGCACGTCGCGCTCCGGCGAAATTTATTTTATTCTCTTCATACATTGTCGCGGTATAGGTATTAAGAAATCCACGTAGTAAAGTGTTTGCAAAACTAAAGTTTGTCTGATTTGTCTAATTTCATAAACAATCTGTATGAAAACTATATAGTGTGGCATATCGTTTTGTAGCATTTAGTGGATACTTACCGGTTTATATATTTTCGTTATCCCCACTCTTCAATTTTTTCCAAATTTCTAACAATTACTCTGTTTCGCTGACGGTTGCAATTTTTTGTATCAACCGTACATAGTTTGTTTATATAACGTTGAAGTACTCGCCGAGACGCGTCTTTCGACGTACTGCACGTCGCGCTCCGGCGAAATTTATTTTATTCTCTTCATACATTGTCGCGGTATAGGTATTAAGAAATCCACGTAGTAAAGTGTTTGCAAAACTAAAGTTCTAAAGCTAAATGATCACCTATCCAAAAAAAAAAACCTAATCTAACCTAACCTACTAACCTAACCTTATCGTCGAATTTTGTGAAATTTTTGTATGAAATCTATTTAGTGTGGCACATTGTTTGATAGCATTTTATAAATACTTACCGTTGCGTATAATTTTGATTTTCTCCCCCCTCAATTTCTTCCAAATTTCTTTAATTCCCATACTTTTGCTGACGGTGAAAATTTTTTGTACCAACCGTACCTAACATTATTCGATATTTGTGAAGTACTCGCCGAGACGCGTCTTTCGACGTACTGCACGTCGCGCTCCGGCGAAATTTATTTTATTCTCTTCATACATTGTCGCGGTATATATAGGTATTAAGAAATCCACGTAGTAAAGTGTTTGCAAAACTAAAGTTTGTCTGATTTGTCTAATTTCATAAACAATCTGTATGAAAACTATATAGTGTGGCATATCGTTTTGTAGCATTTAGTGGATACTTACCGGTTTATATATTTTCGTTATCCCCACTCTTCAATTTTTTCCAAATTTCTAACAATTACTCTGTTTCGCTGACGGTTGCAATTTTTTGTATCAACCGTACATAGTTTGTTTATATAACGTTGAAGTACTCGCCGAGACGCGTCTTTCGACGTACTGCACGTCGCGCTCCGGCGAAATTTATTTTATTCTCTTCATACATTGTCGCGGTATAGGTATTAAGAAATCCACGTAGTAAAGTGTTTGCAAAACTAAAGTTCTAAAGCTAAATGATCACCTATCCAAAAAAAAAAACCTAATCTAACCTAACCTACTAACCTAATCTAATCGTCGAATTTTGTGAAATTTTTGTATGAAATCTATTTAGTGTGGCACATTGTTTGATAGCATTTTATAAATACTTACCGTTGCGTATAATTTTGATTTTCTCCCCCCTCAATTTCTTCCAAATTTCTTTAATTCCCATACTTTTGCTGACGGTGAAAATTTTTTGTACCAACCGTACCTAACATTATTCGATATTTGTGAAGTACTCGCCGAGACGCGTCTTTCGACGTACTGCACGTCGCGCTCCGGCGAAATTTATTTTATTCTCTTCATACATTGTCGCGGTATAGGTATTAAGAAATCCACGTAGTAAAGTGTTTGCAAAACTAAAGTTTGTCTGATTTGTCTAATTTCATAAACAATCTGTATGAAAACTATATAGTGTGGCATATCGTTTTGTAGCATTTAGTGGATACTTACCGGTTTATATATTTTCGTTATCCCCACTCTTCAATTTTTTCCAAATTTCTAACAATTACTCTGTTTCGCTGACGGTTGCAATTTTTTGTATGAACCGTACATAGTTTGTTTATATAACGTTGAAGTACTCGCCGAGACGCGTCTTTCGACGTACTGCACGTCGCGCTCCGGCGAAATTTATTTTATTCTCTTCATACATTGTCGCGGTATAGGTATTAAGAAATCCACGTAGTAAAGTGTTTGCAAAACTAAAGTTCTAAAGCTAAATGATCACCTATCCAAAAAAAAAAACCTAATCTAACCTAACCTACTAACCTAACCTAATCGTCGAATTTTGTGAAATTTTTGTATGAAAACTATTTAGTGTGGCACATTGTTTGATAGCATTTTATAAATACTTACCGTTGCGTATAATTTTGATTTTCTCCCCCCTCAATTTCTTCCAAATTGCTTTAATTCCCATACTTTTGCTGACGGTGAAAATTTTTTGTACCAACCGTACCTAACATTGTTCGATAATTGTGAAGTACTCGCCGAGACGCGTCTTTCGACGTACTGCACGTCGCGCTCCGGCGAAATTTATTTTATTCTCTTCATACATTGTCGCGGTATAGGTATTAAGAAATCCACGTAGTAAAGTGTTTGCAAAACTAAAGTTTGTCTGATTTGTCTAATTTCATAAACAATCTGTATGAAAACTATATAGTGTGGCATATCGTTTTGTAGCATTTAGTGGATACTTACCGGTTTATATATTTTCGTTATCCCCACTCTTCAATTTTTTCCAAATTTCTAACAATTACTCTGTTTCGCTGACGGTTGCAATTTTTTGTATGAACCGTACATAGTTTGTTTATATAACGTTGAAGTACTCGCCGAGACGCGTCTTTCGACGTACTGCACGTCGCGCTCCGGCGAAATTTATTTTATTCTCTTCATACATTGTCGCGGTATAGGTATTAAGAAATCCACGTAGTAAAGTGTTTGCAAAACTAAAGTTCTAAAGCTAAATGATCACCTATCCAAAAAAAAAAACCTAATCTAACCTAACCTACTAACCTAACCTAATCGTCGAATTTTGTGAAATTTTTGTATGAAAACTATTTAGTGTGGCACATTGTTTGATAGCATTTTATAAATATTTACCGTTGCGTATAATTTTGATTTTCTCCCCCCTCAATTTCTTCCAAATTTCTTTAATTCCCATACTTTTGCTGACGGTGAAAATTTTTTGTACCAACCGTACCTAACATTATTCGATATTTGTGAAGTACTCGCCGAGACGCGTCTTTCGACGTACTGCACGTCGCGCTCCGGCGAAATTTATTTTATTCTCTTCATACATTGTCGCGGTATAGGTATTAAGAAATCCACGTAGTAAAGTGTTTGCAAAACTAAAGTTTGTCTGATTTGTCTAATTTCATAAACAATCTGTATGAAAACTATATAGTGTGGCATATCGTTTTGTAGCATTTAGTGGATACTTACCGGTTTATATATTTTCGTTATCCCCACTCTTCAATTTTTTCCAAATTTCTAACAATTACTCTGTTTCGCTGACGGTTGCAATTTTTTGTATCAACCGTACATAGTTTGTTTATATAACGTTGAAGTACTCGCCGAGACGCGTCTTTCGACGTACTGCACGTCGCGCTCCGGCGAAATTTATTTTATTCTCTTCATACATTGTCGCGGTATAGGTATTAAGAAATCCACGTAGTAAAGTGTTTGCAAAACTAAAGTTCTAAAGCTAAATGATCACCTATCCAAAAAAAAAACCTAACCTAACCTAACCTAATCTACTAACCTAACCTAATCGTCGAATTTTGTGAAATTTTTGTATGAAAACTATTTAGTGTGGCACATTGTTTGATAGCATTTTATAAATACTTACCGTTGCGTATAATTTTGATTTTCTCCCCCCTCAATTTCTTCCAAATTTCTTTAATTCCCATACTTTTGCTGATGGTGATAATTTTTTGTACCAACCGTACCGAACATTATTCGATATTTGTGAAGTACTCGCCGAGACGCGTCTTTCGACGTACTGCACGTCGCGCTCCGGCGAAATTTATTTTATTCTCTTCATACATTGTCGCGGTATAGGTATTAAGAAATCCACGTAGTAAAGTGTTTGCAAAACTAAAGTTTGTCTGATTTGTCTAATTTCATAAACAATCTGTATGAAAACTATATAGTTTGGCATATCGTTTTGTAGCATTTAGTGGATACTTACCGGTTTATATATTTTCGTTATCCCCACTCTTCAATTTTTTCCAAATTTCTAACAATTACTCTGTTTCGCTGACGGTTGCAATTTTTTGTATCAACCGTACATAGTTTGTTTATATAACGTTGAAGTACTCGCCGAGACGCGTCTTTCGACGTACTGCACGTCGCGCTCCGGCGAAATTTATTTTATTCTCTTCATACATTGTCGCGGTATAGGTATTAAGAAATCCACGTAGTAAAGTGTTTGCAAAACTAAAGTTCTAAAGCTAAATGATCACCTATCCAAAAAAAAAAACCTAACCTAACCTAACCTACTAACCTAACCTACACGTCGAATTTTGTGAAATTTTTGTATGAAAACTATTTAGTGTGGCACATTGTTTGATAGCATTTTATAAATACTTACCGTTGCGTATAATTTTGATTTTCTCCCCCCTCAATTTCTTCCAAATTTCTTTAATTCCCATACTTTTGCTGACGGTGAAATTTTTTTGTACCAACCGTACCTAACATTATTCGATATTTGTGAAGTACTCGCCGAGACGCGTCTTTCGACGTACTGCACGTCGCGCTCCGGCGAAATTTATTTTATTCTCTTCATACATTGTCGCGGTATAGGTATTAAGAAATCCACGTAGTAAAGTGTTTGCAAAACTAAAGTTTGTCTGATTTGTCTAATTTCATAAACAATCTGTATGAAAACTATATAGTGTGGCATATCGTTTTGTAGCATTTAGTGGATACTTACCGGTTTATATATTTTCGTTATCCCCACTCTTCAATTTTTTCCAAATTTCTAACAATTACTCTGTTTCGCTGACGGTTGCAATTTTTTGTATCAACCGTACATAGTTTGTTTATATAACGTTGAAGTACTCGCCGAGACGCGTCTTTCGACGTACTGCACGTCGCGCTCCGGCGAAATTTATTTTATTCTCTTCATACATTGTCGCGGTATAGGTATTAAGAAATCCACGTAGTAAAGTGTTTGCAAAACTAAAGTTTGTCTGATTTGTCTAATTTCATAAACAATCTGTATGAAAACTATATAGTGTGGCATATCGTTTTGTAGCATTTAGTGGATACTTACCGGTTTATATATTTTCGTTACCCCACTCTTCAATTTTTTCCAAATTTCTAACAATTACTCTGTTTCGCTGACGGTTGCAATTTTTTGTATCAACCGTACATAGTTTGTTTATATAACGTTGAAGTACTCGCCGAGACGCGTCTTTCGACGTACTGCACGTCGCGCTCCGGCGAAATTTATTTTATTCTCTTCATACATTGTCGCGGTATAGGTATTAAGAAATCCACGTAGTAAAGTGTTTGCAAAACTAAAGTTCTAAAGCTAAATGATCACCTATCCAAAAAAAAAAACCTAATCTAACCTAACCTACTAACCTAACCTAATCGTCGAATTTTGTGAAATTTTTGTATGAAATCTATTTAGTGTGGCACATTGTTTGATAGCATTTTATAAATACTTACCGTTGCGTATAATTTTGATTTTCTCCCCCCTCAATTTCTTCCAAATTTCTTTAATTCCCATACTTTTGCTGACGGTGAAAATTTTTAGTACCAACCGTACCTAACATTATTCGATATTTGTGAAGTACTCGCCGAGACGCGTCTTTCGACGTACTGCACGTCGCGCTCCGGCGAAATTTATTTTATTCTCTTCATACATTGTCGCGGTATAGGTATTAAGAAATCCACGTAGTAAAGTGTTTGCAAAACTAAAGTTTGTCTGATTTGTCTAATTTCATAAACAATCTGTATGAAAACTATATAGTGTGGCATATCGTTTTGTAGCATTTAGTGGATACTTACCGGTTTATATATTTTCGTTATCCCCACTCTTCAATTTTTTCCAAATTTCTAACAATTACTCTGTTTCGCTGACGGTTGCAATTTTTTGTATCAACCGTACATAGTTTGTTTATATAACGTTGAAGTACTCGCCGAGACGCGTCTTTCGACGTACTGCACGTCGCGCTCCGGCGAAATTTATTTTATTCTCTTCATACATTGTCGCGGTATAGGTATTAAGAAATCCACGTAGTAAAGTGTTTGCAAAACTAAAGTTCCAAAGCTAAATGATCACCTATCCAAAAAAAAAACCTAACCTAACCTAACCTACTAACCTAACCTAATCGTCGAATTTTGTGAAATTTTTGTATGAAAACTATTTAGTGTGGCACATTGTTTGATAGCATTTTATAAATACTTACCGTTGCGTATAATTTTGATTTTCTCCCCCCTCAATTTCTTCCAAATTTCTTTAATTCCCATACTTTTGCTGATGGTGATAATTTTTTGTACCAACCGTACCGAACATTATTCGATATTTGTGAAGTACTCGCCGAGACGCGTCTTTCGACGTACTGCACGTCGCGCTCCGGCGAAATTTATTTTATTCTCTTCATACATTGTCGCGGTATAGGTATTAAGAAATCCACGTAGTAAAGTGTTAGCAAAACTAAAGTTCTAAAGCTAAATGATCACCTATCCAAAAAAAAAAACCTAACCTAACCTAACCTACTAACCTAACCTAATCGTCGAATTTTGTGAAATTTTTGTATGAAATCTATTTAGTGTGGCACATTGTTTGATAGCATTTTATAAATACTTACCGTTGCGTATTATTTTGATTTTCTCCCCCCTCAATTTCTTCCAAATTTCTTTAATTCCCATACTTTTGCTGATGGTGATAATTTTTTGTACCAACCGTACCGAACATTATTCGATATTTGTGAAGTACTCGCCGAGACGCGTCTTTCGACGTACTGCACGTCGCGCTCCGGCGAAATTTATTTTATTCTCTTCATACATTGTCGCGGTATAGGTATTAAGAAATCCACGTAGTAAAGTGTTTGCAAAACTAAAGTTCTAAAGCTAAATGATCACCTATCCAAAAAAAAAAACCTAACCTAACCTAACCTACTAACCTAACCTAATCGTCGAATTTTGTGAAATTTTTGTATGAAATCTATTTAGTGTGGCACATTGTTTGATAGCATTTTATAAATACTTACCGTTGCGTATTATTTTGATTTTCTCCCCCTTCAATTTCTTCCAAATTTCTTTAATTCCCATACTTTTGCTGACGGTGAAAATTTTTTGTACCAACCGTACCTAACATTATTCGATATTTGTGAAGTACTCGCCGAGACGCGTCTTTCGACGTACTGCACGTCGCGCTCCGGCGAAATTTATTTTATTCTCTTGATACATTGTCGCGGTATAGGTATTAAGAAATCCACGTAGTAAAGTGTTTGCAAAACTAAAGTTTGTCTGATTTGTCTAATTTCATAAACAATCTGTATGAAAACTATATAGTGTGGCATATCGTTTTGTAGCATTTAGTGGATACTTACCGGTTTATATATTTTCGTTACCCCACTCTTCAATTTTTTCCAAATTTCTAACAATTACTCTGTTTCGCTGACGGTTGCAATTTTTTGTATCAACCGTACATAGTTTGTTTATATAACGTTGAAGTACTCGCCGAGACGCGTCTTTCGACGTACTGCACGTCGCGCTCCGGCGAAATTTATTTTATTCTCTTCATACATTGTCGCGGTATAGGTATTAAGAAATCCACGTAGTAAAGTGTTTGCAAAACTAAAGTTCTAAAGCTAAATGATCACCTATCCAAAAAAAAAACCTAACCTAACCTAACCTACTAACCTAAACTAATCGTCGAATTTTGTGAAATTTTTGTATGAAAACTATTTAGTGTGGCACATTGTTTGATAGCATTTTATAAATACTTACCGTTGCGTATAATTTTGATTTTCTCCCCCCTCAATTTCTTCCAAATTTCTTTAATTCCCATACTTTTGCTGATGGTGATAATTTTTTGTACCAACCGTACCGAACATTATTCGATATTTGTGAAGTACTCGCCGAGACGCGTCTTTCGACGTACTGCACGTCGCGCTCCGGCGAAATTTATTTTATTCTCTTCATACATTGTCGCGGTATAGGTATTAAGAAATCCACGTAGTAAAGTGTTTGCAAAACTAAAGTTTGTCTGATTTGTCTAATTTCATAAACAATCTGTATGAAAACTATATAGTTTGGCATATCGTTTTGTAGCATTTAGTGGATACTTACCGGTTTATATATTTTCGTTATCCCCACTCTTCAATTTTTTCCAAATTTCTAACAATTACTCTGTTTCGCTGACGGTTGCAATTTTTTGTATCAACCGTACATAGTTTGTTTATATAACGTTGAAGTACTCGCCGAGACGCGTCTTTCGACGTACTGCACGTCGCGCTCCGGCGAAATTTATTTTATTCTCTTCATACATTGTCGCGGTATAGGTATTAAGAAATCCACGTAGTAAAGTGTTTGCAAAACTAAAGTTCTAAAGCTAAATGATCACCTATCCAAAAAAAAAAACCTAACCTAACCTAACCTACTAACCTAACCTAATCGTCGAATTTTGTGAAATTTTTGTATGAAAACTATTTAGTGTGGCACATTGTTTGATAGCATTTTATAAATACTTACCGTTGCGTATAATTTTGATTTTCTCCCCCCTCAATTTCTTCCAAATTTCTTTAATTCCCATACTTTTGCTGACGGTGAAATTTTTTTGTACCAACCGTACCTAACATTATTCGATATTTGTGAAGTACTCGCCGAGACGCGTCTTTCGACGTACTGCACGTCGCGCTCCGGCGAAATTTATTTTATTCTCTTCATACATTGTCGCGGTATAGGTATTAAGAAATCCACGTAGTAAAGTGTTTGCAAAACTAAAGTTTGTCTGATTTATCTAATTTCATAAACAATCTGTATGAAAACTATATAGTGTGGCATATCGTTTTGTAGCATTTAGTGGATACTTACCGGTTTATATATTTTCGTTATCCCCACTCTTCAATTTTTTCCAAATTTCTAACAATTACTCTGTTTCGCTGACGGTTGCAATTTTTTGTATCAACCGTACATAGTTTGTTTATATAACGTTGAAGTACTCGCCGAGACGCGTCTTTCGACGTACTGCACGTCGCGCTCCGGCGAAATTTATTTTATTCTCTTCATACATTGTCGCGGTATAGGTATTAAGAAATCCACGTAGTAAAGTGTTTGAAAAACTAAAGTTCTAAAGGTAAATGATCACCTATCCAAAAAAAAAAACCTAACCTAAACTAAGCTACTGTTACGTGCTGGGGTTCGGTATAAACAATTAAACGCCGGTATTGCGATAAAAGTACCAATTAAGTTTTTATTAGCAAATAATTACAATTAAACTGCACTGAATACTACGATATTCGAATACAATAATTATAGTCACTCACTATAGGTTCACACAAATCACAATTCGCTTCGAAGTCGCTCGGAGTTATCGCTCGTAGTCCGCTTGTCGCTCTGCTCGCTAAGCAAAACTGAATGCCCGGCGGCGGCCGCGCGCCGCCTTTTATACTCGGTCAATGGCCTTGGTCACAAGGCCGCGGCCGCCGGCCGCAAGTACTATCGTAGTCTGTGGAACATTCTCGAAAGATCCGGAATAGTCGGGAACTCTCTCGCAAATATAGGTCAGTTATCGCGTTTCCACGACATTCTGGAGACATCGAGATCTTTCGAGAATGTTCCTTCGCCGAACTTTCCACATTCGGATAGTACCACTTTTAGCCAATAGATGGCGCTACTATCCGCGAGTATTAGCGCGCGTAACACTACTAACCTAACCTAATCGTCGAATTTTGTGAAATTTTTGTATGAAATCTATTTAGTGTGGCACATTGTTTGATAGCATTTTATAAATACTTACCGTTGCGTATAATTTTGATTTTCTCCCCCCTCAATTTCTTCCAAATTTCTTTAATTCCCATACTTTTGCTGACGGTGAAAATTTTTTGTACCAACCGTACCTAACATTATTTGATATTTGTGAAGTACTCGCCGAGACGCGTCTTTCGACGTACTGCACGTCGCGCTCCGGCGAAATTTATTTTATTCTCTTCATACATTGTCGCGGTATAGGTATTAAGAAATCCACGTAGTAAAGTGTTTGCAAAACTAAAGTTCTAAAGCTAAATGATCACCTATCCAAAAAAAAAACCTAACCTAACCTAACCTAACCTACTAACCTAACCTAATCGTCGAATTTTGTGAAATTTTTGTATGAAAACTATTTAGTGTGGCACATTGTTTGATAGCATTTTATAAATACTTACCGTTGCGTATAATTTTGATTTTCTCCCCCCTCAATTTCTTCCAAATTTCTTTAATTCCCATACTTTTGCTGACGGTGAAAAATTTTTGTACCAACCGTACCTAACATTATTCGATATTTGTGAAGTACTCGCCGAGACGCGTCTTTCGACGTACTGCACGTCGCGCTCCGGCGAAATTTATTTTATTCTCTTGATACATTGTCGCGGTAAAGGTATTAAGAAATCCACGTAGTAAAGTGTTTGCAAAACTAAAGTTTGTCTGATTTGTCTAATTTCATAAACAATCTGTATGAAAACTATATAGTGTGGCATATCGTTTTGTAGCATTTAGTGGATACTTACCGGTTTATATATTTTCGTTATCCCCACTCTTCAATTTTTTCCAAATTTCTAACAATTACTCTGTTTCGCTGACGGTTGCAATTTTTTGTATCAACCGTACATAGTTTGTTTATATAACGTTGAAGTACTCGCCGAGACGCGTCTTTCAACGTACTGCACGTCGCGCTCCGGCGAAATTTATTTTATTCTCTTCATACATTGTCGCGGTATAGGTATTAAGAAATCCACGTAGTAAAGTGTTTGCAAAACTAAAGTTCTAAAGCTAAATGATCACCTATCCAAAAAAAAAAACCTAATCTAACCTAACCTACTAACCTAACCTAATCGTCGAATTTTGTGAAATTTTTGTATGAAAACTATTTAGTGTGGCACATTGTTTGATAGCATTTTATAAATATTTACCGTTGCGTATAATTTTGATTTTCTCCCCCCTCAATTTCTTCCAAATTTCTTTAATTCCCATACTTTTGCTGACGGTGAAAATTTTTTGTACCAACCGTACCTAACATTATTCGATATTTGTGAAGTACTCGCCGAGACGCGTCTTTCGACGTACTGCACGTCGCGCTCCGGCGAAATTTAGTTTATTCTCTTCATACATTGTCGCGGTATAGGTATTAAGAAATCCACGTAGTAAAGTGTTTGCAAAACTAAAGTTCCAAAGCTAAATGATCACCTATCCAAAAAAAAAACCTAACCTAACCTAAACTACTAACCTAACCTAATCGTCGAATTTTGTGAAATTTTTGTATGAAATCTATTTAGTGTGGCACATTGTTTGATAGCATTTTATAAATACTTACCGTTGCGTATAATTTTGATTTTCTCCCCCCTCAATTTCTTCCAAATTTCTTTAATTCCCATACCTTTGCTGACGGTGAAAAATTTTTGTACCAACCGTACCTAACATTATTCGATATTTGTGAAGTACTCGCCGAGACGCGTCTTTCGACGTACTGCACGTCGCGCTCCGGCGAAATTTATTTTATTCTCTTGATACATTGTCGCGGTATAGGTATTAAGAAATCCACGTAGTAAAGTGTTTGCAAAACTAAAGTTTGTCTGATTTGTCTAATTTCATAAACAATCTGTATGAAAACTATATAGTGTGGCATATCGTTTTGTAGCATTTAGTGGATACTTACCGGTTTATATATTTTCGTTATCCCCACTCTTCAATTTTTTCCAAATTTCTAACAATTACTCTGTTTCGCTGACGGTTGCAATTTTTTGTATCAACCGTACATAGTTTGTTTATATAACGTTGAAGTACTCGCCGAGACGCGTCTTTCGACGTACTGCACGTCGCGCTCCGGCGAAATTTATTTTATTCTCTTCATACATTGTCGCGGTATAGGTATTAAGAAATCCACGTAGTAAAGTGTTTGCAAAACTAAAGTTCTAAAGCTAAATGATCACCTATCCAAAAAAAAAAACCTAATCTAACCTAACCTACTAACCTAACCTAATCGTCGAATTTTGTGAAATTTTTGTATGAAAACTATTTAGTGTGGCACATTGTTTGATAGCATTTTATAAATATTTACCGTTGCGTATAATTTTGATTTTTTCCCCTCTCAATTTCTTCCAAATTTCTTTAATTCCCATACTTTTGCTGACGGTGAAAATTTTTTGTACCAACCGTACCTAACATTATTCGATATTTGTGAAGTACTCGCCGAGACGCGTCTTTCGACGTACTGCACGTCGCGCTCCGGCGAAATTTATTTTATTCTCTTCATACATTGTCGCGGTATAGGTATTAAGAAATCCACGTAGTAAAGTGTTTGCAAAACTAAAGTTTGTCTGATTTGTCTAATTTCATAAACAATCTGTATGAAAACTATATAGTGTGGCATATCGTTTTATAGCATTTAGTGGATACTTACCGGTTTATATATTTTCGTTATCCCCACTCTTCAATTTTTTCCAAATTTCTAACAATTACTCTGTTTCGCTGACGGTTGCAATTTTTTGTATCAACCGTACATAGTTTGTTTATATAACGTTGAAGTACTCGCCGAGACGCGTCTTTCGACGTACTGCACGTCGCGCTCCGGCGAAATTTATTTTATTCTCTTCATACATTGTCGCGGTATAGGTATTAAGAAATCCACGTAGTAAAGTGTTTGCAAAACTAAAGTTCTAAAGCTAAATGATCACCTATCCAAAAAAAAAAACCTAATCTAACCTAACCTACTAACCTAACCTAATCGTCGAATTTTGTGAAATTTTTGTATGAAAACTATTTAGTGTGGCACATTGTTTGATAGCATTTTATAAATATTTACCGTTGCGTATAATTTTGATTTTCTCCCCCCTCAATTTCTTCCAAATTTCTTTAATTCCCATACTTTTGCTGACGGTGAAAATTTTTTGTACCAACCGTACCTAACATTATTCGATATTTGTGAAGTACTCGCCGAGACGCGTCTTTCGACGTACTGCACGTCGCGCTCCGGCGAAATTTATTTTATTCTCTTCATACATTGTCGCGGTATAGGTATTAAGAAATCCACGTAGTAAAGTGTTTGCAAAACTAAAGTTTGTCTGATTTGTCTAATTTCATAAACAATCTGTATGAAAACTATATAGTGTGGCATATCGTTTTGTAGCATTTAGTGGATACTTACCGGTTTATATATTTTCGTTATCCCCACTCTTCAATTTTTTCCAAATTTCTAACAATTACTCTGTTTCGCTGACGGTTGCAATTTTTTGTATGAACCGTACATAGTTTGTTTATATAACGTTGAAGTACTCGCCGAGACGCGTCTTTCGACGTACTGCACGTCGCGCTCCGGCGAAATTTATTTTATTCTCTTCATACATTGTCGCGGTATAGGTATTAAGAAATCCACGTAGTAAAGTGTTTGCAAAACTAAAGTTCTAAAGCTAAATGATCACCTATCCAAAAAAAAAAACCTAATCTAACCTAACCTACTAACCTAATCTAATCGTCGAATTTTGTGAAATTTTTGTATGAAATCTATTTAGTGTGGCACATTGTTTGATAGCATTTTATAAATACTTACCGTTGCGTATAATTTTGATTTTCTCCCCCCTCAATTTCTTCCAAATTTCTTTAATTCCCATACTTTTGCTGACGGTGAAAATTTTTTGTACCAACCGTACCTAACATTATTCGATATTTGTGAAGTACTCGCCGAGACGCGTCTTTCGACGTACTGCACGTCGCGCTCCGGCGAAATTTATTTTATTCTCTTCATACATTGTCGCGGTATAGGTATTAAGAAATCCACGTAGTAAAGTGTTTGCAAAACTAAAGTTTGTCTAATTTGTCTAATTTCATAAACAATCTGTATGAAAACTATATAGTGTGGCATATCGTTTTGTAGCATTTAGTGGATACTTACCGGTTTATATATTTTCGTTATCCCCACTCTTCAATTTTTTCCAAATTTCTAACAATTACTCTGTTTCGCTGACGGTTGCAATTTTTTGTATCAACCGTACATATTTTGTTTATATAACGTTGAAGTACTCGCCGAGACGCGTCTTTCGACGTACTGCACGTCGCGCTCCGGCGAAATTTATTTTATTCTCTTCATACATTGTCGCGGTATAGGTATTAAGAAATCCACGTAGTAAAGTGTTTGCAAAACTAAAGTTCTAAAGCTAAATGATCACCTATCCAAAAAAAAAACCTAACCTAACCTAACCTACTAACCTAACCTAATCGTCGAATTTTGTGAAATTTTTGTATGAAAACTATTTAGTGTGGCACATTGTTTGATAGCATTTTATAAATACTTACCGTTGCGTATAATTTTGATTTTCTCCCCCCTCAATTTCTTCCAAATTGCTTTAATTCCCATACTTTTGCTGACGGTGAAAATTTTTTGTACCAACCGTACCTAACATTATTCGATATTTGTGAAGTACTCGCCGAGACGCGTCTTTCGACGTACTGCACGTCGCGCTCCGGCGAAATTTATTTTATTCTCTTCATACATTGTCGCGGTATAGGTATTAAGAAATCCACGTAGTAAAGTGTTTGCAAAACTAAAGTTTGTCTGATTTGTCTAATTTCATAAACAATCTGTATGAAAACTATATAGTTTTGCATATCGTTTTGTAGCATTTAGTGGATACTTACCGGTTTATATATTTTCGTTATCCCCACTCTTCAATTTTTTCCAAATTTCTAACAATTACTCTGTTTCGCTGACGGTTGCAATTTTTTGTATCAACCGTACATAGTTTGTTTATATAACGTTGAAGTACTCGCCGAGACGCGTCTTTCGACGTACTGCACGTCGCGCTCCGGCGAAATTTATTTTATTCTCTTCATACATTGTCGCGGTATAGGTATTAAGAAATCCACGTAGTAAAGTGTTTGCAAAACTAAAGTTCCAAAGCTAAATGATCACCTATCCAAAAAAAAAACCTAACCTAACCTAACCTACTAACCTAACCTAATCGTCGAATTTTGTGAAATTTTTGTATGAAAACTATTTAGTGTGGCACATTGTTTGATAGCATTTTATAAATACTTACCGTTGCGTATAATTTTGATTTTCTCCCCCCTCAATTTCTTCCAAATTTCTTTAATTCCCATACTTTTGCTGATGGTGATAATTTTTTGTACCAACCGTACCGAACATTATTCGATATTTGTGAAGTACTCGCCGAGACGCGTCTTTCGACGTACTGCACGTCGCGCTCCGGCGAAATTTATTTTATTCTCTTCATACATTGTCGCGGTATAGGTATTAAGAAATCCACGTAGTAAAGTGTTTGCAAAACTAAAGTTCTAAAGCTAAATGATCACCTATCCAAAAAAAAAAACCTAATCTAACCTAACCTACTAACCTAACCTAATCGTCGAATTTTGTGAAATTTTTGTATGAAATCTATTTAGTGTGGCACATTGTTTGATAGCATTTTATAAATACTTACCGTTGCGTATAATTTTGATTTTCTCCCCCCTCAATTTCTTCCAAATTTCTTTAATTCCCATACTTTTGCTGACGGTGAAAATTTTTTGTACCAACCGTACCTAACATTATTCGATATTTGTGAAGTACTCGCCGAGACGCGTCTTTCGACGTACTGCACGTCGCGCTCCGGCGAAATTTATTTTATTCTCTTCATACATTGTCGCGGTATAGGTATTAAGAAATCCACGTAGTAAAGTGTTTGCAAAACTAAAGTTTGTCTGATTTGTCTAATTTCATAAACAATCTGTATGAAAACTATATAGTGTGGCATATCGTTTTGTAGCATTTAGTGGATACTTACCGGTTTATATATTTTCGTTATCCCCACTCTTCAATTTTTTCCAAATTTCTAACAATTACTCTGTTTCGCTGACGGTTGCAATTTTTTGTATGAACCGTACATAGTTTGTTTATATAACGTTGAAGTACTCGCCGAGACGCGTCTTTCGACGTACTGCACGTCGCGCTCCGGCGAAATTTATTTTATTCTCTTCATACATTGTCGCGGTATAGGTATTAAGAAATCCACGTAGTAAAGTGTTTGCAAAACTAAAGTTCCAAAGCTAAATGATCACCTATCCAAAAAAAAAACCTAACCTAACCTAACCTACTAACCTAACCTAATCGTCGAATTTTGTGAAATTTTTGTATGAAAACTATTTAGTGTGGCACATTGTTTGATAGCATTTTATAAATACTTACCGTTGCGTATAATTTTGATTTTCTCCCCCCTCAATTTCTTCCAAATTTCTTTAATTCCCATACTTTTGCTGATGGTGATAATTTTTTGTACCAACCGTACCGAACATTATTCGATATTTGTGAAGTACTCGCCGAGACGCGTCTTTCGACGTACTGCACGTCGCGCTCCGGCGAAATTTATTTTATTCTCTTCATACATTGTCGCGGTATAGGTATTACGAAATCCACGTAGTAAAGTGTTAGCAAAACTAAAGTTCCAAAGCTAAATGATCACCTATCCAAAAAAAAAAACCTAACCTAACCTAACCTACTAACCTAACCTAATCGTCGAATTTTGTGAAATTTTTGTATGAAATCTATTTAGTGTGGCACATTGTTTGATAGCATTTTATAAATACTTACCGTTGCGTATTATTTTGATTTTCTCCCCCCTCAATTTCTTCCAAATTTCTTTAATTCCCATACTTTTGCTGATGGTGATAATTTTTTGTACCAACCGTACCGAACATTATTCGATATTTGTGAAGTACTCGCCGAGACGCGTCTTTCGACGTACTGCACGTCGCGCTCCGGCGAAATTTATTTTATTCTCTTCATACATTGTCGCGGTATAGGTATTAAGAAATCCACGTAGTAAAGTGTTTGCAAAACTAAAGTTCTAAAGCTAAATGATCACCTATCCAAAAAAAAAAACCTAACCTAACCTAACCTACTAACCTAACCTAATCGTCGAATTTTGTGAAATTTTTGTATGAAATCTATTTAGTGTGGCACATTGTTTGATAGCATTTTATAAATACTTACCGTTGCGTATTATTTTGATTTTCTCCCCCTTCAATTTCTTCCAAATTTCTTTAATTCCCATACTTTTGCTGACGGTGAAAATTTTTTGTACCAACCGTACCTAACATTATTCGATATTTGTGAAGTACTCGCCGAGACGCGTCTTTCGACGTACTGCACGTCGCGCTCCGGCGAAATTTATTTTATTCTCTTCATACATTGTCGCGGTATAGGTATTAAGAAATCCACGTAGTAAAGTGTTTGCAAAACTAAAGTTTGTCTGATTTGTCTAATTTCATAAACAATCTGTATGAAAACTATATAGTGTGGCATATCGTTTTGTAGCATTTAGTGGATACTTACCGGTTTATATATTTTCGTTACCCCACTCTTCAATTTTTTCCAAATTTCTAACAATTACTCTGTTTCGCTGACGGTTGCAATTTTTTGTATCAACCGTACATAGTTTGTTTATATAACGTTGAAGTACTCGCCGAGACGCGTCTTTCGACGTACTGCACGTCGCGCTCCGGCGAAATTTATTTTATTCTCTTCATACATTGTCGCGGTATAGGTATTAAGAAATCCACGTAGTAAAGTGTTTGCAAAACTAAAGTTTGTCTGATTTGTCTAATTTCATAAACAATCTGTATGAAAACTATATAGTGTGGCATATCGTTTTGTAGCATTTAGTGGATACTTACCGGTTTATATATTTTCGTTATCCCCACTCTTCAATTTTTTCCAAATTTCTAACAATTACTCTGTTTCGCTGACGGTTGCAATTTTTTGTATGAACCGTACATAGTTTGTTTATATAACGTTGAAGTACTCGCCGAGACGCGTCTTTCGACGTACTGCACGTCGCGCTCCGGCGAAATTTATTTTATTCTCTTCATACATTGTCGCGGTATAGGTATTAAGAAATCCACGTAGTAAAGTGTTTGCAAAACTAAAGTTCTAAAGCTAAATGATCACCTATCCAAAAAAAAAAACCTAATCTAACCTAACCTACTAACCTAATCTAATCGTCGAATTTTGTGAAATTTTTGTATGAAATCTATTTAGTGTGGCACATTGTTTGATAGCATTTTATAAATACTTACCGTTGCGTATAATTTTGATTTTCTCCCCCCTCAATTTCTTCCAAATTTCTTTAATTCCCATACTTTTGCTGACGGTGAAAATTTTTTGTACCAACCGTACCTAACATTATTCGATATTTGTGAAGTACTCGCCGAGACGCGTCTTTCGACGTACTGCACGTCGCGCTCCGGCGAAATTTATTTTATTCTCTTCATACATTGTCGCGGTATAGGTATTAAGAAATCCACGTAGTAAAGTGTTTGCAAAACTAAAGTTTGTCTAATTTGTCTAATTTCATAAACAATCTGTATGAAAACTATATAGTGTGGCATATCGTTTTGTAGCATTTAGTGGATACTTACCGGTTTATATATTTTCGTTATCCCCACTCTTCAATTTTTTCCAAATTTCTAACAATTACTCTGTTTCGCTGACGGTTGCAATTTTTTGTATCAACCGTACATATTTTGTTTATATAACGTTGAAGTACTCGCCGAGACGCGTCTTTCGACGTACTGCACGTCGCGCTCCGGCGAAATTTATTTTATTCTCTTCATACATTGTCGCGGTATAGGTATTAAGAAATCCACGTAGTAAAGTGTTTGCAAAACTAAAGTTCTAAAGCTAAATGATCACCTATCCAAAAAAAAAACCTAACCTAACCTAACCTACTAACCTAACCTAATCGTCGAATTTTGTGAAATTTTTGTATGAAAACTATTTAGTGTGGCACATTGTTTGATAGCATTTTATAAATACTTACCGTTGCGTATAATTTTGATTTTCTCCCCCCTCAATTTCTTCCAAATTGCTTTAATTCCCATACTTTTGCTGACGGTGAAAATTTTTTGTACCAACCGTACCTAACATTATTCGATATTTGTGAAGTACTCGCCGAGACGCGTCTTTCGACGTACTGCACGTCGCGCTCCGGCGAAATTTATTTTATTCTCTTCATACATTGTCGCGGTATAGGTATTAAGAAATCCACGTAGTAAAGTGTTTGCAAAACTAAAGTTTGTCTGATTTGTCTAATTTCATAAACAATCTGTATGAAAACTATATAGTTTTGCATATCGTTTTGTAGCATTTAGTGGATACTTACCGGTTTATATATTTTCGTTATCCCCACTCTTCAATTTTTTCCAAATTTCTAACAATTACTCTGTTTCGCTGACGGTTGCAATTTTTTGTATCAACCGTACATAGTTTGTTTATATAACGTTGAAGTACTCGCCGAGACGCGTCTTTCGACGTACTGCACGTCGCGCTCCGGCGAAATTTATTTTATTCTCTTCATACATTGTCGCGGTATAGGTATTAAGAAATCCACGTAGTAAAGTGTTTGCAAAACTAAAGTTCTAAAGCTAAATGATCACCTATCCAAAAAAAAAAACCTAATCTAACCTAACCTACTAACCTAACCTAATCGTCGAATTTTGTGAAATTTTTGTATGAAATCTATTTAGTGTGGCACATTGTTTGATAGCATTTTATAAATACTTACCGTTGCGTATAATTTTGATTTTCTCCCCCCTCAATTTCTTCCAAATTTCTTTAATTCCCATACTTTTGCTGACGGTGAAAATTTTTTGTACCAACCGTACCTAACATTATTCGATATTTGTGAAGTACTCGCCGAGACGCGTCTTTCGACGTACTGCACGTCGCGCTCCGGCGAAATTTATTTTATTCTCTTCATACATTGTCGCGGTATAGGTATTAAGAAATCCACGTAGTAAAGTGTTTGCAAAACTAAAGTTTGTCTGATTTGTCTAATTTCATAAACAATCTGTATGAAAACTATATAGTGTGGCATATCGTTTTGTAGCATTTAGTGGATACTTACCGGTTTATATATTTTCGTTATCCCCACTCTTCAATTTTTTCCAAATTTCTAACAATTACTCTGTTTCGCTGACGGTTGCAATTTTTTGTATGAACCGTACATAGTTTGTTTATATAACGTTGAAGTACTCGCCGAGACGCGTCTTTCGACGTACTGCACGTCGCGCTCCGGCGAAATTTATTTTATTCTCTTCATACATTGTCGCGGTATAGGTATTAAGAAATCCACGTAGTAAAGTGTTTGCAAAACTAAAGTTCCAAAGCTAAATGATCACCTATCCAAAAAAAAAACCTAACCTAACCTAACCTACTAACCTAACCTAATCGTCGAATTTTGTGAAATTTTTGTATGAAAACTATTTAGTGTGGCACATTGTTTGATAGCATTTTATAAATACTTACCGTTGCGTATAATTTTGATTTTCTCCCCCCTCAATTTCTTCCAAATTTCTTTAATTCCCATACTTTTGCTGATGGTGATAATTTTTTGTACCAACCGTACCGAACATTATTCGATATTTGTGAAGTACTCGCCGAGACGCGTCTTTCGACGTACTGCACGTCGCGCTCCGGCGAAATTTATTTTATTCTCTTCATACATTGTCGCGGTATAGGTATTACGAAATCCACGTAGTAAAGTGTTAGCAAAACTAAAGTTCCAAAGCTAAATGATCACCTATCCAAAAAAAAAAACCTAACCTAACCTAACCTACTAACCTAACCTAATCGTCGAATTTTGTGAAATTTTTGTATGAAATCTATTTAGTGTGGCACATTGTTTGATAGCATTTTATAAATACTTACCGTTGCGTATTATTTTGATTTTCTCCCCCCTCAATTTCTTCCAAATTTCTTTAATTCCCATACTTTTGCTGATGGTGATAATTTTTTGTACCAACCGTACCGAACATTATTCGATATTTGTGAAGTACTCGCCGAGACGCGTCTTTCGACGTACTGCACGTCGCGCTCCGGCGAAATTTAGTTTATTCTCTTCATACATTGTCGCGGTATAGGTATTAAGAAATCCACGTAGTAAAGTGTTTGCAAAACTAAAGTTCTAAAGCTAAATGATCACCTTTCCAAAAAAAAAAACCTAATCTAACCTAACCTACTAACCTTACCTAATCGTCGAATTTTGTGAAATTTTTGTATGAAAACTATTTAGTGTGGCACATTGTTTGATAGCATTTTATAAATATTTACCGTTGCGTATAATTTTGATTTTCTCCCCCCTCAATTTCTTCCAAATTTCTTTAATTCCCATACTTTTGCTGACGGTGAAAATTTTTTGTACCAACCGTACCTAACATTATTCGATATTTGTGAAGTACTCGCCGAGACGCGTCTTTCGACGTACTGCACGTCGCGCTCCGGCGAAATTTAGTTTATTCTCTTCATACATTGTCGCGGTATAGGTATTAAGAAATCCACGTAGTAAAGTGTTTGCAAAACTAAAGTTCTAAAGCTAAATGATCACCTATCCAAAAAAAAAAACCTAATCTAACCTAACCTACTAACCTAATCTAATCGTCGAATTTTGTGAAATTTTTGTATGAAAACTATTTAGTGTGGCACATTGTTTGATAGCATTTTATAAATATTTACCGTTGCGTATAATTTTGATTTTCTCCCCCCTCAATTTCTTCCAAATTTCTTTAATTCCCATACTTTTGCTGACGGTGAAAATTTTTTGTACCAACCGTACCTAACATTATTCGATATTTGTGAAGTACTCGCCGAGACGCGTCTTTCGACGTACTGCACGTCGCGCTCCGGCGAAATTTATTTTATTCTCTTCATACATTGTCGCGGTATAGGTATTAAGAAATCCACGTAGTAAAGTGTTTGCAAAACTAAAGTTTGTCTGATTTGTCTAATTTCATAAACAATCTGTATGAAAACTATATAGTTTGGCATATCGTTTTGTAGCATTTAGTGGATACTTACCGGTTTATATATTTTCGTTATCCCCACTCTTCAATTTTTTCCAAATTTCTAACAATTACTCTGTTTCGCTGACGGTTGCAATTTTTTGTATCAACCGTACATAGTTTGTTTATATAACGTTGAAGTACTCGCCGAGACGCGTCTTTCGACGTACTGCACGTCGCGCTCCGGCGAAATTTATTTTATTCTCTTCATACATTGTCGCGGTATAGGTATTAAGAAATCCACGTAGTAAAATGTTTGCAAAACTAAAGTTTGTCTGATTTGTCTAATTTCATAAACAATCTGTATGAAAACTATATAGTGTGGCATATCGTTTTGTAGCATTTAGTGGATACTTACCGGTTTATATATTTTCGTTATCCCCACTCTTCAATTTTTTCCAAATTTCTAACAATTACTCTGTTTCGCTGACGATTGCAATTTTTTGTATCAACCGTACATAGTTTGTTTATATAACGTTGAAGTACTCGCCGAGACGCGTCTTTCGACGTACTGCACGTCGCGCTCCGGCGAAATTTATTTTATTCTCTTCATACATTGTCGCGGTATAGGTATTAAGAAATCCACGTAGTAAAATGTTTGCAAAACTAAAGTTTGTCTGATTTGTCTAATTTCATAAACAATCTGTATGAAAACTATATAGTGTGGCATATCGTTTTGTAGCATTTAGTGGATACTTACCGGTTTATATATTTTCGTTATCCCCACTCTTCAATTTTTTCCAAATTTCTAACAATTACTCTGTTTCGCTGACGATTGCAATTTTTTGTATCAACCGTACATAGTTTGTTTATATAACGTTGAAGTACTCGCCGAGACGCGTCTTTCGACGTACTGCACGTCGCGCTCCGGCGAAATTTATTTTATTCTCTTCATACATTGTCGCGGTATAGGTATTAAGAAATCCACGTAGTAAAGTGTTTGAAAAACTAAAGTTCTAAAGGTAAATGATCACCTATCCAAAAAAAAAAACCTAACCTAAACTAAGCTACTGTTACGTGCTGGGGTTCGGTATAAACAATTAAACGCCGGTATTGCGATAAAAGTACCAATTAAGTTTTTATTAGCAAATAATTACAATTAAACTGCACTGAATACTACGATATTCGAATACAATAATTATAGTCACTCACTATAGGTTCACACAAATCACAATTCGCTTCGAAGTCGCTCGGAGTTATCGCTCGTAGTCCGCTTGTCGCTCTGCTCGCTAAGCAAAACTGAATGCCCGGCGGCGGCCGCGCGCCGCCTTTTATACTCGGTCAATGGCCTTGGTCACAAGGCCGCGGCCGCCGGCCGCAAGTACTATCGTAGTCTGTGGAACATTCTCGAAAGATCCGGAATAGTCGGGAACTCTCTCGCAAATATAGGTCAGTTATCGCGTTTCCACGACATTCTGGAGACATCGAGATCTTTCGAGAATGTTCCTTCGCCGAACTTTCCACATTCGGATAGTACCACTTTTAGCCAATAGATGGCGCTACTATCCGCGAGTATTAGCGCGCGTAACACTACTAACCTAACCTAATCGTCGAATTTTGTGAAATTTTTGTATGAAATCTATTTAGTGTGGCACATTGTTTGATAGCATTTTATAAATACTTACCGTTGCGTATAATTTTGATTTTCTCCCCCCTCAATTTCTTCCAAATTTCTTTAATTCCCATACTTTTGCTGACGGTGAAAATTTTTTGTACCAACCGTACCTAACATTATTTGATATTTGTGAAGTACTCGCCGAGACGCGTCTTTCGACGTACTGCACGTCGCGCTCCGGCGAAATTTATTTTATTCTCTTCATACATTGTCGCGGTATAGGTATTAAGAAATCCACGTAGTAAAGTGTTTGCAAAACTAAAGTTCTAAAGCTAAATGATCACCTATCCAAAAAAAAAACCTAACCTAACCTAACCTAACCTACTAACCTAACCTAATCGTCGAATTTTGTGAAATTTTTGTATGAAAACTATTTAGTGTGGCACATTGTTTGATAGCATTTTATAAATACTTACCGTTGCGTATAATTTTTATTTTCTCCCCCCTCAATTTCTTCCAAATTTCTTTAATTCCCATACTTTTGCTGACGGTGAAAATTTTTTGTACCAACCGTACCTAACATTATTCGATATTTGTGAAGTACTCGCCGAGACGCGTCTTTCGACGTACTGCACGTCGCGCTCCGGCGAAATTTATTTTATTCTCTTCATACATTGTCGCGGTATAGGTATTAAGAAATCCACGTAGTAAAGTGTTTGCAAAACTAAAGTTTGTCTGATTTGTCTAATTTCATAAACAATCTGTATGAAAACTATATAGTGTGGCATATCGTTTTGTAGCATTTAGTGGATACTTACCGGTTTATATATTTTCGTTATCCCCACTCTTCAATTTTTTCCAAATTTCTAACAATTACTCTGTTTCGCTGACGGTTGCAATTTTTTGTATCAACCGTACATATTTTGTTTATATAACGTTGAAGTACTCGCCGAGACGCGTCTTTCGACGTACTGCACGTCGCGCTCCGGCGAAATTTATTTTATTCTCTTCATACATTGTCGCGGTATAGGTATTAAGAAATCCACGTAGTAAAGTGTTTGCAAAACTAAAGTTCTAAAGCTAAATGATCACCTATCCAAAAAAAAAACCTAACCTAACCTAACCTAACCTACTAACCTAACCTAATCGTCGAATTTTGTGAAATTTTTGTATGAAAACTATTTAGTGTGGCACATTGTTTGATAGCATTTTATAAATACTTACCGTTGCGTATAATTTTGATTTTCTCCCCCCTCAATTTCTTCCAAATTTCTTTAATTCCCATACTTTTGCTGACGGTGAAAATTTTTTGTACCAACCGTACCTAACATTATTCGATATTTGTGAAGTACTCGCCGAGACGCGTCTTTCGACGTACTGCACGTCGCGCTCCGGCGAAATTTATTTTATTCTCTTCATACATTGTCGCGGTATAGGTATTAAGAAATCCACGTAGTAAAGTGTTTGCAAAACTAAAGTTTGTCTGATTTGTCTAATTTCATAAACAATCTGTATGAAAACTATATAGTGTGGCATATCGTTTTGTAGCATTTAGTGGATACTTACCGGTTTATATATTTTCGTTATCCCCACTCTTCAATTTTTTCCAAATTTCTAACAATTACTCTGTTTCGCTGACGGTTGCAATTTTTTGTATGAACCGTACATAGTTTGTTTATATAACGTTGAAGTACTCGCCGAGACGCGTCTTTCGACGTACTGCACGTCGCGCTCCGGCGAAATTTATTTTATTCTCTTCATACATTGTCGCGGTATAGGTATTAAGAAATCCACGTAGTAAAGTGTTTGCAAAACTAAAGTTCTAAAGCTAAATGATCACCTATCCAAAAAAAAAAACCTAATCTAACCTAACCTACTAACCTAATCTAATCGTCGAATTTTGTGAAATTTTTGTATGAAAACTATTTAGTGTGGCACATTGTTTGATAGCATTTTATAAATATTTACCGTTGCGTATAATTTTGATTTTCTCCCCCCTCAATTTCTTCCAAATTTCTTTAATTCCCATACTTTTGCTGACGGTGAAAATTTTTTGTACCAACCGTACCTAACATTATTCGATATTTGTGAAGTACTCGCCGAGACGCGTCTTTCGACGTACTGCACGTCGCGCTCCGGCGAAATTTATTTTATTCTCTTCATACATTGTCGCGGTATAGGTATTAAGAAATCCACGTAGTAAAGTGTTTGCAAAACGAAAGTTTGTCTGATTTGTCTAATTTCATAAACAATCTGTATGAAAACTATATAGTTTGGCATATCGTTTTGTAGCATTTAGTGGATACTTACCGGTTTATATATTTTCGTTATCCCCACTCTTCAATTTTTTCCAAATTTCTAACAATTACTCTGTTTCGCTGACGGTTGCAATTTTTTGTATAAACCGTACATAGTTTGTTTATATAACGTTGAAGTACTCGCCGAGACGCGTCTTTCGACGTACTGCACGTCGCGCTCCGGCGAAATTTATTTTATTCTCTGCATACATTGTCGCGGTATAGGTATTAAGAAATCCACGTAGTAAAGTGTTTGCAAAACTAAAGTTCTAAAGCTAAATGATCACCTATCCAAAAAAAAAAACCTAACCTAAACTAAGCTACTAACCTAACCTAATCGTCGAATTTTGTGAAATTTTTGTATGAAATCTATTTAGTGTGGCACATTGTTTGATAGCATTTTATAAATACTTACCGTTGCGTATAATTTTGATTTTCTCCCCCCTCAATTTCTTCCAAATTTCTTTAATTCCCATACTTTTGCTGACGGTGAAAATTTTTTGTACCAACCGTACCTAACATTATTTGATATTTGTGAAGTACTCGCCGAGACGCGTCTTTCGACGTACTGCACGTCGCGCTCCGGCGAAATTTATTTTATTCTCTTCATACATTGTCGCGGTATAGGTATTAAGAAATCCACGTAGTAAAGTGTTTGCAAAACTAAAGTTTGTCTGATTTGTCTAATTTCATAAACAATCTGTATGAAAACTATATAGTGTGGCATATCGTTTTGTAGCATTTAGTGGATACTTACCGGTTTATATATTTTCGTTACCCCACTCTTCAATTTTTTCCAAATTTCTAACAATTACTCTGTTTCGCTGACGGTTGCAATTTTTTGTATCAACCGTACATAGTTTGTTTATATAACGTTGAAGTACTCGCCGAGACGCGTCTTTCGACGTACTGCACGTCGCGCTCCGGCGAAATTTATTTTATTCTCTTCATACATTGTCGCGGTATAGGTATTAAGAAATCCACGTAGTAAAGTGTTTGCAAAACTAAAGTTCTAAAGCTAAATGATCACCTATCCAAAAAAAAAACCTAACCTAACCTAACCTACTAACCTAATCTAATCGTCGAATTTTGTGAAATTTTTGTATGAAATCTATTTAGTGTGGCACATTGTTTGATAGCATTTTATAAATACTTACCGTTGCGTATAATTTTGATTTTCTCCCCCCTCAATTTCTTCCAAATTTCTTTAATTCCCATACTTTTGCTGACGGTGAAAATTTTTTGTACCAACCGTACCTAACATTATTCGATATTTGTGAAGTACTCGCCGAGACGCGTCTTTCGACGTACTGCACGTCGCGCTCCGGCGAAATTTAGTTTATTCTCTTCATACATTGTCGCGGTATAGGTATTAAGAAATCCACGTAGTAAAGTGTTTGCAAAACTAAAGTTCCAAAGCTAAATGATCACCTATCCAAAAAAAAAACCTAACCTAACCTAAACTACTAACCTAACCTAATCGTCGAATTTTGTGAAATTTTTGTATGAAATCTATTTAGTGTGGCACATTGTTTGATAGCATTTTATAAATACTTACCGTTGCGTATAATTTTGATTTTCTCCCCCCTCAATTTCTTCCAAATTTCTTTAATTCCCATACCTTTGCTGACGGTGAAAAATTTTTGTACCAACCGTACCTAACATTATTCGATATTTGTGAAGTACTCGCCGAGACGCGTCTTTCGACGTACTGCACGTCGCGCTCCGGCGAAATTTATTTTATTCTCTTGATACATTGTCGCGGTAAAGGTATTAAGAAATCCACGTAGTAAAGTGTTTGCAAAACTAAAGTTTGTCTGATTTGTCTAATTTCATAAACAATCTGAGTAGTAAGGGATTCACCGATACTGGAGCAGGTTCGACGGCCGGTCCGCGGCGCTCCGGCGGCTGGTGGCCGACGTTTTCGATTGCTCCAGATTCGGCCCGCGGAACCCGCGAATAAATCCGCGGATTACTTTAATACCTACCGCGAATTAATTTGATACCTACCGCGGATTAATTTGATACCTACCGCGGATTAATTTGATATCGACCGCGGATTACTTTGATAACACCCGCGAATAAAAATTATATCGTCCGCGGAATCCGTTTCATATCACCCGCGAGGTAGGTATGAACCACGAATTTGTTCATGGTCTACGGTTCCCTTAAGCTTGTACCTTTTCCCTGTTCGTTGTGCTTTTAACTTTCTACTTTCTATCGGCGATCCTTTTTTTTTATTTGAAGGATGCAAAGGTCTTTGTCTCGTATTTCTATTAACTCGTGTTTCTACTTAAAAGCCGTTTAAAATTACTTAATAGTCGCCCTTTACGCATTACGGGCATTGTTTATTATAGATAAAGCAATCGTTACAATACACCATACCTTTCTCAAATTCTAGGTAAAACCCTTTGGGTCTTCTCATTGTCATAATAATTACGGTTCCCATTATTCACATTACCTGATACGTATTCAACGGAACATTTAAGGTGAAAGTCGAAACATGTTGGATCTTGTCTGCAAGGAAACAATACTCCCTCTCCATATAAAAGACCGACTCAAAATCACATGGTATCGTATTCCACTCTGTGCTCTGCTCGAAGTGTGATCTCCAGTTGTGTGTAACAGTGAAGTGATAGTAAAATTGTGAAATAGTTAAATAGTGAAAGTGTTATAAAAATGAATGTAAGTACTTTTATATACTTTGATCTAAAAGTGTTGTAACCAGATGTTTCATTAATTGTTTATGCCATGTGTTGTCCACCAGGTTAATACATTTTAGCTATCTTTGATGTCTTATTAATTTATCATTGTTACTAATGTGTACATGTATACTTCACATACCTATAAGTATTTGTCATACAGTACTTACTTAACCGATAATTAAAACAGTTTCATTTCATTTTGTTACAGTTTTCTGAAAATACTTTCAAAAACTACTATTATGCTGAAGAAATCGACGAACCTAGTGATGAAGAAGGTACACTCGCTTTTAAAGTAAAAAAAGCGATAATAGCAAATAAAAGACCGATCGAATGCAACAGCATTGATGAGTTCTTCGAAAAAACAAAAAAGAAGAAGACAACAACAAGAAAGTCATCCAGTGTTGGTCGATCCACGAGCGGGGGTGTTTCATACATCCGATCAAACAGCGATGACAACAGTTCTGCATCACATCTCATAAAAATTGAGGTGTATGAAGTGAATAAAATAAAAAACATCGCACCGACGGAACATTGGAAACACGCTGATGTGCGAGTTAAATATTACGCGGAAAACGACAGTGATAAGAACTTGCAAAGTGTCAAGGACACTATATACAATATAACCAAACAGTTGGCTAGTAAGGACGATTGTGTGAAATATTTTATAGACACAGACAAATGAACAAAAGTGCCAGTGCGTGTCAATGTTTTAATATCATAACTTTAATCATATGCTTTGTACTACTATTATTGAAATAAGAAACTATTATTGTAATAACTGTACTTAAGAATCTACCTGTTTAAATTTAACTTACATTGTATTGTATTTAAACTTTGTACTCTTTTAAGTTACATACTTAATAGATTAATTTGTTTTTGATTCTAGAACTCTTTGTGAATTGTGTTATTGCTAAGTATTATTGTAAATAGTTATAAGTCTTTTTAGTGTTTTTTCATGCCCATGCTTACGATTGTAAAGTTATTGGGAACATTCATAAATTGTTTGGAAAAAAGTGGATAGCTTAGAATGTAATTACATTATTTTGGGTAGTATATAAGCGTTGAAATAACTTAAAATATACTGAGACATTCCTTACCATGGATACAAGCTGTGATTTATACAACATGGAACTCGTCGCACTTCTCGCAAACATCGAATCAATGGATCTGATGTCATCGCAATACGACAAAGAACTGTACGAGCTCTGTGATAAAATGGAACAAAGACAAGTTGAAACGTGAGTAAAACATTTTTTATTATGTTAAGACTAGTTGCAACATGTTTTGGGAATCCATGAAGAGGGGATACACTTAAAGTATTTATAATGGTTCGAACATCTTGCACAATCATTCAACTTGTTTCTTCCGTTTATATTTTTAAAATTGAAGTGCAACCAAAATGTACCACTCACTTGATATTTCTAGTTTATCTCAGAGTGAGATTGCGAGTTTCGATAAAAAGATAATTTTACATAAATATCATCGTTTCATACGGTTTTGGTATATATTAAATGTTTTGCCAGAATCAATGTTGGGAGATCCTGATATTTCTCCTTATTATACACCATGTAGTGGACATAAAATCTCAAAACAAACTCATTCCGATGAGGATGATATTGATGGTGTATTATCAATGAAAGCATATTGTTTGCAGTGTAAATAACAAATAATGTTAGTATCTATTTAAATAATAGAAACATAGTAGCATATTTATTTCGTGAGATAACATTTTTTTAACAGTTTTCTTATCCATCAGATCTATGCAGAATGGAGAAGGCAGCAGGAAAAGATTAGCGCCAACTGAATTGTTTGAAGAGGATTCATTAAAGAGAAGAAAAAATATTCGTCTTGAAGCTCCTTCGACATCTACATCGTCGCTGGATAACATTTTAAATGTAAGTACAGAACAGCATAATGATAAAATTGAATGTCCTGAGTGTCACATATATGTGTCAAAAAAATATATGACCAGTCACTATAAGAGCAATAAACATAAAAATAATTTAATTAGACGAGATAATAATCTACCTAATGTTCAATTCATTGATAGTGCTTTCGGTAATAGAATTATTACATATCGAGTGAAATCTAGTTTAGTTTCTGATACACAGCTTGAATCACCTGAATTATTTTTACAAAATATTAAAAAAATAATTTATACATTACTAGAACGATCTATCTTAGAATATTCTGTTGTAAAAGTTAATTTTATTCTCAATGCGGATTTCACACAAGAAACAAAAAATCTACACAATATTTTTGATTTTCAAATTTCAAACTATCTTGTTTGTCAAGGTGATGACAAAGATATTATTTTCTCATCTATAATTACCGAAATAACAAACAAAATGACCAATTTCCAAAAAAAAGGTAGTGGATGGAGTTTAGTTAAAATAAATCACTTGGATATGAATGTCAACAAATTTAACCCATTGCGTGGATCTTCATACATAGACCTACCGTTAGATATAAAACATAAGAAAGCTGTAATCAATGTTCAAAATAACGATCATGAATGCTTTCGTTGGGCAGTTTTGTCAGGATTATTTCCAGCTACTCATAGTTCCAATAGGGTATCATCTTATATAATACACAAAAACAAACTAAAATTTGATAACCTATCGTTTCCTATAAAAATTAATGACATCCATAAGTTTGAAAAATTAAATAGTATAAGTATTAATGTTTTTGGATTACAATATGATTCAATAAGCAAATCAAATAAAGTTGTGGGTCCATTACACTTTACAAAACACCGTAAAACTACTCACTTAAACTTATTGTATATATTTCAAGGTTCTAAAGGTCATTTCTGTTATATCAAAAACCTTTCGAGATTATTATCTAAACAGTTATCGACTTCTGAACATGCAGTTCATATTTGTGATGGGTGTTTATTAAATTTCACGTCATTAGATAATTTAAAACGACACCAAGAAAATGACTGTTTCAATGTGTTCACAAATTTACCATCGGAAAACGATAGAAAAAGAAACTGGTTTAATGAATTAATACCATCAAACCAAATTTCATTTAACAACTATGAACGTAAATTAAGAGTTCCATTCGTTGTGTATGCTGACTTTGAAGCATTTTTAAAACCAATAGAGAGTTGTTCTAACAATCCAAATCAATCATCAACTGTTAATATCCAAAAACATGAAACGTATAGTTTTGGGTATTATGTTAAATGTTCTTATGATGATAATCTTTCAGTATATAGGTCTTATACAGGGCAAGATTGTGCGCTAAAATTTATGCAATTCATTTACGCAGATTTAGAAAATATTTGTAAAAAGAATTCTTTTGTCAAATCACCATTACCGTTAACTGAAGAAAATAAAATAAATATCAATCAAAGTGAGTCTTGTTACATTTGTGCTACTAAATTAAACGTGGATAGAACAATATCTTATAATTGGCATACTGGTGCATATGAAGGTGTAGCTCATAGAGTATGCTCTCAGAAATACAAAATCAATCCTAATTTTGTGCCAGTGTTTTTACATAATTTAAGTAATTATGACGCTCATTTCATAGTGCATGGTCTTGATTTCGAGAAAGGTGACATTGAACTTATTCCTGAGAACAAGGAAAAATATATTTCTTTTTCTAAAGTTTTACAAATCAATAACAGAGTTATAAAATTACGATTTCTTGATTCTTTTAAATTTATGTCAAGTAGCCTTAACAAATTAGCTCAGAACTTATTACTTGAACAATTTCGTGAACTCAAATTAAAATATCCATGTGAAGAAGATTTTAAACGTTTAATAAGAAAAGGTGTTTATCCATACGAATACATGACGACATTTGATTCTTTAAAAATAACTTCTCTTCCCACTCGCGATTCATTTTATAGTTCTTTAAATGATAGTCACATTACAGAAAGTGAATACCATCATGCTCAAGACGTGTGGAATCATTTTAATTGTAAAAACATGGGTGAATATTCAGACCTGTATTTAAAAACAGATGTATTGTTGTTAGCAGATATATTTGAAAACTTTAGGGATGTCTGTCTTAAAACATACGGTTTAGATCCTGCCCACTATTATACAGCACCTGGTTTAAGTTGGGATGCTATGTTAAATTTTACCAAAATAAATTTAGAACTTTTAACAGATATCGACAAGGTTACGTTTATAGCGAATAATATTCGGGGGGGTATATCACAATGCAGCAATAGACATGCAGTGGCAAATAACATGTTTATGTCGGAATACGATTCAGATAAACCATCTTCATTTTTGATGTACTTAGACGCAAATAACGTTTATGGTTGGGCTATGTCCCAATGTCTCCCAACAGGCAAATTTGAATGGGTCGATATAAATACAGATTTTAATATAGCCGATGATGCCAAACATGGTTTAATATTGGAAGTAGATTTAGAATATTCAAAAAATTTACATGATTTTCATTCAGATTTTCCATTTTGTCCAGAAAACGTATGTTTAGGAAACAGCAAAGACAGGAAACTGATCCCAAATTTAAAAAATAAAAAAAATTACGTCATTCATTATAGAAACCTTAAGCAATGTTTAAAAAATGGTCTCCGATTGGTTAAAGTACATAGAATTTTAAAATTTGAACAATCCGCGTGGTTGAAAAGTTACATAGACTTGAATACTCATATGCGTTCATTAGCCACTTCAGATTTTGAGAAAGATTTTTTTAAACTTATGAATAATTCTGTTTTTAGTAAAACAATGGAAAATGTAAGAAAACGAGTTAATGTCAAATTAATTAATCATTGGTTAAATCGTGGCAAAACTCAAGGTGCTCAATCTTTGATAGCAAGACCAGAATTCCATAGTTTATCTATATTCTCAGAGAGCTTAGTTGCAATACAATTAAATAAAACTAACGTTTTATATAATAAACCAATTTACCTCGGTTTTTGTATTTTAGATATATCTAAAACATTACTATACGATTTCCATTACGATTATATGAAAATAAAATATCAAGATAATATTAAGTTACTATATACTGATACCGATAGCTTAATATATCAAATATTTACGCAAAATTATTATGCTGATATAAAACTTGATTTAGTCAACTACTTTGATACGTCCGACTATCCACCAAATAATCAATATGGTTTACCATTATTGAATAAAAAACGGTTAGGTTTTTTTAAAGACGAAAATAATGGTAATATTCTTAAAGAGTTTGTAGGTCTTCGCTCTAAAATGTATGCAATGGATGTGCAGAATAAATGTATATGTAAAGCAAAAGGGATTAACAAAAGTGTAACAAAAAATTTTTGTCTTACCGATTATAAATCATGTTTATATGAAAAGAAAACGCAATACAGCGAAATGATAAGATTTAAATCAATTAAACATGCTATATATACACAAAAAATTAATAAAATATCTTTATCACACAATGACACAAAACGTTATTTAATAGAAAATTCAACAGATACTCTTGCATGGGGTCATTATAAAATAAAGGACATTTGATTTTATCAACGATTTCTGTACAACGAAAATATGTATGTTAATGTGTGTGTGTGTGTTTTAATTGTGGTTTTTAATAACTTAAAGTTCTGTCTTTATTATGTACTATCTTTTTTTTTTATTGTTTTACTATGACAACTGTTTTGTATAATATCATGAAAAATTAGATGTAAATTTTAATGTATGTAGTTACTTATTTGTTATACCTGATTTAACTTTATTTTATAATAATTTTCTTACTGTAATATTTTTCAAAACAGCTATGAACTGTATGTGATCATTTTTCAAAGTATTTGTATATGTAATCTTTGTATGTAAAACAAAATCAAATATAATACATTCAATCGTAACTTCTGGTTTTATTCATTCCGAAACGCTTTTAGAGTTCACACGTGTATTTAAAAATGTTTCATTTTTATCATCCTTTTACTGCCATAGTTGCAGGTCCAAGTGGATGTGGAAAGTCTAATTTTGTAACAAACTTTATTAAACATATTAATGAGGTGTGCAACACCAATTTTCATCAAATTACTTGGTGTTTTGATGAAATGCAGCCCTTATATAATTTACCAAATGTAAACTATTATCAGGGTATACCAGATTTGAATATGTTTGATGGTAAGGAAGCTAACCTTATTATTATCGACGATCTCATGAGGGAATCTGATGGTCGCGTTGTTGATATATTTACCAAAGGTAGTCATCATAGGAACTTGAGTGTATTTTACATTACTCAAAATTTATTTCATCAAGGTAAAGGACAAAGAGACATTTCTTTGAATTCAAACTACATAATTTATTTTAAAAACCCACGTGATAAAACTCAAATACGTTACTTAGCACGGCAAGTATCACCAGAAAATAGCAAATTCATAGAAGATGCTTACAGAGATGCTACAAAAGAAGCACATGGCTATTTGATGATAGATCTAAAACAAGACACTTTTGACATGTGTCGAATTAAATCAAAGATATTTCCATCTGATGGTCATTCTACAGTGTACATTCCCACAAAAGAGTTTAAATATGTCAAGAACCAACCAATACCCGTCATTTACAAATGATGGATCGACGCTTAAAGACGCATGAACACTTATTAAATGCTCTTTATAAACTTAAACCAAAACATCAACAAGCTCTTTTAAAAGTCTGTAACAAAAACGAAATTAATTTTGTATGTGAATGTATTCATAACGTTTTACAAGGAAATATAAAACTTGAAGAAAAATCAAAGAGTAAACTAAAAAAGTATAAAAATCTACTACGAAAATTGGTACGTAAAAGTACAAATAAAATAAGAAAGAATATTATAGTTCAAAAAGGTGGTGCATTTCTTCCGATTATATTGGGTTCTATTTTGAGTGGATTGATAAGTGGACTAGTTTAAAAATGGAACACGCCAAAAAAATGCTGTTAGTTGATCCAAGCTTAATAGATAAGTTAAATCAAAAAAGAAATGAAAATCCTACCTCTCGTTTAGATAGTGAAATGGAAAAAATACTCGACAGTAATATGGATGATCGAAAAAAGTGTAAATTATACTTACAAATTTTACAAAGATATCTTCACTTTATGGAAGAAGATCGTCGTCCCATTGAACTCCCTATAATAACTTCAAATTACGATAACATTAAACCCACATCTGAAAGCTGGAAATTTTTTAATATAAATAATGATATCAAGAATAAAGATGTAGTTGTCAGTCAGACACTGAGTGATGAAGAGAAGCAACAAGAAAGTTTTAAACTCGAAAAAAAACCTTCCTACTCAACAAAACAAATTTTAAATTTAATACCAAAAACATATGTAAAAAAAGGTGAGTTGTTATTGAATTCGGTGTCACTAAATAAAAACAAAATTTATTGGAATGATGCTGGCACAGTGATTGTAGATAATGAAGTGATTCCTAACAGTAACATTATCGATTTAGTAAGCGATACACTGTGACCATTAAAAAACAACGACCCACCTGGTTGGGAAAAATTTGCTAAAGCGTTAAAGGATTTAAAAGTACCTTTAACATATATTGGCAATCCAAAAAGACGTGATTACATAGCTCAACTTCAAAAAGCCATCGAAGAACAACCGCCACAAAACACAGAGGTATATTTGACGCCAACGAGCGAAGATAAACACGCAAATAAAATTAAGAAAAAGATTGATTGGGAAAAATGGACCCCTTATTAGAAATAGATCAAATTTATTATGATGTATCACACCCAGCTGGATATAGCAATATCGACAAATTATCAAAAGCTATGAAAGGTAAAATGAAAAAGGAAGAAGTTAAAAACTGGTTGCAATCCCAATCTACGTATACACTCCACAAACCAGTACATAGAAAATTCGCTCGGAACAAATACGTTCTCTCTAATCTCAATGAACTTTGGCAAGCTGACTTAAGCGACATGCGGACTTATTCTAAAGTTAATAAAGGTTTCAACTACATTCTTTGTGTTATTGATGTTTTTAGCAAATATGCATATGCTAGACCCTTGAAAAAGAAAAATTCAGAAACCGTAAAAAAGTGTTTCGACAGTATATTTAATGAAGCTAATACTACACCCACTCACATTCAATCTGATAAAGGCACTGAATTTGTATCGAAAGATGTTCAAAGATACTTTAAAACAAAAAACATAAATTACTATACGACAAATAATCCAGACATCAAAGCAAGCATTGTAGAAAGATTTCAAAGAACGCTAAAAATGAAGATGTGGCGCTATTTTACACACAAGAATACACATAAATATATTGATATTTTGCAGAATTTGATACACTCTTACAATCATAGTTTCCATTCTAGTATTAAAATGTGTCCTTCAGATGTTAATTCTAATAATATAATGACAGTTTGGAGTAATTTATATGAAAAATCTGAAAAATCATCAAAAACTATTGCGGCGTGAGGCGCCGCAGGTAGATAGTGATAGATAGAAAGAAGAGAAACTCAGGGTTTTAGGTTCGTGGTACGAGCTTTATTTTGCACCTCCGCGTTACACTCGGTACGGTTTGCTGGTGGTATGCAAACGAGTCACTGGCCTGCGGAGACTCCGATTCAGGCGAACGGCACGACGCTGATGCACGTGGCTAGCTCCGGCGACAGCTCGCCGGGCAGATGGTAGCACGTGGTCTGTGCAGCGGTGGTGAGGTGGTCGGGGTTAGCACACCCGACTGCGATGGTAGTGGTGAGCACGTGGTCGGGGCCAGCACCCGCGACGACGGTGGTAGTGTGCACGTGGCGGAGTCAGCTCTCCGCACCGTGGAGGGACGGCGGTGAGCACGTGGCTGGGATCGGGAGGCAGCTCTCCCGACGCCAGCGGAGCATGGAGTCAGCACTCCACGCCGTCGAAAAGGTCGGCGGTCAACGCCGCACCGTAGAAACCTGGAATCAGAATCCCAGCGGGTCGGAATGCAAGCTAGGCTTGCATTCCGCGCCAGTGACTCGTGATAGCTCACGAGCCCAGATGCACAGAATACCTGGAAGCGGTTAGTAGTCGTTGGCACACTCACCCCAGCGGGAACAACGATGTACGTGGCAACACGCAGTTAGTAGTAGTGTTGCTACGGCGAAGAAGATTATAAGAAAAAGGGCGCGCGTGACATTGCACGCTTATTTATACGAGCGCCGTTCAGACGTACGTCAAAACTAGTGACAGTTTAACCAGCCAATACGATACATTAACGGTTTCGATTGGTAGTTAAACTGACGTAAACGGTAGTCCGTTTACGAAGAGAGTTAACGTTCCTAGCAACGTTACACTATACTACCTATGTTTCATGTCGGTGACCATGTCAGAATAACTAAATATAAACATGTATTCCAAAAAGGTTATGAATCTAATTGGAGCGATGAAATATTTGTGATTTCTTCTATAATAGAACGTACTCCGTGGCCCGTTTATACTATAAAAGATTTAGATGGTGAGGAGATAGTAGGAACGTTTTATGAACGAGAATTACAAAAGGTCATTTATGACCCCACCATTGAACACAAGATTGATAAAATAATTCGCTCTCGTTATTCTGGCAGCAGACAAGTGTTAGTTAAGTGGAAAGGTTATCCAAACAAATTTAATAGTTGGATTTTAGCTTCCAGTTTAAAAAAAATATGATTAAAGATTTTTATTTAACTTTACTTAGCAATAGTTCAATGGAATATTTTCCTGAGAACAAAACATCAATTTTTTCAACAAAATTACCCAAACCCATAATATTGGAAGGAGAATGGTGTGTAGGAATCGTTGAATTCCAATATCCATGCACCATGTTTACTGTTCAAGATCATGAGAATGTTATTTACATAACAAAAATCATGAAAATGCCCAATGAAGACAAACTATCTACAGTTTATTATAAGACTCACATACCTGCCACAAACTATGATAATATTAACCATATTTTATCAGCATTAAATAATATAAGAGAAAAAATCAAATTCCGCTACGATAATATATCTAAATTTGTTTCTGTTTCTGTGTTAGACGAATCAATAAAATCTGTAACATTATCTCCTAAACTAGGCTTACAGTTGGGATTTGAACCAAACAGAAACCTTGTTGAAAAGAATTTAGCTAAATGTCCAGCTAATTTACATTTAGGGTTACCATCTCAACTATTCGTTTACTGTGATATAGTTGAACCTCAAATTGTAGGTGATGTAATGACACCTCTTCTGAGAGTAATACCATTAGATCCTTCAAAATACATCTATGGTGCCAATAAAATGCATGTATTTTCACCTCCTCATTACTTATCGGTAATGCGAAGAGAATTCGATACCATTGAAATAGATATAAGGTCAAGCACCGGACAAAAGATACCATTTCAATTTGGAACGGTGTGTGTTAAACTACATTTTATAAAATTATAATGCATTTTGAACGCTCCAACATGATATGTCCGTATCAACGCTATTATTCTCATCAGGCTGGTTCAGGTATAGGAGTGGTATATAAAGGGGCGCCTTATCAAAAAGGACATGGAATTGGTAGTTTTCTTGGGGGATTGTTTAGGTCAGTTTTACCATTATTATGTAGCGGTGTTCGATCTGTTGGTAAAGAGGCATTGAGTGCTGGTGTTGGTCTATTGACAGATATGGTTAGTGCGCGACCAATGGAAGATTCAATAAAAGCACGTTGGGCCTCCACGGACATCGATTTCTCGTGGGCACAAATTCTGACCGGCCACGGCTACTGTCGGCAATACCTCAACCGGTTCAAAATAACATCTACGGACAAATGCCCATGCGATCCCAGCACCATCCAGAGTTTCAGCCACCTGCTGCAACACTGCCCCAGATTCTCCGCCGAGAGATATCGCCACGAAACCACATGCCACCACTTCGACATCAGCCCATACACCATCACCGAGATCACCAACAACGAAAAATGCACCAAATCATACAGCCAGCTGGTGCACAGGGTGGTGCTGCAGCTAAAGGAGTACAACGCCTCTCAATCACCCACATAATAAAAGTAATTCATAAGAAATATGTAATTAGTGATAATGTAAATGTAACGTATCTAAATGTGTAATTATTGTATATATTAAAAAAAAAAAAAAAAAAAAAAAAAAAAAAATTATTTAAAAATAAGAACAAAAATACAAAAACCAACAAAAAGCCAAAAAAGCCAAAAAAAAAAAAAAACAAAAACTGTAATTATAATATATGAACTGACAATCGATCCGTATCTACGAAGGAAATAGAAAAAAAAAAAGAAAAAAAAAAAAAAAAAAACAATTATTTATCTTTTTATATCTCCCTTTTCTAACCCCTACACTTTTTTTTTTTTTTTTCTTCCCCAGGCCCCTACAGTCGTTAAGCCGGGGGACTCCTGTATCCTATTCGCAGGTTTCCCCCGGTGTTGACTGTAGGACCGCCTACCCCAAAAAAAAAAAAAAAAAACCCAACCTAACCTAACCGCCCCCCGAGGCAATTCTTGTGCTTTGGGTCTTCACACCCAATGCACGCCCATGCGCGGGGGAACATTAGTCGCGGGCCGAGGCACACAGTCAGTGTGTATACCTCTTGGTTGCATAACACATTGAGGCCTAAAAGGGCCCGCGAACATTTCCTGGCACCCTTTTCCTTTCCGCCCATCCTGAGAACCTTTCTCCACTCCCCACCTTTCCTTCCATCATCCTTTTCCGCTTCCTTCCCAGGCCCCTGCAGTCGTCAAGCCGGGGGACTCCAGTATCCCATTCGCAGGTTTCCCTCGGTGTTGACTGCAGGATCGCCTACCGGTTATGTTGGGTTCACCGTGCCTTACGACCCGGCGTTGAGCCGCCCGGAGAGATGGAAAACGTCGGGCGACCGCCGGGCCGAGTCCCTAACCTATGTACACCGCACGGCATACCAACTAAAACTCCGCGGTGGCCATCTTCGGCGCATTAGGGACGGCTGCGGGCTTCCTCTGACTAATGTCTAAGTTGTCGTCCGCAACCGCCCCTGCGCGGTGCCGCCTGGTGCGGCCCGTCTCCTGTTGTGGGGGGGGGCTCAGAAGCCCCCGCGCACCGAAGGACGCTCTCAGCGTCTACGGCAGCGTGAGGCCTACCTTCCACGCTGCCGTCCATCACGGGGGTCGCAACAATGTGCTAAAAAAGGATACACAAAACTATAGACGGACAGCCCCCTGCCGCCCGCCCGCGACCCCCGGTGGCCCCTATTAGTCGCCTCTTACGACAGGCAGGGGATACCGTGGTGGAATTCTCCAAACGCCCCCAATCCACAGGGCGGGAGACGCCGGTCAGTCGTCCACCCGGCGCCTCCTTCGTCTCCTCTGGCGGCGGGAGGGATCATCTCGTTCCCGATCCCTCTCGGCACTCTCCTTCTGCGAGAGGACCACCTCGCAGAAGTGGGCCACCGCACGCCAGGCCTCCCGACTGTCGACCATGGAAGCGACCACGGCCGGCAGCGAGAGGTCTCCTCCGACGACTGCTCTGAGAGCGCTGCGCTCCTCGTCCCAGGCTGGGCAAAACTCCAATGTATGTTGGGCCGTATCCAGCGGGCAGTTGTCACAATGGTGACACACGGCCGACACCTCTGTGCCTACGATACGACACAGATACTCACCGAAGCAACCATGCCCGGTGAGTACCTGTGTCAACCGAAACGTAGCTGGGCCGTGGCGCCTGTCCAGCCACTCGGCAAAGACCGGGCGCACTGCCGCTACGACCCTGAGCCCCGCTGACGGGGTCTCCAGCCTGAGAAAACCTTTTTTTTTTTTTTTTTTTTTTTTTTTGGTTTCGCGGAGAAAGTGCGTTACCACTACCGCCCGGCCTTCGTGGGGGGCGACCGAGCGGTTATGTTGGGTTCACCGTGCCTTACGACCCGGCGTTGAGCCGCCCGGAGAGATGGAAAACGTCGGGCGACCGCCGGGCCGAGTCCCTAACCTATGTACAACGCACGGCATACCAACTAAAACTCCGCGGTGGCCATCTTCGGCGCATTAGGGACGGCTGCGGGCTTCCTCTGACTAATGTCTAAGTTGTCGTCCGCAACCGCCCCTGCGCGGTGCCGCCTGGTGCGGCCCGTCTCCTGTTGTGGGGGGGGCTCAGAAGCCCCCGCGCACCGAAGGACGCTCTCAGCGTCTACGGCAGCGTGAGGCCTACCTTCCACGCTGCCGTCCATCACGGGGGTCGCAACAATGTGCTAAAAAGATACACAAAACTATAGACGGACGGCCCCCTGCCGCCCGCCCGCGACCCCCGGTGGCCCCTATTAGTCGCCTCTTACGACAGGCAGGGGATACCGTGGTGGAATTCTCCAAACGCCCCCAATCCACAGGGCGGGAGACGCCGGTCAGTCGTCCACCCGGCGCCTCCTTCGTCTCCTCTGGCGGCGGGAGGGATCTTCACGCTCCCGATCCCTCTCGGCACTCTCCTTCTGCGAGAGGACCATCTCGCAGAAGTGGGCCACCGCACGCCAGGCCTCTCGACTGTCGACCATGGAAGCGACCACGGCCGGCAGCGAGAGGTCTCCTCCGACGACTGCTCTGAGAGCGCTGCGCTCCTCGTCCCAGGCTGGGCAAAACTCCAGTGTGTGCTGGGCCGTATCCAGCGGGCAGTTGTCACAATGGTGACACACGGCCGACACCTCTGTGCCTACAATACGACACAGATACTCACCGAAGCAACCATGCCCGGTGAGTACCTGTGTCAACCGAAACGTAGCCGGGCCGTGGCGCCTGTCCAGCCACTCGGCAAAGACCGGGCGCACTGCCGCTACGACCCTGAGCCCCGCTGACGGGGCCTCCAGCCTGAGACGCCACTCCTCCACGGCGGCTCGCCGTAAGGAGGCCCTCATGGCCTCCACCTCCTTCAGGGCCGGACGCTGCCCGCGACTGAACGCCTCCTCCCGCCAATGAAAAGCATCGGACAGGGATTGGGCGTCCAGATCCCAAGGCAGGAATCCGGCCAACATACAAGCCGCCTCGTACGAAACCGTGCGGTATGCCCTGATCGCCCGCTGCGCCACTACACGCTGAGGATTGCGCAAGAGCGCGACGCAGCGGTTGCTCAGGGAATCAGCCCAAACTGGACTGCCATACAGGGCCATGGACCGCACGACTCCGTGGTATAACCTTCGGCAAGGGACACCAGGACCTTCCAGGTTGGGCAGCAGGCTAGAAAGAGCGCCCGCTGCCCGGGACAGTTTTGTCCGCATCTTTTCAAAATGGGTGCGAAATTCCCATCGGCTATCCAGAATCAAACCCAAATACTTCATGTTCTTGCCGATGGGAATCCGCACCCCCTCAACGATGATGTGGGCACCGGCCGGTGGCCCTTTCCGAGGCCTGTGAAAACAAATGGCCTCGGTTTTCAGCCTGAGAAAACCTAACCTAACCTGACCTAACCTAACCTAACCTAATCTATTCTAAATCGTTTAATCATTAATGAAAATCCTAACCTACCATATTCGTTATATACTTGGCTTTGACCTTCTGAAACGACCTTGACCTTAAAAAAATTAAGAGACAAATATATAATATGGTTAAAATTTGATATTCAAATAATATGATCGCGAAATCTAAATGGTAATCAATAAAATTAAAATGGATTTAAATCAAAAAATCGATATAATGATAAATTGATAAATAAAAAAAAACAAAAGTCACAAAGCGAAAATGTCAGTTACTGAAATTGACGATATATCAATAATTCGGTAAAATATAAATATCAAGAAATCAATTTCGAAAAAATGAATTCGTCCATTTGTTAAAAGATTGATAAAACCAAATGGTAAAAAAATTAATGAATCAGTAAAATGGAATCATCGATATTTATCGGCAAATACTGACAAAAAGTAAAAAAAAAGTTGGGAAAACAAAATTGTAGCATCAAAAGCAAATCAAATCTAATAAAAGAAGAAACAGCCCAAACAACACAAACGAGATTCAAAATTTAAGGATCATTCGACGCCGACGCTTTACACCGGCCGCTGTCGAGGAGACCGAGGAAAAAGGAAAAAAGACCCCGACATCCCCAATCTCCTCACCACAAAACTTCATTTTAACGCGGACAAGGTGAATGCGAACAATCGTTCGGAGCGCGTCCGAACACGTTCCGAATGAAAAAAATGGAACGGAAAGCGGCAAATAAACAACTAAAAAAACACGCTTTATAGAAAATCCAACTAAAAAATTGAAAATAAATTTGAATTAAGAATAGTGTAAATAGGAAATAAAATAACCCCCAATCTGGAGTTTTGGCGGGAACTTGGAAGTGTCATGAGGTACTCTTGTTTTAATTCATTATTTTGGTGATACTTAGTGTTATATTGCATAATTATGGTGGTATATTGTCCAATATAGTTCTATTAAAGAGCTCAAATGAAGTGAATTGAAATAATTGTGCTAATCAAGTGTTTTTTTTGTTGCCGCCAAAACTCCTCGATAAAGTCTTGGTAAGGTAGCCACTGCTTTACTTCGACATACTACAGATGATAAAATAGACAAGCCAAACTTGACATTGGCAAAATGTGAACACAAATGCCATTATAAAAAAAAAAAAAAAAAAAAAACCCCCAATCTAAACACGGCTTAAGGAAAATAAAACTATATCTACGGCCGAGTACATAGAACTTTAGAAATTTTAGGGCTTTTATTGACCAATAGAAAATTTAACGGAATTTTGGCGGAAATATACAACGAAATTGACGGATTTATAAAAATCTTGTTGGCAACACTGCCATCGTGCATGCGTGCCACACAAAATTACTTTCAAATTTCAATAAATACTACCCATTTCGATCGATGTCAGATGTTTATTGCAACTTGCAAGTAATAGACTACACTACCACCGATCGATCAATCGATCAACTCCAACGTTTCAAAAAACAATTATTTTAGGTTAAGTATTTCACAAACAACACGTTCAAATAAACACTAAACAATCATGTAGCAATTACGATACTAACTAACTAACTAACTAAACAACTAAGCAACTCAACTCTCCACCCTCCACACCATTTCACCTCAGCTCCTGCTCCACGTGCATTTCACATTAATATAAAAATATTGTTATTTTAGAAGTAGATAAATCTTATATTGTTATTATCTAAATTATTGTTATTTATAATTACTACATATATTTTTCTTACTTTTTCTTTTATTATCTTTATTTTATATTTTTTTCATGTTTTATTATTATTATTTTTAATTTAAATTTAACTGCAATTCATTACCTATATTTAATTTAATGTAGATAATATTGCAAGAACCCCTTCTCAGTCGAAGGTAAAGGCGTCCTCTAGACATAACCAACCTTCTCTATCGTTTGCTATTTTAATCCAAGAAACTCCAGCTATTCTTACTATGTACTTTCGACTTAGTTCTTAACCCGTCAACGCCCGCTTGCAATGCAATGCAATCAGCCCTGTATTATATACTGCCCACTGCTTAGCACGGGCCTCCTCTACTACTGAGAGGGGGTTAGGCCTTAAGTCCACCACGCTGGCCTAGTGCGGGTTGGCGGACTTCACATACCTTTGAAATTTAGAAACTTCTCAGGTATGCAGGTTTCCTCACGATGTTTTCCTTCACCGTTAAAGCGAACGATAATTGATAAACAATACACACGTAGCTACGAAAAGTCAGAGGTGTGTGCCTTGGGTTTTGAACCTCCGGACATTGTCTCGGTAGACCGTTCCATTCCCAACTAGGCTATCGTCCACTCTAAAATATATATGAACTAGGTGATGCTCGCGGCTTCGCCCACGTGACAACGTTTTCCCGGGATTAAAAGTAGCCTATAGCACTCAAGAGTAATGTAGCATCTTACTAGTGAAAGAATTTTCAAAATCGCTCAAGTAGTTCCTGAGATTAGCGAGTTCAAACAAACAAACAAACTCTTCAGCTTTATAATATTAGTATAGATTAGTATAGATAGTATAGCGAAGTCACAATTATGTCTGCAAATGAAACAACTTGTACATTTCGATAGTCACCCAAGATTTATACAAGACGATACGATACCTAACCTGCAATAGACTGCCTCGGTGGCGTGGTTGTATTGCGTACGCGTTACGAGAACGATTTGAGCGCTGAGGTCCTGGGTTCGAATCCCGGGTCGAGCCAAAAATATTGTGACTGGGTTTTTCCATCTTAAATGTTCATTACTCAGTCGCAGCTCGGAGTCAGGAAGTTGGCGGTGTAATACCCCCCGTGCCTCGGAAAGCACGTAAAGCCGTTGGTCCTGCGCCTGATCTCTCTCCGGTCATGTCGGATTGCCGTCTCAACGGACTATGAGAGTGAAGGAATAGCGAGTGCACTTGTGTATTGCGCACACACTTGTGCACTATAAAATCTCCTGCGTACCTGGCTGATCTCCGGTGAGATTGGCCGCCGTGGCCGAAACTGGCTTGGAGGATTACGTTTAGAAAGCAATATCCATATCTATACATCTTATCTTCTATACATATAAATAAAATTGGAGTGTCTGTTTGTAATATTGTAATAACCGTTTTTTACTACATGTATATGAATATATATACGGTACATATACCAAAATAACATTTTTTTCAATTTTTGTCTGTCTGTTTGTTTGTTCCGGCTAATCTCAGAAATGGCTGGATCGATTTCGACGGGACTTTTATTGGCAGGTAGCTGATGTAATAAAGAGTAACGTAGGGTACTTTTTATCCCGGGAAAAGATAAAGCGGGACTTTTATCCCGAGAAAACTCATTCACGCGGGCGGAGCCGCGGGCAACAGCTATAATATTATAAAGCTGAAGAGTTTGTTTGTTTGGACGCGCTAATCTCAGGAACTACTGAACTGATTTTGAAAATTCTTTCACTAATAGGAAGCTACATTACTCCTGAGTGCTATAGGCTACTTTACTTTATAAGTAGTATCACGTACCATCAGGCGATAAAAAAAAATAACGAAGTTAGTGGTCTACAAACAAAAAATCTTCGAAATGATAACCTCTTCCTTTTGGGAGTTGTTTAAAAACTATGCATAATTATAAATAATAGAAAAAAAAGAATGAGTTTAGCAACTTATGAATTAAAAAATAAGCTATTAAGAAAAAAAATCGACTCCATTAAATAAGGAACAGGGTCAACTGTATTATTCGACTAAAATAAAATGTGGTTGTAATGCATTGTTCTTATTATGAAAATCGACCATTAAATTTTGCCGTATATAATACGACCGCTGAGTCAAATTTTTAAACAAATTAAATCAAAATCACACATTTCTCCTTACATTTAGCCATATAAACAACAAAAACAAATCAATAAACCCTTTTACTTATCGGGAGTACGATATCCCATACTTTTTTAAGGTTCTAGAGGTGATATTTTAACAATTATTGAACGAACATTTTGGCATTTTTGACGTCCGTGCAGTGACACGAGCGAAGTGATACTAATTGAAATACAGGCACCTTTTGTAAATAGTGCCTGTTTTTATCCCAGACGTTTTTGAGAAGCTGACTGTGTATCTTGGGTTTTTTAATACATCAATGGCTATCGTACACAAAAATGACAAACTCCGTCTTACGAATTTTCGATCAGGTCACGTGTTGTTGTTGACGCGAGTTTAACATTTTATACCCATCCCAAGAAAAGTGCTCAACGCCGCTAAAGAAGTTTTCACTTTAAAAAAGAAATAAAACTTTATGGAATAAAACTTCTGTCCGTCTGTCTGAGACCTCGAAAACTGCGTACATTTTCATTAATAGAATGACAATTTACGCAGTTTTGCCACGGTTTCATTGCTTCCTATTTAATTTCACATTCACAGTGGCACTCGTCACATTGTAGCCGGCAGCAGGTGGCAGCAGGCGGTGGACAGTCGAGGAGCAGCACAAACGCAACGTGTGTGGTACGGCGATAGCCTTGTTGGGAGTGGAACGGACTGCCGAGACGAATGTCCGCAGGTTCCAAACCCATGGGCACGCACGCATGCACCTCTGACTTTGCTAAAAAGTTATGTGTGTATTCTTCATTACTTATCGCTGGCTTCAACGGTGAAGGAAATCAAGAAAAAATCTTGATGAAACCTGCATACCTGAGAAGTTCTCTAAAAATAATTTCGAAGTTATTTGAAGTCTTCCAACCCGCACCAGGCCAGCGTGGTGGACTAAGGCCTAAACCCTCTCAGTTGTAGAGGAGGCCCGTGCTCAGCAGCGGGCAATATATAATACAGGGCTGGTATAGTGACTTTTCTTTTCGTCCCCTTTTTCAAACGCAGCGAAGCCATGATACATTTGTTAATTTTGGTGTCAACTCATGGACGGCGCTAGCTACTTACCATGAGAGTAACTTACTTTATAGTTAAACTTCACACAGCCGAGAAACACGGGATGAAAAATATTTTCACGGGATAAAAAGTAGCCTATAGCACTCAGGAGTAATGCAGCTTCCTATTAGTGAAAGAATTATCAAAATCGGTTCAGTAGTTCCTGAGATTAACGCGTTCTATCAAACAAACAAACTATTCAACTTTATAATAAAGATATTAGTATAGTGTTAGGATAAAACCCTTTGTGAGGGTATTTGTGATATTAAACTATTAGTGGAAGTGACAGTTGGGTGTTTAAAAGGGGTGCCGTATCGATGTGCAGTCTCATTCGCTCTGGACTTCGGTCTCAGTCTTGGCTCAGTCGTAGTGTTCTATATCTTTGTGAAAGTAATGCTGTAAAATCAGAGGTACATATTTTTATTTAAATCAAAATCGCTTCAGTTTCTAACATCAGAAGTGCGATTAGTAATGTATGCCCATACAAGTGGATTGTGTTCATTACATACCTACGCTATGTGCTGTCAATACTACTGTGGAGATATGTCATTACCCGCATATAACGCGGAGAACAATTATTTGCACTGAAGAATACCGGGATAAGTAATCAATGCCCATATAAGTGGATTATGCTCACTACATATCTACGCTATATTGAATACGTACATGGTACGATGGAGATATTTGACTACCCACAATTTACGTGAAGCAAAAGAAATTACGTTGAGTAATATCGGGATAAGAGCTAAACTGCAATGTGAATAAAAGTGGACATGGACATGTTGTGTGTGTTGTCGCATGTACGTTTGTGGCGTAATGGGCAAAGTGACTGCGCGGGTGTCAACTGGCGGTTGATGCTAACTGCTCCAGCGCAGAGGATGTTCATCGGTGACTTTGAAGGAAATGTGGTATCGTACGACCCATAACCCTTGTGTGAGGGTTCTGGTTTTATTTATTTTTCCGTAATCTTTGCAAATATTGGGATCTCGTTTTACCATTTGGCAGAGCCTTAAAATGATGTTCAATCACATCCGTCAGGATTGATTCACCTGTAACTGTGCAGATGATAACTAAAATGGTGGTCAATGTTTAACGCAAGATTTTATGTAAGGTCAGAATAGGCCGAACGCGACGGTGTGTTGCTGTTGTGGTTTTTATTTGTTAGTAGGAATTGGAGATACATGCGTGGCCCATACAAAGTTGTCAAAGTTTTATCGGGTGGCCGCTACGCCCCCTGCATTTAATGATTGGCGGCTATGGGAAGACGACGCAAGCAGCGGCACAACATATGGTGCCATGGTGAGGCGAGTGGTGCCCAGAGCCCAGACACCTGTGTTGCATTTTTTGAGAGAAAGTCAACGCCTGCATGTCGGGCAAAGCTTGTTAGTCGAGCAAAGCTTGTTAGTCGAGCAAAGCTTGTTAGTCGAGCAAAGCCTGTTTGTCGGGTCATGTTTTGGATGCAAAGCAGTGCAGAGCGGCGCGCTCCAGGCTGCGCGGAACGGCGCACCTCAGGCTGCGCTACGGAATTATATTGCGGCCTAGTTCGCGAATTTCTGCCTCGGTCTGCGATGGTTCTCTGCCACTCAGGTTCGGCCCGCTCGCATCGCAACTCTCACATGTTTGAAGCTTTACGTCATGGCATTACATCGCGTAGTATTATCTACGTTGTCATCAACATTCAGGGTATCGGAGAGCATCGCGGTGCGCGGTGGGGGTTTCGCGGAATTCGCCTCGCGCATCGACCACTGCGATACAAATCTCGTCGCGATACCTTATAGCGCATTAACCTTATTGTTGATTATTATCTATGCAAGATGAGGATGCGGGGTCTCGGTTAGGGGTATAGTGAAGAGAGGGGTGTGGCTGTGCTCACGTAGCTACAACCTCGACGCGCCGGGTGAATATCAAGTATGTTGGAATGTTAATAAAGCCGGTGAAACAGTACATTATATTGAGGCGTGACATCGCTGAGATGTCGCACTTCTTGCTCTCCTATTTCGCGCGGCCCCGCCACAGAACCGGCATGGACGCACGAGCATGTCCCGGCTTCTGAAGATCGCTTAACTTGCAAAAATTAGTTTCAATAGTGTCATTTTTTTTTTTTTTTTTTTTTTTTTTTTTTTTATTGCATTTAATGACGAGACGAGCATGCCGTTCGCCTGATGGTAAGCGATACGACCACCCATAAACAGTAGCAACACCATCCAGCACCTTGACTAACAAAGTACTGTGTGGCATTCCACTGCGCTCGTCACCCTGAGACATAAGATGTTAAGTCTCATTATGTCCAGTAGTTATACTGGCTACAATGTCCTTCAAACCGAAACACAACAGTGCATGCACACTGTTGCTTGGCGGTAGAAATAGACATTGCGGTGGTACCCACCCAGACGGCCTCTTACATAATGAGAGACCTACCACCAGTGCCACCAGTGTCATTCAATTGGCGTCTCCATACATAATGTTGTTGAGCGCTGCTGTAGGGACATGATCTAGTCACAGGCAGCTTAGCAACGTACACTGTTTAACCAATCCAATGTTTTATATAGCGCATTCTCTGAGCGTGTTCCGAGTCGTTGACATCTGACTTCTATTATAATACGGTTATAACCAACAATATTAATGTACACGGTAATTTTTACATCGCGTTTGCGGCGGGCTGCCGCCGCAGGTAGATAGTTAGAGAAAGAAGAGAAGAGAAACTCAGGGTTTTAGGTTCGTGGTAAGAGCTTTATTTTGCACCTCCGCGTTACACTCGGTACGGTTTGCTGGTGGTATGCAAACGAGTCACTGGCCTGCGGAGACTCTGATTCAGGCGAACGGCACGACGCTGATGCACGTGGCTAGCTCCGGCGACAGCTCGCCGGGCAGATGGTAGCACGTGGTCTGCGCAGCGGTGGTGAGGTGGTCGGGGTTAGCACACCCGACTGCGATGGTAGTGGTGAGCAAGTGGTCGGGGCCAGCACCCGCGACGACGGTGCACACGTGGCCGGGGTCAGCACCCGCGACGACGATGGTGGTGTGCACGTGGCGGAGTCAGCACTCCGCACCGTGGAGGGACGGCGGTGAGCACGTGACTGGGATCGGGAGGCAGCTCTCCCGACGCCAGCGGAGCATGGAGTCAGCACTCCACGCCGTTGAAAAGGTGGTCAACGCCGCACCGTAGAAAAAAAACACGGCGGTCAACGCCGCACCGCAGAACCTGGAATCAGAATCCCAGCGGGTCGGAATGCAAGCTAGGCTTACATTCCGCGCCAGTGACTCGTGATAGCTCACGAGTCCAGATGCACAGAATACCTGGTAGCGGTTAGTAGTATTGGCACACTCACCCCAGCGGGAACAACGGTATGCGTGGCAACACGCAGTTAGTTAGTAGTGTTGCCACGGCGAAGAAGATTGTAAGAAAAAGGGCGCGCGTGACATTGCACGCTTATTTATACGAGCGCCGTTCAGACGTACGTCAAAACTAGTGACAGTTTAACCAACCTATACGAAACATTAACGGTTTCGATTGGTAGTTAAACTGACACAAACGATAACCCGTTTACAAAGAGAGTTAACGTTCCTAGCAACGTTACACGTTGCTAAATTAAACCACAGATTTGAAACGCAAATTTCATATGTATGGACTTCATATTTGTGACGTTAGTGCGAAGTTAGTATGTTACGGCGCCTCCAGATAGTAGAGTCGCGGGGCGAGCAGCGGGGGGCTGCTCGGTCCAATTAAAGCGACTCCGTGGTGGACGACGGTGTACATAGTATTAGGGAGTCGGTCCAATGATCGCTTGGATGATGCCATACTCCCGAGTGTCGACATTGGGCTGTAAGATTGTGTGAAACTAACATAACCGTTCCACTCACCCCCCAGTGGTGGCAGCAATAAAGCTTTTTTCCCCGCGAAAAAATAAATAAAAAGGTACACAGTAGATGGACCGACAGTAGCCCGCTGTAATGCACCGGCCGGCGCTCCTGTGTACCTAATAGACTGTGGCGTGGCGTGAAAGCAAACTCAACGCTCTCCAGGCCGCACTTTTAGGGGGCCGGCAAAAGGCATCTTAATATAAAACCTTTCAAACAAAAACCCTTTTATCGCGTGTACCAGTGGCTAGGTGTGGCCCGGGTGACTGTTATTTGTTGGAATCACCTTTTTTTCGTCTCGGCCGCTATCTTGAGGTGGCAAATTTTTGGTCGGCCCGGGTGGCCCTAGAACCCTCGCTACGCCACTAGGTAAAGCACGATAGGTACGGTTTGGTGAAAATTATATTTATTACATATTATATTATAAATCTTTAGACGCTTAATTTGGAGACACAGACGCATGAGACAGTTTTGATCAAATTACACTCCTAGTTGCTTGCTGCTATTATGCTATACTCCGCTACCCTGCCTATACTCCCAGCTCTATAGTCAGCGTAAAGATTCTCCTCTATATGTGTATGCGGTACGAATTTTTATGTCGATGGTCTTTGAACAACGCGAGTCGTGTCTTGTAATAAGTGCATCTTGATCGTGGCCGCTGGCTCTTGTACTGTGTCGTGTCCTTTGTGAAACTACAGACGAATAAATATACGGATCGTAACTTTAATCAAAGAGATGCACGTGTTTATTTATTTAAGGAAAACTTACAACTAGCATAACAAAAAGTAATAAATATAATAAAAAAGAAAAAGGTCAATTAAAAGTTTTCACAGATACAATACAAAAATATAAATCAAAAATAGGCAGATAACCAGCCCAGAGACCTAATTAGTTGAAGTAAATGCACATTACGATACGTGAAAAAATACATTGCACAAAGTTTTCTTTAATTTAGTACAGTTGAAGTTAAAGAGATCAATATCAAGATCAGAGGAAACATCATTAAATGATCTGCACGCTCTTATTAGGTACGAGTTCTGCCGATATACAGATTTAGCAAATGGAACATACAAGAGGTTCGGTTTTCTAACCGTAGTACAAGGTGTGCGCAGTACGATTTAGCTTAATAGTTCAGGGCAATCAACCAACCGTGCCATTGAGAATATTAAGAAGATATACTAGATCGGCTATTCGCCTACGCTCCTGCAGTGGAAGAATATGAAATTTCTTACATCGAGTAAAATCTTCGTTGAAAAAATTGCCTGAGCGGTATTGCAAATACCGCAGAAATTTTTGAAGTGAAAACTTCTTTAGCGGCGTTGAGCACTTTTGGGATGAGTATAAAATGTTAAACTCGCATCAGGATCACGTGACCCCGATCGAATGCGTAGGAGGTTTTACCATCCCTTACTAATATGAACCTTAAATACAATGCGTAGAAGCTATAATTCTTAAACGTTTACATTTTTATTTATTTGCTTCATTAAAACCATCCCTTATTGATATGAACCTTAAATACAACGAGTAGAAGCTATAATTCTTAAACGTTTACATTTTTATTTATTTGCTTCATTAAAACCATCCCTTACTAATATGAACCTTAAATACAACGAGTAGAAGCTATAATTCTTAAACGAGAAAATGTTTATTTATTTACTTCATTAAAACCATCCCTGTGTTGTATTTCTTGGACAGCATTTCGAACTAACATCTCCATACTGCGCGAACTCAAAATCTCGTCGTGTCTGTCATCAGAGTGTGTTCGCACAATATTAAAATATTTCGGTCACATTGCAAGAAAAGACGGTGACAACCTCGTGAAAATCATCGTGACCGGCAAAGTAGATGGGAGAAGGCCACGTGGACGCAGACCAATACGTTGGTCTGACCAGATCCGCATCACTCTTGACTCTACAGTTCACAGCGCTCTCCGCACCGCATGTGACAGAAACGAATGGAGAAAGCTCGTTCGAGAGAAAATAATACAGAAGGGGGGTCGCGACCCTCAGTACTGAGGAACACGACACAAGAAGAAGAAAACCATCCCTTACTAATATGAAACTTAAATACAATGCGTAGTAGCTATAACTCTTAACGACGACTGTCCTACATTTTTATTTATTCCCGTGTTGCTACGGCACGAGTACAAAAGAGCGTAACACTCTTTTTTCAAATTTTGATTTATAAAGAAATAGTGAAATTAACATTTTTGTGTAGGATAGCGCAATAAATAAATGTTATTTAACCATATTAATGCTAGTACTTTTATACTGATAAATAAAGCAAGCAAACGAAAGAACAATAAATTATTTTGAATGTCTTGATATCATTAACTTCTGAGCACAGTCTAAAAACAAAACCGAGTGTCATGGAGGCTTTCCTAACTATGTTCTCAACATGAGCATCGAACAGCAGTTTGGCGTCGAAAGTAACTCCAAGATCTTTTATAAAGTTGACACGTGATACTGTGGTGTTTGACAAGAAGTAGTTGTGGAGATATGGTGTATGCTTACGTGTGTAAGAACAAATGTAGCACTTACTGGCATTGATATCTTGATAGCTTGTTGATATAGCAATAATTTTGAAATCTATCAAGGTCATCCTGGAGACGAAGGGAGTCTGCAACTGAGCCAATTGGGCAAAGTATTTTCATGTCGTCCGCATATAATATTTTAGAATAAATAAAGCTATAAGATATGTCATTAATGAATATAATGAATAGCAGTGGCCGCAGCAAGGACCCCTGCAGAACTCCCGACGGAACAAACAATGCTCTCGAAGAAAAACCGTTCAGAACAACAGTTTGACACCTCGCACCTTTAGGACGAAAACGACGCAATTAAAAAAAAAACAAAAATTGGATTATCGTCATAAAATGCCTTAAAACTGGTCCCTTTTTATGAAAATATATTAAAAAAGGGTCCGATATAATAGTTTTGTCCTTTTCCCGCTTGAACATGGCGGTGTTATAACTATTGTTGTATTGAAAATTTCGTTTTAAGTAATTTTATGAAGATAAGCCAACTTTCGATTTTTTTGATTGTGTCGTTTTCGTCCTAAAGGTGCGACCTGTTCTCAACGTATGACTAAAACCATCTATATAGGTTACCTCTAACTCCCAGGGATAGTAATTTATGCAGTAGAATTTTGTGGTCAATACGATCGAAGGCCTTACTATAATCCGTGTATATAACATCAACCTGACCGCATCGAGACATGTGATGTGTTAAGAGCCTTGTGGATACAACCAAATTCTTGGGTATCACATTGGACTCTAGACGTCAGTGGGGTCCTCATATATCTGTGCTAGCTAAAAAGCTGAGCAGTTTTTGCAGTGAGCAGGATACGCCAATTAACTGACATTGAAACAGCAAAATTGGTCTATTTTGCTTACTTTCATAGTTTGATGAGTTATGGAATTTTGCTGTGGGATGGTGCTGCTGACATTAATACTATATTTGTTCTTCAAAAGCGAGCTATAAGATCTATCTACTCCCTAAGCTCTAGATGTTCTCTAAGAGAAAAATTCAAAGAAACAAATATAATGACAGTAGCATCACAATTTATATTCGTTTATTTAATGTACGTACATAAGAATATAGAAAACTTTCCAAAAGTTTGCGATATCCATGGCTTAAATACTAGGAGCAAAAATAATCTAGTTAATCATAAAACAAGGCTCCAAAAAATCAGCAAATCTTTTAAGGGTTACTGTATACATTTTTATAACAAAGTTCCCACTGAAATTAAGTGTTTAAACATTGGTAAATTCCAAACAACTATTAAGCGAAAGTTATGTAATAAAGCTTATTACAAGATTTCAGAATACATAGAGGATAAAAAAGCCTGGGATTAAATTTTTTCATGTATTGTGATTTTCTTTGGAATCATGTCTTTCGTTTTAATAAAGTTTCTTTGTTTCCATCTGTGAGCGGCTTGGGTAGGACATACTCCTTAACTGTCTGTGCCTGCGGCGGCGTCGTGTGCCGGGTCGGCCACTTCCCTGTAATATGGTTGAGGAGGCCGATGGCTGGCACATGCGTCATACTCGTGAACGAGTGCTGCTTGTGTGGACTGGTCTGCCCTTTTCGCTTACTATATCTAAGTATTAGGTGTATATCTTGAACTTAGATTAATAGCGACATCTTGAACATTTCAGATCAAATTATTACATGATTTCTGAGATAGTTATGCACTAGTGTTGGAATTTAAAAATTTATTACCTATTTTGCGAGTATATAAATGAACTGATCTAAACAAAAGTTAACAAATACTGAATTGTATTTTTTTTTCTCTACATAATGCATTGTATTTTATACCTTGAACTGATTTTGAAAAGAGCAACACTAGAGTTTCTTGCCCGTTCTTCTCTAGTGAGAACTGCTTTCCGAACTGGTGGTAGAGTTAATATTGACGGAATCTAAATAATGTATAACATTTTATAGGTTCGAATAAATTATTTCATTTCATTTCAAGAAGTCATTGCACAAAATCAAGTTTGAAAAGGTAGAACGCCCTTTTAGAAAACCATGTTGATGATCGCCAAAGCTATGTTTGAGAGCACTGTAAAGTTGTTGATAAACATTTTTTTTTTGAGAAACCGAGGTTTTCAGGGCAAATATAAACAACACATAGGTGCATTTTATATGTCGGATGTTTATATGATTTTTGTGTCGGAGGGTAAGCGTTACCCACAAATCCTCAACAGGCGAACACCAATCAATACAAACTTCTGCTGGAAGGTCACGCCTTACAGCAATAAGCACTCCTCCACCCCGAGATTGGTTGTTTTTCTGTGTCAGTCACGAATAATATTTAGGTACTCATAGCAATGCGAGGGAGACGCGTATTGTGTCTCGCAGAGTTGCACAGTCGCATCTGCTCAAACGGTTGTAAATACACACGTTAGAAGAATCTAGGTGTGCCGCGTTAGTGACACGGTGTCTAGGTGTCGAGGTGTCGCGGTGTCGCGGTGCCACCACGGAAATCCCCCGTAACGCTGAGTGACGTCACGCGACAACCGTTGTAAACATTTTCATTCGTCGTAAATTAGCATTAAGCCCTCTTAAAACTCGGAACGCGTTCTCTTTGGCATTAATGAGATGTGCCCACGTCCCCTCGGCCCGCGTGCCCTGGATTTGTATAAGTAATGTTCTGTACGGCACGTAACAGCATTGTTGGACAAATAAAAATGTAATAGCTACAACAGCGCGGCGTGGTGGCGCGGCGTGGTGGCGCGGCGTGGTGGCGCGGCGTGGTGGCGCGGCGTGGTGGCGCGGCGTGGTGGCGCGGCGTGGTGGCGCGGCGTGGTGGCGCGGCGTGGTGGCGCGGCGTGGTGGCGCGGCGTGGTGGCGCGGCGTGGTGGCGCGGCGTGGTGGCGCGGTGCCGTGCTGGCGACATGTGCCGCGCGCTGCGTGAATACGTACGAGAGAGCACCGCGCTGCGGCCTGTGCCGCGGGTGCGCCGCGACCACAGTGCAGCATGGACCGAGTAATCCACCTGCGTAAACTATGCCAAATGAAATTCACTAAACGAAGTGTTGGGTAATAGCACACTATATCGATACCTCCCACGTAAGTTGTTGTATGCCACAAAAATGCCGTTTAGCGTTTTTACTGAAAACTATCCTAATTTGCATTATTTAATGCATTCAAAGTGAAAAAAATACGAAAACACGATTTTTTCAAGGATTTTCCAGACGTATTTTGTTGTAACTTCCGAACGAGAACGGACTACAATAGTGTATAGACCTTTGCAATGGTTTACGTGGGGTGTGGGACAGGGAGAATCACGGGCTCGCGTCTCGTATTGGTCACATACAACAGAAAACGCCGGGCTTTCAACCGGCCGCACGCGGAAGGAAGGAAGCGGTTAGGTTCTCTCAAAATTAACTAACGTAATTTAATTACTTAAAATATATTATAACAATGAAACGTACAAGTATAACAAGAGGGCGTAGACTATGTGATTTGGTCAATAATACGAGTACACAAATAGTAACTCCGAGACACTCTTTCAAAATAATAATGTTTCTTTAGATGAAATAGAACTAAATAGTTTTCGTGATTCAAGCCTCCGAAATATCACAAATATGTTTTTATTTGTAATATTTTATTGACATTTATTAGGTTAATGTTACTTTTTGATGGTGATACCAATCTAAAATGTTGTATAGATTAGTTACAATATTATACGTCGTTGAGCATTCATTAAAAAAAATATACGTAATACATACAACATTTTACGTTCACATTAAAATTAAAATATTGTTGTATGTTATAAATAAAACATTTTACTTCGGGAATGGTTATTTTAAACTGTGTTGTATAGTAAAATGCTATATTATACGTTGCTATTACTTTTTTTTTACTCAAATTCAATGTTGTATGTTAAAAATCTATTCTAAAATTGGGTCTTAAAAGTAATATATAAAATGATTTGTTTTGCCTGACTGACTTAGTGAGCGATTTATGAACGCAGAGCCTAAACCGCTGGTCCTTGAGAGGTGAAATTTGGATTTGTCCTTATACGCTTTAAGCATTCGATAAAAAGTATTTCCCGAAATTAAATTATTTAAAATTACTGATTCATAGTCTTCATTACCAATAATTGTCTAATTAAAAGTTAGCAAATATAATAGATGGAGATGTCTTTGACAATAACTTCGAACTAGCAATCGATTCTGATACAACAAATCTTGTTGATAATGATGCTGGTCAAAACCACAATCGCATAGTGTTTTCGTTTTATGTGTATATTCGTTAAATAGGACAAAATAAAAGAAGTATGGGTATGTGCAAAAGATCCTTTTACAATTTAATATCGGTACGATTTGGCATAATAATAATCCCTTCCTAGCCGATTTCGGCCTCGGCGGCCAATCTCAACAGAGCCAATTAAGTAAGAGATATTATAGTGCAAAAGTGTGTGCGCAATACACAGGTGCACTCGCTATTCCTTCACTTTCATAGTCCGGTGAGACGGCAATCCGACATGACCGGAGAGAGATCAGGCGCAGAGCCCACGTCTTTACGTGCGTTCCGAGGCACGGGGGTATCACACCGCTAACTTCCTGACTCCGAGCTGTGACTGAGTAATTTTTAAGATGGAAAATCCCAGGCACAATGTTTTTGGCCTGATCTGGAATTCAAAACCAGGACCTCAGCGCGCAAATCGTACTCTTAACGCATACGCAATACAACTGTGCCATCGAGGCATTCCGATTTGGCATAAACTAATGCTATGCGATACCATTAATATCAATACCCGAAGATGCCAAATAAATAGTATGGCTGAGCTATGCCCTCTCTATTCCAACCATCTTCACTTAACAAAGGCAAAATATGATGACTTAATGTGTCTCTGTCACAGTGGAATCATTCCAGCCAAATATCACGACTTATTCAAGAGTCTATCTTTTGTTGCTGGCTCTCATAATGATGTTGATTTTTTAAAGAATAGTAAATAAATTAGTCTTTTCTTTTTAACATAAATAAATATCTTGTAATTATGTATCTTCATTTTATTATAGATTCTCATAAAACTAATATTGTTTTTTTATTGATTTGAGTTGTTTGCTCAAGACCGGCATGGTTGGCGCTCACTTAGGGAGGCCTACGTTCAGCAGTGGGCGGCGACAAGCTAATTGATTGATTTAAGGCTCAAATTTAACCAAAAATTAGGTTTATCTGATTAAAAGTAACTCAACTATTTTAATTATGAATTTGAAAATTCTCGACTGCTCTGTTGTATTCGACTGCCTTGGTGGCGTAGTTTTATTAAGGTACGGCCGCAATGCTGAGGTTTCGGATTCAATCCCCGGGTCGGGCAGTAATTTTGGGTTTTTCCAATCAGTATCAGCCCGGAGTCTGGTATTTGTGCCCAATATGGCGATAGGCTCGCCCATAGGGGGGCATCATGCGCACATCGCACAACATGGGACGGAATACGCACGGCGAAAAGTGGGTGCATTAGTTGCGCATCTGTCTACTTATTTGGGGATAAAAGGCGTGAATATGTGCGAGTGTGAAAATGGTTTTTTTAACTTCGAATAAAATCAAATATACTTACAATGAAAATAATAATTATAAAAGACTAGGTACCTAATTTCTTGTTATCCTGATTTTAAGTTGATCTCTTAGAAATAAGTAGGTTATTGTTGTTATTTTAAATTCTGTAATACTTTTTATTATTCTATTTTTTGTAGATTTTAATAAGAATTAGTGATGTTTTTAAAATATCGTGGAGAGTGAGTTATGTTTTGATTTTTGTCTTTTTTATTATGTTTCTAAGTAACCTTACTATAATTGTTTTTTTTTGTTTTTTTTTTTATTACCTAGTAATGGAAGACATTATTTGTTACCTAAATGTATGTTATGTATACCTAAATTTTCATTATTTTATTATTTCAATTATGTTTTATTTCTAGTATATGTTATTTCTATTAAAAAAATAAAGAAATTTGTCTTTTATAATAAATCTTTCTTATTTCTTAACAAATGTATGTTCACATATAATAATACACATATAATTTTTAACCAATGTATATTATTATTACCACATACAGTGGAATGAGGCTTATATTTTTCAGCGTATATTGTTGTAAATATTATATACAACAATTGACGACACCTAAACTCCGCGGTACAGTGTTGTAATTATGAGATACAACATCTAGCGTAGCCTGTACTCCGCAGTAAAATGTTGTATGAACAATATCTCAGAAAATATACATATTTTTTTAAATTATGTTTCACCATAGTCAACAATACTATAAGTTACACACATATACCAAATTTCACAAAGATACAACGATAAATGAAGTTTTTAATCCAATTTGAATCTTAAAAATGCTCTACTGTAAAATTGTGATTTTGGGGATACAACAACTTACGTGGGAGGTATCGATATCCATGCTAGTAACGCGCCAATACATTACACATTATAATATACATAGGTACATACACGTATAATACATATTATATCATAAGAAGTATCACTAGTTCCCTCGAGGGTGAGATCTAACCGAAAGACGTTCCTAGTTGTATAGATGGAGATGAACGCTCGGCGTGCATCCGGCGAAGCCTCGCCACGCCTCATGCCTTGGCCGAGGAAGCCTTACGTGCGCTTCTAAGGTTACACGTCAATTGATGTTACTTTGCAGATAAAGTCGAAGATTCACGACCGCGCTTGGCATTGACAAATATTCCAGCTTCAAACAAATGTGCAATAAGCAAATTAATTTTAAACGCCGCATCAAGAGCATACGAGTGTCGTGCCTTCGGTCTTGACTAGCATTTTTATCATATTATATGTAATTATGAAATGAATCCGATGTCAAGCAAAATGATATCTGATAATGATCCGAATATGAGTTCTAAAAATCTAGGAACGGTAGCTCTGACAATTGTTTTTTGAAATTCATCTATTACCGCAAGTTGTTAATAATAATAATATAATAATAATTTCTTTATTTCAGACCAAATTTTACAGTCCAAAATGTTAGTAAACATTAAAAACTTAAATAACTATGTTAGTAAGATATAACATCTATTACATGAATGTGTGAAGCTTAATCCAGTGACTAACGTATCTACAATCTAGCCTGTTAGCTATCATAGCTAAAAGCTTGTTGTCACTGGCCCGAACCCTGCTTAACATTGACGCGCATCGCTTGCGCAGGGTTGCGAAAAAGCAATCGATGCGCGTCGCTGCAAACATGCCAGATGCACTGCAGTGTCGAGGCAGATTCAACAGTGCCCTAAGCGCATTGTTAAATTGTACCCGCAACGTATTATAAGCCTTTTTAGTGTAGTTCGTCCAAAGACTGCACGTATAAAATTAAGTACAGAACGCTCTAAACAACGTTATTTTTACTTCTCTAGAACAGCGCGCAAACCTACGAGCAATCATATTTGCCCTTACAGAGAGTGCCCTACGCTCACGTTCAATGTCACTGTCATCATTTAAATCGACATTTACCAGGTGTCCTAAATATTTGAAATGATTCACTCTTTTAAGTTCATTCCCATTTAAGGTTAAAGGCGGCACCCTAGCAGGACACTTAGTGCCCAACTTGAACACCATATACATAGATTTATTTGCATTATATAATAAACCATGACTAAAGGCATAATTTCCACAAATATGTAACAGCTTACCGATACCACATGGCGAGGCACTCAACAAAACCATGTCATCAGCATAGCTGAGGTTATTGAAACATAGATCGTCTATGTGACATCCGACCTGTGAGTTGTTGAGTGCCATAATTAACGCATTGATGTACAAATTAAATAGACGTGGTGAACTGAGACCTCCCTGCCTTACACCACATTCCAATCTGTATGGTTCAGAAAATGCGCCACCCCACCGAACACTGTTTGTTTGCTGACAATACCAATACTTAAATATATTTTTTAATTCACTAGGTAAGCATAATTCCTCAAGCTTCTTCCATAATATGTCATAGCAAACCAGGTCAAACGCTTTAGACATATCTAAGAAGCAAGCATAAACAGGTGTACCCCTATTAGTATAATATTTAACAGCATGCTTTAGGCACAGTATGGCACTTTCGGTGGAAAGATGCGGCCGAAAACCAAATTGATTATCTTGTAATACAATATGTTTGTCCAACTCTGCGTCAAGCAGACCTTCTAGTACTTTCGCTATTATAGTTGCCAGGGATATTGGTCGATAATTATTCTTATCAGCAAGATCCCCGGTTTTGTTTTTAATAATTGGTACCACAATTGTTTTTATGAGCTCACCAGGTAGATACGAATCGACGCTTGAAAGGCAATAATATCTAAGCGACATTTAGCAAATTTTTCAGTAGAGCGTTTTAAAGTTTTGATTTTGACAAAAAAAATCATAGCTAATTAACCATTTGCTGCATAAAAATAATTGTAACTGTTTTAGGAACCTCTTAATTTTTGACGTTTTTTGAGTTAAATTAACAGCCCTGAAGATTATAAATTAAAAAGTTAACGTCGCTTAGTTAAAAATTACCTAAATTTACAAACAGGTAAAATCATCTAAATGGATCATCTTATGAATACCGTAACAAGTAAATTTAATGAAATACAAATATTTTAAAATGCGCAGTTGGTAAAAATCATATAAGGATATCTAAACATATTAATAAAATCGAGTAAAAATATCTATAGCTAAATTATTGGGTCACACGATCGTGGAGAAACATAAATACGTGCATAATATTGTAAATCTTGTTATTCCTACAAACATTGAACTATTTAATAATCAGTCAATTTTAATAATAATCAACATTTTATTGTTAGATAAACATACTTACATCCAAAATATAGCATAATGATATAGAACTTGTTAATAGCCAACTCCTATTTCTTTGGAGGGAGTTTCTCGCCTCAAATATACGATGAGCGGAAGGACATACAAAATTGCGTTATCTGAACATTTACAACGGCTTGCTTAAATATCTCTGTGTAAGCATAACTCGAAAGCAATAATATTATAATTTATTAATTGTGTTTGAAACTAATAATTTTCTCTCTAAATTTATTTTTGCTGAAAGTACATACATACCTACACACCCACGCCCTTAACCCATAGGGGTAGACAAAGACTATTGAGCACCACATTCTACGATCTTGACATACGTCTTCCACAAAGGTTTTTCATAGTACTTCGCAAAGACAAGTAAGTGTGTATAGTGTATACCAAAATGAAAAAGAGAGTTCAGGAAATAGTTGAGCAAAAGAAAGAAAAAGGAACTAGACCACAAACCTCGTGAATCCAAAGCGAACCTTTCACTATTCTGGAAACAAATATGGTTGATCAGGGGAGAGTCGGGGACTTCAAAGATAGGAGTCATCAGAAATGAAGATGGAAGGGTGTTTAGAGATAAAAGGGAAGTATTGCTTGGAAGTCCTACTTCAAAAGACTTTTTAAATGAGGCGATGGGGATGTAGCAGGTGGTTAAGAGGCTATAGACCTGGCTTACTCTCAAAACGAGGCTAATAATGAGATTACGGAAAATGGAATAGTGAATGCGATGAAAAGTATGAGGTTAGGCAAGGCTGCTGGGTGTAACCGTTAAAATGCTGAGATACGGCAAAGGCGTAGTAGCAAAATTGTTATGGCTACTTTTTAATATCTGGTGCAAAACCATTATTATATCCATTTTCAAGAAGAAATTTTCACAGCAAGAATATACAAGCTACCGCAGAATAAGCCTTCCCTGTGCTGCCAGTAAATTGTATGCCAAGGTCCTCATTAAGAGAGTGATTAATGAGACTGAAAAAAAAGTGTGGAATGTCCAAGCAGGTTTTAGAAGAGGAATGGGTTACACACATCAAGTCTTTTACATAAGGTGCATAGCGAAAGAACATTTGGCTAAGTCCAAAAAAGTCTTTTATACCTTCGTAAACTTGGAAAAGGCTTATGATCGTATGCTGAGGAATGAACTGTTGTTAACATTGTTATTTATTTATTTATTTAAGCACTTCATATACAAATGTATAAAGGCGGACTTAATGCCGTAGGCATTCTCTCCCAGTCAACCTTAGGGTGGTGCAGAGATTGTTAACATTGTCTTTAATATGTCGGATTGAGAGTCACCTGGTGAGGACTTTGAAGTCTCTGTACGAGAACATCGACGGGAGAGCTGCAAGGCACGAAAAATTATGTGAATGGTGTCTTTAAAGAGAAGGGAATGAAACTTAATGTGAGCAAGATAAAAGTGGTTGTGATAGAAAGAGGTCTGGGCACGTGGAGAGGATGGATTCAAGACAGGTCATGAAAGGTTAAATACCTTTCGTAAGCTTTCGAGCTAATGTGGATGGTACGGCTGGAAGAGGGCACCCAACGAGAGCGTGCATTTATCAAATAAATTATCTCCAAAAAGGGTAGGTCGGGATTAGCCTCAACCGGCAAAAAAGTATACGGAGAGAATAGGGAAAATTAGAATTAAATTATTATTAACATATTGTAATACACAATAATGCAACATAAATATATTTATTACAAAAATAAATGTTATTAAAATTATAAAAGTCTATTTATTTGTAAAAAACTCACCATATCTACGTAAAATTGAGGCAAAATCATAAAAACGTCGGACGGCTGTCCTCTCTTAGCGACAACCAATACGCGCCGTACAGGATCCCGCGCATATACAAATGACACTTTCAAAACACTAGGTGGTTCGCAAGCGGGTGTATTTACTTTATTATGAACAGGTAAATATTTCTTAGCAATAAGTATAACCACCTGAACATACCCGGTAAAATTATCTATGCGACATGACTGAAGTTAAAGGTTGTCAAGTAAAAATATCTAAGTATAAAAAATAGAACTTATATTATTCAGGTAAAATTATCTAACCGACTAATAATTATTTATTTTATTTTAGGTAAAATTGTATAAATGTACTATTAACAAAATATTTTATTAAACTGAAAATATCTAAGCACATAAATATGGAGAGTATGGGTCCAGGTAAAATTATATCTATGCCAAAGTTATAATTTTTTGTGTAGGTAATAAACAACTAATTAAAAAGCGAGCAGTTTTTTATTTCAAGTAACCATATATTAATGCAAAACAGTAATATCATGATTTCATGTAAAACACACTAAGTTCAAAATCAATTTCCTTAAACGTACCAACTACTGTAAATCCAAAAAGTCGTAAAAATTTTGGCGGTAAGGGAGAAAAAAAAGTGAAATTTACCGGAATCATCTAGTATCTAACCGCCAAAAAAGTTGTCCTAGAGCTACGAAACCCGGATCAATCGACGCAGAAAAATCTGGCGATTCCAAATATGTATATAACTCATTTTTGGTATTTTTGTCGCTTAGATATTATTGCCTTTCAAGCGTCGGAATGGTTTATACATAAGGAATAAAACATAGCCAAAACACGAGTAATATGTGGACCAGCATGTTGCAAATGTTCAACACCGAGCGCATCAAAACCCGGCGATTTCCCCTTTGTCATATTCTTGAGAATATGAGCAACAGATTTTGCTGTTATTTTCACCTTTAAATTCGAATAAATAGTTTGCCTATCATTATCTACCACATACAGCGACGATGGACCTAGGGGCGACTTTACAGTAAAGTGTTCTTTAAACAAATCAGCTACATTCTTACAGTCAGACACTCCATCCACGCTCACCGGGAAACTAACCTTATAGTTAATTTTCGAAGTCGTTTTCCAAAAACTATGAAAATTATGATTCGAATGGCATGAAGCCAATCGATCCATAATTATTTGTTCCTCATTTTTCTGACACCACTTTAAACGCGATTTAAATACCTTTCTGGTGCAACACATTTCGTCGTATATAACACCCGACGACGGTTTACCGTGACACACCCATGTAAGAAACTTAAGCCTCGCCTCCCGATGAGCCTCCGCTACATACCTGTTCCAACCCACAACGTATTTTTTTCTGATTTGCACTTTGGCCTTGTAACTAGCAATCGCAGATTCACGAAGAGCCAACACTATTTCGTTATACATATTATCAAGAACCGTTTTGTGATGCAAATTGTTACAGAACTTATTGTTACATTCTAATAAAACACTCTGAATAATAATAGTGAAGATTTCATTAAATTTACAAAATATTTGTCACCTTGTAACCTCATAACTAGTTGTCGCGTGTAATTACCCCACTGGCGAGTGCGGCTACTGCTTGCTTCACATTGACACGCAGGGACCTCTGGGCCCACTACCAAATTTAGAAAGCGGTCACCGGCGGCTTCGTGTATTCCGTCGGTGGCCGTGCGGCGCTGTGGCGCGGTGGCGCGGCGACAGTGCGGCGGCCGCGCGTAGAATTTTTACAAGCACTTTGTTTACAAGCGCACGCAGAGTTCGGCGCCGACTTTCGATCACACATCGATAATAATTTATTTTTTTTGAGGTTGCGTGGTGAAGGATTCATTAACGTAGGTGGTCCGAGCGGACTCCATTCTGAACCGAAACGAGTTGACTTACTGTTATTATAACTCGCTTTCCCGCACATATTTGTTGATTGGGTGTGTTAAACGCGTGCTGTGAAGTGGTGACGACACTGTAGCCGAGCGGCCTTGTGGCCGTCGCGACCGACCAGCGCCGACTAATACATGAAATTAATCAAACCACGTAAAGAGTAGTGTGTAATTTTGCTGTCAAAATTGAGTGATTAATGGGTGAGGATTATTTCGTCTCCATATGAGATACGACGTGTGCTGTATGTACACTAGTTTGTACAAGCGAACGCTACGCTTGCAGCGCGAGTATCTGTGGGAATATGTAACGCATTTTCTATCGGGAGGTAAATCACCCAAATACGCTCATCCGCAAAGCGTCAATCTACACTCCATTCGACCGCGCCAAATGGAGACGGCCGCGTTCGGTTTTAACCGATCCAGAGAACGATATCACTCTAACCATTCGTCGTAAGAACGAGTTCTTAAAACTCATACATTCTACAGGACCGCAGTTCCGTCCTCGTCGCCGAGGACCTCGCCACGTTCCCCGTCGCCCCCCCCCGACCACCCTAACAGTTCCGGCTCGCGTGCCGACAAAAGCAATGGATAGGGTTAGGTTAAACACCACTCTTCCCCACAAATCGCTGATGTCTCATCCTCTCCCAGTGACCGTCCTGAGCCGAGGTTCGTAACCCGTTAGTGGGTTGCCCTCAGTGCATGGTCACTTAATTCAAGAATTGCGAGCGCTTAAAGCTTTCACCCGAAAGTCCGCTGTGTTTGTATAAGCCGACTCTCGTCAGGCTAACAAACGTATACTTATACGTATTGACATCGCCAAGTGCGGTCTCCGTGCAGGTTGGTCGCAGGTTGCTAAAAATGCAGTGTAGTCGCCACGCGCTGTTGTTGCTCCCTCGTTATGTTGCGCTTACAGTTGCTCTCCAAGCGCTGACAATACTTTTGGAATATAAATTAAGTAGGCGCTCACACACGATTTTACGACTCATTTTGCGCGAGGAACGGCTGTGGTTTGAATTGAGGATGGAAAGCCACACGTGAGAAACCGATTTTATCTTTCGAGCAATAGGATTCCTACACAAGGAATATGTAACTTGTTTACTGCTTATACAATGAACACAGGACACTTATTATGTATCACGTAGATGTTTTTGAGGGACATTCAAATCAAATAGAAAATAAACTGTTTATGGCGCGTAACGAATTATTCTCTTACACATTGTTACCTTCATTGCTTTATGTCAGTTTTAATACCCATACTATATCAAGTCTAACCGCAAGGCATGGAGAGCATCTCCCTTATTTGTAAATACGAAAGTGTTTTAGATGGCGACACTGCACGCTGCGGTGTGAGTGCGGAGTGTCGCGAGCCGTGGCGCTCCTCACCGACTACGAGATGGCGGTGCGAGCTGTTTGTACACGTCCCTTTGTTTTGTGTATGACCGTCCTCCATTTTATGGAAATGACAAAAGAAACACAATAAACAACTAATACTCTTTGTTTAGTCGACGTCACTGGAAATGGAGCAGAGTATTTACCTAAACGAAGTGTGCACAGATGAATACATCGACGTGAACCGAGCTTATTGCCCGCCGCCTCACGCCTGTGCTAGTGGCACGGACGAACATTCGTTTTGAGTTGTTAGTGCCTACCCGCACCGGTCACCACGCCATCATATAGTTTGTGATTCGCTGCCTCTTGTTCAATTATATTGTAGTGAACATAAAAAAAAACTTAGATACGTACATAAAGCAAATATGCATGGTAAAGTCATGCGGCTGTCAGTTTATTATAGTTTATTCGTGACCTGGGGGTATACATAGACTCAATATTAAAATTTACTACGCATATAGACAATGTACTCAATGCAGCCAATGAGTCTCTAGGGTTTGTTCTTCGAAGTAGCAAAGAATTTAAAAATATATCTCTACCACAATATTACTGTATAACTGCTATGTAAGAAGCAAACTAGAATACGGCTGCGCTATATGGTCACCAAGTTATAAGATACATATCAATAGAATAGAAAGTTTTTAAAAGAAATTACTTAAGCACCTAGCTTATCATAAAATTGTTCCTAAGAATGTACATGCTTATAAGGATAAATTGACTTTTTTCAAAATGCGGTCTCTGAGTTCTAGAAGAGAAATACTAAGCATGGTGTATCTACACAAAATATTAAATAATCAAATTGACAGTTCAATAGCGTTAAGCAAATTTGCTCATAATGTCCCTTTGCGTCCACCTCGCAAACCTCCCCCTACTCTTCATGTCCGCTGATGTAGAACCAACATAGGTAAACACTCCCCCATACCTCGACTGTCTACACAATCATGTATCGAACAAAATTACTAAGCTTGACATATTTCATGATTCCTGTCCAAATTTAGGAAAACTCTTTTAGGTGCCACTAATTAACTGGGGCCCTAACATTCAGATAAATCTATCCTTTTTTTAAAAAGCTTTTTTTTTATAGTTCCATTAATGTTTAAATTTAATTAAGTGATTATATTGTAAAATTGTATTACGCATGTTGTGGTTGCCTGTAGTCTAAGTTGCAATTAGTTTTATTTTCTGATTGTTATCATAATGTTTGTGATATTGTAAACTTTGTTGTCAATCCTCAAATAATAAAATAAAATAGTTTGTATCTATAACATAATCCGCGACGGTACCGATTTCTGTGGTGCTAAAATCGGTGCGCTTTAGGTGACCAGTGAGATTGATTAACTGCCTCGGTGGCGTAGTTGTATTACCGTACGACTGCGGTGCTGAGGTCTCGGGTTCGATTCCCGGGTCGGGCAAAGTGATATTGGGTTTTTCTATTCAGTATCAGCCCGGAGTCTGGAATTGGTGCTTGATATGGCGGTAGGCTCGCCCCCTATCACATCATGGGACGGTGAACGCACGGCGAAATTTTGGTGAACTAGTTGCGCCTCTGCCTACACCTTTCGCGGATAAAGGGCATGTGTCTGTGTAATAATAATGAATAAAAAGTGTTTTATATGTAATATATTTTGTTTCCCTCGTGCTCGTCTTTATTCTTGTTTTGGACGCTTCCAAATATTTGCAGGGAATTTTAGACACTGTGTGAGTATTGAACCGTGTTACTTGTTCGTATTAGACATTCTGCATTAGTGTTTCTCGGGGAACTACAATTATAATCACAAGAAAAAGTTGTTGTTTGAAACACTGGTAGCAAAACAGCGGCCTGTTCCGGTGAATAGTTCCCGCGCCGCTAGATAGATGGCGCCCTCGACATCATCTTTACGCATTATAGATTTTCAGGTAATACGTTGAGAGAAATATTTTCGTTTAGATACAATATTCGTACAACGGATTTAATATGGGAAGGCCGCCAATAACATGAGAGTGCTTGGGCGGGCTGAAGGCTTCACCGGAATAAAGATACCATCACGCACTCATCTGAGTGCGGACTCTCAAGATGTCTGACCTTAAATGATTATAACTTATTTACTGAATTAGTACTTAATATTACATTGCAAAGTGGACGATAGCCTAGGTGGGAATGGAACGGTCTGCCGAGACAATGTCCGGAGGTTCAAATCCCAAGGCATACACCTCTGACTTTTCGAAGTTACGTGTGTATTGTTTATCAATTATTGTTCGCTTTAACGGTGAAGGAAAACATCGTTAGGAAATCTACATACCTGAGAAGTTCTCTGAATTTCGAAGGTATGTGAAGTCCGCCAACCCGCACTAGGCCAGCGTGGTGGACTAAGGCCTAAAACCCTCTCAGTAGTAGAGGAGGCCCGTGCTTAGCAGTTGGCAGTATATAATACAGGGCTCATTGCATGCATTGCATTACATTGCAATGTGATATATTAAAATAAATAAATATCTACTATAACAAAAATGACAAAAGAGGAGAACGTCATGTGTAATTCAAACACGATGAGTGGTTATTGCGTACAAGAACACTAGTTATAGAGTTATTGGAGAAATAGCACTATAGCTATACTAATAGCAAATAGCAATAGGAGAGTAGTTTCACTGATGTGATTCGTAAATATACTTAGAAGTAAGTAAGTAGCCACATACCTACAGCAGTGCACATAACTTGTTGGAGGTAGATATAGACAAAGCGGCGTATTTACCCAGATGCAGTCTCGTACATAAGCCGACCAGTAGCTTAACGCTAATAGCATCCCCGTATCGGGTCCGCGAGGCGAGGCGAGGCGAGGCGAAGCCGGCCGCCGCCAGCCCTAAGGCAATTAAGCCATTACCTGCGTAGCTCCACGTAAACGGCATACATGTAGGACACGCTACTCGCCGCGCCGTGCAGTTTTTTTTCAAATAGGCGATCCTGCAGTCAACACCGGGGGACACCTGCGAATGGGATACTGGAGTCCCCCGGCTTAACGACTGCAGGGGCCTGGGAGGGGAGTGGAGGAGGAATATAGAAGGGAAGGTGGGGGAAGGGAGGAAGGTTCCCAGGATGGGCGGAAAGAGAGGGTGCCAGGAAATGTTCGCGGGCCCTTTTAGGCCTCAATGTGATTAACAACCAAGAGGTATACACAATGACTGCGTGCCCCGGCCCGCGACTAATGTCCCCCCGCGCATGGGCGTGCATTGGGTGTGAAGACCCAGCGCACAAGAATTGCCTCGGGGGCGCGCACCGTGCAGTTGGCGAGTCGACGAGACGCACACAGAATAGCACTACACTATACACTACACAGTACACAGTGTGCGCTGAAAACGTGCGGGAGATGCTCTAAGCTGTGATGATTAACGAATACACCATTCCAACAGGAACTACGCGCGCTCACAGTGTTCAACATACCAAACGATATTACTGGTTCATAGATAAGTCCGCCATATAAAATCAAAACAATAGTCAGAGGCTTGTCCAGAAATCTCAGGCATTACACACAGTATCTACTTGAAAGTCACATACTATTGTTGTATTTTTATAAAATTTTAGATTTTCGCGGCAGAAAAACGCGTTGTTGACTTGTCGCTGCCACCACTGGGGCCTGGGGGGTAAGTGGAACGGTTATGGACTGACAAGTTTAGTACCATTGTAGGATAAAGAGCCACTCTCATGGCACGGCTGAAACTCTGCGCTTGTTCCCGCTGGGTTGTTATTGATCTAGAGTTGGACGTAGGTACTAAATAGACGCTATATTATAAATGACGCGACACCGTGTACCGTGTATTAATTATACATCTATCTCTAGAAGAATATAGCATTATACGGGAATGGACTAATAGGGTAGCTTCCTGTGTTTGATTTTGTACATTATTTTAGATGTAACAGAAAATAATACGAAAGAGAAATTCTTCTGTGAAATCACCATCAAAATCGATTGAAAAATAAAGCAGTTATTCAATTTTAAAATATTATTGTGAGCAACAGTGGGGGCGTGGCGGGAATATCGCGCTATCTCTTTCGCACGCAGGCGGGGTTATGGCCGACGGCGCTTGGTGACGTCACAGCCTAGTATTGCTGTAATTTGACAGCTACCCCTTCCACCAAATTTCAAAGCTTTATAACTTACTAACTATTGCGCCAATTTTTTAAATTCTTTTTCGGTTAGATTTTGGATAGCATACATTTTTCATAATTATATTTAAAAAAAGTAGTCAATTACCCTATTGCGAACACTGCTCACAGAGACGATAATACTTTATATATCTAAGAACTAACGAGCGTATTTACGAATAGAAAGCTTACAAATAATGTTTGCCAGTCCTGAGAATCTAGCGTAGGAACTTGCTAGATTCATAGCCAACTCGCCTATCGCCATATGAGGCGCAAATTACTAACTCTGGATTAATACTAAGCAGAAAAAAACAACATAACTTTACCCCAGCCGAGGATCGAACCAAAGACCTGGGCATGCACGGCAGTCGTACCGCAATACAACTGCGCCAAAAGCAGCGATGCAATTATAATCACATTCGAGCTCAGCATTGAAGTGTCCGAGGCGGGTACTAGCGACCTCTGATAATGGAATAGTCGAGGCGTGCTGATGAGGTACTCAGGGCACACTGCGCACATGCCGGCCACATTATTGTGGGTGGTTTACATAGTGTTATAAATCGCTTTTTTTAGCTTTCATATTATTATTACGCAATACCCGCCACATGGGCCACAATAGGTACCTATGTAGGTAATCGGCATAAGGGGATATTTATTGACAAAATAAATATTTGAAACTCGAAGTTACTATCCATTCACCGGTAAATGTCATTCTAATACATAGACCGCATAATGTGGTACGTCTGTAATAAATTAAGAATAGTGTAAATAAGAAAAAAATGTATTTTATTGTTAAAAAAAGCCTGGGGTGCTTTTTAAGATATTGTGGGTACTCACCCACAATACAAACATACATTCATATATACAAACATACAGTCATACATACATTCATAGATACAAACATACATTCATACATACAAACATACAGTCATACACACAAAACAAACAACACAAATAAAACATTAATTGATGACCGACTCTTTCATCCGTCATTGACGCGAGTGACACAGCCGGTCATTTTTGAGTTAGTTCGAAAGTCGGTTACGCACTGCTACATGATGTGCGCAGGAGTGTGGGTAGCATCGCCACCCATCCCAATGTATGCGCGGCGCGTCGTTCGGGGCCCGAACACCCACGAAGGCACCCGATGTACGATTGCCGAACGTAACCGACCGCGCCGAAGTCGATAACCAGTCGGATCCTACCTACGACATACGCTGGAACGCAATAATTTGTACTCGCTCGCTAACGCAGTTATTGTTTGTGTTAACGTAATCTATTCTCTACTGTGTTATTATTTCTTTCTTGTGCTTCCTACTTCTAACTGTGAACTACTTGAACTGTCGCTTGCAACCCTTCCAACTTATTCTTCTTTGTGTGTAGTGGAACAATAATTATACTGTGAACTGTCTGTGAACTTTTACTTCTCTGCCGTACCCTTCTACGCTTCACGCTATTTTCCAACACTACATACTTCATCTACATTGGTGACCCCGAGGAAGACGCAGCTATGAGCGACAGCAGTGACTCTAACAAAACCGTCGAGTCACGCCACGGCGGCGAGAACAGCAACGTCACCCGTCGTGCCAGAAAAGTTCGCGTGTCAACGGATCGTCCTTCACATGACCTTCCTATAAAATTGAAGGTACCAAAATTTTCTCCGGACGAGCCCGAAATTTGGTTTGCCTTGTTGGAGGGACAATTCGATAATTATGGAATTACTGACGACACTTCCAAATTTTCAAACGTCCTCAGCAACTTGGAAATAATTCACGCCAAGGAAGTCAAGGACATAATAACTAATCCCCCACATAGAGGCAAGTACCAGAAACTTAAAAGTGAGCTCATCAAACGGTTGACCGCCTCCCACGAAAAAAAGGTGAGGCAAGTCCTAACTCATGAGCAGCTGGGAGACCGGAAGCCATCTCAATTTCTTCGACACCTTCAGGACTTGGCCGGCCCAAACTTCCCGGATGATTTTTTAAAGACGATTTGGTGCGACCGTTTGCCTCGAGAAATTCAGACCGTCCTGGCATCTCAAACTTCGCAGTCGTTGGAGCAGCTAGCGGAATTGGCCGATCGGGTCCAAGATTTAGCTACGCCTGCCAGTGTTGCGGCAGCTTCAACCTGCGCTTGTTCCTGCACCGGAAATGCATCCAGCGAGGTCGCAGAACTCAAATTGATGGTGGCGCGATTGGAAGCAAAATTAGAGGAGCGTGCTCGTTCTTCAACATCTTCTGACCGCTCCAGACCACGGCGCCGGCGATCTTCATCCCGAAGTAGAACGCGGTCGACGTCCAGCTATCGTCGTGATCCGGTCTGCTGGTACCACATCAACTTCGGATCCAAGGCGCGGAGATGTATCAAGCCATGCGACTATAAGCCAGCGGGAAATGCCACGGGCAGTCGATAATGGCGACTGACGATTGCCCTGCTTCCCCCGGTCGCCTCTTTGTAACAGACCGCCACACGAAGACGCAGTTTTTGGTCGACACAGGCAGCGACCTCTGCGTTTTCCCCAGGTCTCAGCTGCGCGAACGTCGAGCACCTACAAGCTACGAACTCATCGCAGCCAACGGGACGACCATCAACACCTACGGCTACGCGGACCTGAACCTAGACCTAGGACTTCGTCGTGTCTATCCATGGCGATTCGTTGTTGCGGACGTAACTAGGCCTATTATAGGAGTAGACTTTTTGTGCCATTACAATTTAATTGTCGACTGTAAAAGGCAAAAGTTAATTGATAATACTACTACGGTATCTACTGCAGCTTCGTTAGCTATTAATTGTAGTATATTTTCGGTTAAGGTTCTGACTGGCGATTCACCTTACCATCTTTTGCTTTCGCAGGAATTTCCTGAAATTACGCGACCAGCTGGTACACATCGCACGGTACTTCACAACACACAGCACCACATCCGCACTACACCAGGTCCCCCAGTCTCATGTCCTCCCAGACGCTTAGCTCCAGACAAGCTGAAGGTGGCTAAGGAGGAGTTCCAGGCCATGTTAAACGATGGTACCGCAAGGCCATCTGAGAGTCCGTGGTCATCGCCTCTACACTTAGCGCCGAAAAAAGATAACGGCTGGCGCCCCTGCGGTGACTACCGACAGCTAAATGCCCGGACCATACCAGATAAGTATCCGGTACGTCATATCCATGACTTCGCACACAATATCACTGGTTGTAGGATTTTCAGCACTATCGACCTCGTGAAAGCCTATAACCAAATACCTGTGTGCGAGGAGGATATACCAAAGACGGCAATCACCACCCCCTTCGGTATGTATGAGTTCCCGTATATGACTTTCGGTCTACGGAACGCCGCTCAGACATTTCAACGCTTCGTCGACGAGATGATGCGTGGACTGGACTTCGTCTACTGCTATCTCGATGATTTCCTTATCTTCAGCAGAGATGAAGTCGAGCACGAAAGCCATATCCGTCAGGTTTTCGCGAAATTAAAAAGTTACGGGATGGTTATAAATCCGTCCAAATGTGTTTTTGGTGTGCCGGAAGTTACCTTTCTGGGGTATCGTATTTCGGCGAGTGGAACCAAACCTTTGGACGAGAAGGTTCAAGGTATTCGCGATTTCCCCCCACCGAAGAACGTCAGAGCATTGAGAAGGTTTTTAGGCATGGTAAATTTTTATCGGCGTTTTTTGCCACATGCCGCAGAAACTCAATCTCCTCTCAATGCTCTCCTTATGGGAGCAGTCAAGGGTTCAACGCCTATTTCCCTAGCTGGCGAGTCTTTGAAGGCTTTTGTTGACACCAAAGAAAGCCTTTCAAATGCCGCTTTACTCGCACATCCTGACTGCCATGCCAAACTGGCCTTAGTTACGGATGCGTCGGATGTAGCCATTGGAGCTGTATTACAACAGCTGCAGGACAATGCATGGCGTCCGCTAGCATTCTTCTCCCGCAAGCTGAGCTCACCTCAGCAAAAATATTCACCGTATGACCGTGAGCTTCTCGCCATCTACGAGGCAATTAAATATTTTAGGTATATGCTCGAGGCGAGAGACTTCACGGTATACACCGATCACAAACCAATTATTTATGCCTTTACTGAGAGGAAACATAACTGCTCTCCTAGGCAGTTCCGGCAATTGGACTTCATTTCACAGTTCACGACCGACATAAGGCATATCTCCGGCAAGAACAACGTCGTGGCCGATGCTTTGTCTCGAATCGATGAACTGGGTGCTCCAATCGACCTAGCCGAATTGGCTACGGCTCAAGAGTCCGATCCTGAATTGTCCCAGTACCTGGAGGGCAATTCATCTCTTCGCCTCTCTAAAATACAATTACCCGGGAGTTGCATATCTTTGTACTGCGATACCAGTACACCAACTCCCAGGCCTTTTGTAACTCCGAAATTTCGCAAGCAGGTATTCCACAGTCTACACTCCCTCAGCCACCCTGGCGCTACCGCTACTGCAAAATTAGTAGCCGAACGATTCGTTTGGCCAGGTGTCAGGAGGGACTGTCGAGAGTGGACCCGTACATGCTTGCCATGCCAACGTGCGAAAGTTACAAGGCACGTGTCGGCACCTTTAGCCAAGTTTGACTTGCCACGTGCACGTTTCAAACACGTGCATATAGACCTCGTAGGACCCCTTCCTATATCTCAAGGACACCGTTACTGTCTTACTGCCATCGACCGGTTCACTCGTTGGCCGGAAGTGGTACCAATACCGGACATCACGGCTGAGACAGTAGCCAAGGCCCTATTATCCGGTTGGATATCCCGATTTGGATGCCCGGAGCATATTGTAACAGATCGCGGACGACAATTTGAGTCCGCACTGTTTCAATATTTGGCGAAAATTGCTGGGTTCCAACACAAGCGCACCACAGCTTACCACCCGGCGTGCAACGGCATGATAGAACGCTTCTATCGGCAGCTCAAAGCGTCGATCACGTCCCATGCTAGCCAAAACTGGACTGAAGTCCTACCTTTGGTGTTGCTGGGCATACGTAGTGCTTTTAAGGAAGATTTGCAGACCTCTTCGGCCGAGCTAGTGTACGGAGAGCCGCTAAGACTTCCCGGCGAATTTTTTGATCCAAGCACGCCGTGTACATCGGACGTGTCAGATTTTACGGCTCGTTTGCGCTCATTCGCCGAGAAACTTAAACCTGTGCCGGCCTCCCACCATAGTAAGCCGAGAGTCTTCATTTATAAAGATCTGGTATCCGCCAATTATGTATTTCTTCGTGAGGATGCTTCACGTGCCCCTCTTCAACCGGCGTACACAGGACCATACAAGGTCTTGGAACGAACCGACAAGGTTTATAAACTCCTGGTAAAAGGAAAGCCAGTCACCGTCACAATAGACCGTCTCAAACCCGCCTATGTGATGAGTGACGAACAGGAGGTATCGGCAGAACCACCTGTGCCACAGTTACCAGTTACACCTGTCCCAGACACCACGGCTAGGCAGGATACAATAATACCTGTCAAAACAGTGCCGATAACCACACGCTCTGGACGGCGTGTACATTTTCCAGATTTTTATCGCCCCTAACCTGGTCTCTGGGGGGGAGTCATGTGGGTACTCACCCACAATACAAACATACATTCATATATACAAACATACAGTCATACATACATTCATAGATACAAACATACATTCATACATACAAACATACAGTCATACACACAAAACAAACAACACAAATAAAACATTAATTGATGACCGACTCTTTCATCCGTCATTGACGCGAGTGACACAGCCGGTCATTTTTGAGTTAGTTCGAAAGTCGGTTACGCACTGCTACATGATGTGCGCAGGAGTGTGGGTAGCATCGCCACCCATCCCAATGTATGCGCGGCGCGTCGTTCGGGGCCCGAACACCCACGAAGGCACCCGATGTACGATTGCCGAACGTAACCGACCGCGCCGAAGTCGATAACCAGTCGGATCCTACCTACGACATACGCTGGAACGCAATAATTTGTACTCGCTCGCTAACGCAGTTATTGTTTGTGTTAACGTAATCTATTCTCTACTCTCTTTGTGTTATTATTTCTTTCTTGTGCTTCCTACTTCTAACTGTGAACTACTTGAACTGTCGCTTGCAACCCTTCCAACTTATTCTTCTTTGTGTGTAGTGGAACAATAATTATACTGTGAACTGTCTGTGAACTTTTACTTCTCTGCCGTACCCTTCTACGCTTCACGCTATTTTCCAACACTACATACTTCATCTACAATATTATCAAAATGATATATAATACTTCTACTCATATTATCTGTCAATAAAATATTTATAACTATTGTCACCATGCACCCCACGCTTTTTTTCAATAAAATATTTTTTTTTCTTATTTACACTATTCTTAATTCAAATTTATTTTCTATTTTTTAGTTGGATTTTCTATAAAGCGTGTTTTTTTAGTTGTTTTAAACTATTATTTATTTTTAATTTTTTAGTTCTGCTCTACTATTGTCCAACAGATGTCACTAAATAAACGAAAGCGCCATCTTGTGACAAGTAGGATTGTTTTACGCATAAGAGTAGCCAGTTTAGTTGTAATTCTACTATGGTCCAACAGATGTCACTAAAAATAAAAAACTATATAAATTGTCAAAAATCTATTTTGCAAATTGAATAATGGCATAATCTTATCAAATTAGTGTATTGGTATCGGTCCTCGACAAACCTACAAAGTTTGAATAAAATCTGACCGTTTAAAGTGGGTAAAAATCGCGCCCAAAGGAGTCGGAGTCGCAGTCGGAGAGTTACAAACATACAAACATACAAGTGAAGCTAATATAAAGCGTGTAAAAACATGATTTATGTTTTCAAAACAACTCACGTAAAAGTCACGTTTAATTTTGAATTTTCATATAATGGCCGCAGTGCCAGACTTAACTAGGCTAAACCACGTAACGGCTCTTTAGGGTACCAGTTTTGTGGAGCACACAAAGATTTGTTTCGGCCCGCGGATCAAATCCGCAATACTCCGCTACACAGGTTGTCGCCCAGTGAGCTGCGACGGCTGTCGAATACTTGAATCTGTGTGCATGTGTTGACAATACGCCGCGCGGTCTCGGGGCCGGTAGAGTACGTCACTCGCAGGATATGGGCACATAATACATGCAGCCGATTGGTTTAGTGCGACGGCCGGCGGGACAAAGGCAGCCCCCATTAGCAGCTATTGTGGAACAACGATACGTGCCGCGTTGGTCGTCGCGCACGTCCACCGCCGTGCCTCGCAGCCGCGGCATACCTACGAAGAGTTCGCTCTTTTTGCACAAAAACTAACATGTAGAGCATTGTGCGAGGCGAGGTTTGTTTGTCGCGAAGGGCCGCCGCGCCGAGCTGCGGCTGTTCAAACATCACTTCACTGTACGCCGAACACTCCGGCCGCACCGCATCGCCGGGTTCCGACTAATTTATCCCTTAGTGTCCCTAACCTGCGTCTACAATTCACTTTTCGAGTACTTCGAACACTATTTTTAATTCATAATTAACACGAGATAACAAAAAAACAATTATTGCCAATACGAACATAAAAGATTACGAACACCCTGGAAGGCGCTCGCAGAGAGTTTGCGAACTTTTCACAACTTTCATTAGTTAACATCATGGTCTTATTTTAATCTATTATATAAAAGAGAGTTGTGTTAGTTACACCATTTATAACTCGAGAACGGCCGAACCGATTATAATATTCTGTGATTTTTTGGATTTGTATCCGTTCCGAATAGCAGAATAACTATAAAAACATGGAAAAAGTTCACGATGAAGGAAATTTTTAAAGAAATTAATTTTCCCATACATTTGATTAGTAATTTTAAAAAATGAACATGGCGTTGCGTTTTTTTTTCCTTTGACAGCTGCTCTAGTTGCGCGCAGTCCCTGTGGCGGTCGCAAAGATTACCTATATTATAATCCCTTCCTAGCTGATTTCGGCCACGGCGGCCAATATCAACGGAGATCAGCCAGGTGCGCAGGAGATATTATAGTGCACAAGTGTGTGCGCAATACACAAGTGCACTCACTATTCCTTCACTCTCATAGTCCGGTGAGACAGCAATCCGACATGACCGGAGAGAGATCAGGCGCAGGACCAACGGCTTTACGTGCTTTTCGAGGCACGGGGCTATCACACCGAATACCGATGCGCTCAGCCGTTACACGATTAATTAGCATCTTTTTTGAGTTTTCACCAATTTTTATTCAGTTTTCGACCGTATTTGTATTTGAATTCGTTTTAATTAAGAGTTCGTATTGATTAATACCATGCCGCGATTTAGAAGTACAACAAGATCAAATCTTTTTCATAATCAAAAAAGTCTTTTATGCTGTGTGCCTTCGTAAACTTGGAAAAGACCTATGATCTATATTGCATAAGCTGTGGTCAACTTGTCATTAATGTATGGGTCTGAGGGTCGCCTGGTGACTAAAATTAAAAGGAGTATGCTGAGATAATTTAGGCACGTGGAGAAGATGGTTAAAAGACGAGTTACTAAAGGTATTTATCGAGCGAATGTGGATGGTACGGTAGGGGATGCCCATAATCGGCCAAATGTATGATGAGAACTATGAATGTGGAAGAATTGAAAGAGATGTCATTATCGTTCCATGTCGTGCTCAATAGTTTCTGCATCTCTCTATCTTTGTGTATGAATATATCACTCTCTTATTTAAACGCACCAAATTTCATTTCAGTTCAGCGGTTTAGTTTCTCCTTCCTTTTAACACCCTTAAATATGAGTTAATAAAAAAATTAACATCCCGTATTTGTTTTCAACGTTCAAGATATCCCAATACCGAATTTCATTACAGTCGGTTCAACGGTTTAGCATGTCCCCCCTTTTAGCCTCACAAGTTTGGGGTTGATTTCATTTTTAGAGCTCATACTATCCAAATCCAAAATTTCATTCAAATCGGACGAGCCGTTTCCGAGAAACCAATTACATATATATATATTGTTAGGATTTTAGTTAAATTTACTTTAAAAAATAATCAAAATTAGTTAAAAGATACTAAATTGCTCACAATAACCATAAACTGCACTTGATAGAAATAACTTTCAAAGAGTAGGTCACAAAATATTACCAGAACACTAAATTCCCATGATGATGTTCACGCGCGCACGTCTGCCGAGTGAATGCTCTGACTGACTTTTTTTTTTTTTTTATGCGGACCTAACGGCCAGTATCCTGACGAGAGTCGGCTTTTCTGGCCACACCGGACTTTAGGGTGAGCGCTTTTGGCACTCGCAACCCTTTAATTTAGGTGACCATGCTGAGGGCAACCCACTAACGGGTTACGGACCTCGGCTCAGGACGGTCACTGGGAGAGGATGAGACATCAGCGATTAATGGGGAAGATTGGTTTTTAACCTAATCCTATCCGTTGCTTACGTCGGCACGCGGGCCGGAACTGTTGCGGTCTTGTGCAGTGTATGAGTTTCAAGAACTCGTTCTTACGGCGGATGGCCAGAGTTATATCGTCCTCTGGATCGGTTAAAACTGAACGCGGCCGTCTCCATTTGGCGCGGTCGAATGGAGGCTCTGACTGACAGATGTCCACTCCTTTTATAGGGATTTGGTCGGTGCTTTCAGTGATTACTACCTTCAATAAATAAATTGACAGCTAACAATATATATACAAGTTTAGCGTGTTTAAATAAGAGAGTGATAAGCAGGCGTTGACGGGTTAAATTTGGTATGGGAATATCTTAAGCCTTTTTTTTTTCGCGGGGAAGAAACGCGTTATCGCTACCATCACTGGGGCGGTGAGTGGAACGGTTATGTTGGTTTCACACAGTCTTACAGCCCAATGTCGACACTCGGGAATATGGCATCATCCAAGCAAGCATTGGACCGAGTCCCTAATACTATGTACACCCTACACCGGCATACCAACCAAAACCCGCGGTGGCCTTCTTCGGCGCATACAAGACGGCCCCGGGGTATCTTGTTGCACTAAGATAGCTGCACCGGGACCGTCCCTGCGCAGTGCCATTGCGGCCCCTCTCTATACAAGGGGGCTAAGATGCCCCCCAACTCTAAAGGACGCCTTTGGCGTCTACGACAACGGGAGACCGACCACCCGCATTGTCGTCCACCTCGGAGTCGCTTAAGTTGGACTGAGCAGCCCCCCGCTGCTGGCCCCGCGACTCTCTCGAAGCCCCATCTAGTCGCCTCTTACGACAGGCAGGGTATGCCGTGGCGGAACTCTCTAAATGCCCCCGGACCACAGGGCACGAGGCGCCGGTCAGTCGTCCACCCGGCGCCTCCTACGTCTCCTCTGGCTGCGGGCGGGATCGTTCTGCTCACGATCCCACCCGGCGCTCTCCTTCCGCGAGATGACGCACTCGCTGAAGGAGACCATCGCTCGCCAAGACCTCCAGCCGCCAACCATGGCAGACACCACGGCCGGCAGCGAGAGATCTCCTCCGATGACTGCTCTAAGAGCGTTGCGTTGTAGATCCCAGGCTGGGCACTCCTCGAGAGTGTGTTGGACCGTATCCTCGCGGCCGTTGCCACAGTGGTGGCACACGGCGGACTCTTCTCTTCCGATCCGACACAGGAACGAGCCGAAACATCCGTGACCCGTCAGTACCTGTGTCAGACGGAATGTCGGCGCACCGTGGCGCCTGTCAAGCCAGCTTAAAAAGACAGGTCACACTGCCACGACCGTCCTTAAGCCCGCATTCGGCCTCTCCAGCCTGGTATGCCACTCCTCCATGGCGGCGCTGCGGATGGAGGCTAATTGGGCCTTGACCTCCCTCGGGGCCAGTCTCCGCCCGAGCCGGGATGCCTCCTCACACCAGAAGAATACTGACGAGAGGTATTTGGCATCCAATTCCCATGGCAGAGTACCGGCCAAGACGTAGGCCGCCTCGTGGGAGACTGTGCGGTAGCCCCTGATGAGTCGCTGCGCCACTATACGTTGTGGCTTGCGCAGTAGAGCGACGCATCGGGAATTCAGGGACTCGGCCCAAACGGGACAACCGTATAAGGCTATTGACCACACAATTTCAGCGTATAAACCTCGGCAAGGGTTACCGGGATTTTCCAAGTTTGGCAGCAGGCGACCGAGCTCATCTGCTGATGGGAATATCTTAAGCCTTGAAAATAAATATGGGATGTTAATTATTTTCTTTTACTCCTGACTAAAGGGGATAAAGGGGGGAAGAAACAAAAATCCCGAACCGATTGTAATGAAATTTTAGTATGGGGATATCTATAACCTTAAAGATAACTATGGGATATATATTTTTTAACCCTTAACTAAGGGGATTAAAAGAGGGGAGAAAATACTGTTGCTCCGATTGTATTGCACAGTATGGGGATATCTTATCCCTTGAAAAATAATACGAGATATTATTTTTGACTAACTCCAAAATGAGAGGGGTAAAGGGGTAAAGTAATTAAACTACTGAACCAATTCTATTTAAATTAGGTTTGGGGATCTCTTGAAACTTGAAAATAAATATGATATATTCAGTTTTTTATTAACCCTTAAATAAGAAGGTTAAAAGGGGAAATAAAATAAACCATTGAACCGATTATGGTGAAATTTGATATAGATGTACCTTGAGTATAAATATGGGATATTCATATTTGTTAACCACTAACTTAGGGCAGCTAAAGAGGGGAGAAACTAAACTGCGAAACAAATTATTAAGACCAAATTTGTTGCGGATTTAAATATCCATAAATATAGGACATTCATCTTTTATCAATTCGTAACCAAGTGAGACAAGAGATGAGAACTGAACCATGTATCTGCTCGTGATGTAATTCAATATGAAAAAAATATGAACACTGAGATTTAATATAAAATTTGAACCGCCGAAGAACCGATTTTTTTTTAAATTAGTAAGGTAACTGTAGGTATCGACTCATTTGACTTCAGCCGTGAATATTTTCTTGAAATGGAAATGATTATTAGGCCCTACTTTAAAGTAATAAATACCATGTATAGTATTAAAAAATCAGCGAGCAAGGTTCGGTCACCGGTCAAGGTTCGATCACCCAGGTACTCACTTATTAATTTTGATTTTTGTGCATAATATGTTGAGCTTAATTCATTTTGATAATTCATTTAATGTTAATAAAAATCTAATAACTTAACACAACATTCATTGTTTCTGAATCAATACGAAGTTCGCCGGGTCAGCTAGTTTATAATAACTGTAGACTTCCCTACTTTGTAAGTTCATAGTGACAATGGAATATGGATATAACTATGTATGTACAAGGTACACCGTACAACCGCTTGACTCGTGCCCGCCGCCGAGTGTCGTCGCGTCGCTCACCGCCCACTGTAATTCACGATAACTTTCTTTACAGCTGTGTGTTCCCTCAGTCCGTCGCGTCGTGTAGTAAACTATCTCGTTATATTATGTTATGAAGTATTCATAATATTATTTTGAATAATATTATAGCAACTCTCCGTTCTGTTCAGAGAGGGTCGCTGAGCGCGTTGCCGCATGTTTCTAATGTCGGCAGATTGTAGGAAATTTAGGTGACCTGGTTATCTAGTGGTAGTAATTAATGAGCGGCATGCGGTCGCTCATTTGCATGCCATTAGAAATAATCGTCGCAAGATATGGCGGCTCACACAATTTATTGTACACACGTAGAGATACGCGCCGTGCCTGCTGCCCGCCGCACGCCGCCGCCGGCCGAGCCCGCGCCGTGCTACATAGTCATATCATTATATCAAGTTTTCACATAACACGTAATTCATTAGTTCATATTTAAGCTCGTGCAATATGAATGGAAATCAAATCACTATCATGTGTTGTTTAATATTAACATAACGTTTTAATATGAGCCAGCAGCTGGAGGTACTGTAATAAGTCAAGCACTAATATCATGTAGGTATATACCTTCACGGTATACGCGTAGGCAACTCTATAATTTCGAAATTGTCGATTACTATCACAAAATTTCAGGTACCTAGTATCTATGCTAATCAAATATATATAGCAGTATTAAGATTGTTGTAAAATTTAAATAAATATGAAATTAAATGCTTCACTTTACAATCATGCTTTGGCAACACTAATTATTACCTACTTCAGAAATATGTTTTTTTTTGCAAAACCATCTTAGTAGAGACAGTTTAGGTGTAAATAGTAGATACTAGATACCTATAGACCCCGTGCGTAGTCATTATTTTTTCATCGCTTTAGTATTATAAGAGGAGTGCACATACTGCACAGTGCACACAGCGGAGACAAGCAGACAGTAGGCGTGAGTCATAACAGGCAAAATTAGATACTTGTTACATCTGTTCCAGTTACATTGAAATAACAGTTCCAAAATCCTGTTACAAAATAACAGGTTGTTACTTATTACTATATAGTGACTATTAGAACTTGTTACCGTTTGTGTTTTGACACACACACACACACAACACACTCAATACTTTCACACCTAATAAAAATACATTTTCTTTATTCATAGTTTTGTATGTGTTTAATTACATAAGGCGAGTTTATTTGTATAAAAAGCTACGTATATTGTTAGGGGAAGACACTGGTTCCTGAGATACAGCTAACGCTAGGTCAGGAACTAGGGTAACACCCATTATTTATGTCATATATTTTCTGTGCAAATAAACAATTTATTATTATTTTATTTCTCTTTATTTTCAATTTTCCTTTTTTTACATTTTTATATACATACTAAAAAAAACATTAATACATATTATAAAAATATAAAAAAGTGAATCACCCTCCGATGGCGAGGCTCAAGACCCAAGCCACCGGTGGTCAGGGATTCAAAGTGAGGAATCTCCTCACAATGCGTGCCGTGTCCAGAAGTACTGCTTTCTGCATCTGGCTCTTGGCCCAACGACCAATTGAGAGCCTCTGGAGGTGTTGGTCGAGACTCTTTGGTATCAACCCATGAGCAGAAACGACAATCGGAACAATAATTGTGGAGTCTACCTCCCACATGTCGGTAACCTCGTGAGCCAAATCTAAATATTTAGACATTTTGTCCTTTTCGGCCTTAACAAGGTTATCGTCATGCGGAATAGTGACGTCAACAAGTATTGCCCGGCGCGCCAATCGATCTACTATTACAATATCAGGCTTATTGGCAACAATAGTCCTGTCCGTGATAATAGATCGATCCCAGTACAGCGTTGCATGATCATTTTCGAGAACTGGTTGAGGCACATACTGGTAATATGGCACTTCAAGAGTCACAAGACCATACCGAAGAGCAACTTGCTGGTGTATGATCTTGGCTACTAGGTTGTGTCTATGCAAGTACTCGCCGTTAGCAAGATACTATATTATTATTATTACTAATATATTATTATTAATATACGTTATTATTATTATGTTGTATCTTTCCTGCGGGTAATCACGGCACGAAGGCCGGTCCTTTTGGAAGGCTTGCATGGGGATATGGATCCAACACGTAGAGGCCCCTTTAAGATACATTACTCTAGTTGGGGTGTGTACACCTTATAGGTACTCTCTCTGTCTGTACTTATGGAAATACAGCCAAAGACAGCGCCCGCAAGGTGCAAGGACTATTGCGGAGAAGATGGGAATTATACCGGGTCTATGGATGGGATCTAGCTGGACTGGTTGCTGGGCTATTGATTGAGACAACGGGACGCCTGCCAAGTAAAATGTCTCAATCATTTGTAATCAAGGCAGACGGTGACTTGCCCCCCCACTAGATGGGCATCCCAAAAAGTGGCGCATGCCAAGGACGCAACATCGGTGTGGGTGGCTAAAGGGTGTCGAGAGGTGTGCACCGATTTCACCATCGCGGGTCGCTGACGCGTCCCGGAGCGGGTTTCCTCGCTATTACGCAGCTTGAGCACTTCCACCCTGGAGCTCAGGTTCTTAGCTCTTGCGATTTCCACCATTAGCCGGCCAGTTAAGGCAAGCCAAGGGTCAGGGGGTCTCATTTAGCCCCCACGGAATCGGGGTACGCGGTGTCGCCACTCACCGTCGGCTCGCCACAAAGCCGCCCCTGCGGGCTTATTATTATTATTATTATTTGATTGTACCAAAAAAGTAGTTAACAGGTCATTATTGGAAACTGGTTATCTCTTTCTTACTCATAGGAATATCACATGTAAGACTAGACAGAAGCTTCAAAACTTACCCTAGATTTTAGAAGAGATATCCCTGAAATTCCTCAGATTTAAAAAAAAATACCTATATGAGCGAACATTATTATAACGAACTGATAACCTCCTCCTTTTGGAAGTCGGTTAAAAATGGCGTTTCACTTATTTAATAACGGAAAATAGGTACTCTAAACCTGGATCAACTTTTATATCGTCTAAAAACGATCCTTGCAACTGGCAATAGAAAAATTAACATGATAAATTTGATTTAATAGATAACATTTACAACAAATCGGTTGAATTTCCTTCAATAAATATAAATTGAGTGGTAAATATTAGTCAAAAAAAATTAAACCTTAAGCTTGATTTTACCCCAAATTTCCCTAAATCCCTTTCTATGGCAAAAAATCCGTTACAAAATTAGGCCATTTCCCCTCAAAAAGGAATAAATCCCTCAAAATGGAAACACTGACAACTACGCAAAAATGCTCGCCACACTGTTGCGGTCCAATCCGCCTATAATCGATGCTGAACATAACTGGCTGTCACTTTAACATATGTTATCTCTTTCTTACTAAGAGGAATGTCGCAAGTAAGACTAGAGAGAAGCTTGTGACAAAAGGTATAGAACGTTTTGTTATCATAACAAACTGGAACATATGGAACTGTCCATAACAGATTGTCACTAGTAACAGATGTTATCTCTTTCTTATTAATGAAAATGTCTTAAGCAAGAATAAAGAGAAGCTTGTTATTTTGTGTAAAAGAACTTTTGGACCGAAAATTTTGGTCACTTTGTGAGGTGTGGAACTGGAACTGCTTTTTTCAATTTGTTCGAAACAGTTATCGATTGCTATTTGTTTATAACTGTTATAAATAACTGTTACGATAAATACGCCTCACTCCTAGCAGACAGGCTCCCAGACAGTCCGGCTGCACCATCATTACCGAATGCGACAGTTCTCTGCACCTTACTACGCGACCCTAACTATAACGTATAAAACCATTGACTCCCGGTTCGCGATCGATACTGTATTGGCGGATAGTATCCAGTAATGGATGTTACAATTTAGATCCCGTACGGTTACCACGTTGCTCGGAGAAGCGAGAGTGGTTTTAGTAAATGGTGTTCGGCTGAGAGTTTATTCGTATGGTCCGCTCACTACACTGTTCACATCTCACACCTACATACGTTTATATCTTCGTCTCGCTCGGATAGATTTGTATTTGCTTCAGTTATACGTAATTTATATAGTTAATGGCGTTTTATTGCACTTAGCGTGCGTGTCTCCTTATGTCCCTGGAACAACACGTCACGTCGTATGGGAACTAAACATCGCTGCCACTTAAATGGATTGCATTCTACTTTAATTAGCGCCCACAATAATATGGTTTTTGATTTGTTATGATATAATATGACTGTGTGGTGTTTGTGTGCCGTAGTTTAATAGCGCGCGTGGTGCGACTACCGCGCTCAGGATTTAGATTAAAAATTAGACCAGACAAAGTAATATTAGTAAATATTAAGGTGTTTCATCGTAGTATTAAACCTGTCTGGAATTGTACGCAGATGGCCATAATATGTTTGCCCGTTATTAAATGAGACCTAACAGCTGATGTAGCGAGTGAAAGGTTATATTATATTGTGTGTCACGCCACTGCTCACCCCTGAAAAGAGGAAAAGACGCACCCCCACCCTTAACTAATTACTACTCCTCCTACACAATTTTTACTCTTATAAATGAGAAAATTTGTAAAGATTTAGATGTTTCTGAGGAGTGAACGCACAGACATCCACAGTTCACATAATATTTGAATCAAATTATTATACAATATTAAACGGAATAAAGTTTAATATTTTTCAGCAATACAATTTTAAATCTAATGGGTTTGTTTTTAGCGTGCTGAGTGATGCGCAACGAACATTAGAGCAAACAAATGACAATTTCAAAAGTCGTTGTTTTACCATTTGTTACATAGTGTTCAGGCGTTTGAAGATTATCAGCTCATTTCCAATTTAAAAAGCCCGATTGAATTTAAATTTGGTCTACCTACTGTGACTTCGGCAATATTTTTACACATGAGCTGATGCTGCAGCTTTAATTAGTCTGCGGTATACCCATCTCCTTAGCAACTTATAGCAGATATAGCGTGTTTGGGCTCATAAGGATGGTCTCATCGAGTAGGTGTTAGATAGTTGATTATAAAGGCCCCATGATGGAGAATAAGGTAATTTAAAAAGTTTGAAATAAAAATTAAATATAAATTAAAATAACCCCCGACACAAAAATCTCTAAAACGTAAAATAAATGGTCCGGAATTCGGTCCCCAGACGTGAGGACGCTTGGGTCAAAATATTACTAGGTACTTAAACGACAAAGACACTTTTATTATTTTACGTTTTAGAGATTTTAGTGTCGGGGGTTATTTTAATTTTAATTTAATTTTTATTTCTACCGCCATATCCGGCACAAATACTAGACTCCGGGCTGATACTGAATAGGAAAATCCAATATCGTTTTGGTCGACTCGGAGATCGAACCCGAGACCTCGCATTGCATTGCAGTCGTACCGTAATATAACTACGCACCTAAAGTATTTAATGTACAGACATGGAAAACCTACGATTTAATTATATAATGTATAGATAGATTTAATTGTAAACTCGTTCAACAGCAAACTGTGTTCTGTGCCTGTGGAGACGCTGAGAGGTCACAAGTCCAGCGCCGCACCGCGCCAGTGTAATATTTACATATCGAGGACCTTGTTATGTATCAGACACCGTGGCGGCTGGTCGGCCATCAATACACTAATGGTATCCACTGAGCAGGTATATCACGCGTATTAATTACTAGGTTACTTTTAGAGTGCGTAGCGATCATAAATAACCAGAGGTTCCCTACTTTCCATAGCCGCATTATTTGATGGGCGGTGCCGAACCACAAGAAGGCAATATATGTACTTAAATAAATTGTTATATACGTTAGCTAAAGACCTCATTAGACTTTTTACCATGACCTTGAAGAAGCCCGTTTAAAATATATAAATGAGTTAGAAATGCTTTAGCCGATATTATGACACATAGCATACCGCCTTCACTTCAAGAAATGTCAAGCTAAAGGAGACGAACATGAACAACAACAGTGAAAGATCAGTTTCGTGATTTTCGGCCCACTGTGCGGCGTGTGACGCGGTTTAGTGCCCGATGCGGCTCACGCTGATACTGTTGCACTCTCACGCTGCAATCTGTTTCTGTATTGTATATTGAATCCGGACTCAAAATAGCCGCGTTTTATATTATATCCAAGTCACATAAATATTTTGAATCAATGTAATTACAAATTATAAATATTCATTCTCGTTAAGATTAGTCAATGAAACGGAACGCTAATTATTGTAAATTAAAGTTATACAAAGAGTTCTAAGATAACTATACTGTTTAATGTCTTTGAAGTTATAGTTTTGTAAGCCGATGTACATACTAAGATGTTTCAATTTTCTCTATCGCACGGTATTCAATGCATCGAATGCAAGTGCATGACGCGTCGGTAGCGCGAGTTGCGACCGGTCGCGTGCGGTTCTGCAAAATATATTCTTACACAATATTCTTATAACGTACTGGCAAGGTACCGATATTTAAGGGTAGGAAATTACTAAAACTACTGTTTTGTTAAAAATATTTGTGTCAAAAATATTATTACGTCGTTGACGATAAATGCCAATGTTATTATTTGGCACAAAACTTATATAACGTTTTAGATTATTAGAGCAACAGAAGACTAGTAGTACTATAGAGTGTTTTAATACTTATTAACAACAGGATCGATTGGTATCAAATGTAATGGATGTATTGATTGTACACGTGTTGTTGGTATAAGTTACTTTATTATACTGAACTTACAACTATCTTACAACTGACTTATATACTAAATGCATACTACACTACACCTTCCCCCTTTGGGAAAAAAAATAAAATGTAACGATACATTCTTATTTTTTTTTTAAACTTATATAAAATTAAAATCTTATGAAATATAATATTAATCTACACTTTAAAAAAAACACTGCCATTAAATCATGCTCATATTTTTTTTTAAAATAACCTCTTTATATATTTTATTCTAAATCTATGTTATACCTACAGATCGCTCATCATAAATTTCACATAATGTTATAAAACTATTTATCTCCTTTTGCTCTATCATGTATGCTTTAAATCTTCCTTTATTTTCTACCTTACAATGCATTACACTATTTTCATTAAAGTCATTATTATTTCCAAGGTTCATATAATTCGACCCTTTATCTTTATTTCTTAACATCTTATCTTTTTTACTCACATTGTTAATAGTCAACATCTTATTAATATCATTGCTTTTATTCTTCATAATATCATCATTTCTTTTTCTATATTTCTTTTTAACTTCCTTGACTTTTACAATATCTATAAATTCATTATTTATTCTTATTCTTGGATATCCTACATTATATTTTCTTAATAATCTTATAAACTTCTTAATACCTTTTCTACTATTCTTATTTTTATTTATTTTTAATTCCTTAATATTTCTAATCCTACACAATATTTCTAAATCTTTTATAAAAATCTTACCTATCTCTAAAAACTTCAAGTCTAAATATATTTTCTTTTCTGAACTTGCATAAAAACAAAATCCTTCATTAGACCTAACAATTCTCTTACTTTTAATACTATCGTCTATATTATTATTTAAAATTAATTCTATATGTCTCGACTTCTTTACTATCCCTTTTTCTAATTTAATAACATTTTCTGTATGAGGTTCCTTTAAAATAAAAATATTGTCCTTCCCAATTTTTTTTTCCTTACTAGGCTCAATTAATTCTATTTCAGGTTCTAATGGCTCTATAACTGCAACTACATCAGGTTTATTTTCATTACACATATTTACATTCGTGTAATTAGCGGCTTGATTATTGTCACATACGGGACTAGCGTCGGAATCAAATTTCATTACGCTGTTTACTGGGTGGGCCGGGCTATACCCTGGACTCCTGGGCCGGGATTACCCTGGACACCGCTCGAACATCTTGGATATACCATATTTAGCTTTCTTCTTAATATTTCTTCTTAATTATTTTCTTATACTTCCTATTTATTTTTCTTCTTATTTTATGTTTCTTACATATTTTTTCAATATTTCTTCTATAGTGTATTTTCTTAAATTTTCACTTTTCGTTCTTCTTTCGACGATTATTAATTTTTCATATTTTATAATTTTCGCCTTCTTTCTTCATTTTTCTATTTCCATATTCGTAAAAATATATTCTTCCTATTTTCATTACAATTTTTCAATTTATAAATCTTCATTATAACATAAAAAAATATATTTTCTTCTTTAATTTTCATTATATCAATGCGCGCCGCGCGCTAGCGCAGGGCTGCGCCGACGCGACTGGCAGGGTCGCCATGTAATGGAATGGATTGATTGTACACGTGTTGTTGGTATAAGTTACTTTATTATACTGAACTTACAACTATCTTACAACTGACTTATATACTAAATGCATACTACACTACACAAAAAAGATTTAAAATCTGCGAATGCACACCTTAATGTCTTTAAAAATGATGGTTAGTCTCTTAAGAAAGTTTTCTTTTAGCTACAGCGGTTAAGGTAGAGCTGCCTTTGCTGCCCGGTCACAAAAATCCACTATGTAATGCATCAAAATATTTTTTTTTGACATAACTTAGAGCTCTTTGGTCTAATCATAAAATGTATGCGAAGGAGTTTTATCCTATATTTATTTTCATCAGTATTCATCTAAAGCTTTCACAGACCCAACCAAATCAATCTCCGGATTATTGAGGCATATCTTTAAAATGACGACATAGGTTCCTACATAGTATGTGTTTATAGTTGAAATTATTCACAGAGTGTCCATGCTAAAACTGAAGCGAAAACGGATTATCGTTGTTAACAAAAATGACTAATACTTCGGACAATCCAATAAGCCCGTAAAGCGAGTAAGACTTTTAACGTCGGCAAAGCCACGAGTAACACCTAGTTAGACATAACTGTTGTATGGCGAATGGTTTTTTTTTTTTTATAGCATAGAATGACGAGACGAGCATGCCGTTCGCCTGATGGTAAGCGATACGACCACCCATAAACAGTAGCAACACCATCCAGCAACTTGTCTTACAAAATACTGTGTGGCATTCCACTGCGCTCGTCATCCTGAGACATAAGATGTTAAGTCTCATTATGTCCAGTAGTTATACTGGCTACAATGTCCTTCAAACCGAAACACAACAGTGCATGCACTGTTGCTTGGCGGTAGAAATAGACATTGCGGTGGTACCCACCCAGACGGCCTCTTACATAATGAGAGACCTACCACCAGTAATGAAATGGTTTCTAATTTCTGCGTATTCAGGCATCTGGGTCACACTCTAATTTTCAATTTAGTTTAGATTTCTAGGTTAGAGAGCAATGACCATCTTGGAAAACAATTTGACGGGCTGTACATAAAATGATGTAAATAACAAATGAGTAGGTAACAATTGTGCTCAAAGGTTATTTATGTGCAATAAATAGTGGTAGTATCTGCGTTCGTGTATGTTAAAACATAAAGTAATCGTATTTTAATATCCTGAACAAGAGTGCGAGTTTGGCAGCCATTAGCTCAGGCATTGGTTCACGAGGCAAACGCGTACTATGCAGTTCCCACCGGCCGCAGCACGGACCCTCCACTTCCTGATCCAGTCGCGCGCCGCACCGCTATCCAAATACAATATTTCCATTATGGCATTAACAGGGACATGTTCCCTGTGTGTGTGCGTGTGTGTGTGTGTGTGTGTCTATATGTGTGCGTGCATAGTCGCGACCGTCAGCGCCGAGCCCTGCGGATGTGCGGTGTTAAGCGACGCTCCGTGTTATTACATACCGACTATCTATTTTTGCCTACTGAACATGCCAATATCACCCTTATACTGTACTACAAAGGTTTAGTGGAATGTCTACATAAATTTGTGCAAATGCGGTTACAGTTGCCTGCGGTCTGATGCCGTACTATATGCGTTTAAAGTAGAAGCCTCGGTATGAAATGTTAGCCAAACTGGCGCGCTGCCGCCGCGCCCGAGCAGCCGCAACAAAGTAAGTAACTAAGTACCGCGCGGTGGGAGCGGCTGAGAGGAGGGAGGGGTTCTGTTATAAGTTGGGGCTTTATAAACATTATTGCAATTGAGAACTATCAAAAACTTATTTACGTTGAAGCAAAGGGCGTTGTGAAGTGACCTGTCTGCGCTTAGTATTAGCGCGTGGTTTTAGGTCACGTCGAGCGGTGGGTGATCATAGTGTAGCGTTGATAAGCAAAAAACTATCACCCGCAGGCAGGAGGGTGTCGATTGAAAAGGGGGAGGGTGCTAATTTCAACGACAATTCAAAGTTTGCAGGGAGCCGCGGTGCGGTGTCACGGTATAACTCGCCAGGCGAGGCCGTACGCAGTGTGTACACAGCAACCCCTTCAGGGAACTGGCGCGAACCAGGCATTCTACCCTACGTTTATTATTAGCATGTGTATTGTATGTTCTAGTGTTGACCCAAAGGTAATTATAACTTTTTCGCTAGTGTAACGTGGGTTGGCAGGTCCGCCGCGTCTGTTCCAGAGCGGTGTATTTCACGGCACGGCATGCTCATGACTTGATATTGGATGAGGAGTATATCGTGAGTCTTCAGGCGATTGATGATCTGGAGGAGGCTCCATATCCTCAAGCGAGTGAAAGTAACCCATACCTTCAATAATTAGAAAGGCCGTTTCCAGAACTTGCCAAGCCAGGTGTACTGTTTCCCTGAATAAATGATATGGTAGTTAGTATCGCGTATGAAATGTGCGTGACGCCTCACGGTCAGCAGTTTTAGGGCGTGATTCCTAAACTTATCTGTTACCGTCGGTTTCAAAGCGCAAATGAACCAATCGTTTGTTTGATATGTCTACCATCGCGTATTTAACGATTGGGACAATTTATTGTAATCTGCCAGAAGTTATCCTTTCCCATACGCACGCTATTGAGGCGTTGACATGGAATCAGTTTGTTTACAAACACATTTTATATCTAAATACCTGTGTTCAGTACATCATGTGAGCAGTCGCATCACCTATTACAAACATAACACGTAGTCCTGATTCCACAATAAAATATGATTATGTTGGCCTAGGTACCGATCAGAACTCAGAGTCTATTGACCCCTCATAAAATATTAGCAGATTCTTTGATTAATTATATACCTAGATAGACACTGAACGTTTCAAACGCGTCGAAAAAAATAGAGGTGAATAGTTCCCCACTAAATGAGTTCGAGTGAATGAATTTTTGTTGTTTTTCGTGGATATTATTATCTCCCCGTTTTAATAGAAACCATGTAATAACTGGTATCATTATGCGCGCATACAAGGATACGCAGAATGATGCAGCGATAGCGTATGACACAGCTGTCACGCATACTCGCTTAAGAAAAGTTGTCCTGTTTGTTTTAGTTTCACTGTAGCGCGTCACTCTATCTAGGTATATAATTAATCAAAGAGCAGATTATACAAACCACCTTAGTGCGAGAGTACACATCTCATCCCAGTCGTGCGTTGTCACGTCGTCGGCTGTTACATGTACAATATTGTTAGGAGATTTTATTCGAATTTATTATTAATTTATTATTATTTTAATTAATTATTAGTTTACTGGTAGTAGGTCTCTCATATGTAAGAGTCCGTCTGGGTGGGTACCACCGCAATGTCTATTTCTACCGCCAAGCAGCAGTGTGCATGCACTGTTGTGTTTCGGTTTGAAGGACATTGTAGCCAGTATAACTACTGGACATAATGAGGCTTAACATCTTATGTCTCAGGATGACGAGCGTAGTGGAATGCCACACAGTATTTTGTAACTCAAGGTGTTGTATGGTGTTACTACTGTTTATGGGCGGTCGTATCGCTTTCCATCAGGCGAACGGCATATTCGTCTCGTTATTCTATGCTATAAAAAAAAATGGGTGAGAATGCCCCAAACCCCAGCGCTGAGCCAAACTACAGAGTAGATACGAACCGGCCGTCCCACCGCGAAGAACCGCGAGCGGCCGAGTGTCGCAGGAAATCAGGTTCCGCTCTGTTTGTACAATAGCGAGCGCCAAACACATTGCAGTCAGTCGCTGGCCGCGCCTGACGGCTTGATGGGTCCATCAATCATCAGTCAACACACAGACGTGCTTCCCCTCCCGCCCGGCGCGTCTACACCGCTATTGAACTTATTCGTTATTAAAGTCGATACCCAGAAGTTTTTATTACAGTTGTAAACAGTGGCTATGGGAAATATCTTTAAAAATAACTTTACGACCGGTTTTGGTATAAATAAAAACATTTGAAGTAATTCCTTTGAGCGAAGTTTCACGGTTGTTGTTTACAAGTTCGCCGCGGGCTCCCCTGAAAAAACATCGGCGGCCGAGCGAGCGCGACCGCGTGCCAAGTTTGTGAGAAAACATCCGCGGGGGGCCGCCACTGTTGCCATGCACCTCTCGTCAAATACCGCGATTCCAAAAAAAAATGGAATTGGCACGTAGCAATTGGAACCCACACTTCGGCTGCCCTCTACTCACAAGTAGGATATGCGCCTGTTTCTTCCATGAAAATTTTAAATCTACTCCAATATTTTCAACTCAGATGTTAGAAAGTAATTTTCAAAGTTTATATGTGTAAATGTTGAAAAACGGGGCATACTGCAAAAATGAGACATCTGGCAACACAAAGCGCGAGGCGCGTCTCCCGCCAGACCCTACTCACCGATGTGAAATGTCGCGGCGATGGCTTTACTCATTTTCCAGCACTTTTGTGTGTAAACAATGTCACAATACAATACAATTCGTGCATTTTATGGAAACACCAACCACGCTGGTATATGAGTGATGGAGCTCTATTATCATCATTTGCGTATGAACAACCACCACCACGGTAGAAACGCAGACTTCACGAAACTCTTCAGCTGAGAATATACTTCAAATAGTTTTTTCGAAGCAACCGTGATACCTTCGTTGAGCCTCGGCCCAGGTCTACATGCACTCAAGGCCACTATAGTAGATGTGGGCCTGGCTATATCTACTACCAATCATACAAATATTTTGTATCCACCTTTAGTTACGTAGAAACATTACCGTGGATAAATTCATCAGTCCCCCCGGTTCTGCCATGTTATGAGAATATTATGGGTGAGGCTCGTACATAAAAATTTACTCCAGTGGTAGGTAGGTATGTTTGTCATAAACAACGTCGACAGTTTATACAGCATATTTATGTTTTACTTAGGGAAGTTTGAGGTTGAGTTGAATAATATTATTTACGTACTGTCCTCGAGATACGACGCTGACGAACCAATAAGATAAATCTATACAAAATAATTCCTACAACTATAAGCAATAATAAAGTACGAAGCCAAAAGGGGCTCTTCAAGCGGCGAATGAATGCTCGAGCAATGCGCTCTGACGTGCAGGACGTGTAATGTGTATAACGTATAAAGAGTATTTCATATTATCATTATAACCACACATGTTGTATGGTGCGTCCGTTGCGTTCAGACACCAAGCGGATTGAAGAAAAGACTTGTTTAAATTAACTGGTATGATAATATTTTTTTTTATGATATAGAGGGCAAACGAGCATACGGTTCACCTGATGGTAAGTGATCACGGCCGCCCATGAACAGTTGCAATACCAGGGGCCAAAGTGATGCGCTGCCGGCGTTTTAGATATTTCGAAGGTATGGGAAAGACTTCCCATTCCACGGTGGCCCAATCCGGGTTGCCGTCTGGCAACCCGGATTGGGCCAGCTTGCAGCCTTGCTCTTTAGCGTGGTGGACTGAGGCCTACCCCTCTCGGTATTAGAGGAGTGGGAGCCCATGCCCAGCAGTGGGACAAGATAAAATACAGGACTGATATGTTATTATGTCAGAAACGACTACAATTAAGTCTTTAACAAATTAAGTGAATATAATCGTAAACTTACATTATAATATTATAATAAGCCCTATCGATCCGTCAAAAATAAGTATCATGTCGCGTTGATTGACATACAGTAAACAGCAGACGTTCATGCACAAAACCATAGATTTTAAATACAAAACGAATGCCATGACGGTTTCTTGTCACCACGGCCACGTGCGTGGACCAAACGACGCGACGTACAATATGCAATATTCGATTCTTCGTAAGGGCTCATGCACATAAACACGACACGGCGTCGCGTCGTGGGACGGCGCGACGTCGTGTCGTGTTTATGTGTATGAGCCCTAAGCAAGTGCCTAAGTAGGCATTAGGACAAGCTCTTTTAAGAGACAGTCCTTTGTCGTGTATGACCAGCTGATTGAAAAACGATCAATTTGAATGAGTGGCGGTAAAGTGTTGAATGGAATCATCTGGCGTGTCGGAATTACAACCGCTGAGATTGGAGTGACGCACGGCGGTACAACACCAATACAAAGTTGCATCAAAAGCATGCGGGTCACCTCACCGCGCCGCCGTGTGCGACACCAATCCATGAGTTATAGCCGCTATTGTAGTTGGACTCGTAACAACTACATTTTATTATTCTCACAAGTCACAGCTTAGTTGGAATAACTTTGAATGAACTTTAAGTGTCTTCGTGGTAGAGCCTCGCATCCGTATCGACCGCGCATCCGTCAATCTCAGTGACCTTCAAGAAATTAACAGCAAAACTGCCCCTTGCTATTAGTTCAGTACATATTAAACTTTCGTGGTGTTACTTAGATCAGACAAATTCATAAATACTGTGTGCAAGGCTGAGTCCAGCACGACTCTATTATTTATAACTTTACATTTAAAAGTGCAACTCATAATGGCTGTAGTCGCTAGTACTAGAATCCACGTGACATGTTATTTTAGTGTGCGGTACACACTGCACAATATTATTATCATCATCACCCACATGATGTCAGATTTCCAGGCGGACCTGTAACAAACTTATATTAAGTGAGAATTACATCAAACGTTCTATATGTTTTGATATATCCGTGCTATCACTCGTGACCACGGGAGAGAGCTGACTTCTCTCAATGGACGTGAACGAACCACATCACATCAGAAATAGCTCTATTGACCGTAGCTGGTCACTGTTGTTGTTGTATTAATGTACCTAAAGACGTTCAGTTCCATACTGTCTCTGCTCTCAATCCGCTCTGGGAGTGATGATGCGAGGGTAAGGACACCGCACTGCACCACTCCGCGCTCCGGTGTGTCGTGCGAGCGGCCCGAGGAGCTTTATAGTGAACTCAACTTCACACCAGATACCAGATTTGTACCCCTCGCAATCATTTTAAATCGGTTACCATGACATTGGACGGTTTGATAGTGTTTCCTAGTTTGTTTTGACTGTATGTAGAGCATATTATTGCAATTCAATACGAAATGTTTCGAATATGGAAACAAAACGTGATCTTTTTGCTAATCATTATAACGCATATACAACGATGAATACGAGTGTCGTGAACACAAGGCTTGTATAATAATGTGGTCAAAAGGGTTTAGTCTATTTAATTATGTATAATCAAGAATAAAAAATATATCTATCGAAACGTTCCACACATGCGACCGCGATCATTATTCCCCGGGTATCGACTCTGTGATACAGACAAGTGACTCTGTGTAAAATTTTACATTCGGTACCGCTACCAGTAAGTGTGCACTGCGGAATTATATTATCTATTACGTGAAAAAAATGAACAATCTTTTCGGGTATAAGCTATTTTCTGCTATTTGCTGATTATGTACCAATAATTCTGTGTGTAAATTTATCTTTCAGAGAGTGTAACCTAACCAGAAAATTTCATTTTTATTTCTATTCTAGACACTCTATAGTCATGATAAACCCTTACGATTTCGCAACGCAAATGTGTCACGTACAACTTCCTGTTTAAGAAACAATTGTCCCACCGCCCACGCATTGCAGAGAAGAGATTGAGTGTCCATGTATAATCAGCATGCCGGGCCAATCAACAGTGAAAACAGTAAATCAACGTTACAACCAGCGCATAATTTATAGCTAATTAAAAGTGGACAGCGCGCGCGCATGATTCGAAGCCGGTACCTTTCACTAGCGTGACAGTGTACTGTGTGCGCCGCGCCGTGCGGACCGCGGGCCGCGGGCGATGCCAGACGGCTCGGATACATGTGATAACCTAATCTGTGCGTTACGATCGCAGTACCAGCATTTGAATCAATTGGCGAGTAACTCGACGAGTAACAGATTAAGGGCTCTTTGCGCGATAACCAGGGGAAATGGGCCCCACAAAATGTCACTAGATATAGAGCAGCTATACTCCGCATCAAATGACAATACCCGCCCGTGACGTGCCATTTCTCATAGCTCGCATAGTTAAAGATACTCATACGGTCGAGGATCGTTTTTTAATAATGATAAAACACTCAATAATTAAACAATGTGCCTATCTCATAATAATAATATACCTATAAGTTGTGTATCACGCATCGTGATGCAATATCGATTATCAAAACACTTCCATCCCACAGCAAACACTTACAAAATCGAACCCAAGACCTCTCGTCTGGCAGCTTGTTACAGTGTGTGCATATCAGCCACCTGCTCGTGTCGCGTCCTTTACTTCGAGGAGCAACATTATCGCATTTTACTCATGCTGCTCAATGCATCCGCTGAGACTACTAGTAATGGTGCTCGCTTGCTGACGCGCTGACTAACAGAGTGTAAGATGCAGATCTTATAGTGTATATTAATACAACCAATTAATACAGAGCTACGCAATGAGAACAAAGCAAGTTACGTATTTAACTATACAATAAAAACATGCTGGCAGGTAGTTGTTTCTTATGTGACCGTCTGGATGGGTGTCATCGCATTGTCTATTACTGAAGCCAAGCCGCAGTGCGCAAGCATTGATGTGTTACAGTTCGAAGGACATTGCTTTGCAAAATAAATTCTTAGGACATATTTTTACTGTGTATGGACAGTCCTATCAATTACCATCAGGCGAGCGGGGTGTAATTTGGATGACTTGATAAAGGTCGCAGGGACACACTGGAAGCAAGCAGCTTTCAACAGGTCTACCTGGAAACCTTTAGGGGAGGCCTATGTTCAGCAGTGGACTTCATGTGAGTGATGAAGAGCGGCGTGTGATTTTGATCATTTAGTTGTATAAAACACTTGGTATGTCACTAAAATAAAAAATAACACTACATATATAATAATAATAATAATACCAGCCGTATATTATATACTGCCCACTGCTGAGCACGGGCCTCCTCTACTACTGAGAGGGTTTAGGCCTTAGTCCACCACGCTGGCCTAGTGCGGGTTGGTAGACTTCACATACCCTCTAAATAGATTATAGCACGTCAAATGCCAGGTACATAGTTACGCCTCCCCATGAACACTAGATTATTCGAAGAATCGCAAGTGTATTGCCGATCTGTAATGATGAAACTGGAACCCTCCAGTTTATTTACCGTGTACCTAGCTTTTAAGGTTTCGTAGGAGCAGTAATTTAGACATAGCATAACCTAATTTACTCGTCGATAGACTAGTTAGGAGTGGAATGGTCTGCAGAAACGAATGTCCACAGGTTCAAAGCCCAAAGGCCTCTGACTTTACTAAAAAGTGATGTGTGTATTGTGTGTGAATTATCTACAAAGAATACATAAATCACTATACCAGCCTGTATTATATACTGCCCACTGCTAAGCACGGGCCTCCTCTACAACTAAGAGATTTTAGGCCTTAGTCCACCATGCTTGCCTAGTGCGGGTTGGCAGACTGCACATACCTTCGAAATTCAGAGAAATTCTCAAGTATGCAGGTTTCCTCACGATGTTTTCCTTCACGGCGCACAATTAAAGTTTAGCCGTTAGGATGAGCAGAACAGAGGGCGGTAATTAGTTTGTACTCTACAGCTAGTTGCGCACTCCGCACTCGCTACATAATTCACAGATAGTTTATCTACTGCGCACTCTGTACATAGCGCGGCGTCCGCTCCATGAAGGAAACACCGCGCTGATACAAAAGGAAGTCAGATAATATCTTTGTAAAGAAAGATCATTGTTCGTAAACTGAGGTAACTGTGGCGCGCGGCAACAAGCGCTCCGAGCGTTGCGAGCGGCTAAAGCGCTGCACTGTGAGCGCAAGCGCTCTAAGCAAAGTAAGCTCTAAGCGGCTCAAGCGTTCTGCGGTGTAGTGATTCCATTATCGCTCTATCCGGCCGCCTCGCGTCGCGTCGTTGCAACTCCAGACGCGGCGCGCATCCACGACTCAGGCGCGCTTTCATTTTAATTCTTTTCTATTAAGCAATTCATTCGGAGCACTGGAATTTGCAGCGCAATACGAAATAGCTCTAAGCAACCTGTGGATATTAAGGCGATTAGCTGTTTATACTGTTGGCTTTATTTAGTGTTGATAATAAACTTGGCTCGGATGTAATATATGTAGCAACAAACCCGGCGCAAATGTAAACCCTACAACAATGACAAGCATCATATAATTATTTAATGATTCTTAGGTTACTAACGATATTTAAAATCTGGACTACTGATCTATATTGTAGTAAATTGAGTAGGTAGGTGCATTATATTGTATGTTCATTATGCCTTTAGCTGGTCACCTCTCACAGCAGTTACCACATGTAAAGTGTCCAGGCTCGCTCGAGTGGAGTGAGACGCGCGTTGAGCGGGTTCCGGCGCGCGCCGCCCGCCCCGAGCTCCGCCGCTACGCGCTGTTTATATTTAGCCACCGTTTAAATTTAACTTCATAACAAATATATGTGTCAAGATTACGTGGCCTCTGTCACGACTCACGGTTAGATCGGTACTTATCGCGCATTCCGTTACAATTCACATATTTGTTCGTACACAACTTATTAGGAACGAAATTCAGCCGTTAAGTACAATAAATAAAATTATCTTAGTTTAAAGCTTGGCTTATGTAAAGATACCAACAGTGGCGCCTTTATTCAGGCTTCAGTGTTAACGATTATAGAAAGGCATTGTACGGATTCGTACATTGAACTGTGTTACTTACAGTTTGTGCTGATACTACTTTTTAGCACGACAAATATTTTTTATAATTCGCGTGATGGCGACGCGACGCAACGCTCTGCTATGACCTGCGCTAATTAACATTTTTAAACCAACGCAAAAAATTATTTCTGTGGAACGTTTTTGATACATCTGTGTGCAATACCATACGCCGACCCGAACACTCGTCTCGCACCAGATTAATAATCGCTAAACTATAACTGTTGTGATTTAACAATAACTCGGTGAATATATCGCAACTTTAAGTTTACTTCCATTACAGCCCGGGACTCGCAACAGATCTACATACACCACTGCTCCAACGAGTATCTAATGTCAATGAACAGGCATCTTGGTTTCGCCCCAGGTTAGGTAAATTAAAACGTGTGCACTCAAGTCCCGACGGTATTTCCGTCTCATTGTGTAGTACGGGTGAGCTTACCACTGCACCATGCACAATAAGTTTCCGAGCAAGTCCTCTGTATGTAAAAATCAAAACACTCACACAAATTGTTTGACCAGGACATTTCACATTGCACAGACGCATGAGGCGATTACCTGTAACCGTGTTAATAGTTATATAGATAAGTAATGCGTGCACCGCCACACGCGCCCATAAATCCATCACCTGGCGTCCACTCGAGTGCGCTGTGCAGGCTGGATGTGCAGTTACTTTGTGTCGAACTCAATACATAGTGCCTATAGCCAGTGTCGGGGTTATTCTCCTAGTAAATGTTAGTCACTCTCTTATTTAAACGCGCTAAACTTGGATATATATTATATAACGGCGCGTGACATTTTCAAATAATTTGCGTAAACCAGGTGCTCCGCATCACGGAGCACGTTTACGACAAATTCCAACGCGGCATGCCTACCGGTGCTCTTTTCTTCGATATTGAAAAAGCATTCGACAGGGTGTGGCACAACGGCTTGCTTTTCAAGCTGTACACGCTCAACGTGCCCACTCATCTCGTGCACATCATACGAGACTTTTTGTCGAATCGCGGCTTCAAGTATCGCGTGGAAGGAACTCTCTCTTCCCGACACTCCATCACAGCCGGAGTCCCGCAAGGCTCCGCTCTCTCCCCTTTCCTTTTCTCGCTGTACACCAGCGATATCCCTCAACCTAAGAACGCCCATCTGGCGCTCTTCGCGGATGACACCGCAATCTACGCCTCACGTAGAGACCCCGACGATGTGGTGCGCGATTTGCAGGCCGCCGCCGACAAGCTCGGTGAGTGGTTTCGCAAATGTCGAATCACCGTCAACCCTACAAAGAGCCAGGCTATCCTGTTCACTTTGAAAAGGAAAGTCCATGTGCCTCACTACTCAGTCCGCATGTCCAACCAGGTTATCCCCTGGACGGCCAAAGCCAAGTATCTAGGAGTGACCCTTGATCAGAGTTTGACCTTCATCCCACACGTAAATGCGGTACGCGCGCGAGCCGCATTCGCGATGAGTCAACTGCATTGGCTCATAAACAAAAATAGTAAGATGTCCATCCGCAACAAGATTAGGATCTTTACCACGTGTATTAGGCCGATTATGACATACGCGTCGCCCGTGTTCGCCCATATACCGCCTGCTCGTCTTAAGCGTATGCAGGTATTGCAAAATAAATTTCTCCGACACGCTCTTGGTGCCCCGTGGTACGTTCGCAATCGCAACCTCCACGTGGACACCAACATGCCGACCATCAGGCATTTTATGCAAACGACCAGCAGACGCTATTTCGATCGGGCGGTAAATCACCCTAGTTCGTTGATCCGCAAAGCGTCCGTTTACACTCCATTCGACCGCGCCAAATGGAGACGGCCGCGTTCAGTTTTAACCGATCCAGAGGACGATATCACTCTGGCCATCCGCCGTAAGAACGAGTTCCTGAAACTCACACACTCCACAAGACCGCAGTTCCGTCCTCGCCGTCGAGGACCTCGCCGCGTTCCCCGTCGCCCCCCCGACCCCCCTAACAGTTCCGGCCCGCGTGCCGACGTAAGCAACGGATAGGATTAGGTTAAAAACCAATCTTCCCCATTAATCGCTGATGTCTCATCCTCTCCCAGTGACCGTCCTGAGCCGAGGTCCGTAACCCGTTAGTGGGTTGCCCTCAGCATGGTCACCTAAATTAAAGGGTTGCGAGTGCCAAAAGCGCTCACCCTAAAGTCCGGTGTGGCCAGAAAAGCCGACTCTCGTCAGGCTACTGGTCGTTAGGTCCGCGTTAAAAAAAAAAAAAAAAAAAAAAAAAAAAAAAAAAAAAAAAAAAAAAAACAAATAATGAAAATCAGTTAATTTTAGGTGTTATAAATTATTTTGTTATTATTTTAATCGTTGGTAAATGTTTCTGTTATTATTATTTTATTAAGAGCGGGTAACACCGAATGGAGTTGCGTAGATCATGGCTGGCGAACGTCATGTCATATTCTTCTTGACTAGTTGACAGCGGTCGCACGTTGTGATTATTCGCAAACCCATTGGCTCTGAATTACTTCTTATTATTGTATTCCATCTAATTATAACTGCTTAAGTGAATAAATGCCTGAATAATTAAAATAGTGAAAAGTCAACATTGCAGTCTATTTATTTCAACGTTCCATGAAGTTTAACGCCCACCATGGATTCCCGTGCTGACGAGCGCACTAGTCAACAACCAGATGCGACAGCGCGGCGTCCCGACGTCCCGACACATATATATATATATATATATGTGTGTGTAATTGGTTTCTCGGAAACGGCTCGTCCGATTTGGATGAAATTTTTGATTTGGATAGTATAAGCTCTAAAAATTAAATTGGGGTATTCAGGTTTTTTATCAACCCCAAACTTGTGGGGTTATATCGGGGGAGATGCTCAACCGTTGAACCGATTATAATGAAATTCGGTATTGGGATATCTTGAACGTTGAAAATAAATATGGGATGTTCATTTTTTTATTCACTCTTATTTAAGGGGGGTAAAAGTAGGGAGAAACTAAACCGCTGATGCGATTGTAATGAAATTCGGAATGGGGATATCTTAAACTTTGAAAACAAATACGGGATGTTAATTTTTTAATTAACTCCTATTTAAGGGGGGTAAAAGGAGGGAGAAACTAAACCGCTGAACCGATTGTAAAGAAATTTGATATGGGGATATTTCAAACCTAGAAAATAAACATAAGATGTTATTTATTTTATTAACCCATAATTAAGGGGGTAAAAGGGGAGAAATTAAACCGTTGTACCGATTGTAATTGAATTTGGTATGGGAATATCTTAAGCCTGGAAAATAAATATGGGCTGTTAATTATTTTCTTTTACTCCTGACTAAAGGGGATAAAAGGAGGGAGAAACTAAACTCCGATTATAATGAAATTTGGTATGGGGATATCTATAACCTTAAAGGTAACTATGAGATATATTTTTTTAACCTTTAACTAAGGGGGTTACAAGAGGGGAGAAAATACTGTTGCTCCGATCGTATGACACAGTATGGAGATTGGGGATATCTTGACCCTTGAAAATTTGTATGAGACATTATTTTTTCACTAACCCCAAAATGAGAGGGGTAAAAGGGGAGATAAATTAAACCGACTCTATTTAAATTTGGTTTAGGGATCTCTTGAAACTTGAAAATAAAACACATTTAGTTTTTTATTAACCACTAAATAAGAAGGTTAAATGGGGTCAGAAAATAAACCGTTGAACCGATTACGGTGAAATTTAATATAGATGTACCTTGAGTATAAAATGGGATATTCATATTTATTAACCACTAACTTAGGGCAGCTAGGGCGGAGAAACTAAGCCGCGAAACATATCATTAAGACCAAATTTGGTGCGGATATAAATATCTCAAACCATGATAATAAATATAAGACATTCGTCTTTTATCAATTCGTAACTAAGTGAGACAAGGGATGAGAACTGAACCACGTATCTACTCGTGATGTAATTCAATATGGAGAAATTATGAAACCTGAGATTGAATATTAAATCTGAACCACTGCAGAGCCGATTTTTTTTAAATTAGTAAGGTAACTGTAGGTATCGACTCATTTGTCTTCAGTCGTGAATATTTTCTTGAAATGGAAATCATTATTAGGCCCTACTTTACAGTATATAAATACCATGTATAGTATTAAAAAATCACCCGAGCAAGGCTCGGTCACCCAGGTACTAGTATATTATGTTTCAGCTGACAACGAATAAAGCTGTATTCTGAGGAATAAAGAGTAAAATCGGTAATCGATAAAAAGGGTAAATAATTATGCAGGCATCCTCAATATCTGGAATTGTACAAACTTATGCCTATATACCTAGAAAGATTAGACATAAGTGTATTCAGCGATCAGGGCCGGGGCTTGGGAGAAGCGCCACCCGGGGGACAGTCGTGATTTATTTACTCTAACAACCCAACCAACCAGGGTCTGTTGATGTCTTGCTCGCCGCATGTGTGCAACTGGTAAATATGACATGCGCTAGAGTACCTATAAGGATTTTGAAGATGTATGAAATCGGCCAAACCGATTTAGAGAGAAAGACCCTACCACTCTGCAGCGGTAAAATTCAATGAGTGATATTACACCATAATAAATACCCACATAGTCACTTCCTCCCGCATGCCGCGAGGGTACAAAAACTAAGCACCTGCTTCAGCTGAGCGTGTTCCCACGCCGCGGCGCTCGGTATCGCCACCGTGCCGCCGCGGTGTTGCCGCGGTGTCGCGGTATCGCGGCGAGCTTGACGGTGAGACATGTCGCGGGTGACGGATGGACACACAGTTGAATTAGACATGACGCGCTCTACACACACTAAAAATAAATGTATAGCTGCTGATTGTAGAGTCATTTTACCGACAATAATTTATATGTATAGTAAATTCTTGCTGTAAATACTGGAGGTAAAGGGTACCTGTATAGAATACAGGAGCAGGTGTTCCTGCGTCAGCTATGTCACATAAATGCCATCAGCCGAGCGTTAAGCCTTCAACGTCGTAATCCCTGTACAAATGTTTAGGCTAAATCCAGAGGGGCGTAATGTTGTGAATCTAGTTTTTTACATATTCTGGTAATATGCAGTTAGTTTTATAGGAAATCTACAAGAATTAAAAGAGTTTTTAATTTGAATGAAAGTGAGCAGAGACAACCACAGACAATGTAATTCCCTATGTGCGCGTTCGCAATATTTTTATAAAGGTGGCATTCATATGTTTTCAGTATTAATAAATTAGTGCGGTGTTAGATACACTGTGACAAATGAGATCTCCTGTGCGACTATACGACTTATGGACAGTTAATTTATCAATGTTTTTAGCCTCATTAGTAAAAAAAAATTGTGACATTCATGCGCTTATCTGATTGCCCAACAAGATGAGTCAGAGCCTTCATATTCTTCTTAACAAAAATATAATAACATGTCATTAAATTAGGTAAATACTCCCGCCTGTAAAGAATGATGGCAAGTTTATACCTGATTGTTTCAGTAAGCGTCTAAGATTAAGATATGTAAAAACAAATATAATTTAAATAGCTAATATTTATCACAGTTTTAGTTTTACTGTTAAAGGCCACAAAGTAATGTTTATAATTAAAAGTTAATCATTTGTACTTCCGGTTACGTTGTAGTCCGGTTTGTAGTGATATATAAAAAATGTTGCCACTTGAGAATAAAAGCGGCTGGACGCGGTAGATATGTTTATGTTTTATTTTAATAGTAAAGAAGTGGTAATAATATGTAATAATTATTTCTAAATACTAATAATGTAAAAAAATAAACACCAATCGCCTTTTTGCTATTAAGTGTCAAGTTCGCATAAAAGATTGTTCCATTACCCAACCTACTAAGGTAATTATAAAAAAAGTAATAGCAACCCAGCCGATGACAGCGAGCGTAACATTATGACGTTTATACTGTTTATTAATGTTTGTGTTTGCGAAACATGTTTATATATACAAAAATAAATAAATAAATAAAAATAAAAAACACATAAAAACATTATTGGAAATCGCAATGGCTGCAGTAAATCAAAATCTTCAGCAAATACTAATACTCCACAAGCTGGAACAGGCCAACTAGGCTATACTAATGTTTGTATTTTGTGTGGCTGTTCACTTGCACGACGGCAAAGTGATAAAGTATTGAAGGATAATCCCACTGACTTGCAGCAGACTATTATTCTGATAATTCAAAGCCAGAAAGAACCACAACAGGTGTGTAGTTCCATTTAATTTAAAAGTCTAAAAGATTACTTTACGATATAATATTATGTGTAGTAGTTATTGGGCTTTTAGGATTTCCATTTTTATTTATCCTGGTATGTTTTGTTCACGGGTTACATTACATAACTGTAATTTTGTTTATTACTATGGACGTTTGTTTTAAAATATTTCCTTTATCTAGGACTGGATTTTGTATCAGAATTATACATCTTATTTCTGTCACACAGATAACATCTACAGACTAAGTATGCCATGTTGTTGGTTGCATACCAAAAGTGAAGCTGTCCGTAATATTCAGGCTACCGAATTAAGATTACGCGATGGAGCAATAGATCAATATGAAGATGTTGACGATGAGGAACATATCTCCGGGCTGAATGCAGGGAGTTCAATAAAATAGAACCAACCTAGTGAGGACTCTCATGTTGTTGATGATGCCAGGGCATAAGGATCACAGAACATGGAGTCCAGAACAATATTATTACTTAACTACAGGAGAGCGGCCAACACCGGTAACCACTGTCTTTTTCCTGACTGCCCAACTGTTGGTACTTTACAGAGTGTGACTGATAAACTATGAGCCATCAAATTATGTAATAATATGTTTTATGTGCCACAATTGGCCCGTGTCTGTGGAGTCCATTTGTTTAGGAGTTCATGGGATGAATTATATTAATCAGAAAATAGCATTAATGTATTTATTGTTGATCAAGTGCAACACATTCTTTAATTTGTGAATGCATTCAACCCTACATTAGATTTCGAAAATGATGAGGAATAAATAAATTGTCAATAAATCTAAAGCTTGTTTTATTTAACCAAAAGCCTATCTATCAATGGAATTCCATTTTTTTACCTGAGATGGACCATGACAAATAAATATAATACATACATAGATATTTGAGGCCGTCAGCGCAAAAGTGGCTTAAGCTCAACATAGTTAGTATGGAGATAATGAGGTTTGAATTTTCATGAATTTAAATTGAATACAGAGTAATTATATTATATATGAATTTAGTTTCCAGGTGTATTTTATTTAGTTACTATGGTACATTCTTTGGGATGAAGAAGATTATTTTGGAAAATAATCACAATTTAAGATTTTTTTGTGGCATAGGCCACCTTTGCATTTCAAAGTAACTATATATTTTCCCTAATATCCAGAAGGTTAGGCCAAAAATAAAATGAATATGTAACTGAAGTCACCTTTTTATTTATAATTAATAGAAAATTACATTTTAATTTAAACAGAGTACTAAAATGGAATTTATACTAGTCATCAATAGGTTCATAATTGAAAATAATATCAATTGCAACTGCTGATGTCTTTAACTCATTGTAAAAACAATGATTCACAGGTGGTATAAAAGTAATAACTCCATTCAATCTTTCTTTTTCTTATCACTTAAGACATGACAATCAGGATACAAAATATTTAGGTTCTGAATGAAAACAGAATTTCGTTTCTTTAAATCAACCTCTTCAAGGAGTACATCAATATTATTGGAGTACTTCAAAAAAGTCTTTGACTGGATGCATTTCATGAAACATTAACCACTGCATTTTTAGCCACTCAACTTTACCCTTGCTTACAGAAGCTTTTCTGTATGTTATGTTAAAACTTTTAAGCCCCCCTTGCAAAACATCTTCCAAATCGGATGAAGAGTGCTGTTCTGACGGTCAATTTTCTGACCGTGAACCTTGGTAATCACAACCAAAGAGCGCTGAAACAAAACTTTCATTAAACGTAAACATTTTCACACCAGAATGAACTGAGTAATTCTTCATTTGATGTAGGTATTAACATCGCATATTATCTTCAACATCTTCTGCATTTTCTAAGTCTTCCATAGTACTTAAATAGTTTTTTATATTTTCGATACAATCCACGAAAAATAAGATTTCTAACACTTTTCAACAAAGTTTTAGCGGTTTGTGCAGGAAAACATATGACATTTCGATGACAGCTGTTAGCCTAACCAGCCAATACAACAAATGTTCACAGAATGCAAAAATGGCCTAAGCTCGGTTAGGCCACTTTTACACTGCGTCGCAGGCAAAAAAATTACGCGCAAAAAGAATGTTTACAACGCCATCTGCTATCCATGGATGAAACTAGGGATAGGCCGGATTTGCTTCAAAATTTATTATGTCTTAAATAAATTGCAATAGATAAGTACGAATATGAAAAATTGTGGGTTAGGCCACTTTTGCGCTGACGGCCTCATATCTGGTTTAACATTATTTTAGTCCCTTGATGCCAGAAAAAGAGTCTATGGGTTAACACTGGTATTGATTAAAATTCCGGGCCACGCATGTGTTTTCCGTAAGTATAGATTGCTAATAAATACGCAAAATTATTGCCTTAAGTTTGAAAACATACTTATTCCACCCATCAGGCTGCAAATATTAACCAATGAGTACTTAGACTAAAACCAATATGGGATGTAGTCCAGAACTCGCTTCTAAGACAGGGATGATTAAACTTGTGAGAGAAGCACTCATCAATCGTCCGAGTAAAGAATTTTTCGCCAGATATAGCAATACGTATGATAGGCGGCACTGTACATTAATTATTATGTATAACTACTTTATGAACACTTATTGCAATCATTACACCTGTGCAATGCAATGCAATCAGCCCTGTATTAAATACTGCCCACTGCTGAGCACGGGCCTCTTCTACTACTGAGAGTGCGGCGTGAGGCGCCGCAGATAGATAGTTAGGAGATAGAAGAGAAACTCAGGGTTTTAGGTTCGTGGTACGAGCTTTATTTTGCACCTCCGCGTTACACTCGGTACGGTTTGCTGGTGGTATGCAAACGAGTCACTGGCCTGCGGAGACTCCGATTCAGGCGAACGGCACGGCGCTGATGCACGTGGCTAGCTCCGGCGGCAGCTCGCCGGGCAGATGGTAGCACGTGGTCTGCGCAGCGGTGGTGAGGTGGTCGGGGTTAGCACCCGACGATGATGGTGGTGGTGAGCACGTGGTCGGGGCCAGCACCCGCGACGATGGTGCACACGTGGCCGGGGTCAGCACCCGCGACGACGATGGTGGTGTGCACGTGGCGGAGTCAGCACTCCGCACCGTGGAGAAGGCGGTCAGCACGTGGCTGGGATCGGGAGTCAGCACTCCCGACGCCAGCGGAGCATGGAGTCAGCACTCCACGCCGTCGAAAATGTGGTCAACGCCGCACCGTAGAACCTGGAATCAGAATCCCAGCGGGTCGGAATGCAAGCTAGGCTTACATTCCGCGCCAGTGACTCGTGATAGCTCACGAGCCCAGATGCACAGAATACCTGGAAGCGGTTAGTATTAGTTGGCACACTCACCCCAGCGGGAACAACGATGTACGTGGCAACACGTAGTTAGTAGTAGTGTTGCTACGGCGAAGAAGATTGTAAGAAAAAGGGCGCGCGTGACATTGCACGCTTATTTATACGAGCGCCGTTCAGACGTACGTCAAAACTAGTGACAGTTTAACCAGCCAATACGATACATTAACGGTTTCGATTGGTAGTTAATCTGACGTAAACGATAACGTTTACTAAGAGAGTTAACGTTCCTAGCAACGTTACAGTACCCCGCCGAAAAGACCAGGATTTTACTTATAACTGAATATAAGTAAAATCCGTCTGTCTACCTAGCATTCATGTTATTTCATCCATTCATTCCATCCTCTAACATACATCTTTCTAACAAACTGTCTAGCATCAAAATATATGACCCGAGACCCTATCTAACAGAAAGTACTTTATAGTATTAAAGGACTCTCCTAAAACAACAAAAAGAATAATTGTACAGACTACAATATTCAAAATACCAAGTAGAAGATGTTATTAATATGGCAAGAGATATATTATGTATGTTGCACAGTTATAGTGTAGTGAAGTTAATTAGTTAAATGTTTGTATAAGTTATAGAAATATAAGTTAGTTAAGTGTATAATTTAGTTTATTAGTAAAAAATATAGGTTGTTAAATAAGAGTTTAATAATTTAAATTGTATATAAGATTTGTAGAATGTATAGTTTAACATTTATAATTAGTAAGTTTCAAGTCTTTGATATGCCAGGTACCAAGTGGATTACCATTCATATCAGCTAAATCATACACTAGAGGTGATTTTTTACAAATAATTTTACATTTAATAAATTTAGGAGCAAGTTTTTTACTAAAATGTTTATCTTTATCACTTTGATAAAACGTTTTTCTCCAAACTACATCACCAACATTAAATTCTGCAGATTTCTTTCGCAAGTTATAGTTAGCACTATTCCTCTTATGAGCTTGCAAAAGTAAAGACTGTACTTTGTTAAATATATTAGATAGTACGCCTAAGTTTTCAGCATAATGATCTCTAGGTATGTAAACAATGTCCTGATCCACGTTAGTGTCTAAGTAGTGTGAACCACAAGTAACTAGTTCACGACCATGCACTAGGAATGAGGGAGTGTAGCCAGTCACCTCATTAACAGAGTTGTTAATAGCAAACTGTATTTTGGGAATCAAGAGATCCCATACACGCTGATCATTTTCAATAAAGGTGGAAATAGCGGTCATGATAGTTTTGTTATAGCGTTCGACAGTGTTTACATGAGGAGTATATTTAGGTGTATAGTGTATGTTAGGAACTTTGTACTTTTCTAACATCTGTTTTAAAGTGGAGCTAATAAATTGCCTTCCATTATCCATAAGAATGGTTGATGGAATGCCATGTACAAGGAAAACATTTTCTTCTAGGATTTTAGTTATAATTTCCGCGGTAGCGCGTTTTAAGGGAAAAAGTAAACAATATTTAGAAAAACAACAAGTCACAACAAAAATATAACAATTTTGCTTTCTAGTACAAGGTAGAGGTCCAATAAGATCTATACTTAACATTTGAAATGGTCTGGAACATGACTTAGGTCTGCCCATTTCACCCAAAGTGGAGTGGTTTTGATGTTTGTGAGAAATACAAATATCGCAAGAAGAAACAAAATCGACTACACTAGCATGCATGCCTGGCCAGTAGTATTTTTGTGCCAGCCTTCTGTACGTTTTGAAAATACCAAGATGTCCAGCTAAAGGGTTACTATGGTTTTCAAAAATAATAGGGGACCGAAGTTCTTGAGGTACAACTTCCTTCCATTCAAATTCAGAATTTAAAACACATTTAGATTTCATAAAACGATAAAGACGATTATTTTTTATAATATAGTTAGGAAATGAGGTTGGAGAATTTTGACAACCGTGAAAGATATTTAGGTACCATTCATCAGTTGTATTTGTAGCATTTAAAGAAGTATCTATAGTACTAAGCTGAATAGGACACGAACGAGACAATGCATCAGGAATAACATTATCCGCACCTCTACGGTGTTTGATGTCAAATGAAAATGCAGAGAGACGGACACCCCAGCGAGCAAGCCGTCCTGTAGGATTGTTAAGGTTTAGAAACCATTTTAGAGCTGAGTGATCTGTGTAGACAGTAAATTTTTTACCAGTTTCTAGGTAACATCTCCAGTGTTCTAAAGCAACTACGACTGCTAAAGCTTCGCGTTCAGTAATGCTGTAGTTACGCTCCTGTGGAGACAGTGATTTACTCATATAGGCAATAGGATGTTCTACGCCATCAGTAGTTTGTGTGAGTAAAGCACCGACGCCATAGTCGCTAGCATCTGTGTGAACTTCGAAGGGCAGATCATAATTAGGACACGACAATATGGGAGCTTGAACGAGACAATCCTTTAGTTTAGCAAAAGACTCTTCCGCCTCTTTAGACCAAATGAAGGGTTTAGCCTTCTTACTTGTAGAAGTAAGTTTATTGAGGGGTCCAGCAATTGAGCTAAAGTTTGGAACAAACCTACGATACCAAGATGCAGTGCCTAGAAAACGTTTGACCTCCTTAGGGTTGGTCGGTACAGGAAAATTCAGAATGGCATCGACTTTTCCAGGATCGACTTGTAGACCATTCGAATTAACAATATAACCTAAATACTTAAGTTCAGTGCGAAAAAATTGTGATTTAGAAAAATTAATAGTTAAATTAGCAGATTTTAATTTATTATGGACTCTTAAAAGCATAGACATGTGATGATCAAAATTAGGTGAAACAACAATAATATCGTCCAAGAAAACGAAAACACAATTCTCAAATTCAGGCCCATAGAATAAGATATCAACTAACCGTTGTTGTGTAGCAGGCGCGTTAGTAAGGCCAAACGGGGTAGTTACGAACCTGAACGAACCGCGTGATGGAATATAAAATGCTGTTTTATCGCGATCACACTCTTGAATAGGTATTTGCCAAAAAGCTTTCGATAGATCAATAGAACTTAAATAACAAGCATTACTCAAATTATCCAAAATTTCTGACATGTACGGTAATTTATAGGCATCTTTTTTAGTAACAGAATTTAATTTACGACTGTCTAAACAAAATCTCAATTTACCATCTTTTTTAGGAGTTAGTAAAACAGGTGAACACCAAGGACTCTCACAAGGTTCTACAACACCAAGCGCTAACATGTCATCCAGCTCGTTACATAACACGCGTTGTTTTTCCGGAGAAAGTCTGTAGTAACGTTGTCGTATAGGCGGTGAGTTGCCTGTGTCGATGTGGTGTGTGATGAGATGTGTTCTGCCTAGACCTCGCTTTTCAGCAGAAATGGAACTAAATAATTCTATAGTGTTATCAGCGTTTAGACGCTGTGATTTAGTTAAGTCATCATAGGATAACAATTTAGTTTTGTTATCATTTATAAAAGAAATACTACTAGTTGTAGAATTACCCATGGTTATAGATTGTAAATACTTAGGACAAATTTCAAACTTAGACCAAAAATCAACACCCAAAATTAAATATGATGACACTGTAGGTATCACATAAGCTTTAAGAATGTGAAAATTATTTTCAAAACTAACAGGAATATTTATATAACCTATGGAGTTTAAAAGTTGGCCGCCTGCGGCAACAAAGTGTGTATCAGTAGTATCCGGACACAATTTAAAACCGGCTGATACCAATAATTTATGTGAATTGTTCCCCAGTATAGTCACTGAAGATCCAGAATCCAATAAAGCACAAAAAGAAATTTCACCAATATTTACGTTAACATACGGACGCGAATCATTATCAGGTTTACGTTCCCAGATTGATGTAATATTATAGGTAGAAAAAAATATTTTAATAGTGGAAAGCCAACGTTCCCAGTCTTCTTTATCGAAATTATTATTTTTAGAAGACACATTACAACAATCTAGCGTTAAAAGTTTTTTTGGACTCGATTTAGAATGACACTTTTTACAATTAGGAAAAATAACGCCCGTAGTACCACATGTAAAACAAATCGGAAACCTATCTTGTTTACAATTAGCGAGCGTATGGTCATTAGTACGGCAGCGAGGACACTGACTACCTGAGCGGCTTTTGTTCTCGGGCGATAAGCGGTCGACCGGTTTACTTGGATTCGTAGATGTATATATAGGGTTAGTTTGTGTGTTTGTTTGTTGAATATAATTATTAGATTTATATGAATTTTGAAAACGTGTAGATTTATTAAATTGAGTATTAGTATTTTTAGTATATTTATAATTAGTGTATGCCAAATCTGGGGCTAAAGTGTTATTAGTGATAGGTGGTGGTCTATGATACTGTGCAGTCATACATTGGACATTTTCGAAATTTTTACAGACTAAACGTAGATCTTCAATAGTGTAAATTTTAGATGAGCAAGCAATAACATTAGAATAACAAGGCCGAATATTATGCAATAAGATTTCTAATTTATCTGACTCAGATAATTGTCTAGATAGACGGAAAAAAAGTTCAGACATTATAGATAGATAAATAGTTATATTTTCAGATTCGTCCTGTGTACGGTTGCGAATTTCTGAAACTAGGCGATAGTCGTAATCGAATTGACCAAAATCCTCAATTAACAATTTAGACAATTGGTCCCAGTCATTTATTTTATCTTTTATGCTGCGGAACCAATGTAATGCATTACCACAAAAAATTTCGGTAGCGTATTTTAATAGATCAGAAGACGATATACTTCTAGAAGTTTTGAAATCATTAACTTTTTGCAAAAACAGTCTAACACAAGTGGAACCATCGAATTTCAATAGTCTAAAATCAGACATACGAATGCGCTCGCATAAATAAGGTGCAACTTGACTATTATCGACCGATGGGGGTAGATTAGAATCAACACTCGAGTTCAATTTGTTGAGTTTATTAACTAAAATGTTATAGTCACTTAGGATTGTATGCAATAATTTTTTGTCATCGGAAGTGAGAGGTTTGATTCTACGAATTCTATGATAAATATGATTGGATAAAGCACTACTACGTTTAAAAATATTCGATTCAAATTTATTTTCTAAGTTTAGAATTTTAGAATTTAATTCAGCAAGGGATAATTTTAGATTATTAAAATCAGTATCAATATCGAGACCAGACTCATCGATATCTTCGGAGGGATATAAAATTGAAAGCTTATGTATTTGCTTCCGCAATTGTAACACGGTATTACCCGGATCTTCACCACGGATAATAACCTCATAGCTTAGTTCGTTTTTATTTAGTAGAAAGAAGGTAATAGGGTGAGTGCCCATTATAGAAAATTAAATGGATTAGTGACACGAAAGTACAAATATTTTTTTTTGATAAAATAATATGGGAGGGTAGTCGGACAAAAATTGCGAACAATGCACTAAAACACGATACAGTTATAATTTAGATTTTTTAAACACTTAACACTTTCACTTATTAAAGAAATTGACTCACCTGTTCGCAATTAGTGTTACCGTTCGCTTACACAGTGTAGACTGTGCAACGGGACTGTGAGGAGTACCGAGTAGTAATTTGGAGATGCAAAAACCCACGTAAACCTAAGTTAGGCGCCACTGCGGCGTGAGGCGCCGCAGATAGATAGTTAGGAGATAGAAGAGAAACTCAGGGTTTTAGGTTCGTGGTACGAGCTTTATTTTGCACCTCCGCGTTACACTCGGTACGGTTTGCTGGTGGTATGCAAACGAGTCACTGGCCTGCGGAGACTCCGATTCAAGCGAACGGCACGGCGCTGATGCACGTGGCTAGCTCCGGCGGCAGCTCGCCGGGCAGATGGTAGCACGTGGTCTGCGCAGCGGTGGTGAGGTGGTCGGGGTTAGCACCCGACGATGATGGTGGTGGTGAGCACGTGGTCGGGGCCAGCACCCGCGACGATGGTGCACACGTGGCCGGGGTCAGCACCCGCGACGACGATGGTGGTGTGCACGTGGCGGAGTCAGCACTCCGCACCGTGGAGAAGGCGGTCAGCACGTGGCTGGGATCGGGAGTCAGCACTCCCGACGCCAGCGGAGCATGGAGTCAGCACTCCACGCCGTCGAAAATGTGGTCAACGCCGCACCGTAGAACCTGGAATCAGAATCCCAGCGGGTCGGAATGCAAGCTAGGCTTACATTCCGCGCCAGTGACTCGTGATAGCTCACGAGCCCAGATGCACAGAATACCTGGAAGCGGTTAGTATTAGTTGGCACACTCACCCCAGCGGGAACAACGATGTACGTGGCAACACGTAGTTAGTAGTAGTGTTGCTACGGCGAAGAAGATTGTAAGAAAAAGGGCGCGCGTTTTTTTTTTTTTTTTTTTTTTTTTTTTTTAACGCGGACCTAACGGCCAGTAGCCTGACGAGAGTCGGCTTTTCTGGCCACACCGGACTTTAGGGTGAGCGCTTTTGGCACTCGCAACCCTTTAATTTAGGTGACCATGCTGAGGGCAACCCACTAACGGGTTACGGACCTCGGCTCAGGACGGTCACTGGGAGAGGATGAGACATCAGCGATTAATGGGGAAGATTGGTTTTTAACCTAATCCTATCCGTTGCTTACGTCGGCACGCGGGCCGGAACTGTTAGGGGGGTCGGGGGGGCGACGGGGAACGCGGCGAGGTCCTCGACGGCGAGGACGGAACTGCGGTCTTGTGGAGTGTATGAGTTTCAAGAACTCGTTCTTACGGCGGATGGCCAGAGTGATATCGTCCTCTGGATCGGTTAAAACTGAACGCGGCCGTCTCCATTTGGCGCGGTCGAATGGAGTGTAAACGGACGCTTTGCGGATCAACGAACTAGGGTGATTTACCGCCCGATCGAAATAGCGTCTGCTGGTCGTTTGCATAAAATGCCTGATGGTCGGCATGTTGGTGTCCACGTGGAGGTTGCGATTGCGAACGTACCACGGGGCACCAAGAGCATGTCGGAGAAATTTATTTTGCAATACCTGCATACGCTTAAGACGAGCAGGCGGTATATGGGCGAACACGGGCGACGCGTACGTCATTATCGGCCTAATGCACGTGGTAAAGATCCTGATCTTGTTGCGGATGGACATCTTACTATTTTTGTTTATGAGCCAATGCAGTTGACTCATCGCGAATGCGGCTCGCGCGCGTACCGCATTTACGTGTGGGATGTAGGTCAAACTCTGATCAAGGGTCACTCCTAAATACTTGGCTTTGCCCGTCCAGGGGATAACCTGGTTGGACATGCGGACTGAATGATGAGGCACATGGACTTTCCTTTTCAAAGTGAACAGGATAGCCTGGCTCTTTGTGGGGTTGACGGTGATTCGCCATTTGCGGAACCACTCACCGAGCTTGTCGGCGGCGGCCTGCAAATCGCGCACCACATCGTCGGGGTCTCTACGTGAGGCGTAGATTGCGGTGTCATCCGCGAAGAGCGCCAGATGGGCGTTTTTAGGTTGCGGGATATCGCTGGTGTACAGCGAGAAAAGAAAAGGAGAAAGAGCGGAGCCTTGCGGGACTCCGGCCGTAATGGTGTGTCGGGAAGAGAGAGTTCCCTCCACGCGATATTTGAAGCCGCGATTCGACAAAAAGTCTCGTATGATGTGCACGAGCTGAGTGGGCACGTTGAGCGTGTACAGCTTGAAAAGCAAGCCGTTGTGCCACACCCTATCGAATGCTTTTTCAATATCGAAGAAAAGAGCACCGGTAGGCATGCCGCGTTGGAATTTGTCGTAAACGTGCTCCGTGATGCGGAGCACCTGGTTTACGCAACTGTGCCTAGATCGAAAACCAAACTGTTCCGGAGGGATCAGATGGTTATTGTGGGCGACTATTTTGAGGCGGTCGAGGACGATCCGCTCGTAAAGTTTGCCTAGCGTACTAAGCAGGCTGATTGGCCTATAAGAGGACGGTTCTGATGCGGGTTTTCCCGGCTTGTGGATACCTATCACAACTGCCTCCTTCCAGACCTCTGGGAAGAGGCAGTTTTGAAACGCGGCGTTATATATAGATGTGAGAATTTGGACTAGATGCTCCGGAAGCATCTTGATCATACGGGTAGGGATCCCGTCGCCCCCGGGGGCTTTTCGTCTTTTGAGCGCCTTGATCAGAGCGATGACTTCTTCGATCGTCACCGGTGCAAGGGGATCGGGCGGCGGCGGGTCGACGTCCGGGTCGACATTGGCGTTTTGGTTTATCGGTCGCGAAATAGAGATCGGCGGTGGCCGTACCGCGTTCCTACTTTCGACGAGTGAATTAACCGCAACAAGATCGTCGTGGTCTACTGGTATTGATGTGAGGGAACATTGAGACTCCAGGCTGTCGGCCAGCAGTTCCGCTTTCTCGTCGTCATCAAACGCCGGGCGTTGATTCGGACGATTGAGCGGAGGCATGGAGACCACATCGTTTCTCCTGAAGGAACGACACAGCTGCCAGAAGGCCTGGTGTGTCGGCTCGAGTTCGGCTAGGCGAGTTTCCCATCTCGAATCGACGACCTCTTTTATGCGACGTCTAACCTCACGTTGGAGGAAGCGCGCAAGACGTCGTCGTTCCGGGGTGGGGCTCGTCGCGCAGGCTCTGAGCGTAGCGTTGCGCCTCCTCACCACCCACCGCACGTCGTCGGGAATTTGCCATTGACTGTGAACAGTCTCCGGCACCTTCTCGGAGCTTTCGCTCAAGACGTTTTGAAGGTGGTTGGTGAAGGAGCGTATCGCGCCAGTCGTTTCCTCAGGAGTCACGATGTTGGTCGGAATCGCGGAAAGATCTGTGGATGAGGTGTCCGCGAGCTTGGTGCCTAGGAGGCGCCAATTCGTTTTCACCTTCATCGGGGCGTTAGGACCTGTGTCTGATGGACAGTTTTGGGGGACTAGATCTAGGATCACAGGTCTGTGGTCAGAGTCTAACTCTTGTAGCACTTGCATGGAACGCACGCGAAGGCTTACGTTCCTTACGAGCGCTATGTCGAGTATGTCGGGTCGGTGATTGACGGTAGCACTGTAGTGGGTTGGTTCAGAAGGAACCAGGATACTCATTTCTACTATGTCAAGACAACTCTCCAGAGCGGCACCTCTTCCGTTGGTCGAGTTGCAGCCCCAGAGAGTGTTCTTGGCATTGAGGTCTCCCGCCAGGATGACGGAATCCCCCATTTCAAGTAGAGTGGTTAGCTCATTGGAGTGAAGCTCCTTTGAGGGCGAGAGGTAGGCCGATATGATGGTGATCGGCGGATGTCCTGTCATAGCTAGCCTGCAAACTGATGCCTCAATGTTCCTCAAGGTTACAGGTGGGTCTAAGGGTATGCAATGCAGGGACCTTTTGAAATAGATGAGAGTGCCTCCTAAAGGGCCACTGGTACGATCGTTACGTACCAGATTGAAGTTGGGGATGTTGGGATTGCGGTGAGCTGGTTTGAGAAACGTTTCCTGGATGAGGAAAACGTCTAATTTATTTTCGCGGACAAAATCAGAGAGTTCGGCTCGTTGGCCGTTAATTCCGTTAATGTTGAAAAACCCCACTCTGAGGGAGCGAGGTTTGGTCCGCTTGGAGGGATTTACTTGTGCTTGCGCCATTTATGATGACGGAAAAAGTGCACCTACGGTGATCTGGTACATCCTCGTCTGGATGTGGACAATTTCCGAGACGAGGTTGCTGTCGGGACGCCCTAGGGCGGAAGCTTGGGCCACGCGGTCGGCCATTAGGGCTTGGAGATCCATCAATTCCGGCGAGTTCAAAAGGAACTCGACTTTTGCGCCGTGCGTAGAAGATGATGTAGGGCGTGAGGTCGCCGCCACCTGGGGTGAGGTTTTCGGCTTGGCTGCCTTGGAAGAGGGTGCCGTGGTAGCCGAAGGGGCGGGGACAGGAGTAGGTTGGGCTGTGGTAGTGGTGGTGGTGGGTGAGGCCGGGGTGGCGGGAGTGACTCCGCCACGGGCCTGGAGGCGTGGGTCGGCGCGTGCCGTGGTTGGGAACCACGGGTTACGCACTGGCGCAGGTGCCAGTTTGAAATTGGCCTGAGGGGCTGGAGCCTTTGGAGCTTTAGGAGCTCGGAAGGTCTTCTTTGGGGCCCGAGGGCATCCGCGGTAATTAGCGGGATGGCCGGATTGGCGACAATTGGTGCACGAAGGCGGCTCCGTGCACTGGGACCTGTCTTTGGGGCGCGGGCACGCAGATGTGCCGTGCTCGCCGAGGCACTTGACGCACCTGGCGGGAAGGCGGCAACCGCGAGAGCTATGGCCGTATTTCTGGCAGTTGTGACACTGCCCTATTTGGCCTTTTTTGTGAGGGGTTTCGACGGTGAAGCCGCCTAGCCCCGAGATGTCTCTAATTTCGTAGAGACGTTTGACGTCCGCGGGGGTCTCGAGTATGGCTAGAACCATCTCATATTCAGCGCCTGGCTGAGAAGCGCGGGACTGGCGGTGCATACGGTGCACCTCTAAGGCTGAAATACCTTTGGCCTGAAGGCCCTCTTTGACCTCTTGGGTCGACATAATTGTGGGGATACCGCGGATGACGTAGCGGAAGCGACGCTCATCCGGGAGGGCGAAGGTATAATAATAATAGTTCCTCGAATCGAGGAACTTGGTGAGAGCCCTATGGTCGGAGATCGATCCGGGCTGGAGAGATAGGAGCTGCTGGCTCCCGTTCCACGAGTTCGTGGGGATAGAAATGTGCTGGTTTTCCAGCTCTTTGAATAAGACCGGCATGGTCTTGCCGGGGGGGAGTTGCATATTTACCCGCGGTGGTTTTTTAGGCCCCTTGGGTTGCGACTGGGATTGGGATTGGGATGGTGGCGACGAACCCGCGGGATTCGCGGGACTCGAAACACTCGAGCCGGTGGGCGCTGAAGGCGCGGGGACAGGGACGACATTGTCCGGGACTTGGGATACGGCCTTTTTCTTCTTCCTCCCGCGCTTCACAGTCGTGAAGCCTACGTCATCGGGTTCCGATGCCGAGGCTTCCGCTTGCGAATCGTCGGAGGAAGGAGAGACAGGACGTTTGAGAGATCCTGCAGTGGTCGTCTCCATGTCGACGACGGACTCTCCGGACTCAACGGAGCCCTCAGAAGTTTCGGTCGCTTCAGAGGCGATCGTGGCCCCGGACGGCTCCGTGGAGTTCGACAATAGTACTAGCTCCTTGGCCAAGGAGATCATGTACTTTCGGAACTCTTGGTCCGATTGTATCATGCCCCTTATCATCGCCATCATCTCTGGTGGCGAGACGCCGACCACACTGTAGTCGGGGTCAGCCATGTCAGAGTCTGACGCCAAGCCTACTGACTTCATATTTTTGGGGGGGCCGCGTGTGTGTTCACGACCCGACCGGGTGCGTTCCGCCTGGGAAAGAACACACAAGAAACCAGGCGGAGTAACGTGCGCACTTACGTTCGATCGCGGATCGCGGAGCGCGGTAGAAAACGCGATTAGCTAAGTCCCCGGGTGGGTGTGCCCGGGGGTGAGTTGAGTGCGTGGCCCTCCTCGCCGGGTATAGGCGAGGGGGGATGTACTTAAAATTAGGTGTGCCCTAAGCTTGTATACCCTTTGCCAATCTTAATGTGCAAAGGGTCCCTAACTGTCCGTGTACCGTAAGCGGTATTGGTCCGGAGACCGCACGCTCAACCGATACACGGGATGGAGTTTGGGATGGGTAGGGTTATGGGAAGGTGATGTGCGGCGGAAACTGTGGTGTGTCTCCACAGCTTCCTATCCCGCACCCGTCCGGCTTTGCTTTAGCCCTGAAGGGGCGCAGCGCGTGGCCGGGTCACCGCTAGCTCGGCTTGTTAGCACCGTTAGGTTTACCACCGAGCTAGCCCTGAAGGGGCTAAATAAATCTTTGACGATGAGTTTGGGCGAAACCCTGTCCTAAAAAGGACGCGGTTAAGCCCGAGTAGGCTTTCAGGTAACAACAGGGCAGTAGCCCTATTGTTCCCTGTCGGCCTTGGCGTGCAGCGAGGTCGCTGCGAACCGTCCGAGCAGGTACTCGGAGGGAGCGTGTCGGAGCTTGCGCTACGACAACAACACGTCCGTCCGAGACGACTGCTCAGAGCGGAATCCGGTGTGATGTGTCTGGTGATGGGTGTGTGGTGGTGACAGGGCGCGCGTGACATTGCACGCTTATTTATACGAGCGCCGTTCAGACGTACGTCAAAACTAGTGACAGTTTAACCAGCCAATACGATACATTAACGGTTTCGATTGGTAGTTAAACTGACGTAAACGATAACGTTTACTAAGAGAGTTAACGTTCCTAGCAACGTTACAAGAGGGTTTAGGCCCTAGTCCACCACGCTGACCTAGTGCGGGTTGGCAGACTTCACATACCTTCGAAATTCTTATGGAGAATTCTCAGGTACGTATGTAGGTTTACTCACGATGTTTTCCTTCGCCGTTAAAGCGAACGATAATTGATGAACAATACACACGTAACATAGAAAAGTCAGAGATGTGTGCCTTAGGTTTTGAACTTCCGGACATTGTCTCGGCAGATTGTTCCCTTCCCAACTAGGCTATCGTCCTCACACCTGTAATTACTCCAAACTACAAAGGTACAAGCGCGCTTGTAGAAGAATAAACATCTACTTCTGTAAGTATTGAAAGTACCTACGCGTGACTAAGTTTCGGAACACCCACATAAATGTCACGTTACATGGAGCACCTCTACAGTCTACACTTTTAAGAACCACTCGCTAATAGCTGGTATATTGTGCAAATCATCTTTTAGTACACACATAACAAGTGTACTTTGTGTTTTTAACACCTGACCTCACCGCATACGGGTTTTATGTCGTAGCCGTAACCACTCCAACAACATTTTTTTTCGCGTTTGTCGACTTTCTGTTACAAAACACGGTTGGTGTTCCATCAATTTCAATGACGGCACGAAAGGTAATTGGTAATTGGTAAACCGATTGAATAGCAAGGCTAATCAATCGGTTTTCTGTTAAGCTGTCTCCAGCTCGGTCGAGTAGAGCTATTCGTGCTACAAAAAAATCTTAAATATACCACTAGTTACTATATTTAAAACCCAGTGATGAAGAGACAACACCACCACACATGTTCATGATATGTGTTAGGTTAGCATACAAAACAATTGCATTACTGAAATTCCCTAATAGTTACTGATGCCCACAGACATGTATCTCACTGAGTTGTCACTTGTCAGAAATGCGTGGATTAGGGGTAGATTTTTTTTATTATTCTACTAGGTGATGATCGCGCCTCCGCCCACGTGAGTTTATCCAGGATAAAAAAAAATCCCCGGATAAAAAGTAGCGTATAGCACTCAAGACTCAAGAGTAATGTAGCTTCCTATTAATGAAAGAATTTTCTAAATCGGTTCAGTAGTTCCTGAGATAGTTATGCACTAGTTTAAAAATTTAGTACCTATTTTGCGAGTATATAAATGAACTGCTCTTAACAAAACTTAACAAATACTGAATTGTATTTTTTTTTCTCTACATAATGCATTGTATTTTATACCTTGAACTGATTTTGAAAAGAGCAACACTAGAGTTTCTTGCCCGTTCTTCTCTAGTGAGAACTGCTTTCCGAACTGGTGGTAGAGTTAATATTGACGGAATCTAAATAATGTATAACATTTTATGGGTTCGAATAAATTATTTAATTTCATTTCATTTAAGATTGGCGTGTTCAACCAACCAACCAAACAAACAATCAAACTCTTCAGCTTTATAATATTATAGTACAGATTAATAAAAAAAATCTACTGCAAAGAAATAACATAATGACAAGGTAAATTCATCTTTATTTAATGTGGTATGAAACTGTCGCTTTACGTACGTCGCTCGCTGCCCGAGGCGAACTCTTCTCAGAATCTCCACAACAAACATTTTAAAAATGTTTGATTTACAATCGCTTACGGGAGTCCAGCGCGCGGTCGTGCCTCCATCGCGCTCCGCTGAGCCGGGTTCGAGTCTCGGAAGCGGATCCGACTTCAACGCCGCGTGTCACCTGCTTAGAGTTTAGATGAAGTACTTGTCGCAGGCACTCGAGCGAGCTTGCACGTCATATGGACCGCTTTAATACTGTTGCTTTGAACGAACATGTTAAGGGACTATTTTTATTTAGCGATACTGTATAGATACATGACTAGACATCATGTTACAAAAGCATCACACTAACATAAAAAGTATAACATAGTGTCCTGGTTCGGGCAGTGATATTGGGTTATTTTACTCACTATCAGCCCGGAGTCTGGAAATGTGTCCGGTGTATGTATTACACAGTGATTGGTCTCGAGTAGCGAGTTCGTCTGGATGGGCGACAACTAATAGCGGTTTGTTTATTTCTGCTTAGTGGTAGCGCAAGTATTATTTAGTTTCGATTAAAAAGAAATTACACCTACCCAGTGTAGTTGTTTAGCCTTTTGAGATTTACCATCTGAGTCTCCGGGTAACGAGCGTAGTGAAGTGCCATAAAGGTTTTTCTCACAAAACTGTGTGGTCTCGATACTCTTTATAAATAGATGTATTTACCATCGGGCGACCTGCATGCTCATCTCGTCGAGTCTTCGTTCTGTCTAGGTAAAAACTATAGCGACGGGTTTTTGACATGTCATAATCATGTCAAATGTTTGGGCATACGCGCGTATACGGCGTGCTTTAAAATAGCTTTGCGTGATACATTTGCGTGGTGTAGCGGCCCTCTCGGCTCAGCGGCGGAAGGACACAGCCTCGGACGTAGTCACTCGAGTACTGTGCGCGTGCAAAGGAATTGATCTACCGTACAAGGCTCCGGGACATTTAGATTTTTTGTGAATAACAAATTCTAGATATTTGTTATCATTTATGAGGTATTTATGTTACATAGATTAAAACATAAATGTCGATAATAACTTAAGGGAGCTAATCAGTTCGTACGTTATTTTGCTAAAATAACATATTTTGATTGTTTTGTATAGAGATCGAACCCCGCACCGGTTTCACAGCCTTCGCTGCCTAAACACCGCTGAGGCGCACGCAAATATTTAAATTAGTCGATAATTAAATAAACGCCGGCTCAGGCAGGTCACTTCAAATTGGAAATCTATGAACCGTTTGCGAAATTTGGAAAGCGGCTTTAAGTATTGGTTACTGGCGCGACGGCGGCCGCCTGTTCGACAGTTATGGTAAGATATAGTCATTCGAACCGAATTCCGCGTCTCGGCTCGTGGGGCGACGGGCGGCGCACTTCGGCAGCACTTGAAGGCTCAAAATATAATTGGTATAAGCGGAGGTTCCGAGGTAGTTTCGAATTCTCGGAGCGCTGGCCGCGGTGAATTAATAAGGCGGGGGGCGGCGGAGCGCAGGCCGCAGCGCGACAGCACGTCCTCGGCCGCCGCCTCGGTGTTTCTATGAATTCCGTTCGATCTGCCATTTCACATTACCCCTCACTCGGAATCCAATTTGGTCGGTGTTCCGGGAACGCTCGCCGTCGAGAAAATATCCCTAACACTGTAATCTCTTACATCCCCGAGTTTTTGTTTGCGCCGCTTTGTTCGAGGCAATTTCCTCCCGCTGCGAGCTCGTGGGAGCATTGTCATTAAGTGGTTTTGGTAGTTTCCGAGCGGGCATTGTCCGTACGCAGTGCGCGGAAGAACTCCACCTATTAATATTGGGCTTAGGAGCGCGTAAGCTCGACCATTGTGCTTACCCTCTTATTTACGGGCACAAATTATACCGCACTGTGATGTGGCGCTTTTTATAATATTACTTTAGCTATAACGATCACCTTTAGTAGTAGCGTGAGTAGGTTGTGAGAGGAGAGACGTCCCGGATTCAGTTGTCATATCGGATAATACCTAGTGATTTTTGCAATACTAGCTTGATTCGTATGAAAGTCTAAAGCATCGGGCTCTAGTTGTATCGCTGCCAACCCTTACAAGCGTGAAGTTATATAACTATAACAGCTGGATGTAGGCATTCGTTGGATTGGAGCGCGGCAGGAAATAATCTAGATCATTCAAGGACTCCGCTCTGCCGTCGAGCCGCCGCGCCGCAGCGTCCCGTCGCTATTCTCTACAGCCTGCTCTGTGCACGCCGCAGATAGCGCCTTCATCTGTGCAGCCTTCCCATAGCCAGCTTATTGAATTATACACAAATAACACCGCATATTTACAATCATTCATTATAAGGGCTGCAACGCATGCGACACTTTTAAGACGAACAATTTATGTTATCGATGTTAAACATGTAATATTAGCATGATAGGTACTGTGTTCTACCACTATATCGAAATCGATCGGCATCGGTCATTCCAAAGTTTTTTTTGACAAAACGATGTTTTCCTGTATTAAAAAAAAAAAGTTTTATTGTTCAACTGGTGCATGCAATACATAACGATGAGTTCAATTCATAAAATTGCAACGTGTTCTTAAATAGAGATTAGGTACTTTAGCAAGGAACATTATAAGCAGAGATTAACTTAATTAATGTAAATGAGTCTCAAATTGTACAAGGCATAAGAGGCATTAATATAGTTTATTGGTGAAGTGAAATCGACGAGCATGTTAGAGGTATCGTGTGAGTTGTGCAGTGTGCTCGTAAGTCAGTTCCATACGTGCATTGCCTGTTTAATTGAATCTGACACACGGCGCGGTGCGGCGCGAAGCGGCCGCTGCACTGTTGCATGTGTTCGATTACTCAGACATCCGTAGCGAGGGCAAAAATTGTTTATGATATTGCAAAAAATCGATTTCGGTCCATATGTCGTGTTCCGCGTACTACGTATCCGAGCTGGCGCGGCGGCGGTCTGCGACACACACACTTGTGCCACACACGCACACGCTCAGCAATGTATCACTATTTACAATTGCTTCGTGTTTAAGAAATGCGGGTGCATTATTTCTCAATAGAACTTAAGGACAACGAAATCTGATCTGATCTTTAAACATTAGTTGCTAGCTTTTTCTTACACCTTCTGTTAGAACCTTTTCCAGAAATAAAAATAATATTTTAACAAGTAGTCTACATTACTTTACCGAGCTATATTATAGTAAAACAATTTAAGAGTATCTAGTTCGAGAAGCTGCCCAACAAACAAATTCACAAATTTTATAATGATTCGTTACCTCTTCCTTAGTAATATGAGTATGAGCTTAGAATATTAAGATAACTTTTTTTTATGGTATTGAATGACGAGACGAGCATGCCGTTCGTCTGATGGTAAGTGATACGACCACCCATAAACAGTAGCAACACCATCCAGCACCTTCAGTTACAAAGTACTGTGTGGCATTCCACTGCGCTCGTCATCCTGAGACATAAGATGTTAGGTCTCATTATGTCCAGTAATTGCACTGGCTACAATGTCCTTGCACACTGGTGCTTGGTGGTAGAAATAGATAATGCGGTGGGACCCACCTAGACGGACTCTTACGTACGAGAGACCTACCACCAGTAACTACAAAATATGTTATTAATTTACATTTCCTTTTATACGAAGGTCACCTTTTTCTGTAAATTTTGTGTGTGTAAAAAATTATGTATTCAATTTCAATTTCCTTGACTTTATTTTATTTATTAATATAAATAAATGGTAATTTCTGGATAAAAGTCATGTCTTGGAAGATCCTATATTATTAAGTAAGATATATTATGTTTTCAATCTGCTAGTTCTATTGAGAAATACTTACACACAAAGTGTCGCGTTTCAAAACGGTTTTGTGATCGAGTCCTTTTCTAACAAATAAGGGTGTAGGCACATTGAATGAAATAATATATTGGATGTGGAGATGCGTCGTTAATCGCTTCTTTTAATGGTCCGAGAGTAAATCCTCATTGCACGATCCCTATGTTAGGAATTCAATGCCCTTTCATGTATTAATGTTACAAACTTGCCAATGTTGTCGAGGATTTTCGTTTTTTTATACTATCATGTTTTATAATATGTCTGTTTATTAATAATATGAATAAGCTGTTGCCTTTATGTCAGAAGGGTAAGCAGGGTGGCATATAAGTCCATCGTTACATACCATACCATACCAGCCCTGTATTATATGTATACTGCCCACTGCTGAGTACGGGCCTCCGCTAAAACTGAGAGGGTTAAGGCCTTAGTCCACCATGCTGGCCTGGTACGGGTTGGCAGACTTCACATACCTTCGAAATTCAGAGAACTTTCTCAGGTATGCAGGTTTCCTCACGATGTTTTCCTTCACCGTTAAAGCGAGCGATAATTCACAAAAAATACACACATAACTTTTTAGAAAAGTCAGAGGTGTGTGCCCTTGGGTTTTGAACCTGCAGACATTCGTCTCGGCAGTCCGTTCCGCTCCCAACTACGCTATCGCCGCTTATATCGCGACATGAGGGTCTTAAAAACAGTACTACACATGTGTATTTTATTGATTTGAAAAACTACTATATTTGCCTAACATGGGAATTGAACCCAGCTCGTTCCACAACAATCCAGCGCTAGACCGATAAGTCGATATACCTTAATGTATCCATTGCAAATATTTGTAACGCGACGGGCGCATGAAGCAAATAAAGTAATAATTCATATAGTTCGCATGTCTGTTCCGTATTAGTAACTACAAATGGAATGGATTGGTACATGTAGCTCCGGTGATTATGTGCCGTAACAATGAACATTTTTAATAAGTGATTAATCTAAACAATGTTTTAGTTCGAGTTATTCGAGTCTCTATGATTCTCTCGTTACCGCTGTCTCAAAGAAAACCGACGTGAAGTTGCAGATTTATATTTTTGGTATTTTTATTCAGCTTAGTCCGGCAACCGAGTAAAGTTACCTGGTCTAAAGTTATCTCAAAACCTACAATACCAACAATATCATGGATATACTGCCAAACTGACTAATTCTGACTGTTCCAACATTTTACAAATACTAAAGCGAACTTGATGATTTTTGATCTTTTACCCAATGTCAGAGCAACAGACCGTCATGATTTCTGGATCTTTATGGATTGGAAAGTAAAGGGCAACAATTAATTCCGGAAAAATGCTTGTAAATCTTTTATTCCGTCAAACTTGTGGCTTAGGCACGAAGAAAAAGCTACATATTCTATATAAAATATGTTCTGATACGAATATAACATTAAAAGCATATCGGTGATATACAGACAGTCTTCGAGATGAAGACTTTAACTGACGCGGTAAATGCTGTGCTGTAATGTTCCCGCGGCGTCGCGTCGTGTTCGTTCCGAGTTTATAGTTTATACCTCTAGAGGGACTGTTGGAGGCAAACGGCACAAGTCAGCGGGTGACTCCGACCGGCGCTTTTAAGCATTAGCTAATTGTTGGAAGTTGGAATAGAATTAGTATTTGAATTCTGGACCGGGTAACCAGTTTATGAGATAAAGTTAGTATACCTACTTAGCAAAGAAAAACTTGCATTACTTATGACAATACAATTTTTTCATAAAAACGTCAACTCGCGTCATAATATATATGATCAGGTAAAGTAATTAATAAATTTATCATAATGAACAATGGTCGTTAAGCTTTAGCTACCTATTTGATTTCTATTTACGAAAAAATGGGAAGCCCATGCAATTTTTCCTAGAGATAATCATTACTGCTTCAACTGGCCAAACAAATCACTCGGCGAGGTATCTAGACGTGTATAAAGCGACGAAAAGTCCCCGAGGCGGTGCCGTCGTACTTTATGTGTCAATTTATCAGCATTTATAAAAATTATTGCACCACGTGGCAGAGTGTATGCACGCTCGTTTATTTATCATTCCGGAGTACGTGGTGCGCGTCCTTTTATTACTATTCTCTTAGAACTTCTAGAGCATTGTCTGTCATGACACAATACTCGGATTTTCTTGAGCTTAGCGGGAGTCGACAATACATAGATATATATATATAGATATAAAATAAACTCGTCTTTATGCTTCTATTCTAGCGAACTATGTGGTAGATCTCTCTTAGGGGGAGCCCGTTGAATGCTACTGTTGAGTGGTCTGAAGGTCAATTTAGACGGTGTCATTACAGTACATTATGAAACTTGAAATTTAATTAAAGTTCTGATACTGTTAACGCAATCTTGGTGTATACCAGATGTGCTTGCTCGTTTCATCATGAGCTAGTATTGGAAAATGCTAGCCTGAACATCCTTCCACTTCGATAAATCAAAAATGGTGCACAGCAAAGTCCTAAAGTGGCTTACAACGACGACGCGGAAAAAGAGAATCTTTTATTACGAGCGTCGAGCACTATTCTCTTTCGAAAATAGATTTTGGTCGTGGATCCACCCTTATATTTGGGAACAACATTTTCCCTAGATTACACCTTTCAAAGTCCTTTAGCTGTCAGTGATACCGTCAAAGTTTCAAAGCATATACCACACAAATTAATATGTATGTCGCGTGTTTAGGAGTAGGTGTCGTGTGGAGACAATATTATATTAAGCCTTGGAAAAGACTTTTGATACAAAGTCACAGACAGAGACCTCAACTTTATAATAAACGTTTATAGTAATATAAAATACATAAGGCTTTTTATTCGTATATTGTGTATGAAACTGGATATCTCCGCGCCGCATCCGCGTCACAAAAGGATCGGATCCGTCGAGATTACATTGAAACGTTACATTTTTGTTGCAGCGGCGTACACGTTGTGTTGTTTGATGTTAATCCTTTGTATACGCGGTGACATGGACTATGAGACAGGTCTATTTTTATGTATATACTAAATGACGAGACGAGTCAGTCGCTCGCCTATTATAAGTGCTACGAGTAATAACAATATCATCAAAACATTATCTAAATAAGAATTGCTCTACGCTCTACCCAAGACGCTAGGTACATTTTAAGTCCCCATAATGTCCAGTAATTAGGATAACACTCCCTCCCCTCGCAGTCCCGATTCCCCTTAAATGTCCGCCACGCATTCATAATTCCTCTGTCAGTGTGGGTGTTTATGGCTGATAGTGATCGCATACAATTAGGCGACCCACCTGCTCGTCGGCCGTACTTTCAATTATACAAAAGTCATGTTTCGAGTTTTGATTACCATCGGTACAGTAATATACAGTACAAATAGTAGTTACAGTTAATCATCTCGTAGATCTAGGGAAAGCCTTCCGCTGTGAAACAAGTGAGGATTAGTGCTCGAATCCAAAGTCAGCAATAAAAAATGGAATTTTCTACTCGATAAACTTGCGTGAGTTGGTTTGTGTCCTCTATACATTATGCTCGTCCCCAAACGATGAGAGAAGCGTGAGCTTGTGTTTTTTTAGGTCATCTACAGAATAGATGATAACAGATTGCCGGCTGTCACAAACTAGACGCTCCATGTTTTTTCAGCGTCCACTTTTCCTTTTATAGCGTCAAAAAAACTCAACCAAAGTAAGCCGATATCCAGCAAATTAGCCCGAAACGAGCGCATTCCTCGACTCTTAACACTCAGATGCGTAAAGTGAGCCATTGTGGCGTATTTTCCGTGACATGCGGTCGTTAGGGCCGGTTCCAGGAGAGGAGCCGCTGCGACCGAGCCGCGTGTTTTTGTTACTAAACTAATTCTTTGTAACTAGAGGGTTAGAACCATAGTTGGAAATGGATTCGGAGAGTTTTACCGTTATTTTGTAGGCGTTATGTGCAAAAGTTCACTCAGATTTATAACTGAACAAAATATTACAGAATGAACAAAGCATTTGATTAGTGGCCTAGGGATTATAGCTGTAGCCCTCAGTTCACAACCAGCACAGGCCACACAGCGCCTAAGGCTCTACGATACAATCGCGATAGCAATTAAACGAAAAAAATCCCCCTAGTCCCGACACGTTTGCATTGGTCTGTTAAAAATAAATTCAAATTAAGGGATTATCGTTGAATTCTGTAGTGGCAGTACGGCGCGTCACGTGATCATTTCGAAATTAATTGGTGCCCAGGCTGGGACTTGTCCCGGCTCTGGGTCGTCCGCGCACCCCTGCCACTTAATAACTGCAATAAATACACCAACAATATATTTTTGACGCTTGTTACACTCAAATTGGTTATCGTATGCGCTCCGGGGATTTATAGCGCGCTGTGTACGATTGTGTGTACAAATGCGTGTGTGCGTGTGTGTGTGTGTGTGTGTGTGTGTGTGTTTGAACCCTTGTCTGCATGTTCGGCGGTGCGTTAATCGATCAGCAATTCGACACGACATGAGGTACCATATCTACAGCGTAGGGTTGGCAGGAGACATTAATTTTATTTTTTACGGGAAATATTTTGCACTTTTTAAATATCTGGCGCAAATCCAATATACGGTTTTAGGAAGTCCTTAAAGTATTCGCAATCGTTGTGTGGTAAGGTTAAACTTATACACGGTTATAATATGACTATGAGATGTTGGGGTTATAATTTGGCACTATTGTATTGCGCTGTGGTCAACGACCTCTCTATTTGATACCTATATGTAGTAAATGATTAAGTTAGCCACATCTAGCCCCTAGGGATATTTAATTCTACCTTATATAATAAAGTCTGCTAACGCCTCCGGACGCAAAATGTTCATCTTAGCTCTGCCTAATACTGGCGCCGCATTGAATACGTTCAAAAGGAATTGTGAACAGTAATTTTTAAATGTTTTAAAGAGCTCGGGCGCGGGTTGAAAGGTTTTTTAAAGTCTCCCCCCCTGCTCCCCGCCCCCGCCCGCCCGCGCCCGCCGTCCCCGGGCCCTCGGGGGCTAGTTTAATGAGTAATGGACTTGTTACTGCTACGAATGAAACGTCTTTTTAAATACTACGAAGAATTTATTCTACTAATGTCCAATAGGCTTTAGACTATAACAAATATACGTTATCGTAGCACATTTACTTTGTTTATTATAGGTAAGATAAACATAAAGTATGATCGAGTATGATATGCTTTATTCACTTCTATAAAAAGGATAAATGGTATAAAGTTAGAACTCTATTATCATAATAATATCATGATGGATAAGCCAAGTTATAAAAAGGTTGGTTACCCTGTAAGTATCTATTTGTATAAATTCAAAACATTGTTTATTCATAGCGTAATTATTATAATACTGTATACATAATAATAGACATTGTATTTAATTAATGAGGTACTAAAAACTCGCTTTACAATACATTTAGGTGATAATTTGAAGTAATTGTAATAAATAAGAAAGACAAATGATGAAATTATCGGTTGATTATCCGCATTCCCCATTACCCCTCTCTGTCGCATTAGACGTTTTTATCCGACCGCCTCCTGGCGCGTACACCTGTGCGGTATTAACCACGGGCAAGTAACAAGTATTAATCAACAAGCGAAAATTATATTACTTAATCTATACATATAATCTTAAATTTTAAAATTTACAAAATATGTTTTTAGGTAAAAATAAAAAATGCAAAGTTGGAAATAAACTGATTTTTAATATTAACTTCCGGTTTACTATACGAAAAAATAATTAAATTTAAAATTTTAATCAATTTCTAAAAAGAACAATGAATATTCTCTAATAAACACTGTTTACTTATTGTTTTATCCATTTGGCTAACTAAATAATCCCTTCCTAGACGATTTCGGCCACGGCGGCCAATCTCAACGGAGATCAGCCAGGTGCGCAGGAGATATTATAGTGCACAAGTGTGTGCGCAATACACAAGTGCACTCACTGTTCCTTCACTCTCATAGTCCGGTGAGACGGCAATCCGACATGACCGGAGAGAGATCAGGCGCAGGACCAACGGCTTTACGTGCTTTCCGAGGCACAGGGGTATCACGCCGCCAACTTCCTGACTCCGAGCTGCGACTGAGTAATTTTTTAAGATGGAAAAACCCAGTCACAATGTTTTTGGCCCGACCCAGGATTCGAACCCAGGACCTCAGCGCGCAAATTGTACTCGTAACGCGTACTCAATACAACTACGCCACCGAGGCAGTCATAACTAGGCTAACTAAATTAATAGCTATCGAAAAATCCGATCTAATTAAAATCTAAATTAAGATCGATTTATCCGTTTAGGAGCTTGCTTATGATGCCACACAAAAATACACGATAAAATTATAATAACCTTTTTTTGCGTCAGGGGTAAAAAATAGATTCTATCAATGTGTTCGATTATCACGTTCATAATTTACATGGCAAAACGGGTTCAATTCAGATTACACTATGAATAAACGAAATTCCAGAAAATACGTAGGTTATAAAATTCCAGATAATGTTCACATTAAATATGATGTAAGTAGTTAATTATTCAAATTAATATTATACGGATGAATTGTAAATCTAACCATTTATTTAAAAAAAGGCTACACAAAAGATTGTTTAACATTTTGTAAGTTGAATAGGTATTTCAGTAATAATGGCAATAATTTAAATGATTTGTGATTGTGGCAGCCCTATGGTATCGATCGTATCGCGGAGTTATCGATCGCCGCGCGGATCGGCGCGGGCCGGCGGCCTTCGGTTCCATTAGTTAACTTAATTAAACATCTCTGTAGGCGGCCTGCACTACGACCTCCTCCTCCCTCCCCCTGCGCGCACTCGCCTCCTCGCCCCCTCGCGTCTCCCTCTATCTACTGTTACCTGTTTAGATGTTTTTCGCAATTTTTAGATTAAGCGCGATGTTATCACGCCGGAGGCAGCGCTGCTTTACGAGGGTATTGTTCTGACAACAATCCCCGCGCGTTATCTCAACATTAAATATTATCATGTTTTTATTATATTAGGGTGAACGTTATTTTATCTCGGCACAGCGGTGAGTACTGCATCTGATGGTTTTTTTTTATTGCATTGAATGACGAGACGAGCATGCCGTTCGCCTGATGGTAAGCGATACAACCACCATAAACAGTAGCAACACCATCCAGCACCTAGACTTACAAAGTACTGTGTGGCCTTCCACTGCGCTCGTCATCCTGAGACATAAGATGTTAAGTTTCATTATGTCCAGTAGTAATACTGGCTACAATGTCCTTCAAACCGAAACACAACAATGCATGCACACTGATGCTTGGCGGTAGAAATAGACATTGCGGTGGTACCCACCCAGACGGCCACTTACATAATGAGAGACCTACCACCAGTGAAGTGGTTATACTATGTAGTACGAATATGTCAGATGAGATGTTACGTCTCTCGGGCGCCAGCATCACACCATTCTGCCTTACTGCATGTTCAGCAGCTGACCAGTGACCCCGGAATACCATGCCGAAAGTCGCACATGAACGCATGGTCGCGACCCAGCCGGGAACAAAATATATTGCTCTCCCTCCCAGCAGCAATATTTTTGCTACATATATTTTGTATGTCCACGAACAGTTTTATGGCGCCATTTAGATGCGGTCGATACCGAGAACGCTTAATGTTAAAAGTGAGTTTCATTCAATTTATATTATTACGAGATATAATAACACTCTACTCAATCAACAGCAACTTTGTGAGCAACGGCGGCAGTAATTAAGATAGACATGTGTTCAGACAGAAAGTAATCTCTAAGGCTTTAAGCATACCGCTTATTATATCTCAAATTATATAGGATAATAAACACTTAATTACGGACTGATAAGTTACAGTAAAATTATTATAATATAATCTTTTTTTAAATTCCATGCGTCTCGTTTTTTCCTCGTTACTGACTTTTATCACACTGATTGTCCTTTTCTTAGTGATCGTTATTTTTGGCGTTTATTAACAATGCTATAACATTTATTATAATATTAATTGTTTTTTTTTATGTTTGTGTCATGCAAGTAAATTTTATAATAGATATCATATACGATTTCCTTATATGGGTTTACAGCAAAAAACCGACTTGAAATAACTTCAAAGGAATTCCTTTTAACTCAGGGCTGAAATTGTATAATCCAGGCGCGTTCACCACGTAAAACCTTTTACATGCGAGCCTTACACGCTGGACCGCACCTCGCCGCACCATAACCATATCTATACCTAGGTATAAAGTTACTTGAGCGGTTGAGTTCATATTTGCAGGTTAATTTCGACATATTATTGGAAAGGTTTAGAAGTAGTTTGATCAATTTTCAATAAGCGGAAATACTCGGATATGTCAAAGAGAATAGCTTGCGCCACACAAACTCTCAATTTGAATCTTTGTATTTGTAATCTTTAGGGGAGGTATATGTTCAGCAGTGTACATCATGTCGTATGCGCCGAAGAAGGCCACCGCGGGTTTTGGTTGGTATGCCGATGTAGGGTGTACATAGTGTTAGGGACTCGGTCCAATGCTCGCTCGGATGATGCTATACTCCCGAGTGTTGACATTGGGCCGTAAGACTGTGTGAAACCAACATAACCATTCCGCTCACCCCCCAGTGGTGGTAGCGATAACGCGTTTTTAATCCGCGAAAAAAAAAAGTGGACATCATGTGGCTGATGATCATAATTTAGATACAAGTAATGTACTCAAAATATCCGTATTGAAATCAAGTTATTTTATTAAGTACTATTAAAAAGCAAGTTACTCGCCCCATGACTGGCACTAAACAGTAACAACACCATACAGGACTATCATAAACTTTTTCTAATAATGGGCAGTCGTATAGCTTATTATAACGGGCACGACAAAGTGACCTCACTGGACTTGTTGGTCAGCGAAGAGGAGACCAGATATAGTGTCGACTCTTGAGCGTTAATTATCCCTCGTCAGTTGACAGTAGTTATGCCGGCCTGTTTCAACCGGATACACAGGCTGATCCCGAAATGGGGCTCACTTACGTGGGCTACTATGGCGGGTTTTACGTTTTACTATCAGGCGAGCTCATTTCATAAATCTTTTTGATAAAAAATACAAATTCGCTCTTTATTCTGAGACATGAGACATGTTTCAATGCATTCCACATTCAAAGCTGCGGGCAATAGTTAATACGTATTATAGTCCATATCCGCCGCCAAGCACATAGGATGTGGGAACCGTTGTACGAGGGGAAGGACTAAGCCCTGTGGGTCGTATATAGGTCGATCACCTATCGATTTGACGTCAGGCGGCAATTTGCGAGCCAGCTGCCGAGATACCGAGCGCTAATATTGACACGACAGATACCGGCGACAGGCCTCGGGGACAACTTCCTGTCTTATACAGCTATACGTACCGCGCTGGGTGATTGATTCCGTTTGCCGAATGGTGTTAACCAGCTTTTTGGGGACTATTGTCTTGGTACGTCATGTGCAAATTGTAATCAGAGGATATCCAATTTAAAAACTATAAGTACACTGCAGTATTAGCGCAGCCGGAATGAATGAATATTTTTAGCTATTGAACTATAAAATAAGGACTTTTTTTTATAATCTGTCAATCACCATTTAACTCCATTACAGATTGATGTCCTTAAAATCTACTGTAAAATTTGAGATTGCCGGGGGTTTAATGACTTGTCCCCTTTGCAATTCCCAGTCCCAATTTTGGCAAAGGACACGTCGTTTCTCCGGCTGTGTGGTGGTTTTTGGCGATGGTAACTTACGCTCAGGCAACTGTCCCGCTCGTTTCTCTACGTTAAGTTTTAGAAAACCTATATGTACCTAATTTGGCATGTATACATTTTGTAATGTGATCATATAAATATGTAATGTAATAGTCGAGTTTAAACCTATTTAGCTAGTCAGTGCCAATACATCACATACTCTCACCGTATCTAGACATGTAATGTGACTACTTGCTGCACTCGCGACGGAATCCCGCGCTGATATCGGCTACAGGACACTGACACGATTTGAGTGCTGACACGTCTCATGTGTGACTGACTGAGAGCTTCGTGCCGGTACTAGTGCATAACAGCGGAAACGCACATCATTCACCACGTCCTTAACTTAGAGCTCTCTCGCTGTTAGTTCATCGTCGGGACGTTAAAGTGAAATATTATCTGATTAAATACGCTAACGTGTTTATTCTAGATGGTATTTATTAGAATTGCATCTAGAACACTCCTGATGCGCTGAGCTTATTTCCTCAACATTCCGTGTCATGGAAGTGAGCTTATCAATTATCATCATATTATGTACAAAGTATGGCAGCTGACGTTTGGTTTCATTTAAAAAAACTTATTACATATTATTTCTGTTCACAAGTTTATGTTTATGGCTATCAGCTACCAGGAACTTACACTTTTACAATATTTTTATGCAAACAAAATATTTGTCTCAAAGTGGGAATCGAACCCTCGTCGAGTCGTTCCACAGGTGGCTGCAGAGTATGTATAACGATTTACAAATAGCGCGGTCTTCGCGTATTCTCTGCGATAGAGTCCTAAATATTCAGGGGTCATTTACTGTAGGCGTAGATGTCGGTGTGTAGGTTTTTAAACACACCTCGCTTTTAAAAGCCCCGCGGGCCCCACAACTCCACAAGTCGCCCGGACTTTCTTTATAAGTAAGCTATGAATAAATATTGCCAACGTGATTTTCAGTACTAAGTTAGTACTGAAATGAGTAGTAGTAAGGACGTCAACGCTATCTGGAATCGATGTTGTTTAATTGGTAACAATATTAAATTATTCATGAATGCTTTAACTTTTAACGCACCTTTAGTCGGCTTGGTCGCCCGCAGCCAGATTATACTTCGTGGCTAAGGATGGGTTAAATAAATAATTTGCATACCCACGACGAAACTGTATTATGAAACGAGAGCAAATCTCACCTGTCATCTGATAATAAAATATGACGACTCTCTCATACTAGAGGCCAACTATCTGGTGCGTGAGTCAAGTCAGTGGATGCCACGATCTCCGTACAGAACATATGAAGCCTGTGTTGTGTTATTAGTAAAGTGAATGATTTTGTTATGTGTGTATTCTTTGTGAATTATCGCTCGCTTTAACGGTGAAGGAAAACATCGTGAGGAACCTGCATATCTGAGAAGTTCTCTATAGGAATTTCGAAGGTATGTGAAGTCTGCCAACCCGCACTGGGCCAGCGTGGTGGACTAAGGCCTAAAACCCTCTCAATTGTAGAGGAGGCCCGTGCTCAGCAGTGGGCAGTATATAATACAGGGCTGGTATGGTATGGTATGGAATGATTTTGTTATATTGAATGAGCTTTCAATTCGCCAGTATGATAAAAGCCTTAACTTTATCCGATCCGTTACCGGGCTCGTTAAACTCGTTGTTAATATTCCAAATATCTATAGAGTGAATAGTTCTGTGGAAAAAGTTCAAATATATACACCTTTAAGTAACCTTTCTAGATACAACCATAATATATAATGTAAAAGCGTTATGTAGGAAGGAAGATGAGACAATGTACATCGATATCGTCGATCAACACAAAGCGGTCCGCGGCAGGCGAGATGAAGGGCAGATAGCAGCCGATAGCTGTTGGAAATGCTCAGAAACAAGCGATCAGCGCACTGCGATTATAAAATGGCGTAATATTATTTTATTAACTTGTTGCCGGGCGAGCGATTTTAATATTACAGTTAATAGTGTGTAATATGTATGAGATCATACATTATTTTACGTATTTAACATGGGTAAATAACATAAACATTTCTGACAATAACAATGCTATGCAATGCAATCAGCCCTGTATTATATACTGCCCACTGCTGAGCACAGTCCTCCTCTACTACTGACAATAACAACCTATTTTAAATTTGAAACAATACATTAACGTAACACAAAATAGGTATACGAAGATACAGGCATCAGTACTGTTCCAAGAAGCATATACAATTTTTAAATCACATATTATCGCTATATACACTCTGAAATAATAATTCATGCGATTGTCTTTTTCTTGACAATATTATCGCTCGTCAATAACAAGTGTGCGCGAGTGCTAAGGCATCCAGCCGCGTCCGCCGGTCGCCGCTGTCGTTCTATTGATTCCGACTGACGACTAACGAGCTATTCAGCGCGCTGCATTAGAAAACAGAATCATTCCAATGGGCCTTAATACTATCATTAAATTAATTGAACTTCATTATTCCAGATCATTATCTTTGATATAAACTTGTCAAGCATTGTAAATTACTATTAAAAGAGCCCCGCGGCGCGGACTGAGTTAAAGTTGCTTTATAGTAGATTGGTACACGAGCGAATTTATGATGTTGAGTGGTCACCATCTAACGTCCACAATGCCGACGAGACACGGAATCATTGCTGAACTTTAGTGTAACAGAGGATACATAAATTATACTTAGGGCCAGTTTCACTAACTGGTAAAGTTGCAGATAACTAAAATTTTATTTGGCAGCAGCGTAATAAGATCGTACTCATTAACAGACGTAGGTACATGTGTACGGAGCAGGCGCAACACTTAACAATAAAACACATTGGACAAATGAGTAGAATACCCGGAAACATCGTGTCACAAGCTTCATTTCGTTCATTGATTATGTATAAAAGTGTACGCACTTTAGTTTTTTTCTCGTACAGATTTATTATAAAGATGCGTGACCGCCCGAGCCGCCCGGGGCAATACAAAATCCTATAGCAACGAAAACCCGATCGTGTTGAGAATATCTTTCTGTTCCGACTCACGCAAAAACCATTGTTATTTTATTCCGTACACAAATAAAAAATTAAGTGTCTTTCCCCGGAACCCGACTCCAGGAAGCGTTCTAAAAACTGTCACTTGCATGCACATAAAGCGGGCAGGGGTGTGGCGGGAGTAGTGCAGGGGACGCATTGTTCCTGCCTATCCCACTTCCATTAGGATAAAGGTGGTAATATAATTTACAGTTTTAAATTTCTTTGTGCGCCTTTAGTTTACAGAGTGTAAACATCTGCAATCAAAACACGCTATACCTTAGGGTTTGGTCGTACCTGTCTACGTGAACAGTTAGTGTACAGTTAGTTCGAGATACTTTATCAGTGTTTAAAAATATATATCCAGTATCCACTTATACAGTTTTTTAAGCCTTGGTGCATTTCAATCAATTTTTGCAACTAAATTCTTGAAGTCAATTTTGCTTCAGTCAAGGAGATAAAACCATAAATAAATTAATTCATGATTAGAAATTTAATAAGCCCCATAAGGTGCATCAATTAAAATACGACCATATTTGTTTTTTATATAGGAATCTAAGTGTATATTTTTAAGGCATTGAATGACGAGACGAGCATGCCGTTCGCTTGATGGTAAGCGATACCACCACCCATAAACAGTAACGACACCATCCAGCACCTTGAGTTACAAAGTACTGTATGGCATTCCACTGCGCTCGTCATGCTGAGATATAAGATGTTAAGTCTCATTATGTCCAGTAGTTACACTGGCTACAATGTCCTTCAAACCGAAACACAACAGTGCATGCACACTGCTGCTTGGCGGTAGAAACAGACATTGCGGTGGTACCCACCCAGACGGACTCTTACATATGAGAGACCTACCACCAGTACAATTGTATTCACATAACGTTTCCTACACTACAATAATTATGTTTGAAATTTCTCTCACATTTATAGCGTGTGCGCGACATGTAGTAACACACAAGCCCTGCAATCCGCATAAATTTTAAACAATACAGCAGGGCCAAGATATATCGAGGCGATTATAACCAAACCCTAAGGGCTGAGAGTTGAGATAGATCAAATTTTAAGTCCACCTGCGTGCCGAGGGCTGCGCAAAAAAACCGTTCGCGTACACGCCGCCTAGCGTGAAAGAATCCTTTTAAAGTGCGCGAGTGTGCGGCGCGCCTGCCGCTGCCCGTGGAGCGAATCATTGAGATTAGCCCGATACAAATGTTATCTTCATTTGGAGCCCGCGGCGGTGTGGCGATGCGGCGGTGCGGCGGCTTGGTCGGTCGGCGCGGGCGGAATGTACGCCTCGGTCGCTATGCAGACGGTTTAGTCCAGCATTTTCTTATTAAAAATTCCTAAATCTTAGTATTTAAATACTTTAAATAACTTTTCCGTGTATCTTTGCGAAGATTACTGAATTTAAATTTATGGAGAGATCGCGAGATGCAATTATAATTCATGTTTGTAAGATTTGCAAATGTTTTGTTTTGTATCTTGGGGTAAGAAGAAATTGTACGAAGACAGATTATATACTCACGACCCATTTGACGTAATATTAATATAACATTTATCACATACTATCATCAGCATTTTGTAAACTAACGTTGGTCACAATATAGCTATATTGACGTGTCTTATCTCTCATTGCTCCTAATAACGCATTCTTTAATCTCTCCCACCCAAGAGAACATCCCTTATCTGTCACAATAGTATTTACCCGAGCTTAGAGACCATACACTGCGTCCAAACAACTATTTCTGCAGAGCTCAATTGTTCCGTTCACAATACTTGCCTGCCCCTCCGCTGAGGTTGACGCAACCTGCTTTTTTGCCAGAGAAATGTATTAGCCACCTGCGAAGCGCCTTCCTGGGATGACCCGACGGTACTATTAAATTATTAATGAAAAAACTTAAGTCTTAAGTCATTCGTACTTAAGAGATTATGATGGGATCTTAACGTACACAACCAAAAATTCTTGATCGACGAGTAATCCTTAAAGCCTAGGGTGATACAAAGTAACTCACAATAGATTTTTATTCAGTAGAATTTCTGCAAACTATTTGGTCAGTTGTAAGTAATCACTACCAAATGGACATCTATAAAACCAAAGGGAGCGTAATGCCGACGTTTAAGGAAATGAAAGGGGTGGTGAGGAGCGGGAGGAGGGAGACGCGCCTCCGAAAAACTTGCCGCACGGAACAACACTGCTGGTGCTTACGTCAGCTATATGAGACAATTGTACCATCCCAGGGCGATGGTCTCGACATAAGTTAACGTTCGTAAATATATAGCGATGTGATTGTACCGAAAATAACTGTCATTTAGATCAAATCGACCCTTTAATCGCAACAGGGCTTTATGTACGCTAACTTATTGGATACGGCTCAGGACTATCGAAGTACTCTGTAGACAACTGGCTATCTGTCTTTACCATAAAACGTATTCTGTTTCTCTGAGGCACAAATAATAATTATCATTTTAATTAGAAATAAAATCCTAGTTGTAGATATTCATAAAGTGCATATTGCAGAGCGCAAGTAATAACCAACGCATGTAGGAGGTCCCTCGGAGGACATGCCGGATGGACGGAGGAAGGAGGGAGGGGGAGGGTGACAGCGGCTGCTAGGTTTGCTTCTGCAAACGATCACTTTGTGCATGATATTTCATTTAGCAACTCTTTATTAACATTATAAGTAATTTATGTAACCCCCACATAAAGGGGCGGTATAAATTATAATTACACGAGCGGCTGTGTGTCATTCCTTAAAACAACTGCGCTTATATTATTTATCCTGTATAAGAGCGGTGATAGCCTAATTGGGAGCGGAACGGACTGCCGAGATGAATGTCGGCAGGTTCAAAACCCAAGGACACACACCTCTGACTTTTCTAAAAATTTAAATGTGTATTCTTTGTGAATTATCACTCGCTTTAACGGTGAAGGAAAATATCGCGAGGAAACCTGCATACCTGCGAAGTTCTCTGAATTTCGAAGGTATGTGAAGTCTGCCAACCCGCAATAGGCCAGCGTGGTGGACTAAGGCCTAACCCATCTCAGTAGTAGAGGAGGCCCATGCTCAGTAGTGGGCAGTATATAATACAGGGCTGGTATGGTATCGTATGGTATTTATCCTGGATAGAGACTGGAGAGGTAAATAGGGTAATCAAAAAATGCTACTAAATAGAACCAAAAGTAACATAATATTATACATAAAAACATATTAAATATTGTTCGAGCGGAACTAAGTCTAGCGCCATTATGTAGAGCCCAATATGTATACTATGACTAAACTAGACCAACATAGCAGCAGGAACGACACAGTGGAGCAACATAAAGTATCTTGAATAGCTCCACACCACAGACAACGTACTCGATTCGCCCCGGTTGTTAACAAAAGGAACTCTATGGGCGGTGATAGACGAGGAACAACAAACTACTCTCTAACATAATATTTTCGCAGCGTGAGCTCCGCGGGGGCCTGCACGTAACGTAAAAACTAAGTTATCAAATAACATAAAAACTAAACAATAACATTTCTCATTTGTCATAAAAAAAACTTCACAACTAACAGCAGTACTTTGATATATTATAGCCGTTTATAGAACAGCTGTATTCTGTTCAGTTTTTCTCAGAATGCATGAAATACTTTTCGCAATATGAAACTAGAAATAATATTATTCTATGAGTGAAAGCGTCGTAAAATCCTTTTTATTTGAAACGGGAACAGCGTTCGTATTTATTTTAAAAATACAATGTTTTTGAACCTTTCGATACAGAATAGGGATCAATAGGAATGAAAATAAATGCGTCGTGACTCGTGACGAAACGAGAGTATTGTTTGATTTACTCAACGGAAATTATAAAGTGGAAGCTCTGCTTTGAAACGTTTTATAAAAAAAAAAACTCTAAAAAAACACTGCGCACAAAGCTGAAGGGGAGGCAGATTAGGTTCACCATTCGTTAGAGTTTATCCGGACCGGTTCGAAGGGTGACCAAAAATTGGATAAATCAAGGCTGTAGAAAAATAAAATTGAGTTACGAGTTGTATTAACTTTATTTGACGCTGTATGTTGAAAGGTTTGTACGTTACTCTCGGGCATTCAAGTTTAGAGCTGTATTTGTACAAAATATTAAAAAATCACGGGTTATGGGGTCGTAGAGTTAAAAGAAACTAAGCTATTGAATGAATACTTTCATCTTAATTTTTGTTACACGATAGCGTCGCTGAAATAAAATCTTTACTCAATTTGGCACGCGTATTGTAAGGTTTCTGTTTTTCGAATAACGCAATAGAAAAATGAATTTTTCCTTGTTAAAAGAAAAGTGCTTCGGAATTTCCTGGTGGATATTAACGCGAGAGAATAAACTCTTATAATGGATATGTTTTAATTTCTAATTATTCTAACAAAAGGACGCAATAGCGTCTACTTTGTTATTAAATAAAAACAAAAAAAATATAAATGGAAATATAAATTATGTAAAAATATGCCGCGAATTTTTCATTCTAATACCCGTCAAAATATATTCCACTTGTTTACAGAACAGCTTTTCAGCTTGCTTTATGATTTGTGACTTTGCAGATGAGGGCTATGAAAAATACGGTGCGGCGGTGTGCGGATACTTGGCGGATACGGGCGGATATAATATATACGTAGTGGTGCGGATATTATCCGACACGACGCAGCGCAGTGGATAGCGCGCGTTATCAGTGCCCGTGATGAATAACAATCGAGCAGCCCCCCGCACTTAGCCTCATCCAGAGCCCTTTATTATGTTAACTAGAGACAGCCCGCGGCGCGACCGCGCGTGACTTGTAATTTAGCGATCGAAGATACCGCCCGAAATACCGCACGAACAAACATCGAGCGTACATTTGCATCGCTGTTATTTTTATGTAAATTTCGAACAACTTACACAAAACAAATAAAATTATACACAAATGCTTTCGAATTAAAAAAATATATAATATCATAAATTACTTCGTGGTTTAGTAGAAGGCACTTTGTTTAAAACCGTATAGTTTTTTGGTTCGATGCCCTGTCTGAACAACTCTACATTAACCGATTTAAAAATAAGTGAGATTTTCTCCGCATTACAGGGCAGAAAGTCCGCTGGCGAATCATATACAAGTCGGATTTTTGTATACCAGGCTAAAACAAATACTCGGTTTAACGTTCAAAATAACGGTAAAGGCGCCTAGGAAGCAATAAGTAGGAGGTTATTAACAACACGTAATTAAGCAAAACGTTTATGCAACATTCATTTATATTAATGGATACAGCGTGGTAATTTACACTCACGCGAGACATTCAACATTTATTGTATAATGCATAATACCTATCTATATAATATTGAGTTACCAGCTCAAAGATAGCCGTCATAGGTTTATAAGAGGACTCTATTCTCTGCTCGACCTGATGCATAAATCTTTAGGCATTGGAAGTATCCGGAGGGAATAGAATACCTTAAGAAGTGGGTGTTTAGTTTCTTGGATTATTTTTCCGAGCCAAATATCGACCAATAGAATTGCACCATTCGACGTCACGTGGTACAACCTACATGGTATTATACTGACAATTTTTTTTGAATATTTTCTCTGGTCGTTACTATATAATAAGAAACAATTTTTTTTGAATATTTTCTCTGGTCGTTACTATATATTATGAAATTCTTATTTGTTGACTGTTCATTTCATCTCATGGTGCAATTCTATTGGCCGACATTTGGGACGGAAAAATAATCCCCCGAATACCACACGAGCTTCAAAATTATCTGGCATTTCCCTCAAGGTTCCCTGCAAACAAATGAAGTCGTCAAGTTTTTCAGGAAAAATCACTCGCGCTTCGCGCTCGTGATTTTTTAACCTGAAAACTCCTTCATTTGTTTGCAACGAACCTATCGGAAAATACCCGATAATTTTGAAGCTCTTGTGGTATTATATGTGATTATTTTTCCGAGCCAAATATCGACCAATAGAATTGCACCATTCGACGTCACGTGGTACAACCTACATGGTATTATACTGAAAATTTTTTTTGAATATTTTCTCTGGTCGTTACTATATAATAAGAAACAATTTTTTTTGAATATTTTCTCTGGTCGTTACTATATATTATGAAATTCTTATTTGTTGACTGTTCATTTCATCTCATGGTGCAATTCTATTGGCCGACATTTGGGACGGAAAAATAATCCCCCGAATACCACACGAGCTTCAAAATTATCTGGCATTTCCCTCAAGGTTCCCTGCAAACAAATGAAGTCGTCAAGTTTTTCAGGAAAAATCACTCGCGCTTCGCGCTCGTGATTTTTTAACCTGAAAACTCCTTCATTTGTTTGCAACGAACCTATCGGAAAATACCCGATAATTTTGAAGCTCTTGTGGTATTATATGTGAATATTCTTCTACCTGCATTTATCCGACATCAATGTGGGGTCTACGCAATATAATTTTAAAGCACGTTGTAAAGATTTTAATTTTAATCTCCGGCCGCCAGGCTGAAGTGAATCTCCAGGAACAAATGTTGACAAATCCGTGTTAGAAAAACCCACCTGTTACATGATTTAAGAATTGATGGGTTGAAATTTTCTGCTTAAAACTACTACTACTTTGCTACTTGACCAAGGAAATGACCTTCCTACCTTCGGGTATTAAACCAAACGGTCAATTTCCTTCTTTGAGAATAAAAACAAAAATATTATTTATGTATTGGACCTCCCTAATAACGACCCGTTCGTAACAATGATTCAATGTGCCATTAATAAAGAACGTCTCTAGCAATGCGCCACAATATATAAAGGCGCGTTATAGTATTACGTGCATTCGAGGGCCGCCATAATAATATAAATATTGCGAAAAAATATACCTGTTTCCTAGACTTTCTATTTAGAATATTATGCGTTAACAATTCATTGGTGTTTGGACGGAGTTCACTTCTTTATACTCGAAATGGTAGAAACGAAACTATCACAATTCGCTGAGCTTATTTCTCATGAGATACGAGGGAATCTTATCTCTCTATCGCGCAAATTTTAACCCCGGGCGACACCCCATTTATTCTACGTCCAAATTTAATGCATTAAAATTATTGCTTATTTTACAGTTTCAAATAACAAGGCCTCGTCACAATTGTCCTACCCCATAAGCTTGTAGTGTGTGCCAAATGTGCACAAACAGTCGTCCAATATTGGAGCCAACCCTAGCCGCGCGGCGCGGTACACACTACAGACGTCACAAACGGCTCATTAAATGTGCAATAAAGTGTAGGGTAGTAATCGGCGACACCCTTTCATTGGATATCGAGTTGGAATTCATTAAATCAGAGTAATACAGATGAGTATGGATACATTTGCTAGGATGGGATAAAGTTTTTATACAGATAAAGTGAATGGTATTGTGTTCGTAAAAATATAGAATATTATAATTTGAAATTTATTAAAAAAACATTACAAACATTAACTAATTAGACATTTTAATACCGCTAATGTAGGCGAATAAAGCTTTTAATAAATAGTTCTTATTAAATATAGTTCTTTTATTCTATTCTATTTTTATTAAACAGCTCTTAGTCAGCTTCAAAGTAAATTTACCATAACCAGAAAAACTGTATTACATTTTTTATTTACAATAGTAGTTCATTATTAAATACGATATTAATATAGCCAGTACAAAAACACCTTTATCTTTCTCAATACAACCATTTACAAATCTAATATTAATTTATTATCGTTGTTAGCATAAAGCCGACGGAGCGCAATTAATTAATCTGATTAGAGCACGTTAGATAGCGATCAGTTTGAACGAACAGTACGCGTGTTGTGTCCGTTTAGTATGAAAGTAAGTGCGGAGCGCCGTACCGTTAATTATTTACGTCGTGTCGAGCCGTGCTTTATAACTAGTCTATAGAAAGTTACTAATTGCGTTAGTAGAGGACTGCCGAGGGACCGGCCATAAACTACGTACACTGTACCCTGTACGATACAACGTGGGAGGAATTGGAGCTCAAATGAGCCCGTGTACCAGCGTAATGTTTTATTTAACTTTCTCGCTGTGATTTAATTTTAATTTGGTTATCAAGACTTAATAAACTATTTATAATATTATCATACTTAAGTCGTTTAATTAATTTCACATAAAAAATACGACATATTGGATATAAAAGTTTAATATGTATTTAAAATGTATGTCAAATTTATATATAAATATTGACGACTTCTTGCAAAATATTTATCAGCATTTAATCGCTTAGTGACAGCTCGTATATTGGGTGAAAGCAAACCGGAATTTCCGACATTCGAGACGTGGTTTATGTCAACCCCACACTAATATACAAATACTCGGCGGTGTTTATCAGGAGCTACGAAGGTTCTCGGCCTAACAACACCCCACCTGGAACAAATATTTTGTATATTATGCAATTTGTTTCGAAGCATACATTAGTTCCATTGACAACGCTGCTGGGACAGTATTCTAATGCACATTTGAATTCCACGCAGAATTATTACAAATCATAAACTATAATGTCAATACGTCTACACAACATAAATTAAGTTACAAGGTATCCTAGATATGTCCGTTCACGATTATGATGTAATCTCAGGTCATGTGTGCAGTTTGCCATAGAGAGCGAGGGGCCACCGGCTAGATCTGCGAGTGGCTCAGTGCTTGGTGAGACAGCCCAGCGGACCGAGTGTTGCGGTTCATTACAGTCCATAATTACCCAGCTCGGGGGTCGGCAGGCCGCACGGTGCGCCCGCCTGCAACCAACACGCCTCATTGAACACCGCTTTATAGCTTACAACACTGCTGAACACGTTGATTTCATTAAAATACAAGTTTTAAACGTGACTCCGTTCATATAAAACTCTTTTACTTGAATTAAAGTGAAAAAGCACCGTACATTTTCCTGTAAAAATAAGATTATTGTAAAAAGTAATATCCATCCGTTACTACAAAGATGTGAAAGGACAAAACAACAAACACTTGACTATAATATGTATTTGTATAGTAAGTAATCCTCCTAGCCAGTTTCGGCCACGGCGGCCAATCTCAACGGAAATCAGCCAGGTACGCAGGAGATATTATAGTGCACAAGTGTGTGCGCAATACACAGGTGCACTCGCTATTCCTTCACACTCATAGTCCGGTGAGACGGCAATCCGACATGACCGGAGAGAGATCAGGCGCAGGACCAACGGCTTTACGTGCTTTCCGAGGCACGGGGGTATCACACCGCCAACTTCCTGACTCCGAGCTGCGACTGAGTAATTTTTGAGATGGAAAAACCCAGTCACAATGTTTTTTGGCTGGACCCGGGATTCGAACCCAGGACCTCAGCGCGCAAATCGTACTCCTAACGCGTACGCAATACAACTACGCCACCGAGACAGTCAAGATTTGTATAGATAGCATGCCTGTACAGGTGAATTTTTCTAGTGGGCGTGGATGGCGAAATCCGGAACTATGAGGAAATGCGAAAAATGCTCAAATAAGTCTTGGAACCGATTTTGATGAAAACTAAAACTACATCATTGGATTTTTTAATAATCAAAATTCGTTACCAGCCATCGATCTCGTTCATTTTGACATAAAAGAACACGCTGTATCATTATACCATTCGATAGTGTTGCTAATAAGGATCAAATCCTGGGAAGTAACGACATACAAGGCCGCTTACAAGGAGTAAGTGGAGCAGAAATTGAATAGAGTTTTAGTACCTACTACCTACGTACGAATTCGGTGTTGCAGGATTCCCTTGTTATTTGCTCGGCGCGGCGGGATGGCGGGATCGCATTCCAGTTCATTACCGTTAATTACCGGTGGACATGCGCTCAGCGTAGGCGAGTACACTGCACAGGTACTGTCGATGTACCAGCTACCACTACCCACCTACACAGGATATAGGCGGACAATACCCTCCAAGTATCAGTCGAAGACATCTTGATACGGTTGGTGTAAGAAAGATGTTCTTGGCAAGAAATTATGTTGGATTAACCGATAGACGATATAAATATCAAGGTAATATGACCGTTGTCATTTAAGAAAAATGGTATTACAATAAACACCGCCAATTCTTGTATCAAAAAGATATTTGACGTAAAGCATTTAAGCGAAGCAAACACTGATCATTAATTTGAAACAGTGTATCGTTCTAGTATTTTTTAACTAGTGCGCGTACTGCGAGTTGCGAGCATCGTGTTGTTCCCCGATAGTGTGCGGCACATGCACCGCGCCGCCGTCACGCCGGCACAATGCCTCGTTGAGCATTCGACGTGCTCTGTTTGTAGCGCTCTTGTGCCACAGCGCTGCAGCTCGTGATAATGTTCACTACACTTTATGTTTCCTCTCGCACTATAACCACATGGGAATTACGTGTATTTGTTCCACAGTAATATACAGACGCTTTGTTCTAACTCCTGTAAGAACTCCATTTCTCGCCGTTATACAACAATAAACAATAGAATATGAGTGCGGAATTAATGTCAGAAGAATCTGTTGTCACCTTGAGACAAGATTATGTGTGTACATAAACCAAACAGCATTTATTTTGAATTATTTTTTATTTACAAAAGGAGGAAGTGTTAATCGAGATAAATAGTACAATGTATGTAACTTTTAACATATTAATTGTATATCCAAATTGGTTCGGCGTAAACGCTTTGGCGTGCGGCATGCGCGCTGCACTGCCTCTGCATGCGGGTATCACGTAGAGCAATTTGTTCGGGCGCAGCAAGAATTCTACATTTTTTAATCGGTTCTACAAATATGGCAGTATCATGTAATGGTGATCGTGTACGTACTAAATTGGCAAATACTTATATGACATATTGTAGATTCCCACAGGATCTAATTTGCCGCGTGAAACGAGTATTATTCCTGCGGGAATTTTGAGACTTGACATTGAATACCTCAGGGTAGCATACGAAGTACTGTGAAGTACTTTGCAGTTTGAAGTATTTCTAATATTGGTCTTCAGTTTGTGAGAGTAATTTACTAAAAGTTTGAATCAATCAGCCTGTCGGTCCACTGCTGAACTTCCCAAGTCAACACTAACCATCCCGGTCTAGAGCAGCCCGCATCCATCCGCTACCCGCTGCCTTTTTCAAGAAAAGTTTAACGTGGTAAAATTAAAACTGAAAAATAAACCCCGCAATATAACTAAGAATACGAAAAACGTTATTTCCCGTCAGTTTTTTTGGCGGTTTGCTTCCCTATATAAAAACCGTAGCATTGAATCGACCGCTCTTCATTAGAAGTATTGCTTCCGCCTCACGATACCGGCGATTCATCTCAATATGGCATCAGGAAGCGAGAATAAAATCGAGGTACTACTCTGCGAGAAGTACTACTAGGCATCGCTACTATATACACAGCCTCATCACTCAATTTTAAGAATGAGATTAATAATTATTTCCAAACTATATCTTGCATATAATTTAATTTGATAAACTACCTCTCATACATTTAATACAAATTCGATAAAAAACTGCCAGTCTTATAATAAATGATTATAATCAGTGAGTCTATTTTGAATTTAAAGTACGTATATTAGCTAATGTATTACCCGTCGATGCTGTAGTAATGACCTCATTATTTCTCGTACAGATAATAACATGTTTTTGTGCTATAACAAATGACTAATGATTAATTCTGCGTCTAAAAACTTGAAGCATTGAGTCGATGATTTCGTCAACAAGCACAAATCTACGGGATATTTAATACTGTGAAACTTGTGAATAATATCGTCATCTGTTACTACGTATGCGTTTGCCGTTTTCAATAGAATTCCATTTTTTAATCCCGAACCGAATTTTCCATTCCCTACGATTATGTATTGCTAGGCATTATGATTAATAATTCTTAGAATTGGAAAGAATACCTTTTCTGACAAATTATTATTTTGTCACTACTATTACGTTCTACAGATGAGATTTTACAAGACCCTGGATAAAGAGAGAGTTCTGGTATTAACGCTATTATTTTTAACTATTGATTACACCGTAAAATTCATAAAGGAGTAGGTGAACATTCTCTACGTAAAAATTAACTCTTTATGTCGTGCCACGGCCCACGAGTCTCTACACTGCGTTCACCAATCTCAACAATTACAGTGGCAACAACATCCTTCAAGCCAAAAAACCACAGTGTCTACTGTGTGCTTCACGCCATAAGTACATTAACATGTCTTCATGCTACGGTTGTCTGTAAGAAATTGCCTTGAGTGATAAGACCGCCAATTGTACTTTATTTCTAGTGAACATACTGTATTTTTCTAATGTACGTATACAATAAAGTATAAATAAATAAATAAAAATAAATCAATTAATAAATAAATAAAATAAAATAAAATCATTTATTGATCAAATAGGCTTATTAAAAAGCACTTATGACAAGTCATGACAAGGTATAGACGAATAACAAAGGTACATATACCAATTAAATTATTTAAAGTACCTACATTAAATAATTGACAACTAGCACGGGCTGATAGGTACAGAGGACACGGACATTGGGGACGGGAATAGGGCTAGGTAAGAAGTGGAGCTGATATAAAAGAAAGGGAAGGAATATCTTTACATTACGAGGAAAGGAAACGCCACGGTACTCGCCGGCGAGGATAAAAAGGTCCTAGCCTAGCTAACCTACCAGCCTTTCACTAGCTACCTAAGCGATGACGACCCGAAGAAGAAAGGCAGAAAAAAACTCCGGGCTTAATATTTCGTCATCAATTGTCATGATTTTCTTCATTTTTTTAAATGTATATTTTACAGTATTATTATTACACGGGTTAATGTATGCATGGATGTAGCCCTAAGATATAAATAAAATACTATTGGGAAGCAACCAAATAAAAATATATTGGCGTTCATGATGCATTAACCCACGCTTACAAATGTAGTTTATACTAAATACCTACATCATATCTTTAGTCATTGATAGTAATAGATATAGAAATAGATATAGATCGGTCGTCACGGTCCAGACTGACTCGCATACTAAAAGCTTATTAGTTGCATAGATACAAAACCTACAAGGATCTTACATCGAGATATTTTTATACAATACTTTATCTTATAAAAAAGTTATATGAGCATAGAGTTTTTATTGGCTGGTTCTTTAAGACGACTACCCGATGGAACTGATTAGCACCGCTTTCTTTCGACGAGCGGTGGGTCTGCGGTGATCGGCTTAGCGATTAGACTGCCTATAGTAATTACTATTATGTCTTTGTATCGTTCTATGCGCCTTGTAATATTAGTTTTTGCTCGCGATTGCTTCCCCGTGAAAGTTCGTAGATGATTTAAAACTGCTTGTTAATGCCTTTTTAGTATAATACGCTAAAAGCGCTATCATAATTGGTATCATCTGAGCATCTTCTATAGGCAAGTGTCACCAAATGTACCTAAGTAAGAAAAGTTTAAAGTATGTTGGTAGAGCGCTATCCATGTTTAGTCGGATAATACTAAAATCCTTCCTTCGAAGATGTCTATACATTATACGAATCTATACCTAATATGATAAAGGTGAAAAGTTTGTTTGGTTGGTTGAAGGTGCTAATCTCAGGAACTACTGAACCAATTTGAAAATTCTTTCAAAAATAGGAAGCTACATTACTTCTGAGTGCTATAGGCTACTTTTTATCCCGGAAATACTTTTTCACGCGGGCGGAGCCGCGAGCAATACTATTATAAATAAGTTCGCTTTCAACTTTAAAACCTATTTAACCAGTAAAGAAGTCATTATTAAGTGAATGGTTATATATTTATTTTATGGTTTTGAATGACGAGACGAGCATGCCGGTCGCCTGATGGTAAGCGATACGACCACCCATAAACAGTAGCAACACCATCCAGCACCTTGAGTTACAAAGTACTGTGAGGCATTCCACTGCGCTTGTCATCCTGAGACATAAGATGTTAAGTCTCACTATGTCCTGTAGTTACACTGGCTACAATGTCCTTCAAACCGAAACACAACAGTGCATGCACACTGCTGCTTGGAGGTAGATATAGAAATATATTTACAAAACGAAAGTATAGACTTGTACCTGCTTGTAATATGTTGCTTGTATACTATACATTTAACTATAGATACGTATGATAATTTTGATGTACATTATCCGACCCGTTTATTTGTGTTTTGTACGTATTGATGTATTATTGTGATAAGGGTTTACCTTAAGGACGGCGCATAAACTAGCAGCAGTAACTGTTATCTGCGATACTGTATCGTACAGGGAGCACCCGTCCTAGTTTCCGCGGGTTTGGCCTAGTTCGTGACAGGCTGGGGATACTACAAGTCAAGCTAGTTTTTACTGGGTAATCTTTACAACAATGGGTTCATTAATAAAAACTGCTCCGTTCTTTATCTAAATACGTTAAATTTTGTTCTGTGTAATTTTTTTTCCGAGAAAAGTACTCACACAGATAAAGCTGCGAACTGAAACTAGTTTATATCTCTTCAGTTCAGAAAACTTGATTTACCTGATTATTTTTATGGCAAGATTAGATAATATCTTTTTATACTTACGTATTTTATTTTATTTTTCATAGGAGGGGACAAACGAGCAAGTCACCTAATGGATAATGTTTACCGTCATCCATAAACATTTACATTACTAAAGGAATCGTAAATGCGTTATCGGCTTTAAGGATAGGAACTGGCTTTCTAGAAGGTCTATAACTCGTATATTTTACTTTGTATACGTAATAAGAAATAATAGTTTACATTGTACAGAAGTTACAAACTTTTACCCAAAAATAGTAGAGATTCATCGAGTCAGTCTGACGTCAGTTCAATGATGGTGTGTCATGTGTACGCCGCTGGTACTTACCTTCACCTAAATAAACTCGGTATGATTGGCACCATTGGGAGTTATTGTGGATCTGGCACCAATTACGGACAATTGATCGATCGTCCTTCGCTACACTACACTAGTTATATATTGCCAGTTCGTCTACAGGACCTGTTATTTTTCCACGAAAAAATGAAGGTTCAGGAGTGGATTATAAGCAATATCCAAATAAATAACAGGTAAAAACCCAGGCTCATTCTCAGTGTTGTCAGAATTAAGAGTTAGCTTAAGTCTAGTTACTGATTCTGGCGACATATTTATCTGCACTGCACTTACTATCAAACGCAGTGTAGTTACTGATGTACCAGGATAAAAAGCAAGCTGCAATATGGCGGACAGTGCTCTGGAGGAATGCCAACAACTCTTAGCTTTAGTGTTTGCGGCTGCGACTGCTTTGGATGCTCATTAAAACTATTGCATGGCACTTTTATTGCGCCCGCGTTTTGGCTCGGTAGGTTTTTTTGCTAATTGACTTTATTTTTGGAGTTTTAAGAGTAAATGTTTGAGAAATATGTTTAACCAGCTGCAGCAGCGAACCAACTGAATAATTTATCATTTGCATTTTTTTCTAGTCTTCTTAAATAGATTTATAGTTTAAAATTGCTTGTTCTTTAGTGACTAAAAATAATATTTTTCCTGCAAATGTAATAAATACTCCATTTGGAAATTCGAGGAAATTATATTAAGGCGCGGGGCGCCACAATGAATGTGCTGCTTTATTAAAGCTGTCAAACTTCACATAACCATCGATGTCATAAACTGACAAACAAACAGCCTCAGACAGTATTCTTTGTAATGCGACATAGTGTTATTGGTAACGATAGAAGTAGGTACGTAGCGACCCTCCGCGGCGACCTCTCGGAGGCGCGCCCAGTTAGCATTGATTGATGCCCTCCCGGACCGCTGCCCGCTGCCCACAGCGATACAATACACCCGGATAACTGTACACTGGGCTATATATGTTGAACTATTCTATATCATATTGCACTGTTTGAACCGTGAGATCATGTTTTTATGATGAGTTAACCAAGTGATTCCGAGGTGACAAGCGTAGAGTTTCAAAGTACCTACTGAATGGCCCCACACAGCGCTTGTAATCCTGACACATCAAAATTTGTTAAGTTATTAATTTTTCCGTAATAACACTCGCTTAATTAATATGATTTCACACTGTCCAACGCACTACACTAACGTTTTGTGGGTTGTTTGGTAGTAAACTAAAACAATCGACAATTTCTGTTGACTGTATCATACACACACACACATACACACTCACGCCTTGTATCCCCGAAAGGGTAGGCAGAGGCGCAACTAGTTGCACCCACTTTTTTCCGTGCGTTTTTCATGCCATGATGTGATAGGGGGCGAGTCATTCGCCATATCGGACACAAATTCCACACTTCTGATACTGAATAGAAAAACCCAATATCACTTTGCCCAACCCGGAAATCGAACCTGAAACCTCAGCTTTGCAGTCGTACCATAATACAACTGCGCCACCGAGGCAGTCTGTAAGAGATACTGTATCACTTGTTGTTATTACTATAGCTCGTATAAATTTTTTCAGAATATTAATGCATTGAAAGTTAGAAACGCTCTCAAAAATAAACAAAACTTAATCGAAATACTTACGTCACCATGAGATACTCGCAGTATGTTTTAAACATTAGTGTATATGCGAGTGCAAGGTCTAGTGTTGTACATCGTGAGCAGATGGTATCGTCTTACCTTATTCGGTGTATAGCATGTTCGCATGTTGTAATGTCACGGTTTATTAGTTTTACGAGCAAACGTTACGGGTATAAAGGTATATCCGCTGCGTCTCCCTGCTTCATTACGCTCATTTTAATAACGCTAGTTTGAAAGCAATAATGGCCTAGTGGTGTAGCGTGATGACTCTGGGTGCTATCGACCAAGTTCCGCCAAGCTCTTGGTACTCGCATTTCATGATTTGTATCACAGTGCGTATTTATTGTACTGCCAATGTTCGAATAAAGCATTGGCTCACGACGTACCTATATTGATTTCGTGTTTTATTTGAAAGTACATAATAACTCGCATAATTCATATACGAAAGCTACTCACATTTATTTTCAACTGTTTTAATCAAAGTTGAAACTTCATATATGCTACGAACTTTTAAGAATAAAATGCATGTATCCTAAAACATCTGTCGTGATGCGGGACTCAAACTCGCCATCTCGGTATCGCAGCGGAGGTCTTCAGTCGTGTGTTCAACCGTTCATACATAAAGTTTTGACGAGGCTCGGGATTCTGTTACAAAGGACTGGTTCCCTTACAAGGGCCTCTACATAAAGGGTGAAATCCGAACCATTACTCGATTTTAATCTGTCTGTAGTTGTTATTTTTTCTCATTTATCGGCGTCTGCACCTGGTATTCTGTGACAGGCGTGGATTTACCGATGGTTGAGAGCAATTAATCGCTAAGATAAGTGTTTAGTTAATGCGCGAAAGTCGCTGATTGGAATAGGTCCTAATTCAAGGGTGATTCCCTCATCATTCACAGTTACTTTAACAGCTTGATAGTACAGGCACTGGGCGTGAAACAAGACGTCGCGGAATTAATCCGCATGGCAAACGTATTTATTTATATTACAAATAAATAGTATTATTGTTGCGGGTCTGTATTTGTGGGACCGAATAACCCTCAAAGCACCTAACACCCGCTATATTATGGAATACCAACAAAATTGGCTACATTTGATAACATAAAAAAGAATGTTTCATTTCCAACGCTTTTTATACCATTCAACGTAATTACAGGCCACTTCAATCAGCAACAATGTAGTGTAAGTATACTGCGCCGCCGATCGCGTGACAAAGCGCTCGTCAAGCCGCGTCTCCATTCACGAAGATGGAACCGATTCGGCTAACGCGGCCATTGTGTGCGCCAACCGCTGAGCCATCGCCGCTTGCCTCGAACACGGCCTGTCACTAGTTCGTGACGCCCCGGATCATTCTTTGAAGATACCATTGTATTTTACAAACTCTGTAGCCTGTATTATGTGGGCATAAAAATCGTTTTTGTGCCCGCAACTAGCAAGTTAAATTGGTGGTAGAGCGCTATCTCTGTGCACATGTAAAGATGCTTATAAGCGTAGTTATTAAGTTAATTTTTGTGTGTATAATGGTATTGTTTAGCTGGTTGTCAGACTCGCCGTAGAGAACCGTGACTGCGCGCTCGAATTGCCAATTAACTGACATTAACTAACTGGTGAATGCATTTCACCCGACATGACAATGGCGGCATAATAGGATGGTATTGAGCCGTGCTGCCAGCGACCGACGACCAACCGACCGACGACGGCAGACACTTTTCACGCCTTTACAAAAATTTGGTCATTCCAGTGCGTACTTGGTCTTGCGTGTCATTATTCATCATAATGATCTTATGCCCGGATGCGCCCGGATGAGTAATCCGAGTCTCTGTTTTTCGAAAAACACGCGTGAGTTACCCCGGATTACCGGCGCGACGCGGCGCGCCGGTGATAGAACCGTCTTCATAAATTACAGGGATCAAATAAACGTGACAACAGTGGGCGCAATACATTATGGCTTGTGTTATGTTTCATTTATATGAACGCCGAGTCCATGAGCAGCGGTGGCCGCTTACCATCAGGCGGGCCGCTAGCTCGTCTGCCTATACAGGCAATAAAAAAAAAAAAACGCTATATCTTAGAATTTTTTCGTCTAATTTGATGTAGGTTATTATGCTCAAATGTGATTTTACTTGAATTTTGGCGCAGACCGTTACTTGCATTATAGTGTGGAGACCGTATAGGATATACCATAAAGGTAATTACAGTCGCCTATAAAGTCACGTCATATAAGGATGTTTAGAAAGAGTAGGTAATAACCCTGACCTTAATCACTATGCTAAACTTATAGTTTACTTTTAATGCTAAGGAGTTAAGTAATATTATAAAGTTATTTTGAAGTTTTGTAAGGCAAATTGGTTGCAAAAGCTATTTTTGGGGAGTTAAGCAAGTTTTTAGCAGGCTTCTTTAGAAAGTCGTTCTTAATTCAAAATGGTAGAGTATTGTACCGAGTACGAAGTTATATTTAGTTTCTTCTTAATCTTCTCTACTAAAATTACTAACTTATGTAATTATAAAATATTAAGTGTTTATTAGCAAACTTTTTCATAGAGCCCAAGAAACTTCTCTGCTATCATCTAATCTATTAAATTAAAATAAATTAGCTATCATATCCACTAATACCATAATAAATTAAAAATCTACTTATAATGGAAGTCTAGTGTCAAATTAGATTATAATCTGTTACTGCATAACTACTCCCATGAAATTCAGGCACAATATTGTAATATAAATACCGGGTACCCTTTTAGTATACACGCGCACCCACAAAACCAATAAACCCATAAAGAGTACAATTATGGCTAACTGCTACTCATTGTCCGTAATTACTGTTATTATATTAAAGCCTCGTATACTTTACAACACTGAACTGATAGTTACTACAATCTAGATAATAGTCGAAGTTGTTCACCGACGTTCACAATAGTAATGCTCCCTTTCCTCCTGCATGTAGACCAGCTAGCCCTGGAAGAGGACTCCTCAGAACGAGCCGCTATGCTGAATTTCACCTATGTCTCTCTAGACAGGTGCAAAGTTCATACTTTGCACCTGTCTAGAGAGACATAGGTGTCTAGGGAGTTATTGAATATTCATATATTCAATAACTCCCCTATAATTTTAATTCAATAATACTAACTAACAAAATTCACTGTGTAACACTTGAAGCGCAACTTTTTGCAATTTTGCAAATAATGTTAGTAGCTCTACGTCATGTTGTTATCTTACAACGACCCGCCCCGTTCCCAAACATGTGCGTCATTTATCGAGGAAGTAACTCTACGTTGCGGAACATGTTGCGCGCCCAACGCAGTGTATCGTTGTGAATGGTGGGTAATTAATTAGTTCTCCGAGACGCGCGGGCGTCGCTCGCCGGTTGCGGCGCGGCGCAGGCGCAGCGCTGGCGGTCGCGGTCGCCGGTAGCACTGGTCGCCTCGCGTCATCAGAATGCCGTAACATGTAAATGAGCAACCTTGAGTTAATGGCTGCCGGTTCCAACTTTCGCTACGAGAATATTTCTAGTTATTATGCATGTTCCGATTGAGCTTGTCACGTGGGAAGACATGCGTTATCACTAACATACTTTCTTATTTATATTTTTTATGTCGTCGGATCGGGCGGCTTATTTGGATTAATAACTGTGAAGGTCCCTATTCGATTCTATACGGAATTTCGAGTAGAGATATGGTTTTTATTAAAAAATATTTATAATATTATGGTTATGACCTTCCACTGCTGCATTCAATACTTTAGAATATATTTTTTTTTAAACTTCAGCCTATATCTAATAGTGTATAATGTATATGGAACTGAATCACTGGCACAATGGTAGAGCACGTACATCGACCTCGCGCTCACGGTAAGAAACCTCGCTCTTCTTACTTTATTTGCGAACCAAAGCATTACTCCCGCGCCCTCTCACATTTCATATCTGGTATTCGTTTGTATGTAATTTTGTCTATCGATTTGATTTTTTTAATGAGATTAATTTATAGGAATGTAGGAGGGTGCAAGAGAAGATGGGAGGCAATAGTGAAAAAGATGGGTTTATAATTTTAAATACTTTATGGCTTATAGTACAGAAAAAGAGTAATAATATATTATCAGCCGATAAGAATGTAAGATGAATATATTATGTTAGGTCCACCTGGCGAAATGATGGTAAAAATTACGATAGATCAGATTCAACGATCGGTCGACCAAATTCTTTACTTACATAATAAATAAATATAGCGGAAACGTAATTACTAGCAGCATAAACCTACACTGAGCAAATCGTGGTAGAGATATCAACCACGACGGATGAACACGTCGTGGGTACCAGAAACTAACAACTTTCGTTCCCACACCATCTGAACCGATTTGATAATACAAACATTGGTCTCGGTGTCTAATCTGTCATCGAATTTGGTTTGGACATCAAACGAATAATTATAAACTTGTCATTGCGACACGCTTCCGTGAGTTTCGGTGCCAACGAGTTATCACGTCGTGGGCCGGAACCGCTATGATAAGAAAGTCTTGCATGTCGCTGGTTGTTTTAGACCGTAAGTAACCTGCCGAGGTTTGCCAATCGCCCTGCTTGATGTGATTTTTATTACTGCTTTGGACAGTAATGTTAATTCGATGTATAAGTACTATGGACTCATTGGTTTAATTTTGCCGCATACAGCTACTGAGAAACCAGCGGTTTTTGAGTTCGATTTCCAAATTCACGCTTCCAAGAATATAAATATTTTGAGGATAAAGTAAAGTTTCTGGGATAGTCTCGTTGCTAAGCCACATGGTTAGAAAACAAAGGTATTCCTTGTAATTTATACTCTTGTCTAACTTTTCGAGGGTATAGCTGTGACTGTGCATCTTATATAAATGACTAGTTCAATTTTAAGATATAGTAGTAGGTAAGCAATAAACATATTATAAAGAGAAAAGATTTGATTTATTGTTTGTTTGTAATGAATAAACTCAAAAACTGCTGGAGCGGTTTCAAAAATTCTTTTACCAATATAAAACTTCATCATCAGCTAGAATAATAGGTTATTTATCCCGGAAAACTTTATGACCCGGGCGGAGCCGCGGGCAAATGCTAGTAATTTATAGATTGATTACATATTAACAGGCTCAACTAGTTAAAAGTTTGAGAATTACTGCTAAGCAAAACAATTTGGATTTGATTATTTTTTATAGAGCGCCTTGCGTGGTCTGCGTCGCGTCCTGCATGCAGGATGGTGATATTGTCATTCCGCTGTCGTGCCGCATGTAGGTGACCGTCGGCGGCACACTTGCCGCTGGTGCTACCAGCTGCACATGACATGTGACCACTTACCATCTTACCTATTTCAGTGCTATGCTACAATGATGAGTGATGGTTACTCTATTAAGGAAACTGTAAGGTTGTTTAAAATATAAAAACAAAAACTTTCCAATCTCTCCATTTACTACTTCAACTATGCATAGTTACTAATGTATGTTTCCCCTTAACTTAGATCTACTTCATTTTAATTATTTTTTATCGTACTATTGTTTACATGATTGGGCAAAGTCTTGCGAATCAAATATCAATCAAGCTGAATCACCGTGCACTTACTGCTTTATACCTCAGTTCAGATGATATCGATAAGATGATAGTGCTGTGTTTTCTTCACTATCGCAAAAGGCAAAATTAGTTGACCCAGTTAGTCAAGATAACGCCTTAAATTTTTGGGCCCCGCCATCGATTTCCGGTCAAGGCGAAGTTATTTTTAAGAGGTTTGATATTGCCCGTGGTTTGGATATTCAAATTTATTTTCATGAAGATTGTTTAGAATTCAATTAATTTCATCTTTTGATGTTTAGAGAGTGTTTTTGGTTAAAAACAGTTCTTATAGAAAATTTTGTAAACAGTTAATGTTATACCTGTTGTAATGTTACTTTATCAGTGAGATCTCCACACTTTCAATGTTAAAATTTTGGTTCAATATATTTTATATTACAATTAACTACCGTTTTACAAACAAAGAGACCCGGTTCGCTGGTGTTTACTATGGTAAAAATAACATATTTGATAAATAGGCGCGCAGCACGCTCCTAATTACAACGAAGTTACACTTATTAAACATATTTCGACCCTATTTATACACAAAACAGCAAAAATAAGGACAATAAACACGCGGCGATTTTAATGGCGTGCTAATTGCTACAAAACATTGTTATTACAGCGCGACACGGCGCGACCGACACACACAATATGGCACCGGTTCCCAGATCACACCGACCCGATACCACACTAGATGCCCAATCTAGTCCTAATATAATATACGCGTTTATTACGTTAACTTGTAGTTAGTTCTGAAAGTAAAATGTCACGAGTACTACCTTTAATATTGATGTATTAAAAAACCCTTTAATCACTTATAAACCTTTTAACTGATTTCGAAAAGAGCAACACTAGAGTTTCTTGCCCGTTCTTCTCTGGTGGAAACTGGTGAAAGAGTAAAAATTTACTGAATCTGAGTTATTAAAATTTTAAAGTTTCGAATAAGTTATTTCATTTCAGTACTCCTCATTGCCTCAAGAATTCAAAGTGACCGCTTCCAAAAAATTCCAACGCTTTATTGCCTCGAATTCTTTTATTACAATAATTGACAGATACTTGAAGTTTGCGAACATGTACCGCTTAGAATTTCGATCTACATATTGTTGTTAATTTGATAAGCACGCTCGGGTGCTCTTCAGTATTACCTGTACGATTTTAGGAGACATTTCAAAAGAAAATATATTCTCACAGGTCCGCATGCAGTATATTATGAAGTACGGTCCGGGGCTACGCGCATTTCTGTCGTCATCAATCATACGTTAGGCTTTACACGGGACGCCACTCGGCCCGGTTCATTTAATTTGCTCCAGATGCCTCCGTGCAATAATAAACGGTCCCTCCCGGGGCCCTCCCTGCGCCGCCTCGCCGACTAGATCGTGGGTGGCACAACACAAACATCTACGGACCGAACATACGTTTTGTAAAGTCCTACCAGGAATTGAAACTGCTGTTATTATAAGTAAACTTCAAAATAATACTGAAATCGCCTCATTGGTCTAGTGCCAGCGTATTTGGGAGGTGAATCGTAAAGTCTAGCTGGGGTTTGATTTCCAAGTTCGGTAATATTTGAGTACATAAATTTGAGTATATTTTTTAAACAGATAATTCTTACCTGATTTGCCAAGATTTGATATTGTAAGCTCGGTGACATGTGGATGCACGAGTTGGGTAAAATAATCTTAAATACTTAATGTAAATTAGGGGGCAGACATACTACTTAGTGAGCCTGTTATATGGTGATACTTACTAACACTTTGCTAGGATAAATAAAAGTGTGTGTGTACTTATGTACACGCGATAGAAGTTATACTTCTTTGGCGTAACAAGATAAAAATCTTTTTAATAATTTTATCTTTCGCCTTATTCTACGTTCAAAATCCAAAAATGTTGACTATAGCTAACTTCAGGGTGAATTCAAAAATGTTGACTATACCTAACTTCAGGGTGTCGGTTTTTCGTGACGGTGTGCGCGCGCATCATAAAAATTTACTCGCATCATTTTTCCCTAACGCGCCAAAAGAAGTATAACTTCAAAAATATTGGCTACAATTAATATAAATCAATAATATAGAACTTTAACGCGCTCTGCGCCTGTGGTACACTTAGTACAAAACTCCTGACGCATAACAATCTAATCTGACGTCGCGTCCAACAAAGAGAATTGTCGCGCTCTCGATCTCGACGGCAGAACAACTCCTTTCATAGTTTCAAGGTATTGAAAAGTTTTCCTTTGAAGACTTTCATAACGATAACTTTGTTCTGAAGAATTATATAGAAGTAATATGATCTAGCGAATATTGCTAGATCAATATCAAAAAAGCTAAGTCCATAGAATTAGACCTATATAAGCTTGATAGGAAAATAACCTCAGTCGACAAAAGCATAGAATACATTATGACCGCCACTCAAGTTCTACTAAACTGGTCCTTTATTATTAAACAACGTGGATAATAGGTTTCAGCAAACTCAAAAAAAGGTTAATTCCTACCGCGGCCTGAATGCCTAACCTTTCCTATTTAATTGTACAATCTTTCAGAGGCCTGTGAATCGTTCTGTCCCTTAAAATAATATATGATCTCATGTTCGTTTACGGCGTAAAGGTAATAATTATTACTAAATCCCGGTCGAGGAAATGCTCCAAGTCCCACTTTTCATTAGTATAAGAAAGTCCCAATCCAAATAAAAAAAGGTCAGGGACTGTTATGTTCACATCTGAAGAACATTGTATGAAAATACATTTTAAAACTGCTCTGCATTCGTCTAATCAAATGTCAACATGTGATATTTTAGAACGATTATAGCCAAATAACAGTAATTTTTATAACAAAGTTTCGAGTGCTGATGCTTTGATTTGAGCGTTTACTATCAATCTAGTAACCATCATCAACTCATAATTAGTTTGATTAAAAAGTAATAAAGAAATGTTAACCGTAATATTAAGACCGGAAAATCAGGCACATTAAAGTAAAATTTCTATAAATGAGGTGGAAACAACTCATTAGCGGTGAAATTACGCGTTGACATTTTTAATGTAGGTTTCTGGTTAGGTGTCATGTGACGCAATCATAAGTGTTTCACTAAATAACACCACTTTGGGTAATTTGAGGTAATTCCATAAATATCACGATTGAGAAACTTTCTTAATTGCAAAATGCTGACCTTAAATTGAATACTTTTATGTCCTGGTACAAATGTACAATACAGTCCTAATAAAACATTGGAGATGTTAAATCTTAAAGTTCTTGAGTTGAGACCACGTACCGGCAAACGCAGCGTTGGACGTCCTGCAAGGTGGACAGACGACTTGATAAAGGTCGCAGGAACACGCTGGATCCAGGCCGCTTTTTACAGTCTATCTGGAAATCTTTAGAGGAGGCCTATGTTCAGCAGTGGACTTCATATGGCAGATGGTGATGATGATGTTAAGTCTGTTTGCCTATAAGGCAAACACATACATAACCAGAATATACCTAACCAGACTTTGGAACAAGAATAGTCGGCGCTAGTCACTATGGTGTATTAGCACTGTGTACGGTCGCTGTCTAGTCTACAATGGTTCATTACTGGAACCACGAAAGCAAGGAATGAAGATCAATATTAACACGCGGTGGTACTAAATCCCCTTTCATAGCGGAGTATTATGAAAATCAAATAAAATCCGTACGTGTGCGCAGTCTAAGGTAGGTACTCGCTCGGGGTCACCTCGGAGTCACCGCTCCTGAAGGTGAGCAGACAGTCGCGACGCGCCCTGCCTGCTGAGACCCACTGTGTATGGTTTGTCTACTCGGCGTCTGAGGTTGTAGGTCTTACGTGTGTCAGTTCGTTTGGTTAAATACCGCATAAGGACATTGTAATATCGGATATTAAAATTGTAATGCTTTACTAGTGGCAAGTGCAATGCCATGCAGTTCTGTGTTAAGTTCTGACTGGTGTTGTGAATGTTGTTGTTGACTAGTGTAGGTTGTAACTAGTCATTCTGTCGTTTAAATCATTACTTCTATCTAATCACTACCACCAATGAAGGTGCTGTCACACAGAAAATGAACATAAAAATGTTTGCTGTTTTTCTGCAACTACTGAGGTTGTCTCAAACTTCATACCTTACGACCTGCTAAGCTGTACAGGGTCATACCTGGTATATTTTGTATGACCCTGTAATAATTTACCTTTGGATATACTTCGTCAGACTTTTACTATACAAAACGTTTACAACAGTCCCCTTATTTTGAATAAGTGAGTCAAAGTATTTCCAACATAATCCCTTTCATACAGACAGACAAGCATTATATCAGTAGAGTGATCACAAAGCTCGATGTGTGTGCGTTCGTACACGACGTCAACTTCTATTGAACTAGTAATTCATGTTTTCTTAATGCGCAAAACATCTGTACGGCATCCGTCTCAATACAAACGATACGTTATTCAAAAGTCAAACTTAATACGTTGTAAGAAAGTGGGTTTTGGTGTGTAAGTGTTCGGTAACCACGGGCAACGCTCTACGGGAGAGCTCTTCGATGCGCGCGCACTTGACATCCGATACAGTAACACGGTAGTTATTCTCTATGACAAGCGCGAATTCCTTGTGATTTTGAAATAAGAAATCTATAAAAAGTTAAAGTTCATGAATTTGTCTGAATAAAAAACAATCAGAAAGTATAATTTACGGGTTTTTCGATCAAGAAGCTACCATCGTTTCATTACACGCTTTATATTATATTTATGTAAATGGTGCTATCTGAAAAAAAAAATTGTAAAACATCATATAATTGGTATCATTTTTATTTGGACTCATATTTTATAAATCTCATGCTAAGGATCGTAGAGCTTAATTCAATATACGCTATGATTTCTTACTCACGAAACTCGAAAATTAATATTGCACTTATATTATTTGTGCGATATAATTCCACGCGGAATCTAATTCTCATACAAAATATAAACCAAGACAGGAGACTTGTACGACTTCGCTTGCAATAATACAAGCGCAGCTCCGCGGCCCGCCCCCGCGCCTCTACCCCGCCGGCACAGCCGCCCACAGTCCGCGGTTCGAATCCGGCAACATGCACGATACACTTCCGGCACAAATGTCGCCGATTCCTTTTTTTTTTTTTTTTTTTTTTTCGCGGAGAAAGTGACTTATTACTACCGCCCAGCCTTCAAGGGGGGGGAGCGGTTATGTTGGGTTCACCGTGCCTTACGTCCCGGCGTTGAGCCGCCCGGAGAGATGTAACCATCGGGCGACCGCCGGGCCGAGTCCCTAACCTATGTACAACGCACGGCATACCAACCAAAACTCCGCGGTGGCCATCTTCGGCGCATTAGGGACGGCTGCGGGCTTCCTCTGACGGGAGTGTCTAAGTTGTCGTCCGCAGCCGCCCCTGCGCGTTGCCGCCTAGTGCGGCCCGTCTCCTGTTGTGGGGGGGCTCAGGAGCCCCCACGCACCGAAGGACGCCCTCGGTGTCAATGGCAGCGTGAGGCCTACCAGCCACGCTGCCGTCCATCACAGGGATCGCTACAATGTGCTAATAGATCACAAAAATTAAACACGGACAGCCCCCTGCCGCCCGCCTGCGACCCCCGGTGGCCCCTATTAGTCGCCTTTTACGACAGGCAGGGGATACCGTGGTGGAATTCTCCAAACGCCCCCAATCCACAGGGCGGAAGACGCCGGTCAGTCGTCCACCCGGCGCCTCCTACGTCTCGTCTGGCGGCGGGAGGGATCTCCACGCCTCCGATCCCTCTCGGCACTCTCCTTCCGCGAGAGGACCACCTCACAGAAGTGTGCCACCGCACGCCAGGACCTCCGGCTGTCGACCATGGAAGCGACCACGGCCGGCAGCGAGAGGTCTCCTCCGACGACTGCTCTGAGAACGCTGCGCTCCTCATCCCAGGCTGGGCAAAACTCTAACGTATGCTGGGCCGTATCCAGCGGGCAGTTGTCACAGTGGTGACACACGGCCGATACCTCCTTCCGCACTACCCGCCACAAGAACTCACCGAAGCAGCCATGCCCGGTGAGCACCTGCGTCAGGCGAAACGTTGCCGCACCGTGGCGCCTGTCCAGCCATTCGGCAAAGACAGGACGCACTGCCGTGACGACCCTGAGCCCCGCTGACGGGGCCTCCAGCCTGAGACGCCACTCCTCCACGGCGGCAAATGTCGCCGATTCCTACGCATAACGTTTTCTTTTATTCCGGTTATGGGTAATAGTTTACTGTAATAAAATTATATATCTCCTTTACATATTTAATTTTATAGCTTTTGGTATTCTGACAGCGAAGTTACCTAAGTACTTAGGACAAACACATCCATGATATTTTATGAGTTTAAAAGTAAATCGGCGAATAGTGTCGTATTGCCTCTACCATCCCCCGGGATACAGGCGTGGTTTTATGTTATACTTTCTTGCTCAACTTAAATAAAAGCCACGCGGCGATTCTCTTCGCCTTGCTCTTTAATTAGGTACATGACGACACAGAAATGCGTCGTGGGAAAGTGCAACTGTCATTTGACTCAATTTGTACTGTCTTGCGTTACTTATGAAAACAAACATTTTTTTTTTTTTTTTTTTTTATTGCTTTGAATGACGAGACGAGCATGCCGTTCGCCTGATGGAAAGCGATACGACCACCCATAAACAGTAGCAACACCATCCAGCACCTTGACTGACAAAATACTGAGTGGCATTCCACTGCGCTCGTCATCCTGAGACATAAGATGTTAAGTCTCATTATGTCCAGTAGTTATACTGGCTACAATATCCTTCAAACCGAAACACAACAGTGCATGCACACTGTTGCTTGGCGGTAGAAATAGACATTGCGGTGGTACCCACCCAGACGGCCTCTTACATAATGAGAGACCTACCACCAGTAAGTAAACATGTCATATTAAGTTCAATAAGTGGATTTTTTTACCCGACTGCGAAAGAAGGAGGGTTATTATATTACAAGGTGGTATGTAGACACCTAGATGCGGTGAATAAAGGGCCGAGAAAATCTCTTATACCTAAATATGTCACTTTGAAGATACAGGATGACTGTGCTGCCAATAAGGGTTTTTTTGTATCTTAGATATACAGTATGTCAGATTTACTTGTGTAGATAATAAAATTATTGCGTACCTTGATCTTGATAAAGTAAATCTCACGAGAAGCTTTAACTTTGTAAAATATAAAACAAAGTCGGATTCTATTTAAAGTTTTTTTTTTTTTTTAAGAGTATCTAAACAATAACTAGTTTTTAATTTTTTATTATTGTGTATGCTCTTATACACTAAAATATTTATAAAGAATAGAATGGCGATGAACAAACGGCCTCAAGCCTTACAATAAAACCGAACAAATGCTACTGACACCATCATAAACCAATCCCGACGAACTAACGCGTCAATAGAACGTACAGTAACGTCAGACAATGTTTTATGTGCTATTTTATAACAATCATGTTTTACGACGTGCCATAACGTTACTTATATTGTGTGAGTAACACCGGGGTTAAGCTGTGTACATAATATAAACAAATGCGTTTGATCGGCGCGATGCTGTAATGCGTTAGGTTTTATTACGATAAAATGCAGAAATGAACAGGTGATTATTATAAACAGTTGCTACAGACTATTAAGAGGGAATATAAATAAGTGACTGCCTTGGTGGGAAAGTTTTATGCAATGCTGAGGTCTCGGGTTCAATCCCCAGGTCGGCCAATTTGATATCGTGTTTTTCTACTCAGCATCAGCCCGAAGTCTGAAATTTATGCCCTATATGGCGATAATTATGGGACGGAATAAGCACGGCGAAAAGTGGGTGCACTGGTTGCGCCACTTCGGGGATAAAAGACGTGAGTGTGTATGCGTGTGTATAAATTAGTGCGTGGCCCTCCACTGCGCTCCTCACTTAAATCCACCTCATTTAAACCCACAATCTTCAACGCGGTACACGACAATATTTGCACATAGCTGCTTGACAAGAGAAATAGATACAGCGGTGGTATTCAGCGGCGTTCCTGGCGCGACAAGCCTACAACCTAAACCTAGTTGCAGTACTGGAGACAATATGAATGTGGACTCAGACTAGTAGAGCCGTACAATTTATGAGATACTTAACAGCGACTTAACATCGAGTTTCACGTACGTTATTAGTCGCCTGTGAGCAGTGTAATGTAGGAAGGGCTTAACAGTAATGGCAGCGCCGCGCTCGCGCGTTGAAGTGCCTTCTGAGAGCGTTCGCCAATGTGCACATGCCCTTACAGTCGCACTTAATAAAGCGAAACTATTTGAGGAATCGAATTGTTCACGTTTATTATCGTAAAGTAATTACAAACTGCAACGGACAGGGTTTATTGAACATGAACGTTCACTCATTCGATCCATTCATTGGATGTGACTAAACGCGTAGAAGTGATATTAGTTGCATGAAGCAGTTTAATTAAAGTTTACACGCGAGTAGGGTTGCCAGGCGTCCGGAAAATCCGGACGTGGTTTCGAAATCGCCGGCCAAACCGGATTCTAACCATTTATTTACAAAGCTTGCGAATATCAGACACTGAAATCCGGCGTTTCGTTCATAAGGCTTGACAGCCCTAAGCAAAAGCAACGCAGCGTATTAACACGCCATAATTGAGTTTTTTAATACCATTGGTTGGACAGTTTGAACTCATCCAACTGTACAAGGATTGTACGGGTTTTAAACAATTACACACGGTATTATTATCGGATAATCTCATAATAGGGATGCTGTCTGATGTTTCATTTATTTATAATTGTTGTGAAAACAATTAACAAAGGTACCGAAGAAATTATTGAAATTGGTTGATCGATGGTTGATACACTTCGGCGACGGTGTTTTAATTTTACTTGCAAATAAAATTTACAGACCATATTTGACAGAATGTCACGTCACTGAAACATATTTTTTTAAGGTTTCAATTGCGTAGGCCACTAAACAAGCAAGTTGATAACTTGCCGTTAATTGATAGTCTCCGCTCAAGCAACTAGCATACCAGCACCATCGACGCGATGATAGCATAAAGGCGAACACAGATTAGGACGAGGAACGTCATTCAGTTTGCGACATGTAATAGAATACGTGGCGTGTGTTCACCACACGTGTGTTTAGAATATGCACGCAGAACATTCAATTAACTTTTTATTTTATCGGTAGTAATAGATTTCGTTTAATATTCTTTATTTTTTTTCTTTTTATAAATGGTCACGAATGTTGTTTCTTATCGAGGTAATATTATAGATTTTATATTGTTTAAATTGCATAATAGTGACGCATGTGTCATTATAGGGTAAGCACAGGTGCAACTAATACATTCACGACTCGCCGAGCTTATTATTGTACCGTAATTATAGGGGTTGAGTCTATTGCCTTAAAAATCTAACACTCATTCTAATCCTGAGTTACTTAAGTTTGCTTTGTCGAATAAAAAATACATACCAGGGCAGAATCCAGGAAGTGGTAGTAGCGTTCAGGATACGCGGTAAAAATTGGAGTACATTTTATAGATTCCTAGTCACATTCGTCTATAACTGATTGATTGCTGGTAGTTTATTTTCTACATTAACTATTCAGAGTTTTCCATAGCGTGTGTACCTGCATGGCCAAAGTGACAGAGAAAAGGTCAAACCATTTGAAGAAGCCCACACTCATAAGTGGGATATTCTACAATACACAGAATTTATTACATTCCCGGCCCCTGCACGTGCGGGTGTGACGACGGCAGCTCTAAGTAACGTTTTAATATAAACCGATGTATTTTGCCGTGGCCAGGTGATATTTCGTGAAAGCATTGCTTTACATCAGCCACGTTTAAATCCCTCCCGCACTACCCCGCACTCCCCCGCAGACCCACACACGAACGCCTCCTGGGTGGTGAGGTTACATACTCGAAACTTCGAGATGTCTCGGAAATCGCTCGCATGTATGTGTAGGTACTGTATGTGATTCTCCATGTTTGTGTGTAATTTGATAGTCGCAACGTGACTCTGTGTAAGCCATCAGGTTATCGAGTTGATACCAAGGAAATCAAAATTCATGTGTTTAATTACAAATACAGCACACCTAAATTCGTAGTAATTGGAATTCGTATCACTTGCTATGTATTTGTTTATCCTTTGCAGGTAAGCGCGTACCTAAATATATTTGTGTATAGTGTATATGTATACACATTATATTTAATGTGGTTTGGGATTTTAAGTTTATTTTTTTTCCATTCATCTTATTAACTAAAACTTGTACAAAACGAGGATAATCTTACACGAGTTGTGTTATAGACAGGCGTGGCGGGTACCACCACGCGAGCGACCAGGAGGTAATTCTCACGAAATGGACAATTGTCAACTATATTATTATGTGAATGTTGGAAACATGAATAGAATAATGAGGACACATGGAAGTGCGACTGACCACACGTTGCATGACGTTCACTGGGAACAGACAAATGTGTCAAGCTACTCGCTGAGCATTAATAAGTATACATAATGTCATCCACGATGATGCGCTCTATTAATTTTCCTAATAGCTTACAGTGAAAGTGGGCACTCTTCCGTTTCTGGTTTTGTTTTGTAAATATACATTTAATATCTATGAGTGCACTTGCATACTCTAATGAATAATTAAATTCCACTTAACTCGCGAAATCCCCGCTCAAAAATTTGTAGCGCGCGTCATCGTGGATGAATTTATCTATACTCGTCGTTTTCCTACCGACTTATTCAGCTACGTAAAAAACATATAATTTTACGCATATCTTTTATTATCCTCCGGCTTTCTGCATTTATCCTGCGCCGGCAGCCCCGGCGGACCGCGCCGGGTGGTCTGCGCGTCTAACTTCATATTTCAGTTGAAACTAGTTGTACGGTTATTGTATGAAATTACACAGTGCCGCGACTGCCGGCCCGATGTGCCTAATAAAACATTTGGGGGACTACCGATCACTTGATACATGGTGGTAACTAATTCATTATGGCATGCGGAGTCCAATTGTCCAGCAGTCCAACAAGAATTCACTGATAGAGCTGTAAAATAATATACATTCTAGAAGCAACATAGTTGTTACAAGTCCTTTTCGATAACATTGATTGAATGATTTTTAATTAATATTTTTTAAATCAAATCAACTCACAATGCCGTTACAAACTCAAATAAATTTGATTACCCGACACGGTAATCGAACAGAGCACCTTACAATCCCCAGCCTAATTACATTTCCACTAGACCAACAAGAAAGTTGTACATGGTCGCTCCGTTGTTCAAGCTACCACCGCTACAAAGTCGCCGTCACCGTGCAACCAATTTTCTCCAAGTACCAATTTCCATAATAAAAGCGTCTGCTGAAGTGGAACTTGTAACAATCATGGGAGCCACGCTGATGCTTTACAACTTATCACAAATTGTTTGTCAGTTTTTACTTTACCTTGAATGACAGGGGTGGAATAGGTAGGTAATGTATTCTGGGGGATAGAGTACACAATAACATTTGCTTTTCTATAATTGAAACTAAGACGCAACTAGTCGCTTCCACCCATAACCAGTAGCAATAACATCAAAAGCATGCATTATTAAGTACTTCGAGGCATTGCACTGCGATTGTCATGTTCAGACGGTAAACTGGTAATATATTGACTACAATATACCTCAACCAGAATACATCAACGAAAATATAGACATCCATAATGCCAGAATATAGATTGCAGTACTGAAACACAACACAACTTACGATTCACTTATAGTTTAAAAGATACTGCTTTTATAAATGTTACATTAAATAAAAGAAAAACACGTGAACACAGGAAACTCAGCGAGGCCGCTGTAACTACTTACATAACACGTATCTTACCTCCAGAGGGTCGATGCGAGGACATAAAAGTTGCAAACTTGTGTGGGAGGAAGGTGTCCTCGAATGTCGGCCGTAAAGGGGAGAATGTAACACAATTTGTAGATAGTTCCCTGCGACAATGAAACGGGGCTTTCGGTCTTTATATGAGACAATGTGCGTTTCAGAGCAAATTCTGACGTGTTATAACGAAGTTTGTATAAAGATTGTTTAGCTAGTTTATGCCCACGGCTCTGCCTATGTAACAATCTTTTCCACAATAAAATGTATCTTAGATTACTCTCTGAAATAACCTTATGAGCCAGGTTTAGCCATTTTGTAAATGAATCCGTATAAGCAAACAAAATTCAAAGCTGTGCTTAAATTATGTTTTATCTAGAGAGAACCTTTATTTCGAGACCACAGACAGTCACAATGTTATTTATTTGTAATGCGATGTTTTATGGATTATTTTTATTTGTTCGCAACAGTCGGCTCCCTCAGGGCTCGTAGTTCACAATAATAACCCCACCCCCGGCGCGAGTGCGGCCGCCGCGCCGCCTGCGCCTGCACCGGCGCGCCAGATGGCTCACATCCGCGTTCACAGCGCGGCGCAGCGCAGGTGATCACGTGGGAACCTGTCATTACTATACCACTTGTTACACTCACCCAATTACCTATTGTTTATTTTTGACATGGCAATAAAGTATACGGTATATTTTTCGAATGAAATGGTTTTTTGGCATAAATGCATGTCAAGTGCGTTCACCGTTAAATATATTCCAACATTGCTTTATTTATGAGCGATACTTATGAGGCAAGCATTTCACTCGCTTGGTAACCGCTACGATATCCCATTATTCAACATAGCTCTATGTCAGCCCGAATCTGGCTCTACAGTCTAGACTCTAGATGTTGTGTCCAGTAATTACACTGTAAACTTAAAATTTTAACCAGCATGTACCTTCTAGGGAAAACACACGTGAATTTATTGGGACCTTTACCGATACGTCGGTGTGTTATTTCGGCGACACGTGGTTGCACTAGTAGCACTTCTACACATCTTCGTAATCCGAAGTATCTACGTGGCTGTTATGTTACATAATTAAAGAAAACTAAACACATTGTCATTCCTGGGAAGTGACACACAACACATTTCCATTACTAAGAAGACAAACCTACTAGAAAAAGGTTGTATGTTTCCACCGGCGCGTTGCGGCGGGCGCTCCCATTACCCGTCATCATTGAATCATGCATAATGCGATCATTAATCCTATCTGTGCATTTAATATCGCGAATGGATTCTACGCAGTATCACAGTAATAACAGCATAAATTTTTAAAGTGGTGAAGCTACCGTAAATTTAGATTTGCTTTCAGCAAAAACATATCAGCACAATCGAGCAGTTCCTACCACTATCTCATAGACAATATTCTAAAGTCATAGTTGTTGTGGTTCGTAGAAGTGCGATTCTAAAAGGCACAAATAAACCCTTCTCTCTTAAAATAGGTTCCTACACGATAGGCTGACCTATTTGTTCGTTGATTTAATTGTATTTCTGATAGAATTATTTTGAGTTTGAAGCCTTGGCCTCCAAGCGCAGATTATAGAATTCCATGGAGTTAGATCTTGCTTGAAAAACGAAATTCGTTCAACAAAATTAATGAAATGTTTATGTGTAATGAGTGAAGGGAAAAACGAAGTGAGCAAGGGAGCGTAATATATGAGATGAGTGCATGAATGATCGATCACCATATTTTTATCTCGTATAGTCAAGTCATATTATATGTTGATTACGATATTACTTCATACTTCAATTCAAATATTACATAGGTATTTGAGCGAACGAATGATCGCTACTAATAAATGAGGATTTGGGTGATGACATCATTATGTGGCTTGAGAGTTGTATCTATTTGTAAACAAAATAATTATATCATTGTCTACTAACTCGGAATATTTAAATATCTAATTATTTTGGCTGGTAAGTAAATAAAGAAACAAAATACCAAACTATCGTTTTAAACATCCAGAGACGTTAAATACTTTTTAACATAATGATTCGAGCAGATATAAACTTGACTTCAACGATATGTCTGTTATCATTACTCGCTCGTCCTCTATTGCAACAGGATATCGGCGAACTACAATTTTGGTGAGGTGTACGCCGCTTTACCAACGCCTAATGCCCGCTAGTGATTCCGCGCACGTATCTGTAAAAACGCTGCCCGGTATGGGAAGCCGGCCGTTCTAAATACCACTCCAGTTCATTTGCACTCGCGCTTCTCTCTAACAAATGGTGCGGCTTACTGGGAAACTCGAGAGCGAGTTACTGAGTTCATAGAATATCCCTTTAGTATTCCAGTTGGGTTATGAACAGGACAGTACTCGGGTTTGTTTCGTTGCTGGTATAAATAATACACTTCAGTTAGGGATGTGTGCCAAATATGGAAATAGACCAACTACCAAAAAAAAAACTGCGAACAGAGACTATCCCGCCCTCACAGCCGCCACTGCAACTCCTGTAAGCCAGGATCAGGTGAAGCTCGGCGAGTCTATCTATAAAATATATGTATATCATCTGAGAAACAGTAGTAACGTCATGCTAAACGTGATTGCTGAGCGGTTTGACTGTCCTTTCCAAAATTATTGGATAAAAGTAGTTCTGGGAAATGTGACATAACAATTAATGTAGTAGCTAATAAGTTATTGATATCTTGTTAATTTGATTTTTAATATATTATATGGATTATGTAATCTGAATTAAATATACAAAATAAAATCAAATAAATAAAATATCTGCGAACAGTACGTTTTAGTTCTACTGAGACTGCATACGCCTTGAGCGTAAAGTCGTGAGCTTTATATGTCCGATAAATCCGAGCATACCCGCCACCTCTCGCATGAGTTGCTAGATACAGTCAGCGGGACGTCCTACACCGGTTGCGTTGAGGTCATTATATTAACAAAACTAACACCTAGCATATGTGGAACATAATGATATAACGCGGTATGGATTATAATTAATATGATCACGTATATTACTTCTAGCGACTAGCTTTTATGGCGACTCCATTTGCTTGAAAGCTGTTCGCTGTAATAAAAGTTACACTGTGCATTTTTCTTGAATGGTACCTATCATTAAAATGTATGTGCGGTTTAAATGAAATAACTTTAATCCCATCCAATTATGACATTACGTATCTTCACAAACTTTCACATTTATGTTATAATTTATTAATAAGATATATGTTGTTGGTGTAGAAAAAACCTGCGTGAAATAATAATTTAATCATGCAGAATTCACTATACAGAGTCGGAACACACCTTTATGATGTCATCATTTGTAGAAATCTGCGGAAAAAGACTCATTAGAATTTGGAAATGTTTATTGTACAATTTATTACATGATGGTGCACTTTTATGCATCCTGTGATGTACTGGATCCTCGGGCGAGCATCAGACGAATTTCTTCGTCATGTTATTTGTATAACAATTAAATATAATAATATAGGTACTGCTATACATCGTTTATGTCTACCGGGGAGTGCTTATTGCAGAGTGAGTTTATTAGGTGTAATTTTTAGTCTATTTCTAGTCTTTACGAAAGTAACGAGATTTTTTAACCAATATAGTTATTAAAAATTAATTTCGATATTGACTCACATAACTATCGCAATGGCCGTGTGCAAAAGGTCAAATCCAAATGCAATTAAATCGTTTCGGATACGTTTGAAATTTTTGTGTACAATGGCGGCGTCGCTGAGAGGTCGGCACGCAGCACTCGGCGCGCGGCAGTCACATGCAGACGGCAGGCGATTGTTCCGCGGCCGATTGTTCGCGCTCGAGCGTTGATTGTCGCCGATTGTTTGTGATAAAACCCGCGGCTCGTCACACCTTACACCTCACCCGAGCTGACCAACACTCGAGCGACGTGTTGGCAACGACAAGGCGTGGAAGGCACGAGAAGTTGTGATACAAAGATAGGCCTGTGTAAATATAGCGGCATCATGGGAAACATATTAATATTTTGGTTGGATATCTCGTTGTATGTCGCACCTTCTTATTGACGGTTCAAAATATCTCGTATATTTTTTTTCAATAAGTATCTATATGTCCTTTATAATATAGCTAACAGATAGCCCCAGTGACGCACCGGTTGTCGTTTTCAGTGAAACTAGAGGCCGCGTAGGTATTTGATCTGACAGAGACAAATTGATCTGCACATTTATCAGGCCCAAGCGTCTCGCAGTTGACAACAGTTGTATCTTACTGTGGGATCTGTGTCGGGTGTGTTTGTACATCAGTAGATAGACTGCAGAGCTCGAGAGCCGTCGGTTCCGGTCGCCGCGCCGGGCGGCAGTCGTTATTTCAACTCAGCTGCTCCGTATATCATTTAGCTTTATCCCCTGCCGACCTCAGTAATAGCTAGTGCTAACATTTCCTGATATACATACTACTGTATGTACTGAATCTAGTATTAGGCATATAGATATATCTCATTCGTCTCAAGCTCGCATACTAGGTTTCATACCTGGGATTACAACCCGATAATTTAATAAAATATGCATAAACGTGAGTGTGCACTAAGATCCATGTTTTAAGGTCAATTTCCCCAGTCCTGGTAGGATAATTACACCAGACTCCATGATTAAATCTGCTCACAATCTTGCGTTAAAAAAGTCAACGCACAAAAATAAACGGAGAAATAAAGCATGTGAGTGCCCTAAGTGCGTTGTCGCGGTGGAGCAATCACAGCGTGCCGCGGCGTCGTTTTTCACCGCTAGCCATACTCGCAAGTCGGAGCAGAATAACCGGGGTCGTTTAGCGCGCCTCCTCAAATTTCCTCACTTGCACACACACTAGCGTCTCGGGGCGTCACAAACTGCGCTAAGTGACAAAAACTTTTAGTTGATTTAGTGTATTTGGACTCGTATTTCCGCCGGCCTCGGCCGACCTTTCTTTTTGTAATATTGTTAGATAAACAGGTTAAGGTAAATGCTTTTTTTTCTTGACGTCGTCGATACCTAAAATGAATGTCTAAAACTAAATTTTATAGTCTACATAATTTTACAAAAATAATATACAATACTTACAATTTGATATCCCAACTTGGAATCAAACCTAGTTCCTCGCCGGTTTCAGTCTCTATACGCGTTACGCAAAAGAGTCACTAATTAAATACATATCTATATACATACATACATATCTTTGGGGGAGGACTATGTTCAGCAGTGGACGTCATGTGGCTGATGATGATGATGATGATCTATATACATGGCATCACCACACATTTCCAGACTCGGGGCTGATATGGAGTAGAAAAACTCAATATCACTTTGCCCATCCCGGATCCTAACCCGAGACCTCAGCGAGATAGTCGTACCACGCGCAATATATCAAGTAGTCGTACCAAGGCAGACTAAAAAAGTAAATCCATTTATAAACATGTTTCTTATAAGTTTTTCGTAAAAATAATATCAGCTGTCGGTTTTTTGTTGAGCCTTTCTTAAATGTCGAGTTTCCACTTAGCGAGCGACGTTACTGCAAACACGTTGACGTCTCGAGTTCCACAAAACGCTCCTAGACAGCTATCTGCCGAAGATTATTTGTTTTGAGTTTTGTTATTTTTATAGCAAAGAGGCAAGAATTCTAATGGTCACGTAAAAGTGACCTTAGTTTGGCTATTACCACCACAAATATTTATTATCTGACTTTAAGCGGGGTTAACATTACTAAGAAAACTTGAAGAAGTAATCTTTCTCAAGCTATTTTTAACGTGTAAATAGCTAACTTTTACAACTTTTAAAGCTCGCAAGAGTCGCGGCGAGTTGCATGGGTATAGAATTTTTCATAATTAGTACCTCTAGGGTTAACGTATCTAGAATTTCTTTCGCTATATTATATTGCTGCGTGAACTTGCTAATCAAAATTTTGTTTCAGCGTCTTGTTAGAACAAATCTGGCACAAACAATATCTTTATTATAATTTATAGTGCCTTCATGAAACATCCCTAAATTGGCAGAGACGGTAAAGATACTTTGTTAAGACTAAAGTAAAGATACTTTGCTAAGATTTTGTAAAGACTATGTTAGACTGGCGAGTTGTGAAAATTAACTTCGAGGTACGAGCGAGACGAGCGACTGCGAGGTGCGACACAAGGCCACGACTGAGGTACGTAAATGACATGGAGGTCATCTGCAGAGAGCGTAGCGACAGGCGGCGCGACGCGCGACAAAGACAGAGACAGTCCGCCGGCGACCGCTCCACTAACCGGCCGTGTCGCGACCTGGCCGCGCGTTTTACGTTACAAAATGGCGGATTTAAAGTTTTCTGTTGAAGAAGACGATCTTCTTATACATTTAATAGAAGAACACAGAAGCCTGTATGATCCTGAGAGTGAATCGTACAAAGATATGGACGTCCGAGATAGTATATGTCGGCGTTATATCGCCAGAGTTGTCGTAGGATTGGTCCATGACGTCACCACGGTTAAACCACTAATGAAATACGGTTTTTATAGAGAGATGTTTATTACCTCACGGTCAAGCACAGAATGCCCCCTTACTTTGAATCGGGGGGTATTTATAGTAAAACTTCTTAAGGAAAATAATCAATACAATTCCTTAATAATTAGATGCAATAGTTATATAAATGAAATTATAAATACAATAAATATAATAAATCATTTCATATTTTTTATAACAACTTGCATACTCAACAAAAACCATGTTATAGTAATTAACATTTGAACAACAGGAATTAATTAGTTTTGCGTCGGTACCGACAAAACATGTTTCTATAAATTCATTTTTAAATAATTATGCGCCCACACGGCCATTCTGATCCAGCGCGCTCTCTGCGCTGTATAATCATTCAACACATATCTAATCACCACCACCCACATGGGGTGTAGCAATCTCACATAGCATCACCCGCCTTGGATCTAGCCGTACGGCATCACCCGCCTGAGGTCTAGTCATCTTACAAGACATCACCCGCCTTGGATCTAGTCGTACGGCATCACCCGCCTGGGGTCTAGCTCACAAGACCAGGAGAAAGGATACACATGGTGGCCAGCCAGTGTTTGAGGAAGGAAGAATGGATAGGAAAGAATGCCAATCAATCAATTATTCTTTATTGGAATCCGCCCACACGGCTGGATCTTCATCGTCCATAAATGGGTCACTCTGAGCATGCGGCGCCGGTCTCAAAAAATCATGACTGGCTATTTTTTTGGAACATCCCCTTAAATTCACGTGTTTTACTTTGTAGCGGTTGTTAGGCAACAATGCCAAAACTTCCATCGGACCTTCAAATTTAGGACCGAGCTTGGTGGTGTGTCTTTCATGTTTATGCATTAGGACAAAATCTCCAACCTTAAAAGGTTTTATTTGAGATTTTCCTTTATCAAATCTTAATTTATCTCTAAATGATCGCTCGTCCATCCTCAATTTGCTTATCAATCTTTCGTTATTTAGATCGTCACACATTTCATCAACATCAACTTCTAGTAACTTTATACCCGGTGGTGAGCATTTCTTACCAAATAATAATTCCATAGGAGATTTACCTGTGCTTTAGGTCATTTTCCTTACGATGGCAATTTTTCTCTAAATGACCCTTCTTATGGCAGTATTTGCATTCGACTATTTTTAAGTTGCTTGGCGTTACCTGGAGGGAGGACGTAGAGGGTGCATTTGATTCAAATGTTACGGTCGTGGTTTCTCTACAATCTCGAAACCTATGGCCGGGTTTATTACATTTATAACACATCAATGGACGAGCTGAGGAGTCAGAGTTTCTCAACAATTTAGGTCGTTTATCATAAGAATTATTCTTGTCATTGACATCCGGTTTCCGTTTTCGATAGGTCTTCAAGACTGAAACTAGCCTGGGCAATGAATCAGGAGTATTTCGCAAAAGTTCAGACTTAATAAAGCATCAATGACCTCGGCATCAGTGGCTTCAGGACGGACGCGCTTAAACAGGGTCCAACCAGTAGTGGCATACTCCGCATAAGTTCTTGCCTGTTCTGATGTGTAGTTGCGCCAATTTTGAACATCATCTGCATACCGGAACTCCTTTCCAAAGGTCTGAATTAAATCTTCCTTAATCTGTTCCCAACTAGTAGACTGTAAAGACCAAGTATCAGCCCAAGTTTTAGCTCTGCCTTTCAATTGCAATATGGCTTTCATCCGGGCTTCTTGTGGTGATACGCCGAAGGTGGCAATTGTCCCATCAACATTGGCACACCAATCTCTAATATCGTGCGATCTGACATCTGGATCGAAAGGCGGCAGGTAAAAATTACCTCGATCCCTTGATGGCGCTGGTGTAGCAGATAATGCCGCCGTCACAGCACTTGATGCAGCTTCCTTTGTGATAGAAGTCATTAGACTCATCACTTGTTCCATTGAGAAAGTTGGCTCTGGTCGCGTGGCTGGGTCAGGCTTTCGGGGCCTGGATCCTGACGACCTCAATACGGGTGAAGTGTATCCCACCGCTGCTGTCGGCGTTATATCGCCAGAGTTGTCGTAGGATTGGTCCATGACGTCACCACGGTTAAACCACTAATGAAATACGGTTTTTATAGAGAGATGTTTATTACCTCACGGTCAAGCACAGAATGCCCCCTTACTTTGAATCGGGGGGTATTTATAGTAAAACTTCTTAAGGAAAATAATCAATACAATTCCTTAATAATTAGATGCAATAGTTATATAAATGAAATTATAAATACAATAAATATAATAAATCATTTCATATTTTTTATAACAACTTGCATACTCAACAAAAACCATGTTATAGTAATTAACATTTGAACAACAGGAATTAATTAGTTTTGCGTCGGTACCGACAAAACATGTTTCTATAAATTCATTTTTAAATAATTATGCGCCCACATATATGGAGTGCCATAGCGAAGCAATTACACAAAACAGGTACAGTTTTTATATTCCTCGTGCAATTTATTTTATCTGTTATGTATGATGGCTTCGTGGAGCAGCGGGCACTGGCTGGGAACCAAAGGCCGTGAGTTCATTCCCCGTACCAACACAAATGTCTGTGTGATACGCAATTTTTTTTTCCTGATACATTATGTAAATAATTTAGAAGTCTGTGCACACTAAAACGTGAATAGAGTCACGTCACGCCGCGCTATCATAACATTAGCACATAATAATTATTGTAAACAGACTTTTGTTACTTTTGACCGCATGTTTGTGCGAACTATTTGTTTAAGTACTAAATTGAAAGTGAGGTTATGCTGAAAGTCAGTGCTTGTCATACCACAATCACTCAATGTAACTACTTGACCGAGACAGTCGTATCAATTATTTTAATTATTGTAATTTTCTTCTTTTGCTTTAGATGAAGAGTGTAGAAAACGTTGGAAACACATCAGAGATTCTTACAACCGTTTCAAACGTAAGAGAAGATGCGGTGTACGAACACGAACTAAAAACTCTAAATGGGACTTTTATAAACGGTTAGTATTTCTGGAAAAGGTTCCGCTAGATATCACCATTGAAGGTGACGTCAACGACAATTCAGATTCGGAGCACGTCTCGTCCCCGTGGCTACTCAATGTCTCCACCTCGACTGCAACTCCTGACCAGCAACTCGAAGATGATGACGATCAGCCAACTATAGATAACTCATCGTCTCATTTAGCAGCTTCACCTCCCCCAGCAACTCAGGAATCCCGCCCGTCATGTCGCAAAAAACGAAAATTCGACGAATTACTTCAAGTTATGAATAAAAGAGAAGAAAACAGACTTAATTTGATAAGAGAACTGAGCCAGAAGAGGGAAGAGAATGATGACGATGATTACACCTTCAGCAATCATGTTAGGACAGTTTTAAAGAAGTTACCGCCACGGTTTAAGATTCAGGCGAGGAAGGAGATATTCGACATTTTAGCTAGATATGAGACTTTAAGTTTGGACATCAAAGAAGAAATGGCTTAATATGCTGGAATAATGCTTTTACATATTTTAAAGTTTAGACACTACATCTACTCTTCAGCTAAATAAAACGAAAAAGCACAATGAGGATAATAGCAAACCTGCGATTATTACTGCCCGAGAAAACCAAGTGTAGACAACGAATATTAAATTATACACTTTAATTATCCATTTTAAAACTGTTTATTTAGTCACATAACCTGACCACATGCTAAGGATACAAGTCTTGTCATGAAATGATGGAAATCTACTAGTTACTACGAGATACTTTTGGTGCCACAAAAATCGAACCTAAATGCCTCCGGATCACTTAGTCTTTAACTAAGCGTATAAGAAACTTAATAAATACAGTAGGATAATAAGGGACTAATATTTTATACACAAACTTGTCTTCGAACTGGTACTGAATCCTTCAGAGAATAAAATTTCAAATCAAGTCTTTAGTGTAGCACCAAAGTAAAGTCATCTTGCAACATAGTTCCTCTTGGTTGTTTGAAGACAGTCATAACTAATGCACGGCAGTGACTCGCCCGGGGCATTTAATTCCACCGGCTGGCAAGCGTCGCGCGACAACTTTGTGCATATCTCAGGACCCGAGACTCGGCACTCGGCATAACCTAGTTATGAATTAGGTTACCTCACGTCACTTAAGATAGGATGTAGTAATGTTTGTAATAACGTAAGTTATGCGATCACTGGTAATAACCTGGATTTAGAGCACTATATATTCCTTTTAAAGTTCTTGGTGAAAACATTGGACACGTTTTAGATTATGTCGTTACTCAGTTGTTTGAAAAAAATCAAAACAATACTTTCTGGTCAGACTTTTCAAGTTTGTCAAATGGGATTCGTTTTCGGCTTACAATCTGGTCAACTTAGCATAATGGAAGGGTACCCGATAAATTCTATACGTGATCGAACGGCGAATAAGTACACAGTGCATAGTGGCTCGTTCCGAGACTTGCGCAGTCAGCTGTTGTACTTACAATAAAGCGGGCATTTTTCTGCCGAGCGATGTTTTGGCTTTAGTTGCTATTTGGACTGCATTGCGTCTAAGTATAAAGGATGATACTGCTCTGTAGTTATTACCCTCAGCACTATGGAGTACAGTGTTCGTCCGCTGTGCTAGGTTATTTAAATATTCCGTAGGCAGTGGCTGACAAAAACATCTTTATATAGCATGATCAATATTATCTTTTTTGTGACGCAAAATCTTATCATAAACACATATTTTGATCTTTATTTGTTCAGTATGACGCAAATCACAAATTTCAGATATACCTAGCTCATTTTTTTTCTTAGAACCAATGGATTAAGGAAAGAGTGTAATGTTGTATATTATGCATTTAGACTTATCTGATTTGAAAGCTGCTGTCATAAACACTGAATTACAAAAGGACACTTTTATAAAAAAAAACAAAATGCACGAGCTCCCAACACCCCCTGGCCTTCCTTGTCCGCATTCGAATCTTTAAGACCGGCATCCATGATGCTCGTAGTACACGTGATCCACTCACACGTTGTGCTACAAAATAATACCAGAAATCACCTATTTTTACCAAAATAAACACACTCACCACATAATTGAGTCAACAAGTCAAACTTTCACATTTATGAGCAAATTAACGCCTTTTACTTGCGAAGGATGCGAGTGACGTGCTGCGCTACCGAGTATCGACGCGACGTGGTAATTGATCGTGGGACTTGTAAGTACGTTAATCTAAAATCTTATAAAAACCCGTGATTCAATTTGTTTTCTTCGAAAGGTCAGTGCATACGTAACAACATAGATGTCGCGTCATTTCAGTTAAATCTTTTATACTTTCATATTGTAAATTATAACTAGATTTGGTTAAATTGCTCATTGAAGATAACGCTGTCATACTGGTGGTAGGTCTCTCATATGTAAGACTCCGTCTGGGTGGGTACCACAGCAATGTCTATTTCTACCGTCAAGCAGCAGTGTGCATGCACTGTTGTTTTTCGGTTTGAAGGACATTGTAGCCAGTGTAAATACTGGACATAATGAGACTTACATCTTATGTCTCAGGATGACGAGCGCAGTGGAATACCACACAGTACTTTCTAAGTCAAGGTGCTGGAAGGTGTTGCTACTGTTTATGGGTGGTCGTATCGATTACCGCCAAGTGAACGGCATGCTCGTCTCGTCATTCAATGCCATAAAATAAATTAATTTCATCCTAAACGATATTGTTACGCATGCCGTCAAGATCATGTCCGCTCGCATTCATATTTTCTTCTCCTTTAATTTATTATTGTGTTTTTAATCTATTACCTGCAGGCCGACTGACATCAATTACGGAATCGTATTAAAAAAACTTCATCAGTGCGTTTTAGTTGTATACAGAATATTCTACTATATCCTCTTCTCTCGCACTAGTCAATTTTTATTTACCATGTTTAAATCGTCGTCTCCAACACCAGACAGTTTACGTTACGTATGCTGTGCTTTAAACATCGGAATAAAAATATTTCCGTATAAGTTCGTGTTATGAGTAGTAGGCTAGAAATAAGGTCACAAGTGCGATTCCCCTTCAGTGTAATAATATTTTTTTTTTTCAATTTGATTAATTAGGTAGGTAACGCATGATTGGTTTTAGTTACTGGTATCCACGAAAGAGAGAATTAGGACTACAATATATTTTATACTAGGAAGAAGGAAAACTAAAGTTAACTCAAGGTAAAGCCATCGACTTCCGCGGACGTGGTAGATATAGAGACAGGGGAGGTGTCTGCCCGTATGGACTCTTCACAACATCTGCCCACTTATCAACTCGAGGGTCCTGCATTCTAAATATTTAAGAATGCAGGACGTTATTCATGGAAATCTGAATAAAATATGTCACTCCCAATAACCCAAGTCGCTTGCAGGAGGCTTGTCACTTGTCGCATGTTATTGCTTGCAGGAGTATGTCTAAATGTGGAGTACCGCCACAGTGCCGCCTCAACACAATTTGTTACCGCGCCTCTCCTCCCTCCCACTTCCCTACTTGGGCCTCGCATTGCACAGCTAAGTCTATTTAATATATGCTCCACGCAATATTTAGGAGCTTGTAGCTTATTACGATGTCTGGAGGGGAAGTTAGATTGCGTTCAAATTCGATTCAGGGAATAGTGCTTACGTTAATACGTCAATGCATGCTATATATATTCTCGGCTACTTTGAGTGAAAACGATAGAGTTGTTTTAAGTGTGATTTGTTATGCAGGATAATAATATTATATAAGATGTTACATATTTCACGGAGGTTAAGCGTATACAAAAAAAAAATTATATATATATTTTTGATATTATTGTTAGAAACAGAAGCCATTTTGATTTAAATAAAAACGATTTATTTCTGTTTTTACATTAACACATTTATCACTGGTTTTACATAAACACATTTAACAGAAATACTTTTACAAAGATATCAGCAACTAACCGACCAGAATGAAAGTCAATGATCAACTTACTGAACTGCTACTAAGACTCAGCACGAATGAGCAGAATGAGTCTGAATGAGCCGGAATCAGAGTGCACATCGATACGGCAGCCTTTTTATACACCCAACTGACACTTCCACTATTAGTTTGACATTTCGACTGATTTTCATATCTGGTTAGCACGCTACAAATACCGTTACAAAACTTTTATCCTAATACGGCCTCTCCTGACTGGAGGACGTCCTCGTTCTCCCGTATTTCGATCTCTTCTGCAGATCTGAAAGTGCCAGGTACAGGCTCCGTCATCCTCTCGTCAGAAGGCTCTCCGCTGGGCACGGCGGATCGCTCAGGCGTGGACTCCGAATTATCATCATTGCTATCTGCGCCTGAGAACATAAACAACATCTTAATTAGAAACACTGAAAATAAATCTTCAGCGCTTTATATCATCTTACACAGTGAACCATAAGTACTATAGTTCACACAAACACCGGAGAGGAAGCGCTACGTTAGCTATCTCCGTTAACGAGAAACATAGGCACTACGTTAGCTTATTTCTCACACACACCAGAGAGGAAGCACTACGTTAGCTATCTCCATTAACGAGAAACATAGGCACTTCGTTAGCTTATTTCTCACACACATGTCATAGGCACGACGTTAGCGTAACATGAAAAATCTACATATGTATGACATAGGCACGACGTTAGCTTATCATACACATGCATGTTCACCACACACCAGAGAGGAAGCACTACGTTAGCTATCTCCGTTAATTGAGAAACATAGGCACTACGTTAGCTTATTTCTCACACACATGTCATAGGCACGACATTAGCGTAACATGAAAAATCTACATATGTATGACATAGGCACGACGTTAGCTTATCATACACATGCATGTTCACCACACACCAGAGAGGAAGCACTACGTTAGCTATCTCCGTTAACGAGAAACATAGGCACTACGTTAGCTTATTTCTCACACACATGTCATAGGCACGACGTTAGCGTAACATGAAAAATCTACATATGTATGACATAGGCACGACGTTAGCTTATCATACACATGCATGTTCACCACACACCAGAGAGGAAGCACTACGTTAGCTATCTCCGTTAACGAGAAACATAGGCACTACGTTAGCTTATTTCTCACACACATGTCATAGGCACGACGTTAGCGTAACATGAAAAATCTACATATGTATGACATAGGCACGACGTTAGCTTATCATACACATGCATGTTCATCACACACCAGAGAGGAAGCACTACGTTAGCTATCTCCATTAACGAGAAACATAGGCACTACGTTAGCTTATTTCTCACACACATGTCATAGGCACGACGTTAGCGTAACATGAAAAATCTACATATGTATGACATAGGCACGACGTTAGCTTATCATACACATGCATGTTCACCACACACCAGAGAGGAAGCACTACGTTAGCTATCTCCGTTAATCGAGAAACATAGGCACTACGTTAGCTTATTTCTCACACACATGTCATAGGCACGACGTTAGCGTAACATGAAAAATCTACATATGTATGACATAGGCACGACGTTAGCTTATCATACACATGCATGTTCACCCTCGAAGTATACAACGCACGTCTCAGGAGTCCACTCCCCGTGCCACGGTACCATAAACTCGGCCGCAGCTTGCGTTGATTTGCCATAGGAGCCTGCCAGCAGTTTTAGCTCATATCGGCCATGGGAAAGCGCTTTGACCACACGATAAGGCCTGCGCATGCCGGAGTCGAGCTTGCCAGTCGCCTGTGCCTGATATCCGTGCCACTGTAAGCATAGTGGAGCGAGTCATTCCGCTCCGCGCCGCAGCGCCAGGAGCGCGCAGTTCAGCAGCGCACCGCATCACGTACAACCTACCGGACCGAAGTCCACACGCACACAGTGCGTCTACCGGACCAAGGTCTGCACGCCTAACCACTTTGCGTCTGCCGGACAGAGTCCGTGTACGTTTACAAAGCAACGCCATAATCAGACCAAGGTCCGTGAGCACATTAAAAATGTGCCAGCCGGACAGAGTCCGTGAAGGCCCCGGGCCCAAAACCAGACTAAGGTCTGCACACATTAGAAAATGTGTCAGCTGGATCAAGGTCTGCACACATAACCACTTTGTGTCTGCCAGACAGAGTCCGTGTACGTTTTACAAAGAAACGCTCTAATCAGACCAAGATCCGCCACGCACTAAAAAGTGCCAGCCGGACAGAGTCCGTGGAGGCCTCGGGCCCAAAACTAGACTAAAGTTATCACACATTACAAAATGTGTCAGCTGGATCAAGGTCTGCACGCATAACCACTTTGTGTCTGCCGGACAGAGTCCGTGTACGTTTACAAAGAAACTCTCGAATCAGACCAAGATCCGCTACTCCGCAAGGACCAGAGCGCGCTGATCCGCAGCGCATAGAGCGTACCGTTCCGCAGCGCACAGAGCGCATCGTCCTCAGCGCACAGAGCGCATCGTCCGCAGCGCACAGAGCGCATCGTCCGCAGCGCACAGAGCGCATCGTCCGCAGCGCATAGAGCGCACCGTTCTGAAGCGCATAGGGCGCACCGTCCGCAGCGCATAGAGGGCACCGTTCCGCAGCGCATAGGGCTCACCGTTCTGAAGCGCATAGGGCGCACCGTTCTGAAACGCATAGGGCCCACCGTTCTGAAGCGCATATGGCGCACCGTTCCGCAGCGCATAGAGCGCACCGTACCGTTGCATGCTGCCTGGAGCATGCCTCCGCACGCCTAACATGTACCCTGAAGTAACATTCAGGCAAAAGCTTATGACTCACGAAAGCAAGCGTGCACTCGAGCTTTCACGAGCAACCACCTAATCAAAAATAATTTTGAACAAATTCATTTTAACAAAAATTAACAAAAGGTGTATTCCGACTGCTTGAATTCCGGACTTCAATCATCCACAATACACCGATCATGTTTTGTAGTCCGTATAGCAAAAGGTCAAGAGGACTGGTCCAGAGTCACTTACAAAGGTTACACATGGCCTTCGCTACTTACAATAATTTACACATGACTTTCACCACGCGTAGACTTCAAAACAGTTTACATACCACGGCTAGAGTGTCTGCCAGGCCATAGCCTGATATGCATTAAAAATGCATCTGCCAGGCCAACGCCTGTTAACCGCTACTCCGCAAGGACCAGAGCGCGCCGATCCGCACTCTTGCAGCCACGAGCGTGACATTCCGCACTCGTACAGCCTGGAGTGAGTCGTAGCGCGCTGCTCCGCATTGCGAAGATAGGGCACATACACTGCATGAATATCCAATTCCTGCAAACATAAGAACCACAACAGCAAAAACACCGTTCGGCCTTTTCTGACCTTAAATAAAATCTGGCGTTTAAACTTTCTGAACAGCCATCTCATTGCTACAACAAGCAAATCCACCTGCGAAGTGGTTTGGGCAGAATCTCCAGTCACCACCACGTGGTAAAACGAGATCCCAACATTTACGAAGATTATGGAGAAATAAAGGAAACCATAACCCTCAAGCAGGGATTACGGGTAATACGATACCAAATATCCTCTATCATTGCAGCAATCGTCAAATCCACCAAAGGATCCCACAGAGGCTCCTCAGTAGTCACTCTTTACGGGGTCTTCTAACGCTGAAAACATTGAGTAAGTACCCCCCCCACAAGGATCTTCAGTCCCTGCAATCAAAAATATCACAGCGGCATCAATCATTCACTCTATCCTGGCCTTCAATCAAATATCACATCAAACTTTGACCAGGAGTTCAGTAGTCATCTTAATATGAGGACAACCTAAAAAGTATCGCATAACACGCTCTTAATCCAAAATTGTAAACAGTGCAGTGCTACGATCCGATACTTTGACCTAGGAAGGCCAGCAATCCTTCGGACCGAACACTATACACTTAGATCGCTTTTATTAACCAAGGCCATGTAGGTACAATCATAGTTTACCACAACGGGTATTTTTCTCCAAGTCCTTAAGTTTAGGGACGACTCTGTTCCAATAATAACCACGAATTGCTCATTAATCAATGTCTGTACATGCCCTGTTAAACAAGATCTCAATATTTGTAAAGGTTACCAAGAAATAAAAGAAACCAGAACCCTCAAACAAGGGTTATGGGTCATACGATACCAGACTTCGTCTACCGCTGCAGTAAGCATTATATCTGTCGTCACAGATAGCTACACGTGATATGTGATGCAGCAGTTAGCATCAACCGGTACTACACAACCGTGCAGTCACGTTGCCCGGGACACCAACTACGACGCACCATACAGCAGCACATCTACCGGAACGCTTGAGCACCAACAGGAACGTTTGAACACCAATAGGAGCGTTTGAACACCAACAAGAACGTTTGAACGCCAACAGGAACGTTTGCACACCAATAGGAACATTTGCACACCAACAGGAACGTTTGAACGCCAACAGGAACGTTTGCACACCAATAGGAACGTTTGCACACCAACAGGAACGTTTGAACACCAACAGTTTGATCGCGGTACACAAACAGTTTGATCACGGTACACACGCAGATCCTTGTTCATTTGAAGCGGTATGCACATGACTTCAGAAATGAACATGCTATGGCTATGTTTCACACTTGTCCACTTTTATTCACGTTGTAGTCTAATCCTTATTCCAACATTACTCAGCGCAATTTCTTTTTTTCACGTAAATTGCGGGTAGTCAAATATCTCCATCGTACGATGTTTTCCACATAGCGTACATATGTAGTGAGCACAATCTATTTCTGTGGGCATTGATTGTTTATCTCACTTCTGATGTTAGAAACAGAAGCCATTTTGATTTAAATAAAAACGATTTATTTCTGTTTTTACATTAACACATTTATCACTGGTTTTACATAAACACATTTAACAGAAATACTTTTACAAAGATATCAGCAACTAACCGACCAGAATGAAAGTCAATGATCAACTTACTGAACTGCTACTAAGACTCAGCACGAATGAGCAGAATGAGTCTGAATGAGCCGGAATCAGAGTGCACATCGATACGGCAGCCTTTTTATACACCCAACTGACACTTCCACTATTAGTTTGACATTTCGACTGATTTTCATATCTGGTTAGCACGCTACAAATACCGTTACAAAACTTTTATCCTAATATTATATATTTAAATGTTATAGTATAAAGTGTGTTATTGAATACAATAGTTAATAGCGACAATATTGTATTAGGTTTAATGTACCTGTAAAGATATTGTACAAATGATAAATAAATAAATATTATATATTACGGGATATAACGGGATTCATTAAGTAGTGTTAGATGTTAAGAGTAGTATATCGAAAATTGTAGAGTAGTACTTCATGATTCTACTTAGTACTTGATGAATAGCGGCGATAGCCTAGGTGGGAATGGAACGGACTGCCGAGGCAATGTCCGGAGGTTCAAAACCCAAGGCACACACCTCTGACTTTTCGAAGTAACGTGTGTATTGTTATCAATTATCGTTCGCTTTGACGGTGAAGGAAAACATCGTGAGGAAACCTGCATACCTGAGAAGTTCTCTGAATTTCGAAGGTATGTGAAGTCCGCCAACCCGCACTAGGCCAGCGTGGTGCACTAAGGCCTAACCCCTCTCAGTAATAGAGGAGGCCCGTGCTCAGCAGTGGGCAGTATTATAATACAGCGCTGATTGCATTGCATTGCATTGCACTTCATGATTCAAGATCTGCATTCTGTTGTTTTTTTGTAAGTAGTGTGGGTTTTTAACTCAGTATCAGCCTGGAGTCTGACATTGTGCCCTGTAAATGGCAAATATTCGCTCCCTATTATATTAGAACTTAACATAGCTGAGCAAAAGATGTGTGATACATTTTTGCTCATAAAGCAAAATGTCGTAATGTTATATGACATTTATCCAGGAATTTATTTATTTATTTATTATCTGACACACAGTCATGACAGACATTTTTCAATGTGACAATGCGGGGTAACTATTAAATCTATTAAAATTAAAAAACAAAAGCAAACAAAAAACAATCAAAAACATTATTAAAATATACAACAAAATTAAACATAAAATTAATAAATACTAGCTATTAGGTATTATAACATAGAATAAATAATGAATGGGATGACAGCAAAGTTATGATTAAACTATAATTATTTTCTGCGACACACTATCCAATATCCATTAACACCTAACCTTTAGAAATTCCTTTTTTCCGTTAACTCGATCGCAAATGCCTGTCTTTATCTAGATATGCATTTAAAGCATGTCTAGACTAAAAGCTTTTGTCAGGTATTCAGTCCATAAAGCCTATTTATTCAGCAGACGGAGCCCATTCCCAAAATAACCGCTAGTTAAATGGCGCAGGTCAGTATCGGGACAAATTCAACCTAGTTCGTAAAAGGCCAGAGATATAAATAAGGCAAATGTTCGCGTGATCTGCAAATATTTGACCGGTCTGGATGTAGCACCAATGAATTGCGGTTGCTAAAGCCACAAAACTTGTACAATTTTGTAGATTGAAAAATCTTATGTGACCCCTTAGAAAGAACTAGGTCGCAGAACCCCTATATATTAGGGAATCCCGCAGAATGTCCATGGCTCAAGCAATCAATCACTAGACTGCAGTGCAGCTATCTTTCCTCATCGGACTGGGGCAATGTGCCATCAATCTAGTAATAAATGGGCCTTCGCGTTTTATATGTATTGCTATATTTTATTCTGCTATTTTGACGTGCGAGTAGCCCGTATGATGAGCGTAACTGCTCTTAAACTGTAATAACACCACGGACAACTTTAAATAAGAAAGTGTGTCAATATTGTGTGGGAAAAATGTTAGATGATAAGTACAACAAATATAATCTGGTTTTGCATATTCCTGACCCCCACGAATACTATCCCTGTAGGCTATGCTACTTCAAGACATGGGTTCCGCCTTATCTACCTACGAGGGCCTAATGCTGGTTGGTAGATTTCACATACGTTCGAAACCTTATCTCTCAGAAAAGCTTTCAAGTTTTCAGCAAAAGTTCAGTAATTTTACTTTTACGTCATTCTAAGTATAAAAGTGAGTTGATTCTGCCGCGTACCCTTCACGAGCGAGCAGCGACAGACCGACACGACCGCAACTCTCGCAAATCGATACCAACCTTTGTACGTCAACCGAGCAAACATTTTTGACATTCAATTTAAACTTTGTACGAACGATTGGATCCGATGCGAGTGTGCATACTGTTTGCTATGCTTTACTCACTCCACAAGCGACATCGTTGGCATGTAAAGTACAAAGCCAGCATTGGATATGGAAAAAGGGAATCGTCACAAATCGGATTATAGAGGGATGGAGAGGCGCGGCCGCGACTAACAGATGGGAACATGTAACTCCGACAAAAAACACATAAATTAGTATCTGCGGCTGACGTATGATATATTGCTTATTTTTTATAACTTCAGGACGAACAAGTCGTTTGTTGATAAGCCCAAATTCCCACAAATAGTAGCAGTTCCAGGAACTATGAATAATAAACCTTTGAATCACTGCACTGCACTCGTTACTCTAACAAATGAATGCCCAGTGACACTGACTAGTACAATGTCCATCAAATCGGAGCACAATAAGTATGACGCAACGTTACTAGACCAAGTGATCACACTCCCATTTCCTACATATTAGACGGACTCTTGCATACGAAAGACTTATTTATTCGTTGTTTGAACGGTCCTGAAAACACATGAGCCAACAAAAAGAACAATGTAACCGCGACGCGCTTGTCATCCGATCGCGATTGTATCGATGTAGCAGGTCGCGTCGCATCGGCACACCCGCCACTTCGCCGGAAATGTACACTTGTTTGGTAATCGGAGTCGTTTCCTATAGAATATCGAAATATTACTCAATAAAGAACAGATGAAATATCGCGTAACAACCTTACCCCTTTGTCTCTCTCCGGTGGGTGGGTAGAGACTATCCCGCCCTCTCACCTGCCACTGCAACTCCTGTAAGCCAAGATCGGCAGTGGCACGCATTTTATGACACCGAGCGGTGAAGCTCGGCGAGTCTCTGGGAACGCTAGTTAATCTTAACCCGCAACGAAGTTAATCAAATAGAAGAATAGAGAGGAGTTAGAAATATATTTTGGTGTATAATGGGTGGGTAAAGACGCAACTACAGATGATTCTTTGCATTTATTCTCAACCAATACAATTTTATTAGTGACTTATATTGGACACAAATTATAGGTAATCAGGGTCAACTTTGTTTTACGATTTGAAAATCCCAAAAATGTTAATTGCCTAGTTTGCAGATCGACCACAAACCAACATCGATCGAAAATTAAATATTAATAAAAGCAGAATGGGTAAAATACCGCGATGGAGCAGTTCAATGAAGCCTGCAGTTGTTACCGGCTACGGGCGCGCTACTATTGACAACCGTTTTTGGGTCAAACAGCGTAACAAACGAATCGTCAACAAAAAGAGAAACGCAAAGAATCATAAACAGTATTGTGTGTAGTGTCGCGTATACAGAACGACAGCAAGTAAAGTTAGAAGTTCGGGAATAGAAAATAAAATATATTTGTGTGAAATGGATTTCGAAAGATTTCAACTATAGTTATAAGTACAATAATTGATTAATTAACTGAACTCTTAATGTAATCAGTTCTGAATCGGTGCTTAACAATTGTAAACTTAAAACCGGAAATGCACAATTTAAATTGGCCAGATCTTTGCATCCACTCCTTGTATAGATCGACCTTTTTATGCTGTTATCCGGCTGATTAGCTGTTTTAAGTTGCTTTTTTACTAAATTTTTTCGTTATACATTTTTATCGTATAAAAATAAAACGAAAAAGGGCTGTTACATAATAAACTTAATCAAACTAAAACCTCCAAGCTGTGGCCTCATCAACATGCAGGTAGTCTCACCCGTATAAGACACGTGGGTGTTGGATAGCCGGCATTATCTTAATAACACCCTCACGCACCGTTTGCGAGCTTTATTACAGACGGGCTTGAACAGGGCTCAAACTATACAGAGATACGTTTCCACAAATCACTATTTTTTATATTAATAATTAAATGTCGAGCATGTTGCAGTAACAGCTCTCTGAACATGCATATAGCAACTGGTGAGTGTTGTCAAATTAGATGCCAAGACACATAAGTCCGGTAATTACGATGGCAAAGAGTCGATCAAACCCTAGAGAGGGGGATAGTACAACTCTTGCGCACTATTTTTTGCATTAAAAATAGTCAAAACGGTGGTACCTATCCATAAGGGATCTCGTATCCTGGAGCGAACTTGTAAATTCTTTCAAATCCAATATTTTAATTCAACAATAATGTATTGAAATCGATATATTTTTTCTCGTGTACTTTAATGGCTCATCCTTATTACCATATCAGTTTGCAATGAGTTTTCGTCTCGCTCAGTTGGTTAGAGTGTTGACAATGTCGGTGGTGTCGGAGAGAGTTCTTGGCGTCAGCTCTCAGGTCACGCGGCAATTTATTTAATTGTTGTGGATACACCAAATACACTGATACATACAATACAAAGAATTACAGTACAGCAAGTAAAATTTTATCACTGGCATTTAGTACTGCTATGTGATTATATGGGGATGGTTGGCACTCACTTGGGGAGCCCTACGTTCAGCAGTGGACGGCGACAGCCATATATATCATAAAAACCCGTACAAGTGTGAGTTGAACTCGCGTACCGAGGGTTCCGACAAACTTGTAGGTAAGGTATCTAAGTAAAAAGCTTGTGAGTTCACTTTTTTTGTTATTAAAGTACATATTTACAGGCTTCAGATTTTTTCCATTACATATGCTATAAAGACCTTACTTTTTCCAAATTTCATGATTCTAGGTCAACGGGACGTACCCTATAGGTTACGATTATTTTGCGAAACCGCAAAGTATGCGACATAAACGTCATATCTTTTGACCACGTTAGCTAACAAGTTTGATTTTCTCACAGCTGAAAGAGACCGTAGACCCGATCATTTAATATAATTCAACTTCATATCTTTACGCGTTCCTGAGAAAAAAGGCCTTGAGAGACGGTCAGATAGACAGACAGACAGGCCGACAGACGGACAAGAAAGTGATCCTATAAGGGTTCCTTTTTTTTGAGGCCCGGATCCCTAAAATTTACTTAGTCATTTATTGTACGTAATTTATCTTTAGTTATAGATTATACCAGATTATATTTACGCGTGTGCATAGAAAAAACTGCCGTATGTGTGGTGCGTGCCATAGTATTTTAGTACGTGACCACCTAGTTATTATGGTCATGACGACCAATCTACGTGATTATTATATTTAACATATTATAAAATCCTATTCAGGTATACATATTTTGAGACTCCGATAAGTAAATTTTGTTATATCTTTCATTTCTTCAAGCTGTTTCGCACACTTCAGTTTACCTCAAACGAGGTTGGTAACAACGCAATATTAATCATTGATTTAAGAACCTACATTACAATACAAACACTAAAGACTTCCAAAATTCTTATACACCAATCGAACACTTGTCTAAATGAGCATCAAAACATGTTTAGCGTTATTTATCGGTATTACCTCACTGTACACTATTCATAACAATAATTACCATAACGCAGTGTAATTAAGTGTCCGTTAGTAGGAGGCTAATTAGCATATGAATTCACACACACACAGCGTGACGGTACTCATACAATACCGCACTGATTCACCGACAACAGACTCTTTGTCTACAGTACATAGATATTATCATGTTTTAGCTTTCTAGTAACTAGTACCTTTACAAAAAATAAATACATTGCCTCCAAAGGACCGAGTAACCGAGTATTTGCTGAAGCTATTTGTGTCCTATTATGTGGAATTTTTTTTTTAATGGACCTACCGGCCAGTAGCCTGACGCGAGTCGGCTTTTCTGGCCACACCGGACTTTCGGGTGAACGCTTTAGGCGCTCGCAACCCTTGATTTAAGTAACCATGCTGAGGGCAACCCACTAACGGGTAACGAACCTCGGCTCAGGATGGTCACTGGGAGAGAATGAGACATCAACGATTAGTGGGGAAGATTGGTGTTTAACCTAATCCTATCCATTTATTTCGTCGGCCCGCGTGCCGGAACTGTTAGGGGAGTGGGGGGGCGACGGGGAACACGGCGAGATCCTTGGCGGCGAGGACGGAAATGCGGTCGTGTGGAGTGTAGGAGTTTTAGGAACTCGTTCTTACTGCGAATGGCCAGAGTGATATCGTCCTCTGGATCGGTTAGAACTGAACGCGGCCGTCTCCATTTGGCGCGGTCGAATGGACTGTATAATGACGCTTTGCGGACCGACGTATTTGGGTGATTTACCGCCCGACCGAAGTACCGTTTGCTGGTCATTTGAATGAAATTCCTGATGGTCGACATGTTGGTGGTCCAACCTCCACGTGGATACGTGGAGGTTGCGATTGTGAACGTCCCACGGGGCACCAAAAGCGTGTCGAAGAAAAATATTTTGCAATACCTGCATACGCTTAAGACGAGCAGGCGGTATATGCGCAAACACGGGCGACGCTATGTTATGATTGGTCTAATACACGTGGTAAAGATCCTAATCTTGTTGTGGATGGACATTTTGCTTTTCCTATTTATGAGCCAATGCAGTTGGCTCATCGCGAATGCGGCTCGCGCGCGTACTGCACTTACGTGTGGAATGAATGTCAACCTCTGATCAAGGGTCACTTCTAATTATTTGGCTTTGTCCGTCCAGAGGATAACCTGGTTCGACATGCGGACTGAGTTGTGAGGCACATGGACTCTCCTTTTCAAAGTGAACAGAATAGCCTGGCTCTTTGTGGGATTGACGATGATTCGCCATTTGTGGAACCACTCGCCGAGCTTGTCGGCGGCGGCCTGTAAAGTGCGCACAACATTCTCGGGGTCTCTACATGAGGCGTAGTTTGTGGTGTCATACGCGAAGAGCCCCAGATGGGCGTTCTTCGGTTTAGGAATATCGCTGGAGTACAGCAAGAAAAGGGGAAAGAGCGGAGCCTTGTGGGACTCTGGCCGTAATGGTGTGCCAGGAAGAGAAAGTTCCCTCCACGCGATATTTGAAGCCGCGATTCGACAAAAAGTCTCGTATGATGTGCACGAGCTGGGTGGGCACGTTGAGAGTGTACAGCTTGTAGAGCAATCCGTTGTGCCACACCCTGTCGAATGCTTTTTCAATATCAAAGAAAAGAGCGCCAGTATTATGTAGGTAAGTGATCAGTCGATATCTACATAATATGTATCTACTTCAAGCATATCTTAAAAATTATTGTAGAGGAATGATTCTTACCGAGTTTCATATTCCATAATTAAGATTCTTGGTTGTATTAGCATGACCACGAAATAAATAAATACTGTAAATGCATGCAAGCATCCGAAACTGTTCAAACTACAAACAGAACGGCACGGTATCGCAGAGCGCAGCGTTTTTACTAACAATTAAAAGTGACCCAGTTTGATATGTTCGCACGACGGCCTTTATTTGCTAAACAATTCGATTAAAAATCTTTTGCTACTTTATATTTTACACACTCTCACACACACACATCACATTCAGCTGATGCCAATCTTTACGAAGTCACGCGCGTTGTCACAGTAAATGTTTTTAGAAAAAGGACGTTCATATTTATTTTACTGAGTGTGACGATCAAATAACTAATAAAAAATCGAAACGTTGCTGTCATTGAACAATATAAAACCGATATACAGTTTATTCAAGAGTTTGTCTGGATAGATATCAATTTTCCATTTTTGCAGCCAAACTTTAATGAGGATGCACTGTTGTGTCCTACTTTGTGGACATTTAAGTGCTATTACCAGCCATAATGAGACGTATCTTCTTATTTATTTTATGGTGTAAGCGAAGTGCAATACTTTCAGAAAGTACCGTAATGTGTTGATACTGTTGTCAAAATACGATGACACGTCTCATCATTCAAATATAAATAAAACTACACAATTCAATCGCTAATGTTAAAAGTGATCTGTACATATAATAAAATTCTAACAGGCTGATGTTTGTAGGGGAGACCGGGGATGGTTAGCGATAGAGGCAGGTTAAATAACCTAAAACCTCGAGCTATTTGAAAGTGTTGCGTCGTCTTGATATACACGAAAAACCGTTATCTGTTTCCGAATCTTCACCGCAAACGCGGCATCGCGGGCGCATGTAACCCGGGAGAAAAAGCGATTTATCGGAAAATGATACCTATGAGTAATTATTTACCTCTTAACATTATTTTTATTGAAGCCTTTATACTCGTTATCTACTTTCAGGCAACTTAAAGTATGAGTTTGGTTATTGATGATTATCTTAGTGTATTTTTTTTTATATTTTGTCACAGTTTTGAGGTACTCACATGTGGTTGAAAATTAAAAAAGTTGTTTGGGGCTGGTACACAAATTTTATATTGGGGCTAGTTGACTTCCTAGAAAATGTGCTACGTAGAATCTAAGTATTCTTCACATGGATAAAGAGTGTTTTTTGTCAATTTTATCAAAAGTTTGTTATTTCAAAACCATATGGATTTACAAAAGAATAACTAATCGAAATAGTAAACCCTCTGCTGGTGGTAGGATTTTTGTTTCCGCCCCTATAACGAAAATCGTACAAAAAGTGACAAATTATATGTTTATTATGTAAATGCTAATGATATTTTGTCTCAATAAGGCACATTGATAATAGTAAATAAGTACTTGTGGTGTTTTCTTTTATTTCATTGCCGTATTTTATACCAATTACTTCGTAGGTCAATTTACCCCTAATGAATAGTCCACCCACCCCAGGCATGGGTAGGTTGACTTGATTTTCTCGTTCCACAAAATGGCTTTTGTATACTATGTTATAAACAATCGCGAGGTTTTTCGTATTGCTTTCGAAAGCTTATTAGTGCACCTATCGCACCTATACTTTAGGTTTTTTTGACATGATATATTAAAACAAAAAAAAATAGCCGGCCAAGCTGAAATTTGGTCAATTATCCCCGGTCTCCCCTACCTTATAGATATTGAATAAAAACTAATATGGGTTTTTTTTTAGAGTAACAGAAGCCAAAACAACAGTTTTTAGAATTTTGGCTGTTCTTCTGAGGATCTGTCTGTCTATGTGTTTTTACAGGTATCACGAAAAACTGCTGCATGTAATTAAATGCAGTTTTAACCGATATATTGCTAGAAGTCTAACTTAAATTATAGGCTCCATTTTGTCCGATAAATGGCTCCTTTTTAAAATATAAGGCGAAACTTTTATCCCGGAAAAACTTTTTCAAGCGGGCGGAGCCGCGAAAAAACCTAGTGTCCAATAAATTTGTACAAACTTCCTTATTGTGACGTCAAGTACTCTCAGTCTTTGGTAAACTCTCTACCGACATTTTTTTGTGTAGTATGTCGTCAGCATAAATATTTAGCGTCAGAGAAACTCATTCGCTAATCATTTATGTATGACGGCGCCATGTAAAGGCTCTCGGTTTGCCGAGTGGAACCAAAACATTTGGTTAGCCAAATACGTTCCTTAACGACGTTCTTGTGACTGGGTATTTGCGTTACCCACTTACAGTATTTCTGATTAGATCCTGCACTATACGTATACATTTTTCTATTAGTTAATAAGTAAATGAATTATAGACTGAATAACGAAATATAAATATTAGTATTAAATATATTGTCCAATGCTAAACGCGTGCCTGCCTCAATGAATTTAGTTTTTACAACGCCTAACCCGAATTGCCACTCAAATACTGGCAATTTCTACTTCCAAAACAAACATGGCTCGTTGATCACCATTACGCGTTATTAATCCTACAGGATTACATTTCACAGCTCTGCTTGTCAGGAACACACCCATATCATTGTAAGCCGCACCGGACAGCCGCCGGACACTTCGCGTTTATAATGCGGGGGGAGAGGATGCACGAGAGGAGGGGCGGGGGCACCACACGTAATCCCAACCATGTCAATATAGCTTAAGGATGAACAGAACGCCTCCGACGATGGTATTTATATCTTGATCGCATCGTTGAGAAATGAAGGATGACGAGTTTGAACCTCGCCTTGAGATCAAATATTCAAGATTGAGTTTTGTAAGGTTTTTGAGTGATTATGTTAACGAAACTAGAAGTCTTTCTCAACCTAATGATGCAGAGAGTGGTAAATAAACTATTGAGCCAATTATATACCTACTAATGTGATTTGCAAATGAGACATGAGTAGATGTGTCTGGAGCCGCAGTGAAGTTTTGATACGACAGAACGACAATATGAGCGTTCACTTTTTTGATAGCAAGCGCCACAACTGCAGAGTAGTTGCACCACTCGGAAATTACAAAGTATTGCACGGTACCGACTACGAGATTCACCCTGACACATCAGATGTTTAAAAAACGGCAAGACTTTTACGGAGGGTCTGGTTTATGTACGGCTGTTCATAACTACTAAAAACTTGCCTCATGTTTAAATCAGTTTAAACCATAAATATTTATAAAACGTTACGTTTGTGTCAATATTTCCATTTTTATGTACGTTTATGAAAACACGCCTAATATTGTGATTTAAATTAATGTTTAAAACATTGCCGACTCTAAATACATACATTTGAATGGTATTAGAGAAAGCGGATGCTAGGAAATTTACCAGAAACAAAATTAAAATTTGTTGCGTACTGGTTTGAATCTTGTAGCAACGATTAGGTACAACAGTTGAACAAATATGGGCACACTTAAAATAGGCTTAATATTTTATACAGTCACACTTCCATTAGTCATAGTTATTTACACGAATTAGGAGACCAAGTAAAATGTACACAAAACTCATCAACACCAAACATTACAAAGAAACTTTCGAGAATCAAATTAATACCCATCAGCAACTACTAATTATTAGGTCATCAATATAAATACTAAATCTAAACCAGACCCTAAGATTATCTGGATTACTGAAGACAAACCACTAGCTGCAAGATTACCCGCCGTCCGTAGAACTATTCCACAAGAGGGGGTAGGGACCGCAGCACAATGGGTTCAAATCCGCCATCTGGTCGCGGCTGCCTACTCGTAAAGTTAACGTTTTAAGTGCCATTACCCTTTGTGCTGAACTCGAGCCGGCACTCGACACATCGGACTTCCATTAGCTCTGCACCCCGCACCAATATTCCCAGCTGAAACTACTTTAATTCGCCTTCCACTGGGCTCTAACGCTACACGTTGCGCGGATTATGCGGCACGTAACCGGCAATGTATGTGAAACTAAGAATGTTAGACCGATGGAACTGGAGTATTCACATTTCACACCCCCGCTTTGATAGTAAAACTATCTCTATTGCTGCTACACTACGCTCTCACTATAAAATATTGTAGTTTTATTTCGAATATAAGCAAGATTGAACGCAAATTTATAGAGTTTTACTCTCGTTGTTGACGTTGAATATTGTTACTATTCCATTAATTTTTATTTCAATTGGCTTTGTTTTGCAAATTTATAATTACAGTAAGTTATAAGATTCGACTGATGTTCCTAACAAAGTATTTTATGGTATGATAATTTATTTCAGAGAAATTGGTGCATTGTTCATGCGTCTCATAAAACATAATTAATCATAACCAATAAATAGTAATACCATTCAAAATGGTACACAAATGTACGTATGAAATTAACACACCGGTGACCTATAAATCCAAAGAGGATATTATATATATAAGCCCTGCCATCCATCACATAAAATATAGAAAATGAAATGCAATTTTTTAACGCGATTTGCTATAATGATCATTGTGCAAATTGGACTCAATTTTACGTGTGAAAAACTAAAATATTCCCAACTTCAAATAACATTCAACTATTACTTGGACAGACGACGTGATAAAGGTCGGAGGCATACGCTGGATGTAGGCCGCTTTTGACAGGTCCGTATGGAAATCTTTAGGGGAGGCCTATGTTCAGCAGTGGACGTCATGTGGCTGATGATGATGATGATGATTACTTCTTACACATGAATTCCTGCTATTTTATAGCAACCACAAATGTGCATAAAAGTACCAAATACAATCAGGTATAGTGGCACGGCGGCGGGTAACACTCGTAAGAGCGCAGCATTGTAACAGTTCCAACACAATGAGTATAACTAGCGATAAGGAAGGCTTGTTAGTTTATGCAACACCGCTCTGATATGAAGGATTAACTGTTCAGACTTGGTAAATACTCAAAGGTTCAGACTAATTATGAGACATAGTCATAACAACTAACAGAAAAGACAAAACCAGTAATACACATGACATAACGTCTGTAGGAAGGTAGATGATTAATTGGAAACTAATTAATTCCTACCAGATTTTAGATTATAATTATAAAGCAATACTTGAAAAGGCTGTTAATCATTTCTTCCCTAAATATGGCTAGATTTCGTGCACAAGTGTACATGTCTGCCAGCCGCTTTATCTAGTTCATCCGTGCAAGCTAGCGTGCTCTGGTTTGGAAAACTAAAGCCAATTAATTATTGAATTTTATGAGATTCAACGTGTAAGGTTTCGGATATTAATGTAATGCCAGAGATTATCTCGGTAGTCGGTTCCATTCCCACTAAGCTACTGCTGCGTCATGGTTATATTATAGATATAAATAGCTAATTAAGTACACTCGAGTGAGAAGCTTTATTACGCGAGAGAAACATTGGCCAAGAACATTTCATAATCCCCGCAGGGCTCAATAACGCGTTGATGACTGATGTTATCGCGCCGTTGCTCTATGGCGCATAAACACTACCTAACAATCTATGTAGAGATAGCTAAATATACCCATCAGTCGCACAGTTCTGACCTCTCACTAAGAATCTTATTTACTGGTGGTAGGTCTCTCATAATATGTAAGAGTCCGTCTGGGTGGGTACCACCGCAATGTCTATTGCTACGTCCAAGCAGCAGTGTGCATGCACTGTTGTGTTTCGGTGTGAAGGTCATTGTAGCCAGTGTAACTACTGGCCATAATAAGACTTAACATCTTATGTCTCAGGAAATGCGCAGTGGAATGCCACACAGTCCTTTGTAACTCAAGGTGATGTATGGTGTTGCTACTGTTTATGAGCGGTCGTATCGCTTACCATCAGGCGAACGGCATGCTCGTCTCGTCATACAATGCCATAAAAAATAAATAAAAAAAAACAGGTGCTGGGATAGGTAGGTGATCGCTCTCGTCCCCAAAATATTAGCAAAAGAAAAATTAAACGGAATCATAGCATCCACTACAAGCTGTTTATAAGGCATGGTTAGTATTGTGTTAATTTACTTCGGGAAGCTTAATATTAACAGTTCAAACTAGTGTCCCCTTGGAAAGTACTAACTAACCAAACATCGGACATTTGATTCGGTTGGAAAGTTTTAAGTGGTGGTCCGTTCCGTTTCGTACAAAGTACTTTAATAGCCGCTATGTGCACCCTTTCATCGTCAATAGTCGTAGATTTTGCGACTGAGTCATGTTAGGTCGATTCTGCTTTCGATCGCTATATTGAAATAGCGTGTTTTATTGCTTTGATGTTGAATCGCATTTTAGGAGCGTTTAAGAGGGTTAAAGAGTGTCGTTGCTAACTTTCGAGAGTTGAAAAAATCGCTGATGTTTAAAATGGAATCAATGTCCTGTGACTAAAGACAAATCAACCCAAAAAACTGTCACATAGCAACCGTCTCAATTGCCTGTCCACAGCACATTGCGCTCAACGAATAGATTGAAAATAAGTATTTCAAGAAGTGGCGACCACATCGAACGGCGCCGTATTATCAGCCATCAATGGCGGTTTCCGTCACGTATGCACAACCATCATTACGAGCACATTTCCCTTCATCACCGCCGTGTCGAAACGCATTACACCCCGCGCCGCAGTCGGTTAAAACCCCATTTGTTTGAGCACGGTCATTACGCCGCACCCGGCACACAGCAATATAGTTTTTGTACTCGTACCGTTTTTGTACTATTTCTGCCCCCTGTTTTGCGCGTTTGTCGTGACGAATGTGTGATTGTGGCGTGACTTAAGCCTTATTTATACGAGTTTCTCGTACGGTAGAGGCGAGATTGCTTTTATAGAATAGGCAAACTAGCAGTCGTATCTCTACTGCTCGTGAACTGTGAACACCCACGCAGGCCGCAACCAAATACAAATTGTGTATTAGTAGCGAATCTTAAAGAGGAGGTATGGGAATAGTTGCGCTTCTTCGTCCCCATGAGGTATAAAGGCGATAGCTTATGTATAGAATTGGAAGTAGATGTGTTCGCTTGCAACTTGCGAGTATTGTTGTTGTCTTGCCTCTGTCGTGCGAGAAACAGTCGTAGTGTAAATCTCGCTTTATGCGCACTCGATGCTGTTCCTTGCATCACAAATGACAACTGACACAAACATATTAAGAGTGGGTAATGTCAGATCAAAGTATGGAGCAAGATTCGTGATCGTTTCGGAGTTAAAGCTTCGTGACTTACCCTTTCATAATCTGGATTGCGTGAGTCGGCTGATGCGGACAGCGATTGGTTCTCGTGACATTTTTGATTATACAAATTCTAAGCGGATAGTCCGAACGAAAAACGAAAAAGTGTTTTTTTCGACTGAATGACGAAACGAGTATATTTATGACTCACCTGATGATAAGTGCCACGACACGACGCTAACAAACCTAGAACTTTAAATTATAGCGACCTACATAGCACTGGCTCTCCGGCGACATAAGATATTAACTAGTAGCTGCTCGAGCTACAATATCATATCACATTACAACAGTGCTTACACACGGTAGAGGTAGATAATGCGGTGACATTTACCCCGAATCTATAAGAGAGACCTACTTACTGTCACCTAAAAAACAGTCACTGTATTGATCTCTAATGCCCTGAACTATCCTGATTTTTCCAGCATCTGGTATGATGGGTGCGCCCTAACAAAGCATTACAATCTCTTATAGGGTAGAGTATTTACTGCACAGTGCAGTCACTTAACAGCATCAAGAAAACTTTGAAATAGACTTAAAAGAAATCACCACTATGTAACATCGTGCTTAGTGTATTGGGATTAAGGTTTCTGATGCGAAGTTTACTTTGGACAATATTTGTGTTGAATAAACGCCGCACGCGTAAGTCGTAGATATGGACAAGCTCGTTCCTATAACATCATGGGATGAATATTCGGTGCAACGTAGTCGGCTTATGATGTAATATGTAGTTAGCTATAAATGTTTATCAGAAATATGAGATAACTAGCTGTGCTACTGACAATTAGTGTAAATTATATTTATCGAATTGAGTACTTATATTGTAAAATACAATATTTCCATCTTTCTACCTACATGTCTACTTCAAATCTGCCTGAAAGAACCTATATTAGATTTTGCTCGCGATTCCATCCGCGTGAAAAAAGTTTTCCGGGATAAAAGTCCCACTTTATATTTTCTCGGGATAAAATAGTTATGTTACTCAGGGATATGTAGCATTCTACTGATGAAAGAATTTTTTGAAATCGGTCTAGTAGTTCTTGAGTTTATTCGTTACAAACATAATCTTTCCGCTTTATAATATAAGTGTATATAAAACGAATAACAGATGAGTAGCGAAATAAACCAATTCAATCGATTTTTCTCCTCAAGCCACGTCAAATTTGTAATCTTGTTGCGTCTGCTGAGGGGAGACTTGATAAGGCTTATGTTTTCTATTAATTATACTTGGATCGAAGCAAGTCTGGAAACATTGGCTGTAGCAGCATCGAAATAGGTGTTGAATTAAAAATGTCAGTATTTTCGTTGATTCTATCGCCGACAAATACCTGCATGATGAATAATTCAATTGTGCGTAGATGTTCAAATCCGAACCTATAATAATAATATGGAGACACCTTTGAGTATTCACTATTCCTTATTGTTACTACTAAACATGTAATAATTACTGTGTATCTTAGCATGGGTAAAAGACAATAATGTAAACGAAGGTAAGCACAGCGCCGTCAAAATAATGTCGACTAACGAGAAACACTAAGCCGGCGGATTTTACCGAATATGCGAATTGCTGAAACGGCCTACTTTGGCAGGGTCTTCAGAATGTATACGGATCCTAATATCGTCCGTTTGAATATAGTTCAATAATCCCCATGGTTCCCTAATAATGAGATATTTGCTCCTTTTAAATAATTCACAATAGGCGTCTAAAGGGGCAGTGGAAGCCACCCAACTGCGGCCCTACACCGCATCAGCCTACTTACAACGCTAACGTCATTACGCGGTGCTTGGAAAAAACCTCATAGGCTGTAAACCCTTGCAGTTATTGTGAATCATCATGGCGGGCCAGTATGACCCCGAACGGTGACATTTATTTATCCAGTACCTTATGGATCGGAGAAAGCGAAATGTGCGGGTGAACTAACTCTAAGCCGGTCTTAAATTTCATTGCGAGCGTTATCTGACCTAATTACGGGCACGGCTTCCTCGGTGGGGTAGGTAGAAGCGCAGTTACATTTCACCACGCTTATTTTCCGTCCTACGATGTGATAGCGGGCGATCCTATTATTATTCCAGCATAAATGCAATTCTAGTTCTCTCTCTATTCGGTTTTAGTTGCCTGACCTGGGAATTGAACCCACAACTTTACGGTTCACAGCCCTGGTGCGCAATTTCTATAATCAATACCAATAAGGTAATCCTAATTTTATCTAATAGTTCCTTCACTAAAATGACATTGCTCGTTTACTATTTTAACAATACAAGTATTACATAAAACCAAATTTAAAAATATTCATTTTTTGAATTGTTTTAGTTTCAAATTATGGCAGCAAACTGTAGCCATATTTTTCAAATTATTATTTAAAAATGTAATACTTTTACTCACACATTTATTTTAAAGCGAATTGCGAAGCTTCTGTGCTCGAAATACGAGTGTTCTGTTTCAGAAAGCAGTCTCAGAGGCACAACTTTCGCCGAATAATAGCTTTTAAACTTTAAATTTTCAAAATAAGTTAATGCTTTTGTAACGTTAGCAAAATTCTTTAATATCTTTAAATATGATACTTTAGATAAAAACTTACTTAAAAGTTTAAGACCAGTTATAGTATATTCACTTGCAAGATTTAATATTAAAAAGAGTATCATTTTTATGAAGAGTCGTATAATTCGTTCCATCGGATGATACAATCTATAATATAATAAGAAACTTTATATCAATATTCAAAAAGTCTTTTAAGGTAGGCAGCGGTTTGGCTGTGCCCCTGGCATTGGTGACGTCCATGGGCAACGGTGACTACTTACCAACAGGTGGACCGTTAGCTCGTCTGCCTTCGGAGGCAATAAAAAAAAAGAATAATGCAAGACCTGCTGCACGATGGACTGATGACTTGAAAAAGGCAGCGGGTAGCGGATGGATGCGGACTGCTCAAAACCGGGATGGCGCTCACTTAGGGAGGCCATGTTCAGCAGTGGACGACGACAGGCCAATTGATTGATTGATGCAATATTTCTGTTTTTTTTTGACACATCAAAGTAGACGGTAAAGTGGGACAAAGCAATAAAAACCGTACCCAAAATGAATACACATCTTAATACTATCAAGTAACGTCGGGAATCAAATTTGCATCAGGTGTGTTTTTAAATAGAGGTGACATACAATCGTGTTCGGTAGACACTGTAGAACCCGTATATGATCTCAGACCATGCTCCAGAATTACGTTACGTACATCCGACACCGCGCCGACACCGAACCCGCTCCATCTTGCGTTACAATCGGTTAGCTATTTACAACACTGCGTAACTTAAGAAGTCCAGAGGTTGTAATCGCACACTTATCGGCTCTGCAAACAGATATGGCATCGCTTTTGTGTCATTCCCTTCTCTTAACACCGTAGAACCTTGTGAGACACCTTTTTTGTATGGAATTGAATGACGAGACGAGCTTGCCGTTCGCCTGATGGTAAGCGATACGACCACTCATAAACAATAGGAACACCATTCAGCACCTTCAATTACAAAGTATCGTTTGGCATTCCACTGCGCTCGTCATCCTGAGACATAAGATGTTAAGTCTCAATATGTCCAGTAGTTACACTGGCTACAATGTCCTTCAAACCGAAACACAACAGTGATGCACACTGCTGCTTGGCGGTAGAAATAGACATTGCGGTGGTACCCGCCCAGACGGACTCTTACATATGAGAGACCTACCACCAGTAAACTCAACCAGTAATCTCTACACGGGAAGGCAGTGTTGGTATTACCTTGAAACGATTCGATGGTTATCGATGCAAGTTTGGATATAAAATTTGAATGGAGATCAGTAAGGCAAACACAATTTTACGCCAGCAAAGTCTCTGAGCACTGATGTATACGAACTCTTTTACACCAATATTTAAATATATAATAATAACTGGTGGTAGGTCTCTCATTATGTAAGAGGCCGTCTGGGTGGGTACCACCGCAATGTCTATTTCTACCGCCAAGCAACAGTGTGCATGCACTGTTGTGTTTCGGTTTGAAGGACATTGTAGCCAGTATAACTACTGGACATAATGAGACTTAACATCTTATGGCTCAGGATGACGAGCGCAGTGGAATGCCACACTGGACTTTGTAAGTCAAGGTGCTGGATGGTGTTGCTACTGTTTATGGGTGGTCGTATTGCTTACCATCAGGCGAACGGCATGCTCGTCTCGTCATTCAATAGTATAAAAAAAAACAATTAACTTTTCTTATATTTTATATTTACGAAAACAATCATAAATAATAATATACAACGAACAAAATCCGACTCTATTGTGTATTCCAAAAGTCATTTAGTTTTTTATTACAATGCATAAATATGTATATGTGATTAGCATACAAACAAAGTATAAAGGTTACATTAAAATGGTAACCTACTAGAAATGTGAACAGTATAATCAAATGTAAAACGAGGGGTAATCAATAAGGCAACTTTGTATTTCAGTTTATATTGTTCCGAACTGGCTCGTAACTAACTTGGTAATTAGAACAAGCTAGACTTTGTGCCACATTGTGGGCTGTGGCCTTCTTCAGTGGCTTCCTATCTGGTAGCTATTTATTTCACCCACCACACGATACCTTGCCTCAATGCCGAGTCACAACAATACTTTTTGAAGCATGCAATAAAGATTTAGGTACCTTCGTTTTATGATCCGCCGCCTGCCTGACGCTCAAACCTCTGGGGGGTCTAATCGCGTAAATTGTGTTAAACTTTAAATAAAGTGTGGCCCGACCTATCGTGCCCAGGACCTTTCCGGTCCACAGTATATTATAACGCTGCATTTTTTCTAATTAATGTAGCCTGTCACTTTCAACCCATCAAATCTATATTCCGTGATAAAATGTTCTCATTTGTAATATTAATAACGATTATGTTTGCGTATCAATTATTATTACAATGATGATGATGTAGTAGATGTGATCCGCTTGTTAATATTACCGCATGACGCGCGGCTGGTGAGGTGGCAGTACCTACAAAAACGTGAGCTCATGATGATCTAATATGTTGTAAAAACTAACACCCAAGTACTCAGGTACTTGAGCATTCACGTATTACATACATTATAAGTACTTGAAGAGTCCTTGCAGACTCCAATTATATTACATGTCACTTGTCAAATCAAACAGCCAATTAGGAGAAAAATATTAGACATTGACATCAATTTAAAAAGAACGAATAATTGTTTAACGGGATATCTGGTGATAATGTAAAAAATATAGTTTCTAAAATTAAAAACCGTCGAATTGACTCCTATTCTGATGAACTGTGTGGCAGTGTCCAAATCGCGAAAACACGACCTCCCTCACTGGTCCATAAAAAATAAGACTATACTATACTCATCAATGCTACTGCAGTTATTCTTCGTGCCAAAACTCTCACTCAGCTACTAATCAAAGTGTGGACAAGCCGTTAGACGAGTCCTTCACTAGACGAATGACTAAACTCAGTGTGTATCGAGTATAACGGGTTCCGAGCGAGCTGTTGTCGAATGCAGTTAGTTAATTGTGATAACAACTGCTATTACTAACACAAATTAATTATCTACTTGCATGATGTATTGGTAAAAGGGCTTTATAGCTCTATAGTGGACTTAGATCATAATATATGCGGGTTCGAATCCAGGGTGGTCCTTTTTATTCCTTTGGACTGCGAGAGTTCTATATTCTATAAGTTAGAATTTTACTGTTGATTTTTTACAGTTTGGCTATTTGCGCCCATGCCTACGTCCCCGAATGGGTAGACACAAGTGCAGCCATTGCATTCATTGTTGGTCGACAGAATTTCCGTCCTATGATAAAAGCATGTTAATTGTCCAACCGGATGCAAATATAGACTATGAGCGCTTTTAGATATTTTTTTTCGATTGTGATTGCCTGGCCATATCAAGTTCATCATCCACGTCACAATTCAGAACTAAACCAACGGCGGTTGCAACTAACCTCACTAACCATACATTAATGTAATCAGTAATCTCCAATCAAACTCACAGCTCTGACATTTAATGCTACGTCGTACCACCCATCTTGCAACTTTGTTATTAAGTAGACGTTAACGACGTCAGGCTTACAGCGAGGGCTTTAATCTTAAGCTAGCAATAACAGCGTACTTACATCACGTTGCAGTTTTTTTATATTTCTTTATCCTTGCGCGGGAGTGACTAGAGCTGATAGTAAGTACTGGAAACCTTAATGTCGGCAAACGGCACTGCTCCATTCTACGGTCGCTAGAATTATCTATGTCTGTTTTAGTAACCACATAATATGCCTATGTACCGATAAGTACCGGCAAACCTAGCTAAAGATTTGTGGGGAAGAATCTATACCAATTTTAAAATAGCAGAACCCAGTGTGTCAATAAATTGAAAGAAAAGTAATAAAAAACCGGGGTGACTGGAGAAGAGTAATAGAACACAAATCAGCAAATGTTATAATTATTTTCTGTCTGTTTGTTTGTTAGCGCACATCTCCGAAAATATTGAACGGATCTTCATGTAGTTTTCAAATGGCCAGAGTACAATATGATCAGAATGTATTATGCTAAAAAGCCTATCGCTTTGTTGCATTAAAATCGAATATCGTAATAAGTTATCGTCATTTTAATATATTTGCAATCTACGTTAAAACTTTCATTATAGTTCTTCTGCGTGAGCGGAAAGCTATAAATAATACATAACATATCCGATGTTGATTCTCATTGGAGAATGTTTTTGATAGATGCATATTCTCTCTACTGCAACAGAATGTTAAATTGTATCTTAGCTCTGTCATTTATTCTCTAAATAACAACTTCAGAAGTACGTTGTCACGATATCGTTGGAAACCGCATTTTCTCATAAAGCTGAACACGAAGCCGCGAGGAGCGCCACCAGCATTTTTGTTATTTTATTTAAGTAAATGATAAAACGATCAAGTCACTTTGCTGATAATAAACAACAATATAATATTATTTTCCCTCAGCCCATAAACATAACAATAGGCGACAGTGAGCCCCGCAACTATGCAATATAAATAACTTCATGGCATTACGTTCCGACATTGGATTAAAAAATATATATTACTTACTCAATAATAAAGCCGTACACTCTGTTTCCGGTCGTCAGAACAAGACAAAGTTATTACTACCTATTTGGGTACGACAGTCTTGCCATCTATACTCCATCGGCTTATGTATTTAACTAAATGCAACAAACCATAAAAAAGGTATTTTACCTGTCCATTTCTCTTTACAAAATACATCATTCCAAAATAAACATCTTCATAACCTACACAACACTTAGCACTGTTATTCCCGTTTATTCAAGTTGTTTGTTTATTATAAAGTTATAGTTATTCATTAATAAGCGCGAACACAATTAATTATCATAAATTATAATACTTTTAAAAAAGATCTCAACCAGGCACGCTAAAAAAAAATCCAATGGATAGTAATAGATAAACCTACAAAATTGAAGAGTGCGACTGTCACGTACCACGACATTAAAACTGACCGCCATTCAATTCAATTGGTTAACTAGACACCGATTATCGATACATTTCCGTTTTTTTTTTAATTTATTTTTTTATGGCATTGAATGATGAGACTAGTGTGCCGTTCGCCTGATGGTAAGCGATACGACCACCCATACACAGTAGCAACACCATACAGCACCTTGAGTTACAAAGTATTGTGTGGCATTCCACTGCGCTCGTCATCCTGAGACATAAGATGTTAAGTTTCATTATGTCCAGTAGTTACACTGGCTACAATGTCCTTCAAACCGAAACACAACAGTGCATGCACACTGCTGCTTGGCGGTAGAAATAGACATTACGGTGGTACCCACCCAGAAGGACTCTTACATATGAGAGACTTACCACCAGTAATTTTTATTTTTACCAATAATTTCCGTATTGTAGATATTTGTTTCTTTATTATATTTTTTGCTTTGTTTCTGATAATTAGTTCTTGTTAGTTATTTGTTTTGTTTCTATAGTGAATTTAATAATTTTAAGTGTTTGTTGTACGCCATAGTTTCATTGTCACAACAGTCTTTGTAAATACTTTAGTAAGAAAATGTTGACTATCCGGGAATGATATGTCATTTTTTGTTTACATTTAGTTAAATACCAAAACCGATGGAGTATAGTGAAATAGCTGATTGAAGAAAACAAAAAAATACTGTAAGTCTATCACGTCTGGTGAAAATATCTATACTATATAATTTTCTTAAGTTTTGTCTCCATTCACCTTCGTGTTCTAAGTCGTTTCATTTGCCGATACTCAAAATTGACTCAGTTACTCAGAGACACACAATTCCCTCGATTCCCGGGACTTGTTTCTTCAAGTTTACCGGGGCCCAGACGCTTTCGATTATTTCATGCTCCGAAGTCAGCCACTAATCTGTTAATATCATGGTTGTTTCGTAACAACAATGCAGTATATGACGAATGGTCTAATTACTTGCCGCAAACTGCGCGCTTGCATGCACAGCCGACAATTGTTTCAGGTAAAACGGTTTTAAAAAAGTTATTAAAAATAGAAAGCTAGGCTAAAGAAGAGTATCTACATTTATGAACCAAAATTGTACGAATGGTGAACTTGAGTGTGTACTCTTCTACTAATGAGAAATTTTGACTTTCGTTTCATACTCGCTTATTAGATGTAGACTTCTGTAAATTCCTATTATTTTTTTAAATCTTCAGTAAAAATGCCATGAAATCACCGGATGATATTATTATCATAGCATATTCTTCCTATTAGATTGTTGTAGCGAGTGACTACGACCTGGTGCAGAAACCAACGACGAAAAATGTAACCATGGCGAGAGGTATTCACCTAGTATAAAACAAATATCTTGAAACTATAATCATGTTTATATCTCTGAAAATGAAAGAAACAACATTTTGTATTCAACTCCTGACTTATACCGTAGCTGTGCTTCTTTGCGTAAATCGCAACAAGCAGTTCGAGATCCGAATAAAGTCTAGATAAAATCTATTTACATTTGTTTACTCTGCAGTGCCATTCTACTTTACTTCGCAGATAAAAGAAGAATTCAGATAAAGTACATTTTTAGAGCGATTTATTTGGCTTAACGCAGCGCTGCAGCCGCTGTATAATCGTGACACATCGCGTAAACACGTTTTTACAACTGAGCAAACTTAAATACGAATGTTATTTTAAATATTAGTCGATGGGAATACAAATATTGTACAAACTGTTGGATACTTCACCTTAATTGTTAACGTTCCAGGCGGCTTCGCTATAAATGCTTGGATTCCACGAAACTAAATATTACAACATGAGCTCACGCCTTCTTATGCCCGAGGGGTAAGGCAGAAGCGCAATTCGTGCATCCACACATTAACTAGCTAATTATATGCGACTCATGATATAGAGGCAGTCTACCGCCATATTATCATATACAAATTACAACCTCAGTCAACTTAAGTGTGTTTTCTGGGAACAGATATCGCGATATACAGTTTAAGGACCTATACCCTACCTTTAGATTGATAAGGATATTCAAAATTTTAAAGAAAAACCTAGACCTTCACACATTCTCTTAGCCCTACCCAAAAATAAATCTTGTGTGCTGGTAGCGAGAGACGAACACTAAAATATCCAGAACTGAAATGAAGCGTGGTGATGATAACCAAGATGCTCACCTGCTAATTTGCCTTACTTCTATAAAAAAAAACCTACCAAGCCAATGCACCCTTTAAGAGTAACAGACCCTGCGATTTAAACGAAACTCTTAACTTGAACGAGTGCAGTTGATTACAGCAGACCACGAGCAGTGTGCAGTAATGAGAGGTCCCTTAAGTTTATTGTAACGGCCGTGGAGAACCGCTTCTGGCCTTCTTATATGTCGAGATCACGAAATAACATCGGCTACGCAGATGTTTGTCTGCAACTTTTTTATTAACACACTAAAAAACTTGATTGAACAATAAATCTACACAATTCGAGAAAGTCATCACACTAACAATCTCGCCTGCATCTCTGTAGGAATAGGTAATTTCGCAAGAATTACACCAAAGCTTTTTTCCGTATGCTTCGTCGTGTGATAAGAGGAGATCTTATTAGGATTGAGCACCAACTCCAATTCTGGGCATCTGAAATATTACGGTGTTTCTCAGAATCGAAAATAAAAATGGATCGTTCCTTTGACACTTTATTTAGTGTTACTCAACGAATAGCTCAGTTTCAAGTAATAGCGTTAAATGGTGAATGTTTATGTGACCATTGCGTGACTAGAATGTCCCTGGGATGGTATTTTTATGTAAATACGGCGATGGTTAGCGTTTATTTTCCCCTAACACTCGCATCACGTGAGAACCAAATGTTAAGAGTTCGAGATACTCTTTCATAAAGACAGTGGTAGAGATACATGAGACTGTATCATATCAAATGGAGTGAGATAGAGTTACAGTGATGAATTAGTGGTGAGGTTTCTTATATGCCATAATCTATCTAGGTATCTAGTTAGTAGGTACTGATTTTTTAACCGACTTCCAAAAAAAGAGGAGGTTCTCAATTCCTGTGTTTGTATTTTTTTATGTATGTACACTGATGTAATATAGAATTAGCTTTTTTATGTGCAAATAGCGAGACTTAGACAAGATGTTTTGTGGTGAGCGCCAGTAAATAGAAGGTAGGTACATACAATGATCTAATCAAAAACATCGCGCAGGGCTACGTCCGTCCTCTTGAACAGATGTAACCAGCGCTCTGTGATATAAATCTCAATTTACCCAATAATTACACAGGTTGTAAAATGTCCAATAATAATAAAAAACGTAAACGCTTGTCTCCACAAAATTAAAGGCACGCACGACCTCTACAAAAAAGATCTTTAATACGATAACTAAATAAATTTAATGTATCCGTGTCTATATTCTATAATATGATAGTTTATTGTTTGACGTCCAAAACATTGAAAATATCCTGATCTCTTTTACAAATCCTTTACATACGTTTACAATTCATGGTGTTAAAGCGATGTCAGACAGACGGCAATAAGTCTCGGAGAACAGATAAACACTGCGGTAAGTGTCCAGCGTTTCTCCTATCGACTAATCTCTGCACTCGGGCTCGCCCACATATCTCGCATCGTGTTTTATTTCTCGCAAGTACTTGGCAATAAAATCAACTCTTAACTCCCACATACAATGGTATTGTACATAACGTGTCCTTAAATAGTCGTTCTCAATAGAATTTGCCGATTGTGAACAAACATTTTAGTCAGTAAGAGCTTACCTGTCCCGATACAGTTTATTGGATCTAATTGTAGAATTGTATTTGTAATTTGTTGAAAGTTCGCCAAACTCACCAACGGTCTCTTTCATGTAATTGTAAATACCGATTGACTTCGAAACGAGTTACATTGGTGGGTTTTCGATAGTGGTGTTAACGATTACAGAATATGCTTTACGTTTTTGTATACAGTATACCTTTCTATCGATATAATAGTTTGGTTTATGAGTAAAAGTATGCGGTGAGTGGTGAGTGTATCCATTAGTGTACATTGTTGTGAACAACAGTTTTATGTGCATGTTTATGTCGCGTCAGAGCGTCGCCGATAAACCGCCGCGCTGTCGTGTCTCATGCGGGCTGGAACGGAATGTAGAAAAATACATTTGTTTATCCTGCCATAACGGCATACGGTTAGGGTTAGGCATTGAGCTTCTGAGTTCGATCCCCAGATCAGGCAAGCAATGGCAAAGGCCGGCTTGGTGTATGTGCCAGCTATGAGAATAGATCCACCACCTACCATTCTATGGGTAATTAGCTCCGCGAAACGTGGACGGACAACTTGCGCCTCAGTCTTCTCCCTTTGTGTATGAAAGCGTGTGTTTATGATAAAAATCCGTAGCACTAACCCCACATTACAGATTAGGTCCGTAATCTGCCGCATAAAATATTATTGGCATCGTTAATGTAATTTGTCTACTTTACTGCGTGTAATGAATACATTAAATTTTATAACTGCTCATTGCATTTATCAACTTTATGTTTATAATATTGTAAAAATAAGGAACAGTGCGTTTTATACAGCTTAATGACGAGAGAGTCGCCTGAGGGCAACGACGACTGCAAACAGTATTAACACCGCCCAGCACGTTGAATTACAAACTATTACATGCAACTCAACTATGTCATTAAAGTCTTATTAAAGTCAATATAAAAATTAAAGTCTTGTATTGCCCTGGGTAATTAAGTACTCGGCTAGCAACAAACTAGAGGAACTGTCGCTTAAAAACTCCTGTTGAGACGGTTTATTGTGCCATCCGTTCAATCCTTTATTCCTGTATGATTGATGTTGGATTAGTCATGAGCTGTTTGGATCCAGTGATAGATAAGCAAGATCAGACAATATTTGGAAAAACCTTAATCTAGGGCAACGGATGGAACGTCTAATGATCTAAGAGTGTATCAAGTTTCTGAAGGCGTTTCTAGTATCGAGAGTACGTGCCATGATATGTCACGTCGCGATAAGCTGAGTGACGGCTGACAGTGGGATCCATCACGATAACGCCGGTGCAGCCGATGTCGCTGGCGGCTGGCGCGCTCGGCCGCGGTGACAGCTCCCGACACTGGCCGGTAACGTGGACTCACGCCTCCAAGTTAACGAAAATATGTGTTATTTACATAAGTGCTAAGACTACACGTTCTTATTTTTATCTTGTTGACTTAATTGCATGGAATACTGGTTCAAATTTGTGTGAGCTAACATAATTGTTTATATAACTGAATAATGGGTATTATGAATCATAACATCTTACATTTTACGATGAGGAGCGCAGTTCAGTACCATCCAAGGTTTGTAATTCGAAGTTATCATTGTAATTATTTATAGTCAATCGTATAGTATCGTTAGGTTAAAGAACTGGCCAAGACAATCAGGTTAAAAAACAACAACTATGTCTCCTATCAGAGATCCTTGACGACTGCATCATGCCGGCCAATGTAAGTGAGGATTATAATAATTATCCGTATCCGTTATTTATATTGCATTACCGATAACAACCAGACTTGTCTAAAACAATGGATTAGCATCTGATACTGTTTATTGGATCAGAGTGTAATGATAACAGAATTACTGCTCGATCATTGATCATGCGCGTTGCTGACGTACAAGCGTCACTCGACATAAAAGTCGGGTGGTAAATTATTACAAACATAGATAATATTTATTGACTAAAATTTTACTTATCTTTTTTATTCAACAAAATGACGAGACGAGCAAGTTACTCGTCTTGTGGGGGCAACGACTGCCCATAAACAGAAGATGAAACATATAAACCTCTTTACAATTTCAATTACAAAACTGAATAATTTCTTGAACTACACTGGCCGTATCACTATACAGTGGGTGCATTTTTTAGCGAACGACGAGACATCGGTTCTATTTCATTTGATCGCTTCAATTCAAACTAAACAAATATTGAAGAAAACCATTACCACCTCCATATTAGTACGCCGACATAGCGACTACGACTAACAATCGAATCGTGTTTAACGTATTGCCAAATTAACTTTATCACAGCAAGGCACTGACCATCCGAGCCTTAAAAGGCCCCTCGGGAATTCGTTTTGGAGCAATTGTACGACCAAATATGGTGGATCGTTTCGAACAAGCACTTGAGAGTTTGTTTACCCCCAAATAAATGTTAAGTATTTTAGTTATGCTTATCTTAATTGTATCCACGCTCGTGAGTCTTCGTAATGCCTATTTTGTTTCTAATAAGCAACAGTATTATAGTCCGTATAAAATAGTAAAATGAATAACTAAACTCTCATTCCTGAACTGGCAATCTAGAACCATATGCCGCGTAGTTGTAGGTAGGATTCCGGTGAAACGTATAATATCAGAAAGCGATTAGAGATTATGACTTGTCAAGATTTATAAATTCAATAGTAGCAGTAGAGAAACCGTCAAATCGGACAAAATACTCACGACGGATTACCGGCAGAAAAGCGATGAATCCTACCGTACCATTCGGAGATGAGAGAGAGGTAAACACCTATTGAGCCTATTACAAGACTCAGGGTAATTTAAATCCAAAACTCACATACCCAGGCACGATGTCTTAGCCCGGAAAATGATCTGCAGAGACTCCAATGAACACATAATCCGCAGACGGTGTGGCCGGACGAGCTTATCTTTCCGCGCGTTCCGGTGCGGGACAGCTGGCAGACGCGTGAGAATCGCGCGACATAAGAACCAACCATGTGTACATACCGGGTAGGAGTACCATTGATAATAGAACAGATTACGTGAGCTCAAACCTTTTATTACCTAAGAGGAAGGTGTAACTAAAAACCTATTAATTTGCCCATCGAATGTACGATTCATGTGATAGTGGGAGAACCCGTTATACAGCGCACTTTCAATCTTCGGCAACTCATGTACGTTCTTTTGTTTAAGTTGAACAGTCGAGAAATGTAATATAGAATCGCACAGATGGAGCTTTTTTGGTTAAAATGATTCAATCAGGAAGCAAAAAGCGACATCGCAAAAAAAAAAAAAAGTATTACCCAACAAAATTCTCCCTTTTTGAGATATAAACAGTTAAAAGTAAATACAGTTACAATTTAATTGTGAACAAGACTTTCAAAATAGCCAGGCACCTCCGTTTATACTTAAGCATAATGTGTTCCTTTATGCTTAAAGTAACCATCAGTGTGCATTCGTTGGTATAATATAATAATAATTACAGTGCAGGTTCGATTCTTGGTTCGTGAAGCGGCACGGTCCCAGGCGGCGCCGCGGTTCTGTCATTACCAGCGGTTTTTGTGCCGCTAATGGTGAAGAGTCGGTGCCGAGTGCTTGACAAAGGGCCAGGAAGCGCGCTGTGGTTTTTGTGCATTCTGCCGGATGCGCCCGCGCACCGCCCTGCACCCTGGACCTAATTCAGTAGGGTGACCATCACTTACAAAGGCTAGATAAAACATGTGATGTACCTGCCTCTAATCTATATCAAATGTTAAGGTAGATTCGTAAGGTGCGCTAGCTGCGTAACGACATTGCCATTGATCTCAGAAAAAAACCTGTGTAGTATACTATAAGTTACTACTTAGACGAAGAATTTTCGTGGATCAGTGCCAGGGTTAGAGATTACCATCCTTTATCCAATCTTATCCCGCCTCCTTAAATTTGATAACGCACCTAAAGTTCCGTGTAAATGTTCACGAGCGGCATCAATTTGATAACATTGATCCGACAACAAAAAGAAAAAAAATGTACAATGGACATTATACGAACTGCACTTGCTCCGGTGTCTTAAATATGAAATATGTAGCAATGCATGACGATAGGACACCGTTATCAGATAACACCCGTCATAACTCTCACCGCGTTATTGTCGCTGATACTTTGTAGCCCAGCAAACAGATAGCAACTGACAACTTTGTCGTCATTGCACAGCTGACAGATCTATGATCTTACAAGTTATGTAGTTTAGGTTGTCAAAATTCAATGTTGTGAAATGTATACCATACGACAATACCTCAATTTTTTGTATGTACATTGTTACGTCTATTTATTTCAAGAAGCACTTTATAATAATATTGTGCTGAATTTGTACCAATTTAATGACTTTAAGGCTTGCCTTAATACCTGACCTCCGTTACTACTGAGAGGTATAAAACTTTAGTCCACCACGCTGATTAGTGCGGTTTGGCAGACTTCACATAACTTCGATTTTTTTTTGGAGAATTCTCTGTAGTAGTATGTAGTTTGCCTCTCGATAATTTTGTAAATGCATAAAACAGTAAATTAATCCCACCTGAGGCATTAAGTCCCCCGTCGTACTATTGTATAAGAATGATTTTTTATCGAAGTTGTTATAAAAATGAGATTCTTAATTCTTCTCAGTCGGACACTCTTGGCGGAGTGGTCGTGGTTGTCGCAATGGTAACACATGGAGAGATGTCAGCGTTGTCAGTCTTCTCGGCGATGTTCGTTCGTCTACTATTCTTAATTAGGTATAATTAATTCCAATCTAATTTGTCACATAAAGCAATAATATTCTAATTTAATTATCTACATAAATTTAACTTAATATTTGTATTAATTATAGATGAATAAAATAAAAATAAATGTAGAGAAAAGTAACTAAGGCCGCTCCTAAGAGGTTGGTCTGGAAATCTTTGGGTGAAGCCTATGTTCAACAACGAACTTCCAACGGCTGAAGAAGAAGAAAATACTCATATTGTATTTATTGTAAAACATCATCTTAGATTAAGGTCACAGTGGTGGATGAACATCATTTTATATGTTGTCCAGTTTCCCACCGTGGCCTCAGTGTGAAGCGTCAGGCGTCACACGATACCCCAATTTATTGATCAGCACTCAGTTCACGTCCAGTGATCGCTGCGGACGGCATGCTTAGACTCCACTATCTTGAGGAAAAAATAACGCGACTACTGTGTCCGTCGTTGAAATAACAATCGTCGGTTTTTGCACGCAAGGATTTTGCGTAAAGGAATAAAAAATATTTAAAATGTTTTAAATTCGAAAGGTATTCATTTTTAGATAATATCGGCGGGGCTTTATTTTACAACCTTTTTTTTTAGTTTTTCCTCATTTAGCGATTTCTTAGCGCTTATTTTTATTAAGTTTTCATAATATAATATGTATTACAAAGACTTGTTTTTTTTCAAACAATCGCTCTAATATCTTGATTATGAATAAACGTTTATCTTTCTGTTTATTATTGGATTTAAACTATTTTGAAGTTGAGAATTCGTGTGAATGTCAACACACTGGTAAGTGGCATGCGTTATCTGAAGTGGCGGCGTGTTTGATACCGTATCGCGCCTGCTCACCTCCCAGACGTGCGGCACGATGATATCTGGTTTATTGTACATTTGACGAGTAAACCGTGAGATCTATAAGCCAACTTAGTCTGAGTCATTAAACTAGTCAAAATTACCCTGTTTCAAGAGGTATTTAAAAAGCGGATTATGACAGATAATCATTTAAGTAAGTTTACTATCAGCCATCAGGTGGCGGCCACTCGATAAACTTATACATAGAAACGTACTCTCTTTGACTTGCCCTTGTCCACATTACTTTACATTTTTATATTAACACCTGAATCAATACAACTTGGAGTTTTGCGCACAAAGATATCTCAGGTTGAGCTACGTGTCATAATACCCATTTCGTACGATGGTCCATGTGCCTAGTGGCCTGCACACCAATTTGAAGATCATCCAATGAAACGTGTGATTGTGTTCAATTGGATGATGGATTCCGTATATTCACTTGACGTTAATGGTGGCACGGTTTCAATACTGACCCCTTGTTCCTTTATAAGCCTAGTGTCGCGATTGTAAAGACAACAATGACAGTACCATAGTTGTTTCTAAGCGAGGTATCACTGCTTCGTCTCTTTCTGCTGTCAAACAATGCGCAAACGTTCGTAACAAACTGTGCTGCCGATTAATCATGATAATGGAAGATGGAGCCACAATCCAAAAGTTCTGTCATTAAAAATAAAAGTTTTACGTCATTTAAGTTTCGTGGAAAATTTTAGGTGAATAAGTTTTAGTTATCTGTATAAAATAAATGTGTTTTCTTTCTTTCTTTCTAATTTTTACATTCTATCTGTTTGCAATATAAATACTTGAGAGGTTTGACAATAGAATAATACATTTTTTAAAATATGTTATCAGTAATGCTTTTTTAACTTACTTTCGGAACCAAAGTTAGTTATCATAAAACGCTATACGATTAGCATGATGTCATCTAGACTTAGTCATAGAACATTAAGAAATCATACATGATTGTTATTTAGAGTGTAAAAAAATGTGTTCCTGAATTTTTTTAATAAGTACGTATTGACATTAATTCATAATACACAAGTGCATAAAAATATAAAATATACGTCAAATATTTCATTAAAAAAATCCTACAAATACACAAATTGTGCTCACCCTACCCAGTAGTCGACTGTTGACATTGTTTTTAATAGCGGACGCGGAGGAAGACAAGGCTTCACCGTTTCCTGCATGAAACAACTTTGTGGTTACCTCACGTGTCCCCACATTACTTAGGACTCTCCTAGGGCAGTTCGCATTGTATCTTATGACTAACTGTACCTACTTTATTGGCAATTACAACTTTATTACGTGTAGGTAAGGTTTGTTTTGTATTAAACCGTGGAAAGAATATTTGCTACAGAAAAAATAATTAGAATTCAGAGACAAATAACATTAAAAAGAGCTTCATATTATTAACTGGCGTTTGCCAATCGCTTTTTTTCCTAGACGGTCATACACTCACCACCCAGCGACGTTATTGGGCACCGCCGCGCCGGAAGAAAAAACGACAAAGCAAATTTGTAATAATTTGTTATTCAAAGCGTACAGTTCTAGTCCATTAAGCATTGTGAGCGAGCGAAATGTTGGCTTTTTGGGTTAATGGCTTCGATTCTCGGAATCGTGACAAACGTTACTAAACCGAGCCGCGGAAACTGAACGGACGCTGTATGTAGGTACTACAACTGATGAACTTTAGTCTACCACAAGCTCTTATCACAGCAATCAGTAGTATCATCAAAATGGAGGATTTTATTCATCACAAATACAGATTAAAACACTAATATTTAAAGCACTATTACACAAGACAATCTCTTACAATCATGGAGACAGAAAGAGAAGAAAGTTTAATTTTAATGCCTTACATTCGCGTAAACGTAAAAAAAACATTATACACAATTCTAGTTAAAAATCTCAATAATGTTTGTTAGTCGCGGGGCTCACCATCAGACAGAAAACCTTCATATCTCTTTATATAGTTGTCCATATATAATTAGTGATACAAACACAAAACAAATCAATACTCTACGCCTTCGTAAAGCCTTCGAATAAATAACAGACACTAATGTAATTATTATAATATCGACCTTGCTATTGAAATTCACATATCGGTATCAAAGTCGACTTCAAGGTATATACCTAACGCCTATCACTGCGAGGTCGCGACTTCGACTCCCGACCTCCGCTAATCAATTTAACAAGTGACATTTTCTATAGATATTATCCTGACTCGATTTAATTAATACTCGTTATACATCCTTGATATCTTGGCCTATATAGCTTTTGGGTCGTGGAGAGTGGTCCAACAATCCATTCCAAGGTAAAGAACTACGCAAGTTGTAGCTTATGTTAAGTAACGTGTTCTAATATGCTAACCTACGAAAAACATTTCCTTTAGTTCTTTCGCCAGAACAAACTGGTCTAATAAATACGTGTCGATAGATAATAGGAAGACCTATAGTGTCTTCAGACAAATTAAATTAAGTTTTTTTTATATTATTCAAATTGACCCTGGAAGCGAATCACTGTAGCAGGGTTTTACCATATTTACAATCGTAATGATGCAGGATACCGGGGACCCTCCCCACGTTATCTTTCCACGAAACAAATAGTCAAAAAACCAAATAAGTAATTTGATAGCATGCGTCATACGATATTAGTAAAACTCCATTAATCTGCGACAATACGCGCCTTCCTAGAACTGACTCAGCGTGAACTCACCAAATAATCATTTTATTAGTAAATATACTTTGGACTTTGGTATTCAAACACGCAGTAAAAATAAGTTCTGTGCTGGATGGTAGAAAACGGGAGTTACACTGAGTAGGTACTGCTGATTTGCTTATTTCTGCCATCAAGCAGAGCAATAATTGTGCTTTGCTCTGGTTTGGGGGACATTGTGAATATGGAATTACCTGGACACTGAGTAATTTTTTTTTATTGCATAGAATGACGAGAGGTGCATGCCGTTCGCCTGGTGGTTAGCGATACGACCATCCATAAACAGTAGCAACACCATCCAGCACCTTGAGTTACAAAGTACTGTGTGGCATCCCACTACTCTGCGGCATGCTCGTCATCTTGTCACATGAGATGTTAAGTCTCATCATGTCCAGTAGTTTCACTGGCTACAATGTCCTTCAAACCGAAACACAACAGTGCATGTACACTGCTGCTTGGCGGTAGAAATAGACATTGCGGACTGACCAGACTGTACATCTAATGTCTCAGGATAACGAGCTCAATTCACTAACAAACGTACTTACGTTTTGCAAACTTTTGCAATATAAAGCACTAGGAAGCTGCTGTTCATGGGCAGATGCTTCCCATCTGGTGACGTACACAGTGATAACATTCCAGTCGAAGTGTTCATGCCGCACAAAACTGTAGCTTGACTATAATTTAGAGTATACGTACGTAATATAGCACGTGACATTTATAAAGGAGCTGTCGACACAAGTTTTCAGCGCTGACATAGCTAATTGCTTCGTAAGCAAAATATAGATATCAGTCCTAATTAATCGCGCATTTACGGCGTCTTCTATATCAGCGTCTAGCGTTTGAAACTTCGTCACCTAGTTGAAAATTACATGTATATAGATTCTTATTACTAATAGTTTAAGGACGGTTTTAACATCCGTAAACTACACGTGTTCATACATAAACCATATCTAATTAAAAACAATATGGACTCGTAGCAGTCGACCCCGTTGTTGCCATAAGCGGTTATAATTAGCGATCAAAAGGAAAACAACATCAAAATATGTGAACAAGATTTCATTATAATAATGAGCCTAAGATAAGGCGGATTTATTTATGTTTGTTGAATGTATTATTCTTATAAGGACGTTTACTGATATTTTTCTGGATTGCGTTATTTGCCTCCAGTCTAGACTAGAAGCAGAGTATCAGTCTGTTAATTATGACGGTTAAAATTGTGACCCCTGAAAGGTTATTTCAGGGGTCACAAAGTGTGTTAATAATTTATTTATGAGAATTTTTGTAGATAAACAGCAAGCTATAGCATAACTACGTGATCTGAAGACCTGTTACAAACATCTTCCTTCGCTTTGGTCTAGAAACTAAATATGGTGTTAAATGCGTAAAATCAACTATATTTTCAATGTTTAAGGTACATATAAATTGAGTTTACCATTCTCGGAGTTCTAATTCATTTAGAGTTCATTTTCACCAATCGTTTTCGACAATAGATTCAAACGTGTTCTCTGATCACACACAGCCGTATTTGGCTGTAAGGATTTTATGACTATACTACTAATTGATCATGGGGTCTAACATTTCCTAGATTTAGTATCATACATGGAATTCAGATTGATTGATTCTTGGGTGGGATATTTACTTTCTGAGATTAGATCCCTTAAAAGCATTGAACTCAAGCAGTCCGGCCCGCTCGGCCGGACTAGGTTACGTCGGCTTCACGCTGAAGTAAGATAACGATAAGGAATAGTTCAATTTATTGTATATCGTAGTCACGCAGTAGCTAGTTTTTTTTACAAACTGAAATAACTCGACCCATACCTTAACTGTGTTACGAAACCAAACTGTGGCGACAGATTTGCGTTTAAGTTTGCATGAAGGTTCAATTTGCCACGACCATAACATATTCCCTTATTCTCCTCTAAATCCCCATAATTTCTCTGCTAATATGAACATGGGCAATGACAAATACTTATCAATACGGTTCGCTTGTTGAGGCACAAGTGGGTTGTTGACCCACTCCGTTTGCACGCATTTTGATAATATTAAAATATATAAACCGCAGTTGCGCCCACGCAATGTACATTCCATAGTAACATATTTTTAGTTTATGAGTATTTAATAGGTACTTGGACTCTGGCACGCGAGATAACAGATTTGTACCGTGTTACCATCCCTCGATTTGTGTCTGCCATAGCCATGTATTATTGGCTATGAGTTAAAAGCCAGACATGTTACTATTGTTGACGCTATCTAGGAGCATCGATAAGAGAGAGACAGGCTGTCTTTTGCATTTGGTCGGGTTATAAATTTATGTGACAAATAGCGTGTATTAAGCAAGCAGTGACAGAGCCCTTAGTAGTTTACAGCTGAGGGTGACATGCAGGTCGATACAATAATTTGTATGAGTCCTGAGTAGACTGCTACGAGTGACCTGTTATACGTCATAAAATTCTTCCACACTGCCATGTTTGGAGTACTGCTGGATGTTTTAGTGAGTACGGTTATGTTGGGTGCGTTATCGGTTGTTCATGCGGGCCGCGTTTCCGCGCCGCCGCCATCAGTTTATAAACACGCGCCTTTCAACACGGCGAGCTTCTTATAACTCTTGAGAAATGCAATACTTTTAAAACGTGAAGGAAATGTACTGGTAAACGAGACAGTTGTACTTTCTGTAATTTTTCTCGGGCAGTATAGTCTTTAAGTAATTTTGAATTAACGTCAGTATTATCATAAATTGTCATCTCCATTCTCCATAGACCTACGGCAGAAGGAAACATACTGTACCGAAAATAAGTGTAGACAAATTAATTATGTATGATGAGTATCATTTAAAGATTTTTCCAATCACCATAGTATCATAATCTGCGATACAAATAATTATTGCATCTACGTATTATAATATCTATCATAACTTCGGCCAATGTTACTCAACATTGGAAAAAACTCTTACCTCTCACTAATACACGCATATATCTACACAAATTAGGCATTGTAATCTTTTTGTACTTTTTAATGATTAAAATCCCTAGTTTCTTGACACACCATGTGTGTGTCGGTTGTCGCTTGAAAAATTACAAAAATAAAAACTGCACGCCGAAACAAATTTTTTTTTTCGTACCACGTATAAGTTCGTTTTTTAGCTTATAGTGATATGTGAGTGTGACATGCTCATTGCAGATACTATGAAATTTTGGATACTGAATGTAATAAACACTGCCTGATGATAATTACAGAATTTGCGTCTTCTCCATTGAACAGACAATTTATAGATGTATGAAGTCCAGATACCTACATTAATGGAACGAATGACCCACAGAGAGAGCAGAAAGACGTACAAAGCAACTAAAGAAACCTTTAGGGCTAATTTCACCGCAAGCTGATAAACGCAATTCGTCATATAAATGTATAAGCCGACCCAACACAAAAGTCACACTCTTATCTAGGAGCATAGATTAGAGAGTAACTTTGGTATTTGGTCGGCTTCGACATTTATGTGACACATAAAGTGTATCTGCAAACGGTGAAATAGCCTCTTAGTTTACTTAATGCAACTCCTATCAAATATCCAATACCACATATTTTCATCGTACTATATTTGTTTTCAATAACAATTCATAATTGGACGCCGCTGACGAACAAATTGGACACCGTTAATTATGAACGCAATATTATAAATACGTTACACTGCCATGGTTAATATTTATTGCGAAATATGTTGCACAAACAATTAATTAAATCTATTGAAAAACATTTTGAAGGAAAATAATAATTTATGATATTAATTAATACCGATATCGTGTTTATGAAATGTGGCTCTTGTATTAATTTAATCTGCTTGTTATAACAGTATCATAATATAAGTCGTAAGGTCTATTGAAATACTCAAGTACTTTGTTTTAACGCACCTACTATGTATTACAAACCACGTTGGTATGGTTATATGGAGTAATATGCTGTTATTTTATAAAGAGTATAGATTTGTAGATGATTCGTCCTTGCATAATTTTTATTCATCCATCTACAAGATGAAAAATAAATTTAAATGATCGAAAATATAAAAAAAAGATTAAGGCTTTTAAAAAAAGTTCGTGTTATGTTATTCGAAATATACACGTGAGTTCCCAATAACACATTACGGATTTGCGTGCATCAGTTACTGCTTACCCTATTGTGAATACAAACATATTTGAGTTTGTAATAAAAGGACTATTCTCACCGGTAAGTACTGAATTGATAATAATCTTCCATTATTATCGAGATTCGATTTGGTCGAGTCATTGCATTAACTACTTTTACTGACGGGTCACGCATTACCTTTATAAATGAGTCTTTATTATCAATTTTGTACGCGAAATAAAACTACCGAAATATAAAGGTCAAAGCTATAAATGTATTTTTATAACAAACCAATAAATAAGCAGTTAGGTATGAAAGTTCTATCGTTGTCAATGAATAGCTAGAATGCGTTCCTGATTTTCTAGAAGAAGAAATGAAATTGGGAGAAAACGGGGATATCTAACATTATTGTAAGTATAGAAAAAGAAACAAAGTACAAAAATTTAAGTTCAAAAAGTATGTTCAACATTTTCTTAAACACTGAGCTAATACTTTTCAGTTTCTTTTACCTTTAACCTAGTTAGAATAACAATATTAAATAGCAAAGAGTTCTAAGATTATATAGAGCGGTCATTGGGAAAAATTTCATACAAAAATTTGGAGCCTTTTCGTCAGTAACTCAATCTACGCTGAAATAGCAAAACATATATGTAATATGCATTAGAACATACTTTGACATGATCGTAAAGCGCAAATTGGTATATTTCCTTCCAAAATATTGCTTTCTTTACAAAATTTGCGCATACCGAGACGTCTTGTCACACGGATATGTCAGATAAGACAGCAACTTATTACCAATTGGTAATAACTTTTGGACAAAAAATTTGGGCCTGATGACCGGTCTATAACTAACTATACTGTTGAATGTCTTTGTTAAATCGACATCCAAAGCAACTTAGTGATTCCTTGTTTCGAAACTCTGAAAATTTGTCCTAGATTGTTGAGGTATTTCGTATTATACAGACTAAAAATCAAGCGCAAATATAATAGGTCTCATAATGCGGTGGCCACTGGAGACTGCACTTGAGACGTCCACAGAACTCTATGCAAACTTCGCCTTTGTGCAGTGTAAACAGTCTGCAGGCACGTTTGTTTATGTTGCGGATTTAATATAAGCCAGTAGCGAAATAACCGACGGCCCGTGGCGCATACCGGCATGAGATGCCGCGGTTTCGAACCCTGAGTTATGTGTAATTAATAACGTATGAATGAGATCAAAAGCCCCTTGATAACAGCCATGTCATAAGACTAATGCCTCAGTGTGGTCAGGAATCATGACTCAATATTTAATACTAGGTGATGATGGCAGCTCCGCCCGCCTGAAAAAGGTTTTCGGGATAAAAAGTAGCCTATAGCACTCAGGAGTAATGTAGTTTCCTATTAAGAATTTTCCAAATTGGTTCAGTAGTTCCTGAGATTAGCGCGTTCAACCAAACAAACAAACTCTTCAGCTTTATTACATTAAGTCTAGATTATTATTATGTACATGAGTTCGGTGTTTTGTGGTTAAGGTCCCCCACGTGTCTCTGACTACAGCACTGATGAGACGAAAATTCATAGAAACTAGTGTTTAGATTCAGCCTCACTAGATGAGTCAATTCGATATAAACTCCGACATTAATAATTCACTTTATGATTTAAAACACTGTGTAATATTCCTATCTTCTAGGAATTAGCATAGACATAGAATGAATGCCACTTTATAAATACTTCATACAAAATGTAATTCCGCGAACGATCAAGAAATTTGAGATAATTTTATTGTGGTATTAAAAAAATCGTGTGCTTATGAATAATATTAGCTCGCAAAAATATTTTTAGTATATTTATCAACATCAGCGATTGATCACAATCATACAAATTAAGTTAAACAATTTTTTTATTACTGGAATGGATATTTTGTAGTATTATTAGTAGTCAGCAGAAGCCGAGCTGATTACGTGTATTACTTTATATGGAGTCGGTGCGCGTCGTGCCAGCGATTACAATCTTTTTGGCATCGGTTTATTGCTCTCGGTATACATAATACTGACTCAGCAGCTCAGCCTCTTAGCTCGGCTCTTAAGTATCTAAAGGAAATCTTACATCATGTATTTTTTGTTCTAATTTTCGAGATAAATACAATAGTCGTAAGTCGTCTATTGGTTTACCACTTACGGTAAAAATGAAATCCAATTCCTTCCTTCAAGTATAAATAAATAGCATACTATGATACCAAAATGGACTATGATAAGCAAGGTACATGATACAACATTCCCAAATTAATTCGATTCAAGTACCGAGTACAATTAACGCGTCCCACGCAGAAATCGAACCTACGAATGCGTCACCTGTGTGAGGAACGCGGCTGTATATTTTTGAACTGTATTGGATTTACTATCAGGTTTAATACCTTTTTTAATAAATAGCATGTAACTCTCCATGCCGATATTGTAGCCAGTATTAATTACTGGGCATTACGAAATTATCTTACGTCTCGGGGTGACGAACGTCGTGGGTGGTATTGTTACTGCTTAGTAGTATAATACGATAGTCCCTTTCAATCAGGCGAACGACTTCCCCCTCGTCATTTCCATAAAAAAAAACAGTTACAATCTCCTATTCAAACAAAAGTTTTGCATGTTAGTGCAGTTATAACTCTTAACACGTTAAAGAAAACAGCATTTGTTTTTCGTGGAACATCGTTCTGTGCTCTTCACACACGCGTATCTGTGTATTGCCGTCTCGCTCACTGGAAACATATGCACTTATTACCTGAACACTTCCAAGAAAGAGAACATCGTAAAAGTTTAGGAAACTGTTTGTGTCAGTGGTTAATTTTTCAGTTTAATACTCTCCGAATTGAAGTTTGACGTAATTTGTACTCGAAGGCCAACAGCCGTCTGTAAAAAATATAATTTCTGACTTGAAGTAAGGAACCAACTGTTGAATATTAAAAGTCTTTGACATCCTTTTGTACAGTTGGATTCTTTTTATACATTTCACAGCTCATTACGACTAAACGTTCGCCATATTTATTTTGTGACGTCACGCACCTAATGTCACTCCCATTAAGACGAATGTATTAATGACACCTCATTTATTACAAGCGAAATTAATAATTTATATCAATCGGTATTTTCAGAAAGATCTTAAGAATAACCCAATTTAAAAACATCACCTGTAACATGTCAAACAATTTTTATTCTGGTTGGACAATTTAATTGATCGATCTCAAGATAACGATTGGAGATCATTTATTAATTTTAGATGTATAATAACCTACTAAGTATACAAAGGGAGCTAAAGGAATAGACAGACACTTGCTTACATAATACTCATGAAATAGAGCCCAACATTATCTTTCTTCGAGCCGTCGAGCTGAAATAATATATTCTTGTGAATCATACCGTGGATTCAATTTCTTAGAAAAACTAGAAAATGTATCGAATATTAAAGAAGTATATTTATAATTTTTCCTTATTTACGTATACGTTTTTGAGAATGATGTTTTCCTTCAATAAATGAAAGGGCAATAAAACTGTAATTAGTTTTAAAATAACTAGTTATTGTTTTCCAGTTCAGCTCGCATTAATGACTACCTTTCGAAGAATGAATAACTCACAATTTTGTGTGGAAGATTTATAATTAATCCAATTACAAATTCAAATATCGCACTTTCGAATAAGAAATTCGTAAAACAAACTATAATTAACAGTTATTAACCCGCATTAGACTGCGGACTGACTTTTTAGCGTCAGATAAATTCTTTAGGACTACATAATAATAATTTTACGTACTGAATATTTTATATTTCCGTAGCAAAATCTTAAAATGGCAGATAAAAATGATGTGCCTATTAAGCAAGCCTTCGTATGTTTAAATCATCATTGATCTGTCAAAGCAACAGAAAGGTTTCCTCAGTGAATAGCTCGCTGGCTGACAAGAGTGAAGCCATAAGGGCTTGTGCATATGACATGTCAAGCACGCTACGCCCCAGATACTAAAGAGCTCGTGTGTACAAGCTTAAGATGACACGCGCTCAAATCTCTTTGCATTTTTGTTTCTATTTGCTGTTTTTTTTTCTATGTAGCATTTAGAACCTGTTTTATGATGTCCAGAAAAAGTTTTATACCGGTTACCACGTTGACAGCTAACGCAGTACTCATTAGTCACTTGTAACCAGCCCTGTATTATATACTGCCCATTGCTGAGCACGGGCCTCCTCTACTACTGAGACGGTTTAGGCCTTAGTCCATCCACCACGCTGGCCCAGTGCGGGTTGGCAGACTTCACATACCCTCGAAATTCTTATGGAGAATTCTAAGATATGTAGGTTTCCTCACGATGTTTTCCTTCACCGTTAAAGCGAACGATAATTAATAAACAATACACACGTAGCTTCGAAAAGTCACAGGTGTGTGCTTTGGGTTTTGAACCTGCGGATATTGTCTCGGCAGACCGTTCCATTCCCAACTAGGCTATCGCTAACTAACATCGTGTCATCAGTCACTTAATTACCATTTATATGGGAGCACAGTTGATAATGTATTTAATTGTCTTATGCATCATAATATTTTAATTGACGAATAGTATTTAGGTACTTAGATATAAAACAAAGGAGGCGTTTAAGAGCAAACTTTTAAACAGTAAAATAAATAAGAATAACTTTGTAATTTCGACATGTTTTATATAATCTTTCAACATGTCTCTTAATTGTCTAATAAAGTTATCAGTCAATTGAAAAAGTTCTTAATTGAATTTAGCTTATTATTAATTTAGTAGTAGTTTAGAAATTCCAGATATAAATGCGCTTTATTTAAAAATCAATACGTAATTATAATTAATAAAATTACGTTCGTGGTCTGATTCTGATTGTGAGACCGCAAGTCTCTCGTAACCGATAATCAATTCGCGACACAAGATAATCTCACTGAAAGGGTATTTATACCGTGACTTTAAATTAGAAAGTGATAAACTATTCACTGAGAGACATCATGAGATTACCGTAATTATTAGATCTAGAGGTTTAGAATTTGGAAAGCGTTTTTTAGTAGAAATCCGATTACGAGTTGTGCGGAAATCGTCTGCAAGCGGTGACTTCGGGGAATTATTTCGCGAAGACCATAATTGGAGCAGTGTTCCGAGATATCGCCTGTTAATATTACACATACGCATGCTCCCGCCTTTTATCCCCGAAGGGGTAGGCAGAGGCGCAACTAATGCACCCACTTTTCGCCAAGCGTATTCCGTCCCATGATGTGATAGGGGGCGAACCTATCGCCATATCGGGCACAAATTCCAGACTCCGGGCTGATACTGAATAGAAAAATCCAATATCACTTTGCCCGACCCGGGGATCGAACCCAAGACCTCAGCCTTGCAGTCGTACCGTAATATAACTACGCCACCGAGGTAAGCAGTGTTAATATTATTTTTAATGACATATTTAGGTACCGCATAATGATTCCTTACGTTTACGCGAATGTTAGACATTGAAATTAAACTACTGATACGGATTTTATTCGAAACGTCGCGTCGGGAGAAAAAATTATAAATAAAATAATAAACCGCGATAAAGTCCGTTATAGAAGTTTAATTTCAATAGATTAAAGCGATTAATATATGTGTATAAACCGCTCGCAGCGAGAAAAGAGACGTCATTATCTCAACCGCATGTCATATGCGACCAAAACAGAAGGACCCCTATGTTCACAAAGAAAATTTGTTACGGGGTATCAACTGAGATTAGCAGGATACGTAAATAGAAAGACCCGCGTCCTTTGTAAAGTACGTGTTATTTAGTACATTAAATAATTCGTTTTTTAGGCACAGAGTACAGAGTAGACAGTGTTCAGTTGAATAATGCTAAATTAGATACTTTGTTTCCGTAAGTTTTCTTATAAAAGCGTGTGTGATATTTTGATCATGACTTTTGAATGATTATAGTTGTATTACGGTACGACTGCAAAGCTGAGGTCTCGGGTTCGATCCCCGGGTCGGGCAAAGTGATATTGGGTTTTTCTATTCAGTATCAGCCAGAAGTCTGGAATTTGTGCCCGATATGGCGATAGGCTCGCCCCCTATCATGGGACGGAATACGCACGGCGAAAAGTGGGTGCACTAGTTGCGCCTCTGCCTACACCTTCGGAGATAATAAGCGTGAGAGTGTGTGTGTGTGATATTTTAATCATATCCTATACTCTCTTTTATTGGTGAAAAAAAAAACATTAAATGAATGCTACAATATGATATTAAATCAGTCGTTAACGGGAGTGACAGTGGACAGAGATTGCGGACTTCTTGAGAGATTATCGCAAACATTGCACCGACGAGTACATAATTATATCGCACATTAACGTGGGCTCATTAGCACCTCGTTACACCAGAATGATGGATGCACGACGCCGCTGTAGCGCTTACTAAAATAAATACGTCTCTAAATGTTTGAATTTCACAACGGCTCCGTAAACAGTCCAAATAAAAGAGCTGGTGTTGAGCATGTGGAGCGCACGCACACAGCGCGACGTTATCGAGCGGCGCTCTACTGTAATCAACGAACATCGCCGCATTACCATGGATGCGCTGTACAAAATCGCAAATAGCAGTACAAAAACGCTGCGGCGCGCGGCCGTGCGGGCCGTGGTGCGGGCAGATCGCGCGATATCAGCTGTAGCACGCTGTGTGCGTGCGCTGTGTGTGCACGCGGCGCGCCTCCGAGCACGCGCGCACACACCGCCGCCGCACGCACACTAGCGCGCGCCGCCAATCAGCTGATCGCTGTAGGTCGCCGCCACGCGCCGCCGCGTCGCGCAGGCCCGCACCTCCCCTGATCCCCCGTGAATCGTCACAATTCCAAACTCAAATACCATTAGCCCGGTCGCACAGACAACAAAATTCTGACAGTGCCGCTCTGCAAAATGTGTGCATGGTGATGCCTAGTGACGAGCGATTATTTCTAACTAGCGAGAGGCTATATGGTCGCTGTTTCTAACGGATATTTTTATATGCCCAGCCCGGCTCAGAGACACTTCACGTTGCGAACAGTGTTCTTTTGTAAGTCTTTCTTACAAAGAAACCTTGCACAACGGTAATACGCTGCACTTGTTTACCTTTACGACACCTTATAAAAACATAAATAATATTATTACGTTTGAGTTTATTAGAAAATATTATGTTTATCGTTTTAAAACGTGAAAATTGCTCTGGAACAGTTCCGGTGGTATGTACCTGAGCGTCGAGCAGTGTTTCACTAACTAGCATATACGAGTATTCAATATTGATGTAACGAGATTTAGCCGACAAAAATATGTGAAACGTTTGATCATGGCGATAGGGAGAGCGCAGGGAGCAGGGAGCAGGGCGACAGGGTCGGCATCTCGTCCGCTCAATTTATAATCTGAGATGGAGCAGAACACTCCTTCTTCCGGAGCCGGCACATGAAAGAGTGCCGGTGTCCCTATCGCCCCCGTAGGAGTCCTGTGCGCCAGATAGGGACGCCGCATATCGGCTGCGAACGCGCCGCCTGTCAAGTTCCCTACTTAAAATGGCCGATGCTTGCTTAGTTTCGTGATCGCCTAGGGAGGGGGCGATGTCGATAATATTATGTTTTATGATCGCAACGCGGCCCGCGGCGGGGGACGGGTGCCGACATAAATTGGGTTTTCGTTTTACGAGAGATAATACTGTCGATAAATTATTCTCGCATTTCGGGAATCGAATTTAGTTCGGTACGTTTCCGATTCGTGCCTCGTGTGAGCTCAGCGCTGTACGCGGCCGCTGTGCCCGTTATCAGGCCGCGACCGAGGTTACGTCTTAGTTATTATGCTTTCTTGTCTAAAGCTCGCCGTTGTGTGCAAATCTCCAAGATCGCAGTTACGGCAGTTAATACAACGGTAATTACCGCGCATATATTTACAAGAATTACTTTAAAAGCTTTTATATCTGCGAGATAGCCTGGTGAATTGCCTCCCCGCGGCGCCGCACACGGCCCGGCCCACCTCGCACGTTATACCATCTTGCAATATTAATAAATATTTCATACTCTAATAAACTACGTGTACCATAAAGCAACACTTTAGGAATTTTTCGTTGGGCGGAATCGTAAAAGGCGACCGGTGCACTATTAAAATATAATATTTTATTGTTCCGGGGGGTGCGGGAAGAGGGTACGGGGCCTCACCCCGCAGATAACGGCACCAATCTGAGCGGGCAATATCACCGCACTAAAACTGGCTATAAACTTTTTATTATCTTGGCGAAGATAAAATAAATATAGCTTAAATTCTGGTGGTGGCCGCGCGGGGTAATCGCCGCTTATCTGGGGAGCGGCGCAGCGCACCCCGCCGACCGCCACAATCATCCATTAGTCTGGATGTTTATTTCGTGGATGCTAATTTAAAAGCCCCTCGCTGCTCTATCGGATAATGTAGTGGCGAGTCAGACTGCTCGCCTAGGCTAGCCATGCGGTCGGCCTTCCACGGATTAATCCTAGCTTAGAATAGATAAGAACCATTGGCCTTATAACAAACTCACAAGTAGCAACTCAAGGCAACAGCTGCCTTGCAATTTGCCAGCATTTCAGCTACTGAAATAATTTTTGAAGCAGATAATATCGCGAGGTAGTTTATTTGTTTAAAAATAACGCTTCGTTACAAATAACTGCAAAAATACCAGTACTTTATTTTAATAATGACGCTGTTTTCCTGCCTACTGACCATCTTTTCTTTACGCGAAGTAGATAGTAGCATTCACCTAAGATGTGTAATAATTTAAAAATAAATTCTTTATTGGTTTTAATGATCCCAATAAGCATTAAGTTTGTTAACTCACACGCCTCGCTCAATGATTGCTCCATCCAACAGATACTGATCACATTTGCCAACATTCACGCCATTCCGATTCTGATCTCGGCGACCGCCGGCGGTTGCTATAACCCATTATAATAAACTCATAACACTACGGACAGACGCTCGCATGTACCGAATCACAATCAACGTTTATTATAATAGTTTCTCGTGAAGTCATTACTTCTCTGAATGGCGATTCAGTGTGAATAATATCTTTCTCAGCGTCCATTGTGGATTATTCACGAGTCATTGTGCAGCCGCCTTTCAACAGAATAAACCTGAATAGCGTCGCTTGGCCTTTGTTTAGTAGATATTTTGGATGTGTTGTCATTGATGTGGAACAATGGGGAGCCGGTAGGCACAACCGTTCTACATCGTCATCCGTTCTGGCTTCTTTCGATTCGTTTCTGTCTTCGAATAGTTTCATTCTAAAAAATATATTAACGCAGTATTTTATTTGTCGATGCAAAATGAGCTGTGTCCTCAAAGAATTATTTTTGTTGTAAATTTTAATGATAAAAGATGTAAGTATGTTTAGTAATGAATGTTTAAACGTCAGAGTACGCACCTATACATATTTCTTGAGTGTGGGTAATTAGGAACTTAAATTTGTGCCAAAATAGTACTGAGAGAAAAGATTTCGTGCGTCCGCATGGCATCAGCATTACTCAGGAGCTTATAGCTAATTATTTCAGGTTTCGTATTCCAAAAATTACAAATCCCTCAAAAGGTATCTCAGGTCTCCTCCATTTGTGGCTTCATAATCTCATAAGAAGGCTTTAAATTTCCATTGTACCCGTAATAATAAATGTATTTGCAAGTTAATTGTTTTACAAACTTTCTCTTTGCAAATTATCTTCATTCACAATTTCATAATTACCATTTATATTATCTACGTTATTTAAATATTTCGTAACTTTGCTATATTTAATATGAATAGCTATATTTTCTTTATTTCTATGTGATAACATTATGTCTAATAAGTAAATACAAGCATCTGAATAAGGTTATTTGAAACAGTTCCACATTCCGTTGATTAATAGTTAGCATTAACATACATATTGTGCGATAGAACATGGCTCTCATTATAAATAGCGTTGTCGATTTGCTCTCGCATATATTTGCTCACGTCCACGAGATCCCCCGCCGTCCGCGTAGCATAACAATATTCTCATATTTACAATCTTTGATTATGTGATATCATTTATTTTTACAACATATCCCGACGGGCAGTGTAAACAATCACATCTGTTCACATAACACGCCGCGTTGTGCTCGGAATATTTCTTGGGAATTCTTTGTTGCCATAGACTGAGTCACAGCGAGAATCTCGTCTGTTTATTCATAATGCACAAAATCCCCGAGATAACTTATAACTCTAGGATTCTGTTAAGTTTCAACAGCTTGTGAGGTCGCTGACGCGGGCATTAGTTTGTTATAAATAACTTATAAGTAAAAGAAAGTTATTACTTTACATCGATTAGCTCTTTACATTGTACAATATATTTATGTTCATTCAATAAGTATTCCGAGCCTTTCATTTTATCATTCGCGGTCGACTTAATAACAATTATTGTCATTAATTAATCAGTATCAAAATCATTTTATCAACCATCACGCAATGAAACGTTACAGCTGTTACAAATCTTTCGGTCCTTCGAGTCGGATATGAATAAGCATCCTATGAATGTTTTCCACGAAAGTATGCGTTGTTAATATCGGATACTGTTTATTTTAAGAGTGCATAGCAACTTCGCATTGCATTTTAAAGAGGTAGAAACGCAAAAACCACATAAATAACGTTGGATTTCAAAGTATTATCGTTGTGTGTGAAATAAAATAAATTTTCCTTTGAAATCTACAATGGGAACTCGCGCGAACACAGAAATATGACCGCAAACCGGATTTATGCGAACATTTAATGTGACACTAAGCGACAAATTGTAGAAATAAGAAGTAATCGCGTCGGCGAGAGATTCATTACAGGCGATCATAATAACACACTAGTGGATATTCCGTAATTGTACGTGATTTGACTTAGTCGCCAACACAAATTATCGCTCGGAACCCTCGGTAACGGCACATTCTAGCGTTCTATCTTGGTGCATCGCTTTCAGCGCCTGTCTCACAGCAGCACCACGTTAACTTACTCTAACAGGTATTTTGGTAATTGCCGCCGTGTCGCCATTCTCTCGTTTATAATGTAAAGCACTAAAGCATTAAGCCAATTAAGGCAATTAAGGCATTCACTTCGAAAATGCACCACTTTAATTACTTCGAGTTGTCTTTTCGCGTTCGCGGAAGTTAACAATGTGTTGTTTTTACTGTGTAGTGAGCAGTTTCCGGTAAATTCACTAACGAGTGGGGTAATTATCTCAGTGGCTCGAAGCCGGGCTGTGGGTATTGGGAACTGCCTAATTGGTAACTGGTACGTGGACGATGGTATCTCCACCGCGACATACTTACGTCCACGCTCTGCAGATAACAATCCGAGCGCCGATACCAGCTCCTGCACTATAGCACTCTCCGCACGCACTACACGCACACACACACGGTCGCGTCTCGCGCGTTACTTGTTACTCGGTACACACACAGAGACAGGTAAATAAAACTATTGTTTAGGGATTTTTGTAAAAAGATAGTTATATTTTTGGCATTGGACTATGACACAATATAATACTATGATATGCTAAGTAAGCGTTTTATAAAGACTTTTACATGCCGAATATTCGTTAATCAGACTATTCATCAGAGGACTCTTCATATATATAATTTTAACAAACATAACCGCTTACAAAATGAGAGTAGAGATACGAGTTCTAATCCTCCGCTCGGGAGCGCTCGGGACCGCTCGATCGCTCGGGAGCGCTCCGAAGCTCCTCGCCTATTCCGAAACATAACTATGTCTAGTATTATTCGTAATATTTTTCTCACTTTCATTTTTTTACTCTATAGGTACATATTCATTATAATACAATTTTTGAACATATAATTATCGATATGATATCTTATACAGAAACACGCAACGAATCGGCGACGGTACAATAATTTAATCGTGAAGCGTCGGGTACTGCGTTTGCGAATAAATATCAACGTCGGTGGGCAACACGAGCGGGTGCACCCGGGCGCGTCACGTCACGTCACGCCACGTCACGCCACAGCACGACCCACAACAACTGACAACACACAACTCAACGTCAAACAATATCAACGCGCACATACGCACTATTTGGTATCGGCTCCGTCCGTCCTTCGGCCAGCGGCCTGCGTCCATCGTCTTCACGTCGGGCACTTACACTCTAACTAGTTACAAGGAAACATCACAGAGAGCGCCGCCGCCCGCCGGCTACATGTAGATCGGCAGCTGCTGCAGCGCGCGCTTGTCGAAGCGGTCGTAGGGCGCGGCGGGCGGCGGCAGCGCGCGCGCGATATCACAGTCCAGCCGCTCCAGCGCCTCCGCCGGCAGGTACGGGTGCGGCTTGAGCCGCGCGCGTGCCGCCTTGCCGCCGCCTACCAGGCCGCCCTCCGGCGCGTACGACTCGAAGCGGTAGCACGCGGCTGCACGCGGAACCTCCTCCACTGGCACCGCGGGCCGTGCTCTCGCCGCCTGCGCCGCCACCGGCTGTGGCTGCGGCGCGGCGGGCGCGGGCGCCGCTCGACAGCAGCGCCGGGGCTGGCGCGGTGCGCGAGCTCTGCTGGCTGGCGTGACAGCGGCAGCCGCAGCCGCGTCACCGCGCGGCAGGTTGTTTACGAAGGGCACTCGCCGCAGGCTCTCGAGCCTTCGGAAGTGCGACGGGTGGATCATGAGGAGCGGCTCGATCTTGACGCCCTGCGGCGGCTTGGCACAGTCGGGAAGCTCGTATTCGATACTGCAGTCTACGTGTAAAGGCACCGAGTAGTCCCTGGGGGCGAGCGACGCGGAACGCGCGTCCCTGCGGAAGCGGTCGGCGGCGGCGAACTCGGCCTCGCCGCGGGCGTAGCCCGTCATGGCGCCGCGCGGCGCCTCACGGCATGTGCGCCGCGGGGCGCGCGCCGATCAGCTGATCGTGTGGCGGTGAAGCGCGCGGACGTGCGCGCAAGTTGACGTTGGCCGCGAGACTGGCGCTCGACCCCGCGCGCCTGCGCGCCGCCGACCTCGCCGCGCGCCCCTCGCCCCTGCAGTCTCCCCGTGCCCCGCACGTCGCGCCGTGCTCCCTCTACAGCGGCGCGGAGCCGTTCATCTCGGCCCCGCCTCCCACCGCGTGGACCTGGGATCTCGCCCCTCGCCGTTTCCCCTGAAGACACCGACGCCCGCGACCCGCGGCGGAGGCGACGTCCACGCTTCGTGTCACGCTGCAGCCGAACACCCGGGTAACCGGAACGGGCGCCGCTCTGGCGACGTTCGCAAGCCGAAGAGGTCGACGTTTCTCCACCAGAGTGTGCGGCGGCCGCCGGTGGGTCGCAGCGGCGCCGGGCGGCGGAGTTATCGACAGATCGATAAAAATGGCGACCGCTCGTGCCTAACGACGCGAGAGCTGCGCGAAGATGCACCGCGCACGGTAGTGTAGTGCGCGGGGGCGCAGGCGGTGCGGGCGCGGGACGCGGCGGCGGTGCGGGGCGCGGGAGCGCCTCGCGTGCGGGGGGCGCACTCCGGAGCGGCGCGGGGAGGGGGCGGGGCGAGAGCGTGGCAAACAGCTGACTACAAAGGAGTTCAAAATATCAAACGACAGTCGGCGCGGTTACGCGAGACCGAGTAAAAAAATAACTAGCGAGTAATGAATCGACGGCGACGGCGTAGTGAGTGACACGCGGCCGCGGCACACATGTGCGCGGGAAGCCGGGGGGACCGAGGGGGGTTCCGGGGGAGCGGTGACCCACCAAACTAATGGGTTGTGAACGAGACGTGGCACGTCACGACCGCGGCCATGCTCGCGGAGTAACAGCTCGAGGCCTCATGCTGCGAGCTGGCCGGTCCAGCCGACAGCCCGCGCCCACTCACCACTTAGCCTTTCTAGTCCCAAATATAGCAAGTGATCCGAATCGGGCCACATTCTCAAACGGAGCGCGGTGACGTTACGGGCTCTAGCGACAAATGGGCCGCGCGGAGGTCGTCTAATAATAACAAGCATTTACGGTCAGGCTCTCGCAGCATGCATTGTCGCCGAAACAATTTAGGAGGCCTTATTAACATGTCTTGTTTTTAATTAGTAAGTTTATTAATGGACCTATTAGGCGTTATAAACGATCTGCTGTCAATCACGCGCACATCACGAGGGGATGGAGAGGCGTGTAACAGCTAACAGCATGAGGATAAAAACGACAAAGAAAATAATAAAATGTTTTATTAGGTGTCCGTAAAGGTAACAACTTATTGAAAACTATGGTTATCTTAATATGTATTTAACTATGAACACCAACTCGCAGGACAGACGCGAACTGGATATTAAAAAGCGAGACAAGGTACCTAAGTAACTTATAGTAAACGATCTCCGTTGCCCATAAACATACACAATACCAAATGAGTTAAAGATGTATAGCGAGATAATCAAAAAGGAGCAAACATCTACATCATCAGCCTATATTTAAGTCCACTGCTGGACATAGGCCTCCTACAATACGCGCCATTCCATCCGGTCTTCGGCCTAAAATATACCTACATAGAAATAATTATTATTCCTGCCCAAATTACACTATAATGTGGAGTTGGCGCAACACTTGTACGCGCAAGTTGTACATAAGATTTGTCTGTTTTTGAGATCAACCGCTCTGACGTTAACCACCTCTGGGGGATGGAATCTCGGGAATAGAGATAATTAAATATGTTAAACATTTCCTCCACTTAATAATTACCCAACTGTCCCAGATAGCAGGTGATGATTTCGATATTTCGATGAAAGTAATTTCCAGTAAATAAACAATAGCTTGTTTTAGCCATTAGTTGAGTTTAGTCTTACAGCTTACTAACAACCTACACAGTTCACCCTTGCTGAATGATACATTATCCCTGAGTAACATACGATACTTTTTATCCCGGGAAAATATAAAGCGGTTCTTTTATCCGGGAAAAAATTTCCACGCAGGCGGAGCCGCGAGCAAAAGCTAGTATTTCATATAACTATAACAAGGACCAAAACATAATAACATAGATCAAAGCAAATACAATTTTAATTGGACAATCTGTTCTATCGCGATCGCCATAAATGATACATTCACTGAAGTCCTAGACTATTCTAGAATCTAAATAAGAAGTTCGTGGAAATTATACTTTTAACAATCTTACGAACCAACTTTCTATTAAAAACCCAGTCTCAGAATATTTACAGTTTTCTGTGAATAGTGATGTAAGAGTGAATAGGCTAATCAATATTTATAATATTGTAATTATTTACCCAAACACATTTGCTTTTGTTTGATAAATATTGTTTTAGAAAAGTTTAAACTCAATATTGACATCCAAAGATACAAAAATGATGATTTTATGTTATTGCTGCCAATCGATGCATTTACTATATTTTGAGGTTGATTATTTGCATATTCATATAACAAGTACCTAACACCTGTTTGGAACATAGTAAGTGAGCAATATCATCAGTTATAGCTATTCGAAATTTAACTTTTTATCGTACAGACGGCCCTAGTGAGAGTCCCAGTGAGGTCTATGAAATCAGTGCCAGGCTAGGTATAGTGCAGTAGTGTTGGGGTCACCGAACCCCGGGGCGGTACCCTCAATCAATGGCCCAGAGCTACGTGCCCGAGCAAACACCAGCGCCTATTATTTGTATATAAGTATATGGTACCGGGGAACAGAAAAATAGGCTGAGTGAAATAAAGTCCGGGATAGTTAAGATATTTTTTTTCATTACTCTGATAAAGAAATCTCTGTGATTAGATAATGCTTAGTTAAATAATAAATCTATTATAAACGAATGAAATAAAATAAAATAAGTATTCGTACATAGCGGTACATAATACATATAATAAGTACTTCGATTTTTTTATAAAAGAATGTCTATGAAAATAAATAACATTGCTTTGTATCTTATTTTTACACAAGAATATCAAACCAATCATTAATGTGGATTTGGCAAATAATTATTAATGCTTCTATCAAGTCACATGATCTAGGCATGTTAAACATTTCCTGACATTCTCACAATACCTACAACACACTCGTAACGAAGTGGACCAATGCAGTTTATTCAAAGGGGACAAAATTGGACTAGTTTTTTGTGGGGGTCATTTGTTTGCAAGGAGTTGCGGTTATTATTGTATTCCGCTTTATGTCGCCGGGAGGAGGGTGGGAGGGAGACCACTTAGAGACGATGTAGATAGATTCTGAACAGAGATGGATCTATTTATGGAAAAGAATTATTGTTAATATTGCTATCTGAGATAGGATGGTAATTTAGACATATTGAATTGTTAATAAGTTATATTTTCTAAAGCTGTGTAGTGTAAATTTAATTCCAATGAGAGATTAATTTTCTTGACAGTCGTCAGATATATGTCAGCTTGTCTCACTGGATGTACGAGTACGGCATATTGATAAAGTGTGATTATTAAGCTTCTTGGCTCTTTAAAACTACAATACTTGTTGCATATTTATATGCAGTTTTTAAAGGATATTCTAATGTGCATATATATGCTAATTACATTAACAGTATCGCGTTGTATTTTGACATTTGGCTGCCATACCGCCAGACAAGCGTCGTGGGTGGAGTGAATCTTGGAAATTCCCGATATTACATTTTTGCACAATAATTTATCGAGTACTACAATGATTAGGTACTGTCGATGGTAAGTCTAAACAAAATGATGATTGGTGAGAGATGTATCTTTGCGAGTTGCAATTATTCTGTTAATCAAGGAAATCTAAGGAATTTAGAGAGGGCAGTAAAATTATTATAATAAAAAGTGCTAGTTTACTATATTGACTCCCGACTCAGTTATGTAAATAGGTATGGTGTCTGAAATCATTATGTGTTTTCATTACTATCAGTCAGGCTTACAAATTTAAGATTTCACACGTGTTGTAGATTGTTGGATTGAAATAAACTCGACTATAGGAACATGAATGCACCAATTGCATCACTCTCTCCCCTTAGCGAGGAAATACAGATTGTTTTAGTGAGCTGATTTTTATTGAGATGCTATAGCCTGTAGCCCAATACAAAAATCTCAGCACTCCGTTGTCATCGCTGACCACATTGATCAGCACAAGAAGCACGTTACTTGTCATTCCGGATCGGACACGCCGTTCGTGCCAAATACTCCCGCCGCGCCGCTCGACTAACGGACAGCCAAACTATCTGACCTGACGGATTATTTGTACCAGCGATGGAGAAACACTTCACTCGTATTTTCTAGCACTATAAGTACATAATTGACTTTCACTGGTAAATTCATGAGAAGTTCTCTGAATTTCGAAGGTATGTGAAGTCCGCCAACCCGCACTAGGCCAGCGTGGTGGACTAAGGCCTAAAACCCTCTCAGTAGTAGAGGAGGCCCGTGCTCAGCAGTGGGCAGTATATAATACAGGGCTGGTATGGTATGGTATGGTAAATTTATGGCAAGTGCATTATAGACCAAATGACCGTCGAGACGCTGTCTATCGATCGATAAGAATTATGTCTGCCTGTTTTGCTGACATCCGCTGGGCTATAACATCGAGTAGTCTGAAATCGAAACCAGACATTATTGGAAGTATTTATTCGTGAAATGTTTTCGGTGGTAGCTATCCAGCCCGGTTGGAATTCGTCGCCGTGGGCGGATGTAAACAACTAAACAGCAAAGCAAATTGGGACAAAATCCTCACTAACATAATTATAAAATCATGTTTATTGATTTTTGTTCCTTTCGAGGATATTACTATTGATATAGCGCTTTTTGTAAACGACATATTATAAGTCAATAGTCACATAAACCTGTACTCTATGATTTTTATTCTGAAAAAGCAATCGCTAGTCAACAATAGCTCTAAATTCAGTCCCTATTACTAATCTTTTCCCTATCCCCAATGTATTACGCTATTATGAACAGTTATCACAATATCCGCTTAAAATGTATCAAGGAAGGGGCGTGAATCTGCCTCCTCGCGCGCTGTGTGCACGAGCCGGGCATGGAACCCGAGCCGGCGCCGCATTGTGCAGCGCCCGTGCACGCCGCCGCACGCGGATTAAATAACATGTACAATGTACTGCACACATGACGACCTCGCAGCGGACGACCACCCGCCTGCATTATATCTCTCATTGTATCTATAAACAAATAAATCAAGTATCTAAGATTTCGAATAGACTCGTCCCCTATTCCATGGCACCAAATATATGATGTGATACCACCACTTCCTACATGTGAAAAGGGAAAAAGACGTGATTTTAAATAACTTTTTTTCTCTCATAAGGTTATCATTCCCTGCATTGTACCTAGCTACTCAAAAATACTTTTCGAGCATATTGCAGAATACATTTGCTATAATTTTGACGACGTACCGCACCGCCTGCCGTGCAACATATGGTTATCGCAGGTTTTTTTTTTGTCCGGATTAATCTCCGAATCGCTATCAGGCTTGGAAAAAGTAATATAAATTATAATTTATCTTGAAAAGTGACTCTACTATTGCTAAAACTGCATTCTAACATTTCTTATTCTGAACTTATTACTGATAATAAATATAAGTACCATCCCGTTTGAATCCCAGACGATTCACGGTTCATACTTCATAACTACTGCCCGAAATCACCTCCAGTAGCATTTCCTGTTTTTGTTCTCTCGTTTCATGTTATTTTTCCTCATTGCTTTATTGTAGCTTCAGGGCTGCCCGCGGCGCCCCCTCCGACCCGGCGGCGCCCCCGAGGCGCCCTCCCGTCGACACCATTTCAATAGAGAAGTGGACAATTATATCAATCCCCTATTTATTCCACTTCTTTTTAATTAAATCCATTTAAAAGGAAGCTCAGTTTTCTTTGACACTGTAAACGTTAATGGTCGGCGGCAGGCTACATCTAGGCGGCTTTATACGGGAGTTGCCTGTATCGTTTGAAAAAATATTAAAATCTTGCAGTCAGCCGTCTAAAATGTGATGTGTTAAATAAATATTGGATAATGATTTCTTATGTTTACGCGAATGTTAGACATTTAAATAAAACTATTTTTACGGATTTTATCGCGGTTTTTTAATTTATATTTTCTCCCGACTCGCATCACCATCCAAAACAGTTAGCTACCGTGGGCAAATCATTGTTTCAGAGAGCACAAGGAATCTGTGACGAGGAACACCTGGGCGCTGAGCTGCAACATGTCAAGCAAGTGCTGCGAGACAACAAGCTCCAAATTCCACGCCGCCGTCACAGAAACCGAGTGAAACCAGCCACAGTTGAACGTGTTCCGGTTGTATTACCATACGTTAGAGGAGTCACCGACAAGATTGGCTATATCCTGAAGCGTGCTTCTATCAAAACTTACTTCAAGCCGCCCAAGAAGATTAGTCAATTTTTACCACCTGTCAAGTGCCATATACCTCTACAAGAACCGGGCGTGTACAAGATAGATTGTGACTGTGGCCTCTCTTATATAGGCCAAACAAAAAGAAACATAGGGACCCGCGTAAAAGAACACATAGCTGACGTGAAACATCGACGCTCTACGAAGTCTGCAGTCGCTGAACATACAGAAGAAGGCTCCAAACATTATATCAGATTCGACAAGCCACAAATCCTTGCCAAAGAACACCGATTCCTTCCTAGGATGATTCACGAGGCTATTGAAATTAAAAAACATCCAAATTTCAATAGAGAAGATGGTTGGACGCTTGCACAAGCTTGGGATCCTGTCATATATTTAATTAAATCAGAACCCAAAAGACAGGCTGCCAGACTTCAAGACACTGTGAGCTCATTCTGCGTAGATCGGACCGTCAACAACTGATAATTTTAAAAATCTTTTATAATTGTTAAATGTAGGTAGATATTGTAACTTTTACATTTGGGACTACCAACACCTCAGTCCGCCCCGTGACCATGAAGGCTGCAAAGCCTTCGAAACGTCGGGAGAAAATATAAATTAAAAAACCGCGATAAAATCCGTAAAATTAGTTTTATTTAAATAAATATTGGATGATTGGATTTAATTCTAAATAATTTGAAACACCGAGGAAATATTTAAAGCAGTAAAAATGCCACTATGATCCAGGATATACCCTCGAAAGGTGGGCAGTCAACCCATCACATGGCTCGTAACGAATTAATGCACAATAATACCACTGAGCTCTGCTCTACAAACAGTGCTTGCACTCGGCACAAAAAAAGCCTACCCAACTCTCGCATACGAGACACTTAATGGCAGGCGTGACAAGTTTTAAGGCAACGTCTTATCATTTCACACACAATTGATTCCAAGCTGTGTAATCATGATTAATCATCAAATTCAAACACATTGAACAAAGTCGCGGTTACTGAACTTAATATAATGTGCATTAATCATGTTCAGTATTAGTTGTGCCCGCGACTTGATCTGTATAGAATATTATTGCCGTTATTGACCCCTAGAAACTAGCCCATTTATTGGAGTAATAACAAATAACTCTTTTAGGTACAGATCAAGTAAAAATTCTCACTCGACACAAAAACTAGTCGCGCCTTTTATACTCGGTGATATTACGTGTGGTTGCATCAATGATGTATTTATATCACAAGACATAAGCTGACACCTTTATCTTTGGAGCTAAGCAGGTACATCTAATATACAGCTCGTCATCTTTATTTCCTTCCCATGAAACAATTAGTGACGACCAACCAATTCAACAATACCAATTTTCATTCCAACTCAGTTTATGAATCCGTGACTAAATTGTAATCTATAATGTAAACCTCCAAATATCTTCACAAAGGTTCACATTAATAACACTAGAAGGATAAAGTTATCCTTAGTTTCCATTAGGATCCAGTTTCTCCCGACTATTCCATAGACACACAATACGCACGGTAACCACACTAGGTAGGGTTTCTTGTGAGAATTCCGAGACGTTGCTTTGAGTATTGATTTCTGTCGTTTGACGGATCCCTCGGGACCCAGCGCGGCGTCGTATCAAATTGACCCCTTTCTCTCCCGATTCTTTCTTGTCCAGGGCTGCACTATCTCGAATACGGGGATGTTTAGAAATAACGGATGTATCAAATACAAAAGATTTGGGTTCCTTATAGGTAAGTAAACTCGTATTTTGTTATTGCGTTTTCTCTAAATTACTATTTGTGAGTTCGTGTTATTGTTAACCGTCTTAGAAAATTTACAATCAATATTTTTTTATTACTGGAGAGTGGAGGACCAAGAAATCCTTTCTCCCAATAAATTTTCTTAAACATCGATAACACATCCAAAATTTCTGTTTTAAGTGTCCATACTTAACAAAAGTCTTTTATAAATACTATTTTCAATTCCATTTCGTATAATACTTTCAATTCCGATTGCTTGCATATTTGCGATCGTTCTAAACGGTATGTACATCGCTGAGACCCCAGTGGGCGCGCCTCGCTCGGCCGCTCTTCAATATTCATACCGAACACATCGGTAGAATTCATAATACCTTCATTACATACGTTACATTTTAATACTTTATCTACCCATACAGCAATATTGTTTACTGTGAACCATAAGATAGGTAGTCAGCCAGAATTATACTACTAGGTGATCATGATTACGAAGTTTTGATCACGGTTAATGTTCTAGGTTTTTACGACCTTCTCGCTAGAAAATGCATATTTTCTTAGCGTTGGAATACTTGTACCGCTAAGAATTACATAAATATCTCTAGCTGTGACCATGTTACCACGTTATTATCTATACGAGACCGTCTTTAAAACACGATAATATAATCTTCACAAAGATCTGTATCAATTGATTTCATTTTATGAATATAAACCCGTTCAAAGCGTCGTTATTTGTGTTCCAGCAACTGACAGCCATGATCAAAGGGGCCCAGCAGTATAACTGTTGAATATTTTATGTAAATACCAGTTCATAATTGAATCACTGGCCTGAGAAGCCCCACATGTTCGTATTTTTTCAGGACTGCGAGAAACCGGTTTCTTTAATATGAAAAATGTATTACATTTTTTATGTTGTAAAGATTGATGGATTTATTTTCTGAATTAATTTAATGTTTAAAAATATAATGGAAAAATATTTTTTTTGCTATTTAGTAACAAAAAGCTGTTTTCGGATCGAGTGGCTGACGTCAAAGCGTTGTACCTACTGTACTAGTCATCTTGATATATTAAGCCTCATAATGCCCAGTAATTAGATCTTCTTCAAAATAGAACACAATAGTGATTGTACCCGACTGCTGGATCCCAGACAAAGCATTAGTATCCAAAATTAAGATTTACAATGCAACATTAATATCACATCATTCACTGGTGGTAGGTCTCTCATTATGTAAGAGGCCGTCTGGGTGGGTACCACCGCAATGTCTATTTCTACCGCCAAGCAACAGTGTGCATGCACTGTTGTGTTTCGGTTTGAAGGACATTGTAGCCAGTATAACTACTGGACATAATGAGACTTAACATCTTATGTCTCAGGGTGACGAGCGCAGTGGAATGCCACACAGTACTTTGTTAGTCAAGGTGCTGGATGGTGTTGCTACTGTTTATGGGTGGTCGTATCGCTTACCATCAGGCGAACGGCATGCTCGTCTCGTCATTAAATGCAATAAAAAAAAAAAAAAAAAAAAACATCAGATCTCTATACAAGAGGGATTTTAGATTTTTGTCATTTTTACGTAATTTGTCGATTTTCTTGTGTACTGTACATTTTTTCTAAATCTGTTAATGCTGATCTTAATGTCTTCAAAAAAGATCTACAGTCTCGTAGGATAGTTTTCTTGTTGCTACAGCTGTTAAGGTAGCCGTTACTGCACCGTCTCAATAATTCTCCGTCTCTGTAATCTGTATACATAATTCCTGATATTTTTTAGTTATCTGTGTCGCCAGTCGAGTGCGCACCACGTACTGTCGACTCCGGGCATCACTCTCACGTTACCTGCCGTCTGACAGCTTTTGTGAAGAAATCCAATCACACGTGAACAGACCGACCGGTCTCCTGCCACAATCACTACGACTTTGTCCAAAATCAGCCAACTATTTAAATAATATACATACTAATATTAATGCGAAAGGAACATTATATTTTTACGGCTGAACCAATGAACCGATTTCAATGTGGTTCAGAGTAGTCTGAACCTAAAGAAAAGATAAACATAGATACATAGATTTAGTTTTAATTACTATTGATTTCCCAATTTCAAAAGGTAGTTTACTTATTTTTACTAGCTTTTGTTCGCGGCTTCTCCCGCGTGATTGTGTTTCTAAAAGTAGCTTAAAACCTGCCCAGGGTCTCAAATTATCTTCATACCATATTAAGTTTTATACTATGTAAGGATGTTACGATTATAATTGTTCGAAGCCATCGAGTGACATCGTTTCTCACCTGTCGAAATTTTTATTTAATTCATCCGACATAGTTGTTTATATACGGTAATGATATTCAGACTTGCTCGATTGATGTACCGAAGTACGATAACAGGATCTTGAAACAACATAATCCGTCCTTAAAGGCAACCATTCCTGATCCTGTGACCTTTCGTTTGCTTATGTACGGCGGTATATTCATAAAAAAATATACACAAACGGACGATATTCCACATAAACATTATTTCCATAGCCCGGCCGCGCACGTGTAGCCTGTGGTGTAGCTGTTATTCGTTGCCTCATGTTTGCGCTGAATATAATTTAACTGGAATAACAAACAAAAACATCCAACGAGAATGAAATATCTGGGGCTCCATACTTAATTAGTAAGTATTTATACAAAGTTATTAAAGAACACAAATAAAGTGATGTATTCACGAGATAACATATTTGATAGTTAATGAGCAATGTTGCCCTACCTACAGTCATGTTGATTATAATCTAGTTTGAGCTTGTAACTTGTAAGCTCGTTTTCGGGCGCAGCTCGTATCTGGGTTAGGACGTGTACACGATTGCATGCACTTGCTCGTAACCGACTCGTATCATGACATCGATGTATACTCCAAATGTAAACATACAAACGCTACGTAGATAGCAAGATGTTGTGTGTCATTTATAGCATCACGTATTACGCAACAAAACGTTGTGAACACCGGGCCTTAAACAAGAAAAGCCACGCAAGTAGATATTGAATTTCTTAAAAAAAGCTCATTATTTATTCTTTTAAAAAGTAATTTAATTAGTCTAATTACCAATATCTCAAGACTCAATAAAAAGGACATTCTTTACACGTTTATTGAAATTAATTAATAAAACATCTTCCAGGAATTAGTGGGGTTTTATAAACAATAGCATTAACTTGCAGCCCCGCGTCCGCGAGCGACATTTCCTAGAATCATAATCACTGTGAGAATTTCCGGAATTAAAGATTGCCTATGTGATTACAGGACATAATATATGTATTATGTGTGCCTATTATGTTAATTCATTCAACAGTTTATACGTCATTAATCAACACGTCATACCAACATTTTCCACATTTATATGGATATGATTATCCACCCATTGTGGTTTTGTTTAAGAAAATCAAAAATCTTAAGCCCCTCATGTTATATCTCAATTTGTTATGTGTTTATTTTAAGTACGAATCCCCAAACCTTCCATTTGCAAGGTTCCCATCACGGCAACTCTAGTCTCTGGACAAACAACCTATATAGGTATAAGTTTATTTGTCTGTTATACCGTTTAGAATACAATGGACGCGGTGATCCGGAACCGTGTCGTCCATAATTCACTGGGGATCTGGTACTTCGGGGGACACGGCGTGGACTATACACTATACAGCGGCTAGATATATATTTTTTTTCTATTTATGGGGTATATCTGCTCGTTAAAGTAGCGCTTTCTTACAAAATATTTGAATAACTAATGGCCAGTTTTACAGGTTTCAAGAAGATTTTATTTAACAGTTATCGTATCATCATCATCATCATCATCAGCCACATGACGTCCACTGCTGAACATAGGCCTCCCCCAAAGATTTCCAGACAGACAGTTATCGTATAAAATAGTTAATTTAGATACTAGATAGTACTCACTTTATTACTATTTATTTAGAAGCATAGATTAGAGTGTGACTTTTGTATTTGGTCGGCTTATACATTTATGGGACGAGTAGCATTTATCAACAAGCGGTGAAATTAGCGCTAAGTGTTTATCCATGAATATAAGTTTATGTTTTAATTTCTTAAAGGAAGAGGTGTTACAGATGCATCCCACTTTGTCCATGCTTATTTACGACCCATCATGTGTAGAGAGAGTAAGGAAAAGACCTTTCGTCATATCGGGAATAAATTCTCAGCTAAATCAAATGTGTTTTTCATGTTTAAAACTCACACTCAATAGCCCGATATGGAGATCGAACCTAAAACCTCATGCTTATTAGAGCTACAGCTTTAGTACGCTCGAGTTAAGCTAATGATTCATAATTTATTATTGCAAAATATTTAACTAACTGTTGGTAAACATAAATATTTTTTTGAAACAGCTGTTCTTACGTTTGTTTGTTATGCGACATGGTATGATTTGCTACGTCATTTTTAAATAAATAAAATATAAATAAACAAATAAAATACTTAATTCATCACGTAGGCGAACATAGTTGCACTTATGATAAGTCAAGATACATTAAATTGATTATATTAATAATTATTATTAATACCAAAGGCCACTTATATAACTACCGACATTCTTATTGGGAGTAAAATCAATGATGAGAAATAAATAAAAACAAAAAAAGCCACCTCGGGCTGGCAGGAAAGGGGATATAAAAATGAGATAATTTTTTACAAAAATAATGGGAGGACCGGGTCGCGATCCTCACCGGTGAGGACACTACAGGCTCTAATCTAGCTAACCTACCAGCCTTTCACTAGCTACCTAAGCGATGACGACCCGAAGAAGAAAGACAGAAAGAAACTCCGGGCTTCCTTTTTTGTCATCAATTGTTCATTGTTTCTTTTCTCTTTTTTCTTCAATACTTTTGTGCTGTATACAGAGTAATATTAGTTATATAAGCTAATGCACGCACATCACCGTTGAAATGAGATATAATCCAAATGAAGGGATTTAATACATGGACAGGCATGTACAAATATTTAAAACTGGACATAACAAAAAAAAAAAAAAAATAACGGTGTACAACGTGCATTCGCCTACATTTACAAAAATATTTTTGTTGTTTTGCTTTTCCTACTTTCCATCGTTTTGGATTAATAAAATTAAACTTAAAAAAGGCAAGCGCAACAAAATGATCAGTCGGGTCTTCCCTAAATTTATAATATATGAATGAGGGGATGTTTATCATTGTAGTCTAGCTAGCAGCATAACGGAGCGAGGTCGTGGATCGATTTCCAGCGTATACACATCCCATTAGCAACGTTAAAGAATTTAAATCAATCAGTAAATATTTTTAAACCCACATAATTTCTTCGCTAACCGTCCCCACGTCCCAACATTAAATAAAGCAATCGTTCCAGAAGCTTCACAGTGCATATTCAGTGAGTGGCACTCCCAGTCGTCCTGTCAATAGTCTCGTACATCCTGCCCACAATGGCATAATGATCAGAAACAATACGGTTCAGCGGAACAATAGCGGGTCACACTGCGCGGAGCACTGTACGCCTTCCACCTTTCTGCTGTATTGTACACCTACATACATTAACCTGGGTTGTTGACACCAGCGACTCATTGCCGAGTCGTAATGCTCTAGCTTTTCTACGAGTTTAAACTCATTATTTGTAAACTCATTGGGATCGAATACCCCGCGTTCACGCTACTGCAATTCCAGTAAGTTAGTATTGATAGTATTTTATGATTCTAGGAAGTTTATTTTCTTTCATGGTAAAAAGACGTCGCCGCATATTCTTGTGAAGCCTAAAGAATATTAATTTGACTTACAAGAAATGTTGTATTCCTTGATAATCGGCACAATTATGCCGGTCTGTCTAATTGCTTCTTCACGTTCCGCATAAAGGACCTAATGTCAAACACGTATGCCGGCAAACTGTTCCACAACTTGTTACGGCAAAGGTAAGTATACTTCGGCGAGCAGCTGGAAACTGTGAACAATCTTTAAGCAGCAACTAAATAATTAATCAAACAGAAAGATAGGGAGGAGTCGGATGTGTAAATTCCACTTTGATTGATGCTTTAGTCGAGTTTGTTTGAATTGCTTCAAGGCAATCTTTAGGCGGGTTTTTCTCTTGCAAGTGTAGGCACGTCGGAATAGAGAGTAGGCACAAAGGTTTATTTATTTCTGCCGCCAAGTAGCAGTGTGCCAACACTATTATGTTTGGTTCGCAAGTTGTGGGCAATGTAATTTCTGAGCTATATTTAATTTAATATTTTATGACATACGGTGACAAGCACAATGCATCATGCAGTTACTGATAAAGTTAATAATTATTATTTATAAAAAATGGGCGCCGTCACTGTCTCTCATCATTCAGCAGTAAAAGAATGAAAACTGGGAAGGGAAACGTGATTCATTTGGCGTCTGACGATTTCGGTTTTTTGTGGAATGCAGGTACACGGCGAGTCAGCTACGCTTTAGGCGATTTTGTCTACAGCTCGTCGCTACGGTCACACTTGCGCGGTATCATATAAATCACGTCATACAAAATGCAAAAATAAACGCATACTGTGCAGAAAAAGCCGTGCCGTGTCTCGCAGCGTGTCGCACTGAATTCGTCTATTCATATCGCTACATTTCACTGCTCACAAAGAGATAAAATATCGATTCGTGGATGTGATTTTCCGTAACTGTGATGAGCTATTGTTTGGCGCGAACGTCACAGTGACGCACTGTAGGGTGGCGCAACCCCCGGCCCCATGGCCCCCAGACCCACTGCCAGGGACGGATTTTGACTAATGGCGGCCGCTTACGACAGCGTTACGTCGTAACTTAAGCTGAACATCTTTTCTTTAAGTTATTGTATCTTAAATGTTATTGATGTTCATCGGAGTATAATAAAGGCAAATTGAAAGAAACTTTCGCAATTTTTATTTGGAAACTGCGCAAAAATTATCATAAAAGTTATTGCGAGTGCACAATACACAATGGCCCATTAAATCTATAGAGTTCGCAAAATAAAAATGCTTAATATTCCTTTTAAAGTTTATATTATTGCGACTGACACTGATATCCAAGCATTTATGATGCAATACGGAAATACATGCAAGTATATTTCAGCTTAGTTTTTATTTACATACGAGTTTCTCAGAGTAATGCTTTTTCAAACTCTGAGTAAACATTACCGGCTCACTGGTAGAGTTTTAGTAATGTAATAGGCCTTTAAAATGATCTTGTTGTATTTTTCTGCGAAATATACATATTATTTTATCTTTTATAGAGGATCACATTAGTTATACATCACATCATTTTTATACAATATGAATACAAATAGTAAATTCTTATATAGTTTTTTTGTCAATTCTTAACGAGATACCTAACCCTCTTAACAGACGTATTCTGACTCTCAAAAGGTGGAAAAAATCTAAGTAGTGATTATATCTCGGAATTAATCTGTCGAGACGAGGCGAGCGCTGAGAATCGATAATACGAGTTGATTGAAATTCTATAATCCGTGCCAGGTGAGTACCAATGCAAGAATTTAATATTCTCACGTGGATAAGTCGTGCCGCAAGTTAAAAACACATTTGGGACAGCGAGTAATGCGATAGTAAAAACGTGATATTGTAGTGAACAGTAACAGCTAAATTATTTGCTTTTCTCTAAGATATAAAATAAACATATTATTTAAGTTCATATTATTTGAAATTTAACTATTATAACCGATTTTATCGCGGTTTTTTATTTTATTTTCTCCCGACGTTTCGAAGGCTTTGCAGCACTTCATGGTCAAACCGCGATAAAATCCGTCATAATAGTTTAATTTCAATGTCTAACATTCGCGTAAACGTAAGGATTCATATTATTTGCATATTTAGCAGAGGCAATATGCTCAGGTCGAATTTTATTTACGAGTACCCGTGTACATAATTAATTATCGTTTAGCCATGAAGAAAAACGTCGTGGGGAAATCTATAAGTGGTAATATAGTATTCTATAAGTATTACTACATTTGCCTACCGAATTGATGTATTGTTAGATCTTAGAATTTTAAGAGTACGGGAATATCCAGCCCTTATACCCACAACTGCAATGCCCTTACGGGCATCTAGGATCGGCAGTGACACGTATTTTATGACACCGATCGGTGAAACTTAGCGAGTATTTGGACACTAATTAGTCTTAACTCGCAATTTGATGAATCTAATAGAAGAGTAGGGAGGAGTTGAAAATATATTTTCCCAGTTCTCTCTATAGCAAAGCGAGTGACAAAATTATGAACTAATAAGGTTTTCTATAAGAATTTCGAGGGTATGTGAAGTCTGCCAATCCGCACTAGGCCAGCGTGGTGGACTAAGGCCTAACCCCTCTCAGTAGTAGAGGAGGCCCGTGCTCAGCAGTGGGCAGTATTTAATACAGGGCTGGTATTATTAAGGTTTTCTTAACCTTAAGCATATCGTCATTTCTACAGTAGTTAAATGTTAAGTGCATCCGATAAATATCTATTAGAATTCGTATACAAAGTTTTATATTGTTGGATCTTTCTAAAAGACCGAAATACAATTTCATAGATGAATGGTTTCATGCAAAATGGAATTACTTAGCTTTAAAAAAAAGGGAAGTTACGATCAATTTAACAACAAAACAGACCTTAAAAATAATAACAATAACTCACATATTTCGACAAAAACTTCCAAACAAAATCCATTTGAATTTGGAACGCACCGTTTCGTTTTATGTTGCAGGGAAGCCCCACCTCACAATAGTTTGTCACTCGCATTAGTTTCGCGTCCATATCCGTTGGGTTGGTCGCCCACCCCAAGCCCGGCCCTGGCCTAAAAAACCTAATCTAACTCAGTACGCAACTCGGGTCGTAATCCTCATAGAATTTAAATCGTGTAAAAAATGCATTATTTATATTGAATGAAAATACGTGCTCATGTACCTATGTATGGGGGCTTATATTATGGATGTCGATAAATATCGTGAAAGGATTGGATTCTTGTTACAAATATATGTAAAGGTTATTTGTTGGATGAAAGTATTTGTTGTCAACGATATATGGCATTACAATTCCTCATTATTTTGGGTCTGAAATTTGATCACAACCTATAGCAATCTTAGACAATATTTCTTTAGGGATACAAAAATGAGACAATATGGGTGTACAAGAATAAAATATTTAATATCACCATTAAGATAAAATTTGAAAGATGCTGGTGTTCTCCTTTATTTTATCAGTTTGGCACTTTGTGTTTGTCATAGCTTCTACATTTTATTCTACTGGTTATAATTATGCCTATTTTATACACATTAAATATGCAGCTTGCAATTTAAATGTCACTTACTTTAAATCAGCCTTCTATTTAACCGACACCAAAAGGAGAGAGGTTATCTATTGGTCGTAAAACCTTCATGTTTTTCAGCGTTATCTTTTTAACCCGTGGTCCAATTTGATTATTTTTGCGTTGGATTTCGTAAAGCTTCGGAATGGTCCCATTTTGATTTCATTGGTATAGGACCTTAGACTTCGAAGATGCAGAGGGGACCTCCTCAAAGTCAATTAGGACTTTAATGATTCTTTCTGTGATGGATTCAGTGTAGCTTCAACATCGCAAAATCCTAATCGTAGCTAAAAAACCGAAGGATGGATAAAATATTTTATCAATAAAGGTTAAAGTGGCTTTATCGATTAGAGAAGCAGGTTGAGAGGTAATCAGTCAGCGAAAAAACATGACCCCAGTAATTGCGTCTCTACCTACCTCTACAGGGATGAAAACGTCAGCTTGTGCGTATATTATATATATAGTATGCTACGTATACATATAACAATATCCTTAAAATGAATCCAATATACATTTATATCAGTAATACGAAATCTTAATATTACCATCAGTACGTGATGAATTGCATCCGTCTCGTGATATCTAATCACTTGCGTGTCGACGTAGTGTCACGTCGGGCATGCGATCACGTCGTGCCGTCACGCGCAGACATGACGCTTATCATATTCGGCAGAGCACCGGCCTCTGCTGTCCCGCCCACTGCGCGCCGAGCGTGATCATCTATTTATATTAACATGACAGGGGTTTAAAAATGGTTTCTGTCATCTAACGAGAAATACAAATACACTCAACAGTCACTAATACAGCTGAGTTAGAACAAAAACTCTTTTTTTACAGCTAAATGAAAAAATAACTGCCTCGGTGGCGTAGTTTTACTAAGGTACGACTGCAGTGCTGAGGTATCGGGTTCGATCCCCAGGTCGGGCAATGTGACATTGGGTTTTTCTACTTAGTATCAGCCTGGAGTCAGGAATTTTGCCCGATATGGCGATAGGCTCGCCCCCGGTATCACATCCCGGGACGGAATACGTACGGCGAAAAGTGGGTGTACTAGTTGTGCCTCTGTTTATCCCTTCTGGGATAAAAGGCGTGTGTGCGTGAAAAAATAAATAAGCTGATGGAGATCAGCTTATTTATTTACTAGCAGACGCGGTGCTCGCCACTCCTGGGGAGTAATAACACCAGTTAGAATTACAAGACACCGCATAGTACTGTATTACGCTCGTCACTGAGGCATTAATTATTAATACCCATATTGCACTACTTTATTGGCTATAGGTTTTGCTCCAAAGGTAACAAAACCGGAGAATCCCCGGAGACAATAGATTTTACTGAGTACCGCAGTAGTACCGTAGTAGTTTTTTCTAAATATTCTGAGTATTTATTTATGTTTATTTTTTATTGCAGTAAAATGAGGAAACTAGTATGTCGCTTGATGATAATTGGTAAGCGATATGACCGCCCATAAACAGTAGCAACGCCACACTTAACTGAATTACAAAGTACTGCGTGGCTCTTCATTGCGCTCGTCACCCTGATGACGATGTTAAGTCTCATAATGCCCAGTAATTACGCTGGCTACAATGTCCTTCAAACCGGAACACAACAGTGCACGCACACTGCTGCTTGGCGGCAGAAATAGACACTACGGTGGTACCTACCCAGATGGCCCCTCGCATACGAGAGAACTACCACCAGTAAAATATGTCTAGGGCCAGGCTTAGCCACCCAATAGCTACCCAGGTCCCCTGGTCTATTGACCCGAGTGTCTGTTTATATTGTTTGACGCCCTTTATTCTAAGTTTTTTTTTTAGAAACTCCCGCCTTTTATCGACGAAAGGGTAGGTGGAGACGGACCTAGTGCACGTACTTTTTGCTATGTGTATTCCGTCCCATGAGATAGGGGGCGAGACAATATTTTTAGATCGCTATAAAATAGGGTTTGCAGATTGCAATCTCCAGAGATTGTTGAAAACCGCTGAAAAATTTGCGTAGGTTAAAATCGTATCGAGTGCAAAGCTCTATGTCTGCAGTGTCTATCTCAACACATTAGTGTTGGAACATCGTTCAGGTTCAGCGGCAGTAATAGACAATGCGATATTGCCTAGTTGACAGATTTTAGCATACGAGGCTTACAGCTCCGCGAATCGTAATACTATTAGTCGTCAAATACGAAATTATTGCAATAAATCCCATTACTCCTGTGCTATTATGTTTTCTGTAATACCCATTAATCTACAATTATTATTTATACCTACCTTTTTGTAACACCACACTATTACAAACAGTATTGAATATTGATTGATATTTCTATTCATAGTTCAGACTGAGTACTTGAATTTTGATCCCGGAACGAGACAACAATAGGATTTACAAATGAGCTATTGAGTTACTAATTTTTTTTTTATATCTTCACCCCTTCCTCGTGCCACGCAGTGCTTTTTATACTGACTAAATTATTACACCAGGTACACCTTACAGTAATGTATGATACAGCACAAATACCATATCGACTAAGAGAAGACGTTTTTTTTGTGTCGGTCTCTCTAAGTGAAACGTCAGTCGCTGCCACCTACAAAGAACCACTATAACGGGTTTTTCATTAGCAAAAAGCTAAACTATGTTTAAACAATTAATAACATCTTCTATAAACCAGTAACGTCTGCCTCTTGAAACATTGGGAAGAGCGAAGGTATAGCAACTATAAATTAAGGGGACAAGGGTAGAATATCTCACACAAGAAATAAACAAAGCCAGTGTAAATGCGAACTGCTCGAGTTAAAGTATGATAACCATTCATTAATCCGCGCCCGTCAGACGTGCCACTGACATGTTTACAACACATCAAAGTGCGCCTTTCGAACCCCGACTACAGAGAGCAACCAGAACCGCAGAGGTTTCCCGCTAACCAACACAGGCTACTCGTCTATTCAAATCGTGTAGAAATTTCGACACGGAGAGACACTGTGTTCACCGTGTTGGGGTTCGCAGATTCTGTCCCCTTTTGCTTAGGGGCGGCACAGAGCCGTCAAGTGCATTCGAGGCGACTTAATTGTGATTTGGGCATGGAAGCAGCCTTTGTATGACATTTTGGCAGTAATTGTTCTCATAAAATGCAAGCTGGCACCCCCGGTTGGGACGGGAGAGACTTTTTGTGTATAATTTGTAAAACTGCGTGAATTGTTTAGTCCTTTGAAAATATTTTTTTTTATAACAGTGGCAACCCTAGCTTATAATTAAGTTTGGGCAGTACTCGGTGCTCTAGGACAAAGAAAAACTTAGCGAGTTGGTGAAAGTAAAAGGTATGTAACTATACGTGTATGCATATTATAAAAGTTTTTATGACCTTACTTATGATGTAAATATTAGGAGACATATGGTCAGGTACAACTCTAAAAAGGGTGATGCTATCTCTTTACATTTATTTTTATGTATTTAATTTAACGACGATCCACAAAAGATTACACGCCTGATCGTACGCACCGCGACTCACCATGATGTAGCACCGCCATCTACAATATTGAATTACAAAGTACTGCAAGGCAGTGCGCTGTTAAGTCTGTTAATAGTTAATACCAATAATTAAATTGGCTATAATGCTCCTAAATCCAAAACACAACAGAGCTTGCACACTGTTTGCCGCTAAGACAAAATTATGGTATCGACCTGATAGAATCTCAAGGCAATTACAGTCTAAATATTCAGAAAATAATATTAATATACGAAATTTTTTCGTTAGATCAACTCTACATTTTACGAACTTTCTATAAACGTAAACATGCTTAAAAGCCAATCTTTCTCTAACTTCGTTACAATTTATATTGCATATAAAAAGTTACTTTCCCTGCGTTTATTCGCATACTGTTATTTACGAGCGAAGATCGCGTCACTGCTCAATATAATAAATTTTATTGACTTACTTCAAGCCTATATAATTGGAGATCCAATGAGAGATGGCGCCAAGAGTCTTTGATCTACCCACTGTAATGTGGGGTCGGTGACATGACGTTACACGTGTCGCAGAAAGGATTTCGCTTATCTTTTACAGCCGGCTGCTTAATTTCAATACCCTTTGCTGGATCAAAAGGCGGGTAATGGTAGAAAACTTGAGGCATTTTTAACCCCGTTGTAATTCGAATCCAAGACCAGCCTATAGAGCATGTCGCCGGGATAGGCAGTGTATAGTAAACATAAATAAACTCATACCTATATTTTTCGTGGGAATAGCAAAGCTACAGCTCTGTGTTGCCCAGCACCTTATCGGTATCATTAAATAATGACCTCGTCTATCTAGAAAAGACGAGGGGCGAAAGCAGGCCGATAAAAGATCGAAACCCGTCCCAACAGAGTCTGATAATGAACCATTGTCGAATCCACAAAAAACCAAAGTACGAATCAGGGAACCATTGTACGTGTTCGTGCCCGAACTCCGAAAACTTCGGGGACCCGACAATATTGCTTTTGTACCATGCGAGATCGTGCTTTCGTGTCATTTTTTATGTATTCAATAAATAATAAGTATTGTACGAATAATAAATGTAATGTTTTTTATTACGTCGAGTCATTTACTGAATTGAGATTTTTTGTGAATACCGTTTGTTCGTGCGTACTTCGGACAAAAAGAAATATACATTGTAGTTGAGAAGAAAACAGGAATATAATAATAGATAATTTATGAGAATATTGAAGTAAGATAATATATTTACAGAGAATAATAATGTGTTGCAATAAAATGCCGATTGACTGATATATAATCATTTTATGAGCTGTCATGACATGTCATGAACCGAGCAGGTTGCACATCCTACATTCATATCATGTATACCAAAGAATTGTATAGCTTGATACGTAGATATTTTAGAGATGATTAGTATTCTTGGGCCGTCGCCTAACGATCAAATTCAGCGTATCGTTTAGAAAAAACCGTTCATGTAGATAAGCGATCAGAGAATTGAGATGCTGCGGAGGACACGCGATCCGAGATAAATTGAGCCTGTCAGATGTGATACTGAACACGTTCTTAGAACTCTACTTATTAGTAGCTTTCAAAAATATTATTGGGATTTTTGATAAGAGAGATGACGGGTGAATAGTTGATCATTCTGTAGTTGTCATTGATTGTTGTAATATTACTAGAAAAGTAAAGTAAACAGGTTTTAGTAGGAAAAACACTATTCTAATAAAAGTATAGAATTAATAACAAATATAAAATCTGTTACCAATCAGTATTTTATATTCCATTATTTTGTTTTTATTGTATCTTCAACTAATTTAAGAATCAAAGGTTAATGACTGATTGAAAACATTTACTGATAAGATACGTTTATCTTTATCTATCACTAGTATTGCTCACGGCTCCGCCCGCGTGAAAAAGGTTTTCCAGGATAAAAATACTTTCCCGGGAAAGTAGCCTATAGCTAATAACACTCAGAAGTAATGTTCTTAGCTTCCTATTAGTGAAATAATTTACAAAATCGGTTCAGTAGTTCCTGAGATTAGCGCGTTCAACCAAACAAACAAACTCTTCAGCTTTATAATACGCATGCTCACGCCTTGTATCCCCGAAGGGGTAGGCAGAGGCAAAACTAGTGCACCCACTTTTCGCCAAGCGTATTCCGTCCCATGATGTGATAGGGGGCGAGCCTATCGCCATAACGGGCACAAATTCCAGACTCCGGGCTGATACTGAATAGAAAAATCCAATATCACTTTGCCCGACCCGGGGATCGAACCCGAGACCTCAGCCTTGCAGTCGTACCGTAATACAACTACGCCACCGAGGCAGTCATAATATTAGTATAAATTAATGTCATACTCAAAGACACACACAACATACACTTTTGTGGCACTATTTCCCTTCATCCATACATATAACTAAACTCCACGTCTTGGAGGCGTCATGCAGGCGTAAAATAATCAGTAGTCATCAATAGTGGAGTGTCACGGTGGCGGCGCTCCTTCATAAACTTTGCACGGTATCGAGCGCCCCAGTTCGGACATGTGGCGTCAAACTCACTACGGCTCGAGACGGAAACTTCGCTTGAGACGCTTATTACTAACTTTTCCATATTTTGCTATCACGCTGTTTCGTCTTAAACTTAGTGTAAAGGTCTTTCTTTGGGTGGAAACGAGATATTTAGTAGATCAAGGGCGTTTCTCTATGTAAACTAACGTTTGTGAGTTTGGATGTTCGAGGTAATCTCGGGGTAAGCCGTACAATTGATAAATTAATATTATAAGTTTTCGGGATGGTTGGCGTTCACTTTGGGAGGTCTATGTTCAGCAGTGGACGGCGATAGGCTGATTTAATGTTTTTTTTTAATAGTGACAGTGACACAAATGACACATATGGCATTAGTCTACAAGGCAAAGAGCATTATAATACTACGGAAACTACAAGGCTACATTACTCTCAAGTCTCAGGTACGTCTAAAATTATTTTCCCCTATTTGACATATTAGTGACTAGTCTGCCAACCCGCACTAGGTCAGCGTGGTGGACTAAGGCCTGAACCCTCTAAGGAGCAGAGGAGGCATAGTTTACTAAACACAAAATTCGGCAAAAGAGCACGTCAGTTGCTTTTAATACAATATCTGTAACAGAATTAATTGCTGGTTGTGTAGCGTGTCAGGGCTGGGGAGCGGTTGTGAGTGTTATTACTACCCCAGTTCGTTCAGTCCAATAAATCAGATAATTATGTACAGCAGGATAGCACGACACGTGTGCACTCCGCACTCACTCGATACACGATAATCGAGTTTCACATTATTTGAGTTATGACAAATAGTTCATTAATACTGCCAGCTTACGCATATCTATTGCGTCGTTTTAATTAATTCCCTCATTAAAAGTAAGTAACATTATACCTATTTAGAAACAAAGGTTTGATTTCATTAATTTGTATGTTTATAAGAACATAAGAACGCGTATAAAGTGTTTGTCCGTGCGAATCTCCAAAACGGAACGGAACTGAACTAATTTTACTTTGTTACTTTCATTAGTGGTGTATTTTTCAGAGTATATTTCTAAACTACGTTATTCTTTAGTATAGAGTTGTAAGCTGTGAATTACGAGCCAACACGCGTAATTTAATATACATATTATGAAATATTTTAGAAATAAAATAAAGCAACTACACAAGGTCTCGTTTCTGGCTTAGTTTAACGACTTCGGCCATTCCAATATCAAATTTACGTCCAGGATTAACATATAAAATGCATTTAGCTATAACTAAATATTAACGAGAATTATAATAAACGAACTATTGTGCCCGAGCCTTTGTGTGTCCCCCGGGAACTTTAATAACGCCGGGATTAAAATCCCGGGCTCCGTCACAGGAATTACACGCATGTTGAATTTGGTAGCGATTGGCCTCTGGGTTACAAAAGGACCTTTTCTAAAATATTAAATACCGGCTCTACATAACATAATGACTGATGTGCTGGGGCAAAGATACATGGTACTTGGTGGCGAATCCCTTGAGCCTTGTGTGTGAGGCTCCGTCTGGATAGGTATTACTGCACTTTCTATACGTGGCGCTAAGCAACAATGTTACGTGCTGATTTGAAGAACATATTGGCTTGAGTAAAGATCAATGCAAGAGCTGATTTGTTCACAGTTGCTGCCACTTTCATAATAATGGTATGAAAACGGAATATTGACAGCTCGTTACAACCATTTTGTTGTTATTCTGCGTCTACATGTACTTTTTATGTGATTATTTCCCAAAAAGAACCACATTTAATAACGATTTAAAACAATGGCTTGGGCTGGTATTATAGTGATCAAAAGGTAATTAAAATGCATGTATCGCGCCGGGTATGACGTGGTCCGCCGCCGCCCGCCGCCCGCGCGCCGCCCGCGGTGCGCTCTACGCACTAATGTACGCGGGCTGTGGTCTGCTGTAATTAGGCAGTAAATTGTTTGGTCGCATGTTGAATTGGACTCTATACCTACACTAATATTACTCTAGACATTAAATATGTACAGCCTATTTACCACGCTTGTGCCATAAATACAAAATGATATACACTTTACAAATAATTTATTAGTAAGGGGCTGAATACAGACATATTCCAAACATGAATTGGACAAATGCATTTCAGATATACGATACATAGAGTATAGCGAATCATTCCGTTACTACATAGTATAAAACAAAGTCACCCGCAGCGTCTGTACGTGATAAACTCAAACCGAACGGATTTCGATAAAATTTGGTATGGAGATAGTTTGACACCCTGGGAAGGTTTGGACTACTTTTTATCCCGGAAAAACGCTTTCACACAGGCAGGCCGCGTGCAAAACCTAGTCTCATCTTACTAATTTATAAATGCGGAAGTTTGTGAAAATGGTTGGATGTTTGTATGTTTGTTAGAAGTAAATGCAGAAACAACAGAAACGGATTTGGATTTGGCACACGGGTAGATCATATCCTGGATTAACACGTAGGCTTCTCTTTATCTCGGTTATTTGCTCTTTTGCGAAATAATGGATGTTTTTAATCCTTTTTTTAAGTAGATGGCGCTGGCTTTTTTATCGGAAAAGGCTTTTCACGCGGACGAAGCCGCGAGCGACACCTAGTATTTTATAAGACTTACTAGTTTTATTTTATAGGATCTCCTCTATTACTTACTGAGAAAGTTGATACCTTAGTCCTCAACGCTGGCCTAGTTTCCAAAGTATATTTAAAAGTTTTGAGTGAAGCGCATTTTTAAATTTTAGATGGATCATAAATCAAACGCAGTGTTTCTAGCAGACACAAACACGTTTATACCCAGTACTTTATACCACACCCAGTGATCTTTTCACGCATGGTAATATGTTTTTTCATTCAGCATCTGTTCATTAATTGCTAATGCCGAAGCGGCTTAGCGATGGTAATGATGTCTTACAGTAATTACTGCCATATCATTAGGGACTCGTCAGCAAGAAACCAAATGTTAAGTACATGCTTTCCATAGTATGAGAGTAAACTATAAGAGATGATATTTCGAAATGATTATTACATTTCAACCATAAGACATATAACTACATAACTTCAACGATTTTCGCTTGATAAAAGAAAACTGATGATTGAAAAGCAAAAAGTAAAGTCAGGGTATGCCAATTTTATAGGTAGTCAATCAAGATTTTTTTTCTAATAGAGAATGCATATGGCATCAAATCCGCAGTAAAGGCCTACGCTCACTCTTTCTAAACTGTAAAATAAATGTTATTTCAATATTTAAAAACAATTCTAAAATTGCATCAAACACGAGACTGCCTACCTTATGTTAGTAATGATAGTTAACCTAATCTCCGTATTCCGCCTGTAGAAACTTGACACAGTGTCATTGTTTCAAGATTGTAAAGGCTACTTATCTACTGTATGAGACGAGCAAGTCTCTCGCCTGATTGTAGCGAGCGTACACAGCGCTCCGAAGTTTTGAATTACAAACTGCACGGCACAGTTTAGAACAGATGCTATACCTATCTAGTCATGGATCTTAAGGTATAGGTTTCGGAAGCTTAAAGCTGGCTCTATGTATATGTGTTACATTTTATAATGTTGTCATTCATAGCTCACAGTTTGCATAATTGCCTCGGTGGCGTAGTTGTATTACGGTACGACTGCAGTGCCGAGGTCTCGGGTTTGATCCTCGGTCGGTCAGAGTGTCAGTTGTCATTATTGTCAGTCCCATCATCCAACTCAAATTATCGCTCAAATTCTTATATTTCGCGCGCATGCAAAAACCTAAATAATATTTTAACATCCTATAGTTATCAAATAGATCTATTTATGACTTCGTCTCACCATATACGGCAACTCGTGACAAAAAGTTTCCTCTCATCTTCTCAATCTTTTAGTCAAATTTAGAAAGTTGTAGAATTATGTTAGTATCAATGTATGTATCTAAGATCCTGCATGTAAAAACAATTTAAACGGATAAAAATACTACTTACTCAAACGTTCAAATCATTGGCGAATACTTTTAGGCTTAACTTTAATTATATTTGTATTATATAGCTGTGTGTAATATATAAGCTGCTTGTCATTCCAAATAAAATAAAATAAAAAATATATGGCCATAGGCTCGCCCCCTATTCGGGAATAAAAGGCATGAGTGTGTCTGTATTGCATAATCCTCTCTATGTTTTATATGGGCACCATAAAATGACTCTACTTGTAATGGTAATTAGAGTAACATCCAGAGTATCGTCCATTGAAGTATCCATTACCAGCCGATAGTCGATACAATTGTTCCATCAGTTTCGAAACCGGATATACATTATACCTACACAGCTGATACGGGAACTCGACACTTGCGTGGGACACTATGGCGGGATTTAGAATTATGTACTTCGGATACTAATATTCTACATACATTTGTTTAAGCCTTACTTAGATCGATCAATCATTGCTAGCAATTATCGCACGCATTTATAATAAGCCGTCTGAACATGAATGTACACTGGTGAGACAATTCTCGCCCGCGTTGAAGTACACACGAGTTTTTTGAATGATATTTGAAAACGAATATTGCTAGCAATCATTGCATACGATTATCGCAATAATTGATCCTTCTAAATGAAGCTATACTTACTAACGCAACCCATTTTTTTATTAAGACCCGTGTCCCATTTACTTAAGAAAAGAGGGGTGCAGATAGAAATAAGGTCGACTGACGAGCTGACGATTTCCTCAAAAAAATGTTTTATTCTCCAATATATTAATACCTCGACTGCGTCGGTGGCGTAGTTGTATTACGGTACCCCGATCCCCGGGTCGGGCAAAGTGATATTGGGGTTTTCTAATCAGTATCAGCCCGGAGTCTGGAATTTATGCCCGATAGGCTCGCCCCCTATCAAATCATGAGATGGAATACGCAGGGCAAAAAGTGGGTGGACTAGTTGGTGCCTACCCCTTCGGGGATAAAAGGCGTGAGTATGTGTGTGTATATATTTATACCACTATCTATTCAAGTACCTATGTATTGTACAGCTAGGATCGGCGCGATATGTCATATGGCGGTCGGTGCGGCGCCGCTCCCACGGTTCGCATCGGGACTCGGGAGTGGAGCTCAATCCAGGGCGCATTCAGGACATAACATAATGGCACCGGATGGGGGACATATTGCTTTGTGTAGATTGTGTATAACTTAAGGACTAACTTGGACATAATTAATATAAGCACTTTGTAGAAAATTCTATATAATTATACACACATTTACATTATGTTTACGTACTTCCCAATAAAAAAGGTATGTAAAATCTATCTCATGTAAAAATCATGTCGAATGAGTCCCGAACATTCAGTAACTATTGTACCTTGGTAATATGTATTCATGAATACATTAATAATAATGTTTAAGTATGATTTTTAATGTACGTACATACTAATAGCAAGGTCGAAGTACTCTAAATGACAAACACAATTCCATTAAACCGCTGAATAGCAAAAATAATATCGTTGGAATGTTTAGTTTACAAATGAACGTAAGTCATGTGATGTTATTAGCTAGGTTGTAATAGAAATAAATATAATCCATTTATTTTAAAAATGTGACATTATTTTGAGCTTTATTAAACTCAGGGTGCCGAGATTATCCTCTAAATCCGTCCAAAAATACATAAGCTGAAGATTAGACGTGAGAAGATTTGGCACAAGCGAGCCTAGATTACTCATAGCTCATAACAAGTTATTATTTTTACATCACTTTTTCGAAGAGTATTTTAGGAAAAAAACACAAGCTCACCATATTAAAATAAACAGACGTAAGGATATTTTTCAGTCCATATTTTGTTCTGTTATATTTAGGGCCGATTTCATCGGTTGCTTATAAACGCTATTTGCCCCATAAATGTATGTTATGTATACATATATATGACCAAACACAAAAGTCACACTCTAATCTAGGAGCATAGATAAGATGTATTTTTGGATTTGGTCAACTTATACATTCAGATTGCCTCGGTGGCGTAGTTATATTGCGTACGCGTTACGCTCGTACGATTTGCGCGCTGAGGTCCTGGGTTCGAATCCCGGGTCGCGCCAGCAACATTGTGACTGGGTTTATCCATCTTAAAAATTACTCAGTCGCAGCTCGGAGTCAGGAAGTTGGCGGTGTGATAGCCCCGTGCCTCAGAAAGCACGTAAAGCCGCTAGTCCTGCGGCTGATCTCTCTCCGGTCATCTAGGAGCATAGATAAGAGTGTTATTTTTGTGTTTGTTCGACTTATACATTCAGATTATCATTTATTATTGGATAAAATAAACCTCTATAATGATTGTAATAGAAGTTTAATTTCTAATTTTAGCTCGTTCTAAAAACGTCACTTCAAAATCAGTAATATACACATAAAAAACATAATTTGCTATTACCGAGCCTAGCCCATAACGAGTTCCCGCGAGCGTTCCACCGATTCGCGACGCACCCATTGTGAGAGAAAAAATACCGCAGTTACTCGCATTTCTGTGAGTTTTTGTTCCGGGGGTCCATTAACAACTTTTTGTCGAGTTTTACGATCATGGCAATCGTAAAAAACTATACATTTTTTATACGACTCAATCGAGTAAGCGCCACGGTTGTTCACTTGTAATTCCGAGAACTTTATGAAGTACTTTTTTTTTTTGATGGACCTAACAGCCTGTAGCCTGACGCGAGTCGGCTTTTCTGGCCGCACCGGAATGAAGAACTAGATATTGCTCGCGGCTTCGCCCGAGTGAAAGCCTTTCCCGCTACAAAAGTGCCTGAATCACTCTAGCGTCGTCTAGCGCCAACTGCTGGATGTCAGCGTCATTATTTAAAAAATCCTATTATTACCCATGTGACCAAATGTCTGGGATAAAAAGAAGCATATGTGTTAATCCAAGGCTGGGTCTATCTGCGTGCCAAATTTCATGCAAATCCGTTTAGCTGTTTCTGCGATTACTTCTAAATTCTAACTTTGCCATTTGTAAGATAAGATTACTGTTGGTAGGTGTCTCGTATGCGAGGGGCCGTCTGGGTAGGTTCCACCGCAGTGTCTAATTCTACCGCCAAGCAGCAGTTTTTACTTTGTATGCACTGTTGTGTTCCGGTTTGAAGGACCTTGTAGCCAGCGAAATTTTGAGACTTAACGTCTCAGGGTGACGAGCGCAGTGGAGCGATACGCAGTACTTTATAATTAAAACTTTTGTATGGTGTTGCTATTGTTCATGAGCTGTCGTATAGCTTACCATCAGGCAAGCGGCATGTTCTTCTCGTTGTTAGGAAGAAATAAAAAAAATAGACAAGATTCGTTTCCCAGCACTACGTCTATCTCCCGGTGATATTATGCATTGCGGGTTACTTTAAAGGTTACGTAATTGGCTGAAAACATACTTGTACAACTTTATTCTTTACAAACTTTCACCTTTCAGATTTCATCTGAATTAAAAGACAAGACAAGAAATAATCAATCTATAAAGAATAAATTTATTTTAATACTTAAAAAAACTTAAAAAAGAGGCAGTGTACAAAGGCATTCTTCTTCTTGTAGTGCCTCTCCAACTAGTGAAGATTGACAGTCAGCTCAGCATATCTTCTTTGTCCTTTGCCAGGCGAAATATGTCTGCAGCAAAGGCATAGTTAAGTACTTTGTAAAAACAATACAGACCCATAGTAAAATTACTGTCCTCAACAATATTTCACTTTGTGGCATGGAGAAGCTGAAACGTAGAACAAATACAATGACACTATTAAATAATAAATCGATTCCCAGAAATTATAATAAAGAGAACAAAAAACTATTTAAGATAAAACGATATATCAAATAATGCCAGCATAAATTACAGTGAAACGTTTGAATTGTGAACAATAGAGAGCACAAAAGTTACAAAGCCTATTATAAATGTTTACTTTTGTCGCGGTTTGTGCGGAATATTGAGATGCCTTTTAAGATTCTTTGAATGTAGCTAGCAAAACCATTCACCAAGTACGAAGTTCTGAATTCAGCCGTTTTCTTTATATTTTTTCTCTACGTCTCATAAGCACCTACGCCACATTATAATAAACCAGATTTTAAAACCCAAGGACACGAACTTCTGACTTTTCTAAAGTTATATGTGTATTCTTTGTGAATTATAGCTTGCTTTAACGGCGAAGGAAAACATCGTGAGAAAGCCTGCATACCTGAGAAGTTCTCCATAAGAATTACGAAGGTATGTGAAGTGAAGTCTACCAACCCGCACTAGGTCAGCGTGGTGAACTAAGACCTAAACCCTTTCAGTTGTAGAAGAAGCCTGTGCCCAGCAGTGGGCAGTATATTATAACACAGGGTATAATACTGTTATTATTATTATATAAAGTAAAGTTCAAAACAGAACATAGGAAACTACCCTATTCTAGATTTGGTCATTGTCATATATTACAATGTTAATACATGATAATTATACAATTAACAATATATTACTATTTATATGTTGACCCCACTCGGCTTACCATCAGGTGCATTGGGATGACTTTGCCATGCTCGTATAAACAAAAGTATACATACGTGTTATAAAAACGTTGATGTCATTGCCAATAAGGGTTTTTATTAATTAGTGGTTGACGTACACAAATACTAAATACAAAATGATAGCAAATATAGACACGCTCGGTTTAGATAAAGTTAACATAGAAAATATGAAATGATTGCTTACATTTTATGTCATGTCACATAAAAAGCAAATCCTGCAAAGCATATTTTATAGAGATAAAACATTCTCTGTTGTTTTTTCATTTGTATTATTCTATACATTCATATGAGAGAATTCAACTCTTTACTAATAGAGGGCGTGGAGGGAAAGTGGAAGGGGGAGAGCGAGGGGGAATAGTCGATTCACAAACAAGTAACAACTGACTCCAACAGACGTCAATCCCGCATGGAAGATGTTTTTTTGTTAATAACTAGAGTCGCAAACGTTAAATTGAACCGGCTCTTTGTGTCCACGTCAGTATACGACAAAAAATGACAGATGTATGATTGTTGTTCTTTTATTAAAATCACTGGTCGTGAATATTTTTATAGCTGGAGAAATACATAACATGTCTGATGGGTTGCGTCTATGGAGCAGTAATATACCTAATTGTGATTGTGACGGACTTGCTATTTACGTATGGGAAACTTGCTAAAGCCTTGTGTGTAACTTTTGTAGATTAAGGAGTATTTGGAAAGAACGGTTTACGGCTACGTTCGCGTAGATACCTAGGTGCTGAATATCTTTGCATCTACAAAATCGCAGACCAATGAGAGGACAGCGCAGCATACTTTTCTAACCATGGTATAAAACAATTTGGCTTAGCTTTTACTACGGACTAGCTGCCATACTTCAGCCAATTAATTAAAGAATCCAATACCTTGCCAAAGGAGATGTCCGCTTTTTGTATGGGAGCTGGGCCTCACAATTTAAACAGGCTCAAACTTTAGGGATATTAAAAGGGGCAAAATATGGATCTTGAATCCATTAAAAAAATATTTTTAGACCCCTCCATTTATTAGAAAAATAATAAAGAAATGTCGTGGCAGAGTAACTCACAATAACTTCATTGATGTCTGTGCACAATTACAAAAAAAAAAAACATTCGCGCCAAAAAGACCATAATACTAAAAATTCGCGCTCTTTGCATTCGCAGTTATTCTGCTTCGATGTTCGATTCATGTCTCGTTGAATTTATCTGTTACCTATTTCTTTCAGTAGTATTATAATTCTCTTTGCCTATTTCTGTTTAAACTGACTTGGCAAACAACAGATCCTTCGATATTACACACGAGCTATGAATTACGATAGCATCGCCTTTTCATCTCGACTTCGACTTGCATTTCCTCGGCGATATTTCGATATTTGACTTGATTAAACTAGTAGACTAGTGACTTGATAAGCCACTATTGTAGCTGCATAATTGGCAGGAGGACAGTCGGAAGCTGCGCTCATGTTATGTTTGGTATCTTGGATGGGCTCGGCATCAAAGCAATATTATTCCACCTGCGCGGGTTTTAGATTGCATAATGATTCCAGAGGACATTGAAACAGAATAGATAATTATACATAAACTATAAGAATGACTTTTATTTCAATTAAAAAAAATTATGCTCTGAAACATATGAACCAAGAAAATATTCCAATCTGGAGTTGTTATGTACAAACTATTCAGAATTGTATCATCTATTAAATGAATAACTAACGTATTATATATTTTTTAAATGTATTTAATATATATTAATAATGATAGCCATGGTCATAATATGCCACTGCCCTTAATTGATTTCTTCTTAATGTTAGAATGTATAGTTTTGTTTCTGTAGGTGGCATACAACCACAGATATTACCTAAACATGACTAAATATGAATATTGTGGTATTAAATACATTGTAACAATATTATTTGTATTTTTTTAATAGATGATAAACATTAAATAGTTTGTAGTTGCATAACAATTTAAAATGATAATTTTTTGCTTGTTTCATAGTTTTTAAAGCATAATTATTAGTAGTCAGGTTTTAATTTTTGAACTCACTTATTAATGAAATAATTTGGGGGTTATAATTTCATGATAAAGTATTGGTTGAGCCCCATTTCATTTTTTATGTGTAGGTTTATTGTTTTACGTGTACCTAGGTAATATACCAAAAAAATATTCCCAATTATCAGATGAAAAACAGATGAACATACAATACATACCCATTAAAATCATGACAATGGAATAGCTATGTATTGAATTAAACACTTTTATGATATTTTAAACTCTTTTATTGTTTTATATATATGGGTATAGTGAGCGGCGACGATCGCTTATTGGAAAAGACCAGACTGCAAAGACGAAGTTACAGGTTCCAAATGCAGGCCTCGCGCGACACACCTCTCTATTTTCATGATTTATTTGTGTATTGAGAGTTTATCGGTCGTTTCATGGATCGGAGTCGTCAAAATGCTGAAACATCCGTGATTGCATTTGGAGACGTATCTTAGTATCTAGCATCGATATATATGGTATCTAGAGTTTTGTACACATGAACATCCTTGAAGGCGCAGTCACAAGACGTTAAAGTCCCTGATGCAAAAATAATTCATGTTTTCTTTGATTTATTCTGCGAATTCACTATTAGGTATATCACAGTAATTTACATGATAAAACATTTTTAATACTATCGAAAAGTCTCTGGAACAAAACAATCCTACGCGGGCTACAGCTACTCATGACAGCAGACATGACAGTTGATCCATTGACAACTGTCAACTTTACTTTTTTTGGGTGTGCGTTTCAATGTACGAAGATTTTTAATTTGAAAATGTTAATTACAACTAATTTTAAGTGTGATTATAGGTAAAACAAAATTACATAAATCTTAAAATCGGAGGTGTTTAAAATTAAACTATTTATTGTAAAAGGCTAGTTTTTAGGAGTTCTATCCAAATATATATAAACTGTCTTGTTTAAAATTTCAGGCCCGTTTTTGGACAAGTCCTTTATTAGATTATTTTTCCGAGCCAAATATCGACCAATAGAATTGCACCATTCGACGTCACGTGGTACAACCTACATGGTATTATACTGACAATTTTTTTTGAATATTTTCTCTGGTCGTTACTATATAATAAGAAACAATTTTTATTGAATATTTTCTCTGGTCGTTACTATATAATTATTATGAAATTCTTATTTGTTGACTGTTCATTTCATCTCATGGTGCAATTCTATTGGCCGACATTTGGGACGGAAAAATAATCCCCCGAATACCACACGAGCTTCAAAATTATCTGGCATTTCCCTCAAGGTTCCCTGCAAACAAATGAAGTCGTCAAGTTTTTCAGGAAAAATCACGAGCGCTTCGCGCTCGTGATTTTTTAACCTGAAAACTCCTTCATTTGTTTGCAACGAACCTATCGGAAAATACCCGATAATTTTGAAGCTCTTGTGGTATTATATGTGAAAATCCCATACTATGCCCGACTTGGGAATCGAGTCTAGGATCTCTCACTGATGCCACTGGAACAAAGACGATGATACGACCACAAGTTTTGTGTTAATAAAACATATGGCAAGCGTAAATGTGTGAACCTTCCAGACGTGTGAGACGCGATTACCACGCTCCCTCGAAAACTATTCAGCTTGTGATCAACTCACAATCTCTGAACAATCGCCGATCGCCAGTAGGGGATCGCCGTGAAAGCGCACAAAGGCACCGTGTTTTTACCTTTAATTATTCACGCTGTTATATCGCGTGTTTAAAACTTGAATGCCATTCGAAGGGATTATTTCTGTCGGGAACTTGTTTGAGAAAGATTAAGCGTTTCGGTATACTATAAAAGACTTTTGGTTGTATGGAGCGCGTGTATTGTTTTATTATAGAATCGAAGTTTTCAGTTTTAAAATGTATGTTCAAGCTTTCTTATTGAATACATATTAATTACATTGGCATTTATTTAACAATTGTTATTGACTCTTTGACTCCTAAATTTTGCTGATAGTATAATTATTAGCTGTTTGTTTTCTATGCTGTTAATAAATAAATAACAAGAAGGTACATGCCGTAAACAACATAAAACCGATTGCATCTCTACAATCAACAATCGTGTCATACTCGAAGCACAATGTGAAAAATAACCTGGCTTAGGTATTGCAAAAAGGATCAACAACTAAAAATCATCAATACCTACATTACTTCAAACCTTTTTTCGTTTACAAGCAGGCACAGGTGTACCACACCCACATTACCCCGATATATTATCGGATCCTCAATTTTAGCAAATTATGTTGGAGCTTAAGGCCCGTATTTTCTTTTTGAAAGTACAGAGGGAGTCATATTATATCACATACCATCTTTTTAGCTGTCACAGAGTAATTGAACCTACGTATTTCCCATGCGAAGGTAAACAGGGGTGCGCTATGTCTACATATAATTGAAACACACCCTTTACGGTATTCATTAAGGGCGCAAAGCGTTTTAAGGATCGTCGAGTCCCCTACGGACTTTACAGAGGTTTTTAAAGTCACTTGTCAAATACTCTGGGATTCCTTCCCACGAGAACACACAGGTGATAAACAAATATATTCACTTTATATTTTAGTGAATGCGGCTATGTAATAAAAACGACAAAGATTAATAGGGGCTGTCACTGCTTTTGGCAAAAGTTGCTACACAAGCCATTAAAGCGAGTGGTTCTTCACTGTGTGATAAGCTAGGCGATAATATGTTACCATAAGACTGGTTTTTTTCTTGAATTAAGAGACAATCTTGATCTTCGATGGCGATTAACTGCACTCGTAGCTTTGAGACAGCAGATGAGCAGCCTGAAAGTAATAGGCATCAATTCACTTCAAACTAAACAATGTCTTCATAAGACAAGGACCCAGTTAAATCGGATACTTTTAGTGTACGTTCGTTGACTTAATCGTATCAAAAATAAATAACTATTTATGTTTATTCTGGTGTAAGCTGAAAGCATTATAATACTAAATAAATTTTAACGTGTAATTCACGTAGCCAAAAACGAATTAAATCTGAGAACCAAAAAAAGCCAGATATTAAAAAGCATGCATAAATAATTGACCCCTGAGGGTGGTCCTCCCCTGCAAAACTAATTAATCTTCCGATCGAGTTCGTGGAGTAGCGCCGTCGACGTCAGCTGCCGACGTCAGCGCCTAATAGAAAAACCGAGTCGATACAGGCACCGCCATTAAAGTGCGCTCTATGGAGCATGGGCCGACATAGCGACGCCCGTGAGGACCATCCCCTTTATAGATAAATTTAATCCCTTCGTAGATTTTATGAAATAAAATCAGCTTTACTCGAATAAAATACAGATACTAAAGAGACAATATAAAATGCAGTCTACTCTCTAGCGAGCTTCGAAAGGTTTTGTCGCTTTTTAATAATTGTGTACAGAGTTCGCAAAAATATTGACGATAATGTTGTAAGAATCTCAATAATTAACTATTATAAGTTAATTACCAAAGACTAAAGGCAATATCAAAGTTTTCGGAGCGAGCTGTCAAACTCAGATTGTAACACGCGGCAAGTGTCGGGCGCGAGATGTGACGATGAGATTCTTTGAAACGTTTTTTTTTTTAGTTTATCTTTTTCATGTTTTTCGTAGACTACCGGCCTGTTTCACAGGTTTCAAGTATATTTTGTTTGATAGTAATCGTATGAAACATCTAATATAGATAGTAGGTACTAATTTTATTACCATTTATTTATAAAATAAAATACAAACACACGAATTGATAACCTCCTCCTTTTGGAAGTCGGTTAAAAATACTTTATTCATCACGTAGGCGAACATAGTTGCACTTATGATAAGTCAAGATACATTAAATTGATTATACCTAATAATTATTATACAAATGGTCACTTATATAACTACCGACATTTTTATTGGGAGATGGAGATGGGGATTTATTTGAGAGCATACATTAGAGTGTTTCTTTGTATTTGGTTGGCTCATACGTGATGTATGTGACGATATCGCCTCTTAATATGTTACTTGTATAATCTGGGATGTTCACTGCTAAGATGGACGTCTCGAACACCGTCTCAAGTCATCTATTCTTCGACGTTGTTTGTGACTCAATCCCGTATTCAATTCTATTCTAAACTGACTTCTCTAAGTACAGCCTGGGAACATCTGATGTAAAGTTTAATAATATCCAGTAATAATAGAGAACATTAGTTGACCACACAAAAGGAATACAATATTTATGTCCCCTCAAATAACACACATTCAGAATTGAAAATCGAAACGGTAAGTACTTATTTCCCTTTACTTTCGTTAAACAAAGGGGATCTTGTGTAGTTTTTACGTTTGGAATTTGTTTTCAAGTACTGTGTCCCACAGCCCACTCCGTCCTGAATTGTGAACTTACTTTGTACCTATAGATAGTGCGGGGATGTCCGTTGTAACAGTTGGGTTGCGTGTTGTAGGTAATTTGGGCAGAACGTTAACGCACCCAATAATCGCTTTGAGATCTACTTCCATTGTGTATCTATACTAACAATACAAATACGGCCTTTATCGCAGAGGTGTAACAAAACCACATTATGCTATATTTGGTTTTTGGTCTCATGTAATGGTTTTTTACACCAAGTGACGTGGGAAGAACTTATTCCCATTGCCAATGCATTATGATTCAGAGTTGTGATGTTGGTTCTGTATGAGCATGCGTAAAGCTGACCACAACATAAAAAATATATAAAGATACTGCTATACATAATATATCAGATGCAGACAATATAAAATAATAAACTAAGCAGCGGCAACGTTCAAACAAATACTTCACAAGGCAGGTATTTTAAGCGCATCGTCCAGATTCTTGTGAATTCAAATTTCCGTCAAGGGTGGGGAGGTGGGGGCTCTCTTGGAGTCGAGGGCAGGGGGGGGGGTCCGGCCCCGTAACAACTCCTTTGTTATTTTTTGTAGGGTATTTTCGATAATGGGCTGTTTCACATGAAACGCTTCCGCCGACAATGCTACTTAATTTGTACGTTTTTAATTACGTCTCGTGAGGGTTGCGGGTCAGGGGATCACGTGCCCGCCAGCTAGTTCTCATTCCGTTGCAAATTATGTTTATTGTAGTTAAATACTTTTGATGTTTACGGTTAATTGGATATTCACAAAAATTTACTGTTTAATGTTAGGTATTGGTGAATACTGTTGAGCCTCCTTTATGTATAATTACGACCTTATTCATAAACAACTTATAAACCTACTTTAGTTATAGAATGTTTTGTCTTCTTCGAACGAATTTTGAATTTAGTTTGAAGGAAGAAGATTGACTGTTTATGAATAAGGTCTTTAGTAGTTTTGTGGCAATTTGTGCCCGATATGGCAATAGGCTCGTCCCCTATCACATTATGGGACAGAATACGTATGGCGAAAAGTGGGTGCACTAATTGCGCTTCTGCCTACCTCTCCGGGGATAAAAGGCGTAAACATGCGTAGTTTTGTGGCAGGTTAACTTATAATTAATAATTAATTGTGGTAAAATTAGTCGCTAAACTAAATGTTTTTATTCGAAAATAATTACGTGATTGCAATGATGTCTCAGAAATTTTTATTATATGTACGTAGGTCACTTATCAGTGATAAAAAATGGGCGCCACAACATCCTGTCACAAACTACTTCCGTTTCAGGAATCGAACTCACGACCTCTCTTATCTAAACATTTCTGCGGCGCCAAGAAAGTCGTCAAATGTAAGAAGATAAAGCTCACAAGACGTGGAACTTAAAAAGTTTATATGTTATAATAAGCTTTAATTTAAAAAGTAAGAAATCTAGTAATAGGTGATCTGAGGGTAAATGGTCATAGGTACAGTGTTAGAGGAATGGTGGACATTTTGTCTACAAGGCGCTGCGCAGACGTTGCACAATTTGCCAAGGAATTGTTAGTTTGCGCGATGCCTAAGGTAAGGCGTTTCATAGTACCTAGTGTAATTAAACCATTCATTTTACTAGACACATAAAAAACAACAATAAAAATGAATGATTATGAAGGCTAGTTAATTGGTATTACGGGAATCAACTGAATCATGTACCGTTACCCTCGTCAGCCCGATCGAACCGAACCAAACATACTATAAAGTTATAAACAAAGCGGGCTACAAACTTGTCGGCTATAGGTACTCTTACAACCGGATACTTGCAAAAATGTTCTCCGGCTTTCGCAACATTAAAACAACGATGTTAACATGTGACTAGTGTTCCGTTTGGTGACGGCGCAGGAACTCCGAGTTTGGCCCAACCGCCATCGGCTCCTAGTTTTGGTGCAAGCGACTCGTCGAATAATAATTGACTGATTACAAGTGGGACCAATAATAATGTATCCGCTAATATCATTCTTAGTTCCGGCTGAATATCGTGTTACCAAAAACATTATATTACCAATCCCCAAAGTGGTTGAGCTATGCTGTCATATTTGTCTACAACGTGGATGACCCCCACGATCGGCCATATTTTGTAAGAACTATATTCTTAGCACAAAATCAATATAAAATTTACAGCAGATTTGGTGTTCTCATTTGTGCACTCAGTATTGTACAATAGGTTCCTGCTTTCTGCCTACCTTTTTAAAACAAGCGTGCTATTCAGTGCTCTTGTAAGATGACAGGCGTTACATCACTCAATACAGAATATTGGTAAATATACTTTCAACACGCGTTGCCTAAATCATTGTGATAATATGAACGTGTTACACTTATTCCTATAGACTACTTCAATAGCGTTATCAATTTAACTTAGGTAGCTAATAGTAGATCGCTATTTGTTATTTAAGAAGATAATCACTGCTTATAATGTGAAAGTTAACACCCACACATGACTAAACAATTGAACCTGGAATGTTTCTAATCTCTCTTTCTTCTCGCACTTACCGTTATCCAACTTTGTGGTCGGCGCCAGAAACTTTTCCACAGATGTTACGAAATAGATGCTAGCTCGAACCCATAAGCCCAAGGAGTCGATAAAATCAACTGCAATCCGTCTCCGTCTCCTATTAATTTAATCAGCATAGTAATAGCACAGAGAGACATAAACAAGGATCTTTATCACACCCATTAGTTCCAGACATCGTCTGTACCCACACGTGCTCTTAATTGAGTTTCGTCTACTCTTTGCAAGTGGGATATCATTCCCAGATGATTTGTTAGAGCTAGACGTAACAGCTTACGCGTGTATTCCCGAAGGCAGAGATGTTAGGTCGGAAGATCTTGTTAGTAGGCGGTATATTTGGCCTTCATTACGACAAATTTTAATGCCGGGAACGTTTTCTGACTTCCAAATAATTACTCCTGGGAATTTAACCTAAGATTTGACTATCCTTAGGTGCAAGAATCAAAATATTAACAGCATGCTAATACATCCGTCCGTTCATTAACATAGAACAAAAAACAAATTAGAATAATAAGTGCCAAGTTGTAACAAGATGTAAAATTTTGTGAATTCAATAAAAGAAGCGAAGGATTATGACGCTCGGCGAACGAATTGAGCCCCTCTCGAGGGAATTATGACGGGCTCTGTTTGAGCGAAGGACTATCAGCAGTCTATACTATATTTATTATTACTTTTATGAGACTTATTAAATACTAGTATTGCTCACGGCTTCGCCCTCGTGAAAATGTTTTTTCGGGATAAAAAGTAGCCTATAGTGTCTCGTTCTCTTAAAATTATATTACAAACAATTTGATGTCCTTTAACATAGTAGTAGCGTTGTTAAATGCTCTAAGAGTAGTACCAGATAAAATCTTTATGAGATACAAGCTAGAATACGCCATACATATAATAAAGTATTCGAATTTCAAAACCACGCATTCTTTTAGGTAGGCAAAGATGCAACATAATATGTATTTTATAAAAATTATGTCTTATCCTAATTCTATTCTGTTCCCCTTCTGCTAAATCCACCGACGGTAGAAGTCCTTTTTCTTTGAAGTTAACATCACACTTTTAAATATTCAAATACGAGCGTCGAACTTAGACTCTGCCTTCAAACGACGCGAGAAAGGTCTACAATAAAGGGAAACAAACAGAATACATTCACAACTTACCTCAAACATACATCAGCTGGATCTTCCGTGGAAATCTGATTGTCCAGACCTTTAGAACCCTCATCAGGTACGCGCCCGGGCGGCGGTCACTTATGCTAATGACATTTTTATTATGGGCAACATTGCCTCAGCTGTCCTGGCTTCGTATTCGACTGGCGTGGAGAATATGAAAATATAAAAGGACAAACGCTTTTATCCCCGAGGGATAGGCAGTGCGATAAGGCATGGTTTGTTCATTTCCGTACAGCGAGTATGTCACTAAATAAAACCCAACCAACTCGTGCATTTTATCAAATCGACAATGTCATATAATTTGATCGCCTGACTTGTGAATCGAACTCATAACCTTTCACATTACTAGTCGACTATGCATTAGCTAACCCAATTCTTTCTTTTTTATATCCTGGCCCTACGGCCAGTAGCCTGACGCGAGTTGGCGTTTCTGGCCACACCGAACTGTCGGGTGTACGCTTTAGGCGCTCGCAACCCTTGAATTAAGCGACCATGCACTGAGGGCAGCCCATTAAGGGGTATCGAACCTCGGGTCAGGACGGTCACTGGGAGAGGATGAGACATCAGCGATTAGTGGGGAACCACACGTGGTGGTTGCGATGGCGAACGTACCACGGGGTACCAAAAGCATATCGGAGAAATAACTAAACCAATGATATCTTAAAAGAATATGATGTACAATAAAGGCGACATTTCCTTAACTCAAATGACAAAGACATTCTGTAAAAGTTTTGCTTTGTGCAAACATTTGAATGGTTAAGTTATCTCCAGATATTGTTTACATTATTTAGGGTCTAGTTACCTTTCAGAGCAGGGGTGAAAAATGGAAACGGTTTTAATATTATACTCGCCTACATTTTTATACTTTCTTTATTGTAAAGGTGAGATTTACTACTAGCGTTCGATTCATTTGTTTAAATACGCGCAATAAAATTTCGTTATTAGTATCATAAGAAGAATTACAAAAAATAATAAGGTGGTCTCCTATGTTTGATTTTGTTCACTATTTTATATGTATTAACATCAAATAATATGCAAAAGAAATTCTTCTGTGTAATCAGCAACAATAGGTATTGGTTGTAAAATAAAGTTCATCTTTGTAATCTTGATATGAGCTAAAGTGGGGACGTGGTGGGGTTATCGCGCTATCACTTTCTCATGCACGCAGCGCTATGGCTAGTGACACTCGGTGACGTCACAGTTTGTAATTATTTTTCTTTGACAGCTACCTCTTCCAAGAAACTTCAAACCTTTATAACTTATTTGTTATTGCTTGGATTAAGAAAATTCTTTTGCCATTAGATTTCGGATGAAATACATTTTTGATAATAATGTATTTGAAAAATGTTGTCGACTACCCTATAATAATCAAGCAACGAAACTACAGTTTAAATAAATAGATTAAACATCTATCGTCGGTCGAAGTTTTTCTTGGCCTGCACTGCACTTTCCGTGAGATACGTGTAGACGTTACCGCGCCAGAATAAGCTAATAAAATAATTACCATCGAAACCAATATCTATACTAATATCATAAAGCTGAATACTAATAGGTTGTCTGGCAGAGAATGCCTTCGGCATTAATTCTGCCTTTACATAACTATGCATAAAGTGCAAATAAATAAATAAATACTACTTTTTATATGACGGGGGGTCGAGCAAAAGCAAGTATAAAAAATGAGAGATGTCAAGGGACACCCGGATGGAACGAAGTTCCTTTCGATTAATTAGTGAAGGAATTGTAATAAAATTTTATTTATATAACAGAGTGTGTATATATATAAATATACAAATATTTTCCTATTTCCGTTCCAATACATAAATTTCTAGAGAAAAAAACAAATAAATATGTGTGGCACTCGGAGACTACCGCGGTAAAGCTATTGCATAGCATTTTTATCACAAATTTTGATTGACTAAACACAAATTCGATCTTACGCTTACCACATAAAGTAGATTTTTAAACGCGAGCAAAGCACGTTAAGTCTTGTTATTGATAAATGTCAGTAGTAGTAAAGTAGAATAAATCAACAAAATTTGAAAACAGAATGTTACGTTCAATTCTTTTGTACTCGTGCCGTGCCAACGCTGGGGAAATAGCTTCTACGCATTGTATTTAAGGTTCATATTAGTAAGATAATAGAAAAAAGTGTCGTGACAACTTCCGTCCAGCCCCCTTTCACAAGGCGCAATAAGGAACTTCGTTCCAAAAATATTCATTATTATCTCCAATTCAATCACCTTTGGGATGAGGCAATAAAAAAATTATCAATTTCAAAGTATCGTAAAAGGCGTCCCATCATCAAGCATGTGTTCAAACGAGTTCACACTGGTCGGGTATCGAATATCATACCCACGATGAAAACCCGTCACAATGGCTCAGCGTCATGGTTTCGGGACCAGCACTGACAGATCTCACAGCACAGCGGGGTAGTCGGCTGTGAACAACAGCACGCGGGTTGGTTTTCCGCCTTATTTCATGCATGAGACCGAAATTATTTCTTAACCCACATGCTTGCTTACTTATCTGCAAATACATTCAACAGTATAGTATAATCTTAGAACTCTTTGCTTATCTATAAAGAAAAAACTACTATTCTGTTACTTGACTTGTGTTTTACTATGTTTGAGAACTAAATGAATACTAATAGGTATAATATTTATTGATTCGTAATAGTCGTGGTACAGTACTGTATGTGTTTTGACATTAATAACTAGATAAATATGACGTGTACCTATGATAAGCGCCAAGTGTATAAATAATGGCTACATTACCTAAAACTTTAAATTACAAAGCTCGTGGTGTCCCGTGTGACTTGTGAGTCAACCGCCTGAGACATTAGTCTCATAAGTGGATGAGTATGGTGTTATTACAAGTTATATTTGGGAGTTTTTCTTTACATTTCGTAGTCAGTACGCCTGCAAAACAATTACAATGAGAAACTCTCACCTGGTCGCTTCAACGCCATTACAAAAAGTAAGATTACGGATCGTGTAATTTGAAATTTAGTTTATGACGGCGCGGCATCTGTTAAAGTTAATGGCTTTTTGATTTTATCGAAACGTTTTTACGTTCCCTAACAATTCCATAATGCCGGCCTCTTAAATCTCCCTGTGATGAATTGGGGTACTAAATAAAAAGCATTTACAACCTAAAGCGGAGGAGAATAAAGTTAAAATAGCTTGAAAATACTCAACTATCCAAGGATAGGTGCTAACAATTTTACCTGACCGCGAATTGTAAATGTAACAAAAGAATTGAAATATTTTTACTGCGTCACAAAAAATATCCTTTCTCCGGCGAGATTGTAGAAAACAAATGTATATTGTTAGCGGGGTTTATAAATTGCAGACGTTTTGCAGACTGGCACTAGTTTTTATAGTGGATTTAAGAAAAATATTAAAAACAGTGCAAAAACAACCATCAATCAAGATTAGAAATCTTGTCCCATCACTAGTATTATTCTAGTTTACTTACAATAAATCTAAACGAAATAAAGAACATATTTTACGGCGAAGTTTTAGATCTTACGGATTAAAGAAATAATTACTATTAGTAGAGACTACGTAGAGACCGGGTAAAATGGCGTATTGGAGGAGGTCTATGTCCAGCAGTGGACTAAAATATGGGCTGATGATGATGATGATGATGACGTAGGGTCTTGTGCGCTGTGTACTGGGTTCTTTCCACCATGCCACTGTCTTATAAACCGACTGTTTCGGTGTTTGTTTCGTATTAATGATATCATGTTTCTACTATCATTGGTTTCGTACTATAAAAATGTAAGAAATTATATTATTTTTATTGACCAGTCATAAGTTACCGTAAATTAATGTTTGTATTTTTTATTGCCTGCAGTCTATCAAGTTAGTTATCCCTTTTCAAGACCTTGTTCAACCCAACACCATAATAAACTACTATGAAATTGTGTTTTATTCTGCGATTATGACGGAAAACATCAAAATTTTTACGATAATGTCAAATACAAAAGATATTTTCGAGGTCGGCGTGTCGTAATTAGCACATTTCTTTACTTAAACTGGTTCAAAACCAATTGAAATTAATTGAAGTATTTATAGCTTTTTATTGCTTTAACTGCAGTCTGTATTATGTTTTTATTGTATTGTTATTTTTTATAAATGCGAGAATGGAACAATGGCCGCTTTATGGTGCGCCCCGCTAGTGTCTATGGCACTTGCCCTCGGTCCATAAAGCATTATAAATTATTACAAGAGGATTGTGAACATAGAATTTTTATTATTTTTACAAGTAAATAACGAGTCTAGCAGATCGCTCTTTTGATGGTAAACTCCGTGTCTACTTATAACATAATCGGTATACCTCATAAAACGCTGCTTTTTTTTCTAAATTCGGCAAAGTTGCATTTATAAGTGCAGTCCAGTGCACTCAAAATATATCTTTACCAGTTTCTATAGTCATGCCTGTCTATATAATGAATATACACTAGCAATTCAAATCTAGGTACGGTAAGGTATTACACTGGCATGAGATATAAATAGTCGCTGGATATAAGTCTCTTAATAACCACAATGCTTGCACACAACAATAGAAACTATCCAAAATAGACAAAGCAGTATCACTATGACACAAATATGATAATGTTAGGTTTAATGAAAATAACTTAGTTTAGAAAAAAATCTAAATATTGTGAGAATGTTTAGATTTTTGTTAGAAATAAAGGCAGAAACAGCTGCACGGAGTTGTATGAATTTTAGCACACAGATAGATCATGTCCTAGATTAAGATATAGGCTACTTTTTATCTCGGTAATTTGCTACCATGGGAAGTAATGTATATGTTTAATCTGATTCTTTAAGTAGATGGCGCTGGAGTCGTACTGTGTTTTAGGGACTTTTATAGCGGGAAAGGCTTTTCACGCGCGCGAAGCCACGAGGAGCACCTAGTTGGATATGAATTACAAGCAAATTACTTACTAAAAACAAAATAATGTTTTTACCAAAGTCTAAAGTCGTTGTTTATCTTTCACAATTTTGTGACTTATAACAGTGCGCGAACTAGGCTAGGCCTGTAACTTATAACTAGTATCATACAAACATATTTCTCATAAAACTATGTTCGTTGTGGTTCGGTGAAACATGGCATTCATATGTCGCGGCGTTCGGCGAACGGAAGCGTCCGGTGGGAACCGCCATTGTGCCAACTGTCGCACGCTGATGATTAACTGATATCCAGGAATAATAACGGCAAGAGCTCCTTAAAATTTAGACGGTGTAGATGAATTTATCATTATCTATACTGACGTGGTAAAATAATTTTGACTAATGGCGTTTTTATTCTAGTGATTTTTTTTATCTTAATTATGACATTGAAATTAAACTACAAGAACCATTACTATAACGGTTTTTTTTAAATGTATAGAATGACGAGACTACACCTCAGTCCACTTCGTGACCACGAAGTACTTCAAAGTCTTCGAAATGTCGGGAGAAAAAACAAAATACAAAACCGCGATAAAATCCATAATCTATTTGCTTATGAAAATGAAATGTGATGTATGGTAACCAATAATATTTGAAGTAAGAGACGAATTACATAAGAGTGATTGGTAATCACCGATGACTCAAAGATTCAATAATTATTAACAACTCCCGTGAAGTAGATTCTCGACATTAAATGGTTGAACCGGGTCATTTATTCTGAGTACTGTCAAATTTTCAGTTAAAGATATCCAATAACGGACAGCAGTTAAGAATAACTGCCGCATTAACCTGCGCCCGTACATTGTATCCCTTTGGTAATGGCTTTCAAAAACAATATTATTTAATGTTTATAATAAAAGAGTAACAGAGCTCGTAAACCCGACGAGTTTAATTCAGAAACTGTTGTAAACGTGAGGCGAATAGCTTTACGGCGCGCATTACTTCAATTTGTTCCGAATGCTACTTTATATAACTATTATTGTATTTCCGATAGATAATGCCCTCATGAATTATTATTATCATTTTTATGAAAGAAATAATATAAATATTAATATTTTCTAATCATAAACTAAAGGAGAAAGTGATTAAACAGATATTAAACGGTTTTAAAACATTTTCTTATAAGATAATTCATACAAGCTAGTTTCTCGCGGTCAGTACTTTCCGCGGTACAATGAAGTTTTGTGAAATATTTAAAAAATCGGAGATTTAGTTCTAGAGATTGGTTATTCAAACAAACTATATCGTCTGCTTTATATAATTTTGTTATTATAATATTAGGTAGTTAAAATTCAATGGTGAGAGCAATATTTCTACGTTTTTCGTAAGTATTCTTTGGCTGTCATTTGCTGATTGTTATTCAATCTGTATTAGTATTATTAGATTATGCAGACCTTATAGGGTCTAAAGCAGCAGCGCCTGTTCTAAACACGAGACACAAAGGGACTAGCGGCTTAACATTCTTACTTCAGTTAGTCACCACCATTACTTATCTGTTCGCGACTCAAATACTAGAGTACTCAGAATTTATGACGCTGTCGTCACCTCAAGCGTCTCGTTGTTTCAGTGTTAGGGTTCCTTTAAATCGGTGATTTCCTTTACGAACCCTTGGTATGGCGATATAATTTTGTTGATGTCCTAACATGATCGATCAAAACGATATGTTGACAAGACGGTCGCTAAAATTATGCCGGTTAATCTTACGGATGAACACCGGCTGACCCCGGAACGAGCCACTATGGTGGGTTTTGCAATATGTGTCACTATACATTTGGGTACGAAATATATCGGATACCCGCCAACCCAAGCAATTTAGAATAAAAATGTGTATTATACATTTACTGCTGTAATAAAAAGAGTCTGTATTGGAGTAGGGATGTACTGTTGAAATTATCGATGTCCAATCTGCAATCGATTGTAGTGAATCGATTCACTATGCTATTATTGATTTTATAGTTGAGCAAATCGATTACGAACTTTATTTTCGAAATGGAAATGTTGTGCAATAACATTTTTTGTGGCAGAATAGCGAATTATCATATTTTTCTCAAGTTTTAAGTAAATTTTATTTGACAGTCATCGTATTAAACAGCGATTGTAGAGTAGTATTCGTTTTATTATCATTTATTTAGGAGCATAGAGTAGAGTGTGACTTTTGTATTTGGTCGGCTTATACATTTATGGGACGAAAAGTTGTGAAACAAACTCTAAATCGCTTTTGGTAAATAAAGAAAGAAAGAAAGAAAGAAACTGTTTATTTTCGTAAAAACTGTACACGACAATAACAGTGCAATATAAGTACAACAAATTACAATAAAAACAAATCTATATAAATGTCAAGCTGGTCGCTGCCGTGCACAGTAAAGGCGAAAAAAGGTCCGAGCTCAGCATTAAGCTGCGGTGCAACCCGCAGCGCTGATTTTCAGCTGACTAAATGACTGAATAATGTGTGTACCACAGCAACTATTATGCCAAGATTCATGATAACTAACTTCAGATGTCTCAAACATAGTAACTTTAAATAAACGAGCTGTGATGTAAGAGAGGTCTTTACAGGTATTCGTACTGACTGTAAAAAAACATAAGAGCAAAGCTGTCAAATTGCGATTTTTTGAGCCCATCTACGTTTCCCATTTTTTTTTAAGCGGCCACAGTTATATTAAGCAGTTGGCTTTTAAACCTGACTCAGTCAGTTGGTTTTCACATTTCAATCGCAATCAACCGACTTTAATGCATTCAGTATCATTGAGCACAGCCCTACCCTACATGGTTCGCGCACTCATACAAACTTGTAATGGGGCTACAAATTATACAAATTTCGCTAAATACAGCCATTACTGTGCCGTTACAGCCCGATACGGTAGTTACCGGCCATATGCCGTCTCTACTGAACGCTTTGAAACTTTGTAAGGGGCTCTATATGTAAAAAGGAGCTGTCATTCTGTACACGGAGCGTCATTAGCGTTTCACGGTTCAGTCGACGCGATTTGGTGCGATGGTATTGTGTATCTTTATCCTTACAAGGTACACGGTGGACAAGGTGCAAGGTGGACGGACGACTTGATAAGGGTAGCAGGAGCACGCTGGATGCAGGCCGCTTTTGACAGGTCCGTCTGGAAATCTTTGGGGGAGGCCTATGTTCAGCAGTGGACGTCATGTGGCTGATGATGATGATGATGATGATCCTTACAAGGGAATATGTTTTATAATTATAAAACATAGTTCCATCTCCCCGCCGCGCCGCGTCCGTCTGCTTGTCTGAACGTGATAAACCAAAAACTAGCGAACGGATTGTGATCAAATTTAGTATAGAGATAGTTTGAGACCCTGGAAAAGACATAGCTTACCTATATCGTAAATATATAAACTATCTTTAAGTTGTATGTGGTTGAGAAACGATTGGCCCACATTGCAGCTGGTAGTCGTGGCGGCCACAGGCGTGGTAACTGGATCACTTTTTACTAATAACTCATAAGTGAAATAACACACTATAATTGTTTCAAATACGCCTGTGAAATAAAAATATTAGACCACAGTTCAGAATACAACAGTTCAACTAGAATTCTAAAAGGCGCAACGCAAATTAACTACATAGTGGATTTTCGAGATGGGGCAGCACGGTCAGCTGCCTAAACCACTGTAGCTATAAGAAAACTCTCTTAAGAGATTGTCCACCATTTCTGAAAATATAAGTAAGGATCTGCATTTTAAAAAATTACATTCACCCCGAAAATGGGCAATTTATGTTAAAACTTTTTTGATGCAATCGATCCTGCTGATTATAAGGATCAAAAGATTACAGGGCCATTAGAAGTTTGACTAATTTTAAGAACAGGAATTGCTTTAAAGTTTTTCCATACATTATATTTAAAGCACAAAAGAACTTTGTTTTCTCGTTTGCCATCTTTCTGAGTAGATACTACCGCTTTCTCTACTTCAAATGAAATGCCAGTGTTACTGTTGTGTTCCTCATCTCAATATAGTAGCCATGGTAAATGGGCATTATAAGAATAATATTCAATATAGTACTAAAAAAAACAATATGATCTCAGTTCTGAATTCGTACTGTTAATGAGCATACTTGGCAATTAATAAAATGGATTTTTTTTATCGTTTAGCAGTTTTAAACTACTTCTACAGAGCTTAAGACGCCTTCTTAAGAGTAATTGTACTACCGCTGCCAATGAACTGTGAGTTAAGAGCGAGTTGAGGGAATGTCGGTTAATTCGTTCCACAGATATCGAATAATTCCTGTTTGTAATTACATTAGCACGAGTACTTGTGGTGCTGTACTGTACATACATCCGCCTCACGCCTGGGAACTATCTCTACGTTACTTTAGCTTTTAGGTTCCCTTTCACACGGATTCCTAATTAACTTGTTCATGTAAGATGTGTTTAAGTTTGAATTAAGATACTTTTGCATATTTTGTAGTTAAATAAAATAAATACATGTGGAGTTCCGAATAGCTAATAAAAACGTAATTAAAAAATCGCGTTAGGTGGTTAAAAGCCGCACAGGATAAAAAATCGAAATGATATCCATAATTCACGAATTTTACATATGGACTAACATACTACCTTTCAGTAGTAGTATAAATTCTCTTTGATACTACTATTAAAAAGTACAATAGCACCTACACGACTGTCCGGAGTCCCGGCAGGAACAATTAAAATGATTGTCTATTTCCGTCGGCCGGCTAATTACAGGGCTGTGGTAATCAGGGGCTTATCGCGACCATTAGGGGCACACGACGGACTGTAATGACAGGTCGCGGGTTCGCTTCTGTCGCACGCACGCTTTTTTCTTCCTGTATGAACTAATTGGGGCATTGAACTATCAGTCAGTTCACAGAGTTTTGCAGGATATCCTGCGACCTATTGATTCTGATACTAAAAGAATATCGGTGTGTTTCACAATACCTATTCATGTATATTTGCCAGTTGACGTTCACTTCTCTATTATAATGCCATCCACGTTAACGCGTCCCAAAAATTTCCCTAATCGCTTAAAATCCAAGTGTGCAACCTTCAGCTTTTGATTTAGTTATATCAATACACACTCATTTTACCTATGATAATTGCAATGCAATACAATCAGCCCTGTATTATATACTGCCCACTGCTGAGCACGGGCCTCCTCTACTACTGAGAATAATTAAAATCTTCTTACTCGAAACCCCCGCTCAAATATGGTGGGACGCGATATCGTGGATGACATTCCCTGTAACGTTTAGTAATTAATTTCAAAGAAACAAGTTTTATTTTGACAAGTTTGTGAAGTTAATTCGATAGGAATCATATTATTATAGGGACCCTTAGGTCGGCCTAGGTGTACATAAACATCGTAACACTAAAACTGAAACCCTTATTGTAAGAATTCTTAGAACGGGCATCGTCCGACACAAAAACAGATATAGTACAGCGACCCAAATCCATAGCACTAGTCTGTTGCTATAAGATAGGACCTATCTGTTTATTACTATGTGGGCGTGGGATCAATACGTCGGCAAGATCTAATATTGGGACAAATATCCCACGGGAAACTACAAAGCGCAGAGCTTATGATTTCATTATATTTGTGTTTGGCTCGCGACTTCGCGTGTCCTTTACCTGGAGTTAAAGTACCAGTTTGCAATTATGAGGCATAAAAGGTAGTCCATATGTTGTCTAATGCTTTAGTCTATATCTATGTGCTATAAAAATCCACATTTTTACATTTATTATTAGCATACGAAGTCAAATTTCAGCATGTCGTGATCGCGTTTAAGTTCGTTTCTCAGAATTTGTACACATATTCACACCTTTTATCTCCGAATAGTTAGGCAGAAGTGCAACTAGTGCACCCACTTTTCGCCGTGCGTATTCCGTCCCATGATGTGATGGGGTGTGTCATGTGTGTGATATGATTTCTCCGAACTTAAGTTATAAGATTGAATTAACTCAGCATATGTTACTCAGTTTTATTAAGGAAATAATGTTCATGAAAACAAAGAAACTATACCTCTATAAATTAATACATAAAGGCTAGATTGAAGTTGAGACCGTCCCACGCTACTCGATAGTCCCTTAGGGTATTAGCATCGGGTTATATTTCCACTTAATCCACTTCGTTATAATTAATCCTTATTGTATACCACAAAAGTTTGTCTGTTAATGTCACTATTATAAACAATAGAGAAATAAATAACATGACATTCGACATAAGGAATGATGACTACAGTTTAACAAAGAATAATGTAAGTTACTGTGATATTTCGTTTCGTTGAAGACTTACACGCAAGCGAAGCCGAGAGCGCAAGCTATCTACTATAATTTGGGTTTAATGGTGATCTATACGTTTGTAAATTGAACCGATGCGCCTAACTGTTATCTGCATTCTACGATGTCATAAATCTTTGTCTAATTCTACCATCGATCACTATGTAAGTTCCGTTGTTCCGACGTGAGCGTCATTACAGCTGGTGCTATTACTATCTGTAAAAGGTCGATCTTGTCTATGTGTTAATCCAGGACATGAACTACCCGTGCGCAAAATTTCATCCAAATCCGTTTAGTTTTTTCTGCGTTTCCTTCTAACAAACATACAAACATTTTCACAAACTTTCGCATTTATAATATTGGTACGCGTAAGATAAGATACAGTGAAATCCGGTTTTAACTTTGAAGGCCACCTAATTAAGTCGCTATATCCGATAGTCGTTATAATCGATACTTTTCTTCTATAAGTACATGTATTTGCCGGACCTTACCATTTAGTCGTTATAACGGATGTCGCTATAACCGTTTTCTACTGTATCTATATTAATATTATAAAGCTGAAAAGTTTGTTTGTTTAGTTGGACGCGCTAATCTCAGAAACTACTAAACCGATTTGAAAATTCTTTCACCAATAGAAAGCTAAATTACTCCTGAGTGCTATAGGCAAATTTTTATCCCGGAAAAACTTTGTCACGCGGGCGGAGCCGCTAGCAATACTAGTTTGTTATAAACCTTATCGTTTCATCACGTCAGTACCTCGGAATGGTGTTTACAATACTCCGGTAAATCATAATATCAAGTTTTTTAATTCAAGCTGTATTCGTACATAGTTCCAAAAAGTCACAGTTTGATTCACGTAAACCTCAAATTCAAACCCTCATATTTAATACACGCACCAGACCAACAGGAATGTTAATAAAATATACGCCAAACTAAATTATACCTCAATATGTTGGCATTAAAATTCCCGCGGGCTATTAATTTTCTAAGCGTGCTCTTGCGAGGGGCGGTCGCGCTCGCGGCGCGGCCCGGGTTCGAATCCACGTGGCGCGCAACTAATTACAGTTTCCGAGAACTAAATTAAAGGAACTATTCGTGGCGCGTCTTCGACGAATGGGCCATGGGGCCCAGCCGATTTATCGCTACGAAGCGATTGTCTTTGTGAATTCGATATCAGCTTGGCGATCTAGCGAAGTTGAAATTGGTATGAAGTTAGTATTGCAGAATGTCCCAAAATTAATAAACTTTGGCCAGTAAAAAATATTCTTATTTACTACGACAAAGGCTCGGCATGACCTAAAAGGCTTGGCTTTCTGAGTCAGTCGGGCTGACTTACACTGCAATTTAAATATATACTGCGTTTTATAGAAATATCGTAGTTTTATATGTCTTCGATTTATCCGTATATTAAAATCGCTTTTGAGCGATTGTCGCTTGGCCCTGGATGTGAATCCACAACCCACCAACAAACGGATTGCGTAATTTAAACCGTAATGTCACATAAAAAGTCTGCCAATCATTTACGTTAAGAAACACGTTTTTGACAGACAGACAGGCACCGAGTCTATTCAGAATTTTACATTTAGCACAAGACGCTAAAAATATGAAACGAATGCAGTTTTTTAAAGCTTTGAAACAAAATTTATGTTATTTAAAATTTACTGTAGGATTTCGATTTATAAAGAGATATTGCTGGCTGGTTAACTATTATTAGAGTCGAAGAATGTAATTATTATCCAACTATTTTAAAGATAAGTCTATTTACGTGTTCGAAAGTTGAACACAACTACTGTGCATGCATATTGCCTATGAAAAAAATTGTCTACACTCTACACCATGACTAAACTTTCAATTTCCTTCAAAATGCTGTGTTCAATCCACGTAGGCTTTATGAATTTTGACCTTTAAATATATTTAAAACATTATTAACATAACTCCAGACACTAACAGCCCTACTTTGTCATAACAAAGAAAAGACATTTTCGTCACAAACAAACTCGAAAGGCACGAGTGAGATTACGAACTCCGTAACACAGGCCGTTGGCCCACAATAGATATTCCTGAGAGGTCCCGCGGGGGTGTGCGCGGGGAGCACGGGCGCGGGGGGGAGGGAGCAGGGCCGAGACCTCAACCACGCCTATCATCCTCGGAACATTAATCTGCTGACAGGGCTGGCGATGCTTTGGACCTCTTCCGACTCAATGTAGAATGAAAGCTAGTTAATGTGGGAATAATATTTATAATGCCCAGTACATCCTTCTATTAATATTAATGTAAAAGTCTATAAAGATGTATGACTGGATGTATGCAAGCTTATGCATGAACTCCTACAAGGATTTGAATCATTAGAGATACAGCAAATAGTTGATTTATAGGCTACATCTTATCTCGGAAAATGTACAATAGGAATCTAAAATAAAAATTCCAGAAACGGACTTTGACGACAGCAGCACTGCAAGCAAACAAAGCTTACATGCTAACCTAAAAGAAAAAAAAACATAAAACGCAAACAGGCACTCTACAATGTGTCCTGTAAGAAAGGGTTGTTAAATATAGAGCTTCGTGCTCATAACAATACAGCCGTTTACCTAAAGAGATATTACATCCCTTGGGAATTAATAAAAAATCTAGTGTTATGTAAGATAATCCTGTGTAATTTGGTTGAACCTATTTGTTGTCTGTCAGCCAGTCTAATCACCGTGCAAGTTTGTTTGTAGGAGGTACACTCTTTAATAAAAGATCGTGGGTATTCGAAATTCTTTCAATAATAGAAAACTACATTAGACCTAAGGAGTTTTGTTACATCTTGTTCTGATTTGATTACTTTGTTCGGAAAAACGCAGCGCACGGACGGTGCCGCGGGCAAAATCTAGTCGGTAATAAAAGGAATTCGATTACTGATTCTGTTTTTTGCTACGGGGTCTTTGGTTTTATTGGGCTATCAAAACTATCGAATCGTCAGTGGACCGTTATATACCTATTTATTTTTATTCCTTTATAGAGTCAATATCAAAATGATGTGCTGAAACAACTAATTTTATTATTCTTTTAAAGCGCTTGAGTTGGTTTGTAATATATTAACATTTATAATTGATCCTATTCACAAAATAAACGTTACGAATTAAAAATTAGGCAATCCACCTAATTCACTAAGGCAAAAAGTTATCTCGTAAACTGTGTTAGGTACAAAAAAAGCTTTTAATTTTACCCTGAATCGTGTCTCTTGACAATTATTTTTACCTAAATTAAAAAAAATACTTGTAAAAGTTGGCATCCCTGTGATGATGTAGATGAAAAACTCGGTCCGAGCGATATTGATGTGGACATGCACCGCTAGCGATGTAACGCGACACCGCCCGTAAAACGTCTCCACAATCTTATAAAACGTCCGTCAAAACGAAAACAATATGCGGCGGGTTTTCGTGCCTTGCTCTGATTACAATGCGATCAAAATGAATTGTTATTTGTTAAGTGGGTACTTTATTTTATTTATTCAGCTACCCGCGGGGCGCCATTATGAGCCGAAGGTGATGCACTCAATAAAAATTCAAATAGGTAATGTTTATTCATTATATTTTGCGAAGAATATTAATTTGGATTCAATATATTCTTATTTTTCAAATCAGTATAACTGAAATTAATTTTTAGACCATAAAAGTAAAATATTACAATACAAACTAATGATTGATAAGTTTTTAACAACGCCATCTGTTATAGTACATAGTAACTAAATGTTCTATCATTTTATGTTATTATCATAACACATTTATTAACCATTTATTGCGTTTTACTGCCGCTAGATGGCAATATAATTATATTAAAACACGGAATTTTCAATTTTATTTTAATATCACGCACGCACGCTCTCTCACTAACACCTTTTATCCCCGAAGGGGTAGGCAGAGGCGTAATTAATGCACCCACTTTTCGCCGTGTGTATTTCGTCCCATGATGTGATAGGGGGCGAGCCTATCGCCATATCGGGCTCAAATTTCAGACTCCGGGCTGATACTGAATAGAAAACTCCAATATCACTTTGCCCGACCTGGGGATCGAACCCGAGACCTCAGAATTGCAGTCGTACCGTAATATAACTGCGCCACAGAGGCAGTCGAGGTATTTTTATAAATAATCAAGAATAGAATATTTTAGTCTATAAACAAATATTGCACATATTATTTTATAGGCATTTTGTTTTACTGCATTGAATGACGAGACGAGCGTGCCGTTCGCCTGATGGTAAGCGATACGACTACCCATAAACAGTACCCAGCAACACCAGCCAGCACCTTGAGTTACAAAGTACTGTGTGGCATTCCACTGCGCTCGTCATCCTGAGCCATAAGATGTTAAGTCTCATTATGTCCAGTAGTTACACTGGCTACAATGTCCTTCAAATCGAAACACAACAGTGCATGCACACTGCTGCTTGACGGTGGAAATAGACATTGCGGTGGTACCCACCCAGAGGGACTCTTACATATGAGAGACCTTCCACCAGTAAAATTCGATACTGACAATCCGACTACATTCTTGTCCTCCAAAAGTAGCCCCAAATACTGCAAAGTCATGTTAAAACCACACAAGAAGGTGATATTAATTTAATTGTTTAGTTGGATTCTCTAACCTTAAAGTTCATTTAACATGGCAATGTGCTAATCGATCTAAAAATTGTTACACCAAGGACTTCGTTATACCACAACTAGGTATTCGGTCACGTCAAAGTAACTTCGATGCTTTGGTTGGATATGAGGAATATTACATTTTTCTCTTACTTAAATGGTGTAGCGAACGTACAGCCCAATTGCGGCATTGAAATTCTGTCTGTATTTTATATCCTTCCCTACATTTAGGCATTAAGAAAAATTTCTTTTACATGATACATCAAATATTAATCCGTCCTTTTCTATGAGTATTAACATTTTAAAACTTTTTATCTTTTTACAGTAACATTGCACTTACTCTAAATGAGAATAAATAAATAAATAAACATAGTATGTATGAGTGTATGCCTTTCTATGGGAATGGCAAAAGCTGCTTCTTCATAATCATTATTTATGTACTTGTGTCATAAATACTTACTGTTGAAGGTTTTATATATTGCACCAATTTAGTGCTGGCTGATTTTAATCTGTCTGTATGTTGTTTCCATAACGATGATCAGTAACAAGAAAATTGTTCTTGCCGTTATACATATTCGATGTAATGAAAACTCTGCTAATAGCTAATAAATAATGTAACCCAATTACGATACGTTTTAACAGGTTATGGGCCCAGAACGCAAGTAAGCGGAAAGTATTAAGTTATTGGGGAACCGTTAAAAATGAACCAAAACTGCATAGAAAAGTTGAACGGCGTAAATTATGATACTTGGAAAGTGCAAGTACAGGCAGTACTCACGAAAAATCAAGTATGGAAATACGTAAATGGTTCGTTACCTAAGCCGGACACTGAAGTAGAAGCGAGCGCATGGTCTGACAAAGACGATATGGCAAAAGCTGATTTAGTTATGGCGATGTGTCCAGGTGAACTGAAACACATTAGAGGGTGCGACACTTCGCACGATATGTGGAGGAAACTGGAGAAAATTTATTCATCTAAAGGACCCGTAAGAAAGGCAAGTCTCTTAAAAAAATTAACATTGAACCGTATGAAGGAAGAAGATGATGTACAAAGTCATTTGAATAATTTCTTCGAGGCCGCAAATATGTTAAGCGATATGGGTGTAGAAATACACGATGACATGCTATCAATTTTATTATTGTATAGCTTACCAGAAAGTTACGAAAACTTTAGATGTGCTATGGAGAGCAGAGACGAGCTACCGAACGTTGAATTGCTTAAAATTAAAATATTGGAGAAGGCAAGCACAAGTGTCAATGAAACTAAAAATATTGAAGGAGCCATGTATGCGAAAAGAAAGGGATTTAAACGGGACTCGAAAACTAAGCAACAAAATACAAAGAGTTGTAAATTTATGTATAAATGCTTCAAATGTCATGAGTTTGGACATAAAGCTTCAGAGTGCAAGATGAAGCGAAACAATGATGACGCAAGATGTGTCACGGATTTATACAGAGAGGACAGTACTTTTGATATTCTTTTTAGTTGTGCAAATTTTTCGAAATGTTTACAATTTAAAAAGAATGACTGGATCCTCGATAGTGGCTGTACTTCGCATTTGTGTAACGATTTAGATAAATTTACTGATAATTTTTGTATTTTACAGGATAAATTAAACCTAGCATCAAATCTGTCAACGGATATAAAGGGCAAAGGTGACGTAAGGTTGTCAGCATCATCAGGCAGGAGGCTAACTTTTCAAAATACTTTGTTTGTACCAGATCTTAGGAGCAATTTGCTATCAGTAGCGAGAATTGCGGATAACGGGTATGAAATTCAATTTACTAAAGATAGGGCCTGTATAAATGATGTGAGTTCAGGTAAAACTGTGATGACAGCTGAACGTGTAGGAAATCTTTATCTTTTTAAAGGGCTGGGTGAACAAATGTGTTCTTTTGTTGATTCAATCGATATAGTGACTTGGCATCAGCGTATGGGTCATTTAAATGGTAAAGATCTCTTAAAACTATTAAACCATTGCGGATATAATACGAAAGGGGCAGATTTGAGAAAATTATCCAACTGTGATGTATGTGCTAAGGGAAAAATGAGTTCGTTACCATTTTCGAGATCGGGTGGACCGTGTAATGAGTTATTACGAATTGTACATTCCGATGTGGCAGGTCCTTTTAAAACGCCTTCGATTGGCGGAGCAAAATACTTCGTGACATTTATCGATGACAGTTCTCGATGGTGTGAAGTATATTTACTCGGACGGAAGAGTGCAGTTTTCAACGCATTTAAGCTCTATAAAAATTACGCAGAAAGATTGACAGGTAAGAAAATAAAATTCCTTCAATCTGATAATGGTGGTGAATATCGGAATCGTGAATTTGATGAACTTTTAAAGAACGAAGGTATTCAAAGAAGGTTGTCGATTCCAAGGACTCCTGAAATGAATGGAGTCAGTGAACGCAAAAATAGGACTTTAATTGAAATGGCTAGATGCATGTTATTATCTTCCGGTTTATCTGTAGGTTTTTGGGCGGACGCTGTTGTAACTGCATGCTATGTACGTAACCGTTGTCCGACTAGCAGCCTAGGTGGTGGCATCCCATTTGAAAAGTGGACAGGCACTTCTGTGAACTTGTCAAATATACAAAGTTTTGGGACGAAAGCTTATGTTTTGGATAAGACACCAGGAAAGGATAAATTTGATGCACGTGCCAGAGAGGGAGTATTAGTAGGTTACCCTCGATCAACTAAAGGATATCGGGTTTGGATACCATCTGAACATAAAGTCATTGAAGCTCGTGATGTTAAATTTGTTTTAGGTGAGAAGACAATGAAGAATCATGAGGAGATTGAATTAGAAGTTAGAGACACACATTATAGAGAAAAAGATCCAGTTGTTGCAGATGTGTATATACCCAACCAAGTCTTGTTTGAAACCCCTTCAGGTGCTGGAGACCAAATGAATGAGAACGATCGTATAGTCGCTATACCACATACAGTAGAAATCGACTGCAATGGCAGTGGAGATGTTCGTGGTGGAAATATACATTCGGAAGAGGTCGAGCAAGTAGGTGAAGATAATAGGAGACAAGTTATCTTGAAAAGAGGTCCAGGTAGGCCAAAGTTAGTAAAAGGAGAAACTGGACGTCCCAAGAAGGTATATAATATGGTAGAAGTAGAGGTACCAACTCAGGAATCGGAACAACTTGGACAGAGCACATTGAGACAATTTGGAGAGACAGACCGACAAACCAACAACGAAGAAATGCAGGATAGTGAGAATCAGGATGAAAATGATGAAGAATTTTTCTCTGCAATGGCTGAAATATCTGTTGAGCAAGCTTTATCAAGCGACGATCATGAAGAATGGCGGGAAGCAATTCTATCAGAAATCAAAAGTTTAGTAAAGAACGAGACGTGGGATATTGTTAAAAAGCCAAGGGATCGGAAAATTGTAGGCTGTCGTTATGTCTTGACGACGAAATTAAACGTCGATATGACAACAAAGAAAAAGGCTAGATTAGTAGCAAGAGGATTTAGTCAACGTTATGGTATAGATTACCATCGAACGTTTGCGCCAGTAGCGCGACTTGAAACGATTAGACTACTTATTGCACTAGCTGTAGAACTAAACCTGGAAGTCCATCAATTGGATATAAATACTGCGTATTTAAATGGACGACTCGATGAAGAGGTATACATGCAAATACCGACAATATTGGAGGAAAGTTTGATTACGCTAATCCAAAGGGAGAATGTAAGTTCCGCAGTTAGGAAGCGTGCTAAGAAAATGTTAGTCGACCTTAAAGCTGGAGGCAACGCCTGTTTATTGAAACGTTCGTTGTATGGCTTGAAGCAAGCGGGACGGCAGTGGTATATCAGACTAGATGAGAAATTGCGCCGAATGAACTTCAAACCAACTGTAAACGAGCCGTGTCTTTATCACCAGCGGAAGGAAGATGGAACCATTTTGATAGTAGTTATATATGTTGACGATATTTTAGTAGCTTCAGATAATCTTATTTTGATACAGGAATTTAAGAAAGATTTAGCTGCTGAATTTGAACTGAAGGACTTTGGACCAGCGAAATACTGTTTAGGTATAGAAATAGAGAAAAAGAATGGTGAAATAAGTCTGTCACAGCGAAAATATATTCAAGATGCTTTGAATAGATATGGTATGGCGGACTGCAAGACTGTATCCACACCCTTCGAAGTGGGATTGAATTTTGCAGTACCAAGGGATCATCGTGAAAATGATAAGGAAAAGGAACCGTGGCCATATCGCGAACTCATAGGAACACTCATGTACCTTAGCGTAGGTACAAGACCCGATATATCTAATACGGTTTCTAAGTTAGCTCAGTTCACGACCTGTCCAAATCATACACATTGGATTTCGGCTAAGAGGGTTCTTCGATATTTAAAGAAGACAATTGACTACCGATTGACATTTCGTAAGACAGGGAAATCGTTAATAGGATATTCAGATGCCGATTGGGGTAATTGTTTGATCGATAGGAGATCATACTCAGGCTACGCGTTTATGTTAGGAGGAGCGGCTATTGCTTGGCGATCTCAAAAGCAAAGAACTGTAGCTACATCTTCAACAGAGGCCGAGTACATTAGTGCTAGCGAGGCAATGAAAGAAGCTCTCTACCTTAGTAGTTTATTGAAAGAGATAGGATTAGATAGCTTATCGAAAACTGTCGTTTATGCTGACAACCAGGGAGCTATATATCTCGCAAATGATCCTGTGTATCATGCTCGTAGCAAACACATAGATATAAAATATCATTTTATCAGGGATGTACTCAAAGGTAACGCTATAGCGATGAAATACGTGTCGACAGATCTGATGGTAGCTGATATCCTCACAAAGGCTTTGCCTGTTTGTAAGCATTATAAATGCATGGTAGGTTTGGGGATGGTGTAGCTAAATTGAGGGGGCGTGTTGAAGGTTTTATATATTGCACCAATTTAGTGCTGGCTGATTTTAATCTGTCTGTATGTTGTTTCCATAACGATGATCAGTAACAAGAAAATTGTTCTTGCCGTTATACATATTCGATGTAATGAAAACTCTGCTAATAGCTAATAAATAATGTAACCCAATTACGATACGTTTTAACACTTACGTGCTTATACAAAATGCCTACTAATCTATAATGGAACGATAGTTTCGAGAAAATTGAAGTTTTGTAAATATAGTTTTCTTTTCACTCTATGTGATTTGAGGTAAAACTAAGATGACTTTTTCTTAAGTTTTTTGACATGTTTTAAAAAATATACCGCTATTTGGTTATATTGTTCATTGGATGTGAATTTTTTATCTCATGCCATATAAATCAAGTTTACGATATTTTTTGAGATACGGCTTTTGAGGTTAGCACGGCAGAATAGTTACATCACACAGAATGCTTTACCTACTCATATAATACATTAGGGCCTGTTTCACATGTTTAACCGCTTATGTAGATAGTACTCATTTTATTATCATTTATTTGGGAGCATAGCTTAGAGCTTGACTTTTGTATTTGGTCGGCTTTACATTCATGTGACGACTAGCATTTATCAACAAGCGATGAAATTGGCTACAAACATGCTATAAAATATCTTTGGAATATATTACAACTTATATTTTGTTAATAATTATTTTCTACCTTTTACTTTTTACACCTAAGCAGTGTTCAAATAATCCAATATTTTACCGATAGATGGTGTCATTTTAAACTTTCACCACCATGTATTGATATCAAACGGATTGAACACCCGGAGTTGCCTTTCTGGTTCTACGATGTTTCCCTGTGCTGTTTTAACTAAATAAATCCCACGCAGTTCAGTACTAACACCGTAACCCACCACAGCCTCCCTTCCATCACATTTATCGTCCACCAAAGACCCCCAGTCCGAGCACTCGCGTCCGACCAGGGCAGTTTCATTCAAAATGGACTTCGCGTACACCTTCCAAGCTTGAGAATGGTCACATTCTAGAGACACTGTAGCATTCCTACACTCGGGCTGAGTTCCTAAACCATTTACATACACATCCACATCTGCAACGGGCTCTTCAACTCCCAAAACACCAGCACTTGAGTGCACCACCTGTGTGAAGGCAGCATCGCTTGCATCTATTCGGTACTTAGTCTTACTAAAGCAAGGCTTGGCTGGATCCAGAGCAGTTATCAGACCAATTTTAGTATCTAATTTGTTCCTGATCATCTTCCCCGCTATTCCGACAACATGAGCACCCAGACTGAAGCCTATAAGATGCGCAGAGGGTAGATTATAGCCGTTTTGATGGAGTTTCTTTAGGAAACTGTAGAGAGCCTGCGCTAATGACTTGACTCTGGATGCGGAGGAGACGTAGCCGCGGCAGAAGGCTAGCCGCGTGTCCAATACTAAGATTATTGGATGTTTTGTGAGCAGAGCTTTGACAATCGTTTGAGAAGACTCGTCAGAGGGGGTGTTCAACCAGCCCGGCACGTACAACACCAGCTGAGAGGCGTCAGCGCGAGTCTTGAGGTGTGCCTTCGCAACGCGGTAGGTGCGCTGTCCGCTCTTGGTGAACTCCACGATGTCGAGGTTCGGAGACTCCGCGGTGTACTGTCGGGAGAAGAGGATGTCCACAGGGAGAGCGTCGCCTGGAATGACATACATACATTTTTTGTGTATATAATAGAGATATTATATAGTTAGTTAGTATAGATACAGAATATTTATTAGTATTTTAAAGTTTTTTTGCACTTTCTTAAGTGTGTTGCGGAATCCATTTGATTTAGTTTTTAGCCTCTTTCGAGGAGATATAATTCTGGGCCAGTTGCGTTAGATAAAGTGACAAAAAGTGTTGCCTGACCTGATAATCGAGCTCTGGACTTCGTATGAGGTCCTGACCTCTTAGAAGGAAGATAAACTTCAAAAACAATTTATTTACGTCATCATCATCATCTGCCACACGACGTCTACTGCTGAACATAGGCCTCCCCATAATATAACAAAATTGCAAAGGCTGTCTGTAGACTTATTTACGCATTATGTATTTACGCGGTTGCATGAATTTCAATAAGATCTGAAAATTCAATAAAACTTTGATAAGCATATTAGGCAAGCATATACAAGAAATAATTGCAAAAAGTCAATGTAACAAGAATAATAATATCGAATCGGTATTAACATGTGCAACCACGAAGAAAAGATCTCTTCTACTAATGAAGGATTGAACAACGACGACAAAAAAACATAGAATTTTAATGTAGAATAAGAGGGAGCCGTCGGCAATGCCATTCAATTACAATTTTATGTAAATAATATGTGAGTATAACTTATTCAGATGCATTTTAATTTTGCTCAGTATTTTGATGAATATTTTAAAAGTCATTTGGAATTTAAATGACATAATATTTTATTTTAACTACCCCGTACGGTTTTAATAAATAAATTAAAAAGTGCTACCGCACGGACATTTTCAAGTTTTAAATATAAATTGATTGAAATATAAACAGTATAAAAACTAAGCCTCAGAATTTAAATGCCATAAAAGCCAGCACGAAAAAGTAAGTCTTAACTTTACACTAAGATAGCAGGTCATGTCGTGGCTATCAATTTCTGGGGGCAATCCAAACAAAATGTTTGTAAACCATACACTGTCTTAGTGTGAGAATCGAACCCGGAGCTTCGTTTGACAGCCGACTCATCGTAATTTGCGCTTTGAGCGGAGATCCGAAATTGAAACCCGAACTTTTAGTGATGAGAAATAAGTTAATATAGTCTGGAGGTTTTACCAATTTTAATTAGATTACCTCTATATATTTTTATCCGATTGCAGAAGGAGGGTAATATTTGTTTTGGTCCGCAAATTAGTTAAAGTAAGGAAGAAGGTGACGCGTAGAGTGATCACCTGATCGTTCACAGGGAGAACGCAGAAGTATTAAGCTTCCAGATAAGTACAAATACTGATTAAAATATTTATTGGAAGAAAGTTATTTAACTGTATAGTGTGTAGATACTGGTTTACATACAGGTGGTTGTCTTATGTATAAAGCTTGAAAACTCAACAGCATGGACTGCATTTTTCCACATATTCACATCACCTTTTCACTATAAAGACTACACACAAAAGCCTCATAATCACTGCACTAATCACTTTAAAAACTTCTAAAATATTATCTGACAAATGAACACTTGAAACTATTTCCATCTAATGATATATCATCCCTAGGGAGCTCACAACATACAGGTATCACTAGCGGCGCGGACGAGCTCATCCAGCTTGGCGTTGAGGATGGGCGGCAGCAGCGCGGAGAAGTCCTGCAGCTCGGCGCCGGCGAGCAGCGTGGCCAGCATCAGCACCAGCAGACACCGCACCATCGCGCCCCACGCCGCTTACATAACTGTTACACCACTACACGATATTTGTATGATACCCTTGGGCCGTAGAGGTGTAGCGTTGTCGATAATGCCAAGTGTCGATATCATTTAGCATTCATGAAGCAATTAAATATATTATGTACGTGAAAAAAATATGCATTGTTATTATTTACTGACCTAAGTCAATTAATTATATTAATTTTATGACATAAAATAAAAAAAAAACTTGATACCTAATTTCTCTAAGACTATTATTTACATACATACATATACTTACATACATAAATACTAGCATAACAAAAAAATATAGGCCGACACGTAAGTGATCGATGACGCATGTCGCGTCGTCGTCGACGTTATATCAGGATCTAACAGCAATCAGGAGTGGACACTTTAAAATTAAATAAACATTTCGTGAAACGTCGGTGAAATATTAATTCATCGCAGCACATCACTACCCGGCGTTAGCGGCGCGCGACCTTCACCTCGGCGCATCTCGATTCAGTTTTATGCAGCACTCAGCTATGGACAGCGTCTCTCGGGGGAAATAGCAGGGGTATTGGTTTCAGGAAGGAGAAGGGAAGGTTTGCGTTTGCAGAATATTTGTTTACTTGGTAGAATGGTGAATGGGTTCCTGAAGATGGTTTACTAAACTTTTAAGATTGGGGTAAGTTTAATGTGAAACGAAACGTTTCACGCAGTTATATCTTTTTGAAAAGCGACATTTTCCTTATTAATTGAAAGCAAACTAGCGCTGAAATTTTCTTTTGTTTGTCGCGCACTAAGGATAACTCAAACTACGATGATAGATCTGGTTCATATATAGTCTTAGAAAGAGATTAAAGACTAGACACCCAATCAAGTCCATGCGTCATCAATGTCTTTTTTGTAATTCCAGAAGTTTCTCGAAACATAAATAAATACAAATAACATAGTACCACTGGCATCTTGCCGATCGTTCTTGGTCATTTCTTGTCCTTGATCGCGGCCGTAATTTTGTAGAGTCAGGAAAAAACATATGCAAATAGATGTATGTAGTGAACGAGGAAGTGTTATTTATATAAATACTTCATAATCACATGCAAAGTCATAAAATTACAGATCAAAGTCAGTGTAACAGAACGATATTTGTACTTTTTTATGCAAATGAATGACGAAATGAATCGGCATGTTGATGGTGCGATGCAAGACCACCCTGCATACTATTACTAGAACTTAGCACTCGGAATTTTGAATTTTATTACTGTATGAATGTCACTGCAATATGAAATTTTCCTACAAGGAAGCACTTTATAAGTACGTCATATTCAGGAAGCCTAACTTAATGTAAATCACTGTTTAAAACAAGTTATAATCTCATCTTCCTTATATATACAATTGTTATTACATGCATTGCATTGTCTAATTTAACTTTAAAACCTTTTACTAAATCTTATTTTGCAGTGTTACAACACGGAACTTCCGTGTATATCTAGTATTGTGCATCATTACGGCAGATTACTGAGTATGAGTCCTGCAGTTATTATGATTATTTATATTAAAACACATACTTACATACACACTCACTCCTTTTATCCCCGAAGGGGTATGTAGAGGCGAAACTAAAGAACCCACTTTTTGCCATGCGTATTATGTGCCATGATGTGATAGCCGATAGGGGGCGAGCCTATCGCCATATTCTAGTTCACTGTCTAGTTGCTGCGTTCGGAAGCAATGGTAGTTTTTAAATTGGTCAGTAGCCAATTTAATTTAGGACACTCCGGTTTACCAACCATTTACAGTGTAGGAATCTTCCTTGAAGATCTCTTTAATATAACGGTTTGAACTCTGAATATAAGGAATGCATAAGATACTCATATTTTGGTCGTTTCCCTTTTCAACTTTTTGTTAATAAAATTATCACATCTATCTACCAGAGCTTATTTATAATGTTAATTTCTTTAAAAGCGAAATGACGAGAGAATGCGCGACCAATCTTTGTAATAATACATCTCGGTACTTTAGCAGGTTATTTTATTTGTTCATTTAATCCGACTGTAGGTCTGCAGTGTACACAATGGGATGCGGCCTCGCCACCGTTTGTGCGTGTTATTAACTCAGAGATAATTGTAACTTAGCGATGGCGAATTGGTTACATCAATGATTCAGTCAACAGGACTGATTGTTTGTTTTTTTTTTATCGTGGGGAAAAACGCGTTATCGCTACCACCACTGGGGGGTGAGTGGAACGGTTATGTTGGTTTCACACAGTTTTACGGCCTAATCGACACTCGGGAGTATAGCATCATCCGAGCGAGCATTGGACCGAGTCCCTAACATAGCACAGCACATAGATCATAGCACACGATTAATCTAGCCTCTGCTGATAGTTTATCACAGAATTCAGTACAAACAGGTAAAATAATCCTCAACTTAAACTTAAACCAACTTAAGTCCTCAACCACGCACAATTTATTATAGGATTCTCAAAGTATTTGCGGTATTATCTTCATCATTTTATTATCAAAGTTAAACGCACATAATTTGACAGATGTGGCACACAGAGATACAGGTGACAAGTGAGCGCGTTGCTCGTTAAACTAGTGTTACCTCTTCGTCACATTTAGCTTGTTATTATTCTGAGGTCACACTAATTAATTGGGATATGATTAACTAGGTATTGCTCGCGACTCCGCTCGCGTGAAAGACCTTTCTAGTATACATTCCACTGGGTATCTACGATTTCCTGTATGACAATGTGAAACTACGTCTATTTATGTGTCTTTCGTCCAGAGGGATGCGGCGTGTTTTGAAGTTTAGAAGGGTGTCATATTTTTTGAACTGAGTATCGAGAAACTCGGAGCTACAGAAGATACAGCCAAACTGTCTTTATAAGTAAATCTGCAGGTCTTACGTTGTGAAGACAATATATATATATATATTTTATTGCATTTAATGACGGGACGAGCATGCCGTTCGCCTGATGGTAAGCGATACGATCACCCAAAACAGTGCAACACCATTCAGCACCTTGACTTACAAAGTACTGTGTGGCAATCCACTGCGCTTGTCATCCTGAGACATATTAAGATGTTAAGTCCCATTATGTCCAGTAGTTACACTGGCTACAATGCCCTTCAAACCGAAAAACAACAGTGCATTCACACTGCTGCCTGGGGTAGAAATAGACATAGCGGTGGTACCCACCCAGACGGACTCTTACATATGAGAGACCTAATACTACCAGTAAATAAAGCCAGGTCTCTACTTCTCCAGTAGGTATACTTCTCGATTCTCATCATTACTTCTCCACATCACTTTAACATACCTCCTATCATCTACGCGCTATTTATTCTCCTCCTTCCTTATAGTATTTCCTCCACATAAGAAAAGAAAGAAAAGTAATTTATTTGTAATTTTTCTCTTTTCATTTCAACTTAATGATCTTTATGAATACCATCACGTTTTCCTATAGGGATACTAAATAAAATATTTTCTTATATCAAAAGATGCACGTTTAAATTTGATGAGTTAACAGTCCCACAAATAACTTTTATGTACTTGTGTTTTTATTTCATCACATTAAATTTAAAATACGACATGTAGACGATAAAATAGGTATATTAGGTACATGTTTTTGTATATTGTGTTATTAAATTTTTCTGTCATACGCTTCGGTTTTAGGAATCTTTAATTCAAAATTAATATGAACCACAATGCAGACAAAAAAATAATTTGATGGTTCGTTAATGTTTCGGGCCTTGGTTTTCTAAATCTTTCCCAGTTTCTACATTACAGAACCTTCATCTAATATTTTTAATTACCACTTGGCGGTTTTCTTACTGCTCTTTATATCCGGGTTTTTAAACATAAAATTGCTTCTTAAGTATTTTAGGTGGATGCAAAGGTCACTGAGACTGCCGTTTAATGGATGTTGTGATAAACATCATCATTCAATTTGGTTTAAAACATGATTTTGTTACGAAAACGATGCAATCCCGCCAAGACATCAATGAAGGGTGAAATTTTTCGAGTGACCACCTTAGTATTTTGAAGAGCAGTATATTTTTATACTTCCGTATATATTATAAGATATGTCGGCTTTTTGAATATGACGTAATTAATTTTTTAGATTGTATGTGAGGGCTAATGTAAACCTATATCCGATATATAATTATCTATGCTTCCAAATAAATGATAATTAAATAATTATAACCTACATTAGCTGTTTAATATGATAACTGTCAAATACATTTTACCGGAAACCTGTGAAATAGGCTCTTAACATCAACCGAATTATTCAAGTATTACGAAATATAATATAATATTTAAACATCTTATTTACGTGTGTGTAAATGTAAACAATACAAACAGTGGTAATGTCACGGTCTTATTCGACGCGTAATCTGCCGAGCGAGAGCGAACGTGCCTTCACATTGATTACGAATAGATCACATATAGTCACGACCGTATCCTCTGAGGGGTAGGTAGCGCTTATTATTGGCACTTCCGCCTGTTGCATCAATAGTATTATTCACTAGGTGTTGCTCGCGGTTTCGCCCGCGTGAAAAACCTTTCCTACTACAAAAGTTCCTAAAACACAATACGCCATTTACTTAAAGAATCAGATAAAAATTATCCATTATTTCCCTTAGGAGCATATTACCCGGGTAAAAAGTAGCCTATGTGTTAATCCAGGACATAATCTAACCGCCCGCCAAATTTCTTCTAGATCCGTTTAGTTGTTCCTGTGATTACTTCTAAGAAACATACAAACATTTTTACTAACTTTCGCATTTACAATATTAGTAAGATAATATTAATTTTCATTATTTTCACGCCCACATTAAGTTAAATGTAAACTTAAATTAAGTACCAATACTTCCTTGATTTTTTTCGCCGAGCAATACGCGAGATATATTCCAAAATAAAGAATATCAAAGCTTGTGTAAGACTTCACAACTAACTTTTAAGACTGTTTTGCAAAATGCAGGTACTTTGTAATTCAACGATTTCAGAAATACTATTGATTATATTATAATTTGTAATAGACAATGGGCGCGATAGGCGAGTGACCTCGTCTTATTCAATTTGAAAGCCAAATTAAAAATGAAAATAAGCAAAAATGATTAAAAAAATTGTCGAGTCATTGATTATAACTCGATTAGTCTGCGTTACATAAAAGATCAACAAATATCAAATTAGATTAGACGTTTGTAGTGAGGTTTGGTAATAGGTTAAGGCCAAGAGCGAGCATTATGAATGCTTGAAAACAAGTTTTAATAGTGCACGCGTCTGTTGTGATTTAATTATGCTATGAGTAATGCCATCATATCAACACTCTACTCTATAATTATTGCATTTACCAACAATTTTGGAGTTTTGTCCTTAAGAATAAACATGTAATAAGGAACTAACGTGAGTACGCTTTGTGTAATTGATTACGACACAACACTATCTATAACACATTACAGAAAAATGTTTGTCTTAATCTGGAGTTGGGAGTATGTTATAGATAGTAGGTACTTATTTATCATCATCAATCACATAAAGTCCACTGCTGACCATAAGCCTCCCCTAAGATTTCTAGACCGACCTGACAGAATTGGCCTGTATCCAGCTTGTTCATAATAATCAAGTCGTCTGTCCACCTTGCAAGTGGATGCCAACGTTGCGGTTGCCGGTCTCCATGCGAGAACATAGGTACTTACTTGTAATTATTTATTTTACATGACTATTCATTGCATTTACTACATATAATCTTGATAAAGTGTTTCTAGGTTCTAATTATTTTAGCGTCAAAAGATCTTCCGAGACAACGTAGGCTGACCTTAGTATACAGATGTAACTTTAGATACGATTATATTGTTTGTATTTTAAACGAGGTTAGTAAAAGTAATTTTCGATTGGAATGGTCCTGTCACTTAGAACAAAGGTAAGGTTAGGCATACTAAAATACTGAAATACTTAGAGCTAATTGCAAAGATAGCAAGTCTCTTTACTGCCTTTGATTTCATGTTCGGGCCCGATCACATGTAATCGTCACTACCATTTTGTTATCAGTAAGGATTCGTTTCGATTTCGTTCAAAAATAAGAATGTAAATCGCGATTTCCATAGAGAATCGCTAAATCGTAATATCGGTTTTTTATTCTTGTATTGATTATTTTGTTGCGATTCTTAATCGTGTGAATACTATACAAGTAAAACGGAAATTGATTAAATGAATTCGTCCACGTGCAAACGTGCCTCCATTTCTCAGGCTTAAAATTAGAGGTATCAATTCAACATAAAGTAAATAATATTTCATGTTTGGACTAAATTATGATGTTGACAATTCTTTTCTGCATTTTGTAGGTGAAGGAAAACTCGTCTATTATGCGTTATCATAATTTGCTTCGCGTGTATATCGGTTTTTGTGTTGTTCGGGGAATCTATCATGACAGAGGATTTAATTTAATGTTCCATAAAACGTCATTTATTTGCATATTTTTTTTATTTTTATGCAATTAAATGATAACAGAGAGAAGTAGTTGGGAATGGAACGGTCTGCCGAGACAATGTCCGTAGATTAAAAACCCAAGGCATACACCTCTGACTTTTCGAAGTTACGTGTGTATTATTTATCAATTATCGTCTGCTTTAACGGTGAAGGAAAACATCTTGAGGAAACCTGCATACCTGACAATTCTCCGTAAGAGTTTCGAGGGTATGTGAAGTCTGCCAACCCACACTAGGCCAGCGTGGTGGACTAAGGCCTTACACCTCTCAGTAGTAAAGGAGGCCCGTGCTCAGCAGTGGGCAGTATTTAATACAGGGCTGGTATTATTATTTATTATTATATGTGCATGTCGCTTGCTGGATAAGCAGCACGATCGCCCTTAAACAGTAGCAATACCCAGTATTTACATACATGTAATCCTCCTAGCCAGTTTCAGCCACGGCGGCCAATCTCAACGGAGATCAGCCAGGTACGCAGGAGATATTATAGTGCACAAGTGTGTGCGCAATACACAGGTGCACTCGCTATTCCTTCACTCTCATAGTCCGGTGAGACGGCAATCCGACATGACCGGAGAGAGATCAGGTGCAGGACCAACGGCTTTACGTGCTTTCCGAGGCACAGGGGTATCACACCGCCAATTTCCTGACTCCGAGCTGCGACTGAGTAATATTTAAGATGGAAAAACTCAGTCACAATGTTATTGGCTCGACCCGGGATTCGAACCCAGGACCTCAGCGCGCAAATCGTACTCGTAACGCGTACGCGATACAACTACGCCACCGAGGCAGTCAACACAACAAAACATACATACAAACAAAGACAATACATACATTACATACATACACAATACATACATTACATACATACAAAGCTATTGCCCTTTCAGGGGTAAGCAGAGGTGTGAGGTCCCATGTGATAGAGGCAGCCTATTGCCATTTACCGGCACAGGCGGGGTATTACCACTACGAGCCAGTAATTACCCTGGGTAGTATTATCCTTCGAAACTGAATATACCAGCACTAGCTTGTTTAACTTTAGTAAAAAGGTTCGTCAAACGATGAAAAAAACTTAACGCAGTTTGCCTTCCTAGCATCCCTTATCTCTCGAACAATTTCTAGACAACGTCTTCTTATTTCCATTGATAACATTTTATATAGTGACGTTAGTTGACGCTGTGATATTAAATAACGTTACCGTTTTTTGTAAAAAATGAAATAACTAAACCTTGATGCTCGTAACAGTTTTCAAAGTAAGTCTCAATTTTAAAACATTATTTTTTTATTTTTTTTTTATTGCATTGAATGACGAGACGAGCATGCCGTTCGCCTGATGGTAAGCGATACGACCACCCATAAACAGTAGCAACACCATCCAGCACCTTGACTTACAAAGTGCTGAGTGGCATTCCACTGCGCTCGTCATCCTGAGACATAAGATGTTAAGTCTCATTATGTCCGGTAGTTATACTAGCTACAATGTCCTTCAAACCGAAACACAACAGTGCATGCACACTGTTGCTTGGCGGTAGAAATAGACATTGTGGTGGTACCCACCCAGACGGCTTCTTACATAATGAGAGACCTACCACCAGTATAAAACATAACCTAACCTAACATAAAATAGACGTACAAATCAACACACTACAAATGCCAACTCTTGAAGCGTCTCTTTCAAAAGCCGTCGGTAGCGGCGACCTCCAGACGGCGACCACTTCTCTCAAGAGCTTATACAACTCATATCTGCGGAACTAATAACACAACATCGCCTTGTGGAGGCATGAGGCCAGTAGGTACTACTGCGTTATGGACTTATAAATATTACCAATCTACACTAGAAGCGGTTGTAGGTTTCTCAATGTTTATAAGAATGTGACTACTAAAAGTGTCTAATCTTAGCTTTATTCCGTGTGTCTAAACCTGTATTTATTTAAATTGTCAAATTGTAATTTTCATAAATGTGTCAATAGATGGTGTTATGTAAAAGTTACATCGCGATATCAAGATTCTCCTACCAATGTACTTAAGGTTTTGAAGTCAAGGAAATAAATGTCTTTCTCGCAAACTAAGTTTTATTTTAATTCACTGCTGGATATTTTGGGGACGTTGAACAATTGGTCCTTCGAGCCGGATCGGGATACGTCCAAAGCCTGAAAAGCAGGAGTCCACGGATTGCAACCATAGGAATTAGGAAGAACAACATCTTAAACTACGGGTGTAGTCCGCAGCCGGGTGAAAGAGAACATCTTCAGTAAGAAGACAGGACGCGGCAGCTCATACCAAGCGTGGAGCACGAGCCGACGTCCTACGTCACCTGTGCTTGAAGTATAGTCCATGCTGACGGGGTCACGAGATTGCTGTGTGCTTGAGGTGAAATGTGAGTACACGTCTATATTTTACCTGGAGAAGATCATCAAAATTAAATATTAACGTGTAATTTGCTTGGGAAATTTTGGACCTCTTCTAATACTGGAGTCCAAAAATCATGGAAAATTTAAGTAATTTACAATTTATCATTAACAATACTATAATAAAGGCAACGATTAACTTTAAGAAATCGCCTAAAGAAAGAATCACTACCTCTTATATTGAAAATAGATTGGAGAGCTTAGAGCGAAGTTGGACAACATTTTATGAAAATAATATTAAAATTATTTCGCAATTTACGTCTGCAGAGTTAAAGGAGTCCAGATACATTACACAAAATTTGTATGAAATAACGGAGGAATTGTATATAGACTACAAAACATATTTGAAAGAGGCTTTAAAAACGGTGAAACATAAATCTAATGAAGCATCAGAATGTGAATCCAAAAGTAATGCACTAAAATTAGCAAAAATTCAGTTACCTATATTTTCAGGAAGTTATTCTAGTTGGATTACCTTTCGGGATTTATTTGTATCTCTCGTTCATAACAACAGAGAATTGGATGATGTTCAGAAGCTTCATTATTTAAAAACTAATTTGTCAGGTGAGCCTCAAGGTCTTTTACGTTCTACTCCTATAACTAGTAATAATTATGAAATTTGTTGGACAAAATTAAAAAATAGATATGATAATAAAAAATATTTATCGAATTCGATTTTAAAAAGATTTATGAGTCAAAAGAATATATTAGTAGAATCATCTAGCGCTTTAAAAGATTTGTTAGATACGTCAAATGAGTGTTTACCTGATTTACGTAATTTAGATATTAATATTGAAAATTGGGACCTTATCGTCATCTATATTTTAACTTTAAAACTAGACACCGAGACACGTAAAGAGTGGGAAGCATTAACTAGTGAATGTTTAAATGAGCTTCCAACTTATAAAGAGTTTGAGAGGTTTTTAGAAAAGAAATTTAGATCGTTGGAGTTCTTAGATAAAAAACCGCAGCAAAAAGTGCCCAATCGCAATATTTCTGTCAATTACGTAACTGGCATTACTTGTGCCTTTTGTAAGGATAAACATAAAATAGCAAGTTGTAAACAATTTATACAACTAGATTCTGAAGCACGCAGTAAGTTTGTCCAAGCAAATTCTTTATGTTTTAATTGTTTAGGGATTAATCACTCGGTATACGCATGTCGTCAATCTACCAGATGTCGTTTGTGCAAAAGAAAGCATCACACACTTCTTCATTTTAAAAATGTTCCCAATCCAGCAGATAGTAGTCATGATGATAAAAATGTTGGAGAAAATGTAGCCACATCATCAGCGAGAAAGTCCACAAATGTTGTAAGTTGTTTCTCAAACAATCACAATCAAGTATTATTAGCTACTGCCTTAGTTTCAGTGGAGTCGAGAAACGGGACTGCAATGGTTCTCAGATCCTTGTTAGATCAAGGGTCTCAAGCATCGTTTATAACAGAATCTGCAGTTCAATTATTAGGTTTGAGAAAGGTGCAAAGTGAAAATTGTATTTCAGGTCTAGGCGGTGATTCCAGTGCCTCGATCACTTGCAGATCGATGGTTTATGTTAACATTCAATCACGTGCAGACCCCAGCTTTGTTATAACTGTCAAAGCTTATGTACTTAAGAAGCTAACCTCACTATTACCAGACTGCAAGGTAAAAGCTCAAGTTTTGTTAACTAATTCGTCTATGGTTTTAGCAGATCCGTCATTTGATATTCCAAATAAGATTGATCTTCTATTGGGAGCAGAAGTATATGGCCAGATATTGTTGGAAGGAATTGTGAAAGACCAATCAGGTTCTCTTATTGCGCAAAATACCAAACTTGGTTGGGTCTTATCTGGTCAGCTCATTAATGTCAACCATAGCGAATCAAATCAAGCATGTCATAATGTAATCGTTAGTTTACATACGACACAAGTAAGTGATAATGAACTTATTAAAAAATTCTGGGAGATAGAAGCTGAGCCTAGCAACAATTATGAACGTAAGCAGCTCACTCCCGAAGAACAAAAATGTGAAGATTTGTTTACATCATCAACCAAACGTGATGAGTTTGATCGCTATATCGTTCGCTTGCCTTTTAGATCGGATGAACGTAAATTTTTAAATGGGTATTCATATAAAGAGGCTTATAAGCGACTTATTTCGTTAGAGAAACGTTTTAAGAAAAATCCACAATTTAAAGCTCAGTATTCTGCTGTAATTAACGAATATCTGGCTCTTAATCATATGGAAATAATAGAACACGGTTTTAAAGATAAAGATAATGCCGTATACTTGCCTCATCATGCTGTTGTTCGTGAGGACAGGATAACTACTAAGGTACGAGTTGTGTTTGATGCATCTTATGCTGGGAGTAATGGAGCATCGCTTAATAATGAACTATTAGTGGGACCGAGATTACAACCTGAACTTCGACATATAGTCATGCGTTGGAGATGTTTTCCAATCTGTCTTGTTGCCGATATTGTTAAAATGTACAGGCAAGTGAAAGTAGCCGATGAAGACACAGATTTTCAGCGTATATTATGGCGTGAAAATCCAGATGAAGAGATTCAACATCTCCGTCATTTACGAGTGACATTTGGTGTATCATCAGCGCCTTACTTGGCCGTACGGTCATTGCAGCAACTATATTACGATGAAAGTAATGAATTTCCTTTAGTCAAACATAGAATTCTTTCAGATTTCTATATGGATGATTTCATGTCTGGAGGACAGTCTGTAAACGAAGCAGTTCAAATTTATGAGCAAATGTCAACTATGCTAAAACGAGGAGGTTTTCAGCTACAGAAGTGGATGAGCAATGATAATAAGTTAATTAATAAAATAAAGGAAGGAAGTGAAGTACAGGAGAATGGCATAGAACTAAAAATAGATGATGTTTCAAAAATCTTAGGCTTAATGTGGAATAAGAAAACAGACGAATTTCAGTATACTGTCCGTCTTCCTCCGCTAGAAACTCCAGTCACGAAGCGCAAAGTTATTTCTGATATTTCTCGATTATTCGATCCCCTCGGATGGATAACACCAGCCATAATTACTGCTAAAGTTTTTATTCAGAAAATATGGTTGGCTGGGATTGAATGGGATACAGAATTACCTGAGTCACTCCTCATGGATTGGATTGACTATCGTAATGATCTCTGTGAGCTGAAGAATTTTAAGCTGCGACGTTGGATCAACTCTACTAATAAAAATAAAACTACAGAGCTACATGGATTTTGTGACGCATCGAATGTAGCATATGCTGCAGTAGTATATGCACGAGTGATCGATGAGCATGGTAAAATTCACGTCAATCTGGTGACATCAAAGTCGAAGGTAGCTCCAGTTAAACAGATCTCAATACCACGGCTTGAACTTTGTGGAGCGGTTTTATTAGCTAAACTCTTGCATGAAGTATCTTCAATTCTACAGGTTCCAAAGGATCAAATTCATGCTTGGACTGACTCCTCAGTTGTTTTAGCTTGGTTGAGCAGTCATCCTAGTCGGTGGAAGACGTTCATCGCCAATCGGGTTTTAGAAATACTTACCTTAATGGAAGGAACTCGATGGTCGCACGTTCCATCGAATGAAAACCCAGCAGATTGTGCATCGCGTGGTGTCAAACCCTCAGAATGTGATGATTTGCAGTTGTGGAAACAAGGTCCTCGGTGGTTAAATGAAGAAAAAATTTGTTATGGAATGAAGAAAATACAAGACACTAAGTTAGAAGAAAAAATAATAAAACAAAAATATCATGCGACTGTGGAGTTTAATGATGATATAATGTTAAAATATTCAAAGTTCAGCAGATTAATAAGAGTTATAGCATACTGTAGGAGGTTTTTACGTTTGAAGACACCTGAAAATAAAAGAAATGAAGTTAGTAACTGGTTAACAACAAAAGAATTAAATGATGCGTTACTTACCTGTGTAAAAATTTGCCAAAATCAACATTTTAATGAAGAAATAGAAGGAATAAGATTGAACAAAAAAATAAGAAAGAAAAGTAAACTTACCTCTTTGAATCCTTTTTTAGATGATGTTGGAATATTACGTGTGGGTGGTCGTCTACATAAAGCACACATTGATGAAAAAATAAAAAATCCTATACTTATTCCGCATATGTCTCACTTCACCTATCTCTTGATTTCTGATGCCCATGAAAGGACATTACACAGCGGTCCACAACTGATGTTAAATTTATTACGATCAAGATATTGGATAATTAATGCAAAAGCTCTTGTGAGACATTACTTGCATAAATGTACGACTTGTGTGCGTTATTCATCTCAAAGAAATCAGCAAATGATGGGCCAGTTACCGGAAGTTAGAGTCACAGCACAAAAGCCTTATCAATCCAGCGGCGTTGATTACGCTGGTCCTATCAATATTCGAACTTCCAAAGGTCGAGGTCATCATTCCACCAAAGGATACATTTGTCTATTTGTTTGTATGGTAACTCGAGCTATACATCTTGAAGTTGTTAGTGACATGATAGCTCAGAGTTTTTTAGCGTCATTTAAACGGTTTGTGGCTAGGCGAGGTCGTGTACTGGATTTGTGGAGTGATAATGGAACAACATTTGTAAAGAGTTCTAAGGAGTTAAAGCAGTTGTTTAATGCAGAAAAGTCGTTTGTGTCTCCGGAAATTGCCGATTTTCTTGTTACAAATGGCACAAATTGGCATTTCATACCCCCACATGCACCAAATTTTGGAGGTCTATGGGAAGCAGGAGTCAAGTCAACAAAGCATCATTTAAGAAGGGTAATTGGTAACAGCATGTTAACGTTTGAGGAAATGACAACGGTGCTCTGTCAAATTGAGGCTTGTCTAAATTCGCGTCCCATATCTTCGATTTCCAGCAATGTTGAAGATCCCTGTCCTCTAACTCCTGGTCATTTTATAATAGGTGAACCGTTGGTTACTATCTCTGAAGTAAATTATGAAACATCTTCTCTTGGTAGTCTTAAAAGATGGCAACTCATGCAAAAGATGTTTCAACATTTTTGGCGCCGTTGGTCGGTGGAGTATCTTAGCCAGTTACAACATAGGTATAAGTGGTCTAAGTGTGTTACAGAACCAAACATTGGAGACATTGTTTTGTGAAAGAGGATGGTCTTCCTCCTGGTAGGTGGTTGTACGGGATCATTTTTAAGAAACATCCGGGCTTGGACAATCTTACTCGTGTAGTGACGTTAAGATGTAAAAACAAGGAAATAATTCGTCCTGTATCAAGGCTAATTGTATTACCGGTGTCGTCTTAATTATGTATCTTATAATTAATTAGACTTTTTTTTATACATAAATGTTATTTTATAAAATATTTAAAGATGTGTTACAATTAATTCATGTTTTATGTTTTTTTTTTATCTTTGAACCAGTAAAGGTACATATTGCAATACATTGTCAAGGTGGGCAGTTATAATTATTCTGAGGGAATCTTGGTGATTTGATTGTTTAATTTGTTTATATGAGCTTTCAGTTTGTGTTTGTTATTATGGACATATCTGTCCATGGTGGGCGGAATGTCTAATCTTAGCTTTATTCCGTGTGTCTAAACCTGTATTTATTTAAATTGTCAAATTGTAATTTTCATAAATGTGTCAATAGATGGTGTTATGTAAAAGTTACATCGCGATATCAAGATTCTCCTACCAATGTACTTAAGGTTTTGAAGTCAAGGAAATAAATGTCTTTCTCGCAAACTAAGTTTTATTTTAATTCACTGCTGGATATTTTGGGGACGTTGAACAAAAAGTAATTGAATGTTTTTTTATTTATCTTCCCTTACATAGCTATACTGTATTTTAGTCAAATAATTTATTTATTTATTTATTTGGTAAGCACACTAGCAGCTCTATACAGCTGATGCGTGTGTATCATACTGATTAATATTCTTATCCAGTCTATTTTTGAAGGCATTCAGCGAAGGTGCCATAACAACAGTTTCAGGAAGTTTGTTCCAAGCGGTAACAACACGATTTGTCAAAAAATGCTTCATTGGATTTCCTTTAGAAGACACTCCAGATAGCTTTAGGGGATGTCCTCGTAGATGGGTATTCTCATTACGTCGGAAAATATCATGCAAACCAGGAACGTCATAATAACCAGAGATAATTTTGTATGTCTCAATCAAGTTGCCTCTCTTCCTCCGATTTTCAAGCGTTGTGAGACCTAGACATCTTAGGCGTTCATTGTAGGATTTATTGCGCAGATTAGCAACCAATTTCGTAGCTCTCCGTTGGACATTTTCCAATAGGTTAATATCTTTTTTGAAATATGGATCCCAGATAACATAGGCATACTCCAGTAGCGGTCTTACATAAGTTTTATACAATTTAACAAAAGTCCTTTGTGTGAGACAGGTAAATGCTTTACGGATGATATACAAGATAGAATTAGCTTTCTTCAGTACACAGGAGATATGCGTTTCCCACTTTAGATTACTGGTAATGGTAACACCAAGATCCTTTTGTGAGTCAACCGATGCTAATATCTTATTATCCAGGAGATATTTCTTGCGTGGATTATTTCGGCCTATGTGTAGTACTGCGCACTTGTTCACATTCAAAGATAGTAGCCAATCTTTAGTCCAATTAAATATAGCATCCAGATCCTCCTGGATATTCTGCCATTGCGTAAGTGGATTACCAAAGAACTTTGTGTCATCAGCAAAAAGTGAGAATGGTAGATTCAGCATTGATTTTAGATCAGTCAGATACAGTATAAAAACCAGTGGTCCAAGAACTGATCCCTGCGGGACACCACTTATAACTGGGCGTGGATTTGATAATATATCACCAATTCGCACACAAAAAGTTCTTTCGGAAAGAAAATCACTTATCCATGACAGAAATTTACCACGAATGCCAAGATGATCTAACTTGTATAATAAACGCCGTACAGGGACACGATCGAATGCCTTTTCATAATCTAAATATATTACGTCGGTCGGCTGCCCGTCATTTGTGTTCTTAACCCATTCATACACACACTGTAACAAGTTTGTTGTTACCGAACGCCTTGGAATAAAACCATGTTGTTCATTGATGATTATGTGCTCTCGATTTAAGAATTCTCTAATTTTTCCAGCTATGATTTTTTCCATTGTTTTGCAAATAACACTAGTTAGGCTAATAGGACGATAGTTAGCGGGCACGAGTTTGTTACCTTTTTTATATATAGGAACAACATTTGCGGTTTTCCAATCTATTGGTATGCGGCCTTCCTCAAAAGATTTATTCATAATAGTTGCTAGTTTATCCGACAAACTATGAGAGCACTTTTTTAGAAAGAGAACTGACATACCATCCGGTCCAGCGGCAGTAGTGTCATCAAAAGTTAATAACGCTTTTTGTACCATATCTCCAGTAATATTAAAATCTTCTAAAGAGTTTTTTATTTTGGTAATGTTAACATTTGGAATAAGTCCATCAGTTTCTTTGACGAAACTGGTTTCAAATTGGTCCGCAAATAATTCAGCGATTTGTACCGGGTCCACAACAAGTTCATCAGATTTGTTTTTGAGAACATTAGGAATAGCCACTTTAGTGTTTAACTGCTTCCTTATGTATCCGTAAAAAGATTTGGGCCCTGACTCAACAACTTTAGATTCGAAGTAGGTTCTCTTTATGCGAGTTAGCTTAATAATTTTATTATTAATTTTTCTATAACACTGGTATGATTGTTTTCCTTTATCTAAATTGTAAATTCGCCAAAGCTTCTTTTTTTCTTTGATCAAATCCATTATTTCTTTATTAATCCACGGTTTGCGTAAATCATTACGTTTATTTATCACCTTCTTGGGCATAAACTTATCTAGTGTGTCATGCATTTGCGCTTTAAAATCCGCCCACAATTCGTTCATTGATAAATTATTGATATTCAAATTTTCCAACAAGTATTGATTAATTGTAAGATAATCCGCCTTATTGTAGTTATATTGATTTGCTCTGCTTTGTCTAACATCACTACTTGCAGTTAGTAATTGAATGGAGCCAGTTAGAACGTTAATTGGAGTTAATGCTACATTTTATTTTTATTTTGTTGCTAAAACCGGGAAAAGAATGACGTGTGGCTTAAATATAGACTGAAAAACAAATTAACATAAGAAATAAAATATTAAAAATAATCTTACGTTATAAGAATGATTGAAATATTAGATAAAATTAAAATAAATTGTTTTATTCAAAGAGCAAACACTTAAATTTCCGTAACATAAAAATCACATGTAGTCCTGGCTATGTGTATAGCGCTCACGAACAGTAAATATCAGGTTCACTTTCGAGATCCGGTCTAGAACGCAATATAGATATATAGATATTATCATATACCTATACGCTACTACTAACACTGCATAATAGTATGTACCCAAAGGTTGGAAGAGAAAACCATTATTTAAATTTCATAAGATGCGAGATATCTGGAGGCTCAAAAACCTTTCCCTAATCTCTTTTGGCCGGCAACCCAGCCCGGCGGGATCTATCGTTCTCTAGTTCTGTGGATGGTTATAGGAATGGACAATCACTCATCATCAGGTGATCCACTTGCTCCTAACTAGCTCTGCTTATCCTATGCTTTATTCATTACGCGTTTTGTAAAATGCTGTAAAACAGCTTTTCCCATGAATCACCTCTAAATATGGGATTTTTTCTAGATATAAAATGCATGATTACGTGCTTTGGTTACATGCATGCACTGTTATATCAATTTGGTTAACAATAACAGAAAAGTGACCACTTTGGCTTGAAATTGCCATGTTTATGCTATAAGACTAGTGGAGACTGGATTGTTCCTTCATTTTACTTCCAAAATGCATTGGAGTGTTGTTATTTTCCTTGTGATTTTGTCGCACACACTAAGCAGTCCTATTGTAAGTAGTGACAGAGCTGTTTGCCATTTATCAAATAGGCAAAACTTGTTTGAATTTCTCATTTGTGATTTAATTTTACTTCATGGGGATGGGTTTTGAGAATAATTGAAGTTAAGAATATTAGTTTTCAGCTTCTAGCGTTTATCTTCTTCTATTATTTTTATGACTGAAAAATATACATTTACTATTTTAGTGAGATGGAACATAGATAAAAGGTATATTATGAACGTATTTTTCCCTTTATTATCCAGCCAAATTAAATTTAAATCCCAAATTGTTCACAATTACCCTATAAAGGATTCTCCATAGTTGTACAAATAATTACCAATACTTTGTGATTTTATTTCCAGCCCTATTTAGACTCAGATCCCCTGTCCCCGCTGACGGTGGTGTCAGACCTGAACTCACGCCTGGTGTCGCATTCCAAGCGGCTGCAGGGCCAGGATCCTCGGCTGCCGCTGCCCACGCCACAGGACTTGGATGCCATCAAGAAAGTCGCCCAGATTCTCGTCACATTGGGACAACAGGTATTAGGGTAGGAAAATATTTTGACAAAGATAGGGTCCACTATATTTTAATGTAGTCGTCAGAAAAGGTGGGTTATGTGATAATATAAAGATTCTGAATACGCTGGAATGTAAGTAGGTACTTTGAATAAAGATATTGCACTCTTCGGACGTGTAGGTCCCATGCGAAAATAAGGAGCAAGCCTTATCATATCTTCTAAGCAAAACTGCTTCAGCAGCTCATTATATTTATGATACAAAACTATAGATGTGCTATCTAAAATACTACAGTCATAAACGGTGCCGTATTGTCAATTTTCTTCTATAGATATGTTGAAAACAATAAGTTTGCGAAAAATTGTCGGGAAAATACATTTAGAAGCACTTTCGTATTCAGGCACCTGGCAAACTATCAACGATTCTTGAACGTTGTGCCAAATTCAAACCATTTTACTTCCTACATAGTACTCCGGAGTAAGTGCTGTTATACAACCTTAAATTTGTAAATGTTATTTTTCAAAAGTATCTTTTGGCTATACTCTCTCTGGTTTTCTTGAAAGTTTGCTAACTCCTTAGTTTTGAGTTACCTACAAAGCCTCTGTTTATATAATAAAGTAGCGAAACGCGCAGGAATTTCACCAGTTGAAACATTTTTACCACCGGTTTGCATCACCAAAATAGGTAAAGAAATTGTTTTTTTTTCTGTGAACTAGCAGAGAACCATTTATTTTTACTTCACCTAATGGCTTATGCTTACGAGCTTAGAGTACAGCCCTTACGCAAATGCTTAATAGATATTATTTTCAGGTCATACCAGCGATAATAGGTGAGTCACAAACGAGCGAGCCGACCGCCGTGGTGGACGTGCCCAATGACCCCGTCAACGAGAAGGCAGCTTTGAACAACATAATGACTACCGTATAACAATGACGATTTAAGCTTCAATGTAAATAGAGGTTTGCGAAATAATACTTTAGCAATGAAACAGTGAGGTCTGGTTCAATTTGGTAAGATGAATAATGAAAATCACTATCGCAAAAATTCAAATAACTTTGGTGAAAGTGAATGCATTAGTTACACTAATGACTAAATACTAAAACTAACACTAGATGTTAAATGTATCACGAGCAGAATTTGGTAAAAGTCCCACCACTCTTCTACTGAGCTTTACTTTCCCTAAATTCGAAAATTTAAACTCGATTTCGATACTCCGGACGTTGAGCAGTGCTGTTTTCACTTAAAATAGTGACCCATTCGCCAGTTACCTACTATTTTATTAAGAAAAATGACTTTAAGGTTTCGTGAAGCTCTGTTTGTGTATTGAATACTGAGTACTTTGGCTACCTACTGTAACTATGATTAATGATATTCAACTTCAGCATTGAGGCTCATTTGATGTGACTTTCATAAGTTAGGATCGGATGATTATTTTATAATGTGTGGGAAATATAAATAATTCAAATGGTTGCAATTTAAAAGTTGGTTTTTATTGGAGCCCCTCCTTGTAACAACATAGTAAGTATCTAAAAATAGCAGTAATAAAAAGTGTCAAACATTCCCAATGTAGTGGAAAGGAAATAAAATTGAACGGTCTAAAGCCTAAGATGGACGATAGCCTAGTTGGAAATGGAACGGTCTGCCGAGACAATGTCCGTAGATTCAAAACCCAAGGCACACCTCTGACTTTTCGAAGTTACGTGTGTTTTTTCAATTATCGTTCACTTTAACGGTGAAGGAAAACATCGTGAGGAAACCTATATACCTAAGAATTCTCCATAAGAATTTCGAGGGTATGTGAAGTCTACCAACCCGCTCTAGGCCAGCGTGGTGGACTAAGGCCTGACCCCTCTCAGTAGTAGAGGAGGCCCGTGCTCAGCAGTGGGCAGTATATAATACAGGGCTGGTATGATAAAGTCTAAGTAACCTGCTATTTATTACTATGTACAATAGGTACTTACATAAATAGGACCCTATAATAAAATAAGTATTCAACTGAATCATCATAACAATTTAGAACCAAGCTTACACTAATCAACCTTTGTTCCTAGATGGAGCCACTATTCATATTTCGGAAAGGTCAAGTTCAAGTTTATTCAACTTCGATTACAAGCAAGCGCCTTGACCCGGATCTCGGATTTGTTAATAGAGTTATTACGCGTTAATTCGATAAATATTAAGGCTTAGGATGTAACGCTTGCGGAGTGCAGACTGCGGACGGAACTTGTACGTATGATTGACCCTCGACTAATGGCTGCGGATTTGTGTTTACATTATCTTTATTGGGCTTTGGACTTGATTTTTATCTCGTCTCGTGGTTTTATTATCATGAATATTCATAACTTATATTTACTTGTTGCTTCCAGTGGATCAAATTCTTTACTGTGAATAAAAGTCCAACAGGAATCAGAATGTCAATATAATATTAGGTAAATGCGATTAGATTAATTAATTACTTGCGCCCCGAATATAAGTTTTCTTGGCTGGGCCTATTATTTAAAATGAGAATTTAAAACAAAAAAAATATATAATTAGGCGGGAAAATAATTATGCATAAATATATAATACTTATAATATTTACTTCCCTTTAATTAGTGTTAATTAGAAGTTTTTTTCAATGACGAAATAAGATTTTTGCCAATTAAGAGCTAAAATTAATTTAAATTGAAATAAAAACAGTTCCAGCCCTTGATTGGCTACAACGAGTGCTTAAATTAGTTTTGTTAAATAATGCAAATTACTAAACGCACACTTTAAATGTTTTCGATATTAATATAATGTGACATAGATGAAATATATTTTTTGCATTGTATTGGCTGCAGAAAATTTTGAAGGTAATCACATTGGTGCACATGTTTTACATTAAGTACTAGAACCTTATGAAAATAGGGGACTTGTAAGTAGGTACTATTTTTGAGATAAAACGCATAAATCTTTCAAACCGATTCGAGAGCCGAACTTTATAGTATGTTGATTGTCGAGGTTTCCATCCAACTCCATTTGACTGATGTACACAATTAAATTTAAATCCTTGCGCTGCTCTGCTTTGGTGCATGTGGCACGCCTTTGGAGTATTGTGAGGCAATATCTTGTTGATACCGAAATTGCTATTGACAGCTTTTCACTTCTCGTGTGTTCCGCTTTCCACAATCAATAAAATATCTACTCTAGTCTTTATGAAGTAAGAAGGATTAGTCATAGGATGTAAATAATTACAACCAACAAAAGTATAAGTACTTACTTATTAATAGTTGTTGTTTGAATGCCTTTTTCGATTAGATAATAAAATAAAAACTTGGCAATAGCGACATCTATCTTGTCTCACATAAATTTATTCATATTAATTTTCAAACAGATGTTATAACAATTTGTTATATCTGAAAAGCTTATGTTAATATCGCGCTGTGCCACTTTCGCACTATCTAGACTAGACATTAAGATTTGCTCTTCTTCATTTGCGCTAATCTCACGCGTTTCCTGTAGTGCAGCGGCCACCTGACGACGCAGAAGTACACCAGCTCCATGACGACCAGCGCCGTCACGCCCATTACCGACACCCACTCACACGATACCATCGCTGGAATAACCAGTCTGTTATATTAATATAGTTGATATGACATGTATCACCGATCCCATAATAAGATGGAAAGAATAGCTAGAAGAAGCTTTACGCCATCATTACATCACTGAAACTGATTTAACATAAGCTCACGCCTTCATCTTCGAAGAGTTAGGCAAACGCACAATTTTTAACCCTTTCCAAGAATCTAAGTCGGAACCTCACCAGACCATAAACCGACGCGACATATTTTACAAAGTATCTACAGTTTAGTACGACAGTGTTACAAACCTACTGCCTCGTACCAACGTATGTACCCCTCGACGACGTACTGCTGGTGCCGGCGCTGCGTCGTGTAGAATATACGCACCACCGTCGCGTCCTCCATGGACATGCCCCTCCTGCCATACACACAATCTGTCAATTACTTGGGACGGTAGTCTGAATAATAATTTAACAATCGTAAAGTCCTACCGATGCGTTTATACCGAAATTAACTTTCAACTCGAACTAATATTTGACAGCTGGGTTTTTGAATGAATACGTAAGTCGTTCTCCAGTTAAGAACTTGTACTTCCTCACTATCGTATAAAGTTCGGAAAATCTAACCAGTACTTCTCCACGAATATGACTGCTGGCATTACCTATAATTTCAAGGGTTTTACCACTCACGTGACCAGTTGCCTAAACAGCTTTGCCCGGTCCTTGTAGTGTACGTAGGCCACGGTGCCGGAGTACACGAGCCGCGCGCAGTCCGGCATGCAGTGCAGGCAGTCCAGGGCGTCCTGCAGCTCCTCGCCCAGCGCTGGAGACCACTCCGCGGAGTGCTCGCCGGGGTAGTAGTACATGAACTTCTCTAGGATAATATGTACGTTGAGGAAAGAAATCAGCCGATAAAATAATTAAAAATGAACGTCAACGAGGGCTCGTTGATGATAATGAATCTAGTAATAGAACAGCATACGGGTAAAATGTCTGCGTGGATGACATCATAGTGACCAATCACAAATATGCTCAAAACTCGTGCCCTTACATACCTTTGTGCTTGTTGAGGCAGGCGAAGTGGTCCGGAGTGCAGTGGGGTACGCGGGTCGGGCCGGCCGGCAGCGTGTACGGCGCGCATGCGCACAGCGCCGCCTCCAGCTGCCGCTGGCACTGCGCGAGGCACCACGCGTAGCTGCTGCGCCACGACTTGGCACCAAGGCGCTCGCGGAGACGACAGCCACGCTGGTGGATGGGTTGGAAATACGCGGAAAATTAAAACTAAGACTTGTGGGACCAGTTAAGTATGGAATTAAATATCATGCTATGCAGATGATCACGACAATTAAATTAAGACCAACATACGCAACGTTAAAGGGGTTACTAGAAGGGATGTCTAAATATAATTATTTTCTTAATATTGCAACATCTTAGCCTTTAAAGACGAAAAAACATACTTTTAACATCGAGATGCAAGAGAAATGTTGCTGCTCAACAATTTTCAGTAAGGTAAAAGTACATAGTAGTCCTCCTATTTGATATTGATGAATGATAAGGTATCACCCATTTCTCGTTGTAGTGTATGAGCGTGTGCGAGGGCCGGTCGGCGCGCACGCGGAGGGCGAGGAGCGCGCTGGTGTTGTGCTCCACGAGGTACGAGCGCACGCCGCCGCCCTGCATCAGCGGGAACTCACTGCCGTCGAACACTAGGATCTGCTCATCAATCACATGATTTTATTAGGATTTGGAATATGTTTTTTTTCGTATGTTACACAATAGTTTAAGTAGGAGGTAATAGGTTAGATACTAGCCATAGAGCTTCTTAATAATAACAACTTAAAGATTCATTGTGAACTGATGTCAATTATAAGTAAATTTTGGTTGTATTATCTGCAAACAATTAATCCATAAGTGCTTACCCACTAATTAATGACATAATATTATTTTGTCGAAGATATTGTGGTACTAATTATACTATGTTTCTTACGATTTTGTGCTCTAAATTAATGTCCTGTTTCTAGCACTTTGATCAATTAATAAATTAGACTGAATAATATGTTTTAACATAACATCACTATTATATTATAGTTGTTTGTAAAATTGTAATACATATCTGCGATCCGCTCATACCTCGTAGCCAACGGTGGGTCGTCTTGAGTAAATGAAGTCTTCCGTTTTGTTCTGCACGAGGAACGTCAGTCCGAACTCCTGTCCGACCATGTCCAGTATTTTTGGAGGAGTGTTTATGTCTTCTGGTCTACGAAATTCGTTATTTTTATTTCGCATTCCTTTCAGGCCACAGAAGTCTATTAATCGTGCCGTCTTTTGAACCTTACGAATTTTCATTTATCACTAATTGACCTAATTAGTTTTGGTTTCACGTCTAATTTTGTTTTATGTACCTAAGCTAGGGAAGAATATGTCAAAAATGATTACTTTGTTCTAGATCATGGGTCAGTACCGATTACTTAGAAAGGGACTAAGGGACTAAGGTCCAGAAGGTAATCCACAAATTAGCTTTTTTTTTTTTTTTTTTTTTTTTTTTTTTTTTTTTTTTTTTTTTTTTTTTTTTTTTTTTTCCGCGGAGAAAGTGACTTATTACTACCGCCCAGCCTTCAAGGGGGGCGACTGAGCGGTTATGTTGGGTTCACCGTGCCTTACGACCCGGCGTTGAGCCGCCCGGAGAGATGTAACCATCGGGCGACCGCCGGGCCGAGTCCCTAACCTATGTACAACGCACGGCATACCAACCAAAACTCCGCGGTGGCCATCTTCGGCGCATTAGGGACGGCTGCGGGCTTCCTCTGACTAATGTCTAAGTTGTCGTCCGCAACCGCCCCTGCGCGGTGCCGCCTGGTGCGGCCCGTCTCCTGTTGTGGGGGGGGCTCAGGAGCCCCCGGGCACCGAAGGACGCCCTCGGCGTCAACGGCAGCGTGAGGCCTACCAGCCACGCTGCCGTCCATCACGGGGATCGCTACAATGTGCTAATAAAACACAAATATTAAAGACGGACAGCCCCCTGCCGCCCGCCTGCGACCCCCGGTGGCCCCCATTAGTCGCCTTTTACGACAGGCAGGGGATACCGTGGTGGAATTCTCCAAACGCCCCCAATCCACAGGGCGGAAGACGCCGGTCAGTCGTCCACCCGGCGCCTCCTACGTCTTGTCTGGCGGCGGGAGGGATCTCCGCGCCTCCGATCCCTCTCGGCACTCTCCTTCCGTAAGAGGACCACCTCACAGAAGTGTGCCACCGCACGCCAGGACCTCCGGCTGTCGACCATGGAAGTGACCACGGCCGGCAGCGAGAGGTCTCCTCCGACGACTGCTCTGAGAGCGCTGCGCTCCTCATCCCAGGCTGGGCAAGACTCTAACGTATGCTGGGCCGTATCCAGCGGGCAGTTGTCACAGTGGTGACACACGGCCGACATCTCCTTCCCCACTACCCGCCACAAGAACTCACCGAAGCAGCCATGCCCGGTGAGCACCTGCGTCAGGCGAAACGTTGCCGCACCGTGGCGCCTGTTCAGCCATTCGGCAAAGACAGGACGCACTGCCGCGACGACCCTGAGCCCCGCTGACGGGGCCTCCAGCCTGAGACGCCACTCCTCCACGGCGGCTCGCCGTAGGGAGGCCCTCATGGCCTCCACCTCCTTCAGGGCCGGATGTTGCCCGTGACTGGACGCCTCCTCCCAATCCACAAATTAGCTAATATAATTATGACACCATTGGACCCCTATTACATCATGGGACGGAATATACCCAGCGAAAAGTGGGTGCACCATTTGCGCCTCTGCCTACCCCTTCGGGGATAAAAGGCTGCAGTGTGTATGTATATGTATGTACCATTGGACTAACAGGACAGAGTTTATTTTTGTCTAGGCACAGAAGGGCGTGGCGTCTCATGATGGTCTCCAGAATTATAATATTATTCTCTCACTGGTATCTGGAGTTGAATACGCAGCAGTAGCCGAGCTGCGTGATTCTGGTGCCGAAGAGCCTCTCGCACGGCAGCACGCGTCCGCGCCAGCTGCACCGCGTCAGCATCGACGAACATTGCGGGGACAACTGCATATTTTGACATAGTTTACTGTTATATGATCCTGGGAAAGGTGGCCTACCATAAGCATACATTTTTTATTGAATATTATTATTACTAAGGTCTAGATTTGTATTAGTATATTGGCAACGTTCAATAAACGTTATTTATGGATGAAATTGATAATGATAAATTGAATAAATGTTTTACAGGCTTTAATAAATATTAAGGTCCTATCATAGAAGTCTTGAAGGCCGTACAAATGATGCCGAAAAATAACTTAACCGCAACCCTTGTCCAATATTACAGAAAAAGTTTGTGTTACTTTGAGCATGAGGTCCGTGAGGTTGAAGGGTGGATTTACGCGCGTGAGAAACCTCGTGAACATCATATCGACGGGTGCGGGGGTCGCGGCGCGGTTCTGCAATGCGCCAAAGTTCATGAGGTTGCGACGAATTACCTCCTCCGTGTACGTCCTGTTGTAGTCTTTCGAGCTCCTGCAGATTTGTTAGAGCAAAATATTTTGGGTGTGATATTGCTATGCTAAGGTCATAAGCATTGAAACAAGTCAAACATTCATCATCATCAGCCATATGATGTACACTGCTCAACATAGACCTACAGATTTCCAGACGGACCTCTCAAAAGCGGCCTGCAAGGCAAGCATTATGGGCATCTTAATACTTAGGGAGAAATCAGAAAGGTTACCTTCTTAGTAACATCTGTTTGTCGAGAAGGTAGATGTAGAAGTCCCTATTCTATAATCATAATATTTAAGCCGCCATTCCAGGTCGGAATTCCCTTAAGCTTTTGTAAATAAGGAATAATTAGAACTTAAACCTCTCTTTCTTTAACTGTAATGCCTGAATTTGCACTACTCCAAAGTATTTGACTCTACCACATTAGTAAAAATATAACCAGACAGAACCATCTAAAGATCGACTTACAGAAACTTGGCGTATTCATCAAGCGCCTTAGCGCTGAAGATGTGTGTGCTGCACACGGCGACAGCCGGGAAGTAGCCGTAGGGCGAAGCCCGCTGACTGGTCTGCAGGCTGATGAGCAGTGGAGGCATGTTGCCCAGCAAATACAGGTTGTAACCAACCACGAACAGACTGATGCAGAGGGCTGTAGCCAGCACCACCATGTGGACTTTTCTAGAAGAACGACATAAGAGCGCTTTTACTACCAAAATACTTGATAAATAGGGATTTATGATGACCTATCATAATATTAGGATTTTTCTATTGCTGTTGTGGGTATGGCCCAAGCTCTTATGAGTGAAATGTAAACTTACTTTTTCCAGTTATCATCCATTCCACTAACTCGTACAATAGTTCGCACGGAGCAGTTGTTTCGGAACTCCTGCATTGCGTCGTTGAAGCTCGCTCGGAGGCGGCCCTCGAAGCCAGTTGCAGGCATCAGGCCATACGTCATGCTCCTCGTCACTTGTATGCGAGGCTTCTTAACTTTCCTGTACCATAGTTCCGGATCTACTGTTCGCATTGTGATTAAATTTGTTCTTGTGACTGCTAATTAGTTTGTAGTAAAAAAAAAATGCCTAAATATATGAACTTCTGCCTTTAGTTTGTATACATCGCAAATCAATTATACTTTTAGTATAATTTTATTTATTTATTTTTCTACAAAACTATAATAAAATATTAATTAAAAAACCGCGATAAGATCCGCAAAATAATTTTATTTCAAACTATAATAGATTTTGACTTCATTACAGACTATTAACTTTACTCTATGGATAATTAAATTTAATTACAGTGGCCAAGCGTGCCAGAAAATGCATGATCGAAATTGAAAACTAGCAATTGATGTGAATAAATTATCACTTAATAGCTTTCAATGTCAATTTAACAGGGTATTTATAATTTTATGAGATTATCTTCTTGTCAATTATTTTTTTGTTGGTGTTGGACCTAATACTATTTGCACCAGACGTTGTGCGAAAGGCGTATTGAAGCTAGCACTGGGGCCAACAAGTGGAGTCAATAGAACATTTTATAGGTAGATATAGCCATATGTACCAAATAGACAAAACAGGCGCTTTATCTATTTCTAGCACTAAGCTTCGTCCGAGCAGGGTGTTCCAATTTAAAACACTGTAGGTAGGTACCTAGCGTATAAATATGGAGCATTGTGCCTCTGCTATTCATCTCATAATAATATATATTATAATGGCAAGTTTGTAAAATTTTTAGGTCTGCGCAATCGTAGTGTATATGGCCTGCCTAAGGGTTGATGGAAAAATAATAAAAATACACGCACTGGTAACTTCGTTTATTTCTTTTTAAACATGAAGAAATGCAATGTTTTATCTATACACAAATATTGAATTTCTGAAGACAAATATTTAATAATAGATGCAAAGAGGAGTTCATAAACATAGAGACTAGACTAAGATCCTACCCAGCTGTGAAATGTATACAGACAGCAAGGTGTGAGCGAAATGAAGCTATCATGCGGCCAGTAGGTTTGTTTTAATAGGATTTTGATGTATCCACGTCATCTCGGTTTGTGGGAGCATCACTTGTAAATGACAGAAAAGACCAAGCATTAGCCGCACAATAGCGTTATTTCTTTCTACAGGTGGTTTTTGTGACGGCACAGATGTGAGGGTATTATTGCTAAGTCCAGCCTCTATCTGTATGTGACATATAAACATGTTTTAATCTATATTATGTATATGTAGGTACTAGAAATGCAGAACTTGTAATTAACACCTATCTGAAATATGAATATTGTAAAGATAATTTCTATATTTTGTGCATTTTTTTATATTATTTTTCTAAAACATTCTGTAAATTGTGTACTGTTTTTTGTATCCTTGTGTGTTTTCTTATAATTATTTTGTATGTGTGCGAAATTTTGTCTATTCTGTATGAGGTTATAATAAATAACAAAAAATATATAATTTTAGGTATAAATAATTTGTAGTAAATAATAAATATTCATGTATTTATTCATTTGTATTGCAATCATTTCAATTACGTTTTTTCACTTCATTATTACAAGAACAAAACAAAATTATTCGTTTTTCGCAGTTACAATACCTATAGAAAGTAAATGACAAATTGGCAAGAATTTAATCCTTGCATGGAATAATCATAAATACTTAGTTTTCAGTATTATGGAGTCTAAATACCACTTTTAGTTGATAATGTAAGGATATTCTTGTCTGAACTAAATAATACCCCAAAGTAAAGTTACTACATAAGTTGTAGGCCTTATAACTTTAGTTATCTGCTCGCCGCGCCGTTTGTAGGATTTTGTTTTTATTACAAGGGAAATTTTAAACAAAGTAACTTAAATGTTTTGATATCACTTTAAAGTGGTCTTTATTGAACCCCTGGTCATCATGGTAACTTAAAACTAGCACACCTTTGGCTTATAATACTGCATACGAATAAATTAACAACTTTAAACTAAAAATAACAAATAACTAAGTATACAAAATGATCGAAATAAATAGGAAAACCAAATCAACTCAATTAGTGAGGCAATATATGCCTACGTCCGAACCAAGAATTAACTTTTTAAACAATTGTAAAACTATGATTTCGGACTAAAAAGGATTTGGAACAAAATCAACATTTCATCCGGATCATATCCAATTTCGATATAAAAATAATTTGGTAATAACTAACCCACCTTGACATAATTGATGTTTCCTTTACTGACTACTGCCCACAACTACCATCTTGAGGAGAAGGCCCTTCCCCCACTCTTGTATTGAAATGAAATAATATTATACGAACCCTTAAAATGTTTTTATTTATGTGATTCAGTCACTATTAACTCTACCACCAGGTCGGAAAGCAGTTCTCACCAGAGAAGAACGGGCAAGAAACTCTAGCGACTCGTGTTTTATAGGCATACCCGACTTATTGCTCAAATAAAAGTTAAACTAAAATGATGTTTATTGTCTATTATTGTAATAAAGATAAAAGAGAACATCTTCATTGCTAGCGTCAGTCGAAATCGTAGTCGACGAGTCAAGAAAGAAGGAATATTGTCGAATTCGGGTAGCGATCTGTGCGGAAACAGAATTTATAGAGCTGTATACCTAATGTAAGTTTATAAATTATCATATTAAAATACAAACTCCTAACACTCAAAAGTAACACTTACCAAAATACTAAGATTTGTATCATTGGATTAATTAATTTTGCATGCACATTATTGTTTTAAATTGTAAATATCTATTGTGAAGCAAGAAATATAAGGCTTTTTTATTTTTATTTATTTTTATACCTAATGTATATCCGTGGGCGACTTATAGTTCGCATCTCAGTCGTGTAGCTTGTGAGTATCTCCATGGGAGAAGAGCCTTAGAGCCCACGAGCTCGTTTGTCGAAGTAATTTACGAAGTTACTCGCTCGAAATAGTCTAAATCCTCGCCGAATACTTTGAAAACACTTTTCCTAAGTGGTAAACAATCTGTTTACAATTCCTTTTGTTGACTCCCGAGAATTTGGTATTTTTGTATCTCTACCATACTTAATATAACTTAAAAGAAATAAATAAACGCAGTATTTACAATGGATTCTAATTTCAATCGAGTGTCGTAGAAAAACATTTTTTTTTATCTTGAGGTTCAGTCAGAGTATAGGGGTTTTAACGAAAAACAGAGTTATCTTTGCAGTTAAAATCCGTAACCTCTTAAGATAAATCGTAATGGTCTCGAAAAACCAACATTGACAGATTCTATTATGAAGCAGACTTGCAGATCTCACAGTTCAGGAACGCTGTAACTGCCAAAATCTTGCACGATTTCGAATTTGCCATATTATAGTTGTGATAGATGCTTATAAATTCATTAAATGGAAATTCATTATCTGATCCTCACAATAGTCACCTTAGGCACATTTTCGTAATTATCTTCGGAAAACGACTTATTAGAATCATCGCTATGCTTATACTTAATTCAAATGTTTAATGAGTTCTTAAATGTCTATAAATAGAATTACGTATGTAAAAATGCTCTGACTTACAACTATAAGACATAATTCCCAATATTTTTTTGTTGTTTTCTCTGATGCTTTGTAAATACTTATAAACATCCAAAACAACCAAAGAATATCCAAATATATATTTGAAAAATGGGACTAATTTAATCTGAAAAGAATCATAAAGATAGACTTCAGATCTTCACTTCAGGCGTAATCTTCAATCACAGCGAAAACACCGCATCTTCCCGTTAGAACAACGTGATGTGACTATGAGACCATTCAATGAAATGGGTAACCTCTTAAACGCAGTAGTTCGACGAGATGCAAGCGTTTTAATCTTCTTTTAAGTTTGTGGTGATGTGATCAGAAGTCTGTCTTAATGATTTATTAATCAATATTAAAGAATGCACAGCATTGAATTCTGAATACCATAAACAGTTTGAAATAGCACTCCGTCAGCACTCCAGGAGAATGTCCTGTAATCGTTTGGATCCTAAAGACTGACACTCGTACTAGATTGTGTATCGTAGCCTCTTTAGCACCCATTTCACCCAGCCTGAGAGCAAACACGAGACCTAGAAAATCAATTACTTCCTGCTCTAATGAAAGGAACAAAGATTAAGTTTAGTCCAAAAATATTAATAATAAATACTGGTATACTGATAGGACTAAATTTTTCCAGAGAATTCGTTATTTGCCTTGAGTATTTGTGAGTCGTTTCACGTGCAATGGTTTAAGTTTACGGAACCCAAAAGTTGTATATAGCAATCATGACGGTACACATATGACATAGTTAAGACCTAAAGTTGCGGCTAAAATGTGGACTTCCAGAATGCAGAAGTTTTGGGCCTTACTATAATCTTTGTAATCACTGTTTTAGATAGTCGCTGTACTGTCCCTTTCTTTCTTACGTTAAATGAAAGAGTAAACGAGAAGAAAACTAGAGACACTGTTTAAATACTCGTGGAAATTGTAAAAGGCCAAAGCTTGTAAATGCAACAGGTCCAGTAGTTGTTGTCGTGCGCTGTGGGGGGCGCGGTGGGGGGCGCGGGTGGGGCGAGGGTGCGGCTACACGTGCGCAGGCGCCAGCGCGGCTCGGGGCGGCATCTGATGTCAGAGGTACGCCACGAACAGCAGCATCGACAGCAGCAGCAGCGACACGCCGCTCCAGCCCAGCCGGCTAGACTTCGACAGGATGCCCTTCCCTGAAACAAAAACAATCAAAAAATCAAAAAGAAAAAAAACATCATTTTGGTCTAGTTTTTATGAAATTTTAAATATTATCATTTTAAGTATTGCAAATTATAAGATTTCGACAGTATTTTAGTTTTGAGTTCATGTTGAATTTTTTTTTTGTCATGGGCATCTTGCTTAAGTCCCAAGATGATGACTAACGCGCAAAATGTTCAGATTACGTACAGTTTTTTTTTATTTGGTGGTAATAATAATATCCCAGGCAACTTGCTTCGTATTTTTCAAACACTCACATCGTTCAGCAAGTTTCCTGTAACAGCAACAGTCTCTGAGCCTGGTGTAGAGCGCGCAGTCGTTGGCGAGCGGCGTGCAGCGGTTGGGCCCGATGTAGCAGGTGTGCGGCAGCCAGGGGAACACCTCGGGCAGGAAGCGCCGCTCGCAGCAGCAGTGGTCGGCCAGCACCCGCGTCTCGCAGTACTCTAGGTCGCGCCTGCTGCAGGTACCGCAGCCGGGGACTGTGGCTGGTACTGCAATATTCGAAGATAGTGGTGACAGATAAGTTTAGAGGCTTGTACAGTGCCGTTGATATCAGGTTACGTTTGATATCTGGTTAGTTCGTAAGGAAGAATTTTATAAAAACCATAATTATGTGTTGCTGGTGGAAAGGTTTACCCCCGGTTTTCCCATCCGCTAGTGCAGCTTTGGCATTCATATTCGTAACTTCTATCGGCCTTATTTATAAACACTTTATAAACCGATTTTAACTATCGAATGTTTTGTCTTCTTCGAACAAATTTTAAATTGAGTTCGAAGGAAGAAGACAAAACATTTTACATATAGCAAAAATAGGTTTATAAATTGTTTATGAATAAGGTCGTTAATCTTTAATCTTCAAGAAGTACATTCTCCATTACCTATTCTGACGAACTACTACGATTGCAGTAATTCTGTGAATCAGCATGTGAACTACCTACTTTTCGAATGATAAGGTAAGGATGCAGCTCTATCAGCGGTATCGCGACTGAGGCTCTGATTCGCCAACAGAATGCGGAATGTCACAGCACACAATGGTTCCCAGTCGATGCGACGTGCGACCACCGTGTTTCTAACTTGTTGCATTCCGATAGGGTGTTCTTAGAATACTCCTTTACGAAACTTGTGACTTGCATTTATTATATTTATATTACTTCCTATTATATACCGCCGCAGCACCACCTAGACTGTATAAGGCTATCCTATGAGGTTTGAACGGCATTACCTCTATAACAGTTGAACGTCATTATGATATTTTATATCAAATATTTCAGCCTAAGTCTAATTCAAAGAATTGATATTAAGACAGTCTTGACAACCAATGGTTCGATAAATATTTTTTACATGTATCAGTTTTGACGAAAAGTGAAGCCCTGTAAATTTTGTAAACCAATGTTTCAAACTCACACAAGTTTACATTTACAGTAAGTGCGGGCTTAACAGAACTATTGAATAAACTCCAGTAAAAGCCATCATTCACACACAAATGTATCGAACACATTTCTTTGTTCGTGTTTCAATATGGCGATCATAATACACATCACAATAGCGCAGAAGTTTCCAAGGCTCCGTCACAGCTCTGTGTATGGGGTATTATTCTGTCCGTCATCAACTTCGAAGGTGAGCTCATTGTGGTAGCAGTGGCACGCATTGCCATGGCGACCGCGGGATGTATGTGCGCAGGTCCATTAGACTATATCGATTTATGACCTAACTAGACGTCCTAGATGTAGTCAATACGAGTAATTGAATTTCTCAATAATGTGTTTGGAATATTTTTATAACCCTGTCATGTCAAATAGACATTGCTATTGAAAAACACGGATTCGGAGTAAAGCAATGATTTAGCAAAGTCTAACCTTTGGATTGTCAAATCCTGGTTTTATACGAGCAAAACAACAGAAAGGGTTAATTGAGTTGGTATTCGAATGATTTTATAAAATTTTACTTTGTATAATTTTCTTGCATAAATAAACGTTCTTAGATAAAATATTTATCTACAGGGGTAGGTTTATGGCTCTTGTTAGGAACCATATTGATATATTTTTGTATTTTTTTTCAATTCAAATGCCTTCATGGAGTGGAACAGACGTAGAGACAATTAATTTTTATATAAAGACAAACAATTTACAACAGTTTGAATAGGCCAACAAAAGCTTCCCCTTTGTTGTGAATTTCCGAAGTACTTATAGAGAAAACGAAACACCAGCAACCTGTTACTTCTGAGGGTAAACAATGCCGTGCGGACAGCTGACCTTCATACCTAATATCTAGGGTAGTATAGATACGTACCTATTATAGAAAACATCCCCAATGCTTATCTCATGGCGCATTATGGATGATTTAATAAAGAATTCTAATTGCTATATTAAGCTCGATCACAAAAAGGGACCAAACTTAGAATTAAGTTTATTTGGCGTGCTTATAGAATTGATTATTATAATATTATTGTCGTTATCGATCTAAAGATAGCGATTCAAAAGATCATTTATTGATTTTGGCCATTAGTTTTTACTAACAATGGTCATATGGGTCGAACGTTTGGTCGTAACAATCAAATTCAGATTCTGAACGATACTTAATGGTAAATATTATTTTTCTTCTTTTTCATTGAAATAGATATCAGGTGTAACATAAAAATTTTCAAACCCCATACCCTAATTATTTTAGTAAAACATTAACTGATTGAAGGCTGTATGTTTTTGTACCGTGGCCTACAAATCGTGTGTTAGACGAGTGCGCGTAGTGTTGCCAGTTTTCTAACCGCTCGTTTTGTTTTTATGCAATAATAAATCCTACACACGTACTAAAATTATGACTGCGTGTGCAGTATTTGTAATAAAAATCGTTTTATTTGATGCGTAATTTTGAGAATTGTGAGTGGTCGTATTCTAATTTCGGTTATATAAATTTTTGTTCATCTCTGACTCGGATTGCAACTCTACCGGTGCACGACCTCCCCTCGACCTCTTGCGCGGGAGCACCAAGTGTGTGAGCACGTAATTTCGATGTCGGCTAATATTTGCCGATAAATTACGAAGGCTTGGTTAAGGACCCCGCGGAGTGTTCGCCGTGATCAGCTGGAGCCGCTTTGCCGTCCTATACGTGTCGATGACCCGATGATGGCAAGGAGCGTTTTGTTCTAGTGCACGTGAGTAGTGGTTGTCACTTCAATTCGCCGGTTTGTGCCGTTAGACCACGTTTTTATCCATTCACGTTCTTCGTTATAGGGCGAACATATCAGGAATCCTCCGCGGAAGTTGACAGGAGAACACTCGCCGGCCTGCCGACCTTGCGGGTTCTCTATTCCTTCCCGGTATGTTTTTTTATTACTAGCTTAGCGCGACCACTATAACTGTTGTTAATATTAAAGTATTGTGTACTAATCTGGAGCACTGTCCTTGTTCCAGGGGGTTTTTCCTCAGGGGGTTGTTTCTTTTTAGAACATACATTTCCGTTCATTTCGTCTATCGCGGGTAGACTTAAAACTGCCTGCATCATCAGAGAGGAGGCTAATTTCCCTAGTTGGATGAAGCCTCTGTGATTCCTGACCTGTATTGGAGGACCCAGGACACCCTCTCAATGGTATTTTTATGGAAATTAGACAAAAGTATGTAAATTTCTTATTTTGGGTCTGACACCCTATTTATGTCAGTGGCGCCCTTATCCTAATTTAATTATTGTTTTAAATACAACACAAGTAACAAAGTGATAAAAGAACAGCTCTCCAGTAGGCTCACGTCCCGCTCTCCGACCTTAATTTATTAGCCGGAACCCGGTACTTTGTGATTTGTATTAAGTAGCAAGTAAGTAAGTGAACACAATATATGAATTTAAAGTCTGTGTACCGTTTCATTCCACCCACTTCTGCTACACCATACACACCATCGGGTCATACATGCAACACAGGATATGAAAAGCTTCACAAACCAAGATCACCTATTGCCATTAAACCAATGTAGCTTCTAACAATGGTTTGTTATACTTTACAAACTACAATGACAGTTACAAGAACTATGAAATAAAAAATCCTGCACAAAAGAACTACATAAAAAAACAAAAAGACAGCATTGTGTTGTGACCAATCGAAGGTTGTTCTGCGGGAGATTTGCGAGGGAAATCTGATTGCTTCACCGACCGCAGTGGGCTGCTACCCGCAGTGTAATTATATTATGCACAAAAACACACGACAGATGCAGATATATCAACTGTATTTATGAGGTAGAGGATAATAAACGAACCGGCTCGATGGTACTAATGATGGTATGGTAGTTTTTACAGAAATCAGCGAAGTGATATTTTGGATATTGTATTTTGGTTTGCGAGATCACCAGAGTCCTAGAAATAGTAACACACTCACGCCTTGCGGCGTGGACCGCCGCAGGTAGATAGAGGTAGAGAGAGAAAAGAAGAGAAACTCAGGGTTTAGGTTCGTGGTACGAGCTTTATTTTGCACCTCCGCGTTACACTCGGTACGGTTTGCTGATTGTATGCAAACAAGTCACTGGCCTGCGGGGACTCCGATTCAGGCGAACGGCACGACGCTGATGCACGTGGCTAGCTCCGGCGGCAGCTCGCCGGGCAGATGGTATCGCCACGTGGTCTGCGCAGCGGTGGTGAGGTGGTCGGGGTTAGCACACCCGACTGCGATGACTTTTCTCTCTCTACCTCTATCTACCTGCGGCGGTCCACGCCGCAGTTTAACGATCCTAGCAACGTTACAGCCTTTTATCCCTGAAGTTGTAGGCAACGCGCAACTAGTGCACCCACTTTTCACTATGTGTATACCGCTCCATGGTGTCATAGGAGGCGAGCCCATCGCCACATTGGAGAAAATAAACACCCGTTTTCGAAATTCAATTTCTCAAAAACTATTGGGTATTCAGTGAGGAGATGAAAATTATGATCAAGTCATCGAAAAATTGTTAACCAAAAAAAAGTTTGCGACAAAACTATTGCGGCAGACCTTGAGCACGTCTGTTTCGAAGGCCTTGTAATTTGGCCGCACTCCGCCTTGCGACCTCTACCTGTACTAGAGATCGACGTTGACACCGCAATTATTTAATTAGATATATGTACAATGTATCTACATACATTTCGCGCAAAACTTGTATATTTATCCGTTTAATTTTTCAAAGATTCTCAAGAATTGGTAGACTGCAGAAGACCTCATTGCATATATCATTTTGATATCTTTACTTTTTTTTCATTGTGTGAAAGAAAAACAAAGACATTAAGAATATAATCTTAGAACGCTTTGAAGAAAAACAAAGAAAAAAGCTAAACCAGGAGTGAAAAAGCTGGTTTTATGAAAGTTGCGAGAGCTAGCAGAATGCTAAAGATGTTGATAGGATCTAAAGAAATTCAACATTGTAAGGTCTCAAAATAATTAATTTACATAATTTGCACTTTTTAAACATAATGCAGTTTTCATAATTATACTTACTGTAAAAAATAGTTTGCAATTCATAATAAGCTTTGATAAAGGCTGTTTTTTGAAAGCCATTGATAATAGCATCGTGCACAAACACAATGCAGGGTGTTATTAATCAAATGTGCAATTATTCGGTGACATTGCGCCTGCGCCGCTGCGACATCGGCCAAGTGATTATCTCAAGATTATAGGGCAGTGTGTAGTGGACAATGTATGGACCATGAGATTCATGTATAGGTGATAAAAAACAGGAAATTACATGATCCGAGGTAAATAACATCGCATAAAAAGCAATATCGTACCATGTGGTAACTGATAAATCTCTATATTACTCCATTTGAATATAACAGCTTCGTTTATTCCTGCAAATGACTTAGTCGTGTACCATTGCAGGCAGTGAAATTGATAACCATTTTATGAACAAACAGCTGACGTTTCAGAAGGCGAGTCTTAAGCAGCCGCCCTACTTTCTAATTCAATATTATAAATGGCATCACTGAAACTCAGGGTCAGTTACTGACCATCATGCGACAAACCAGCTCGTCTCGTGATTCAGTGATATCTTTCAAAGATTCAAAGAATTTCGGCGAATTCTAGTATTTAGCAGATGACTTACCAAATAAACAGACGAATTACTTAAAAGATTCGCTACAATACCCAGAATAGAAGCAAATATTTGCGGGTCGTACAAATGATTCAAATCTACTGATTATTAGCATTTGGGAACTAAGTCGGCGGCGAAATATGAGAGCCTTTGCCTAATTCCTAAATTGGCTAATCTAGGCGGCGTGTTAGAAAAAGAATTGAACTCTATTAGACTGTGATCGATGTAGGTACAGATAAAATGCCTCTTCTATCATCCTTACAACTTATAAAACAAAGTCTCTCGCGGTGTCTGTCCGTCTGAACGTTATAAAGCAAAAACTACCGAATAGATTTCGATGAAATTTGGTATGGAGATAGTTTGAGACACTGGGCATAGGCGTATAATTGCGTGGTGCCCACCCACAGCATTTTGGGGTAGCCTGCTACTACTATAAAAAATGTACATAAACATTCACGCCTTTTATCCCCGAAGGGGTAGGCAGAGGCGCAACTAGTGCATCCACTTTTTGCCGTGCGTATTTCGGCCAATGATGTGATAGGGGGCGAGTCTATCTCCATTTCGGGCACAAATTCCAGACTCCGGGCTGATACTGAATAGAAAAATCTAATACCACTGTGGCCGACCTGAGGGTCGAAACCGAGACCTCAGCATTTCAATCTTACCGTAGTACACGTAATGTTTCGGCCACGGCGGCCAATCTCAACGGAGATCAGCCAGGTACGCAGAACATAGTATAGTGCACAAGTATGTGCGCAATACACAGGTGCACTCCAACGGCTTTACGTGCTTCCCGAGGCACGGGGGTATCACACCGCCAACTTCCTGACTCCAAGCTGCGACTGAGTAATTTTTGAGATGGAAAAACCCAGTCACAATGATTTTGGCTCGACCCGGGATTCGAACCCAGGACCTGAGTGCAAAAAACGTACTCGTAACGCGTACGCAATACAACTACGCCACCGAGGCAGTCAAAAAAATTGAAGTAATAAAATTTAGTCTAGGACACGAGCCTCACCTAGAAAATGACTGTTGTTACGCGTATGGCCCTGGAAAGGACATATAACATTATCCTGGAAAAACTATGACTTGAGTGAAGCCGCGAGGAAGAACTAGGCTAGGCTAATAACATGATGACCTGCACTTGTCGACTCTACTTGCTTTTTAAGTATATCTTGTTTTTAACAGCATATGACATGGAGGTTTTCATAGATATAGCTTAGTAGGTACACGAGATAGCGAATCCCCACATAAACAATAATACCAAATCCGCATTAGTAAAACTACACTTGAGTTTCCCGCTGGATGCAGGCCGCTACTAACAGGTTGGTCTAGAAATTTTTGGGGGAGGCATATGTTCAGCAGTGTCATATAAGTTTAGCAAACCGTTTACCCCATACCTATTCTTCCGGTATAATTTCATCAATTGTCAGCATATTACACCATGCAACACAAGCCTAATTAGAGGCAACGCGTTGTTTATGACTATTTGCCTGTAGTTGTGCAGGTAAGTGTCATGTTATAAGACGGGCTAATAACGCTTGATATCTAATAACACTGCCATTGTCGTCTCAGTTACTTGTTAGTTATGGATTGCGGTTACGCTCACAGATATCCAGAATGTGTATGTACTTGTAATAAGTTTCCTTGCATACCTTGACCGTTTAGTCGCAATTTTGTAGGCTATGTTTGAAGCTATGCCGTACCAAGGACGTAATAGATTTGTGGTGTTTAATTAATAGCCATGGGTATAAATAAACGAGGAATTGGATTAATTGAGGATAGATTTGACTCAACTAAGCTTGGTCATCTATCGCGACATCAATCTGTTAAGCGACTTAGTTTGCGTTTATTATATTTCATATACTTTGAATTATTCTGAAAGTTGCAATATTATACATTTATAGTATCTTGTTACTACAAATAAAGTTGAAAATAAGTAATTTTAAACAGGATAGTTTTTTGAGATTGAGCAATGAGTGTAAGTACCCATTACCTAAGAGATCTTAACCGCAATGTTACAAGAGAACTAGTAGAATCCACAGCCATTTGTAAAAGATTTAGTTCTGGCCTCAAGATGGGAAGTACATAATCCAACAAACAGGTGCAGAGAAACCTAATCCTCATTAATGCGGCGCGACCACAGCGGCAAGGTCAAAAGAGTTTCCGAATGGGGTCACCTTTTTAATCTCGGGCTCAAGACCTCGTTTTATTTGGACTGCGTTATGGAGTTTAATTAGTGACGCATTGAGATAATTTTATAGCAGTTTTCAAGAACTGTTTAATAATAAAAAGAATTTAAAAAGTGATGAAGAACGTTTTATGTTAAGTTGGCGGTAGGTGTAGTACGCGAGGGTCCGTATGGGTGGGTGCCATCATGTTGTCTATTTTGTAAAGCAGTTATATATAAGCACTAGTATATGACGTCACCAAACACCAGGATCACAAAGGTATTCATGGCGATGATACTTTGTTGGTGGTATGATACTTGATTACTGGTGGTAGGTCTCTCATTATGTAAGAGGCCGTCTGGGTGGGTACCACCGCAATGTCTATTTCTACCGCCAAGCAACAGTGTGCATGCACTGTTGTGTTTCGGTTTGAAGGACATTGTAGCCAGTATAACTACTGGACATAATGAGACTTAACATCTTATGTCTCAGGGTGACGAGCGCAGTGGAATGCCACACAGTACTTTGTTAGTCAAGGTGCTGGATGGTGTTGCTACTGTTTATGGGTGGTCGTATCGCTTACCATCAGGCGAACGGCATGCTCGTCTCGTCATTAAATGCAATAAAAAAAAAAAAAAAAAAAAAAAAAAATCTGCTCCAATAGCGACCACTGTAATCAAGGTTAAAACCTGCCATAGTGGCTTACGGAAGGGTATCGCACTCCGGGATCAGCCTGTGTATATCCTGTTTCTGATGGGCGCACAATTATGCTGAGTGGCGAGGGTATAACATCTGGCGTCAGTCAACACTATCTGGATCCAATTCCGCTTATTATCAGGTGCAGTAGAGTCATGTTGCCGAGCACGTATAAAAATAAATTGAAAGTCAACGAACTGACAATATTACACAGTTTATTAGTCTTATCATTCTGACAAAAATATTTAAAAATGATCCTTACCGCTATCGAGATTAAGCTTCTGCACGGCCCGCCTGGCATCAGCCGTGGACACGGCATGTTCCACGTAGTACTCCTCATAACGCACCTCCTCCGTGACCTCGTCAGCAACCCAGGGCTCGGAATTGTTCGCGCGGGAGCCGTTCACGCGGCCTGTGCCCACGGGCTTCGAGGCTGCTGCATGCCGTACCTTGAAAAGAATTACAGCTACTGCTGACTTCTATTGACAGAAGGATAGTTGATTTAGGTCTTAGATGGAATTTCCTAGTGCCTGTAATAATATTCGGTACCGGAGCTGCGCATTGGACAAAAAAAATTGGAAATGATTAGGCATGAACTAAAATTTAATCTGTTTAAATTAATACCCACTATTCAGTAAATTACAGAAGTAAGAATAATAGAGAATATCAAAAGTACGGAGTATTTAATGTAAGACGTAACACCATCAAGTTTGATGACAACATAACAAAGTACTCACCAGTACTTCGGGCACCCTGAAGATGACGTCGGCGGTGGCGAGCGGCAGCAGCACCAGCGCCGCGCAGAGCAGGCTCGGCCGCAGCGCGCCTCGACGCCGCCGCATCGCATGGCACGCGGGCCCGCCCGCTGCACCACACTACAAAAAATATTAGTTTTTTGCATAAGCCGGTAAAAAATCAGGTCATCTAATGTTAAGAGATCTCCATCATGTAAGAAGCGATCTTAAATGTATAGTGATTAGGGTGGGTCTTATTTGGGCTTCGGGTAGATTTTCTATGAAACAATGAGACTACGCTGGTCGAGCAAGTCTGTTTGTGCTATAGCCTGTAGACAAGTATGTCTACCTATTTAGGTGCATATGTATAGTAACCGGCACAATCATGAGCACAGATGTACAGTTGTGAGGCGACTTGTTTAGAACCTTTTACCTCAACAAAAAGAAAAGCGGTTTTGAAATTACTGCTCTTGCACTTTCGTATTTTCTTTTGACTGCAGCATCAAGTACTAGCTTGTCGAACTGGTTTTATACAAGCGTCATGAGTCTTTAGAAACTGCATCGGTCGCTCGTAGACTGTGAATGGGTCTTAATGTATGAACCGCGGCAGTTAGCACGTTCAGCTTCGTCTACACACAGACGTAGCGTGATTTTCTATACAACTGCTTGATGGGACGGGTGCGTCGCAGGCGTAGTGGTATATGTATTTAATTTAATGTAGAGTTCACCACGGTTGGTTACAAAGTTAGTTAGTTAGTAACAAAGTACTTTATGGTAGACGTTACATATTCGCATCACTCCAAAGTTAGAAATTAAGTGATCATGCCCAGGATTTACGTGCCAATATTGTTTAAAATGGACCACGGAAATGCATAGGACATAAACAAGGTTTTCTCAGCAATAGGCGAAGTCTGGTTTCGGAGCTCCGTTCGACAGATCTGCTAACAACAACAAGCCAGACCAAGAAAATAAAAAAGAACATGTATCAAATGTTGTGGTAAAATATGGAACTACTTTCTTGTACTGACAATGTTAACTTTAAATCGCAAAAGTAGCGCCCCATAAGTAGATTATTTATTTTTCTTGTCAGGCTATGCATTATTGTGAACATAATCACAAGTCAAACGAAGCTCCAGTTTTGTCAAACTTTCAGGCTAGCAACTCATTCATGTCTCTAGCAAAAAGCCACACTCCTGCCACTGCCCGGACTCTGTACTGCTACATCTATACTGTCGACAGCAGTGCTGTTTGTATGCCGGTCGCGCCTGCTAGAGAACGGCCAGGGATTGTGCATTCTAATGCTGCGTATTGGGAACGTTTTTACGACCGTAAGATGACGCTAAATTGACAAGGGCACAATTTTTTCTAGTTATACGTAAGTATAATAGTGTGTAAGTTCACTCTGTGGTGTGGTAAGCAGTAAGCACTGCTGTTTTCTTTTTTCAAGGACATTACAAGTGTTATTACGAGGTATTATGAAATGTAACATAACGTTATACCTAGAGGTGAAGGAAAAACATCGTGAGGAAACCTGCATACCTAAGAAGTTCTCTATAAGTCTCTTTAAGTAAGAAGTCTACCAACCCGCACTAGGCCAGCATGGTAGACTTATGCCTAAACTCTCTCAGTTGTAGAGAAGACCCTTACTCAGCAGTGGGCAGTACAAAATACAGGACCGGTATCGTACGGATAGAGTCTTATTTGTCGAAGTTCTTCAGTTTATGTCTTCCAAAATACTTTGGAGATCAATTAAGGTAAGAATGCTTTGTCTCTTGATAAAATTACTAAGCACTGATTACACACACACATAATCCTACACGCCTTTTATCCCTCAATGGGTAGACAGAGGCCCAACTAGTGCACCTACTATTCGCCGTGTGTATCGCCATATCGGGTACACATTCCAGACTCCGGGCTGATTCTGAACAGATAAACCCAATATCAATAATTAATAAAACAAATACAAAACTTTTATTCGTAAATGGCCGAATGTCGCCGTGTGACGAGCGCAACGCAGTGACATGGACTTGTATGGAGATGTTACTTTGTATGGCGCGCCGCTCACAATTATTCGAACGAAAGATAGTCTCGTCATTTGTAAACAAAGTACTTGTGGTTTTATAGTATTTTTATTATTGTGGTATAATTAAAGGAATAACTATGTAATTAAATGAGTCACAGTTGCTAATAAGGGAAGAGAGTTGTAAATAAATCTGAATAAAAAAATCTCACGTGTAGCAACTGCCGTAGATACATGTAGTGTAATCTATATATATCGAGTGGTGACGACATAACGACATTAAATGAAAATACGACCCCCACTAGTTAATCAAATCACTTTAAAATTATCAAATAAGTTATTACACAAAATTACAAAAACAAATTTTTTCAAACAAACTAAATGCGAAATAATCTAAATTAAAGACAACAGCCTCTATAATATTGTCTACTAACCTCAACTGACCTGTAGGCACTACACGTAAGAACGGCAACATCGATCCCGTTCATTAAATGACTACTTATTTGGCGGTCCCTTTTGAGCGTAAAGTTTCATTCATGTAGGTAATCTAAAAAATGGTGCGCGGCATCTATCCCCGCCCCGCCCGCCGCCCGCCGCCCGCTAGCCTGCGCGACTTTTTTATCATTAGATTCATGTTTCATGTAAACATTTAAACATTAAATCTAAACTCACACATTTTAATTACGATACACTAAATTAAATGTTTATTTGTTGAAATTGTCCACCGTTTACTCTAATACACATGTGACAACGTCTTGTGATATTGTTTCTTACTTTCCTTAACAAGTCACTACTGGCAGCCATTGTTTTTAATGTATTAAAAGCGTGAATAATTTTATCTCGCAGATCCTCTACGGTATTCACATCACGAGCATAAACCTAATTTTTTATAAATCCCCATAAAAAAAAATCTAGTGGTGTGAGGTCTGGTGACCTTGCTGGCCACCGGCGAGGTCCATATCGTCCCATCCACTGCTGTCCAAACAGGGCTCAGGGGGCGATGTCAAAGGCAAGGTCACGCGGTACGAAACATAAAATGATAAAATGGCATAAACTAATGCATGTGATAGAGATTAACTTGCACTTGCTGCTATTGTCTGGAATTGACAGGATTCATTATTATTTAGCCAAAAAAAGTGTAACTTTAGTCTTTAGTTTAGTTCTTTACTAATACAATCACGCACTGTTTAGTGAAGGATAAGTAACATTTACGTACCAACGTGGTAATACAACAGCTTCCAATGACTCAACTTAATGTGAGAAAACTAGGGCATTTAATGGACTAATTAATTACCAAAATAATTGTAAGTAGGTAAAAGTTATGTAGATGGGATTTAGTGCACTTGGTTGGGTTAGCCGCATTGGTACATTTGCGGCTCGTAGGTACTCGGCGGCCGCCGCGCCAGGCCGTGCGCGATCGTTGATCCGTCAGCTGATTCGAACAATCAGCTGACGGATCAACGATCGCGCACTCGTGTTACAACTTAAATAACGATGTGCCTACACTTAATTTGTTTAGACAAAAATGTCGAATTGACAACGTAGCAATCTTCTCAGTTTACGAAACGAATGGTGCGCCTCGGCAATCTTTGTTTGCTTATGATAATAAGAATGTTATCGTTATAGTGATTAGGTCTAAATTCAACCAGCAATACAATACAATATTGTACTATTATTTCTGAGTAGTGAGTCGCACATTGTAGGTAAATGAAATTGTTTTGAGGTGAATGTCCTAATGAACTTGCGTGGCGAAATCGTAATGGATGTACATCATGCTCTAAAATTGTTAAAGTAAAAAACAAACCTGCGACTAAACCGTTGATTATAATTTGATAATTTTTGGTATGCGTACTACTAACGTGATACCCAATATGTGGTTTCAATTAATGTCGTATTATCCCCACCTCCCGATATAATAAAGCAGTAGAAATGGTGTGTCCTGTACATTTAAACAAATGTGATAAAAAGAAAGGTGGTGACTAAAGAAGAGTAATGGAACACAAATCAGCTATTTTTGTAATTCTTTTCTGTCTGTTTGTTTGTTACTACACATCTCAAACATTTTTGAACCGATTTCGATGAAATTATGCACGCAGGGAGATCATGTTCTGGATTAAAACATAGGCTACTTTTTATCCCGCGAAATTATAAAGCGTGACTTTTATCCTGGAAAAACTTCTTCACGCGGACGGAGCCGTGAGCAAAAGCTAGTACATAATTTAGTTACATTAACAAAGGTCGATATTATAATCTTCGTGAATTTTGAGGAACACATCGACTCTCCTTTGGTCCATATAATATTTCTGGCACTCCGTCCTTGTCTCCCAGTCAACTATAGTAGCGCTTAGGCTTAAACCCTATCAGATTCTTACATCAAGTTATCTTATAAAAATCTGATAGACTTATTTTAATCAGGGTTCACAGTAACAGTAAGGTTTTTAACAAGCTGACGACGTGTTTCAAAATGCGATCGGGTACTGTGTGTACCTTATACAGAATATGTGCACGCTGAAAGCGCGAGTGTGCATAGGCCCTTAAGTTTATTTATACGAGTAATTCCTTCTCAAAAGCGACATTTCTTAACAGATGATATCACACAGCCGAGCCGTGTGAAATGTTCCTCAACAATAGCCTTTACTTAGGTACTTTCCTTGAACTAGTAATCGCAACTCCAAGGGGCGTCACTTTAATAGCTTAATTGTTGTCTCTGTCTAGTTTAATCGTTCGTCGCCAATGTTTATTTGATGATAAAAATTATGAAATTTACTCATAATGCTACTTTTTTACTACTAAACCATTCAACTTCGTTTGCGAAGCACTACATACAAAGACCGTAAAATGTACGAAGCGGTAGTGTGGTGGTGGTTCACATTAACTCCACATGTACCTAATCTCTTTTATCGCAACCATACTCTTACACGAAAGACGTACCATCTCCTAACATCTACTAGACCAATGAATCATTCTTCACACCATTGCCTTAGTTTAGCTATTTAAGCATTGCATCACATAACGGTCCTTATCTATGCCACGTGTGCCGCGTGCATGGCGGACCTCACGGCAGCCCTGTGCGGGTCGTCAGCCCACTGACCCAATAAGATCTCAGCCCTTTGAGGCGCGTGATTTACATTTTAATGAAATTCTTTGAATGTAACGTAGGTACTTCCAAATCAGTTACAATGTTGTGTTTATGCAGGTCTCGTAAAGCATGGCGGTATTTTTCTATTAATCGCGCAGATTTCATAATGCTTCGAAGGAAGATATTGGAAATCGGCAAATATTAGGTTACATAGGTATAGAGTCATGGCACTCACAGTAATAAAGTTGCACTTTTTCATTTCAACTAGAAACTACAACAACAATTACAACAGCAATATTATTGTATAATATTTATAAATTGCTCAAATGATGAGGAAGAAAAGTCTGTTTAAAGTCCTAGTCACACCAAACGAATTAAGTCGGAAATGAAATAGAAAAACATTTATACGAAAGAAGTTATAAATTTTATTGAACTTATGTAGTTTCTTTCCACTTGGAATACTCCTACGGAATTTTCATAGTTATCTTGGTATTGTGGTCAATAGTCTTTTATAGGAAGTTCTAAATTATAAACCAGTAGATTTTTATTAACACAAATTGGTTAAATTGATCCTGAACAGCTATAAACGGCTGCTGGTGGAAATTGCTATAGCGCTCTACGTAAAAACGTTTCCTTTAAGTTATGATCAAGATAAGTTTCATTATTTGAAATCAATACGAGTAAAACATAAAAGTATTATATTAATGATGACGCATTGTGTACCATTTATTTTATATTTTTTAGAGTAACGAGTATCTATACTTTGTGTTTTCGAAATGCAGATTGTTTATATTCTTCGTGTGCTACCGAAACCCAAACAGACTATTATTTATCTAGGTTGATCCCCGAAAAAAAATATTTCATCGATTTATGAGGCATCTGCCCTTTTAGTAAGTAAATTTTATAAAAATATAAACCGGAATATTCTCAGCAAATTTTTTTATGTTCTTCCCAGGCAAGGAGTTTAACGCAGACACGGAGCCGAATCCAAAATTTCTCACAAAATACACGATAACCTCGTATTACACAAAAACTATTCCATAAAATGTTTATTTTTGCTTAGTTTTATTGTTTAGGGCCTTTTGGACACAGGAAAATCGATTTACGGATTTCTTTCGGACTCTCCGTTGTAACACTCTCCAATCTCCATTATGTCGAAGGTCACGGGGTACGCATGTGCATGTAACCGCAACCCTCACATGGGTCGGCAATTCAACAGAGCATTTCGCAATTCGAGGAATAATACCTCGGGCGAATTGCAAATAGGCCTGCATGGGACACTGCGCGCCACCCTCTTAAACTTTAATTTGGTTGGTAGCAACGTTCTATAATAACTAGGTACATATTACTATAATTATTGTATTGCGAACAACCATTTTGTTCTATTCGGGTATGGCAAAGTAATCCCTCCGCACCTGATAAGCGGAGAGGTCTAGATAGAGTGTCGACTGACGACCGATGATCATGCCTCGACAGTCGACATAATTATGCCTGTTTGAAACGGGTATACACGAGCTGATCCCGGAACGCGGCTCACTTACGTGGGCCACTATGGCCGGTTTTAACACCTTATGTACCGCGTTCGCTATCCCGGCGGATATAAAGTACATCTTACCAACAGCACTTCTTTATTCAGTGAGCTAAAATCTGTTATTAAAGTGTTAATGTAAAGTCGATGTCCCGGACATAGCTAGTGAATAAGGGAACGTGAGAGGGAGCGAGTCGGGATCGATACCGGCAAGGTCGGAGTGCAGCGTGCATACAGATGTAAGAGATGCAAGCTAAAGAGCTTCGGGTAACGTGGTGAGTGAACTATGCTCGTGTTACAGGACTGTCTATTAATTTGTTCGCGAATCAAGTTAAACAGTTGATCGAATTTCGTTCTAGGTGTCACTAAAAACCATAACAAAAATTTTAAACTTTGAAACTGAGTGCAAATTATTGGCTTAAATTGAATGTATAATTAACGTGCAGGGGTTCTCGTAGTCGTGCACTGTTGACAGAGTTGTGGTCATATTTGGGCCGATTGTTGAACTGCCGTTTTTGCGATGCGTCGCCATATGCCTCGATGTTTGGTGAGTGGAAGCATTCCTTTATAGCGTACTTCACGGATTTGATTATGTCTGTCCAGCGTTTAGGAGCGCGCCCACGAGCTCTTTGGCCCTCTACTTTCCCTTGAACCACGTACGGGGGTAAATAATGCATATTAAATTTCATGCTATAGCTGCTGAAACTGCTAGTAAAATAAGGACAAATTGTCTTCAATAAATTTGTGTCATATTACTGAATTGGTACAAAATAATATGTGGTTTACATGACTCAAACTAACGATTTTCCGTACATGCGGTAATATTATATCAGAACGTCCATTACTTTAATATGTATATTAATTGTGTTTCCTTATGCAATTTTCATTCATAATTTTGTAAAAACCCAATGATTTTCTTTAAACCAATAAATTATCAATAACTACTATCCACGATTCTCCAAAACATTTCATGATAATTATCTAAATGCCCTGTAGGCATATAATTTTCTATTTACGCGTAACTGATATATTTTCCAGTGATAAAGCTCTCCAATTTTATTGCTAAGAATCAAATTGGCACATCACGGTTCAATGCCTCTAGAGCAACGAGGAAATATTTATAGATTTTGTCGATATTATATTGGTCTCACCACATCTTTACATCTCGAGCTGAGAGAAACATCACAAATTTATAACCTCTTCAGATTTTTATGAGATCAGTAGATTTATGGCGGCGTTAGTGTGTTTCCTAGGCGCCAAGGACATGGCAACAATAACCGAGCCAATCCACTTACAGATCTATAAAAATCGAGATTTGTGTTCGAGTAGGGTTGCTACAATAATTTATATTCTATAATATATCGTGTTTTTTAGGAAAACGGGAACAATTGAGTGTATTTGAGAACGCATAAACGCCGGGATGCCCAAATTTGACTGCATAATTCAATGACAACAAAATGCAACAGTTAAGATGCCAATGTACTTGCGCATTATTATGATGCAGTGGTATTAATACCAAGCGGCCATTGTTTCTCGTCGTTGCTCGTCCAGTGTAATGAGACTGTTAACTTTACCTAACCAAAGATGAAACAATGGAGCTTAAGTCAAACTGTAGACAAAATAGACTACAGCTTCCTCTTCTTCTACCTCCCTTATACGACTGTAATGTGGAGTCGCCTCTACAGACTTCACGTATGTAGCAGAAACGATCTAGCTTAGTTTTTGTGGGAGTACGAATTCCAGAACCACGATAATTTATAGTTTTTATCCTTGTAAAATTGTTGGCCAAGTGGCAACCCTAAGTTGAAAAGACACCGCCGCTAGTCACCTGTTTCACCACTATTACCGGTGCAGGTGGTCGGAAATATTTTTATAAATCATATTATTGATAGCGCTGTCATTGTTTTATGTTAGTGCTGCTTGACTCATCTTTTCGATCAGAAATTGTTATTAGTGATTCTAGGTCATCTATTTAGAAATATCAAATGCATTTTTTATTTAAAATATAAACACGCTATTGGAACTTGACGCAAACGATATTCGCCAACAAACTGTGCGCGTACAATTTGATGATATTGGTTAAATTGTTTTAACCTTTTAAGATTCAATCAATAGACACAAAAAGGATATTATGGTGATAGACTCGTCTATTACACCATGGGACGAGATTCGAGAGTAAGCTTCCTTGTATCTTGCTTGCTTACCCCTTTAATGGGCATAGGCGTAAACGTTAATTAATATCGAAATTAAACTATTACAACGCATTTTATCGCGGTTTTTTATTTTATTTTCCCCCGACGTCACGGAGCGGACTGCCCCGTGATCACAAAGTGCTGCAAAGCTGAGAAAATAAAATAAAAAACCGCCATAAAATCCGTTATAATAGTTTAATTTAAATGTCTAACATTCGCGTAAACGTAAGAAATCGTTAATTAATATCAATAATGATAGTTTAAACAATGGATTTCATTCATCAAAATATTTAATATTGGACCGTATAATACAAAATGAATATTAAGTATTATTATCCTCTTAAATATTTCGAATGACGTAATTCTTGTAGGGAAATACTGAGTGTAACGTAGGTAACGTTTCATGACTATTTACATTGTCCTATTAAATAAAATTTACTTTACAAATAATAATTTAAACATTTCTTACCACGATTACCAGACCAAATTAGATCATAGCTTTGTCTATTTCTACCAACAAGCAGTAAGCAGCTATGATCCAGTTTTAATGACTTCGTAGGTGTAACTAAGCATTAGATATTGTAACATGAAATGCAAGTAGTATTCTATAAGTGCCAAAAGTGTTTCTAGTATTTATACCTATGTGTAGGAATGACAAATAAAAACAACTTATCTTTAAGGGCAAGGCCCAAACTAATATTTCAAGACCTTACATAACTTATTTTTAAGTGATAAGTAACGTTAAGTACGTAAATATCGCACTTATGAAAGTTTCTTACTGGTTCTCACATATTTCATAAGAAATGTATTTTTAACACTTATAAACGAGGGCATTGACGGTTTGTTTGTCCTGAAGCAATCCACGAAAATTTAAACCCGAATGGCCAAGTTAGCATACTGATAACGACTCTTGAAATCGTTAAACGATACAGCTTATCGTTCGACAAACTTACATAAGGATTGTGTGCCCGTTCATTGAATAACCCAATTCATTTTAACTACCTACACCTCGCACCTGATATTCGTACATCCGAATATTTTATAAATAAACTGTAGACTAGAGGACCCCTTCTATGGCGTTCCTCCTTATATGTGATAAAATAAAGTCCCCCATCGCGTCTGTCGGTCTGTCTATCTGTCTGAACGCGATAAATTCTAAAACACCCGAACGGTTTTTGATGAAATTTAGTATAGAGTTCGTTTGAGATAATATGAAGCGGATTTTTTATCTCGGAAAAACACTTTCACGCAGGCAGAGCCACGAACAAAAGCTAAATTATATAAAATGTATCTAGTACTAAATTTAAAATGGATTGAAAGGAAGTCGAAATAATAAATACTTTGCACCGTATGCAACCGAACTCAAAACCTAATTGAAACCTGCAGGCAGGCAACCAGTTGATGGTTTAACGTCTGCGGCGACCGGAAACGGAAAGCCGCAACACGGCGCCCGCGCGTGCCTCCTTACGTACGCGCAGTTATCTGCGTCCGTTGGAATTTTGACAGTAAATATTGCAGTTTAACCAAATTCAAAAAGAGGATATAATTATACGAGCTATTTAGTATTCGCTCACGCCTGTAACCGGGGTAGGCGCAGACGAAATGTCTGTCTGAATAACACGCCTTTTTTAGCTTCATACGTATGTTAGTATTAAACGGAAAGTTTGAAATTTTGACCCCCTTCAAAACGTCGGATTAGATCTAAATTTGGCATACTTATCAAGGACCGATGACAAGTCAATATTTTAAACTAAAAACACGCTTTTATAGAAAATCCAACTAATAAATTAAAAATAAATAATAGTTTAAATAAACTAAAAAACATGTTTTTATAGAAAATCCAACTAAAAATAGAAACTCAATTTGAATTAAGAAAAGTGTAAAAAAATATATTTATAAATTGAGAATAGTGTAAATAAGAAAAAAAATTATTTTATTGTAAAAAAAAGCTTGGGGTGCTTTTTAAGATATTATTATAATTTTTTAATAGAATTTACTTCTGTAAGTTAAATATAAATGTCGGCCTTATATATTTTTTTATTTTGCCTTTTGTTTCTTCCTAAAAGAAAAAAAGAGGGCTCAAAAATCATTTGTGCCTTTTTTGAGTCCTCGTGTAATTTCAATTCGAGTAGGTATTCATTTCGATGAATTCGAAAATATTATCTAGCAATACTTTCAATTATAGTATCTGTATAAATTTTGCAGCTGCTAACATTCGCACCTTGTGTAACGTAATGAAAAAGAGATAGTCACTGTACAAACTTATTGGAAAAATAACCTGAAAAATAATGTAGTGCTATAACTCAGTGTTAGATATAAAGAAATTGATGTATGCATAAATCTAAATAGACTTCGAAAAGCAATTTATATGTAGTGAAGTAGCACAGAGTCAAACCTACACATAATTTGTAGGTATCATTTGCTTTTTAATACGGAATAATAAAACCATTCACTTCACCCATGACTTCAAGCATTGTAGAGCGCAACTGCAACTATATGTGCGACTGCCTCGGTGGCGTAGTTGTATTACGGTACGACTGCAAAGCTGAGGTCTCAGGTTCGATTCCCGGGTCGGGCAAAGTGATATTGGATTTTTCTATTCAGTATCAGCCCGGAGTCTGGAATTTGTGCCCGATATGGCGATAGGCTCGCCCCCTATCACATCATGGGACGGAATACGCTTGGCGAAAAGTGGGTGCACTAGTTGCGCCTCTGCCTACCCCTTCGGGGATAAAAGGCGTGAGCATGCGTAACTGCAACTATACTGCGCTTGCCACAGCCAATAAAAGTCAAGTCTTCTAACGCCCTGACATAATATGGGCCAAGTTCTTTTAAACCACTAACCACTCGATCATATTTAGGTTTGTTGAAAAGCTCGTTATAATTGTTTCGGTTCACATAGAGAGGGGTTTTGTAAACAAATGTAAGTGAACAGGGGGTCTTATACACCCGTAAATTCCAGCTCTTTCCCTGAATACGTCGCTGGTGCTACTAAACAGGCAGTAGTGACGCGTGCGTATGACTCAGCTCGCAGCCGAGCATTTCATCGGCCATACGTGATTCCTTTGCAAAGTGGCTGCTTTTTGTCACAGCTTCCTAAGAACCAGGCGTTGAGTGCATTCGTGCATAACATTATGATTTAAATTGAAATACGGTGTTAAAGTTTTGACACGTTTCGATTATATTTAGTATGATTTATTGCTGCCTCCCAGATTTGAGAACCCACTTGGATCCGTACCACAGTTTTCTCTATTTCTAATTAGCAGTGTGCATGCATCGTTGAGTTCCAGTTTGGAAAACATTGTTACTACTGTAAATACCTACTAACCACTGGGACAAAATTATAATGTTCTTACTATTCATAATTCTAGTGCGCAGTCTTCCTTAAATATTTATGAAATTTAGCACCACGCTGTGTACACCATTTTAGTGCCATTTTGCGGTGGACGTTTTTTTTTATATTTACAAGAATCAATGTCAACGGTACATTATTAGCAACTGCGACCGCATTATCACTTACCGATGTTATAAAACGGAACACTTTTTGCATGAAATTAGTTTTAAGTTAACGGTAATTGCGAAACGGCAACAACTTTTTCATACTGATTTTATTCGCACAACAATGAGAGTGTAATATAAACGCTACAGTTGAGTTACAGGGAATAATTCAAAATGAATATACATCCAGTAGCCCCATAGTTCTCATACTAGCGCATTTCAGTCTCTTAACATCCAGAAAATCCAGAAGAACACAAAGATAAGTAGCTTTATTCTTATGTTCCTACTTACACTTATTAGTTGTTTAATGTAATTTCGATCTCTAATAATTGTGTTAAGTCTTGTTTCACCGGGTGCATGTGCTGCCAATATTCGTAAATACGAATGTATAAATTGTGAATAATGTAGTTAGTTGTACAATTATCTCCTATGTACCTATATGTAATCTTACTTGTATAAAACTTTTTGTACAATTGTTTTTTATCCCGAATAAATAAAATAAAATTTGCCCATTATAATAATTAATATAAACATTTTGATTCTTTTTGGAAAACGAAACCACGGCCTTTTGTATCAAAGAGATCTCACGACCAGGGGCCGTAGACAGGATGCCTTTCTACAATCAACCAATCCCATTGATAAGTCTTTCGCTAGGACATATTATTTCCATACAATTTGTTGGCGTCCGTTCACAGATTGATCATATTAAGTAAGATAGGTTCGTCACGGCGCGTAGTCCCGAAGGTGTGTCGCAGGGTCAGTCACACGCACTCACTGACTCCACTGGACCGTCACCACTTATTACTTATTCTTAAATATCGTACTTAACGAAATATCGTTTAATTGGTCTAATGAAAGCGCGTTTGGTGGGTGGATCGTAAGGTACTGGGTTCCATTCCTAGAAACATAGAGTAAGAAAAGCCCCATTTGTTTAAATCATGAATAAACTGTCGAGTGTGGTATTAAAATTAGTGCGTTTCGTGTGATTAAAGGGGCTACCGGAGTTTAAAATATTACTTTTCATTTTTAATCGCCATTCGTTCCTCAAAGACTTGAAACATCAAGAAATTCTACGGCAATATAAATTAAAATATTCACACGAACGACGGTATCAAGTGACCCACATAATCATTTTCTTACAATTTGCTATAAAATTAACGATATTATAATGATTGTAACAGATATGCCTCAAACGTTGTGTCAGTTTCTGATAAAGGCGTATCTTTCGCTGACCTTCATAGTTCATTGACCCGCCACCCTTAATTGCGAGACGGAGGGTCCTTTTCAAGCTAAGCAGGTGTGCGTCCCTTCTTGATTCAAATTTAGGTCATGCTGACTTGTAAATAACAAATGTAAAAATGTTACAAATTATTTGATTTTCCTATGCCGTTCTAATCGATGCGAAATATTACAATTTATGTCTTTAAATATATTCCATGGAAGTATTTATCAATTAATTAAGTTTGATTTGTAGAAACTTAGAAGAATCTTGAACTACTTCTGTTTGTTTATTTGAATAAGAGAAATCAGAAACAAATCTTGACGAGTGCCTGCTTGAGTATGATCTATAGGAATTTCGAGGTTTTATTATATTTAAAACTTGAGACGCAGCATGTCTGTGACAAAATATATAATTATACTAATATCTCATGTGCCTAATCGTTAAGAAGAGCTTTTAGCACATTAACGCAGTATGAAAGCTGATAAAGCACATCAGCAAGCTTAGGCGGTTGACACACTTTATCTAGATATTAAACAACGCATGTCCGGCCAACTGCCGACATAACGCCTTGTTCACACTAACACAACGATAGCTTTAAACCAGCGACTATATAGCCCCTAAACGTACTATATTATAGACCTGGGTATTATTGTCATTAAATTTTTGTGAAGCTTTGGTCATACGTCATAGTTATAGTGTATACTTAACATAAAAATAGTCATCAAAGAAGGGAATATTTTCATGATCAGGGTGTGGTGGTTTTTCCTTTCAATATTTGTTCTCTGATAAGCCACGAAATAGAACATTTTAGTGTTGAACTCTTCGGAATAAATAAGATAAATTTAAACGGTGGACATTGCAAATACACACTCAATAATATCTAATACATACATACATACACTCACGCCTTTTTATCCCCGAAGCGGTAGGCAGATGCGCAACTAGGGCACCCACTTTTCGCCGTGCATATTCCGTCCCGTGATTTGATAAGCCTGTGATGTGGTCTATCGCCATATCGGGCGGAAATTCCAGGCTCCGGGCTGATAGTGAGTAGAAAAACCCAATACCACTCCCGTATCACTTTTCTAAGGTTTTCGAAATACGGTTAATATTTTACAGCTTGACTTGGAATTTACATAGCGAAATTCAATGAAGCATTCACTTGCATTCACTGCCGCCGTAAATACAAAAGGAATAATTACTGCAGTGTCAACATTTTTTACTGACTTAAAAGATGAAGAGGTTCTCAATTCGACGTGCATTTTTTGCTTTTTTATGTTTACGTCAGAACTCAGTCATTTATTAAACGATTTGGAAAATTCTTTTTTTATTTGAAAAATACCTATACTTCCAGATTGGTCCCATAGATTTTTTTGATAGTTATAAACACAACCCGATACACCAGTAAGGATAAAACTTTATAAACTTAGGATAAAATAAACGGATCATCAAAGTATATAATTAAACCGGAATTGTGGGGTAATGTGCGAATTGTGAATCTAACTGCAGTACACATCACCGTACCATGCACTCTCACCGGCTAGCGGAAATGGGTGCGCCAGTCGCCAACGGCAGCTTCACACAATGTGCAGGGATGGGTAACACTCGCCATAACAGCTTGACTGACGGTTACATGAGGAACTGGTTATTTATTAACCAAACTGCATCAGCAAACTATATTAATATTACTTAATTGGGAAAATTATAGAAAGTTGATGTTTAAAGATGGAAATTTAATTAACTGTTTAACTAGATAGGCTTTTTCAAAGGCAGAGGATTCTACCTTATATTATTTATTTATTAAACGGGTAATCGGTTTGTCTGATGCGATTGTTCAGTGTTCAGATCCACAACTTTGTGTATTTCTGTATTTAAACTTAGCGCAATCATTTGTTGGCAGTTTCCATTTCCACAACTCAGTGGATGCAAGAGATTGCATTCATTTGTTTTCACCCAGTGTAGGACATAGCCCATGCCCTCGTCATCGACGTGTCTCCACTCTGCTCCTCTTCACGGTATCCACAATCTTTCAGAACGTCATTCAGTTCTCATATCATCAGTCATTATAGCATAAGCGTTGTCATTAGACAATCAGCACTTGAATACGCTAACTTGACAGTTTACACAATCAACATCATTGGATTTTATGGTCGCAGTTTCCTAATTTCCTATTAATCTGGCCGTAAACCATTAGCTGTCGAGGTCGCAATGATTTACTGGAGCCGACAATCTTAAGCATTTTACAAAAGAGGACATCCTCCTTACTGGCAAGTCCATTTGCCTAATCATTGCATATTTTCTATTGCTCATTTTGGTAGGACGGAAACCAATTGCCTGTATAGCGCAGCAGCCACAGATTACTTACGGAAGCTTGCAGTGGCCAATGAGTGGACTTATATTACAGACTTACATTTCAGTAAAATTAGAAAAGAAGAATTATGGAATGGTAATGGATAGAAAATCCTACATAAATTCGTTGGATGACGCCAAAATGAAAACCCCAGCGAGCGTATAAATATCTTTATATTGCTAAAATAGATTTATTGACCTACAATGCTTCAATTTATTTGCGAATAAATAATTTGTGAGCTAGAATTTTGTGTACCTAATCGCCTCATAAAAGCTTATAGTGGAAACTGATGGTTATTTGTGTCCAAGTAAATACATCGTTAATGGTGTAAGTTGGTTAGTTACGACTTGCTTGCTCGTGGGTGTGTCAGCGCATAAAGGCGGTAAAATGGATTTGAAAAATATGAAGTAGTAAGTATACCTTTCAGAACATAACAAACATATACCTACGTCGAATTTTAGGTCATCTTCAGTTTGTTTTTGAGTCGCAAAATACACATTTGTGCAAAAGTTAGAAATTTAAGTGAAGGGACGATTTTGGCCTGTATCACATTATAATTTAATGGAAAAATCCCTAAAAACATAGGTACCCCCAGTTACCCTCTATTTACCTTTTAGAAAATACAGGCGAGAATATTAATTTATAACATGAACCTTCAAAACCTGCAATAGATGTTTCACTATTTCTTTGTTATGTTAATATGAACAGCATTCGCGTTCCGGTGTATCTATGTAGGTCTGCAAAACTAAATAAAATTAACAGTGGTTTTATCGCTGTATGTACCGCAATTGTCTAATTGAATACATTACTACATTATCAGCGGTAGTGAGCGTGCATAGTTAGTTAAAAATAAACATGACGCTAACAATTCGACAATTTGCATATTCACTAGAATAAGTATGTTTTATGTTTAATTATTACATAGAAGTCCTCCGTTTCTTTCAGTGACAGTATATTTAGCCTTTTCACCTAGTGCGGGCAAGACTTTGTTTGGGTTTTTCTAACTACATTTGCCTAGAACTAGATTTAAGGTGCTTGATCACAGGCAAGCAGGTCGTCGTATAAACTAAACCAAATCCTTTCTGCAACATGATTAAAAAAGTGTGACGCGTCGAACCCTCATAGAAGAGGAATCAGGGCAGGTGAAACATACTCTGTTGCAGGGCTGCTCAAACTTGCAAATGGCCTATCAGACATTTTTGTCGGGCCACTGACGGGCATAATATGGGGGTTGACCAGCCTTGCCCTATTGCATAGAATTCATTCAATACCATCGAATCAACTTGTCATTCTGTCTCAGCTGTATCGCAGTACACAGGGCCTTATTAGCACACAATGGTCACAGTAAAAACTAACGCCAGCTCGGTGTTAAGTAATCGGCATGGCAGCACAGGGCAATGATTCATACAGCCAACTGTCAAGTGTCAACTATACGGCTTGCTATACGGTAAACTATCTAGGTACTGATCTGTCAAGTTATGTAAGCCAGACATAGTTACAGCATTACCGTTTTTAAATCGACCTCGGTACGAAGATAGAAAATTATTGAAAGTATTACATATCTCTTTTGATGTCTCTGGTGACAATAGGTATGTAGTACCTATGTGGGACTGCTAAAGACATTTAATTTTTTTTCTTATCGGTAACGCGTTTAAACGCAATTCTTTTTAGTATCTCATACAAAGATCGGAAATTATAAACGACAAGAGTTTTAGAATTCTCCATATAGGAATACTTAATAAAATCTTAATTGTTTTATTTCTTATTGTATTTTTTTTCTACAGCGAAATATTTTGAAGATTCTATTGTACAAAAATACGTCAGTCTGAGTACATAGATAATGAGGCAGTTAATTTAAATTCTTATAATTAACATATTAACTAAACAAAACATTGTTAGAAATACCGGTATATAGTGCTAGGAAGGTAACATAAAACAAAACTCAAGGCCCAATGAAGCTGAAATTTAAACACACTGATCAATCGCCGAGGGGAGTAGGTAGAAGTACACTTCACACCACTGCCACGACTTAGCGAAATGATTTCCGTCTATCATAGGTCGCCATAGGTATACTTTGCTTACACCTATCAACCGGTGCATTGTACATACTAGCGTACATACTGGCGTAACATCGCCTTGGTAAAATATATATTTGCGGTATTACGAGGCGCCATCCATGACCCTGCCATCCTTGCACAGATCACATTTTACATACCCAATCCACACACTCGAAATCTTCGACCAAGACATACGCCTTTATTTTATACTTTTTCAACAGACCCATATACGCCAATTACCAGAGCCCTTACATATTTTAACACCTTAGTCAACGAGTACTCGGTTGACATATTCCACATTAGTGACAAAGATTTTCTGGCCACAGCCAGGCGCCAGCATATACCTGGAATGGTTGTCTGCACCTAGCTCTATAATTTAACCTTAGAATTATTTATTGCATTTAGTTTTAATTAATTACATTTTACTTCGTCTCTGTTATTTTTAAAGTAGCTTACATGTTTAGTTATAATACTGTTAGTGTAAGTGAATATTCAATTATAATAAATAAATAAATAAACTAGCGGTGTAACGAATATGCGCATTCGCATTCGCGAATATTCGCATCTTTTTTAATATTCGCATTCGCAACAAATCGTGCGAATATTTTTGGCTATGACATGTGAAAATAATTTATAAACTAACACTGCAACAGATTATGTTAACAATGTATTAATAATAATTTTCTTAGTATATATACTACTCATACAAAATGAAAATTATGTATTTTGATAACAATAAACATCCAACTTTCTAACCGCACTTAAGTACTTTCAATTCTTTTTTGACCGAGATCACAACGTGATAGGATTTATATTGTTATTTAAACGAGTATTCTCTATACTGAAGGAAAAACATCAATAATCTCCTTCAAAGTGTATACCTTCTAAATCCTTCAGTTGCACTGATGACTCACTATTTACTTAACCCGAATGGACTAGGTATATATTTTTTTTACCACAATTAGTATTTTTTTCTTAAATTGAAAGGATTAAGTTACCAACGTCGATATATGGCGTTGTAGTCTGCGGAGAACGCTTAAGACAGGGAAATCCTCCTGACACGACTTCCGTGCTTACAATGTTGAAAACATTAAGGAGACGATCAAGCGGAACAAAGGCTCCAAAGTGTTCGCAAAATAACTGTCTATCGGGTAAAGCCAAATGGCCAAGCTGAAGACGGAAGACGGCAATGTAGTTTTGCCGAAGGTGATATACAGAGAGCTTGAGAGGTTCTACAACAAGGCAGCAAGCAAGGAAGAATCACTACAGAACTTCTGTAAGCGGGCGGTGCGCCGATACTAAAAGTCCTTCAGAGGCTTTTTCATTCCACGCTGCTTGAGGGTGTAACGCCTGGAACAAGAGTATTGTGCTGTTCTTCAAGAAAGGTCATAAAGAATTATAGGCCCATCGCACTTATGAGCCATATTTATAAACTGTTCTCAAAGGTTATCACGAATCGTCTCAATTTCAGGCTAGATAACTTCCAGGCTCCCGAGCAAGCCGGATTCCGAAAAGGCTATAGTACCATAGATCACATTCATACAATGGGGCAGGTTATATAGGAAAACTGAGAAATATAACTTGCTGCTTTACTTAGCATTTGTGGATTATAAGAAGGACTTTAATTCGATCGAGACCTAGGCTGTATTGCAGTTTCTCCAGAGGACCACATTGACTATCGGTACATTAAAGGGCTGCGTTTTTTTATTTTTTTTATTGCATTGAATGATGAGACGAGCATGCCGTTCGCCTGATGGTAAGCGATACGACCACCCATAAACAGTAGCAACACCATCCAGCACCTTAACTGACAAAGTACTGAGTGGCATTCCACTGCGCTCATCATACTGAGACATAAGAAGTTAAGTCTCATTATGTCCAGTAGTTATACTGGCTACAATGTCCTTCAAACCGAAACACAACAGTGCATGCACACTGTTGCTTGGCGGTAGAAATAGACATTGCCGTGGTACCCACCCAGACGGCCTCTTACATAACCAGTGCTTGTACAACAACGCCACCATGTCAGTCACTACACAGAAGCGCGAGACAGGGAGATGTTATTTCTCCGAAATTAGTCACTGCCACGTTGGACGACATCTTAAAGCTTTTTGATTAGAAAGGATTTAGAATTAGCTTCAATGACGAGTATTACCTACATTACTCACGTTTGATTTGCCGCAATATTGTTATCTTGTCAGAATCATTTGAGGATTATGCATTTGCTCAATTGCTCAAAGACCTCACCCGAGTTACCCACCTGGTAGGGCTTAAAATGAACAAGACCAAAATCTTGTCCAATGCTCATTTTGTGCATATGCCGATTAGTGTTGAGAACGTAACTCGCGAAGTTGTCGACGTATCTGTCTATCTAAGAAAAGTGGTCCAGTTAGGCAAGTCCAACTTCAAGATAGAGGTCAAAACCAGCTCGGTTGAGCAGAGTTCGGGAAACTAGGCAAGGTCTTCTCATCTAAAATACCTCAGAGCTTAAACACAAAAATCTTCAATCAATGAGTGTACTGGTAGTGATGACGTACGGCTTTGAGACGTGCCCTCTGACTATGGGCCACCCAAGACGGCTCCAGTCACTCGGCGAGCTATGAAGATGCTCGGTGTTTCTCTGCGCAATCAAATTGGAAATGAAGAGATTCGTTAGAGAACGAATGTCGCTGACATATTTCAACCAGGCCACTCTATCTGGACTTCACGACGCTTACTATCAGGTGCAGTGATGTCACTTGGCAGGTAATTTTACGTAACGTATGATAAAATCTTTTGGTGCCAAATAAAAATCCCATATTCGCATTCGCATTCGCGAGTAATGTTGGAAATTGGATATTCGTTACATCACTAGTACATACATACATAGGCATCACGCCTTATTTCCTTTTCAGGGGTAGGCAGAGGTGGATCTAAGCCACAGTTAGCCAGCTATGTTAGGTCCCATGTAATAGGGGACGGGCCTATTGCCATTTACCGGGCGCATTTCCAGACTCCGGGCTGATACTGAGCAGAAAAATCTAATGCTGAGGTCTCGGGTTCGATCCCCGGGTCGGGCAAAGTGGTATTGGGTTTCTCTATTCAGTATCAGCCCGGAGTCTGGAATTTGTGCTGGATATGTCAATAGGCTCGCCCCCTATGACATCATGGGACGGAATACGCACGGCAAAAAGTGGGTGCAACTAGTTGCGCCTCTGCCTACCCCTTCGGGGATACAAGGCGTGATTGTGTGTTGTGTGTGGGATATATATATTGGGAGTTGTGTAGTATTTTTCAATTTCAACTTTTAAAAGTACTACCCAAATTGTTCAATTGGCGTTCAGTAATGAGTGAGTTACTGAACGCCATTCAACTGCGCCGACTATTATGTAGGTCTATTAACTTGATCACACTTTCTCACGCAATGATAGTCTGTACTTGGTGTAATTGGGTCTCCTTAACGCAACGTTTTCAGCGCATAAACTGATATCAATAGAGTAGTACCTAACAAAATACCTGACATATATTGTATTTACAGGTGGTAGGTCTCTCATTATGTAAGAGGCCGTCAGGGTGGGTACGATCGCAATGTCTATTTCTACCGCCAAGCAACAGTGTGCACGCACTGTTGTGTTTCGGTTTGAAGGAAATTGTAGTCAGTATAACTACTGGATATAATGAGACTTAACATCTTATGTCTCAGGATGACGAACGCAATGGAATGCCACACAGTACTTTGTAACTCAAGGCGCTGGATGGTGTTGCTACTGTTTATGGGACGTCGTATCGCTTACCATCAGGCGAACGGCATGCTCGTCTCGTCTATCAAAGCAATAAAAAAAATTGACTGTATACTTAGCAATATTATGCATCGTAAAAAATCGTCCATCGTAACTAGTTTTGCGCTCCTGGTATTCGAAGGTGAGGCTGAAGTATTTTTGTTAATTGCGGAGGAACGTAATGTCCTTCATGGGTCATCGTTTGTATTGAAGTCACCCCGCCGTCAGCCGTGCCAGGAAAGAAAAGATATCTATGTGCCATGTGGCAAGCCTGAAATTGGTCTATTTTTTGCCCTTTACAGTTTACAGTTCTACGTACGAAAATCCTATTTGGTATGGGCATTGCGTGTATGAACCTTATAATTAAAATTTTGACCTCGGATTTAACTACAACAAAACACCTTCATGATCGGACTAAAGTAATTTCAAACATTTAATACAAACAAAGTTGTGTTTTTTTTTTCACCTTTGACCTCCATACATTCGCTTTCATGTGCCAAGTGATTCGTAATGTTTAATTAAAACGTTTAAGTGGCAATTCAGTAACATTACCGAAGTAACTCTACTTGGATTATTTTTGTAGAGGTTATAATATTATGAATGGTAAGAAGTTTATATGTAATATGAATATAATAAATACCTACATCTAAATCCTAAGTTAAAGACCATTTTTTTTTGTATGGACGTAACAAATGCCAATTGTCTCAGAAAAAGATCGTGCTTGTACACTCTAAAATTAGAATTTTACCTTAAAAGAATATTGAGGCAGATCAACAACGATATTATGCTATTTGCAACAACATTTTTCAGTTACACAATAAACGAAAAATATACAAAATAATTTCTACAATAAACCCTGCTCTTCAAAGCGATAATAATTCCTACCATTATTTTAAACAGTATCAGAGCTGCCGGTATTACACATTCCAAGAATAAGAATACCCATCAAGGATCATCTAAACGAGTGTAATCCGTATGAAGCGGGCGAGTAAATTGTGCCAATTAGCTCGCTTTCGAGTGCGTTTGCTAAAATTGCTGGTCACACGAACTCAGTCGGTCACCCCTACGCGTAAATTAACTAACATGGCGGTCACAAGTTCTGTACAACGCCCTTCATTAGGTATTAGTCACCAAAGAATCACTTACATCAAAGTCTTTAAAACTATTTTAACAACAATATCTAAATTTATCGGATAAAGCACCAAGAACTTTATTTTACAGAGCTTTTCAATTTTAATTATCATTAATTAGATAATGGTAATTATAGTTCAGTATTTGTAATGACAGCTGGTTATAATGTCCTTGGCAGAAATAGACAATGAACTGGTACCTCTCGCAGAAGGGAGAATTGCTGCCGAAGTCCTCTAAACAGAGAAGAGAATATAAGGAAAATCTTTAATTTTCGTGTATACTAGCGTACGAAACTTGAAACCTATAGTGGTAGGGCTTACTTTAGTTATTGGTCTGAGGGTAGGGCTTACGGGCATAATAGTCCTTACTTTGGTCCTTACATAGTGTAACGTAGCAACGCTTACAAATCAATTCATTAAAAAATTTACAATGCAGTTGTAACAATACTTTTATGGGTAAACTTCTTGTAATCATGCGTCTTCGTGACGCATATCCGTCGGAAATTATAATGAATGTAGGTATTGGGTAGTTAAAAATTATAATAAAGAAAGAATAGTCCCGATTTCTGACTCACATTTTACTAATTAACTCATAAAGCGTACGAACTATAAAGCTACCATTTTCTATAGATTCCCTCTATGATGTAGGTAGTATTATGTACAAGGGTTAAAGATAGAAATGGAGGAAGATTATAATATGGACTTTCTTGCGGGGGAAATTGCTAGCAAAAGCTAAATAGTACGTGTCTTACATTTTTCATCAAGAATCATTAATTGTTTTCCCTTTTTAAGCCCATTATAATTGGCCTGGTTTGTTAGGATGTCGTCCATAGCTCACAGCTATCGCGTAGATATGATTAAAATGATTATAAGAAAGGTATATACCCGCTTTGTGTTCTCTGTAAGTTGCGAGTGTTCAACAACGACATTTCCGCGCCTCCCCTTGCTTCTTTATAGCTGTTCCAATTTTATGCAAAGGGTGCGATTTTAGGTGTGTTTTAAAAGGGGTTACTGCATGCAATGATGTCATTCATGCACATATTTTTTTTTTTTTTTTATTTATTTATTACACACAAAACAGGTTATAATCGGGCACACATTATACATATATAGAAATGTTTGAAGTTTTTAACATAATTATAACCCATAAATATACTTTCTATTTTAATTTCTCGGTCGTCTCGCTACTGTTCATAGTTAAGCATGCCATAAATACAATTTAAATCAGGCGAATAACTTGTAGGTACGTCTCATCGCACTGGCGTAAAAGATTTATCAATGAGACATATAAGATTTTTTTTAATATAACGCTGTGGTAAAATATAATTTACCTACACGGTAATAATATTAAGCAATAACTATATTTTTATCCATCACCGGTTTCATAGGAAAGGCAAGTACTTAATTATAACCAAAAATGGCACTTTAAATTACCTTCCGTTAACGATTGTCGCAAATGCGGATTTAAGTAGGTTACTAATTATGTCATGTTCTCTGGGACGTTTCCGCCAAATACCTGCTCAATGCCTTGGACGGACTGCAGCGACGAGCTACCCGCATTGTAAATGATGCATACGTAACTGGTAGGTTAGCTAGGCTAGGGCCTGTAGTGTCCTCACCGGTGAGGATCGCGACGCGTTCCTCCCATTATTTTAATAAAATGATGTCCTTTTTATATCCCCTTTCCTGCCAGCCCGAGCTGTTTTTTTGTTTTTGTTTATTTCTTATCATAGATTTACTCCCAATAAAAATGTCGGTAGTTATATAAGTGACCATTGGTATTTATAATAATTATTAATATAATCAATTTAATGTATCTTGACTTATCATAAGTGCAACTATGTTCGCCTACGTGATGAATAAAGTATTTTATTTTATTTTTTATTTATAACAAAAAGTTTGGAACCATTGCAGCTGCGCCGCGACATCGCCTCACTCAGTGTGTTCTACCGTCTGTATCATGGTGAGTGCTCTGATGAATTGTTTAACCTTATCCCCTCCCCTCCTTTCCTAAGCAGAGCCACGCGTGCTGGCTTGCGGAACCACAGCTTAGTGGTCGCATCTATCCCGGCTCGAACAAAAAGGTTCTTTAATTCATATTTCTGCCGCACCATTAAGCTGTGGAACAGTTTGCCAGCGTCCGTGTTTCCACCTTCCTACAACTTAAGGTCCTTCAAGCGGAGCGTGAAGAAGCAATTATGCAAGCCGACATAACTGTACCGACCTACATATTTTGCCGGTCAACATTATTTTGGGCTTCACTTCATTTACCATCAGGTGCAGTGAAGACGATGTGTCGAGCCATCGATAAAAAAAAATGATCAAATCTTTGAGAAAGCGCATAATACGATTTGGTACGTGAAATAAGAACTGTACCACGCTTTTAGTATGTACCAAGTAAGTAATGAAAGTATTAGTGGCTTTAAAGTATTTGAAGACCCGAATATCAAAGCGTGTATGCTGCTGAAACAACCAGCTATTAATTGAAATTCAGCTGTCTTGCCCCCTGGAGTGGGTCCCTATTAGTGGTTTAACGAATATACGCATTCGCATTCACGAATATTGGAAATTGGACATTCGTTACATCACTAGTCCCTATTACCTACGCACCACAACATATCAGTTAGTAGTACCCTAAAAATGAAATAAGATCATAAAGAAAAGTGATTCATATTCGATTGCGACAGATGAAGTGTTCACTGAATGTCCTCTGTGGCTACTGAAGCGTGCTGCTCGGACATACTTAGATCCGTGCCTTATTAACGATACTGATATTTATTTGAACACTGAAAAATCTACTTATATTTAAAAAAACAAAGTAATGACCATTTTTACCGCTAAATAGCATTGTGTAAAGATTGTTATATTTCCATTTGAAAGACATTGTAATTATTGGTACCATTGTTATTAGGTACTGGACATGAGAAGACTTAACGTCTTATGCCTTAAAATGACAACCGCAGCGCAGAACAACGCAGTGCATCGTTAAATCGGGTAAGTAGACAACTTCTGCTGTAAGGAGTAGAAGTGGAAGGTCGCCACTGAACGGTCATACTGCAGTCATCCAACAGGAGGTATATTCTTACAAGTTTAAGTAAGTTTAAGACAATATATTATAAGGCGAGTGTGGTTTGAAGAGTCGTTAGTGGTCATTCGCAACGAAGTTTCCAATGTCTGATATCCGACATTCTGAATAAAGACCAGGTCAAAAGTACCCTGGGAAGGCGTTTAAAGATTAATGAAGATGGGGAAGCGAATGAAGTGTGCCGGAATCGAGCAAAGTGGCAATCTACAGCCTCTGCCTACCCCTATGGGATAGAGGCGTGATACTTTGTATGTATGTAAGATTAAGTGACGTGTATAACAAGACCCTGCCACTAAATGACAGTAATTGCGTTATCAGTGGTCACGTCTGCAGACGTCCGGTCGGCGCAATAATTATTCAGCTCAGGAGCTTGCGTGGCGACTTGCGTTTTCTTTTTTATACTTATAGGAAGTGACACTGCACCTGGTGTTAAGGTGTTGCCAAATAAATTGTCCATTCGAGGTAGATGTATCTCTAAATTGCGGGTTTGCCACCCTAATTACTTCAGCATCTTTGTCAGCCATAAGATGTCCATAGCTAAATATTATAAGCTTCCAATTAAACTATTATAACGGATTTTATCGCGGTTTTTTATTTAATTTTTCTCCCGACGTTAATACGTATAATGAATGCAAAAATAAACACATAATTAAATATGACAAATTACGATCAAAATCAAATACCAAAAAACTAAATAACACCGAGTGTAGGAATGGAACGCGCGCGACCATAGATCATACACACTCTTGCGTAAACCATGAACAACGCGCGGTCATAAATCTGTCAAAACAAACATTGGATGAAAACACAATTCAGGTTTTATCGAGAGGCTTAAATTTTGCTGTAACACCACGAAGGATGCCGTATGAAGATATTATCTGCAACGTTGAGAATAATCTCTTCAAAAATAATTTAAAAAAGGAAGATTCGGAGGCCATACGCCAAGACATTTCGTCAGTATTGCGTCAAAACAAAGTGCCGAAACCAAATCTCCCAAAACATCAATACATCGCTTTAAAGAACTTGCGATCAATGAAGGACATTATAATTCTCCGTGCAGATAAAGGGAATGCGACAGTAGTAATGGATACGTTGGATTATAACAACAAAATCGAACAACTTTTATCGGATGTAAGTACTTATAAAATAGTCAAAACAGACCCCGACTAACAAAATATTAAAGGCAACTAGCTCTTTAATCAAGAATCACTCCGATAAGTTAAATCTAGACGTAGACTTACTCGTTCCATCGTGTGCAAAACCGCCTAAACTGTATGGGTTACCTAAGATTCACAAGGCTAATGCTCCGCTGCGTCCCATTGTGAGTCAGATCGACACACCAACCTACAGACTGGCTCAGCACGTAGCTAAAGTGCTTTCACCGCTCAGAGGAAACACTAGAGCATCTGTGAAGGATTCATACCAATTTGTCAGCGACATTGAACACCTTAAATTAGCTGACAATGAAACAATGGTCAGTTTTGATGTCCAGTCACTTTTCACAAGTTTACCAGTACAAGACTGCATTAAAATTGTTTCTAAGAGGTTAGTAGAAAATAACATCCCTGTTGAATATGCAGAACTACTCCAACATTGCCTCACATCTGGCTATATGTTGTGGAATGATCAGTTCTATGTACAAGTTGAGGGGGTAGCGATGGGCTCACCTGTATCTCCAGTAGTCGCCGATATCTTCATGGAGGACTTCGAGGAGACAGCCCTGAACACAGCCCCGGTCTCACCAAGGTTTTACAAACGGTACGTAGATGATACTTTCACAATATTACCATCTGACAAAGTAACTGCATTTTTAAATCATCTCAACTCCATTAATGATAAAATTCAATTTACCATGGAGTTGGAACAGGATAACTCTCTTGCTTTCTTAGATGTTTTAGTCATCCGTAATCCTGATCAGTCCCTAAGCCACACTGTGTATAGGAAACCGACCCATACAGATAAATACCTGAACGGTGAATCTCATCACCATCCAAAACAGTTAGCTACCGTGGGCAAATCTTTGTTTCAGAGAGCACAAGGAATCTGTGACGAGAAACACCTGGCTGCTGAGCTGCAACATGTCAAGCAAGTACTGCGAGACAACAAGCTCCAAATTCCACGCCGCCGTCACAGAGACCGAGTGAAACCAGCCACAGTTGATCGTGTCCCAGTTGTATTACCTTATGTAAGAGGAGTCACTGACAAGATTGGCTACATCCTGAAGCGCGCTTCCATAAAAACTTATTTTAAGCCGCCTAAGAAGATTAGTCAATTTTTACCACCTGTCAAGTGCCATATACCTCTACAAGAACCGGGCGTATACAAGATAGATTGCGACTGTGGCCTCTCTTATATTGGACAAACAAAAAGACATATAGGGACCCGCGTAAAAGAACATATAGCTGATGTTAAACACCGACGCTCTACGAAGTCTGCAGTAGCTGAACACTCAGAAGAAGGCTCCAACCATTACCTTAGATTCGACAAGCCACAAATCCTTGCCAAAGAACACCGATTCCTGCCTAGGATGATCCGCGAGGCTATTGAGATCAAAAAACATCCTAATTTCAATAGAGAAGATGGTTGGAAACTTGCACAAGCCTGGGACCCGGTCATACATCTAATTAAATCGGGCCCCAAAAGACCTGCTGCCAGACCTCAAGACATTGTGAGCTCTTACTGCGTAGACCGGACCGCAAACAATGACTAACATCTTTAAATTGTATAATTGTAAATTGAAGGTAGATTTGTAACACTAACTTTTCGGACCACCAACACCTCAGTCCGCCCCGTGACCACGAAGTGCTGCAAAGCCTTCGAAACGTCGGGAGAAAAATTAAATAAAAAACCGCGATAAAATCCGTTATAATAGTTTAATTTCAATGTCTAACATTCGCGTAAACATAAGGAATCATTATTATAAGCTTCCCCCAAAGATCTATCTTTACTGGTAGTAGGTCTCTCATATGTAAGAGTCCGTCTGGGTGGGTACCACCGCAATGTCTATTTCTACCGCCAAGCAGCAGTGTGCATGCACTGTTGTGTTTCGGTTTGAAGGACATTGTAGCCAGGGTAACCACTGGACATAATGAGACTTAACATCTTATGTCTCAGGATGACGAACGCAGTGGAATGCCACACAGTACTTTGTAACTCAAGGTGCTGAATAGTGTTTCTACTGTTTATGGTTGGTCGTATCGCTTACCATCAGGCGAACGGCATGCTCGTCTCATCATTCATAGCAATTAAAAAAAAAACTCCAGACCGATTTATTGGAAGCTGTAGGCTTCCTGAGAGATTAATAGGTCGTCTGTCTGTGTTTATTTACACTCTGCTTTAAAGGACTCGATAATGTAGTTAGGACGGGATGGGAACACGTGTACTGGCGCTTGGCAGGCTGTTTCATAAATTAATGTTGCGGCAATATAAGAAATTACTAATTCTATGGTGCGAGCCAATGTGGGAACCTAAACAGTAACGCTGCAGTTGCGCAAGTTACTTACGCTTGGTTCTGTTATTGATAGGTGGTTCGTGCGTTTGGGTTCATAGCATAAAACTCGCCACAAGAATAGGCATTGACTATTAGTACCTAATACAACTTTTTTTGCGGATACCTAATAACGCGTTTTTGCTACCACCACCGGGGGGTGAGTGGAACGGTTATGTTGGTTTCACCGGTCTGCAAAAGTAGTACCTACAACTGCAAAAGTAATACAACCTGGAACTGTGTAACTTATTACAGAGTAATTTGTATTAACCAATTGTATGTGGTGTTTATAAAATAAATTCGCATCAGACGCTTATAAAACATAAACAAATAAGCTCTGAAAAAGCTCTTCTATCCAAAATTAAGGTTTTTACGTTATAACTATGTAACTAAGCTATCGGACAACAAATAAAATACTTCTATTTTAACATAAATTAGACCTATTACCTACAGCTGTGGAATTTATGATAGAAAAATCACAGGGAAAATAAATTGTTTAACATCACGCGAAGAAAATCAAGGCTAAAACAATACACTATACAAATATCACGTGAAATGGTATTCACCCATGGGTCTAGTAGCAGCGGAGTGAGACTTGTGGTGTCGTAGGATCCATATATCGATCGATCAAGCAAAATTTGTGCTGAGTTTTTCTGTATGAAACCTATGTGAGAGATTTAAGCAGAGTTGGTCAATTTATCCTTTCCCATTACATGTTACATGGAAATAGTTTGGCAAATGTAAGTACCCGAGTTGCACCTTTAAGTAACCTTACCTTAGGTACAGGTGTGGTTTTATAAAAAAAATAATTATAATATTATTATCAGCGATTGGGATAAATTAATTCCTTTTTCATTTTCAGAAGCCTTCGAGCTAGGAAGCAAACTTGCCGTGAAGGTCCCTGCGCAGTGGACCATCGCGTCACATTCATATTTTAAAATCTTTAAACATAATTTTAAATAGGTAACTAGTAAAAAAAGGAAAAATGTAAACTTCATACACAAAAAGCAATAGGTACTTACATTGAAATCCTGTAGACTCGATTCTATGTTCGATATATTGTTTAGAAATAAAGCACTTCCACCGAACTTTATTACACAAATCCACAGTGATTACTAAATTTTTTATTCAGGATACCATCAGCATAGGCTCCATTCGAGAGTCCAGACGCGAATGCGTCGTTCGGATGGTAAACAAAAGCAGGCGTACAACGCGCATGCGCCACCCGGCTCGGCCGCCGACCAACTGGCGTCGATTGGCCGAGCGGCGAGCGGCGCGCGATCGAAGACAAAACGGCGGGAAACGGACAAAACAACACGTTTTATTTCAAAATTATTTATTTTAATTCAAATCAACAAACAAAACATGATGTTAAATTATTACAGCATTAACCACTACGTGAACTGAATACAAGTTTGGTTTAATGAAACGAAATATCAAAGGTATCTTCCCATTCTCACCAACTTTGATTATACAAGTCTAGATTAAGCATCACAGGCTGCTATGGCAAAGCATACTCCCAATTGGTATTTTTAAATGCGATTTATCCCTGTTTCTCTCTTCATCAAAGGTAACTTCTTACACAAACACAAGCAGCCATCATTCGTCTAAAGTCAAATCTCCTACGACCAAGGTTTTGTTAGACATAAATTGGCTCCAAGTTTTTAAGCCAAAAAAGCATGAGCTAAATAATGGCCAATATTTCAGTATATTTAGACTTAAGACTTCATTGTAATTTTATACATTTTTATTGCGGAAAATTCGGCTTAAGACCACGTGGGCGCCAACAATAGCCCACAAAACTGATCTAATAATATTATAAGGTATGTGAGTGTATAATCAAAGTGTCCACTCCATTACAACATAATCCATAATGATTCAGTATCCTGTAACTTACATCTAAATCAGTCTGACGTCACATCATCGAATGGTGAGTTTCAGTTTTTTGCGATACTTTATGTAATTTTTGAATCATTCGATATAACAACAATCGCGCCTTTTCTTCGAGGGGTAAGTAGAGTTCAAAGTATACCTACAAGTCGATGGTATTTAAATCCATTGGAAGCGGATCTATAATTAAATGATGCAAATTTTTAAATTTCGGTTAATAACATGCAAATGACACGAATTATTTTACTCGACCTGGTAATCAAACAGAAAATGCTCTTAATCAAGGATGGAGTCACTAGACCAGTTAGGCAATTTTTAAAAAGGGTCAACCAAAAACGGTGTCCAGTTAAACAATAACGATTGTACTGAAAGAGATCATACGAAGAAACTAGTAAAAATAAACAAAAGTGACGGACGGGAGTGGATATAGGGTTGCCAACTTTGGTTCCAAAAAATACCTTTTATCGAAAAGGAAACCTTTCTAATTTCATGGTAGCACACTGTTTTTTTTATATACAGCCAGTTATGGGAGATAGCGCCAATTTCTTTATTTCTGCCAACATGCAACAATGTTGTGTTCTGATTTGAAGCACAAGATAGACTTACAAGACTACACTTAATAATAATCCCTTCCTAGCCGATTTCGGCCACGGCGGCCAATCTCAACGGAGATCAGCCAGGTGCGCAGGAGATATTATAGTGCACAAGTGTGTGCGCAATACACAAGTGCACTCACTGTTCCTTCACTCTCATAGTCCGGTGAGACGGCAATCCGACATGACCGGAGAGAGATCAGGCGCAGGACCAACGGCTTTACGTGCTTTCCGAGGCACGGGGGTATCACACCGCCAACTTCCTGACTCCGAGCTGCGACTGAGTAATTTTTAAGATGGAAAAACCCAGTCACAATGTTTATGGCTCGACCCAGGATTCGAACCCAGGACCTCAGCGCGCAAATCGTACTCGTAACACATACGCGTAAGACTACACTTGAACAAAGCAATTTATAGCAAAATTAGTGACATATACCATACCGTTGGTATACGTGACCTTACCAACACAAACTAATTAGTCGTCTAATAAAGGGAGAATCTACCAGGGAGATATGTGTATATTACAATAAGACTGGCATTAACCAGTCTAGATGAGATATCCTCTTAGTTATTTAGATTTCAAAACATAGTTAGCAAATATACAGAAAATATAGTAGTTTATATAACTAGCAACCCTAATAGTACGTGTGAAAAGATTTGTGAGTGACCAAATGGAATTCATAAGTACACTCTTCATAACATAACCGTGTCAAGGACGCGGTAAAATGTATATTTTACAAGCGCATTGGTTATGAGCACACAGCCGTGCCGTGTCCGGGCGGTGTCAGGGGCAAACATTTAGAAAAAGATACGCTCTTTCTATTTATAATTTGGTCAGCTAATTTTAAAAAACATTCAGTCTTACTTATAAACTTGTTTTAGCGTTAAGAGGTGCTTAAGCATTGCTTAATTAAATAACTGACAAAATTAAACATCGCCGTGGCCTAGTTTAAACCCTTTGATTAATTATATACCTAGATAGACACTGAACGTTGCAAACGCGTCGAAAAAAAAATAGGCCAACAGTTGTCCACTAAATAAGTTCGAGTGAATTATTTTTTGTTGTTTTTCATGGAAATAATTTTCTCCCCATTTTAATAGAAACCATGTAATAACTGGTAGCACTATGCGCGCACACAAGGATACGCAGAATGATGTAGCGATAGCGTATGACAAAGCTGTCACGCATACTAGCTTAAGAAAAGTTGGCCTGTTTCTTTTAGTTTCATTGCAGCGCGTCACTCTATCTAAGTTTATTATTTATCAAAGTTTAAACCTACTTAAAAGGCAAGATGGCGGCTTTTGAATTACAGCTGATAGAGTAAATACTGTAAAGCGCATTCACGTGTAAAAAAAAACAAAAGTTAAGCATTGAGAGGAGACTAGTTAAGACGCAACTAAGCATAGCTTAGCGAATCTTTTATAAGTAAGACGGTTAGACGCTAGTCTCATTAATTTTTTAAAATCTGTGGGCTTAGAATGTGGCAAAAAAAGGCACGATTCCGTTTAGTTTTATCGGGATTGGTTACGTGACTGAAGTATTGGTCTCTCGATCAATCACAAACATCAAAATTAAACGACATCGTCTTACGAGTTGCGTGTTTTTGTCACATCCTAAGCCGACAACTTGGTTTATAGTGCCAGTTTTTAATCGCTTTTCGAGATGAAGGCACCACATTTGGCGTATTATAACGTATATTTTACTAATCGAACATCAACTTTGTACATAAAGAACAGAAAGTGTATATTGCTTGCCGAAAAAGGCACAAATATTTTGACGAATACGCCAAGTGTATCTAGTGCCTCCATACACCCCTCATACAAGTACACATACACACGATCTCGTCACCGTCCCTGCACGGCTGTGTGTGGCCAAATTTAAGAGAAACACACAAATATTATGTTTATTAGATGATTTAAACAAATTCCACCATTAGACACGTGAAGATTGACAGCGCGCATATTTTACAATTTATTTTAAAATTGACTCTTATAAATCATGTTTAGGTGAGGTTACTATGGAATTGGTATAGTGGGTATGGTACCTCGAGAGCCCGCACAGAGCGACGACATGTATCTCTCTTTAATAAGGCACTGCATGTTCATATGTGATATTAAAAAATATTACGATAAACCTCATATCACGACGCCTGAGTTGTACTCGCCAAAAAATATGTCAAAATAAAAATACAAAAATAATGCTCATACTACATTAGCTGTCTAATAATTCAACTGGCGAATACCACTTACCGTAAATCGGGCCTTAGATATCACAACGCCCAGTAATTAGACTGACTACAATATTATATCCTTCAAAACGGAACAACATAGTACTTGCACTGCTACTTGACTGCACAAATAAACAAGGCTTACCCAGAACTACTCTATCAGTTGAGTTTGAGTATAAATATCGAACGATTCAACCACCACACAGTACCGCGGGGGATAATTCAGATGTTGTAGAATTACCGTGCTTATCGACTAAACGCTTACTTCACTAGTATAGGTCCTTGTGTCATGCAGGTAGCACAAAGTATACAAGGAATTAAATTAGTAACCGTATTTACAAACAATACTAACGGCAGTATTAATAGATGCATCTCAGTTTCACTCTGAATTGTGATTGTGATAAGATTGGCATCTTAAAATAGGTGCTATTTAATAAACCCATATTAAAGTCAGCTCAAATGACATCTTGAGTTACAATACTTTGACAGCATAGTTTTGTTTGTGTAACAGCGCTTACTCAGCTGAGAACAAGCACTGAAGTGACAGCTTAAGCTTGGTTTATTAAATAGTTCAATACATTAAATGTCTACTTGAGATTTTACTCAAACGTGAGATTGATTTATCAATATCACCCTTAAATGATAGCTTAAGCTTATAAAATAGTTTAATACGTTAGATTGATTCATTAATACGGCCCTATGAGAATGCACAGTGCGCCCGATCGCAGTGTCGACAATTGAATAGTTTTCTTTGGCCTTGTTTAGCTCTGTTTATCTTACAGCCAACTGAATCAAAGTTGCATCTCAATATTAGCCAATCACAACGCTCCTATGCCTTCGCACTGAGAAACAGACTTATTATCATAGCATTGCTTAGTACTTAGTTAAGTAATGTTTGTGAATACGGGCCAAGAACTAACCTATATCCTTTTTTGACATGTTTTATCTGTATGACGTCTATCTGCCAGATCTTTTCAGCAGTTATTGTCACAAAATTCCGCATATATATCAGTAAAATAGGTCTTATATTCGCAGCTTATGTGGTACTCACATGACACAAAACCTATGAAAACTTATTCCAATTATTAAAAAAAATTAAGTACTAAATTCTTTTAAGGGTCAGAGACGAAATGTGTTGATATTAATGATTTATTAGAATACGTGAAACCTTATTTGAGAGACGATTTCGTCTATTTAACTGACTCTTAAAAGTATTGGTACGATTTGAAATGAAAAGCATTTGTCGAAAAATCATACAAAACTCTATAATAAATGAAAATTAAAATATACGCAAAATCCGTCGAGTTAAACCGCGAAGACGGTTGCGGCATTTCGTAGATTTGTCTCCGCACGATTCGCAATACGCCCACGTACTTTAAATACTACGCAATTGATTTTTTTGACTGAGCGGTAACTCTTGTTTTGTTTTGAGTTCTCATTATCAGGGAATTACAAAGGTCTGTTGTTGTTTACTTTTCGCTGGCCAAAAGTCCTAATACCAGCTTTGTTATTGTCGAATTAAACAATTGAAAACAGTCTGCACTGAGCCTTAAACTTGGTCAGCCTTTCCCGTGACCTTCCCTGGACCTTATTTATGGAACAAACAGATATTATTCCATTAGCACCTCTGAAGGTAAACTCTTAAGCTTTTCGAATACAATGTTCCTCTTAATGGGTTGTTAAATATTAAATCAGGCAAATGCCGTATGTTGCTTTAGAAAATATCTTGAGTTATTTTACAGGGTGTCACGTAAATAATTTGAGCCCTAAGTTTAAAATTATAATTATTGATACTGCTATCGATTAATATAAAGGTTAAGTAGGGTTTACTAAAAAAACGGTAAGGTTTAATTTACTTCAAGGTGATCAGAGAAATTATTAATTTCTAGATATAATACTAACAGCAAAATAGGCTTCACAAAATAAAGCCCAGATTTATAAGATGACGTTTTGGACCTTTATAAACGTGTATAAATAATTGAGAGGATATTAATTGGTTGTACTTCTACTCATTGGCATGTTAAATAATTCCAGTGAAAAGGTTTTAAACATTCCTCTTAAATATTTATGAGTTTTAAAGTGTCGTATTCAAATATATTCAACCGTAGAATCTTAGAACTCTTTGTTGTTAGATTTGAAAATTGAAAATGACGTCACAGCTCCAAATCTCACGTGACCGACTGTTTTAGTATGACGTTTAAAAGTAATTTAGAGAAAACATGCTTTTAATTAACAAATGCCGTTTTTAATAAAAAGATTGTTAAGTAGCCAATTTACATGATATTTTTGAATTGAACCTCTGATTCTTGCAACAGCCTGTAGCTAATAGGTAATCAAACTAAGGTAGTGCATTACAGAAGTTAATCATTTCAATTAATATTCAAACGGTTCCCCTCCTACTATACAAAATCATTATATGTATCGATGTTTTCTGGAAACCCTTTATAAGGTCTAGAACCTAAAAAAAAAAAATGTTGGCCTCTGGGCCCCTGAAGTTGGGATTCGCCATCATGCCACCTCATTATTACGCCACTGAGTTTGTACCAGAGAAATAAATAAGCTCATGATGCATTTCAGATATTTTTAGTGAGAACTATGTTCCCATAATAAACAAGACAAATCATACGAAAGTTAAAATTACAATACATTGAGTTATTCGTCCATGTTATCGTTCCGCGTGTAGTCGACGCACTCGTACCCGTACTTGAGCATGTAGTGGAACTTGGGGTCGGAGACCAGCTCGGCCAGCTCCGGCGCTGTCAGGATGTCGTCCAGGGGCGGCAGGAGGAGTTCTAGATCGCCACCTGTGTTAAAAGTCTTATACTAATTGATCTTTAGTACACATATTTTTCAAATTAGGACTGCAATTTTGCCTTCATATATTTAGGTACTTGACCAGGGTGGTAACCAATACCATGGTCTAAGCCCAAAGTAAATTAGCGACTTTTTGTTCCGTTCAAATAGTAAAACTTCACATTAATTACAGCCTTTAATTATACACACCACCTCCATCACTCATAAATCAGAACACCCTCATTATTATTTAAGTATTCTGTGTGGGTATTTTTAAATTTTCGACTGCCATTAAGGTAACCTTATTAACATTTGTTTTTATGTTTAATTAAATAAATAATAGCATACCCATGACGTGCACGAGGTCTATGAGGCGGAAGAACATCTTGTTGTTGAGCTCGTCGGTGGGCGCGTCCACGCGACACGCCGCCCACTCGTCGCGACGGATGCATGCGCACCATATCTGCGTACAAATATATTCATACCACAACATTTACGAACAATTCCGCGGTCACTATTCTTTTAAATTTTAGTCAGAGAAAAAAAACTAGGCATTATAAAGAAAACAAATCACACCTTTATTCCGGAAGGTATAGGCAGAGATGCAGCCAGGGCACTCACTTTTCGCCTTATGTGATCCGTCTTAGGAACAAGGCGTCACATGCCATATTTTTAACCGACTTCAAAAAAGGAGGTTCTGTATTCGACCCGTATGTATGTATGAATGTATGTAAGTTTGAATTCCGCAATTTTCTCAAAAACTGCTGATCCGATTTGGATGGGGTTTTTAATTTTCAGAGTTAATTTAATTGACCTTTACATAAAGACCGTTGATTCCCCTAGATAACAGTGGAAGAAGGTAAAAATTAATTGTCAAAGAAAAGTCGAAACTTCTGCGTATTTTTATACAGTAATTCATAGTTGCTACTGAACAAATTTGTAATTGTAAGCCGCTAGGAATCGTATTTCATGGACCCTTAACCTCTGAAGGACAACGTATGTTAAACCCCATTACAAAAATGAAACTCACCCTCAGTCTAAGGTCGTCTCTTCTCTCCATGTCCTGGATAAAATCGGTGAGATCGAGCGCCTTTTTGAAGTCGTATTCAGTAAGAGATTTACTCTCGGATTCTACGTACATCTGTAATAAATTAAAAATTAAATCAACATCCTGCCACGCATGTATTAGAGTTACGCTGTACTACGTTATGTCACGAATAGGCCAACTTGGCCGAGGCAGTACAACTGTTACACTGACGCGCAACTTTGGGAATACAAGTTTGTTTCCCTTGCTGTTTTTGGAGGCCTTGCGCCATATAAGATTTACTATCCCAGAACGTAATTATTAACTACGGTCTTTCTGGTATAATGGGTGATGGGCCTTTGTGAAAAATCACACATATCACAGTAAGGTAAATATACCTTACTTAAAAAATGGCTTTATTATAGAGCAAGGCCATCGTCATCGATAGTTACGGTGATAAGGTTCCCTCAATATTGGGTTCAAACTCAATAACAGATGTATATGAGTATGAGTAACCTGCACGAGTTCCTCGGGCGGTATGACCCTCGTGTCGTCGGTGTCGAGGCCGTAGTGCACGCGGATGTCGCGCGGCAGGGCGGCGTGCTGCTCGCCCAGTGACAAACAATTCTCGATCTTACGCATCAACTCAGAGGTTTGAGTCTCGTCTGACGCTAGTGTGCACAGTTTGGCTATGGATGCCATGGTCTGGAACAATAAAGCATGTTTAGTATGGTTCTCTGGAAGAATCACTTCGAATTTAATATTTATATCCAAGATATGAGTTACCAATTAGAATGTATAGTTAATTATAATTATTGCACGTATTACTGCTGTACAAGCCACTTAATATTTGTATTGATTGGTACTAGTAATTAGATGATACGTAAGAGTCTTGGTAATCAAGAGCGTCGCCAAGGGGGGGCACGGAGGGGCAGCTGCCCCCGGCCTAGAAATTCTAAAAAAAGTTGCCAAATGCCAATTATTTATAAGTTTTATTTATTGTACAGTTAAAAACTCGTAAAGCTTTACACGTTGGACTCTGTACCGTTATTATTACAATCGCTGTAGATGTAAGGCTCGTACTACAATTGAAAAGCTTCATGTGCATACAATTCGCCTCCCCCCTCCCCCCGGCCATCGGCTGGCGACGCTTTTGTTGGTAATAAGTTGAAAGGAAGCCCTAGAAGCTTTTGGTTTCTTCTTTATGATATTATATGTGATATTCTTCTTTGTCCTCCTCTTACACCGTCCACCTCTTACACGCTGTATACTCAAGGTCATTCTCACAGCAGAATTCAATTCGTTTTTGACGAGGTTTCGGGGTGACCCCATACTAACTACTCCATACCACAATTAAAACTTTATATAGTATGTATTTTTGGCCGAGGGACCTATTTAAACAAACGGCAGTTCATACTTGCATGTAACTAATAAAATATACGCTAATAAAAACAATGATAAATGACAGAGTAAACCACAAAATGCGAGCGTAGACCTATTTTGTAGCAGCATCGTATTTGCGAAAAAAGTTTTAACCAGAGGTTTTGTTGAGGTTCATGGCGACTAAATATTTTATAATTTAATTTTATATCTTCTTTTTAATTACAGAACGTCAAAGCATGTATTCAACTTAATCTAAGTTACTTAAGTACTTTTAAGGTAATTAGACTAAAGAAATTGTAATTTAACTGTTAAAATCTATCTGTGGTGGCTCGTGATTGGCTTATTGTATTTATTTCTTATTTTCGATTATTGTTATAGTTAGCTGTGAGCCACCCAAATAAACTAAAATAAAAAAAAAATAAAAAAATTTAAAACAAAATAAATAAATTCATAACAAGGCTCCCAACGTGTGGTCACACTTGTGCTAGTTAGTTGACCTGTATTATCGGTTATTACGTGTGAATATGGCCTTTAAATATTTTTCGTTTTCCCTTCATACTTCAAACCTGGCCTTGGAAGGCACAAATACCTATACTCCGTCCAACCAATTATTTAACTTTTGGCAGTTAGTTAAATAAATAATTTAGTTAGTTAAGTGAAATAAATGATTGGACGGAGTATAGGTGCTAAAATGTTCGTAATAGAAATAAGGATATATTTGACGTATATTTGGTACGAGATCCGAACACTGAATACGTGTATACTCACGGTCATCCTGTCGACGGAGTGCAGCTCGTTCTCGGCGAGGTCGGCGAGCGCGCGCGCGGCGGACGCGTGGCGGCGCGCGCACAGCTCGTGCAGCGCCAGCAGCGGCGCCCGCCCCCCCACGCCCCCCGCGCCCCCCAGCCACGCGCGCAGCCGCCACGCCGCGCCCCCCACGCTCCCCACGCGTCCCGCACCGCGCGCCAGGGCGGCGGCGTGCGCGCCCGAGCGTGACGCGAGCCACGCGAACGCTACTTCACCCATGCCCTGGTACATCAAATACTATTCTTTATCAAACCTCATTTAAACGGAGCTATTTTTGGAAGAAACGCACTGACCATTTATGAAATCAATTCTTCTAAAAATCATAACAATACTAACTTCACAATAAAACACACCTCGTTAGAATATTTGTCTATGTAAGTGTAGAGGCGGTCCATGTCGTTGTTCTTCATGCACAGTTCCACCAGCAACTCAAAGTCCTTAAACTTCTCTGCCAGCACCGCTGCCCTCTCTATCTCGCCTTCCTCCACTACGCAAAGATAATGCATTTTAGCTTTAATAATATATTATTCTAGATAAATTTATATTGAACACATCATAAATACCCAATTAGAATACTTGCTTTTAAACTCAAGTCTGGTGGTATAGTGAAGTCGATAAAATTATTAGAAAAGTAGATCCAAGTATAAAACCAGGATAACTGGAAGCTGACTGGTACTGTGCTGCTGGTGTGTAGTGTGTAGTGTGTACTAACTGAAAGGCCTGATGGCTTCGGTGCGCATGCGCTCGTAGAGATGCGTGGTCCGCGGGTCGCGGTGCAGCGGCGCGGCGCCGGTCAGCAGCAGGTCGGCGAGCACCGCCGCGCCCTCCACCACCTCCCAGCGCAGCGCCGGCTCCGGGGACGCGCGGGCTTGTGTGTAGTGTGTAGTGTGTAGTGTGTAGTGTGTACTAACTGAAAGGCCTGATGGCTTCGGTGCGCATGCGCTCGTAGAGATGCGTGGTCCGCGGGTCGCGGTGCAGCGGCGCGGCGCCGGTCAGCAGCAGGTCGGCGAGCACCGCCGCGCCCTCCACCACCTCCCAGCGCAGCGCCGGCTCCGGGGACGCGCGGGCTTGTGTGTAGTGTGTAGTGTGTAGTGTGTAGTGTGTACTAACTGAAAGGCCTGATGGCTTCGGTGCGCATGCGCTCGTAGAGATGCGTGGTCCGCGGGTCGCGGTGCAGCGGCGCGGCGCCGGTCAGCAGCAGGTCGGCGAGCACCGCCGCGCCCTCCACCACCTCCCAGCGCAGCGCCGGCTCCGGGGACGCGCGGGCTTGCTCGCTGATAAGTAACAACATATCACAACAATAAGCCTTACTATTATTAACTACCCCTATGTATATATGTACGCCCCAGAAAATTGAGGAACCTGTTTGTCGTATAACTTTCAAGTACGAACTTGTTTTAATTTGTAATGAGGTTGAAATCGAAGGATATAATAACAACACTCACGTAATAGCTCGTTTCTGTAGTTCTGCCAGGGCAGGCAGTAACGCTCGCGGGCCGAGCTGCGGCGGCGGTGGCTCCGAGTGCCACTGCGACCTGCACTTGTGCACTTCTGTTAGCACGTTCTGTAGACAAAGCAATATTTTTAAACATAATATGAATGTTAAATTAAGGATTTATACATGATGCTTTATAATGGTATCTTGCATTAGTTTCATAGCGTGGATGTTGTAATAGAAATAGATAAATGGCGCACACAGCGCGCGCAGCACGGCGCCCGCCCGCGTGACGCGCCCATAGAGAGATGTGTTAGGGTAGTGAGTATGTAGTGGTGGTGCTGACCGTGAGGAGCGCGAGTGTCTGCGCGGCGTGCGCTGCGTGCGCGGCGGCGTGGCGCGCGTGCGCTCGCGGCGCCGCACACAGCGCGCGCAGCACGGCGCCCGCCCGCGTGACGCGCCCATAGAGAGATGTGTTAGGGTAGTGAGTATGTAGTGGTGGTGCTGACCGTGAGGAGCGCGAGTGTCTGCGCGGCGTGCGCTGCGTGCGCGGCGGCGTGGCGCGCGTGCGCTCGCGGCGCCGCACACAGCGCGCGCAGCACGGCGCCCGCCCGCGTGACGCGCCCATAGAGAGATGTGTTAGGGTAGTGAGTATGTAGTGGTGGTGCTGACCGTGAGGAGCGCGAGTGTCTGCGCGGCGTGCGCTGCGTGCGCGGCGGCGTGGCGCGCGTGCGCTCGCGGCGCCGCACACAGCGCGCGCAGCACGGCGCCCGCCCGCGTGACGCGCCGGTAGCACGCGTCGGCCGGGGACAGCGCGCCCGAGGACAGCGCTGCTTCCACTTCAGGGTCTTCGGGGAACTCCTGCTGCTCTCCGCACACCACCTGACAATACCCACTGTTATTACAATTACTTTACAAGTTATAACATTGGTTTTATATCGATATCGAACATCAATATCGATAATTTGCCCACTGGCCCACAAATACTCACTATGGAGTATGTACATTGTATACATAACATATCGAAAGTAAATAAGAATTTATTTTTGTAATACCTTTTTACAACCAAATCAACGAAATAAACGAAGTAAAATAAACATTAATCCTACTTATATTATAAACGCGAAAGTTTGTAAGAATGTATGGATGTATGTATGTTTGTTACTGCTTCGCACAAAAACTACTGAACGGATTTCGATGAAATTTTAGCACACGGGTAGATTGTGTCCTGGATTAACACAAAGGCTACTTTTTATCCCGGAAAACTGTTTAACGCGGGCGGAGCCCCGGGCTAAGCTAGTATATCTATAATCTAATCATAATCAACAACTAATATATCACCTAAAAATTAACAAATCACTCCCCACCTGATATATGGCGGTATCAATCAGCTGCGCATCAGTCCCTTGCTGCAGCCTCCTCAGCGTTAACGCGATGGTGAGTTGTTCGGCGAGTTCTCCCAGCGCACACTCGGTGCTGATCACTCCGCCACCTGATTCTAAAACAAAATAATGTAACCCAATGTTACTATCTCTTTAAAATGCCGGTTTTTGTTTTGATTTTTTGGAGGTCAATATAATATAATGAAAAAAATCAGAGAATAGAATTTATCCCTCGACAAACCCCGTCATTCAATAGCATGCTGCAGTACGGCCTTAGCAGAACTACAGTGTTGATTTTCAATAAGTACCTCTAGTAACTAGGCCCAGTCGCTGCCACATTCCAGTGGAACGCAGGAAATCGATGAATAGCGAGAAAGCACGCTGCTTGTCTCTCAATTGAGCCGATATCTGCAGCGCGGCCGAACTGCCCAGCGCGATGTTGGTCTGCGGACCTCCTGCCCTGGGCTTCCACCTGTTAAGCAACACTTTTTATTTCATAAATATATAAACCATTTTTAAGCTTCCTTAAAAGTATGCCACCAGCGACCGAAATCAAAGTTGTTAGTCAATGTTTTAATTTCATAATATCGATTCGATATTGAAATATTCGAGTATCGATACACACCTGGGATCCCCTGCGGGTATATCATCGAGCATCTCCGTAGCGATCCTCATGACGGTCCTGTCGAGTACTGCGTCCACGTCCCTCTCGTCGGCGGGCGCGGGGCGGGGGGCGCGGCGCGCGGGGGAGCCGCCGGGCGGGGGTGGCGGGGGGGCCGCGGCGGCGGGCGGCGGGGGGAACAGCTCGTCCAGCAGCGAGCGACACGACGACGAGTCGCGCCGCAGGTGGAACAGGAACGCCGTCTTCATCTTGCCGCACGCGTCTGTTGTTACTGCACTCACCTGACAATTAATGTTTGAGGTTTAGCACAATTTGATGTGAACATTTTAGGTGGTAATTTTTTTGCCACAAAAGGGAAATTATTATTGTGCAGCAACATGGATACGGACTGCTCAAGACCTACGAAGAGGCCTACGTCTAGCAGTGGACGACGACAGGCTAATTGATTAATTGAACCTGTGCCCATGTTCCACAGGTTATGGATTGGTCAGATTAGTTACATGATAGCTTTCTATAAATTGTAAAATCTTACCTCATGTGGATCAATCTCGTATAAAGATAAGTTGCCTTCGTACATATCACTGGGACACGGAGAGCCCATGGGGCTGTCGCATAACGATCTGGAACAACACATCATTTCATCCATTTATCCAATGTAACAAGTTTGATGAAAAACTGTAGATTGAAAAAGATCTTTGACAACAAACAAACCAAATAGAATATTAAGAAAGTGTTTATAGTGTTTGTAAATAAATGTAGACTCACGGTGTAGGCGCGAGGCTGTCGGTAGTGGTGAGTGCCAACACGCCATGCTTCTTGCTGAACAGCAGCGGCACTCCGTTGCACAGCTCCGCGCCGAGGATCTTGTCGCCCTCAGACGACACATCGATGAAATCCACCTTGTCGTTCGCCACTGTTGCTGTGACAAGGTTGTTTAATTAAAGGTAAAAGCAATAGACTGCCTCAGTGGCGTAGTTGTATTACGGTACGACTGCAATGTTGAGGTCTCGGGTTTGATCCCCAGGTCGAGCAGTGATATTGGGTTTTTTTTACTCAGTATCAGTCCGGAGTATGAAATTTGTGCCTGATATAATTTGGGTTTGGCTCACCCCTTAGCACATCATGGGATGGAATAGACGAAAAGTGGCTGCACTAGTTGCGCCTCCGCCTACCTCTTCAGGTATAAGCGGCGTGAGTATGTATGTATATGTAAAGGCAATAGATATTTTGGACATTCCAGAAAAGTGGGGGTTAGAACTTAGAAACACATATTTGATCTTACTAGGCCAACAAAGAGACTATAGAGCTACTATAAAATACTAACAGGCCCATTTATACCTATTTGAAAACTACTCAAAAGGTTACATTACCTGACACGACTGCGATATACTTCGACGTATAGAGGATGGCTTTAGGACCGAACGGCACGAATCTAGGCGCCTCCTCTGTGTCCTGGGAGAAGCTGCGGATCGGCACTAGTGACGTCACGCGTGGAGCGGTCGGGTCTTCTACGCTTATGTGCGCTGAAAGAAACAGGATTATATGCACGAAAACTTATAAATATTATTTAATTAATAAAGAATAATAAAACATACATATATTTATTGCGGATGCGCTCGATTAAATTTACAGTATAGACTTTGGGCATGCTCATATTATAATTAATTTACATTTTAGGTATTGGGATCCTTTCAGATCACTTCACAAATTGCTGTCATTAAAATCACCTCCTCGCAAATAAAATAAGCTGTAAAGAATACTGTATTTACCGATGGCGTATCTCATCTCCGGCGACCGAGCCACGTTGACGATGGCGACGAGCAGCAGCAGCGCGTTGTCCCCCGCGGCACGCACGTCCAGCGCCAGGATCTCCAGGCTGTTCAGGTCACCTGCTGGCAGGGTGGAATGTATCAGCTCACTTCTGTCAACACATTCTGAGTATTTGTTCATGTGAAAACCATTTTTAAAAATATAAGAGGGAGTAGGTCAACCTATGGACAGAGATTATGTTGGTTTACTGTGAGATAATGAAAACATTGGTGACTGAGTCACCTTTACCATAGATAATACTACCCATAATACTATTACATATAATTTATAAGCAATATGCCCATTTAAATATGTATGTAATACAAAGTTGTATTGGTATGTAAGTCTTCCTAAAATAAATAAATAAATAATACAACTGGCATACCGCAGCATATCCTCCATCTCCATGGCAGTCATAGAAAATATACAATCTTTCCCTCTGTCAAAGGTATATTAAATAATCATGCACACATTTATAGAATATTATTTGTGTGCATAAATGGATAAGCATTAAAGATTTATTTATATGTCCGTTCATATAGACACAATATGATTTAACTGTATGTATTTTTACTATGTGGAGGAATCGCAACATATATAGACCCACAAACATCCGGCTAGTTCAGACACTTGTATTCCCCATATTATTCTTGTACGCCGCAGTAACGTGGGCCTTGCGGGAAGTTGAGAAGAAGAAGATAGACGCCCTAGAGATGTGTTGCTGGAGGAGAATGCTCGTAGTATCGTGAACTGAATTCCGTATCAACGAGTCTATACTTCGAGACCTCGGCATCAAGCAGCGTTTATCATCTTTGGTACAGTCTCGTATCCTCACCTTTTTTGGTCACATATGCCACCAAGGGGAGGTGGCTATTGAGCGACTTGTGGTCCAAGGAAAGGTTGAGGGTACCAGGTCACGAGGAAGAGTGCCTATGAGGTGGACTGACCAGATCAAAGCGGCAGTAAATGACTCATCATCACTACTTCAATGCACGAGGAAGGGAGCCATCAGAGAAGAGTGGCGGCGTGTTGTGAAGCTTGCCACCAACACCTGAAGTGATGACCACGACCACTCTGTCAAGAGTGATACCGACAAAGAATAATTTTTTGTTGGTGTTAATAGGCACATGGTGCATCGATTCTAGATGGTGTAAGGATGGGTGTGGTGAGTAGGTGAGAGCGCCACCAGCGCCACCGTGTCCTCCGCCCCCCGCACAGGAGGGTGAGTAGTGTGTAGTGTGTAGTGTGCAGGTGAGTGAGTACTGACCGACGGCGAGCGGCGCGAGATGCGTGCGCGCGACGGCGTCGGCGAGCGCGCGGCGCAGGCGGTGCTGCTGCAGCGTGTGCGCGCTCCACACCTGCAGCGTCGGCCCGCGCGCCACCAGCGCCACCGTGTCCTCCGCCCCCCGTAACACCACCGCGCCCACTAACTGCACCACACACATTACACAATACTAAATCAATCTTTGTTGCATACAAATACAGATCATTTTCGATACATAATTATTTCAATCTGGATCAGACTCATTTCTACATAGCTCAATTAAGACATTAGCTTTTGTTGTGAATAGATTTAAAAGTTAGCTTACCGTATCTGCTTGAGCTGGCATTGAACCAAAGAACAATAAGGAGACGCGTCGGCCGATACCCCCAAGCCAACCACTTGGCGGACGAAGTGTACAACATGAGACTGTTGCGCGACCATCTGGGCAGAGCAAGTAGTTTTCAATCAAAACAACCATTATTACACGAGAACTTCAAGGCAGTACCTTGGCTATGGAGCTAAGTTTGCCTTTCCCAAAGAACCCAGACAGTCCATCCAAAATATACTTTGAGGTCCTTACCAACTTCAGTAGGGTTGAGCAGCACAACAGTGCAAGTAGTAGTGGCCAACACAAGGCCGGCACGTGTTGCCTCGCCGAGCCGCTCGCACTCTTGCCCTGCGAGCTCACACGTCACATCTACATAGACACCCTCCTGGCCCACTGACGGCCAGTATCTGACCACTCCTTCAGGAGACACACCAATACATGATGGCATCTATGGGTAAACAATTGGGTATTGTTAAATATCAAGTCTTTTTCCACATTACACATTTTAGTTTTGGTTGGTCCTTGGCTCGTTTTAGCTTCTACATAATAGCAAAAGTGTTGTCGTTTAAAAAAAAAAATAATATACATAAATCATTCATCAAAATGATTCAACTGAGTTTTACCTGAGCTCCATCCTCATAGAACAGAGTAACCAAATCAGCCTTATGAGACAGATCAGTTTGTGGCAGGGTGAGTTCCCGTGCTGCGAGTGGTCCCACAGGTGCGGGGGAGGCTGATCCGTTGGTTGTGGGTGACCTGGCCCATGCAAGCACTCTACGGCCCGATACAACCCAGCACCAGCCACAGGAAGACAGTCTCACACTAACATCACCACTTGCTGTATACAGAAAAAACATGAAACAATAATTTAGTTGTGAATTTCTTAAACGCTTGCACCAGTATAATAAATATTATATTGGATTTTTTTTAAATTAAGTGGGCTCTAATAAAAAATGGTGGGAATTTATGAATACAAAGTAGTTGACCTTGACCTACTTTGGTGGTGGTTGTCATTAATATTTGTTGGGTAATGTACAAAAATGTTTAACAGCGATCGCCATATTCAAACACGCTCAAAATTACAATATGTCAAGCCAACTTACCAAAAGTCAGAGCTTCTGTGACCATAACAGGCAAGGGCATACCAAATGTTTCTATTGTACTCATAGGAGTTTTGTAAATTACATCTCCGGTCTGCTCGCTCGCCGATTGCATGAATTTGCTGCAAAACATTGCACAGTCGTATAAATCAATACATTCGCCAAAAAACAAAGCTATATGGGTTATGTACAAACCTTTGGTTCTTTTTTGCAGACGAGAAGCCTAAAGGTCTTCGACCAGAAATTGATTGTCTCACCCGCGGCGAAAAAGGACTTCGCATTGCCCCCGTGGTATTAAAATCCATTTTAAAAATAATTAAAACCTGCAAAATAACCAAATCAACCGACACCAATTCAAGCAAAATAATTTGAAATGTCAGAAAATCAATTTTACCGTTTTCGTTCCGTTACCCAACGTTACGCACGTGCATATTACGCGTTTGATATTGTCTTTTTTTCTCACGACCAAATATGAATAGTTTTGTAGCTATCTGTCTCAAATCGTTTTATTCGACTACGATGTTATGTTAAAAATCGTAAATTATTTTTCATGTTTATTTTATTTCAAGTATAAAACTGGAAAATGCAGCTCTCCATTTAACGGAAGATTTAACGTATCTCCTTCTAATTTAATGGTATCAGTGAGACAAAACATTATGCTGAAAATTTAAACATAAAAAAAAGCATTCAAGGCTCAAGCCTCAAGCTTTGAAACGAGTCTGTCAAAAATATAATTTTCAACGGCTCCCGCTTTCCTCAATTTGAACATTTGTTTGCATTTTTAATGGTGAAATCTTGTTGTGAGAGTGTTTTTTCTTTGCTGTATCGATGATTGTACAGTGTGCAATATGTATATAAAGTCAATAGTGTTGGACGGGTTCAAATCATACGGTAATCGAGTCGAGATCACTGGTTTCGACCCGGAGTTCAATGCTATCACAGGTCTAAATGGAACTGGGAAGTCCAATATATTAGATTCGATATGTTTCGTGCTAGGAATCACGAATTTGTCTAACGTAAGTTATAGTTATTGTTTATTTGTAAATAATATACTGGGTTATTTTTTTTCCCGCCAAAGTTGCATTATAGCTTACCATAAAAGAACAAAGTAAATCCTTTAAATGCTATCAATTTTGAAGTCAATACCGTTTAAGGAGACTTTGATAATATCTAAAAGTTTACTTTAGTTTTGTGCAATTTGGATATCTAATCTCATGATTCATGAACTACATATTTTATGAATTACCATCCAATTATTTAATATTGATAACAAAATACACAGTTCTTATCACGAGTTTATTTTTGATACTCAAATCTGGTGCATTACACCATTTTATTTATAAAGAATAAACAAAAATCTACATGTTCGCATTGCAACAGTCAACACTGATATTCACAGGAGAAACATACTGTAATCCTTACTTAAGTAACCTTAAAAAGCTTTTTATATCAAACTTTTAAATAAGGTAAAGTACATCATATACTTTACTTGGCATTTCTACATCAACTTATTAGCAGTATATGGATAATAAATGTTTGATTTGTATTTTGTCCTCTAGGTAAGAGCTGGCAGTCTTCAGGAGCTGATCTACAAGCATGGACAGGCAGGCATCACTAAAGCCACAGTCAGCATAACATTTGACAACCGAGACAAGAGACAGTGCCCAATTGGTTATGAAAATCATGATGAAATTACTGTCACTAGACAGGTAGGTTGCTAGTTTTATTAATATAATTTTATTTCTTTATATGTTACACAGGCTGTGTTGGTATGCAATGAGCATGTAAACTGTATTTGTTAAAAATTTGATAATAAATATTTTTGGCTTTAAAATATAATTATGTTACAGTCACTCCTTACAAGTATATTATTATAATGAAATAATTTAACTTAAAAATCTTTGTAAAACCACACAGGCATATAAAAAAATCTGAAAAGAATCATAAGTCTCAAATTCATATAAAATATTTATTTTTAGGTTGTAATGGGAGGCAAGAACAAGTACCTGATCAACGGTATCAATGTGCAAAACAAACGAGTGAGTGACCTGTTCTGCTCAGTGCAGCTGAATGTGAACAACCCACACTTCCTCATCATGCAGGGCCGGATCACCAAAGTGCTCAACATGAAGCCACCTGAGGTATCATGTTCCAAATATACATATACAAGAAACTTTTATAATAATTATACAATATGGTGAATATTTACCATGCAGAGGGGTGTCAGCGTGTCTCTTTAGTTTGATTTAAAATATGAGGAAACATACAACTTGTAATTTTTATTCTTGATTTAAAATGAATAAATATCATAATATCATTATGGTTCAATTGTTTTAAATATAATTCCTACATAACAAGCACATTTTATGTTATGTTATATAGTTCTACTATAATCTTCATAATATTTTTTTTATAGATTCTGTCCATGGTGGAAGAAGCTGCTGGAACCAGGATGTATGAAGCAAAGAAGCAAGCTGCACAGAAAACGATAGAGAAGAAAGATGCTAAACTTAGGGAACTCAATGATGTAAGTGGTGTAAATGGTTTACAGTGGTAGGTCTCTCATATGTAAGTGACCGCCTGGGTGGGAACCACCGCAATGTGTTCAACCGCCAAGCAGCAGTGCGCATGCACTGTTGTGTTTCGGTTTGAAGGACATTGTGCCCAGTGTAACTACTGGTCATAATGAGACTTAACATCTTATGTCTCAGGATGACAAGCGCAGTGGAATGCCACACAGTAATTTGTAACTCAAGGTGCTGGATGGTGTTACTACTGTTTATGGGCGGTCGTATCGCTTACCATCAGGCGAACGGCATGCTCGTCTCGTCATTCAATGCCATAAAAAAAAAAAATACAGCATGCTCCAAATCACAAGGACATTACTTAATTTATGTCTGTTGTTTATGTATCTTTAAACCTAGATTGTGGTAGGAGATACTAGTTTTATGTTTATCTAAATCTATGTGTTTTCTGCAGATAATAAGAGAGGACATAGCCCCAAAGTTACAGAAGTTGCAAGATGAACGGTCACAATTTCAGGAGTATCAGAAAGTTGTCAGAGAATTGGAGAATCTCACTAGATTAGATGTGGCTTGGAGGTAATATATTTTGTTGATAATATTAAAACTACATATACAGGGTGATGACTTTTTATCACTTACACAAACTCATTGCAAAATCTGCAATTTTGTTCTACAATGCATTTATCTCTTTATTGTTAGATACGTAACAGCGGAAAACAACACTAAAGAGGCTGAACAGAAGGTCACGGAAGTACAGGATGACATCAAGAGCAAGAAGGAGAAGATAAAAGATAATGAGAAACAAGCCAAGGAGTATGACAAACAGGTGGCTGATATGAACAGGAAGTTAGATGAGGTAATTTAAAAGGATTGATTAAATTGTTGTATAAAGCTTGATTATGGAAAGCATTTTTGGAAATTAATTTAATACGGATATAAAGTAATGTGAGTTTATTAGGATTTAACTGTTGTTGCTCATTATATTCATTGCATTGATGGTAATTAAATGTTATCCTCTAGTTAATGCAGTAATCAAGTAATGTAGATAACAAATTATTTATGTGAGGGCATTCTTGAAAATGGGATTTATAATAGTAATATTATATTTTATTAGCTGAGTGGAATTGAATGATATTTGAAATGAAAAATGTATTTGTATAGGAGAGCGGCAACGTCCTTCTTGAGCTGTCGAGTTCGCTACAGTCGCTGGAGCGTGCGGAAGAGTCTGCGAGCTGCAGGCACGCGGCGGCGCGCGAGGCGGTGGACGCGCAGCGGGCGCGCGCGCGGCTGGTGGGGCGCGCGCTGCAGGACGACCGCGCCGCGCTCGCCGCCAAGCACCACACGCTCGAGGGGGTCACTATATCCAATATATTTCAACGACCAATTCTTGTATATATAATTGGTTTCTCGGAAACGGCTCGTCCGGTATGGATTAAATTTTGGATTTGGATAGTATGAGCTCTAAAAATAAAATTAGGGTATTCAGTTTTTTTTATCAACCCCAAACTTGTAGGGCTAGAAGGGGGAGATGCTACGCTCCGAAGCCACCTGAACCCCCCCCCCCCCCCCTCCCCCATATACGCCCATGGTTGAACCGATTGTAATTATATTTGGTATGGGAATATCTTAAGCCTCGAAAATAAATATGGAATTTTCATTATTTTCTTTTACTCCTGACTAAAGGCGATGAAAGGGGGAGAAACTAAGCCCCTGAACTGATTGTAGTGAAATTTGGTATGGGGATATCTATAACCTTAAAGATAATTATGGGATATAATTTTTTTTACCCTTAACTAAGGGGGTTAAAAGAGGGGAGAAAATACTGGTGCTCCGAATGTATTGCACAATATGGGTATTGGGGATATCTTGAACCTTGAAAATTTATATGAGATATAATTTTTTCAGTAACCCCAAAATGAGACGGGTAAAAGGCGAGAGAAATTAAACCGCTTAACCAATTGTATTTAAACTTAGTTTGAGGATCTCTTGAAACTTGAAAATAAATATGACATATTCAGTTTTTTATTAATACCTAAATAAGAAGGTTAAAAGGGGACGAAAATAAACCGTTGGACCGATTATGGTGAAATTTGATATCGATGTAGCTTGAGTATAAGTATGGGATATTCATATTTATTAACCACTAACTTAGGGCAGCTAAAGGGAGGATAAACTAAACCGCAGAACATATTATTAAGACCAAATTTGATGCGGGTATAATTATCTTAAACCATGATAATAAATATAGGATATTCGTCTTTTATCAATTCGTTACTAAGTGAGACAACGGATGAGAACTGCACCATGTATCTTCTCGTGATGTAATTCAACATGGAAAAATTACGAAACATGAGATTTAATTTAAAATCTGAACCGCTAAAGAACCATTTTTTTTTAAATTAGTAAGGTAACTGTAGGTAATCGACTCATTGGACTTCAGTCGTGAATATTTTCTTAAAATGGAAAATATTATTAGGACCTACTTTAAAGTAATAAATACCATGTATAGTAGGTATATTAAAAATCCCCCGAGCAAGGCTCGGTCACCCAGGTACTATTTATTTATACCATTACAGTCATGATAATGATCATTTATTTATACACTTTGGCTGCCTCGGTGGCGTAGTTGTATTACGGTATGACTGCAATGCTGATGTCTTGGGTTCGATTCTCGAGTCGGGCAAAGTTATATTGGATTTTTTAAATTCAGTATCAGCCTGGAGTCTGGATTTTGTGCCCGATATGGCGATAGGCTTGTCCCCTATCAAATCATGCGACGGAATACGCACGACGAAAAGTGGGTGCAATAGTTGCGCCTCTGCCTACCCCTTCGGGGATAAACGGCGTGAGTGTGTATGTGTGTGTATTTTTACACTTTATATACAGAAGTATACTGTATATAAGAGTTACAATTACGTTAGTGACTAACTATAAATATGTGTAGATTTTAAAAGAATTATTGAAAACTCCGTTAGCAATCCTTAACCAATAAATAAATAAATAATACATCTACCAATCAATCAACCCTTATGTTTATACAAATTCAAATTACAGTTTATATAGGGAAATAAAACTCTATCAGTCGACGCCAATTACGTGAGAACACTCGACTTTTTTAAGCTATTTCTATATACTTTATTGCGTTATAGCCTTCAAAACTAAGATCCGATACTACTATACTTAGTTGTGTATTTCATTCAACAATAAAAAAGTATTGTAGGAAGAATCGAAAATTTATAAAATCAATATTTATATGTATCTTAATCTACTACATACAAACAACTGGTGCATGAACATCCTAATTCCAAGTTTCTGTATAAATAAATTCTAAACAAAACAAAATCACAATGATATTTATCACACCACAAAGACCACAAAAAATCTATTTGTACAATGTACAGGTATCATCAACATTCGAAACACTCCGAACAGCGAGCGAATCAAGTAAGACGGCACTCAACGAGGCGCAACAGAAATTCCTCGCAGTCAGCGGCCTGGAGGGGGCCTCGGACTCGCTAAGGGGACAACTTATAGGTACGGTCACCACTCAATATGCTTGGTCACATAAGATTATTGCAGACATGTATAGTTTCTCATTACAGAGAAGTAGAGAGAGAGAATTATAGTGCCTAGAAACTAATATACCATATATTGGCATGTGTAACTTTAAGCCAGATGCCGAAACTCAGCATGTTATCTTGCTGAACTATTAAACTAATAGATCATAAACTGATGCGTAGGCTATTAGGTGCGGAGATTTTTATCATATTTTTATTCCAGCTGCAAAACAAGAGGCATCAGAAGCGTCTACTCGTATATCACAAAGCATGATGGAGAAGAAACACGCGGAGGAGCGACTGCACGCGCTCGAGCGGGAGTTCAAGAGCAGCAGCGCGCAGTACCAGCGCGACCAGGACACCATCGGGAAGCAGCAGGCGCAGGTCGACCAGCTGCAGGTAAACCACTTACATGGTAGACAGAGTTGCCAAGCCTTCAAATGGGTTTCCATCGAATAAATTGTCAGTTTATCCATTTTTAAAGTAACGAGGTAGAACTGTGTATGGTGGTAGAACTAATTAATAAGACAAAATATATTTTTAGATACTTTGACCTAGTTCTGAAATGAAAGCCTTGCGACAAGAATTAGAATGGCCACAAAATTGAAAATGATTATATTTTGCCAAACAAGATTGTGAAAGTCATACACGTTTGGCAAACAAAATAAAAAAAAACTATTAAAAAACAGTTCAAAAGCAATATTATTACGAAAAAAACGTGTGCGTTTCGGCACGCTCGACAGAAGTGATAACTTAAACTAATCTAAGTTAAACTATTTAATATTGGGGGTCGGGGGTCGAAAATAGGTGTGAGGGTCAAGGGGGGTTAGGGGGTCAAGGGTCGAAAATGTGTGTGGGGGGGTCAAGGGGGGTTAGGGGTCAAAAATGGGTGTGAGCGGTCAAGGGTCAAAAATGGGTGTGGGGGGTCAGGGGTCGAAAATGGGTGTGCGAGAGGGGAGGAGCCTGCCTACTGCTGCCGTATGCGTGAGAGAAAGGGAAGCCAGACAGAGTGGCGGCGTAACGCGTTACGTTACGAAGCGGTTTACCCTCCCATAAGAAGTTAATCACTCCAACGAAATAATTTTGGCCAATCAGGCAGAGCTATCCCGTACGAACTACAGCCCGGAGCGCACCCGCTCGCTGAAGGACAGCGTGCGCAGCCTGCAGGCCGCCGCGCGCGGCAGCAGGGACGCGCTCGACCGCCTCGCCGCCAAGCTGCAGCGCTGCCACTTCAACTACCAGCCGCCGCACCACAACTTCGACAGTACAAGGGTTGAGGGTACGATACATTTTGTAACAGAATGCAAAATATACATTCTTCATCTAATAATATTTACTTGGTTTTACATCTTCCAAACTACCAAATACCAAAGTCACACTCTAATTTATGCTCCCAAATAAATGGGAATAAACTGAATGCTACCTATGTAAAACAAAATTTACAAATACAAAATACAAATCATTTATTCAAACAACACCGTAATACAAACAAATTACAAATAATATAAAGAAATTATAAATAAAAACAAAATATACACTAACGCCAATATATATTAAAAACAAGAACAGCAAAAGAATTTGTGTATCGTCCCAACAGTCATGGTGTGAGTGCGCAACGGGTCCCATTCAGCACAAGTCGAGAGTGACTCACGGCGCTGGGTCTTCCAGGGGCATGGTTACTTGAAAGGACAATGGCAGGTCTCCATACATGATTTTAGTTGATGTAAATGTGTAGCGTTTAGAAGTAAAAAAAATATTTAACAATTCAGCAGCAATTCCTTAACAATTATGTATCAAGATTATTAGTGAAAAAAGTCTAAATCTAAAGATTTTTCATTTTAAAGATTTTGAGGTTATGATTTAGTTGACATTTAAGAATTGATTCTTACATAATAATATGAATAATGAAACTCATAAAATGTTTGGTAATCTGTATATTGTCACGCGAGACCCTCCCTCATCACATTCGAACCTAACATTTCACTAAACATGGAGAAGGGTGATCTGCCACACGGCATACTAGCGCGCGGAATGCACCTTCCTCAGCTATACAAGCTTATATATCAAATCATTTTTTATTTATAGATACTACTATAGTAAATAGTAAAGGTTTCTTTGTTTTTTTTTTTTTGTAATAAACTCTGAAACTATTGGGAAAAATACGTTCAGACCCTAAGTCCTAGGCTTTGGGAAATAACAATTAAATAAAAACGAGTTCTGAAAAAAAATAAAACACATTTGTTTTTTTTTTAATGTTTATTCATCTTCTTCATAATAATTCTCTCTGATAAATATCTCATCTAAAAATCCGGGGCAGATGCCCCGGGAGAATTTTTGGGTTGGGCCGCCAGACAAGGCAATGTATCTACATTGCCTTGTCTGGCGGCCCAACCCAAATACCAGACAACTGTCATGGTATAAGGGCAGCAACCTACAGTACGGTTGCTCGACCAGGTACATTATTTTCAATCAAAACATATTATCACACATTTTACAAAAATACTACATGCCAGAAACGAAATGTCGGAAATAGCTTTTTTTTCTAAAATGATATAAGCAATGACCGTAACTATACAGCCAACAGGCAGCTGGTAAGAATGTATAGAATAGAATATACATAGTAAAAAAAATGTGGTAAGAAAGCTGAAATCTTTGTTGTTATTCCTAATGAACATTTTATAGTCAGATATATTTTTGCAATTTTTAGAGACCTGATGAAAATGATGTTTTAGTAGCCTAAATAATCTTATGTCATTCATAAAAAATGGCCGTGACACATTGCTAAAAAGTCAATTAAGTTTTTTTAATAATTTATGCAACTTATACACACTTGTACAACTAAAGTTAGTATGCTGAAAAATCATACAAAATAATTATATTGAGATTACCATGTATGGAATTTCTAAACGCATAATTTATTTATAAATACGATTTCGCCATTGTCCTTTATGTAACAGCTCCTAAATGTGTTATTTTATTTCTCAGGTACGATCAGCAGGTTGATAGACGTGTGCGATCCCATGTATTGCACTGCGTTAGAGACAGCTGCGGGAGGAAAAGTAAGTTGTGTTTTTAATTTGTTTGGGTAAAAATAATTTTAGTAACTTTCACTTTTGACTTCTGTAAGTTACTCTTTCTGGACATGTTCTGTTTAAAGAATACTCTGGAGTCTATAATGATACTTAACATTTGGTTTACTTTTTGTGAGCATTTTCATGTCTATTTTGCCAATACAAGTGTTGCTTTTTTGCTATACAGCATGTTGAATATCCCAAATATTGTTATTTTTACACCCATCCTGTATAATCTTCAAACAACACCTAATATATCATTTTCTTGCATAGTTATACAACGTGGTAGTCGATACGGACGCGACCAGCAAGCTCCTGCTGCAGCGCGGTAACCTTCAGACCAGAACCACCATCGTGCCGCTCAACAAGATCTCCGGACATGTCATAGATCCGGAGACAGTGCGGATCGCGCAGGAGATCGTGAGTTATCTGAACATAACATCATTACCTGTAGCAAGAGGCCACAGCATCTAAAGATTTTCACAACGTTTAGACATAACATAATGCAATCAGCCCTGTATTATATACTGCACACTGCTGAGCATGGGCGTCCTCTACTACTGAGAGGATTTAGGATTTACATAATATAATGTTAAATAATGTTATGTGCAAAATAATATAATAATATTATCAAGTTACTGTAGTTGAATTGATGAATATATTTTTAAGCCACAAATATTATTTTTTATAAAATCGATCACTTTTAATCTGTTTCTATTTGGAATTTAGTGATTGGAATATAACACAGGATTGTAATTATTTTGTCAGGGCGGCGGTCCAGACAACGTGCAACTGGCTCTGAACCTGATCTCGTTCCCGTCGCGCGTGCGCGCGGCGATGGCGTGGGCGTTCGGCGGCACGCTGGTGTGTCGCGACCTGTGCGTGGCGCGGCGCGTGACGTTCGACGCGCGCGTGCGGCGCCGCTCCGTCACGCTGGACGGCGACGTGGTCGACCCCGCCGGCACGCTCTCCGGTGGCGCTAGTATAAAGGTGACACGTGACACCACCAGGAAACATATTCAAATTATAACATCAACAAAATAATACTATTTATTGCATGCGGAGTTCTAATCAATATTGCAAATCACGTATTGACACCCATACATGTATCTGCATATACATTGCAATAAACATTTTCATGTTCTAACTTGTTAGTACATAATATTAGAAACAAACAAAACTCACATACGTATTCTATTTCCGCGCACATAGCCATGATCCTACAAAGATACTTTTATATAATGCAGCTAGCGACAAAGCCTATAGCCAGCCTGAAGTTAGTCACGAGTCGCACCGAATTTATTTTAAGATACTATAACTGCCATAGTTTGCAAACGTAACTAACTTCAGAGCTTTAAAGATTTACATCAGAATGATTTAAGTTCTCAAAACATACTAGATAAATGGTATTGTGTTATCCAGGGTGGTTCAGTGTTGCTCCAACTGCAAGAGCTGAAGCAGTTGGAACAGGAGCTGAAGGTGACGGAACAACAGCTGTTACAGAGCACTACAGAGCTGAACTCCATACAACATATGGCTGAGAAGTACACCAGCATGCAGCAGAGGTCTTTATTACTATTTTTAAGGACCAATGAGAGTATATATTTCAATATAATATATTCTTAAGTTAGGTACTACATACAACTTCTGCGATTGCTTTTACCCTTTAGAAAATATTTAAAAGAAAACAGTTGCCGCTCTTTGCGAAAATCTTGTAATGGACCAACGAGGTTATTGACACCATTGTTGCTGTGTCAGGAAGATAGAAATCAAATAACATACGCCATAACACACGAGACTCCCATTTAATTATGAATTGTTATAGTAGTTTGAATTTGTCAACAGATTCGAGACGATGTCTCACGAGCTGGAAGTGGTGAAGGCCCGACTGGCGACCACCACGCATGCGCAGCTACACGCCGAGATCGAGGGGTTACGGGCTCAGGTTAGTAACACCTTTTTTTATAATAAGTTTAATTTTCTTTCGTGACTCCATGAAATAAATTAATTTATTGGTTCTTATAGCTCATTTTTTATAACATTCTTAGGTAGCAGAACTGTCGGCGGCCGTGGAGCGAGACAAAGCGGCACAGAAGGAGACCACGGCGCGGGCCAAAGAGCTGGAGGCCAAAGTGAACGATATCAAGGGGCATAGAGAACGGTATGGACGATGGACATTTAGCTGACCTATTAACATATTTTTTTTAATACATGAAATGTTCAATAATTCAAATTAATGTTGATGTCTGAAAACACACTCACATTCTCTAAATCTTGGGAGGTATTTTCTCAGTAGCGGAAATAAAAAAATAGAGCCTAGTCATTGATTGGTATCCCATTACCCAGAGAGTTCAAAAAAGCCGAAGAGAATCTTAAGAAAACGAAGAAGGAAGCTGAACAGCATCACAACCAGTGGAAGCAGCGCGAGCAGGAGTTCGAGACGCTGCAGCTGGAAGTGCGAGAGCTGCAGAACGCGGTCACCACCAGCGAGCAGCAGCTGCAGGAGCTCACCGACGGCACCCAGGCGCTGCAGGACGCGCTGGACGACGCTAAGGAGGAACACTCCAAGGCTACGGTTTGTATCGGAACAGCAGCTGCAGGAGCTCACCGACGGCACCCAGGCGCTGCAGGACGCGCTGGACGACGCTAAGGAGGAACACTCCAAGGCTACGGTTTGTATCGGAACAGCAGCTGCAGGAGCTCACCGACGGCACCCAGGCGCTGCAGGACGCGCTGGACGACGCTAAGGAGGAACACTCCAAGGCTACGGTTTGTATCGGAACAGCAGCTGCAGGAGCTCACCGACGGCACCCAGGCGCTGCAGGACGCGCTGGACGACGCTAAGGAGGAACACTCCAAGGCTACGGTTTGTATCGGAACAGCAGCTGCAGGAGCTCACCGACGGCACCCAGGCGCTGCAGGACGCGCTGGACGACGCTAAGGAGGAACACTCCAAGGCTACGGTTTGTATCGGAACAGCAGCTGCAGGAGCTCACCGACGGCACCCAGGCGCTGCAGGACGCGCTGGACGACGCTAAGGAGGAACACTCCAAGGCTACGGTTTGTATCGGAACAGCAGCTGCAGGAGCTCACCGACGGCACCCAGGCGCTGCAGGACGCGCTGGACGACGCTAAGGAGGAACACTCCAAGGCTACGGTTTGTATCCAACAATGGGGATAGGAAGGTGAAGGTGTTTTTTAGCATGACTTAGAAAAGTTCCTCCATTGGATTTGATGGTAAGTATAGTGTAGTCAAAATGCGCAATAGTGCATTGAAGTCTCACATAAATGGATAGACAGATTTTTAATATTCATAATCTAAAATATTTCTAACATAAATCTTGGCTACAGGATCATTGATGTATTAGGGTTTTTTAATACATCAATGTATAGGATAAAAATATTTGTAGTAGTTGGGTGGTAGATATTTGTATCAGTTTGGATAGCGATTACCGTGCACAAGTTTTAAAACCAGCCATAAAAACATAACTAAGTATGCTACAGACATATTTCTGGCACAAATCTCGAGTTTATCTGTTTTATGCAGAATGAAGTGAAAAAAATGCAGCAGCGCATAAAGCAGCAGAAGAATGACATAGCGAGCCGCAACACCGACATAGCGCGGCTCATCGCCAAGAAGGAGCAACTGTTCAAGAGTAACGGTGAGCTCGAGCTGAAGATTAAGGAGCTGGATTACAAGATCAAGGAGTTGCAGGCTGAGGCCACGGAGTGTGAGAATAGGGTGAGTAGTCATGTGTATGTTGTATGACTTTGTAGGGGTCAAGTAAAGGTGGCAGCCAGCAGAAGTAAATTAAACACGAGGTTCATATTAATAGTAGTAATTTATTGCCAAAGCACCTTATAAGGTTGAGCGTTCGGGATACGTAATCAAAGATCGTTCTGTATGAGTAAATGTTTATTACTGACTTAATACGACAGGATACATGGTTTTATATAAGAAACACACACACATACATAATTGGATAGATGGGTCACTACACGCCCATTCCTAAAATAAAAAAAAAAACAATGACATAATATTTTTTTTTTTTTTTTGCATACATTTTCTTTTCTTATATATAATACCGTATACATGTCACACTTGTTTACAAAGAATACATAGTAAAATAAAATAATTACATAGCTCTGCTTGTCCTTATACTATAGGGTCTAGTCCGATTTTTATGGACTGTCATTGGTTTACCTCTATAATTTATTTTTATATTTGGTTCTGAAATTTCTATTATTTGAAATGGACCAATATATAAAGGATCAAATTTATTTGTAATTTGTTCATTTTTAAGTAAAATCATATCGCCTACTTTATACCTAATTGAATTCATAGTCTTATCGTACATTATTTTTCTACTATGTTTACTAGTAATTAAATTGTTTCTAGCATCATATTGCGACTTTTGTAATCTATACCGAAGTTGTTGTGGATAATCGTAATGATTATATAAAGGGTCTATATCACACGTTACATTACTTGGCAAGCGACATTGTTTCCCAAACACGAGTTCATAAGGTGTATATTTCGTTTCAGTATGTACCGTGGTGTTATATGCAAAGCACCAGTAGGGTAACCATGCACTCCAATTGTGCGGTTCACCATCTGTTTGAATACGAAGAAAAGAAATCAAATGTTTATGTGTATTTTCTAAAGAACCTATGGACTGATGGTGATATGCTGTTGATGTTATTTGTTCGATACCTAGGATATGGCATACTTGCTTCATAACACTAGACACAAATTCAGTTCCCCTGTCTGATATTATCTGTGAAGGAATTCCGTACCGTAATATAAAATTATTTATGAAACTTTTTGCTACTGAAACTGTATCTTTATTTGTCAAAGGATAAGCTTCTACGAATTTACTTAAATCACACTGTAGTGTGAGAATATAACTATAGTTAGAACTATCCTTATATAAGGGCCCTACTAAATCTAAATATAACCTATTGAAAGCGGATATACCGGTATCCGTAAGAACCATTGGTTCTTTTATATATTTATTCATATGTTTATATCTTTTGCATTTATCGCATTGATTGACATAATCTGTCACATCCTTGTATATTCCTGGCCAAAAATATTTTTTCTTAATGTTATTCACCATTCTTCTAATGCCAGCGTGACCGCTTGTAGGCAAAATATGGTAATCATTTAATATAATGCGTTTAGTATCGTTATCATTTATTCTTTGGACACCCTTCAAAATAAACAATCGTGGTCCGGACCAATTAGGTGTCTCATTTATTATCCGCGTTAAATTTTCTATTAAATCAGTGTTATCATTATTTTTTACTATATAGAGACTATCCAATTTTGTCTCCTTACAAAAGCAATTCAACTCCCTCACAAAGGCAGCTCGTGCACAGAATGATCGGAAAGTTGGATTAGCATATAATGTCGACTTGGAAGGATTATATATAAATAACCTGGATTCTTCCTCCGCACTATTACATATTTTCCTCCAATCAAGCCTATTAACAAATCTAAGTTCGGTACAGTCATCTGGTTTTTTAAGTATTCCTACAACTTTTGGTTGATCAGGCCAATTGTTATTAGCAATCTTATTGACCAGCGGACTGCCGTCACTTCCTGACATACTCCTATCACTAATCTTTTTTCTATGAGACCTTGTCAATACTGAAATAATCTGCTCATTCATTTCTTTCAGATCATGACTTGTTATTTGTATTCGCGACAAAGCATCTGCAACATTGTTTTCTCCTTTTATATACCTTATCTCAAAATTATATTCCTCCAATAATAGTCTAAATTTCATTAAACGACTTGAGGGGTTGTTTAATCCAAACAAATAAATTAAAGGTTTATGGTCAGTTTCGATTATGAACTCACGTCCATATAAATAAGGTCGAAAATATTTTACAGACCACACTATTGATAGAAGCTCTTTTTCAATAGTGGGATAATTCTTTTCGGCTTTATTTAATGAGCGGCTTGCGTAAGCTACGGGTAGGTTGTTTTGATTACAAAGGACAGATCCTATAGCGTATCCCGATGCGTCTGTTTTTAATATAAACTTATGATTCTCATCAAAGTTAGGATATTGCAATACAGGTGGTGTGATTAAAGCCTGTTTAAGTACTTTAAATGATGTTTCACAGTTTTTATCCCACCGAAAAATTACATTTTTGCGACAAAGATTATTTAACGGTAAAGTTATTTCAGAAAAATGTGGTATAAATTTCCTGTAATAATTGGCGAAAGCAACAAACCTTTTAACCTCCGCCACGTTTTGGGGACGGCAATAATTTTGTAAAACAGAGACTTTTTTAGGATCCGGCCTAATACCCTCAGCTGATACTAAATGGCCAAGGAACAGGAGTTCCTTTTTAAGAAATTGGCATTTAGCAGGACTTAATTTTAAATTAACTTTTCTTAGGCGCGATAAAATATCGATTAAATTCTTATTGTGTGTTTCTAGATTTCGTCCTATACATACTAAATCATCAGCATATGTTAACACTTTATCGTACGTTAGCCCAGCCATTGCTATTGTTATAGCACGACTGAAGGAACTAGGACTTGTCTTAAGCCCCATTGGCATCCTGGTCATTTGATACTGTCCTGATGGTGTAGTGAACGCCGTGTATTTCCGACTATCGGAGTTTAATGGAAATTGAAAAAATGCTTGGTTCAAATCTAAATGTGAAAAATACATAGCTCCGGCTAAGGAGTCTAGAACATCAACGATATTTGGTAAAGGAAACTTATCGTCTACAATGCGATCGTTAAGTTTTCTAAAATCAATAACTAATCGCCAAGTTTTGTTTTCGCTTTTCTCCGAACCTTTAGGGACTAGTAGAACTGGGCTGGACCACTCGCTACAGGCGGGCTCAATTATACCGTCGTGTAACATTTTCTTAACCTGTGTTTCCATTTCACCCCTTTGAGAGTACGGTAAACGATACTGCTTAACGTAAACTGGTTCACTATTGGGTTTCAATTGTATATTCTGCTCATATAGACGACAAGTTGAAAGCTTATCACCTGGTAACATGAATACGTCCGAAAATTTTGCACAAATATTCATTATAGAAGTTTTCTCCTCTTTGTTCAGATAATTCAAATTTAAGAGAGAAAACATTTCATGTACTCGTTTCGGATTAATTTCATTCTTTTCGAAAGAACAAATGGAATAATTGTTTAAGTAGTCTAATTCCGGTCTAAAGTAACTGAGATTGACTTCATTCTCTCGCGTATTCAATAATTGTATCGGTATTTTTCCATTTCTGACACTAGCAATTCCCCCAGATAAAAATACACCCTCACATAATTCTTTTGGAAATATTACACATTCGCCGTTCATATCGGTATGTATATAAAATATTTTTTCACATCTGGGAGGTACGTTTATATAACTATTACTTCCTAATTTTCCCATATTTAAAAGTAAAGTAACATCGTTTTCTCCGTTTTGCAAAGTAATATAGTTAGTTTCGAAATCTATCCTGCAATTAAATTTCCGTAAAAAATCTATACCTAATATTCCGGCTGTTGACGTCGGTAATTGTTTTATAACATGGAATCTATGCCTAAAGTCCGAACCATTTATGGATAAAGTTATGTAAACATATCCTTCGGTTGCTATTCTGCCTCCGATACCATTTATGTAAAGTTTACTTTTAATAATGGGTATGTTTAGATTTATCAGCATCTCATATTTTATTGCGCTCAACGATGCCCCGGTATCAATTAGCCATCTATATTTGGCGTTACCTACCGCGAACTCAATTGAGTTGCTATGTTCGCAATTAAAAATGTTGTTCCCTACGAAAAAATTCTAATGATGTGGCATTGGTATGCGCTTGCGAACCTTCCGAATTTTGCATGACGTCATTCGAATTATCCCTGGAAGAGGGAGAAGTCGGGTTCAAAATGCGGATTCGGTGGTTTTTACGCCGAAAATTACCCCGACGATTATCATTATTTCCTCTATTAAAAGTACGTGTATACTGTGGTTGTACTTTTGATGAAGACGTCCGCGACGTATTGAATGAATCATTATTGGGTACCGATCTATGTTGTTGCGGGTTTCTAAATCGTTGACCTCTAAATTTACCACTACCATGTAAATTTCTGGACGTACCCGGGGTATTCCGATTGCCAAAATAAATAAACTCGTCCTTATTCTGATGGCTACAAGACGCCTCTTCGTCTTTCGCTCCCCTGACTGCATCTTTCAAAGCTGTATAATTACGCGCTTTTAAGATAGTGCTTATTTGGCGATTACGCAACCCACTGACAAAACTCTTTACGGCTATTTTTTCATTCAGCGGGCGTAATACCTTATAGGCATTTTTATCACCATCTGCTTGCGAAATCGTCAAATCTACGAATAGCTCTTCAATTTTACTGCTATAATCATCTATCGAGGAACCGTTTTGCTTCATTTTAACTAGTTCATTATGTATAGCTGTATCTGATTTCTTTGTTAATAAATGGTCGCGCATATCACATAAAAGTTCATCACACGAGTTATAAGATTCTAAAAGTCTCAACTTAGCATTTTGTGTTAATCGCGTTTTTAACACAAATTTTATGAGCATAGCCTTACCTTTATCGTCCAGTGAAGTACTATATAACTCGATTGCATCCATCAGGCTCCTGGTAACGTGCTCATCACCCGTCATCACAGGGAGCATCGCTACCGCTGTTTTATAATTAAACTTTTCCACTGTGTCGCTTTCCATACCTAAAACCTCTGAACTCGGTTGAGAACTATAATCCCTAGAACAGAACGATTCAATTTCCAAATATAGATCATTTATTAAATCGCAATATGATTTTACCTCTGATAATGCCTGACCCTTAATTTGTTTTCCTAAATTATTCGAACAAACATACGATTCTTGCTGTAATTTATAAGCTTCACTTAATTTTTGCTGCAAGACATGCTTAGTTCTCCTAGAATAGCTTAACTTAACTAAATTCTCTTTAATTCGTTTAAGGCATTCATATATATTTTTTAGGTCACTGGCCATTACAAGTTTTAACAAACGGTAGACATGGTACCATTATATATCTAATTCATTGTTCTGAGTATATGTATTTTTTTTTCTCTAATTACTCGTGTATCAAGCAGTTATTATTTATGAAACATCATATTATTTGAAACATGGTATAAAATTCATTACCTCGGTTTATAGCTCTTAATAAATTATATAATATTATTTCCTTCTGTTTTCCGTTGCACTCTAATAGATTGTTACTTTCTCAGCATATCGGCCGCTGGTTCTTCTCGATGCCCGTCGTAGTATACTCGAGACTCGCGAAGTTCCGGATGCGAACGTCTGAAGGAGCGCCTTAAATTTTGAACCGTTGTTTCTTCTCGTATCCACGCCATGTGACACCTTTTGTACAGCTTGTAAACCACGTACAGAACTCCAACTCCCAGTATGGTGCAAATAATTATAAGCACAATGGTTATGGCGGAAAGATGATATTGTAACTCCGGCACCGTAGCTGTGTTTGATCCTAGTGCATTTTGGTTTATAAAGATGTCCTCTTTTTCAACGGTTGATCGGCACATATTTCAGTTCTTCTTTTTATTTATTTTTCTTCAGGCAACGACGACGATCATTAAATTTATTTATTTTTGTAAAGTGTCCATTGTCTATTATATTATCACTCGCACCGCGCGTCGCGTCGAACCCGAGCCAGAACGCACAAACATGGCAGGGTCGCCATATAAGGTTGAGCGTTCGGGATACGTAATCAAAGATCGTTCTGTATGAGTAAATGTTTATTACTGACTTAATACGACAGGATACATGGTTTTATATAAGAAACACACACACATACATAATTGGATAGATGGGTCACTACAACCTGATATTTATACAATTGAGAGAACGCGGCAGCAGTCCATCTCTCTAGCCCGCTTGCTCGCGCGCTATAAATATATGACGGTGAGTAAATGCGCCACGAGCCGTTGTTCGTCGTTCGTCCGCTACACCGCGGCGCGTTCCATGTACGCAGTGCAACTTGCAAGACCGCGCCCGTTATACTCAATTCGCATGCTTTGGCGGCGATATGTGGGTACGTTGGTGGATCCGACAACTTGTTTTAATGTAGTTGAAGTTTTGTAATAGTATAATTTTTATAGCATTTTTTGTGTGATGTTTATTAAATTATTTTCTAGTGTATCCGATTATAATGTAACAAATTTTATATTTTGCTCCAATTAAATCTGTTCATCTGTGAAAATTACATGAACTGTTCAGTATTTTTGGCGATGTGCATTAACAAACAAACATATAGGAAATAATACTAAAAGTCGTAGATTTTTGTTGTTGTGTTTTTTTTTTTTTGTCACCCTTTTTTTTAAAGTTATAAGTATAATTAATATACCGTTTGTATATGTTTTTTTTTATGGCATTCAATGACAAGACGAACCGGCATGCATGCCGTTCGCCTGAAGGTAAGCGGTACGACCACCCATAAACAGTAGCAACATCATCCAGCACCTTGAGTTACAAAGTACTGTGTGGCATTCCACTGCGCTCATCATCCTGAGACATAAGATGTTAAGTCTCACTATGTCCTGTAGTTACACTGGCTACAATGTCCTTCAAACCGAAACACAACAGTGCATGCACACTGCTGCTTGTAGACAATATAGTATAGTTTGCATCAAGTGATGTAATGGTTATTGTCCAGATACACGCGTTGGAGCGCGAGCACGCGTGGGTGCGGTCGGAGCGATCGTTCTTCGGCAGCGCGGGCGGAGCGTACGACTTCACCGCGAGAGACGCAGCCAGCGCCGGCCACCGCGCCAGGCAGGCCGCCGCACGACGAGACGCACTCGCGCGCGGACTCAACGCGCGCGCGCACCAGCTGCTCGCCAGGGAGGACGAGCAGGTACACACACGCACACGCGCGCCAGGCAGGCCGCCGCACGACGAGACGCACTCGCGCGCGGACTCAACGCGCGCGCGCACCAGCTGCTCGCCAGGGAGGACGAGCAGGTACACACACGCACACGCACACGCGCGCCAGGCAGGCCGCCGCACGACGAGACGCACTCGCGCGCGGACTCAACGCGCGCGCGCACCAGCTGCTCGCCAGGGAGGACGAGCAGGTACACACACGCACACGCACACGCGCGCCAGGCAGGCCGCCGCACGACGAGACGCACTCGCGCGCGGACTCAACGCGCGCGCGCACCAGCTGCTCGCCAGGGAGGACGAGCAGGTACACACACGCACACGCACACGCGCGCCAGGCAGGCCGCCGCACGACGAGACGCACTCGCGCGCGGACTCAACGCGCGCGCGCACCAGCTGCTCGCCAGGGAGGACGAGCAGGTACACACACGCACACGCGCGCCAGGCAGGCCGCCGCACGACGAGACGCACTCGCGCGCGGACTCAACGCGCGCGCGCACCAGCTGCTCGCCAGGGAGGACGAGCAGGTACACACACGCACACGCACACGCGCGCCAGGCAGGCCGCCGCACGACGAGACGCACTCGCGCGCGGACTCAACGCGCGCGCGCACCAGCTGCTCGCCAGGGAGGACGAGCAGGTACACACACGCACACGCACACGCGCGCCAGGCAGGCCGCCGCACGACGAGACGCACTCGCGCGCGGACTCAACGCGCGCGGGCACCAGCTGCTCGCCAGGGAGGACGAGCAGGTACACACACGCACACGCACACGCGCGCCAGGCAGGCCGCCGCACGACGAGACGCACTCGCGCGCGGACTCAACGCGCGCGCGCACCAGCTGCTCGCCAGGGAGGACGAGCAGGTACACACACGCACACGCACACGCGCGCCAGGCAGGCCGCCGCACGACGAGACGCACTCGCGCGCGGACTCAACGCGCGCGCGCACCAGCTGCTCGCCAGGGAGGACGAGCAGGTACACACACGCACACGCACACGCGCGCCAGGCAGGCCGCCGCACGACGAGACGCACTCGCGCGCGGACTCAACGCGCGCGCGCACCAGCTGCTCGCCAGGGAGGACGAGCAGGTACACACACGCACACGCACACGCGCGCCAGGCAGGCCGCCGCACGACGAGACGCACTCGCGCGCGGACTCAACGCGCGCGCGCACCAGCTGCTCGCCAGGGAGGACGAGCAGGTACACACACGCACACGCACACGCGCGCCAGGCAGGCCGCCGCACGACGAGACGCACTCGCGCGCGGACTCAACGCGCGCGCGCACCAGCTGCTCGCCAGGGAGGACGAGCAGGTACACACACGCACACGCACACGCGCGCCAGGCAGGCCGCCGCACGACGAGACGCACTCGCGCGCGGACTCAACGCGCGCGCGCACCAGCTGCTCGCCAGGGAGGACGAGCAGGTACACACACGCACACGCACACGCGCGCCAGGCAGGCCGCCGCACGACGAGACGCACTCGCGCGCGGACTCAACGCGCGCGGGCACCAGCTGCTCGCCAGGGAGGACGAGCAGGTACACACACGCACACGCACACGCGCGCCAGGCAGGCCGCCGCACGACGAGACGCACTCGCGCGCGGACTCAACGCGCGCGCGCACCAGCTGCTCGCCAGGGAGGACGAGCAGGTACACACACGCACACGCACACGCGCGCCAGGCAGGCCGCCGCACGACGAGACGCACTCGCGCGCGGACTCAACGCGCGCGCGCACCAGCTGCTCGCCAGGGAGGACGAGCAGGTACACACACGCACACGCACACGCGCGCCAGGCAGGCCGCCGCACGACGAGACGCACTCGCGCGCGGACTCAACGCGCGCGCGCACCAGCTGCTCGCCAGGGAGGACGAGCAGGTACACACACGCACACGCACACGCGCGCCAGGCAGGCCGCCGCACGACGAGACGCACTCGCGCGCGGACTCAACGCGCGCGCGCACCAGCTGCTCGCCAGGGAGGACGAGCAGGTACACACACGCACACGCACACGCGCGCCAGGCAGGCCGCCGCACGACGAGACGCACTCGCGCGCGGACTCAACGCGCGCGCGCACCAGCTGCTCGCCAGGGAGGACGAGCAGGTACACACACGCACACGCACACGCGCGCCAGGCAGGCCGCCGCACGACGAGACGCACTCGCGCGCGGACTCAACGCGCGCGCGCACCAGCTGCTCGCCAGGGAGGACGAGCAGGTACACACACGCACACGCACACGCGCGCCAGGCAGGCCGCCGCACGACGAGACGCACTCGCGCGCGGACTCAACGCGCGCGCGCACCAGCTGCTCGCCAGGGAGGACGAGCAGGTACACACACGCACACGCACACGCGCGCCAGGCAGGCCGCCGCACGACGAGACGCACTCGCGCGCGGACTCAACGCGCGCGCGCACCAGCTGCTCGCCAGGGAGGACGAGCAGGTACACACACGCACACGCACACGCGCGCCAGGCAGGCCGCCGCACGACGAGACGCACTCGCGCGCGGACTCAACGCGCGCGCGCACCAGCTGCTCGCCAGGGAGGACGAGCAGGTACACACACGCACACGCACACGCGCGCCAGGCAGGCCGCCGCACGACGAGACGCACTCGCGCGCGGACTCAACGCGCGCGCGCACCAGCTGCTCGCCAGGGAGGACGAGCAGGTACACACACGCACACGCACACGCGCGCCAGGCAGGCCGCCGCACGACGAGACGCACTCGCGCGCGGACTCAACGCGCGCGCGCACCAGCTGCTCGCCAGGGAGGACGAGCAGGTACACACACGCACACGCACACGCGCGCCAGGCAGGCCGCCGCACGACGAGACGCACTCGCGCGCGGACTCAACGCGCGCGCGCACCAGCTGCTCGCCAGGGAGGACGAGCAGGTACACACACGCACACGCACACGCGCGCCAGGCAGGCCGCCGCACGACGAGACGCACTCGCGCGCGGACTCAACGCGCGCGCGCACCAGCTGCTCGCCAGGGAGGACGAGCAGGTACACACACGCACACGCACACGCGCGCCAGGCAGGCCGCCGCACGACGAGACGCACTCGCGCGCGGACTCAACGCGCGCGCGCACCAGCTGCTCGCCAGGGAGGACGAGCAGGTACACACACGCACACGCACACGCGCGCCAGGCAGGCCGCCGCACGACGAGACGCACTCGCGCGCGGACTCAACGCGCGCGCGCACCAGCTGCTCGCCAGGGAGGACGAGCAGGTACACACACGCACACGCACACGCGCGCCAGGCAGGCCGCCGCACGACGAGACGCACTCGCGCGCGGACTCAACGCGCGCGCGCACCAGCTGCTCGCCAGGGAGGACGAGCAGGTACACACACGCACACGCACACGCGCGCCAGGCAGGCCGCCGCACGACGAGACGCACTCGCGCGCGGACTCAACGCGCGCGCGCACCAGCTGCTCGCCAGGGAGGACGAGCAGGTACACACACGCACACGCACACGCGCGCCAGGCAGGCCGCCGCACGACGAGACGCACTCGCGCGCGGACTCAACGCGCGCGCGCACCAGCTGCTCGCCAGGGAGGACGAGCAGGTACACACACCCTGAGGCTGCTCGTCCACGCCGTGGGTTGGTGGCGAGGTCGCTGGTCGCTGCAATTCTCTTTTTACACACTCGCTAACAATGAATTCCGACGCAGAATCATTACTGTTCACTTCATTACGCTGAAGATGCAGATTACAAAGCGACAGCAGATACAACGACGAGTTTGAACGAATCCATTTTGTAACTAATCGACTGGAAGAAAATGTCTACAATTTTTATATTGAAAACATAACATAAAACGGATGCTACAAATATCCGTTCTTACCTACAAATATTATAGTTTAAATTTTAAAGAATTACACCTAATATAATACAAAATTACTTAAGACATAAAACTTCAGATTCACGTGAAAGATAGTCAAAATAAGTATAAAATAAGATAAGGTACTTTTACACAAGAATATACAAAATAAGTTCAGTGGCACTATTCATGGTAAAAACATTACGTACACACCATAGATAAGATTTAACGTCTATAAAGTTACGAATACAAAATATTCACTCAAATCAAATCATTCCTAGGCCCTACGACCCAAAAAAATATTATTGTGGTATCCTCATTTCATCCATAAATTTTATTAATACGAACCAGTCCATAACTAACTAATCATAAAAACTATTAACGCTGACATAACATCAAACTATTAATAAACACCTTTCAAACACAGTACCAAGACGTAATGCGCAAAAAGAAGATAGTGGAAGCGGACAGAGCGAAGCTGGTGCAGGTGATGGCGGAGCTGGACGAGAAGAAGAAGAAGACGCTGGTGACGGCGTGCTCGCAGGTGAACAAGGACTTCGGCTCCATCTTCAGCACGCTGCTGCCGGGCGCGCAGGCCAGGCTCGCGCCGCCCGCCGGGCTCACCGTGCTCGACGGGCTAGAGGTACATACATACATACATACATACTATCACGCCTACGCCTCTATCCCATACGGGTAGGCAAAAGTATAACATACCCACTTTTTCCAGCTATGTTAGGTCCCATGTAATAGGGTGCGGGCCTATTGTTATTATAGGTGTACGTATTACTTTAAATAACAACAGTACCGTCGCAGTCAGCTGACGCACCGCACGCACTCCCTCCACGCATCGTGCGACAAGATTACCTACGGTTCCCAAAGTTTATCCTAGTGCCATCATACTTATAAATCACTATCATGTTTAAGTGCCACCTCTGCGAAGTCGATTTTAGAGATGGAACCCGCTGTTCGTTATGCTCCAATAACTTTGACTTTGCCTGTGCCGGAATATCGGAATCAGGATGGCGTAAACTTGGAGATAGAAAGGCGACATGGAAATGCATTAGCTGCAAATCGATCAGTCCACGTTTACAAACCAAATCGAAGATACCACCCGCTGATATGGATAGCATCCTGTCTCAGTTAAAGATCCTGTCTACGCAAACTGCAGCTATTCCTGAACTCGTAGAAAATATGAAGTCAATCCAAAAAGAGTTAACTGAACTCAAGCGCATTAGAGATGATATTGTCAATATCAAGTCCTCCATACAGTTCGCTCATAACTCAATAGAAGAGCTCTCGACAAAAGTTCTCACTCTTAGTACCGAAGTTGAATCTTTGAAGAAGACTAGAGAAGATGCTATATCTCTCCACGCAAAATTCTCAAAGTTAAATGAACTTTACATTGAGAACGAACAAAGGTTGAGGATGAACAATATCGAAATTAAAGGGGTTCCTGCGTCCAATTCCGAAGATCTGTTCTTGATAATGAAAAAGATTTGTACCATCATCAACGTAGATGTACCCAAAGAACAATTTAACTACATCGCTCGTGTACCGACACGAAATAACAAAGATAACAAAAATATTATCTGTTCAATACATAACCGGTACCTTAAAGAGGACTTTATTGCTGCAGCAAGAAAGCACAAAATAACAGCTGGAAATCTTGGATTACCTGGAGACCATGTTATTTATATAAATGATCACCTCACATTGCAGAACAAAATGTTATTAACTAAAGCAAAATCCCTAGCCAAGGAGCAGGGGTTTGCCTATGTTTGGGTGAAAGGATGCAAAATTTTTGTGAGAAAAAATCCAACATCGCCGATGCTTATCATAAAAACAGAACAAGATTTAAAAAAATTTATGTAGTGTTAATTACAATATTTGGACTTTCTAGCGTTTATTCAAGCCACTACGTGGAAAGTTTGAGACACTCAGTCATAACTTTATTCAATGTGTCGAGCGTCTTTGTTATGTTTTATCACACAGTTTTGTCCCGAGCCGTTCGCTTTAACCATCATGAAAATGCACCGTATGTTCATCATCGTACAGTAAGTTTTTGCTTGTCACTCTGCTCCTTCTTTTGCCGATATTTGTCAGTAATTAGTGCTTATTGTTTAACAATTGTCAACTTATTTCTACCTCACATTCTTTTTATTGTAATGCTACTTAGTTATTCGTTTGTAATAAAATGATGCCTATAAACTTCTATTACCAAAATGTTCGAGGGCTGCGGACGAAAACATCACTTTTTTATAGGAATGTTTCACTGCATTCCTTTGATGTTATTTGTCTAACTGAAACATGGCTTACAGACGGTATTAGTAACTCCGAGCTGTTCGACGATCGTTACATTATTTGGAGGCGTGATAGAAATTACTCTGATACTGGTCAAGTTTTAGGCGGGGGCGTACTCATAGCCGTACGTAGAGAACTAAGTGCCGAAATTAATGTTGAGTGGTGTTCTCCAGCCGAGGATATCTGGGTAGTGTTAACTTTTCACCATAAGAAACCTAAGATTTCATATAATATGCATGTATGCGTCGCTTACATATGTAATCAAAATTTGGGTAACTCGATACACACGCAATTATTACATTTCTCTGATCATTTAGTGAATATTATTTTAAAAAACCCCACGGATAAATTCATAATTCTAGGAGATTTTAATTTACCGGATATAACATGGGTGGTTTCTGATGATGGCTATTCATTGGGTCCGGATAACATAAATAGTTCCGTTCAACGCAAATTTTTTGATGATATTGACATGTGTAATCTGTTGCAGTACAACTCGCACTTCAACTGCAACAATCGATTACTCGATCTCATCTTCTCAAATCATGATGTTTCAGTATCTGGTAGCTGTAGTCCTTTGGTTCCAGAAGATTCTCATCACAGAGCCCTCTGTATATCGGCTGATTTTGTGCAACTTCACACTTTGCCTTCCACCCCATACACGAAATATCTTTATAACTTAGGTGATTTTGCCGCTATATCAACCGAATTAGACAAAATAGACTGGAACAATGAAATTAAGTGTAGATCACTGGAGGAGGCTGTTGAATTCTTTTATAGCACGCTTAATAGGTTGCGCACTAAAAACATCCCGACCAAGATAGTCTCTTCTAAATCTAAATTTCCTCCATGGTATAATAAGCCGCTAATAAAACTGCTTAAAGAAAAAGCGAAGTATCACGCTAAACATAAAAAGTATAATAACATAGGCGACCACTCTTCGTTTACTTTACTAAGGGATAGAGCAAAAATCCTCGAAAGTGAACTATTCATCCATTACATGACAGCCATCGAAGACAACATAGTCAAGAATCCCAAAACATTCTGGTCCTATGTAAAAAGTAAACGGCAATCTAATACTTACCCTTCAACTCTTAAATATAACGGGAACTGCTCTAATGATGGCGAAGAAATCTGTAACATGTTTTGTTCGTATTTCGATTCGAATTTCCTAGGACAATCGAATACCACACCCAGCACCATCTCTGACGATGAACCAACGATGTCACAGGCCGCACATGCTTTAGCAGACATTGGGTCTATTGAAATTAAGGAACACGAGGTCTATAAATTACTCAAATCAATCGATCTAAACAAGTCAGCAGGCCCTGATAACGTTCCACCAATTCTCATCGTAAAGTGCGCCAAAAGCATATCGACACCGCTGTCCCTGTTATTCAGACGATCTTTTAGCGATGGCTTAGTTCCTAAAATCTGGAAGACGGCTTTTATCACACCTATCCACAAAAAAGGACCAAAGGATGTTGTTGAGAACTATAGGCCTATCTCAAAACTGTGCATTTTCGCAAAAATATTAGAAAGAACTGTCTACAAACATCTGTATGCATCGCTTAAGAACAGCTTTAGTGAAAACCAGCACGGTTTTCTCAGTGGTCGATCCACTACGTCAAATTTGCTAGTCTGTAGTAACTACCTAGCTCAATCCATGTCATCACGATATCAAGTCGATGTAATTTACACAGATTACAGTAAAGCATTTGACAGGATCGACCATGTGTTATTGCTGCGCAAACTGTTAGCTGTCGGCATTAGAGGAAATCTTTATAGATGGCTCACCTCTTACGTTGAAAATAGATGTCAAACAGTAGTTCTAAATGGTTTTTCATCCAGAGCCTCTCATGTACCATCCGGAGTACCTCAAGGATCATTACTAGCTCCATTACTTTTTATTATATTTGTTAACGACATTGATAAAAGCTTTCTAAATTCAAAAATACTTTTATACGCAGACGATATGAAAATTTTTAGTCATATTGCTACTGGAGCTGATAATTTCGCACTACAAGAGGACCTAAATCGTTTCACAAATTACTGCAGAGTCAACAAGTTAGATTTAAATGTCTCTAAATGCTACATCTGTACCTTTACACGAAAACCAAGCCCCATTGAATTTACATACTCAATTAACGAAACCCCCTTAGCCAGAGTCAATTCTATCAAAGACTTAGGAGTAACGTTCGACTCAAAACTTAAGTTTGATATCCATATCAACAACATCATCAAGGCAGCATCTAAGGCATTGGGGTTTGTAATGAGAATATCGTCTGACTTCAACAATATAAAAACAATTAAAGTATTATACTGTAGTCTTGTGCGTAGCCATCTCGAATATTGTTCACAAGTATGGAATCCAAATTACAATTGTTATATTGAGAGAATTGAAAGCATTCAGAGAAAGTTTGTGAGGTATTTACAATATCGGTCCCACAAGTATTTACCAAATTATATAAGCCGCTGCAAAAAATTTCACATTCTTCCATTAGAAGAACGAAGGCGCATAGCTGACTTAGCGTATCTCTTTAACATTGCGAACGGTTCGGTGGACTGTCCTGAGCTACTGACAAAAATAGGGTTACGTACCCATACTAGGTATATAAGGAAACCATACCTATTGCATGTACCCACTGCGAAATCGGTTTATCATCAAAACTCCTATATATCCAGAGTCAGTAGAACATTTAATTCATTGACAGAGGACGTTGATTTAGATTTATTTTTTACAAGTGTCTCGAAATTAAAGAAAATCTTGGCTGATGCTTTCTTTTTATAATATATATCACTTCTCTTTACGTTTTATTTATACTAAGTATTTCTGTAATCTTCTAAGCTGTCTGCTAATTAATTCTAACATAAATGTATACATATCTGTGAAAACTTTTAATTGGCCTTCTGTTACATAATATTTATACAAACTATATCTATGCTAGCTGTAAGTTTTCTGTAAATTAATAAATAAATAAATAAATAAATAAATAAATAATCACATTATTCTTGTAACAAATACATGCTACTGAGAAGAAATAGACAGGCCATCATGAGCTTTAATTTAGATGTACTGGTGGTAGGTCTCTCATTATGTAAGAGGCCGTCTGGGTGGGTACCACCGCAATGTCTATTTCTACCGCCAAGCAACAGTGTGCATGCACTGTTGTGTTTCGGTTTGAAGGATATTGTAGCCAGTATAACTACTGGACATAATGAGACTTAACATCTTATGTCTCAGGATGACGAGCGCAGTAGAATGCCACTCAGTATTTTGTCAGTCAAGGTGCTGGATGGTGTTGCTGCTGTTTGTGGGTGGTCGTATCGCTTACCATCAGGCGAACGGCATGCTCGTCTCGTCATTCAAAGCAATAAAAAAACAAAAAAAAAAAATGTACCATAAATTATCATTAAAAAATTCAGTGAACTTAGCATAGATAAACACGACACGAAAATGGTTTATCAATTATTAAGATTTCATTCATATTATTTCTTTTATTCAATTACAATTTAAATGGAATCGTTAAGTTTGTGATATTGTGCACACCATTCGTAATAGTTACAATTTATTTTGTAATATTTTAATAAAGTTTAATATAAAAATGTAATATAAAGTTTTAATAAAGTCATCCGAAACTCTAAAAGAATCAATACACCTTTTTCCTGCTTTCAAACCAGAAATTCGGATAAACCCCTGCAAACTGAAACAAATGAGAGCCATTTACATGACAGGTGAGATTTTTATCCCAAGTCCCCTGCAGGTGAAAGTGGGGTTCAACAACGCGTGGAAGGAGTCCCTGGGCGAGCTGTCTGGGGGCCAGCGCTCGCTGGTGGCGCTGTCGCTGGTGCTGGCGCTGCTGCTGTTCTCTCCGGCGCCGCTCTACATCCTCGACGAGGTGGACGCGGCGCTCGACCTCTCGCACACGCAGAACATCGGACAGATGCTCAAGGAACACTTCAGGCATTCGCAGGTACTCGCCTTTTTTTCATGGGAAATATCCTCATTTAATGTAGACAGGGATGTCTGATTTTTAAAGACTAAAACCTTCATGCTGGTTTTCAATAGCACTTTAAAACAGTTGTTCCGGGATAAAAGTCCCGTCATATATTTTCCATGGATAAAATAGCCTATGTCCTTCCCGAAGTCTTAAACTTTCTCCATACAAAATTTCATAAAAACACGGCGAGGGACTTTTTTTTATAATGTAAGGATAATTCATAATAATTCCGAAGCAATAACATATTCATAATAAAATTACTACTTCAGCCCCATTGCGTAAATTGAAATCATTCTTCATCCATGAATCGGACTTACGCTAAATTACACTGTAATTTCGAATTTATGATTAAACGGTCTTTGAGTTATGTGGGCGATCAGCAAAAACGATTCTATCCTTGAATAGTAATGAGATCTATAGTATTAATATTATAACAGCTAAATATATTATGTTTCTAAGGTTGTCTTCATGGGCATATATAAGGGGGCTGGTTCAGGGGGTCCGTCCCCTTAGGTTACAATAAACCACGCTACGCCACTGTGTGACGTCCGCTGACATTTTGAGGAATAGGACCCCCCCCCCCCCCCCTTAGCTTCTAAAATGATCGGGCTACCAAACATGTCCACACTCTAATATATTACGTGACGGGGGGGGGGGGGGGGGGGGGGGGGGGGGCGCGTATACGGTGTCATGCAAGGCAAGAAACCACGCCACTAAAATTTGTATATCGTAGGGACAGCAATGTGGCTACGCCCGTGGTTGTCTTCCTTTTTAGAAGCATAAAACTAAAGACCACTGAAGACGTTTGGGGGTTATCAGTTAAAGCTTTAGAGTCGGTGATAGTTAGGATTGCCCCAATATTAGCGGAAATCTTCAATTTTTGTATTAAAGACGGCATATTTCCGGACCTCATGAAAATAAGTAAAGTTGTACCAATTTTCAAATCAGGGTGCTTAAACAATCCTTCTAATTACAGACCGATATCCATACTACCAGCATTAAGCAAAATTTTTGAAAAACTAATGTTACTACAAATGCTGTCGCACTTTAATCAAAATGAGATTTTACATAATAGGCAGTTTGGTTTTACCCAGGGCCGGTCTACACAAGATGCCGGTCATGCTTTAGTTAGAGCTGTATTCGAGTCCTGGGAGGGATCACAGGATGCCTTGGGGGTCTTTTGTGATCTCTCCAAGGCATTCGACTGCGTTGACCACAGAACACTCATTTTGAAACTTAATTTCTATGGTATTCGGGGTCGAGCACTTCAATTGGTATCATCATATCTTTCAGACCGGCATCAAAAAGTATACATCGATAATATTAATTCTATAGGATCTCCAGTTAGCATAGGGGTACCTCAGGGTTCCATATTAGGACCGTTCTTATTCCTAGTGTATATAAATGACTTACCTTACATGATAAATAAAAAAGCAGATGTAGTTTTATTTGCTGATGATACGTCACTTATTTTTAAGATCAATAGGAAAGATGAGGCTTTTGTAGAGCCTAATGAAACACTTGGTTTCATTTCAGACTGGTTTTCCACAAATAATCTACTTTTGAACGCGGCGAAAACCAAATGTATTAAATTCTCCCTACTGAACAATACTGAACAAGTTTCTAATATTGTATTAGATAGAAATGTCTTAGATCTTGTTCCTTCTACTGTCTTTCTTGGAATAACAGTTGATGCTAAGCTACAGTGGAGTTCGCATATACATAGAATAGCTGGTAAATTAAGCTCCGCTGTATTCGCCATTAGAAAGATTAGGCAACTGACAGACGTGGCGACGGCCAGGTTAGTGTATTTTGCTTACTTTCATAGTATTATGTCGTACTGTGTTTTGCTATGGGGTTCTGCAGCTGATCTGCAGACTATTTTCATATTACAGAAAAGAGCTGTTCGCGCTATTTATGATTTGCAATCTCGCGATTCTCTTCGAGACCTTTTTAAAGATATTAATATACTAACCTTGCCAGCTGAATACATATTCCAAAACATTATGTATGTCCGCAAAAATCTAGATAGCTTTATAAAAATCAGTGACATACATTGTATAAATACAAGGAACAAAAACAAACTTGCAGTTCCAAAGTTTAGACTGAGTAAAACAAGTAATTCGTTTATGGGCAACTGCATTAAATTCTATAATAAGCTTCCTTCTGAAGTAATAAATCTGCCTGAAATCCAATTTAAGCCTTACGTTAAACGTGTATTGATTTCTAGAGGCTACTATAAAGTGACAGACTATTTAAATGATAAGGATATTTGGAATCAGTCCTGCCGGCACAGCACCAAGGCACTGAGCATTCACATTGAACGCCTATGAAAAAAAAATATATTTTAATATGACATTTATATGGCTATGTCCATAATATTATATTTTTACTTTTTTTTTTTTGACATTTAAGTTCAATTTTTTTAGACATTTTGACATTGTTTAATTATAGTGACGACCGATCTATAGGTATCTATTACTATTAATGACTTGTAAACGTGGGTTAATGCTTCATGAACGCCAATATATTTCTATTTGGTTGCTTCCAAATAGTATTTTATTTATATCTTAGGGCTACATTCATGCATACATTAACCTGTGTAATAATAATACTGTCAAATATACATTTGAAAAACAATGAAGAAAATCATGACAATTGATGACGAAAAAATTAAGCCCGGAGTTTCTTTCTGCCTTTCTTCTTCGGGTCGTCATCGCTTAGGTAGCTAGTGAAAGGCTGGTAGGTTAGCTAGGCTACGACCTTTTTATCCTCGCCGGCGAGGACCGTGGCGTTTCCTTTCCTCGTAATGTAAAGATACTCCTTCCCTTTCTTTTATATCAGCTCCACTTCTCCTTACCTAGCCCTATTCCCGTCCCCAATGTCCGTGTCCTCTGTACCTATCAGCCCGTGCTGGTTGTTCATTATTTAATCTAGGTACTTTAAATTATTTAATTGGTATATGTACCTTTGTTATTGTCTCTACCTTGTCATGACTTGTCATAAGTGCTTTTTTATAAGCCTACTTGATCAATAAATGATTTTATTTTATTTATTTATTTATTTATTTTACAAGCATTAGTTTTATTGCATAGACATTATTAGATTAGAGAACGACATGCACTTTATGCCGAAAAATATGCATTTTTAGAGTTCGTGTCTGCAGACGCGGCCTCTATAAATAGCCACCCTTTTCAATTCTTATTCTTAAAAACAATGCAACCTAAATTTTTCGACCATTTCTTATAAAAATAATGGTGTATATTTTAATAGAACACGACAAAACACGTTCGTTACATGAACAGCCCCGGCAGCACCGTTCAAACTACTGACATCAAAAGTTTTAAAACAAAAGGAGAAATCGCATGCAATATCTCACAGAGAGAACGCATTGCACATAATAAGAGCGGCGCGGGGACAAATTGTCTGGTACCTGGTGTATCGCGTTTCCGACGCGTTTGAATTCGACGCGACGGTCTCGCACGCGTCCGCTAGGAGTTGCCAGCGTATGATTTTGGGATTTTTTAAAAATCTATTTATAATATCTTCATATGCGTACACTTTTCGCCGTGCGTATTCCGTCCCATGATGTCATAGGGGGCGAGCCTATCGCCATATCAAGCACAAATTTCAGATTCCGGGCTGATACTGAGTAGAAAAATTCAATAACTCATTGCAAGACCCAGGGATTGAATCCGAGGCCTCATTACTGCAGTCGTATCAAATCAAATCAAATCATTTATTAAGTAATTAGGCCTCTAAGGGCACTTTTACACGTCATTTTTTACAATGTTTTTATCATCTAAAAGATTCTACCAGTGCTTCGGAAAAGCCCACTGACCTGAGAAGAAGCACCAAGAAACTCAGCGTAGGTCTTTTAATGTTCATATTTTTTTTTATATATGTATTTTACAAATTGCTAGTAACAATAAATATTCAATTTCAAAGATGGATATGAAATGCGAAAATTAACGGAGAGTACCTAAGTCAAATAACCAGCTACATGTTTATTAAGTAAACAATAGAGTCAACCATCAAACAGAGCAGACCAGTCCACGCAAGCAGCACCCGTTCACGAATATGACGCATGTGCCAGCCATCGGCCTCCTCAACCATGTTGCAGGGAAGTGACCGACCCGGCACACGACGCCGCCGCAAGCACAGACGTTAAAGCGAGCAAGACTACTCAGATTGTGGCTATGTGGGATTGTGGTATTGTAATACAACTACGCAACCAACAGCTACAGTCAAATCTTTATTGTATACATATCGACGCTTGAAAGGCAATAATATCTAAGCGACAAAAATACCTAAAATGAGTTATATACATATTTGGAATCGCCAGATTTTTCTGCGTCGATTGATCCGGGTTTCGTAGCTCTAGGACAACTTTTTTGGCGGTTAGATACTAGATGATTCCGGTAAATTTCACTTTTTTTTTCTCACGTACCGCCAAAATTTTTACGACTTTTTGGATTTACAGTAGTTGGTACGCTTAAGGAAATTGATTTTGAACTTAGTGTGTTTTATATGAAATCATGATATTACTGTTTTGCATTAATATATGTTTACTTGAAATAAAAATCTGCTCGCTCTTTAATTAGTTGTTTATTACCTACACAAAAAATTATAACTTTGGCATAGATATAATTTTACCTGGATCCATACTCTCCATATTTATGTGCTTAGATATTTTCAGCTTAATAAAATATTTTGTTAATAGTACATTTATACAATTTTACCTAAAATAAAATAAATAATTATTAGTCGGTTAGATAATTTTACCTGAATAATATAAGTTCTATTTTTTATACTTAGATATTTTTACTTGACAACCTTTAACTTCAGTCATGTCGCATAGATAATTTTACCGGGTATGTTCAGGTGGTTATACTTATTGCTAAGAGATATTTACCTGTTCATAATAAAGTAAATACACCCGCTTGCGAACCACCTAGTGTTTTGAAAGTGTCATTTGTATATGCGCGCGATCGTGTACAGCGCGTATTGGTTGTCGCTAAGAGAGGACAGCCGTCCGACGTTTTTATGATTTTGCCTCAATTTTACGTAGATATGGTGAGTTTTTTTACAAATAAATAGACTTTTATAATTTTGATAACATTCATTTTTGTAATAAATATATTTATGTTGCATTATTGTGTATTACAATATGTTAATAATAATTTAATTCCAATTTTACCTATTCTCTCCGTATACTTTGTTGCCGGTTGAGGCTAATCCTGACCTACCCTTTTTGGAGATAATTTATTTGATAAATGCACGCTCTCGTTGGGTGCCCTCTTCCAGCCGTACCATCCACATTAGCTCGAAAGCTTACGAAAGGTATTTAACCTTTCATGAATCATGACCTGTCTTGAATCCATCCTCTCCACGTGCCCAGACCTCTTTCTATCACAACCACTTTTATCTTGCTCACATTAATTTTCATTCCCTTCTCTTTAAAGACATCATTCACATAATTTTTCGTGCCTTGCAGCTCTCCCGTCGATGTTCTCGTACAGAGACTTCAAAGTCCTCACCAGGTGACTCTCAATCCGATATAATAAAGACAATGTTAACAATCTCTGCACCACCCTAAGGTTGACTGGGAGAGAATACCTACGGCATTAAGTCCGCCTTTATACATTTGTATATGAAGTGCTTAAATAAATAAATAAATAACAATGTTAACAACAGTTCATTCCTCAGCATACGATCATAAGCCTTTTCCAAGTTTACGAAGGTATAAAAGACTTTTTTGGACTTAGCCAAATGTTCTTTTGCTATGCACCTTATGTAAAAGACTTGATGTGTGTAACCCATTCCTCTTCTAAAACCTGCTTGGACATTCCATACTTTTTTTTCAGTCTCATTAATCACTCTCTTAATGAGGACCTTGGCATACAATTTACTGGCAGCACAGGGAAGGCTTATTCTGCGGTAGCTTTTATATTCTTGCTGTGAAAATTTCTTCTTGAAAATGGATATAATAATGGTTTTGCACCAGATATTAAAAAGTAGCCATAACAATTTTGCTACTACGCCTTTGCCGTATCTCAGCATTTTAACGATTACTCCCAGCAGCCTTGCCTAACCTCATACTTTTCATCGCATTCACTATTCCATTTTCCGTAATCTCATTATTAGCCTCGTTTTGAGAGTAAGCCAGGTCTATAGCCTCTTAACCACCTGCTACATCCCCATCGCCTCATTTAAAAAGTCTTTTGAAGTAGGACTTCCAAGCAATACTTCCCTTTTATCCCTAAACACCCTTCCATCTTCATTTCTGATGACTCCTATCTTTGAAGTCCCCGACTCTCCCCTGATCAACCATATTTGTTTCCAGAATAGTGAAAGGTTCGCTTTGGATTCACGAGAAGGTTTCTGGTCTAGTTCCTTTTTCTTTTTTTTGCTCAACTATTTCCTGAACTCTCTTTTTCATTTTGGTATACACTATACACACTTACTTGTCTTTGCGAAGTACTATGAAAAACCTTTGTGGAAGACGTATGTCAAGATCGTAGAATGTGGTGCTCAATAGTCTTTTTCTACCCCTGTGGGTTAAGGGCGTGGGTGTGTACGTATGTATTTGCTTTCAGCAAAAATAAATTTAGAGAGAAAATTATGAGTTTCCAACACAATGAATAAATTATAATATTATTGCTTTCGAGTTATGCTTACACAGAGATATTTAAGCAAGCCGTTGTAAATGTTCAGATAAGGCAATTGTGTATGTCCTTCCGCTCATCGTATATTTGAGGCGACAAACTCCCTCCAAAGAAATAAGTGTTGGCTATTAACAAATTCTATATCATTATGCTATATTTTGGATGTAAGTATGTTTATCTAACAATAAAATGTTGATTATTATTAAAATTGACTGATTATTAAATAGTTCAATGTTTGTAGGAATAACAAGATTTACAATATTATGCACGTATTTATGTTTCTCCACGATCGTGTGACCCAATAATTTAGCTATAGATATTTTTACTCGATTTTATTAATATGTTTAGATATCCTTATATGATTTTTACCAACTGCGCATTTTCAAATATTTGTATTTCATTAAATTTACTTGTTACGGTATTCATAAGATGATCCATTTAGATGATTTTACCTGTTTGTAAATTTAGGTAATTTTTAACTAAGCGACGTTAACTTTTTAATTTATAATATTCAGGGCTGTTAATTTAACTCAAAAAACGTCAAAAATTAAGAGGTTCCTAAAACAGTTACAATTATTTTTATGCAGCAAATGGTTAATTAGTTATGATTTTTTTTGTCAAAATCAAAACTTTAAAACGCTCTACTGAAAAATTTGCTAAATGTCGCTTAGATATTATTGCCTTTCAAGCGTCGATATATAACTGCACTTAATATTAGAAACAATTAAGTCAGAGAGGTGGTACACTTGGCGGTCTTATCGCTTCAGTCTCTTAGACAACCATGGGATGGATATAAGAGAAATAGCGAAAAAGAGTAACGTAAGTTGTGATAGATTTTAGAAGTTATACTTCTTTAGGCGCGTTATGAAAAATTGATGAGAGTGAAATTTTACGATGCGCGCGCACCGTGACACAAAATTAACAGAACGAAGTTGCCCACTAAATCGCTCACCCTGAAGTTAGCTATAGTCAACATTTTAGTTTTGAATTTTGAACGTAGAATAAGGCGAAAAATAATTAAAAGATTTTTATCTTGTTATTTTTCGTGTAGGATAATGTCTAATTATAGAAGCTTTTTGTAGCAAATATCTTCAATTTAATATAAATCGTAATGCACACAATTATTTTCATTACGGAAATAAGTATATTGTATACTAACGCCATCTAGAAGACCATAATAGTAATTCTTCAAGAACCTTTCATTCTTGTGCTAGCGCCATCTGTGAAAATGCAATTGAAATATTTAAGTTGTCTTGACTCCTATTATTGTATTAGTTTAGACATTTGTCGCTAGATGTCACATATTTATAATATTTTATTATCTACTTGTTTTTAAAAATTAAAAAGATTTTTATCTTGTTACGCCAAAGAAGTATAACTTCTAACGCGTGTACATAAGTACACACACACACACACACTTTTTTTCTATTTACCTCTCTCAGTATCAGAGGAGACCCGTGCTCAGCAGTGGGCAGTAGCCTTATAACACAGGGCTGGTATTATTAGTTATTTACGTAGCTGACATTTGGTATTTGTAGTATCGTCGATGAAAAGCAGCACGTGAGGCAAGTTTGTGCACGGGAAATTATTTTTTAAGTCTTTACAGCAATGTATTGTCGAGACGGCATACATTATATCAGTAGAGATAGCGTCCGAATGTTGCCACAAATATCTAGCTTCTCTTCTGAATATCTTTCTGCGATCTCCGTACGTCGTCCCGTTGAAACGAACCAATATGCTATGGTTTTACTGCGACTTCGGTGGTATCAACAGCTCCATCCACTACCCCTAGCCTGTTCAGCATCTGAATAGATATATTTCATATCCCATCTTTAACCATTCGAGTCCCGATATTCGCCACGACACCTGGCAACCCTCCACATTCGGATAAGTTTTCAAATCGTGCACCAGAGACCTGTAAATATACCGCCGTTTAACACCGCGCGGACACTGAACATTTTATATTTTTGCAATTTACTCCGCTGCACGCCGAAAATACTTTTCATGTTGGCCATTTTCGTAAACTGTTTTGTTTAGACGGTAGTTGTAAGTTTGTGCATTCGCCAACTTAGGTGCAGCTTTTGATAGTCGTGTTAATACTTATAAAAAGGTATAGTCTAAATTCAAGGTTAGAGAGTTAGTTTTTTGTTTAAACTAATTTCTGGGATTACTGGTACGATTCTATGATTTCACTTATATGAAGCTACATTATCTTTGATAACTATAGACTATATTTTAGTAGCGAGCGAAAAGAAGTAATTTATGTACGGACTTAGTATCATTAACTTGGAGTAAATCGCCATAAATTGACAGCTTAGGACGGCGAGGCTTTTGCGTCCAATAAAGTCAGTCTGTGGGCTTAGAATGTGGCAAAAAACACAACTGTTAGGACGATGTCATTTAATTTTGATGTTTGTGATTGATTGAGAGACCAATATCTACGTCAGTCACGTGTTAGTCTCTCAACCAATCCCAGTAAAACGAAACGAAGTCTTGTGGTGTTTTTTTGCTACATTCTAAGTCCACAGATGGCCGTAAGCCTACAAAAATTCTTCTTATTCCTCTTTATATTTGCCATGTTAATAACTTAATAAGCCACTACTCCCATGACGTGTCTTAATAACTTCTACCAGATGACCACTGACCCTTTACCTTGTATACCTTAACATTGTTTCTATTGTTGGCAGTTCATAATAGTGTCGCTGAAGGACGGCATGTTCAACAACGCGAACGTGTTGTTCCGCACGCGGTTCGTGGACGGCATGTCCTCCGTGCAGCGCACCGTCAGCTCTCGACACTGACCTGACCCTGACCACGCTCTCAACTGCCCAGGGTATCATTTCTCGTCAGACACTCATCTAGACCCCACTCCGCATCACTTGCAGGGGCACTGCAGTGGAAGGTTTAAAAATTAATGAAAAATACGGCAATAGACTGGCCCGCTCATGGGACCTCACATAGTGAAATGAGGGTGTGACTCCGCCTACGCCTGAGAAGAACAATTAGTGTTTCTATTTATGTAACAAAAATATTTTAATATTTACAATAATATAACTTGGTTCTATTTATACTATTCTTCTTGTACAAACTGCCAGGAGTGTATGGACGGTGTGGGCTAGATATTCTAGAAATTAGTACTTCTTGAAACAATGAAGTGAAGTGCTCAACTAAGTTCAACAGTGAGAGTAAATATCGAAATGTCTTACGCATTGTGGTGTAATTGATTTGTGATATTTTGTGTAAAATAAATATGTTTATAAGTATGGTTGGATATTACTTCACCTGTCCCCTACTCCTGTCATTCTTTCTAGTAAGTTCTATAGCCAGCTTTTTCATGAACTGTGAAAATAAAGCTAAAGATGCTTGTACTTGCTTGTTTTACTGGTGGTAGGGCTCTCATATGTAAAAGTCCGTCTGGGTGGGTACCACCGCAACGTCTATTTCTACCGCCAAGCAGCAGTGTGCAGTATGCACTGTTGTGTTTCGGTATGAAGGACATTGTAGCCAGTGTAACTACTGGACATAATGAGCCTTAACATGTTATGTCTCAGGATGACTAGCGCAGTGGAATGCCACACAGTACTTTGTAATTCAAGTTGCTGTATGGTGTTACTACTGTTTATAGGCGGTCGTATCGCTTACAACCAGGCGAACGGCATGCTCGTCTCGTCATTCAAAGCAAAAAAAAAAAAGATGCAGCTGTAAGAGCTGTCACAACACACGTAATTTTGACAAAAGTTAAAGTAACCGACTGTGAAAAAACTGGGTGCTGCAGTGTTTACAAGAAGCGTTGTATCGCCACACCGCATTACTGGCCGCACCTGTCTTGCGACACCGGAGCATTAACGCAATCTTAATACATTCGCAAGGTGTACACAGCTACCTGCCTCGTCTTGTTGGTTTCAAGCAGTGACCATATAGTCTGTAGTTGGTGGTTTCAAGGCTATGAGACGTTGCGGAAGGCACCGTGTGTCGCTGCATGAACATTAGTATGTAGCACACCGCAGCGATACCGCTCGGGCGCTGCATCGCTGCTGCAACGCGTCGTGCAGACCGACCCTTAAATGGTAAGTCCGAGGCAAAAACTACTTACAATTATTACGTGCATTTAAAAAATAATATTTTTCATATTTTTAAATGTTACTTCGAGCATATTGTCCATTTATAAAGAATACATTCTACTCCGAATAATACGTTGCTTTCTCATAATATTTCTTAAGCTATTTGAAATTGATACCTTCTATAAAGTATAAAAATACATTTAATATCTTCCCACGCGCCGTATCCTTCTCGTTGAGTGATCCCTTGAGACTTCAGAAGAGTTTATTTTTAAAAATGTCACTTATAATTTAGAGAACCTTAATTTAATTTCCAATTATTGGTGAAACATTGATGTGGCATCAGCCGGAAGCTACATTGCCTATTAAAAAAATATGTATCCAAGAATGAAGAATAAAAACTTTTAATTAGGTAAAGCCCATGCCTCAAGAGACTGTATCATTTTTAGCGTGAGTGGGTGTTATTTTTAGAGTAACGTTTATTAGTGTGTATTAGACCTTATTTGTAAGAAAAAAGGCTTTCGCACAATGCTTCAGGTTTTTGAGTCAACTCCGTATTTAGGAATTCAAAGTTCCTGTATGACTATTATGGGCATAGGTAGAAGGTAGGTAGAAAGTGCCCAAACCACCACCACCATCATACCAGCCTTGTATTATATACTGCCCACTGCTGAGCACGGGCCTCTTCTACAACTGAGAAGGTTTAGGCCTTAGTCCACCACGCTGTCCTAGTGCGGGTTGGCAGACTTCACATACTTTCGAAATTCCTATAGAGAACTTCTCAGATATGCCGGTTTCCTCACGACGTTTTCCTTCACCGTTAAAGTGAGCGATAATTCACAAAGAATACACACATAACTTTTCAGAAAAGTCAGAGGTGCGTGCCCTCGGGTTTTGAACCTGCGGACATTCGTCTCGGCAGTCCGTTCCACTCCCAACTAGGCTATCGCCGCTTATTGCCCAAACAACACCCAGCAAACTTGTTACAAACAGTACCTAAGGTAATGTAGCAATAGGTCGCGACAACGAGTCAGTATCACGATACGACGTACCGAATAGAACTCACCTTTATTTATTGTTTCGTATATTATCAAATGAACAATGTAAAAGTTATAGATTTATTTTCAGAAACAAAACATATTAAATACTAACATTATAAATGCGATACCTATCTTATCCATTCAAATTATTTTAATTCAGTTGCTGTTCCATTGTGGACGATAGCCTAGCTTTGGGAATGGAATGGTCTGCCGAGACAATGTCCGCAGGTTCAAAATCCAAGGCACACACCTCTGACTTTTCGAAGTTACGTGTGTATTGTATTGTTTATCAATTATCGTTCGCTTTAACGGTGAAGGAAAACATCGTGAGGAAACCTACATACTTGAGAATTCTCCATAAGAATTTCGACGGTATGTGAAGTCCGCCAACCCGCACTAGGCCAGCATGGTGGACTAAGGCCTAACCCCTCGCAGTAGTAGAGGAGACCCGTGCTCAGCAGTGGGCAGTATATAATACAGGGCTCTGATTGCAAGATTGCATTGCTGTTCCATTTTCAAAGTTTCATAACAATGTTTAATTTAGTTGTTGTATGTCACTCTCTTATTTAAACGCGCTCAACTTGTATATAGAGCAGTATGAGATTTAAAAATGAAATTGGGCTATTTTTTATCAACCCCAAACTTGTAGGGTTAGAAGGAGGGAGAAACTAAACCGCTGAACCGATTGTAATGAAATTTGGTATGGGGATATCTTGAATGTTAAAAACAAATATTAGATATTCATTTTTTTATTAACTCCTATTTAAGGGGGGTAAAAGGAGGGAGAAACTAAACCGCTGAACTAATTGTAATGAAATTTGGTATGGGGATATTTTTAACGTTTAAAACAAATATGGGATATTCATTTTTTTATTAACTCCTATTCAAGGGGGATAAAAGGAGAGAAACTAAACCGCTGAACCGATAGTAAAGAAATTTGGTATGGGGATATCTAAAACCTAGAAATCACACATAAGATATTATTTATTTTATTAACCCATAATTAAGGGAATGTTCACGTGATCGTAATTAAATTTGGTATGGGAATATCTTAAGCCTGGAAAATAAATAAGGGATGTTCATTCTTTTCTTTTACTCCTGACTAAAGGGAATAAAAGGGGGGAGAAACTGAACTCCTGAACCGATTATAATTTAATTTGGTATGGGGATATCTATAACCTTAAATATAACTATGTGAAATTATTTTTTTAACCGTTAACTAAGGGGGTTAAAAGAGGGGAGAAAATACTTTTGCTCCGATTGTATTGCACAGTATGGGGATTGGAGATATCTTGAACCTTGAAAAATAATATGAGATATTATTTTTTCAGTAACCCTAAAATGAGAGGGGTAAAAGGGGAGAAATTTAAACCACTGAACCAATTCTATTTAAATTTAGTTTGGGGATCTCTTGTAACTTGAAAATAAATATGACATATTCAATTTTTTATTAATCCTTAAATAAGAAGGTTAAAAGGGGAAGAAAATAAACCGTTGAACCGATTATGGTGTTATATGATATAGGATATAAATATGGGATATTCATATTTGTTAACCACTAACTTAGGGCAGCTAAAGGAGAGAGAAACTAAACCGCAGAACATATTATTAAGACCTAATTTGGTGCGGATATAATTATCTTAAACCATGATAATAAATATAGGATATTCGACTTTTATCAATTCGTTACTAAGTGAGACAACGGATGAGAACTGAACCATGTAGGTATCTGCTCATGATGTAATTCAATATGGAAAAATTATGAAACCTGAGATTTAATTTAAAATCTAAACCGCTAAATAACCGATTTTTTTAAAACTGTAGGTATCATTAGACTTCAGTCGTGAATATTTTCTTAAAATGGTAAATATTATTAGGACCTACTTTAAAGTAAAAATACCATGTAAGTATAGTGTTAAAAAATCACCCGAGCAAGGCTCGGTCACCCGGGTACTGGAACATAATATAAGCAAACACAGAAAACTACCAATAGTTCACTTACGTATATCAATTCCCCGGGTCATAAGCTATGATTCTCTCCAATGTTATTGAAACAGTATTGCAAACCTAGTATAAACCACTGCAATAAAGCCTGGTACCCTGCATTCACTGCGCTATCGCGTACGGCCGATACTGATCTATTTGCCAAGACGAATCTACTAAGCAGTTAAGAGCGCAGCCGGCGAAATGGACGTCTTGTTGAATTAGCTATAAACTTGGAATAATGTATTTTATTCTTTCAGTCGTATTTTAGTAGAAATAGCAGAGGACAATGGGGTGTATTGTTAATTATTGGTTCTAACTTCAAATCTGAAAGAGTCTAAGACAGACGATACGCTGTGGTATTCGTTAGGGCTATTTTAACTTCTATCGACCTAAAACACAAATTCTATCGTTAAATATGAATTGTTTTACATATGAATACTCCGCTTTGCAAAATATCATCATTCGATGGCGAAGTCTGTGAGACAATAGCACGTGCACCATCCAATTGGTTCATCTATATTACATAAAAAAATAGGAAATTATAGCGTAACTTTAATTTAAAATCTCCAATACTATCAAAACTAAGAAATCCTACAGTACCTATCGCTTAAAGTTTAAAGTATAACACGGTGTATTCTCCGCTCGAAAACAGACATTTTGCTTGTACTTGCCGCGAATACTAAATATCATGGCGCGCGCAACAAGAGCAGAGAGGCGAGGCGCTCATCGCTAGTAAAAATTCTATTACATGTGCATTGTAATGGGGCATTCACACTGAACCGTGCCCCGGACGGTCCGTGGTGGCAACGGATGGACAGGGACGTGACCATATAAGTCTGTAAGCAAAGGTTTTGATTGTGGCATCAGTAACTTACTGCCTCTAAACTGAGACGCTCTCTTTTCAGTCTGCATGACTATGTGAAGCTTAAACGTTTGCCTTCTTATTTGTTGCACTACATATTATATTGTTAAATAGGTACGGTTCATTCATTTCGATCGATGAGAGTCTAGTGACTTGTACCATTGACGGTCACCAAAATTATGTTGTTTTCCCTTCCTGGTTGGTTTTGTCATAGATAATAGCTATAAAACCAGACATACATGAACTATAAAGAAACGTATACCGCCGTGGCACGCTCGAGCCTCGGACATTACACTGCTACACGTAGCTACTACAACTTCATAGACGCGCTCACCTGACTCGCGGGAAATAAAACTTTTACTATTTGAAGCCGCAGCCTTAATATCCGAAATTGATCTGCAGAGACGCGCCACAATACGCCGTTTTATTGGCTCCGCAATAAAACCGCTCCGCTGAACATTAGTGTTGTAAGATTTCATATCGCGCCGCGGTGGCTCGCCCTATCTTAAACGTTTATGTACTACGGTCTACGCTTTGTGTCTAGGAGGGGGTTGCTGCTAGGTATGTTTTTTCGAATTCCGTGAGTCTATCAATGTGTTATTTATAGCGAGTTGCGCGGTTTTTGAAATCGGAGCGCTACGCTCTATTCAGTCATGTTTACTGAAAATTTGGTGGCGTAGTTTTATTACGGTACGACTGCAAGGCTGAGGTCTCGAGTTCGATCCCCAGGTCGGGCAAAGTGATATTGGATTTTTCTATTCAGTATCAGCCCGGAGTCTGGAATTTGTGCCCGGTATGGCGATAGGCTCGCCCCCTATCACATCATGGAACGGAATACGCTTGGTGAAAAGTGGGTGCACTAGTTGCGCCTCTGCCTACCCCTTCGGGGATAAAAGGCGTGAGCATGCATGCGTACTGAAAATTTACGTCCTGTGCCTTGTTTTTTTGTTTATATAGATAGCTACGGCTAGTTTCGTGGTTTTACGAAAGTCGTAAATTTGCCCACGATTCTTGTGGTTAAAACTATTCATGGGCGGCGGTGTCTTCGTACGTTAATTTCACCCATTGCTTATGTGTTACCTCGGTACCTACAAAAGAACAAATCCGCTTGCGTCCTTTAATTTACCCCTTTGACCGTTTTATTTTAAGTTCAATAAGAAGTAAATATTTCGGTTTACTGGCCCTCGCCAGCAAGTACTCCTAAGACAGCTGAAAAAACGGTATATTCCACCAAAAGCATTAAATCTGGCAACACTATTGTGAAATCCGATTTACATAAGGAGAGTTCGAACTACATTGGCAAAATAAAAATAAAACTGTTTACAAGCATTCACTTTCATCAAGAGGTATCTAAAATATCATTACTCACAAAGAAATTTAGTCATACATTTAGAGTTTTTCAATATCATGCGAGTGACTCACCAAGTGTAAAACGCTATACGGAAGTGCTCTTTCTCGCGAGTTCTTACTAACCGCAGTACGGGTTAAATGAAAAACTTTGATTACAAACGGCGGGAGACGTAAACAAAATATCCGTAAGTTTCTAGAAGTTTCCATGCACGCCGTGCTTCGTCGAGTTACAGCTGTAAACGTTTGGCCATAAAATAACGCCGCTTATAAACATAACTTAGTTTTTATTTGAGAGTAAAGTGCTCTATGATACATGTTTAAGAATATGATCAGCTTTTACGATTCGAGTAAGAAGTTAGGCGGAATGTATAGTTATGTTACTCAAAAAAAAAATCTTGATACTTGGCGCCTCACAGAACTTCAACATGAAGTGATAGCTATGCTGTAGTGTTTTGTACGGTCAGTGAAATTGCCGAAAGAAAACCAAATTTCTCTTTTCCTTCCATTTAGATAACGTTCACACAATTTGTCTTGACATTATATTTGAGCGTAATACATACCTACTGACTGCCTTATCTATCTACCTGTGTAATTAGCTTGAATATCGAAAGTAGGTACATCTTCTATCATAAAAACCCTAGTGTAATTAGTGAAGAGAAAATAAGTAACTACTAATAAAGTAATGTGTGTCACGGTTACTAAATACTAATAAATAAAAGGTTATTTTACCTTGCGCGGTCTTTTTGAACAACATAAAAAAGGAAATATTTATAAGCTATGTTGTAGAGGCTTTATTAGATCGTTAATATGCTTTACTATAATTTACTTGGAATTAAATACAGTTTTTATTATAGGAAAGTACCAGAACAATTATAGCTTTATATACTGAATCAATCGTGTTAGCTTATATGACCAGGCATATGAACATTGTATGCTCATAACTTAGCGAGATAGAACGTGTACCTTGCGCGTATCAAAGCGTTCACGTAAGATCATTAGGAATCTTAGTATCAAGTGGAAATATAAAACTGTATCGAATCAATACAAGCTTTAGCTTCATGAAATTTTAAGTAGATCCAAAACGTTTATGAAATGATCATGACGTTTAAGAAAGTACTACCGTCTCCTTTCCATTTAAGACAAAATTCTTGGATCTCAGCAGTACAAAATACAGTCGCTGTTAAAAATGATAATACGGCGTTAACCCGCGAACCTAACAAAACGAGCTCCCCGCTTATCTCACCTGCACTGGCTGTCTTCAAAGCACCACTTTTCCCACATTCTTCATACTTAGCTGTACCGTTTTTGCCAACTCTATCTGGAATGTTCTTGTCGGGTGTTCTAAATGGTCTGCCGCTTAATCCGGCGTTCGCTAACAAACAAGAAATTTAACAAATGATTTTCGACATTAAATTAAGTCCAGAAGTTTCTTCCAATAATTTTGGTTCCGTTCGGGTGGAGGGGCTTATGATTATGAACACTGGCTTTTAGGTATTTGAGAGGTCGCCGGTAACTTTCAAAAGAGTCCATTAGATATTTAAGAGGAACTTTAACTTAGTTGCTTATAGTTATAACCTTCAATTAGCTATAGTGACCAAGTATTATCTAACCCTTTTCTGTAAATAGAGGAGATGGTAGCCGTCAAAATATTTTAACAACTAAATGAGATCTTCAAGAGGATTAAAAATAGTGTAAGAATGCTCTCCTACTCTAAAATTAAACAACTGGCTTCTTCGGCTGGAGTAGTGCGATGAATAATAAATGCTTGCATGCATGTTGCACTTTATTTATACTCTTCGTATGTGGCTACGGTATGAAATATACGAGGATTTAGTAATGTGTTGATTAAGCTTTCTTTTTTATTCTAGAAATCGGTAATCGAGCAGGCGGGTCACTTGATCATAAGAAGTCTTATTCTCCGCGGCTTATATTCATAGATGCGTGACAGGCTTTAAATAATGGAATATGGACTAGATTAGTGATTAGACTATAGTATAGATTGGGATAGTCTAGGCTATGGTAATCAACCATGCGGAGCCATCATTTGTATTTACTATATTGGTGTAAATTCTATAATCTACAATCAAATTGATAGAACAGGCCAATCTACAGATTAGTCTTGAAGATTTTCCCTTGGCGATGCTGTCGGCTCCCGAGCGCCGGGCTGGCAGTTCGTGTCTCTGCTCATGAAGTATGTGCCGTCAGTACTTCCAAACTCTATGAATATGAAATCGACGCACGGTAAATATTCACTTCATTTGAAATTCCCAACTTATCCAACGGGTACGTTACCGATTTTACTATTAAGTTTGTGATGTTCCCGTGTAGAACTAAGTAAGAGGTTTTATAAGTCTTGGTCTGGTTATTAACTAACAGAAGAAAAGTTTTATGATGGTTCATTACACGTAAAATAATTCCGTGGTTTTACCTATTTCGTTTTGGTTAATAAAATTCTATAGTAAATTGGTAGTGCATTTTTTTTATTAGAAGACTACTTTTCTGACTATCGTTATTTTTTTAGATTAATTTATTAACTAATTAGTGGAGTCAAAAATTCGCGTACCCTTAATACTGCAATATCAGAACTACCCACATCTTCCTGCTCAAAATTGGGTCATCCCCATATCATAAAAATGACATTACCACAAAAATACTATTATATTTCTCGGGAATGTCATTCGTTCTTTGCTTGACGGTAAGTTTGATTGATGCGGCCGAGTAGTGGGACGCTGGGCGGCCCACATTTTTTATGATTAACCTAAGAATAATATCGGTGGAGCACTGCGCCAAGTCTGATTTATTGGCCTGACTATTATATGTCACCGATAAACAGAATCTTATTGGAGCACTGCTCCGGCTCAGAAATGTGCTGCGGGAGATATTAAAGCTTTCATTTCACTTATAATCTTCTTTCATTAATCAATTTGAGGATTGTGGCTGGCGGTTTGAGCTAAGTTGCTATTATATGAAACTGCGTTTTATAAGCTGGAATAATGGAATGAAGTCCATTTGTGTCTCGTATTGTGGAGGTTAATTCAAACTCATGAGAAGTGATTGAAGGTCATGAATAAATAAATAAATTATTGTAGCAGTCGCTACGTCGACAATAAACTAAAGCCGACGTCATCTAATTGCGTTCCTACCTAGAGTTGTGTTATGTTAAACTGAAAAAAATATATGATTGCTAGGTAAATGTCTTGTATGCGGGGGTTCTATATTCGTGTTCTAATAACTACGTCTATTTCTACAATAGGCAGCCCTTTGCATGTCCTCTGTTCAATTACTAGAGGAAGGCCAAAAGGACAAAGAGTCTATTGAAATTAACGTCGTTGTCAGATTAATTAACATTTAACGTCTCAAGGTGACGAACGCTGTACCATTTTATGGCTGTAGGTGTTATCAGCTGACTGGTGTTATTTAAAGATGCTTTCTATAAGTCAAGGACCCGAAGTCACTTAGATGTAAGAAAAATGACAAAAAGATTGATTAGCATACCGTTAATATTAAAATAAGAGGCAATATTATTACTGACTGACTCGGTGGCGTAGTTGTGTTACGGTACGACTGCAATGCTGAGGTCTCGGGCTCGATCCCCGGGTCGGGCAAAGTGATATTGGATTTTTATATTCAGTATCAGCCCGGAGTCAGGAATTTGTGCCCGATATGGCGATATGCTCGCCCCCTATCACATCATGGGACGGAATACGCACGGCAAAAAGTGGGTGCATTAGTTGCGCCTCAGCCTCCCCCTTCGGGGATAAAAGGCGTGAGTATGCGTGCGTGAATATTATTATCAGCGACGCCATTTGTCTCCGATGGAGTGTTTTTTAAGATACCCTCATAAAGACATTGCGAATGATAAATGTTAATATAACTCGACCCAAAATAATGTAATATTATATGAAAATGTACTGGCAGATTTATACGGGTGTTTGTGGGAGCGCGAGGAGCTATTACGGAGTCGAAAAATTACGTCCTACACGATGCCGTTACATATTTATAGCTAGCTTTTGCTCGGGACGTCGTTGACAAACATCTCACTGGAACTGTGCATTTTTCTGGTAAAGTAATGGATTGCTTACATAATGGTAGGTAAATGATTACATTCAAGAATTAGTATACTGAGGTATTATATCATCACGGATCAGTCAGAAAAGGAGATGAGAAATAGAGGAAGAATTCATTAAGTTTTCGGCAATCGGAACGCAACATCAAATGGGCGCATCACAATAATTTAGCGTGAAAGAGTGTTATCCAGTCGATCTTCATCCATTTACTAATGACGCCTTTTTCTATATATTTTTTATGTTTATTCAAAGGCATTATCGACCTACTGTCACAATGTATGAACATTTGTCATAGTAACCCGGCGCTAAGCTCCCCAGCTGTTCCCATTTGGCAACAACCAACAACGACTTTACTGTTCATAAATAGAGAGACCCTCTATTCCAGTATCATGCTAAATAAAAATGGTTGTTTTGCAAATAGAGCTCTATGGTCTGTTTTAAGGCCAATAATTACATTGTTAAGATTCTACTTTGATTTGGAAATGCCCAGGGTTCGTTCAAGAACTACCTTTAAATAGAGACCGGCATAATTCTTCGAACTAAAACTGCTTGTTCTATTTTTAAAATTCTTTATAGGAAGCTACATCAACCAGGAATGTAATTGACTTATTGAAGAAATTGAATTGAACGCAGGTGGAGTCGTATGCAAAAGCTATATTGAATATACACACACTCAGGCCTGTTATCCCCGAACGGGTAGGCAGAGGCGCAATTAATGCACTCGCTTTTCGCCGTGCGTATTCCGTCCCATGATGTGATAGGGGGCGAGCCTATCGCCATATCAGGCACAAATTCCAGACTCCAGGCTGATACTGAATAGAAAAATTCAATATCACTTTGCCCGACCCGGGGATCGAACCTGAGCCCTCAGCATTGCAGTCGTACCGTAATACAACTACGCCACCGAGGCTATATTGAATATAAGGCCGGCAACGCATCTCTGTGCCCCCTGGTATTGCAGATGTTCATGGGCGGCGGTGATCACTTACCATCAGGTGAACCGTATGTTCGTTTGCCCCTATATCAGAAAAAAAAGTATAGCATATGCCATAAAAGATATCGTAAATAAATCAAGACACCTACGCGGTCCCCAATTTATCTCAAATAGGAGTTTAATAAAGCACACTAATGGACGTTCCCTGTTCGCCGAAGTCGTATCGCCCTTATTCTTCCCCGACACTCGTATTGTGTTTATTTTTGCACAAGTTTCAAGATGCACACAATTATCGCCTTTGTCTGTCGTGCCAATTGTAAAGTTTAAAAGTTCGTGTCTCACTTTCAGGGTTGGCGAGTGTATTATATGTATTCGAAGTATATATTATAATTAGCTTTGTATTGTATAATGTCCCACTACTAGGGATAGTTCGTCTCACTAATGATAGTCGAGTGATGCGATCTAGCAGAATTCAGACACCTTCGACGACTTTCGATCAGTTGCATAGCGTGGTTGGAGTGGGGGGCAGCAAAATTTGTAAAATAAAACTTTAATTTTCTTTAGTTTTGGTGACGGGAGGGAGCGAGTGTACGGGTGACTCTTATTTGTTGAAATTAATAACTAATTAGTTGAGTCATTAGTGATTAGTTTTTAGTTTCATGGAGCGGTAAATTTTGGGTCCGCCCCGGGCGGCAAGAACCCACGCTACGCCACTGCTTTCGATATGCAATGGACGTGTCGTAGTGGGCATATCGTTAAAAAATCCCAAAGAATATTTTGGCCGTCATGGCTGGTGTATATGCAACGACTATATGACTAGTCTCTCATTGACGACATGCGGTGGTGATCAATCATCATCAGTTTACCCTTGTAGGGTACCTACTTTTCTATTTAACAAAGTGACTTTCAAGAAACATCAAGTAAGTAATCATTATATTTTCGTAATGTGGTTTACAGGGTTTACAAATGTGTTAGGTGTGTTACAATCAGGTGACCCATTCGTTTGCCATCTGCAAAAACATCCCCTACCTAAAATTACACAGGATTTGAATTTTGCAAACACTGGTTACAAAGTCAGAGGTTGTGGAATGGCCGCCAATGCAATTTGTCATGTACTCCGTACGCGACCGACACAAAGGACACAGTTTGAAAAGCGGAAAAAATATTCTGCTCGAACCTGCGTCCCTGAGACCCTGCCCTGCGTATTTATCCCCGCCTACATTATGATGGGAGGGAGCGCACAATGAGGACTTGTGTCGCGCATTTGCTTAATGATATCTGCGATTTTTTTTATAAATCTTGTCTACGCTGTGAAAGCGTTTTAGTCAATTTTAAACTTTATTTGTTTACGAGTATAATTAGTAAGTTGAGGACAAGCCATCGGCTGAGTAGGTGCCATCGTGTTGTCTATTTGTGCCGTCAATTGGGAAGTGCAGGTACAGATGTGTTTGGATTAAAAGTTTGGCGGCGAAAGGGCGTCGCCGCAGTAGAGGAACAGATGGTTGCGTTCCTCTATGGAAGGGGAAGATTTCCAATCAGGCAGATGTTGCGCCTGACCGGCCGCGGCCCCTCCAATGGATCCTACTCGGAGGTGGTATATATACCGCGCTTCGCGCGAATATTGCTATCGCAATTCTGGATCGTTCAATGCCATCTGTTGTAGATTTTGGGCGTCATCTACTAATCATCGATACCCGGTCATCTAGTTGACAATTTACTGAGGTAGTTCCCAGCCATGTTGATAGGTGGCGGTGTTGCTAATTATGCCGCCACAAAAGTATAAAGAAGCCAATAAATATGAAACTGATAATGTCGAACACAAAAAGGTGACAACCGTTGTAATTGACCCAATTTCGGTACCAAAAGATTTTAAAACTAAATACACTTCTGTTTAAATTTGAAGCAACTCATACACAAAGTCACACCGATGTCACTAAAGGGTAGGCTGAGGTTAATGAAGCACACAGTCTTCAGAGTTTATGTTACTCGTAGTGTCATGATTCATGATTACAAAACACAAATTTTTCTCCCCGAAGGTGTATGCAGAAATAGTGACCCAATCCACTTTTTGCTTTGTATACTCCGTCCCATGCTGTGATGGGGGCGAGCCTATCGTAATATCCAGCACAAATTCCTGACTCCGGGCTGATACTGAGCAGAAAAACATATTACTACTTGACCCGGGGATCGCACTCGAGACTACTGTAGTGTCACTATAATAAAATTATGCCACCGAGCCATGATGTAGAAATGATTACCATGATAATGTAAATTCCGACACGAATCTTCCGAATGTTATCAAATCAAATATAGCCTTTTGGGAGGAATATTGTCCAAAAAAGAATAGCTTTGAACCGAAAGTCTTCATTTATTATTATGTTTATAAAGGTTTTTGACCAGAACTTATATCTAAGTCGATGTTTAATTAACCTCAATGTTTCAGTAAGTACAAAACTTATTAAATGAATTTAGATAATACTACAGTTTATGCCATTTACCATAAGGCTGGACACATCGAGGTCTCGTCATGAAAAAAACTTAGTAACTTACCCAACAGCCTTATAGAACTCATACATTTGTTCTGCAAATAAAGTATTGCTATAGAAGTTAATTTACGACTTATTAGAAGTACGTCAAAGGGCCGCGGATGTACGGTCGAGCAAAGAGGTCCCTATAAGTTAAAGCTTTGTGGTTCATTTTGCTTGTTACTGATATCGGTTGCGGTTTCATTTCAAACTATGACGTCCGAATTAATTAGGAAATAAGTAATTAGTTTGAACTTTGAAGAGTCAATGTTAAAATAGGAAACGTCATTTTATATTTGCTGAAGTTTATGACGTCGTAGGTGATGCTATGACCTTCCACAGTCATTTACACATTTATGCTAGTTACTTAAAGCCGATGGTATATAACTATCGAATACCTCGGTGGCGTAGTTGCCAAATATTGTCACGTAAATCGAAGTAAGCGTGGGCAAGTTTAAACAGCAGATAAATTAGATGCTGTAGAATAAACAAAAATCACGCGATGCGGGCGCTGTTTGCACAAACATTGAATATTGGCTTCTTATACCGATCGGTCCGCTTCTACTGTTGACGCTCCTTACATACTCTTATATTCTTAATGTTTTTCTAAAGCTGCTATTTAATGTTTTTATAAAGCGTAAAAAGTAAGTTCTAATATCGTCTCATTGATCTGACACAGCTAAGTCTATTGGTGAAACCAAAGACATTAAACATTATACTTAGACCGGACATCAGGACCAAATTTTTCATCCAAAAGTTATTACCAATCCTACTAATATTATAAACGTGAAAGTTTGTAAGTATGGATGTATGGATGTCTGGATGTATGGATGTAAGGATGTATGGATGTAAAGATGTATGGATGTTAGTTACTCTTTCACGCAAAAACTACTGAACGGATTTCCATGAAATTTAGCACACGGGTAGATTATGTCCTGGATTAACACATAGGCTACTTTTTATCCCGAGAAAATATAAAGCGGGACTTTTATCCCGGGAAAACTCATTCACGCGGGCGGAGCCGCGGGCAAAAACTAGTTGGTAATAAGTCGCTGTCTTAACTGGCACGTCCGTGTGACATGACGTCTCGGTATGCTTAAATTTTGTAAAGAAAACAATGTTTTGGAAGGAAATATGCCAATTTGCGCATTACGATAATGGCAAAGTATATTCTAATGCAGTTTACATAGGTGTTTTGCTATTGCTTATTAACCGCATGTAGAGGACTTTTCCAAAAGAAAACAGGCTACAATTTATCTCTTGCAGGTATTCTTACAGACAAAGCCGGGAGTAAAAACTATTTAAACGAAAGTTTATACACAGTTTGATTTATGTTTGCTGTAACATACTTTTATCGCTGCATATTTTTTCATTAATATCTGAAGTATGTTACGTGACGGATGTGACGTCAGTTATTGATGTTGTTCGATTTTTGTATTTTTCATCGCTTCGAAGTAAATAGGGTAGCTTGTTGCAAATTGCAATGTTGGTAATTTAACATAGGGCCGTGACTTCATTATTTATGTGGACTTCTGATCGCGCAAAATTTATTTTTCTGTACTCATCTACATGGATTTTAATAGGCTAGTTGACTACTTATTTTTAATACATTTATCAAAAATGTATGCCACCCAAAATCTAACGGTAACATAATTTTTAAAATTAGGGCAAAAATTACTAAGTTATAAAGCTTTGAAAGGACAATGGCAGGTCTCCATACATGATTTTAGTTGATGTAAATGTGTAGCGTTTAGAAGTAAAAAAAATATTTAACAATTCAGCAGCAATTCCTAAACAATTATGTATCAAGATTATTAGTGAAAAAAGTCGAAATCTAAAGATTTTTCATTTTAAAGATTTTGAGGTTATGATTTAGTTGACATTTATGAATTGATTCTTACATAATAATATGAATAATGAAACTCATAAAATGTTTGGTAATCTGTCTATTGTCACGCGAGACCCTCCCTCATCACATTCGAACCTAACATTTCACTAAACATGGAGAAGGGTGATCTGCCACACGGCATACTAGCGCGCGGCATGCACCTTCCTCAGCTATACAAGCTTATATATCTAATCATTTTTTATTTATAGATACTACTATAGTAAATAGTAAAGGTTTCTTTGTTGTTTTTTTTTGTAATAAACTCTGAAACTATTGGGAAAAATACGTTCAGACCCTAAGTCCTAGACTTTGGGAAATAACAATTAATAAAAACGAGTTCTGAAAAAAAATAAAACACATTTGTTTTTTTCTTTAATGTTTATTCATCTTCTTCATAATAATTCTCTCTGATAAATATCTCATCTAAAAATTCTCCCGGGGCAGATACATTGCCTTGTCTGGCGGCCCAACCCAAATACCAGACAACTGTCATGGTATGAGCGCAGCAACCTACAGTACGGTTGCTCGACCAGGTACATTATTTTCAATCAAAACATATTATCACACATTTTACAAAAATACTACATGCCGGAAACGAAATGTCGGAAATAGCTTTTTTTTTTCTAAAATGATATAAGCAATGACCGTAACTATACAGCCAACAGGCAGCTGGTAAGAATGTATAGAATAGAATATACATAGTAAAAAAAATGTGGTAAGAAAGCTGAAATCTTTGTTGTTATTCCTAATGAACATTTTATAGTCAGATATATTTTTTGCAATTTTTAGAGACCTGATGAAAATGATGTTTTGGTAGCCTAAATAATCTTATGTCATTCATAAAATATGGCCGTGACACATTGCTAAAAAGTCAATTAAGTTTTTTTAATAATTTATGCAACTTATACACACTTGTACAACTAAAGTTAGTATGCTGAAAAATCATACAAAATAATTATATTGAGATTACCATGTATAGAATTTCTAAACGCATAATTTATTTATAAATACGATTTCGCCATTGTCCTTTGGTGGAGGGAGTAGTTGTCAAATAACAGTATTATTAGAAAGAAAGAAAGAAATTAAATTTATTTGCAACAAACACAAATTATACACGTATAAAATAAAAACAGATAAAAAACACTTTGCTGCAAACAGGCTCCAACTCAGCAATATGTTGGCAGTACAGCCAACGCTGGTCTTCCGTTGGGCCGTTTGATATGATTGTCACGGAAGACAAAAAACTTTGTATAATAAAATGAAATAAAATAAAACAAACAAAATGACATAAAAAATAATTAGAAGCTAAAATAAAACTAAATCATATTATCTAAAAACAACAACACTATTAATTAATTTACAACACTAATTAACACACAGACAAGGGCGATTGTGTAGACATCTGTTACCCACTGTCCAAGGAGCATAAGCTGAAACGTAAGTAGGAGCAATAGTGAGACAATAATACACAATAATAGCAACTCTGTATAAAAGTTGACTACAGAGCAACATTTTTGAGAAAACCAAGCATTACTTTATTTTATATAGCACTGGTATCATGCTTAAGGAGTCCCTGAGCTACTTGATGGTCAAGTATAAAATTTTTGAGCTTTAACTTAAAACCATTAATGTTTTGCAGGTTTCTGATTGGCGGAGGGATATTGTTCCAACATTTAGTGGCTGTGTACCGGAAACTACCCCTAAAAGCCGCTGAACTATGACTGTGAGTGTAGAGCTGTTTTGCACACTGCCGAGGCCCACGTGAGGTGTGACCTGTTGCCCAGGACAATTTGCTATGAAGATAGCCAGGTGTTTTATGCTTCAAGACTCCAAAGAGAAGACAGGCAAGATGGAGTTTACGCCTATGTCGCATTTTTAAAATTTTGTGTGTGTTAAGATAAGGGGTGACGTGGGCTCTCAATGGAATCTTGAAACAGAAGCGGGCACAGGCATTTTGCACTCGCTGAATAAGTCCTTGAGTTCTGGCTAGTAAGCGAGGGCCAAAGACTGTATCCATGTAGTTCAGTCTTGATAGGACAAGTGATTCTACAAGCTGTAAGCGCAAACTTTCCTGCAGATATGGCCTCATTTTGTATAACACCTTTAATTTATAAAAACAGCTCTTAACTAAATTTGCAACATGCTTCTCGAAACGAAGCTCACTGTCCATATGCAAACCCAAGTTGCGAGCTTCATATACTCGCTCAATAGGATTGCCCAAAAGTTGGAGGTTAATTGGTTGGCTTAGACTACGCAGCTGATGCTTGGTACCAAAAACGATGTACTTAGTTTTGTCGGGATTCAAGAGTAGACAATTGCGTGTAGACCAGTCAGCAATTTTAGTAAGATCCTCATTTAGTTTAAATACTGCGTTATTGACTTCTGCTGGTTTAAAAGATATGTACACTTGTATGTCATCTGCATAAATATGAAATTTGCAGTGCTTGATATGCATAGTTACATCAGATAAGTATAGAATAAACAAGATTGGTCCCAGGATAGAACCCTGTGGTACCCCCCTAGTAACAGCCGCTCTGTCTGATATCAAAGTAGATCCATTTTCATAGGTAAGTTTCACAACCTGACAGCGATAACTCAAGTAACTATGGAACCATTTTAGGGATTTGGAGTCAAAACCGTAGTAAGATAACTTAGACAGCAAAAGATTAATATTAATTGAGTCAAAAGCCCTTGAGAAATCCAGCAATACCAGTAGTGTACACATACCTTCGTCTTGAGAGCACAGTATGTTATCTGTCACATCAAGCATTGCTGTCACTGTACTACGCCCTTTTCTAAAACCCGACTGTGTCTCAGGCAAAATATTATTATGTTCTAGATAATCCACTAATTGTTTACAAATAGCTTTCTCAATGACCTTGGATAAACAAGGCAGAATACTTATAGGCCGCAGATCTTTCAGCTCTGAAGGGTTTGTATGCTTTGGTAATGGACGAACAATTGCATATTTCCAGATATCAGGAAATGTAGTGGTAGCTATGGATGTATTGATAAGGTTTCTAATGGTGTCAATAGTATAGGGAAATGTCATAATTAACATATCCAATGTGATACAATCACAGCCCTCAGCATTGGATTTCAGACTGCTTATAATTTTGCTTACACATTCCAAACTAACTTCCTTCAACTGAAAGGTAGTATCATTAAATTTGTGGAATTCAAAGAAGGTTAGTTGTGAGAAACTAACATCAGTGCTACCTGGGATATTCAGAAAGTGATTATTTATAATGTTTGGGTCATTGAAGAAAACAGGCAACTCTATATCATTACTTGGAAGTAAGGTTGTTTTGAGATTCTTCCATAATAACTTGGGCTTATTTATATTACAATTAATATAATATTTAAAATAGGAAGCTTTTTCATAAAAGAGTGCCTTGTTGACGACCGATTTCAGATTTTTATAGTATTCTTTCTTATTATCACACTTATTTTTGTTGTAGTCCCTCGAGGCTTCATCACGCAACCGCATCATAATTTTAATAGTATCCGTAATCCACGGATAGGAGCGATATTTGATGTTCTTAGTTTTTAAAGGGGCATGAAGATCGAAAAGTGCCGTAACGCTAGACGTTAAGGCGCTTACAATGTCATTAACATTGTCTAAGGAGGAGATTAGGTCCCATCTAATAGCTTGTAAATCTGTGTTAAAAGCACTAATGTCAATATTTTTTTTATGTCTATATGTTATAATGCGCGGAATCGGTTTTGCGCGTTTAATGATAAATTCGCAGCCTATAAAGCAATGACCATACAAAGAGCCTACATGCTCAACCATCACTTTTTTAGAGCATAAGTCCGAACAGATAACATCAATGAGTGTGTGACTGGTATCTGTATGGTGGGTCGCCTCAGTAACTAGTTGAGATAAACTAAGACAAGATAGAAATGTCATGAATTTTATTGTTTTTATGTCTGTACTACAAAAATAATTAATGTTAAAATCACCTAATAAAATAATATTGTCATAATTAGAGAATGAGCTAATCGAGTCAGATATTGCGTCAAAAAATAGATCAGTATCCAACCAGGGTGGACGATATGCTGTGCCAATAACCAGCTTCTTCCCATTAAGGGTCAGAGAGAGCCACATCTGCTCAACGGAAGTATGCGCTGGGGATACGGGGTGTGGTAAGCTCCTTGGATTAATATCTCGCTTAAAGTAGAATCCAACACCTCCACCCCGCGATCGTAGCTCGCGCGGTCTAGGAATGTGCCGCAAGCGGTACCCCGGCAGGGCTGGGGCACGGCTCTCCTCACCCACTCGTAGCCAGGTCTCGTTTATAGCCAGAATATCAATATCATTACGAGTCACCGCAGCGACAAAATTGTCATGGTTAGTTCCAAGAGAGCCCGCATTAAACAAACCGATCTTTAAAAACTTAGACATTTCCCCCGCCAGGCCACTCAACAAATGAAACGAGACTGACAAAAAGTGACAGAATATTATGTATTGCTAAGTCCACAGGAGCTAGTATAAAATTGTTTAAATAGTAAATAGTTAATTGTAAATAGTTATATTGTAAATTATAATTAATTGGTTGTTGATGTACATACGTACTAAAATATTTTAATGAGTAATATAATATTGTGTAAATAATTGTAAGTATTTGTAAAATTAAATAGATAATGTGTATATTATAATCATTATTATAAATTATGGATATGTGAGCAAAAAAATTGTGAACAAAAGTGGATTTCATTCTCGGAAAACAAGTAATAAAAGCAGCAGTGCCCAGATGTCTACACAAAAGCATAGTAAACCAAAACAATAGTTTCTCCATTCTCACGAACAGTATATAGGCAAACAAGCAAAAAAAGAGGAAAAACACATAAAGAAAAAGCTGTATAAATAAATACGGCAAACTATCTACTGTCCAAAAATTCGATGAATATCATCCTCGCGTATAATGCGCTCCACTTTTCGGCCATCCTCCTTACGAGCGAATATCTTGCCCCCTTTGGTCCACACATACCTCCAGTTATGAAGATTGCCTGCATGACGTGCTTTGTAAAATATCTGGCGGTTTGTACGGGTTAAACGCTCGTTAATGTGTACACGATTTGCGGAGTTGGATGGACCACCGATCCCAAGCTCGCCCGCATTCAGACCGCGGCGGACCCGCGCTTCCCGAAGGAATGCCTCGCGAGTCACACGGCGTGCAAAACGGACAACTATATTTCGCGGACGCTGTACTGTGGCGCCGGCGAGATTTTCAGGAGTGTCCACCCTGTTGCGTCGTGTAGATCCAACCCTTTCGGCATGTACGACGTCTACTTCGTTGATAGCGACACCCAACTTAGCAGAGAGGACCTTCACTATGTGAAGAGTGCTTTCCTCTTTGCCCTCCGGTATGCCTGCCACCTCGACGTCGTTGAGCAAAAGCTCCTGATCGCGCTCATTTAGCTGGGATTTCAGATCCGCGATAACATCGTTAACCGATCCCGTCTCAGAAGACTTTTGCTCGACTTTACCTTCAAGCGCAACAACTCTTGCGTCTAGGCTATTCATGTGGTCTGTACATGCCCTGAGTGAATCTCTCATCTCAGTCATTTCAGAGCACAACTTAAGCACCTCCTGTCGCATTAGACGGAGCTCGGCACGTAGTTCATCCTTAAAAAGCCGCAATTCAGCCGCCACATCCGGCGATGGGGATGCCCCCAGATCAGACGAAGTATGATGCGTTATACTCGGGCTAGCTAGATCATCTGAGTTGTGTCCTACCTCAGTCCTCCCACGCACAGGGGTCTCCGCTTTGTTGTCTCTTTTGTCATGCTTCGTGCACTCAGGACAACGCCACGACGGCAATGATGTTCCTCTAGGCAAGCCTACGCACGTCCTATGATATGCAGCATTACAAGAACTGCACTTTACGCCCTCTGCCGGTGATAGAAATTTAGCGCAGCCGCCGCATTTAATTGATGGCATCGTACAGGTAGCTTCTTGCGTAGTAGTGATCCAAGTGACTAGGTGGCGCTACTGTCTTGATTAGACGAAGTATAATCGATCGCACAAGGTTTATCACGTTAGCCTCACTAGATGGCGCTGCGCACATAGACTCGTCTTTGTGTGAAGTAAGTATACTATGGTGTATATGTGATTGTGAACACCATGAGATGCGATAACGCAGTCGGAACTTATAGCGCGCACACACACTGGACAGCTCACTTGCTGCCTTTATTAGATGTAAGGATTCACTTTTTTTTCTAATTCAGGGTAGATTCAGGGTCCACTTTCACAGGCTCGATGATAATTGCCACAAATAATCTTTTCCACTGCACCAAAACTCCGGATAACGTTTTATGTTGCGAATTAAAACCTCGAGGTACTTTTTTACGCTAAACTGTATGACTAGGATTGTTTGTTTTATTTTTACAAAGAAGACAACCGCGACCAGCTCAAGCTAGTTTGTCATCCGTGACGTCACCGAGAGTCGCCGGCCATAACGCCGCCTGCGTGCGAAAGAGATAACGCGATATCCCCTCCACATCCCCACTTTTGCTCACAACAATATTTCAAATATGAATAACTACTTTATTTTTGACTTGACTGCCTCGGTGGCGTAGTTGTATTACGGTACGACTGCAAGGCTGAGGTCTCGGGTTCGATCACCGGGTCGGGCAAAGTGATATTGGATTTTTCTATTCAGTATCAGCCCAGAGTCTGGAATTAGTGCCCGATATGGCGATAGGCTCGCCCCCTATCACATCATGGAACGGAATACGCTTGGTGAAAAGTGGGTGCACTAGTTGCGCCTCTGCCTACCCCTTCGGGTATAAAAGGCGTGCACATGCGGCAGCATGCGGTACTTTATTTTTCAACCAATTTTGATGCTGATTTAACAGAAGAATTTATTTTTCGTATTATTTTCTGTTACATATAAAATAATAAACATAATCAAATATAGGACACTACCCTATTATGCCATAGCACACACTCCTGCGTGCACGCAATATGCTTAAAAAGAGGTACAAAAATTTTCTTCACGTATTCATGTATACATTTTTTGGTATATAGGTTTGGATTTGTACCGATACGTTGTTACGCTTTTAACAGAAGTAATGGCGAAGTGTATGCACTTGTTATAACTTTATTTACTTCTGGAATAGATTCGTGAGGGTAGATTATTTAGAATTTACGGAAAATGAGGAGTGTTAAACAATTTTGTACTACCACTTCTATTTACCTATGTATGACGCCAGCGACTGCTCATCTAATAATAAATTAATACAAAATATCTTAAAATAGAATAACTTTATAATTCCGAATGGAGGCGTCGGTATTAAATTATATTTTCAAATAAATATGATAAATTTCATATAAAAGGGAGACGTGTCGGCAGCTTATTTAATATTCACCTAACAGCGTTCATAAATTACAATAATTTGTAATTAATTAATGAGTGTGAAGACATTATTACGAGACGAAACAAATTTACATAACACGCGGGAGTTACGCAAATACGAGTTTGGAATTATGCGAAGTATTTTCTGAGGGAGTTTTGTTTATGCAAGGAGCAGCTCGACCGAAGAGAAAGAGAACCAGCTTAGCTCTTGTTGATGCGTTTTTGCAGCTTGAAATAGCTCGATACTAATAGTATAAGATCGGAAATGTATGATTCTTGAAGTTGTGTAATTTTATGTTGTTGTTTCTTCCTTTTACTGATGGTAAATGCAGTGCAGTCCGAATACTTAAGTCTCGATTATTGCCTTTATCTACATTTCTTCTTGCTTCTCATTCTTCCACATTTTGTATAAAGAGCTGACCTTATAATAAGAAGTAGGAAAGAATAGTAAGAAAATTCAACAAACTATTTCATGATTTTTGAGAGGGTTGTGCACTGGAATGGGAATTGAACCCACTGTACCTACTTTATAACTTTAAACGGATTTTGAAAAGAGCAATACTAGAGTTTCTAACCCGTTCATGCCCGATTGAAAATGCTTTCCCGATGGTGGACAAAAATTTACAATCTAGATTTTCAATCTACATTTACAATCTAGAATTTGTAGATTAGAATAAATTATTTCATATTCTTAATTTTAAAATCAAAAATAGACAAGTTGCTACCCACGTTTATGGACTCGCGCATACGAGAAACGTTTGTAAAACCCTGCTTGCTTAGTGATTCAGGGCGCTAAGCCGCCGCGGAGGCGGTCCAGCCGTGCGCGTCACTCGGTGCATAATTAAAAGTGTAAAATTTGTTTTAATGAGATTTTAAGTAATGGTTAGGTCTAAGCGCGTGCTGGGAATTGAATTATTTTAAGCATTCAGGAACTGAGTTAGGAATGGTTATTTTATAAAGAACCAAGTTGTAACGCCAAGCGCAAATAGGGATGAAAAGGAAGCGAAAAACTGCGTTTAGTGGGATATATCTGCTGATGACCATACTCTGTATGGGAATCAAACTCCCGGTCTCTTTATTCACAGCTGGCTACTAAGTTGCAATAATATATTGCTAATATAGCAAACCTGTCTTTCTCCGTTAATCAACCATTCATATAATTGTCATTCAAATCCAGAACAGACCAGAATCAATTTTAATTCAAATTTTGTCGAATATTCCAACTCGCGCCGTAATTCAATTTGGTCCTTTCATAATGATCCGTAAAACTAAAAATTCACAAAAATCACCCCCGACTCAATACTTTCTGCAAATCAAGTTACCTGTTGCCAGTTTCGATAATTTCTTATTCACGAACCAGTCTTGAGTCGCGAATTACATAATTCAATTACGCTGAGTACTGTCTCGGGAATTAAGCTTCTTTAAAAGCTTTTTGTTACGCTCCAGGAATAAATTTGAACAACGTTAATAGATGCGAGGCTCTAGCAAATCTTTGCAAAGTCTTTTTGTGTAACATATGTGAAATAGAAGGAAATATTGAAGATTGAAGAGAAAGAGAACAGAAGCAAAAGAAGAAGACATCAATCTTTGTAGGAGATAGCGAAATAAAGTTACGCATAGAGTTGGAAATACTTTCATAATCGCATTATACAGTGGCGTAGCTTGGTTTCTTGCCGCCCGGGGCGGACCCAAAATTTGCCGCCACGAGAAACCTGGCAAAAAAATTTCATTTCATTTCATCACTCAAATAAGTCTTGTGGATTTTTTTTTCACGCGAGCAGAGCCGCGACTAATGCTAGTAATATAATTTTATAAATGCGAAGGTTTGGACAGATGTTTGTTTCTCAATTACGCCAGAATGGCTGAACGGATCTGATTGAAATTTGGCACTGATATAGATTACGGCGAGGAATAGCACATAAATAAATAAAATAAAATAAATCTTTATTTGAACCACATTAATTAAAAATACTAAAACAAAAGTGTACGATAATAGCTGCTGTAGTTAAAAACTGTGTTACAGCTATTAACGCCCTTCCTTCGGAAATATTTACCTTACACAAAATAAAACTTAAATAATAATCAAACAATGATTTTAAATAAAACTTATAAAACAGGGTCTAATATAGAGTTATGTGCGTGTGTGTATGTGTGTGAAATATGTTAAGTTATAGGTTTTAGAAAATGTTCCGATTCATCATAGGATAATGTAAGAAGCCAATTGGTTAATTTATGCTTGCATTCAAAGGAAGTTAATGCATAGATGTTAAGTTCCTTATTTACATTATTATATAATTTAGGGCTCAGGAAGAAGTATTGACGACCAGCAGTAGCAGTCGCATATCTCAAGGTATCACATACTCTATCTGATCTGCGTTTATTTTCAATATTTTTCTGATCAAACACAACCTCACTATGTTTGCGGAGTACTGTTTTCAAAATAAATAACTTACGAACCGAGAGGAGTTTGCACTGGGAGTAGAGGTCACTTGTGGGAAATTTTATGGGTTTGTGCATCATAATTTTAAGAATACATCTTTGGGCTCTTTCAAGACGCAATAGATTCGTTTTGCATGCAGCACCCCAAGAAGTTATGCAGTATCCCAAGATTGATTCAACCAAAGCAAAGTAGACCGTTTTTAATGTAGAGAGTTCAGCACTGGCTCTTAGCTTTTTGAAGACGAACATTAATTTTCTAATACGAGAAATAAGATATTCTATTTGATCGTTCCAGGAGAGTCTATTATCAATAATAATACCAAGATATTTTATGCTGTCAACACGAGTCAATGTGTTACAGCTACATAAAATATTTGCACTTTTACCACAACTGTGTGCTTTTATAGCCAACGTATTTGGTGGTAGTGAGGTGGCATTCGTACAAAAAGTAATAAATTTAGATTTTTCAATATTTAAAGTTAACAAGTTTTTTCTTAGACGGCGAATAACTTCAGTTAGAGCAACTTCAGCACATCTGCGTACATTTTGCCAGGTATCACCCTCAACGAGAAGAACGGTATCATCCGCGTATGCAACTACTTTGCAGTTTCACTGCTACACTACTACTACATAGGCTAGTTTTACTTCGGGTAAATATATAACAGGACCTTTACCCTAGAAAAACCTTGCAGACGGGCGAAGCCGCTAGCACAAGCTATTATACTAAATGGTTAATACAATGATAATTTAAAGAATATTACTTTGCGCCCGAATCCGTAATCAAGTGTTATAACTTATAAACACATAGTTCCTATATTACGAAATACATAAATAATATATCCAAGTATAATATTATGTATATGAAATTGATATTCTATATATGTATTTTCGTTGACATCACAAAAATATAAAGTACTAGATTTTGCCCGCGGCTCCACCCACGTTAAAAAGTTTTTCCGGGATAAAAGTCCCGCTTTATATTTTCCCGGAATAAAAAGTAGTATATGTGTTAATCCAGGACATGATCTACCTGTGTGCCAAATTTCATCGAAATCCGTTTAGTAGTTTATGCATGAAAGAGTAACAAACATCTATACATCCATACATCCATACTTATAAACTTTCGCGTTTATAATATTAGTAGGATACTCTCTTACCAATTACTAGCATTGCGCGCGGCTCCGCCCGCGTGGAAAAGTTTTTCCGGGATAAAAAGTAGCCTATAGCACTCAGGAGTAATGTAGCTTCCTATTAGTGAAATAATTTTCAAAATCGGTCCAGAAGTTCCTGAGATTAGTGCGTTCAAACAAACAAACAAACTCTTCAGCTTTATATAATAGTATAGATGTAGGTACTTATTAGGGAGTGGGATTTATTCATAATCAGTTTATGTTATTTCCAGTTTCCACGTAACCTCGTTTGATACCACGTCAAACAAATTATTAAGATAACATTGTGTACATAAAATTAAATAATAATTGGATGTTTATTGAGTATTGAGAGCATTTAACGTTTAAAATAATATTATGCCATACTTATATATCAAAAGAATAGGCAGTGCGGCAATCAGGCCACTCATGTTTCGTGGATATTTCTGTCCCACGATGTGATATAGGGAATTAAGGTGATTACTTCCGAACCCGACCATATCACTTGTATTCTTTTGATTACACACATAATATTATTTCTTATGAGTTAGGTTTTTTTTTAGGTTGGCGATCCTGCAGTCAATACCGGGGAAAACCTGCCAATGGGATACTGGAGACCTCCGGCTTGACGACTGCAGGGGCCTGAGAGGGGAGTGGAGGAGGAATATGGAAGGGAAGGTGGGGGGAAGGGAAGAAGGTTCACAGGATGGGCGGAAAGAGAGGGTGCCAGGAAATGTTCGCGGGCCCTTTTAGACCTCAATGTGTTTTTCAACCAAGAGGTATACACACTGAACTGTGTGCCTCGGCTCGCGACTAATGTCCCCCCGCGCATGGGCGTGCATTGGGTGTGAAGACCCAGCGCACAAGAATTGCCTCGGGGGGCTATGAGCTAGGTTAGGTTAGGTAATATATCTCATCATCATCAGCCACATGAAGTCAATTTTTGAACCATCTGTGAGCGGCTTGGGTATGACGTGTCTGTGCCTGCGGCCGCGTCGTGTGCCGAGTCGGCCACTTCCCTGTAATATGGTTGAGGAGGCCGATGGCTGGCACATGCGTCATACTCGTGAACGGGTGCTGCTTGTGTGGACTGGTCTGCCCTTTTCGCTTACTATATCTAAATGTTAGGGGTATATCTTGAACTTGGATTAATAACGACATCTTGATGTTATAAGATCAAATTATTACATGATTCCTGAGAGGATTATGCACTCGTATTGGAATTTAAAAAACTATTACCTATTTTGCGAGTACATAAATGAACTGCTCTAAACAAAATAATAAAATACTGAATTGTATTTTTTTTCTCTATATCATGCATTGTATTTTATACCTTGAAATGATTTTGAAAAGAGCAACACTAGAGTTTCTTGCCCGTTCTTCTCTAGTGAGAACTGCTTTCCGAACTGGTGGTAGAGTTAATATTGACGGAATCTAAATAATGTATAACATTTTATGGGTTCGAATAAATTATTTCATTTCATTTCAGAACATAGGCCTTCCCTAAAAAATTCCAGTCGGACCTGTCAAAAGCAGCCTGCATCCAGCGTGTTCCTGCAATCTTTATCAAAACCTTTTAACTTCCAACCCATAACTCATATTACTTTTTATATGTTTTTAATATTTTTTGACGTTTCCTTCCCTCACTCTACCTCGTCTCTATTGTATGCGTCCCTCCCTACCTAGCCACTGCTGGTTATCTAAGTCTAACATATTATTATATGAATTATAAGTTATTCCCTGCTTTTTATTTTGATTTGTTAAGCACTATTTGCGTACGTGATTAATAAAGATTTTTATGTTTAACATAAAAGCGATAGTACATTAAACACAGACACCATGTAGTAATCCTAAAAATATTGTATTTGTATTCGACTTCTAAGAACCATTGTCAGAGTGAAGTATATTCGCTACTTGCACCTGACTTGAACACGTGAAGTTAATGAAATGGAATATTAATTATTTGTACACGTTAGATTAATTTTGTTAAACTGGTTTCGACTAACGGCTTTGTTTGCAATACTGTATATTAGTTGTGTTTGATGCTTCTTTTTACACGGTACGCAGAAGATTGCTATGTCCCCACCATTACGTCCATGAGTGATCTCTTGGGAATCTTGTCTGTCTGCATACGCTAGAAATGTTAAATAAGCAGTTATAATTCTCCCGGCTTACGGCCTGTCGAAATTAGCGTGCAAAGATTATCGGTATTTGAATCACTGTATTTATCAAGGCTAGTTTGATTATGACGACCTGGAGTAAAAACTTTAATACTAGGTGCCTGTTTCACAAGTTCCAAGTATTTATCAGTTATAGTATAATACGGCTATAGGTAGTCATTCGTCTACTCATTTACTTCCATTTATTTGGGAGCGTGACTTTTGTATTTGGTCGGCTTATACATTTATGTGACCAGTAGCAGTTACTCAGAAGTTATGTACCTAACGGGCTCACAAACATTATTTATTGTAGATTCTACACAAATAAAACGCTTGGATGCGATAGTGGCGAGCAATATGGGCATATCACAATATGCACCGCCAAACCCTCCATAGGTATTAGTAGAAAGCAGAAAACATTTAGATCTGGATATGGGAACCTTACTTTTTACTACTCTTACTGTTCTTACTTTGTGAATATGTTTGGATGTTTGTTAGAAGTAAACGCAGAAACAACTAAACGGATTTGGATGAAATTTGGCACACGGGTAGATCATGTCCTGGACTAGCACATAGGCTACTTTCATCCCGGTAATTTTTTCCTATGGGCACACATGTCTTTTTATCATTTTTTTTTAAACAGATGGCGCTGACGTCGTAGTTTTAAGTTCTTTTGTCGCGGTAAAGGCTTATAACAACTAAGTAGTTGTACCATAAGGCTTACACTCAAATTTTCACAAAGCCCAGTCCTACGGAAAAATTACTTTTTAGTCTACAAACAAACTGACACAAACATCTATTATTATAATTTATAACTAACATCTAAGGAATCTCATAACATAAATCATGTTTAGCATTTTCTGGCGGTTACATATTATATTAATTTTTCATAATTTCACAAAGAACGGGTCGGCCGCGTAAGACGGGGACCAAATGATTTGGGGAAATACATTTTATATATTTCGTGGAATTTGAATAATATTAAAAGTATTTCAAATATTGTAAGATTTTAAGAATGTTCAAGTATCTGAAATAGCTATGAATGCTTTGGAGATATGTGTAGTTTTGTTTAAATGTAAGTATGTGCTACTACAATGAATTTTGATAATTCTTCGTCACAAACGTAATGTGAGACTGCTAACTAGTTCTGTCGACGTCAGTATAAAATCATCAAATTACTTTAGTTTGTGGATAACATGTGTATAAAGATTGAGGATAAGTGCATAAAACAAATTAATTCATTTTATATATATTGTTAGCATTTAAATATTTTGTGAGGGTATTTGTGATATCGAACTAGTAGTGGAAGTGACGGTTGGGTGTATAAAAAGGGTGCCGTATCTGCCATTCACGTGCATTCGCGTCCAGTCGCGCCCACTCGCGCTCTTTCGGTCTCAGTCCTGACTCTGTTGTAGTCTTATATCTTTGTGCAAGTAATTGTGTTAAATATATTGCTGTAAAATCAGTGTTAGATATTTTTATTTAAACTAAAATCGCTTCAGTTCCTAACAATATATACACACACACACTCACGCCTTTTATCCCCGAAGGGGTAGGCAGAGGCGCAACTAGTGCACCCACTTTTCGCCGTGCGTATTCCGCCCCATGATGTGATAGGGGGCGAGCCTATCGGCATATCGGGCAAGCACGTAAAGCCGTTGGTCCTGCGCCTGATCTCTCTTCGGTCATGTCGAATTGCCGTCTCACCGGACTATGAGAGTTAAAGGAATAGCGAGTGCACCTGTGTATTGCGCACACACTTGTGCACTATAATATCTCCTGCGCACCTGGCTGATCTCCGTTGAGATTGGCCGCCGTGGCCGAAATCGGCTAGGAAGGGATTATATCGGGCAAAAATTCCATACTCCGGGCTGACACTGAATTTAAAACCCAATATCACTTTGCCCGACCCGGGAATCGAACCCAATACCTCAGTCATACCGTAATACAACTACCTATGCCACCGAGGCAGTACCGAGTAATTTATTTTATACGAGATTTTCATCGAAATCCGTTCAGTAGTTTTTGCGTGAAAGAGTAACAAACATCCATACATCCAGACATCCAGACATCCATACTTACAAACTTTCGCATTTATAATATTATTAGTAGGATATTAGTAGGATTAGTAGCATGTATTAAAGATAATTCGCATTTATGGAGATGTCCGCTTTTTGTATGGGTGCTGGGCCTCAAAATCTGAGCAGGCTTAAACTTTATAGATTATTAAAGGGGCAAAATATGAGTCTTGGATCCATTAAAAAATATTTTTAGACCCCTCCATTTAAAACTACCTTTTTTATAAAGTTCATTTTGAGTGTTGTTTTTAAGCAAATTAAAAAGTTACATAAATCACAAAGTCCTCCGACTTTAAAACTATACGATTTATTGTAAAAGGCTAATTTTTCGGAGCTCTGTCCAAATATATATTATAAACTATCTTCGTTAGTTTCTTAGGCCCGTTTTTGGACATGTCCTTTACCCAAAAACCTATAGTCTATTTTTATTTTTCATACTTACCTATTTTTAGATTTTTTCATAGTATCCACAAACAATCTCATGAAGCGGAGTGATCAGACAATATGATTTCGTTGCAGTGTATTATCTATATTCTTGGAGCACAGCATCATGTGAACAATCCCTGCAACGAGCAGACTGCATGCTTAGTAACAGTGACAGACAATTCTTTGACCGAATTATGTGGAGACAACAGCGCATTGGCAGACGAGCGATGTAAGCTATGGTCCTAATCTATGTTATCTAATAGGGTGGGCCATTGCCTCTGATGTATTACTTTACTATTTTCAGAAAAGGATAAAGTAAATCTGACTACCTCGGTGGCGTAGTTGTATTATGGTACGACTTTAATGCTGAGGTCTCGGGTTTGATCTCCGAGTCGGCCAAAGTGATATTAGTATTTTTATTCAATATCAGACCGGAGTCTGGAATTTGTGCTAGAATTTGTTTGCACATAATGGGACGGCATACATACGGGTATAAAAGGCGTCAGTGCATGTGTGATATGTCTATCTTATAAGAAAGTCATTGTATCCAATATATTGGACGAGTAGCCCACACATAAATTTAAAAAGGAAGTGCTCTTTGATTACGCGGTTACTTTTGAACTTCCTCTATTAGTAGTTATGGTAGGTACTTGTAGCCCATCATGTGGTAGAAAGAGAGCCTATCATGGTTCTCGCATTGCATTACTACTTTCACAAAATAAAACATCACGCAGTACAGTAATCTAAACACTTTTGGTACATTATTATAGACGCACCCGTCTGACTTCTCTCTAACTCATACCAACTACAAGCTATACTTATATTTTTAACTCTGTCTTCATGAGCAGGACTACTCCAGAGCGTCCTTTTCACTTACCACATCAAGGTCCCCCGCGGACTCCCGAGTATGACCCGACGTTCGGTTACGAGCCCTACTGGGTGACGGGAGACTGGGTGTTCGAGATTCCGCCCGAAGTGCGAGGCGATATGTGTGGGCAGGTCTGCTCCCCGCATTTCATAAAGTAAGTGGAATTATTTTCTAGATCTTATTAGCCTTTCAGAAGTAGAACAGTACTGCTTGAAGGTGGTATCAGATGTCTTTTGTACCTTAAAGCGTAACCTTACTTCAGCAAATTAGTTTAATAATAGGGAAGTGTTTCTCGAGATGACAGCGTCTCCGGGGCGCCTATAACTTCTTAAAATCCACATGAAATTACTCGTCACTTTCTAGTTATGGCGTTATATGTGGCAGAAGAAGAGACAAAAAGTTCAGCATGGCGCATAAAACATTCAAGAACTTCTGTGAGATGATGAACGAGGATTGCGATGGGAAGGATAGTACGCATTTGCAACATTATTTTTCTATTAATAAGACTGTATTTGCTATAGTCTTGAAGGCAATTTAACAAGTCAGTCGATAGTGAGTGATACGTCACCTCCGATAAATTTTAGTGTGGGTGCACTAGGCCAGCGTGTTGGGACTAAGGCCTTAAGCCTCTCAGTAGTAAAAGAGGCTTGGGCCCAGCAGTGGGACAGTATTTAATACGGGGCTGGTTTCATTATATAATGTATATCAAAATATGGTGTAAAAGACGCGATCTGAAGACATCTATTTAACTTACTTGTAGCAGTTATGGAGGGCATACCGTCTCTCGTAGTTCGACCTTATATTTATTTTTTATATCTGGCAAGGCAAAGTAGTAAATTTAAATGTTACGCGTGGTGAAGTTAAAGAAACTTGATGACTAGCAAAGGACGTTCTAAGGCCTCAATATCACAGACGCGAGGCGTCGGCGCGGCGCGTGTGACGTTGTGTCTCGCCACGCGTAGGGCTATTTTTACACGCTTTATATTAGCTTCACTTGTATGTATGTATGTTTGCATGTTTGTAACCGACTCCTTTGGGCGCGATTTATTTTTAGTGACACCTGTTGTACCATAGTAGAATTACAACTAAACTGGCTACTCTTATGCGTAAAAACATCCTACTTGTCACAAGATGGCGCTTTCGTCTTTAGTGACATCTATTGGACAATAGTAGAACAGAGCTAAAAAATTAAAAATAAATAATAGTTTAAAACAACTAAAAAACACGCTTTATAGAAAATCCAAGTAAAAAATAGAAAATAAATTTGAATTAAGAATAGTGTAAATAAGAAAAAAAATTATTTTATTGTACAAAAAAAGCGTGGGGTGCATGGTGTCAATAGTTATAAATATTGTATTGACAGATAATATGAGTAGAAGTATTATATATCATTTTGATAATATCTTAAAAAGCACCCCACGCTTTTTTTACAATAAATTTTTTTTTTCTTATTTACACTATTCTTAACTCAAATTTATTTTCTGTTTTTTAGTTGGATTTTCTATAAAGCGTGTTTTTTAGTTGTTTTAAACTATTATTTATTCTGTAGAGGTGGCGCGTGCAGCGGCCTGCGTCATCACACGCGTAAACACAAACGTATGACTATGTACGATGTTGCGAGGCGTGAAGAGTGGCGCCGCGCTACACAACGCGCTGCGACCCGTGTCTTCGTACATGAGGCCTCACCCTCGATAAACGCTATAATTATGTCAGACTATCAATTCAATGGGTTCTTCACGTTCCGCTCATACTTCTTCCAGTTTGGTTGATAGCGTACCGCGGCGAATGCCGGCCGAGTATCAAGACGTACCCGACGCAAGGCGTGAGCATCGTCAGCCGTGCCGCGTACTACATGTCTGAGTTCCTGATGCGTAGTCGCCCCACGCGTCACAGAAGTCGCAAGATTAAGAAAGAAAAACCCACCACTACCACCAAAAAGGCTTTATGAATAACTCTTGTTCGATGTGTTTTTCCTCTAATGCTGGCAGAACACTTCGTATTCGTCAAAAAAAATCGTTTTTTGGGTAAAGCAATATTTAATTTGTGTTAACGTACGTTAAGGATGCATTGGCCAAATAACGCAAACATTTGCCAGTGTAGTGCCAGGATAATAAAATATGCGGTGGGCCTAGCTACCAAGTTGTTTTTTTTTAAATGGTTCATAAAACTTTGACACAATTGAGTGTACCTTGAACATTAAAATTTATCGATAAAAATGATCATAATATCCTTATCGCTACCTGTATATTTATCAAATCAAAAACATCCCTTTCTAGCCGATTTCGGCCACGACGGCCAATCTCACCGGAGATCAGCCAGGTACGCAGGAGATATTATAGTGCACAAGTGTGTGCGCAATACACAGGTGCACTCGCTATTCCTTTACTCTCATAGTCCGGTGAGACGGCAATCCGACATGACCGGAGAGAGATCAGGCGCAGGACCAACGGCTTTACGTGCTTTCCGAGGCACGGGGGTATCACACCGCCAACTTCCTGACTCCGAGCTGCGACTGAGTAATTTTTAAGATGGAAAAACCCATTCACAATGTTTTTTTTGGCCCGACCCAGGATTCAAACCCAGGACCTCAGCGCGCAAATTGTACTCGTAACGCGTACGCAATACAACTACGCCACCGAGGCAGTCTGAATTTATCAAATATCCTGGTTTTTGGACAAACATTCTCGTATTTGCCAACCGTCCCTTGCTTTTCATCTAATGCCTGCCAATACTGTGTTATTTATTTCAAACATTATAAATTCGAAAAGATGTGTAGATTTTAGATATAGATGAATCGCTCAACGGATTTGAATGTTTGGCATACAGATACGGATTAATGGATTAATATATAGATTACTTATTTCTAGAAGTAAGTATAACGTTAACCATTTCACGTTGCAACGATGATCGCAATTCAAGGGTCAAAAAGACCTCCAAACAACAGTGAAGTCTACTTACTAAGTTTCACTACCCGCTGTGGTTTACAGAAATGAAAACTTTATTTTAACAATCCTATAGAGGTATTCAGCGCCAGTACTTATAAGTTTTGATAACAAAAACTTAAGTTAATGAAAATATAAGGGTGGGTGTACATTAGCATGTCTTAAGGCGTAATTCCGTAAGCCGGCCAGCTTTTGTAAGAATTATTTGGTATTTTGAATGTTCTTAAAAGTCCATAATCATTGACCACATCGCAAAAGTCGGCAATTGTTTTAAAACAGGTATTATTTTAATGATTCAGGAGTTGCAACTTGTTTCGATGGTTGAAATTTTTACACTATACCGAAGTCACCGGTACGCGTTATCGAGATGGAGAAAATACTGCTTTCAATAACCATACGCAATTATTGCTAGCAATATTCTTTGTGGCGTCCCCGCACACGCGATGATTCTGCCAATGTCGAAATTGCTAGCAATAATCCTCTTTCTGAATATCTGTCAAAAGGCTCGTAAACGTCAACGCGGGCGAGAATTGCCTCACCACAGCGCATGACTGGTTTCAATAATTGCGTACGATTATTGTGAGCAATAATTCATCCATCCAAATGAGACTTTAAGCACTATTGTACAGTCAGCCACAAAATATGCTTAACTAATTCAAAACGTTTGTACACATTAATTTCAACCGTAATATGATTTTTTCTTTATCTAAATAAAAGTAAACCACGTGACATTCATGTTAGTGAAAAAAAACTATTGTTGAAAAGTATAAAAGCAATATAAGACTGACTGTACATTCCAATACTAGGCAAAAAAGGAGCTACATAATGTGAAATATATACGAGCTACGTCTGTTCACAGCCTAATCTAAAATCCTTATTGTTGGTTGTTATTAGTTGCCAATTAAAATAAACTCGCAACTCCTGACGGGCTTGTAATTCTAAATGGATGGGATTAAGAACTTGTTAGAACATTGTTTTACATCGAGATCTTAGATTTTGAGTACTTTAAAGTTAATTGTTTATTTAAAATGAACTGGCAAGAAATTAAATCTGATGGCAATAATTTTTCTTATGTTTGGTTGAGGTGGGAGTTAGATTAAACTAAAATATTACATGTTTTTGTTTGCAGTTCGTTTGCGCGTAAACATGAGAAGTGTGCTTTTATTAAATTCTATTCAAGGGTTTACGTATTGTGGTAGATATTTTTTGTTGGCTCTCTGTCGCCGGCTGCCGTCCCATATTTATCATCAACATACAAGAATTTGCACAATACAAACGAGGTCACACAATTATATTTGGAGACGCAGATTTCCTAGGGGCGGCAAACGAACCAGTAATCCTGTGGGAACATAAAAGATGTCCAAATCAGCAAGTACAGACGGCGAGTAAAAAGAGGTGCGTACAACGTAATTTAATCAGGCTCGTAGTCAGGAGCCTTGGGAGGGAGGTAAGGGTTGAGAGACGAAATTCTTAGTTACAATTTTTTTATGAATTTAGACCACTCCTTTATGATAAGCATATTGTTTTGAATACAAGAGCCATTAAGTTTACTCGTCACTCTGAGACGTTCGATGTTAGGTTTTATAATCAATAACTCTTGGGTGCGAGTCGTCTTCGTCTCATTCAGTCTCATGCAAGGCAAGGCGTTACGGCACTTCACATTTTGCTCTTGAGTTGACAAACATAGTGGAATATTGTCTTCATCACCTATCATTTAAAATTCTGGTTGCTGTTAGTCAGGCGAGAAAGTCGCTCATCATTCATGTCAAAGAAAAAAATATTAAATTTAGGGGTGTTCGCCCTTAACTGCGGGCCTGATTATCAAACGTTTCTAAAAATCCAGAAGAAACGATCAAAGAACGCCAAGTGGTGTAATTTAATATCCACCAGTGATTTAATATCAGTAAGTTTCGTTCATTATAAAACTCGTATACCACGCCGGCGCAGAGGTCACGCTTATTAATTTAACTTTTATTGCTTCGGAATCTGATAATTCTAATTTATTTCCATTGTTATGCTGGAGATCGTCGCGGTCGCCTTCTGCGGTTTGTATTTCGAATATTATAATCGTTTTATTTCTTTGGATTTAGGAATTGAATTAGCAAATTGACAGTAGTGTCAGCTAGGTCTGCTCTATCTCGTCTAGTTTGAACTTCGTGAATTGTTTGTGAAGTGGTTCCATTGTATTGTTTGAGGATGAGTTTGAAGTATGTTTTATCATGAACCTTAAAAGTTAACAGTCTTGACTCCAGAGCTATTTTTGATAAGATAAGATGGCCTTGATCAATGGAATATTTCTATATAAATGTTTCGAAAGGATTGCTAGTGATTTCATGACAAAGTTTAAAATAATGAGTTTTCTTTTTATTTTCACGTATTTTTCAGTATTTTTATGTCATTAATATTTCGGGATTTTAAAATAAATCACTATTCTTACTTTATTCACTGGTAATCATTTCATTGATCTTGTCTGCGGCTTTAATAAGTACTGTTGACTAATAAAATTATTGTTTGGACGTTGCAACTCCGCATATACCCAATTTAAATTTTCATACAATATCCTCTGGTCTTCTTGGAGGTAATACATTACAATGATAACAAAAATATCGCGCAACCACAATGTTATGTTGTTTATGTTTCCTTAAACTTGTAGGAAACACACGTATTTTACAGAATTTCGCATAACTTTAAATGTATTCGTTGACAGAATTATTGTAGTAGTTGTACCCACTTTAACAAGAGTTTACGTCCTTGGCTTAAGTTTTACAACGTGCAAATTCACATTTCTACTTTTGGTAGTGTTAACCGAATTTAAAAAATCAATTTGATTTTTCTTTGACTAACCAACCATTATATTTTTGATTACCTACTGATTATCGTCGACCATAAAACATATTATGCCACTGCTTTACACACAAGATAATTATTGTTCGTTCCGAGAAGGATATCGTCGGGGATAGTGCAATACCACGTAACAATCTCCGATAAATACTACAAAAGTGACGAAAAAAGACAAATTGAGATACATAGCTACAATGCAAAATAAACAGTGACACTTTCAAGTTTACTGGTGGTAGGTCTCTTATATGTAAGAGTCCGTCTGGGTGGTTACCACCGCAATGTCTGTTTCTACTGCCAAGCAGCAGTATTCATGCACTGTTGTGTTTCGGTTTAAAGGACATTTTAGCCAGTGTAACTACTGGACATAATGAGACTTATCAACTTATGTCTCAGGATGACGAGCGCAGTGGAATGTCACACAGTACTTTGTAACTTAAGGTGCTGGTTGGTGTTGCTACTGTTTATGGGTGCTCGTATCGCTTACTATCACGCGAACGGCATGCTCGTCTCGACATTCAACGCCATAAAATATCTCAAAACTTTTGTTACTTACGCGATATTGTGAAGTGGCCGATAACCTTGTTGGGAATGGAACGGTCTGCAGAGACAATGTCCGGAGGTTCAAAACCTAAGGCACACACCTCTGACTTTTCGATGTTACGTGTGTATTGTTTATAAATTATCGTTCATTTTAACGGTGAAGGAAAACATCTTGAGGAGACCTACATACGAATTCTCCATAAGAATTTCGAGGGTGTGTGAAGTTTGCTAACCCGCACTAGGCCAGCATGGTGGACTAAGGCCCTTAACCCTCTCTGTAGTAGAGGAGGCCCGTGCTCAGCAGTGGGCAGTACATATAATACAAGGCTGATTGGATTGCATTGTATTGCATGCGATATTGAGTACTAGCTCTTGCTCGCGGCTCCGCCCGCGTGTGATAGTTTTTCCGGGATAAAAGTCCCGCTTTATATTTTCCCAGGATAAAAAGTACCGTACGTTACTCGCTGATAATGTAGCTTTATATATCGGTACTGTAGTTTTTGATTTTATCCATAGTAAACAAACAAAAATTCAAATTTCTCTTCAAAATCCTCTTTATAATATTAGTACCTATAGATAAACCAATTGTGATGAAATTTGACAGGAAATTTCCATCAGGGGAGAGCCTAGTCTCCACTGACGGATCGACATGTTTTATATGTTATATCATATGCATTGATGTATTAAAAACCCATCATATGCTTACAGGAATCACACATGAAAATTTAAAACAGCTTTATCGGTTTCATTATTTTGATTAATGTTGAACTGTAAACACGAATGAGGTTATTTTTATATAAGTACTTAATAATGCGATGAAAGAAAACCCGAAATACAGCGTGGGTGTAGGTAGGTGTGTATTATTTTGTACTAGCTTTTGCTCGCGGCTTAATCCACGTGAAAGCGTTTTTCCAGGATAAAAGTCCCGATTTTTATTTACCCGGGATAAAAAGTAGCCTATGTGTTTAGTGATTTTGGAGATGTGCATTAGCAAACAAATAGAAAGAATTTAAAAAAATCGCGGTATTGTGTTCCAGTACCTACTCTTCTTTAGTCACCCCCGTTCTTTTTTATCACGTTTCTTAAACACACACACATACACATCGGCTATACACATATTTATTGAAATTATTATCTAACGTAGTAAATATTTGTTTCAGCACAATGGACTCTGATCATCGTGTGGCGCGCGTCCGCTGAACCGACGAAGCCCCCTACTACCGTAATGTAACCGCTTTGTCTGAGCGTAAATTAACAACTAAAATTGTAACATCGATCTGAATTAATTAATTAACAACCTTAAATTAAATTATTTGATATCGTTGATCGGTTCTAATTAATAAACATGTGAAGCTAGCATATTATATACCTTGAGCACTGATGGGTTTATTGCTAATACTGCTAAACCAACCTAGATAATGAAATCTATTATTTTAGTGCATTGAGGTCCACGGAGTGCTGAGAAATTGCTTTTCGGATGAGGCTGGGTTACAGTGATTGGTTAATGCGCTGCTTAGTATTTTATATAAACAGATCACGGGATACGAGCATTCAGTGCTAGTATCCCCAAAGCACTAACGTCTCCAAGAGCTCCAAATTATTTATTACAATCTGAGCCCTATAATAACCAGTTACCTCCTTTTGCTGAATGACTATTTGTTTCAGGGACTTTATATACAAAGATGACGAGGATTACTACAATCCTAATGAAGGTTACGAGCCGTATTGGCCGGACAGTGAGTGGGTTTTCGAACTGCCCAGGGACCGAGACATGAACGCCTCTACCACCAAGTGGCCGCTGGTGTGTGGTGAAGAATGCATCTATCTTTATACCAGGTTGCACTTCTGCTATTGTCATGAACCTGTTCTATTCTTATCGAGTGCCTCGATGGCGTAGTTCTATTCGACACTGCTCTAAGATGCCGGGTCGGACAAAGTGATATTGGGTTTTTCTGCTCACTAGTCACTACCGGCCCGAAGTCTGGGAGCTATGGATGACTGTGCGCGATAAGGCAATAGGCTCGCACCCTAACCCATCATGAAACGAGACACACATTTCGAAACCAGTGCCCTGATTGCACGACTAGCTACCCTTTTGGGGATAAAAGGGTGATGTGTCTTTGTTTGTTCTATTCTTCGTATATCAATTTTACATAAAATATGACGTGAAATCTCGGCTAGAAAGCTACCATTTACTTCAAAGTTCAAACGAGTACGAAGATATTGTATTGATGTGTTTTTAGTAAGATTTATTTAGGCCCTACAATTTTCGTTCTTCCCTCAATTTCCTTCCGAGTAAAATATGTGTATTTTTGATCGAAATTCACACAATTTGTTATTTCTCGAGTTATGAATATCTGGAACTTTACTGTTCACAATATAAGTAATAAAAAAACATTCCTTTGCCATGTTTATGGCAGTAAATAGGGCTTATAATTCTTTTATATGCTTGGAATTGGTATCCAGAATCGGCAAGGTGTGCGCGCACGTGTCAGATGACGTCACGTACTATGGCTGCGAAGATAAACACTGCTCCGGCTGGTACGTGGATGACCTCACCGGCGGCTTCAAGACCTTCGACACTTATTGTAACTTTCTCGACGCACAGTGCAGGAGCAAGCTCCATTCCAGTAATAGTCCTATCCATTATATTAAAACTATCAGTCTTGTACCTATATTACCAGCATGGTCCTCTTGCACTATAGTAAGGGACTTAGCTTTTCATGTTAGTTGATAATATGGGTAAGCAGACTGCACATACTTAATAATTTTCAAATACGCTGGTTTAATTACGAGATTGTTATAAACACGTCAAAAGCCATTTATTAACAATAAACGAAGCGGCGATAGCCTAGTTGGGAGTGGAACGGACTGCCGAGACGAATGGCCGCAGGTTCAAAACCCAAGGGTCTGAATTTTCTAAAAAGTTATGTGTGAATTCTTTGTGAATTATCGCTCGCTTTAACGGTGAAGGAAAAACCTGCCACTCAGATCTAAGAGCACTGCAAAAAGCCCCCTGCACCTGAAGTAAGTGGAATGAGTTCCAGATAAAGTGTCGACCGATGAGAGATTACTTCTCGCCAGTCGACAAAATTATGCCGACCTGTTTGAACCTGCTATACACAGGCTGATCCCGACCCTATGAACACCTCGGTCTCTTCCAGGGCTGATCTTCGTCCATGTGGGGGAGTGCCTGCCGAAACAGGACCTGTGGTACAAGCCGCTGTTCACCGATAGCCAACCAGTCAGCAGGTTAAAGAGTTACATGTCATCGCTTTCCTCAGTGCTAGCGAATATCACGGCTACACCTTTTGGATGATGATTTTTTTACTGTGTATTTTTTAGCTTAAGGATAATATAGAAATGCATTTTATTTATTTCTTACCTACTGGATTCTATTCTGATTGGATTCATAATATTAGCGCCCAATTTATAATAAAATCGCTTTATGGTTACCGTTTAATTTTACCTTAAATTTTCTACGAGAGATTGGGCGTCTAAAAGATAATTTCGTACGAGGATAATTTGATAAGGTCGTAATTCTAATTTATACGAAAACAGTTACTTGCATGCGATAATAGAACAAAAAATCGTTTTACTTAACACTTGCAGCTATACTAAGGCCATCTGGTATATTACAAGTAGGTATACCATTAAGAATTTTTAGGGATGCGCCCTACCTGGATGCAGTCCCAGAGACAGCTCATATAATGTAAATAGTAGGTATTTAGTAAATGTTAGACTGTTCACATCGTTTAAACTAGAACCGCAGCGATGCTCGACAAAAAGTGTTACTGTAACTTAAAGTTCCAGTAGTATTGTTCATGTTGATTTTAGAACTCGCTAATTACCTGCTTGTTTCGAATTAACTTCGTGACAGAACTCTATTGAACTGGCGTTTAGTTTTTAGTTTTTAAAGTCAAATGGGTACGGTACGTTAAATAGAAGTTAATTGGATTAAAATGTTCTTGTGTGTATTACTTAGTTGTATTGACAGATTTTTTTATCAAAAGCTTGATTATCAAAATATATTACCCTGTACGGTGGACATACGACTTGATAAAGGTCGCAAGAACACCCTAGATGCACGCTTTTGGTAAGTCTGACTGGAAGTCTTTACAGCAGGCCTAAGTTCAGAAGTGGATTTCATGATTATGATGACCCTTGGTTGTTTGTAAAATTTTATTACATTTGAACGCGTCTCCTCGGCTCATTAGTACGGACTACGGACAGATTGACGACATGGCCGTCGGGCATTGGCAGCTATCATCGCGCTTCTCTTTACAAGCCTTATTTACATAATATTTCAGTCAGAATTACCTTTCACACCACGCTAGCAACTTTTAGGATGGTATTATGACAAACTTGGATTTCGTAGATTTCGATTATACCCTGAGATTGTTCACCTCTGGCCCTTGGATTTAAACAGATGTAGCCTAGTAGCAAATGGTAATCAAAGCACTTCCATTATTTCTACGGTTTATTAAAAAAACGCATTTAAATTGGTCCATTCGTTTCGGGGCTAGGATGCCACAGACAAACGGTTACCTATACACCTTAAAATTATAACACCCCTATTTTTGCGTAGGCGGTAAAAAAAAATTGTTTTTATTCGGGCACTACCAAGTGACTGCACCTCACCTGATGGTAAGCGCGATGCCGTCCAGATAGAGTATCGAATGGCAGCATCTCATGCCACTCGAAACAGCCATGCCAGCCTAATGAGCTGCTTTTTCACGCTACGGCGGAAGGACCCAGGATTATGTAAATTATTCCAAAGGCTGATGGTGCGACAACGAAAAGATTTGGCGATCCTATTGGTTCGGACCGAGATGGTTTTAACCATCAAGCTGGTTGTGGCTTCGCATGCCAGCAGCTCAAGGAACCTCGTGTAGAAATGAGGTCCAGAATCCGGTTGAGCTCAATGACAAGATCATTGCGCCTGCTCACAGTGTCCACCCGCAAACCAGGGAGCTCATAGCAGTATCGCCTATGAAGCGTGCTGTCGTTTGCATAATAATGAATGTTGCCAAGCGATAACATATTATTGATATGCAGAAGAAAAGAGGTGGGTGACAGCACCGAGCCTTGTGGAACTCCGGCATTTACTGTCAGGAGCTTCGAAGCGTGCCCATAAATGACGACACGCATTCTACGCCCATGCAGAAAGCCAGAAATCCACGCACACACGTATGACAACGAGACAAAATTACATTACGTAATAAATGATTTATCGGTTATTTAGTGAACATACACTGACGCAAATGCTCCAATTGGCGATATTGTCAATCTTTCGATGTCTACCAATTCTTCGTTCTCGAAATAAATATTTTTGATTCCATTTGAGGGGGAATAACATAATGTATTTTTTCAGTCGCGTGTCTTTTTATTATTTTTCTGTAACAGTTTAGTGTTTCTCGTAAACCGTTTGCCCGCTTTTGGTTGAAAGGACGAGCCGGTGTTTCTGAAACGATTTGTCGAGTGTTGACTTGACACAGTTTTGTTTTTACTTTGATGTCACACTCACATTGCAGTTAACATAAACTGCCTTTCCTCGTAGTTGAGACGAGAAACTACGATCTGTTTATATGATTCTATGCATTTCATAGATATCTATTGCTTTATCATTCATGAGCGATAGCGATGGTAATACTTCATCCGCAGATGACTCATGACGCTCGTTCGCTCGTCCAAAATTTCCTATAAAAACTGTTTACACCTGCCAATAATGCCTTGACTAAGTTATGAAACTACTTCCCTCCGAAGTGACAAATATCCGTTCAATATATTAAAATCATGCCAACGTAACAGAAAAAGCCAAAAGTGAGTATCCTAATAAATTCAGGTGGAGTGTTGTGTGGTGACAGACGATACGGGTCCGGCGGATACGTGGACGGGGAGAGGGGGAGAGGGTCTGACGAATATTAATGGCGCCCCACCCCTCCCATTTGTGAACTGTTCCAACTCGAAATCACTTGAGATATTTTGCAAATCGTTCGGGAAACTGTATGGTGGACATATTTCAAAAGGTTTGTTTTATAAGCAAGGAATTGGATGTGTATCCTGACAGAGATGTTGTATTTAAATCTTTGATTGATTTTATAATGTAATTATGAAAGAAAATTCTATTAACTCTGATTTGATTTAAGTATTATCAAAGAAAACTTACGCAGCAAAGATGTAGCCAATTTTGTGTTTTTGTATTTTTTATTTTAGTCAAGGGATTCATCCATAACTACTCTAGCGTTGTGGGCGTTTATGGTTGCAAATAATCATTTTTTTGTATCAGGTCGTCCTATTTACAGAAATATACCCATAGCAGATACATCTTGAGTGGAGACCACTCACTGGCAAGCGCAGCGTCGTCCGTCCACCTGCAAGGTGGACGGACGACTTGATAAAGGTCGCAGGAACACGCTGGGTGCGGGCCGCTTTTGACAGGTCCGTCTGGAAATCTTTGGGGGAGGCCTATGTTCAGCAGTGGACGTCATGTGGCTGATGATGATGATGATCCATAGCATCATGCCTTGCATGCCATGCATGCCCCTTTTCAGGGGTAGGCAGAGCTGTATGTTGTATCCCATGTAAAAGAGGACGGGCCTATTGCCATTTACCGGGCAACTTTCCAAAATCCGGGCTGATACAGAGTAGTAAAACCCATATCACTTTGCCCGACCCGGGATTCGAACCCAAGACCTCAGCGCTGCACTCGTCCCGTAACACAACTACGCCGCCGAGGCAGTCGTCCTATTTCTTTGTCGTTTTACTGCTACAAAAAAATAAAGGCACAATAAACAAGATGTAATTAAAATAGAAGTAGATACTCAGTAATACTCAATTTCTCTGTTACCTTTAACGGGACTAAGGCAACAAACGTGGAGTAAAATAGAATAATATTGATTCCACGAAAATGAATTTTATTCAAAAACTGTCTTATTATGTAGGTGGTATAGATTCAAGCCTTGGTAACAATAACTGAAGTGGTTGTATAATAATAGTAGCTTGTGCTTGGGACTTTCCCCGCTAACCATAAAATAATTATTTATTTGTAAAAAATCCAAGCGTGCATTTTCCAAAACGAAAAGTAGCATAGCATAAATACTCTATCTTAAACCAGGATGTATGTTTGTCAAATTTGATCCAAACCTCGCATAATTGGTTAATAAACATCCAAACATGCTTTGATTAATTATATACCTAGAGCGACACTGAACGTTTGAAACGCGTCGAAAAAAATAGAGGCGAACTGTTCCCCACTAAATGAGTTCGAGTGAATGAATTTTTGTTGTTTTTTATGGATATCATTTTCTCCCCGTTTTAATAGAAACCATCTAATAACTGGTATCATTATGCGCGCACACAAGGATACGCAGAATGATGCCAGCGATAGCGTATGACACAACTGTCACGCATACCTACTAGCTTAAGAAAAGTTGGCTTGTTTGTTTTAGTTTCTTTGCAGCGCGTCACTCTATCTAGGTATATAATTAATCAAAGCTAACAGTTTATAAATTTTCACATTAATTAAGACCTATGAATAGTGGGATTAGTAGGATAGTAAAATAACCGGAAATTAGTGTCGAATTGGCTTACGTAAAACTATTCTACAGAGAAACTCTTTCTTTATTTATTTTAGATGTAAGGTACCTACTCTTGAGAGGTTAGAATTCTTCTGGTGACGTTCTCAATATTTGAAATAATCATATCATGACGATTTTAATCCAAAATATTGTGGACATAATAAACTTCGAATGTCTTATTAAAACAAGGAAAACCGGAATGCTCGTATAGAAACAAAACAATACTTATGAATAATAGCACATTTTGATGGGTGTCTGTGGGTAGACAGTAAAGATGAATTAATTAACTCAGAACAAAGCCAAGGCCGATGCGAAAAAGTTTAGCAAATACGAAAACTATATTATTCACTGTCCTTGTGTCGTCCATTTGTCATATCATAAGGAAGCAGGGGATGACGCGCCAAATTCTATAAAAGTCAGTGGCGCCATGGCAATTTTATTTTTATTGTGTTTTATCTATACCGAATAGTTTTATATTTTATAAATTTTGTATTAAGGTTTTCAAATGCGTGATTCTATTTCGAGCACATGTGCCTTTCTGCTTGCTTGAAGGACATGCTACTACGTAATTGCAGTTCAAGGCATCCAATGTGTCAGGTTGACAAGATCAGTATAGTAAAATGATTCATAATTCAAAGTTCTACGTGCTTAGTGATGCTACTGTTAATAGACAGCCATAACAATTACCACACCTAACTGATCAACAAGCTAGACTTTAATTTGTTTAAAGAGGTAACCATGAGAGGCAGTCTGTTTCCCACCAATTTATTACCGTTTCAAAGCGTGTAATCAGTTGATGTACTGTGTTTCTCCAGGTATATCCCTACTTAGTATTCTGAAGATCCGTTTCATTATATTTTAATTTGCTGTTTTCGAGCGCGTGTACATTTTTCCGCAAACGAATTTATATGGAGTGGATGATTCATAAATCTCAAATTTGTTTTCCTACCTCCCTCACTATAGCCAGGATTTAGTTTTTGAATGGATGACAAAAAAAAAAGTAGTTAGGTGTTCTTTTGATATACATACACGTGGATACGTTTAAAATGTGTAAAAAATGAAAAAAAATGTAGATACTCATTTTTAATTATTGAGAGAACAAATACCTGTGTAGCTTGCTGACTGACCTTCAGGTGTATAAACTAACAAGAAGCTATGGATAGTTCGGGAAGTTTACTCCCTCTTAAAAATTTGATAGCCATATTGTTAGGTACTGCATCGCAAAGGAATCCCAATCAAGAAAAATTAACTTATTTTTAACATTCAAGAAATAAAAGTGCTTCAATCCTTTGTCTTGCGTTTCCCATCTTCATGATGGTTCAATGTTAAGTTTCATTGGGTATCAATCAGCGTAATTCCACGTGGGTGATTTCCCGCGCTAAATAATAGCCGCCATACATTTCCTCTTTATCTGCCGAGCGGCGTCCATGATTGACGGCTTCGTCTTACGCGGGTTTGAGAACCTGAGATTTGTATTCATTTATTAACATTTTTATATTGGCGGTTCATTTGATAAATAGAATTATGTGTTTTGTGTTGTTGGTGAGCAATGAAATGGGTTTTTTGTTGTGAAAATAACTTTTACAAAGATTTGAAGACCCGATCTAAAAAAATTAAAGAACCTGTTTTCTGCCTGCCGACCATTTTAAATACTAGACATTCACGCAGTTATCTCTGGTCACCGAGTCCGGCAATATACCTTATATTATATAGTAAATATGTACTGATATATACTTACATCCGGCCATTCACAATTTTTTTCCAGAATAATTAATTCTTGTCTATAATTCAAACGATGACTGCCTCGGTGGCGTAGTTGTATTACGGTACGACTGCAAGGCTGAGGTCTCGGGTTCGATCCTCGGGTCGGGAAAAGTGAAATTGGGTTATTCTATTCAGTATAAGCCCGGAGTCTGGAATTTGTACCCGATATGGCGATAGGCTCGCCCCCTATCACATCGTGGGACAGAATACGCACGGCGAAAAGTGGGTGCACTAGTTGCGCATCTGTCTACCATTTCCGGGATAATAGGCGTGTGTGTGTCTGTGTGTGTATATAATTCACACGATACAAAATTATTCATTTTCTTTGTACCATTTTTTAGCTTTTTGTGTAAATCCCGTGCACAATGCGTGCGGTACAAAAGTATCCACTTAACCCTGTTAAGGGTCCCCATTGTCCGGTAAGAAATGACACGGACCTCCACGCACATTACGTACGAAAGAGGTCGGATGGGGGCAAAAAAACGCGCAAATTGAATATAGACCCTGACATGCTTTATGGTTGAAATCTGTTTTCTTCATTGTTTAGTTATTACAGGTATTTTGAACGATTAATAGTTTTTTTGTTATACGTACTTAGTTACAATATGCAACACACGGACTTCCGTACCATTGAGATAATTACCTACTTAAGAAATATTTTCAGATAAAAATTATACCTACAATATACCTCCATGTAGACAATACAAGTTTGACAAAGTCCGTATTATTATGTAAGTTTGTTTTGAATATGGTATCATCGGCAATTATTCTTAAAAAACAATAACAACCTTGATCCCGAATTACAATAACATATTTATATACAGAAGATAAAACAATAAAAAATCTTATGACATAAATGTTGACGTAAAATTTTAAAATAAGCCATTTTCTATACTGACCAGTTTACAAAAATATTGGCTCACACAATATGACGTCACCGCCTCTCACCGACAAGCTCGCAGTTTCGTGTGTTTTTCACATAAGTTGCTTTTGATGATGTTCCAACCATATTCCAAAACATTATGTATGTCCGCAAAAATCTAGATAGCTTTATAAAAATCAGTGACATACATTGTATAAATACAAGGAACAAAAACAAACTTGCAGTTCCAAAGTTTAGACTGAGTAAAACAAGTAATTCGTTTATGGGCAACTGCATTAAATTCTATAATAAGCTTCCTTCTGAAGTAATAAATCTGCCTGAAATCCAATTTAAGCCTTACGTTAAACGTGTATTGATTTCTAGAGGCTACTATAAAGTGACAGACTATTTAAATGATAAGGATATTTGGAATCAGTCCTGCCGGCACAGCACCAAGGCACTGAGCATTCACATTGAACGCCTATGAAAAAAATATATTTTAATATGACATTTATATGGCTATGTCCATAATATTATATTTTTTTTTTTTTTTTTTTTTTTTGACATTTAAGTTCAATTTTTTTAGACATTTTGACATTGTTTAATTATAGTGACGACCGATCTATAGGTATCTATTACTATTAATGATTTGTAAACGTGGGTTAATGCATCATGAACGCCAATATATTTCTATTTGGTTGCTTCCAAATAGTATTTTATTTATATCTTAGGGCTACATCCATGCATACATTAACCTGTGTAATAATAATACTGTCAAATATACATTTGAAAAACAATGAAGAAAATCATGACAATTGATGACGAAAAAATTAAGCCCGGAGTTTCTTTCTGCCTTTCTTCTTCGGGTCGTCATCGCTTAGGTAGCTAGTGAAAGGCTGGTAGGTTAGCTAGGCTAGGACCTTTTTATCCTCGCCGGCGAGGACCGTGGCGTTTCCTTTCCTCGTAATGTAAAGATACTCCTTCCCTTTCTTTTATATCAGCTCCACTTCTCCTTACCTAGCCCTATTCCCGTCCCCAATGTCCGTGTCCTCTGTACCTATCAGCCCGTGCTGGTTGTTCATTATTTAATCTAGGTACTTTAAATTATTTAATTGGTATATGTACCTTTGTTATTGTCTCTACCTTGTCATGACTTGTCATAAGTGCTTTTTTATAAGCCTACTTGATCAATAAATGATTTTATTTTATTTTTTACTGTACCATCATCTGAACTATCAGCACCACCACCATAATTATAAAGTCTCTGGTGAGTGTTATAATCAAATACAGTCAAAACCGGTTAAAACTTTGAAGGGACCGTCAAACCTGGACGTTATGTCCAATAGGCGTTCTAAGCGATACAAATTTTTATATCGGTGCATACTTGCCGGTGCCGTGCCGATGTCGTTATGCCCGGTTTATACTGTAGTAGCAATAGAATCAACGGAGATATAATACTATAAAGGCATTTACAAATGTAGGTACGTCCTACAAGAGACAATTTGTAAAATGACGAATAATACTATTCGCTGACAGCATAGTATTCAATCCATCATCTCGTAATTCATTAATCAGTTAACGAATAAACACCAAATGAAGTGAATGAACATTAAAAATGACTCGCTTGACCGAAGAACAGAAACAATTTTATAAAGACAATGGGTACATAGTGATTAAGAATGTGCTGACTGATGAAGAGTTGGCAGCGATCACCGAGCAGTATGACAATTTATTCAGGAGGAAGAACCAGGACAAGATGGAGAGCTCATGGGTGGGCAGTGACGCGAACGATCGGAAGAACGACGGAGAAATGACCGTAAGCAGATAACCTATTTACTGCCAATACTAGAAATGTTTATTACAAAAAAATGGATGAACTTTTAAACGGTTTTAGATGAATTTTGGTACACAGAAGATTATGTCCTGGATTAGCATATCTATATACAATAAAAGCGAAAGGTCACTCACTCATCACGAAATCTCAGAAACTACAAGTGCTAGGAGTCTCAAATTTTGGATAGGGGTTATTTTTAAAACGTAGGTGCTTACTAAGGCGGAATTTTGCGAAATTCAATCCCCAAGGGGGTAAAAAAGGATGGCAAAGTTTGTTCGCAATAAACTCAAAAACTACCGAACGGATTTCGATCAAATTTAGTATGGAGATAGTTCGAGACCCTGGGAAGGTTTTAGGCTACTTTTTATCCCGGGAAAATGTATAGCGGGACTTTTATCCAGGAAAAACTCTTTCGTTCGGACGAAGCCGCGGGCAAACGTAAGTATTAATATAATTACGTAAGAAACTGCCAGTAATATAATAACATAATTTTGTCATGTTATTTTAATCCAGGTAAAAGGAATCCACAACCTGCAGTACCATCATGCGGTGTTCTCCAAGTTCCTGTTCAACGAGAATCTGCTGGACGCTCTAGAGGACGTGATGGGGACGGAAAATATCGTGCTGCATCACACCAAGTGTCACTACAAACCGCCGGAGAAAGGTGCTGCTTACCCTATGCATCAGGTAGATCCTACAGGTCCAGCAAAATAAATTGTGAATGTTAAAAGGAACAAAACCAATTTCTAACAAATGACTTCCCATTTTGTATCTAGGACTTAGTTGGTATCAAAGAGAATCGTGGGCATTACAGCTATTACGTAATTAGGTATATTAACTAACTCAGTATACATTTATTTATTTATACTACATATATACAAAATAATTACAGATATACTAAAGCGGTGTAGTACAAAGTTACTTGCTAATTGCTATTGACCTCAATATACCAGTGGGTCACTTCTGTGAATTCCTGCAGGTTGCAGATAAATATATCCACGTTCTCGGAAATAACATTGAGCAATTGCATGGCCCGCGACAAACGCGCAAAGCTAAGCACATGCAATTTCAATCTCACATTAGATGTTCTTGATGTACAAGTAAATTTCAAGTTTATTATTTATATTTTTATTATGGGCATGTTGTAGAAATTGAAAATCAAATCAACGCAGACCGCAACGGACTGAATTTCCAAAATTCTGACCGCAATGCCGAAAATCCTATGGTGTTACAACCACCCTCTGCCGCGTATTTCGCATAATATAATTACCTTTATGAATATAAGTTACTAAAGTCCTTACACAAACATTAAATCTAAGTTAGTCCGAAAAGTTATAGATTTTTTTGAAAACTGTGATTCCCTGCATCCTTTTTCGCCGATTATTTTCAGGACTACCATTACTTCCCCTATGAGAAGAATTCCATGGTCGCTGCGTTTCTGCACTTGGATGCGGCTAATCTTGAAAACGGTGGATTAGTGATATATCCAGGGTCACACAAGTTGGGACCTCAGGAAGATATCGGCGCTAAGGAAGGGAACTTTCATTATGTTGACCAGGTAATACTTTAGAAATAGAAATACACCTAACATAAGGTCATGCACATTTTTTAGGAACCTATTACAAAGTATGACTGTTTTTTTACAATAGTTAGATCCAAACGAATTATTTGAATTTATAGACATTCGTGATGCTACAATCAGGCGAGTGATGCGCGTCTCGTTTCTCAATTTAATAAAAATACAAAAGAAATTGTACATTTAAGAGCATTACGCTCAAACCTCATAGGGAAATCCGCAGAAAACTAGTTCCACGTAAAAGATCACGAAGGGTATAAAACAAGACACGCAATAACAAAACCCTGTCTATCCACCCTGACAGGAGCCGCCGTGAGGATACGCGTGATCCAGCCTTTATTAGTCCGCTGGGTTTTCGTACGTTTTCCTCGTACGTTTTTGATTTTATTTTCCTTGTTCATTACGATATATAATATACAGCGATTGATGTTTCAAAGTAAATATCTTGATTTGGGCGGGATGTTGACATGTGCTAGCGCTTTAATCAACCAAACAGGATCGGGTGGGTACATATCACGTTTGTTATTATAGGGGTAGGTAGAGATTGTGGACGAACTTTTTTTTAAAACTCAATTATGTGATTTGCAATTCGTTTGATTGTAATCAGTTTTTGTCACTTAGAATTTTTTATTATGAAATATTGATTAAACAAAGACAAGTTTTGGTGGCAGAAATAAAAAAAGCGCTGTTATCTACTTATTTACCCAAATTGACTCTGGCGTCTAAGAGATCTAAGGTTGTATTATTGAAATATTATTTTATAAGTTAGTGATGTCCCATCATTGGCGAAGCAATTTTGGTAATATATTAAAACTGTAATTTATAGCACGTAAGCTTTTGGATGTCTGATTAAATAAAAAAAAACCCAATTTTGCTATAAATTCCAGAAAAAGTTTCCAATAGAAGGCGCAACCCCAGTGATCGCAGAGCGTGGAGACGTGGTTATCTTCTCCTACCTTCTCGTCCACGGCAGCCCTCCCAACTTGTCTACTAGGCCGAGGCGGATGATGTTGCTGCAAGCCGCGGCTGCTGATGACCAGCCCATAGGCCAGCAGCTACTTAGACCTGGCCAGGGCTGGCTACTCCGAGGAGTGAATGTCGACCGAGATGCCAGTATATCTAAGAGATTTGAATAAAGATCTTTAAAAATTTGTTATTTTCTTCTTTTTTTTTTTTTTTTTTTTTTTTATTGCATTGAATGACGAGACGAGCATGCCGTTCGCCTGATGGTAAGCGATACGACCACCCATAAACAGTAGCAACACCATCCAGCACCTTGACTTACAAAGTACTGTGTGGCATTCCACTGCGCTCGTCATCCTGAGACATAAGATGTTAAGTCTCATTATGTCCAGTAGTTATACTGGCTACAATATCCTTCAAACCGAAACACAACAGTGCATGCACACTGTTGCTTGGCGGTAGAAATAGACATTGCGGTGGTACCCACCCAGACGGCCACTTACATAATGAGAGACCTACCACCACCTTCTTTCTTCATTTAGATATTTTTTTTATAGCTGAAGGGTACTAGATGATTTGATTGGCTGATGGTATAATGTTACCCATAAACCACCGTAATACCAATAAACAGAGTAGGTATCTGTATACCTCACCCTAAGACCATACCCTGAGATAGAACTCTACGACAATGTAGACCTGTGTCTACATTGTCGTAGAGGTTCTGTCACCTACCGCTAACTAAAAACATTGCCAATACAAGAAATATACTGAGTGACCGTGAGGCTACAGTTAAATTAGCAGGTACCTACTTGGTATCTATTTATTTATTTATAAGGTTCTCCAGCAGATTATACATTGAGTTTACACAGGTGTTGTATAACAATCGTCATATTCTGATGCACAACCAACTTAAAGGAGTAAATATTATGTACCTAATGACTAATGTGTAATCTTTTAAATTATACACCTATAATGATGAAACATCTAAAACCAGAAAGTAGATAAAAGAAAAAAAGGGATGAACTTAATAAACAAACGGTAAGTATTTGATATTTGTGTTGGTACCTAATGTGTCAATATTGAAGAGGAAGACTACATTTATAAATGTAAAACTACAATTGCTTCCGTCTTTCTTAGATAGAACTACAAGAACCACACGGGTACGTGGTTTGTGCAACAGCGTAAAAACTGCTGAACACTGAGTTTAAGCACGATTTAATTGCATGCATAGATAGTGTAACATAATTAACTGCGGCGGTTCGGAGAAAAGCGCTACTGTGTACAGAACCAACCCACTGCACTGTCTTAAGGAACTCTATTCTACACGCGACTGAAATCAAGATTTATAATGCATTTCCCATAGGTAATGTTAAATTTTATGCAAATTCAACAAATTATTGAAATGAAAAATCCATAATAGGTACTTAGGTAAATCCAATGAGATTGTAACCACTAAGTTAAGGTAAATCGTAATTCAAGAAAGAAATGTAAACTAATAAGTAATAGGTAACCATCACTGTCAAAGTGACATTATAATTATAATTTGAGAAATCTAAAAAAATCTGCATATTTTATATTTTTTGTTAATTATTAAATTTAATAATCCACATGTATTTGCAAATAAAATTAAGTATAAGTTTAACCAAGATAAGCTATAAAATATTGATAAAATCCTCCCAGACAGTTTCGGCCACGGCGGCCAATCTCAACGGAGATCAGCCAGGTACGCAGGAGATATTATACTGCACAAGTGTGTGGACCTCAGCGCGCAAATCGTACTCGTAACGCGTACACAATACAACTACGCCACCGAGGCAGTCTTTTTTAGGGTTTTTGGACGTCTTAAAATATTTTTTGGATTAGCAATATCTGTGCTTGCGTTTGATTTACTTTGTTGACTGTGTTCGAGAAAATAACAAAGCCGGGTAGTTTAAAATAAATACCTAAACAAAACAAATGGACGGGAGAGCGTTCGTTTGAAGTTAATTTAATAAATACTCGCTTCATATATCTATCTTCATATTCTATAAAAGAAAATCTATTTTGACCGATGTGATTAAATACGTGCGTATACGCATGACTTTCGTAGAGTCTGCGAGCTTAGGAGTGTCGGGAAGTTTGACATTATTTTCGTGTTCTTATGACTGATTATTGAACAAAACGTATACGAATTGTGTTCGTATAGATTTAATCCTTACAGCCTAGTCGCAACATGAATGGGCTGACAAGGCAGGCAACTGCAGGCGTTCGCTAATTATTCGCCGCCTCCGGGTACCAGCAAGATGTCGGCGTATTGTGCAAATATTTGGACCGAAAACATGTTCTACACGTACAGCAGCTTCACTCACGATAGACACTTACAATTTGTGGGTATGTAAGGCATCTGTTAATTATGTTGATTTCAGCTTTTGCTCTGTGAATAAAGTTCTATGTATTTTTATAAAGGTAGGTATGTACCTAAGTGAATAAAGAGTCGAGTTGTCGATGGCCCCTAGACACTCGCTCGCTACATTCAAAACTTTGAATTTTGAATTCGATGCACTGCTCCATTGTTATTTGTATATGAGTCCCTAATCTATACTTTATCTATAATAATAATGTTATAAAGCTCAAGAGTTTGTTTGTTTGTTTGGACGCGCTAAGCTCAGAAAATACTAGATCGATTTTGAAAATTCTTTCACTAATAGGAAGCTACATTACTCCTGAGTGCTATAGGCTACTTTTATCCCGGAAAAACTTTTTCACGCGGGCGGAGCCGCGCGCTATGCTAGTACTCAATACTTATGCCTTAACCTCCGAGGGTTATACATATAGATAACGACCGACGACGAAAATATGATGTTTCCACACATTTCATAAGTTTATGGATGCTTTATTACTAAAATCACGGCTTCTGAATTCACGTTCGCGCGGCCAGTAAAAGTTTTAATACTCTTGTCTCACTTGCATTTGACGCCGAGCTGGGGATTATTCTCATGATATGTTTAATTATTTTACACTACAATGTTAGTATATAAGGGCACTTACGGCCTGTTCCACCATGTTTGAGAAAAACGCTAACCGTCCACTGTAATATAGAGCTACAAAAAAAAAGGCCAGTCCAAAATAAATGGTGAACAAAAGAGTACATTCAGCATTTACTTTCTGATACGTTAACTGACGGATAATATGAACTTGAACATTATGAAACATACCCTTAGTGCCATAGGTATGATCTAGTCAACCTTTATTCATTTCTACCTACATATTATACATACAAGTAGCGCTATGCTGTAGACATATGAGCGAATGGGCCGCTTCGGCTTGTATCTACCAGTCTTAAAAACCGGGGTAAAGTGCCATTGCGTTATTCGATATGCGATATTCGGAAGCCCAATAACTCTCCATCCTACCCTGATTTTCATTCCTTTCCTTGACGCACTTTCCTGGATCTTTAAATTACTTATAGTGTTTATGAAAATGAGGTTATAGGTCGGTATCTTCTCAGTCTTACAGTCCTGGCGGAGTGGTCGTGGTTATGGATCGTCTGAAAATTTGGTTGCAGCTCTAGCGAGACTTCTCCATCTCTCTCTACTTATGGCCCTACGTGTGCATTCAGGAAGGGAACAGTTCATAGATGATTTAATGACGTCTATCCATCTTGTGGGTATTCTGCCGCGAGGACGTCGACCTTCTACTCTTCCTAGTACCAGTAATCACTCCAAAGAGCTTTCATTTCGGATGACATGCCCAAACATTGTGAAGATTCGCATGTGCACAATAGACGAAAGTCTTTGTTTGATGCGAAGCTCTTTCAGGATAAAGTCGTTAGTGCGGTGAGCAGTCCATTTAATTCTTAGCATGCGTCTCCAGCACCACATTTCAAGGGCGTCAATCCTTTCGCGACATTTCTGTTGGATCGTCCATGTTTCAGCTCCATACAAGAAAATAGGAAATACTAAGCATCTCCTTAAGCGGATCTTGGTGTTTTTAGTTATGCGGCGATCTTTCCATATTTTCGTGAGTCTTTCCATGGCTGATCGTGTCATGGTACACCGTCTTCTGATGTCTTCTTCGCAACTACCAACTATTAGAATTTTAATTTATTTTTTCACTGAAACATGTAATTTTTATACAATAGATGCGTATACCTGTAATGGGCATATATATCGGCCTGTGATATAATGATAGAATGTTCTTTTCATGATTTTTTAATATATATGCTGTTGGTGTACCATAACAAATAAATAAATAACTACCAATATTTGTGATTGTGGATCCCAGATAGATGTACTTTTGGACAACTTCACAATTGGCTATTACGCGTAAGTCAGGTCGATTGTTATTCTTACGATCCATTATCATCATTTTAGTTTTATCGCGATTTATGGTAATCAATACATGGTTATCAATAGTACTTCCCACAGCTTCCACCACTTAACCGTGTCAAAAGCTTTACGAAAATCCACAAAGTAAATAAACAGTGGATTATGAAACCCACGTGCTTTTTCTATGATCAGTCTTAGGTTTAGAATCTGTTCACGTGCTCCTTTTCCTTTGACAAAGTCAGCTTGTTCTTGAGCGATCTCCCGCCCTATATATACCTGTAGCCTGGTATTCAATATATGAAGAAGAACCTTGCTCGCGTGAGATATCAGAGATATTAGGCGGTAATTGTTACACTTCTTAAATGAACCTTTTTTGTGGAGCGGGATGAACAAGGAATGCGACCAATTCTTAGGCCACTCTCGGTCGGTAGGTCGGTATAGGTACGCGCAAAAGACAGGCCGACATACTGAAAATCATCAAGGAATGCCTTTCGAAAAAGTCTTCAACATTTTATATTACATCTTATCTTCAAACTTCATTTACAAAGTAAATAACCCGTTATTGTTATTTACTCCGTTCATAAGACGCGTCGCAGATTCCAAATTGTTTTCAGCGCAGATGCGTAAACAAAGGAGGTGTGTATCTCATTTGAGTCAGGTTCTGGGAGTAACAAAGTTTAATGTCGTGCAAATGAACCCACTGCTCCTCACGTGAACGTTTTTTTGCTGAAAATGTTACCTGTACTAATGGAACTCGAAGTTTTTTTTTTTATTACACGAACGTTCTTTCGTGGTAACATCATGCTAGGTGATATTACGTTTGTCATTCTGTTTATTTCAATCGCTAATCAGTAATGCATGTAAATCGTTTTTCTTTCTTTCTTTCTTAGTGTGTAAGCTGTATTAAGTTTGAGGAATGTTCTATTTATTCTTTATTTAGTGAATTGAGAGCCGAAGAGACAATACAGTTTATATAATCTATCTATATATACAGTTTACATATAATAAAGCAGTAGAACCGATGTGTCTGTACATTTCAAGAAATGTGACAAAAACGATAGGGGGTGGCTATACTGACTAAAGAAGAGTAATGGAAAACAAATCAGCGATTTTTGTAATTCTTTTCTATTTGTCTGTTTTTCTGTTTGTTTATTACTGCACATCTCCAAAATTAGGGTAGATTATGTCCTGGATTAACAAATATGCTATTTTTTATCACGGGAAAATATAAAGCGGGACTTTTATACCCGAAAAAACTTGTATATATTTATATACATAAGTATATCGGCGGACTTAATGCCAAAGGCATTATCTCCCAGTCAACCTCAGGGTGGTGCAGAGATACATAAGGTAGGTGTGTCAGGTACTTAACTTGGTATTAGAGATACGAATAAACGTACATACTTTACTTTATTACTTTTTCACGCGGGCGGAGCCGCGAGCAAATGCTAGTTAACAAATATGGGAAGGTATATTGACTGTTCCCGTAAAATTACCAGTCTGAGATGCAAGCAAGAAAGGTTAAGGCATTTTGTAACTACTCGACATAAATAGGTTTTGAAATATACGTGAAAAATTATCGAGATTCAAACGGTTGGCTCATAGTAGGAGCTACTACCAGCCGCTTCCATCGAGAACTCTCTTATGTTTATTTTTGATAACGTTTTTTTAAATCAAGTGTATTTTGTTTTTACCAAAAAAAAGCAGAGTTTATCAATTCCGAGAAATCAGACTGTGTTGTATTTTATATTTAAATATAGTAAAAGCAAAATAGAAATAAAAATGTGTAAAGTATTGAAATTGAGAGATTACCAAAGAGTACAGACTACATATATGAAATGAAATGAAATATATTTCATATTTCATTTCATTTCATAGTAAACATAAAGACAAGAATAGTGAGGCACACATAAACTGACTAAAGTTGCAAATAATAACAATTGGTATCATAGAAACTCTCAAATTATAAAGAGGAAAGATTTCTATTTTTGTGTATTGGTAACGAATAAACTCAAAAGCTACTGGAGCGATTTTAAAAATTCTTTCACCAATATAAAGCTACATTATCAGCGAGTAACATAGGCTACTTTTTATCCCGAAAAAACTCATACGTGCGGGCGGAGACACGAGCAAACGTCTCTACTAGGGGGTCAATTTCTACGCAGTATTCGAAAAAAAATGTATTGCCCTACCTTAGCGTCGAACTTTTGATACCACAGTACATACATACATTTTTTTATGTAGATAATACTATGATGACACGAGTGCTTGCTGTTGTATTTCTGCGTACATAGATCATATTATCCTGGTTAACGTAAAGGCTATTTTTTACCATAGAAAAGTGCATGTTGGACTTATAGACCGGAAACGACCAGACCAGAAAAGCTTTAAGTAAAAACTTTTATTACCAAATAATTATACCGCTTTCAAAACAAACAAAGAAATACTTTTAAGTATACATATACGGGTTAACAATATTGGCGTCGGTGCCTAATTTAAATTCAACATTGTTTATATATTTGTTCTTGTATTTACTTAGCTTTCCATTTTTTTGTGTTACTAAGAAATAGACTCAACAGAACCCAACGCATGAACACCACTGGAAAAGTCACAGGAGAGCAAAATATGCAATTTCGTTTACTTGGATGACATATTTAGTGGAGTTATTTTTGATCAAAAAACAAATTACCTAACCGCACACACACACACGCGCCTTTTTATCCCCGAAGGGGTAGGCAGAGGCGCAGCTAGACAACTCTAGACCAATCTGAAAGTATATCCCTTCAAATGAAAAATAATTTTACAAATCAGTTAATAAAGATTCATGGCAATCACATAAAATACACCACGAATTGAGGACCTTATAATTTTTTAAGTCGGTTTAACTACTTTATGATAATAGGATATACCAATTTTTATTTCCAGTGCTCTTCTAGCTAGGTTTTTATTACAAAAATTATTCCATCTGCCGTCTAGACATGTAATGGCGTCTAATGTCTCAGCTCGCAATTTATGAACGGTTACAATCTAGAAAACCATTTTATACAAGTATTTAAGTTATGATGAATCTGTCTGTACTATACACTCTGTAACTGACTGATAATATAAACTGTTTGGTTGTATAACTAAAATATAGTCAAAATGACGTACATATTTTTTTCATCACACAGAATAACCAAATATAATGGTAATAGACTTGGTAATAATCTCTAATCGTTACCACCCATTTTTAATTGTGTTTCACAAATATAACCTGGACTTGAACTAAATCTCTTCGGGGATTCAGTGCCGGTTACGCTAGAACGTACAGGTACTCCTGATCTCAAGCTATGTAGTGGGCACAGTCTGGTGCAAAATAAATCCGATACCTTAAAATAGCCCCATTGGTTCGAACAATGTTTACGTTACGTAACAATAAAAAGTTGCTTGCTCTTCCAATTTTAATACATACATACATACTATCACGCCTCTGTCCCATAGGGGTAGGCAGAGTCTATGGATTGCCACTTTGCTCGACTCTGGCACACTACTTTCGCTTCCTCTACCTTCATCAATCTTTTCATGCACTCCCACCGGTTCAGGGTAGTTTTGACCTGGCCTTTACTTAGAATGTCAGATATCTGACATTCGAAGGTTCGGTATGGTCGACCCCTGCCGGCCCTTCCATCCACACTCGCCTTATATATCCTCTTTGTCATTCTCCTATCATCCATCCTTTCCAAATGCCCAAACCTCCTTAGCATACCCTTCTCAATTTTGGTCACTACGTCCTCTGTCTGGCCAACTATGAGTTATTTTCTTATTGGAGCATGGCAAAGTGACCCCAATGCATCTGATGGAAGTGGACTCGGGCCCAGATAGAGTGTCGACTGATAAGCGATGATTGTCCTAGCCAGTCGACACAATTACTCCGGTTCATTCGAAACTGGATTAACACAAGCTCATCCTTTTTTTTTGAATTGAATGACGAGACTAGCATGCCGTTCGCCTAATGGTAAGCGATTCGACCACCCATAAACAGTAGCAACACCATCCAGCACCTTGGCTTACAAAGTACTGTGTGGCTTCCACTGCGCTCGTCATCCTGAGACATAAGATGTTAAGTCTCATTATGTCCAGTAATTACACTGGCTACAATGTCCTTCAAACCGAAACTAAACTGTGCATGCACACTGCTGTTTGGCAGTAGAAATAGACATTGCGGTGGTACCCACCCAGACGGACACTTATATATGAGAGACCTACTACCAGTAAAATGAAAAATAACACGACACATTTAAGTAGACTACTATGGTGGGCTTTACACCTTGTGTACGGTAGTCACTATCCAGGCTGATACAAATATCCATCCCCAGTAAAGTTGTCAATACCTTTTTTTCCTTTCGGAGATTCTTCTTCTTCTTGTAGTGCCTCTCTAACTAGTGAATGTTGGCAGCCAGCTCAGCATATCTCCTTTTGTCCTATGCAAGGCGAAATATTTCTGCAGCGCTTGCAATCCCCGTCCACTCGCGGATGTTCCGCAACCACGGAGATAAAGTAACGTTATTGCAAACAGATTGTTAATCTAGGATCTGCCTTAAAAGATTTCACATTATTCAAAATTAAACAAGATTAACAGAAATCCTCTAAATTCCAGTTGAACTGTAATCTCTAATGACCAAAGTCGCATGCGGGGTCTGAGGAGTGGGGTGTGGGGGGATGCTTTGTAGAGACTCCCCGAGGAGGGTATTGTAGGAGTATCTAAATTGTGCCGCTGTTTCTATAGAAAGCTCGTCGAGTGCGAGTGTCTAACCGGCTTACAATTGACTCTAGACCACTTGCCGATGTCCTAATCTAGGAGTTTGTTGTTTGTTTTGATCGTAGAGAACAGGTTGTATTTGCAAGAATCTGTGCCTATTGTCCTAATGCAAGATTTGTTGTATTTTCATTACAGCGTTTATATGGCAGTGTAATTATAAGACAGATCAAATTAGGTGTTACTTGCAGCCCCGCCTGTGTCGAAGACCTTTCCCGGTATAAGAGTCCCATTCTGTACGTTCTCTAGATATTGATTTGCAAAGCATTGAACTGCGTTCGATATATATTTTTTTCAAGAAATAAATAAAAGGCACACATCATGCCTTTTATCCTCGAAGGCGTAGGTAAGCTACTGCCTCAGTGGCGTATTTGTATTACGGTACGACTGCAATGCTGAGGTCTCGGGTTCAATCCCCAGGTCGGGCAAAAAATTATATTAGGTTTTTCTATTCAGTTACAACCCGGTGTCTATATTTTGTGCCCGATATGGCGATAGGCTCGCCCCCTATCACATCATGGGACGGAATACGTACGGCGAAAAGTGGGTGCACTAGTTGCGCCTCTGCCTACCCCTTCGGGGATAAAAGGCGTGAGTGTGTGTGTGTGTATGGGTAGGTAAGCAGAGGTGCAACTAGGACACTTACTTTTGCCCGTGTGTGTTCTATCCCGTGATGTGATAGGGGGGGGTTTATGGTCATATCGGACAAATAAGACGATAACACAAATTGTGGTCGCCGGGCTGATAAATTAGCAGAAAAAATACGGTGGCACTCGGAGACTGCCGCGGTAAAGCTATTGCATAGCATTTTTTATCACAAATTTTGATTGACTAAACACAAATTCGATCTTACGCTTACCACATAAAGTAGATTTTTAAACGCTAGCAACGCACGTTTAGTCTTGTTATTGATAAATGTCAGAAATGCAATGGTCATCACAACCAAAGTAGAATAAATCAAAATTTGAAAAAGAATGTTACGTTCGATTCTTTTGTACTCGTGCCGTGCCAACGCTGGGGAAATAGCTTCTACGCAATGTATTTAAGGTTCATATTAGATTAGTAAGAAATGGTTTTAATGACTTTAATAAATAAAATAAATAAAAATATACTCGTTTCAAGAATTATAGCTTCTACGCATTGTATTTAAGGTTCATATTAGTAAGATAAAAAAGATGTCAGGTTATTTTCGTTACGGAATTTCTGGATTCGGTCTCCACGCTCAAGGCCCGCAATAGAAGCTATGCAATAGCTTAAAAACAACATCACATTGCCTGACCCGGGGATTAAAACCCGGGACTTCAACCGCGCACGCAATAAAAGTACGTCACCAAGGCCATCTCAAAATAAAGTAATAATATAATTCGAAACTCAGCCGAATATACATCTCTCCTACAAACTATATATTCCCTGGGCCTTCCAATCCAATAAGAACATGAAAATCCATCCGAAAGGGTAGCTACTGCCACGGTCCAATATGATATAACTACGGAGGGTCAGTAACTTTGGACCCTTTGAATCGGAACATTTGTTGTTAATTTATAACACACGCCGCCCGCAAATCGACCTCATAAAGTTGACCTTAGGAATACAATGTATTAGTTAGCCGCTTATGTGTGAAGTTTTATTTGAATCTCTATCATTGTTGGACTTGTTACGTAGATAAGTTTACGCCTTGATTTGCGATAGATAAACGGGACTAAGAAATTATGAGAAAGTCCTTCACTATTGGCATCCTTTCATATCTATACTAATATTATAAAGAGGAAAGCTTTGTATGTAAGTATTTTTGTAACGAATAAACTCAAAAACTACTGAACGGATTTTGATGAAATTTGGCACACGGTTAGATCATGTCCTGGATTAACATATAGGCTACTTTTTATCCCGGTAAACTTTTCCACGCGAGCGAAGCCGCGAGCAGAAGTCTAGTTATATTATAACTGCCTCAGAGGCGTAGTTGTATTACGTACGCGTTACGACTGTTACGAGTACGATTTGCGCGCCGATGTCCTGGTTTGGAATCCCGGATCGAGCCAAAACTTTGTGACTGGGTTTTTCCATCTTAAATTACTCAGTCGCAGCTTGAAAATCTCCATCACGCGGGCGGTGCCGCGAGCAAAAGCTAGTTATATTATAACTCCTGTAAGTCAGGAACAATGGCATTTTTTAGGACACAGCAGTGAAGTTCGGCGAATCTCGAGGAATACTAAGCTGTCATTAGTCGCGACGATAATTACAATCTATAGATTGTAATTATATAGGAAGGAGTTGGAAATATGCTTTCTATAGCATAGTGCCGTTTTTATACTACATTATGAAGATTACAAATTGCTATTTCCGAACCATTATGTGATAGGATGCGGGCTGGTTATAATTAGGCATAATTTTCCGTAAATAAAAAAAAAATGCTTCAGCTGGAAACCAAACCAGAAAATAGGTGTATCGCTTCTACACTATAAGTAAGCTATATCGACACTAATAAAACGATTTGTTTGTTTCGGCGCTGGTTTGGGGTCCGTACGTTACCTTAGGTGACCACTGAAAATCAGTGCTGTGTTTTGACTCAAATCATAACACAGCTTATGATGAGTTGGTCACCTAATTGTTGCGGCGAGGACTTGGCGTTGACGTGTTTTACATTTAAGTGCTTATTTTTATTATCAATTTTGTGTTTTCAATTTTTTGCTCACTGCTGCGACAATAAATGTTTGTTTCTTTCTTTCTTTCTATAATGGAACTAAGTAGTCACTTTGGAGAAAATAAATAGCTGTGGATTTAACCATTTCAAAAATTTATTTTCGCTCTTTGTAATTTCGTTTGGTCAATTTTGAGGATTTTAGTCCTGTATATGAAAATCTATTGTAGCACTTTCTTGTTTGTGATAAATTTGAGTCAGAGTTAAAACGGTGATCAAACAAGTATACTAAAATTCATATTAATTCTTCCTCTTACTGATATTAAAGGCGAAAGTTTGTGAAAATGTGTGGATGTTTGTAAGAGGTAAACGCAGAAACAGCCGAATAGATTAGGACGAAATTTGGCAAACGGCTAGCAATTATTCTGGATTAGCACAAAAACTATTTTTTATCCCGGTAATTTGCTTCCATGGGAAATAAAGAAATTTTTAATCTCATTTTCTTATTAGATGGCACTGACATTTTACAGATGGCGCTTTGGATGGCCCCAGTAATTTAAGGACTTTTATAGCGGAAAAGACTTTTCATGCGAGCGAAGCCGCACTTAACTCCTAGGTATATCTAAAAAGGGTTGTCTACTGTGATTAAAACACCTAATTAAATCTGAAAACATTAAGACACTCGTAATAGTGCTGGATTTTAGAAATATCGGTCTAAGAGCCGTAGTGTCTTGTTACGTTTCAAAGGAGTTTATAAGGGTAGTACCTAATTACTTTTAGTATTCTCATTTAGATTTGAGTGTAAATGTCAGTTAAGTATAGTAGTTAAGCTAAATGCCTAGATAAGACTGTCGTAGAGCTTGAGTTGGTAATGCTTTTTCTATAGGTATCTAACCTCGCATAAAATATTCGAAGATATAGTTATGAAATCTGCCAACCCACACTGGGCCAGCTTGGTGGACTAAGGCTTGAACCCTCTCAGTAGTAGAGGCCCGTGCTCAGCAGTGGACAGTTAGTATAGGGCTGGTAATATTATTATTTATCTAACCCGCCATAGAGCCACTAGCAATGATGCCTTTCTACAAGCCTAAACCCCAATGGAAGAGAAAAAAATGTATGAGAATTACGTACCCGTGCGAAAGAGTTATCGATCGGATATGTCATTCGCATACATTTTTTGTTTCCTATTAGCGTTAACGATTGTACAAAAACATCTTGGCTACGGATCCAGCTTTACATCTGCTAATATTAACTCCCTTACCTATCTTTTACTATTAATAGGCTGCCACTAGGCCCATGAGTCGACGTAATCAATTAATAGGGGACCATCCTACGTCCGTTTTGTACATTATTCTATATTATGTAATGGTAAATAGTAAGAAAAAGAAGCCGTTCTGCAGAAGTTGCATTAAAATTGGTTAAGAAATTAGTCAGTAATTCATATTTCAAATATTGCAATGGGCAGTAGGGGGCGCGTAAGGTTATCGCTTCATCAATCTTTCGCACGCGTTGTAATTCTCGATGACGTCATTTGTAGGTATTGCGCGTCTTTTCTGTTTCTTGAAACTTATCCCTTCTACTGAAATTTAAAAGCTTATAAGTTGCTCATTTTTACTCGATTTTAATCATTCTTTCTGGGTTAGAATTTATATGATGTAAATATTTGATAAAAGTAAAGAAGAAAAATGAGTCCGGTACCGTATTCTTCCACGAATATAAGCTAATATAAACTTCTTTTTGTCTTCCCTACTACTCACTGTTTCATTGAATTCCTCATTTATCACATCTTCCACACTTGAAGCATTTTGCAACATGCTTTCATACTGCTGCTTACCGATAGAGATAAAGTTATAGATATATACATATACTAGACTTTTCTGCTCGCGGCTCCGCCTGCGTGCAAAACTTTTTCAGTAAAGTAGCCTATAGCACTCAGGAGTAATGTAGCTTCCTATTAGTGAAAAAAAAAATCTAAATCGATCAAGCAGTTTTTGAGTTAATCCATTACAAACAAACAAACGATCAAATCTTTGCGCTTTAGAATATTAGTATAATCACAACAGACATGAGACGGTCGATGCTACTTACAATGCCCACCCTAACAAGAAAGGCAACCCGCAACCATGACAAAGTATCGTAAATACAATGCCGTAAATAAAAATCAATCCTTAAATCCCGTTAAAGAATCGGCAACAATTGCGGGGATGCTGCAGTGCAGTGGATAATGTGGGTCCCATCCGGCTTTACCGATCCCGCTATCTCAACGGTGCGCCGCGCATTACTGTGAGCGATTCCATTGGAAGTTGCACGTATAGAGACGTTATGGGAGTGAAATATGATTGTGGATGAGTAAAGACTTTTTCGGTAAGTGATAATTGAAATACTGCCTTGATGGCGTAGTTCTGAGTTTACGGATTCCGGATCGGGTAAAATGATTGGGATTTTCTTGTGTCAGTCCGAATTCTGGAACATTTGCTGGATATGGCAATAAGCTCGACATCATGAGATCGAACACAGATAGCGAAAAGTGGGTGCCCTGATGGCACACCTGCCTACCCATTCAAGGATAAATATTGCTACATCGTCGTACATAATATATAGGTCGTCCATTTGCATAGGTATTATTTAGTTAACTTCTGTTGCTAAATACTACTGTGCAAGATCTATTGTGTTTTGTTTTACGTAGACACGCCAACGTAATAATTAGGTCGCAATTTAAACATTGATAATTTTAACTGTATTATTAGTGAAACTGAAGAGCAAATGAGTATCCTTATTGTTGTAAGAACTTAACTAATTCATTAATGGGTCATCAGAAGGTAACACTTTGCTTTATATTAAAATACATACAATGTTGATTAAAGTCACTTTTAAAACACCTGAATAACTCAAAATCGCTCAAGAAATCTCACGCTACGTTTTACCAGACTTCCAAACACAGCATCTAGACGTGCATAAAAGCAATCCCGCTAAGCGATACGTTGGAACCGAAGCTGCGCACCGATATTAGTGTTTTTATATTGCCCGCTGAAACTGTGGCGTGTACTTTATTGAGCGGTCCCTTTGTTTTTGCAAGTGAAATTCGGAGATTTGCGGTTCTGTCTGCTCCATTTACATATGCGCTCGGTTAATATAATGTTTTAGTTGCAATACAAATATTGTTCATTGTTTTTAAGTGTTTTTACATGGCGCAGTATGCTTGACACGTGTTGTAAATTTGGCTATTTTTCCTTTTCTGTCTAACGTATGTGGTTATTATTTTGCTGGGAAGGTATCAAATATTGTAAAGGGTATATGCGTAATGAATCTTATTTCTTTCTATCTTACTAATTTTATAAATGCGAAAGTTTGTGAAAATGTCTGGATGTTTGTTAGATGTAAACGCAGAAACAACTAAACGGATTTGGAAATGAAATTTGGCACACGGATAGATCATGTCCTGGATTAAAACATAGGCTACTTTTTATCCCGGTAATTTGATCCCATGGGAAATAATTGGTATTCTTAATCTGATTCTATAAGTAGATGGCGCTGGTGTCGTACTATGTGTTTGGGACTTTTGTAACGGGAAAGGCTTATCACACGGGCGAAGCCGCGAGCAACACCTAGTTAGTTATAAACAGGGGGGGAAACCTGTCATAGTGGTGGTTCATTCGATTGATTCGTGTCCAGCTTCTTCTGATAATAACAAAAAAATCCACGTATACAGACTGATATTTGATACAAATTTCTATAAAGTTGAGTTTATACAATAATTTCGATCTACGTAAACAATCAGAAACAATGATATTGCTTACAGTTCCCGGGGAGTATGGTTATCTATATTAAATAGGACTCCCGACAATATCCAGATATCTAGGAATAATACGATAGAGAATTAGATAGCATTTATTACAGCTATTGGACTCATTATTTTGTTTGTTGTCTTGCCTCCTAGGTTTAGTGGCAAACAATTACAAGGTCCTACCTTCGACTCAAAGGCAACACTTTTCTGAGGTGCTCTGACACTATTTGATCAACATAAACACACATCACGCCTTTGTCCCCAAAGGGGTAGGCAGAGGTGCAAACAAGTCATGCATTTTCGCCATGTCTGTTCCGTCCCATGATATGATAGGGGGCGAGCCTATTGCCATATCGGACACAAAGGTTGATACTGAGCAGAAAAATCCAATATCACTCCTCGATCCGATTCGAATGCGGAACTTCAGAGGGGTGTACCACACACGCAATACAAATTACAACTACACGCGAAGCAATCTATTATTTGATAGAAGATATTTGTTGACATAAACTACTTTTAATATTATTGTCGTTTTCCAGGCGGGTAAAGTTGCGGGCTCAACTAGTTATAAATACACACTTTCTCCAAATTGGTCAATAAAAAACAATACAACACATATCGTTGATCATCGAGATCGAAACGTTCCCATTACGATAATCGAATCGCGAACAATTTGTTTCCTTTGAACGAATTGTACAAACCAATCTCCAGTTCGTCGACCATAAACACTAGGTTATTTTTAATGTAACAAGGTTGGTTTTTGTTTGGCACAAAAACTACGGTAGCGTGCTAGTACTTGCAAGTATACAGATTTTGATTTATAACCTGTGAGGTATTCAGATATTCCCGCGAATGGATTAGTAAACTGGGCGCCGCTCCGGAATTTATGGTAGCATTTGTTTATGCTTTTACGGCCAAGTGATAGTAGTGATCATAGAATATTGCTCAAGCAGTTTTCGACTTTATTATCAATTGGGAAGAAAATGGTGCTACAGAAAATAGGGTTGAACTTAGGACCAAAAGTTTTAAATTTAGGAATAATTTTTATGAGCAATATTGGTCTAATGACAGTTTCATAGTGAAGTTTATGGGCCGTATTTATAGATGCATCTCAATTTCGATCCGAAATGCGATATTAACTAAGACGCTGTCAAGTTTAGGTCAGCAACTTACGATAGTCGCTATTTAATAAACCCATATAGTAAAGCATAAGTGAAATATATCTATTCGAAAAACAGACAATTTAGGTACTCTGTGCTTAGTATTTATGCGTAATATAGCGATAAGCTCATGACATAATTGTATGGAAATAAGTTCAGGATTCATAAGGATTAATTTATTATAATGCTCGTTCTTCCGCGTTGCATTTCTGCGATTCTCTTGTGGGATAGATGCGTAGGTTATAATACGCATACGCATACTCATCCCTTTTATCCCCGAAGGGGTAGCAGAGGCGCAACTAGTGCACCCACTTTTCCCCGTGCGTATTCCGTCCCATGATGTGATAGGGGGCGAGCCTATCGCCATATCGGGCACAAATTCCAGACTCCGGGCTGATACTGAATAGAAGAATTCAATATCACTTTGCCCGACCAGGGGATCGAACCCTAGAACTCAGCATTACAGTCGTACGGTAATACAACTACGCCACCGAGGCAGTCAGGTAGGTTATAATACTTACATAATATTCTCCGATATCAAGAAAAAATATAAAGGTTAAGCCGCCTTATCCAGGTACCTAATACTTGGGAATTTTCCCACTGTTCTAATTAAGGAATTGAAATATTTCTGCAAAAATTTATTTATTTATTTTCGTCTCTAACATCTAAAATACCACGAAAGCGCTACATTTGAGTTAATTTTAGATTTTTGTTGTAGGATTCGCTAAAATCTGGTTTCACCTTTTCCTTTTCATAGCAGACAGCGGCTTGCCTCTGCCGCAGTTAGTGATAATGTCCTGTGGTGTTTATCGTTAGATGGACTGCTATTGTATTCATCTGGGTATACTATTAGAAACATGTCTAGGCATCGATATATAATAATATGTACTACGCACATACGTCAATGTGTCTAGGTAATCATCTTCTCTTAGGCTTTGGAACTAAAAGAAATATGTTTTTACCGATACTTTCGTGTTTTTGCCTAAAGTAATTCATTCTTCAAGCTTCGTTGCGAGCGGTCGTGTGCCCAACCTTTGATTTCGCTGTATCTGGAATTTTATTTTGCTTTGTTGAATAGTTGTGTCTTTTGCTGTTGTGAAATCGGTCGCTCTCTTACTATCTTACGAGAGTTGCCATATGTGGAAGTCGCCATCTTTGGATTTGTATAGCGCTGTCCCTCTTGTTTGCTGGTGAGTGCTTTGCTTTGATTGAGAAATTATTTCTGTCGGATTGAAAACATCACAAACACCGAAAAAGTCGACTGCGTGAGTGTTGGGATTTGAACCCGAGCCTTGAGACTTGGTGCGGGTGGTGTTTCGTCCGTGCGTTTCGGCCATTAGGCCAGCGACGAGTGGTCGAAGTACTGCAAATTACTTTATCACTATCGAAGTTACAATACAATCGAACTGTACCGTCTTATAATATCAATATTGACTGCCGCAACATGCTTCGTTCACCCAACGCTAAATGTCAATCTAGCCCAGATATTTCAAATATCTCTGGGATTGGAATAAATGTTGCTCAGAGAAAGCGGAAGCAACCAGAGTCGGAAATTGCAGATGCTATTAAAACACTTTCTCAAGAATTAAATAAAAAGCTTGATGACTGGAGAGGCGACATGGATAGTGCGTTATCTAAAATAACAGATAATATCTCAAATATCAAAACAGATCTAGCTATTATATCCCAGGTCACCACTGAAATTAAGGAGGACTTAAACTCTTTACGTTCGGATCATAACACTTTAGCACAGCAAGTGTGTGACCAGGATCTCAGAGTTCAAGGACTAACTGATGATATAGCATCACTCACTAAATCAGTCCAGTATACCATGGATCAACATGAAGAACTCAGAAAACGAATGGATATCGTCCTCGAGCGCCACGGAGGCATGGAGGATATAAGTAATAATTTAGTCCGCATTGAATCAAGAATGGATTCATTAGAACAACAAGCTCGGCAATGCAACTTGGAGTTATGTAACATACCCGAAAAGCGTAATGAAAACCTGACTACCCTCATGGAAAACATTAGCTCCAAAATAAATTTTACTTTGTGCCAAAAAGATATTATTGCTATTCATAGAGTACCTCACGCACACAAAGAAACTAATAAGCCTAAAAATATAATTGTGAAGTTGAGCTCCCGTGTCTTTCGAGATAACCTTCTGAGTGCTTACCGTTTGGCAAAGGGTTTGAATACTGGCCACCTAGGATTTGCTGGCGCCCCCCAACATATTTATATACATGAACATCTCACGCTAAAGAACAAGTTATTATTTCGTCGTGTTCGGGAAGCCGCTAGTAAAAATGGTTACAAATACGTATGGGTCAAACATGCAACCATTCTCGTGCGTGAAACTGATTCTGAGCAAGTTATTGCCATACGATCAGAGTCAGATATTGCCAAAATCAAGCCCAGGACTAGCATTAAGCAATAGGGAAAAATACTTGTTTCCTTTAATTGTAATTCCTCTCGAGTTTATTAGATTATTAAATGTATGCATATTTTCTTTCTTTATGTTCAGAATAATGTTTCGATCTTCTGTATTATTTTATTATATATGCCGGTATAACTTTTACTGTTATGGTAGCATGCAGTTTTTAACCTTCATATGTATTGCGCAATCATTCTTCTTCCTTGTACTCAAGCTGGACTTAAGACTTACGTTATCTGACCTGTTCATTATCGCTAAGTTATATTTTGTTAACTTTAAATTGCGTAATGTTGGATAGTATCACAATTTATTATCAGAATTGTAGGGGAATCCGTACTAAATTAAATACCTTGTACATGAACATATTGTCCAATTGTTACGATATAATTGTTCTAACAGAGACCTGGTTGACGCCACAGATATTTGATAGCGAGTTCATTGATGTACGCTACACAGTTTATCGATGTGATCGGGATCGGGTGGTAACAAACAAAAAGGATGGTGGCGGAGTTCTTATAGCTGTGCTAAAAAACCTGCGTCCTGCTTATTTACCTATGGAGGATGCAATTAACCCACACGCAGAAAACATTTTTATTCAGCTGACATCTGATCAAAATAAATACTTAATAAGCGCGGTTTACATTCCGCCACAATCTCCCGTGGCAGTATATACCTACTTCACACTTTGAAATAGTCCAGACATTTATTGAGTCACACGGGTTTAATAAGTTTTATCTACTCGGTGATTATAATATTCCTGATCTTGTGTGGCTTCCTACAATGAATGAAGGTAGGAGAACTGCGTTAACTTGCAAAGGATTTTCTTTACTCCAGAAAGCTATGGAGAATTTTATGAGCCTGCTAGGTGCTTTTCAATATAATACAATTGTGAACCATGCAGGACGAATACTCGATTTAATAATAAGCAACAGTGATTGTTATATTTCTTCACCTTCATGTACGTTACTACCATCCGATAACCATCATCCTCCCTTTTGTACCTTGGTTGATTTCAAAATGTTACCAATGCTAAAACTCACCAAAATACTAAAATATAATTACTATAAAGCTGACTATAATCTTATTAATGATAAATTAGCTAAAATAAATTGGGCACAATTGTTCTGTGGATTGTCTAGTAAGAATTGCATAGATATTTTCTACGATAAAATTTATAGTGCAATAAAAAATCACACTCCAATGTCTAAGTCACGCACTTCGAAATTTCCTATTTGGTTCTCCAACTCACTTATTAGAATTTTTAGAAACAAAAATAGAGCCTGGATAAAGTGGAAGGTTTATGGTAATGTATCTGATTATGAACAATTCTGTGTTTTGCGCAACAGATTTCAGATGCTATGTAAAGAAAATTATAATAGATATATTAATTCTATTGAGGAAAATGTCAAAATGAATGTCAAGCATTTATGGACTTTCATATCTACCCGTAAAGGTAACGCTGCCTTTCCATCAACAATGTTCTATATGAACCAAAGATCTAGTAACCCAGAAGAAATATGTAACATGTTCATGACTTTCTTCCAGTCGGTATATGAGCCATCTTCTCTAACTGGAAAACAATGGGAGCCCCCTAATGAATACAGTGAGAACTGTGTTCTTATTTCCAACATCACATTTAGCCCGAACCAAGTTTTACAGGGTTTAAAATCTTTAGACCCATCTAAAGGCCCAGGGCCAGACTCCTTATCCCCGTACTTCCTTAAAATGACGGCTAATCATATTTACGTCCCCCTTCATCTTATATTTAATAGATGCATGTCTGAAGGCACCTTCCCAGAAATATGGAAAAAAGCCTACATCACGCCAGTACATAAGTCCGGATCAAAGCAAGACATTCAAAATTATCGTCCTATATCCATTTTATCTGCCTTGTCGAAGCTTCTCGAAAGATTGGTACACGATAAAATCCACAAAACGGTATACAAAATAATTATTGAACAACAACATGGATTCATCAAAAGAAGATCGACAACCACAAATTTAGTTATGTTCACTAATTACTTGTTCAATAATATGGATAGACAAGTACAAGTGGACGCTGTCTACACAGACTTCCGGAAAGCTTTTGATAAGGTGGACCATGAATTACTCTTGCGTAAAATAGCATTTAATGGCATACGTGGCGATCTACTTCGCTGGTTCTCGTCATATGTCTCAAATAGATCTCAGAGCATAGTTATTAAAGGTGTACGTTCAGCAACTGTAATTATGACTTCTGGGGTACCCCAAGGCTCGATTTTAGGTCCTCTTTTATTTATTTTATTCGTGAACGATATAAGTAACTGTTTTAAACACTGTAAGTTCCTACTCTATGCTGACGACGTAAAAATTTACAGACCTATAAATAAACCTTCTGATTGTCATCTCTTCGAGGAGGATCTGGTTCGTTTCTCTGAGTACTGCACTCTAAACAAACTTCACTTAAACATCTCTAAGTGTGTATCTATATCGTTCACGAAAAATAAAAAATGTATACATAACATTTATAGTTTGAATAATTTACCTTTATCGAGAGTAAGTTCTGTGAGAGATCTCGGGGTATTACTCGATGACAAACTTCATCTTGATCAACACATTAACAACATCATTAATAACGCATATCGTATGTACGGTTTTATAATGAGGGCTACTACTAATTTTAATCGTCCGAGCATATATATTCACCTGTACAAGTCCTTAGTCAGATCCCAACTCGAGTATGCCGTACCAGTCTGGAACCCATATTACAATAAGTACGTGGAAAGCTTGGAACGAGTTCAATGCAAATTTCTTAAATCAGTGCATTACCGTTGTTCTCGAAAATCCCCTACTTTTCCCACTTTACCTACATATAACAATTTACTTGCAAACCACAACCTGATAAGTCTTAAGTCCAGACGATTACTTTTGGAAATGATGCTGCTTTTTGATTTGTGTAATAATAGATATGACTGCTCTGCCTTATCTAACAATTTGTTTTATATTGTTCCAAGAATTAATATTAGGCGGCAGGTGCGTGCCAAAGCTCTTTTTGCCCTTACTCCTAGTCGTAATAATGCAGGACTCCGCGCACCTCTCCGTCGTATAAGTAAGACTTATAATGTTCGTTTTACTGATATAGATTTGTTTACTATGTCTTCGGCTGCGTTTCGTAACGCCTTGATCCGCAACATTAAAGCTTCAGACACATTATAAGAATATGCACTGGAATTTGAAAAATGATGTTGTTCACACTCGCTCGCGAAACTTAGTTCTATGCTATATATGCTGTGGATAACGGTGTAGGTTACGCATTTATATTGTTTTGTATAATATTCTTAAGTCTCAACATAATGTGTAACTGTTTGTATTATCCCAATTAAATAAAAAAAAAAAACAAAAAAAAAAAAAAAAATTGATAAACAATACACATATAACTTCGCAAAATCAGTGGTGTGTGTCTTGGGTTTTGAACCTGTGGACATTCGTCTCTACCGACTATTCCATTCCCAACTATCCTATCGTGCACTTTTTCGTTAAAGGTCTTTTAAAAATTTTCAGAACTGTTTTCGTAATTCACATTTTGTGTCACCTTTAGTGTCACGCACCATTTCGTGTCACAAGTGCGCTAACTCCACGTAACTCGGTTGAATTTACTTCGTTTGTATCAAGTTGTTTAGGGTGTTACTTTTCCCAGTTTGGGATACGTGGAAGGTAACTTGATGTTTGTCACGATAGGTTACAAAGTTGACGAACGTTTCGTGATAAATAGAGGTGTCTTAATATATTTTTTCTATTGTAGGAATTTGGTGCAGGGAAACATCTTGAAAACATATAATCTTTAAATCTCAATCATAGATTGGTTATCTTATTGATTAAAATATATAAGTTGGAATTTACATGCGATGTGACCGCTCGCCCCTTTTGCATTTCCCGATTGTTTTAATTTTATAAATGCACCTCTGTCTAACCCGAACATAACAAGTATGAGCTCCGTTATTGGGTACCTACTCGAACCAAAACAATATCCCACTATTCGCTAAGTGCTCGTTCATATAGTTCAAGCAACGCCGGTCTCAGCTCGGCGCGTCACACGTCATGATTTATGAGGCGCTGTGTTGCCTTTATCTACACCACCACTGTTTATTGAAATTGTAAGTTGAGGATCATTCTTTGTATATTAGAGTGAGTTTTGGATGTCCCTTGTGATGATTAAAATGTGAAAGTTTGTGAAGATGTTTCTTAGAAGTTAACGCATCGACTGGGCGGATTTGAACAAAATTTGGCACATTGATGAACCGTATCCTGGATCACTATATTATAGGCTCGTCTTATCCCACAAACCAAACATACTATACCGTATATGTAGGCAAAAGTGCAGTCCCATAACGTGATATAGGGAACGTGAGCGTCGTAAGCACTGCCATCTAGTGGCGCAATCGATACTTGGCACTGGCACTTGACGACTCATTTTCAGCCCATCGATACTTGGCATTGACGTACAATATTCATTAAAAGGATGAAAAATAACATTTAATTTGTTGATAATGTATCGCTGTGTATCTCGATGTTCCAAAACATAAAAATAAACAAATCAAATGGTGTGAAATTATATAATGTTCCCAAGAATAGTACCTAAGTACTTACATTCCATGGTTATGTGAAAATCAACAAAAATAATAAAAGCTGTATAAAACATACATAATTATGAGTTCCAAAAGCATTTAGAAATGTTTCGTTACGTAATTTATAAAAATAAATATGTTTTGAAGGTAATATTCAATACAAAAAAATCTGTAATTAAGGGAACGTGACCTGCTAATTTTGCTTAAATATTTTTTTTTGAAAAAAAGCATAATCTTGACACGCTGGGTGTAAATAACATTCGGCCAGAACACATATTTTATCATTTTTGTCATATTAAAAGAATACATCAATAAATAATTGTGCTTGTTCTAGTTTCTTTTTTTATCCACTTGTGGCTCTTGTGTCGATTTTGTGCTGCCCCCTATAGTTCGTGCATGTTCCCTATAGGGCGAGCCTATCGCCATATCGGGTACAAATTCCAGAGTCCGGACTGAAACTGAGAAGAATACCCAATATCACTTTGCCGGACCCGGGATCCCGGAGCCCGGGTGTCGTACCGCGTACGCAATGCAACTACGACACGGAGGTAGAAGTAAAACCACATCTTTCATATTACACTCTTTATACTATTTAAATACTACGCAATGTTAGAAGTTAAAAATAAGTTTAAGCTTGTAATACGCTTAGTCGTTTTTCAAATACCCAATACTTACAAGATGCATCGGGTCTTGGTGACAGGGCGAGTATCTGCACCTGCTGCTCGATGCATCACGCGTCGAACGCTCAGGGTCGACTGACGTGTTGGGCGTCGCGGAAGCTGCTGCGAGAATTTATTATTTAAATCGTTACAGGTTTGGAAGTAATTGGATATTTTATAAGGTAGACACGAATTTCTTAATTTATCAGTTAGCACCTGTCATATTAGGACTTTGAATTAGCTAGTACTGTTACTGTTCTGCTCTCTTTCTGTAACATAAATATAATTATAAGGCCACATCTTTTTCCCCATACGATTGGTTAAAGCGCATACATCCGTCTCATAATGTGATAGGGAGCGAGCCTATCGCCATATTGTGCATTCGCTTGCAATACGTAAATAAGTAAGAGCTTTAACTTTACCTGACCAGCGACCAAGGATGAAACCCGGCCTTAGACACGTAACACTTACTAAAAATTAACGAACGCCCAGATGAGTTTCCGTACATGACATGATTAGTGAGGGAGTTGAGATAATCACCAGTACAAGCCTGGACGAGGTCGTTAGACCAGCGGTCGTCGCGTGTCGCCGCTCGGCAAATTCAATGGGTGAGCCGCGGTGCGTGACGCAAAAACTCGCAACACCTCACACCGAAGCTACGTGCTTAAATAAACGACAATGTAGCATAGATAAGTTTGTGGTCTTCAGTCATAGCGTTTTTGTTTTTTGTTTTGTTTATTTCTCATCATAGATTTACTCCCAATAAAAATGTCGGTAGTTATATAAGTGACCATTAGTATTAATAATAATTATTAATATAATCAATTTAATGTATCTTGACTTATCATAAGTGCAACTATGTTCGCCTACGTGATGAATAAAGTATTTTATTTTATTTATTTTATTTTAAAAGATGTATAAAAAAAAACCTCTGCATTAAACATTTTATTTCCGTTTTGTCAAAACTAAACACAATTATCTAAAAAAGATCACAAACTAGTTCCACTGTAACATAAAACGGCATGAGTCGAGCAGCAAACCGAAGCTTTTTCGTACATAGAACATATCGATTTGCAAAAAGGTTAGAAATGGCGTCATTACAACACCAGCTCGAACCAACAGAAACCTAACAATCTCGATCCTGAAACAATAGCACCACGGTGTGAGAACGACATTCTCATTGAGTCGTCGCATTCGGCGTGACAAATGGCACTCGCTGAGCTAATTACCGCCGTGACACCCCGCGCAAATGACGACCGAATCATTATATATACATCAGGACTGAATGCGAAAAAGATGACAAATTTTCATTTATCTCCAGCCTTTGTTTGAGTGTAAGTTTTTGTTGAGCTTCGAGAATTACAGGATTCGGTTTTTATGGTTCTTTTAGATTTAAAGGAATTGGGTCAGCACGCTTCCGTTTCAGGTTATATTAATGTGTAGGTAATGGGTGTGCAATGGCATAAGATAAAATGAATAGTCAAAGTTTAGTTTTCATTTTATAGTCGTTGAAATGTTGCTAAAGGGATTTTATCTGGGAAGAATGTTTGATATATTATTTTATTCGATTAGATAACGACGCTGTAGACATTGAAAACTCTGCTATACAGTACTAAAGTACAAATCAAGAGAACTCCATATCCTAATACCCGTTTTTGCTCGCAGCTTCGCTCGCTTGAAAGAGTTTCTCCGGGATAAAAGTACCGCTGTATATTTTCCCGGGATAAAAAGTAGACTATGTCCTTTCCAGGGTCTCAATTTATCTCCATCTTTTTATCCCGGGAAAATAAATGGCGGGCCTATCGTATACGCGCGGAGCCGAGTGTAAAAGTTAGTTACATAATATTGTAATATCATGACATTTTATTGTACTGTTTATTACACAGAAGTATAACAAGCAATATACTTCTGTGGTTTATTATATTATTTATTGTCATTATAAAACTCAAACTTTACCAAAATAAAGCAAAATTATTCAGTATAAACTATAGCTCCGCTGAGATTTGCCGAGTTAGTGAGTTTCGTTCGCTACCGTTTGATGGGGTAATTAATTACCCCAATATTGAAACGGTTACCTTGTTTATTAAGTAATGGATAACTCGCTTGATTTAGTTTTACCGAACGCTGATTTGCGCTTTCGTATTATTTGGGCTAAATATGAATGTGGTAATGAAATAGGACACTTGATGTTTCGTTATGTATTGCGTTTATCGATTACTAGGAGTTTCTTTATTTCACTAACGGAGTTCAATATTCAAGTCTGTAAAGATTAATGAGAGGCGAAAATATTTTTTATTCTTAGTGAAGATTGATCTTTATAATATTAAGATGAATTCTATACTTTTAGCGAAATGCGTTCTCTGCCTACCTCCTGATGTCTAAGGGTGCGGTGATGAGGTAATTTCTATGTATATTGTGTTGAGATTATCAAGCAAATCTACATGAAAATATTCTATTGATTACTTAGTTTCGGTTCTAGAGGTAATCTTGACACCTAGCAAGGAATACATATATAAATTGCTCGCGGCTCCACCCGCGTTAATGAGTTTCTCAAGGATAAAAGTCCCGCTTTATATTTCCCTGGATAAAAAGTAGCCGATGTTACTCGCTGATAATGTAGCTTTATATAAGCGAAAGACTTTTTAGAATCGTCCCAGTAGTTTTTGAATTTATTCGTTACAACTATACAAAAATACAAATCATTCCTCTTGATAATAATTATTATTATACATTGATACGACGGTGATGAATATTCTTTCTTTTCTAATATATTTTTGTCCTCCCAAATGTATAACATGTCCTATTAGATGTAAAAATATAATTAGTCTGGTACGTGTACTGCGAATATAATTATTTTTACGTACCATCCAGACCTGCTATTAGATAAACATCTTCATTAGATCTGATAACCGAGTAATGAGCTCTGGGATTACATCGTATATTTGTTATATTATAATAGATGAAATCGGAACGTTGAGTACAGCTTAGAAACCACGGTCTGTTTCATTCTGGATTGGTAGGATAGATATAATTATAATATACCTAATTTATCAGCCAATTCGAATTTGACGTTTTTGCGATCCAAATCCAGACCTCATTTCAAATTAAAGTAGGAGAGCCAAATATTATAGACATAAATTATACGGTGTGAATGAAATCACAAACTTACTTTAGAAAATCATTGAAGTCGTTCCGATAAATACTAAAATAACTAGAAAAATGTCAAGTAAGTATATCCCATAAACTATTTCGAGTAACATGTAATTCCGCTTATAATAAATCACTATTCCGCTTATAATAATTTGGCAAAGCAATAACAGAACTTGCAGCCATTCGTCACCCCACTACCAGCTAAAAGTGTTACAAATAAATATTTTCGTCACATCGACGGGCCTTTGCATATATTCCCGTTATGGGAACGCATTTGTCAGTATAATGCGGTCCGGGAGATCCTCCTTGCTGTTTATTTGTTCGTTGATTTGTTGAGTACCTTATTGTCAAGCTACAAATTTCCCCTGGAACGTTCAAAGGTCGGCTACAAGTGTTCGAAACGTCGAGTTGCGAGTTACAATCGAACTTTATTGCGAAAAATCCGGCAAGTAGTTTTATTTAAATATGAATAGATAACTTCGATAAACAAGTTAGTTTTTTTGTTTCAGTAACTGCCTTTTTATTTAAACATCCGATCTTAATAGCAGAAAATGTTTGGTGTTGAGTTTGAATTTCCAATATTCATGTCCGTTTTCGCGAATATTGGTGAATACATGCTGGCATTCCCATTCGCCAAGGTGGGAAATCCGATAATTATATAATTGATGTAATATTTGTAATATTTCACGGATTTAATGTCTGTGTTCCATATTTGAAAATTTCATGTGAATAATTGGTAAAATTTTCGATGGAAATGAATATTAATTTTACAATGTTTAATTGTAAAGGTTTAATATTTCGTTGGATATTTTCCATTTTATACGATCTCTCTTTTAGCGCATTCGAAGTATTACTTATTATTACCTTAGAAGCAAAAGCAATTATCATAATGCGATATTACGAGCTCTGAAATGGAGATTGGAAATGAAATAAGTTGAGGCAATATTTTGAGGAAATTTGTTTGCCAACGTTTCCGCACAGGTGTTTTTGGAATTGTGTTTCTTTGCCCCTTTGTCTTTGCTAGGGATACTTAGATAAGAAATGGAAGAACCACAATAAAATAAATTGATAGACATAGTATTTACCTTAAACAGTATAATAGAGACAATCTTTATACCACGGCTACCAATTTTAAAAAGTGTGTGTGTACTTGTGTACACGCGTTAGAAGTTATACTTCATTGACGTGACAAGATAAAAATCTTTTTAAATAACGCGCCAAAAGAAGTATAACTTCAATATCTTTAGCCTTATTCTACGTTCAAAATTCAAAACTAAAATGTTGACTATAGCTACTTCAGGGTGTCGGTTTTTCGTGACGGTGTGCGCGCGCGTCGTAAAAAATTACTATCATCATTTTTCCCTAACGCGCCAAAAGAAGTATAACTTCAAAAAGCCGTGCGTATAAAAATATGCGAGTTGGACTCGCGTACCGAGGGTTCCGACAAACTTTTAGGTAAGGTATCTAAGTATTTAAGTTCAACAGTTCGCCAAAATTTATTAATAAATTAATCAAATTTAAAAGCTTGTAAATTCGCTTTTTTTATTATTAAAGTACATATTCATGGTTTTAATTTTTTTCCTTTCAGACCTTGCTATAAGACCTTGCTTCTTGCCAAGTTTCATGATTCTAGATCAACGGGAAGTATCGTTTTGATTCCCTTGCGAAATCGCAAAATATGCGATATAAACGGTCATATCTTTTGATTGCGTTGACTTACAAGTTTGATTTTTTCACAGCTGAAAGAAACCGTAGACCAGAGTATTTAATATACATTTCAATTTGATATCTTTACACGTTCCTGAGAAAAAGGGTCTTGACAGACAGAGACGGACAACAAAGTAGTTCATTTTGAGGTACGGAATCCTAAAAACACAAAAACTTACACAAAAAGCAATAAATTCTAATAAAACATACTCTAAAAACATGTAGCATTATGAACATAATTGAGCCTCGCTCTCGAGACAGGTGTGACACGCAGACAGACAAACTTACAGGGGCTGACAAATGAATATATTATAACCGGCGCAGCGCATAAATCTTTTCGGGTCGGACGGGGCTCTCCGTGTCACAATCAGAGGTTTGTTTGTATGTTCATTATTTTTATTTACATTTACGCTATTGTGAATGTTGGGTGAATAGAAAGATTTTAATACCTGGAAAAGTATATGGATTTATTTTTCTTTTTGTTCCTGGTTTCGCCGCGTGAAATACTTCATGTAAGTCCTACTGTGTATAGGGGATAACATTTTATATATTTATCCAAGACATGGTCTATAGTCAGCAATACACGTTGACCGAGCGTTGCCAAGTGATATAAGTATAGACAACATCCTTGCCTTGCCATCACTCGGTGTCGATTGCTTAGTTGACTGGGCAAAGGCAAGTACCAACGTCTATAGAACTCATTTGGTGTAGCATATCAAAACGCGCAATCGCTCAGGACTACTTGCATCACTTCGGAGTGGTCTCAGTTTTTGGCCACGCGTTCTGCGTCAACGATAACCTAACTGGAAATGGAACGATCTGCCGAGACAACGTCCGCAGGTTCAAAACCCAAGGTCCACACCTCTGACTTTTCGAAGTTACTTGTGTATCACGTGTATGTGTGTGATAATTGATATGTATGTTTATCAATTATCGTTCGCTTTAACGACGAAGCAAAACATCGTGAGGAAACCTACATACTTGAGAATTCTCCATAAGAATTTCGAAGGTATGTGAAGTCTGCCAACACGTACTAGGCTAGCGTGGTGGACTAAGGCCAAACCCTCTCAGTAGTATAGGAGGCCCGTGCTGCAATGGGTGGTATATAAAAGTCCTCGTCAGTTTAATATGCTGGCTTGTTTAAAACTAAATACATAGAAGTTCCAGGATACGAACTGACAATCAAATCGCATATAACATCAATGCTTAACCCGCTTTACTCCACACCATATTATCTAAGCTAAAATCATCTACCCTCATTATGAATTAGCTTTTCGTATAATTTAATTGAAAATAATTCTGCAGTGTAGTACTGGTGTGGAGCACAGTAATGATGTCTCTAATTACCGCTGGAAGAATGCACAGAATGGGCGGTCTACACCGCCACAGTTTCAATGCTCGGTATATTTTAATCGTTAACTGGTAACTGCAGTGGTTTTATAATGTTTTGGAATGTTATGATTTGTCTTGTCCACTTGGTGTTATGTTTTTTAAGTTTTTCCTGGGACTGGATCGCCAAATAGGGGTTAACGACAAGCAGTCGGTAAGTCGTTAAAACCTTTATGCGACATGCTTGAAAAAGTGTGGCGTCGACCCTGCATGACATTGTAATATCATTATTCAATAATTATTAAACAAACAATGACGGTAATACAGTATACAGCCAAAAATCGCTTACAAATCCTCCGTGGTATCCTCTAATCAAGAGACGATTTAAAGCAATGAATCGGCAGAAACCTCAAACGAAGTTCTCAAACAGTTTTGTTTCGTGAAAAGATGAGAATTTTTCCACTCGTTCGTAAAATTTCGTGATCGTGTTTGAATTTTATGTCAATGTTCTTCCAAATCGTATAAAGCTTAGGGCTACGGATGATGAATACGAAATAAGGATCATCCACAGAGTGGTTAAAATATAGAGTGGGGATTGGGAATAAAACAGAAGCGATTTTATGACACAGCTGTAGGGACGGTACTCTATGTATCGCATGACATCTCTAGTAGCGTAATTCGTAAAGGAAGTGAGGTGTTGCTTCAATAACCTAGTCGAACATTATTAACATTACAGGATTTGTATACGAGCCTGATTAAACAATAGATTCGCTTCTCAACAGTCACATGAAACAGAAATAAGCGCGGAAAATCATGGTTCAATACGGGATGTAATGTAAGTAAATGAATACTAATTTCGATGAAATTTTGTATCCTAAGCTCGAACTAATATGTTACCTTTATCTCAGTATAGCTTAGCATCCCGAGGGACAAGTGTTTGATATCAACGAAACTAAAATTTATGTTATAGATGAATACTAGTTGTGCCCATGACTGTCCTCGTGAAATTTTATTTGAATTGTACCCTCTCCCCATTATATTTTTTTTTACAACGTATATTACTAGAATTAATATTAACATAATAGCAACACTCGTGTCGTAATCCGTGCAGAGGTTTTTACGTGATGTGCAAACAAATTAGCAGAATGTTTATTATATGCGCAGATTTAGGGTAGGCAGTTAGCAAACTTCAGAAGGTTGCCAAAACTCGTATAATTTCATTGCTTTCGTATTGAAAATCTATTATTTCATTTTCGTGGGGATCTTTTGAATAATAAACGACTGACAAATTCTGGCTATGAAGATGTAAAATTGGGCTTCTTACTTGTATTATAATTTTTACGTGGACTGTATTAAATGAATATTTTGGTGAGATATTTGTCCAATACTATTGTTGAAATATTTTGTACACATATTAAGTATATTATACTGTTTACATATGTTTTTGTAAAAGGAAGCTTAATTCGTGATGATCATTTATCATCATCACATCATTTATGTTTGAACTCTTCCATAAAAAGTATTATGGCGGTAGGTTTTATGACCTAGCAAAATATTAAGTGCAAGTCCTCCATAGTCCACAAACACAAAACATTTTACGAAATTAAGTCTTATAATAACCTAAAATTCCGCATGCCACTTCGCAAATCCACTGTCCAAGACAACAGCAAAAATACCCAGAAATTTAATTAAGAGTGCCAAAATTCACTCGCGAAACAATATTCCATGTATTTTCAGCGTTTATGTTAAATAAGGCGCCTTCTAAGAGTTGCTGTGTGTAAAGGGGTTTGCTTATAACATTTTCGGGAAGTGCATTAATTAATTTGTACGGTTCTACCCCGTTGTATCCCGTCGTATCCCGCCTGTCCTAGACACGCTGTAATTTTGCTAGTTCAAACAATTTTAACAACGCTTTTATAATTATTCTAGCGGTAAATTAGTTTTAAATGCTTATGCAATGGGGTAATGTAACTGTTTAATTTTCACGCGAATGGTTAATTATGTGAGGTTTGTCATTAGCATGAATATTGGTTCGGCCAGATTTAGTTAAATATGTACTATTGAGGTATATGGGAAATAAAATGACTGTGTGTAATTGTAAAATAGTTTTAGGGTACTGGGGTGTAATTGGGTTTTCTAATATTCGTTGTTTGAAATGATAGCAATCGATGACGGGAACGTTGTGCAGTCGTTATGCTATACAAGTAATATAGGAAAATTTGCTAAATATAGAGTGATGCCTTTGTAGGCATCACTGTGGGTTAAATAATAAATAGTTGTGTCTCTTCCGAATGGAGCTTGTTATTTGTTCAACATAATTTGTACTACTTACTCATCGAATGTTTTTTCTTTCATTAACTCACAAGTAAGGAATCTATACTAAATATTATAAATGCGAAAGTTATGATAATGTTTGTTTCTCAATCTCGCCAGAACGGATCTGGATACAATTTGGCACAAGGATTAATTATAGTCTGGAATAGCGCATAGGATTTTTATTCCGGAAAAATATGTAGCGGGACTTTTACCCTGGAAAACCTTTTTGACGCGGGCGGATTCACGAGCAAAAGCTAGTTATTATAAGCTTTACTTCCTACTGAGCACCACAAAATCGTTAAGACGATACTTTACACACTTCAAATCACCCATAAAACGAGCCACGTGGTGCAAAATTACTTCGAGAAACAGTTTTATAGTTTATTATAATACTTGTTGGTGATGATTCACCCGTCTGGGAGGGCGCCGTGTTGCGGGGCCTCGTTAGTCAAACTGTAAGGCATTTGTTAGTTTACACCCTATACATCGCGCTAGTGTTGGCTCTTTGTATGTAGCTATCTGTGTTGATCATATAGTATCTGTTTGTAGAATCACCAAGCACTAAAGTTATCCCTCATGTCTGCTAATTGCTGTAAATTGTGTATGGATAGAATTTTATATACTTATAGGTTCAGGAATCTTCACTGCACCTTATAGTAAGCGAAGTTGCGTCAAGATAGAGTATCAACTGACGAGAAATTATCCCTTCATCATCATCATCATCATCAGCCACATGACGTCCACTGCTGAACATAGGCCTCCGCTAAAGATTTCCAGATGGACCTGTCAAAAGCGGCCCGCATCCAGTGTTCCTGCGACCTTTATCAAGTCGTCTGTCCACCTTGCAGGTAGTAGACAATTATGCCGGCCTGTTCATAAACGAAATACACAGGTTAATCCGGGAACGCGATACAATAACCTAGGTCACTTGAGCGGGTTTTTCTTTGCAGAACTATCCAAAACTATCATATATGTCCTGATTTCTTCGCCAAAGTTACGAAATTTATAAACATGTAACACAGCTAAATACAAGCTAACATTACCGGATAACCCTACATAATTCCAAGGGGGCGTGGTAAAGTTTGGGAGCCAGTCGGTGTCGAGTGTAGGGCTAATGAGCGCGGCCCGTGACGCGCTTCTAATGATCGCGCGAGAGTCGTTGTAACACTAGCCCGGCACATGTATAATAAAAAGAGGGCGTGACCGTGTCGGTTTGAGCACCGCATGAATTATTCGTAAATGTGCTCAGTTGATACATTACGCTTGCTTTTAAATTGGTTTTCATCTTGAATTAGATCGAGAAAATAGGATTTCCATCATTTGCAACTTGGTACTTTTTTATCTATATTATAGAATATTGGACCCTTTTTTAGTCTAATTACTTGGGTATTATACTTGACAGTGTCACGTAATTTGCTTTGTATTTCAATGTTCAGTTGGTTTACCTGGGTGGTAGTGGGACTTAACATCAGGTCGGCAGCTTGTTCTCATTATACAGTTGTATAAATCATTACAAAACCATCAATCATCAGAGAACGGGTCTTCTCTTAATGCGAGGGTTCGGAACTTTGTGCACTGCGCTTTTCTAATGCGTAGACATCACATTTGAAATTCACGTGAAGAAATTTCAAGTGAGTTTATTCATCTTTTTCTTCACCGTGTAAATTTAGAATATTAACCCCTCAACCCCGCATGTCAAAAGAGTGACCTTACGCCCACGGCACACGCTCTCGTTTTGAATTATTAATAGTCGATAAACACTCGGAAGTGTCGCGGAATCGAACCCTAGACATTCTAGCAATTCTACTCTAGCTTGATTATCGCTTTAAAAGTAAAAGACATTACTTAAAGTAATTAGCGGAATATATAATTAAATGACGTAATTAAGGAAATCTTTCTGCGCGTTTCTTCTGCTTACTTAAATTAGCTCGATTGTTTCTACACTGAGTGGCACTTCAGGTTAAATGATGTAGGAAACACTTAACCTACTATTACAAACCACATTTATTATTTTAAAATCACAGTTTATCATCACGCGTTTATCCTTGGAGAGATGGGAAGAAGTATACCTAATGAATACGCGCGCCTTCTAACTCAGAAAATTCGGATCTGGGTCAGTCATATAAGTCAAAATCACTCTTGCTTCCTCTCCCACTATAATAGAGCCCACAGACTACACTACAATCAGAAGTGTCCAGTATCCCACTCTACTTTTATAAGAGCAAGGCAAACTGACTCCATTGCACCTCATAGTATGTAGAGTCCAGACAGAGTATCGATTGACGAGAAATGATTACATCTTGCCAGTCAATACAATTTTGCCGGACTTTTATTTCTTTTTTCGGGCACAACTGCCTCAGTGGCGTATTTGTATTACGGTACGACTGCAATGCTGAGGTCTCGGGTTCGATCCCCGGGTCGGGCAAAGTGATACTGAGATTTTCTATTCAGAATCAGCCCGGAGTCTGGAATTTGCGCCCGATATGGCGATAGGCTCGCCCCCTATCACACCATGGGACGGAATACGCACGGCGAAAAGTGGGTGCACTAGTTGCGCCTCTGCCTACTCCTTCGGGGATAAAAGGCGTGTGTGTGTGTGTGCACGGCAAATTGACCCTACTGCATATGAAGTTAGTAAAGTAGACTCGAGGTAGAGTTTCGATTGACAAGAGATGATCACCTCACGCCAGTCGATATAATTATGCCGCCTTGTTTGAAACCAAATATAGGGGAGACCAGGGATGAACGTAACAATTTTGTATTTTTTCGTAATATCTCAGAGAGATTCCTGGATTCTAAAATTCTGATTAATACACATGATAGTTTGGTCTTTCGGCTGTCTCTTAACATCAGCTTACATGCAATTTATATTACACATTTTGAGAAAAACGGCTATATATTTGAACTGGGATTTGTTACAATCATCCCTACCCCTAGGGTTGGTTGTAACAGTGTAAAGGGATGTTTGTAACAGTATAAAAAAAATGAAGTTACTATCATAATCTTCACAATAGTATCACAATTATTATAAAAAAGAAATAAACATTTCTAGGATACACAATAATCTTCGAAAATAATCAACATTATTAAAAAATGAGATCTCAATCAGACAAACAATTATGGCATACATAGCTTATTTCATTATTAGTGCAGTATACATGAGCCCACAACTGAAACTTTAGGCACTGTATCCATTTTTCATTTGAACTGCAAAGGAACTGAAAAGGATTTCATGCCAACTATACAGAAGCAATCTTCGCTGTCTCAATCATCACTATACGTACTTTATTATTTTAGCATCCTTTTTCTCCTTTTTTGTGTTTTCTTAACAACTAAAGTATTTGGCTTTTTGACCCTTTCTCTGCAAAATGGATTTCTTAACTTCTTTGGCTCTTAAATTTCTTTCTTCTTATTATTGAATTTCAAGCTTGTTTGGAGTATCAGTCATTATTGCCTATTTTCTGCATTTCCTTCCCTTTCCATTTTTTTTTCTGGGTCCTGCTTTTAATTAATTTAATTTTAGAACAATGGAATAAGTACTTGGTCAGTATTTTTTCTTCTTCGTCGGTACAAACTCTTCTTTTCGATACATTGCCGACATTTCGAAGACCTGTGGAACCTTCTTCAACCTTTTTTTTTCTTCCTTTGCACGTATCTATATAAAGTTACATGGCAAAGCTGATTTGAATTCGCAGTGTCTCTAATTCAAATCATTTATTCAGTAATTAGGCCCCTAAGGGCACTTTTACTCTAAATGGTACTTTTCTGAGAAGTACCTCTTCTGCAGTCAAATTCATTATTTCTGCAGTATCTAAACCTCTCCTTCTTTGTGAATTATCGCTCGCTTTAACGGTGAAGGAAAACATCGTGAGGAAACCTGCATACCTGAGAAGTTCTCTGAATTTCGAAGGTATGTGAAGTCCGCCAACCCGCACTAGGCCAGCGTGGTGAACTAAGGCCTTAACCCTCTCAGTTGTAGAGGAGGTCCGTGTTCAGTAGTGGGCAGTATATAATACAGGGCTGGTATGGTAAACCTCTACGGGTCGTTCTTTTATATATATTAAGCATTCTGAAACCAGAAAATGCATTTGTATTACTTTTGAAATATAAAACAACGCAACAAAATGTGCTTTGAGATAATATACCATAAACGGGATGAAAGTAACAGATTGTTACTTTCATCCCTACATTTAAAATTTCCCGAATACGACAATAATTTGCCTGTAACTTTAAAACCACTTTAGAAAGATACCATTTCAAACACTAAAATAGAGAGATGAATAGTTACGCTACTTCACTGACACTTGATATGCAAGATTAAACGTACAATAATAAAAACAAACGCAGTTGAAAAAAATGATTAAAACTTACTTTGGAGGTAGTTTTGACGTAATGACTCGCTACGACCATAACCTGACAACACAGCGTCGTGAGCGCAATTGAGGTGAATTGGGATCCAAAATGGCCCGTTTCAGTGAATCAACCACCAATGCAACTAACATAATTCGTTCAAAAATTCATTTGTTACGTTCATCCCGTGTTACTTTTATACCTGGTCTCCCCTACACAAGATCCCGGAACGCGAGACAATTTGTGAGTTACTATGGTGCGTTCGGCACCTTGTTTGTGGTGGTCGCTGTCTGGATGGACAGAAATATCCAACCACTCGTTACTCTAATGTGAGGTCGGCGGAACATACTTTCGTACATATTTCATATTCATTAGATACGCTGCTTCAGTCAGTGACGGACGTGTGTCTTCCCTGTGTTGCTTTTTAATTTTATATTGCATTTTTGTTGATTCTAATTGGCCTACGTTCGAAATTGCGATTCTCTTTTCCTCGTGCGGTGCTCTTACCTGTGGACTCCACCTACTGGGAGGATCTAGAGCGGGACAGCAAATTTTAGTGAGTCTCTTCGTTTCTATAAACATTTTGTCGCGGCACAAGAACTGCAAATTAAATTGCAGAAAATTAAAAGTCGTTGAACGTGTTGGATTTGAACCATCGCCTCATTTTTGGTGGACCGTGCGCTCTGCAGCGGAGCTACTAACGGGTGCATTCCGGGCTGCAAAATTATTAATCGATTGAGCACATACTGAAATAATTTGCTTGTCAATAATGGAGAGACGTATGGAGTGGGGATGTTGTACGGCGAATGACAATGAGGAGAATTACCTGCAATGCATAGTATGTAAGCATGCTTTTCATCATTCATGTTTAAATGTTGACCAATCTATTGAGTTGTCGTCATGGTCATGCCCGCTATGTACCTCAAAAACTCCTAAAGGACAAAAAAGTGATAATACCCCTGTGCGCTTTAATTCAAACATAACAGTACGCACAAATAGAAGACAAGCCGTGCAATCTCCACCTGATGATTCAACATCGGCTATGACGGAGGACGTGCGTACAATCATACAAGATGTGATGCAATCACAATTGAATTCGTTGCTAGGAAAATTTACCTCGACTATGACGACGTTACTGAACTCCGAACTTAAGTCCATGCGGGATGAGATTCAACAACTCAAAAATTCGGTGGCTCACATGAGTGAACAGTATGATGATATATTGAAGCAGAGTGGAAAAGCCGAACATACGATTAAAGAGTTAACAGCTGTAAACGCTAAAATGTCAAACACAGTAAAAGATATTACGACACGCATTAGCAAATTGGAACAAGACACTGTACTGGATTTAGAAAATAAAATTGATTTGCTGGAACAACAAGCACGAAGCTGTAATATTGAAATTGCGAATCTCCCTGAAAAAAGAGGGGAAAACTTACTACAACTCTTGGAAACTGTTGGAGCGTCCATTAATATCACTATTCCACAAAATGAAATAGTATCAGTACATAGAGTTTCGCACGTTCATCCAGATAGTAAACGCCCCAAAAATGTTATAGCCAAATTCACTTCCCGTATTCTGCGGGATAATATACTGAGTGCGTTTCGCATGGCTAAGGGCCTCACCTCCGATCATCTTGGCATTGCGGGTACTCCACACACTGTTTATTTTAACGAACATCTTACATTACGCAATAAGCAGTTGTTTCGTAAATGCAGGGAAGTGGCTAAAAATCATAATTTTAAATATGTCTGGATTAAAAACGCCACTATTTTGGTCAGAGAGAAAGACACTTCTCCTGCGTTCGTCATACGAAATGAAGAAGATATTGCTGCCAAGTTCAAGAAGAGTAAAACTACGTAGGAAAAAACATAATACAACAAGAACAGGAATTCGTTACGTAGAAAAGTTGATTGGTGCATTTACAAAACAACACCCTCGAATCAAAATAATGTATTGTGTAGTATTGATAAAAAAAACTTGTACTGGGTCCTTTTATTGGTCACTCTTTCCCACTGGGTACTATTTATTTGTTTATCTTGCATATAATGTTTCTTGCCTGTCTTCATACCATACTGATTACCGTAAAGGAGAGATGCTGCCAAGTTTAATGGTGAGGGTTAATGTTTATATAAATTCAGCTACGTTGTTGTTTGCTTCTTATTCATATTACAATACTTCCATTAACATTTATATACTACAGTTTCACTATAAAAATGGCGGATAAAATTACAATTTACTATCAAAACTACCTTATACTTAAATATTTTATCTCACTCCTATGACATAATAATTTTAACCGAAACATGGCTCATACCAGATATCTCTAACAATGAATTTATTGATCAACGATACTCTGTATTTCGTTGCGATCGTTGTCGTAGTGCCGCTATGCGTAAGGATGGCGGCGGTGTTCTCATCGCAGTTTTGCGAGAATTATGCCCTAATGTAATTAAATTGTCCTTACTTCTTCCTGAACATCTAATAGTTAAATTACCTTGTAAAAATCGAGAACGGTACCATGTCATAGCAGCTTGTTATATACCTCCAAATACAAAAGACGAAATTTATATTCAATATATGGATGCATTAACTTTAATATTAGGAAAACCGGATGTAGATTCTATAATACTTGCAGGAGATTTTAATTTACCTTCTCTCGAATGGGTAAATAAACAATCTTATATGGATTGTATTACAAATAGTAACGGTTCGCATGCCGCCCGCGCACTATTAGGCACTTGCTTTCAGCACAATCTAAAGCAATATCACAGTTTCAGTAACCATAAGGGTCGTCTACTTGACCTATTTTTCTCTAACATTTATTGTACTCCCTCAAAAGTGGTTGATCCTTTATTACCAATTGATAATTACCACCCTCCCTTTTATGTCGATATCTCCCTTGACCTTAATGCTAAAATGTATAGTCGCCGACGTCTTCATAAATTTAACTACCGCAGAACGGACTACAATCTGGTGAATCTTGATATTGGCAGTATTGATTGGTCCAATTCATTTATTTATTTATTTATTTATTTATTTATTTATTAGGGACAAAAAACAGTTGTATGTTACAGTAAAATTTTAGTTTTTAACTTATATTAAAGTATATAAACATACAACCCACACCAATGTCCACAGATTAACAAAAGAAAAATTAATTAAATATAGGTACTAATGAAGGAAGGCAAACAATGCACAGCCGTTGAACCTACGCTAACAATAAATTAATTGCCGAATTTTTAAATTTTTGGCTTGATAACGAAAATATGTCTAAATCAAGAAAATGTGCGTTGTATGTTTGTACAAGACGACGAAGAGGTGCTCGCTCTCCGGCGTTAGTACGGCACTTAACAGTGTGAAACAACCGGGGCACGCGCACCGCTCGTCGGTACACTGTCCTAGGTACTATATAGCATAACTTATTTGTAATATCGTTACAATCATATTTGTTATTGCACAGGCTGTGAAGCATCATAACACTAAGAAGTAATCGCCTAGATTCCAGGCTCAGGATGTTATAACGCTTCAATAACTCCTCGTAATGTAATTTAGAATTTTTACATTTGTAATTAAGAGTTCGTATAAATTTCTTTTGAACTAACTCCAATCTTTCGTTATACTTAGTATAATAAGGATTCCAAATTGGGACGGCGTATTCTAACTGGGGTCTAATCAAGGATTTATACAGTAGCAGAAGTGTAGAGGGTCGCACAAAGTCGCGGGTGGATCTCATGACGAAACCATACATTCCATATGCTTTATTTATTATGTTGTCAATGTGTATGTCAAAATGTAAACGCGAATCTATGGTGACACCCAGATCCCGAACAGAATCTACTTTGTTTAAATGCACGTTATTTATAGAATAATTGAAACAAATTTTATTTTTATTTTTAGTAAATGTGATGGTATAACATTTAGGTAAACTTAGAAAAAGTTTGTTGTTCATACAATAGGCACTTAACCTATTGATATCTTCTTGTAGAAGCAAGCAATCTTGTAATGTTTTACAAGGTTTATAGATCTTTATATCATCAGCATACATTAAAAAATTTGAATTTACGAAGCAATGTTTAATATCGTTTATAAATATAATAAAAAGAAGGGGACCTAGAATGGAACCTTGTGGAACGCCGGAATTTACAAATATTAAATCGGATTCAAATCTGTTTATTACTACTTTTTGGGTTCTATTATAAATATATGAAACAAACCAGCGAAGTAAGTTACCGCGTATCCCATTGTATGCAAGCTTTTCTAAAAGCAAAGTATGATCTACCTTGTCGAACGCCTTCCGAAAGTCAGTGTACACGGCGTCCACTTGAAGTCTATTATCCATGTGTTCAAAAAGAGTGTTAGTAAATATCATGAGATTAGTAGTGGTAGAGCGTCGTTTAACGAAGCCATGTTGTTCGGGTACAATAAGCTGATGAACATGGGAATATAAAACACCGTGTACAAGCCTTTCAAAAAGTTTCGACAAAACAGAGAGAATGGAGATAGGGCGGTAATTTTCGACATTACTTTTGTCACCACTTTTATAAACTGGTATAACAAACGCTTGCTTCCAAACAGCAGGAAAACATCCTTCTCTTAAACACTTATTGTAAACAATGTGCAAGGCATTATAAATACTCTCATAAGTATTTATGAAAAAGCTTGGAGGAATGCCGTCAGGTCCAGCTCCTTTCGATGGGTTAAGCGTCTTTAGTTCCCTCTTTATGACATCTTCGGTAAGATAAATATCAGATATACAAGTTGATGTGTCTAGGTAGTTATTACAGGGTTGCCAATTCTCAGGATCAAGTGTAGAGGTTTCGTATACAGAACTAAAATAAGTTAAAAATAAATTACATATTTCGGGAGGGTTGGAAGAAGTATTATTGTTGAAAAACATCTTGGATGGAAAATTCGAATGACTCTTTCTGTTAGTAATGTAAGACCAGAAAAATTTTATGTTTATAGGAATGCTATCTTCAACCAACTTAATATAGGACTTAAAACACTTAGCCGACTCACCGTGAAAGAGATTGCGGTAACTAGAAAACTTTTGGTAGTCGTAGAGATTGCGGTATATTTTCCATTTTAACCAATAGTGTTCCTTCTTTTTAAAAATATGTATTAGGGAAGAGGTAAACCAAACGGGATATTGAGAGCCTTTAGTTCTCATCAATGGGACATACAGCCTAATCACTTCATATAATTTATCATACAAGACATTGACGGCTGTATCAGCAGGAAGAGGAGACAATAGTAATTCCCAATTAATATTACTGAGTTTTTTATTAATATCAACGTAATTAGCTTTATTGTAATTATGTTTAAGAACCGAGTGGTGTTTCATTGGTATGAATTGTAAATTTAATTCAGTCAAAGTTGTAAAGGGTGGGTGGTGACCATCGGGTTCAAGAAGTGCATTGCAAGACATCATCTGGCAGTCTATATTGGAGATAAAAAGATCTAGTGTTCTACCTAAGTTGTTCTTAAATGTATTAAATTGTTTACCGTTAATCTCAGAAATAAAATTCAATAAAAGCCGGCATAACGGATTTGTAGTGAATGCAATAGCGTGATTTCCATTGACATGCCAGTCAATATTAGATATGTTAAAATCACCAAGAACAAAGAATGAATCGCTGCTAGGACCATTTATGAAACCTTGTAACATATCAAAATAATGGGCGTAGATATCATCGCAAGTACGTGGAGGAATATAACAAGCACTTATAATATATTTTTTATTTAACTGGGATGTAGGTAACTGGACTATTACATGTTCAACTTCGACATGTTGAAAAAACGTCAACATCCTAGAAGGTCGCAGCTCACGACGCACAGCCACCATAACACCCCCACCCTCTAATTTTCCTGTGGCTAAACGGTCACGATCGCATCTAAAAACACAATAACGGTCGTCTATAAATTCATTATCATAAATCTCAGGAACTAGCCAGGTTTCGGTAAGTACGATAACGTCATAACAACAAGACATAATATTCATATACAGTGTATGCAGCTTTGTGCGAATTCCTCTACAGTTCTGATAATAAAAAGCAATATGACTAGTCATTGATAAAAATATAACAATAAATACATGTTATAACCATAAGTAGTAGTAGAATACACCGCCAATAACAATAATTCATTTATATTATGCAAGTTAATATTGGTGTTAGAAGGAACCAGAGTTGATCTAAATTTCATGTGATTTTTTATCAGTATATTACAAAATATACTTTTTATGAGAGTGTGGTAATTGTCTTTTAAAGTAAACTTATTGGTATTGTTCGTATAAGGAGGAGAAAATAATAGTTTATAAAGAATATGTGTACTGCTTTTCAAGCGAATGGCGTTAGACACAGTTGTCATTTTAAAAACCTGCATAGTAAAGAACAGGAGATTTACTCGTAAATGCGTAAAAGAGTTAAGAAAGTATGTGCACTGAGGAACATAATGATAACTAAGACATATTTGTACATTGATAGAAGCAATAATTATACGTAAACAATAACAGTATAATATAAGAAAACAATAACAATATAATGTATGCAAACAATATGATATAAGAAAGTATAAGGGAAACATAATCAGTTGTGTTTTGCAATTAAATATAGGTAAATTAAATATTCGTCTTCCTCCGGGTAGCCATTTTGGTAAAATCATCCTCAGACCGTATAGCAAAAGCCGATGTTCCATCTCGCTCGCGGACAAGTATCGTAGCATTCTTAACCCAAACATATTTGAATCCGAGTTTGCTCCCGATTTCCCTGCACTTCCGAAACAAGGTCTTATTTTTAATAGTGAGATGTTCATTCATGTATACTCGGACAGCGGCGCTTGATATTCCAAGTTGGTCCGACTTAAGGCTCTTAGTTTTACGGTAGGCGCTTAATATATCGTCACGCAGAATGCGCGATCTAAGTTTGACAATTATGTTTTTCGGTTTGCTGTCTTGCTGCTGCGCATGCGGCACTCTGTGTATGGATATAATATCACTTTGGGATACAGGATATTTAAGCACCTTACCAATAGATTCCATTATTGTTAATAAGTTTTCATTGCGTTTATCTGGCAGATTACAAATTTCAATGTTGCACATACGCGCATTCTGTTCCATGGAATCAATTTTACCTTCGAGTTTGGCAACTAATAATTCATTGCTTTGCTTATCCCCAACACGTGAGCACTCCTTCTCTAAGACTTCTACGCGAGTTTTCATGTCTTCATATTCCTTATTTATATAGCCAATTGCTTTTTCAATTTCTAAGTTAGATTTTTGAATTGAAATGTTCTGGAGTTTTAATTCTGATACCTCTGTAACTAGCTTGTTTAGTATAACATCTTGATCGGCTTTCCAAGCTATCAGCAAATTCTTCAACTCTTCAAATTTGTCGACACCACTATCGTTGCCTCTGAGACGCTTGCCCGGTCTTGTTGTTATGTTGTCAGTATCCAGCGTCGAAGCAGTGATGGAAGAAATATCGGGCTCCGAATGTGTTTCCACAACTGAGCGTATGTTGGGGGAACATTGAGATGGAGGTGATCTCGGAGTACGGGGCATATTATTTGCGGAAAAATACAAGCAGTACTGCACAAAAAGCGTCAGAGTACACAAGCTACCAACAGTCGATATGATAGCACTATTTCGCATCGGGCGGAGACTACCGTTTAGCTCAATGTCCAGGCACGCCGCCACCGTCGCGCCACGCCGCTCACTGCACGAACGTGTAAGCACTGCTTAAAGCAACAATCAACTAATATCTGCTGTCCCGCTCGCGAAACGCCCACTAGGCGTCAACCACAGGTTTAAGTACTGCAAGTGCAACAAGGAATCGAAAATTTGAGCGTTAACCAATCACAAACTCAACAGTCAATAAATTATCGCAAGTTCACAGCACAGCCCACAGCACGTCTGCTCCGTTCAAAAGTAACCGTTCAACTGAAAAACTAAAAACTAAAAACTTAAAAACTATCACCCGAAGAAGCACTCGCGTACTTTTATGAAAAAATGTACACAACAATCAAATCACACACGCCGTTATCACGGGAAAAAAACACCAAATACCCGATCTGGTTCCCCCGGTCATTGGTCCATATAGCTAACAACAAAACATCGGCATGGATCAAATGGAAGAAGTTTAAAAATACGAGTGACTACGAGATATTTTCAATATACAGGCGAAGATTTAAGCATGAGTGTCATAGAAGCTTCAAAAATTACATAAACTCGATTGAGGATAGTGTGAACATTAATATGAAATTATTTTGGTCTTATGTCGCTAATCGTAAACAATCGTTATCAATACCTTCAACCATTATCTATAGGGATACATCGACTGAGGATCCAGCCACTATGTGTAATTTATTCTCTGCCTTCTTCCAATCTGTGTATGAGCCTTCGACGTTTAACCCTGACAGCTGGCAACCCGCTTTCTATAGCACTGACGCTGATGTAAATATCTGTGACATACATCTCTCCCTAGACAAAATACAAAATGCGTTGAAAGGACTAAATGTCAATAAAGGAGCTGGACCAGATGGAATACCGCCTTATTTCTTAAAAAATACCTATAAAACTATTTCTCTTCCACTGCATATAATCTTCAACAAATGTCTGTCTAATGGTATTTGCCCCGATGCTTGGAAATCTGCAAATATTGTCCCTGTTCATAAAAGTGGTTCTAGACATGATGTAGAGAAATATCGTCCTATCTCCATTCTTTCTGCCCTGTCAAAGGTCTTCGAAAAACTCATACATGACGAAATATATCCATTTATGCACCGTATTATCACACAGGCACAGCATGGATTTACTAAACATCGATCTACAGTTAGTAATCTGATTCTCTATACATCTTACCTTTTTGATAGTATTGACCAGCGAAATCAAATTGATGCGGTGTATACTGATTTTGAGAAGGCCTTCGATAGAGTAGATCATGAAATATTACTTAACAAAATTGCTTTCAATGGAATTAGGGGGAATTTACTGCGATGGTTTGCATCCTACGTAACTAACAGGACTCAAAAAGTTGTAGTCAACGGTGAACAATCGAGCTCAATTGTTGTTACTTCGGGCGTACCGCAAGGATCAATTCTCGGTCCTCTCTTGTTTATAATTTTCATTAATGACGTCACGACCTGTTTTAAATATTCAAAATTTCTTCTTTATGCGGACGATCTGAAGGTTTACAAAACCATAACAAATTATAACGATTGTCTACTTTTTCAATCTGATCTTGATCGCTTCTCATCATATTGTGAAACAAATAAACTAAACTTGAGCTTAAATAAATGCCACCAAATTACATTTACAAAAAAATATAAAACTACAAATTTTAACTATACCCTCAATAATTCATTGCTTACTGAAGTTGATACCATTCGTGATCTTGGTGTACATCTAGACGCTAAACTTCACCTTGATTCGCATGTTAACACGATCACTAATAAAGCTTTTAAAATGTATGGTTTTGTAATGCGTGCCTCGCGAGACTTTCGTCGTCCATCTACATACTTACATCTTTATAAGTCCCTAATACGCCCTCAAGTGGAATACGCGGTTCCGGTGTGGAGTCCGCTCTATAATAAATATAATACAGAACTAGAAAAAATTCAACGTAAATTTCTGCGAGCGATGCACTGTAAATGTTTTCATTCGAAATTACATTACAACGCGCTGCTTTCCAAATATAATGTCATGACTTTAAAATCAAGACGTTTGCTTTTAGAAGCAATGGTGTTACAAGGTATATGCCACAACAAATTTGATTGCATCGAATTGGTCAAGAGCCTGAGTTATTCTGTACCTCGTACGGTTATAGGGCGAGTGGTGCGTGAACGCCACCTGTTTGCTACTAGATCATGTCGAACTAATGCTGGACTGCGTTCGCCATTGCGTAGGATGGTTGAAACATACAACAATGTATTCTCTTCTATCGACATAATTTCTACACCCGCGGTAAGTTTCAAAACACAAGCCATTAAACTGCTTTTACTGAAGCAGCAGGCTCTACTTAATAACGAGTGACAGGAAAGGACAGGTCCAAGAACTTTAAGTCTTTATTTTTTTTATTTATTTTTTTGTTTATATATATATGTTTATAGATGAATATATTATTGAACTGTTACTGTAATTCACAGGAAATAATATATTTTAATTTACTTTAGACATATTATCATTGCCATAGTTTGTATGATTTATGTTTTAATTTAGTTTCTTAAAAAAAAAAAAAAAAAAAATGTTTCAGCTTAAAGGCAATATTATTTTAAACTCACTCTCACGTCACTGCTGTATACCTTATTATATCAGTAATCTGTGGATAGCGTTGTGGATAGTACATTTAACAATCACTATTTAGATGTAAAAATGTGTTATAATGTATAATGTACTATTGTTTGTTATCTCTAATAAATGAAAAAAAAAAAAAAAAAAAAATTTCAGAAACTATATAGCTTAGTTTACAACAGGCTGTCTGTCTGACGCTAAACTTTCTAAATCGTGTAAAAAAACGCAAAGAATCTTGCCTGACTTGGTATTCGAATTTAAAACCTCTCGATCCACAGCCGTTTCACGCTCCCAAGGAACTTACGACGCGAGAAACATAAAAACATAATTAGAATTATGGAAATTCGTAATCTGTTATGTATATTTATGCCATTTACACGTAATCCAAAGGTAATTTTCTCTGAGGGATCTGCGTAGTTGTCTCGTAAAGAAGAATTTATTCCGCTAATAACATTTATAGCTTCAAGATGTTCATCTTAGGAATAAATTGGTTTTGTATTCTTACGTGCACTAAATTATATATTCTTTTTATATTATAATGAGACGAGAAACCCGCACGGTTGAAGTTAAGCAACACGACTACCTAAACATTATCTGTGATAGCAATATCATCAAATTACAAAGAACACGTGGTACTGCATTCTAAGACAAAAGATGTTTAGTCTCGTAATGCCCAGTAATTCATAGGCTATAATGTCTCTTATAAACCGGAATACTTCTAGCGGTTGTATCTACCCAAATAGACTCGCAATTACGAGAAAATCTTCATATTACATTTCTGAAACAAAGCATTGATCCTTTTCCCTCAATTCGACATCACCTTCAAAATATGTTCGCACAACAGTTTGAACAGAAATATGACATGAAATCCTACATGCATCTAAAACACTTGTGTCAACGCGGACGTGTCGCTACCCGCAAATGTATTCTGATAAATCGAGAAACATCCGAAGATTCACCTTCCCTACAAAGATCCAGATTACTATTACTAGAATTTGCACTCTTTTGCAATGGGGTGAGGGTTGGGTTTCTAACAGCTGAAGATAGGCAAATAATGTGGGGGTCTTAAAAAGAATTTGCACTCTTTTTCAATGAGGTAAGGTTGCTTTTGTAATAGCCGAGGTGTGTCGTGTTATTTTCTTGCTTAAGGATAGCACGTAGTGTGTGTGTGTCTTGTGTTATAGGCGAAGGCAAAGTAAATTTATTTTGAGTAGGTCAAATTCGATGTAATTTTAAGGAGAAATTATAGGTGTCAATAATAGCAATAAACACTTAAATTTACATTTTTTACATTCAATTTATTTAATAATGTTTTAAATTTAGCAATAAAATCATTCTGCACCTCAAGAACTTTATCATTAAAACAGCTCTTGTTATGACACTAGATTGACCTCAAAGTTTAATTCAATTCAAGTTTCAAGCCAAATTAGTTTTAATCGAGACACGGCTTGCTATTCAGTATAACTTTACGACGAGCGCAGACCTTCGAAAATAAATAGTTTTACGAAACTGCATACCGAAGAGTCGTAGTTTGGACAGATAGTGAATCATGAGAAAAAGCTGTTATCATCTATGACAAATAGAATTATTTTAAGCCCGCAAACCAGCAACTAATATGCAAAGTGATTCACATGCCTCGTTCAGATAAGTTACATTCTAGAATAGTGGTCTTGTCAAAAACAGAAGACGTAATGTCTTAGGACCGAAATCAATATCCAATAAACCCACCACTATTATCTGATTGCCCCAGAGAATTGACCAATTAAAATAAGTTATCTGTAAGTACATCATTCTGATTGGTCCATCTCATCGATCAATTCTCGAGCATTCAAAGATAGCAATCGGTCGTTAATCGACAGTTCGACTGTACTATATCGAATTAAGGCACATTGCTATGCACATGTTACAAATGACGTAATTGTACACTTTAATTCTACAACAAGTTTAATTGGACGTGCACGATAGCCTAGTTAAATGATACGAATAGCCGAGACTTTTAGAAATTACGAGAGTATTGTTTATGAATCATATTTTTTTTAGCGGGGAAGAAAAACACCGTGAGGAAACCTACGTACGTACCTAAGAATACTACAAAAAAAACCAAATGTATGTGGAATTTGTAAACCCTCTTACTAGTAGAGGCCCGTGCTGAACTGTGGGCAATATCTAATACAGGGCAATTATTATCTTTACTGATATTATAAAGCTGAAGAGTTTGTTTGTTTGGTTGGTTGAATTCGCTAATCTCAGGAACTACTGAAACAATTTTGAAAATTCTTTCACTAATTGAAAGCTACATTACCCCTGAGTGCTATAGGATTCTTTTTATCCCAGAAAAAAAAAATCACCCGGGCGGAGCCGCGAGCTATACTAGTTATACTGTAAGTTGCATTGCATTACTGCGATTCTCCTCAACTAGCCCGAGGTGTTGTTACGAGCGACACGGGAACACGTGTCGCCAGTATCGTACGCATGTTTCGTTCCGGATTAGCTGCTTTGTTTACCGCCCGCTTGTCATACTGCCCTTCGGTATTGCATCGATACTGTTTTATGGTGGCATTTGTAAAACATTAGGGATATGGAATTATAGGATTGGACCAGTATTATCCGGTTTGGACTAAGGCATGACATACCATAATTTTGTAGTTTGTACTATTAATCATCGATTGATGTTAGTATAGTATTGAAATTAAACTATTATAACGGATTTTATCGCGGTTTTTTATTTTATTTTCTCCCGAAGTTTCGAAGGCTTTGCAGCACTTCGTCGTCACGGGGCGGACTGAGGTATAGGTGGTCCGAAAGGTTAATGTTACAAATCTACCTTCAATTTACAATTATACAATTTTAAGGTGTTAGTCATTGTTTGCGGTCCGGTCTACGCAGTAAGAGATCACAATGTCTGGAGGTCTGGCAGCAGGTCTTTTGGGGCCCGATTTAATTAGATGTATTACCGGGTCCCAGGCTTGTGCAAGTTTCCAACCATCTTCTCTATTGAAATTGGGATGTTTTTTGATTTCAATAGCCTTGCGGATCATCCTAGGCAGGAATCGGTGTTCTTTGGCAAGGATTTGTGGCTTGTCGAATCTGCGGTAATGGTTGGAGCCTTCTTCTGAGTATTCAGCTACTGCAGACTTCGTAGAGCGTCGGTGTTTAACATCAGCTATATGTTCTTTTACGCGGGTCCCTATATGTCTTTTTGTTTATCCAATACAAGAGAGGCCACAGTTGCAATCTATCTTGCATCGCCCGGTTCTTGTAGAGGTAAATGGCACTTGACAGGTGGTATAAATTGACTAATCTTCTTAGGCGGCTTAAAATAAGTTTTTATGGAAGCGCGCTTCAGGAGTAGCCAATATTGTCGGTGACTCCTCTTACAAGAAGGTAATACAACTGGGACACGATCAACTGTGGCTGAGTATAGTATTATTGAAAACATATAATATGTGACTGCCTCGGTGGCGTAGTTGTATTGCGGTATGACTGCAATGCCGAGGTCTCGGGTTCGATTCCCGGGTCGGGCAAAGTGATATTGGGTTTTAAATTCAGTATCAGCCTGGGGTCTGGAATTTGTGCCCGATATGGCGGTAGGCTCGTCCCCTATCACATCATGGGACGGAATACGCTCGGCGAAAAGTGGGTGCACTAGGTGCGCCTCTGCCTGCCCCTTCGGGGATAAAGGGTGTGAGTTACTGTGACTTAATGACGAGAGATGCAGTTCCTACGTCACATATTAAGCGGCTTTTAGCACGAACAGTTTTACCACAGTGAGACTTTAGATCTTAATATAAATCTCATAACGTCTATAACGCAAGATACAATGTTCCTCGTACAGAAATTCAAGCTTTGAGTTGCTTTTTGGACTAAATAGGCTGTTCAGACGGACATTTGACTAGTAACCTACCAGGCTACCACCATATCAAAATTGAGTAACCGTTTCCACAAGCACAAACTCTATCATTTTTTTTTATTTTCCAGACCAGCTGAAGTGCCACCGATAATGCAAAGTCCGCAAGTAAGTGGAAGAAAGTACATCTGAATACTAATGTGCTTTCAATGGTTCCGTTACCTTATTATAAATTTACTATAAATATAAGCTTAATTCTTGCACGCCATCTGGTAGAATGTAACATGCTATCAGCCCTGTATTATATACTGCCCACTGCTGAGCACTGGCCTCCTCTACTACTGAGAGGGGTTAGGCCTTAGTCCACCACGCTGGCCTAGTGCGGGTTGGCAGACGTCACATACCCTCGAAATTCTTATGAAGAATTCTTAGGTATGTAGGTTTCCTCACGATGTTTTCTTTCATAGTTAAAGTGAACGATAATTGATAAACAATACACACGTAACTTCGAAAAGTCAGAGGTGTGTGCCTTGGGTTTTGAACCTCTGGACATTGCCTCGGCAGACCGTTCCACTCCCAACAAAGCTATCGCCACTTTTGTACCTGTCTACGAACATCAATTTAGTCTTGCCTCTGTGACCTGAGACCACACGCATGATGGTCACGACCCTCAGTAATGAGGAAACGACTAGGAAGAAGTTATCAATACAGGAATAGGAAATTTAATTATTACTCTTGCTACTTAACTACGACGAATTGCAAACAAAAGCTAGTGTTCAATACTCTAGCCAATTTAAACGTGGCACAGCCAGCCTTACTACACATAAAACTCTATTAAATAAGGTCCATATTTCTTTGTGTACCGTCGGTTGGTGCGAACGGATATTTTTATATTAAAACGGCCTGTGCCACGATGTAAGCTGCTCCCGGAAATTTATTCAAATTAATTTTGTACATATTTTTATGTACAGTCAGCAGCATAAGTAGCTGAACAAATTCAAAATTTCAAATTGCCTACATACTTTTGTTTTCTTACTAATGTTTTTTTTCTCATCACAAAAATAGTATAAAAGAGATTTACTTTATTTCAAATGAAGAAAATTTTTTTTTCAGTTTAACTTAACGCATATATAGCGATATGAAATTTTGATTTTGTAGAGATACTTATGCTGCTGACAGTACAGTTTTTGCTCATGACTCGTGTCAAAGTCCTTTCTCGGGCCAAAGTCCCACAGGAACTGTATTTGGAATAAAAGTATCTTGTATCATGTAAAATTGATTTCAACGTATAACATTATGTTCCAGTTTCTGTTGCTGTGCAAAAAGGATACATCTTACTAATATTATAAATGCGAAGTTCTTGAAAATGGTTAAATGTTTGTGTATTGGTTAGAAGTAATCGCAGAAACAACTAAACGGATTTAGATGAAATTTGGCACACGGGTAGATGTCCTGGATTAACACATAGACTACTTTTATGCTGGTAATTTGCTCACATGGGAAATAATGCATATTTTTAATCTGATTCTTTAAGTAGGCATCGCTGACGCCGCACTGTGTTTTAGGCATTTTGTAGTGGGAAAGGTATTTCACGCAAGCGAAGCCGCGAGCAGCACCTACTCTATAATATAGTCAGATTTAGGGAAGGGAGCTTTCATTCAGCTTATCTTTGTTTGCTCTAGGTCCAATATAGGAAAAGGTGGTTTAGTCGAACTAAAATAGGTAGAACCTTTTCTTAGTAATATGAACATTGCTTTGACGAGGTGGTAAGCCTCTCGTTTTGAAGGTAAGTACTGCATATTACTATCAAATTTCGAGAATAATAATTTCCTAGCTATTCCAATTTTTTAATTGAACTAGGAAAGAACCTGCATCCTGAAACCCAAGCACGCAGCGCCTAAATCGATAAATCAAACTGTATTTCTTGATTCCCAATTTTGCCGGACTATCTCATCGTTTCTTCCTTGCCTGGCCAACAATAACTTTTCTATAACAATACACTCGATATATTTACGTATTCGGTTGGTTATACAAGGCTTCATTGACTATAGTATCATAAACACAATGTATGTTAGCGAACGCCCGTATCTCTTGCTTCTATCTATTGGCTTCTTGTCTAGATTCCGTAAAGTGTATTGGCCTAATTACGTTCTATTTGAGATTGACTCTCGTACTAGTTTTTCTCTCGGCTCTACCCGCGTAAGCCTCTGTTCTCGGGATAAAAGAAACCTAACAAATTTGTCGTTTGTTAGATTGATGTTCGAGAGATTATAGCTTTAAATTAAATAAATAATGCTTTAAACGAAATGCAACCTTCATCTCATTATATTTGGTCTCACTATAAGTGCGGGTTGTCTGGAAGAGATCGCTTTTAGCGATAAAACCGCATTTTGTTGCATGCATTGTAAAATATCCTAATTGTATTTTTTTAGCTGTATGTGGTGTACATTAAAGTGTTATTCTTCATTCATTCAGCGATGAGTTCTTTTTCGTGAAGAGTTTTTTTTTAAATATCATTGATGAGCGTGAGTATTATGCCAACTTGGTACTTCAAGTATATTGAATGACACCGAAACATGACTTGTCAGATCTAAATAATTATGGAGATATCTACATGCAGAATTCCTTACATTTTCATTTCACTAAGAGGGCAATAAATAATTTGATTCCATAATTATATTTCGTATAATTAGGTAGACTGACGACTTGATAAAGGTCGTAGGGTCACGCTGGATGCAGGCCGCATTCAACATGTCTGTCTGGATATCTCTAGGGGAGGCCTAATTTCAGCAGTGGACTTCATGTGGCTGATCATGATGATGATATATTATAATAGGGAAGATGCAAATTTTTATTTTTGCTTTCATTTGAATGAATTTCATGTAGAATAGATAACGATTATATTAAAAATTAAAATACTTTAATTTGTTGCTAAAAATTGCGGTTTGAAAATGACAGTTTACATTTTCGCGCGCAAACGGAGCTACACGCCCAGTGACGTCACTCTAGTCATATTTGTTCGCCGGTGGCATTCATAAATGCATAAGTTTGGATTTTCGATATGTTTTTTGAATAAATAAGTACATCTATGTTACTATAAACACACACACACACACACGCCTTTTTATCCCTGAAGGGGTAGGCAGAGGCGCATTTAGTGCACCCACTTTTCGCCGTGGGTTAGTTTAGATTTGGATGTAACCGATTGCATTGTCGCCATAAGACCTGAAATTACTGCTATGTGTAGTTTGCTGCTGAATGAAATAGAAATAAAAGTCTCACTATGATTAGTTCGTAGTAGTTTAGTTCCTTTTTATTTCTACACATGAAAACTCTGTACTTTCAACAACAAAAAATTACAACCATGTGAACATTAATTTTGGTAGATTTCTGGATTCTTCTTTTATGAACCCAACATCCATTTTGATTCGAAAACCTATTAATTTTCGCAATTAAAGAATGTTTACCTTTACAACTTTAACCTTAAACAAGTTGCAGGTGTGATGTCACTAGAGGTAGATTGATGTATTATAACACGTTCCTTTTCACGTTACTTTCAATTCGTAATTATTGTTAAAAATCGATATTAATTAAAATAAAAACACTGCAGTGGCCCTTCTGTTATGCTTTCTTAACATTTTAGCTACAAAATATTGTAAAAATATTATTTTTGCATCTTCCCTATTAGGTGGTTACCTAATAGGGAAGATGTAGTGCAAGAAGATGCATATGGGTAGAAGTCATAATTATCTCGAATCAAACACGCTATTCCCACCTCGAAAGGCTGCTCCAATAGACTATCGCTTTTTAAATTACACTCACATCCCAACCCAAAACAGATAAAGTAAAAAGGTCGAAAGTTAGCGCGAAATGCCGCGAGCCTGTGAAAGGCCGCGGACACCGCCGGACAAGTTGAACGCTGTTCTGCATAATTAGATTGTTTAAACTTTGGGACGTTGGGCACTGTTTTTTCGGTATAGGAAAAATAGGCGATATTAACTAGGATAGCTAATTTATTGTTTAATAATACCAGCCTTGTATTATCTATGGATCTATGATTAATATTAACAAATACTTATATTTCACAAGCAGTTTGTATAGTAAATCAAAAACGGTATCATTTCATTTGCATTATCACTCTACAACTCATGAAAATTATACAACATATTGTTTTCATTTTCAACAAATTCTATCGAAATAGATTTTACCACTATTTAGTCTATTTGTGAAAAGTGTATTTACATTGCATTAGTAATCTTATTATGTATTTTCGTTATAAATGCAATTTAATGTAATTTTGTAAATAAAAAAGTGGACGATAGCCTAGTTGGGAATGGAACGGTCTGCCGAGACAATGTCCGTAGGTTAAAAACCCAAGGCATACACCTCTGAATTTCGAAGTTACGTGTGTATTGTTTATCAATTATCATCCGCTTTAACGGTGAAGGAAAACATCGTGAGGAAACCTGCATACCTGAGAATTCTCCATCAGAGTTTCGAGGGTATGTTAAGTCTGCCAACCCGCACTAGGCCAGCGTGGTGGACTAAGGCCTAATCCGTCTCAGTAGTAGAGGAGGCCCGTGCTCAGCAGTGGGCAGTATTTAATACAGGGCTGGTATTATTATTATATTAAAGTAATTTTGTTATTAAAGCAGTCTGTTGGTAGTGTCGCATACGCACAAACACTTGCACACACACACAGACACACACACACACACGCCTTTACGGTTTACCCCCGAGACGTAGGCAGAGGTGAACTAGTGCACCCACTTTTCATCATATTGTGTATTCCGTCCCATGATGTGATAGGGGGCGAGCCTATCAATACACCTATATTGGCCCTAAATTCTATACTCCGTGCTGATTATTATCAGTTTATAAACCCGATATCACTTTGCCCGACCCGGAATTCGAACCCGAATCCTAAGAGCGGAAGTCTTGCCGTGCAATACAGCTACGCCACCGAGGTATTATTGCTGTTGTTCCTACAACATATATACTTCACATGAATATTAATAGATCACGGAAATATTAATGATTGTTTTGATGACCCCACGGTGTCTCTTTCATAGTAACGTCATCATCAGCCATTTGAAGGCCACTGCTGAACATAAGCCTCTCCTAAAGATTTACAGACGGACCTGTAAAAAGTGGCCATCTGTCTGTCCACTTTGCAGTACCTATATATTATAACAGTATATCGTCTACTAAATTATAATTCACAATCTTTTGAAGGAATTCAACTTATACAGCTCATATAGTCCATTTATCACCTAAATAGCCTTTCAAATGGATAACAAAAGTGTCGCTGAGCGAGGCAACGTCGCGGCGACTGAGCGACAATGCACCACTGCTGTCCGCCACTGTACAACTTTAACTGCATTGTTAAGTCTTATTCAGTGGACTGTACGTGATGCTGAAAAGTGGGGGACTGGGTCCGTTTACGCTTTTGTCTAGCACGACTAGTTTGAAAACGATGATTACAGGTTCGATTTATGTCGGATAAATAATGTGAGTTATAGGATTAAAAAAAAAAGTGTGTGTGTACTTATGTACATGCGTTAGAAGTTATACTTCTTTTGGCGCGTTAGGGAAAAATGATGAGAGTAAATTTTTATGATGCGCGCGCACACCGTCACGAATATCCGACACCCTGAAGTTAGCTATAGTCAACATTTTTTTTTATACGAATCACTCGCCAGCTAATGCTATGTGAGACTTGGTACCTACGTCCTACATAGAAGGCAATTTTTTTATGTACACTCACTATGGAATTAAAGCATCGAGGAAGAACAAACTGCGTGATCGATTTGTAAAGTATCAATAAGCTCTTGAAGATCCTGAAATTGTAACGATCTGAAAAGGTTGCAAAGTAGATCCCGAAGGACGAGAAAGAAAACCACACAACTGACTACGCTCCCTCAAAAATAATAACATAAACGTTCCCACATAACATTGGGTAACACAGATGAAAAAGATTTCCACCGACATATAACTTGGTGTGAACGCAGTCTTAAGTAGGCCGTAGGTTGAACTTGGCTCGTCGTGTTATTGTGGCGCGTACGTAAGCCGGATCCGCGGCATTATGAATTCAAATGGGTCCATTCTGGCGACATGTGCCAGCTTGGGACTCGCGTAGGGTTGTCACGTTGGGGAATTTACGGGAAATTTATTTTGTGTTGATAATGGAATTAATATTTCTAGTGTATTTTGTTGTCTAGTGTATTTCGTTGTCTTTGTTGTGACTGCCTCGGTGGCGTAGTTGTATTACGGTACGACTGCAAAGCTGAGGTCTCGGGTTCGATCAAAGTGATATTGGGTTTTTCTATTCAGTATCAGCCCGGAATCTGTGCGGATTTATATATATAATATCATTATGTTTATTTTTATGTTTATAGGATGTAAATTAGAATTATTATTGTTAAAATTAAAAACTGTTATGGAATTTGCCATTACGATTGCATTTTTATACAAGTACCTACCTACTCTGTGATGAAACTGTAATAATATAATATCATTATGTTTATAGGATGTAAATCATAAGTATTACTGTTAAAATTAAAAACTATTATGTAATTTTCCATTACGTTTGCATTTATATACAAGTACCTACCTACTCTGTGATGACACTGTAATAATATAATATTGTTCTGTTTATAACATTCTTAGTGGATAACGGTGTTGGTTGTGTAGTTAGTTAAACTTCATTGTTCGATTTCTGTTTTGTATGCTTTCTTTTTTATTACACAATTGTTTGTTGTCCTAAATAAAGAGAAAAAAAAGATTGTACCCAATACAGCGATAGGCTCGCCCCCTATTATATCATGGGACGGAATACGCATTGCGAAAAGTGGGTGCACTAGTTGCGCCTCTGCCTACCCCTTCGGAGATAATAGGCGTGAGAGTTTGTGTGTGTTTATTTTGGTCTGTTTATCTGTAGGTTCGATTGTTGCAGAGATTTCTTTATTATCCGGGAATACTTGTCTCAACTCGATACTGTAGCACAAAACTTTAGTATGACTTCAGGACTACCTAAATGTTATTCTAGGATATATGAATTTACTACAGTCTACATATAAATACATCATACAATCACATCTTCTCCTGACTATTTTTTGAATAAAAATAGTAAATTGTTTCATCATAATCATCAGCCTTATGGGCTCCGCTATCAAAAGTAAAAATCCCCTAAAAAATCCATAATGTTGAATTAATTAGCGTGAGAATAGTTTTGAATACTTTTATTACAATGCTAGTTTTTGCCCGCGACTCAGCCAGCGTGAAAGAAAATTTCAGGGATAAAAGTTCCACTTTATATATCCTGGGATAACAAGTACTCAGAAGTAATAAAGCTTCCTATTTGTGTAAAAAAATTCAAAAACAGTTCATTAGTTCCAGAGATTAGCCTCTACAAATCTACAAACAAACTCACAAACTTTTCCTTTTTATAATATTAGTATAGATAAAGTCATGTGAATTGTAGAACACAACGTTCCATAGATTAAAGCAATATTATATCGTTTAACTGAAAATAAGAGAAGATTACATTCTTGAATTCGTGTAGTCTTGTACTGTTATTATTTCTTGAACTCTTATTGGCTTCGACACATCTAATTAAACATAATTCTCTCTCTCTCTGTAGTCGGTCCCTCATGACTGAGGATCGTGGTCATCATTGGATGTACCGCATTTTGAGCGGATTAGTTGTCTCCACCGGTTTCTGTTCATCGCATCTTCAACTAATTTATGGAACTTGGTGGCAGACGAGTCCTTAATCTGGTCCGTCCATCGGGTTGGTGCTCGGCCTCGAGAACGTCTGCCTTCAGTGTTGCCAACGATGATAAGTCTCTCCAGATTCTCGTCGCCTTTCCGTACAACGTGTCCGAAGTATGCAAGGATGCGTTGGCGACATATGGTGGCTACACATAATTATGTCGAACCAAACTTGGGACAACTTCCAATATTATTAATAAGATTTATGTCAATCAAAAGGTCTTAATAACAACGCTGAGCGTAGCAACCCTTTTTTTTTTTTTTTTTCTCGCGGGGAAAAAACGCGTTATCACTACCACCACTGGGGGGTGAGTGGATGGTTATGTTGGTTTCACCGATCTAACGGCCCAATGTCGACACTCGGGAGTATGGCATCATCCGAGCGAGCATTGGACCGAGTCCCTAACACTATGTACACCCTACACCGGCATACCAACCAAAACCCGCGGTGGCCTTCTTCGGCGCCTACGGGACGGCCCCGGGGTATCTTGTTGCACGAAGATAGCTGCACGGAACCGCCCCTGCGCGATGCCGCATTGCGGCCCATCTCTATATGAGGGGGCTAAGATGCCCCCGAGCTCTACAGGACGCCTTTGACGTCTACGACTGCAGGAGACCGACCACCCGCATTGTCGTCCACCTCGGAGTCGCTATTATAAGTAGTCGAGCCAGCAGACCCCCGAGCGTAGCAACCCTAATGGTATTAGAAATGAAGAAAATGGCATAATAAAAGATAATTATCACATTCGCTGTGACATTATCAAATATGCGCGAATCCCCAATTAAGAAACACAGTACCCTTTGAGGTATAGGGCTTACGGATTTTATTTTCTCATGTAGTATAGATGTTACTAAAATAAAGAGCGTTAACAGCTTTTTTAAATCTCTACTACAACTACTTTAATGATAATTACTTATCACCCTGAGAAGAGGTTTGAAGTATCATAATTGCTGGCCAATGTCCCTAGCTTCAATTTCCACAATATCAACTAGACTATGCACATTTTAGAATTACCGGAAATTGCCACCAGCAGCAACCCAGGCGGGAATCTGGCGCGATGCGATAGATAGCAGACATCAAGATAAAGTCTTGTGTATGCTAATCAGGGACATTACGAGATGTTGGCACGTTATGACGCCGTTGCAGCCTCATGGCAAGTTTAAAGTCAATTTGATAAGACTATTTAGTAGCTTCTCATTGTTTTTTTTTGCAATTTTTAGTAGTGAGGTATTGAGAGAACATTAGGTCGAGTAAATAATAATATTTTTTTTTATTAACATACACCATTATTTTATTCACTAAACTGTACTCTCTTCTATTCTTATATCCATCCCATGGTCATCTGGAAGATATTACCGAGAGCGATAAGACTGCCATTTGTACCTTTTTCTATCTGTGGTGGCTCGTGATTGGCATATTGTATTTATTTCTTATTTTCGATTATTGTTATAGTTAGCTGTGAGCCACCCAAATACTAAAAAAAAAAAAAACTCATTTCTTTCTTTTTTAACCCCCGGCGGAAAAAGAGGGGTGTTATAAGTTTAGGGTGTGTATCTTTATGTCTGTCTATGGCATCGTAGCTCTCGAACGATTGAACCGATTCTGACGCGGTTTTTTTGTTTATTTTTGAATTCGTGTGCAACAAATAGTGAATAAATAAATTAAAAAGCAAGCAATGTGAGTAGCTTGGTATTGTAATTTGCTTGACCTCGTTAATCATGGTAATGCTCGGAGGTTAATAATCATGCTAGCTATAATAAGTCCTATAATATAGTAAAATAAAGCGGGAATGTTTGGAGTACCCACTTTTCCAAGCTTGCTTGGCATTTCTTAGAATTCTCCAACATGGTATAGCGGAGTTTATAAATGTCGATTACCACTTAACCTGAGGTGATCCATCTGCACTTACTATAAAGGTTAAAACAAATTGATCTTTTTAAGTTATCAACATTCTTGTACAAACGCGCTGGTGGGATTGTATTGATTTGTTAAGTTTAGAAGAGGAGTAGGTAATAAGGGAGGACTAGGGAAAGGGATTTACCAACATGATTCATACAAAATACATTGTTACCGTTTCGAGTTACTGCACCTTCTATAACAAGATCACAATACTATACTTATACAATCAAGTATAAATATAGTATACAGACATAAACGCCCACATTTAGAGACCATACCGAATAAGCGATGAAAAAAATTGTCTACAAATCCATTTCCGAATGTATTGGCAGGCTCGTATGGCGCGAGTGGCTAGCTTATTTTACGCTCCATTGCGCGCCGCCAGTGGCGAATTACAGTTTGATTTAGTGCTGATATTGCATTGGATTATACACAATGTGTTCTGCCTTTTGGGATATTGAAGTTAATGCATTTCCAATTACAAAATTGTATGAAAACAGTCTGTGAAAATAATAAAATTTTGATATTTTTTTCATTATTGCTATTTTATTTCTCTTACTATTTTTTAATATTTAAGTACCTACTGTTAAATGAAATATCCGCCTTTTAAATTCTTGTATCATCTTTAATATCGGCGCTCACAATTATTGCTCTGCTACGTCCATATTTAATGACGAACAGTTAATATCATCAGTCACAAAAATATAAGAGGGTGTAGACTTTATATTGTCTAGGTCGGACAAACTTTAGTGCGGATTTCCTCACACTATTTACTAAAGCTAACCCCTCATAGAGGTTGACGCCAGGGAAGCGGCTGGCTGGCATTTATTTATTCAAATCCACAATCCTTAATACTAGAGTAATACAATCTTATAGACATATCTTACGACCAATAACGGATTTACATTTTATTAACACAATTAGATAACAGGCAGTCACAATGAGACAGTATTTTTGAAGAGCGTGTGTGTGCGCATGAATGTGTGTGTGTATAAAAACCAATCCAAATTCTGTCTGCCGTAAGATAAAAAAACTTGTGTTGAGTTGACCCCGCATTGGAGAGGACTAAAAGGTAGTGGGAGAAAGGATTGTCCTGGTAGGAAATCTCTCACAAGAAACTGTAAATCGAACCAATCTTAATTACCGAAACGTGATCAATGCGCTATAATCTAGTTGACTACATAACTAATCAGTTAATTAAACAACACAATTATGCTGCCCTGAACACGCTGTTATCACAATTGCGTTATATCTGTTGCGGCCTGATTGCGTTGCGCTTCTAATTTGAGATTGTAACTGATTTTGAAAAGATTAGATTTGTGTAGACCCAAACATTCTTCCTTGTCAGTATTTTTTTTATTGCATAGAATGACGAGACGAGCATGCCGTTCGCCTGATGGTAAGCGATACGACCACCCATAAACAGTAGCAACACCTTCCAGCCCCTTGACTTACAAAGTACTGTATGGCATTCCACTGCGCTCGTCATCCTGAGACATAAGATGTTAAGTCTCATTATGTCCAATAGTTCCACTGGCTACAATGTCCTTCAAACCGAAACACAACAGTGCATGTACACTGCTGCTTGGCGGTAGAAATAGAAATTGCGGTGGTACCCACCCAGACGGACTCTTACATATGAGAGACCTACCACCAGTAAAATCAAGGACTTCGTAAACCTTTAAATTAAGAAAGGAATCCAATAATTAACTTACAATTACTTGAAGCGTATTTTTAAACTATTTACTTATTCTATAATTACCTATTAAAAACAAAGTCACTGGTTCCGCTAACTCAAAAATCATCAACCAAAATAATTTAACATAAAACTAGGTCAAGTAAATTTGAGTCTTAAAGGGTTTTTTAATTAATACATCAATGCTTAAATCTAAGCAATAAATATCGTTGATATAATGGTTGAAAGTAAAATGCACTTTACCGGTGTAAACAAGTATCCCAGCCACTTAATAAACAATACACACGGACCTACGACAGCCCGCTCTCGCAGAGTACCTATTATGCTTAAAAAACTTAGATTTTAAAACGAAAAATCGTTTACTAGCATACTGGAAGAAAATGTTATGAAAGTAAAGTGAGCTATAGTTTGAAATATAATTGGGGCATTCCATAATGACTGGTGGTACGTTTGGCTTCAGAATTTGCCCAATTTTGAGCTATAACTACGTCCACGGGACTTATGTGTATGACGTAATGATACACTATTCTAGATAGCAGATAAAAGACTATTTTACTATATTCTTTCAAAGGAACATAATAATATATATTACAATCTATGAATCTATAAAAAAAACATTTGAGTGAATGTGACTGGTGAGACACAACATCCCAAGTCTAAGTTAAATTGTAGCTAAACTATTTAATTTATAATTTATGAAGTTTTTTTCCTTTAGATTTAAAGTAGAGATGTTTCATGGTACATTGCTTGCTTTTTTAAGCTGTCAATGTTTCGTTTTCATACAATTACTACGAAAATAAATGTTCCTTTAATTTAATCATTAAAACTCAACATACAACTATCAACGTTGGTGGAACTAAATTCTTATATCAAAATTGACAGTAAATAAATTGTAATTATAAGTCAACTTAATTGCTATAATGTAACTCAAATTGCATGTCTTGTGTTTCGATTGGTTCAACAGCCATCCAGAAAATTTCTTCAAATTTATTCCAATCAGTTTTACTAGACAGTCGCTGAACACGAAGATCGCTGACGGCAAGCTTTTTAGGGCATACTATCACTGCCAGGATGCTCAACAATCTTTCAACCCAGGATAATTTGTCAACACGAACATCCATAAATCCTACTAATATTATAAACGCGAGAGTTTGTAAGTATGGATGTATGGATGTATGTATGTTTGTTACTATTTCACGCAAAAACTGCTTAACAGATCTCGATGAAATTTGGCACACGGGTAGATCATGTCCTGGATTAATACATAGGCTGCTTTTTATCTCGGGGAAATATAAAACGGTACTTTTATCCCGGGAAAACTCTGTGGCGGCATAATTGACAACACCGCCACCTATCCACATGGCTGAGGACTATTACAATAATAGTCAATTAGATGACCCGACACTCATCGATCAGACATCGAAGTGGTATCGACGATTGACAGATGGCACCACACGATCGAGAATTGCGATAGCAATATTCGCGCAATGCGAAGCATATATACCACCTCCGATTAGGAACCATCGGAGGGGCCGTGGCCGGTCAGGCGCAACATCTGCCTGATTGGGAATCTTCCCCTTCCATAGAGGAACGCATCCATCTGTTCCTCTACAGCGGCGACGCCCTTTCACCGCCAAAACTCCTTCACGCGGGTGGAGCCGCGGGCAAAAGCTAGTCCAGAATAATTTTATCACATCAGTAAACGTTTGACATGTGACAGATGTAGCTTAAAGCGGTGCAAGCAACTATTATACAATATTGACACAGTCACCACGGGGTGGTAGGTACGGACCTACATGTCTTACATGAAGCATGTTGTATCCAGCGAGGCTTAACGCTCACTGAATTTCATATTCGGAACTATGGCGTTCATGTTTAGTACGTTAGTATTGTAGCCAGTATAATTTACATGACTGCCTCAGTGGCGTAGTTGTATTACGGTATGACTGCAGTGCTGAGGTCTCGGGTTCGATCCCCGGCACGGACAAAGTGATATTGGGTCTTTCTACTCAGTATCAGCCCGGAGTCTGCTGCCTGATATGGCGATAGGCTCACCCCTTATCACATCGTGGAATAGAATACGCACGGCGAAAAATGGGTGCACTAGTTGTGCCTCTACCTACCCCTTCGGGGATAAAAGGCGTGAGTGTTTGTAATTTACATTAGACTTTATGGTGAGTGGGGTACAGTCCAATGGATGTTTTCAACGAGGGACATTGTTTTTAGATGGTAGATAGAATTCGCCGGTCTTACTGGATGTAAACATATTGATTCTAAAAAGCGACATGTCGCAAGAGCCACTCTAACACGATCTTCTGTTTACGAATTTAGAAGGCAATTGGTTTACGTCGTAGTAAAACAGGCTAATATGGTTATATCATGTATCAAACATTACCTAAGGGACGCATCCTCTCGCGTTGGTTGAAATTTCATTTAGTTTTGCTATGATTTTATAATACATGAGGAGAGTACATCAAGTGCCAGTCGCGGCGACCACATTTTCGAAATCATATTCGAGTTTGAATTCCACAAAATAATCTTCGAAATAAAAGTTCAAAACATACAAAAAAATATTGTTACGTAAAATATTTATAATATCTATGAAATTGGCTTTATTTGACAGATTTTATTTTATACCTTATTTCATAGATATAACAACATTATTCGTGTTTTCTGTCAATTTAAAGATTTACGGCTCTAAAAAGACACACCTTTAAAAATGGACGTGTTAACTCTAAGGTATTATAAAATATAAAACACTTTTATTACTTATATTATACTTATATACTTGTACTATAGTACTTATATTATAAAATATAAAACACTTTTACCGTCACCGTCTCTTGTTGAGGTCATGATTCAACATTAATCATTTAACACAAGTTTTTTGGAAACTCATACTCAGTGAAAAGTAAGTCCTTAATTCTGAAAATATTCAAATCAGCTTTTCGTCTTAATGGCCTAATTAGTGACGAGAGAAATACGAAAAACATGAGACAAGATTTGCTGAAAGTATAAGATATTAGAGACTAATTTTAACGAATAATTCGATGGTTAAACGAAATATTTTAGGTAATTAATGTAGTGCCCGAGAACCTTCGAAATGATTGAAGAGACGGCAAGTAACTCGTCTTAAGGTAAGAATCTCGAATGTCCAAATAGGAAATGGAACTTTCAATTACAAAGTCATAGAAAAGATTTTAAAATGACAATGTCTGTATTACTGAATTGTCCTAGTCACTAGGTACTGTGTGATAAAAACAACCAGTTCTAACAATTAATGTCCTCACTGTTTTTTTGCCGAACCTACAATTTTTTTAATTTATTGGCTGTTCCTTACGAAATACTTATTCCACATAATCATTTGATGCAAATACCTATGAAAAGAAATAATTATAAAGATTAAATTTAATACCGACAATAATGTCTATTCATAATGAACTCTTATTCCGACATCCGTGATATTAATTCCGCAAAATTCCATTACCATCGCTTTGTTTGATTTAATGATATTAATATTTCGCCGTGTACACGAGATGTTCGCGTTTGTCATTACGTCTTGTAACTTGAGAATACGTAGCGAGATATTATGAGAGCTTGAACGGGTGGGTCAATAACATTAAGTATTATCTCACACTTATACTAGATAGTATGCAAGGGTCTGTTGTCGTTTATTTTTGCTGCCAGGCAGCAGTGTGTGGGATATTGTATTTACAAGATATCGTGGACAGCATTATAATTATAATTAATGAGACAAATTGTCTCATTAATTATAATTGTAATGTCTCTTCAAATTGCAAATTGTCTCTTCTTTCTGTGAAAAAGAATAAAGTAGACCATATGGAAGTATGGACCATATTATTATAACAGTTGGGTGAATTTAAGAATGAAAAATATATTCAAAGACCCATCCTAATATTTTAAACGTAACATGTATTGCCTGATCACAACAGTGCTAGAGAATACATCTGGAGAAGATTAAAGAAGCAGTGGCAAACGTAAATAAATTCAACAAAACGCTCGCACGTACGCCCGTAACAAGGAGGCGCAACTATGAAATTAAAATGTATAATGCGTCATGCACGGCTATGGTTGCCAACTCCGCGTACGGCCAGGGAACACGCTGCTCTGTGCAATAATTCTTATTTTTGATAACCAGATGTCGCCTGATGCTGTTATCCACAAATATTTCAATGATACACTAATTCTATTTTATTCTATTTTCATGAGTATCGACTATAGAAATCTAATACCGCTGGGTTAGAACACACTTTATTAACCAAAATTATTTTTTGTATTTTGACTGTTCATGGTCAGGCATGGACCAATCAGGCAAGCTACTTGTACCACATACCACATAGTATGAAATAATCATGAAAGCCATCAAATTTCTTGGCCCCAATCCATTTATGTCGTAAAATATCGCACCTGCAATGCTATTCCCGAGCCTCCGGTGAATATTGATGCATCTCGCCCGCTGACATTCCACGCCGTGGAATACCAACACTAGTTTGCAATGACGTTTCATCATTCCCACGTACAACAATTCTTCAGCTGTTTGATTCGAAATGAAATGAAATAATTTATTCGAACCCATACATTATTTAGATTCCGTCAATATTAATTCTACCACCAGTTCGGAAAGCAGTTCTCACTAGAGAAGAACAGGCAAGAAACTCTTCAGTTGATCATTTAGTAGTAACGGTCGATATAATAGATTTCTTGAAGAAACTCTTCCAGAACTTTGAATTATAAAGTACGTATCACTGCGCACATTAGCTTGTGATATATCACAATTATTTAAACTGGAATACAATAGTACTTGCAAAATTCTACTTGCGACATAAATATATTTTGCTGTACTCGACCCAGTCAGACTACCGAATACGCAAGACTTAACACAAAGTATACAATCCCAGAAATCTTGAAATAGTACTCCTGTGTTCCTTAAATTTAGCCTACTTTTAGGTTACGTAGCGAATAACTTTGTAGTAATTATTATTGAAGTTTTTTAGACAGGAGAGCTTGCTTCTTGAGAGTCTTGCCAATGCCTTAAGATAAATAATCTTATACGGAGATGTATCACAAGATAATGTAGCTATAGATACTCGGAATGGAGAACATACCAATTATAAACTAGTTCTGCAAAGAAGTTAGCTCACACCTTTATCCCTAAAAGGGTAGGCAGAGGCGCAACTAGTACACAAGCGTCCGCCGAGCTTATTGCAGTCACATGTGGGTTTCGGCCGGCGCCCACATCGTCGTGGATGGGGTGCGGATTCCCATCGGCAAGAGTTTGAAATATTTGGGTTTGGTTTTAGACAGCCGATGGGGATTCCGCACCCATTTTGAGGTTTTGAGGACAAAATTGTCCCGGGCAGCGGGTGCTCTCTCTAGCCTGCTGCCCAACCTGGAAGGTCCTGGCATCCCTTGCCGAAGACTCTATCACGGAGTCGTGCGGTCCATGGCCCTTTACGGCAGTCCCGTTTGGGCCAACTCCCTGCACAAACGCTGCATCGCTCTCCTGCGCAACCCGCAGCGAGTAGTGGCGCAGCGGGCGATCAGGGCGTACCGCACGGTCTCTTTCGAGGCGGCTTGCTTGTTGGCCGGATTCCTGCCTTGGGATCTGGACGCCAAATCCCTGTCCGATGCCTTTCATTGGCGGGAGGAGGCGTTCAGTCGCGGGCAGCGTCCGGCCTTGAAAGAGGTGGAGGCCATGAGGGCCTCCTTACGGCGAGCCGCCGTGGAGGAGTGGCGTCTCAGGCTGGAGACCCCGTCAGCGGGGCTCAGGGCCGTAGCGGCAGTGCGCCCGGTCTTTGCCGAGTGGCTGGACAGGCGCCACGGCCCGGCTACGTTTCGATTGACACAGGTACTCACCGGGCATGGTAGCTTCGGTGACTATCTGTGTCGTATCGTAGGCACAGAGGTGTCGGCCGTGTGTCACCATTGTGACAACTGCCCGCTGGATACGGCCCAGCACACGTTGGAGTTTTGCCCAGCCTGGGACGAGGAGCGCAGCGCTCTCAGAGCAGTCGTCGGAGGAGACCTCTCGCTGCCGGCCGTGGTCGCTTCCATGGTCGACAGTCGGGAGGCCTGGCGTGCGGTGGCCCACTTCTGCGAGGTGGTCATCTCGCAGAAGGAGAGTGCCGAGAGGGATCGGGAGCGCGAAGATCCCTCCCGCCGCCAGAGGAGACGAAGGAGGCGCCGGGTGGACGACTGACCGGCGTCTCCCGCCCTGTGGATTGGGGGCGTTTGGAGAATTCCACCACGGTATCCCCTGCCTGTCGTAAAAGGCGACTAATAGGGGCCACCGGGGGTCGCGGGCGGGCGGCAGGGGGCCGTCCGTCTTTAGATTTGTGTTTCTTTTAGCACATTGTTGCGACCCCCGTGATGGACGGCAGCGTGGCAGGTAGGCCTCACGCTGCCGTTGACGCTGAGAGCGTCCTTCGGTGCGCGGGGGCTTCTGAGCCCCCCCACAACAGGAGACGGGCCGCACCAGGCGGCACCGCGCAGGGGCGGTTGCGGACGACAACTTAGACATTAGTCAGAGGAAGCCCGCAGCCGTCCCTAATGCGCCGAAGATGGCCACCGCGGAGTTTTAGTTGGTATGCCGTGCGTTGTACATAGGTTAGGGACTCGGCCTGGCGGTCGCCCGACGTTTTCCATCTCTCCGGGCGGCTCAACGCCGGGTCGTAAGGCACGGTGAACCCAACATAACCGCTCGGTCGCCCCCCATGAAGGCCGGGCGGTAGTGGTAACGCACTTTCTCCGCGAAACCAAAAAAAAAAAAAAAAAAAAAAGTCACATGTGGGTTTGTCGCCACAAACTTATATCCAGAGACCAGAAAAAATATTTTTTACAATCGAAACAAATTTTGCTTGCCTATCCTCAGATTTGATATGAAAATCTCAATGAAAGCCTTAATTTCAATCCAGAAGTTTCACTGTATATGACTATTGAGGCAGCACGGTTTCACAAAGTATAACTCATTCGTGTATTAAACGATACAATTACTTAAGTTTTGTTATAATGTTTATGGATATAGCTGGAAGTTTTCCGTACCATCTAACTTCTGCGTATTGGTTGAATTACCTATTTTATGACATATTTCGACATTAATATAATGGTTTTTTAATACATCAATGGTACTAATATTATAAATGCAAAAGTTTGTAAAAATGTTTGGATGTTTGTATGTTTGAATGTTTGTTAGAAGTAAACGCAGAAACAACTAAACGGATTTGTATTAAATTAGGCTAGGTCATGTCCTGGATTAACACATAGGTTTATACTTTTTATTCCGGTGATTGCCTGCCATGGAAAATAATGGTTAGTTTTATCTGATTCTTTAAGTAGATGGCGCTGGTGACGTACTATGCTTTAGGGGCCTTTGTAGCGGGAAAGGATTTTCACGCGGACGAAGCCGCGAGCCACACCTAGTCAAACATAAATTTGTTGTTAATTTTGTCTTTAAATACTGTCAGTGAGTTCTTCTACCGTCAACACAGGAGGAAGCGGTGTTTTAGATATTCTGGTTTGAAGGATTTTGAAGGGAATATCATTAATGGGAATTTAAGGCATGTTTTGATGTTTCAGAGCGATGATGGAAGCTCAGTGTAACGGAGTGCTTTACAATTAAAATTAATGCATATTCGTATAAATTATGGGCAGATTGGCATTTTTAGACGAGCAAATGGGGTCTGGTCATTCAGTTGTATATCGTAGTTGAATATATCGTTTAAGTTTATTAAAATTCCTAATTTCTGAACTTTCATATCTCATGTTTAGTTACTTAACGATGTCGCATTCAATTATTGACATACTGTGTCGCAATTTGTTCGTTTGTCGATAAGTCACGAGTGGCAGTGCGCTATGCAGGGTAAAATATAGCTGCAGGCCGGGCCAGGCTTAAATCAGTCTCATGTGACGGAGGGTCCAACGCGTGCCAATGTTTTTGACTTTAGTAGAATAGATATCCAGGGAATTGATTTATGTTGCAAAGGTTTAAACTAAGTGATCTGATGTTCCTCAGACTCTTGGTCTTAATCTCAAGTTTAATATGGAGACGAAGTCACGATAGATATTGAAAAAACCTTTTGGTAATTTACTAACTGATGGCGCTGGTCAGCGATCGTAATCCTAAAATGTCAACAAATTATCAGTCTTACTTATAACATAACTAGTATACTCTTAAGCAATGCTTAACTTTTGACACACACGATCAGCTGTAAGTCAAAACCCGCCATCTTGCCTTTTAAGTAGGTTTAAACTACAGCGATGTTTAATTTAGACAGTTATTTAAGCAATGTTTAACCACCTCTTAACGCTAAAACAAGTCTATAAGTAAGACTGTAAATGTTAACTGTGACAATAGCCTAGTAGCTACTACTGTTTACTACAGCGTTCATTAAAGAGCAGCACACCGTTTGGTAAAAAATAGTTTAAAAAAAAATATCAAAATTCGGATTATTAACAATATTGATCTTCGTTGACAAGGTTAACGAAAGCATCTACATTAGTGTACACTGTGTCGTAAATGCAAGCGCCCCGCTCCGTACGCAACTGGGCGCTCCAAATAAAGTCTTAGAAGTATAATAAAATAAGTACAAATAAGTTAGGACCTAATTATCGTGCATAGATATGAGTTGGTTAAGGTTGAATAGTGCACAGTTGCACCAAACTTTGCTGTGTTATCCAAACTGATAAGAATCACTAATAGGGGCCACCGGGGGTCGCGGGCGGGCGGCAGGGGGCTGTCCGTCCTTAGTTTTGTGTATCTTTCAGCATATTGTTACGACCCCCGTGATGGACGGCAGGGTGGCAGGTAGGCCTCACGCTGCCGTTGACGCTGAGAGCGTCCTTCAGTGCGCGGGGGCTTCTGAGCCCCCCCACAACAGGAGACGGGCCGCACCAGGCGACACCGCGCAGGGGCGGTTGCGGACGACAACTTAAGACACTTTTCGTCCGAGGAAGCCCGCAGCCGTCCCTAATGCGCCGAAGATGGCCACCGTGGAGTTTTAGTTGGTATGCCGTGCGTTGTACATAGGTTAGGGACTCGGCCCGGCGGTCGCCCGACGTTTTCCATCTCTCCGGGCGGTTCAACGCCGGGTCGTAAGGCACGGTGAACCCAACATAATCGCTCGGTCGCCCCCCACGAAGGCCGGGTGGCAGAGGTAATGCATTTCATCCGCGAAAAAAAAAAAAGGTATTATCAGTTGTGAATGGGTGTGTCGGTGATTCAGGTCGTCAGGTTTGCCGTAACACTATAACGATATTAGTATACGTCCCATTAGTGACCTGGTCCTCCTATTAAGAGAATCTGGGAAGTCTGACGTGTTGCCTGTCGGAGTTTACTGTCATGTGTAATTTGTGCCGGTTTAACTATGGTAAAGTTTGTTACACTTTACTTGCAACTAGGTGGTCGACTGAGTATATTTTCCTCCCTAGATCAGTGATGAAGATATTGTCATATTACAATTTTAAATATGACGCTCCTGGAGTACACGAAGTGCTTTTCTTGAATTAAATACTTAACAGATCAATTTTTTCCTTCCTCGTCCACATCGTGTACTTTTTCATTATTGTACTTCTGATGTTAAACATTACATGACACATTTATAGCACCTGTGTCGCATATGCTGATTTTTTTATACGGGCATAGCAACGATATCCCACTGGACGTGGTGAAGTGGAGTGAGGTTCAGATAGAGTGTACGAGAACTGATTACACCTCGCCAGTTGAAACTATTCGCAACTTTAGGACGAAAACGACACAATTTAAAAAAAATCTAAAATTGAGTTATCGTCATAAAATTACTTCAAACGAAATTTTCAATACAACAATAGTTCAAACACCGCCATATTCAAGCGGGAAAAGGAAGAAAACGATCATGTCGGTCCCTTTTTTTATTATATTTTCTTAAAAATGGACCAGTTTTAAGTCATTTTATGACGACAATCCAATTTTTAATTTTTTTGAATAGCGTCCTTTGCGTCCTAAAGGTGCGAATTAGGCCGGCACGTTTGAACCGCGATATACGCAGGCTGACCCCGGAATGCGACACACTTACGTGGGCCACTCTGGCGGCTTTTCACCTTGTGAACGGTGGTCGGTATACGGGCGGGTACATAGATCCTGCCACTAGCAAATCATTAAATTAAATATTTATTTCTTGAGGCATTTCACATGATGCGGATAGTCGTGTGGCACATGGTATGTTATATTCCACATATTTTCAGAATTCTCGGTACAAGTGATGATTTTATTAACCGTCCAAAACCTTGATGAACCTTTTGAAATCTGACGAGTAATATATTCGGTAAGCGTTCCGTGCAAATAAGAAAAAACAGGTCAACATTCAGCTTTATGTTTACTAGGCATTGCCCGCGGCTCCCACGAGTAAAATTTTCCAGTTATAAGAGTTTCAATGGAACTGTTTTCCGGGATAAACAGTAGTATTTGTGATAATTCGGGAAATGGTTGAACTGCATGCCAAATTAAATCCAATTTAATTATCAAGTATGCTTGGCTTACAAGCCTTAATATTATCATAATAATAGAACAGCGTAATATGGGGGTCAACTTGATTGAAATTGCATTATTGCCTTACAGAAAACTTCATGACGTGAAGTACGCTTCTTATTGATAAGTATCTACATACATACGCACTCACGCCTTTTATCCCCCAAAGGGTAGGCAGAGGCGCACCTAGTACCTACACACACTTTTCGCCGTGCGTATTCCGTCCCATGATGTGATAGGAGGCGAGGGTCTATCGCCATATCGGGCACATATTCCAGACTCAGGGCTAATAATACTGAATAGATAAATCCAATATCATTGCCCGAACCGGGGATCAAACCCGCGACCTCAGCACTGCAGCCGTAATACAACTACGCCACCGAGGCATAAGTATCCAGTAAGTGAAATTTTCGATAGCTCAAACATCTTCGTTCTTTCATTATTTAGGTAGAACCCATAATGCTTCTGGTATAGTGGTTGTTTGTCGGAAGTAGAAATCATTCAACATAATGACCCATTTACACTTTCACCTGTCTAGACAATAAAAACAATCATAGGTACATCTACACAAACTCATATAAACAATATTAGTGAGCCCGTGTTTATTTAAACCGCTTGGAACACATTACGTGCCTGGAATAAATTTCCATCGGCAGTAAGCTGCTTGTACGGTCTCTTACCTGCTGGTATTACGTTTTCTAACTGATCGTGACATATAAAATGAGATTTTCTTAATTTGATATTATGTTTGTATACCTGACTGTGTGTGACTGCCTCGGTGGCGTAGTTGTTTTACGTTAAAACTGCAATCCTGAGGTTTAGGGTTCGATCCCTGGGTCGGGCAAAGTGATATTGGGTATTTCTATTCAATATCAGCCCGGAGTCTGGAATGTGTGCCCTATATGGCGATAGGTTTGCCCCTATCACATCAGTATTGTGTGTATTCCGTTCTACACAGCGAAAAGTAGGTGCACTTGTTGAGCCTACTGCCTACTCTTTCGGGGATAAAAGGCGTGAGTGTATGTGCTTGTGATGTTTTTATACCTAATATTGTTATTGTTTGAACTAAATACACTGTGGGCTTCGTTTGTGTAATAAGAACGGTCGACAACAAATTGAAAAATGTATGTGTAATTGTATAATGAATGTAGATTTTGTAACATGAAACTTTCGGACGATCAACACCTCATTCCGCAACGCAGCCATGAAGACTGAAGTCTTCAAAACGTCGGGAGTAAAATTAAATTTAATGTACTTTTATTTCAAAAAATAATGTTGAAAATGTTATTCCGGGAAAGTCTAGCTTTATACCAGCGTAGGTGCACATCGTATCTCGCATCTTCAATGAACGCTACTAAATCATCTCACGTAGATGCTAATTGCCAATGATGATGATGATGTGCTTCCCAGGGTCTTAAACAATCCCTATACCAAATTTCATCCAAATCCATGCAGTAGTTTCGGACATCTGCAGTATCAAACAAACAGACAGAAACGAATTATAAAAATCGCTGATTTGTTTCATTACTCTTCTTTAGTTACCCCTTTTCTATTTTATCACACTTATTTCAATGTACTGGCACACTGGATTTAACTGATTTATTATAGTACAGATAGATATGAATTTATAATGAAACAAGTCGTTTGCCCGATGGGATTTACCATTAAACGTCCTTGAGGAATATTAATTTAATAATAATACTCATAGTGGCATAACTAACTTCATAAATAACTTTTTCGGAAAACTTTATGCATGTTATTTTCATTTGAGTTTTTCGGGTATATTAGAATACCCATTAAATCTCGTTCCCGTCTTACTTAACCAAGGGACCCTTAAGGACAGCTTTCAACTTCGCGTTCTGGGAATAAAACTTCAAAAGTTTTTTTAAAATATCGTCGCCGGTTATCACCATTAAAATTTTCATATCTCCCTTAAAACTCCGGTGACTTCCTCTATAAAATCGTTGGAACAACAAAAGTCGGAGAATTTTTTTTGGAGGCTCAAACATTTCCCCTTTTTTTCTTTCTTTAAAGGCAGCATTGATGATTGTTGTAGTTTGAAATCACTCAACATCAGGTCTGCAATGTGTTCCACCGTTCGTGTGTTGTGGTAGGTTCCAATCTCATTCGAGGATTCAAACTTATAACAATAATATTAGGTGTCATGAAAGCGTTGAGCAGTTTTATTTTAGAGCAAATAATCACAATTCCAATCCGCACTAGGCTAGCGTGGTGGACTAAGGCCTAAAACCTTCTCAGTAGTAGAGGAGGCCCGTGCTCAGCAGTGGGCAGTATACAATACAGGGCTGATTGCATTGCATTGCAATCGCCGTTTGGTATAAAACTTTAAAAATGTATTGTGTCTAGCTTAACCGATTGAAATATTACTTATATACAATTTGAATTGAAGGAGAAACGATTCAAGCGGAATAATTAAATTAGGTCAATTGTCGCATCTGCAAACATTCGTGCGTATTTGCATTCGAATTGAAGCATTGAGAATCATGACTAAATCTATTTTACGATCCATTTTTGGGAGACATACCCGTAATGTTTCCTGACATGGACCACAGATCATTGAGAGCGTTGTCCTATTGGCACAGAATTAGTACGTATCCACCCCCGCCCGCCGGAACAGCTCCTCACACCATCCGGATCTACTAAAAGTCCAATATTATATTATTACGAATACAGCCTCTTGATATAACATAAAAATATTTTCCTTTTTTCGCATCCCCGCGATTCAAAATATGTCGCGAGAACTCATGTTAAATGCATTATATAGCTAAACACATTTATTTTTACGAACCGAGTATACTTCAGTTATTATTTTCCGGGGATGCTTATAACTTTATTGAAGTTTCGTTGAGAACGAATGGAAATGGGGGAATGAAGGTCATCGGCGACGCTGTATGAATATTCATTCGGCTGAGAACGAACTGCGTCAATTTGGACTCGAAGAAATGGCTGGATAACGATCTAAATATATATTCATCTGCTCTTTCATTCATTCATTCGTTCATTACGTCACTTAACTTTTGCTTTATTTCAGAATTCGTTGCTTTAATATTTATCCAACTCTAGATTCGTCTTATTGCGAATTTCGCTACACGGAATAAAAATAAGTTTAATAATTGTTTGGTTATTGCTTTCAAAGTTATAGTATTTCATCTTTTAAAATTTATCACTTATGTTGATGTATATTGAAATTCAACAATATTTTTGGTTTCGTATCTGTTAGGATTGAATGATACAACTCGAGTGCTAGACAACAACTGATTTATTATCACCTACCCACACCAGATTGACATTCATTATTAAGTACCTATATAACAGTATCATTGTCAATTTTTTATGTTAGAAAAACGAAAACTGGTGAGACTGCCAACTCAATTATACCAATGAATAAAGAATTAAATTTCGAGTGATGCTAATGCGTTTGGGGTCCTGAGTTAGCAGTCACTCGGATGGATATGACGTGTCTATAGCCCTGTAAGACCAGTATAAAGATCCCTAATTCTTCGAATCTGATGACGTCAACAGCTCCAGAAATAAAATAAGACAAGTTGTTACCTATATTAATAAATTTGCTGAAAATCCCATTTACAATTCCATAAACTTATAATATGATACATATTATGTATATATGTTTGTTATAGGTACATTACAAATGTCATGATCGGCTTATACACAGCTCAACCTTTCTCCCCTTAATATGAGGACTGCAGTTCAATACATATACTATATCAGGACTAGAATTACTAATCAGAGCTTGCAAATGTAAGAATAAATTATTTACACCGATGGCTACGCTAAAGAAAATATAAAGAGAATTATATAGTACTGGTGGTAGGTCTCTCATATGTAAGAGTCCGTCTGGGTGGGTACCACCGCAATGTCTATTTTTACCGCCAAGCAGCAGTGTGCAAGCACTGTTGTGTTTTGGTTTGAAGGACATTGTAGCCAGTGTAACTACTGGACATAATGAGACTTAACATCTTATGTCTCAGGATGACGAGCGCAGTGGAATGCCACACAGTACTTTGTAAGTCAAGGTGCTGGATGGTGTTGCTACTGTTTATGGGTGGTCGTATCGCTTACTATCAGGCGAACGGCATGCCCGTCTCGTCATTCAATGCCATAAAAGAATAAAAAATATTAACACACTGCCTCGGTGGTGTAGTTGTATTACGGTATGACTGCAATGCTGAGGTCTTGGGTTCGATTCCCGGGTCGGGCAAAGTAATATTGGGTTTTAAATTTAGTATCAGCCCGGAGTCTGGAATTTGTGCCCTATATGGCGATAGGCTCGGCCCCTATCACATCATGGGACGGAATATGCACGGATATTGAGTAGTGAAACCCAATATTACTTTGCCTGACGCGGAGATCGAACCCGAGACCTTTCTTTTTTCATTAACATCTTGTTATTTTTGGTTCTACGACTAAAAGTTATAGAACCAAAGTTGTAGAAAATTTTATTTGCAACGTAGTTTTTATTACAAATTTCATGGCAACCAATAGTTTGCCAGACAAACCATAAAAACCATCTGCACCGCTTTTTCCAAGGTGGTAGCTGCGGGACAAGGATTGCTACCGCACAAACCTGGATTTAACTCACACTAAAACCCCTTGACTTCCAAAAATAAAATTGAGTCCTCTGAAAAGTGCGCACTAAGCAAAAAAAAATACATTTCAAAGGACTAATTAGCAATTTATTTGACAAGAACAGAGGCTGAGACGCGTTACTTAAGATATTCATAAGTCTGTAAGTGACACCATCGATTTATTATAATGTGAGTCGCGGGTTCTTCGCGGCAACGTCGGTGACAAAAGTGCTAAGATTTGTTCTAATGCTAGGATAACTATCCTATATAATATTTTGTACGCAGCTGTATAGCAGCTACTATATAGTGATAAACCACAGGGGCTGAAAAAAATAGACATGGTCGACTTTGAATTCTAATGAAGTCAAAATAAGAATTAAAGTTTATTCACCACAACATAAAACAACATCTAAGTTTGCATTAAGTCTAAATAAGTAAATAAACATTAATTCTCAAGATAATGCAGCACAGTTCTTTATAATTCTTAGAAGTTCTGGGTAAACTTGCTGCTGTTTATGAGCAATTGTGGTGATAACCGTCAGACGAGCGCCTTGCTTTGGTCGTCATTTAAGTAATAAATTATTTAAATGTTCTAAAAAGAAAAACGTAAGCTTGAAATGGAATCCAACTTTGTTTTATACTACGTAGAGATAAAAGCTTATCATTATGTAACTTGATCTTGACAAAATTAAATTTCGCGACAAGCTTTTATCTATACGTAGTATAAAACAAAGTTTGATTCAATTTCAACCTTTTTTTTCTGCATAGAGCATTTAAATGAAAGCTTGATTTTTTAAATATTTTCTTTGTATTCATTTTTCAAGGTGTTTAAATAAGAGCTTGTTTTAAAAAAAGACTATTATTGTATTTTTCTCAGCAAACCCCCTTCATTTAATCCTCGTATCATGGGCGTGCACAAAAAATAACTAGTCGATCATCTTGAGCCGTCCGCCATATTGGATTTAGAATAACGTCTTTTACCTAACTATGCATTATCATCTAAACTAAACGTGTATGTATGCAAAATTTCACCTCAAACGGTTGAGGCTAGGTGCGCTACAATTCAGTTGCAAGATTTGCCACGAACATACATACATATCTACATGCACACACTGCAAAGTTAAATAACAGCTTTTAAAAGCAATCAAGTTATTGAACCATTAAAAACCACGAATCTATAAAATTTTAACAGCTATTAAATCCCCGAAAATATTAAATCGTTGTTTTCTTTGTTAATTGATAAGTAATAGCTTCCTTTCACTTTATAATTCACAAACCGTGTTTGTCGGGAAATTGTTAGGGTCTCCAATATTTTCTTCCGTTTTAGCGGTAGGAAATCCAATTACTTCTACCAAAACTAAAGAACACTTTTCTTAGAAACAATATTCATATCTAATTGGTTATATAATTACCAATTTCCTCTTGATTACAATTTTACTGGTTGGCTCGGTGGCGTAGTTGTATTAGGGTACGACGGCAGTGCTGAAATCTTGGGTTCGATTTTCGAGTCGGGCAGTGATATTGGGTTCTACTCAGTATCACCCCGGAGTCTGGAAATATGCCCAGTAAATGGAAATAGGCCCGCCCTCTATTATATAGGTCCTAAATTAGCTGGCGAAACGTGGGTGTGATATACCTCTGCCTACCCCTGAGAAGTGAAAAAGGTGTGATGCTGTGCATGTACAAATTTTCATTCAATCGAAATATTTCTCCGATCTTGTCTACAAACAGACCATGAACAGCATAATTTATATACCATAGCTTGAAAATATCTTATTAATTTAATTACCAAATATAAATATTAACTATTTATTTCGAAACTTCGGGAGAAAATATAAATTAAAAAACCGCGGTAAAATCCATAAAATAGTTTTATTTAAATGTCTAACATTCGCGTAAACAAAAGAAATCATTATATAAATATTAAAAGAAAATCTACTCAACATAATATCTTGTGTATCTTGTAATATCTTGTCTTATGTCGGTCTACCCAATGTCTTCCACACTATGGGTTTAGCATGTTTGAATCATCCCCCACGCTGGTCTAACGTGGGCTAGTTGGTTATCAAACAAATGAGTGATCCAGTAGGAAGCAACGTTTGTTTTGAAATGAAAAAATTGTAATAAACAATCATTTAAACAAAACATGAATAAAAACTCAGAACAACAACGCACACACAATATAACTGAAAACAAAAACATACCCAAGATGTAGGCATAACAGGTCAGATTATAAAGAAAAAAAGTACAATTGGATATCAAGCCGCAAAGACCCTTGATGGGGTAGGAATTGGACGAAACAATGTTGGAACAGGGAGCCGGGATGCGTAATGACCTCCGGCCCAGCGCCGACGACCGGAAACTCATAACGGACCCGTAATAGGTTCCTTGTCGATGAGAAAAGCACTTGAAAATTTCTAAATCCAGAAATGGGAGAAAAACGGTTTGCATAAATCCGACAGTTTGTAAGGATTTCATGTGATTTAAAGTTTGTTAGATTTCTTTAGGTTTACAATATTCTTGAAGCAGGTTTAGTTTGACAATATGATAATATTTAATACGTATTTTAACTATATGATTAATTTCGTTAAGCGTTAAAGACAATTTAGCAATTCCTACAGATTATTGAACAACAATATGTACTGATACTAAAATACGTCGCATTTCTATATCCTGCCTTTTAGCTGCAACCGTCTCTCTTTTGAAAATAATGTCGGCACCTATAATTACAAAATAAGCATTGCCTTTAATTAGTATTTTGTTTACAAATTACACTTTATCTATGAATAACATGAGTGCATCCTCCAAATAAAGGATCTCATTCCCATGCAATGCTGAAAAGATTCTCCCGAGCCTCGCCTTTGCAGCGACGTCGAATGCCAAATCAGCTACGATTACGATCTAAAACCGGCGCCTGAAGAACATTTTGCCCCCGAACCATGCTTAAGCATTGTCCTACTTTCATCGTTGCATAAAATAGGATAAATTTAGATTTGTCGTTTTAGATCTGCATTGGTGTCTACAGGAAAACAGCCATTTGTTAAAATTTGTGTGAGTTAGTAGACTGAAAGGAATATCCGATTAGAATGAATGTGATGGCGAATCGAATAGAAATTAATGGAAATATTTTAGTTTAGGGCCTGTCTTATGTTGTTCAAGTAAATGCTATCCACCAGGTAATGTATGACAGTCAATGCGCACAGTATTCGTTTATTAACCATTTATTTGGGTGGCTTGGCTTGGGAGTATTTGGTTATATATTATATTCGACGATTAGCGTTGACTATAATTAAAGAAAAGAAGGCTCGCATTATCGCACCAACGGTTTCCAAATTTTTCGTTCCGTGTTTCGTTAAATGATGTATATCGGGCCGAAATTCCAACCCCGAACAACTTATTTTTTTTCTGAATGTACAGTTGAACTTTGACTTATTGACCTGCATTCATACTCAAGACCATTCCCATTTTAAAATTTATGTAGTTGATACCATAAGGTACCTTGAATTTTGAGTTCATTAAATTTATTTCTTATCCCACTTTCCGGCTCTATGGCTCTAAAAAAATAGGTGAAATCATTATCACCTTCCAATTATTAAACGAACTCAGCAGTTGTTAACGCGACTGTACCGAATATTGCCATGCTCGTCTGGCATAGACGTTATCTTGTTGTTAATCGGACCAAAATTACGGCATCAGCTTTAGGCCCGAATTACTCCAGTTACGATAATTAGGAGCTGTATCTATTAGATCTCTAATAAACGGATAGGTTGTTATTCATACAAATTATGAAGAGAGTGCGTGGGTCACCCTTTATCAAGTAATCTCCATAGTAAACACCCACACTACTAGAAAATCCTGCAAACACTGATGTATAATAAAAGGATATTAGGGAAGAAAGAGGGTGGTTCACTTCTGTTTTTTTATACCTGGCACGATGAAGAGCTTTCACTACATTTAATGTTAGGCGTTAAGAAGTAAGAAAAAGTCAACCATCAAACGATGTTACCTCAATGGTCGGTATATCATTTTACTCACCATATGAAATTTCACTACGCGTAAGTTTTCTGTAAACCTTTGTATTGACCCGGTCAATCATATTAATAATACCAGCCCTGTGTTTACTGTTCCACTGCTGGGCATGGGCCTCCTCTACTTCTGAGAGGGTTTAGGCCTTAATCCACCACGCTGGCCTAGTGCGGGTTGGCAGACATGTCATACCTTCGAAATCCTATAAAATCTCTCAGGTATGCAGATTTCCTCACGATGGTTTTCAGCACTGTGAAAGCAAGCGATAATTCACAAAGAATACACACATAAAAAAGTCAGAGGTGCTTGCTCTATGGATATGATAGTTGAACCTATGGACCTTAATTCGTATAATCATTTCATAGAATAATATGTCCATAAGCCATATAGCTCTACTTTTGATGTGACAGACCCACGACTATAAACATTAACATCACTAGCTAGAATTCAAATTGCCTTGTGGTAATGCAATGAACGATATGCCGCCTTTACTGGAATACAGTGTTTGACAGAACGAGACACTGATGAAATTCATTCCGCGTAAATCTTAAGTAGAGACGTGTGCTTAATGAAATAATTCAAGTGCGTATGTCGACGTACAAGAGCATTACTTCGATGCGAAATGGCTACAAACTAGTGGATTATGTCGGACAGTAGTTCGATAATTGAATGGAAACCGGCAAGAGCGTTTAACATCTAATGCTTGTGTGCAATGCGGCAATATTCGGAATGGTAAATGTATGAATTAGCATTTGAAAATTCGATCAACGCCCATCATTCTAAAGATAATTCAACCTATTCTTTCTCTAGTTCTTCTTTCGATGGGACTCTAAAAAACGATCTCAACAAGGCTAATCTTCATAATAAAGTTCGCCTAATTTCCATTAAGTTCAAATCCACAGCATTTAAACTGCAAGACTAAACGCATCAGTAAGCAGTGAATAAGTTCCCCCGAAGAATCGGGAAATTTCTTGACACGGCGGTCGTTCAGAATTCGTTCTACAGTGCTGACATAATATTCGGGCTGTTACGAGCATGGTGGTTTATCTTGTGATCATGGATTTGAGGACATTTGGCATGTAAGGGATTCAAATAATTATATTAATATTTAAAAATGGCTTCTTGAACTTCAATTGTTATTATTTTTATACTGGCGCAGCATAATGACCCCTCTGCAGCGGAGTGGGTTCCAGATAAAAAGATGGCTACCATACCATACCAGCCCTGTATTACATATATACTGCCTACTGCTGAGCACGGGCCTCCTCTACAAAAGTTTACTGACGAAAGATAATTACCCCGCGACACAGAGTTCTGCACGGATATGCGCCGCTGCACTAACCGGCGTGCGCTTGCGAAGGCTTGCGCGACGCAACTGAGTACCTAACTAATTATCTACGCAGTTGTGTACGCGTGGTCGACAGGTCCGTTTTCTATTTTTTTTTGTTTATTTTATTTTTGTTTTTATTATCAGTTAGCCGGTTTGACGCCCGTACGTCACTTAAGGTGACCACTGAAAATCAGCGTTGTGTAGTGGTTTGCACCACATCACAACATTATGCTGAGTGGTCACCTACCTGTCACAGCCACGACTAGCCACTGTTATTATTGTTATTTTGTGTCAATTGTTTCTATTTGTGTCGCGACTGTGACAAATAAATCGTTTTTCTTTCTTTCTTCTTTCTACCCCTTGTCTGTCGACATATGTAATTAACCTGATCCTGTTAGAACTCGCGTGGGCCAGGTGGGTTTAATACCTTGTATACTGTGGCCGCTATCCATGGTCTATTTGATTTAATATCTTGCGGGTTCCTCAAATTATTGATCCCAGAGACTCGCGGAGTTTCACTGCTCAGTGTCATAAAACGCGTGCTGCTGATCCTGGCTTCCAGGAGTTATAGTTGTGGGTGTGAAGGTAGGATAATCTTTTTATAGTGGGCGGTATCCTATTATACAAAATAAAACCGGGACTTTCACTTCCGAAAAATTATTGTATCCTGTTTTTCTAACGAATTTATACATAAAACATTATACATTGTATATTAAACATTACCTTAAAAATACGATTGGTTTAATCAAAAGAATACCGCTGCCGGTTTATTTTATCGCATGTGGGACAGTTAAAGGTCGTCTTCTATTAATGAACCGCCTTGTTAATGAAAAGAGGGCTATGCAACTTGTGCTAACAATACCCACTTAATTATGACCACACATTTTATTTTCTTTAACATTGATATTTAGATTGTTTGTGTTATTTTATACATTGTAGAGATTTATAATACACAAGAATCCGTCTAGGTACATGACCGCAATATCTATTTCTGCCGTCAACCTCACTTTTGTTTTTTTATGGCATTGAATGTCGAGACGTGCATGCCGTTCGCCTTACGGTGAGCGACATGACCGCCCATAAACAATAGCAACACCATCCAGCACCTTCAATTACAAAGTACTGTGTGGCATTTCACTGCGCTCGTCATTCTGAGACATATAATGTTAAGTCTCATTATGTCCAGTAGTTACACTAGCTACAATGTCCTTCAAACCGAAACACAACAGTGCATGCACCCTGCTGCTTGGCGGTAGAAACAGACATTGCGCCTGCGGTGGTACCCACCCAGACGGACTCTTACATCTAAGAGACCTACCACCAGTAAACAGCTGTGGCTACAACGTTCACATTGCAAAAAAAAACCATTCGAATCCACGACCTCTCTTTCACAGCCGACTCATCCCTCGCTCAGTAACAAGAGCCTTAAAACATTCCGCTGAAATTCCAGTATCATGCGTCGGATTTCGTGGTAACTAGTTTTTGGTGCTCGACAATTTCCCTTTTGACAATTGATATTATGATGGTTCGATTAGTGAAGCCTTTGTGATTCACGCTAATGTGGCTAACGTACGAACAGACTGATCAAAAATGTTTAGGCTTAATTTCGATGGGAATTCATTCAGTAACTTAATGTTCATAGCTGAGTCTAAAAAGTATCTGAAACTTATGCAGACGAAGCTTTTTAATTAACCTGCCGTTGAAAGTTGCCTGAACCTTGCACTAGTCTACCAGCACCATCAGGGAGAAAATCGTGAGCTTATTTATTTATTTACACTTTATTGTACACCAGACATAAATCATAAAACAAGAAGAGAAAAAAAAAGTACAAATGGCGGTCTTATCGCACAAGGCAATCTCATACAGGCGACCATGGGATGGACATAAGAGAAAACAGAAAAATAATAATATGGGGCAGCATAAGGTGTACAAAGTATATGATTAATTATTTAATAAATACATACAAATATTATAAATATCGTATATTACTAATCTATACTTAATATTATAAATCTGAAAAGCTTGTTTGTTTCTTTGGTTGAACGCGCTAATCTCAGGAACTACTGGACCGATTTTGAAGCTACATTACTCCTGAGTGCTATAGGCTACTTTTTATCCCAGAAAAACTTTTTCACGCGGGCGGAGCCGCACGCAATGCTAGTATAGTATATTTATGTTAAAGGAAAACCATTTAAAGTATTTGTTCTTAAAGGCTTTGTAAAGAGGGGTAGGAGGCTATACCCACCCGTTCATTTCCTTCCCAGAAACGTATCCGGAAATAATTAAAATCACAAAGGTTAACATGTTTCAGTCTGTTACCAACCGAAAACAAATTTAATGAACCGTTTGAACTTCTTATAGCGTATATTATAACAGAGCTGGCGAAAGCTGCTTAGATCTAGAGATATCGGTGAGGCTTAAATCTTGGAACTGATGTCTGACCTACATTGGTTATAGATTATGTTCTTAATAGGCACCGTGCTGCAATATAAACGTAACGGAGTCTGAAGTTTCTATTGTGTAACCTTAGCTTAGCTGTGTAGGGTTAGGCAGGTGGGGGCAGAAGGGATTTTGTATGTGATTGTCTAAAATTATAATTGCGATTACCTGCATGAAATTTTCACTTTGCACCGCCTGGATGAAACTGGTTGATTGACTGCCTCGGTGGCGTAGTTGTATTACAGTACGACTGCAATGCTGAGGTATCGGGTTCGATACCCGGGTCGGGAAAAGTTATATTAGGTTATTATAATCAGTATCAGCGCAGAGTCTGGATATGTGCCCGACATGGCGATAGGCTCGCCCCCTATCACATCAGTAGTGGGTGCATTAGTTGCGCCTCTGCCTCCCCCTTCGGGGATAAAAGGCGTGAGTATGCGTATGCGTATTAAAACTTGAGGTTGACTCCCCCCTCACCTGCCCCCCGTAACTGAAAGCTGGCTTTTGTCATTTGTGATTGCATTAACGCTAAAGTATACCTGATGTTAAAGCCTAGATGGAATATTTTATTAGGGCACGCGCTATGAGAACGCGCTCTTCATGTTGTATTTGTTTAGAGTTTGCATCATTGATGTTTTTTAATACATCAATGGTTTGCATACACTAACTTGTACCTTACGCTCTAAATAGAGGTATAATGTGACCAACAAGAGACTTAGGCCCATATTCACAAACGATACTTGAGTAAGAATGGAGCAATGCTGTAGTAATAAGTCTGTTATAGTGGTTTTGACATGACCGCCTGAGCAGTTCATATGTACAGGGGCGCTGTGATTAACTTATATTGAGATACAACTTTCCTTCAGTTGCCTGTTATATAAACAATGCTGAACGAAGCCAAAAAAAATTACCACATTGCGGACATTGTTCGTTCGGGTTACTATGGTTTATGATGGTGTCACTGGATGGTCACAATATAAAATATTACCTACTTTTGGTCATACTTCTATTGGTTTATTATTGGCTATCTTGTTTTTTTATTGTTTTTTCCGTTTTTCAAGGGTGATATTATATGTTTAATAATTTATTTCAAAATTAGTGCCTTATTATTTTCTTTTATTTTTGGATATATTTGTAATCTAGTTCTGATTAATGTTTAAAGTTTTGAGTTTCTAACACAAATTGATATAACATCTGTAACGAAAAGGTTGATTATAGACAAAAGAGTTATTAAAAATATTTAACAAGAAACACAATTGATAATAATAGTCTAGAAGCTATTAGCTACTCAGCTACTTCCTTTGTTTTTAAATAATAATATCTTTCTGTAGTTCTCCATCCAATAAAAGAAAAACATAACGCTCGAAGTAATCCAACGCGAAACACCTCATTGTTTCCTTTGCATTAACCCCGTGGTATTTGATCTTCCCCGAGATAATTTCAGACTGATTATTTAATCAATAATTAAGTAGGTAGAAGTGTCTCGCACTTTTATAGGTATATTTTTATATGATGTGGTAATTGAGTAAGTGAGTCACGGTGGCAAAGGAATTGCGTTGCACGCTTTTAAATTTAGCCTTTTTTCTTGAAGCCTTCGTCCTGAAAGGTGTTGAAGGTCTAGAAATTCTGAGAGTCAACATTTTAAGAAACGTTGTGCGTAGAACACAATTCATAGGAAATATTGCCATTAGGTTTATTTATATGGACTTAATTATACAATAAGAACTTACACCAAATTATTTTCATCGATTTATACTATCTTAACTCTATTTATACTTTCACATTAAACTGCTTTAAAAATAACATTTCTGAGCACCTATAAATAGCGTATATACAACAAAAATATATTAATCTATCTACATCTGAAACGTGTGTTATTGTTTTCAGGAAAATTAGAAACAAACTTTATCCACCTCCTAATATTTCTTCCCATTCAGTTTGTTCCCGGGAGAGCTAACTTTCGCGCGCTCTTTGAACAGTGTGGTATTCCCGGATCCAGGCTTCACTAGTTAGTAAACACAGAATTTCCTTTAATCTACCGTGGTATAAATTAAAAGTAACTTCAAAGTCTGTTTGTCTGTTGATTAAAAGCAGTGGAGTCAATATTAAATTGCGAGAGCACTTAATGGATTTTATTATTTGTTGGCACATGGTCGGTCTTTGTCTGAGGTTAATAGGCTGGTAGTACATAGTCCACCAATGTCAATAGCTTGAATGGAATTATATCGATTACTTGATTAAGCGTAAGTGGGCTGAAAGTGGGAAAATTTTGGTAACAAAATTTGTCTGGGAATTTACTCTTCACAGGGATGACATCAGTGGCAGTAAAATTTTACAATTATCGTTTGTGACGATGATTATCATATAAATTACGATTTAAAGAAGATTTTTTTCCACAAAAGTATTATATCGTTTGAAAGACGAAAATTCACACGTATCTCTATCAGCGCTCGAAGACGCGAACAAAATCAAAACTATATCACACACGTCGAACTACCCTTATCTGAAATGTGCTCAACTAAATTCTCAACTAAGATATCTGGAACGTATTCCAAAAGTTCATATGATTCTGTACATTTAAATGTAATCTGGAATACCTGAAAGTTATGATATTCGAGTGTTCAAAGATAGATGGAACAATGGTCAGACTTGTCTGTGGCGGACGCTCCGTACTTTTGACAGACGGTTATAATATTAAAGTTTGGCGGAGGGAAACAGCCCGAATGGCTCGTAAACTTTATAATTCTGACGCAGATTGTGACGAGATAAAACTTATCCTGATTTAATATACTGGAACTGTAAAGGGGAGTCTGAATAGAGATATTCATCTGAGTTCTATTGTGGAAGGTGATTGTACAAAAACTCATTATAACCTTGGTGATAATGCAGCCGTCGTAAAATATGCAACTGAAAATTGGGGAGTTGCTACACCTTTATGAGTTATTTTTTAAAGTGATTGCTTAACGTGATAAGCAAGGCATTTGTTGTCCGGTGTCGCTGCAAGCGCAAATTAGGAATGACATCGCGATGGAACAGCTTGCTGTGGCGTTTCGTATAAACAATAATAAAAAAAAATTATTGATCAAATAGGCTTATTAAAAAGCACTTATGACAAGTCATGATAAGGTATAGACGAATAACAAAGGTACATATACCAATTAAATAATTTAAAGTACCTACATTAAATAATTGACAACCAGCACGGGCTGATAGATACAGAGGACACGGACATTGGGGACGGGAATAGGGCTAGGTAAGGAGAAGTGGAACTGATATAAAAGAAAGGGAAGGAATGTCTTTACATTACGAGGAAAGGAAACGCCACGGTCCTCGCCGGCGAGGATAAAAAGGTCCTAGCCTAGCTAACCTACCAGCCTTTCACTAGCTACCTAAGCGATGACGACCCGAAGAAGAAAGGCAGAACTATAGTCTGCTACAGTTCATGGGTGGCGGATAATTTACCATCAGGTGAACCGCTTGCTCGTTTGCCCACTAAGGCAACAAAAAAATTGACAGATTTCAGGGGCTCAAACACCAAACTTCACCAAAGGCTAGTAATTTCCTTTAAGACCAGTAAAACATCCATGGTTCTGTTGGTATGGTAGGGGTTTAAGGGTGGTGGATCACTTAACGTCAGGTGACCTACTGGTTTGATGGCCTAAAAATTGCATTTTGGTCGTAACGCAGCATTTTAGGTGACATATAATAGTGCCTTTCATACAAAAAAATCCTGTTCATTATTACAAAAAAGAAATATCATCATAGTTTGTTCAGTGGAAAGATAGGTTTCCTGCGGTTCTGTTCTCCCGGTTTACTTTTAAGTCACGTCCGATATTTCTGGAATCTAACGAGTATAACACAGAGTTGGCAATCGTTTATTTTCCCCTCACATTTTTGTGGAAAAACGTTTCAAACAAAAACTGCGAAACTTTTTACAGTCTGTAAAATGTGAAAATATTTCTTAACATTTTTGAAATTGCACGTCAATTTGACCCATTTTCTAAAACATTTTGCGAAATTAGTTTTGGCTTAGATTCTATACAAGTTTCTATACAAAGTTTATTCTATACAAATGAAATTACGACACGAGATAGTCTTTCGTGCGATGGTAAGTGGTTTGACTCCAAATAAACAGTAGCAACGTCACGCAGGAATTAAATTGCTAAGTACATGTCGTAGATATAGTATAGTTCCACATCAACCTGAGATATCTGAGATGAGATGACATATCTTATCTGACTATCATACTAATATAAATACGAATGTTTCTGAAAATGTACGGATATTTGTTAGAAGTACGCTAAACGGATTTGAATGAAATTTGGCACACGGATACATCATGAAATATATTGATTTTTAATGTCTTTTCTTTATTGTCTTTAGCGTTGTCCAGATGGTACTATAGATAACTACAGTGAGAGACTTTTGTAGCGTGAAAGGCTTTTAATGCCAGTGAAGCCACGTTATTAAGTCATAATGCCTAGTAATTAAACTACCTACGATGTACTAAAAGCAGGAATATAATAGCACAATAATCTTTGGCGGTAGAACTAGAAAAGACCTGGTAGCTATCTAGACGCAAAGTTGACAGTAGATCTGCCCATGCAAAAGCCAGTTACTAAATAAGATTACCTAGATTATCTCATGAAGATCACAGTGCTTGTAGATCAACTTTCTGGGCGATTAATAGGCAGTCGTGGCACTTACCATCAAGCGGCTTCCGATCTCGACATTCAGGAACAAAAACATCAAGGTCACATTAAACCACAAAACGAATCGCTTAAGCTACCTTCAAATCCCATTTCGCCATCTTTACGAGGTAACTTTCTTCAGCCGACTGTGAGCCAATAAGTGTTATAGTTTCAGTCGTAGCTCTTTAGGATTCAAGTTTTTTTACGTATCTTTTATAGCCTGTGACGAGGTTTTGTAATGTTCTTGTTTTGCCGCTGATGCTAGTGGATGTACAAACTTCGCGAATGCCGGTTTTATTAGGAGGTAGCTTCGCGCGTGGCTGCGTTCATTTCTATTAACATTTTTGTAACTAGTTATTGTTTATAGTAATTTTAGTAATAATTAAAATACTTAAATGACGTCGAATATAGATAGGCGACGCAGTTTTACAAAACAATTTAGAGCGTTATTGGTTGTGCTTTAACCTCGGGAACCAATTCATCTGTACGAGCAACCACTGTGACTTTTTTCAAAATTGCGCTGGAGTCGTTATTCGAATAAGAAGTATGTCTCATAAGGTTCGGAGTGGACGCTCTTGTTATAAATATTTCCTTCACAAATTTAGTATCGTTTGTTCGTATTATTTTACCTTTAAAATAACACCACATCACTTCAATCTCTTGAAACTCTTTTTCTTTGCCTTTAACACATTTTCGTCTGAGTTCACTGCATTATATTCTTTAAAGTCATCAGCTCGATCGCTGGATCGGAAACGATCGTTAGTTTACTTTCTTCGTCATAAACTCTAAACTATTACCATATCTTACGCGTCAACGCCTTACGTACTTCAGTAACTAGCTCGTTAAGAAACCATGTTGAAACTTCTAGAAACAGTATACAGCTTAGTTATAAAACCTGTTGATATAATAGTGTACTTACTAAAATATAGTTATTGGCTTCGTTTATGTTCTACTTTCAACTCTTACTTCGTTTTCAGGATGCGTATGTGTCTATATTGATTTGATTGTCGCTACCTAAGGTAGCTACAAAATATTTTTTTTATATTTTTAGTTACTTTCACGATCTTATTTCTATAAATAGAAAGACGCTAATATACTACACGAGGCACAAAATAATATATTTATTAATCCTGCACAATCAGTGTATCGTAAAACATTGGAAAAATACGTAACATATTTATTATAAATAATTTAAATAAACGAATACTCTTACATATCTTGTATATACGGATAACCTTTTCGACCTGGAAGTTCCAACGCATAAAATTTAAAGGTGTCTGAGTGTGGCGAAGTGTAACGGCAAACAAACTACTTGCTATTATCATATTATTCCTTAGATAGGAAAGATTTTGGGAAGATCCAACGAATAAATGTAATTGAAATATTATTCTGGAGTTTTACGTAACGAAGACTACTCTGAAATCAAAAGAATCTAGCTACGAGAATATAAGCTTACATTAAATGTTGTAACGAAGAAGTTTTATGAATAAAACCGTGTTACTAAATTAAAATAAATTAAATAAAAATAAATAAATTAATTAAATTACCTTATGTTATAGGTATATACACAGATTTTAATTACAAAGGCCATAATTGAGCTCCTACAATAAAAAACGGTATTTTACTCTTTGTATAAGTTATTTTCTCTTTCTTATTCTTGAATATGTTTCCCATGGTGTTATTGTTATTATATTATTGTGATGCGATACAGTTTTGAACTTTATAATTCACGTGGGCATCCCTTTAAAAACCAGTGCTGCAGTATTATCCAGGTATTAATGCAGCATGTAGCTGAATGGGCGACCCATTGCTGGTGCAATACCAAAATTTAAAAATAATAATAAAAGAAATGGGCTTTTGTTTTCTATAGTGTTAATTTTCCAATAATAATATTCTTTGTTTCTTGATTGCGTGCGCTCTAATTACTCCATTTTAAACGATACATTCCTCCTTCAGTAATATACATGTCTGTTTCTCATCTAAAGCTGGCAAAAACTAATACATCTCCCAAAAGCAAACCTTATTTGTGGTTAAGCAAAAAGGGCTACAATATTTCCCCTGAAACTATGGCAGATAACCCATCAGTCCTTAGTTAAAAGGGCGGAGAGAGCCATACATCAGCCGTGCAGCCCAAAGGGCCCTTAGGAGCGTAAACCATAATAGAAGGGAATCTGCAAGGCTGAATCGAAGCTTGAATTTTTGCTCAGGTGTTTTAACTTTCTTAATTAGTTTTTACTTCTTATTCCTTAGGAATTCGTGGAATATATTTTATGATTAAGTGTTGTTTGTGATAGTACCATATTTATAAAACTCAGGTAATAAAGGGAGCACTTGATAAAATAGGAATATAAGGACTATTACAAATCGAAAACGAAGTCACGGTCGAAATAATAAAATTAAATGTTTTCAAAATCGGAACCTGACTAGCAAAATTCGTAAACAACTGAAAAACAGGGAATATTTATAGTCCTCTTAAATCAAGTTAGCTATGGTTAGCGCTTGTAGGTTGCCAATAAATATGATTTCAGATAGGAATAATAATTCTCATGCTTTTCAGTCCGTTTTTTAGAGTTTTGTTTTATATCTTTTATTGTACTTTCATCATTTTAAACGTGGAAATAATTTATAAAATCTGACCGAATCGATCGAATTAGATGGAAAAAGAAAGAGTGAGATTGCGGCAGAATCAACAAAAGCAAATTAGATATCTATTTACAATTTTTAACGCACTTAAATATTAACGCACTTCTCCTCTGGCAGACTGGTGGAAAGTTTTTCATTTTCTGTGAGAGCCCGACTGGGTAGTTACCATCGCATTGACTATATGTCCCGTCAAGCAACATTGTACGAGAGCTGTTATGTTCCGGTTTGATGGAGATTGTAGCCAATGTAATTAGTGAGCAATGTGAGCATTATGAGACTTAACATCTAATGTCACGGTGACAAGCACAGGGCACTGCTACGCTTTGTAATTCAAATTCAGGTGGTGTCACTACTTATAATGGGTAGTCGTATTGCTAGCCACCAGACGAGCTTCTTGCTCATTTCTTCACTTGCAAAACAAGAGTTTGGTGGATAACCCAACTTGGTGAAAAGTATTTCATAAATCGATCACGCCTCAGCTATACAATACGGTGAAAACACTCCAAGGCCTTCTCTTCGTGTCTAAAATGTAATCGTATAAAAATGCTCATCTCATTTTCGCTAACCCATCAAGTTTATCAGTAATAATTCAAAGCTTTCATACGTTACGTACCACGGACGCAACGTCAATAAATATTGCGCTGTGTACATTGCGCGCTCTGAATAAATTCAAAGATTTTTAATGTATGAAACTAAAGTAAAAACAGTAATGGAATCAGCTTAGTTTCATTAAAATCACCAACGTTGTGAGACACAAAATGCTACTAAAAATATATTACTTTTTATCGAATAAGCTGATGTATGTAAATGAAACTGCAGCTTCATTACCTTCAGAGTAATTTTTCAAATATATTCGATATTATACTAAGTATAATACTCGCTGACCGAGTTTCATGTATCGACTATCGATGTCGGGTAGCTAATGGTCAGTATCATATTTAGGTCAGTCGTAAGGTAGTTTTAGATTTTGAGTACTTAATTTTAAGTTTCAAGCAACATGAACGATATACAGTCAGCAGCATAAGTAGCTGAACAAATTCCAAATTTCAAATTGCCTACATACTTTTTTGTTCTTACTAATCTTTTTTTTCTCTTTACAAAAATAAAATAAACGAAATTCACTTTACTTCGAACGAAGAAAAGACATGTTTCAGTTTAACTTAACGCGTATACAGGCGATTTGAAATTTTGATTTTGTACAGATATTTATGTTGCTGACTGTAAAATTGAAACTGAAAATGTGATGTTTGAGATAAATTTTATGCAATTTCTTTATATCTTTGTCTTCAATTCCTAGTTAAGTCACCTGAAATGTAAATACTTACTCATTAGTAAAATATGGCTGTACAATAGTATGATAACTAATAAAATCTTCATTATAAATTAAAATGCTATGAATATTTAAAATGGAGTAAATACTGGCGCAAATACAACTCTCAAACATTAATGGGAAATTATATTCCTAGTAACAAAGAATTCATCCAAATATTATATTTTCTGTCCGAATATATTAATGGAACTCTCGATTTAAAATAACTCGTGAAAGTTGGAATAATTGCCACTTGAAATAATTCTTGTTGTGAATTTTTATATTTCGGTTAAGTTATTAAGTTGTAAAATTTCTATAGACAAAAAACCCATGGAGCTCTTTTTTCTTTCTACTTTCTAAAGTGACTTAACCTGGGGTAGAGACTCACAGAAATGACATTCGTGGAGTTGCCGTTGAGTCTCTTTTGGTAAGTGAAATTGAGTCTAAAAATGATTACAGCGCAGCGAGTATATTGTGCGTCCCGTGTGACAATGACTGGGTAACTGATCCGCCCGTTAATCTACATCTTCTGCTTTAAAATTATTGTTTTGTTTCGTCATAATCATCAGGAAGTCCACTGCTGAATATAGGCCCCTAAAAATATTCCGACCAACCTATTAGAAGTGGTCTGCATCCAGCGAGCTCCTGCGACCTGCATCAGGTCATCTCACCACCTGGATAACAGATTTTCAATTTGATTTAGTAAATGATTACTTGCTTTCAATTTAAAGCTTTATCAATCTTAAAGATTTCAATTTCACCTTCTGCGATGAATCAATAGTAAGTATTTTTTTATGTGGCCATCATTATTAAAATATCAACACAAACAATATTTCATTATTATTTTTCTTACAAATGGAGGGGTCTCAAAATATTTTGTAATGGTTTCGAGGTAAATATTTTTGCACCTTTAACATCCATAAAGTTTGAGCCTGGTTAGGTTTTTAGGACCAGCACCCATACAATAAGCGGACATCTCCTTTTCGCAAGTGTTCGGTTCACATATTATATTTATACTAAACTATTATTTTTTCACAATCGGGTAACTGTCGTCACACAGTCAATTTTGAAACAAACTGACAACAACACATGCATGATCCAAGCGCACTAAATATGTACGCAGCTCCAAATCACAAACCAGAAAGAAATACACTCGCTGTCTACACACAGACAGAACGATATTTTACATATATAAATTGTAACAGCAATGTACGTCGAAATACGGTATAGCGGAATATATCTGAGATTGCACGCCTTTCTTCGGGTAATACGTAACGCTGCCAAATTAAGATGAGATGCTTTTGTATTATTTATTTAACGCAATAACTTCCCTTGGATATGGTCGGGGATTTTTTATGTACCCCACTTATGTTTGATGTTTGGGCCAAGGATCTTTGTGGAGTAAAATGCATTTAGTCCCTTTGTTGTAAAAATATGGATTTTTATGGAGATGAAGTGGGTTAAGCTGTGGAAGTGAATTTGGGGAAATGGTTTGGTGGTAAGTGGTACCGTTGCTTTTTAGAGACTGAAGTACGCATACGCATGCTCACGCCTTTTATCCCCGAAGGGGTAGGCAGAGGCGCAAATAGTGCACCCACTTTTCGCCAAGCGTATTCCGTCCCATGATGTGATAGGGGGCGAGCCTATCGCCATATCGGGCACAAATTCCAGACTCCGGGCTGATACTGAATAGAAAAATCCAATATCACTTTGCCCGACCCGGGGATCGAACCCGAGACCTCAGCCTTGCAGTCGTACCGTAATACAACTACGCCACCGAGGCAGTCAGACAGACACTGAAGTAAAGCAACAGATTTTACGTTGTATTTGAGCATTGCTGGAGATTGAACATTTTGCAACTTTTTTCGTTAAAGTCGGTCTCTGGAGTGTGAACAGAGTTCATTGTTCAGAAGCGAATGGTTGATAAAATACTTAGATGTAATGTTTGCATACCTCACGCACAGTTGTCAATTTAAAATTCTCTAATGTGTTTGAACAAAATATTTGAAATTGGTTTTAAAAACCGTACAGTAGGCTTAGAATTTGGCAAAAAAACACGGCACCCTGTTTCGTTTTATTGGAATTGTTTGAGAGCCTAACACGTGACTGACTTATTGGTCTCTCGATCAATTACAAGCATACAAATTAAACGACATCATCTTACGAGTTGAGTGTTTTTGCCAGTTTCTAAGCCCGCAGACACGCTGTAGTTATTTGTTTACAGCATCAATGGACCGGGATAGAACTAATGTCTCACAAAAAACAAAGATGAAATTAGCAGGTTTTATCTTCTTTTTAAGACAAGAATGCTGTAGACAATTTGGCTTAGTCGTTACGACCGCTTGCCTTATGTCGACTGCCTCTGGGTGATCAAGTCCCAGATAAGTAATTTCAGAAATCCTAAAATTTTGCCGAATCTGGAATTCTGGAGCTTCTTGTCCTCTGTCCAATAGATACTGTCCATACGTTTCCACTGGACCAAGGAAGCAACCGATAATCTCTTACTGTTAAAAATAAATTCGTAAGAAAAATGAATTTGGATAAGTGCCTGAGCATCTGTTTCATGCCTGAGTAAATACTTCTCGTCAAATATAAGATGCCTATACACAAAAGTCACCCTGTCAACTATGCTCCCTTCTTCTTTGTCCTTCTTTGTCCAACCCTGTTCCCATTATTTGGGGTCGGGTCTCCTCACTAGCTTGCGCCAGGTTAATCTATCCTGGGATGTCACATCTGGTAATTGGGCTTTCTTAAGGTCCCTCTTTATATTAGACCACCAGGTCGACGTCGGGCGGCCTCTGCCTCTTTTCTCTTCTGGCAGAGTTAACGCAACTTGTACCACGTGGTCTTCGCTGCGCCTCATTATATGTCCTGTCAACTATGCTCCCAAATATTATAATTAAATAAGTACTATCTACATTAAAGTCGTTGATACGTGAATTGACGGATAACATTTGAACTTTATCAAACAGGCATTAGGTTCAACGATAAATTTAAGACATAGGTCTTACGTTCTACATTATTAATAATTTGAGTGCCGTCTCAAGTCACGAACTTGGCCTAATATAATGGTTTTGTGTCGCTTTTATACAAAACGAGTTACCCTAATGCTTTTCACTTAACGTATCGATTTACGCGTCGTAGTGCCTTGAATAAGAAAGAACCTGCGATACTTCACGTATTCCATTTATTATTTTAGAATATTTATACGATTTTATTACTCGTAATGTTGTCTGTATGAAATAGAAATCAGAAATGTTTGATGGCACGCAGGCGACTGCAGAAACTTTTTTATACACCTCCCTTGCAGCTATGGAACCACAAACGCGCTGCCACTCTTCAAGAAAGGGAATGAGGCTTACATTAACGTTGACCTTTTAATGTTTATATTTTAGGATTTTTAGTCACTATTTCACGGCGATTTCATGAAGAACTGTATCGCCCCAGTCGAACCGGCTCTTTTATGCTTTAAAAAATATGTCTAGAGGTGTCTATTTTTTTCTCTATCGGTAAGGGCGGCATATTCACGCAATAGATAAATGTCTACAAGGCTCATGCAATATCCTTACTACTATTATAAATGTGAAAGTAACTCTGTCTGTCTATCTGTCGCGCTTTCACGCCAAAAGTACTGAACCGATTTAAATGAAATTTGGTACACAGATAGTCTAGAGCCAGAGAAAGGACATAGGCTACTTTTTATCCCGGGAAAATATAAAGCGGGACTTTTATCCCAGAAAAACTATCTCACGCCGGTGGAGCCGCGAACATAAGCTAGACTCCAATATAGTTAAAAAATCAACTAAATTCAAACAGAACACCAAGGATAAAACGCACAACCCCTGAATAAAATAACAAGACCATGCCTCATAAAGCCGAGTGTTATGCTTGTACGGTGCGGACTGCGCAAGGGTAACTAACGAATCATAAACACCTCGTTGTACTTAGCGTATGAAATACATTGTATAATATTGTTGGTCTTCGTAGAGGGCTGGAGAAACGTAGATCCTGATTTCAAGAACACATAATATAAGAAAGTGGGTTTACAGCAGTAGGGGCCTGTGCTCAGCTGTGGGTCAATAAAACAGGCCTGGTATTATTAAGTGGACGATGAGAAAGACCCTGTCTGAAGATAAATACTAAACAATAAAAAGTATAAAATACCACAAAGAATTTTGAGTTATACAAAGCACTGTTTGGCGCAGCACTAAGTACGTCATCTCGAGATATTAGATTAAGACACCATTGTTTTAACCATGGTCAAGTAAAGTTAGGGCTCTTGATAAATTCTCAGCGAGCGCGCAGCGTCTTCGCTTCAATGTGAATTCACTCGCAATTCGTCAGTGACTTAAGAGCCTTAACTTTACTTGGCCAAGGATGAAATAATCGGGTCTTGGTCCTCAGTCTCCTAATTCCCATCACCCAGTACGAAAACTGGATAAAACATCCTTGGAAATAATACAATAATTACTCACTTATACCGCATGCCTTAGGGGCAAAATATTTTTTATACACCATACCATACCAGCCCTGTATTATATACTGCCCACTGCTGAGCACGGCCTCCTCAACAACTGAGAGGGTTAAGGCCTTAGTCCATCACGCTGGCCTAGTATGGGTTGGTAGACTTCACATACTTTCGAAATTCTCAGGTATGCAGGTTTTCATTGCAGGTTATGCGGGTTTTTATACATATACTTATCCAAATGAACTCTTGTATACAAGATGAATGTATACTACACGCATACATTTATTTCTCTTTCTACCCATATCACATTAACACTCATTAATCATTTTAATGCAAACATAATTAAATTTTCTTTAAGTAAATATCGAACCGAGTGTGCAACGCATAGATTTGCTGATAAAAAAATAATAATTATCACGGTAATTTGTTAACACGCGAAACAGAAATTATTAAGTACCTTACTCGTATGACGTAAAGGTGCATTTTCTTTAAGATTAAAACAATTCAAGGAAAGTTGATAATTTTTTTTTATGGCATTGACTGACGAGACGACCATGCCGTTCGCCTGATGGTAAGCGATACCACCGCCCATAAACAGTAGTGACACCGTACAGCACCTTGAGTTACAAATTACTGTGTGGCATTCCACTGCGCTCGTCATCCTGAGACATAAGATGTTAAGTCTCATTATGTCCAGTAGTTACACTGGCTACAATGTCTTTCAAACCGAAACACAACAGTGCATGCACACTGCTGCTTGGCGGTAGAAATAGTCAATGCGGTGGTACCCGCCCAGATGGACTCTCACATATGACAGACCTACAACCAGTAAAAGTATTCGTTCATGCCATTGAATTGGACACTATTTCGGGTAACATTTTCTGGCTGCATAGGTACTTGTATCCTCCCGTATAGCGACCACTGAGCTGGTGTAAAACCCCCGAAAAAAAAAATCGAGAGGCGAAGGATGAAAATCTCTCGTTAGTCAACTCTCTATCTGAAGCCCGCCCAGTTTTGCTACGGAGAGAAGTGGAAAAATATATTTCCAACTCCTATCCTATTTGATTAATTTTGTTGCGCTGTTGATTCTGGCTTTCAGGAGTTTTTTTTTTTTAGGCTGGCGATCCTGCAGTCAACACCGGGTGAAACCTGCGAATGAGATACTGGAGTCCCCCGGCTTGACGACTGCAGGGGCCTGGGAAAGAAGTGGGAGAGGAAGATGGAAGGGATGGTCGGGGAAGGGAGGAAGGTTCCCAGGATGGGCGGAAAGAGAGGGTGCCAGGAAATATTCGCGGGCCCTTTTAGGCCTCAATGTGTTATCCAACCAAGAGGTATACACACTGAACTGTGTGCCTCGGCCCGCGACCAATGTCCCCCCGCGCATGGGCGTGCAATGGGTGTGATGACCCAGCGCACAAGAATTGCCTCGGGGGGCGGCTTTCAGGAGTTGCAGTGGTGGGTGTGAGGGCGGGATAGTCTCGTAGTTTCGTATCTGGACCTCTCTCTACGTACCATCATCACGTGTTGTGAGGTAATATGGCCGTGCAAGTATAAAATAAAACATTGCTACAGACCGCCCGCCCACCCCGATCGAACGATGTGCTGTCTAAACGCTTTCGTTGTCTGACAATCTCATGGAGTGACATTGTATTTCTTTAAAACGATGCATGGCCACCAGAAGTACAAATGTTCGATGTCACTAAAATTCGACCGAAACACTTTTAGCGAAATTTTAGCGCCGCACCGCCGCGGTTTCTCTGTGATCATTTTTTGATACCGCCACACCCATTTAATTGCAGTGGTAAGCTAGCATCCGATATATTTTGTACGGTCACTATCCAGTGAGGATAGTGACCGTACTTATGGTGAAAATTCTGCCAGTGATATTTTCTAGTGATTCAGTTTCAATGAAAATTTTGCTATAACTGCTTTTTCCGATAAGTTGCATTCAGGCAGTTGGTGTTCTTCTATTAAGACTAGTATGCATTACAGACAGTGAAGGGACGCAAATTTTCTCGCTAGACAAAACCTGGAAACTGGAGAGTTGGAAACTCAAGCTTAACTGTGGCTTTACGATAAACCTGTTTTTAATTATATACATAATATTAATTATAATTTAATAAAGTATCCTAATATTCTATTGAACACCTGAACGAATTCCCAAGAAGAATTTTAATAAAGTGCCATCTGAAATTTAATTATGTAAAACCCTCGCTTGTAGATGTCTTAAAAACAAAGTTCTTACAATACGTTCAAGCTTTGAGCAACTGCAATCTCATGCGAGTCCCGCATTTGAGTCTCTACTACATACATCTCTCATACATTTGATGAACTACAAGTGCGAGTATTCCTTTAAACATATTATGGTACACTTTATAATGAGTCAGGCCGAGGCCATACCATTCACATTTTTGGCGACTTGGACTGGAGACTCGATGTTATCATTCACTTGTTCCATTCCGGCAAGAGATCTCATTGATCCTGATGGTAAAGTGGTTCAAATAACACGATAACAAACGCTATATCTCGCAATGGTTGCCAGAATTATACAATTTGCAATTAAACCTGTAAATATTATATTGATCCCAGAATGTAACTTATAAACGAGACACTATGGTGGTTTTTGCCATTGTTAGTCGGGTTGCACAATACTGTACCATCCCACGAACAAATTGCGCGTAATGCCTTCGAGTGTCGTAATGAAAGAATTCCCTAACTTCGTAAATAGACAAGACGTTAAGTCGTCGGATTATAATTTTACAACTTTAAAACAAAACTTTATAGCAATAAGCATCTAGTTAAAATTCAGCTTTTATTCCAAAACTGGGAATTGAGTTTGCAAAATAAAATTATTTACCACTTTATAGCACATTTTGATAATAAATTCGAATGATGTTTTTTGTACACCCTTTTCTCGTTAAAAATAATTGAAGCGTAATTGAAGGTTTAATTTAGAATTTAAACGTTTATTTATATTTAAATGTACAACACGTAACAAGTATTTTATCAGGAATATCAATAAAAAATTTCGGCTTTTGATTTTTATTTAACTGATTCGTAATTATTCAAGATCGTATTAATGCACACTGTACAGCTTTCACGTTGTTTCATGTTTCATAATGTTTTTATTATTATAACCTTTGCACCTGTTTCATAAAGTTCGAGTTAATAATACTCGCCAAGTATAAAAAATAACAAGTCTCTCTTTCAATCACGCCCTCCAATGATTATAATAATTATTAATCATGATAAATTATAATTAATCTTAACTGTAAATTACCAAAATATAGTACTGTTTATATTAGCTGTCTAATAAGTTAACTGGTTCATAAACTTTACTTGAACATTGTGAATCAGGTCCTCATTCCCAAAAATGACAAAAAAATTACCCCAATCGAGCGTCAAAATCTAAGACCTCTGTCCGCATTTTCGCGCCTCCGCGAGTCGCGACCTCGCTGGATCTGTTGCGCTGAGCTTCGAATTTGACATCTAGACAACCGTGGCCGCCTAGATCCGTTTTCGAAATTTGAAACTTACGCGTTTTGAACAATTGCCTCGCGTGCCTATCGGTTTTCGATCAGTGTTGCCCGCGGCGTGGAGACGTACGCACGTCTGTCACGCGTAGCGACCGCCTGACAGATTCCACGATTTGTTTACCATATCGGCACGTGTTTTTTGTGTCCCGGATCGTTGAGGACTTTTGTGTTTAAAATTGTTTATAACAAATAACGAAACTGTGTTGTCATAGGTTCGGTGTTTTTTATTGAATTTATATTTTTTATTTGGAAAAGAGGCTTGTTATCTGTTACGACAGATTGAAAATAATGTAACTAGTTTTTGTGCACCTCAAAATGGTTTTTAGATATAAATGTGCCTGGATTTTGGATATGAGACACTTCCCGTGGATGGTCATCGTTCTGGCGGCCGGGATCCAATGCTACGTTGAGACTGAAGAGTTCATAAGCGATCTTGACAAGCCAAGTAAGTGGCTTTTTATTATTCTCTCACGCTATAAGCCGTCACTATCGATTTTTATTAAAGTGCATTTAAGTACAAAAACAAAAGGTCTTTGTTTCGGTCGATTTTAATCTAGTGGTATTGTGTTGACTAGATATCTAGATTGAAACGACCGCAGGTCCGTAATTACCCGATAGTTTATCGTTATATTATTTTTAGTGAAGTTAAAAATCCAGCTTTTTTTAATTTGATTTTTGACAGAACATTGTGAGTAGCATAAATAAGGGCAGTGAAAAAATATAATAGTTGAACTTACTATATGTTGGAACGTTGCGGTTGTCATGGAAAGGTAGAAGCCGTATGAATTGTATAAATCTATGCAAAATAGCCCGGTACAGCCGGACGTGCACAGACGTTTCAAGAATATAGTTAATAACCTAGAACAACAGTCTGCATTCTCTGTAATAGTTTGTAAATTCCAGAAGACTTTACGTTAAGAACATAATATAGCGTCAATATACGTTGTCATGTAATAAATATTATAATAAGATAATATTGTAAATACTACAAGAAATCTAGGTGGTTATGATAGAGTAGATTTCAGTAGACGAATATATGTCATAATAAATATATTGCCATAGAAATACTGGCCACATAGAGTCAACGAACTTGAGCTCTACATTCGTAAAAACAGTGTAAAAAGCTGTTCCTATACATATTTTCTTTATTCTACCCTCTTTGGACGTCACTGAAAAGGTCTTTTACGAGAGTAAACTCTTTTCAAACTGAATATGCCCAAGAGACGGTTTCACGAATTGCGGTAGAATTTATTAAACTGACATTTCTATCTAATTATATTTTATGCTTATAAAAGCAATTTCATAATTAATTATACATTTGATTATATTTTATTTTGCTCTTTGCTAAAAACTAAAAGTGTTACTTAAAGTACATTTTATTTGATTTTTTAATTTCTATAAATCCGACATTAATAAAACAAGGCACAGAATATAATGAATACTACCGAAACTTCGCGTGTAATAATTATGTCAAGCTTTAGCTACACTGACGTGGGGATACGTCGGCGGGCGCCGTCACGACGTCATTTTATATGAACAGTGACTGACAACTCACTGACCGCATCGCAGCTCCGCCGATGGACGTGTAATCACGTTCATATAAAATCTATTGTATTATGTTTGTTCCTCACAACGCACGGTTCTGCTATCGCTTCGAACCTGTTATATTGTATTTTTAAGCTATATAAATGACTAGCTTTTGTTTCCGGTTTTTTTCTAACAAGTTCTTTCAAGCATAAATGCTTCGTTGTGTACTTTTTCTGGATATGTGGGTCAAATCTATACTTCTATACATAATATTATAAAGAGGATATATTTTATTTTTTATTTGTAATCTTTCACCAATATAAAGCTACATTATCACCAAGTAACATAGACTACTTTTTATCCCGGGAAAATATAAAGCGGGACTTTTATCCGGGAAAAACTTTTTCACGCGGGCAGAGCCGCGGGCAATATCTAGTAATATTATAAAGAGGTTAAGTTTTTAGCAAGTAAGCTCTGGTATTCTGAACCGATTTCGATGAAATTACGGAGATAGTTTAAGATCTTGGGAAGGACATACACACACACACACACACACTCACGCCTTTTATTCCCGAAGGGGTAGGTAGAGGCGCAACCAATGCACCCAGTTTTCGTCGTGCGTATTCCGTCCCATGATGTGATAAGGGGCGAGCCTATTGCCATATCGGGCACGAATTCCAGACTTCGGACTGATACTGCTTGGGCAAAATATCACTTTGCCCAAGCCGGGGATCGAAATGAAATGAAATAATTTATTCGAACCCATAAAATGTTATACATTATTTAGATTCCATCAATATTAACTCTATCACCAGTTCGGAAAGCAGTTCTCACTAGAGAAGAACGGGCAAGAAACTAGTGTTGCTCTTTTCAAAATCAGTTCAAGGTATAAAATACAATGCAGAGAAAACAAATACGATTCAGTATTTGTTTACTTTTGTTTAGAGCAGTTCATTTATATACTCGCAAAATAGGTAATAAATTTTAAATTCCAACACGAGTGCATAAATATCTCAGGAATCATGTAATAATTTGATCTGAAATCTTCAAGATGTCGTTATTAATCTAAGTTCAAGATATACCCCTAATACTTAGATATAATAAGCGAAAAGGGCAGACCAGTCCACACAAGCAGCACCCGTTCACGAGTATGACGCATGTTTGGCGGCGAAAGGGCGTCGCCGCAGTAGAGGAACAGATGGATGCGTTCCTCTATGGAAGGGGAAGATTTCCAGTCAGGCAGATGTTGCGCCTGACCGGCCGCGGCCCCTCCGATGGATCCTACTCGGAGGTGGTATATATACCGCGCTTCGCGCGAATATTGCTATCGCAATTCTGGATCGTTCAATGCCATCTGTTGTAGATTTTGGGCGTCATCTGCTAATCATCGATACCTAGTTGACAATTTACTGAGGTAGTTCCCAGCCATGTTGATAGGTGGCGGTGTTGCTAATTATGCCGCCACACATGTGCCAGCCATCGGCCTCCTCAATCATATTACAGGGAAGTGGCCGACCCGGCACACGACGCCGCCGCAGGCACAGACAGTTAAGGAGTATGTCATACCCAAGCCGCTCACAGATGGAAACAAAGAAACTTTATTGAAACGAAAGACATGCTTCCAAAGAAAATCACACGATTTTTTTTTATCCCAGGCTTATTTATCCTCTATGTATTCTGAAATCTTGTAATAACCTTTATTACATAACTTTCGCTTAATAGTTGTTGGGAATTTACCAATGTTTAAACACTTAATTTCAGTGGGAACTTTATTATAAAAGTGTATACAGTCGATCCGATCAGATCGAATCCGAGACCTCAGCATTGCAGTCATACCGTAATACAACTACGCTACCGAGGGAGACTACTGGCGGGGAAGGATATAGGCTACTTTTTATCCCGGGAAAATATAAAGAAAGACTTTTATCCCGGGAAAGCTTTTTCGCGCGTGCGGAGCCGTGAGCAAAAGCTAGTATAATATAAATCTATTTAGCGGTATATGACGATTAACAAACATCCAATTATGACCACAAAACACATTTTAACACTATTTGTATAATCTTATTCAGAAATTCTTATTAGATAAAACTAGATCAAAATACGCCAAGCAACTAAGTTGAAGGAAGTCAGAAAACTTTACTACTAATTACATACAAGGAACTTGGAACAGAATGAACATTATTTCCCTTTCGCACTTAATTTAAATCTTGAAAAACTATTAAAAATTCGAATAAACACATTGGAACTTCATGGAGGTGCGAATGGACGTAGGATGTCGTTATGCAAAATAGTTTCAATGAGACTGTGACGTTGCCGTGAGATTCTTTCTGCTGATGAGAATTTACTATTTTTATGTAGATTTTTTTTGTGGTTTTTAGTAAGGGTTAAATTGGGTAGAGGTAATATGATAATACGAATCTAAAGTTGCCTAGACTTTTGTATTTAAATTTTTCACACTCATGCCTTGAATATCAGAGAGGCGCAACTCATCAATTGGTGTAATCACCGACTCTTCCCCAAGCATATCACATTCATGATGGTAGAAATCAACCTATTGGCATAACAGGCTCAAATTACAGACTCAAAGTTGATGCTGAGCAGAAAAACCCAATCACTTTACCCGACTCGGGTATCGAACCCGAGATAGGTGATTTTAGCACAACAGTTGGTTATTTAAGACAGCTCCATTCCCGTCTCACAGGGAATCCCGGACACAAAATATTGGGTTTCCCGTAATTCTCGTAGACGACTGTGAGAAGCACTAGTGACTGAACCTTGAGTCGGGATTTCGCATCAGCCATTGTTATTTTAGGTGCTTTATGTTTCAGCATGAGGAATGTTTAGGAAGGTATTAGGTAGGTAGTTTATTTTTATTGCAGTTAAATGAACGAGCATACCAGTCGCATTTGGTACGTGATACAGCCATATACAGAAGCATACGAAACTTTGAATTACAAAGCACTGTGGGGCATTCCACTGCACTCGTCACCCTGAGACACAAGATGTTAAGTCTCATAATTCCCAGTAATTACGGTGCCTAGAATATCCTTCAAACTGGAAGCCATCAGTGCATGCAAATTTGCGTGGCAGGAGAATGAGACATTGCGGTGGTACCCAGACGGCCTCTCGCATACGAGATACCAGTAAAGTTAGCTATCGAAACAATGCGTGGCGGTGCACTGACCTTGTTACTATGACACATGAGGCGTTAATTCTCATAATTCGGATATGAATGAAGTTAATACACGGATAGACCCTAATATAATACTTAGTTTACTCTTCCCTGAACATACAAAGTGGTACCAACACGTACACGACTCTGCCAAGGTGGCATAGTTATATTACGGTACGACCGCAGTGCTGAAGTCTCGGGTTCGATTCCCGTGTCGGGTATAGTGATATTGGGTTTTTCTACTCAGTACCAGCCCGGAGTCTGGAAATGTGCCCCGTGTGGTGATAGGCTTACACCCTATCACATCATCGGACGGAACACATAGCGAAAATTGAGGCCCTAGTTGCACCTCTGCCTATCGCTTCGGGGAACAAGGCGTGGTGTGTGTTTTTGTTTTGTTTTCTTGCAATCAATGCAATGCAATCAGCCCTGTATTATATACTGCCCACTGCCGAGCACGGGCCTCCTCTACTACTGAGAGGGGTTAGGCCTTAGTCCACCACGCTGGCCTAGTGCGGGTTGGCAGACTTTGTTTTCTTATATCACTGCAATGTAAGGCCGGCGAAACATGGTTTTACTCTACAAAAGAAGTTTGGCTTGGTTGGCTCTCAGTTCATAGTTAACGTTCACATGGATATTCAGTTCACAACATAACACTTAACATTTTGCTTCAGGGTGATGAGCGCAATTTAGTGCCAAGTTGTCCCTTTTTAAGCTCGCCCCTATCATATTATCACGGGACGGGATATACATGACGAAAAGTGGGTGCACTAGATGAGGGATGATCTAACTCTTTGGGGATATGCGGCGTGAGAGAGTATGTGCGTTGTAATTTTTAAATTTATAAAAAATATAATATTTATATAAAGTGTTTCATATCAGTCTCTCAATTAAATAATTGGTAAGAATAAAATTTACAATAGAGGCTGCTTTGAAAATTTCGCCAAGTCTATCCACGACATTTCCCGCGACCTTTCCCGGGTCAGTCAGCCGGGACGCTTCGGTCCGTCTTCCGGGATGCGGTCGTGGATCTTTCTGCCGTAACGCCTTTTGTTTACCTATTCAAATCCTGTTGTAATTTTGTAATATGCTTATCTGGTAATTGCGTTTTTTTTAAAGATATTTGACTTTATGCAGAGTACTTTAAACCTAGATTTTGAAAGGTTAATAGACAGTTAGACGTCTTAAGTTTTCTCGCCGCTCCGCCTACCTGAAGGTCATTTATTGATATGTTTTTAATTTATGAAAAATTTATTTTCGGGTGTTTTTTGTCTTTATGTAATCCTATGATTGGATTTTTTTGTGTGCAATTTTTTTAGATCTGTCCAACGCATTTACGTGATTAAAAACATTAACAAAAAATTACCGGACCCCAAAAAAAAAATACTAAGTTTTTCGATCACCTTGAGTTGCACCATGGGATTTTGTGCCCCATATGGCGTTTGGCTTCATTCCCTATCACATGGGGTCGACATAGTATCAATGTGCTCGGCATAGTATGGGTGCTCTAAGTGCCTAACTCGAATGCAAAGTATTCTATATTTATAGGTCAGCGATGGTAGCTTACAAATCCAAGCTGTGACGGACAGGCTGACAAAAAATATGACAACAGAATAGAGCACGGAATTAGACCAGTCATAATAGAGCTCTCATTCAAATTGGTTGAATAGGAAAGTTTGTATCAGGTCTCATTTCTACAGATTTCTATCATGGAATTATATGCAATGCGATTTTTTATTTCTATTGTACCGTTGTCACAATAATTTATATGTCAGTTAATGAACTTATAAGTAATGCATGAAAAAAACAATCTTCAAATATATCGCATTCCGAACGTTTTTGAAGTGAAAACTTCTTTAGCGGCGTTGAGCACTTTTGGAATGAGTATAAAATGTGCGAATTTATCGCGTCAGGATCACGTGACCCCGATTGAATGCTTAGGAGGTTTTACCATCCCTTACTAATATGCGCCTTAAATACAATGCGTAGAAGCTATAATTCTTAAACGGGTACATTTTTATTTATTTACTTCATTTAAACCATCCCTTACTAATATGAACTTAAATACAACGCGTAGAAGCTATAATTCTTAAACGATAATTTTTTTATTTATTTATTTCATTAAAACCATCCCCTACTAATATGAACCTTAAATACAATGCGTAGAAGCTATAATTTTTAAACGCACGAGTACAAAAGAGCGTAACATTCTTTTTTTAAATTTTGATTTATAAGCAATGAATTGTGTATCGGTTAATAAAGTATCGATGTCGCAATAACAGCCGCTCATTCAGTTTTGTTTTTTCAAATGGGCAAAGGAAATAGTTTTTTTTTTTTTTTATAATTTTTTTAAACGTGACGAAGAAATAGTGAAATTGTCATTTTCGTGTACGATAGCGCAATAAATGAATATTGTATTTAACCACATAAATGCTAGTACTTTTATACTGATAAATAAAGCAACTCTGGCGAAATTAATCCCTAACCATTCCAAAATATTCAAAAATGCACAATGTTAATGTTCAAGTTTTCACTTCTGCCGGCACTCCCGGAGTGCAACCAGTTCTTTATTTTCATTCGAAAATAACCAGATTTAAGCCGGCATCATTTTAGTGACTGCCGTCAAACCCATTATCAGATGCATTATATTCACTGCCAAAAATGATACCAAGGAAAATTAATTTTAACACAATATGTAAGCATACGATTATCCTAGCTTCTCCTTATTGTCTCTACGAAGCCCTCACCTCACATTTTCAGAATAGCAGCCCCGACCTCAGTAAATATGTATTCATATATTCGTGTGGGTAAAAGCCGCGTTTATCCTTTGCCCTAAAACGGCTGCCCAGACTTTATACCAGCACTTGAGCGACAGAAGTCAAACTCGCTTATACCCTTTGTAACTTGCATGAATTCTGATTTCGCATGTAAAGCACGGGGCGCTCAGAGGTAGAGCCGGTGTTAAGACGTATGGAGGCGTAGTAGGCAATTTTAGCATTTTGGCAAAGAAAGGGGCTGTAAAATATAGAGAATGGTTTGAATTTTGAAAATAAAGGGACAAAACAATTGTAAGACGCTGTAGACTATAGAGTATGAGCAATACTCTAATAAATAGACTTCTCTGTAAAACGAGACAAAGCGATTGGTTGGCCAATATCTGACTTTTATTTGGCTTGTAAAGACTACCGTAGACATTCTACAGAGTTTATTTTATATTCTTATAATATTTTGAATATAATAGTGGCAATAAATTGTCAACATCTAACATGAAAAATTAATTAAAGAATTAACCTTGAATTCGCCGAATCGAAGGACCTATACGAATGACTCTCCACTTAGAAACAAAACATAGAATCTTACAAGTTTCATTATTAAGTACACTCCCACCAGAGACATTTATAAAAACCGATAATCGTATATCAATCGAAAGTACTTTGCATTCTCGTGTCATGTATCCCGGTAATGTATCATTCAATTACTCAACCCGATGCGTACATGACACACATAAGCTTTTAGGGGTCACAGTCAAATCTCGTAAAATTTTCTTATTTAAATGTAATTTTCTTGGTGAAACATGTTAAAACCCTTACCTGGTGGAGATCTGGTGTTTTTTTATTTTATTTTTATGTGCTGTGCAGATTATGATACATAGATAAAGCAGTAGTAATTTGAAAGAATTCAACTCTTGGCTCCGGTGGTTTATTGGTTTTTGTCGAACAGTGAACGACATTGTAACTAAAATTTTATGTCAATTTATAATATAATTGTATGTGCTAGTGCTTATGTGGTACTTCTTTTGTTATCATTGGTCTGCGAGCAAGTAAGTCTCATGCCGTTAAATGATATCCCTTGCCTATAGTACCAGGAAAATCATGCATACGTTCGCGGCTAGAAAGAAAAGCAATAATTATTATGGAAGGGAGAATACTTGTGGCTTATCATAATACGAGCAGCTTTCTCGTCTCGTCAATAAGTATAATTCAACTAAAGTGTATTAATAAACAGTTGCCAATTCAAATAAGGAGAATCTAATGCTCTAAGATTTTCGGAGACACAATGGCCGTAGAAACTCGATCTCGCTTCAGAAACTAGTTTACTGTTCAATGTCCTTTGTGGAAGGTAATGCAATGTTCCGATATATTGCTACTTGAAATGCTGTATAAGTCTATTGTATGCAAGAATACGTTTGGGTAGATAACATCGCCTTGCCTATGTCTGCTGTAAAACAGTTAGCAAGCTATTCACTCTGTGAGGGAGGTAAGTATACTTAGTTTTATGAAACTTGAACTCTAATATCCTAACCTCCATTCAGCAAACTGGCGACTCCGAAATCTAATTTTGACATTCATGTTTTTTAAGGTAACTACAACATGTGTGACTAGACTCGTAGTTACTAGAGATTCCTCTGTGGACTCCATCACCTTGGCGAATGCAATGCAGTGTAATTAGTCACTAATTTTTTTTTTTTTTTTTTTTTTTTTTTTTTTATTGCATTTAATTACTTGAAAAGATCTGTACCATGTAATTTTTCAGACGCAGTCCTTACTAAACACGACTTTTTTTGGATAGAAATGTTCTATGGGCCGAAAACAGGTGCTTATTATGACTTGGACTTATGGACTTTGATTATATATTTGGACCGTAGAGGCTACGTTCAGAACCGCAATCGAAAACTAACCTTTAATGATTTCACTTCAACCATTTGTCAAACTTACCGGCCCAAAACCATGGCCAGCGATGATTGATCATGCAGTCAGTTGAGCTAATCATTATCTGATAATAATGATGAATTTGGTCCCATCAGTGCATATTACCGTATAAAATAATTACATTGGCTAATTTGAATCGATTTCCTTTTCAGTGAACATAGGACGGTTATGTATTGTAGCTTAAATTACAAGGCGTTATGAGTCTTAATATCAGCTTCGGAATATATTATACTAGGTGTTACTCGCGGCTTCGCACGCGTGAAGAGTCTTCCCCGCTACAAAAGTCCCTAAAACACAATACGATGCTAGCACCATCCACTTAAAGAATTATATTAGAAATATCCATTTTTTCCCATGGGAGCTAATTACTGGGATAAAAAGTAGCCTATATGTTATGCCAGGACATGATCTACCCGTGTGCCAAATTTCATCCAAATCCGTTTAGTTGTTTCTGTCTTTACATCTAACAAACATCATAAATAAAATAATTACATATTAGCAAGATTGAAAAGTAAGATAAGATAGTAAGACTTAAGAATACCCACTTCTGACCACAGGTCTCCTTCTCTAATAACCTTTTGTATACCAGGCTCATTTAATTGTCAGTAAAGTTAATTTACGTTCGAAATTCCATCAAAGAACTGCAATGTATGTAGAGGTATTTCTAATACATCCACCATCGATAAATATATAAATATCTATTTAAAAATCATCCACTTTATAAGAATTTCTATAGTTTGTGAAATTGTCAACCTTGTCAACAGACGTATTAATCAACACGCTCCTGTCTTCGTGCAGTTATAAAGAATAGGTGTTTTCATTAATATCATCCGCGCATCCGCGTCATAAAATTTTATTTGATATCCTCAGAGAATTGGGAACTAACAATTTTTCGACCCGAAATCTTTTATTTTCTTGCGAATGTCGTAAATTAACTTCTCGCAAATTTTTATCAAAACTAGCTGTTGTTGTTTACTCAACGTCTTCTGCAGTTAGTATGCCTTCAAATTGAGTGTAAACTATTTCAAGATATTAAGATAAATTCAATATAATTATGTTACGTTATTTGGTTTTATCGTACGTCTTATTAAAATACATTATATTCACATGTGCTTTATTTTTAAACTCTGGTAAAGGCGTTAAAGATTTACATATTAGAGTTACGACCGGCGGAACCTATTGAATTTCGGTCCAGTCTTGGAAATCTACGTTGAATTCCCATTTAGAACTTACCATTCCCAGCTCGCGCTCCCATTCGAGCGCTAACTTTAAGTCGACGTCAACCAGACCTCGTTGACCTTAAAGTATTACTTTAACACAATGCGGTGGCATTTTAAGGCCATAATAACGCACTTCACTCCCCTTTAAACGCTTTTCCTCAAAATTACTATTGTTTACGTCTAGCTCCCAACTTTTCATTCCAATTTTGTACTCAACTTACTCATATTTAAAATCCATTTTCGCTCACTGAACTATGTAAGTCAGTCACGCCCAGTAATTTCCTACCAGTGGAAATAAGCTTTAATGTTTCGATTCAGAAATAACGTACGGTCTCCTTAACAATTTACCTTTTAGAGATATAATCTGCTTTTAAATTGAGACAATAATCGACTGTATGTAGCAGATGGTAAGGTGTAAATTCGAGCATAAACCACGTTAACGCAGCAAGTACGTAGCTCGCACGTGGTTGTTATGTGAAATGGGGTTAATCTATTTAACTAAGTATTGTAACATGTGGTTTCTTTGTTCCTGCAACTTGAATCGCGGATGTAAACGTACTTTTAGTTTCAAAAGTGAAATTTACTACGTATCGATCGGAGACTCATTACACTGAAGAACTAATGGACATTGGAACTAAAGATATATGAAAATACTTTAATAAGGTGCAATGTTATTCTTCCCAGGATGAAATTCCTTTAAAACACTTATCGAAGAATCTGGAAGCAAAATATCTTACAACCGACCCACACGTAGCAAAGTGTCTTCCGTGTCAATTGTCGATTATGGAATGACGTGGGTTCGAGGCTTCGCCGGCTAGATCAACAGGCGATGCAGTGTTTTATGAAGAGCCACTCCACCTCACGTTTTCATCATCTTAATGGAACTAGACTTCAATGGAACATTCTACTTAAGGAGGTATTTTTGGGTGGTTGAAGGTTACTTTTTTACTCGATTATGGCGAAGCGATGGAGGGTAATAATTTAACACCCTATATAATATGTAAATATATATTATGTAACCCTTTTATGATTTATTTTAGCGTCGATCTTAGTTCAATAACTATTTTTGTGCAGTATTAAGTGGTCTCACCTATGAAAGCCTCTGTTGGGTACCTACTACTATTTTGTCTATTTCTTACTTACCTTAACAGTATACGAACACTCGTGTTCCGGCTTCAAGAACTAGCCTTTAATTGTCTTTCTAACGTATGTTACAAACAACGTCTTATGTTTCAAGGTGATGAGCGTTGTTCATTGCCATTTAGTACTTTGTCATCATTAGACAAGCAATTAATTTTGTCATACAGTCCTATGAAAATTTTTGATATACAATTTAAGTTTTATATTATAACTAGCATTGCGCGCGGCTCCGCCCGCGTGGAAAAGTTTTTCCGGGATAAAAAGTACCCAATAGCACTCAGGAGTAATGTAGCTTCCTATTAGTGAAAGAATTTTCAAAATCGATCCAGTAGTTCCTGAGATTAGCGCGTTCAAACAAACAAACAAACAAACTATTCAGCTTTATATATTAGTATAGATTAGAACTATTTCTACGCCAGCTAATATTTGTACATTAACTTGAACTAGAAGATATCAAAAACTTGCAATACAATGCAATGCAATCAGCCCTGTATTATATACTGCCCACTGCTGAGCACTGGCCTCCTCTACTACTGAGAGGGGTTAAGCCTTAGTCCACCACGCTGGCCTAGAAAACACTTAGAATAATCTATCAAAAACATCAAACATCAAAAACTTAGAAACTATTGAATATGTTTGCTTAGTATAATATACTAGCTTTAGCCCGCGGCTCCGCCCGCGTGAATGAGTTTTCCCCGCATAAAAGTCCTGCTTTATATTTTCCCGGGATAAAAAGTAGCCTATGTGTTAATCCAGGACATAATCTACCCGTGTGCCAAATTTCATCGAAATCCGTTCAGTAGTTTTTGCGTGAAAGAGTAACAAACATCCATACATCCAGTCATCCATACATCCATAATTACAAACTTTCGCGTTTATAATATTAGTAGGACTATGAGTAGGAAAAACGGCGCGAGGGCATGTTTCATTACTAAAAAAAATATAAATCAATTTAGGCACTAAGCGCTACATCTTATAGCTTACTTTGGAGGCAATTCTATTAAAAATAAACCATACCAACCCTGTACTATATACTGCCCACAGCTGGGCACGGCCCTCCTCTACAACTGAGAGGGTTAGTCCACCACTCTGGTCTTGTGCGGATTCGCAGACTTCACATACCTTCGAAATTATTTTTGGGGAATTCTCAGGTATATAGGTTTCCTTACTATATTTTCCTTCACCGTTAAAGCTAACGATAATTGAAAAACATTACACACATAACTTCCAAAAATCAAAGGTGTGTGCCTTGGGTTTTACACCTACGGACATCCGTCTCGTCAGACCGTTTCATTTCCAACTAGGCTAGCGTACACTAAAATAAAATGTACTTTGAATCAGAGACCGTCTCAATGATTTCTTAAACAAATTCTCATGGCACCTATTTGTCGCGGAACAACCCTTCTCCTCGCCCTTCGAGCCCTCAGAAGAATGTCCTTTCAAACACTTATACGATGTTTATTCGATGTATTTTACTCATGGACGCTTTCCATTCAGAGGTAAAGGGTTTTTGTTTGCAGGGGTAATAATACCAGGAACAACATTATTTTAATTAAAATCTATACTTATATCTACTTATTTACTTATCTATACTAATATATAAAGCTGAAGAGTTTGTTTGTTTGAACGCGCTAATCTCAGGAACTATTAAACCGATTTTGAAAATTCTTTCACTAATAGGAAGCTACATTACTTCCGAGTGCTATAAGCTACTTTTTATCCTGGAAAAACTTTTTCACGTGGGCGGAGCCGCGAGCAATACTAGTGTTTCTATAAAAAAGTCGATAAGAAGAAATAAAGAATAAGAAACTACTGCGTTGCGTTCTTGTATAACTGCACTTATCATCTCGCTGAAATTAGATTTAAGTATCTCAAGTCAAGTAGGTAGTAACACAGACTAGAAATCTACAATGAAAACAAACACATGTACAGTGCACTCAAGTATTAATTTGTTGTATTGTAGTATTAAATGTTGTTTTAAATATTAATTTCTGCAATTGTATGTCATTTTGGACGTGTTGTTCATCGTAATCCGAATGATTATCCCTATTGTTTGTATTTAATGTTATAAATATACGTTTTGTTATTATACTAGCTTTGTAAATTATTTCTGGAAAGCATTTATATTTTGATAATCACAATACACTCATGCCTTTTAACCTCAAAGAACTAGGTAGGATTAATCCGACACGTGTTATTTGACTTAGTCCAACACATATTTTGGACTCAATTAAGTAACAATAATGTAGGAACACTTAACATGGATTTCTGGGAGTAAAAAAATAACAAAAGTAATATTTCTAAATAATTCACTACCGAGGGACAAAAGACAGATACAGTAAGGAGGTGCGAGCATATCGTTTGTCTCCAGCCCAGATAAAGTGCATTACTGCAGAGTAAATCTTGGTAGTACAACCAGTGAAGAAGTGGCTTGGCTTCGTCGGCCATTTTTCTTTCGTATTTCATTTCCTAGGAAATTCTGTGGGTAAGTTTGCACGTTATGTCCGCCAAGGTTCTCGCAACATACTTTTATTATGTTACAGCTGTGCGTGGCGGTTATGCTTTATTAGAAAGGTTGTGGTTTCATTTAATCCTGGGCGTCAATAATGAAGTTTTAATCTCTATAAGTTATATTCACGCCTCATTTTTGTATTACAAACAACGTCAATACAATATGTTATATTGAAAACTAACTTTTACACTCGGTACTCGGGTTTAAATTAGTCTGTACCATAATTATGGAAATTCCTAAAAAAAAAGAATTTCAGAATCCATTACAGGTTTTAACAAAATAATCTCTTTAGCTATCTTACAGAAAAACAGTTTCTTCAGCATTATATAATAGGATTTATATAGATGAACAGACATGGTAATTCAGTAATCTAAATGATTGAATTGAATTAGGTTCCTCGAATCTGTTTAGTAACGTTTTATGATACATTGTTTTCATTTCTCTCAGTAGATAGTAGCTTGGCTGTGGCTCTATCATTGCTGTAGTATATGGGTAATGGTATCAACTTACCACCAGGCAAACCATCGACCTACCCATGCAATTCATTAATAATGTACAGTCAGCCACATAAGTAGCTGAACAAATTCAAAACTTCAAATCGCCTCTATACTTTTGTGTTCTAACTACTTTACGTTTTCTCTTCACAAAAATAAAATTAAAGAGATTAACTGTTTACTTAACACGAAAAAAATGTTTCAATTAAACTTAACGCGTATCGGTGATTTGTAATTTTGATTTTGTTCAGCTACTTATGTGGCTGACTGTACTGTATCATTCAGACATTAGCACGAATCTAAGCTCACCAATTAGCGATATCTGGCTTCATAACTACCCACAATCTATACAGATTCGAGGAGTTGGTCAATGCCAAAGTTACAAATCCGTCTAGACATTAAGTTTAAGCGACACATACGTACAAGTTGATGTTATTTGTTTGAGTTCGTGTAGTGACTTGTGGCTATCTTGGAGGTACAGACATTGTGCAAATAATTTTGAGAGCGCTTCTAAGATTCCAGAATATAATATGAGATAAATAATGCTGGTGTAAAGCTTAAATATTTAATCCCGACATACGTCAAAGCAAAAACTAAATTAAATTGGTTTATTGATGATGGAGGCAGCTAGATAGCTCGTATCAAAAATCAGTATATTATTACGGAAAAACACGTAATAAAGGTATATAGGGTGCAGCTGTGATGCGCACACACTGGTGCCCTATAATATTATCTCCTGCGTACCCGGCTGACCTCCGCTGAGATTGGCCGCCGTGGCCGAAATTCTGCTAGGAGAGATTTCATTTTAATGAAAACAAAAAATAATGAACTATTGCCATGCGTAGTAATTAGTTTCATCAACACAAGTCATTGACAATTGCTTCACCATTTCGATTTAAATTCGAGTTCACATAATTAAGTCTCAGTTACACAGTTATGAAACCTTCTCTTACCGTAGTTACTTTTTTCTACTTTCAAATGTTACAAGTACAAACTTTAATATTAACGGCAGATTAGTAATTTGGGTTTTGGTAAAGTTTCACTACCATTAGCTAATTCATAACCAAGTTTGGGGTCAGTTGGTGGAATGCAGCCAAAACCTAGTTTATGTCATGAAGGAAACAGATTCAAAATGTAATAACTAAGTTTTATGATCAATGAAGGAAGTTGGGTTGAGTGTGGACTTTGATTCACGAAGATTATTAAATATTTAATAATAATATAGAATAATAGCAGCCTTCTTTTATATACTTCCCACTGCTGAGCACGGGCCTCCTGTACTACTGCTACGGTTAAGGACTTAGTCCACCATGCTGGCATATTAGGGGTTGGCAGACTTCACATACCCTCGAAATTCAGGCATGTAGGATTCCTCACGATGTTTTCCTTCGCCGTTAAAGCAAACAATTATAATTGATAAACAATACTCACGTAAATTATTTGTCTACGGATAATTACTGTACTGGTGGGTACTGAGTTCTTCCAGCTACCTTTAATAATAATTACATCAGCCCTGCATTATATACTGTCCACTGTTGAACAGGCCTCCTCCAGTACCGAGAGAGTTTAAGCATTATTTCACCACGCCATCAGCTGCCCTTATTCCTACACAGTACAGCATACCTTACCAATCAAGCTACTAGGTTGTAGGCCTCTCGTATATGAGGCTTCCTCTGGGTATTTACTTCTGTCTATTTCTTTCGGCAAGCAGTGTGCCTGTGTGTCATTAATGGATATTATGGTTCAAGGAGACCAGCACAGTATAGTGCCTTGAAGTCTTTTGTACTATAAAGTTCTGGATGTCATTGCTATTGTATATGGGAGGTTATGATGGGATTTTTAGGCCTCATTTAGATCATCGATCATACCGAGCAATTATTGAAAACCGTCTGAATATGCGCAATGGCGAGGCTAGACGTATTTTGACAGATATTTAATAAACGAATATTGCTAGCTATCATTGCGAACACGTAAATACATCGATGAGGCTTCGATCAAATAAGAAAACTATAATGAAGATTTCAATTCTACCAATTTTACCTTTATTTCATTTTGAGTTTATCATTTTCCTTTATCGATATTTTATTAATAAGGGCGGGTGTAAGTAATTTATTGTCGACTCTCAGACTTACAAACATTTCGACAAAGGAAGCTATTAAGTGCCTACCGAGCCCTCCCATAACGACTTCTCAACAGGTCTACGTACAATGGACAATAACATCCTTATTTTTTCCGCAAAAATCGTGAATGATAATATATTTTATTATGACTTCGAAATGGAGACTCTTATCTAGTTTTAATTGCTCTTTTGAGACTTGAGAAATTAGGTTTCAATTACTTTCGTCTGTGAATAGTTTGCCCGTGGCGTTTTGTCATCGAGCCGGTAAAAGATTTTTTACGTTGGGAAAAGACTTTTAGTTCTTTAGTACCCTGTTTTGATAACCAGTATTCTGTTTCTTAATATTTTTGTGTAGAAAGATACTATATTAATGTTTTTATTTTGTGTTTTTTCGGCCAGTTGTGTGGCATATCCATACTAGCCAGGTTAATGAGTTCGGAAATGTTTAAATATTATAGTTCATGGAATTTAATAGTCCTACCGCGAGAGGATGCCGTATGTTAAAAAGAAACTAACGGGACGAGCATTTTGCTCGCCTGATATATCATAAAAAAGCAACTAACTACACATAGAACTTTGTTAATCGTAGCTACATGACATTGCTCTGGAAATTTCATCTCAAGACATAGAAGAAGTCTCCTAATGCCTAGTTATTCTACCGATCCTGACTAAAAGAAATAGTGTTTTTTATAGTAAGCCACATAAGTACGTGAACAAATTCGAGACTTCAAATCGCCTATCTACACTTTTGTGTTCTTACTAATTTCGTTGCCCTCACAATAATAAAATAAAAGGGATTTATTTTACTTTACACAAATAAAAAAAGTTTCAATTAAACTTAACGGTACTGTACATTCTTTGAATCGTATTTGATAATACTTATACATAGTTGTATTACGTTACGACTGCAATGCTGAGGTATTGGGTTCGATCCCCGGGTCGGGCAAATTGATATTGGGTTTTATATTCAGTATCAGCCCGGAGTCTGGAATTTGTGCCCGATATAGCGATAGGCTCGCCCCTATCACATCATTGGACGGAATACGCACGGCGAAAAGTGGGTGCATTGGTTGCGCCTCTGCCTACCCCTTCGGGGATAATAGGCGTGAGTGTGTATGTGTGCGTGAATTAGAAAATTCCGTAATATCGACCCAAACGGAGCCTCGCTTACGAGAAATTTACCACTTAATAAAATCCCACATCAGGAAGTCGTGCTATGCAATAAAATGCATCATTCACACATATATTATGAACGGTATAATGGCTGCCGTCGACAGATGGTTATAGCTCTCGAAACGTTATTTACGTTATTCAACTCTTAACATCATATTAATCACTTGGCATTGTAATTCAGCCTTAGGGCGTTTGGCAGAGTCGAATTATAGCACCTCCTTCGTTGTATAAACACGTTTTGCTTAATTCAATCATAAGGATTGATGCCAGTTTTGAAAATATGGAGACGTTCTATTCTAATTTTAAAATAAGAACCTGACAGATACTCTGTGTTAGTGTGCCAGCCATTAACAGCATTTTTAAAGCGTTGAATTTTTTTATTTTTTGCTCTAATTTTGTGTGAAACTTTTTCGCGCTCTAATGACACTGGCTGGCTGTGCAATGTTCAAAAGTATTTAAAAAAGAATATTGAGTTTGAGCGGGAATTCTGGCGCGGTCACGTGTTTTAATTACGTCTAAAAACAGTTTAAAGTTGTTTACAAGAGTAGGCTTTTAAAACGATTTATCGACTTTAATGGTTAACGACAGACATATTGAAACTAGTGAATTTCCGCAGTCTTATTGTTTGCGCTGACTACTGCGTAAAGCATTTCAAAATACTCCTGGAATATAACTAGTGTTACATTCGAATTTCACAGTGACTTTATGGATATTACACGGTAGACTAGGCTGTAGGAACTTCCATTCTTTAAAGCATCCTATCTTACTTCTTAATAATATAAATGCGAAAGTGTGTGGAAATGTTTGTTAGAACGTAGAGTAAACGCAGAAATCGCTGAACGGATTTGGACGAAACTTTGCACATTGATAGACCATGTCCTGGATTAGCGTATATGCAACTTTTATCCTAGTAATTTGCTCTCACAGTAACTATTTTATTTTTTTAAGGTTATTATTAATAGAGTACGCTAGCGTCGTACAGATGACGCCATTTAGGGACTTTTTGTCAAGCGAAAGACTTTTCACGCTGCCGAAGACGAGAGCTAAACCTAGACAAAAATAGAAAATTTAAATGATTGTAAGGAGACGTACCGTTATTCACTTTAGGTAGATTAAGAGCGCGTCTGTCTTTAAGTTTTATAATCGGAGCAATCCGAATCTGAATCTTTGTATTCAGAACGAATAAAGCGTACCGGTAAATTTTCAGAGCCTATCTCCAAACAGATTTTTCCGAAAAAGGATCGCCTATCGATTTGTAATCCAAGATAAGCTAATTGCCGCCGCGGCGTTCGCCGACTGCTGGTCGGCTGTTTAAATATTAAAATGATTTCCCTTTGATAAGAGGCTAATTTTTTATTCCACGTCCATTATTTTCTTCCTTTGTGATTATTGTAGGGGCGGAGGGTTTCTGTTATTTTAAATAACAGTAATTTCACCAATACAGTTATTTGTAAATTTTTTGTCCACCTTAAATTTTTCGTTGTGGGGTATTCGACATCCGACCTTATTGTAGATTAAAAAACGTTACGTAGACTAAAGGAGACACTAAAAAGAAATCAATAATTTATAAGCCTTTGTTAATTAACTGGTAGACTTTTGAATTTGACCGTTGACATTATCCCGAATATATTATTATTGTGTACATAGCATAGTGACTACATACATTCTAAAAAAATGCCTTAATATCTTCTACCGAATAGCATTAAAATGAACTGAGTAAATCAGATGAGAATAAATTAAAATATCTAGACTAGATAATCTGTAGTTTTTAAATGTACCTTAAGTACATGTAAATAAACTAAGACGTAATGTTTATACAGAACGGAGAAATCCGCAGTCAAAACCAACTAAATTTCAATAAAACATTCGTCCCAAAGTAAAACGAATGTACTCAATTCATAAGAGGTTTCTAACAGAAAAAGTACCATTAAATCGGTTCAACAGCTTTGTATGAAAACCGAGGAATATATCAAAACGACAGTGCCAGCTCTCGCCCTATAAACCTATAAATTAAGTCGTAGATACAGCTTGCCGACCAGGGGCCGGGCAGGGGCGCTTCAGTGCACTGTTAAAAATCAATTTTTAACACTATTTGTTGGTCGTAGGATATTTGTATCTATCCGGATAGCGACCACCGTATCCACTGAGTTAAAACCTCCATAGTGGCCAACGTAAGAGTCTCGCGTTCAGCCTACATTTATATCTCGTTTCAGACAAGCTAATTGTGTTGCCTGGCAAAGGGCAAGGGCAAGGGCTTCTCTCGTTAGTCGACACTTTATCTGAACCCTACCCCACTGACCATCAGGTGCAGTGGGTTAGCTTTGCTGTGCTTGTAAAAAAAAGATTAAATTAATCTTTAATTTATTTACTCAGAGTTGAGGTGTAGGTTATGTGCAATGTATCATTGGCTTATATCCATTCTGAACGGGATAAAATTTGTTTACCCTCATTGGAGTGACATAATGAACCACAACCATTCCATCTACATTTTTTACAGTATAAGTTGGCTGTAAGTTCTACCAACTCTATGAAAAATAATCCATTAGCTCCATCGATGAAAGAAATAAATTAAAAAGACTACCGCCGAAGATACCTTCGTAATCAAATTATAAAATGCTCGCAGTTTTATATAATAATGCATTACTTGACTAAAGTAATATTCCATAGAACATCTAATGGAAATGTCATGGTATGAATAATTTAGTTAGTCTAGTTATAAAATGACAATGACTGACCACTGTTCGGACTGATCGGCTGGTTCTGGCTAGCTCTTACGTCCAAAGAAGCTTTCACATTAATATGAGGCACTTTTTCACCAGTATATTGGGTTCTTTCAGTGAAGCGTGAAAGCTGGCATAATAGTTGAGATGTCAGCTTTAATTTTGAAAACGTATTGATAATAAATTATGTCTTGACGTTTAGTTTTCGGTCATGTTTTAAGATTTATTATTAGCTTCATATTAAGTCCTGCAGGAGACGGTCTTATAATTTAAAGAGGTTAGATAGGTATTTCGTTTCCCACGTAAGGGTAATGCGGATTTTCAGAATAATTTTGCAAATTTACTTTACTTTAATTTGTCTAAGGTAGGCAGAGTCGCAACCAATACATCTTCGATTCGTTGATTTTATAAATTTTTTGAAGTGAAAACTTCTTTAGCGGCTTTGAGCACTTTTTGGGATGGGTATAAAATGTCAAATTCGCGGCAGGATCATATGACCCTGATCGAAAATGCGTAGGAGGTTTTACCATCCCTTACTAATATGAACCTTAAATACAATGCGTAGAAGCTATATAATTCTTAAACGAGTATATTTTTATTTATTTACTTCACTAAAACCATCCCTTACCAATATGAACTTTAAATACAATGCGTAGAAGCTATAATTCTTAAACGAGTACATTTTTATTCATTTCCCCAGCGTTGGTACGACACGAGTACAAAAGAGCGTACCTAACATTCTTTTTTCAAATTTTTATTTATAAGCAATGAATTGTGTATCGGTTAATGAAGTATCGATGTTGCAATAACAGCCGCTCATTCAGTTTGGTTTTTTCAAATGGGCAAAGGAAATCTTTTTTTTTTTGTTTTTTTTTAAAGTCACGTAAAAATAGTGAAATTGTCATTTTTGTGTACGATAGCGCAATAAATAAATATTGTATTTAACCACATAAATGCTAGTACTTTTATACTGACAAATAAAGCATTTCGTGCGAAATTAATCCCTAACCATTCCAAAATATTCAAAAATGCACAACGTTAATGTTCAAGTTTTCACATCTGCCGGCACTCCTGGAGTGCAACCCGTTCTTTTTTTTATAAAACAGAAGTTGTATCGGTAATATCGGCAACCGATCCCAACTGTGGGCAAATAACGTGTATCGAAATCTGAAACACACATAACTTTAAGTAGACTATCCTGGGAATAGAACACGAAACGGATCACACTCCAAGTGCCGTAGAATAAGGCAAAACAAACTTTATCTCTTTACATTAACGCAGATATTTGTAACTCACACCACTAATACCTCAATGTAAATCACACAATTAGGCACGTCACGTCAATGCTAATAAGCACATAAATTAGCTCGTATAATTAAATTTAGGTTAGCGCTGAAAACTGAATCGTATTCCGTTGTGGTTCCGCCTATCCTCGGATAGATTCGAGATCGGGATGTGCCGGGTAATTCGGAATTTCCGAATGCGGATTGACCTAGCTGTCTCGTGTTGTTTGGACGCCCGGAATACGCCGTAGCCAATGCTGTTTATAATTTGAGTTGGCTTGATCAGGGCTCAATTACATTATACCCAAGCTAAATATCGTCTCACTGAGAACTGACCCGTTTTGATTTTGCGTTTCGGTTTGTGAGTTTACCGGAATCATTAAAATTAGCTCCTCTAATAATGTCTCACTTGCTTGTTTCTCAGCCTTATCGGGATCAAATTCTGTACCAACAGATCATGTACCTATGTTCAATTTATTGAAAAACTCACAAAACATTTTACCGAATTACTAAAGCTAAGACTATAATTGTTAAGCCAGAGTTTCTTCGCCGTAAATTAATTGACCTCTACCCAAAGTCCCGAAAGTTAATTCACCTCGGCTTCAATCTTTTCGGGGATTATAATTGGGCGTAAATTAATTGCGCCTTTTTTAAATCTTGCATTTCGTTGTTTTGTTCTCTTGTTTAATATCTTCAGCGCTAAAGTCTAATGTTTATGTTGATGCAACATCTGACGCTCAACATAGCAAATTTGAAAACACATTCGACATTGCCAGACGTCGTGCAGTATAACACGATGTGCCTGTAATACAAGTATATTCATATAGGCTACGAAACTATCTCTCCCTCTCCGCCTCCTACAACTCCTGTAAGCCAGGATTGACAATAACATCATCACGCATGTCATAATAACGAGAAGTGAAGTTCTAGTCTTTGAGAACACTTATCTGTCTTAACCTACAATGTTTTTTTAAATAGAAAGATGGAGAGAGTTAGATCTGTGTTATTGTCCCTTTCTCTCTAAAACCTAACATAAGATGTTCGATGAATGATATGTCGAGCAGAACAACAAGCTAAGTCAAATATTTTCAGCAATACTTGAAGTGTTGCGCCAACCCTACACTGTAGTGGGATTAGAGCAGGATGAAATACCGTACATTAGTTATAATACTAGCGATGACAAGCCATTACGGCACATCTAAAAACATCCTCTAAATCTGTAAGAGCTGCCAGCTCCCAGCGCGTCGCGTTACTTAATGAATGTTTTATAAGAAACATTAAACTGCCCGCCCCTCTGTGACTCGGGAATAAGCGCCTTATACATGTTTTATTTATGACGTACAATATCAGATTGTATATTATGTACGTAAACATTTCATTTTACCTACTACACAGAGAAGGGTAATGTTTTTCGTATATTGTGTTCTGTTTGAAGAGAATCAATATATGATTGAATGGATTTAGTGTTTCAGAAATAATTAACTTATTGGGTAGAGGTAACGAGCGCAGGGTATGCAGTTATTTTAAATTTAAAGCATTGGATGGAATTGCTATTATTTAGCAGATAGAATGCTTAATAATTATACGGGGAGTCACAGTGACTTTTATTCTATTGTCTACTGGCTTCCCCGCCGCGCAGCCCGCGTGAATAAGTTCTTCCGGAATAAAACTCCCGCTTTATATTTTCCCGGGATAAATAACCTATAGCACTCAGGAGTAATGTAGCTTGCTATTAGTGAAAGAATTTTCAAAATCAGTTCATTAGTTCCAGAGATTAGGCCTTACAAACCTAAAAACGAACTCGCAATGTTTTCCTCTTTATAATATTAGTATAGATAAATACAGTAAACTATAGATTACTGTTGCCAAAGTTTTGCATTGTTGCAAGTCAGTAATCAAGCGAAAATAAATCAATTACCCAGTGAAAACGAATTCTAAACCGCATTTAAATATCTGTGGTAACGCTTTAATATCTTGTTTTGGTGTGTGATTACATGTTCTATCTTTGCATAATTTATAAGAAGCTTTGCATTGTTAAAAAATACTTTCCGAAAATACGTCGTGTTTAAAATAATCTTGGAATCACTTCAAAATAAAAATGCTTTTGCTACGTGGTCGATATCCTGTTGTCACTTTTGTCTTTATGAAAGTATTTAACTGTGGTTTTAGCACTGTTGGGTTTCTCATCTGTGGAGGTCCCACGAAATCCTTTTCTTATTTCCCATTTCCCCTATTGCTATCGTCATCAACAATAACTGTAACATTGATATTATTCGTAGGCGTTGATGATCTCTAACAATCGGATGATCCTCCTCGATTATCTATTCTCTTCTAGCACTAAATAAGCAAGCATCACTGGCTCATCTAAGCTAAATTCTGTAACTTCTTAATTTATGAGGTATGGTAAAGAGATTAGATAATATTATACTTGTATATTATGATCTAATATAATATGCCAATGGCAATAATTAATATGGCAAAAAAGTTCTCGAGTGGAGGCCACGAGCCGGCAAGCGAAGCGTTAGACGTTCACCTGCAGGGCGGACGGACGACTTACTAAAAGTCGCAGATCCACGCTGGATGCAGGCCGCTTTTAACAGGTCTGTCTGTAAATCTTAGAGGAGGCCTATGTTCAGCAGTGGACTTCATGTGGCTGATGATGATGATAGGTAAGTACCTATCATCATACATATCATACATCGTACATATATAAGTATATAATATGTCTAATGTCTTTAAGGTAAAAATTACTTTAATTTTGATTGATTTAACTGACTATACATTCCTATTGCCTCACTGTTCATAAACACAAACGTATCTACAAGTGACATGTTACAGTTTACCTCTTCTAAAAAAGCAAAAAGATCCAAATAATGTGTTAAAGAACCCCATGTAATCAAAGCTTTCCTTCAAAAGAAATGCATTATCTTACTCACAAAGGCCAGGCCTCTAGCGGACACCAATCTTCGATAGCTTCCTTTATTAATATTTTGTAGCTCATAAATACTTACCAACGTAATTTTGAACTTCGAGCTACCCATAACTTGCTCAGAAATAATTACACGACGTTAACTAATAGCGATGGTCTAATGATAGAAATGGAGTAGGTATCGATACACGTTTCGGGTTCCATTAGGTCACTCTATAGTGCAGTGGGCTTAGAAAGTCGCAAAAACATGACAAGACTCCGTCGTTTTATTGGGATTGGTTGACAGATTCACGTGACTGACGTATTGGTCTCTCGATCAATCACAAACATCAAAATTAAACGACATCGTCTTACAAGTTGCGTTTTTTTGCCACATTATTTGCCCACTGGAAGGAACTCTCTCCTGACATACAGGTATGGGAACCTAGTTCAGGAGATTGTACACAATATAAATTGTACTGTAATTTCTGGTGCTCAATAAAGTATTAAGTACTGTATATTTTTCAAGAAAATTGCATAAAAAAAAGTTTTTACGGTTGGTCAATACAAGATATCAACGCTCTCTGTAGGAACCATGTCATGGAAATTATTTTTGGATAAATTAACACAATTATTTTTCAATCTAACCCAGGACTTTCCGATTCATATTATAATATTAGCCAAAACGCTCGTTCCACAAAGGCGACAATAAATACCTCCATATAACAGCATAAAATAATTCCCACAAACATTTATTTTCATAATGGAATGCTCTTTGTTTAAAAATTCCATGCAGATGAATTGAATTCTCGATAAATTCATGATAGTGTGGTTGGTGACACCTGCGTCTCACCGTTGTAAGTGTATTGGATTTCGAAATGATTTAACTGTCTGCAGTAACGCCAATATTGCATCGCGTCTCGAGCGGGCGCAATTCGAGCATGGAGTTCATACTTACTTGCTTCTTTGTGTTTCTTTTAATTGGCATTTGTATTTACTGGTGGTAGGTCTCTCATTATGTAAGAGGCCGTCTGGGTGGGTACCACCGCAATGTCTATTTCTACTGCCAAGCAACAGTGTGCATGCACTGTTGTGTTTCGGTTTGAGGGACATTGTAGCCAGTATAACTACTGGACATAATGAGACTTAACATTTTATGTCTCAGGATGACGAGCGCAGTGGAATGCCACACAGTACTTTGTAAGTCAAGGTGCTGGATGGTGTTGCTACTGTTTATGGGTGGTCGTATCGCTTACCATCAGGCGAACGGCATGCTCGTCTCGTCATTCAAAGCAACAAAAAAAAAACTGAATGGTATTAAATTCGGTTTGTTATTGTATCTCAATTTTGGTTTGAAAATTTGTGATATACTGAGGTGTTTGTTGCAAGAGTGGTCAATAATTGATATTATTAAAGAGTGTTAAGACTTCAGCAGTCTAACTAAGACTAAGCTAGCATAATGTCGATTGGTATATAATATTATTGAGAACTTCATGGAATACTATGTATTGCTCGCGGCTTCGCCCGCGTGAAAAGCCTTTCCAGCTACAAAAGTCCCTAAAACAAAGTACAACGTCAGTTCCATCTACTGAAACAAAAACAGATTAAAAACATCCATTATTTCCCATGGCAGAAAATTACCGGAACATAGTCTATGTGTTAATCCAGGACATAATCTACGCATGTGCCAAATTTTATTAAAATCCGTTTTGTTATTTTGTATTTACTTGTAACAAACATACAAACATTTTCACAATCTTTAAAATGCCTTTGAAGCGTTTGTTGGCTCCCGTATACCTGACTTCTTCAAGAAGAGCATTGAACAATTAGCACTGCGCTGGCAGAGATGCATCGATAGCATGGATGCATATTTTGATTGATAGAAATAAAAAATATTTACAAAAAAATTACTAACTTTCTGTATAGTAAACGACAACTTCATAGGTAAATATTAGTAAGATTAGAAGTAGATGGGTGTATTACACATTTGTTAACCCCTGAGAAGTGATAAAAGGGGTGATGAATTAATGCTTCATTATCTATTTATAGCGTAGATTGAACTAAACCGCGGTTTAGTGTCGCCAGTAAGCCCCCTCATCCCGTGCGGAGTTGCTGGTCTCCCATCGGGCGCGTCTCCCTGGGTGGCGGATAGGGGAACGCCCCCCAAATTTGGGGGGTACCGGAAACGGCGTGGACCAAAACCAGCAAAGAGGATTCTTCCACGTTCCCTCTGACTAGCAGAGGGTGCAGTGGAGGAATAGGTAGACGGGTTCCGTGTGCACTCACCCTGCCGCGGAACAGGCCGGGGCAGAACTAGTTCTCCGTGGCCACCGTTAGTCTCGGAATCTCAGGGGGCACTGTGGTCATGTTTCGCAGCGACTCCTGGGGCCGAGGGTCTTGGCTTAACCGCCTGGACTGCGAGGGAGAAAACCTCTATAAAAAGTTACCCCGAATCCCAAGCGGCGGCGCACCGCGAGGGGATGCATGGCTGATGGGTAGTTCGGTCTCGAGTGCGACCCCCGCCAGAGTACCGGCCGACACTCTGTGCGGGTTACGCTAGGCTTACCCAGGTACAGGGGGCACTGCCTGGGCGGACTGTTATTTCCCCCATACTCGTGGGATTCAAAATGAATACATTAAACCAAAAAAGAAACACGTTGACGAGGTTGCCTACTCCAGTTCTGGCTGGAGAGGCGGAGGTCGAAGGGCGCAAGCCCAACGACGGAGAAGTAGAAAGGGGGAATCTGGGCGTGAGGCTTACTGGAGTCGTGGCCGATGTTGCACGGCCTGAAGACATGTGCGTGGACTTGGAGTCCAGCGATAGTGGCTCTTCAGTGAGAGGCGGGCGATTCTGGAGGACCTCGAGCGACACGGACGAGCCGGCACCGAAGACGAGGGCGACCGTTGCTCGCGGTAGAGGGGGTCCGCCTTCGGTGGGCAGCCTAAAGAAGGCAGAGAGGGAGCGCAACATCTCGAAGCGTGCGGAGGCTTGCCAAAAGTCGGAGAAGGTAGTGCCGAAGCGGCTGCGCTCTGCCGGGTTACTGGCGCGCTCCAAGGCCACAGAGACCACGGTCACCGGCCTTGAAGACGAGGCGAAGAGGTGGCGGGAAAAGAGCTCCCGCCTTGAGGCTGCAGTTAAGCAGCTTCAGGAAGAGAATGCCTCCCTCCGTCGCCGCCTCGAAGAGCTAGAGGCGGCCGCCAGCAAAAGCCTAACGGAGGAAATGCTGGGGATGATAGAGGCGAGGGTGCAAGCAAGGATGGAGTCCTTGCTCATGGGACCGGCCGCAAGACCGCCTCTGGCCCATGAGAAAAATAGGGCCCAAACAATAGAGCTCCCGGTACAGGGGGGGGTATGTCAGGGGTCCACCTCAGTCCTCAAACAAAGGCAAGGGCAAGGGCAAGGGAGTAGCCCAACCCAGTCCTCCCACCCTGATCCCAATCGCCGGTCCCTCTAGTGCTCCGGCCCGATTCATCGTGGCAAAACCATCTGGGGTGCAAGCGCAGAAGAGAGTCGTCCCGGCCCCCACACTTCCTCCGGCGCCCAAGCCGAAACCAAAAGACAAGGGGGGGAAAGGCAAACCCAGTGCCCCAGCGCAGCAAGCTCTCTGCGAGCCCCGCCCGCTACCGCCGGCTCCAGTGTCCCTGGACAGGGAATGGACGGTCGTGGTGGGCAAAAAGAAGTCGAAGCCCAGGTCCGGCGCGACACCGGCTGCAAGTCAGCAGCAACCACCGCGCCGGGCCGAGCCCAAGCTCCGCCCACCGCGGTCCGCGGCCGTCATGATATCCCTGACGCCGGCGGCGGTAGCGAAAGGACTAACCTACGCCAAGGTTCTCACAGAGGCGCAGGTTAAAGTGAACCTCACCGGCCTTGACATTACAAGGCTGAGGCCAAAGTTTGCGGCCACGGGTGCCCCAATGTACGAGGTGCCCGGGGCTAACTCGGATGAGAGGGCTGACTCCCTCGCCGTAAGGCTGAGGGAGTGTTTCAATGGGTCGGAGGACGTTCGAATCTCCCGGCCCATCAAGCATGCGGAACTGCGGCTTACGGAGTTGGACTACACAGCCACTCCTGAGTCAGTCGCAATGGCCCTCTCTAAGGCCGGTGAGTGTGCACTGGAATCTGTTAAGGTAGGGCAAATCCGTCCTGACCGATCCGGTGTTGGCACGGCTTGGGCTCGGATGCCGATAAAGGCAGCACAGAAAGTGCGGGGGGCAGGCCGTGTAATAATCGGCTGGGTCGCGGCTCGAGTTTCTGTGCTTGAGGCGCGGCCCCTTCGGTGCTTCCGGTGCCTGGAGTCCGGGCACGTCCGGGAACGCTGCGACTGCGCAGTGGACCGTAGCGCGCTGTGCTACCGCTGCGGCCAGACAGGCCACAAGGCCCGTGAGTGCAGCGCTGCGCCGAACTGCGTGGTCTGCGCGGCCTCCGGCAAGCCCGCCGGGCACCAGGTCGGGGGGAAGGCATGTCCCGCCTCCTCCCGCCGCAACCGTCGTCGCCCCTCCCGACGTAATGCTGCTGCTGCTGTGGCCACAACCCAGCTGCAGATAGCAAGCCCACCGCAAGAGGCCGAGATGGAAGGTGTTGAAGAGATCGCCCAATAATGGACCTAAAGTTCCTCCAGGCGAACATCAACCACTGCGCCAGTGCCCAAGACCTGTTGTCCCAAAGCCTGGCACAGTGGTCGGTGCAAGTGGCCGTGGTCGCTGAGCCGTACTTTGTCCCTCCCCGTGACAACTGGGCCGGGGACACCGACGGTTTGGTGGCCATAATCACCCAGGGTGCCGCTGGCTCCCCGCCCTTCGGAAGGATATCGAAGGACCAGGGATGCGTGGCGGCTCTGTTGGGAGACGTTTGGGTTGTAGGAGTATACTTCTCTCCCAACAGACCCCTCGCCGAATTCGAATCTTTTCTCGTTCGGCTGGGGGCCCTAGTGGAACAAGGCCAACCTTACCCGGCAGTCGTCGCCGGTGACTTCAACGCCAAGTCTGTAGCTTGGGGTTCGCCGGCGACGAGCGGTCGCGGTAGGGTCCTGGAGGACTGGGCGATCTCTGTCGGCCTGGTCGTCCTGAACAGGGGATCGGTGCACACGTGCGTGCGGCACAACGGCGGGTCTATTGTTGATCTGTCGTTTGCAAGTCCCGCCGTCGCGCACCGTGTCCGGGGCTGGAGAGTCCTCGTGGACGTGGAGACGATGTCGGACCACCGTTACATCAGGTTCGACGTCTCCGCGTCTCCGAGTATCCAGCCCGGTGGTGAACCGAGTGCCCCGAATCAGGACGGCCCGCGGTGGGTAACTCGTCGCCTCAATAAAGAGGCCCTAGAGTTGGCCGCTCTGGTGATGTCGTGGCTCCCCGTGCCGGACGGGCCGGTACGGGTCGAACAAGAGGTGGAGTGGTTCGGGGTGGCAATGTCGGACGTTTGCGACGCCGCCATGCCCCGAGCCCTCCGACGCTCGCCGCGGCGACAAGTGTACTGGTGGTCGGCAGAGCTAGCGCAGTTGCGCGCGTCATGCGTCGCTGCGCGCCGCCGATACGCCAGGCATCGTCGTCGCAGGCTTCGAGGTGGGGATCACGCAGACCAGGAGCGGTGGCTCTATGACCTCTACAAAGAGGCGAAGAGAGCGCTGCGGGTGGCCGTTCACAGGGCCAAGGTCGCGGCACGCAAAGAGTTCCTGGAGACTCTCGACGGTGACCCGTGGGGGCGCCCCTATCGTATGGTAATGAATAAGCTTCGTCCAGCGGCGCCCCCGCTGTCGCAGAGTCTCCGGCCAGAATTACTGGCCAACGTCGTCGCGGCCTTGTTCCCGGCCACCGTGGAGACCACTCCTCCACCGATGGCGCCACCGGATGTGGCGTCATCGTCGATTGAGAATCCGGCAAGGGATATCCCAGAGGTTTCGCCCGCAGAATTGCGGGCGGTAGTGCTTCGGCTGCGGAGCAAAAAAACGGCCCCAGGGCTCGACGGCATCCCAGGAAGAGCCTGGGTGGTGGCCCTCGAGCACCTGGGCCCGAGGCTCCGCAGTTTATTCACCGCCTGTTTGGAGCAGGGCGTCTTCCCGGCGCGTTGGAAAACCGGGAAGCTCGTCCTGCTGAGGAAGGAAGGACGACCCGCAGAGTCGCCGTCGGCCTACCGGCCCATCGTGTTGATCGACGAGGTCGCCAAACTCTTCGAGCGTATCGTCCATGCTCGCCTCGTCGAGCACCTCGAGAGGGTCGGACCGAACTTGGCCGACAGCCAATTTGGCTTCAGGAGGGGACGTTCCACCGTCCACGCGATTCTGCGGGTGAAGGCACAGGCGGAGGATGCAGTGGCCGGAGGCGGAGTAGTTGTCGCGGTGTCCTTGGACATCTCCAACGCGTTCAACACGCTGCCCTGGCCCTGCATTCACGAGGCACTGCGGTACCACGAGGTGCCGCCCTATCTTCGGCGTCTGGTGCACGCGTACCTGTCTGACAGGGACGTGGTGTATCCGGGCGCCGACGGCGGGTGGCACCGAAGAGCGATGTCGCGCGGTGTTCCACAGGGCTCGGTTTTGGGCCCTCTCCTGTGGAACATCGGGTACGACTGGGTGCTCCGTGGTGCAAATCTCTGGGACGTCGGCGTGACGTGCTACGCCGACGACACATTGGTCACAGCGACCGCCAGGACGTTCCGGGACGCCGCTACCTTAGCGGCGGTGGGCACCGGCCAAGTAGTAAGTCGGATTCGACGGTTGGGTTTAAAGGTGACCCTCGAGAAAACCGAGGCCATTTGTTTCCACGGGCCTCGGAGAGGGCCACCGGCCGGTGCCCACATCGTGGTTGAGGGGGTGCGGATTCCCATCGGCAAAGAGATGAAATATCTAGGTTTAGTCTTGGATAGCCGATGGAAATTCCGCGCCCATTTCAAGAAATTGGGGACGAAACTGTCTCGGGCAGCGGGCGCTCTGTCCAGCCTGCTGCCCAACCTGGAAGGTCCTGGCATCCCTTGCCGGAGGTTATATCACGGAGTCGTGCGATCCATGGCCCTCTATGGCAGCCCCGTTTGGGCTGACTCCCTGAACCGCCCCTGCGTCGCCCTCCTGCGCACTCCGCAGAGAGCTTTGGCGCAGCGGGCGATCAGGGCGTACCGCACGGTCTCTTTCGAGGCGGCTTGTTTGTTGGCCGGATTTCTGCCCTGGGATCTGGACGCCAAATCCCTCTCCGATGTCTTTCATTGGCGGGAGGAGGCGTCCAGTCGCGGGCAACATCCGGCCCTGAAGGAAGTGGAGGCCATGAGGGCCTCCCTACGGCGAGCCGCCGTGGAGGAGTGGCGTCTCAGGCTGGAGGCCCCGTCAGCGGGGCTCAGGGTCGTCGCGGCAGTGCGTCCTGTCTTTGCCGAATGGCTGAACAGGCGCCACGGTGCGGCAACGTTTCGCCTGACGCAGGTGCTCACCGGGCATGGCTGCTTCGGTGAGTTCTTGTGGCGGGTAGTGGGGAAGGAGGTGTCGGCCGTGTGTCACCACTGTGACAACTGCCCGCTGGATACGGCCCAGCATACGTTAGAGTCTTGCCCAGCCTGGGATGAGGAGCGCAGCGCTCTCAGAGCAGTCGTCGGAGGAGACCTCTCGCTGCCGGCCGTGGTCACTTCCATGGTCGACAGCCGGAGGTCCTGGCGTGCGGTGGCACACTTCTGTGAGGTGGTCCTCTCACGGAAGGAGAGTGCCGAGAGGGATCGGAGGCGCGGAGATCCCTCCCGCCGCCAGACAAGACGTAGGAGGCGCCGGGTGGACGACTGACCGGCGTCTTCCGCCCTGTGGATTGGGGGCGTTTGGAGAATTCCACCACGGTATCCCCTGCCTGTCGTAAAAGGCGACTAATGGGGGCCACCGGGGGTCGCAGGCGGGCGGCAGGGGGCTGTCCGTCTTTAATATTTGTGTTTTATTAGCACATTGTAGCGATCCCCGTGATGGACGGCAGCGTGGCTGGTAGGCCTCACGCTGCCGTTGACGCCGAGGGCGTCCTTCGGTGCCCGGGGGCTCCTGAGCCCCCCCACAACAGGAGACGGGCCGCACCAGGCGGCACCGCGCAGGGGCGGTTGCGGACGACAACTTAGACATTAGTCAGAGGAAGCCCGCAGCCGTCCCTAATGCGCCGAAGATGGCTACCGCGGAGTTTTGGTTGGTATGCCGTGCGTTGTACATAGGTTAGGGACTCGGCCCGGCGGTCGCCCGATGGTTACATCTCTCCGGGCGGCTCAACACCAGGTCGTAAGGCACGGTGAACCCAACATAACCGCTCAGTCGCCCCCCTTGAAGGCTGGGCGGTAGTAATAAGTCACTTTCTCCGCGAAAAAAAAAAAAAAAAAAAAAAAAAAGTAAGCCCCCTCATGCATCACTGTGGTCACGCGGTTTTAAAAACCGAGCCTAGTGTAACTCATCAATTCCCACACATCTAGCGCTTGAATGTATTGCTAGTCGATCAACATTAGTCGTCACTACGAGTAGACTTGTGTTTTAAAATATTTTTAAACAACGAGACGAGTAACTTGTTCCTCTGAGCGTAAGGTTCACTTCCAAAAACGGCAGAAACACAATTACAAATCACTACATGAAAACGAACTACGCTCGTTTTGAGAGGTTAAATGTAAAAAAAAATAATGCTCAGTAAATAGGGCCTTGGTTTAAATGAAATTAATTAAAAGTGAAACAAAAAGCGCTTATCACAAATTAGCCACAGAATTAGTTACTAGAAAGACTCGATCTAGGAACAATAGGTATTCAGAATTAACTCATCAAATAACCGCTGGACTTAAAAGTAACTAGAAAATACATATTAATTGACCAAGGAAAATATTCAGTTCATAATTTTTCAAGTCAAATCCTCAGTAACCTCACGAAGTTCGGGTAAATAATGAGAGTAATTAGTATTCTCACGCCGTCAACCTGAGGGTCAAATAATTGAATCCGAGGGCAAGTCCAGGGTCCCAAAGTGACTGAGGTGACAGATTCTTATTCCACTTTGGTTGATAATGAAAAATGTTTTAGTATCCTTCAGTCTTCTTGATAGTTTTGGTATCTGTTGATGTATCTTTAATTACTTAATAGTCAACACATGCTGATAAAGTTCCTCATAATCTATTTGGAACTTATCCGCCATATAAATAAGAACAAGTTTTGAATAGAAATATCTGGCAAAAAGTCACTAGTAGGTAATGTGTCAGATTTATGTTTTAGACAACGTTATATGCCAGATAGTGATCTGGAACTATATCAGGAACCCGTGTAACTGCCTTTAGTCTTATAAGTTGTAGAGTCATGTAGTAAACAATTTTAATAGTATTGTCTGCGGCATAGATGGTTCGGACTAAACCTCTTACGTGTGAAATTGCTGAAGAATCAATAAAAGCTATCTCTTTGCAATTTGTATTTCTATTTTTAAAGGACTAAATCATAGATTCATTTCCTCTTGCTGTGATTATGGGTAAACACAGAAATATTCAATCGCTCTTGCTAGCGCGTTTAGTTATTTTTTTATAAAATACTAGGTGTTGCCCGCGGCTTCGCCCGCATGAAAAGCCTTTACCGCTACAAAAGTCCCTAAAATACTGTAGCGATGTATAGTGCCTCCATGGGAGCAAATTGCCGGGATAAAAAGTAGCCTATATGTCAATCCAGAACATGGTCTATCTGTGTGCCAAATTTCATGCAATTCCGTTCAGCTGTTTCTGCGATTACTTCTAACAAACATCCAAGCATTTTCCCAAACTTTGGCATTTATAATATTAGTAAGAGTAAGATATAATAATAAATAAATAAAATGTTTATTGTAACAATTCCAAAATTTACAAATAGACAAGACAACTAACACCATAAATGCAAGATCAAATTGTCAATTCACAAAATTTTCTCGTGAGAAATTTCACCATTACACTATCCGAGATAGTCATATCGTCAAGGATAGTGCATAAGTTTTTTTTTTTTTATGGTATAATAATCCCTTCCTAGCCGATTTCGGCCACGGCGGCCAATCTCAACGGAGATCAGCCAGGTGCGCAGGAAATATTATAGTGCACAAGTGTGTGCGCAATACACAAGTGCACTCACTATTCCTTCACTCTCATAGTCCGGTGAGACGGCAATCCGACATGACCGGAGAGAGATCAGGCGCAGGACCAACGGCTTTACGTGCTTTCCGAGGCACGGGGGTATCACACCGCCAACTTCCTGACTCCGAGCTGCGACTGAGTAATTTTTAAGATGGAAAAACCCAGTCACAATGTTTTTGGCCCGACCCAGGATTCGAACCCAGGACCTCAGCGCGCAAATCGTACTCGTAACGCGTACGCAATACAACTACGCCACCGAGGCAGTCGTTGGTTTATGGTATAGGGGGCAAACGAGCATACGGTTCACCTGATGGTAAGTGATCACCGCCGCCCATGAACATCTGCAATACCAGGGGGCACAGAGATGCGTTGCCGGCCTTTTAGGTGGGAATACGCTCTTTTTTTGAAGGTCGCCAGGTCGTACGTTATTAATAAAAACGAAGTTAATTATCAATACTTATAGTAAGGATTTTTTTTCTTCACTTGCACGGCATTACGCTATCCCCGATGACACCCAACAATTATACCACATAGCATTTGCGCGCGGCTCTGCCCGCGTGGAAAAGTTTTCCGGGATAAAAAGTAGCCTATAGCACTCAGGAGTAATGTAGCTTCCTATTAGTGAATTTTCAAAATCGGTCGAATAGTTTTTGAGATTAGCGCGTTCAAACAAACAAACTCTTCAGCTTCATAATATTAGTATAGATTCCTTCGTCTTTTACTAAAACCCTTTAATCTCCACCCACGAGATCCAACAGAAGTATTCGATGCCTTAGTCTACAGTTGATTTCCTAACAAACAGTGTTGCTTTAAATCCAATCTCAGCTGGATTAGGATGCTCGTTGTATGTTTCGCAACCATCGGTGTGCTAACAATGTCTATCGGAATGGACTTTGCAATACGAGTTTCATAACCAGACGTGAATGGAATCTGGGGTTTTCTTGGTATCTATGAAAGGAAAGAGAAATGTTTCTATTAGAGAACAAATTACACCTTTAATAAGAAATTCTATCAGTATGAACAGATTGCAACGGAAAGTGTTCCGAAAGAAATATATAAATACATACGTAAGGTCTTTTCCCCGAAGTGGTACCGAAGCGTAACTTGAGCACCCACGTTTCGCCACGCATATTCCATTCCATGATATGATATGGAACGAGTTTATCGCCATATATTATAAGGTAAGGAAATTGTAAACAAGTGTAATTACTACTGGACTGAACATAACAAAACTTGCGTTTTATGGTTTAGAATAACGAGTTTCGTATATTTTTGTTTTTTGGGTAGTCGTGGTTTGCCATTAAGCGGTTTGTTTATCGAATCTTATGAATATAAAAATATGATGTTATAATAAAAACTACTGCATTATAACTGTCTAGCCTTTTTCTCGCGATGTTATGTTATGTATGTATGTGTGTATGTAGGCGTTTATGTTTAAATGAAAAAGCTTTTCGTATACTTCACACACACTCCGTTAATTAAGCTTTAAAACAAAACACGAAGTTCAGGTCTTTACTTAGAGTACCTCGTTTGTTTATAGACAGAATCGAGAGCGTGGAGTGAAACTTCTTTTAAAACTGGGAAGCTAAGGAACGGAACAAACAGCGTGTATCCGCCACCAAGAATATTGAATAATTAATCTTGAACATGTAGTGTTGTTGCTGGCAGTTCCATCATCATCATCATCGCCAGCCACATAAAAACCACTGCTGAACATAAGCCTCCCCTAAGTATTTCCAGATGGATTTGTCAAAAGCGGCTTGCATCCAGCATGTTCCTGCGACCTTTATCAAGTCTTCTTTTCTTTTCTTTTTTTTCACGTGGAAAAACGTGCTATCGCTACCACCACTGGGGGTGAGTGGAATGGTTATGTTGGTTTCACACAGTCTTACGGCCCAATATCGACACTCGGGAGTATAGCTTCATCCGAGCGAGCATTGGACCGAGTCCCTAACATTATGTACACCCTACACTGGCATACCAACCAAAACCCGCGGTGGCCTTCTTCGGCGCATACGAGACGGCCCCGGGGTATCTTGTTGCACTAAGATAGCGGGCGGGATCGTTCTGCTCACGATCCCGCCCGGCGCTCTCCTTCCGCGAGATGACGCACTCACAGAAGGAGACCATCGCTCGCCAAGACCTCCAGCCGCCAACCATGGCAGACACCACGGCTGGCAGCGAGAGATCTCCGACGACTGCTCTAAGAACGCTGCGTTGTAGATCCCAGGCTGGGCACTCGTCGATAGTGTGTTGGACCGTATCCTCGCGGCCGTTGCCACAGTGGTGGCACACGGCGGACTCTTCTTTCCGATCCGACACAGGAACGAGCCGAAACACCCGTGGCCCGTCAGTACCTGTGTCAGACGGAATGTCGGCGCACCGTGGCGCCTGTCAAGCCAGCTTAAGAAGACAGGTCGCACAGTCCTCAAGCCCGCATTCGGGCTCTCCAGCCTGGTAAAGTCTTCTTTACCTTGCCGGTGGACGTCCAATGCTGTTGGTATAAAATGGGGAAGATGCTACTCTGATGTCTTAGATAATTGATACTGCCACCAAAATAGTTTCAGCCCTTAATATCAATTCGGCCACAAAAACAGACAGATATACAACTCTTTCTGTAACTACAATCATACAATAGCAACTGTAAAATTCAAAAAAGTTGCTCGATAAAAAGTTGAAAGCGTCTGAGCGACACCTGAAGCCTCATTTAGACAAATCATTTGTTACTAGCAATAACTATACACAATTATTGCATAAAACCATTACCTCGTCTAAACATGCGAAATGGCGAGCAAGGGAAATTGTCGTTCGCGTGGACGTATATCTGTGCTGTCTTTTGCCAGATATAAAAAACAAGCTATTATTCCTAGCAATAATTGCTAATTAAATGAGACTTTATGATACTGGGTAACTTTATAAAAACCCATCATTTACTCTAAACAAAGACAAAGAAAGTCAACACGGAAAGAAATACGAAAAGGCGAGGAACAAAATTACTTCTGTTTAGTTATACTCGATTAAGATTCCCTTGTGGATAAACTTGTACACAACTTACGTTATAAAATCCTACGATGGATAAATACAAGGTGTTGCAGGGAATGTTTTAAACTTATATCGTAAAACGCGCTTATTTCGCCAAGGGTTAGGCAGGGTTTCACGTTTATGTATACTTTAACGAAATATTTCGCTCCCATTATCTGAAGGTAAATCACTGGCAGCTTAGGTATGTTTCTACCAAAAAGACTGATGCTACGAGTGCCGTGAGATCTTGGGTTTGATCCCCGGATCGGGTAATATTATTCTTGGTTTTCCCTAGTCCCGAAGCTGGATTTATAGCTAGTAGGTAAATAGTAATAATAGGCTTGCTCCCTATTACATGGGACCTCATGTGGGTGTAATATGCCTCTGTCTACCTCTGAAAAGGGAGAAGCGTAATACTATGAATGAGTTCCAAAAAAATAATTTTTAATTGCCTTAAGCTAAAGGGTTCAAAGCTCAAGATTTATTACACAACTGTATAAGATAGTATAACTAAGTCCTGAGAACATCTAACGTAATTTCGTGTCTAGAATTAAGTATAAAGTCTGGAAGGAAAAAGCATCATCAAATTAAGATTAGCCTGCACGCCGGAGATACGAGTTAATTTTATTTATAAGTGAGTAACGAGACGAGTTCGCTTGATGAGTTTAACATATACATCACGGTTAATTCTTGTTCTTTTGCCCTCTTGGATCGCGCGAAACACGATTGGGAGAGTCGTAGCCAAGATGCCTTTCTAAATTCGTTAACGTTAACTTTATGTTCGATAATGTTTTATCCTAGCGATAGACTTAGCGAAAGGACTAACTTACACCGCTAAAGAACAGCTTAATCCTTTTGAGGGGTAGGCATGGCCACTTTTGCCGGGTCCCTGAATGCTCGATGCGTCGCTCTACTGCGCAAACCGCAGCGCTTATTGGCGCAGCGACTCATCAGGGGCTACCGCACAGTCTTCCAAGAGGCGGCGGCCTGTGTCTTGGCCGGTATTCTGCCATGGGATTTGGATGCCAAATACCTCTCGTCAGTATTCTTCTGGCGTGAGGAGGCATCCCGTCTCGGGCGGAGACTGGCTCCGATCCCTCACTTCCCAGTGACGGCCCAATTGGCCTCCATCCGCAGCGCCGCCGTGGAGGAGTGGCATACCAGGCTGGAGAGCCCGAGTGCGGGCTTGAGGACGGTCGCGGCAGTGCGACCTGTCTTCTTAAGTTGGCTAGACAGGCGCCACGGTGCGCCAACATTCCGTCTGACACAGGTGCTGACGGGCCACGGGTGTTTCGGCTAATTTCTGTGTCGGATCGGAAAGGAGGAGTCTGCCGTGTGCCATGATTGTGGCAACGGCTGCGACGACACGGTCCAACACACTCTTGAGGAGTGCCCAGCCTGGGACCTACAACGCAGCGCTCTTAGAGCAGTCATCGGAGGAGACCTCTCGCTGCCGGCCGTGGTGTCCGCCATGGTCGGTGGCTGGAGGTCATGGCGAGCAATGGCCTCCTTCTGTGAGTGCGTCATCTCGCGGAAGAAGAGCGCCGAGCGGGATCGTGAGCAGAACGATCCCGCCCGCAGCCAGAGGAGACGAAGAAGGCGTCGGGTGGACGACTGACCGGCGCCTCGTGCCCTGTGGCCCGGGAGCATCTAAAGAATTCCGCCATGGCATTCCCTGCCTGTCGTAAGAGGCGCCTAAATGGGGTAAGCGAGAGTCGCGGGGCGAGCAGTGGGGGTGTAACTGCTCGCTCGACTACTCCAATGTAAGCGACTCCGAGGTGGACGACAATGCGGGTGATCGGTCTCCTGCAGTCGTAGACGTCAAAGGCGTCCTGTAGAGCGCGGGGGAATCTTAGTTCCCTCATTTAGAGATAGGCCGCAATGCGGCATCGCGCAGGGGCAGTTCCGTGCAGCTATCTTCGTGCAACAAGATACCCCGGGGCCGTCCCGTAGGCGCCGAAGAAGGCCACCGCGGGTTTTGGTTGGTATGCCGATGTAGGGTGTACATAGTGTTAGGGACTCTGTCCAATGCTCGCTCGGATGATGCTATACCTACTCCCGAGTGTCGAAATTGGACCGCAAGATCGGTGAAACCAACATAACCGGCCACTCACCCCCCAGTGGCGGTAGCGAAAACGCGTTTTTTCCGCGCGAAAAAAAAAGGCATGGCCACATTTCGCTAGCTGTGTTTAACAATAACCAAAATTTACATACGTTTTGATTGTGTACGGTCGTCTGTCTTATTTATTATACAAAATTTCTTGCAAGAATTTCCAAAAAGCACTGTTAAATTTTATGAAAAAATCTTATACATAAATCCCAGAATTATATTTGTTTATTACCCGCACCCATTCATTACAATTGTATCGGATATGAATATTGAGATTCAGGCTATCTACGGGGTTAATTACAGCACTTAATCATTACTTGAATTATAAATATCTGAATTTGTTTTATATTCCAATAAGTGTCACGCGCAACCATTATTGATTTTGTTTCACAAAAGGACTGCACTGAGGTTGAAATTATCATTACCAATGTGGAGTGTGTTTTTCGGTTCGAATAATTATGTTATTCACTTTATATACACGAAGTATATAGTCTTCTGTGGGAGTTAACTCACAAATAACCTAACAGAGAATTTAAATGAAATTGGTAGGTGTTTAACACAAGAAAGATCAGAAAAAAATAATGTCTATTTTAAACACAGTGAAGTGTACTACTGTTGCCACATTTAACTTAATATCTAACGTTAATGATCTCAATGAATTAAATCAATTATCATAATTATTGCTATCATTTTCTAATAATTAGTCAATGTCAGTTATAATTTGTTAATCTCTATGTATTATCTGTGTTCGATTAAATTATGTGTTATGCCTTTTATAGACAAGTACAAAAAAATGATTGCTATAGTAGTATTACATTTTTATCGTGGCTTCGTTTCTATGAATTCGATAATTATTGCTATAAATGTTAGTGATGTTTCCACAGGTGCTCCAGTAGTACTATTAGGAGATAAATATCCGGTCGTGTTCATTATATGACTCAAGCGTAATATTTGTGTATTTAATAGGCTTGCCCTCTATACACAGGGCATAACAGCTGGCTTTCTGTACTAAGAATGCATTATACTGTAAAGTCGTACTATCGCGGGAATGCAAGCTACGCAACAAATAGCGGATTCTCGCCCGATACCTTATATTTTCACCTGTTAATAAATACTGACAATACTAAGTATTCATTCGACGATTATATCATATTGTGATTAGATAGTTGTCTAAACACCCTCTGCCACCTCTTATAATTACTATATAATAAGCACGTAAAGCCGTTGGGCCTGATCTCTCTCCGGTCATGTCGGATTTCCGTCTCACCGGACTATGAGAGTGAAGGAATAGCGAGTGCACCTGTTTATTGCGCAAACATTTGCGCACTATAATATCTCCTGCGTACGTGGCTGATCTCCGTTGAGATTGGCCGCCGTGGCCGAATTACACTTACAAATTAATTAGCATCCTTGAACTTATTAGTAAATTATAAAATTGCCGATTGGATACATTTCTGAAAGTGTAAATACGGTTGAAAAATAGTTGTGAGGTAGTTTACTGAAAATGTATATGTTCTAATATTATAAGTGCTTTACGTAGCTGTTTAACAAACCACAATTTGGAAATTGTAACAAAATTTTAAAACCGTCATGAAAAAAAGCTGCTGGCGAAATTTGTTATATACCTCTGTCTACTCTGATATCGATAGGCAATATGTATCACAGTCTCAACACATTGAAGCCGTGTTCCTCGTCCCTTAGAACTCACATAAAACATTTAATCAATAGACATCTCATTCGAACGGAACAACAAACCGTTTCTATTGTCAACAGTATCGTGTCCATTGTTGACGCAGCACGCGATTCAGAACGCGCCTCGATAGATTTGTTTATTTTCATACTCATTATGTTCTGTCTGTTCTTTACTTAGGTTATCCTTTTCTTATTTACGTTCTTTACTCAAGGGTCCTCCTGTCTGCCTTAGGTATTAATTTTGTCAAAAATTTATTTTATATGTATAAGCATAAGGACGTGCTAAGTCTGACCATATAGAAAAATACGTTGATGGTGGCGCGCATCCCGCGAGAATACCCACTCCCGGAATAAAACTCTCACTGTCTACTATTCCGGGATAAAACCAAGATATGAATGAAATTTGCACAAAAATTAAGACCTGGAATGAGAAGTGTCTATAGGGTTTCGATCACGGAAATATCCAGGTGGGCTTTTATATCGCTAAGATTTTGGAAGAGAGCAAAGACACGAGCAGCACTTAATTCGCAATTTTACGTAATGAAAACGTTTCAATACTTACGATTCGAAACTTGAAGTAAAATAATTTATTCGAATAAAATGTTTACTCTCCGATGAGTTCGAAAGTAGTTTCCATCAGAGGAGAACGGGTAAGTAGCTCTAGATAATACTTATCACGAGTCAAGATACGCACGTTCTGTATCGATTGTTCCGAGGCTGTATTTCTTCTATGCTCGCATGTGTGTCAATGCAGGAGACACGCCAGCGTTTCATTCGCGCCATTGTGCCGAAATGTTTGATGCGACGCATTTTACATTTAGGCTTGATTTAGATACATGTGTAGTATTGATTTTTATTTTTATTGATGTCATATTCTGTGTAAACAAATAAGATGTCGGTATCAGAAGTGTCTGAACTAAATTCTGTCAAATACAGATTTACATTATTTTTTGAGAATTATAACATTAAATCCGTTTGACGCTTGAACGCAGCTGCTGTTTATAACATCTGTTGCAAACATGCTTGCTTTAATTTACATTACAGTTTTAAAACTGTGTATTTAGTACGAAGTACTCATTTTACGTATTTTCGTTTGTGTACGCTCCACCTGTCATTTAACATGAAAATCCGATTTTATTTCCGATTATAAACACTGTGGTACTTTGTTTACGCCAGTGCTAATTCAATATAATATTTTTTCCGACAAAAATCTGACGATATATCGCTCAGGCAAGTTCTGATTGAGCAAATCTTTACGTTAAAAGTTTGTATGCAGAAGTTCCACCGCATTTCCTTCACTGCTAGTAGGTCAAAAGTAAAGGCTTTTTATCAACACTAATGTTACTTTGAGATGGTTCGCAAAACTGAATGCCAGCGGCACACAGCGAGATCAAAGTAGACTCAACTTGCTCAAGGCCATCTGAAATACGGCCTAAGTTTTGTACAGATAAAGAAATAGCTTTGACAAATTCAGAAGTCATTTTTGTACGATGAGATGATCTCTCGCCAAAAGACGTCTGTTGAAAACAGTAGTGACAGAAGTTTGAATTACACACGATAGGCTTGTTGGGAATAGGACGGAGATAATAACCGCACGTTCAAAAGCCAACGCACACCATTCAGACTTTTCGATATTATGAGTGTATTGATTATTATCGTTCGCTTTATCAGTTTAGGAAAACAACGTGCGTAAACCTACATACTTTGGTAGATAAGTGCGAGAGAAATAAATCGGTCGTTCTGCCAGAATTAATTTTCTGAAATTCTGATTAATGTTCTTTAAAGACTCAGGAGCGGTTGGGTTTTGCACATGCGCCTTAGTCACTACGGACATTCAGAAAAGAGAAATCTATTTCTCGCTTAGCTCTTTTTACAAACCGATCAATTTAGAGCTCTGTTCATGACACCAAGGTAAGGTGTCATGAACACAGCTCTAAATTTTACCCCAAAGATGTCAAGAACTTTGAGTAACTTAGCAAATAGCCAACACAAAGTAAATATTTGCGCGTGACACAATTTGCCTCGAAGTAGGAAATCATTTTTGCCAAGTTGCGGTGTGCAAGCTCTAATATGTTCTGGTTTGAATGATGTTATGAGCATTGTGAGAATCATCATATTATGATACTTCAGCATGACGAAGGCAGTGTAATGATTTCATATATGTACCTGGCCCGATCAAATGGTTTGATTTGCGGCCTTGTCTGCATAAATTACATTTCCAGAATAAAACCTCATTGTTCTACTATCATCATCATCATCATCAGTCCGTTGCAGTCCACTGCTGGGTATAGACCTCTCCCAAGATACGCCACAGAGCCCGGTCTGCTGCTTTATGCATACAGTCGCTGCCGGCCCTCTTGTGCAAGTCGTCCCGCCATCTGGCCAGAGGGCGTCCCACGCTGCGTTTGCCAAGACGCGGTCTCCACTCCAGAACACGCTACACTTCCACTATATACTGGGATAAAAACAACTTAAATATTATAGCGGGTTCTTCCATATTCTTGTGGTAATTTTCATCTTAATCAGTTCAGCTGTTTTTATATTTATTTGTAACAAACATTTAACATCTTCACAAACTGACGCTTTGTAGAAAGTAGCATGTAGCGCTGTAAGAAAGATGTAGGTTAACGAATGACGTACCTCTAGATAATCGTCAATAGATGCCGGCTTGTTTAACAGTTGACTAACCAGGGGCTGTAGACTTGATTCTTTTCTACTAACGTTAAGGCTAATAGAGAAAATAATATGGGCATGACATATCGTAGAGATAATTCTATTGTTAATTTTATCGCTAGGACATGTCATGCCATACATATTTTTGTTTTCTATTAGCATTAAAGATTATAAAAAATAATCTTATTTACAGTTACAGTTCTATTTGGTGTTGCTATTTGTATAAAAAATCACCCTTCAATTTCTAAGCTGGTTGCGCGAAGTTATTTTATGCCGTCATTCATACCTAGAAATAGAGAAAAATAGAAACTTTAGCCAGGAATATTGCTGCCGGCGCGCGGCGGCCCGTTTTTATTTTCAGTTCTGTTTATTGTATAAAATGACAACGAGTTTGTGAAATGTTGACGAACAGCCACTATTAAACCCTGGATTTGTGCCAGTTTGTCTACTGTTCTTGTGTCCTTTACACAATACAACTTTTAATACAATTGAATGACAGGGTGAGTTCGTAAATCTGATAGTAAATAACAAATATATGTTTTTAATAGTGTTATCACATCGTCGTCAGAAAAAAACATCAGCATAATATAATTTATCATTTTGGGTATACCAATGTTCTAGAATTTGCTTTTAGAGGTGACATGTCAATTGATTTGTAGGTGTAGCCGATACTATTGAATCGAGCTTACATTGTAAGCCTCGATTGTGGCGGTTGATCGGTGACCTGGCTAATGTTATCCAGAAACTGCTGGACCATAGCGGTATTGTATCTTGGTGTTTCAAATGAAAATTGGTAACAATTGAGAAAAGGTTAAGGTATCAACATGTTGTAGATTGGTGTTTGATTTGGCGATAAGATACACTCACGCCTTTTATCTCCGAAGGGATAGGCAGAGGTGCAAATAGTGCACCCACTTTTCGCCGTGCGTATTCCATCCCATGATGTGATAGGGGGCGAGCCTATCGCCATATCGGGCACAATTCTAGACTTCGGGCTGATACTGAGTAGAAAAACCCAATATCACTGCCCAACCCGGGGATCGAACCCGTCACCTCAACACTGCAGTCGTACCTTAATACAACGACGCCATCGAGACAGTCTAAGTTTTTTTTAAGTTATTTCACCTGCAATAATTGCACCTTATTCTACCCTGACGGTTACAAATAGCGGGAGATTATGCATTTTAATAAAATAATTGAGATCTTTTTGTACTCGTTAGTAAAGTAAAATTATCGTTTCACATTACTTAAATCTTCAACCATGATAAATTGGAATCCTGAATATTTAGATTAAAATACGAAGCAAAACTAGCAATTTATCATAGAAACTCGATGCAAATCACATAGGTAGGTACAGTTTTTGCTCGTTCCTCTAGTAGTAATCAGTTTTCCAATAGTTATGATAAATATTACCTTATATTTCAACGGCATGTTTTTTTGCCTCGCATCAATAGCTACTCCAAGAGTTTTTAATAGTAAAGCTTAGTTTTTAAACTATATTAATACTCCTTTAGTCATTCCTGGGTTGGGCAGAATGATATTGGGGTTTTTTGCTCAGTATCAGAGTCTGGAATTTGTGCCCGATATGGCGATTAGCGATTGACTCATTCTCTATCAAATTATGAGGCGGACAATGACGCATATTTATTAACGAGACTGCTCTTCGGTTTTTTATGATAGGCACGAAGTCATATAACCGTAACAGAACCGTTGCTGGTGGTGGGATATATATTTATTTATTTGCACTTTATACAATATCTAATGTGCTGAGATGGTTTGGGCACGTGGAGAGGATGGATGAAAGACGGAACACAAAAGGTATTTATCGAGCGAATGTGGATGGTACGGCTGGAAGGGGACGCCCGAGGAGAACGTTCTCTGACCAAATAAAAGATCTTCTCCGAAAGGGGCAGGTCAGGAGTACCCTTAACCGACGAAAATGTATGAAAAGAACTATGAATGTGGAAGAAGCGAAAGAGGTGTGTCAAGATCGTAGCATGTGGCGCTCAATAGTCTCTGCCTACCCCTATGGGATAAGGGCGTGAGTGTGTATGTATGTATGTATGTATGTACATCTAATGTACAGGCGGACTTAATGCCGTAAGCATTCATTCATATCTTGTATCTGTCCGGATACAGCGACCACCATACACAAGGTGTTAAATCCTGCCATAGTTGCCCACGTAAGTGTGCCGCGTTCCGATATCAGCCTGTGTATATCCGGCTCAAACAGGCCGGCATACTTGTTGTGACTGGCGAGGGGTATAATCATGGGGTAATCGTCACTCGTTAGTCGAAATTCTGCCTGGACGCTACTCGGTTACCATTAAGTGCGGTGGGGTGACTTTGTCGTGCCTGTATAAAGAAGAAAAGTAAAAAAAAAAACCACTCGTGGCATCAGTCGGCCTATAGCTTTGTAAGTTTACGTTACGAGTAGCAGTTTACAAGTTGCAGGGGCTCGGTGAATTGCGGCTGCACTATTACACCTCTGCCTAACCTTATGGAGATAAATCGTGAGCTTATGTAACAATAATCATTTGCAGAGTTCATATCGTTCATGAGTAAAAACAAATCTATGGTTCATATTTTACCATTGGAATCGAAGCCGGTCTCTCGTTCCCCTGTTTCCAATGTTAGCACTGAACTCATATCTATATTTGCCAAAAAATATTACTATATTTCTCTTGTTCGTAAATACAAAGTTGTCGGGTTCCGTCTTCTAAGAACTGTTGCTATCTAGACCAAGTTAGTTTCAAAGTAATTATCCTACAGCCAAATATTTAACATAAAGTTCCCGTTTCGATTATCCAGATATTCCACGAGGAATAGGACAAACATTTTGTTATCCGTCTGGATACTGTGAAACATCCAATAACTTGATCAGAGGATTCTGATTTCCGTGGTTATAATATTCAGTAAAACATGTTTACGTTTGTATGGAACTTAAATCTACCTATTAAATAAAATAATAAAATCGTTATTTTTCGTGTCTTTAATGTTTTTGGATTAAAGTAACTGAGAGACAAGAAAAAAGTTATAATACGTAAAACAACTACACAATTTTTTATCTGCTCAAATGTTCGACGGCGTATAGAAAACTACACCTTGGATACAAAATCTAAGAACTAAAAAAAAATCTTTATTTTATAAAGCATTAGACTTCTGCTCGCGGATTCGCCCGCGTGAAAAAGTTTTTCCGGGATGAAAATATTTTCCCGGGATAAAAAGTAGCCTATGTGTTAATCCAGGACATGATCTATCCGTGTGCTAAATTTCATCGAAATCCGTTCAGTGGTTTTTGAGTTGATTCGTTACAAACATACTTACATACAAATCTTTCCTCTTTATAATATTATTGTATAGATGTATATTATGGTAAGTCGGGGATAGATAGACACTCGGGGGAGACAGGCCACACTCGTCGCGCGTGTTCTGTGTGTTACAGGGAGGTATATAATATGCAAAGATGGATCTAAGTTCGCGATGACGTTATGAGCACAGCAAGTATATAAATAAATCATATAGAATTCTGAGACGCAATGACTCCTGTTAGTCTACTATCTACATTATTACAGTACAGGCATGTACAGTCAGCAGCATAAGTAGCTGAACAAATTCAAAATTTCAAATTGCCTACAAACTTTTGTGTTCTTACTAATCTTTTTTTTCTCTTCACAAAAATAAAATAAAAGAGATTTACTTTACTTCAAACGCAGAAAAAAAAATGTTTCAGTTTAACTTAACGCATATACCTATAAGCGATATGAAATTTTGATTTTGTACAGATACTTATGCTGCTGACTGTACAGTATTTCCATCAGTCGCTACAAGGTAGTACTTATCCACCATGCCTATTGTATGAGATAAGCTTTCTCTGAGTACGTACTACTATTGGGTCTATATATTCTCTCAAGAAGCATTATGCAAGTATTTTTGTGTTCTGCTTAAAAGGATATTGTAGCCAGACTGCAGATTATATTTTGGATATTATAAGTGGACGATAGCTTAGTTGGGAATGTAAAGACCTGCCAAGACAATGTCCGGAGGTTCAAAACCCAAGGCACGCATCTCTGACTTTTCGAAGTTACGTGTGTATTGTTTATCAATTATCGTTCGCTTTAATGGTGAAGGAAAACATCGTGAGGAAACCTACATACCTGAGAATTCTCCATTAGAATCTTGAGGGTATGCGAAGTCTGCCAGTCTGTGACGAGCGAAGAGTGCGAAAGTTGATAACGTGGTTCTTTGTTATGCGAAGTTCTTAATGTTACTACAGTTTATGTATGGGTCATCATGTTTACCATCAGGGGAGCAGCTACAACATCTTGTCATTCAGTTGTTTAAAAAGGCCATACGCGTTGAAATGGGAGCCCTATTTGAAGCTTAATAAGAAAGTATAAAATATGTGACAGCTGGAAAATATCTGTAGACAGAAAACATTAGAGCGTGTTGGAAGGGTCCTTTGCCGACACGCACTCTGAATTAAGAGATTTAATGTGATTAGTCTAAATTAGATTTCAGTGGAAACTGTAACTAAGTATCTCAGGAATAAAGGCTTATTATCTTAATAATTACAAAGTTCTTCGAAATACCAGTTGAAATACGTGTAAAGAAGAGATAACCCACCAATATTGTATAAAGTAAATTTGTAGGACAAGTTCCAATTTCAAACGATGTAATGTGATTAGTCGTTAAGCCTAAATACACATTAGCGCATGGCTTTTTGTTAACGGAAAGCCTTAACGTAAGCCTGGCGGGCTTCAATTCTGACTATAGCCAACAACTGTGGCAAAATATATATGTGAGTACCTGGAACGATAAAGGTGCAAAATCATACGTTTTAATGTGTTTTGGTATTGATAAAATAAAATAAAATTTATTGATCAAGTAGGCTTATAAAAAAGCACTTATGACAAGTCATGACAAGGTAGAGACAATAACAAAGGTACATATACCAATTAAATAATTTAAAGTACCTAGATTAAATAATGAACAACCAGCACGGGCTGATAGGTACAGAGGACACGGACATTGGGGACGGGAATAGGGCTAGGTAAGGAGAAGTGGAGCTGATATAAAAGAAAGGGAAGGAGTATCTTTACATTACGAGGAAAGGAAACGCCACGGTCCTCGCCGGCGAGGATAAAAAGGTCCTAGCCTAGCTAACCTACCAGCCTTTGACTAGCTACCTAAGCGATGACGACCCGAAGAAGAAAGGCAGAAAGAAACTCCGGGCTTAATTTTTTCGTCATCAATTGTCATGATTTTCTTCATTGTTTTTCAAATGTATATTTGACAGTATTATTATTACACAGGTTAATGTATGCATGGATGTAGCCCTAAGATATAAATAAAATACTATTTGGAAGCAACCAAATAAAAATATATTGGCGTTCATGATGCATTAACCCACGTTTACAAATCATTAATAGTAATAGATACCTATAGATCGGTTGTCACTATAATTGAACAATGTCAAAATGTCTAAAAAAATTGAACTTAAATGTCAAAAAAAAAGAAAAAGTAAAAATATAATATTATGGACATAGCCATATAAATGTCATATTATAATATATTTTTTTCATAGGCGTTCAATGTGAATGCTCAGTGCCTTGGTGCTGTGCCGGCAACATGTGCATACAACATACAAAACAGGGCAAGACTTGCAAGTTTCAATTTGTTTACCCTTTTTATATGAGGAGCTGAAACACTATTGGTAGCTTTGAATTATTAAGCTCTGTGTACTGTCGGTGTTACAAGACTTTTGTATAAATACAAAAGATTTTAAGTCTCATAATTTCCAAATCCAACTATATTTACTTACACAGTCAGATTTTAGCATACGGAAGATCAGCGATCTACAATATATTCTTCAGTATGTTTTGGTACGTTTAAATCATTTTTCTATCGAAAAATATCCGTTTGCACAGGCAGCCAAAGAGCACAAAAGCTTTTCAGATTGAAATAGTTTTTTACGATGCACCGCAATACTCAATATGAACCCGAGTGTCGGATTCAAATGTCTATCTACCCATAGGAAACTGAAAGATATACAGGGTTATTATTTAAACCACGCCCAAGGCAGTGTACAGCGAGCTGTGTACGTAAACTGGTGTCAGTTTTTATTTTTTATCTGCGATGCGGAGCGGCGATTCATTCCGTTGTGTGCGTTGAATAGTGATGGGTGGGGTACCTTTTAACTCAAAAGTACTTACTTATGAGGTACCCGTTTGTTGGTGGAATGGCGATTACTTAAAAGTTTTACAAGGACTGCGTAGATCAACGGAAAAAAATCTTTCAACAAGTACACGGTGTATGATCGTGATATTGCGTTCACTATTATTTATCGAGTAATTTGAGCACTTCGTATGGTTATTTTCCAATGTCAGTACTTAAGATAGGTGTAATGATATATTTTTTTATATATCGATGGGTAGGTGGGATTAATAAGTCTACTACATAGTATAAAACAAAGTCACCCGCCGCCTCTGTACGCGAACTAAAAAACTACCAAACGGATTTTGATGAAATTTGGTATGGAGATAGCTTCAGACGCTAGGAAGGTTTAGACTACTTTTTGTCCCGGGAAAATATTTTTTATTTATATTTGTATCTTTCACGCGGGAGCAGCCGCGAGCAAAATCTAGTTGGAAATAAAGTTAAGTTTGGAAAAGTTAAGGATATCTTGTCGTACTTAGCCTAAATCGTAGATTGTCGTAAAATTATCTAATCATGAAAAGCTTTAAATTAGTAATAAAAACATTGTAAACCGCCGAAAAAAATGAAAAGCAAAAAATAATAAACGTTCTTTATTTAACCTTAATAACTAAGTTCTTAAACTAATGTAAGTAGGTACACCTACGTAATCTTTGGGTCGGCGTCATACATAAAAAAAAATACATGTCGACTTGAGAACCTCCTCCGTTTTTTTTACGTCGGTTATAAAGGTGATGAATTTCAATGTTCATTTCGATGAGTTGCATCTGATTCAATTACAGAATAGGGACATTGGGTGCATAAGTTGCATTTTTATCGATTCCGTTTTGGGCATAAATTGTTGCCCTTGTAAAGATCAAATTGTAGCGGTACTTCACTCTATGAAAGAGATCCTCAATCAGGGTACCCTTGGAACCCATCAGGTACCTCACCAAGCCCAATCCCTATTGTTAAATCTTTTCGCAATAAATAAATTCAGGGAGCGTTGCAGCCCGCTGTTATCTACATTACAGTAAATGCGCTTAAATATCGGCCGGCTGCTCTATTACCGCGATATTTACTACTCGGTTCAGTTCTTGCGTATGCTGCCAGTATATAAAAGTAGCACTGTAATTTTTACAGGATAGAAAGTAGCCTTTATGTTAATTCAGGACATGGTCTACCTATGTTTCAAAGGACATATCCAAAATGGGCCTAAAGTATTTACAATTTTACTTATATTATGTATATATTCAAGATAGGCTTTTTTATTAATTGCTATATTTACTTTTATGTACGTTTATATATGTATGTTTCATGTATATCAAGTGACCTTGTTGACCTACCTTATTTATCTCTGCACAACCCACAGGTTGACTGGGAGAGAATGCCTTTGGCATTAAGTCCGCCTATATACTTTTGTATATAAAGTGCAAAATAAATAAATAAAGTTCTAACGAAGTCAAGACAGTTTGTATAGTGATAGCCAACCTGGAGGCCAAAATTGACTCTTTGGAGCAACAGTCGCGTCAGTATAATATTGAAATCTGCAATTTACCTGAAAAAAGGAATGAGAATTTGATAACTATCATTGAGTCCATAAGCAACGTCATTAGTTATCCAATACATCATAATGACATCTTATCAATTCATAGAGTTCCGCATGCGCATCAACAGGACAGTAAGCCGAAAAATATAGTCGTCAAGCTCAGATCACGTATTCTTCGAGATAATGTACTCAGCGCGTATCGTAAGAAGAAAAGCATTAAATCCGATCAACTGGGAATTGCCACTTCCGTAGTAGTACCTATATATATTAACGAACACCTCACGCTAAAAAATAAAGTTTTATTTCGTAAAACTAGAGAGGCTGCTCGCAAAAACGGTTTTAAATATGTGTGGATTAAAAATGCTACGGTGCTTGTACGGGAAAGAGATGGTAGTCCAGTTTTGGCCATACACTCTGATGAAGATGTCGCAAAAAAAATCATCAGCACGAAAAAGTAGGATTCACCGTAAATTCTTCTTTGTAATTGCTATGTTAATGTTTTGTTTATTATGTGCATGTAAGTTTTTGTCCATCAAGAAATTATTATGTTGTCAGTCCTCTTTGTTCGTGCAGTCGAGTCTTTTGCTTTTGTTTTTTATTATATATTTTTACGCGCATATTACATTAATATTATTATTTTTAAATTCTTATATTACCATCAATACGTTTTGTCCCGACTGCCTAAGTATTGACATTATAGGGTTATTTACGCAATGTTATTACAACTTCCTATTTCATAATATTATACATATTTATAGGTACATATATGTTACTATATTTTGTTATTAATAATTACTAATGGTTACCAATAATATTATCTTTTTTTATCAGAATTGTAGAGGGATTCGCACGAAGTTACATACTCTGTTTATGAATATATTGTCGTACTCTTATGATGTAATTATTCTAACGGAAACGTGGCTTATTCCTAGTATTCAAGATCGCGAGTTTATCGATGACCGTTATCTGGTCTTTAGAGAGGATCGCGATCGTACCGCTTCTAATAAGCTAGAGGGAGGCGGAGTTTTGGTAGCGGTGCGTCGCGAGCTTCGTCCTACTAGACTGAAATCTCTATTTACGCATGCAGAAATTGATCAGGTTATTGTGCAACTTCCCGCTTCTTCATCAAGCCATCGGCACACGATCTGCGCGGCATATGTGCCTCCCCGCACTCGTGTGGAATTATATACACAATATCTTGACACACTACAGGATATTGCTAACAGTTCCACTAATGATTCTTTCTTTCTAGTTGGTGACCTCAATATGCCCGACATCGATTGGATGGTCCAAGATGATCATTCTGTGGCACTAACTGCAAACTCTCTCGGTAGAATATTGTTAAATTTCATATCAGTCGTTAATTGTCTGCAGTTTAATACTCTTAAAAATAATCTTGGTCGAATATTAGACCTATTCATATCTAATGCTCACTGTCAGATCACGGCCTGTAATCCTTTACTGGATCCCGACGGCCACCATCCGCCTTTTTGTGCAATCACCTGCCTCAATATTGAAACAAATCTTATGAGAAGACGTCCAATTTCTAGACACAACTACTTTAAAGCCAACTATGAAGAAGTTATACGTGAACTCAACTCGATAGACTGGGACGTGACACTTTCTCACCGTTCCTCTGATCATGCCGTCCACGCTTTTTATGATATTTTATATAAAATCATCAGAACTCATGTTCCGTTAACACGCAAAAAAAAATCCCATTTTCCAGTTTGGTTTTCAGCCTCTCTCATCCGTATATTTAGGAACAAAGAACGTGCGTGGATGAAATGGAAGATTTACCACAACCAATACGATTATGAACACTTTTCGAATTATCGCAGGCTTTTCCACAACGAGTCAATAAAGTGCTTCAAGTCTTATGTGAACTCTATTGAAGCTAACATTCCAAATAACCTAAAACTTTTCTGGTCCTTCATTTCCAACAAAAAGTGTAAAACTAACTTCCCTGCCACTATGTACCATGAAAATATCTCATCGAACGACCCTAAAGTCATTTGTAATTTGTTTTCTAAATTTTTCTGCTCAGTTTATGAGCCGTCTTCATTCGATCCTGAAAAATGGCAACCATCTGGCAATTATTCTGATAACTCTACCTCATTATCAAATATATATCTCCCGAAAAGTATAATACTAAGAGAAATTAAATCGCTGGACTCAACTAAAGGGGCAGGCCCCGATGGTATTCCTCCAATATTTTTTAAAAATATATCTAATAGCATTCATATTCCTCTGTATCTAATTTTTAATAAGTGTCTGTGTGAGGGAGTGTTTCCCGATATATGGAAGAGAGCTTTCATTACCCCGATTTATAAAAACGGTGACAAGGCCTGTATAACGAATTATCGACCCATTTCCATCCTGTCCACCTTGTCTAAGCTTTTTGAGAGACTCGTGCACGGTATGTTGTATCCTCACTTCCATCCTCTTATCATACCAGAACAACATGGTTTCGTTAAACGACGCTCGGCTTCGACGAATCTTATGTTATACACGGATTTCCTTTTTGACAATATGGATCAGCGTATTCAAGTAGATTCCGTGTATACCGATTTTCAGAAGGCCTTCGACAAGGTGGATCATAAACTACTTATGGAAAAGATTGCCTTCAATGGGATTCGAGGCAATTTACTTCGTTGGTTTGTCTCTTATATTTTCAATAGGACTCAAAAAGTTGTCCTTAATGGTCTTGAATCCGAAATGATAGTTGTCAAATCAGGAGTCCCACAAGGATCTATCTTGGGTCCTTTTCTATTCAACATATATGTTAACGACATAAAAAAATGTTTTATTTCCTCAAAGTTTTTAATGTATGCTGACGACATAAAAATATATAAAGCCTGTAAAACCACAAATGATTGCTTACTTCTTCAAGAAGACCTCAACTTATTTAACATTTATTGCCGCGACAACAAGCTTTTTCTTAGTCTCCCTAAATGTTATTTCATATCCTTTACCAAAAATAAAAAGAAAATCCATTTCAACTACTCTTTAAACGGTGCAATTCTAAATAAAGTAGACTCTGTGCGTGACTTAGGAGTTACGCTGGATTCCTCTTTGCACTTTGACAAGCACATTGACATTATTGTAAACAAAGCTTTTCAGATGTTTGGTTTTGTTATGCGATCCTCATGTGACTTCGTTCGTCCCTCTACTTTCCTTTTGCTATATAAAACGCTAATAAGATCCCAACTAGAATATGCTGTACCCATTTGGAATCCTCTCTACGACAAGTATAATGATAGATTAGAAATAGTTCAGAAAAAATTTATGCGCGTTATTAATTATAAATGCTGCCGTTTAAATGTCCAGCATGAGCAGCTATTAAATCAATACAAGATCCTTACTCTACGATCCAGACGTATGCTTATTACTGCAATGATGCTGTATGGTATATGTAATAACAGATTTGACTGTATGGACATAACAAATAAACTTTGTTATATAGTACCTAGGACTGTTATGCGGCGGGAGGTGCGCGTGCCCAGGTTGTTCCACACGGGCTCTTGTAGGACCAATGCCGGGGTTCGTGCACCTATCCGTCGAATAGTCGAAATTTATAATACATATTTCCATAGTGTCGATATTTTCTCTCTTTCAAAGCAACAATTTAAAAACTCAATTCACGATTTACTTTCCTCGAATTTATTGTAAACTGTGTTTTGCAGATTTGAGATTGTTTTATTACAAGTAATGGACGTTTGTTGCTTCTTTATAACGTTTTTCTGTTAATTTGTGAACAGTAGTGTTGGTTACATGTTTATTAATGTAATACCTATGTAATTTTGTTATTTAGTTTTAATGTGTAACTGTTTTCTGTTCCTCTTGAATAAAATAAAATAAAATAAAAAATATATATTTGGATAGAACTCCCAAAAACTATCCTTTCATGCTCACGCCTTTTATCCCCGAAGGGGTAGGCAGAGGCGCAACTAGTGCATCCACTTTTCGCCAAGCGTATTCCGTCCCATGATGTGATAGGGGGCGAGCCTATCGCCATACCGGGCACAAATTCCAGACTCCGGGCTGATACTGAATAGAAAAATCCAATATCACTTTGCCCGACCCGGGGATCGAACCCGAGACCTCAGCCTTGCAGTCGTACCGTAATACAACTACGCCACCGAGGCAGTCAACACAACACTTAAATTTTAATTTAAATAAAAACTTATTTTAATTATAATTCAAATGGGTACAGTCTACACAATACTTATTTTCAGACAAATTCAATAAAAATTAAATATAGTTGTTTATACCTCCGACTTATGGATACATTTGAGCGTATGGCCAGTATTATTATTTACTAACTTTTACATGCGGCTTCACCTGTGGAGGGGGGTAAAAGTTGCTAAAACATCTCGTGATTAGTGTACGACCCCTAATAAGATCAAATCGTGAACTTACAGGCGCCTTTTTATCACGAAGAACGCACAGTGAAACCTTTCGGTAAAGGAATTTCTCGTGAGCTGCTCCCCAGGCATTCCTGGTATGAAATATATTCAATTTGGTAAATAAAACGATCAGATGTATAATTGTGCTGAGGTGGAAGTTTGCGGCACCTCCAAGTTAGTATAGAACGTGGCTTACCTAGACCGCGCCAGTGTCAGCAAGAATTCAGCAATACGCGCTTTTGGGTGGGTCAGGGCGCACTGACAGCGGGTGATCAGGTTTATGCAATTCCAGTGATACTAACACAATTATGTATTGATGATTATTTGATATTAGAGGTCATCCATTACGACACACGTTGAGAGGGGGAGCGGGTCAGTAAAGGGTAAAATTATGTAGTAAGGGGGTCATGAGTTTCGTGACTTTACGTGTCAAAATCCAAAGTATTAAAATAAAAAAACATTAGCAGTAAACGAAAAATTAATAAAAAAAAATGACGAACGCAGTGTGATGTCATGCAATGTTTGTATTCGTTAGTCTGATGTAGTAACTATTGGTGCTTGCTACCAGACTACTATGGGGTTATTATTGTATTTCATAGCAAATAAATCAGAAAAAGAATTAGTTTCAACTTTCAATAGTTTCTTTCCCTTGAGCGATTAACATTTTCCCAACCTTTACATAGATTTTAGTTGTCGACCAAGGCATCAAACTCCAATACAGTTTACTAAAGCATTCAACCACATGCCGAATAAGATAGGCTTAACTTCATAAAATCCTGTAAAAACATTTTGTTGAGCCTAAGAAATGTCCCGAAGGAATATATTTAACTTAATTCTGGGGCGTCGGAGTGCGATGAACTTAACACGGATTCATAAACATAAAATTCCAAATGTCTTCGTATAAACATATTGAGATTAAAGCCAGGTTGACACGAGTGTCTGGTATGGAGGAAAGAATATAACAAACCCAGCTTTTGCTTGCGAAAAGTACGTTCGTGAGACAAAAAGTAGTCAATGTACCTGAGAAATAATGTAGGTTTCTATGAGTTTTTTAAAATTGGAGCAGTTATTCGTGACATAAGTGTGCTAAATAGAAAACTGAATCATCAAGAATGTAAACAAACAAATAACCATATCGTCTCTATCCCTGAAGGGGTAGGCAGAGGCCATAAGTACACCTCTCACCTGTTACAACCTGGGCACCAACTTTTCGCCATGTTTGTTCCGCCCCATGTGATAGGGGGCGAGCCTATCGCCATATCGGTCACAAATTCCACACTCCCAGTTGATACTGACTAGAAAAACCCAAAATCACTTTGCCCAACCCAGGGTTTGGACCCATGGCCACAGTGCAGTAGTCATACCACACACGCAATACTATACTACTGAGACAAAAACTTCAACTTTATAATATAATAATAATAGTACCAGCCCTGTTTTAATTACATTGTCCCACTGCTCGGCACGGGCCTCCTCTATTACGGAGAGGGTTTAGGTCTTAGTCCACCAAGCTAGCCTGGTGCGGGTTGGCAGACTTCACATACCTTCGGATTTCTTTTAGAAACCTCATGTATTGTATACTCATGTATGCGGGTTTCCTCACGACTTTTTTCTTCATCTTTAAACTTTATAATATTAGTACAGAAATAATTCTGGTTTACTAATTGTATTCGATCTTCATCTTCATAATATCACAACCTCCGTAACGCAACAAATGATGACATATTCTGAAATTATTTTCTAGGTGAAAGCCTGATAGCTATTGTTATTTATTCACCTTTAGGACTGATTAATAGTCGTATGAGAAATATCTGTAGGTATATCACTCTTTAACCGGCATATATAGGGTGTCGGTAATAAAAACCAAATACATTTTACAAATACAATCCCTCGGGACTGTTACCGACAGATTGGCTGATTTTCAACGCGGTTAGCTCTGCGAGGAATCTCTTTCATTATTCAGATATCATATTTGGACTTCAGTAGCGTTATAAACACTTTTTACTTAATTTTGATTGTGTATGCTTTGTTGAGGCACGTATCGATGTGATTAAATATTGTTTGAAGTAATTAAAAGGGTCCATTAAGCAATAATGCAATGCAATCAGCCCTGTATTATATATACTGCCCACTGCTGAGCACGGGCCTCCTCTACTACTGAGAGGGGTTAGGCCTTAGTCCACCACGCTGGCCTAGTGCGGGTTGGCAGACTTCACACACCCTCGAAATTCTTATGGAGAATTCTCAGGTATGCAGGTTTCCTCACGATGTTTTCCTTCACCGTTTAAAGTGAACGATAATTGATAAACAATACACACGTAACTTCGAAAAGTCAGAGGTGTGTGCCTTGGGTTTTGAACCTCGGGACATTGCCTCGGCAGACCGTTCCATTCCCAACTAGGCTATCGTCCACTATTAGGCAATAAGGCAGATGGGAATTAATAATATCCATTAATGTCTCTTACTGGTCAGTAGTTTGAATTTTATTTGAGACTTCACTAAATATCACGTATAATAGTGCCGTGATGTATAAAAAAAAAGAATTTAGAGAGAATGTCTTGTTCCATTACGTTAAAATTGTAAAGTCTTCTTCTGAAATACTGAATCGCATAGACCAAGAATCTTTCTTAGAACTTAATATGTTTCGACCTAAGAGCTAGAATATACAAAGGATAAGCCAATGTGTGTGGTTCTGTTCGCTGTAAGATCTTTCATTCAACAATAAAAATCTTGGAAGCATTATCGACTAAAGAAATAAGAGTGGTTATAGCAGGCCGATTGACTTCTCGGAACTTTGGCAATCTGGCTCCTAAGAAACAGCCTGAAGCTTTTATCTCGGTTATATTTCTGTGCTTTATATTTAAGTGCCTAAAACCTTTCTATGCTTATATTCGTCCCTTAGTTACGAAATTACCCTTTTTGATGTCGGAACAATCTGGAACTGCGCCGCACGTATGTTAAGAAGCAATTTCTCAAATTGTAAGCTTATTTATAAAAGCGGGATGTCGTAACCTCGCACCTCCATAAATTATAATTATTTAGCAATATGAGTCTCTTTCCTTTGTTATGAAGGCTTTTAAATTGTGCGATAATTTTTATTGATTGGGATAGGGTTGTTTATATGGATCTAGTAGTTTTATTTATGCGATAGCTTTCCTAGGTAGGTAATACTTATCGATAGAACTTTATAAATGTGTACAAACTGAGGTACTCTTTCATGATTTACAAATTTTAAAAAACAAGTGATTGAGTGTAAAGTAAAGTAAAAGCCAAATGGATTCAAACGTGTAGGATGGACTAGATGCATGTAAAATATTTAATAAAAAGGGTTGTTTTTTTATTATTTGTAAGTTCTTTCATTTAGGTACAGCTACTCGTAGGTATTTATTTCAAATCTCATTAACCCCCGACGGAAAAAGAGGGGTGTTATAAGTTTATTGTGTGTATTTGTGTGTCTGCGTATCTGTGTATCTATATGTCTGTCTGTGGCATCGTAACTCTCAAACGAATGGACCGATTATGGCACGGTTTTTTTTACATGTGATGTGATCGAAATGTTTCCTAGCTATAATTTATGAAGATCTGTTCAGGCGTTTGAAGATTATAAGCTTATTTCCAACTTTCGCAAATCCGATTAATTAAAAATTTGGTGTACTGTGACTTTATTTTAAACTACTTAGACTACCGAGTATCAGTATGCAGATTAGTTATCACATTTTACGAACTGTTATACGTTTGGGGAAAAAGTGGTTACCTACTAAGTGACTAATAGGTTGTAGATTTTTCTGCTTTCTTTAAACAGCAATGTTTATGTTCTATGTAATGGATTAAAATAACTTTCAGACATTTTCATTGTTGGGCATTATGCTAAAATACTACGATGCAGTAGCGCTACCAGTGATCCCGTATCCTCCAGTGAAGTTATTATTTACTGATTTCTAGCATGTAAAATAGAAATACGATAAATATACGATAAAATAGAAATCGTTATAAAAATAAATTGAAAAACACAATTTACTTTCTAGAATCTTTTATAGCTAATAGAATTTTAACGGCACGAAATTGCTGTAAATGTATTTATTTATATAAATACTAGAAAATTATTCAATATGTCTATGCTCGTATAATGGAGCTTTTAATGTTATTTGTTTGTTTTTTTTTTTTCCAAGTAAATAGTAGTAATATTGATAATATCATAGCGTGATTATATTTGACGCATTATTTATCATGTGGCAGAAAGGCTTTGGCTTAATTATCATGACCGGTCTCCCCTATCCCAAAGCCTAAACTCCCAAAGGTGGTTGACCTTTGGGAGTTTAGGCTCTGGAACTAATCGCGTTCAAAATCCCACACAAAATGTTGCACTGGTAATCGAACTAAGGAGCTTCCGTACATCAACCCAATGGCCAAATCAATGTCAAAATTTAACATCTATTTTTGTTATTCATACGAGCACGACAAATGACCCCAGAGGATGGTAAGCGAAGGGGAGTCCAGATAAGGTGTCTAAATAGATGATTATCTCTCGGCAGTTGGTACAATTATTATAGACTAGCTTTTGCCCGCGCCTCCGCCCGCGTGAATGACTTTTCCCGGGATAAAAGTCCCGCTTTGTACTTTTCCGGGATAAAAATCCTAATGTGTTAATCCTGGACATGATCTACCCGTGTGCCAAATTTCATCGAAATCCTTTCAGTAGTTTTTGCGTGAAAGAGTAACAAACACCCATACATCCATACTTACAAACTTTCGCGTTTATAATATTAGTAGGATGATCAAGTCACCCGCTGTCACTAACACCACACGCGGTCGGAAACCAGCCAGGCCATTAATTCGGCGTTGTCTAATCGCGGTGTGAATTTCTTGTGTTTGTTGTAGCTTTAACTGCTGCACTAGTTTCGTTATATCGGTTAATGTGCCCGTTTATGGGTTCCATGCACTGTTTCCGTAATAAACTGTTTGATGTACTAACTTTATTGTTAGGTATATTTTTTCTGGAATGTCATTTTGGTATAACTTGACCGGCGATCATAAGACTAATGCGGCATTAGACTTGCCTTTTATGAGACTGAAATAAGTATAGTTAGAGCTCTGCCAGTCCTTTCGATAGTATAAATACTAGAGCTTATTTTATGTTACGAATTTTACATATTGAACGATAAAATAATCATGTATTCCGAAAACTGGTTTTTAGTATGTTTCATGTGGAATTTTAAAATATTGCAATTCAGTTTCCAGTCCGCGTAATTTCAGAGAAACATTATAGTTATTCGCCCAGTTTTAGTTATAAAAGAACAATGCGGATTAAAATGAAAAGAATGCTTTATGAACTTTTATGCGATATTGTTTTTAAACTGTGTAGGTAGTTTTATTTTTATAAAAAAAAAAACGCAGACGACGAGGGAGGTCTTTTAAAAAATAAAATAAAATCATTTATTGATCAAGTAGGCTTATAAAAAAGCACTTATGACAAGTCATGACAAGGTAGAGACAATAACAAAGGTACATATACCAATTAAATAATTTAAAGTACCTAGATTAAATAATGAACAACCAGCACGGGCTGATAGGTACAGAGGACACGGACATTGGGGACGGGAATAGGGCTAGGTAAGGAGAAGTGGAGCTGATATAAAAGAAAGGGAAGGAGTATCTTTACATTACGAGGAAAGGAAACGCCACGGTCCTCGCCGGCGAGGATAAAAAGGTCGTAGCCTAGCTAACCTACCAGCCTTTCACTAGCTACCTAAGCGATGACGACCCGAAGAAGAAAGGCAGAAAGAAACTCCGGGCTTAATTTTTTCGTCATCAATTGTCATGATTTTCTTCATTGTTTTTCAAATGTATATTTGACAGTATTATTATTACACAGGTTAATGTATGCATGAATGTAGCCCTAAGATATAAATAAAATACTATTTGGAAGCAACCAAATAGAAATATATTGGCGTTCATGATGCATTAACCCACGTTTACAAGTCATTAATAGTAATAGATACCTATAGATCGGTCGTCACTATAATTAAACAATGTCAAAATGTCTAAAAAAATTGAACTTAAATGTCAAAAAAAAAAAAAAGTAAAAATATAATATTATGGACATAGCCATATAAATGTCATATTAAAATATATTTTTTTTTCATAGGCGTTCAATGTGAATGCTCAGTGCCTTGGTGCTGTGCCGGCAGGACTGATTCCAAATATCCTTATCATTTAAATAGTCTGTCACTTTATAGTAGCCTCTAGAAATCAATACACGTTTAACGTAAGGCTTAAATTGGATTTCAGGCAGATTTATTACTTCAGAAGGAAGCTTATTATAGAATTTAATGCAGTTGCCCATAAACGAATTACTTGTTTTACTCAGTCTAAACTTTGGAACTGCAAGTTTGTTTTTGTTCCTTGTATTTATACAATGTATGTCACTGATTTTTATAAAGCTATCTAGATTTTTGCGGACATACATAATGTTTTGGAATATGTATTCAGCTGGCAAGGTTAGTATATTAATATCTTTAAAAAGGTCTCGAAGAGAATCGCGAGATTGCAAATCATAAATAGCGCGAACAGCTCTTTTCTGTAATATGAAAATAGTCTGCAGATCAGCTGCTGATGGTCTGATGGAAAGTTTCGCTATAAATAGTAAAGCGTATCGCAGATGCTCTCAACTAGCTGAAGAGAATCACTACATTAATATGTGATTGACACCAGCGTTTGCGCGATGGCTAATATCACTAAGAACTTTGAATTACGAAGCACTGCATTTGACACTAACTCAGTAGCTGCTGCCTTCTCTTATAATGCCAAGTATTTTATTGGGGTTGACGTGCTTAACAGAAATACAATGCACACTATTTGGTGATGGAATTAGTCAAAGAAGAAGTATCCTGTATTTTACAAAATACAAGAGAGAATTCTCGTCTAGTTGATCTACGATTAGTCATTAGTGATCATTTAGGGAACATACATGAATAAATTAATACAATATCATATTAATTAGATTAGCTACTAGATTAGTCACAGAAATATGAAGTAAAATAACATCTTGGACCCCCCTGAGATTAGCGAATTTTCATTGAGTGGACGATAGCCTAGTTGGGAATGGCACGGTCTGCCGAGACAATGTCTGCAGGTTCAAAACCCAAGGCACACACCTCTGACTTTTCGAAGTTACGTGTGTATTGTTTATCAATTATCGTTCGCTTTAACGGTGAAGGAAAACATCGTGAGGAAACCTACATACCTGAGAATTCTCCATAAGAATTTCGAGGGTATGTGAAGTCTGCTAACCCGCACTAGGCCAGCGTGGTGGACTAAGGCCTAACCCATCTCACTAGTAGAGGAGGCCCGTGCTCAGCAGTGGGCAGTATATAATACAGGGCTCATTGCAGGTTTGCTTAGAAAAATACAAATAATTTAAAGTTCAACCACATAACACTAAAAGTAATGCCAGAAATAAGAATATAAAATTGTCTGCGTACAGACGACCTTCAACAACTTGTTGTATATTAGATTGTCACCTTGTAATAAACGGGGGTGATTTACAAAATAATTATTTTTGTTAGCTTCAAAATAACTTTTATAACATTATGAAACTGGCAATATTTCTCTCTAAATTGAAAATCCTTCTGTAAAATCTAAAGGATTTATTTTTAAAGCTACAAATCTGAAATAGATTTTAATTTTCGCGTTTCTGCCAACTGGAATTCAATAAGAGCTTTCGATGTAGTAAGGAGTAACATCTGTCGACGATTTTCTAGTACTGAGACATAAACTGTAGAGGTTGTGTTATTTTGTGATCTTTTTACGTTGCTGTAGGACATTTCCTTTCCTTTGAATATTTTTTTTGAGAACCGTCGCAGTTCTCGCATGTTACTAATGGGTGACCCTTGGCGTTGCAAGAAGGTTTGAAAGAAAAAATAAAAGAGAAGGTATAGGTAATGGCATTCACGATGACGCGCCCCATCAATTTCCCTTATCGCTTACAGTACAAGTGTGCAACCTTCTACTCGTGTTTTAGTTCTGTTCATATTTATTACATATAAAATACCATACGCGAAAACGCCGCTCCAAAATTGGTGGGGCGCATCATCCTGCTTGCCATTATCAATAAGAGAAGAGGGATTATTATAGGTAGCCAACCACTTTCTCTTTTGCTATTGTGTAGATTATTAGCAATGATTTGTTTCGAACATTAACATTTCAATGGAATAACTCTTTATGGGTAGCCATGGTGGTTACCATCATATGTTGTATAGCAGAACAAAAAAGCTATCCTACAACAGAAAAAGGATGAAATGAAAGACATTATGTATAAAAAACTGAACCTAATCAGAGTAACAAAAACGTAGGGCATTTGCAAAGGGTATCGGTCTATTCAATCCAACGCCCCGCCAGTGGTTTTTGGTTAGAAGTAGATTTCTACCCCAAATGCCACATTGAATTTGACGATATTTCATTATATCTTTCAATTCAATACTTTGAAATCAAATTTTGTTTGACAGAATTTGATATTTTCGCTCTAGAATATCATCGATGTGGTCTAGTAAATGAAGATTGTTGTAATTTATCAGCGAAGCTTAGATTTACGAATACCCCGTAATATTAAATTTCGTTCGCACTTTCAGATATTAGAGATCAAGAGCCATAATAAAGTTAAGCACATTGACCTTTGTCGTACGTAATGTACGGACACATTACTTGCACCAGAGACGCAGAAGTAGATAAATCGGTGATGTCTACCCAAACAGGCACTCGCGTACCAAACATTCTGTTTCACAACTTATGAGCAAATGCTATTCGTCATATAAATATGTAAGCCGATCAAATACAAAAGTCACACTCTAATGTATGCTCCCAAATAAATGGTAATAAATGAGTAGGTACTATCTACATTATGTGTTTAATAAGATAATTGTAAAATATTTACTTGAAACTTGTCAAACAAGGCCTAAATGTCCTATTCTCTATTTTCCACAGTGCTACTGCCGTCTGTTTGTTCTAGACTACATTAAGAATTATCAGCACTTAAACTTATTTGATTACCATCTTTCTTCCATTATATATATTGGTTTGTGGGATAAACAAAACATGTTTATCTCTTCCATTGTTTTTATTGGTTATCTTTGTATTTTCTGTGTATCATCTATTTGTTATTCTGTCGAGAATGCTCTTATGAGAGTACGGTTATAGCTTTATAAGTATATAAGTTATGGCCTCGCGCGATTTTGTGCGCGTGAATATGTTAATACCTAAGGAACTTTCATTCTTGTGGCGTAAAAATTCTATGTGTTACGTTGTTCTATGGGCAACGATTGGTAACGAAAAGTTTAACTTCGTTAATTTGTGACCTTGTATTTCATTGGTATTATATATCGGTTGGGTGGACTATAACTTGAGCCTGAAAGCCTCTTAGTTGTAGAGGAGGCCTGAGCTCAGTCGTGGGCAGTATACAATTCAGGGTTGGTATTTTTATTATATATTGGTTGATGAATAATGCTGGTCGTTTAGCTTAGTTGTTAATATTTACATAATAATATTATATCCTTGAATGAGTCAAATGTGTAGTGGCAACATTTCGTATAAATGGACCAAAGTCACGAATATCTGTACACGTCAACCTTCAATGTAATGCCTAAAGCAGTAAAAAAACAAACGTTAAATTAAGGAGAAGAAACTTAATAACTGAAGCAATAGTTTAGCTGTTGTTCGCAGATCTTTAACATGAGTTCCCGTTTTTATCTCAAAAGATTAGGTAGAGGTATAACTAGTCCATCCACATTTAGTTGAGCTTTTATCCGCCCCATAATGTGATGAAAATGTACCTATTGCCATATCAATGAGGCTATCGCTCCAAATTACCGTACCTTGGAACTATCTTAATATTCAATTATATTATCCATTAGTATAACGAGTCATATTCTTTTCTGGTTTATTACTTTTTTGAACTCTTTGCTTTTTTGCTTTAAATCTATACTAATAAAAATCAAATTATAATAACACATACTCATCCACGCCTTTTATCCCCGAAGAGGTAGACAGAGGCACAACTAATGCACCCACTTTTCACCGTGCGTATTCCGTCCCATGACGTGATGGGGGCGAGCATATCACCATATCAGGCACAAATTTCAGACTCCGGGCTGATACTGAATTCTTCTTCTTCTCAGTCGTACACTCCTGGCGGAGTGGTCGTGGTTATGGATCGTCTGAAAATTTGGTTGCAGCCCTAGCGAGACTTCTCCATCTCTCTCTACTTATGGTTCTGCGTGTGCATTCAGTAAGGGAACAGTTCATGGATGATTTAATGACGTCTGTCCATCTTGTGGGTATCCTGCCGCGAGGACGTCGACCTTCTACTCTTCCTAGTACCAGTAATCGATCCAAAGAGCTTAATAGAAATATAGAATGAATAGAAAAATCCAATAACACTTTGCACGACCCGGGCATCAAACCTGAGACCCTCAGAATTGCAGTTTTACCGTAATACAACTACGTCACCGAGGCAGTAATAATAACGTGTTAAAGTAATAGCATAATTGTCAAAAAGATACTTTATAAGCATTATAACAATTCTACGAGAAACACAGGAGTAAGAAAAAGTTTTCACACATTGCAGTCTTAAATAAGGCAGGTGTCTGGGGAAATTCGATTGCTGTCGAAAAGTTGTTTGAGGTAGTTTCACCAACTTTCACGGCAATTATTTCTTTTTATCTCTCTGCGTATGTGATCTGTTGAATGTTGTTTATGTTTGGGATTATTTTTACTTTGCTTTCATTGGTTGAGAGCCAGCTTTTACTGGTACTTAGTAGATAGGTATATCGTATGCGAGGAGCCATCTGAGTAGGTTTCACCGCAAAATATACACTGTTGTGTTTCGGTTTGAAGGATATTGTAGGCAGCATAATTGTTGGGCATTGTGAGAGTTAATATCTTATGTCTCAGGGTGACGAGCGCAATGGTGTGTAAAGCATTAATTTGTAATTCAAAGTTTTGTATGGTGTTACTACTGTTTCTGGGCAGTCGTATCAATTACCATCAGGCGAACGGCATGCTCCTCTCGCCATTTAACTGCAAAAAAGTGACTCGTCTGATGGTAAGTGTCAAGTTTGGGGTTTATAGAGCCACCTAACGGTAATTGATAAACAATGAACACGAAACTTCGAAAAGTCAGAGGTGTGTGCTTGGGTTTTGAACTTCCGTGCCAATGCCCGGACGGAGCAGCACACGTTCGGGTTGATTAGCCCGTTCCTAAAATAATATACCACTGAGGGACAATTACTTAGCTTCCTATTATTTTTAAATTTTCATAATCGGAGTAATATCCAAGGATTTGCTTTTTAAATAAAGAACAGGCAGTCTTTTAAGCTACATTCATTATCATCATTGCACTTGTATCTAAAGTATTATTTTTTAAATGGAAAATAATTGTTGTTATGTCTCAGTAAGTTTTTGTGAATTAATTTTGTTTACATATGTCGTTACTTTAAAAAAACCTCGGTCTCTTTTTAGTGCCTTTAAGAGAGCTCTGAACTTTTTATTGAAACTCAATTTCAGGTATGCATTGAATATTAATATTCGATGATAGTATGTTTTTATACTTTATTGCAGTACTATTTGTTTTGTCTACAAAGTCTAAATTGAATATCATGTAGGTACAACCATAACGAGTTTCGAAATATGTATGAAAATAATTTGGTAGAATATTCTTGCTTATTTATTGTGTTGAGAGGTGCTGAATTTGCACCTCAAGCACGTAATCAATATTTGTATAGTTTTTCTATTCTAAACAATAAACGTATCACCCGCATTGGAATTTTTGTTCGATATAGCAATGTCTTCGTTCCCTAACACATCATGATAAAAAAGTAATTGCAGATTATTGCCGAATAATTTTGTTGCATCGCAAATATGTAGACTACCACTCAAGATCACCATTAGACAAAATCCTACATTCATTCTAGGAAATGAAACCAAATCCTCACTGATTAATTACAATAATTATTCCTAAGGTGTGCCTATATTGACTTAATTGATGTGTGATAATCCCAATACTGAGGACAAAGGGTCCTTTGTCCGCTACATTGGTCTAATGTTAGAGAGTACGAGTAGGCGAGTAGTAAGATTAAAGAGTACCTCTTTAATCTTCACGTAATTACAAAATTCTAACAAAGTTTTCGGAAAATTCTTCGCAGTGTTTTCTTGGTCGTAAAAATGGAAAAAAAAATAATACTTACCTAAATTTGTAAAATGGCACGTGTCCAGCAGAATCGAACTCACGACCCTCATTATAATCCGTTCATTCCCCGCTACACTATCTTACTTTTAGTTTATCTTGCGGTTGTTTTTTATATTCTCACAATACGAATGCTGGCCAGATGTCGTTGTTTACATATTACCGAGTTCCGGTAAATATCCCGTTTGCGGCAGCCCTGACTATTAAAAGGCTGAATTGTTTCGGGTTTGTTAGGGTTGCGAGTTTCGGTGTTGGAATCTTACTTTGAATTTATGCATAATAGATTTGTTCTGAAAGTTCAGTTTTGAGTCAGTATTGGGGAGGTTCAATTAAAATAGACAGGGTGCGTATTGGTTGAGTTCTATTGTACAAAGTAAATTACATTAAATTATTAATATACACATCTTTGTATAAATGTTATAGTTACCATGTCCTTATACGTATATAAAATCCACACAAACGTATGTATAGTTGTTATACATAATATTATTGTTTATTTATATGTTATGGTACACCAACAGCATATATATTAAAAAAAACATAATAAAACATTATATCTATCACAGGCCGCTATATATGCCCATTACAGGTATATATACGGTATGCGTAGGTATATACCTACGCATCTATTGTATAAAAATTACATGTTTCAGTGAAAAAGAAAACAAAAATAAATTAAACTTCTAATATAAATTATAATAAATTATGTGAGAGGACTGCAGAAAGTCATTTATTTTTCTTTAAAATTTTGGAAAATTTATCGCCAAAACGAACGATGAAGGAAAACATCGTGAGGAAACATACATACCTGAGAATTCTCCATAAGAATTTCGAGGGTGTGTGAAGTCTGCCAACCCGCACTAGGCATGCGTGGTGAACTAAGGCCTGACCCCTCAGTTGTAGAGGAGGCCCGTGCTCAGCAGTGGGCAGTATATAATACAGGGCTGATTGCATTGCATTGCATTGTATATCGCCATAAATATCCAGTTCCTCAATTTTGCTACTGAAGTCGTTGTATTCGATACACATGCGTGTAATTGGATTATGTTATTGGTATACCTTAATATGTCACATTGGTCCATACACGACTCCACGTCAATATGAATACGAACAAAAACGTTCTATTTTCAAAATCGAATGTAAATTACGCGACATGTTATGACGAATCAAAATAACTTGAAATAACAGGACGGGGAAGCCAGCGACGTAAAATGACGTCGTAATACCATGACCCTACGTCAGAAGACGTCGGCAGCTGCTGGCATTTTGTTTAAATATTTAATGATTATTTTTATTTATTAGGATTGTTGAGTTTGTTACACTTGGGAAGAGCTGTTAAAGTTTATGATTTTGGTAATTTTATGACGTTAAGCCTAACTTTAGCGGATTAAATCTTACCAGATTCATTTCATTAACTCTGTATTCCTTGAGTACGGGCTTTTCGTAAAAAGATGAATTAGGCCGTTCTCGTTATAGTTAAAACTAAGTAGACTGCAGTAGAAATTCAGGTATATGTGTTTTTTTTATTGCTTACACATAACATCATGGTTTTTAGGGGTAGAGAGATGCGAAACACAGCTATATTTTGAATCCAACACTTTGCCTGGCTCGGAGATCAAACTCGATACCTCAGTTCTGAAAGCGAATTGTAATGCAACACACCATCGGGGCACTCGGCACGGGAGTGATTATAATAGATCGAAAAATCAGAAATGCATACCCTTACAGAACACGAACCCACAAACTCCATCTCGAAATTGTGTGCTTACATAAATTACAAGACTGAGAAATAAATTTCTACGAACAAGACTCAATTTTCTCTGAGCGTCGTCATCTTAAATTCACATTCAGTGTAGTTAATTTTAGCGTAATGAAAATGTAAGCGAAACGAAACTTAATTTTCTTGATAAAACATCTCACCTCGATTTATAAAACCTAGAACCACTCTATAAAGCACACAAGCGTCCACACTTGAGCTCTAAAACGCGGCGTGCCACAAAAAAACGTGAAAAGAATCGCCCCGGCGGCGGTAAACATAATTATTTTAATGTCAATATCAACACTGAAATTGTCCATTCACAAGTCCGATAATGTATTCTCGCCGCGCGCTGGGGTCACTGTTGTAAACATCGCTTTAGAATTCGGAACGGGCGAAGGGGCGAGCGAGGAGCGGTTTTACTGAATGACGAAATAAATGAAAGATGCTTTAAGTTTCTGCGATGGTATTTATTTATGAATTGTAGGTAAAGTAGATTTTTTATTATTATTTTATTCTCAAGGCTAGACGTTTATAACACTCGTATTTTTCTAGCTGTATTAGGTTCTTTGTAATGAAGTACAAACCTATTTTTATTTAACTAAGCAATATTCTAGACTTTGGGGTACCTTACCCGACGGTGGGATTGAATTTAAAAGTTCAAACTCAAACTCAAAATTTTCTTTATTCAAATAGTCTTTCACAACATATTTTGAATCACCATGAATCTACCACCACTTCGGAACGTGTTACTCCTTACCAAAACAGTTAAACCGCGTATATATATATGTCGGAGACAGCGTCGGCCGATAGGTATACGTAGGCACACATAATAAAAGTCACAAACGAATTATCTGTTCAACTCACTATTTATTGTTCGTTGATCAATTGTTACGTTATCAAATGTTCACAGAGTACAATACCACGTCAGGATTCACTATTAACTTTACTTATTATAACACATTGATAATTGAGACGATTACTTAACCAAACTTCTCAACAATAATCGACTCACCTAGTAACAACCCGAATTAACATAGTAACTGCTTAACTTAGCACTGACCGATATGAAAACCACCATAGTTACTACTTAGTATCGAACTGCACTGAACTGGTTGCTTCATATGATTAGGCACCCTTTTTATACACCCAACTGTCGCTCCCACTACCAGTTTGACATCTCGACTAGTTTTTTCACGATTATTATTTTATCTTACCCGACGTTATATATTCAGACACCCTCAATGGGATTAATAAAAAGGAATTACCCGACACGGCCATTCTGACAATACACACGTCCTCGTGTGTTACTCTGAATGACACAAAGTATGATCATCACGCAAACTTAACTACACTCTTCAAAAACAATGTAGACAAAAAAAATGGCTGAAGGTCCATCTCATTAATCAAACCAAATAATCTAATCAATTAAGCCCTGCATGTGACCTCTCATATGCGAACCCCACGGGAACACCGAGCCTCTCCCGGACTCTATGGTTTCCTCAGAAACCCGACCTCCGCCAGAGTTGACTGCTTACCGCGTACTCACGCTCGACCCCACTTAAAAGTAGGCAGCGATTTTTACTGAGCTACGGCTACACGACAACCTCTGGTACGGTCCACTCCAGATCAACATGCAAACTTAATTACTATCTCTACTACTTGTCTCTGCTTTAATTTCATCGATTATGTCAAAACTTAACCTTCAAGCATTTTTCGCTAATGCAAATTTCATAAAATCATGAAAATTTAACACTTCAACTTAATGAAAATTTAAAATTCCAATTATAGTACAAGAACCCAACCGAAATTTCAATTAAAACTTAGGAATGAATATCACAGCGAATGTAAAATTATTTCTGTAGTCATACCCCTGACCATAATCGACAGGCTAAGAAAGTCACCACTGTGACCATGTGCACAAATAACTATAGTCAGTCGCTTGTATTGTCCAAAGGTTAAGGAAAAGCTCGCAATAGTGTCTCTCTAGTTAAAAGGAATTTAAGAAACAGATTAATTTTAAAATTCAGTTTGATCACGTATAGTGATCATAGACCTCCTGACATGTGATAGTTCTCTTACGTACATTTGTTACAAAATAGACAGCACCCCCAAAACGCCCTTCCTCCATCACCTCCTAGTATCATAGCCAGAGAGAAGAAGTGACGGTAACAAACTCTCATGATACAGCTGTCAAATAGTTACTAAGACAGTATACAATGCAAACAATTCTTATCTAAGCGGAGATTAGTGCCATTGACAATCAGCAGCAATATCCCCTGAGAAGTGGCTCAGTAGCTGCAATGCACACAGTCCTCGAACCGGACCAGACAAGTCACACGCGGCACCACCAACAGCGATTTCCAATGTCTGCAAACAGAAAATATACGCAGCAGCATCAAATCGCTCGGCCATTCCTGGCCTAAACCAGACAAATTCAAGGGAACAGAAGGATTTTAAAATTACAATTAGTAGACGAATGTGTTTATTGCTTAACCTGCGGCATACTGACAAAACTTAGACGGTTGCCAAGCGTTTTGTACTCAGATCAATCTTTAAATTTGCAAAAAATAAAAACTTCAGACTCTATAAAAAAAACTCACTAACAAAATAATGAGACATGGCAGAATGACAACTTCTCACCCGAGTGCGCATCGCCAGGAGCGCGTAGTTCAGCAACGCGAGGAGCGCACAGTTCAGCAGCGCACCACACCGCCAGGAGCGCGCAGTTCCGCATCGCACCGCATCTCTAGGAGCGCGCAGTTCCGCAGCGCACCCTGGAGCGCGCCGCTCCGCGCCGCTCAGAGTCCAAAGACTTCCTTGCGCAGCCGCACGGCGTGGACCGCGCGTCTCCGCACAGCCTGGAATGCGTATCTGCACAGTCTGAAGGTCACTGATCTGCACTGGGAACACACTACACAGATCTTTTGTTCCTGCAAGCCAAGAAAAACAAAAACAAACACACTGTTCGACCTATTTTGAAGTTTGATTAAGATTCCTCCTTATGCTACTACAATGACTATTTCAGTTATTCTTGATTAAATCAGTACCAAATTTGCTACAATGATTTAGACCCAGTGGGTGATCACGTTATAGTCTCGCGATACACAGGCCACACATAGTAATCAGATTGTAATGTATTCCCTATTCTCACAATATAAGACTGGTGGAAGTACGGCTATAGACTATGCTTGTGTAATAGTGATATCAAAACTATTGAAATTAAAAGTTTTATCAATTGGGACCATGTAGGTACAGTATTTCTTACCCAAATTGCCATTTAACGGAATATCTTTAAACCTAGTAAGTACTCGAAAGTGAAACACCACGGCTATTATATCTGGACGGCATTCTCATTGCTACAACAAGCAAATCCACTTGTGAAGTGGTGTGGGCAGAATCTCCAGTCACCACCACGTGGTAAAACGAGATCCCAACATTTGCGGAGATTACGGAGAAATAAAGGAAACCATAACCCTCAAACAAGGGTTACGAGAGATACGATACCAAATCCTCCTCCATAACGTCAGATCCACCAAAGGATCCCACAGAGGCTCTTCAGTAGTCTCAGTTAACGGAGTTCTGTAACGCTGAATACATTAAGTACTCCCTGCTAGGATCTTCAGTTCCTGCAATCAAAAATATCACAACAGCATCCAACCGTTCACTTCTACCCTGGCCTTTAATCAAGTCTCGCAACAATCTTTGAGCAAGAATTCAGTAGTCATCTTAACATGAGGACAACCTCAAAATTATCGCACGACTCGCTCTTAATCCAATATTTTAAATAGTACAGTGTTGCGATCCGAAACCTTGACGAAGAAAGGCCAGCAGTCCTTCAGACCGAACACTGTGCACCTAGATCATTTTTGTCAACCAAGGCCATGTACAGTCATTGTTTACTACAACAGGTAGTTTTCTCCAAGTCCTTAAGTTTAGGGACGGCTCTGTACCAACAATAACCACAAAATGGTCGTTAATCCATGTCTGCACATGCCTTGTTAAACAAGATCTCAATATTTGTAAAGGTTACCAAGAAATAAAAGAAACCAGAACCCTCAACAAGGGTTATGGGTCATACGATACCAGACTTCCTCTACCGCTGCAGTAAGCATCATATCTGTCGTCACAGATAGCCACACGTGATACGCGATGCAGCAGTTAGCATCAACCGGTACTAGGCAATCGTGTAGTCACGTTGCCCGGGACACCAACTACGACGTATGGTGCGTCGCACGTCGTACGTCGGCAGCACATCTACCGGAACGTTTGCACACCACAGGAACGTTTGAGCACCAACAGGAACGTTTGAACACCAACAGGAACGTTTGAACACTAACAGTTTGGTCGCGGTACACAACAGTTTGATCGCGGTACACACGCAGATCCTTATTCATTTGAAGCCGTAAGCAGATGACGTCAGAAATAAACATGCGATGGCTATGTTTCACACGTGTCCACTTTTATTCACGTTGTAGTCTAGTTCTTATTCAGATATTACTCAGCGCAATTTTTTTTTTTTTTCACGTAAATTGCGGGTAGTCAAATATGTCCATCGTACGATGTATTCCACATAGCGTACATATGTAGTGAGCACAATCTATTTCTGTGGGCATTGATTGTTTATCCCAATTCTGATGTCGGAGACAGCGTCGGCCGATAGGTATACGTAGGCACACATAATAAAAGTCACAAACGAATTATCTGTTCAACTCACTATTTATTGTTCGTTGATCAATTGTTACGTTATCAAATGTTCACAGAGTACAATACCACGTCAGGATTCACTATTAACTTTACTTATTATAACACATTGATAATTGAGACGATTACTTAACCAAACTTCTCAACAATAATCGACTCACCTAGTAACAACCCGAATTAACATAGTAACTGCTTAACTTAGCACTGACCGATATGAAAACCACCATAGTTACTACTTAGTATCGAACTGCACTGAACTGGTTGCTTCATATGATTAGGCACCCTTTTTATACACCCAACTGTCGCTCCCACTACCAGTTTGACATCTCGACTAGTTTTTTTCACGATTATTATTTTATCTTACCCGACGTTATATATTCAGACACCCTCAATGGGATTAATAAAAAGGAATTACCCGACATATACAACTACGTTACCAGGCAGTCATCGCATAATAAATATCAAATTTTAATATGCAGTAATGATGCTATATATGGGCGGTTGGCGGGCACTGACATAGCCCAGCGGATTAGCCAGCTGAAGTGGCAGTGGGCAGGGCACATAGTTCGAAGAACTGCCGGCAGATGGGGCAAAAAGTTCTCGAGTGGAGACCACGTACTGGCAAGCGCAGCGTCGGCTTGTTAAAGGTCGCAGGAACACGCTGGATGCAGGCCGCTTTTGACACGTCCGCCTGAAAATCTTTAGAGGAGGCCTATGTTCAGCAGTGGACTTCATGTAGCTAATGATGATGATGACTTAGTAACAGCACTGCATGGTTGTGCAGTCGCTTGCCACTAAATAACCTTACTGTTCATTATTTAAACAAAATATCAAACCCGCTATCGCTTACTCCACTCGCCACCCACCCCGATGCATTTGTTGAACATCGTGGCTGTTTCTTATAAGCACAGTTGGGTGCGATTCGGTTTGTTTCCCCGCGTCCGTCAGTGACGAAGCGCAGCCGGGGTTTGTGGAACTCTAAATAGAGCTTTTGATGTGGTTAGAAACAGCTGATGGGTTGAAGTTTAAGGGCATTTTTGTGGAAATTCGTATTGTTTTGATGGCCGTGGATGGTGTAAAAGGTCGAAGGTTCAATTTTGGGGTTTAAAATGATGCAATCATAAATTCAATTGAATTTTACCGTGCATCATTATCATCGACAAAATGAATACTTAGAATAGCTAGAATTAAGCAGTAATTTTGAATCAAGTATCTTCGTATCTGAGCTTACTAAAACACCAGTAAATTTTATAAAACAAAATGTCTGTTCATCCACAAAAGAAATGTAATTTTGTTCCTAGAACAAATCATGTTGCCTTGTTTGACAGAACAGTTAGAACTGAACCGAAGCTTTGCTGACATCGCTCAATTTGCTATCGTTTTGTCAAAGGACGAGCAATAAATCCGGAACATCTACAGACCCGATGGATGCTTGTCAGACAAAAATTTACATTTTCCTGTGATGTTTCTAGTATTTACTGTTGCAATTCATATGGTAGTGTTTGTACGATTGCCTCGTGTGCATAAATACCAGCTTTGCATTACAAATGATATAAATATATTGTATGTATACCCAGGAAAAAGTGGACGATAGCCTAGTTGGGAATGGAACGGTCTGCCGAGACAATGTCCGGCGGTTCAAAACCCAAGGCACACACCTCTGATTTTTCGAAGTTATGTGTGTATTGTTTATCAATTATCGTTCGCTTTAACGGTGAAGGAAAACATCGTGAGGAAACCTACATACCTGAGAATTCTCGATAAGAATTTCGAGGGTATGTGAAGTCTGCCAATCCGCACTAGGCCAGCGTGGTGGACTAAGGCCTAACCCCTCTCAGTAGTAGAGGAGGCCCGTGCTCAGCAGTGGGCAGTATTTAATACAGGGCTGGTATTATTATTATTTCTCTTTATTTTCAATTTTCCTTTTTTTACATTTTTATATACATACTAAAAAAAACATTAATACATATTATAAAAATATAAAAAAGTGAATCACCCTCCGATGGCGAGGCTCAAGACCCAAGCCACCGGTGGTCAGGGATTCAAAGTGAGGAATCTCCTCACAATGCGTGCCGTGTCCAGAAGTACTGCTTTCTGCATCTGGCTCTTGGCCCAACGACCAATTGAGAGCCTCTGGAGGTGTTGGTCGAGACTCTTTGGTATCAACCCATGAGCAGAAACGACAATCGGAACAATAATTGTGGAGTCTACCTCCCACATGTCGGTAACCTCGTGAGCCAAATCTAAATATTTAGACATTTTGTCCTTTTCGGCCTTAACAAGGTTATCGTCATGCGGAATAGTGACGTCAACAAGTATTGCCCGGCGCGCCAATCGATCTACTATTACAATATCAGGCTTATTGGCAACAATAGTCCTGTCCGTGATAATAGATCGATCCCAGTACAGCGTTGCATGATCATTTTCGAGAACTGGTTGAGGCACATACTGGTAATATGGCACTTCAAGAGTCACAAGACCATACCGAAGAGCAACTTGCTGGTGTATGATCTTGGCTACTAGGTTGTGTCTATGCAAGTACTCGCCGTTAGCAAGATACGAACAACCGGAAATCACATGCCTGATTGATTCACCGGGACGGTGGCATGCCCGACAGATATCGACCGTACCGTCCTTCATGATGTATTTCCTATAATTGTTCGTTTTCATAACTTCGTCCATAATTGCAAAGACAAAACCCTCAGTTTCCCCAAATAGGTTACCAAAACGTAGCCAAGATACGGATGCAAGCTGGTCTACATCAGGCCCGTGAAGGGCCCGATAAAACCGACCATGTAGTTCCTTGCTCTTCCATATCTCCTCACGTTCCCGAATGCCCATCACCTTAGGTTTTCGCCAGTTCTCATTCGCCAAGGAAAGCGGGGTAAATCCCTTATCCACCATGACTACAACCTTATGCATGCCCACTTCGCTGTGGAGGAAATAATCCCTGAGATTGCATACCTCGCGGTTATGTAAGTCCTTAGCATTAAGTAAGCCTCGGCCCCCACATCTCCGCGGGATGTACAATCTCATCACTGACGATCGTGGGTGATGCATACGATGTGCAGTCAGTAGGGTCCGGACCTTTCGATCCAGGGCGTCCAGTTCGGTCTGAGTCCATCTGAGTATGCCAAAAGAGTACATGAGTACAGGCATAACCCAACCGTTGAAAGCGCGAATCTTGTTTCCACCTGACAAAAAACTGTTAAGTACTTTTGTCAGACGGCCGAAGAAACGTTCCCTGACCGATTGTTTTACGTCGGCACCCATAATACCCAGTGCCTCAGGCATACCCAGATATTTGTAGGTTTCCGTCTCGGAAAGGGATCTAACTCTTATAGTCTCTGAGACTTGTATGTCATCAGAGATCACCACCTCTCCTCGCTTCACATGGATAACCGCACATTTATCTACACCAAACTCCATGTTGATTGAGTTGCTAAATCTTTCAGTTATTTTTAACAACTCAATCAATTCTGTTTGTTTTGATGCAAACAACTTGAGATCATCCATGTAAAGCAAGTGAGATATAGGCTCACTCCCTCTCCGTAGACGGTATCCTAACCCTGAATCCAACAACAGAGTACTGAGAGGATTCAGGGCCATGCAGAACCACAATGGACTCAGACTGTCACCCTGGAATATACCCCGCTTGATTCTAATCGGCTCATCACAATCAGGGGGACTCGTACCACCTGGATATTTTAGGAAAGTGGTCCATTGTCCCATACATGACCCAAGAAAGGTGCATAAATTTGTATCAATCTTATACAAATTCAACACCCTCTTGAGCCAAGTATGGGGCACCGAATCATAGGCTTTCTTATAATCAATCCAGGCAGCCGATAAATTCCTTCGGTTGTGACGAGTCTGTTGGCAAATGGTCATGTCAATGAGAAGGAGCTCCTTTGTACCACGTGACCCAATCTTGCATCCTGTTTGTCCGGGAAAAAGGATATTATTGATTGTGAAATGATTTGCAATTTTCAATCTTAATATAGATGTAAAAAGTTTATAAATGGTTGGAAGGCATGTTATGGGTCTATAGTTTTTCGGGTCCGTGGTACAGCCGGATTTAAAGAGCAGGTGAGTGACACCTGTCGTCATAAATGTTGGAAGCGATCCTCTATCTAGCGCATCCTGGAACTGTGCTGCTAAACGAGCATGCGAACTGAGAAACCATTTCAACCAGAAATTGTGCAGACCATCCGGACCAGGAGACTTCCAATTATGTGTCGGACGGATGGCTGCCAGAACATCCTCTGAGCTAATTGAAATGGTTTCCATAGCCGGTATTGCGTCGCAAGCTCGTTCTACAACACTAAACCAGGGGTCTTCAGTATGGGGGACAGGCGACGACCAGATATTTTTCCAATAATCACGCATATCGTGAGCATCAGGCAGCCGCCCATCCACCACACCATGAGGAGAATCCTCCCAACACCTATAAACTCTCTTTTGATCGCTTTGAAAAGTGCGATTCTGCTGGAATCGTTCCCATCGCCTCCTATAACGGCGAATACGGCTTGCCCACGCATAAACTTTTTGTTTATAGAAGTCTATGCGTTCTGTGACCCATAGCCTGTAGTCCTGGGGTCTTATATTGGTCCCAGAAAAGGCCTGCGCCACAAAACGCATAATCTTCGGTCTGAAATTTCCTCCTTTGAAGGAGATGAGCTTGCCGATGAGAGTTCGGGCCCAGTTGATACGTTTCTCGATCCTATATTGCCATGCAGGCATGGTCGCAACATCTCGATGATCTCATCTCATCAGCTTTATTTTTTTTTTTTTTTTTTTATTTTTTTTTTTTTATTTTTATTTTTATTTTATTTTTTTTTTATTATTATTATTATATATACCCAAGGCACTCAGTGGCGTGCCTAGTGTTTTGGATGAGAGCAAGCCAAAGCAGACCTAAAAAAAATTCGCACCTCCGAAACATATAAAATGTGCAACTATAAGAAAGAAAAGCAAAATCTAAAAATAAAAATGACTACCCGTACCGGGATTCGAACCAGGGCCTCAAAACAATGTTCGAACCGTGTACGCAATACAACTACGCCATCGAGTCAACTAGTTACCTTTTCGAAATTAGGTACTTTTATTTAAAAACGATTTTGACCCATCGCGACTTCTAAACGAAGTTCTTGTAAAGATTAACTATTTACATAGATTTTATCTGTATCAAGTAATTTAAAAAAAAGTAAAAACACTACAATCATCATTATTACTGTCGACGCACAAGTTTTGTTTAGAAATTTTCAAATTTCGTCACAGCTACTGTATCTATTTAATTGGACGAGATAATCAGGTTACAATTCGCTGTTTACCGAAATTATGAAATGAAATGAATGCATTTAACATATGTTTTTGTGAATTGGAATTACTTTTGATAACACTGATTAATTATATCATTTTACTAGCCAGATCTATGTACCTACCTATTCCAAACACTTGTTTTGTTCCAGAAAAATATGAAACACCAACAATACAACTTAATACGTAGTCGGATAACGTATTAGAGCATCCAATAAGACAATAAGTTTTGTTGTATACTGATCTAAATACCTTTTATGATTCTTCAGACACATTTCGCGCCATTCGCCAGCTCGTTAAAAGTTGTTTTTTCCATCATAACCTAACAAATTTAACTTATTCTCGCCGATAAAAACTTTCACTCACTTTAAACTATTAGAAGAAATATATTCACTCATCTTTATTGTGCTTAAAAGTTTAAAATAACTCAAAAACCACTTAATAAACACAAATACTTCACAATGTAGATCGCCGGCACAATCAAAACAAATAACTGATGTTGCCTAGTTGGAATCAAAATTACACCACAAAATTAATGCTAAAATTGTGAGAAAAACTTATCGATAAATAAAATTATAGTACAATACCTTAAATAATTATAATCAGATATGTAATTTTAATTATGTTATCACTAAAATCTTTACATATTCATGATAAATAAAAATACACATTAAAATAAGCAAATTAATGCAACCATATTAGAGGTAATTCGTTTAATTGGCAACCCTGTATTTTATACAGTATCTATGAATGCATTAAGCCTGGATTATTTTCTAGTACTGATTGCTATAGAAACTTACTATAGCTATACGTATGTGGTATCAGTTTATCCATTAGTGTGAATGAGAAAAATATGGCGGCGAAAAGCCAGGTAAAACCCAACGAGAGAGAGAGTGATAAGTATATTTTGTGCGCATCTAGCTGTTTTGTATAAAATATGAAATGAGTGTACGGCGCGGATGTGGTTGTGTGTGTGTAGGTGTAGTGGTGTGTCTTTAGGTGCGCTCGAGGCGAATCGGTTCTGCGAACCGTAACGCGGGAATTTTAAAATTTTAAAGAAAATTATTTCGAAGCGTTTTGTTACCGTAAAATGTTGGTTATTGTTTCATATTCGATTTTGAGTACTTAGGTAAATAATTTTAGGGCAAGCCAGGCTTTTCGGCTTCTATGAAAGGACCGCCACTGAAGGCACTGGAGTAGTGTTATAATGAACTTATGATAAGGGCCCTATCAATATTTGAAAGTGGAAGTATGTGAATTTACTTTGATGTTTGTTGGAAATAAACTTAGAATCCGCTGAATAGATATCATGGACATTAATTTATAAACTGACTGGACTGCCTCGGTGGCGTAGTTGTATTACGGTACGACTGCAAGGCTGAGGTCTTGGGTTCGATCCCCGGGTCGGGCAAAGTGATATTGGATTTTTCTATTGAGTATCAGCCCGGAGTCTGGAATTTGTGCCCTATGTGGCTCTCCCCCTATCACATCATGGGACGGAATACGCTTGGCGAAAAGTGGGTGCACTAGTTGTGCCTCTGCCTACCCCTTCGGGGATAAAAGGCGTGAGCATGCGTATGCGCGTAATTTATAAACGGGTGCAACTTCTGGATTGTTACACTACTTTTGGTGTAGAAAAGTGTTATTATATCACCGCTAGAACTAACGTACGTACTTTAGTTCTAGGAAAGGACTTTCACGAGGGTGGTGTAGGACTTAATGTTGAAAAATTTAATATCAAGTTTCAAAATTTTTCCATAAGGCTGGATCTACCCATCTCGTTTGGATACTTCGCTTTACTTTTATTATCTATAAATAACTTAATCTTCTGTCCGCATAACTCTACCATCAGCGTGATTTCTTCCACAACCCTTTTTCGAAAAATAAACTTGACAATTTGAAATCAGACGCGGCAAGTACTGTCGATACAGCGTGACGTCACGTGTCCCGCGGGCGCCGTGATACTCTCGACGTGACAATAAACATACTTCGTGTATTCTTAGAGAATTTGGTTCTCACTTCAAGGTTTTGTAAGGAACAATTGAACATTTTATTTCTTTTCTTATTGTCTTCTAACCCACTCCTTACAGGGTTTGTATACACAAGACATAGAGAGCATATTTCGTTTTTAATTTACTTATTTCCTTAACCATAAAGGAAAGCTAAACTGGTAGTGGGCAAGGCATAGTTTACTGAAATGACGGCAGATGGGGCAAAGAAGTTCTCAAGTGGAGACCACGTACTGCAAGCGCAACGTTGGGCGTAAACCTAAGGTGGACAAACGACTTGATAGGTCGTAGGAACTCGCTGGATGCAGACCGCTTTTGACGGGTCCGTCTAAAAATCTGTAGAGGAGGCCTATGTTCAGCAGTGGACTTCATAAGGTTGATGAAGATGATGTTAACCAAAATTTAAGTATGATTTGGTTTTGATAAGCAAATATACCCTGATAAGAACAGTAGAGGTATAGGAGTCCTACACCTTTTCCCCTTTGTCCTATAATAGGTCAAATTTGGCTATTTTGAGACGAAAATACGTAAAATGTGATTATCATAGTACGTGCATTGAATATCCTAGCTTACAGGATCTGTAGTAGCAATCAAGAGGATAGTTTCCTTAAATCGGCGTCCTTCAAGCCAAGCGTGAAGAAGCAATTCGGCAAGCCGGCATAACTGTGGCGACCGTCGGGGATGTATTTATCTCTTGCCGGTCGCCTTTTTTTTACTCTACTTAACAATAGTTGCTGTGAAGTTTCCGTGCCGTAAAATATCTATACCTGAGACTACAGCTCTGCAACCCCGTTCGCGGTGCTAGCGTGAGCTTACATGACTAATGGCTATAGACTAAGTTCTACGTGAACAAAGCCATTGTATGATAATCACATATTGTACCGTTAATTGTGTCGTTATTACGCCCATTTACACAATAATAGGAGGGAAGCCCGCGAATTAAAAAAAAATAGGAATGTATGACAAAAGATGTCAGTATGTCTGAAATATTTTTTCTTCAAAAATCAATTTCTTGGAAATTATAAGACACAAGGCGTTTTCTCTGAAATGCTAAGCACTAGCAATTCTGAAATTTTTCAATATATTTCATATAGCAACCAACAGACGAAATTATTAAATATTGCAGATAGATCGTGAATACAAACCAAAGAATATGTAAGATTACGTGCGCGGTACGACATCGCTCTAAGGTCCTTGGTCGGGCAGTAATATTGGGTTTTTCTTCAGTATCAGCCCGGAGTCTGGAGTTGTGCCTGATATAGCTAAAAACTCACCCCCTATCACGTCATGGGATGGAACACACATGGCAAAATGCCTAAGTTGCACCTCTGCCTACCCCATCGGAGATGAAGGCTTGATGTGTGAATATATGGGCACTGCGTTCAAACTTTATTATGGTTCGTCAATTTTTGTGATGAAGCCGCAGACAGTTGCATGGGCTGTATTTTTATTAACTTTTGTAAAATATTTACGCGAAGCCGCGATTTAAACTAGTGCTTAAAATACAGTGGTTGTAGCAATCCGTCCGAACCCTGATGTCAGCGATTATTCTAATTGCCGCAGGGCTAACCCAGCTATTTTCTACTCTGCGGTCTCGCGACCCTAGTACTTGAAGGTCCTTCGATCGACATGTTGCGTTCAAATTCTAACTCAACATACAAATACAAATACAGTTGTTTAGTTTAATGACTTTCAAGGGATGTAGAAATAATATAATTTGTAGTTGTGATTAAGACATTATAAGGTACAAGATCAGACACTTTATCTGGTCCTCCACTTACCATAAGGCGCAGTGGAGTCACATTACTGAGACTGTATATAAAAAAAAACCCACACACAACAAGCTTTTGCTGGGATGGAAGTTTTGGTACAAATAATCTATACTAATATTATAAAGAGTTTGTTTGTTTGAACGCGCTAATCTCAGGAACTACTGGACCGATTTTGAAAATTCTTTCACTAATAGGAAGCTACATTACTGCTGAGTGCTATAGGCTACTTTTTATCCCGGAAAATCTTTTCAACGCGGGCGGAGCCGCGCGCAAAAGCTATTCAAGCATAAAATAGTAATATTATAAGATGATATTATTAATTTAATCCTATTATATTATATAATTATATTATAATTATTATAATTATAATAATATTATAAACGCAAAAGTTTGTAAATATGGATGTCTGGATGTATGGATGTTTGTTACTGTTACACGCAAAAACTACTGAACGGATTTCAATGAAATTTGGCGCACGGGTAGATTATGTCCTGGATTAACACATAGGCTACTTTTTATCCCGGGAAAATATAAAGCGGGACTTTTATCCCGGGAAAACTCATTCACGCGGGCGGAGCCGCGGGCAAAAGCTAGTCTACAATATATTCTGCTATATAACGAATTACATCTATATCTGTTCAACTATATTATATATATTGTCTTCAACTAACTATAACCTGGGATTTGAACCTAGGACCTCTCGATGCGTAGCCCACATGACATATCAAGGCGACTATGAAAAGTAAAAGTAGTGCAGGGGCCGGAGACGATGCCTTTCTACAACTATTATTAACGCTTATAAAAAACAAAAAACATAATATTATGGGAATGGCGTATCATAACGCTGAAGTCTCAGGGCCGTATTAATAGATTCATCTCAGTTTCGCTCTCAAGTGCGATATCAGCTGAGACGCTGTCAAACTAAGGTCAGCATCTTAAGCCGCTATTTAATAAACCCACATTAACAGCAGCTCAAGTGACAATATGTGAAGGATTTTGACAGCTGAGCAGTGGCGAAGCGTCCATATAACCCGATTCCTACCGGCTTCCCTTTTAAGTTTTGGGTACTTCACAATACATTAGTTAGTAAATTATAAATTTAGAAAATACTAAGCTAGGAACAATAATAATAGTTACAACTAACATTAATGATCACTTAATAATGACATCTATCGGCCATCTGCCTGTTGTTTGTTAACATAATCGATATCGATGTGTTATATTAATAAACAATGTTTAAGTAACGTTAGATGGCGCGCCTTGTATTTTTTTTCCTAGAAATTCCGTTACCAATATAAAATTGTGGAGCCACGGGCGCGAGGTAACCCGCTGGCCACCGGGTTCATGTCGTAGTATGTTATTGGACATAGGTGGCAGCACTTTCTAAGACTTTCTATGACTTGCTATCTCTCTCTGTTCGTCAGAATCGCGCCAAAGATATGGGCAAAGGGAACCCGAGCCTGCTCGGCTTCACGTTAACCGACTATGTATTGTTGTCACTTTTTACGTCATAATTTATTATGATACCGATTTACGATGTCTGTGAATTGTCAAATTCAATTTATTTATTGACAGTTATGTGTTGTTTAGAAGTTGTTTTTTAATTAGTAAATAAATACAAATTAATGTAGTGCATTGTTATGGAAATTACTGTTTGTGATTAGTGTAGCGTCTCCTTTCACGTAAGTATATTATTTGTTTGTAAATCTGATTAGTTTTTAATTTCAGACATGAAATGTTTGTTAGAAGGAAATAATAGTTATATTTTATGAATTTAAAGGGCACGCCGATACCAAGTTAAACTTTACGAATAACGTTGATTATTTATATAGATAATATGAGGTATTTATGAACACATTAACTGCTGGTCTGTTTGACGAATAACATATATTTTGTTAGTAGAAATTACATTTACTTAGAAAGTTATAACAAATTAATAAACAAATGTAGGTATTAGATATCGTGATTATATTTCTAATACATATGCTGTTCTTGTAACAATTTAGATTGTTGAATTAGAATTAAGACTAATCCACTGTCGAAGTTTTAGTTTTCCGTTAAATAGACCTATACCGTGAATACCGTGCGATATGTTAACTGAGGCAAAAATAGGTTGCCTCGGGTTCCCTTTTGAAAAATTTCACCCTTCGCCACTGCAGCTGAGTTTTGTTTATTAAACAGCGCCGACGCAGCTAAGAACAAGCACTGAAGTGTCAGCTTAAGCTTGGTATATTAAATAGTTGAATACATTAAATGTCTATTTGAGACTTTACTCAAACGTGAGATTGATTTATATATAGCGCCCTAGGTCCTTATAAGATACAAGTTTTTGCCCGCGGCTCCGCCCGCGTGAATGAGTTTTCCTAGCCTGTGTTAATCCAGGACATAATCTACCCGTGTGCCAAATTTCATCAAAATCCGTTCAGTAATTTTTGCGTGAAAGAGTAACAAACATCCATACATCCATACTTACAAACTTTCGCGTTTATAATATTAGTAGGATATAATTTCCATACATGTTTTTGTTTTCTATAAGCATTAACGATTAGGCGTCTTGTCTACGGCCCCTGAAATATTCATTCAGCCAATTGACTCCAGCTTGCGGGTTGGGGAAACATTTCAGTTTTCCGGTACTAATACGTTCCGGTCTTACGGCCAAGAGCTTCGTGGTGCCTCTAGCCGTACGCATTTTATTTCATGTCTAAAGAGTTTTATAGCAAGAAATTTTTAGATACACTTTGTTTGAATATGAATGAACAGATATTAGGGTAGGCTTACCCCCTATTACATAGCTGGCAAAATTTGTATATATGTCTGCCTAACCCTACAATGGAAGGTTTGATGCCATGTATATTTGTTGAAAGTCTAAATGTGCACTAAATCTAGGCACAATTTTTACACCTACATTTCACCAAACTTTTGAACCAAGATGTGGTAGAGGGCGAACCAATCGCCATATCGTAAAATATATCATTATGAATGTTGCCTATTATTTTCAACGGTGATAATAATACTACGCTACAGTCTCAATTATTTCGTCTAGCTGCACAAACATAAGTACTTATAGATTGTTTATTTGTTACGTGAATCGAACTTTGATGAATGTGCCATACGAATTAGCAGGATTACCAGCGTTACTGACTTAAACAGTAGCTCTGTTGGTAGGATATATTTTGGTTTCGCCCAGATAGCGACCATAGTGACCCACGTAAGTATGTCGCTTTCTGGAATCAGCCTGTGTGGCTCAAACAGGCCGGCATAATTGTGTCGATTGGTGAGCGGTAACCTTCCGTCAGTCGGCACTCTATCTGGACCCTCGCCGCTTATCATCAGGTGCAGAGCGATGACTTGCTGAACGATAACTTCATTGGCTAATCCACCCTTCAAATCACAAACACCGCACTCTTACATGACGGTTGAAATTAACAAATCCGTGATACCTACCTGCACTCATAGAAACCTTTCATATAGTTTTAAGGCTTGAACATAAGCTGTAAGCTAGACATTTTTAGAAACAGAATATGGAATAGTTTTTGAATTTTTTTGGATATGTGACTATTTGTTAGAAACAAACACCTGAACGGATTTTAATAAAATTTGGCACACGAAAAAAGGTCACAGCGGGATTTTCATATCGAAAAAGGATTTCCATGCGAGTGAAGCTGCGAGAAATAACTAGTAATAATCATAATAGATTTAACGCAGATTTTTTTTTGAAAAAAGAATTATTCATATCGTCTTAATATCAATTCATTCGCCACAGTAGGCCAGACTGGCCTTTGTAACGAGTTTTAGAAAATTTATACGTTCAATATTCCATATTTTCTGAGAACCAGACTTCAGTAGACACCATTATGTGTGTGTGCTACATTCCATCCACTTTTATTAGTAAGATTTAGTTTTTGTGACGAATTAGATTAATTATTTATTATCATAAATCTAGGCAAAAATATTTTAAATGGTAACTACTCTCTAGATATATATAGAATAAAGAGGCAAGTTTTACTAGGGTCGTACTACGACTGTGTTACATAAACGTGAAGTTATAGATTGCTTCACCACACCCCATCCATCTCTAATGCTTATTTTTTAACCCACGATGCAAAAAGATGGGCGTTATAAGTATGAGGTGTGTTTGTGGCATCGTAGCTCCCAAACGAATGGATCGATTGTGATGCGGTTTTTTAGCGTTGCACTGCGCTCGTCTGACACACTAAGTATCATGTTACCCAGTTCTTCAAAGAGGATAGAACACGACACAATAACGCTTGCACAATGCTTGGCGCCAGAAATAGACATTACGGTGGTACCCTCAAGCCGCGCGAAAAATGGCGCCTCCATGTTTCCTCTGATATAGTGGATGTTTAAGGGCTATAGGTACAGGTCTTACATAGTACCCTAATGGAGACGGTTTATTCATGCTGCTGACAGTATGTCTATAACATGACTGCCTCGGTGGCGTAGTTGTATTGCGTACGCGTTACGAGTACAATTTGCGCGCTGAGGTCCTGGGTTCGAATCCTGGGTCGGGCCAAAAACATTGTGACTGGGTTTTTCCATCTTAAAAATTACTCAGTCGCAGCTCGGAGTCAGGAAGTTGGCGGTGTGATACCCCCGTGCCTCGGAAAGCACGTAAAGCCGTTGGTCCTGCGCCTGATCTCTCTCTGGTCATGTCGGATTGCCGTCTCACCGGACTATGAGAGTAAAGGAATAGCGAGTGCACCCTGTGTATTGCGCACACACTTGTGCACTATAATATCTCCTGCGTATCTGGCTGATCTCTGTTGAGATTGGCCGCCGTGGCCGAAATCGGCTAGAAAGGGTATTTTATTTATATTTATTTATTAACATGACTGTTCCGTGATAAAGAAATAAAATGTACCCCAGACGACCCAACAGTTCGCATCGCATATAAAATTTTCTCTACAATAAAGTCACTATTCTGAGAGCATTCTCGGGAATCTGTCGGAAACCTATCAGTGAAGCCTTTGTTATTGTAGAGCTGTTCTTTATTATGCCGTACTTAATTGCATGTACGTTTTATGGAGTCAGAGATGTACAAGAATGATCGATAAAAGTATTTCAATGCTTTTTGAATTTTCCATTTCAAATGAAAACACAAAATACCTACTTTTTCATCTTTCAATTTCAACACTTAATACAAAATAGGTATGTTCAAAATACGTATATCAAATTAAATGTTTTTTTTAAACTAATTAACAGTTTTCTCCTGATTAACTGATGATTAATTAACGGTTTTTTTAAACGTCATGATACGTTATTGAATTGTGTACATATTTAAACAGAGTGAATTTTTTATATGAACCTGGATGACCAATTCTGAAACTATAGCGAGCTAGCTTTTTTTTGCTCGTGGCATCGGCCGCGTAGAAATCGGATTATGAATGCACAACCGATTTTCATTTATTTTGTATCGAGTTTGATGGCAAAATAAAACTTGGAGGGGGTGAAGTAGGGGATGAAAGTTTGCACGGGAAACCAATCATTTCTCAAGTGAGGGATATATCCCTGTTTATAAACAATATTATTCTAATCTATACCATGATATGAAATAAAAAAAATCCTGCGTTTTCGACCGATCAGTTATAATAGGGGATTACATTTTTTTATTACTTATATTCTTTGTATACATATTTATGCAATTACAGTCTATCTATACCAATTACTAACTGCTGTCAGAGTTTTCCATATTTGTGAGAAATAAATATTTTATCGTATAATGTATGTAGGTATATGTAGGTAGGGTCAGCAACAAATGCAAAAGGAAGGGTGTATAATATAATATAATGAAAAAACCCGCCTATGTAAGGAGAAACAACAACCATATACCAAATATAAACTGGTTATTTCAGAATGAATATGCGTAGATCTTTGTATTTGAGTGGCAAAAAACATTCATGGTACAATTATTTTTTTTTTTTTTCCATCGTATAAAATTGATCTATAGCCTAATGGACTGCCGGGACGGCCGCGGATCCCAGCCCCAAGGCATGCAGCGCTATTCGAAATTATGTGTGAATTCATTTGAAAAATTGTACATGTATTACAGTACAGCTGCAATGCTGAGGTGTCGGGTTCGATCCCCGGGTCGTGTAAAGTGATATTGGATTTTTCTATTAAGTATCAACCCGGAGTCTGGAATTTGTGTCCGATATGGCGATAGGCTCGCCCTCTATCACATCATGGGACGGAATACGCAATGCGAAAAGTAGATGCATTTGTTGCGCCTCTGCCTACCCCTTCGGGTATAAAAGGCGTGAGTGTGTGTGTGTCATTTTAAAAAGTGAGCGATGGTCCAATGACAGTAGGAAGTAATTCGAGGGTTCGATTACGCGGAAAATACTTCTAATTTGAAATTACAAATGTTATTAATAATTATTATCATTTAATTGGGAAATTAAAATGGTCATAATAAGCCTGCATGTCTTAGAGTTCGTAATAAGTATAAAATATAAAGTCTGTCAACCCACAGCAAGCCCAAATCAAGAATAGCGACCGAAATCCTTTTATCCCTCTCTCAAGTGGAGTGGGGTAAAGAGAGCGAGCTTCACTATTTGATATTTGAAGCCAGGATTTTGACAGACGTCATCTATCCTTTACTGTCACAACGTGTCAGTATCAGAAGTCTCGTCTGTTAGACACGAATAGCTTATATCTGTTATATCCAGATGTTAGAATGTTTATAGAAGTCGTTACAAATTCAGTGTGTTGCAGTTAGTTCCAAGAGTAATAAAGTATCATGATGCAACAATACACCACAATTAAATGCTGTTGTTTAATTTAACTAAGTGAAAATTCGGAGAAAGGAAATTTACAAAGAGATGAGTCATAAGACCGATAGATTGATATTTCGTTCACAAAAGTCTTTTTTTTTTTTAATAGCATAGAATGACGAGACGAGCATGCCATTCGCCTGATGGTAAGCGATACGACCACCCATAAACAGTAGCAACACCATCCAGCAATTTGACTTACAAAGTACTGTGTGGCATTCCACTGCGCTCGTCATCCTGAGACATAAGATGTTAAGTCTCATTATGTCCAGTAGTTATACTGGCTACAATGTCCTTCAAACCGAAACACAACAGTGCATGCACTGTTGCTTGGCGGTAGAAATAGACATTGCGGTGGTACCCACCCAGACGGCCTCTTACATAATGAGAGACCTACCACCAGTAAAGTCTCCGTAATTTTGTTGCAGTGAAAGGCTTCAGAGTACAAAATGACAATGAAACGCGTGGGTTTTGCATCACTGGATAATTAATATTTATATATTATATAATATCGATAATAAGGGCTATATTTCAACGTATGTACGTAGTGTACTACATTATACAATGATTTATATATTATATTTTGTTTATTCAACGCAATGACTGGTAGATAAAACAGCTTATTGAAAACTGCGTCTGTCTTTGATTAGTAGCAAAACTATGAATATTTTGTAATTGCAAACCTCTACATCTCCCTATACTGCGCTCGTCAAATTAAGACTTTAATGCTCAGTAGCTATAAAATGTCCTCCACATCCACAGTCACAGAAATGCACCATCTAGTGGATTCAGACAGGTTCTCAGTCTTTGAATGTATCCATGCTCACCCCGGTACTCGAATTGTCGGAACGAGTAATGTCGTGTATTTTTACATTTTAGTGAAATCGTGTTGGGATGGTTAAATAATTCATAAAGTAACCTCTGACAAACTTCTTATCACATTCACATTTTCTTATTTATTTTTGTTTTGTCTTTCATACATACAGACATACTCATGCCCTTTATCCCCGAAAGGGTAGGCAGAGGCGCAACTAGTGCTCCCACTTTTTGCTGTGTGTATTCCATATTTACGTCGGGAGTAAAAATTAACCAACTTAATCGCGAAACAATTCGTATAGTAGTTTTATTTCAATCAAGAACATAAACACATACATTTCACCGTGAATTGTGCGAAACGCTTGGGAGAGGCAATATTCGTAATTCCAAAGTTATGAAAATCTAGTTAGAATCGAAATAATAATAAGAAATAACGAAATTTAATTTTAAATATTTTAAAAGCTATAAAAGTAAAGTGAAGTTATGCATATTACTGAGCTCTTCACATTTAATAAGTATTCCGTTAGAAGTTATTAAATATTCATGGAAAATAAATATTTTTTTGAGAGTATGATGGACTTTAAAAGCTATTTTTTATATAAAGGACTTGTTATTTTCTAGCTTGGTATCCTTAAGTTCAACCAACAAATGACGTCAATGAAGTTCATGATGGAGAAAAATACGACAAGAAAAGGCAAATGAACATCTTAGTACCGAAGACACTAAGCAAGTTCAGCAAAAAGGAAAGGTTTTGCATTGGTTTCTTGATTAATATGTGAAGAAACGGCACAAAAAACTTATTCAGAGAATTAAATCAGACTGAGGGAGTGATTTATGTTGCTAAAAGGTACGCGTATTGGACCTTAGGTACGGTATTTTAGTAGAGGAGATTCTTTATATTTTGAAGGTTATGCTGTAGTTGTTGATCGACGATAGTCTAGTTGGAACCGGAACGGTCCGCCGAGACAATGTCCGGAGGTTCAAAACCCACGGCCCACACCTCTGACTTTTCGAAGTTACGTGTGTATTGTTTATCCATTATCGTTCGCTTTAACGGTGAAAGAAAACATCGTGAGGTATAACATTCATACCTAAGATTTCTCTATTAGAATTTTAATGGTATGAGAAGTTTGCCAACCTGCACTAGGGCAGTGCGATGGTCTAAGACCTAATTCTCAGTAGTTTAGTAGGCAAGTCCAGCATTGGCTCAGTATATAAAAGGTTACTATTATATTGTTAGGATTAATTATACCATCAACCGCATGACATAAATTTCCTAATGTAATTACAATTGTACGAACATTATGTCCGTATTTCACGTACATTAAGTGTTCCCAAAGAGGTAATGGCTTCGTGGTCGTGTTTACTAATAGTTTATTGGCAACGCTATAATTAATTGACGCGTGGATGAATTCATTCACACATTGACGGCTTTTGGAGATAAATTGTTTCAGAAATAGGATGTTGTTCTTACATAAACTGTTAGACGATCAAGTACCTCAGTTAATGTTTAGTGGGTTCCAGTGTCCACAAGTATCATACGAAACAGCATGCTGCATTTTTTAAAATACTAGCACGACAATGTCACTGCCCGTCACCTGATGGTAAGCGCGATGCCGTCCAGATAGAGTCTCGAATAGCAACAGACATTTATCGCATGCCATTCGATACAATCATGCCGGCCTACTGAGCTGCTTCTTCCCGCTACGGCGGAAGGACCCAGGATTTATCATTGGTTTCCTAAAAGACATTGGCACCTCGTCGAATTGGCTCGGCATCCCTGAATATCAGCAAAACAATTACTTCCCAAACGATTGTTAAAAGACAAAGAACACTCGCCATCAAATCATAGTTGCTACAAAAATACAGGAAATATAATCAAAAATGACTCCATCAATTGTAAAGAAAGAGTAGTTACTGTGACACAGTCCCATTCTGTTTGCTTGTTACCGTTAGTTAATCCCAAATCGGATTGAATCGTAACAACGGTATTGCTTTCCCTGCCATCAGGAATTTCAATTCGTATTGGGACAATGCTGGTTTCACTTGAATTAATCTAGGTTACATACATTGTTCCCTGTGTTTTGTCTATATGAGAGCCCAGTTAAATGCTTTTTTTATCTAGGACTAACTGACTGAAAAATTACTTTATTATTACCATTATTACATACTATTATTTTGTCGTTCAAGAGACATCGCGTGCTTTGAGGGTTTTAAAAAATGTCTACTACTATTTATGTAGGCATTCTGTAAGACAAATATAACGATGGATGAACCGGTTTATTCGAGCTGTAGACAAATAGTTTTACAGTGTTCCTCAATCACTGACTATAACACTTACATACTTTCAATAATATGCGATTAAGTTAGAAGTCTCTGTCAATTTAAATTAATTGTATGAAAAGAAAATTACAGTGGTGTCATTGTGTACATTGCTATTTGCTTACTTTCTGTTATAAAATCATGTCTAGGCCAACAATTAGTGTATGTTAATCTGGCCTTCATAAAGGTCGACGAACTGCTGTCATATTATGAAATTTAAAAAGGTGTTTCTTCAAAGTGAATTGAGTTGAGACTCAGTAAGCCCTTATAATATTTTAGACGTGAATATTTAAGTCTCAGACATAGCGTTAATTAAAACGCTTGCTTTACATTTTGTATTAAAAGCACATCTAATATGAATGAAGAGAGCAAACTAATACAAGGTAATTTTCTCGTATGCGAGCAAGGTACTTCTACTGGTAAACAGAAGTGCACAAGGTATTTTATTCCGTTTTCAATGGCAATAAAACCAGTCGGCAGATGCATTGTGAGATAGGTTCAATATCTGTAATTGGTATTCATAGTTCAAGGAAACAAGAAAAATTGTCGGTACTACATTCTCTAATAGGGTAGTATCTTATGTACTATTTCGTACATTATTCTGTATGTAATAGAAAATGAACAAAAAGAAATTCTTCTGTGAAATCAGCATCGAAATTGGTTGAAAAATATAGCAGTATGAATAGCAATATGAATAAGATTTGAAATATTGTGAGCAAAAGTGGGGGCGTGGTGAGAATATTGCGCTATCTCTTTTTCACGCACGCAGCGTTATGGCCGGTGACATTCGGTGACGTCATAATCGGATATTACTGTTTTCATTGACAATTACCCCTTTAAAAAAAGTAGTCAACCCTATTCCACCGTTTACCCTGAAGTTATAAGCCGTGTAAAATGACTAAAACTTTCGTCCTGTAAATTAATATTATTTCTCAAAAATAATTTTCAAAACCAGTACCATGATCCTCATGGCTGATGATCATAATGTACCAAGTAACGTCTTTATACCATTTACATATTATGTGGTGTATTTGTCAATTACGTAAATAGTTGATTCGGGCAACCGTCCATAGAGACAATTGATTACCAGAAAACATCCCAACTATGTTTAGTAAAATATTACCACCCATATCGTAAAGACACTTAATCAAGTTTAAATGACCTTTATATGTGACATTGTCCTCTAACCGCTATGTTTATTCATTATGCAATTAAACTAATTTATTGTTAAAGTTATAAGCGGTAGGCTGACGTAGAACATAATGCCGAAATGGAAGCCGCGAATTTGAACCCATCCTAAAATATTAAATGGATTCATTGTTAATTAAAGTATCGCTTGTTTCTGATTCCATTAAGGCTAACTGGGAGTTAATAGAGAATTACTTCTCTCACTAAAGGAGATTGTCAGCAAAACAGCAGTAGAAGCTTTTATTTTTTGTTAATATTATGTCTTTATATGTAATCGAGCCATATTGTCGTTCTTTGTCTTTACATCCTTACATATTATAAAACTGACTGACTGCCTCAGTGGCGTAGTTGTATTACTGTACGACTGCAATGCTGAGGGGTCTCGGGTTCGATACCCGGGTCGGGCATAGTGATATTGGATTTTTCTAATCAGTATCAGCTCGGAATCTGCATTTTGTGCCCGATATGGCGATAGGCTCACCCCCTATCACATCATGGGACGGAATACGCACGGCAAAAAGTGGGTGCACTAGTTGCGACTCTGCCTACCCCTCAGGGGATAAAAGGCGTGAGTATGCGTATGCGTATGCGTATATTATGAAACAAAGTCCCCCACCACGCCTGTCTGTCTGAACGCAATACACTCAAAAAATACCGAATGGATTTCGATGAAATTTGGTCCATATCTCCATAGATAGTTTGATACGCTGGGAAGGCTATTTTTAACCCGGAAAAACTCTATCACACTGGTGAAGCCGCTAGCAAAAGCTACTATGGTATAAATGAGCTGGCTCAAAGATTTCGTCCCACTGCAAGAAGTAATAACATAGAATCTGTAAGGAATCCTCACCAAAGTCAGTTTTCGTCCTCAGTCTTCGGCATATTACTTTTAATTAGCTTAATATTATGAGTTAATTATCAAGTCCCCTAAATGCTCAGCTGCTCCCCGAGGCAATTCTTGTGTGCTGGGTCTTCACACCCAATACACGCTCATGCGCGGGGGGACATTAGTCGCGGGCCGAGGCACACAGTCAGTGTGTATACCTCTTGGTTGTAAATCACATTGAGGCCTAAGAAGGGCCCGCGAACATTTCCTGGCACCCTCTCTTTCCACGCATCCTGGGAACCTTCCTCCCTTCCCCCACCTTCGCTTCTATATTCCTCTCCCACGTCCCCCCCGGGCCCCTGCAGTCGTTAAGCCGGGGGACTCCAATATCCCATTCGCAGGTTTCCCTCGGTGTCGACTGCAGGATCGCCTGCATAAAAAAAAAAATGCTCAGCTACAGACTTTCCTAAAAAAATAGAAACATACCTCGTCGTTCCCTCCGTCCGTGTGTATCGCGAATGTTTTAGGCAAAGTTTACCGGTTTAGTAAAGTTTCGTGATATTTGCATGAGCTTTGTGCCAAGAATTTTAAAGAGCAACTTGTTCGACACAGTTTTGGTCTGTATGTCCAGCAAATGTAACTACGCGGGAGTTACCAAAGTTGATGTTAAGGTTCGATGTTTAATTTCCAATATGTTTTCGATGGTCTAGAATGTTCGCCTTGTAGTTTAGTCTTTTTATTATAGCACTAGATATTACTCCATCTTCGCTCGCGTGAAAAGCTTTTCCCGCTACAAAAGTCTCTAAAACACAGTATAACGCTAGCGCCATCTACTTAATGAATCAGATTAAAAATATCCATTATTTCCAATGGGAGCAAATTACCGGGATACAAAGTAGCCAATATTTTAATGTACGATGTGGTCTACTCGTGTGCTGAATTTCATTTAAATTCGTTTAATTGTTTCTGTGTTTACTTCTAACAAACATACAAACGTCCAAACATTTCACAAACTTTCGCATTTATAATATTAGTAAGATATGCGCATTAGTCATATGGTATTAAGTGATTTCTAGATTCCATAAACAAGTAAAAACCTGAATACTTATCGATACTATAGGTAGTCACAAAGAAATAGGGGATAAGAAGTGAATTAGGTATTTGGATAGTCAGAAATCACATTCAACATACGGAACGCAATACCAAGATGTAGTTTCTCGATGGTTTTATGAATGACGGTGCACCTCCTGATGAATGATGATTTAGATAAATATTGTTACAGCAGCTTCACTACTTTTACAAATTGATGGTTGGATGATGTTACATTGACAGTAGTTTTTATTGTAGCCAGCCGCTTATGGTACAATTTTCACTAAGCAGCCGAAACTCCCTATCATCTGCAAGCAACTATGCATTATTTGATGCAAATATTTATCGTTTCAGATTTTTATGTATAGTAAATCGACATGAGCGAAGTCCATAAATCTATCAGTCTAGACTTGTGTAACATTGTTTATAGCTTGTCTAGGTTGGGGGTCTGGTACTTGAAAGTCGCAGTAGATACTTACATTATCTATTTCTGCGCAGTATTTTTAAGGATGTTCTAGTCTTTGCAGTTATGTAATATTACTTTTATCAGGGTTGTGTTACTTTTGATTATGGGCATAGAACTTCAGCAGAAACTGCTTGTGTTTACATTTACAAATTATAGACAAGATGATTAAGCCGGTCGTCTAAAAGCGAGTGGCCACGCTGCGGTCATCCTAATACAATTAAATATAGTCTCATTATGAGCACACCATATGGACACAAAAAGAAAGCCAAAGTATTTTACCTCTCGGTCAGGAGAGATTTACAAAACAAAAACAAACACATTTCACGCCCGTATTCCCGACGGAGTAGGCAGAGGTACAACCATAGCACCTACTTTTCGTCCCAGAACGTGATAGGGGGTGTGCCTATCGCCATTTATGGGGCTCAAATTTCAGACTCTGGTCTAAAACTAAGCAGAAAAAAAAACATCATTTCCCGACCCGGTTTCCGAATCTGGGTCCCCAGAACGGTGTCGTGCCGCGCAATACAACTACGCCGTCGAGGCAGGGAGATTTACCACCGAATTAACAAGGTAGTCTTGTAGTTCAAAATATCCGAAATATTCAATAGGTACCTAAGTTCAATAGCTTGTTAGTCAATGCGATTTTTATAAAGTTTCGACCCCGTGGCTAATTAATTGTATTATTGTAGTGGGATGTATTGATCGTGCACTGATTACTCCGCGTTTATCTTCATACAAACGTCGGTGGAATTAGAGTTCTAGAAATTTCTGTAATTAGGATGCTGATAAATTTTGAAAACTTGCGAAATGGCTAATTGGGTTTGGACTAGCATTTTGGCGATTGATGAGATGCAACGGATTGGTTGACCCATATTTCAATCACATCACCAGGTCCAGTTCAGTCACTTCGGTAGAAAGAAATGGTTTAAGCAGACATGTGGTGAATCTCACATAAATCTGATTATGGATGGATTACCATTTGTGTCGCCAAGTTGGCAATTGTTCTTATTGTTAATTTGAGGCGAATCATTGTATTTAGTGTTTAATGCTTCTCATGGCTAGGGTACCAAGCGTAGTGGAAGTAATTATTATTCCATATTTCTGGTAAATTAATTATTTAAAAAACGTTGTTTCAAAGCCAATTATTCCTGCGTCAAATAGGCAGTCTAATTCACCAATGACAGTGTCCGTAACAAGAACTCCGTAATGCTGACCAACAGGATCAACAATTTCATTGTAAATAGCTTGATAGCCGATTGAACACGACATTTGATAAACGAGTCACGTCAGATTTCCTATTCCTTGAACCCGATACAAATTCTAATTATTAAAATTAAATGAATTTGAAGTGTTATAAAAGTTTTTTTTTTAAGGCCATGTAATAACCGAAACACGCTAGTTATTTTTTTATTTTATTATTAAACCCTTTCAGGCACTACGCTTGTCTGTTGAAAAATAATGCCTATTTTTTAAGAAATAATCATGGAATACTATTTATTTGAGGCGTTCCCGTTTGTATCTAAAAAAATCAAAGACTAATAAAATATTTTTTATTAGTAGCTATATTGAACAATAGATAATTAACAAAATATTATAAATCATTGTTCTACAAGTTAGTTGCAAACTTAGTTTTTACGTTAAATGCTTTCCAAAAGGAGGTTTTGTTAAGAAATTTACAACACTAGACGTCACAATCCCGCGTTTGATAACTCAAGACGTAACTTAATTCGGAATTCCCGTCCAAGCAATTAAAGTAAGATTTTGGGGTCAGGTTTGTAATGTTAACAGGCTGTACATAGCCACTAGGGATGTTCCAACAGCTTCATTGATTATTAAACTAGCCGATTAGTCGATAAATTTACCAAGTAACGTTAGTTAACAGGATAATAGAGTTGTTGCAAGTGCAATATTGTGTAACTATTGGGAATCAATTTGTAAAGGTAATTTCTTTCGGGAATTGCGTATTAAATATAAGAATGATACAAATCCATACATGCGTACTACCTTTTTTTTTTTTTTTTTTTTTTTGGTTTCGCGGAGAAAGTGCGTTACCACTACCGCCCGGCCTTCGTGGGGGGCGACCGAGCGGTTATGTTGGGTTCACCGTGCCTTACGACCCGGCGTTGAGCCGCCCGGAGAGATGGAAAACGTCGGGCGACCGCCAGGCCGAGTCCCTAACCTATGTACAACGCACGGCATACCAACTAAAACTCCGCGGTGGCCATCTTCGGCGCATTAGGGACGGCTGCGGGCTTCCTCTGACTAATGTCTAAGTTTTCGTCCGCAACCGCCCCTGCGCGGTGCCGCCTGGTGCGGCCCGTCTCCTGTTGTGGGGGGGGCTCAGAAGCCCCCGCGCACTGAAGGACGCTCTCAGCGTCTACGGCAGCGTGAGGCCTACCTGCCACGCTGCCGTCCATCACGGGGGTCGCAACAATGTGCTAAAAGAAACACAAAACAAAGACGGACGGCCCCCTGCCGCCCGCCCGCGACCCCCGGTGGCCCCTATAAGTCGCCTCTTACGACAGGCAGGGGATACCGTGGTGGAATTCTCCAAACGCCCCCAATCCACAGGGCGGAAGACGCCGGTCAGTCGTCCACCCGGCGCCTCCTACGTCTCGTCTGGCGGCGGGAGGGATCTCCGCGCCTCCGATCCCTCTCGGCACTCTCCTTCCGCGAGAGAACCACCTCACAGAAGTGTGCCACCGCACGCCAGGACCTCCGGCTGTCGACCATGGAAGCGACCACGGCCGGCAGCGAGAGGTCTCCTCCGACGACTGCTCTGAGAGCGCTGCGCTCCTCATCCCAGGCTGGGCAAAACTCTAACGTATGCTGGGCCGTATCCAGCGGGCAGTTGTCACAGTGGTGACACACGGCCGACACCTCCTTCCGCACTACCCGCCACAAGAACTCACCGAAGCAGCCATGCCCGGTGAGCACCTGCGTCAGGCGAAAAGTTGGCGCACCGTGGCGCCTGTCCAGCCATTCGGCAAAGACAGGACGCACTGCCGCGACGACCCTGAGCCCCGCTGACGGGGCCTCCAGCCTGAGACGCCACTCCTCCACGGCGGCTCGCCGTAGGGAGGCCCTCATGGCCTCCACCTCCTTCAGGGCCGGATGTTGCCCGCGACTGGACGCCTCCTCCCGCCAATGAAAGACATCGGAGAGGGATTTGGCGTCCAGATCCCAGGGCAGGAATCCGGCCAATAAACAAGCCGCCTCGAAAGAGACCGTGCGGTACGCCCTGATCGCCCGCTGCGCCAAAGCTCTCTGCGGAGTGCGCAGGAGGGCGACGCAGGGGCGGTTCAGGGAGTCAGCCCAAACGGGGCTGCCATAGAGGGCCATGGACCGCACGACTCCGTGATATAATCTCCGGCAAGGGATGCCAGGACCTTCCAGGTTGGGCAGCAGGCTGGAAAGAGCGCCCGCTGCCCGAGACAGTTTCGTCCCCAGTTTCTTGAAATGGGCGCGGAATTTCCATCGGCTATCTAAGACTAAGCCTAGATATTTCATATCTTTGCCGATGGGAATCCGCACCCCCTCAACCACGATGTGGGCACCGGCCGGTGGCCCTCTCCGAGGCCCGTGGAAACAAATGGTCTCGGTTTTCTCGAGGGCCACCTTTAAACCCAACCGTCGAATCCGACTTACTACTTGGCCGGTGCCCACCGCCGCCAAGGTGGCGGCGTCCCGGAACGTCCTGGCGGTCGCTGTGACCAATGTGTCGTCGGCGTAGCACGTCACGCCGACGTCCCAGAGATTTGCACCACGGAGCACCCAGTCGTATCCGATGTTCCACAGGAGAGGGCCCAAAACCGAGCCCTGTGGAACACCGCACGACATCGCTCTTCGGTGCCACCCGTCGGCGCCCGGATACACAACGTCCCTGTCAGACAGGTACGCGTGCACCAGACGCCGAAGATAGGGCGGCACCACGTGGTACCGCAGTGCCTCGTGAATGCAGGGCCAGGGCAGCGTGTTGAACGCGTTGGAGATGTCCAAGGACACCGCGACATCTACTCCGCCTCCGGCCACTGCATCCTCCGCCTGTGCCTTCACCCGCAGAATCGCGTGGACGGTGGAACGTCCCCTCCTAAAGCCAAATTGGCTGTCGGCCAGGTTCGGTCCGACCCTCTCGAGGTGCTCGACGAGGCGAGCATGGACGATGCGCTCGAAGAGTTTGGCGACCTCGTCGAGCAACACGATGGGTCGGTAGGCCGACGGCGACTCTGCGGGTCGTCCTTCCTTTTTAAGCAGGACGAGCTTCCCGGTTTTCCAACGCGCCGGGAGGACGCCCTGCTCCAAACAGGCGGTGAATAAACTGCGGAGCCTCGGACCCAGGTGCTCGAGGGCTAGCACCCAGGCTCTTCCGGGGATGCCATCGAGCCCCGGGGCCGTGTTTTTGCTCCGCAGCCGAAGCACTACCGCCCGCATTTCTGCGGGCGAAACCTCTGGGATATCCCTTGCCGGATTCTCAATCGACGATGACGCCACATCCGGTGGCGACATCGGTGGAGGAGTGGTCTCCACGGTGGCCGGGAACAAAGCCGCGACGACGTTGGCCAGTAATTCTGGCCGGAGACTCTGCGACAGCGGGGGCGCCGCTGGGCGAAGCTTATTCATCACCATGCGATAGGGGCGCCCCCACGGGTCCCCGTCGAGAGTCTCCAGAAATGCGTACTACCTTCTTGTAAGTCTTGTATATGGTCCGTAAACGTGTCTTGGAAGGAGCCTCAATTGAAGACCCTTTACCATTTTGTTGTTCATCTAGGAAGAATAGTATCATTAGGTTCTCTGTCACTAGTAAATTACACATTAAAATACACAGTGTATTTTTTATGTCAGTTATAAATCTCTACTGGCCACCCATTTTCGTAATCTAGATTCCCAACTGTAAGGCCAGAGTAACTCGGATCCACTTTATAGACCACTAAAAGAAATCATTGGAAAGATAATAAACTAAACAAAGCATTTGTTATCTGGCGACGTTTCATCGCATTTTATTTCCATTATGTTGATAGTATCAAACAAAATAATGTTTTTGTATAGATGTTTGGTTTACTGCTAGTTTTTATTGTTGTCAATGGTTGTCTCAAGGACAAAGCTGGATTCGGATTTATCGATAAACTAAGTCTTGGTCCCGGCATCGCTTGAATGTTAGTCGTATGTACTTTTTAGGGAAAATATCTATAATATGTTAATTCAGGATATTATGGTCTATCCGTGAGCCGAATTTCATCAAATCCAGTTAACTGTGTTTGTTTCTAACAAAAATCACACAAACTTTCGAGTTTATAATGTTAATGAGATTCCACGATAAATGAATGACTAGAGTTGTACGGTACAACACCGCTATGAGGTTCCCAGTGATATGTTTTTTTGCTTAGTATCAGCCCGGAATTTGGAATTTGTCTGATGTTAGAGCGATAACTTCGCCCCCTATGACATCATGGGATGGAACACACTTGGCGAAAAAGTAGGTGCTCTGGTCGGACCTCTGCCTACTCCTTCAGGGATAAAGGCACGATGTGTGTTTGTGTTGTAAAGTAGTGGATTTAGAAAGATCTAAAATGGACGTCAATATATGAGCAGATCTAAGCTACAGTTGCACATTATGTACTATAATTAATAGGATGTTAAATAGCGGAACATTTTGAATAGTTTAATCCGGGATCATCCTAGTTGTATCCAATAAGACATTAAGACAAGACTAGCAACGTTGGACATAACGTCTTCTGACGGTCGAGCATCATAATTCGACCACAATGAGCTTACCTTTCTAGTGTTTTTACCTAATCGTACCTATATAAAGCTCTTCCTCATTGGAAGACCAGCTACTCGTTCCTGAGCATCTTTTTATCAACCACAAACAGTCCAATCAATTGTCCAGTCTGCCTCACAAATTAGCGAATATGGAATTCCAATACGAGCTATTTAATATGGATATGGGATATTAATTATGCAAATAGCGCTGTAGCCTTGATTTACGAATGCCCTCTAGAACATTGAGAAGAGAAATATCTATTCATGGTTATCTAAAGGCTGATTGATTGGGAATTGTAAGCAAGTCATATAAGCTTATTGTTAGCTATATATACCCTAAGTATATATAACAATGTTCTGCCCAAGACTTGGCTGGTGTAAAATTTCGTTCCCTATGTAGGATCCTATAGGAACTTAGTAAAAGTTTTTCGCCAATTCATGATCGAAAACAATATCAATTCCGGTAAATGAAATTTAATTGATGTAGGGAATAATGGTTTGCCCTAATTTGATTACACCATCATCATGCTTTATTGAATACGACGCCAAATTGATTTGTATTTATAATTACACTATCGGTTTTTAAGTGCTTCAAATTAAATTTAAATGTTTAAGCTATTTGTGTGTTGATTTCTTTATCATTGTTTTTTGTTTAATTTATTATTTCACTAGTTTCGTCACGCGGGTCTTTTTACTTATTAAAAGTTCCGTCAGAATCGTGTATTTCTCTAGGATTTCGATCTCATATATTATTATCTTTATGTGAATCAGGTTTATCACTTCGTTTCTACGAGAAATTACAAACACTTTCGCAATAATTGTATTACCAAGAATTCGTGGCCCCTAATCGGTAAATCGAAATTGATGTGTGTTCGCAAAACACGCACGAGTTGTCGCGATTGGAATTTGTGTGATGTATACAAAGTTATATTTTCAGCCCTGTAATATATAAATACAAACACACGAATCTAGAACCTCCATTTTGGAACTCGGTTAAAAGTTCAATAGGTAAGCGAATCATGGGTGAGGTTACGTTACTGCCTGCTTCTTCTTGGATGTCATCATTAAGATTGATTAAAGCAGACAAACAATCCCGTTGAAACCTGAATAGGATCTGTCGGATCCCTTCTATTTTATTTACCAAAATTATTCAGAACGAATTTATCGAAATTTGTATATAAAGCACCGATCGTCGGCCGAAGAAATACAGGATAGTTATAAAAAAATAGGGGATGAATGGGGCTTTATATTCTTAACATTAATCTGCATACTTTCTTGCTATGTAGGTTTCCTCAAAATGTTTTCCTGAGTGTACAGACTTCACATACCTCGAAAATCCTTATGAAGAATAAAAGTTCCCTGCCTGTACCAGCCGGCTCATCGCCCGTCTCGTCTCAAAGGCTGTTCAGCGTACAAGTCCTTGGAATGCACTTTATCGTTAGATCAACGGATGAGTGTCTTAAAGGACATACCAAGTGCAAATAACTCATTCACGTAGCGCCGATGTTGTGAAAATGTTTGACATAAATTCAATTATTGATGCTTTAACGAACAAAGAATATAATCTAATCTAACATAAAACGTATTTTATTCTGAATTGGAGAAGCTTTAGCAAAGAAATAGTAATTTAAATGGCAGTCTCTGCTTATTCAATATAATAGCTTTATTGTATTTGGAAAGCCTTTTTTTCAATCAATAATTATAAAAAAAAAAACTTTTATTACGTGTCTATAGTTAGTGCAATAATCACCACCGAATTAAAAGATACATGCGCTGATTAAAACAAACAGTGCTATTATGATGTTGAAAATATCTAAAAAATGACCGCCACAATCGATACACCCACCCACCACGCACCAACAAAGTCAAAATAAAACAGATCAACCGACCCAAGACAAAAGTATCAAAATCGTTGTAACCCGACCTGTTGCCGGGGTACCCGACGGTGAGAGGCTCTGGCGTCACATAACACCGTGTGAGTGTCGTCAAGCACCGCTGGTCGGTCGTTCACTCTTAGATTATAAGTATTGAAGTCACAGACGTAGCTATGTTTCGCAAGAGTCTTATTTATTAAACTCAGTATCCGTCAGGAGTTTCATATTTGTGTCCAATGTTGTTACTAAGTGCCTGTTCCACTATTTTCAAGTAAATGTTATGCGCTAGTTAGCGTATAAGACAGAATGCTGAACGCACTCTTTTGTATTTGGTCAAATTTGGATAAAGTCAGTTACAAAATATCTAATAATCTATCACTCCATTTATTTTTAAAATAGGTTTTTTTATTGCATTGATCGACAAGACGAGCATGACATTGGCCTGATGGTAAGCGATACGACCACGCATAAACCGTAGCAACACCATTCAGCACCTTGAGCTACCAAGAACTGTGTGGCATTCCATTGTGCTCGTCATCCTGAGACATAAGATGTTAAGTCTCATTATGTCCAGTAGTTACACTGGCTTCAATGTCCTTCAGAGCGAAACACAATAGTGCATGCACACTGCTGCTTGGCGGTAGAAATAGACATTACGGTGGTACCCACCCAGACGGACTCTTACATATGAGACCTACCACTAGTACTACTAAGTACTTTATTTTGCTGCTATTACAAGCCTTCTACTTTGTGTGACCCTTTTAACCAAATTCTTTCATTACATGACAATGTAGTGGTTTCGTTAACGATTCATACAATCCTGCGGTTGGGCGAGGTTTGCAAATTGCGGTCCCTACTCAAACAGTAATGTATGTCATACATCAGCTAGCTATTGTATATGTAGTCACGTAAATGTAAAATAATGTGGGTAGGTAGGATCGAAATATTTGCGATACTAGCCACCTGCCCGGAGACCATCCCATTGAGACAAACTAGTAATGATAATGCGCAATACATTACTAATTTAACCTGTAGGAATATGCTTTAAAAATGAACAAAAGACCATAATTCCCTGAAAGTTCATTACTCTCATAATACTTTCCGTTTTATAGCTGTTATAGACCCTTGGTTCTATTCTAGAAAGCTCTATTAGTTGTCTCTTTGTTTCAGTACCCACAGCACATGCGCAGGGCGTATTGGGTAAGAAAGCAGCTCTTCCGTGCGACATTCAGCCGCTTGCCGCGGAAGACCACGTCTCCATGGTGCTGTGGTTCAAGGAGACCGATGGAGAACCACTGTATAGGTACTAAATACTACTTCAGTTAGCGTAGTGCCGTATGCTAAGCAGAAGTGATAAATCAACGTCATATTAAGCTGTGAAGGACAATATTCTGTATAACCACAGGAACAAACTTTCCATCTAATGGTCTTTGTCACTCGAAATCTTAGATGATATTGCTACAGTTTATCGGCAGTTGTATTTAAGACGAGTGAACTTACTGATCTCTTCATAGAGATTTTAATATAAAATTTCAAAATAAATGAGGGCAATGAACTGGTAAGTGACTATGAAAGGCCATATCGCAAACATCAAAAGGAAAATCGAAATTGCTAGAATTCAAATGAATACCCACCAGGACAAAAAACGCCAAACGTGCCGCAAAAAGTTTACATAACTGACCGCACAGTGGCCGGAGCCTTAATTGTATTTAAATACATTTACCAGTGGAACAAAAAGCCTGACACTACCTGCTGAGTTTTTGGGATTCTACCGAACTCGCTATTAATAAAATGAATACTTAATTTCACTCCGAATATTTGATTATTGCGTGTTTAAAATACCCAAAAAGCGACGGGCTTATTTTGTCACTAAACTCTAGTGGTAGCCGACTTAGGTAACGAAGTTTTGTTTTCTCAGGGCAGGTAATCCAAGTTTTTCGAAGAACACAATATTTAAAGTCCCAATGACCCGTTGTCAATTATTTTGATACCTAGACACGACACAAAATGGCAGCAACAACCTAATCAGTTTTATTCAAGCAACTGTTAAAACCAGCTTTTGATTAGTTAAGTAATTTGGTTGGAACAACAGCCACTTTCATAACAATTGCATGAAACCACTGCTATTTTGTGTCTCGTATTTACCAGTCCATTTTAACCTAATATAATTTGATACGCGTGATTCAAACTCGATATTTCTTTCAGCTACGACGTACGAGGCCGTCTCGCGTCGCAGCCGAAGCTGTGGTCCTCCCCCGGGGGGTTTGGGTCTCGGGCGTACTTCAGGGCCGCTGCTACTCCAGCAGTGCTATTCGTGGACAGTGTATTGTCCACCGACGCAGGTGTCTACCGCTGCAGGGTGGACTTCAAGAACTCGCCCACGAGGAACTTGAGGGTCAACTTTACTGTTATCAGTAAGTAGTTAAAAAAATATTACCCCTATTGTGAAACTAAAAAAGTACTTTTTGTCTTTTTTATCCGATCTGTCGATGCTCAGTATTGCATAATTTATAAATACTAATGTTTATTGCCATAACTTCGTGTAAATTAAATAGAAAATGGTAAACAGTATTGAAATATTTTTACCATTTCTCAAGTTTTGTTGCTACTTGATTCCATATGGTATATACCAAGCGATAAGCACTTTACTCGTATAAGACTAACCTATGAATAAGACAATAACTTGGGAATATACATATTTATGATCCTTAGCCCCACTTCTTCAACTATACTACGATTACTAACTAACATAGACAATCTGTCCGGGCAGTTAAAAATGTATGTATGACTAGCCACGAAGGGCATTAAGTTTACTGTCTCAATTGGACAAATAAGTACTAAGGCGACAATTAGACGACCAAATACATCTCAAAGGCAAAAAACATCTTCTAAAATTCACATGTTTTCTTATTATCTGTATATTACCATTTATCTTTGTTCATCGAGCGAGTTACGATTCTGCGGACGATCGCGTCGTCCTAGGCCGTCCCCACGACCTCAAGGCAATCCATTTAGCGGCGACTTCGACGGAAAAATAAAAATTTATACGTTCCAGTTGAAAATTGTTGATTTATTGTGTAAATACAACGCGGTTGCTATTTTTTTCTTATTTGATATGTTTTATGGAGGTTTCGCGTCGTGCGGTGAATGTAACGTGAAATGACAGCCGGCGTTAGTGAAGGGCACTGACTATATAGGCCCGTGAAGGGTGACCGCGTTTATTAGTTCGATTTGATAGACCTGGAGGGATGGAAACGACTGAATCGTGGTTGTTAGGTAGCTAGTAAGTGTGGATTTTGAGTTTTGTAACATTCGAAAGCTGGTGGGAGAGTACCTTATTTTTTGTGGTGATACTGTATGTATACAGGCTATACTATGGCGGTCATCGAGGAACGTAATATCCTCCGTTAGTATACATTATATTTGAATTACCTCGTACTTGATGTCAAGTGCAATATAGGATTGATGAAAGACCTTCCATGATATTGTAAATCGCATTCTGGACTTAATAAACCACTTACTCTACCAAGATATTAATTTCATTCAAATATTACATTATTTTTCTCAATAATCACGCTTGGCCCGCCGACAATTCTTCAATCCAGAATGACAAGTAAATTGAGAATTCTATAGTGTTATTAATTTTGTTTATTTCTCCAGTCATCAATCGAAATAATTACATCAGCAGACAACGCAGTGACTCTGCCAATTTAATTCCATTAATATCACTCCAAATGGAACGATCTTAATCTCCTGATTGTGATGTGTTCGAAAATATGTTAATGAAATTCTTCAGATTAGCTCAGCGGGTGATCCTGTGAAGTTTGGTCGCTCCGCCCACCAGAAGTCATCTGGATATAGATACTTTTATTGCTACCCACGAGATACGCTTGTGCTCTTTTAAAGAGAACGCAATCAAACTGCTGCTTAATCGAAGGATCACAAATATAAGAAACGTGATAAGTTTCCACCTGTTTCGGTTTGCGTTTAAATAAACATATTTGTAGAAACCAACAGAAATATTCCGTTCTCAGCTCCAGTAACTAAATTTTCCACTTAGTATAATACCGATTTCACAGAGATTTTCAATTGCCAAATAAAAATCGGCTGCTTTGAACATAACAGTACAGTAATTACTTGATAAGAAAAGGTAATGGAATCGAATCAAAAACCGGAACACATTTTTCTTTGTGCAAAAGAAAATGGACGATTATTTTTTGAATTCCGAAAATACGATCTTGAAAATTTACAATAATTCAATAAATTAATTTCCGGCCGAAAGCGACGATAGCCAAGTTGGGAATGGAACGGTCTGCCGAGACAATGTCCGCAGGTTCAAAACCCAAGGCACACACCTCTGAATTTTCGAAGTTATGTGTGTATTGTTTATCAATTATCGTTCGCTTTAACGGTGAAGGAAAACATCGTGAGGAAACCTACATACCTGAAAATTCTCCATAAGAATCTCGAGGGTATGTGAAGTCTGCCAACCCGCACTAGGCCAGCGTGGTGGACTAAGGCCTAACCCCTCTCAGTAGTAGAGGAGGCCTGTGCTCAGCAGTGGGCAATATATAATACAGGGCTGATGATGATGATGATGATGAATTTCCGGCCGAAGTACGTCTTTTGATAAAACTCGGAACTGGTAAATGGAAAAAAAAATTAATGGAAATTTAAGTTATTTTGATATACATATTTAAGTCCCAAGTTCTATCGATAAAGTTTTTGCAAAAAAGACTTATATGAAACGAAACTGCATCAAAAATATCTATGTTTAAATAGTCTTCTATATCTGTATGGTCTAAATATTTATAAGGTCTTTTAAATCGCAAGAAACTGCCTCCAATCGGTACATGTCATCGCTCAGAAGAAGATAAAGAAATTCAAAATTCCTCTCAGCTCTATCAAAAAAATATTACAAACATACCTACACTAAAAGACAACTATTTAAGACCATAAATATCAAATATCGCTTACGAAAATTATAAATGACAGCTTTAACATATATCCTCTAATTGCTAAAGTTAGGAGACATCAGTAAGAGGTAGATAAAAATACCAAACGGCACTTTTTTTATTCCAGTTGTAATTTATAACCAGTTGGTGAGACAATTGTAATGGAAAAAGTTCTGGCAGATGTACAAAAGCGTATCTTTGTGAACAATTCTCTTGTGACATCTAGAGAGACACTCGACAGTAGTTCTTGAAAGAGAACGCAAGGATCAGTTTATTTATGTTAGGTTCTGTTTACTGCTCGGTCCGTCTGCGCGAAAGTCTTTCCAGGATATAAAAGACCTACTTTATACTTTTACTGTGAAGGAAAAGATTTGAGGAAACCTGCATACCTGAGAAGTTCTCTAAATTTCGAAGCTATGTGAAGTCCGCCAACCTGCACTAAGCCAGCGTGGTGGGCTAAGGCCTAAACCCTCTCAGTTGCAGAGGAGGCCCATGCTCAGCAGTGGGCAGTTATAATAAAGGGCTGGTAGGTATGGTGTGGTATACTTTTACAGAATAAAGAGTAGCCTACATTATGCTAACAGTTGACCCAAAACATGGTCTATTTTGTGTGGTCTATTCCAATCGGTTATGACGATTACTTCTCACAAACATACAAATATCTTCACAAACTCTCACATCAAAAAGTTAGATACGAATAGATACAGTAAAAGTAGTTAAATGGAACAGATATTCAAGCACATATTCGTTAACTTTGTAACTCCGTTTATTTGAGATCTAGAATTTCAATTATCCTGTACCTATAATAAAACTTATAAACTATAGAAGTTAACTAAGTTGATTTTAAACCCAAAGATCTCAGGGTACTTTGAACTCAGGATAAATTTTATATAAATATATTTAATGTATGTTACCTAGACTCACTGCGCCCTTGGCTGTCCAAATAAATTTCACGTAATACCTTAAAGTACCTTCTTAATTTCGTCATTAATCATAACGTTATCTTTTATAACGTCGTAAAACAAATTAATTTTGATACAAACAGGCTATTCGTATTACACGTCGCGTTTCGGGGCGTAATATTGTTCTGTATGTACACGCGTATCGAAATCAGACGAAGTGACGGCCAATAAACGACGTGAAAAGGTTCCATTGACGGCACCGGAAGTGTGTGCCGGACGTGGCTAACTTCACAAATATACTGAAAAATGTACATCCTTGAGGTTTTTTTTTGCTTAACTTATTCCGAATAGACCGAATAGATTTATGAAACTGAATGATGAGACGAGTAAATAGCTCGTCTGGAAAACGTTACGACAGACTATAAGCATTATTTGAATTTGTGTCTTCAACCATCTCTTATCATCGCAGTGAGACTACATTGCCGTACTCATATAAAAAAATATCGATATCGAACACAAACTCCCACCTAAAACCTGTTCAATGTTTTCTAATCTAATGTAAATGAAATGTTCTAACTAGTACTATGAACCAAGACCTCTAGTCAAAGTAACTGAATTATCCAGTATTGTGTACGTATTGTTCTCATCGTCGAGTCGGATCAGCGAAGCGAGCGAGACAGCACCGTGTCTACCCATCAACCTCTATTGATGCGTGTTTAATGATAGTGTGCAACGATTTACTGTGCACTAGAGATTCATCCTGGCGATATGACTGCAAATGGTGTTAGGATATTGTATTTAAATTATCGTCTTATGCTGGAATTACATTTACAAATTGACTTACAGAATTTACATAATATGTTTATAAAATATGGGTGTTTACTGTTTATTACTGTATAATGTTACAATTATTAATCAATGCTAGCTATAATGATAAAGAAAGACAGCGTAAGTAAAACGACGTATCTACCTAACAGATTTCTATAGGAATTACGAATATAAAGTCTGTCAATCAGCAATAAGCCAGTGTGTGGAGCAAAACCTAAAAGATGTTGTTTACCTCTCAGAAACAGTGGTGTTCAAAGTTAATTATGACAAGAAGATGGTAAATAATGCGAAATTTTACGGCAACGAAACTATTGGCGTAGTTGGTTATAAATAAATACATCCACAGAGTCATACATGGAGTCTACATAAAAAAATTACCATGTCTTTACCAAGAGCAGGCAAATCAAAAAATCACTCCACAAACAAATTCTCGCTGGTAGTAGGTCCAATTAATTGAAATCTTTTGTATCCTGATCATTATTTAATTAAAATCACTTGATACGAACAAAATGTTTAATTAATTCTGACTGCATTGCATACGATTTTATTTTATTTTCATATATTTGGAAAACTCACAGCTAACATAACAAAGCGTAAAATAACAAAGGATAGCCTAGAAGGCCAATTATAAGTTTTCACAAGTAGGTTAATATTCTTCAGATTTTTGACCAATCAATTCCATGATTATATTATTAGGAATATTCCTTGAAATATTGTTCAACGAGGTAGTTCCAGCATGCGAGAGACTGGGTAGATATCATCGCTTTGTCTATTGCCACTAGGTGGCAGTGTGTATTGTTATGTTCCGGATTGAAAAAATGTATCAAGTGTGGTATGACACTTAAAATTTTAAGTCTCAGGACGAAAGCAGTACGCCTTCAATTCAAAGTTTAGATGATGTTATTCTGTTAGTGGACAACCGAGCAGTTTACTCACCTCGTCTTGTATATAAATATACACAACCAACACGTACCAAACACAGCAAAGTTTTATCAACAACAGTCGCTTCTATAGCTAGTGGAAAATTCAATTTAGTGCTCCAAGAATCAGTCGCCAAGAGTAATTAATACTACAGCAATAACATAATAAAATATAGTCCAACAAAGACTGGTCGAGACAATAGAGGACACGGCACGGTTCGGTGAGTATGGCTTACTAGCATTTTAATAGAGGGTTGTATAGATTGACATATTTTGTGTTTTGGAATACGATAAGGACCTAAAATATTTATTATTGCTTCGATTTTGTATTTTTTTAGAGGTTATTAACGTCTTACTTCTTAATAATATTATAAATGCGAAAGTTTGTGAAGATGTTTAGATGTTTGTATGTTTGTTAGAAGTACATGCAGAAAGTACGGAACGGATTCGGATGAAAGGACATGTCCAAAAACTGGCCTAAAATTCTAACCAAGACAGTTTATATATATTTGGATAGAACTCTCTGACTGCCTCGGTGGCGTAGTTGTATTACGGTACGACTGCAAGGCTGAGGTCTCGGGTTTGATCCCCGGGTCGGGCAAAGTGATGTTGGATTTTTCTATTCAGTATCAGCCCGGAGCCTGGAATTTGTGCCCGATATGGCGATAGGCTCGCCCCCTATAACATCATGGGACGGAATACGCTTGGCGAAAAGTGGGTGCACTAGTTGCGCCTCTGCCTACCCCTTCGGGGATAAAAGGCGTGAGCATGCGAGAGAACTCCTAAAAACTAGCCTTTTACAATAAATAGTTTAATTTTAAAGACCTCCGATTTATGTTAATAAAATATATTTTTTATGGATCTTAGTTTCATATTTTGCCTCTTTAATATCCCTAAAGTTTGAGCCTGGTTTGATGTTGAGGCCCAGCACCCATACGATAAGTGGACATATCCTTTGGCACTCTGGTAGATCATGACTTAGATTAACACATTTTATCCCGGTGATTTGCTCCAATGGGAAATTATGGATATTTTGTATCTTTTTTTTTAGTTTATTTAAGACACACACATAATACAATCAAAACATATAATAATGACTATAGCTAGGGCTACTACTTAATCTACATTGCACACCCAAATTTGTGCCCAAATCATGACCACTACATAGGATGTGTTAATATTTAATTTTAATCACTGCAAATATTAAACGAAACTGCCTACTGTATGCCTAACTGTATTTTTAATGCAATATTAAAATTCAATAATATCTAATTCTTAATTTTTAAAACAGTGTTTGCCGTAAACTTATCATAAACTTTGCTGAATTGCTGTGCATAATGTCAATTTGTTTATGTTTCTTAGCCAAATCGTTGTACGAGCGACATATTCTAGTTATAGGGTATTACTAATGCAAATTCGATGCGCAAAGATGTTCGGATTACGCATCTTGAATCTGGTGTTAAACATAATAAGTGAGAGCAGTTCAGGAGAGTCTATTATCGAGTGAATGATTTTATGTAGATAAATTAACTCTGCATATCTGCGCCTGGTATCACCTCATAACTTTAATTTTTGACAACCTGTCACTGTACGTCGGTACACTACGGTTAAGCCCACTTCGGTAACTTATAACCTTATCTGATTCTTTAAGTAGATGTCGCTAGCGCCGTACTGTGTTTTAGAGACTTTTGTGGCGGGAAAGGCTTTTCACGCGGGCCAAGCCGCGAGCGACACTTAGTGTATTATAATTTATATCGAGTGTACTTTATACCCGAATAAACTGTGAAAAAAGCTTACCATAGCTTGGCTTCGTGTTCATACAATGCGGGGAATATAATTCTCGCGAGTGGCTTTGGATACAAAGCTTTAGTTCGTAGACATTATTGTGTAATACTATTATGTATATATATATAGCATATTATGTATTATTGGACGTAGTGTAGTAATTTCAACATAAAAACAAAATCGGACAAGTGCGAGTTGGAATCGCTTACCGAGGGTTCCGTACAAATTTGCAGGTAAGGTATCTAAACATATAAGTTCAATAGTTCACCAAAAATAATTAATAAATTTATGAAATTTAAAAAGGTTGTAAGTTCGCTTTTTTGTTATGAAAATACATATCTACAGTTTTTAGATTTTTTCCTTTACATGTGCTGTAAGACCTTGCTCTTGCCAAGTTTCATGATTCTAGGTCAACAGGAAGTACTCTATAGGTTTTAATTCTCTTGCGATATCGCAAAATATGCGTTATAAATGGTCATATCTTTTGACTTAAAAGCTAATTTTTTCACAGCTGAAAGTGACCGTAAACCCGAGTATTTGAATTATATTTCAACTTGATATCGTTACGCGTTCTTGAGAAAAAGGGTCCTGACAGAAAAACAGACTGAAGGACAACAAAGTGATCCTATAAGGGTTCTTTTTTCTTTTTGAGGTCCGGAACCCTAAAAATAAAGAATTATAAATTAAATTGTAAAAACACACTCTTTGCCACTTAAATACGAAAAGAAAAACAATAAATCAAATTAAAAAATCACTTACATTTTAAGTGGGTAAATAGTTTGAAAGTTTTTCAAGATAAAGCGTGACATAGATATTTATTACTCTTGATACTTGATAAATCAAATCCCAAACAGTTTTGAAATAAAATTCAGCGAAATAAAATGAATGAAAGTCCAAAACGATTTTTAAGCTGACGACTGATTTTTCCCCGAGAATTGCTATGAGGTGACATTGTCTTTGCGAGAAAACTTTTTCTATAAAATTTCGCCGCCTCAAACCGCTCGTAAATTAAGAAGCAGAATTGGAGCGAAAATTAAATTGTCTCATCTACGAATTTCAGACGAACTAACTCGTAATAGAAACCTTCTTGTGTCACTGCGTTTTATGCAATCAGTGAATTGAAATGAATTTTGGCGTCCGCTTGATCTCTTACGGATGCATATGAGCTGTGGTCACGCTTTTTGTACAATCAATTTTTTTTTTGTTATTTACACTATTCTTAACTCAAATTTATTTTCTATTTTTTAGTTGGATTTTCTATAAAGCGTGTTTTTTAGTTTTTTTAATTATTGATCAGATTGACAAACAAGCAATCCGATTAGCTGATAAGTGATCGTTACTGCCTATAAAATGTTTCCAATAGCAGAAGAATCATAAATTAGTTCATCAGAGGAACATCTACTAACTTGTACCATCAGCTAGATGTCTTCACTACGCACTGACCATCATCATCATCATCAGCCACATGACGTCCACTGTTGAACATAGGCCTCCCCCAAACATTTCCAGACGGACCTGTTGAAAGCGGCCTGAATCCAGCGTGTTCCTGCGACCTTTATCAAGTCGTCTGTCCACCTTGCAGGTGGACAGCCGTCGCTGCGCTTGCCAGTACGTGGTCTCCACTTTTTGTCAGAACTTTTTTGCCCCATCTGCCGTCAGTTCTTCGAACTATGTGCCCTGTCCACTGCCACTGCACTTCACTGACCATGCATAGCCTCCAATCCGTTAGTCTTTGATGATTAAGTCAGAACTAGTACTATTGTCTTGAAGTTCTTGTATTAGATTTATCTGCCAACCCGCAACAGTCCAGCGTGGTGGTCTAAGGCCTAAACTCTCTCAGTTGTAGAGGAGGCCCGTGCTCAGCCGTGGGCAGTATATAATACAGGGCTGGTGTGGTATAGTATGGTATACAATGGTACAGCCATTCTTATAGGAACAACACGTTCCAGTTACCGCAGATCAAACAACACTTACGTTGGATGAATCGGCGCACAGCACTTACAAAGGGACCAATTATCGCGTTCTATTGGAGTGACGACAAACCGAATGCAATATTGCTACGTACTTGGGCTTGAGCGCCCAGAGTTTTCGTCTAATACCATCCAACACTGGCTATTATTTGGGGTTCCGTCCATGTAATACGTCTTTTCCGGAGTCACACCAGTATGTGTAAAGTGCCCAGGCACTTTTACAAAATATAAGAAGCTTATTAATGCTAAACCAATTCTATCTGAAAAACATCCAAATCTATTCAGCGGTTTGTGATATTTCCAATAAATATCCAAACATCTCCACAATTTTTCCCATTTATAATATGAGTGGGATAAAACTTTTTATAGAATTAGTTTTAGATATATTGATTAATGAATAATGATTGATCTCATTTTTATTTATTTGTATGTTTAGGTTTTATTTACCATAAACCATGCTGTGGTTGTCTGTAATCCAAATTGCATTCTAATTTGTTTTGTACTGTATGTATGTTATATTGTTAACTTCGTTGGCAATTCCAAATAAATAAAACAATGAGCTGATGTCAGATAGGCTGATTATAAAAAGTAAGCCAAATCGTTTATGCTAAGCTTTAGTTATTATTCGTTCAAAATGATTATAAAAGTGTGTTGCGTCGTAACCATAATGGAATAAGCAGACAGAAAAGGACTAATTCGCACGGCTGAGAAATTAGCAACGTACTGATAACTCCTCACGAACCATAAACTATCGGCGACGAAGACATCTTAGCTTGACGTAAAACAGTCCCTTTCTGCCTTGCTAAAACCCGTCTTCCTTCCTCGAATTAAATTGTGAGACTGTCTACAGGCAAACAAATACCTAAAATAAAATAAATATAATAAAACTTCCCTTTTTAACCCTAATTATAGAAACCTTTAGGTGGAATTTAATTAATCAATTAGCCAGCGGCCATTAAGAAATAATCTCTCACTAAACAACATTTACAGAAAAAGTCAAAGAGAGCTAATTAATATTGAAAAATATAAAGTACATTCAATATACGTCACTAAAAGTGAAATAAATTCACTTAGCTTCTAATTCGTATCAAATTCATTATTTAAATGCAGCCATTTACTAGTGTCCTCCATTCAGGAGACAGTGCTTCAATGGATGCTGTACCAGCTCAGAATAGCTTAAGATCCGTTTCAATCTGACTAAGTAAACATTTGAGAAGTGGCTTACCTATGCTAGGGCTTAGGAGACAAAGATGGCTTGATAGAGTTGCGATTGATTTCGGTCTAATCAATATTTCAATGATATCTGCGTTATATTTTAAAAAAGTAACTAGTTATTATAAAATCTCTGATAGGATGATTAATTGATTAGAATTATCTATACATATATATATAATGAAAGAGTAGAACCGGTGTGTCTGTACAATTGAAGAAATGTGGTAAAAAAGAAAGGGAGTGACTAAAGAAGAGTCTTCTTCTTCTTCTTGTAGTGCCTCTCCAACTAGTGAAGGTTGGCAGTCAGCTCAGCATATCTACTTTTGTCTTTTGCAAGGCGAAATATGTCTACAGCGCTTGCAATCCCCGTCCACTCGCGGATGTTCCGCAACCATGATTTTTTCCTTCGACCGGTTTTTCTTTTGCCCGCTACTTTTCCCATCATTATGAGTTGAAGGAGCTCGTACCTGTCATGTCAAAGAAGAGTAATGGAACACAATTAAGCGATTCTTGTAATTTTTTTCTGTCTGTCTTTTTTTCTGTTTGTTTGTTACTGCACATCCCCAAAATTCCTGAACGGAATTTGATGAAAATTTGGCACACGTGTAGATCATGTTCTGGATTAACACTTTTTATCCCGGGAAAATATAAAGCGGGAGTTTTATCCCGGAAAAACTTTTTCACGCGAGCGGACCCGCGAGCAAAAGCTAGTTTATAAGTAAATCTTGAATGTATTAATCTTCGTCTTATATTTCATTTAGTAGTAGATTACTCGCGGCTTCCCTCGCGTGTTTTTTATTATATGTGCCTATTCTTTAGTGTCAATCCCAGAAAAAAAAATTTTTGCACCAATAAATATCATATCGCAATAATATAGCCGAATGTATGGTAAAAAAATAGGTAATTGGCGTTAAACCATCTAAAAGCAGGTTGAACTGTCGCGATGTTCCTCAAATCCATATTCGAGCTAGCCAAGATTGATATAACCCTGGAACCATTGGACGAAATTGTGAAGGACGCAAAATCTGTCATTGTTGAAATCTCTTCATCATCATCATCATCATCATCAGCCCGTTGCAGTCCACTGATGGACATAGGCCTCTCCCAAGATACGCCACAGAGCCCAGTCTGCTGCTTTATGCATCCAGTCGCTGCCGGCCCTCTTGTGCAAGTCGTCCCGCCATCTGGCTAGAGGGCATCCCACGCTACGTTTGCCAAGACGCGGTCTCTACTCCAGAACACGCTTACTCTAATCTTATAATCTTGAAATCTCTTAATTTGTCTAAATTGTCATTAAAATTATTTTTTCTTACAGCCCCACCAAATCGTCCGAGCATAATGGACGCAAAGACCAGAAGCCACACCCGACTTCTGGAGCCGTATAATGAGGGAGACACTCTGGAGCTCGTCTGTGAGACTTACGGAGGTAAGAATTTTGATGCTGTTATTTTTAGAAGACCGATAGATGAGCAAGTGGGGAAACAGATGATAGGCGCACAGGCCTTATCATCAAAAGAGACTTAGGTTTCTATGTTATTAGACCAAGGCTTAATAAATTCACCGACAAGTGGACCGTAATAGTTTAAGGTAATCATCCCGTACAAAGTATGGTATATAAATTACTGTACTGGTGATAGGTCTCTCGTATGCGAGGGGCCGTCTGGGTAGGAAACACCGCAATATCTATTTGCATCGCCAAGCAGCAGTGTGCATGCTCTGTTGTGTTCCGGTTTGAAGGACATTGTAGCCAACGTAATTACTGGGCATTCTGTAACTTAACATCTCAGGGTGACGAACGCAGCTGAGTGCCATGCAGTCCTTTGTAATTAAAAGTTCCGTATGGTGTTGCTTCTGTTTATGGGCGGTCGTATCGCTTACCATCAGGCGAGCGGTATACTCGTCTCGTCACTCAGGAGTAAAAAAAAAATACACTAGCCTGAATTTTCTTCAAACCGGACCTCAATAGCTTACACATTGCTGCTTAGCAAGAAACGGGACACACCCACGAACTCTCACATACGAGACACCAGGTAAGTTGCATATACTGCACGCCTCGCGTGATTTAGTTAGATTATCCAGTGTAAGTTATAATTCTGGTAACTTAATACTTCCCGGCACAGTTTGTAAACTTAGGCAGCTCGGGATAATGTGCTTTCTATTGAGTCTAGTACGAGAATAAAGATATAATGTATAAGCTCATTAGTGTAGTGGCAGAGAAGTTGAGATATAATATCGATAATGTCATAGGTACGATCTTGATATAGAACTTTTGGATGAGAATTTTAATAGGATCCGGCGGGTAAACGAAAATGTGAGTTGGTTTATTTGCTCTTGATATTATGGTTATCATAAGGTCAAGATAATGGATTTTGTATTAGAATTTTTTGACTAGATTAGTTGAATTTTAAGGGGTCCTCTGATTGATCCAATTTAGAATTTAATAACCATGTGACTAGCGAGAGATGACATTTAAGTAATATTCTGGTTTTTACTGTGTAATCAGAACTTTAGCGAATTGTGTTTACACCTCACCTCACCTCTATTTAGATGCAATTAGTGTTAACGCAATTCACTGAAATAATTTTGATAACACTACAAAGATATAGGCGATTTCATCTTAGGAAATTGAACTTTAGCTTAGGTCGGCATAATCATACTTGGATGTCAACGTCTGTCGCTGAGGTACAATATATTTGGACAGCATTGTGCTTAAGACTTAATAAAGGTCGCCGGAAAACATTAGCTGCAGGCCACTTTTGACAGGTCCGTCTAGAAATCTTTAGGTGAGGCCTATATTCAGCAGTGGACTTCAGGTAGTTGATAATGGTGTGCTTACAATCAGTTTCAGTACGTTTAATGGTGCCGAGATAAAACATTTTGCAAAGCGAAGAGAGATGTAGCAAGAATATTATTTTCGATAACTTATATTATTATCTAGTAGAGTGACCACGTTGAATTTCCCACGAGGGCTATGCACTGTTTAGTTTCTAGACACAGCAGGATATGTATTAAAATGTATTGAAACGGTGGTCTCATACATATCACCAGGGATATAAAGGAAACGCAATTTATTTCATGCTATAAATCCGGTAAAATCTTTAAAAGTGGTCGAAGGAGGAATAATTTCTTCCGGATTTAAACTCTTTCGTTATCCCGCGGGATGTATGAAGCTCAAACTATTAGCCCTCGGGATCTATGCTGTTTCTATATGCATGCTGTTGACCAGTAACGACAGTTTATCGAAATCCAACATTGATTGCCCTAGTGTGATGAGCTTGTTATCCTATCTCTTCGAATTTTAAATAATATAAGTAAAATAGGCAGCTAATGCCCAGCAAAAGGATTTTAAATACAAGCCTGCAATCTTGGATTTTGTTTATTGAACTCTAGTTATGTATTCCTCTTTGATAGGTATTACTAAAAGTATTTGTGAAGATTGTTTTACAAATGTTTGTGCCTATGCATGTCTATGGCAAATAAATTACTATTCTTTCTTTGTATTAAATTGTGTTGGTAAATTTTCCATTTTGCCTGACTGGATGGCATGTATAGTCAGCACCAAATATCAGTCGCAGCTCGGAGTCAGGATGTTGGCGGTGTTATACACCCGTGCCTCGGAAAGCACGTAAAGCCGTTGGTGCTGCGCCTGATCCCTCTGCGGTCATGTCGGATTGCCGTCTCACCGGAATATGAGAGTGAATAGCGAGTGCACCTGTGTATTGCGCTCACACTTGTGCACTATAATATCTCCTACGTATCTAGCTGATCTCCGTTGAGATTGGCCGCCTTGGCCGAAATCGGCTAGGAAGGGATATATATAAGTTCTTTTTTAAATTAATGATTTGTAATTGATAGTGAATATTTTTTTACTAAAACAAACAAAATATTTATAACTGAAATTTACTAACAATATAATAATTATTTTTAAAATTTCTAAATACATTATTTTTAAACCTGAATTGTAAAAGAAGTCTTGTCTCCAGGTGACCCTCGACCACGTCTGACGTGGTACTTGGAGAACACAGTGATCGACGACTCATTCGAGCAGAGAGCTGATGGGGTTACAGTCAACACCCTCACCTTTCCCAACGTGGGTCGACAGCATCTGAACGCGAGGCTGGTCTGCCAAGCTTCAAACACCAACCTGGCACCGCCGGAGACCAAACTGGTTATATTGGATATAAACTGTAAGTACATTCCTACTTTATTTCGATAAATTTAACATCGTTTCAAAAGACACTGATTCAGAATTTGTATATAACTTAATATTGCGATAAAAATTCGCTAAGTTAATTGGATTTTCAACCGTCGCGTCGATTATAATATTTTTTCAACTTGAGTGCTGTTGAAAAGCAGGTAAACCATTTTTAGCATAATTATATCACACAGGGCCAGCTCAGTCATGACGTAGATAAAACAGTTAAAATAACCTATTACTATATTCTTTGAATATCTGTAAGCAATCTTTCTGAAGATGAACTAAAGTATTTCTTTTTTAAATATTCTTCAATAAAAATAAGGATAGATTTTAATCACCACGCCGTACTTCATGTCCTAAATGGATATTAAGAACATATTTCATCCGAAACCGGCCATGAATTTCCAGGAAATATACCAAAGTCTGCACGAATGGATGAATAATTAAAAAGCTAGTCTTACAAGGAAGGAAATAAACAACAAGCACCGACGCTATATTTTATTAACGCAATATTAATGTCACTATTAGTGCTAACAGACGAGGCTTTGGATCCACCAACCTGCTGCACAGAGATGTAGTGGCTTAGGATTAGGACCATAAAATGACTTTAGGAAATATTCTTGTAGAAAGAGAACATTAAAATCAATGCAAATCTTATTGTTAATTTTTTTTGACGACAGTAGCTTCATAATATTCGTCAATATTTTTTTATAGCAGCATTTTTTTATGGCATTGAATGATGGGACGAGCATACTGTTCGCCTGATGGTAAGCATTACGACCACCCATAAAGAGTAGCAACACCATCCAGCACCTTGAGTTACAAAGTACTGTGTGACATTCCACTGCGCTCGTCATCCTGAACATAAGATGTTAAGTCTCATTATGTCCTGTAGTTACACTGGCTACAATGTCCTTCAAACCGAAACACAACAGTGTATGCATACTGGTGCTTGGCGGTAGAAATAGTCATTGTGGTGGTACCCACCCAGACGGACTTTTACATATGAGAGACCTACCACCAGTAAAAGCCAGCCAGCGTGTAGGAGTACGAATTAACTGCTAAGTTATTAACCTAATACTAATCAAATACCTGCAATTAAACAAATTATAGGCGCACAGCCGTTTTTTAAGGGAAAAAAACGAGCACTTAGAAGGAAGAGCGATTGTTAAGCCTTCGATAAACTGGAACTAACCATAAGAAACTCTGCAAGATTTTCACTTCATGTCGGCTAGCTGTATGTAGTGCAATAACTGTCGGGTCGGCCAATTCAGGCTTTGATATTACAGTCTGTGTGGCTCCGCTACTTATGCGTATATCACACACACACATACAAGCCTTTAATCCTAAAAGGCAGCAGCGTAACTAGTGCACCCATTTTTCTTCATGTGTATTTCATACCATAATGTTTGAGGGAGCGAGACTATCGCCATATCGGCTAATCGACTTCCAGTACAAATTCTAGACTCCGGGCTGGTACTGATTACAAAAATTTGGAACCTCTCTATACTCAACACGAAGTTCGGTGCTGAGACCTCAGTATAGCAGCCGTACTACGAGTAAACCACCGACGCATAGGCTACTGCATAAACGTATTTTAAATGTAGTTCAGGATAAAAGGTATTAAATTTAATAAATTAAAACCTTTGTTACTGCTCATATATAATATTCCAATATTCAGTAAAATGTTCGATTACATTGTCTGGAAACGTGATTAAATATGTACGACTGCTTCCATTACGCACATTAAATTCATTCACATATGCATAAAAGAAATTGGGGTTAATATAGTGGGTAATAAGTTATCAAACTAATACTTAATCATTCAAATTTCGAACATCTGTAATGCAAATACCCCTCTGCCTATCGTTTAACCTCAGAATATTAACTAAAGCAAGTTTTAACTTTTACTGGATAGTGAACTGTTAAACTACAGCGTCTTCGAAACCCTCAGAGCCGATAAAAATAAATCGAAAGAGCCAAAATTGACTGTTTATTCGTTTTCCAGTAACATGAAGATTATTCTCAATTCCTTGGAATCACGTGCCGTCTTACCTGACATGCCGGGGATAAAACTACTAAAGCTGAAAGCTCGGAGGCTAAAAAAGATAACCTAGAATATTCAGCACGGCTCTGAAACTGTTCTTTTCTCGAATATTAGATCTGGTTTTTCAGTAGTTCGCTTTCAAATATCTTTTTATAATATCCATAATCCAGATAAAAAGATATTGTTTGAAACGGAACACGCTGTTTTAAAAGTAATGATTTTAAGGTTTTTTACAAAGATCTCGTGTGTGTTTGAGCGTAAAAAGTAGATTTTACAAGTATACGGGGATCTGTAAGGAGGTTTATGCCTTTCAGCCGATATAACGAGATAGCTTCCAAGTCGACGTTCAGAATAAATCGTGCTATTCCGAATGGATGTTTAAGGATTTTTTGATAAATATTTTGAGGATTTTGTAAGTGAGAAGAAAGGGAATCTACATTCCAATGTTTGAAGTAAGATATTTATTCCATGTTTAGCTGATGCGGAGTTTATATTCCTGAACAAGAATCAGAAATCAGCAATGTGCCACTCATTCATATTTTAGGATTCATACTAGTATTATTGAAGCCTTATTCTTCAGGTATGTGTTATGTATAGCTATAGGTATGCATTAGACAATAATTAAGTTAGCGGATTAAACGTCGGTTCGTAATCAACTGCGAGCCGTTTCATTTGTTCTTGAGAACATAACAGTACGCCAGGAAAACTTTTTTACAGAAGATAAATCGCCTTCAAAAACCGCTATATACCAAAAACAAATTACGAATTAATAAGAAATTATTAATTTTAGCTAGTTGTAAAATAATATCTACGTGGGAATATATTTAAAAACTCTTTCGCTCAATACCGAAATCATTCTCTCGATTTTGGTCTGAAACTAAAATATTATAATAGTAATAACGAATATTTCTAAATTTACAACCGACTTCGGTTAATTAATTAATAATTTAAGGTTTCAATTTATACTTTAAATAAAGTTGCTGTTGATTTTTATACATTGGTTTTTCTTGATGTTTTTTTAACTCTATGCTCATTGATTTTTCTACAATTCCAAACTTCTGCCCAAAAACTTCAGCTCAGCTTGTCACCCCTAACAACCTAGTTTGTTGCAGTAAGGCCACTGACCGCGCAGATACTGAACAAAAGGTCGCAGCTCTCCGCAGATAGAACCTACGAGGTGGAATGCAAGACCACAGGGTCCCGGCCTGAAGCCACTGTCACCTGGTGGAAGGGAGGCAGGCAAATGAAGAAGAGCGCTGCTAAAAATGTGAGTAATTGATTTTGTCAATGCTATGAATGAGCTATAAAGAACGAGTGGTTATTTTTTTAACTATGTAGAAGTAACAGGTATGTGAGAGACTACCTATGGCCCAATAAATGACTTATAATCGATATTTTAGGGTATAGAGGCATGTATATTATTTTGTATAAATTTTTAAGTGAATTCAAAACAATACACTTTGCTGTTATATCTTGGTGATTCGGTAGGTTTTTGATTAGCGAAAATCTTTTCGAATGGGTATAGACGCTTGAAAAGACATATTCAGTGAAATTCAAAGCATTATAAGTTTAACATGTCCCTTAGGATGAGTACACTCAGAACACTTAGTGTAATTCTAATTCGTAGGCGGTGTTGTATGTAATCCTTAGACGTCGCGTAAACACTGTCAACTTGTTGCTTTAACATAGTCGTGTTGAATTTCTCGGTAACAAACAGTGGCGACCTGAGCGGATGCAAGGCCCTGAGCTGGAGCAAAAAGATGAAAAAATTGTCCTCGATTTCAACAATTTCGCATGTAAGGTGGTTTAGTTACGACGTGGTGACATAAAAACAAAGGGTTTCAGCTGGGCACTGCTGGTCATAAGCATGAGGCTCTGGTGGTTGACACCCTCTCCCCTTCTAAGGCCGCATTTGGTAACAAGTTTGTAGTACCTGTGCGCACTTATTAACCTGTACTCGTCTCCTCATTCGTATAAAATTAATATAATTATCTCACTGATATTAATATGCTGTGTGGTAACCACATTGGAAATCTTAACTTCAAATGAAGAACATTCGAGACGTTTTTCTCGTCTCGTTTAATTAATTTGAACTTAAACATTAATTAATAAACTGGTTTTAATATGCCCGTGACGTAATGTCTGCAAACAATGGACCTTTTGTTTCGAACGTTAATTTATTTCTCATTGTAAATGTAATTATATATGTGAATACAGCTTTGTCCACAGGAATGGGTCCACTGGGTGCGGGGGGTGGGGTTACACCCACAAAATATTATGTTGAGCTGATTTGCTTTTGTGTCTTGGTGATGGAGTAAATATTAAACACTAGACTTCTGCTCGCGGCTCCGGCCGCGTGAATGAGTTTTTCCGGAATAAAAGCCCCGCTTTATATTTCCCCGGGATAATAAGTAGCCTATGTTACTCGCTGATAATGCAGCTTTATATTGGTGAAAGAATTATTCAAATCAGTCCAGTAGTTTCGGAGCCAATTCAATACAAACAAACAATCAAATCTTTCTTCTTTATAATATAAGTATAGATAAATAAAACGATATATTAAATTGACAGTGAATATCTTTGGCTTTAACACGATTGGTTATCTTATTTATCTATTCTAAACTTTTTCTTCTACATCTAAGGCATAAAATAATACAATAAAGACTAGATTTAAACAAGATAGTACTGGTCAAGCATCGTTACCTATCTTAGCATGAGGTACGCGATTGGTCTCTTTTTACAGATCTAATCCGGAAAACGTGCCGTTATATTTTCCACTAAAGTAATATAAATTTTATAAAATCGGCTACCTGACTCGCTAATGGAAAATCTAGTTTTGTGAACAGGTTTCCACGAATGTATTTTTTTTTCTATGTCTTCTATTTACATTATGGTACTATATTACATTTTATATATTTTGATTGCCTCGGTGGCGTAGTTGTATTACGGTACGACTGCAATGCTGAGGTCTCGGGTTCGATCCCTGGGTTGGGCAGTGCTATTGGGTTGTTCTACTCAGTATCAGCCCGAAGTCTGGAATTGTGCCTGATATGGCGATAGGCTCGCCCCCTATCACATCATGGGAAGAAATACGCACGGCGAAAAGTGGGTGCACTAGTTGCGCCTCTGCCTACCACTTCGGAGATAAAGTGCGTGAGTGTGTGTGTTTGTGTATATTTTTATTTGTTACGGCAAAGTAATCCCACTGCACCTGATAGTAAGCGGAGTGGGGCCCAGATAGTGTCAACTGACGGAGAGAAGATTATCCCTCGCCAGTCGACATAATTATGTCGGGCATGCCCCCTTATTCTCTATGACACAAGTTATTTCCACCGCTCGTAACAAGCGCGTAACGTGACTCATCGCGTTTATCACTATGGAAATTGGCATACAGAATACCATTAATCTCCAATTACACGAAGTTAACGTAACACGTTCGCGTTACGAGTTAACACTGTCATTGAGAATGACGGGGCTATTTGTAAGCAGATACACAGGCTGATTACGATACTCGGTGAATTTTTGTCTCTTCTCAGTGTTTGATTGAAACATTGGCCGTACATTACTGTTATCTCAGTCTCATCATCAGTTACATGACGCCTACTGCTGAACATAGACCTCCTCTAAAGATTTTCAGACAGACCTGTTGAAAGCGGACTGCATCCAGAGTGTTCCTGCGATATTTATTAATGATCAACTTTATGAGGGTATGCTTTGTGGGGACGTATGCAGTCGCACAGACGGGTGATCAGTACACCTTGTTGCGCCTATTTCACCCTTAGTCCCAGTTTGGGTTGCGCCAATTTCACTTTGGGTCGGCTCGCTTCGCCGATACTGCCCAGGGGCCGCATTCACCATAGGGAGATTAGGCTGTGACTCAGCAAGACCTTGGAGGCATCGTGGCTTCCTTCCAGGTTTGCACCTTTCACGGTTGCCGATCTCTGCCCAGCACTGCCCTCCACTGAGGGTCCCACCACTTTGAGCTTGATTGATCATTGCGGCAGGAGCCAACAGGGGAGTCGCGCTCAGCTTATGCATTGAAAAACGCACAAGCTGTCAGGCTCAGTCTGCCCACATACTCTTGGTTCCTTAGTGGCCTGGTACCCAGGCGAAGATGACTTCTTTATTGCCTGCTAGCGTGTTCCGTTCGAGTTTGCATTCTTTCACTAGCGCGGACGTTGTCTCTGATTTGTCAAGTGCCTTTAGGTCTGCTTGACTGTCACTGTAAATCAGTATTGTGCTGATTTCCTTATTGGTAATTTGCTTAGTGCGATCAGCGCATTCCAAAATGGCCATTGTTTCCGCCTGGAATGCGCTCGCACATTTGCCTAGTTTTATTGTGGTTTCTTCTGTGTTGGGTGGCATGGTTATAAATATTCCTGCCCCCGATAATCCTGTTGATTCCTTCGTGGAGCCATCTGTGAAACTTGCCACCGACTTATGATCATGTGAAAGTTCCCAGTTTTCTCTAGGTCCTATATGTGTCCTATTTTTTTTCGAAGATCCTTTGTTTCTGAATTAAATCATTGTTACCCCAGATCATCGACATTTTTTCTTGAATCATAGTTATTACATTTGTGTGTCCTTTGTTTGTGGAAGTAGTTTTCCATAATCCATAGGACTTTAATCTGTAGCATTGTTGTAATGCTCTCTTTTATTTGCCTCCAAACCCAGCGGTATAAAGCCTAGAATTATATCCAGTGCTGCTGCTGTTGTTGCTGCTGCTGTAGTTCTTAATGCACCTGTAGTCATCAGCCCAGCGAGTCTCTGAAACTGGGCTAGCTTCTTATAATTTGTCTTAATGGTCGCCCTATGCCACCATACTAAGGCTCCGTACAGTAGTCTTGGGAGTATGATGGCCTTATATATCCAGTAAGATATATTTGGCTTCATATCCTAAGTCTTACCTATCGCTCTATTGCAATGCATCATAGCTATTTTAGCTTTTTGCATTGCTGGCTTATGTGCGAGTTGAACAGTAGTTTGTCATCTATCACTACTCCTAAGTATTTAATTTCTTTTACCAGTTCTATATTTTTACTATCTATTACAATGGGTGGCAGTTCTTTGTTCTTTCTCTTTTTGGTAAATGAGAGTATTGTGAATATACTACAAAGTCATAGCTTGCCTCGTCAAATGAGTTTGTATTTCAATACACATATTTCAAAAATAAAAATATCATATGACGAAAACACATTATCAATTAACACGTTAAAATAAATGTTCGCATCAATCCATTAGAGCGACGTCGCAGTACAAACAAAGATAAAGGTTTAATTGACAAATCATTTTCTAACCGAAAATCCATCCTTCAAACATGTCAAATAATAATGTTTTTTATCCCTTTAATAGAAGGTATAATATTATGTTTGTGTAAACATTCGGTATGTCAAATATTAATTTACTGAGTTTTTGGACTGTGTATCTTACTATTCCACGTTACTGTTCAATGTATATTTGTAATACTCATTTTACCTTCAAGGATTTTTTTTTATGAAACGAGCATACGGTTCACCTGATGGTAAGTGATCACCGCCGCCCATGAACATCTGCAATACCAGGGGGCACAGAGATGCGTATTTCATAAGCTCACACACACATTCACGCCATTTTATCCCCGAAGGGGTAGGCAGAGGCGCAACTAGTGCACCCACTTATCGCCGTGCGTATTCCGTCCCATAATGTGATAGGGCGCGAGCCTATCGTAATATCGGGCACAAATTTCAGACTCCGGGCGGATACTGAATTCTAGAAAAATCCAATATCACAATGCCCGACCCGGGGATCGAACCCGAGACCTCAGCATTGCAGTCGTAACGTAATACAACTAAGCCACCGAGGCAGTCAGGCTTTAAATAAAATAGAATGTAAATACCTATCATTCCTTTTTTGAAAATAATTTTCCAAGAGCTTTAGGAAAAGGGATAATATATTTCGTCGACAAATTTTCATCGTAACATTGCTCTGGTAACCCTGTGTAAATATCATTTTACTAAAACGTTGGCGTAGCAACCCTATAACAATAAAAGTAGCGAAATTCGGCTATTTCGAATGAAGGGTAAACCACACAACATTTCATATTATTTTCGTAGACACTCGTGATCTACGCTGTTTGAATACATTGTGTTCGAAGGCCATCGTGTATACTTATTATGTGTAGATATTAAAACTATCCGTTGCTGACAATTTATTTCTTTTCTTACTTATGCTCATGCCTTTATCTCCGTAGAGGTAGGCAGAGGCTCGACTAACAAATAGGCCGACATTATGATGTCGACTGGTGAGAGACAATCGTCAGTCGATGCGATTTTGCCAGTTATATTAGGTCCTATGCAAAAGGAAGTTTCTATGCCTACTCTTGATGAAGGCAAAAGGCGTGATGCTATGCATATCCACACTCGTTAAAAATCACCCTTAATCGTTTCTGTCTAGTTCTCCGAGAACAACGCCACGACGAGTGTGTTGACGCTGGTGCCGGTGGCGGAAGACCATGAGAAATACCTGGTCTGCCGCGCTGAGAACCCCAGCGTGGTGGACTCCGCCACTGATGATCGGTGGAAGCTTAATGTGCACTGTGAGTATATTATACTTGTCTGTATGTTTAAATTTAGTCTTTTTTGGTTCAAATGTATGATCTTCTGTTGTATATACCCCAGTATGAGGATTTTTTGTTATGTGTGGGCGGGTTTTTCACGATACAGGCTTGCCTAGTGAGAAGACCATAAGATATTACCACTGTACATTTTGCCTTTCGTAAATATATTTTCATTTCATTGGTCCACGTCATAGGCCTCTTGGACTAGTACAGTATCACTGTTTTACAATACACTGTTGTGAAGTAACAACTTGTTGGGATTGTATGATGTAGGTAAGACATTTTCAGAGGCCTAAACAAGCTCCGCAGTTTCCTTATCTCTTTCCATTATTATTATTGTATGCACTGCTCTGCTCTATGCATATTGCATGATTTGATCGTCTACCGTTCTGATAAAACGTTCCTTTTTTAATTTATTATCTTTTATACTAGCCTATAGTTAATAAAAATATAATAAAGCCTTTATTATACACTGTCCCACTCCTGAGCACGGGCTGCCTCTAGTGGAGGCTTTAGGCCATAATTCACCACGCAGGCCTAGTGCGGGACAGGCTTCAAATACCCTCAAAATCTTATGGAATTGATTCCTCAGTCAAATAGAAAAAAACATTTTTATCGTGCAATCTTCTTAAAGTTATTCCGTGTAGGTGTTATTAAGTAACATGAACGATCACCTAAAAGTGGGGAACACGCTCACGCAATTACCATGTAATTCGATATTAACAATAACTACCAGAGCATATTGCTCTCGTATGTTTATGATAAAATGCGGCGAACGGAGGCAATTACGGTGCTGCGGTTAAACATGTTTGACGTCCTGAAATGCTCGAATACGACTTTATTGCTATGTCTCTAAGATGAAGGATCTAGGTACTTTCGTTTGCGTCGTAATGGGTCGTGGTTATTCATCTTTTCACCGAGTGATTTGAAGGAAATTGTAGTATAATAGAGCAATAACAGATTTACTAACATGTTGTATATCTGTAATAGGTATTTAGTTTTTGTCTATGAGTAACATTGCAAATAAGCGAGGTAAAATTCAATAAGTTTGATTGTGATAGACGTATAAAATCGTTATTGGTAATCTTGTTAGGGCCTGATTCACAGGCTTCAAGTAAATTTTATTTGACAGTTATCGTATTAGACAGCTAACGTAGATAGGACACATTTTATTACCATTTATTTTTGGGAGCATAGATTAATGTGTTTTTCGCATTTGGTCGGCCTATACATTTATTTGACGAGTAGCATTTATCAGCAAGTGGTGAAAGAAAAAATACCCATAATGTACCCGGTATACCATGTTATACACCACTGGTGAGCGATCATAAACAAACATAAGACCCGCTATAGTCTGCTGCTATACCACAGCTGGTAAACATCTGGAAAGATAAGTCAGAATTATTGATGATATTCCAAGAACGCAATATTTATCCCTAGTAGACTTATTTATAACTATAGTATAATATGTAGTCTTTCCTCCAAAGACATATTTATGAACCTCTAAACAATTCTTACATGTATGATCAGCATCCAATTTTTCTTGTCCGCGTACAAGTGCCGAATCTGGAAGCACGTGCCTGGCGCTATTTCACCGAATGTTGTATTCGGCATTCGTGTTGCGAATTTAGTGCGTGTACTCAATAAATCCAGATCAAATTTGGGAATATACGTAACCTTTACAGCGCGTATTGTGGTCTTGGTGTGGGACTCAAAATATTTAAATACTTACACCTAACTCCACTTTTGGTACACTCTTTTCTTAGATCAAATCAAAATACCACTGTTAATCAGATAGAAAGTATATTTTTATTTTCATTAATTTTTGGAATGGTTTCAATAGTTACACAGATCAACTGGTATAAACAAAACTGTATACTTAACTCTCTTACCTCTGAACTTGATGTATAGTACCTATAATGCGGTTATATCCAAAACTTAAGAGGACTTTGAGCAACAAAATATTTTAAGCTTGAACCTCCCATTTGAGAGTTATACCTGCCAAAACAGATGCATCGCCAAATATTTGATTCTATCCATTCGGTACGAAATATCATAGATATTAAAAGGCTGTTATGTTAAATAATAATTATTTCCATATTTATGTGTTAACATTTTTATTTTCGCAAAATTAAATGTTTTGTCGACGTAAAATAGCAACGAGCAAACAACAGTACGTTTGAAAGGCCGTGCATGAACGCAATTGTAAACATAGTTACAGGAAGAGCAAACAGAAAAATGATGTTGGGAGTTTACACATTGTTTCAAGCTGAGGAGACAATGTATTTAGAACTTGAACAGCACATAAAACAATGTTTCTATTATCAATGGTAGTCTAGTAGAAAAATCACAAATAGCGGTTATTGTATTACTGTTGTTTGAAAATAACGACAAACGAGTGTCTTGGCTGAGAGGGAAATATCATTAACTGTATGGGCACTATTCAGAATTTTAGACTCCTAATCATTGAATGACGTTGTATGACGCTCTCCACTCCGAGATAATAATATTAAATGTTAAGGTTCATAATGTCCAGTAATTATATGAACAACTGTGGTCCATTATTCTTATTAAAGCAACCTTTATTAATAAATAAAAATAGCAGTGACAGTTATAGACTATAAAAAATATGTATCTATGGTATTTAAAAGAACCGCCACTGCTTTTGGATTTCAAAAAGTGTCCGAAATTAGTATTTTGATATAGCCACACCTTTACCAACTGCGAGTGATATCTAATTGTAAATATTTGGGTGGCATGGCCCCCAGAGCCATCGTTCCGCGCACCCACCCTGTTCTATTTGCCAACAACAATTTAGAGATTTACGCACCGATGAAGTGGTATTAGAATCGGCTATTCCTGAAAATCAAAGCTTCTGTTGGTTTTAATATAAATATTTGATGACCAACTACTACTGGTGACCTACCGGTCTCTCATATGTAAGTGTCCGTCTGGGTGGCTACCACCGCAATGTGTATTTCTACCGCCAAGCAGCAGTGTGCATGCACTGTTGTGTTTTGGTTTGAAGGGCATTTTAGCCAGTGTAACTACCGGACATAATGAGACTTAACATGTTATGTCTCAGGATGACGAACGCAGTGGAATGCCACACAGTACTTTGTAACTCAAGGTATACTATATGGTGTTACTACTGTTTATGGGCGGTCGTATCGCTTACCATCAGGCGAACGGCATGCTCGACTCGTCATTCAATGCCATAAAAAAAAAATACGTGTGGCACTCGGAGACTGCCGCGGTAAAGCTATTGCATATCATTTTTTATCCCAAATTTTGATTGACTAAACACAAATTCGATCTGACGCTTACCACATAAAGTAGATTTTTAAACTCGAGCAACGCACGTTTAGTCTTGTTATTGATAAATGTCAGAAATGCAATGGTCATCACAACCAAAGTAGAATAAATCAAAATTTGAAAAAAGAATGTTACGTTCGATTCTTTTGTACTCGTGCCGTGCCAACGCTGGGGAAATAGCTTCTACGCAATGTATTTAAGGTTCATATTAGATTAGTAAGAAATGGTTTTAATGACTTTAATAAATAAAATAAATAAAAATATACTCGTTTCAAGAATTATAGCTTCTACGCATTGTATTTAAGGTTCATATTAGTAAGATAAAAAAGATGTCAGGTTATTTTCGTTACGGAATTTCTGGATTCGGTCTCCACGCTCAAGGCCCGCGATAGAAGCTATGCAATAGCTTAAAAATGATGTATTAGTTTTGTGTCGAATATTATATTGAAATAGTTATTGAGATGTGATTGGTTTTAGTATAGTAAAAGACGGGTGACCTACACACCTAAAATGAAAGATTATTTCTTCGATCCAATTCGGCTGAACATAGGCCTCCCCTAAAGATTTCCTAACGTGATCGATAAATGTGATAATTAGTATAAGTGTTTCGGTTCTGGGTATTATGGGGTTGAAAGTCCCAGTTAGTCTTATTCTATCCTTATACGACTTCTGTGTAGGGTAGGAACAACATTTCCAACATTTTGGTGAAATTATTTGGATTGGTTTTGACGACTTGACGCGTATCTATACTAATATTATGAACCTGAAGAGTCCGTTTGTTTGGACGCGCTAATCTCAGGAACTACAAAACCGATTTGAAAATTCGTTCCCTAATAGGAAGCTACATTACTCCTGAGTCCTACTACTATTTATCCCGGAAAAACATTTTCACGCGGGAGGAGGCACGAGCGCCACCTAGTCGTACGTTAACCTTACCGGTGGTATGATATATTTTCTATCCGTCTGGATAGCGACCACCGTACTCAAGGGGTTAAAACCCACCATAATGGCCCACATAAGTGTGTCGCGGTCCGGGATCAGCCTGTGTATATCCGGTTCAAACAGGCAGGCACTTTTATGGCCGCTCGTTGCCGCTGCGCCACATGTCTCGCCTGTTGTGCGACAAAAGATGAACTGTCGAGTGCCGCTATTTCTGGCGTGGCAGAGGTGCACTGGATGCCTAATCGGTGTATATAATTATAATTATACATCAACTACTTATTTACTTATAATAACTATTTGCTTCCTTTTCCCACTATTTTATTTATCTATTTATATTTATTCATATTTTACAATCAATCCGTGAGTCAATCCTTCAAGTGAGGGTTCCAGTTGAAAACCAGTGCCAGGCACGCCTTGCCTGGCATTTTATGCTGAACTGGATCCTTTTCGACAGTATCATGAGATGCACGTTGCCCACATGCGTTATGTAATATGTATTACCTTTTATGTTAATTGTTTGTGTGCGTCCCAGTATATTGTGCGAATAAATGTGTCTTTCTTTCTTTCTTTCACTTTTCACTTCACTTTGCCTTGCCCATAGAGTATTCATTACATTTCAAGTTAGAAAGCAATACTATGGTATTTTCTGACCAAATCGAACCCAGGGTCTATTCCAGAGTACGCTCTTTAAATTAAAATGCCTTGAAACTAACGATTGTTTCGTATTGTATATTTTTGAGATGCATATTAGACAGTGTTGAAGGCTTAAGTAAACCTCACCGTAACAATAACCTAAAAATAAATCGAAATCAAGATAAGGTCTCAGCACCGATTTTCTGAAACGAAGTGAAAACCTCTTACAAAATTCGCCTTTTTATCGCTAGTTGAGTTTTATTGTAACAGCAATACGGGTCAAATTGATACTTTCGGAAACTGTTCGTTTTTATTTATTTTGTATCAGTCTACTTTATTTGATTGATTACTCCTGAGTCCTGACTGTTTTATCCGAGTTAATCACCGAACCGGCTGAACAGTTTTTAATTAAGTACGTTTTACTTTAAAGATTGTACTTAACTTTTCTGTAAAGTGACATTTTATTTGAAAATAGAATTTCAGAATGTTGGACCCGTAGGCAAAGTAGTTTTTAAACATATGTACAATTTATAACATTATGAGGAATTGAAACATGAATGGATTAAATTCGGTGTTCAAGTACCTAATAGCTAATACGTTTCGGTATAATAATGTGAAATACCAACAAAAATATGAAATTAGACAAACCATATAAAAATCAACGAGATCTAAATTTGATAAAAAAGTCAATATTTCTATTTTTCAGTATCTACTGACGTTCATTGACTAAACTATTTTGTCGACAGATGTTCCGATAGTGACGTTGAAACTTGGTTCAACGTTGAATCCCGCCCACATTAAAGAGGGGGAGGATGTGTACTTCGAATGCAGTGTGAAGGCAAACCCCAAGAAGCACAAACTGACCTGGTATAAGGGGGTAAGTTTTTAGCAAATTCATCTTTCAAGGTTCTATATCTGCGAGTGGACTTTGGCCTTAACAAGAATGTCCCTTAGACTGATCTCTGGTTGGCTTTATCTCACCAACTTCTGATGCCAATCGCTTTAAGGTTTTTTTTAGCAACTAAAGCAAGAAGCCTTTCTCGTTCTTACACCTGCCATTCCGACTTCTGAAAGCCAGATTCAAGTAGCAAGCATTTTTCATGCAGTTTCCATTATCAGTTTATTTCCATTCTATCAGATGATGCCAAGCTTAGGGTCATAACTTTCCCGTGTCCGTATAAAAAAGGCTATAGTATTAAAGCCAAAACAGACATAACACTCCCAATCCACTACACAATAAATCTGACCTTTCCTGTTTACCGTTGAACCTTGATGTGAAATCGTATAGGGTTTAACCCGTCGATCCTATTTCATAGTCAAAGTTTGGGGTTGAGCGGACAGGTGAGTGTAGCGGACATAGCTTTATCGATACCGTGTTTAGTAGTGAATATTTCTTTGGTCAATTTGATATTAAAAATGTGGTATATTATATAGGAACTTTAATATCTACGTGAAAGTAAAAAATCGGTATTATTAATTTTTAATAATTTTAATATGTGAAAGCTTGTAATTAGCAACTCTTTCTTCACATACAGTAGATATTTCATATATTGTTATTTGTCTATATTTCTGTAAGCTTTTCTTAAAATTTAAATAAATAAATATTCGTTTCTTAAATACTTAATACTAAACTACTAAATACGTAATACTAAACACAATTTATCTCTATTTATTTATTGTATATAATTCGGTTTCGAACAGGCATAACTCTCTGTTATACTCTATTTGAACACCACTCTATTTAGTATCAAGTTCAGTGGAATCACTTCGGAGCAGTCGTAAAAAGTCGTTAAAAGAGCGACAAACCAAACATTCCAATATAAGTTAATTGAAAAAGATATCGCTGCTTCCCATCGAGATCACAAGTACAATAGCCATTCATCCTCTTCCCAGTTTTTAGTTTCCAAACCCGAGACAGCCAGTTAAAACTTTCTTAGATTGGTTTTTAATCCAAACTTATTGTCCAGGTGTCTCTTCTTTGTTTTATTGGTAATATAGAGCTGTGCCATGTGACATTCAGAGTTCAAGCCGAACCTTGAAAAACAAAATTGAAGTTTTTTTTTCTGGAATAAAAAAAAACTAATGTAAATGCATCTACACTTACTATGTAAAGGACATGTCCAAAAACGGGCCTGAAATTCTAAACAAGACAATTTATATATATTTGGATAGAACTCCTGAAAACTAGCCTTTCGCGATAAATCATTTAATTTTAAGGACCTCCGATTTTGAGATTTATGTAATTTTGTTTGGCTTGAAAACTACACTTAATCTGAAAGTTTTTAAAAATGTTAGTTATGAATGGAGGGGTCTAAAAGTATTTTTTTAAGGGATGTAGGTAAGTTCCATATTTTGCTCCTTTAATATCCCCAAAGTTTGAGCCTGGTTAGATTTTGAGACCCAGCACCCATACAAAAAGCGGACATCTCCTTTATAATAACTTATATTGATTGTAATCTCCGTTGGTGGTACTAAATAAATTAATGATAATTATGTCCCCGGATTGTGTGATACCGCGATAGGTTTGCCATCGATGGCATGGTTCGGATATAGCAGCGAACAATGGATGATCAACTATTATCTTAGTCTACCTTAAAGGCGTTAGTGTCCTCTTTAATGTGCAGGCACCTGAAAATTGTCAGTTGACTTGACTTGTAAGCAGCGGTCATATAAACACAGATTTTATGTATGTGTAGGTGAAGGAGATCCTGCATAATGCAGTAGCTGGAGTCATTGTCAGCGATCAGAGCCTCGTCCTGCAGCGAGTGAGCAGGGCCGACGCTGGAGACTACAGCTGCCTCGCTTCCAATACTGAAGGCAGCGCTACGAGTAACCCAGTGTCACTTCAAATCAGGTGTAAGTATTTCTAGTGATAACTTATTTGACTTTGTAATTTTTCGAATGTGCGGTCCTGTATTCGGCTCTTACTTAGGATTCATAATTTTGTTGTAACTGTTCAATACTTCCGTAACTTAGAGGGTTTTTAGTCGACTGAAATGAAACTGCGGTTTCGATCACATTGAGATAGTTATGCGCCCTGCTACCCTTTATCCAGTACTTACAAGTACATCAAACAATAGATCATAAGGTGTAGCATGACACATTTAGTTAGAATTACTTAATTGTTCTTTGTATCAGAACATGTAAACAACACCCCACCCTCTTATATTGTAAACACCAGTATTGTATAAATACGTGGCCCGAAGGAGCCACGGCGAATTCATTCTTGTAACGTTCATCAAGTCACACTTGTAACACCGCTCCGTTAAATATTAAGAATAATAAATTTATTTTTAAAGACAAAGCTCTCACGTTATTTGACTAGATACATTAGGGAGATATTAAAATGTATTAGAACAAGCAATTTTATCAGGATTCGAGAAACAAGGCTCAAAGCATCAAAAGTATTATGCCCAGAGAATATCAACGGAACTCAAAAAAAAATCAAAATTTATTTAAAATTCCTTCATTCATCAAATTTCCGCTCAAGTACAACTTTATGGTACGTTTTTTACAAAAACAATTCATTCCTATTCCTTTTACAAACTTTATAAAATGGCCTGACTCGAAATTTAAAATATTTTTTTATCCTTTTTCCAACCAGCGTAACTTCTACATAATATTTTAACTCTCTTCGAGTTAAATTCGCTACAACTTTTCGGCACAGATAATAATAACAATTATAATTGTATATAACAGAAAACCAGTTATTAAAGTTTCAAATTCGAGGTCGAGTTTAATATTAATAAAATTATCGAATATTCATAATTTTTGGACGGTTAGTAGCATGTATTACACTAACAGCCGAGAGTATCTGGCTTCGATTGATAAGTGAAGTAATCAAATATTCTACTATCTAATATTCTTAGTAAATTAACAAACCTTGTCATTATACGCAAATTACACTATACTCAAAAAGGTCACTTTGCCGTTTCGGGATAAAAAATCCCGTTCTACCTATACGCGGCGATAGCTGAGTGGGTAGTGGGACCTTATACTGAGATGACAGTCTGTAGGCTTACAAACCGCACTAGGCCGGCGTGGTGGATTAAGGCCTCCCGTATGCGCCAAAGAAGGCCACCGCGGGTTTTGGTTGGTATGCCGGTGTAGGGTGTCAGCAGCATAAGTAGATGAACAAATTCAAAACTTCAAATTGTGTACACACTTTTGTGTTCTTACTAATCTTTTTTTTCTCTTCATCAAAATAAAATAAAAGAGATTTACTTTACTTCAAACTAAGAAAAAAAATGTTTCAGTTTAACTTAACGCGTATATAGGCGATTTGAAATTTTGATTTTGTACAGATATTTATGCTGCTAACTGTACATAGAATTAGGGTCTCGGCCCAATGCTCGCTCGGATGATGCTATACTCCCGAGTGTCGACATTGGGCCGTAAGACCGGTGAAACCAACATAACCGTTCCAATGACCCCCAGTGGTGGTAGCGATAGCGCGTTTTTTTTTTTTTTTTTTTTTTGTGTAGTGGCAACTGGTTCCTCTAAATTGAGGAATATTACTGCCAGTGTCAACTGTCAGCTGTCAAGTGACGCATTCATGTCTACCAAATATTATCAAAAAGAGTAATCAGTAAACAACTGACAACAAATTGAATTGAGTAAATTTAAGACAATTAACCAATGATCAAAATTATACATACTACGGTAAATAACAAATAAAGGTGTTACTAATACGAAGGATATTAAATTATGCATGCAAACACGTAAGGTTAATTTCAGTTATAACTTTATATTATATTTGGTTAAGTATGAAACAAGTGCTTTCAAAGATGGTTTGTTACCTAGGCTGAGGAGGGATGAAACATTAGCAGGAAGAGGGGCCCCACTATCTACCAACATATCGTAGAAGGAAGGAGATGAGAAACGAGGACACTTAAAGAGTATATGGGTCACGGATCCTTCGTCAAGGCCACACTCACATAAAGAAGAGTCTCTTACATGTAATTTACATAAGTGAACGGGTGAAGAGCAATGACCAATCCTCAATCGAGAGATTGTGGCCGAAATATGCTTACTGAGGCGTAATTTAGAGAACCAAGGTCTAAAAGTAATATATGGTTGTATATTGTATAACCATCCACCTTTTAAGGAACTAGAGTTCCTCCAGGATGTATTCCAAGCCATCTCCAGATCATGTTTGGCCAGGGCGATCAGATCAAAAGCATAGACTGAAAAGTAGTCATCTTTACCATGATCAATAGCGTCCTTTGCTAATTGATCAACCTGCTCATTACCTATTATACCTATATGGCTTGGGATCCAAGCCACTGTAACTTGAAGGTGTTGCTCATTACACAATTTAATTAAATCAATTATTTCCAAAGAGATAGGGTGAACACAGTTTTTGGCAAAAGGATTACTGATAAGAGCCTGGACACAACTTTTAGAGTCTGAAAAGATGACAGAACAAGCAATATTGTTCTGTTTAATGTATTTGATACATTCCCGAATAGCTAAGCATTCGCCTGAAAAAACTGAAGAATAATGTGGTAATTTATATGAGAAAGATAAATTAGTATTCATATGTAAAATAGCCACACCAACAGAACCTTGTTTGCTTAATTTAGATGCATCCGTAAAGAAAATATCGGCCTGAGGCCAGCGTCTTTTTATAATTTCATTCAATTTAGTTTCAGCATCAGAGGTTTGTTTCGTAATTTTAAGTGATAACTCTACTAAAGGTAATGTAATTTTTGAGCTATACTGGATTGCAAATGCCGGATGAATTTGGTCTTTTTTAATAGGACAGAATATACTCTCTAGCCTCCTGTAACTTACAATTAGACAGGGTAAAAGTTTGTGGGTCCAATATGGTTTAGAAGCAATATATGAATTTAATATTCTAAGTTTTGAAAAAAGAGGATGGGAGGAGTAATGACAAATTTTATAAATATATCTGTCAGAGAGATATTGTCGTCTGAGGTTAAGAGGGGGATCGGAACATTCCACCTGTAAGGCATTAGTTGGTGAGCTTTTCATAGCCCCAACAACTATCCTTAGTGCTTTATTTTGAGTCAAGTCTAGCTTCCTTAATGCTGTTTTATTGCATGGAGACAGCAAATGGGTGGCAAAGTCCAAGTGACTCCTTACAATAGCATTATATATTAATCTAAGAGAGTATGGATGAGCTCCCCACCAGACTCCTCTTAAACATCTCATAATATTTATACTGCTCTCACACTTTTTAACGATATGGTCTATGTGGGCTACACCATTCATTCTACTGTCAAATATTTTACCTAAAAATTTGACCTCTTTCCTTACAGGGATTGGAGTCCCATTGCACTGAATATCAATATGGGGGATTTGGCGTTTTCTAGAGAAGACAACCACTACGCTTTTAGAGGCAGATAAGTCCAAAGAGTTGTTACTAAGCCAAGAGGAAAGAACAGCCATACCACTTTCAATATTATCCCTTGCTAAACTAATAGAATAACTAGCAGAGTAAATAAGAAGGTCATCAGCATACTGTAAGATATTACACACATCCGGTATGTTATGATCCATATCGGCAGTGTAGACATCATACAGCAGAGGGCTGAGTACAGAACCTTGGGGTAAACCCTTCCATACTGTTCTAGTGGCAGGTTGAACTCCCGGATATCTCAGTGATATAGTCCTACCTGATAAAAGGTTAAAAATAAAATCTGTTATCTTGTTAGGAATCCTTAGCTGAACTAATTTGTTCCTAAGGACCCAAAGATTAACATTATCATATGCCGCTGAGACATCCAGGAAGCCAGCCACCACTGACTTGTTTTGACTGAATGACAGATGGATATCAGTGGTGAAAATAGCATGACTATCAGAGATACTCCGGCCCTTCCTGAAACCATATTGAGTATTTGACAGTAGAGAATGGTGCTCCAAGAACCATTCTAATCTATTTTTTATAAGGTGTTCCACAATTTTTGGTATGGTAGAAGAAAGAGCAATAGGGCGATATGATTGGGAATAACTAGGGTCCTTCCCTAGTTTTGGAACAGGAACAATTATTTGGTGTTTCCAGTTCTCAGGAATAACACCACTATCAATAACCAAATTTATTAATTTTAAAAAATAATTTAAGAAACTATCCTTGGACTTTGAGAGAAAGGAATAGGGTATGCAATCAGGACCAGGGGAAGAGTCCTTAATATGACTCAGTACAGATTTTAACTCATGAAAAGTAAAAGGCGAATCTAAAATAGAAGAATTAGTCTGGTACGAATATAAATAGGGGATTTGGGACAAATTAGGAACTGAAGGGGGAGCTAGCCGGTCTAAAAAATCATCTACCCAGTTTGTTGAGTAGGAAGATGGAGTATGAAATTTTCGAGACAATCTGTAGTGCTTGATTCTTTTCCAAACCAGAGACGAGGGGGTTTCAGGCGATAGTGATGAACAAAATGAGCGCCAGCCTTGTCGTTTTTTTTTGTTTAAAGTTCTCTTTGTAGCGGCGCACACTTTACGATAATTTAGAAAAGAATCGAGGTTGATGTCAGTCGTACAGATTGACTCTGCCTCGTATCTCCTTTTAATAGCTTCAGTACAAACTGAGTCCCACCAGGGCGGAGAAGGAATTCTGCCTAAGACAATATTCTTTTTTTTAAATATAGCCTCTGCAGACGTAAGTATAGATTCTTTTATTCCCTCACAACATTCTTTAACGTTAATTAGATTAGGTTCAGGAAGAAGGTTAATTTTCTCTTCAAGTAGAGCAGCATAAAGACCCCATTTAGTGGGTTCAATAATAAAAGGTAAAAGAGGAGGAAGGATAGGAACATTAATATTTTGAAAAGGAAATGAAATTAGGATAGGAAAATGGTCTGAACCATGAGAGAATGGAAGACGAGACCACGATAATAAGCTGGCTAAACAGGGAGAACAAAAAGAGATGTCAACAAAACTAGGTTGAATGTTGGGAGGAGTGCGGCGAGTAGGGGACCCATCATTTAGCACACATAAATCAAATTCATCCAGAATATCTAAAATTTTTATGCCAAAAGAGTCATTATTCGGAGCTCCCCAGATCTGGTTGTGACAATTAAAATCTCCCATTAATATTATAGGAGGGGGAATAGAGGACAGAAAGCTGCGTAATGTGGGGACAACCGAATTATCCCGTCGTGAAATATAGACACAGATAAAAGAAATATTATTAAAGCGTAGAGATACAAATTGAATAATGTTGCTATTATTTACAATAGAATGTTGATTAAAACTAAGGTTATTTTTAATAAAAAGAGCTGCACCGCCCCACCCATCACTTCTATCATCACGGAGCAGTGTATACCCTGGAATTTTATAAGTAGAATGTGGTTTTAACCATGTTTCGGAAATAGCGCAAATAAAAGGTTTGTGTTTATTTAAAAGAGAATGGAGGTCTGTTTTATTTTTATTTAAACTTCTACAATTCCACTGGAGAATTAGATCCATTTTTTAAAAGATTGAAGATTGAAAGAGTTATGGTCTGAATAATGTTACAAGCTACGTGGTTCGGTATATTAGAGTCAGTAACTACTTTAATTAAAGAGGATATTAAATTTTGAATTGAATCAGACGATAAAACTTCCTTCGATACATGTTTATTTGATGGGCTAGGATTTTCTTTGTTATTAACGAGAGCACAGCCATTGCTAGGAGTGGGGATTTCATAAGATTTTAACAATTCTCGATGTGCCATTTGGTCGTATGATTTAGGAAAGGAAGGTCTTGAAGAGGGTTTAAGAAAAACAGTTTTACGATAGGACTTAGTAGCAAAAGATTGATTATCAGATATGCAGGAGGCGGTAACTTGATGAGGGGGTGGATTTGGTGAGGATGACAATACATTCGCGTAAGACTTATGAATCACAGGAAAATTAGACATTGCTTCTTGATAAGAAACGTTATGAGAAGACATAAATTTTTTAATATTTGCTTGTCTGTTATGCTCCAAGCAAATTTTATTGGTAGAAAAATGATGTCCCACACAAAAAATGCAAACAGCATTAGACTCTTCCACCGTGCAAGACTCCCCAGCGTGATTTTCTGTGCATTTATAACACCTGGGTTTAGATCTGCACTGTGCACGAGTATGCCCAAACCTACAGCAATTATAGCATTGAATTGTTGGGTAGACATATTGTTCAACATGTAACAGTGTGTAGCAACAATAAATTTCTTTGGGCAGTACTTGACCGTCGAATGTAAAGACAACAGTCTGAGTTGGGATCCAACTAGGACCATCAGGAGAAGAAATTTTTCTACTAAGCCTACGAGTTTTGATTATCTTTCCTGATTCTGGTGGAATTTGAACTAATTCAACTATTTCGTCATGCGTCCATTCAACCGGTATTCCTCTAACTAATCCAATGCGGGAAATGTTATGAGAGGGGATATAAACTTTATACTTATTGGGGAAAAATAGGATTATCTATAAAATTGTTGGCATCCTTTGCAGTTTTAAATGATACAGAGAGTCTATTGCGTCCAATTTTTTTGATTCCATCCTGCAAAATACAAGACAGTTTATTTTTATAAAGGAAAGCTCCAAATTTGATCGGGTGTAAGGTGGACCCACTAGTTGGAGAGGCCTCAGCTAGCTCCACATAAACAATAAATGGGCCACAGTCACCACTGGCGTATAATGACCTTATGAGCGGATGACCCTGACTTGCTGTCTGAGATGTGGAAGTATCCATATTGGAAGAATCTAGAGATGGAGCTTTAGAAGATTTATCTGGATTTATAATTACTGTATCTATATTCAAATTGGAATTTGATATAGCTTTTTGTAGCTGTGATGATGAATTAATAGATATAATTTTTTTCTTTGAAATTGGACTGTTTTTTTTATTATTTTTATAGTGTTTAATTTTTTCGAACCAGTATAAGGAAGACTAGGGGCTGCTGAAGTAACATATGAGGCTACATATGATGATGTAGAAGGAGAAGGGGAAGGGGAAGGTGTAAAAACATTCTGGTTACCTATGTTCCCAATTGTCACATTATGAGCAGCCTGTATAAAATTTCTACCATTATCCGGTGGTGGATCGGGTTCTGGCCTAAGATCAGTTACATCAAACTCCATCCTTTAACCACAATTAACAAATAACAATTAACAGATGGCGACAAACACACGACAATACACTCAACGAGACACAAACAAAACTTACCACCATACAACAACAAAAAAACAATGAATATATACTTTTTTCTTTAATATATTAAACTTATATACACATATACTACACACAATTAACTAATCCAGTACAAGTAACACTTAATAACACTTAAATTTATATATTTATTTAATTATCTCTCAACATAACCTCAAAAACATGAATGTCGCACGGTAGTTAGACAGAGACTCCTCATAGCGCGTTTTTCTACCGCGAAAAGGCCAGCGTGGTGAATTAAGGGCCCAAACTCTCAGTAGTTATACAGGAGAAGGATACAATATATTACAGGGCTGGTGTATGTTTAAATGCAGACACGCCTCTATGCAAGACGACTAACGAGGGCGAGGTATTCGGAGCTCTTAAGCAGGAGACAGTGACGTTGAACTGCGCCGTGGACTCGAGCCCGGCACCCACCAGCTTCAGCTGGATCTTCAACAGCTCGGGAGAGCAGACCGAGCTGCCTACCAAGTATGTTGAGTTAAGCTGCGATTTTCGTAGGACGCGGCTGTCGGCAACGGCAGTTTTATTGTACATATGGATTAATATGAACTGTGGCGCGGCATTTGCAGTCGTATGTCGGAATCGTTCTCATACAAATCATTACTGCAAAGTATATGCCGGCAGACAGCAGCGGCACATGTCTTTGCCGTCTGCCGCTGCTGTCTGCCGCGTCCTGCGAAATCGTAGCTTTATTAGTAACGTAGCCTCAAGAACAATATTCAAATATTATTCGCCAGTAATTAACGGTACAGGTAATGTACAGTCATTAACAAAAGTAGCTGAACCAATTCAAAATTTCCTAATCAATAAACGTTAAGCTTCTTATATAACTTTTTTTCTTTGACTAGTATAAAGGAAGCCCTAAGTTTGAATGAAAAAAAAACATGTTTGTTGCTAAGGACAATTGCTAAAGATACAAAATTATAAAAGCTTTTGATGGTTCTCATTTGTTCAATAACTTTTATGACTGGCTAAACATAGAACTCGTTTGATTGGAACTTAATTGAAAGCATACTAGAGTTTGTTTTGTATTTATTCTGGTGACAACACAGTTGACGAGTAGTATTCGTTTAGAAATCGTGAAACAGGCGCAATGTTTTGGGTACAGATTAATTCTGGTTTTAATTCTTGAGTTCCATATTTAAAACTAGTATAACTATGAAATATGAGTTTAATTAGCGACAGAAAAAGTAAAAGCTATCTACTTCTGTAACTTATTCCTTGACTATTCGGTAGATTGACACCTGTCATTTTTTTTAACTAGCACCTTATGCGCAGCTGGCGTAAAAACGATGTCCGCTTAATTGACAAGTGACGTCATGGCCCATGCGGGCCTAGCGAATATTAACCTGTTATGAGTACAATATTTAAATTATTAAGACCTTTATCGAAAAAATGTCTGGATATTACTTTATCATGAATATATTTTAATAGCTCATTCACATACTCGGGGTTCTCGTCGACGCTGCGCTACACTCCATCATCAGATATGGACTTTGGCTCGATTCTGTGCTTGGCCTCCAACTCAGTCGGGACTCAGAAACAGCCGTGTGTCTACAAACTTATTGCTGTAGGTGAGTTTTTTAAGGGTTCAAGTAGAGAATTGAATGATGAGAGATGACTATCCATCACCAGTTGACAGAATTATGCCGGCCTGTTTGAGATCGGATAAACACAGAACACGAATTTACGGTTATAACACTGTATTGACTATAATATTAATTCTGCTTATCCTGGGCAAAGAAATTGAGTTTTAAGTATCAAGACTGATATTCTTTTTGACTTCCTCTGTGGCGTAGTTGTATTACGGTACGACTGCAATGCTGAGGTCTCGGGTTCGATTCCCGGGTCGGTCAAAATAATATTAGGTTTTTCTCATCAGTATCAGCTCGGAGTATGGAATTTGTGCCCGATATGGCGATAGGCTCGCCCCCTATTACACCATGGGACGGAATGCGCACGGCGAAAAGTAGGTGCACTAGTTGGCCTCTGCCTACCCCTTCGGGGATAAAAGGCGTGAATGTGTATGTAACTTATTTAATGTCACATATAGTATACGAATTTAATCGATTACTCTTTATATAAAAAGTTAATTGTCAGAAAAATGTTTCTAAAGACTTTAGCAGTAAACACATTTAAAATCATCGAAGGGCTTAATGTATGTCTAACATCTTTAGATTAAATTTACTGACAAAAAACTAGACTAGTTAAACAGTTAAATATTAGGTTCAACCAGCTGTCTGTTAACTCGGCTTAACCTGTTATTAGGTTATATCCATTTGTTAAAGAAGTAAAAAAATCTGCGCCACATTTTCTAGTTATAACATAACGTTTTAATTTTCATATAATTAAGCTCTTAAAGTAGCATACCTCACGGGAATTCTAAATTAAGCACATCAAATTGCAATTTAGCACAAATGAAATGGCAAACGTTCCTGGAACCAGCCTCATTAGTATTTCGCTTTGTATTTCATACATACGAGATAAATAACGTACAGTATTTGCTTAATATCCATTACTATACGAAAATAATTTTATTTTGTTTGTTTTAGTTTTTGCGTGAAAGAGTAACAAATATCCATACATCCAGACATCCATACTTACAAACTGTCGCGTTTATAATATCAGTAGGATTGCGTCTTGGTAATAAGTTTACAGCGTGCGCGACACCTTTTTTTATTGTAATTTACGTATAAATAAAATTCTGCATCAATTTATATTTTTTTTATATAATAAAAGAGCAGATTTTGCTAAACTGATTTGAGAATTTTGAGATGATGAATGAAAGAACACTAACTAAGAGGATATACAAGGCAAGGCTGGATGGACGAGCCGGTATGGGTCGACAGCGCCGAACCTTTGAATGTAAGATATATAGGTGAGTCGGGTCAAAATGACCCTGAATCGACGGAAATGCATGAACACATTGATGAAGGTGGAGGAAACGAAAAAAGTGTGCTAAAATCGAGTGAGAAACTGGCAATCGATGGGTTCTGTCTACCTCTATGACATACAAACGTGGTTTTAAGCAAACAGGAATATCTCAATAATTCTTAGAAAAGACAAATTAGGTATAATAATTTGTTTAACTTTCATTTACGTAGAATAGTTTTTGCCCGCAACTCCGCCCGCGTGAATAAGTTTTTCTGAGATATATATTTTCCCAGAACAAAAAAGTAGCTTATAGCACTTAGGAGTTATGTCTATCTATTAGTGAAAGAATTTTCAATATCGATTCAGAAGTTCCAGAGATTAGCCCCTAGAAACTTTCAAATTTTTAGAGATAAATGAGGATTTCTCCCTAGGTCATCCGGTGGCGTTGCAGAACTGTTCTGTCGTGAACCAGAGTTCAGACAGTCTGCAGGTGGAATGCATGGAGGGCTTCGATGGAGGTCTGCCTCAAGTGTTTTATATGGAGGTGTTGGAACTGCCTTCTTTAATGGTAAGTCTACATTGTCTTTTTCTTTACTTTCAGATTTATTGCTAATACAACACGTTTTGTAATCGATGGTGAATGCTGCGTATACCTATTTTGTTTGTGCAGAGCTGTAATAATATAAATACTGTTGGTATACGTTTATCACCGAATCATAGAGATAATTGTCTACGTTTTATTTTTTCATTTCCTAATTAAAGTATTGATTGAGGAGAAGGTGTAAGTTCTGAGCATAGTACGTTCCAACAAGGTTTGTGGAGACACTAATCACTGACGCTGTTCTAACTGTTATCAAGATAAGACAATAAAAGGCATGTAAAGTAAAATCAAACCAATCGATTGTTTTGTTATTTCATCACTACAAAACGACTTCATTACACGTAATGTTAAGTAAAGTGAAGACGAAGGAAAATGTCGACTAGCAAGAAATTATGTATCCTTTGATACTCGGTGCCGACTATCAAAGGACTGCCTCGGTGGCGTAGTTGTAATACGGTACGACTGCAAGGCTGAGGTCTCGGGTTCGATTCCCGGGTCGGGCAAAGTGATATTGGATTTTTCTATTCAGTATCCGCCCGGAGTCTGGAATTTGTGCCCGGTATGGCGATAGGCTCGCCCCCTATCACATCATGGGACGGAATACGCTTGGCGAAAAGTGGGTGCACTAGTTGCGCCTCTGCCTACCCCTTCGGGGATAAAAGGCGTGAGCATGCGTCGATGAAAGTGTCGTATGATATTTACTTAATTCTTTAACTCGCTATTGTACTTACTGAAGTGTATATTGGCATTAGATCAAGGCATACGACATTTGTTATGTATTTAAGGTGTTCATACATTAATACGGGATCTGGCTGGTGGCAACTGAGACCTCGGCCGCCGTGTCAAACTTCTCGTCCTTGTATGCGATATCAATACTTAGAATAAATAAAATCACTCACATGTACTATGCGTTCTGTGGCTTCTTTGGGTTGCAACCTCTTTGCTTTTCCGTAGTATTGTAATGTTCTTTGCTTTTGTGCTCCCGCGAGCTGACGATCTGACTCGTCCCGATAATTTTTACACTTATTTTTTGACGTTTTTGACACACCGCACTATTTACTTTTTAACTTTTTTGCCCACAAAAGATGATAATACATGATAATAAACTATACTATATTTTGCTTGTATGTATGTATGCCTAAATTCATTTGGTCTAACATGCTTCCGAATAATGCTCATAAATGTTAAAGAACAGTAAAGGATACAATAGTGTACTCGACTAATTTTGTTTTAGTACATTTATTAAAAATGTATGCCACCCAAAATCTAATGGAAAAAATTTCAAATTTACGCAATCATAAGTAAGCTATTAAACATTGAAATTTGGTAGAAGGCGTAGTTGTCTAATAACAGTAATATCAGACTGTGACGTCACCGAATGTCACCGGCAATAACGCTGCGTGTGTGGGAAAGAGATAGTACGATATCCCCACCACGCCTCTACTTTTGCTCAAGACAATATTTCAAATAATATGAATTACTGCTTTAATTTTCAACTAATTTTGATGTTGATTTCACAGAAGATTTTTTTTCCGTATTATTTTCTGTTACATATAAAATAATGGTCAAAATAGAACATAGAACTACCCTATTTACAGTTCGTTTCAATTCAACTGTAAATTAGTCAAGATATTTCAGTCTAGTTAATTCACACCAAAGGAATTGTCGATTCCAGATGCCATTCCAATTTCGGATTGCTTATAATGCTTGAAGTATTGACAGCTCTAATACTAGTGTCAATTGATTTGAAGCTTATATGTTATATACAGTAAAAGCTATTTTAACACATAAGATTTTGTAACCGGAATTCTGCGTCTATTTCAAGATTTCTAAGTATTATTTGTCAAATATAAGCCGCCGAAATACATTAGTCGCGTTTTCGAGTATGTTCCCAAACAAGTGATCAAGGTTACCGAGTACTTATATTAGCTCTCAGATGCTAAGGGCACATTAAAATAGCTAATTTCAAGTATCGGTATAAAAATAATGTGTGCGTGCGTGGTACGACTACCGCACTGTGGTCTCGGGTTCCGGCAGTTTTTTTTTAGTTGCAGTTAAATGACGATACGAGCAAGTCGTTCCCCTGATGGTAAGCGATACGGTTATCTATAAACAGTAACAACGCCACATAAAGCTTTGAATTACAAAGTATACTACGTGGCAATCCACTTCGCTCGCCACCCTGAGACATAAGATGTTAGTCTCATGTAATTATGCTGGCTACAATGTCCTGTAAACCGGAACACAACAGTGCATGAACATTGCTGCTTGGCGGTAGAAATAGACATTGCGGTGATACCTACCCAGGCGGCCCTTCGCATACGAGAGACCTACCACCAGTAAAGATATTGAGATTTTCTGCTTAATTTTAGCTCGGAGTATGAAATTTGTGCCCGATATAGCGATAGGTTTACCTCCCATAACATGATGGGACGGAATACACAAGGCGACGAGTGGGTGCATCACTTGCACTGCTGCTTACCACTTCTTGGACGAAAGGCGTGATTGTATTAACTGTTATATTTTATACCCAGGTACGTGCAAACATCACCTCGAACCACACCCCAACCTTCGAAGTTCGCGGGCTGGACGGCAGAGCAAGTTACACCCTGGTGCTGTATGCGGCCAACGCCAAGGGTCGGAGCGAGGAAGTGACTCTCTACACCATCGCCATCAGACCCCCTGATAAATATACTGGTAAGAATTATCTTGTAATTTGTAAGTTGTATGACGTGGTAGAGGAGGCGATAGCCTAGTTGGGATTGGAACGGACTGCCGAGACAATTGTCTGCAGGTTCAAAAACCAAGGGCACGGACCTCTGATATTTCTAAAAAAAGGTAAGTGTATATTCTTTGTAAATTATCGCTCGCTTTAACAGTGAAGGAAAACATTATGAGGACTCCTGCATACCTGAGAAGATCTCTATAAGAATTTCGACGGTATGTGAAGTCTACCAACCCGCACTAGGCCAGCGTGGTGGACTAAGGCCAAACCCACTCAGTTGTTCGTGCTCAGCAGAGGGCAGTATGTGATACAGGGCTGGTGACGTGGTAGTCACATTTTCTAAAAGTATTAATAGTATATAGAGAAAAGATTTTCTGTTTGTAGGATGTTTTATTTTTACTGGCAGTAGGATTTATTATTGTGTATTCCTTTTTTTATACGGGATTCAGCAAAGTATCCCACTGCATCTGATGGTTAGTAGAAAGAGGTCCAGATACTGTGTCGACTGACGTAAGATGATTACCTCTCGCCAGTGGCCACAATTATGTCGGCCTGTTTGAATTGTTATCCAGCAAACCGCCACGCACTATTCAGTCTCTGCGTCTCATTCATACATAAAAAACGACTATGAAATACGACGGTCTATATCGCGCACAAAACTAATCATAAACCAAACTATGCACTGGAAATCTTAGAGACTTCATTATTTTCTTTCAGTTAAATACAAAGAAGCGTTTAGTATTCTTTGTCTACACACACATGTTTCCATACAAAACGCTTTAGCCTAAATGAAAGCACTTTGATTACATTCACTGTTGAACGAGGGCTGTATAGCACGAAAGTGTTCGCCAGTAAATATAAAACTTCAAGCCATAGAAAATATTACAGTACTCGGCAGTGAATATTACACATTTGCATTAGAAAGCGATAATCAGTTAGCCTGAGTTTCGTAAAGCATGTTTTCGTATGGGACTCACACCTATCTGACTTTTTTTCTGTCCGTAGTTCGAATATCGACAGTTGTGAACTATAAATTTCTATAACAAACAGTATTGGTCGACTTTCGACCGCAAGATAGTAGTAAAAATAAATCAACAACTCCATTGCTCTCTTGTTTCTCCGAATGAATATCCCCCAAGGGGAGGTGATTGCTCTGATCTACATCGATAACAAAATATATTTTGCTCTCTGTACTTTTGTATATTCTTTTATATCGGTAAAAGTGATGGATTATATGATTTCTGGGAACAATGTGAAATATATTATCGTTATATTTGCTACGGAAAAATTGTTTGTACGTTTTTGAAATACAAATTGAGGTTTGCTTTGTTTAGATTGAGTATGTTTTAGATACTTGGATTTTAATCTTTAGACTCTACTAGATGTTCAATAATATTATGTAGTTAATAGATCTAATCCCTATCATAAGTATTGCTGTTAATAATATTGTTGGTGGTCAAATAAATACATCAAATATAGCGCTGGTATCTTTCAAAGAATAGGCAGTAGGGAATGAAGCAATTCTTTGTATCCTAACTTAATGGGCAAACGACTACCAAATTTTCCACAGCGCAAAATACCAAGAGAACAGAGATTACGAAGGTGAAACAGTGTTTGGGATACCCGAAATTTATGTGAAACACAACTGTATCCTGATTCTTGATACTTGATGTCAAAAAATGAACTTTTTCCTGTTACAAAGCATTTACCGGAGTTTTGGCGGGAACTTGGAAGTGTCATGAGGTGCTCTTGTTTTAATTCATTATTTTGGAGATATTTAGTGTTATATTGCATAATTATGGTGGTATATTATCCAATATAGTTCTATTAAAGAGCTCAAATGAAGTGAATTGAAATAATTGTGCTAATCAAGTGTTTTTTTTTTTTTGCCGCCAAAACTCCTCGATAAAGTCTTGGTAAGGTAGCCACTGCTTTACTTCGACATACTACAGATAATAAAATAGACAAACCAAACTTGACATTGGCAAAATGTGAACACAAATGCCATATTAAAAAAAAAAGCGTTTTCCCGTTAAATATTGCATTATAATTGAAACAAAAGGAACAGATATAATTTTCGCAGCGACGACAGGGTAAAATATATTTTCTTCAGTAAAGCATGTTTAAGTAATAATTCACTCTAGAGTTGATTAACGAGCAAAAAAAAACTATGTGTCGTCCTTATTGCGATCGCAATTTTTTTATATTTTTCATATAATTTAACGTATGATGGCCTGGAAGAGAAGCTATGTTAGAATTTGGGACAAAATATAATATTTACGAGTGGACTGAAATTTATTTATCAATTTTTTTTTCGATTTCGGGTATGAATTACCTATGCTTTATGATGTAGTTTGGTGGACCGTTCTATAATCTCAATTTAAATAGAAGCCCCCTATGTACACCGGTCTCCTATATTTTAATAATAGTGAACATTTCTTTCACGCTGATTTAGACCACAGCAACTGACAACTCTGTTGGGACTTGTTATTGCTTTGAACGTGCTCTTCCAGTAATAGGCACGTTAGGACATTATCATTTTCAAAAAAACAAATCCTTACATATTATAAACAAAGTCCCCAGTCACGTCTGGCTGTCTGAAATCGATTAACTCAAAAACTACCAAATGAGTTTTGATGAAATTTGGTATAAGGATAGTTTGGGACCCTGGGAAGGACATAGGCTACTCTTTCACGCGGGAGAAGTCGCGAACAAAAGCTAGTAGGTACTTATATACTTCAATTAAGTCTAGTAACTAAAAACAGTTATAAATTTGATGTAGTTTGTAGGTGCTCCGGCGAATCCATATGGGTAAATATTTCTGCCGCAAGCAGCGTTGAGCAGACTGTGTTCTGATTTGAATAACATGAGACGTATGAAACTTTACATCTGATGTCTCAGAGCGACAAGCGCAGTCCTGTGTGTATGTACGTAACCAAAAATAATATAATATAGCTAATACATACATCCTATAAAAGGTATCCGCCCGTATAGCTACCACTGTACACTAGGTGTAAAATCAGGCATAGTAGCCTACATCGCTATCAATGCTGATAAAAATATTCTACCACCAGATGACCCACCGCAATGTCTTTTTCTACCGCCAAGCTGAAGTGTGCATGCACTGTTATGTTTCGGTTTGAAGGACATTGTAGCCAGTGTAACTAATGGACATAATGAGACTTAACATCTCATGTCTTAGGATGACGAGCGCAGTGGAATGCCACACAGTACTTTGTAACTCAAGGTGCTGGATGGTGTTGCTACTGTTTATGGGTGGTCGTATCGCTTACCATCAGGCGAACGGCATGCTAGTTTCGTCATTCAATGCCATGCCACCTGCTCCTTTACCGACTTACAGCCAATTTTTCCATGAACTGTAAAAGTAACAGCTAAAGTAAAAGTAATGAGACTCACCAAAATACAGACGTCGCTAAAGTATGAGCTATGAGAGTTGCCAAAACACAAAGGTCATTATTTAAAAAAAAGTAAGAGTAAATTTGACTGTTAATTTCAATGAAGAAACTTGCGGTTATATCTAATACAAAAACAGTTTATTTTCTGACCGCACTGCTTCGTCATAATGCAAACAGCAATATATGCGGAATGCAAACTAGAAAGTGTCTCTAACTTTTTTCCTCGGCTTCTTTGTTATTACGTACGCTCATTATGCCTAGGTCCTCCTAGCTTTATTTCCACCACCGCCTCACCACATCAGCCCTGTATTAGATACTGCCCACTGCTGAGCACGGACCTCATCTACAACTGAGAGGGTTTTTAGGCCTTAGTCCACCACGCTGGCCTGGTGCGGGTTGGCAGACTTCACATACCTTCGAAATTCCTATAGAGAACTTCTCAGATATGCAGGTGTCCTCACGATGTTTTCCTTCACCGTTAAAGCGAGCGATAATTCACAAAGAAAGTCTACCCCTAAAGGGATAAACGGCGTGATTGTGTGTGTGTATACTAGATGGGACTGCCCTATCTTCGAATGATGTTGAGTCCTATTACACAGTCCCATCAAGTAGTTCCTGATTCAAAATTCTTTATAATTAGTGCTATGTTTTCTGGACGGAAACAATGGATATCAAGCTCTAAAACATACGTATGGATGCCTATACAAAAAGGTTTGATTTTGGTTAATGGTAAATGCAGTATGTAATAAATATGATTAATTATGTAGTCTGTCATGTTGAATACGGGTGGGCTACTCATTTTGTATTATGTTTCCCTACCGATATTTTAGTCGTACTTCTTACATGGTGTTCACTATCAATGGCGACGACTTCTTTACTATATTTATTACATAAAAGACTAAATAAAAATTGCAATTCACAATTTAGTGTAGCCTCAGTAAAGTCTAAATATTAAATCGTAGATCAAAAATATACGTTTTATCTTACACCTTAGAGGATTGGGTTAATTCTCGAAGCTCGACAGTTGCCAAAATTATACAGGAGTGCCTTAAATAACATTGTATGTATTGTACATTGTATGTAATGCTGAGGTCTCGGGGTCCATCCCCGGGTTGGGCAAAGTGATATTAGATTTTTCTATTCAGTATCAGCCCGGAGTCTGGAATTTGGGCCCGATATGGCAATAGGCTCGCCTCCTATCACATCATGGGACGGAATACGCACAGGGAATAGCGCAACTAATGCACCCACATTAGTTGCGCCTCTGCCTACCCCTTAGGGGATAAAAGGCGTAAATGTATGTGTTTTCTTTTACATATCCATTTGTCACCTCCTTGGCCTAGTGGCGGCATATGAAGGCTATTGACCAAGAAGTCTTGAAACCTGTGTCGTGCTGGAAAACTGGTACAAAGTTAATACTTAATTTGACCGGGTTTCTCCATAGACCCTCGATGTAAAGCAGGCGATCGATTGTAAAAACTAAGTCAAATCCTTTCTACAACATGCTTTAGAATGAGTTGCGCTAACATGACACTTCATATAAACCTGCTCTTGTCCCACTGGACAAGAGCAGGTTTTTTTATAACCACCAAGTAAAAAAGGCGATAGCCTAGTTGGGAGTGGAACGGACTGCTGAGGCGAATGTGCACAGATTCAAAACCCAAGGGCGCGCACCTCTGACTTTTCTAAAAAAGTTATGTGTGTATTCTTTGTGAATTATCGCTCGCTTTAACGGTAAAGGAAAATATCGTGAGGAAACCTGCATACCTGAGAAGTTCTTTATAAGAATTTCAAAGATATGTGAAATCTACCAACCCGCACGAGGCCTGCGTGGTGGACTAAGGCCTAACCCCTCTCAGTAGTAGAGGAGGCCCGTGATCAGCAGTGGGCAGTATATAATACGGGGCTGGTATGGTATGGTATGTCACAGTGAGTTCACTGAGCTTGATAACGACGGAAAAAATGTCAACCAGCAACGGATGGTGTATCCCTTGATGATCAGTACCAGAATAGTGGTAGGGTAGAAGATAGATTTTATTGAAATAAAACTACTTAACAGATTTTACGCGATTATTTGTTTAATTTGCTAGTCACAACGTTTCGAAGACTTTGCAGCCTTCATGGTCAAGGAGCGGACTGAGGTATTCGTCTGGAAAGTTAATTTGACAATATTATCTACTTAATTTTTATAATTATACATTTAAAAAAAACTCGCGAACAAATCTGTTCAGTAGTTTAATTTCAGTTAAATATTGGTGTAAACATAAGATATCAGTAAGTATTTTTTAATCAAAAGTAAATTGGCTCTCTTTATGCCAGGTGTCAGCACATCCATCCCGTTGTCGCCGATGCTGGTAGCCTTGCTGGCAGTGGCGGCACTGCTGTGCACAGGCGTGTGCGGCGTCATCACCGCCTTATACAAGAGACACGCTGCCAGGAGACACGATCTGGACAAGCACCCACCTTCCACGTGAGTACACTGGATCTTGAAACAAAGCTACTTCTGTGAAATTTATCTTGACATCTAAAAAATCTTGACATTTCGAACTATACACTATACAGTCTGTTGAAAAAAAGTATCAAATCGACATAAAGGGAAAATTATAATACATGTATGTAATTTGGTAAAGTGAGAAAAGTATAATGTAATTAAAAATCGATTGTCGACGTGGTAATTTGTTAATACAATGTATAGCAAATAAAGAGATTATTTTGTATACAAATAAAAAAATAAATTAATGAAGTTATTTTAAGTCTCACTTTTAGTGATAAGTAACCAGCACACTTTGTAATTAGGTTTACTTCCTCAAAACCCTCATTCTGCAACAACCTGCATCTATAAAACTAGCCGTGCTCCTGTAAGATTTTCTATTGCGAGCATCTCAGCTATCTCTTTAGGAATGAATTTTCAAAAACACTTTCTAAGTACTCATCTTCTTATAAAACTTGTGTGCATAAAATGATTTTAATCAAGTATTTTTATCATGAAAATTATTTTACAGGTAGTATTTTGTCAGATAGTAAAATTTTAATGAGAAGAAAACTTCGTATTGAAATAAGTTATTGCATAGAATCTAGAATCGTGCCGTCTGTGAAAAGCAAACGTGAACTAAAACAAAATGATTGAAGGAAATAAAAGAGTAAACACAAGTGAACAAATTAATTGCAACTGACACATGCTGTTGTTTTATAAAGAAAATAGGATAAGCAATATGTTTTATATTCGTCTAATGGTAAAGCACTTTGGTTGTGAAGCATGAGGTTTCAGGTTTTATTGCAATGCTAGGAAACATAAAGTGTGGACTAATTGTGTAAGCCTTTTTTAACAAGAATTTATTTCCAATACGATCGCCCCCTTTTGTATAAAACGCATATAATCTAAGCAATAGAGAGATCTAAGCGCCCTTTGGGCGTGAGGTGGTATTGTTATACCGAGCTTGCAATAAAAAGTAAAGATATTCTAACGGCAAGATATTGCAAGAATAACATTTAGGTCATCTATAAAATAGTCTATACCTCCGTAAGGGGGACGTCCTTTTATTTTTATCTTGCCCTGCATGTAACATAACCACGTGAGCCTCCCATCCACACGCTCATGCAACTTTGTTAAGCCAGGATCTACATGTATGATAACACCGAGAAATAATATTCTGAGTATGTATGTCTAGTTCTAAGTGGGTAATTATGGCGGGTTTTTAAAATGAAATAAAATACTTTATTCATCACGTAGGCGAACATAGTTGCACTTATGATATGGCAAGATACATTCAATTGATTATAATAATTGTTATTAATACAAAAGGTAACTTATATAACTACCGACATTTTTATTGGGAGTAAAATCAATAATGAAAAATAAAAAGCCAGCTTGGGCTGGCAGGAAACGGGATATAAAAAAGAGATAATTTTTATTCAAATATACCGCGTCGCGATCCTTACCGGTGAGGACACTACAGGCCCTATCCTAGCTAACCTATATATATACCAGGTTATATACCTTGCGAACGTTGGTCACTATCCGAGCACTAGCAAGGTACCACTTCCAACTCGTAATGATAACTAAAGCAAAGAGCAGGAAATATAAATTGTCCAGTCTAAAATAAATTTGAATAGTTTGCAACATTTTAGATCTGCAAAAGAGCCACCAGGCGTTGCCAAATTTGAATGCCAAGTGTGTCTGAAAAACGCACACTTGTTTTTCGGGAAAAAATAAATTTTCCACAACTTTATGGTCCGGCAGGGTGTGTGCAAACTTTATTATTATGCATGTCCTCTCAGCTTTACTGACCTTATTTTCTTGCATAGGAAATTAGTAAGATTACTCCAGGGGTAGCCGCGAATGTCTTACACTAGAGAGAAGATGGGACTTTAGTTAACTATATTGGCAATTTGGGTTTGGTGTATCTTCACAATATACATTTGATATTGGTTTATACTGCTAGACCTCAAGACACTGTGAGCTCTTTCCGAGTAGATCGGACTGTCAATAACAACTAATTAAAATAAAAAATAGTATACTAATAAAATTAAGGTAGATATTGTGACATTAACTTTTCGGACGACCAACACCGCAGTCTGCCCCATGACCATTTAGGCTGTAAAGTCTTCGAAACGTCGGGAGAAACTATAAATTAGAAAACCGCGATAAAATCCGGAAAATACTTTTATTTCAATGTCTAACATTCACGTAAATATAAGAAATCATTATACATTTAATACTTACAAGGTCCATTATTCGTATAAAGTACTACAACAATACACACAATTATCTTAATTTTAAGATAAGGGAACTATTGATGACCCATTTAATTTTAAAATCGTTTTATGACGGAATACAAAGAAAAACCTTTTATTAAATTGCAACATATTATAAAATTTCATAATAAAAGAACTAGCAAAAAATCTCAGTATGTTTTTGCATTATAACACACAAAATAATCGAAACCATGGATGGTGGGCCATGTTAGCAACCGGGCTATCTTTGGCCACAATACCGTAGTAAAAAATAATATAAAATTCATTTTCGAATGTGTATACATCATTTAACATCACATTATCATTTAACGTAAGATAAAAACCCGTGGTGTCACGTGGTGTGGTTGGCGATTGTTATCATCCGCACTTCACTTGTGTTATCTGTACCACTAATTCCAGGCAAATGCCGGTTAAAGCATTGTTAGAACTTAACAGTTTTTTTTAATCTGAACAGACTTGTTGCTAAGTTTGGATAGAAGAGTTTTAGTAAGTTTTATTTTGAACGTGCTACATCAAGGATTGCGTTCCCCTAGATTTTAAATGCATTTTATGTACTTTGTACTCTGCTGGAGTTTCCTTTAATATAATATTGACACTTACAATAATAGAATATCCGTTTTACATAATGCAAGCTGTTTGTATAGTATCTGATTTATTTCTGTAATTATTGTAATCAAAGTATTTTTTATATACACAACTTAACACGAACAAAATGCTTTAGGCATAGTCTATCAATCTATACTTTCGACCCTATCACTTAGTTTTCATCAGAGTTTATCTTTTTAATTTAATTTACTGATGGTAGGTCTCTCATATGTAAGAGGCCGTCGGGGTGGGTACCACCGCAATGTCTATTTCTACCGCCAAGCAGCAGTGTCCATGCACTATTGTGTTTCGGTTTGAAGGATATTGTAGCCAGTGTAACTACTGGACATAATGAGACTTAACATCTTATGTCTCAGGATGATGAGCGCAGTGGAATGCCACACAGTACTTTGTAACTCAAGGTGCTGGATGGTGTTGAGACTGTTTATGGGTGGTCGTATCGCTTACCATCAGGCGAACAGCATGCTAGTCTCGTCATTCAATTCAATAAAAAAAAAACCCTTCGTTTTGATGCCTTTTGCCATTTAACCTCATTCTTCTCAGATTTTAGTCTAAATTTTTAACCGATTGCCGAAGATGATAATTTTTTTTTTTCATTTCATTAACTTTTTCGCCTTTCCTAGGAATGCTCTATACATGGAGCAGAGCGTAGAATCGCTGTCAAAGGCGGACAACCTGAACACGTATTGCGCCTCGCCTAAACTGGACTACTGCAGCCAGTACGAGCTGAAGGATGCAGGGGCTGAAGACGCCGACCCTGACCTCATACCTTGCCATTACGGTAAGATTGTTACATGACAGGTGTTTATACACATTCGATTCTTATTCTTTAGGCGAGCAAAAACAAACAACCATCAAGGCATTATCCCCGAAAGATTAGGCAGTGGTGCAACTAGGGCACCCACTTTTCGCTTTGTGTGTTCCATCCCATGACGTAGGGGACGAGCCTATCGCCATATCGGGCACAAATTCCATACTTTCCCATTAATAATATATCTGAGATCAGGTTCAGTTCTACAGCATCAATTTTGTTACAGACAAACATCCAAAGCCGTTGAATGACTACAGTAAGCTGCCCACTCTGGGGCTGAGCTGCGAACCTCACAGCATATACAGTGATCGCATCAGAAGCTTACCAGCCAGTGCTGTAAGTATTGGAAGTTTAAAGAGATACCCCTTTCTGTTACTTTTATAAAGCGAATGAAATTTTTGTTGATCATAAGGTAGATCGTAGGCAATAAGAAATAGAAATAAATTTATTGTGAAAATAGAAACGTTTTATACAATGATATTATTTTACAATGACTCCCAAACTAGGCTAAGCCTGTCCTATGGGAGTCAAAAGAAAAACATTGACGTAAAATTTATTTTTGTGTTAAAATAAACAAAACAAGAATAGACGGCTTACAGTAACTTAAATTCTATACAATATTTCAAAATGCTTAAAATTAGAAAGAAAAAACAAAACAGGGTTTAATGTGTATATGTGTATGTGTGTGAGATGATTAAATAGCTATTATGAAAAGTCAGTAGAATAAATAGAAAAATCACTGGTGGTAGGTCTCTCGTATGCGGGAGGCGGCCTGGGTAGGTACCATCGCAGTGTCTTTTTCTACCACCAGTGTGTATGAACTCTTCTGTTCCGGTTTGAAGGACATTATAGCCATCGTAATTACTGGGCATTATGAGACTTAACATTTTCTCAGGGTGACGAGCGCATTGATGTGCCACACAGTACTTACTTTTTAATTCAAAGCTAATTGCGGTGTTGCTACTGTTCATGAGCGGTCGTATCGCTTACCATCAGGCGAACGGCATGCTCGTTTCTTCATTCAACTGCAATAAAAAAAGTAAAAAATATATCAATCATTGAATGGTAAAGCTACTCTGGACAGCAATGAACGTATGAACGCATTTAGAATTATTGTGTTACTGTGCGTGGCCGTTTTGAACATTTATTATCAGGTGATTTACATGCCTGCCTATGTTTACCGACAAAATTGATAACGAAAGAGATTAATTTTATTATTTATGTATTTTATTTTATTACGATTTTAAAAATAGGTATTCACGCAGTGCCTGTTGTTATAAGAACAACCACGATTGAAAAAGAAAAGAAAAATCTCGCAATCACATTACTAGACTAAAATTCAAAATTCCCCAAAAATAACGTTGACTTATTCTCGCTACTGTTACTGTTGACCAGTCTCGAGTTTGAATTTTTTAGTTTGTTTCACAGATTTCGTTTTCGATTGACCTCTGAAGGTTCTTTTATTTGTCATCTGGGGTCGATTGTTTGACCTATAGACTGATTTTTCAATTATTCATCAACTTTCCAGTCTACGCCAGTCGCCTACAGAATACGTATATTTTTCTAACAGATTTCTTTTTGGTGTTATTAGAATCTGAAAGTATTTTTGCAATTCTCCAAAATTCACCAAGGAATAAATAAATTGTCTGTAAACAAGTTTAATTGACACTAGTAACCTTGAGCCTTAGTTGAGCCTAATCTTCTATGATTCGAAGCAATGTCTAATAAGTCGTAAACGATAAATTCTCAATATGAACACACCGATTTTAATCTCTACGTTTTCATAATTAAATTATGTTAATTCAGGGATCGAACTGAAGTTTCAGGATCTCGGAACTACGAAGAGCAAATCTAAATTAAAATGTAATACATACCAAATTAAACAGAATGATAGAACCAATTTGCATATTATAATTAGTTAAGGTGTATCCACATCGCTGTTACTTTTCGCTGAGCAACTAGAAAATTTGAGCCACGTCAGCAAACTTTTGTTTAATGTTTTGGAAATTAAGACTACGTACAATAAAATATTTAAAAAAATAGGGTTTAGATCATACAAATATTGCTGTGTAAAGTAAAATGGGTCTACTTTAAGTAAGAACTCCTTTGATGAGAAATAATTTAACATTCGACAAATAATAACAGGTCACTTTTAGCGAGATCAATCCTTACAGCAAGTTGCTGTACATTGCCCCACAAAGAGCTAGAGTAGTGTGTACGCGACATTATTCACAAATTGGACAATCCTACTAATATTATAAACGCGAAAGTTTGTAAGTATGTATGGATGTATGGATGTCTGGATGTATGGATGTTTGTTACTCTTTCACTCAAAAACTGCTGAACGGATTTCGATGAAATTTGGCACACTGGTAGAATATGCCCTGGATTAACACATAGGCTACTTTTTGTACGGGGAAAATATAAAGCGGGACTTTTATCCCGGGAAAACTCATTCACGCGGACGGAGCCGCGGGCAAAAGCTCGTTACAACTAATTTGAATATATTGATTAAATTAATCAGTTACTAAATTCCGTACTTAATATGTAACACAAATACATTTCCCTAAAGATCACAAATTACTTGCGTATTAGGCTGTGATGGGCGATTAAATGTTATTCCGGTAATTACTATTAGGGGAGACGCGGGCAGTCCGCGTTTGTAGATTTGCTTCGGTTAATGTCAGGGATTTGCTCTGATTACACAACAATTGGTATGGTTGTGTTTGAATTTATTTTAAAAGTAGGTATTTCTAGTAGGTTTTTATTTTGTGATAGATTTAACTTAATTACTTTATTCAATAAGTTATGTTTACTCAATTATAATTATTAGTGAATTATATTCAGCGTTACTTTAAGTACTAGATTGAACCGTAGATTGGAATTGGGTTGATTCGCAGTTGAACCGTTTTTTGGTAAACAAAAAAAAATCACCTATAGCCATGTATTTATAGACGAATTATGAGTGCGTTACTGACCGTTAGCGCAAAGGACTAGGGATTTTGCATTTCACTCATACGAAATGAAACAAAACACCTAAACCGGCTTATTCGCACCGTAAAATACTCAGTTTTAGCATCCAAAAGATATAAATTCCAATCTATAAACTCTTTTGATATTTTGATTCATGCAAAGCGACGTAATACTGCGAGAGAACCCACACCTCAAAGCAAGTGCCAAATGAATAGAGCAAAACACAGAAGAATTCCCGTCACGTACGTTTTTATGATGTAGTAGCTCGTCCGGCCCCGTTTCGCGTTCATTACCACGTGGTATGCAATATTTAGGTTACGCGTGAAAATATTCATCGGATTTTTGTGTCAGCTATTCGGGATATTCGCGTCATTTTATAAAAGATACGCGTCAAAAGCAGATGCATATATCTTACGGATGTCTGGATTTCGTAACATTCGTGAAATGGCATGGCAGATATTCCGTCAAATATCTGTGCCTGAATATATATGGAAAGTGTATGTAGTTTCTGGTAGCTAGGAGATGTCTCAGTATTTTGGCCAATGTGTATACATGGTCATTTTGACATTGCGTTAGTAAATAAAACCACACACTGGTCTTTGTCAATTAATAATATTTTCACCAAATATCTCAATTATACTTTTCTAATTTTTGTATCATTTTGTAGATAAGTGCGAATATGACGTGTGCGTGAGTATATTTCTGACTGAAAGTGTGATTTTACCGCAGCGACGAATCCTCTTCGAACAGTAATAGTGGTGTTAAGGCGTATAAACTTAAAGTTACTTTTTATTGATTTTTATTTTGTTCGAAACTTACACTCTTTTATTTTACATCTATGATTAAAATAAGTCAATGAAAAGTGTTATTTTCAGGGAGATAAGTATGTGGTTTTATTTATTAACGCAATGTCAAAATGAAACTGTATATTATATTTCGTTTTAAATCCACCAGTTTTTATTATGTATTAAGTCATCACCAGTATTTAGTGATGCTTTCTTTGTGTGTCCATCACAATATTTCTAATGATTAATTCGGTTTATTTGTTTTGATTACAACATTGGTAATACTCAATAAATTACTATACGCAAAAACATACTCAAAAAATACATCTTATATTTCTTTCAACAGTCATCAATGAGTATAACAGTGGTGAATCGCGGCGTGACTGCGCGCAGTACAGACATCGCGTCCAGTGGAGCCAGGATGGACCCCATCACGACGTCCCGGAAGGTCAGGGAGAGCTGCATATAAGTACATACACGGGTGGTGGTCAATAATATAGACTTAATTGTACTTTCATTTAATTTTTGAAAAGTTGATTTAGATTGTATTATTAGTACCAAAGGAGATGAGACACCGCCATTTTCGGTGGTAAATAATTTTAATATCCATGGAAATACTCTGCTATTTTTTTTTATTATATATTATTTTTTTTTACATCTAATCTATTACATCTATTTAAAGAGCGCGTTTTTGCAGAAAAAAGTTTTAATTTCATCAGAATAACGTTATTATTTTGATTTCAAATATGTGTACACTCAATGAGGGAAATACTCATTTACTAAGAATTATTTTTCGATTGAATTAACGCACATGTTCAGTCAAACTTAGTCTCCCCATATAATCCCTGCCCACCACCTTAATATTAGAATTTAGTAAAAAACATGGTTGTAAAAATTACAAATTGTTGCTAAGGTTAAAATTAAGCGAACGAAATAAATAGAGGTTAGTAAGCCTGTTTACGACTCTTCTGTCGCTGGAAATGTTTTTTAATGTATACGCAAAGGATTACCTTTTGGAAATCCTACGATGTGTGAATTGTAAGAGAATGTGGGAATGCTTTCCATTGTTTTTTGGAGGTCATAGGCTTTGTTTAACGTGGATGTGAATGCGGATTTCCTCCACATACCGTCAGTTTACAATCCTCTTTCCATGAAAGGTTTTTGAGTGGGCATCTGCACTCGTCTTTATCCTGACGTAGTGACTATACTGAGAGCCATTGTAAATACGGTGCCTTCATTTACGTAAAAACGTCCTCCTAGCTAGTTTCGGCCACGGTGGCCAATCTCAACGGAGATCAGCCAGGTGCGCAGGAGATATTATAGTGCACAAGTGTGTGCGCAATACACAGGTGCACTCGCTATTCCTTCACTCTCACAGTCCAGTGAGACGGTAATGCGACATGACCGGAGAGAGATCAGGCGCAGGACCAACGGCTTTACGTGCTTTCCGAGACACGGAGGTATCACATCGCCAACTTCCTAACTGAGTAATTTTTAAGATGGAAAAACCCAGTCACAATGTTTTTGGCTCGACCCGGGATTCGAACCCAGGACCTCTACGCGCAAATCGTACTCGTAACGCGTTCGCAATACAATTACGCGACCGGAACAGTAATTTATTCAGTAACTAGACCTATGCAGGCTCTTTTACACGTCAAATTTATTATATCTTAGACTACCTCTACAATATAATCTTTATATACAATTCTTTTATCATTATTTTTCCAATATAGTGTAGATCAAAGAGAAGCATGGTGTCTCTACTTCGATATTACACATGATATTACTATATGATTCACCGGTACACCTCAGGATGCATTCTTTGTGAGCCTATGGTAAGTTTTTAAGCTGTAAGTATTGTAATCTTTATACGGGAATGTACAGTCAGAAGCATAAGTATCTGTACAAAATCAACATTTAAACGCATGCCCACGCCTTTTATCCCCGAAGGGGTAGGCAGAGGCGCAACTAGTGCACTCACTTTTCGCCAAGCGTATTCCGTCCCATGATGTGATAGGGGGCGAGCCTATCGCCATATCGGGCACAAATTCCAGACTCCGGGCTGATACTGAATAGAAAAATCCAATATCACTTTGCCCGACCCGGGAATCGAACCCGAGACCTCAGCCTTGCAGTCGTACCGTAATACAACTACGCCACCGAGGCAGTCAACATTTAAAATCGCCTATATACGCGTTAAGTTAAACTGAAACATTTTTTTCTTCGTTTGAAGTAAAGTAAATCTCTTTTATTTTATTTTTGTGAAAAGAAAAAAATGATTAGTGAGAATAAAAAAGTATGAAGGCAATTTGACATTTTGAATTTGTTCAGCTACTTATGCTGCTGACTGTACAAAAACATAGTAACAAACATTTCGCACTTTTTACTAGAACAACTTTTTTCCTTAATAATTCTAAAATATTTATGATATCGCAGTATTTAGTTACAAAAATAAATATTCTAGAAAATTTTGTAAATATACTACAAATAATTTAGAATTATTAAAGTGGAAAGACATTTTCAGCATAATGCTCAATGACCTCAATCGAGTTTCTCAACTGGTGGGCCTTAGGATGAACATGGACAAGACCAAGATCCTATCGAATGTTCATGTTGTGCCTACCCCGATTACCGTTGGGAGCTCAACTCTCGAAGTTGTGGACGATTACGTCTATTTAGGGCAAGTAGTCCAACTAGGCAGGTCCAACTTTGAGAAAGAGGTCAACCGTCGAATCCAGCTCGGTTGGGCAGCATTCGGGAAACTAAGCAAGGTCTTCTCGTCCAAAATACCTCAGTGCCTGAAGACAAAAGTTTTCAATCAATGTGTGTTACCAGTGATGACATACGGCACTGAGACGTGGCCTCTGACTATGGGCCGCTTAAGACGGCTCACGGTCACTCAGCGAGCTATGGAGAGGGCTATGCTAGGTGTTTCTCTACGCGATCGAATCAGAAATGAGGAGATCCGCAGAAGAACGAAAGTCACTGACATAGCCCAGCGGATTAGCAAGCTGAAGTGGCAGTGGGCAGGGCACATAGTTCGAAGAACTGACGGCAGATGGGGCAAAAAGGTTCTCGAGTGGAGACCACGTACTGGCAAGCGCAGCGTCGGCCGTCCACCTGCAAGGTGGGCAGACGACTTGATAAGGGTAGCAGGAGCACGCTGGATGCGGGCCGCTTTTGACAGGTCCGTCTGGAAATCTTTGGGGGAGGCCTATGTTCAGCAGTGGACGTCATGTGGCTGATGATGATGATGATGATGAAAGACATTTTAGCATAAAGTCCGATATGACGGATAAAATTATCTTCCCGAAAAGGCTCAGTGATATCCCATACCCAGATTGTAAAGTCTGCACGAAATTGATCATAGAGGTCAAAGTTGAATAAATCGCATTGACATCCGAGATAAGCATAAAAGAGTCTGGTAGAAATTATATCATGTTGTTTAAGCTAAATCATCTGCTAATTAATTATTGTATTCTGTAGCAAGACTTTATTACAATGTTTATACGATATAAAAATGTTAAGAAATACTTCCAGTGACAAGGTGTTGAAAAAATTAAGTGTCAAAATTTATTTAAAATCCTTTATAAATAATGTCAAACGTAAAGGTATCGGGTTGTTACAAAACGCTATCGGTATTTGAGTCCGCATGCACTGTTTCATAAGGTACATACTTTTTTCTCCAACATTCTTTGCTCAAAGGTCTGAGAGCAACATGATTTATTGGCGTTCTAACTCCTGTGTTATAAATAGCTTGAATCATAAACTTGTTGGTCTGCCGTATTTTTGGAATTTTTCAAGCCCTAGTTAAATTCTGATCGAATCAATTTCGAAGAAAACATTTTTAACTAAAAACTTTGTCCTTTAAATATAATACGAGGATTAACAAGAACCTATTAAAATATCAATTTACCAATAGAGTTTTCTTATTTTTTATTCAAATAGATTTATCAGAAGCGGGATTTCCCAATTGATATGCAGGAACAAGGAAGTAATTTTGTAACAAGAAAATACCCTGTATTTTTTGCTCTCGATATTTTACGAAAAATGTATAATGTATCGCAAAACGTACAGAGTGTGCTGTGTTTGACATAGCCCTCCATTGTTTAGTATTGAAGTGTAAAGTTACAATCGAGCTTTGTCAGTTTCATAGCTTGGAATTGATTTTTTGCCTGCACATGTTCAGTAGAACGATTCACATCTTTTCAGTAGTATATAATACAGGGCTGATTGCATTGCATTGCAAAATATCACGGTAGTTTTCAGACAGTAATACCATCCTACTTAAGCCAGTATTATCTGCCAATTGGCTATAGTAACTGTGTACCTAATTATACATTTATTAAAAACACATCTCTAAAGTTTTAAAACAACCAGATACCTAGTTTGACGATTGATCGCGTCCGCCCAACCATTATCGTTTTGTTTAACTCTTTGGCCTTTAATTAAATTATATATCGCACCGGATTGTATTCGGCGTGCTATGAAGGTGCTTTAATTAAAAATATTTTAAAAATATTATAGTTATAGCAACAATTTTGTTTGACAAAAAACTGAAAAATATGACTTTTGTGGGTTATTTATGATGCGGGATATGTTACATAATATGTAGGTATGTGAACAATATACTGATACTCGGATTCTCTTGCTATGGAATCTTGTCAAAAATGGTCACTTTGTATTGGATACTTGTGAATAAGTTGTATAAATATGATTAATACTGCGAATATATGTTTAGCTAAATTATATTAGGTAATATAAGTACATTCCCAAATCAAAACTTTGACTGCTATTTTACTTTGAATTTCGTGGTTAGGTCAAAACTGACCCCTGACGAAATTTTACTTGTTTTAATGGTTCATAAGATATGTTACGATATTACTATGCTTTTTGATTGTCATAATTGATTTCTTACACGACAAAAGGTAGAGAACATCAGTTCTGTTCTAGTGTTTTTGGTCCTTTTTTTTTTTATTGCATTGAATGACGAGAGGAGCATGCCGTTCGCCTGATGGTAAGCGATACGAACACCCATAAACAGTAGTAACACCATCCAGCGCCTTGAGTTACAAAGCACTGTGTGGCATTCCATTGCGTTCGTCATCCTGAGACATAAGATGTTAAGTCTCATTATGTCCATGTCATTAGGTCACATTATTAACTGTACAATGTGGGTAAATATATTAGATAAAATGCACTGTTTGCATTATTTCGTTTGGTATGAGAAGTCACGAAATATAACAACGACAGTAGAAAAAATACAATTAAAAAGAATTGAAATGAAGACCAGAGAAGAGAATCGGCTTGAAGTTGTACCACAAGGTGCTGCTTATAAGATGAGCAAATAACTAGGTATTATGTTTTTCGTTTTCAACTGTGGCGTGATATTAAATGAATACGTATTGTTCGTTCCAAAATGCTAGAACAGTTAGATAGTAAAATCGTATAGAATAAGGTATATAAATTCTGTTAAATCTATTTATAAGCATAATGTAAGAAATGTAATATACCTTTCATCTGATTGGTTGGTATATCTATAAATCTTTGTTGATAAAATTGGTGATATACATAAAAAATGCACAGACCAAAGATCCGGCTACAATTAATAATGGGAAAATATGACCCCATATTAGAACGTAATGTTGATGGGAATATATTTCAAGTATTGGGTCTGGGTATTGTGCTTGAAAGCTCTTCGTGGTATATGTCCACGACACAAAACTCGTATCTTAATGTTGTGTCAATATGTTGTATAAATATTGAGTGTAAATTGAGTGTAAAACATACTTTTATTCCACCTCACTATTTAGCACAGCTGCGGACGGATATTTATTTACAAATATAGTAGAAACTGTGAAATAGAAAATTCTGTTCTTGACATATTTCCACATAGGTAATTGAATCCTATTAGATATTTTATAAGATGTAAATGTAATATAACAATGTTATATAAATATAATAAGTCTCCAGCAATTTGATAAATCCGCCATTTTTGAAAATGTCTGTGGGTCCAAAACGAACCGCATTGCTTTGGTTCCCAGAAAGTATAATTGTTGCGTATCTGCCAATTGTTGAAAAAAATGTGACCTTATAGCATATAGCTAAGTTTTTATTAACTGTAATGTTATTTTCAACTAGAGTTATAATATTATAGTTATCCGAAATTCTATCTAAGTTATGCGAACCTATCTGAATATTCCGCACGATCGCTTGCAATTTTAGGGGCGACGTCGGTGGTGACTCTCGACCGCAAGTCGGCGTGGAAGCTGTCGAGTTCGATTTCCAATTGACAGATTCTAATAGGATATGTTTTGGCAACCATTATGATTCTAAATCAGTTTTCTTATAAGAAACGATTTTAATGTGGTGATTTGTTATTTTTTGATGCAATTAGCCATACTGGAAAATGTATTTAGTGTTAACTAAGTATTTATTGTAAAAAGAGGAAAATACAAATAAATACATATATAAATATAAATATTACATTAATATATTATATGTTACAATTTTTTAAACGGTGTCTCAAACTGACACAAAATTAGATGTGGTTCCGAAATAACGCCTACGATGTACATTCAGTAAGGCGGGTCTTATGACAGCCAAGAGATGCGACGTCTCTAGGTCAACATTACCTATATTTGGACTAAATTTTACTTAGATTAAGTAACACCCACATGGTTACCATACGTCATCTTTAATCCTCATCGAAAGTCAGCAAAACTATTATTTAAGCCGTGCGGAATGAAAGGCTATTGATAGAACATAGTCATAAAATGATTGTAATAATTGCTGTGAAATACCTACATTATGTAATGTCTCTTAGGTATATTCTAGATATTATCTTTTCTACTTTACAACACAAATATGTCAAACGTTCACACATCCGAGACTCGTCTATCAGACCATACAATAAAAAAAATGACGGATTTTTCATATTGCACGCGTCATTATATTAAGAGCACTGCAAATTAAATTATCCCTGTTGTTTGTTACGTGAAACGAAATGTACAGAGTCGCATTAGGTGATCACGACTGATGAACTTTACCCACAGTGATATTAAGATTGTAAATGTTTTAATAAAACTACGATTATAATAAAAATTACAAAAAATGTGGAGTTTTATTTGAGTGATTTTTGTATACCTGAGATGGAACTGGAGGACTGAATTACTTAATAAATGGACGTTCGAATAACCCTTGCCATTTCCTCATTTCTGTTCCTTTTCTGTCCGTCCGGAATTGCATCCAAAAATTCCTGGAACTGTGAAGATCACTTCACACCGAATGGGCCATTCGCAAGTTCGCTGTTACAATTATGGACTACAATGTGCTTTATACCAGGAAATAGTGGCACAATGCTGCTTGATAGTAGGAATAATCTCATCATTAACTATGGCCAGTAGGCAGCACGTATAATGTACGCTTATATTACAGCGTAGGGAAAATTGTTTCTTGATATTATAGCATTAAGGTTTGGGATCATTTCTTGGAAGGCATCTTTGCTATTCAAAGTAGCTTGTGTTGTTTAAGTAGCTCCAATTATCTCTCGCAGTACTAAAGAAACACCTAGTTATGATTACAGGAGAGCTCTTCATATAATGTTCGTTTTGTTTTTGATCCGTCAAAATTACAATTTATTATTTATTTCATTTAATTATTTGTGTCTGAACGATGCTCGCCGCACGATATTTCCCCATCTGTCTCTGTTAGACGACAATCGGGTGTATTTGTTTACAGGGCCTCCTATCACTGAATTAATTTGGTCGGTCCACCTCATTGGCGACCTACCACGAGGTCTATTTCATCTACTCTGCCCTAAATTATTGGACCCTCTATGAAGTCATTATTTCGCCAGTCATGTCCGAAGAATCTGAGTATACGGGACTGTACTATCTCGGATAGACGCTGCTTAATGCCGAGTTCTTGGAGTATGGAAAGATTTGTGCGGAATTCCGTCCATAATGCCCAGAGAATTATCCAACTTCATTTATCTAGAGCTACACCTTTTTCTTTTCCAATCGTCGTAACGTCCATGTTTCAGCCGCGTATATAAATATGAGGAATATAAGTGCCCAAATGAGCCAGATGTTAATGGCCTTTGTTATGTTACGATTCCTCTATATTTTCTTTAATTTGTCCATTGCCCTTCTAACCATCACCTTGCGTCGTTTTACTTTAACTACGCTATCATCAAAGCACCCAGGTAAACATACGACTGAACTACGGTGCAATTAGAAATCTGTGTTACGTCTAGTGCATTATGTTTAGGGACTAGGGTGGCCCACAATCATTACTTTACAGAATGTACACGAGGTGTATTAATCCGTATTCGGACCTTGCCCATAATTTAGGCGTTTAGGAACCTGTGGTCAGTACTAAGATAATAAAGGGATAATATTAAACATATATCTGGTCAATTAAATTTTTATTTAACATTAATTAACGTCCTCAAGTCGGGGACCGAACCCCGGATCGAGGAGATGAAAATACTTATTTAGTGGTCCCCCGACGAGAGGACGCTTGGGTCTAATTATTACTAGTTACTTATAGTTAAAGGTCAAACACATTTTTTATTTTTATTTTTAGAGAGTTTTTGTTTCAGTGGCTATTTAAATGACAAAACATTTAAAAATATCAATACTGCAATCCGATGCAAATTCTTGGCTGCATAACTGCTCTGCCGGCTCAAGACACAATTTGTCTCAATTTGTATCGCAGCAAACACGTAATATTATGCTCTTCTAACCCTGGCTTCTTTGCTGCCTTAATCAGGTTTTACTGAGACATTTTATTAAAGTCAGCGTCGTCGTAAACATCTGAATCAAGTCTTGCTTACAATGTTGAATATTTTAGCTTAAGTATGAAACTTTCTTAGTCATTCATTATTTGATGAGGTTTTTCAAGTGTCGTTCTAGTAGATCGCTTGTTACTCAGGCTTTTGTTATAATTCTAGATATAGTTCACTCTTTACATTCCTGAGTAAATGAGTTTGTTATCATAACAGATAGAAGTTCCAATCCCCTGTGACTAGTTTTTTATTTGTGCGTCTTTTTATCCAACACTATGGCCAAATGTATAATAGTAAACTCCAACTTACCTCCATTTTGTTTATTATGAACTGCTAATGACATTTATGTGATGCTGGTTTCTAAGCAAAACAAAGCCTTATTACTTCAAGAATGAAAGAACTTGGAGTCCAATACCAGATCTTTATTAAGCAGTAAGTTGCATTTCTAGAAGGAAGAGGATACACATTTTGAGGATATGAATGGTTGGAATTATGTTTTAAATTATGCATATTGATTAAGCACTTATTTTACTTACGAAAATTCATTGGCACAAACCCACTTGCTTGTCAATAATGGAATCTTTGAACTAGTAGAACGAAACAGCATTGAAGTATTGTAAGTAGCTTCTCTAAAATAATTCCGAGGGTGTGTGAAGTCTGCCAACCCGCACTAGGCCAGCGTGGTGGACTAAGGCGTAACCCCTCTCAGTAGTAGAGGAGGCCAGTGCTCAGCAGTGGGCAGCATATAATACAGGGCTAATTGCATTGCAAGTAGCTACTCATAGTAATCAATCGTACTTTTAGATACGATAATTATCAAAACATATCAATAATTTCATTATGGGGCCCACACCCCCGCTACTCGAACCAAATACGGCCACGCAAGCATTATCTCAGTTATCTGAAGCCCTCAAACGCTCACACAAGCAACACATGAATTATGTTTCAAGAGACGTAGAAGTTCCGAATCCACCCGCTAGATGGCGTGAATCTATAATAACAATATTACATCGAATTTTTCTCGTGGTTTTCTTTGGCGAGTGGTCTTTACTCTATAAGAAGTCTTGTATTTAAATACAAGACGTATATATATTTAGTTATATGATCATACGTATACACTTGTAGAGATTAGCATAACAATCACTGCATCCATTGTTATCCGAGTTCTTATGTCCCAAAATTTGATAGATGGCGTGTCACCAAGGCCTAGAAAATTTACATCCTTAGGTACACAAAAAATATGTTTTCAATCTTTAAATTGAGCCCAGAACAAACATATTATTTAAAAGCATTATTTGTTTGGATTAATACTGCGTAGTACTGAGTGTAGGATATCAAAAGATTTCTCTGAAACGAATCCTGGCTCAATAAATAGCCGTCTAGAAAACTAACACAATTATTTAGTTTCGGCTCAGCGAAGTTATAGGCCGCTGGAACAATCGGGCCTCTGTAATTTTCAGAGTATTATTTCATCTTAATATTACAAAGGAAAATCACGCTGTAGGTAAGTACTTACGAGCTCATTCATAATAGTTATAGAATGTTTTGTCTTTTTCCTTCAAACTCAATGCAAAATTCGTTCGAAAAAGACAACTAAAATAGGTTTATAAACTGTTTTGAACAAGGCCGTTTATTTTTACCAGCCATCTTTAGACGTCATCAAATATCTAGTTAGCAATATACGATAATATAATTATTACTTTATTGGTTTTGTGAAGGAAAAATAATAATATTACTTACGTACAAATCAGTAAAAAAAAAATTAAAGCATTTTTAACGCCCTTATATATACGGAAATATAATTCCGTATATTCTGTTCGGTTTAATTAAATATTTTTTTGTATGTAAATAAATGACGAGACGAGCAAAGAGCCTGTCTGTATGTAAGCGCTACAACTACCCATAAGTAACACCTATCAAACTTTAAAATTACAATGCACATGTTATTGCACTACAATAATTAATGAAAAATAATTAATTTGTTCAGGGAATGCATTACTTATAATAATTTTTAGATAAAGAATAGAATTTGGTTGTCAATTTAATTTAACATAAGTTATAACTACTGGATGTAATGAAACTTAACATCTTATGTCTCACGATGACGAGCGCAGTGAAATGCCAAGGTGCTGGATGGTGTCGCTACTGTTTATGGGTGGTCGTATTGCTTACCATCAGGCGAACGGCATGCTCGTCTCGTCATTCATTGACGCCAAGCTAAAAATGAGCAATGTCTCTATTAATAAATATCAGATTTATTTAAAATATGTGACGGGGTTAAGCTTTATATTCACGACTTTATCTTCGAAAGGGTAGGAAGTAACTAGTTAAAAAAAAAAACACGAGACGATTCTTGTGATATCAAAAATCGTGCTACTTCTCCCATCAATAAAATATAATCCAGAGCTATTCTATGTATTTTCAATGGAAATCTCATACAATTTTAGTTACTCTGGTGTCGAACCTGTGACCTCAATTGCGTATAATACCACAACTAGACCAATAAGGTAACTCATTAAACTAAGTTTTGTGAATACATTTTCAATTTTCCTGCTTCCATACATTTCTTGAACTCAATTCATACTTACAACGTGTAATTAAAATCAAAACCACACTTGGCAACTTAATTAAAACTAAAAATAGGTACACCAGTTCATAATTATACAGTAGAATAGAATTTTCAGTTCTAGGTGTAATGCAAAAAGATTTATAATTCACATCTGAGAACTTCTCTATAAGAATTTCGAAGGTATGTGAAGTCTGCTAGTGTGGTGGACTAAAGCCTTAACCCACTCAGTAGTAAAAGAGGGCGTGCCCCTGGACAGTGGACTCTGGGATAATAGATAATATAGTGCTGATACTATTTAATATGTCTTCCAGGTGGTCTCTCAATACTTTCCTATTCTATTCAGTATCAGACCGGAGTTTGGAATTTGTGCCCAATATGGCAATAGGCTCGCTCCCTATCGCATCATGGGACGGAATACGCACGGCGAAAAGTGGGTGCACTAGTTGCACCTCTTCCTAAAAGGCGTGAGTGTGTGTACTGTTCCTATTGTACCTATCTAAACGGATACTGACTGTAGATAGAGTGATATGGTCTACTTCTCGTGTCTTGCGGTTTGAAAGATTTGTAATCCAAGTTCGTATTGCCACTGTTCATAGGATGTTGTGACGACCAAGTCTAATACCAAGCAATTGATTTGTTTTTTTATTCATGACCATCATCAGCCACAAGATGTCCACTGCTGAATATAGGCCTTTTCCAGTGACTTGCAGACCAACCTGAGGGAAACTGTCTGCATCCAACTAGTTCCTGAGACGTATCAAGTCGTCTTTTCACTTTGTTGTCTGGTCATCTAATCGTATAAAACCCTCGCGTTAATACAATAGGCTTTATTAATATAGTAATACGAAAAAGAATTTTCATCTCATTAGTGACACGTTTAATGACATCATTTATATCAGGTAAATATTTAAAGGCAAATGAAGAGACTGTGACAGAGGTGTCACAGTGTTACCATTAAGCTTTCATTTATAAAATGCACAAATAACCATAATGGGATTCGATGGGCGTAAAGTGGATGCGACACGGTGCGTAAAAGTGGCGGTTGCGTTATCTGTTAGTGGAAATCATGTAAGAAGTTACTTTAGTTGAAGTTGTTAGGGTTTTAGATTTGACTTTAGGCGAGCAATTAAAAGAGGTTTATCTAAAAAAAGGATAGTAGGGATTATAAATTATTATTCATGCAACTAATAATATAATCGAGCAATGTGCTTGCCTAATGATAAGCGCCACGACTGCTTACAAATAAACAAGACTCAGCGGAACTTCAAAGCGAATTTTCTGGGAAGAAACACATATTCTTCCAAATAAATATTATTAAATAAGCTCAAGGCTTTATTTATTTAATCCACCTCATCCTCTCAACTCTCGAGCGTTATTTTTTCGAGCACAATCAAGGGTTAATTCTGAGTAGCGTGTCACCCCGGGCGCCCATCTCTGCCGACGCCTAACGAGGCACTTCCTTTTCGAAAACCCCAGGATTTCCAAGCCGTCATTCATTACCGTCATTTATTGTTTACTGGTTCTACGTTGATGTGATATTTCGGTTTTGGGATATAGGTTGTATTTTGTTTCCAGACTTGTTGGTTTTTGGCAGTATTTTTTTCGGGACATATTTTTATTATTAAGTTAATTGAAGGGAACACAGAACATTGACATTTTGTTCGACTTTAGAAAATAGCCAAAACAATATTTAAAATCTTTTATTTATTAAATTTTATAATATTAATTAAAATTAATATAGAATATCCTTTTTACTGTCATACAGATATTTTAGAAGTAAGTCACAAATAAACATAATAAAGCGACCGAAGGAAATGATTCCTGCAATATAATTATCCTTTTTCACCCCTTCAAAACTCTGGTTGTATAAAAATGCAAACTTTTAAAAAATAAAATAAATAAAAGTCGTCATTCTACTGGAATTTTCTGAAAAGAGTTTTGGCTACAATGACATTATAAACCTTAATGATTCCTTACGTTCACGCGAATATTAGACATTGAAATTAAACTACTATTACGGATTTTATCGCGGCTTTATACTTTATTTTTCTCCCGACGTTTCGAAGGCTTTGGAGCACTTCGTGGTCACGGGGCGGTTTGAGGTTTTTCTGATCAGTAACAGCGGAGTCTAGAGTTTGTGTCTCATATAGAGAAAGGCTATTCTATCACATGAGATGGCATACACATGGTGAAATGTGAGTACAAAAGTTGCGTTTTCCTACCCCTTCAGGAATAAAGGCGTGAATAGAATCTTTACATCATAAATCCCTATATAGTATATAACGTTGGCGACGTATTATCTAAATACTTGGTACTCGCACTAAAAGCGTCTGTATTTTGATTCCTTCGGGACCTTCTATTGTTTATTTTAACAAGAAGCAAGTCTGCTTCCTGCACGGGTTGAGATACAATAACATCGCGCACGTATTTCTAAGCTAACTTGGATAGAAATATTATTTCATTAGACTGCAAACGTCTTGGATTCGACTTTGATTGGGTTAGTAATTGTTTTCGATTTCAAAATTATTTGTTTGTGTTTTTTTAGTGAAAAAAACCCCGCTTCAGTACTTCGTTCTGGTGTATCTTGTACTGGTGTCAGTGTGTCTAAATATCTTGATATAGGTCTGGCGGCCGTTAAGAGCAAAATACCTACTCTTTTGGTTATGGAAACTATATTTTTGTAAAGTTGCTTATTAATTGTATTTTTTAATTAAGTAAATTGACGAGAGAGAATCATCGCTTACAGCCCTCGCTTACAGGTGCAGCGGGGTCACTTTGACTTACCCGATTAAAAAAAAAACTGTAACTGTTTGTGTGTTCAATATGTGAGAGGCCAGGATAAAAAACCAATAAAGCCACCCGGATCTTCAGCATACAATAATCCTCACAATTTATTCCCTGGTAAATTTTTATTGCAAACCGCTTAAAATACTTGCGCTGTACACGCTGCAAAGCTCGTGACAAATGGTCGGCATCCCGTGACGTCACCATCAATGTAATATATTACGAGAAATGAAGAAAAATGTTCCAATGGTAAGCCTTTAGTGTGTCCGAGCGGCGGGGCGGCGCCGCGTGACCGAGCTATGCTTTGTCATATGAAACTCTTTGTCCCGAAAAAACATGGTCGAGTTACGACTCTTGGTTGGTTTTTGTATAAAATAAAAATAAAAATAAAATAAAATCATTTATTGATCAAGTAGGCTTATAAAAAAGCACTTATGACAAGTCATGACAAGGTAGAGACAATAACAAAGGTACATATACCAATTAAATAATTTAAAGTACCTAGATTAAATAATGAACAACCAGCACGGGCTGATAGGTACAGAGGACACGGACATTGGGGACGGGAATAGGGCTAGGTAAGGAGAAGTGGAGCTGATATAAAAGAAAGGGAAGGAGTATCTTTACATTACGAGGAAAGGAAACGCCACGGTCCTCGCCGGCGAGGATAAAAAGGTCCTAGCCTAGCTAACCTACCAGCCTTTCACTAGCTACCTAAGCGATGACGACCCGAAGAAGAAAGGCAGAAAGAAACTCCGGGCTTAATTTTTTCGTCATCAATTGTCATGATTTTCTTCATTGTTTTTCAAATGTATATTTGACAGTATTATTATTACACAGGTTAATGTATGCATGGATGTAGCCCTAAGATATAAATAAAATACTATTTGGAAGCAACCAAATAGAAATATATTGGCGTTCATGATGCATTAACCCACGTTTACAAATCATTAATAGTAATAGATACCTATAGATCGGTCGTCACTATAATTAAACAATGTCAAAATGTCTAAAAAAATTGAACTTAAATGTCAAAAAAAAAAAGTAAAAATATAATATTATGGACATAGCCATATAAATGTCACATTAAAATATATTTTTTTTTTCATAGGCGTTCAATGTGAATGCTCAGTGCCTTGGTGCTGTGCCGGCAGGACTGATTCCAAATATCCTTATCATTTAAATAGTCTGTCACTTTATAGTAGCCTCTAGAAATCAATACACGTTTAACGTAAGGCTTAAATTGGATTTCAGGCAGATTTATTACTTCAGAAGGAAGCTTATTATAGAATTTAATGCAGTTGCCCATAAACGAATTACTTGTTTTACTCAGTCTAAACTTTGGAACTGCAAGTTTGTTTTTGTTCCTTGTATTTATACAATGTATGTCACTGATTTTTATAAAGCTATCTAGATTTTTGCGGACATACATAATGTTTTGGAATATGTATTCAGCTGGCAAGGTTAGTATATTAATATCTTTAAAAAGGTCTCGAAGAGAATCGCGAGATTGCAAATCATAAATAGCGCGAACAGCTCTTTTCTGTAATATGAAAATAGTCTGCAGATCAGCTGCAGAACCCCATAACAAAACACAGTACGACATAATACTATGAAAGTAAGCAAAATACACTAACCTGGCCGTCGCCACGTCTGTCAGTTGCCTAATCTTTCTAATGGCGAATACAGCGGAGCTTAATTTACCAGCTATTCTATGTATATGCGAACTCCACTGTAGCTTAGCATCAACTGTTATTCCAAGAAAGACAGTAGAAGGAACAAGATCTAAGACATTTCTATCTAATACAATATTAGAAACTTGTTCAGTATTGTTCAGTAGGGAGAATTTAATACATTTGGTTTTCGCCGCGTTCAAAAGTAGATTATTTGTGGAAAACCAGTCTGAAATGAAACCAAGTGTTTCATTAGGCTCTACAAAAGCCTCATCTTTCCTATTGATCTTAAAAATAAGTGACGTATCATCAGCAAATAAAACTACATCTGCTTTTTTATTTATCATGTAAGGTAAGTCATTTATATACACTAGGAATAAGAACGGTCCTAATATGGAACCCTGAGGTACCCCTATGCTAACTGGAGATCCTATAGAATTAATATTATCGATGTATACTTTTTGATGCCGGTCTGAAAGATATGATGATACCAATTGAAGTGCTCGACCCCGAATACCATAGAAATTAAGTTTCAAAATGAGTGTTCTGTGGTCAACGCAGTCGAATGCCTTGGAGAGATCACAAAAGACCCCCAAGGCATCCTGTGATCCCTCCCAGGACTCGAATACAGCTCTAACTAAAGCATGACCGGCATCTTGTGTAGACCGGCCCTGGGTAAAACCAAACTGCCTATTATGTAAAATCTCATTTTGATTAAAGTGCGACAGCATTTGTAGTAACATTAGTTTTTCAAAAATTTTGCTTAATGCTGGTAGTATGGATATCGGTCTGTAATTAGAAGGATTGTTTAAGCACCCTGATTTGAAAATTGGTACAACTTTACTTATTTTCATGAGGTCCGGAAATATGCCGTCTTTAATACAAAAATTGAAGATTTCCGCTAATATTGGGGCAATCCTAACTATCACCGACTCTAAAGCTTTAACTGATAACCCCCAAACGTCTTCAGTGGTCTTTAGTTTTATGCTTCTAAACGCTTTGACAACATCGTAATTGCTAACTACTTTAAATTCGAAATTGTGTTGCGAGCAATTGACATTACGCCTGAGCAGAAGTTCAGCGGCTTCAGGTGACGATGATAGACCTTTTGTAGTTTCAAAGGGAATGTTAGTGAAGTAGTTATCGAAAAAATTGGCAACGGTATTTTTATCAGAAACCAGTACGTCATTTATATTAAGAACGATTTCTTTGTCAGTCCTAATTTGGCCAGTTTCAGAATTAATTATTTTCCACGTTGTTTTTATTTTATTATCCGATTTTTTTATATTTTCACTAACGTAAGAAGCTTTAGCCAGTTTACACACTATTTTAAAAATTTTTGAGTATGTTCTTACATAATTAGCAAATTTGACATCCGGTGTAAAGGACCTTTTGTCATATAATTCGTAAAGAACATCTCTACTACGCCTTATGCCTTTAGTTGCCCAGGCACTAAATATTAATTTATTTTTTATTGTTATTGATTTAACCCTACAAGTTTTATTAAATTCACTTGTTATAGCATTAAGCAGGTTTTTAAACATATCGTTTGGATTTTCCGTTTTGTGTGTCAATAAAGGTAAAATTGAATTTAACCTAGTACTAAATTTCTCTAGTCTATACTTTGACAGTGGTCTAAATTGTATGATTTTATGAGTTTTAGAACTATAATAATTTAATTTGACCATCTGACATTTGTGATCAGATCGAACACCAGTTATTACCTCTTTATGATCTATATTAAAATTTGTGATGACATTATCTATACATGTAGCTGATGCAGTGGTTATTCGCGTAGGCTCGAAAAATTTACATTTAAGATTAAAAGATTTAAATAATGATAAGAAATTACTTTTGTCTGTTGAATCTGTAAGCAAATCAATATTAAAATCACCGCAAACTAATATTTTCCTGTTCTTCTTGAGCTTACAAAGAATATCCTCCATTTTAGAAAGAAAGCTCAGAATATTTGATGATGGAGGTCTATACACACATAAAACTATATATTCATCAATCTCTGCGCACGCGACCTCACAGACTCGCTCAACAGAAAGATCGGATATGTCCTGTCTCTCCTTACAAGTAACACTATCCTTAATTAATATCAGAGTACCCCCACCTTCTGCTGACACTCTGTTGAACGAGCTGGCGACCCCGAAACCATTCACCCTGAACGCCATTCTATCTGGTTTTAACCAGGTTTCTGTAAAACACAGTATATCTACATTATACTTTTCCACAAAAATATCAATGTCTAAAATTTTGCCAGAGAAGCGATTTATATTTTGATGAGTTAATGTTAAAAACTTACAACCCTTCTCTGTTGTCAAACTTAAATGTTTAAATTATTATTTACTACATTTATATTAGTATTACTACTAAAACATGTAGTACAAGGAGACTTCGTCATATTAATTATGACTGTGTTAATATTATATGCTAACAATGTAGCAATGTTAAATTTTTCTACTTTTGTCAGATACATAGTATCCCTAGTCGATTTAAATCTACATTTATTTATAAATGGTTATAATTTATGTATGGTTTAAGAGACGGTAAATGGGTGAGGTGTCTTGAGGGTAGAATCATTATGTCACTGCAACCAATGATAGAGGACTTTTGAGTCGATGAATTATAGGCGTTTTAAAAAGACTGCTTCCCTATAGTCTCAAGTTTGGTTCCCGGGCCAGGCAAAGTAATATCGGGTTTTTCTGCGCAGTATCAGTCCGAAACCTGGAATTGATTGGTAAATGGTACCACACCCACTCACAGCTTATATCGCCGAACGGGTAGGCAGAGGCTCAATTAGTGCACCCTAGCTTATTTCTGTACGATACGAGGGCGCTTCTCTCTACGTCGGATACAAATTCTAGACAACTCACGTTCTTTCCAATCTAGAAAAGCGTCATTTGGTCATCTTATAGAACCCGGCATACTTTTTCAAAGTACGTTACATGAATAAAGCGATCATCTTAATAAGAATTCACAAAAACAAGATCTCAGACCAGAGGTCCGTCCGTACAAGTTGATGTTTCCATTTAAAAAGGTCGAGGGAGCCCATCAATTTCACAGTACATTACGGTAAACACTCCCTCGTCGCTCATGAGGTGGATAAATGATTTGATTGCATGATCAGGATGTAAAGGGATAAAATATTAAACTATTGTATTTGTGTTTTGTAATTTGGAAACTTATATTAATATAGATGTTGTTCGAGGCTTTGGTCGCATAAAAGCACTCTTCTGAAATAGTTGCATATTTCTGGAATAACGACTATCTGATTGGCAAATTTTATCCAAATCCGTCCAGTAATTTCTTAAACACATTCACAAACTTTTTCATTTATTGTTAAAGCGTAAATGTAATATTTACCTTAATACATTTAAGCTTCCTTAGCAAGACATTTTTGAATGATTTCTATTTATGTTACTTTGTTAAAACAAGTTGTGTTTCTTGTGCAGGCTTTGTCAGTTGTTGATGTTACAGAAGTATGTTTAATCTTGCTACAAAAACCTACGTTGTAGTTAATATTTCACCAATAATATTGCTAAGAAGTAAGATAGCCTAGTTAAGTTTACTTTAGCTTGAATAGCTGAGATATTTTTTTCATATTTGTGTGTATATAGCAAACTATGTTTGTAAACTTAGTTATGTAAGTGTACACAGGTAGGCACAGGTAGGCAGGGGTGCAACAGTGCACCCACCCCTCGCCGTGCGCACTCCGTCCCATGATGTGATAGGGGGCGAGCCCATCGCCATATCGGGCACAAATTCCAGACTCCGGGCTGATACTGAATAGGCCGGCTTTTAAAGTATGACTCTACAAAAATGTTTTCTTAATGTTCTCAAATATATAAAATCTCATGTGCGCAATTTCAGGTTCCTAGAACCGTTGGTTTGCGCTGTATTTATTCTCGGTAAGCCAGTGCCAAGAACTTTATAAAATTACACAAACTGAGTTGTTTGTTAGAGCTTCCCAGAAATGGTAATTTCAAAGTCAAAATCATAATAATCTTTATTTAAATAGTCTTTTTTCAAAGCTCTTTTAAATCGTCCTGAATCTACCAGTTACACTGAATTACAAAATATAATATACAGGAAGTACATGTGGACGCTTAATTATTTTAAAATTAACTAATTTAATATTTTTATATTTAATATACACATATTTTGTCGGTACCGACGCAATACTATTTAATTCCTGTTGATCAAATATTAATTAATATAACATGAATTTTGTTCAGTATGATGGACATTATAAGAAAATATGAAATGATTTATTAAAATTAGTATTTATAAAGTAATTTATATAACTATAATTGTAATTATTATGGAATTGTATTGATTGAAAAGTTTTACTATAAATAACCCCCGATTCAAAGTAAGGGGGCATTCTGTGCTAGACACGCCCGCTCCTAGCGGCACTTTTAAGGAGGCGGCAAAATGCGTAAAAACCTTTAAAATATATTCACTTTTACGCCATAGAATTGAATACACCTTGGAGCTAAGTACAAAAGGTCGCCGGTAAAATGGGGCGCAAAAAATTTTTTTCTTGTTCGGTTCCTTGGGGCAGCAGAACCCCACGCTACGCCACTGGCATAGGCACTTTAATTTTATTAATTTGCTTTACTTGTTAAATGTTAAAATTCTCAAAGATTAAAGCTTCATTTAGACGGATCAATTATTGCGATTAATAAACGAACGCAATTTCTGTTTTAGAAGTTAATCGGTCTGAAAATGTGAAATGGCGAGACAAATGCCAATAACGTATACGAGTCTTTAGCTGATATTCAAAAGACGATAGTTGCTAGCAATCAATGCATACGATAGTTACTAGCAATAATTGCTCCTTTTAAATTAGGCTTAAATAAAAAAATATGCACAATGAATAGGGTCATTCGGGGCAACAGCACGCAGTGGGTAAAAGTTCGCATGGTCAATATCTTGGAACCCATTGCGGGGGCTCAGACAATTTTTCGGATAGATCAGGGGCGCGTCAGGGACGATGTCAGAGCCACAAGCTATTTTACCAAGCCTCACTTGTTTAGCGAAAAACGGTGATCAACGTGATTTTGTTGATTAGTTACCAACATTTTGTGCTGGGAAAAAAGTGTATGGCTAGACGGTGCATCAGTTTATAAAAGTCCGTTAATTATATTAAGTTTACATGATTATTATAGTATTTATTTTAGTCATTAATTCTGTCCTAGAAAATAAATGCGTTTCAACTAACGTGTGATGGTTTAAAATATTCCCTGTTTGTGTAAGAGTACGACGTTAAAAGTACGCACCCTGTTATAACTTCATTACAATGATCGCACGGTTTTTTCTTCTTTAAGCTGCAATTAAGTCGAATATTATTTGTAAAGATTTTTAAACCTTATACAGAAAAAAAAAATTTCATTAAACACTCTGCGTAGTTTTACCCACATAACGGGTCAATAGTACGAATTTCTCCCGATGCACTTAAACATGTATTGCAAAATAAACAGTGAAGCAATGTACAAAAACTCATTAAATAATGAAAGTAGAATAAATTTCCTTTACATAGAGTGTTAAAACGTTTTTCAAGACACTATATTTTTGACTGTGTAGACGATAGAAAAAAAAGTGCGTACTTTTAGGCCGAATGACCCTACTGCAATATTTTTATTTCCAAACAACTACAAACATCAGACACTCTGTTATTAGCTTAATGGCCGCAATTTCTTCAGCGCCATCTTTTATTTGTAAGCAACGTAGATCTGTAAATAGAAAGTTTATTAACTTCATTATTTACTTTTCAATTCCTTATATTATATCAGTAATTATTTTTAGGTGTAATATAAACAGAACCTTGTAGTATATATTGCACACTGTACAGGCACACTACAGCACGGGCATCTTCTACTACTGTGAGGGTTTAGGCCTTAGTTTACCACGCTGGCTTAGTGCGGATTGGCAGAATTTACATATTTCCGAAATGATAATGGAGTACTTGGGTGTGGCTTGCAGCTTTGCCCGCGTGAAAAGCATTTCCGTTGCAAAAGTGTCGTGTCTACTTAAAGTATCGGATTAAAATAACCATTATTTCTCATGGGAGCATATTACCGGTATATAAAGTAGTCTATGTGTTTAAAAAATAAATAAAATACTTTATTCATCACGTAGGCGAACATAGTTGCACTTATGATAAATCAAGATACATTAAATTAATAACAATTATTATTACAAAAAGTCACTTAACTATAATATATATAACTACAGAATTTTGTATAGGGAGTAAATTCATTGAAAAATAAATAAAGAAGCCAAGCTCGGGCTGGCAAGAAAGAGGAGATAGTGTTAATCCAGGACATGAACTACCCGTGTGCCAAATTTCATCCGAATCCGTTTAGTTTTTTCTGCGTTTACTTTCAACAAACATACAAATATTTTCACAAACTTTCGCATTTGTAATATTACTAAGAGTAAGATTAGTTAAAGTAAGCGATAGTTGATAAACAATCATCACCATCTTTAATTTGCAGGTAATTGAGTTTTGAATGTAAGTGTTACTAGTTGCAATGCAATGCAATCAGCCCTGTATTATATACTGCCCACTGCTGAGCATGGGCCTCCTCTACTACTGAGAGGGTTAAGGCCTTAAGTCCACCACGCTGGCCTAGTGCGGGTTGGCGGACTTCACAACCTTCGAAATTCAGAAAACTTCTCAGGTATGCAGGTTTCCTCACGATGTTTTCCTTCACCGTTAAATCGAACGATAATTGATAACAATACACACGTAACTTCGAAAAGTCAGAGGTGTGTGCCTTGGGTTTTGATGTCTCTGCAGACCGTTCCATTCCCACCTAGGCTATCGTCTACTTGCATTTGCACAATAGAAGCGTGGCTTTACTCCGAGGTACTTAGGGCTATATTAATAGATGCAGGCGCAGGACCAACGGCTTTACGTGCTTTCCGAGGCACGGGGGTATCACACCGCCAACTTCCTAACTCCGAGCTGCGACTGAGTAATTTTTAAGATGGAAAAACCCAGTCACAATGTTTTTGGCCCGACCCAGGATTCGAACCCAGGAATGCGCCTGATCTCTCTCCAGTCATGTCGGATTGCCGTCTCACCGGACTATGAGAGTAAAAAGGAATAGCGACTAGCGAGTGCACCCTGTGTATTGCGCACACACTTGTGCACTATAATATCTCCTGCGTATCTGGCTGATCTCTGTTGAGATTGGCCGCCGTGGCTGAAATCGGCTAGAAAGGGTTTTTTTTTTTAATAGATGCAACTCAGTGTCGCTCTGAAGTGTGATACCAGCTGAGACGCTGTCAAATTAAGGTCAGTATCTTTAGATAGCCGCTATTTAATGAAGCCATATTATTAACATCAGCTCAAATGACATCTTAAGTAACAATATGTGACAGATTTTGACAGCTAAGTTTTGTTTATGTAACTGCGCTTACTCAGCAGAGAACAAGCTCTTAAATGACGGCTTAAGCTTGGTTTATTTTTATCCTACTAATATTATAAACGTGAAAGTTTGTAAGTATGGATGTATGGATGTATGGGTGTCTGGATGTCTGGATGTATGGATGTTTGTTACTCTTTCACGCAAAAACTACTGAACGGAATTTGATGAAATTTGGCACACGGGTAGATTATGTCCTAGATTAACACATAGGCTAATATAAACTTTGCGGGACTTTTATCGCGGGAAAACTCATTCACGCGGGCGGAGCCGCGGGCAAAAGCTCGTAGTTCAATACATTAATTGTCTACTTAAGATTTAACTCAATTGTGAGATTGATTTATTAATACCGCCCTTAGACACTATATTACTATTATTAAGTCACCTGGACAATGATTATCATGTAGTTGATGCTGATGTCGATGAGGGTCAGAGGCACACCCAGTCCGATTGTGAGCACAGACCCTCTGATGTAGCAAGGTTGGAAGGAGAGAACCATTGAGTACCACCGACTAACTGTCTTGTGCAGTTTGGGGTTCTTTTCTGGAATAGCATTCTGACTATAACTAAAACAATAATATTGTAGTAATAATATGTCCAGGAATATGAGATAAAAATTATGTAGTGAACATAGGATGTCTACCATAATTAATAAAGTTATGTACATATACATACATACTCACGATTTTTTATACCTGAAATGGTAGGCAGAGACGCAAATAGTGCACTCCATTTTCGCCGTGCGTATTCCGCCCCATGATGTGATAGGGGTTGAGTCTATTGCCATATCGGGCACAAATTCCAGACTCCAGGCTGATACTATTATATTACTATGTCTGTAGACTCTACAATACGCTTTTATGGTGGTCTCTAGATAATTTACAACGCTTTTGAATATATTATGTACCTTTATTAATACTGGGATCAAGTCCAAGTCGTGTAGCCAAATGAAAAGCAAGTCTTCTACTAATTTCTTTGGACTGCGCAGCCGCAAAGCACGCCATCCACAATGCGTAAAAAGACTTCGTTTCGCGCCAAATTAGATATGCCGATAATTTCCACACCTGAAACATAATATTCAATTGAAATCAACTTAATTTTTAAGCAACTGTGGTATTTACTCCAGCAGAAAGGGTATATGAATCGCTTTAGCAATGTTTGCACGTTAGTATAAAAGTAACTTAGAATCCACAGGATACGGGGATACTATAATATAACCTTTAACATCAGCGTAATTATTTTAAGTCATCATTATAGATAATAACAGTAATTATGTCATTCTTCTATAATTTTAAATAATTTTCTTTGTATATTCATAAATTGAGTAGACAATAGCCTAGTTGGGAATGGAACGGTCTGCCGAGACAATTGTTTATCAATTATCGTCCGCTTTAACGGTGAAGGTATACATCATAAGGAAACCTACATACCTGAGAATTCTTCATAAGAAATTCGAGGGTATGTGAAGTCTGCCAACCCGCACTAGGCCAGCGTGATGGACTAAGGCCTAACTCCTCTCAGTAGTAAAGGAGGCTCGTACTCAGCAGTGAGCAAGTATATAAAACAGGGCTGATTGTATTGCAATGCATTCATAAATTATTTTAATATTTTAAAGCATAACTGTTAACAAAAATATATTAGCAGATTTGAGAATACAATGTTATTAAAAATGGTATTACCATAGAAGGATCAGCCAGAAAAATAAAAAACGAATAATCGCACGTACTGAACAAAATAACTCCCACCATTAGTAACACCTGAAAAAAGCAGATTTTAATTAATTGAATATCGTAGTAATGAATGTAAACGTTTGTGAAATGTTTTTATATTTGTTAAATGTAAATGGAAAATGGCATTCAGGTACAATTTGGCATATCGATGGGCCAAGTCTTAAATTACCAACTTATAATATTATAACTAACCCTTGGGCTAAATTCTTCATTTATATGCGACGACACTACGAGAATATGTCTATAGATTCTGCACCCAGCGTTCGGGTGTTCCTCTTTCAATGTAGAAAGCCTTAAATTCATGCAATCAATCAGCAAAGCGATAAAAACAAGCTCAGTATCATGAGCCGAGAATAGAATGACCAGAACAACTATTACAGCTGGTCTTGCATCTAGTAGGTATAATCCAATAGAATCTATGATAACTGATGTTACACAGACACTTGCAGCTAGAGTCACTTTTCTTTTTACATCTAGGAAATATTTATCATTTATACCGCATTTCACGTCCAATCTTGCTATAGCTTTGAAAGTGTTTCTTCTAAATCTAGCAACTATTGCCAAAGCTGATAATTCGAATATCAATACCGTTTGAAATGCTCTTAAATATAAATCAGTAATTATCATAACATCGAAAATTAAAGCACTTATTATGATGATTGGTATTAAAATTGAAATACAGTTGCCGATTTTTTTCCTGAGCGGATTTTCGATAAGGTAGTTTCGATTGATGCAGAAGAAATTTTCAATGCTTATAAGGTTACAAAAACAGCCCATGGAATTTGACATGCTGATAAGTCGGTCTCAAAATGCACTTTTCTTTTTGTACAACTCTAGTAAAGAAAGTTTCGTGCGAATTATTTAGTGTTTGACAATATCACATTATAAACTTGTCAATACTATCCAGTACAAATAGTGCTTTCTTCAAACTTGAAACTGGTAAAATTTAACTCTTAATTCTTCACAGGGAAAATATATCGTTACATAAAATCCAATAGGTGCCTTCGAAACCAAATATACAGGAGCAAGTAAAATTGACAATATTTACTCCCTCGTTTACTCAAATATCGAAATAAATTAAATCACAATACACCGTATTGAATAGTAACTGCCAGATGGCAGATTTATGGAAAAAACCGTCACCAACGTATAAAGTTACCTTTGGGAAATACAGGCTTATCGCAAAGTAATGTTATGGATTCAGGATCGAGCATTAATTGTCGTTGATGACGTCCATCGAGGATTGTATCTGTTCATATGTTAAATTATAACTGAGTTTTATGATCGTAAATATTGTGTTGTCTGGGGAATGCTTTAATAATTTGTTTTGCTTGTATTAGACATTGTTTTGAAGCCTAGACCGGTCATTGTGAATAATAGACTAGGGTTGACCGACTTTGGTTTTGTTCAAGGACGCGTTGGAAGGCACCTTGGTTTATTATTACTAAATACTTCAATTTGAATAAAATGATTTTTAACTAAGTCTATTATTAATCCGTTATAAAAAAAAAAAAAAACCGTTATACTGATGTCATCAATATAAGTGGAGTTTTTTAGAAGAAATCTAAAAGTAGACTCCCTAGCTTCTTCAACATCGTTTATCACAAGATCCCAGTAAACGATATAAGAATCGATAGAATATTGAGCCGTATCTCCAAAAAAATATTCAATACGTCTCAATTCTCAAACCCTTGCAATGTTGTTAGTAATGAAACTCCAATTTTGCCGTCGTCTGTCCATCGTCTGCAAAGTTTCGTACATTGTCACGTCGCATGTGATACATTGTTGCTAAAAAACTTTGTTATGAAAAATCTGTACACGTTTAAATTACGTGTCGTATTACAAGTTGGGTTGGCTTGGTAGAGATGTGATTATTTCGAAAATTGTTTTGTGGATGGTTTGACCCTGACAGATGCTTAGGAATACTATTTTTTTACCTATCTCTGAGATGATCTGGAGAAGCGATGGTTTCCAAGAGAACATCGGCACAACTCTAATTAGTCGTGTGCTCCATGGATATTTTTCCAGTATGTTATTTCTTAGGCGAACCACGTTATATTATACAGAATTGTTCTCAAAACTTCACGCTTCTTGGCCACCGGCTTAGATTACATCTTATGTCTGCCATTGTCATGAATTATCTTGAAGCAGTTCATTAAATTAACATAACCATAATATAATAAACACTAGTGCCACATAAAACGTTATAATTTCTAGGCATCTTACTGTTGTTTATATACAGCTGAGAGTTACACGACTCATTCGTAACATCAAAGTCTATAGCTCAGAACATTAAGTCCTTCAGAATAAATATAGTGTTTACCAGCACTTATAGCGTACCGTCGAATAATTTTATTATTTAAAAATGGTCGCTCTGAGCTCTTTATCCGTCGGTTTATGGATGGAAACGGATAAAAGGATTTTTGTTACTCATTCTTTTTTAATGCTGTTTTTTGTTGGTTAAACCGTTTCATTATTTTAAGCGCTCGTGGGAATGAGGTGTCAGAGCGTTTTGTTTTATTTAGGACCAGCGTTTACTGCCGGGACGACTGGGTACGGGATTTTTAGGGGCGAATAATATACTCTATTGTTATTACAGTAGTTGTAATTTGATTCTTATGGCAGTAGCAAGACTTTGGCAGGCTTCCATATCATACGACACCAGCCCTGTATTATATTCTGCCCACTGCTGAGTACGGGCCTCCTCTACAACTGAGAGGGTTAAGGCTTTAGTCCACCACGCTGGCCTAGTGCGGGTTGGTAGACTTCACATACCTTCGAAATTCAGAGAACTTCTCAGGTATGCAGGTTTCCTCACGATGTTTTCCTTCCCCGTTAAAGCGAGCGATAATTCACAAAGAATACACACATAACTTTTTTTTAGAAAAGTCATAGTGTGCCCTTGGGTTTTGAACCTGCGGACATTGTCTCGGCAGTCCGTTCCACTCCCAACTAGGCTATCGCAGCTTTTTTTGGCAGGTTTAGCTGTGTTTAATTTTTATACTTAGCTATAACTAATATTAAAGCTAAGACGCTGCAATAGTAATTTCCATCAGTAAGCGTTTGCATGTCAGAACGATCTCGTATCGTTCCATACCGGCAGTGTGCGCCAAGCCGTATGGTTTCATTAGCTTTGCTCGCGACCTGACATTTTGTATGTGGAGATAGAAAAAGCGGTATTAAATTATTTGCATAAAAGTTCATATATGTATAATTTATGAGCTACGGCTAATAGCTATGTTCCTTGGAATTCAATAAAGCCTAAGTAATATTTTTGTTATATTATTTTATTATTTTTTGTATTGACGCACGGCAAATGCACGACATTAGACATGATTTTCAGTCGAGTAAGATCTAAATAACTTCGAAAGAGAAGAGACGGTCCTACGACTCGTAAAATATAGACATAATATATAATCTAAACAATAACGATTTCTTTAATAATGACTTGAATATTTGATATTGAAATAAAACTACTTAGGTACTTGTATGTTTTTTTTTCACGTCCTTTAAATAGTTATTTTCCAATGTTAAACAATACCTTTCCACTATAAATATTGACTTAATGCAAATCCATAAAAACTCAACTCAATGTAGATTACCAACTTATTTTATAAAGCTTGAGTCAACAGTTCATCTTTTAAATCAAATAAACCCGTTGAGAGTTGACGGCAAACTTCGCGCGATGCGACAAGAGAAGATCGAGATGTCCATTATTCTTCACTATCAAAATGCTCTTCAGAACTCAAATAAATTTAATTTAAAATTTACTTGGCGCAAATTCATTATTTTCCAACGTTCATTTCCCTTTAATAACGATTTTAGAATATACGACACGACAATAAGATCAAATTTGGTAAAATCGTTTTGTATTATCGTGTCATGTAAATTTTATGTCGCGACTGTACAGTTCTATCAATATTCTTAGTTTAATAATAGCTGTTTAATAGGGAACGTGCATGAACTATAGGTGGCAGCACAAAACCGACACAATACCCACATATGGATAAAAAAATAACTCTTCAGACCTTTAATTTATTTATATAATATTTATTTAAATATGGGTTCCAGCCGATACTATTATTATTGATACGCAGCGTGGCCAGAATATCCTTTTTTTTAAATGGGTGCCAGTTATTTTGATGTTATTGAAGAAAAATTATGAGGTTATAATATTAATTACAGATTTGTTTCTATTGAATATTAACTTCCAAAATTCTTTATTTTTAAAAATTACATAATGAGTCATTTCTAAATGTTTTTGAAAGTCATACTTACGGATGTTTTTTAAGCCTGCATTAATTTGTGTCGCTTCTCACATAACCATGGAATGTACTGAGGTACTCTTCTTGGTAACTTAATAGAATTTTACACCATTTGATTTGTTTATGTTTTGGAGCATCCGGACATACAAAAATACATTATCAACAAATTAAATGTTATTTTTTACTCCTTTTAATATGAATATTTTACGTCAATGCCAAGTATTGACAGTGTAAAAGATTCAGATTGCGCCACCAGATGGCAGAGCTTATGTTGTGCACGTTCCCTATAAATTCAGTGCTTACGCCATAAAAGTGTCAAATTTCAGACTTGCAAGTGGGAATAACTGTAATACCTAACTCAATTTTTGTATTCCAAGCCGAGTTTTCAAATTGTTTGCTAGGGTCATTGGCAATATCACCGGTGAGCATAATTGTTAGGAAAACATTAAAAAAAATTAATGGAGGCTTTTAATAAAAAAAGAATTAAAAAATCAATAATTAAAAATTCCTTGAAGATTTTTTTCTATTAGCTTATCATTCTCAAGCAATGAAAACTAGAAAAAATGCATCATCATCATAATATAATTTTATCCATAACTATTAAATTTTACATTAACGAATATTTATAAATACAAAATGATTTTTATAGCAATCTTAATATTATTTACTAAATCTACATATAAAACAAAAAAGTGATAAACATTACAGTCGAGTAACATTTCTAAATTAACTTGATTATAATAGATCTACTAGGCTCCGATGTAAAATTAATACCATCAATTAAACGTTACTTGGTTGATCATATTTTGTTCAAAGGAAAAAAATACAATACGATCTAACGATACGACATATCGTTCCCTATAAACATACCTGTTTTATACTATATTTGATTAAATTTAAGTCACTATCTGTTCACGGGGCCTTGCAATTTTCACCTGAAAAGCGTTAATTTTCCATGAGGAACCTCTGAAGGGACCGACTCGGGGAAACTCAGTAATTACAGACACAATTTTCTATATTATAACGCGGAGCGTAGTATACTTTTTGATTCTATCTATGTGGGCAGAGTTCATTTGTTTTTGAGCAGTTGGGTAAAAAGGTGGGTAGTGACTTGTAATGGTAAGAGTAAGGTACTCATAAATACACTTAGTGCTTAGAGAATAATAGGTACTTTCTTCTTCTTGTTCTTCAGCCTTTAGAATTCCACTGCTGAACATAGGCCTCCTCCAAAGATTTCCAGACCAATCTGTCAGAAACGGCCTGCATCCAGCGGGTTCCTGCAACCCGCTGGATGCAGGCTGTGAATGTCGCCTGTCCACCCTGTAAAAGAACGTCCCACGCTGCGCTTACCACGTACTGACGTGGCCTCCACTCGAGAACTTATCTACCCCATCTATTGTCAATTCTACGAGCTACGTGCCCTGCCCACTGCCACCTTAGCTTGCTAATTCGCTGGGCTAATAGATACTTTAGCAATCTATTATTATCTATACTGTTAAATTATAAAGCTGAAAAGTTGGTTTGTTTCGTTGAACGCGTTAATCTCAGGAACTACTGAACCGATTTTGAAAATTCTTTCACTAATAGGAAGCTATACTACTTGTAAGTATATATAAAAGTATATATAAAAAAGAAATATAACAATAAAAGACCTACGCTGAGTTTGTTGCTGCTTCTTCTCAGGTCAGTGGGTTTTTCCGAAGCACTAGTAGAATCTTTTAGACGATATTTTTTTTTGGAAAAAATGACGTGTAAAAGTGCCCTTAGGGTCCTAATTACTTAATAAATTATATGAATTTGAGTGCTATTGACTACTTTTATCCCGGTAAAATATTTTTATTCCGGAAAACCTTTTTCGCGGGGGCGGAGCCGCGATCATTTATATAGCTGGAGGCAGGATAGTTGAGACCTCCCGGATAGCGTCATCACGTAAATACGTCACGTTCCGGGATCAGCCTGAGAATACCCAGTTTTAAACAAGGCTGCACATTATGTCGACTGGCGGGGAATAACCACCTCTCGTCAGTTGACACTCTAACTGTAACGACTCCATTTACGACGAGGTGCATGGGGATCACTTTGCCATTCACACACATAATGTGTATGGGATAGAACTATCAATTAAATTAAAGCTTCATAACGGTTTTTTGTGGATTATTAATAATTTTTTTTTTACCCAAATCAGTTCTTGTTACTCAAGGCCACAGTTTAGACCTTGTTTTTATTATAATAAAACCCAATGCCTACTTCTCAAATTAAAAATCGGCAAGTTAAACCGCATTACTTCTAAATCATAAACATGAAACAAAGTCGATCAAGCCTTCGAGTTTTAAAGTACACAATCGAGAATCTGCCATCATCGCGGACGGAGCGCGGACGGGGCACGGACGTGTAAACACCGACTCTTTGTAATGCAAATCTTTCGCTGAAACCGGCGATAGAAGTGCTGAAAAGACGCTCTTGAAACACGCACGGAATATATAAAGTATCGTATGTGTGTACTATGTTTTCTGCGATCTACACTGACCGTGAACAGTTATAGTATTAAATATTTGAATTTGAAAATATAAGGCACTGTATTATGCAAGATATGTTAGTCTCCACACATGATGTCCACTGCTAAACATAGGCGTCCCCTAAAGATTTCAAGACGGATCTGTCAAAAACGCCCTATATACAGCGTGTTCCTGCGATCTTTATCAAGTCGTCTTTCAGGTGGTTGTTGAACGAAGGCTTTCGTTATTCAGTAATTACATTAAGTTTGGTAGATTTTCACTTAAAATTACACAAAACACATGGCATTTACATACAAGCAATTGTAGGTACCTACTGCATATGGAAATAATTAATTCTATTTTTCATCATTACCCAAACATAAATATATTATCACATTGCATAAAATACATTACGAAATAGTAATTTAATACCACGTCCAATATAACTGAGTTTTACAAATATTTTATGGCAATACACTGCACGTTGCAAGAACGAGTAAAATGTAAAGTCGATCTGCAAACTTTACAGTCGCAATACTCAAGAGTGCACTATCAGATATACGAAAAAACGTATTTAAAACTTTGCCTGAGATGCATGTATAAGGGTAATGGTTAAAAGTATATTTAAGTTTTGTAATAACTTGATATATAAAGAGCTTCGTAAGAGAATAGAGTAATATTTTTGTGGCGATGCAGGGTCAGAGTTGGTTGATCTAAGAGGTTTTATATCTCGGTGCTGTAGTAATTGAGTTCTTAGGTCCCCGGATCGGGCAAAGTGAAATTGCGTTTTTTTACTCAGTATCAGCCCGAAGTCTGAAATTTGTACCCGTTATGGCGATGGGACATCTCAACATGCAAACATACGCACGGCGAAAAGCGTCTCTGCCTGCGCCTTCGGGGATAAAAGGTGAGTGTGTGTGTGCGGTAAAAAGCTATAAATGACGTTGAAGTGTTGCTGCTATCGAGTTGCTGTCTACTGTCTACTACTACTGTCGTACCACTGTCAGCTAGCTGTCGTCTACTATGTTAAAAAATAATTCATGTTTGTAATTTTACAAAACAGAAATTTAGCTAACGACCGCTCTCAAAAGTTAAACGTGTAACAGACGACATGCGTTACATCAAATTGTCATCGCGACAATGTTACAGCCATGTGGTAAGGATGAAGTTAATCTGCTAATGAGCGAATTATTGCGGTTTTAACCCGCGTAGAGGTTCCGTTGTAGTCTCAAGCCCTAAGTGTCTTTATATGACTACTAATTTTACATACACATACACACGCCTTTTTATTTCCGAAGGGGTAGGCAAAGGTGGAACTAATGCACCCACTTTTCGCCTAGCGTATTCCATCCCATGATGTGATAGGGGCGAGCCTATCGCCATATCGGGCACAAATTTCAGACTCCTGGCTGATACTGAGTAGAAAAATCCAATATCACTTTATCCGACCCGGGATCGAACCCGAGAGCTCAGCATTGCAGTCGTACCGTAGCCGCTGAGGCAGTCGATATACAACCTTACATCAAATAATATTATATTCTCATTGCTTTCCATTGTCAACCCAAACATCGAATTATTTTCAGGCATTGTCCTCAGAAGCAACCTACTTAGCAGTTCCTTATGAAAACAATAGATGGCGTTGTTATAAAATAGAATGTATACCGAGAAAAGTTTTAAAATATTATAATTTATGTTGTGTATTATATTATGTATTTGGGTAGCAGGCAATAGATGACGTCATGATTAATGAATGTTCTTCGAACAAAAACATAGTTGTATAACGATTTTTAATTCGCGTTTAAATATTCGATCTTTCATTATACTATGAGTGTTTCAGAATAGACACAACTGTTTGACAATTTCTGAGCAGAAACAAGTACTTAATGTTGACTCCAGTTTGAAGAAGATGTAGCCATTGCTACTAAGCATTATAAGACTTAACATCTAAGTAATAAGAGCGCAATTTAATACCCCAAACAATATCGTTATTTAAAATTCTTTTTACCGTTCAAAAATAGAACAGTTTGCAATATTCCTTTAATTAAATGTATTTTTGTAGAAGTGATGAAATTAAGAAACTGTGAAGGAAAAACATCATTTCCTCTTGGCGAGTTATTTTTTTAATAAATACGAGTACGAGATGGTGCTTATGAACGATGTGCCGGTGAGTTTAGATAATTAAATTAGAGCTGCGCCTGACGTGTGGGCTAAGGGAGGAGGGATAAAGGAAACGTTGGAGAGGTAATAAAACCACAGTGTATTGAGCGTTATAAGACTTCACATAGCTGGTCTTCTTCTTCTTCAGCCTTTGGAAGTCCACTACTGAGCATAGGCTTCGCCTAAAAAAATTCCAGACCAACCTGACAGCTTGGCGGTAGTTATTCCGATATCAATTGATTCAATTTAAGAGACGAGAATAAGTTTTTGAGCTTGTATTGACAGCTATCATTTTTTTTTCTTGGAGCAAAAATATCAGAGTTCATATTTTAAAGACAATTTCGTAATAAGTTTTTACAAACTAATTGTTGCCCGTATATTATTATTAATTGACGTCCGTAAAAAATACCATCTAAATAAGAGTGTAAATTAATTATTACATGAATTACACTGAATGAAATACCCTTTAAGCAATAGCTGCCTATGAAATTTTATATCAACGAGAATCTTTGGAGGTGGGCTATGTTCGGCAGTGGACTTCTAAAGGCTGAAGAAGAAGAAGAAGAAGAGACTAAGTTAAACTTGGACGTTAATCAAGGCGACCATAACCTAGAAATTCAGTTTCAATTGCATTCGGAACATTATCGAAAAATCGCTCATCGGTTATAAATTAACCGCTAAAAATTATGAACAGCACTAAGATTTTGTGTGCGTCTCGTAAGATAATTGTCGAAAAAATTAAGTTACTTCCATGCGGCCGCCTGGGGCTAAGTAATTACGACTTCTCGCAAACGCTCGCGCCTTTGAATTATAAAAGATTTTTTTGAGTTCCGCGTGGTTGTGTTAAGGATTTTAAAGCCAAAATATGCTGAACTCGGAATTAAGATTTAGTTTTCAATTACAGTATTGGAGAGTTTACCGGATGTATTTTGTATTCGATTGGACTGTATCCGCGAAATTCTCATAGTTGCTCAATTGGAGGCAAAGGCTTGGCTGTGCCTCTAGTATTGCTTTAGTCCATGGGCAGCGGATGCTGCTTACCATAAGGTGGACCGCTTGCTCGTTTGCCTCCTATGATAATAAAAATAAAAAATGGAGTGTTGCATTCTGGGGTATAATTTTGGTGACATCTAAAAAATATTTTATTAACATAAAGCTACATTATCATTACAAATTACAAAGCAAAACATATTTTCATGTTTTTTTTTTACGAAAATATCTTTCAAACGTGAGTCCCACGTTCTCCTCCATTGGCAAGCTAAAATATATTTTTGTCACGATATCTTTTTTGCGTTTAATACTTTCACAAGGGAGTGCCACATGAACTAGTGTGCAAATAACAAAAAAGGTAAATAATATACGGAACATTCCCTCCATATCTTTTCTGCTGACCATCTTTACGACTTGTTTCGTGCGTGCAAGTGATACTCTAGTAGCAATTGTTTCGTTTAAATTAAATGAAAATTCTGCAGCGAACATGTTTTTTCTTTACCGAAATAAGTACGGCGCAGACTTTTTTATACAAGTTAATGATGAGACGATAGGTTGTTTGCTTGATGGTAAATACAAACATAACATAACGCCTTTTTCCCTTTTCAGGGGTAGGCTTTCCGGGCTGATACTGAGTAGAAAAAAACCCAATATCACTTTGTGTGACCCGGGCATTGAACCCCAGACCTCAGCATTGCAGTCGACTATAATACAACGTCGGACTTCTTCCTACAAGGCAGACGACCTTGTAAAGGTCGCAGGAACCCGCTGAATGCAGGCCGCTTTTGACAGTTTGGTCTGGAATTCTTCGTGGGAGGCCTATGTCAAGCAGTGGACTTCTAAGAAGAAGAAGAAGAAAGACCATATCGGTTGACCGAACTTACACCCATATTCACAAACTAGGTGTTGCTCACGGCTTCGCCCGCCTGAAAAGCCTTTTCCGCTACCAAAGCCCCTAAAACATAGTAAGAGGCCAGCGCTATTTATTTAAAGAATCCGATTAAAAATATCCATTACATCCCACGGGAGCAAATTACCGAGTTAAAAAGCCTATGTGTTAATCCAGGACATGATCTACCCGTGCGCCAAATTTCATCAAAATCCGTACAGTAGTTCCGGAGATGTGAAGTAACAAACGAAAAGAAAAGCAGACAGAGAGACATAAAAGAATTATAAAAATCGCTAATTTGATTTCCATTACTCTTCTTTAGTTACCCCCATTTCTTTTTATCACATTTCTTTCAATGTACCAACACAGCGGTTCTACTGCTTTATTATATGTATAGTACAGTAGTATAATACTACGAAGACGTAAAGTGTGCCCGAACGGATAGTGTCGGTACTTTCATAGTTATCTTTGGCCTTGTTCAGCTTTGTTTTCTGACAGCGAACTGTAGCAAAATTGTATTTCTATATTATCCAATCACAGCGGCCCTATGCTTACGCACTGCAAAAGCTCATGTCATGCCGAAAGCACTGAGAAACTGATTATTATCATAGCATTGGGCTGTTCTTAGCTAGCAACGTTTGTGAATACGGGATTTATTATAAGAGCATAACGCCGTACTTAGCTAAGTAATGTTTGGGAATACGGGCCTTAGCTTTGCTGTTAGAAGTTAATGTCAGCATCTTAAGATCGTCGCTATTGAATAAAATCGTATCAACATCGGTACTTGAAACCTGATCCTGTATCGTCTACGTTTTTTTTTATTATGAGAGCTGATAAATTGATGAAATTGATGACTGGGCTGACAACAGGCGTTCAAATAACACCCTTTTTATTAAAATAGTTCAGTATCATATTTACTTAAGATCCTACTCAAAGGTGACAATGATTTATTAATTTAGTCTTCTAAGGTCTAGTTAGTTGTCAGTTTTACGAGTGTAGTGAAGTTCTATGTACTGTGTGATTCAAAATCCTTTCATTCTTCTTCAGTTCATGATAATTAGTCTTCCAATATTAGAGCTGGTTGTATGGAAGACATAAGACAGCTTATTGTCGCACGATTTGTCAAAAAATCATGTTTATAATATTTATTTTGTTGTTGGTTGTACTATAATGTTATCATTCATTAAAATGTCGGTAGTTATATAAGTGACCTTTTGTATTAATAATTATTATTATAATCAACTTAATGCTGCCTCGGTGGCGTAGTTGTATTACGGTACGACTGCAAGGCTGAGGTCTCGGGTTCGATTCCCGGGTCGGGCAAAGTGATATTGGATTTTTCTATTCAGTATCAGCCCGGAGTCCAGAATTTGTGCCCGATATGGCGATAGGCTCGCCCCCTATCACATCATGGGACGGAATACGCTTGGCGAAAAGTGGGTGCACTAGTTGCGCTCTCTGCCTACCCCTTCGGGGATAAAAGGCGTGAGCATGCGTAATCAACTTAATGTATCTTGAATTATCATAAGTGCAACTATGTTGACCTACGTGATGAATAAAGTATTTTATTTTCTTTCTTTTATCTCTCACTCAAGACGTTAGCCGAATAGCAAGTGAATACCTCAAACATCAATTTCTTTCCTGCATAACCCCATTTTTCACATTATAACAAGGTAAACTCACAAATTATCCAAAGTACGACAGCAAGGTCGTATATCTTATATCGAACAATTTCTATTAAGGGAACACAGAAATATAAATAAGATGGGTGAATATATATGCGAAGGTCTTGGAACATGCATGCGATATTTCCCTAGGGAGGCACGTGACCATATTAACTTGAGCCCTCTTTGTAACATAAAATAATATCTTTGCAACCATAGTTTGGCTTGTGTGATGGTGTTTGTAAAACGGATATTCTGAATATATTTATGTTTTGAATCGATAACTTTGCTGTAGAGCTGGTTTTTAAATATATAAATCGCGAATATTTTTGAAAAGATAACGTTTTAGATTGAATAGTGACAGGGTTCCGTATTTCAGATTTACTATTCGTTGCTTAAAAGCAAAATCTTACTTCTTATTATCTTACTAATATTATAAATGCGAAAGTTTGTGAAATTGTTTGGATTTATGTTAGAAGTAAACGCTGACTCTACTGAACGGATTTGGATGAAATCTGGCACACGGGTGGATCATGTATTAGATTAACACATAGGCTTTTTAACCCGGTAATTTGCTCCCGTGGGAAGTAATGGATATTTAATCGGATTCTTTAAATAAATAGCGCTGGCCTCTTACTATGTTTTAGGGGATTTTTTAGCGGAAAAGGCTTTTCACGCGGGCGAAGCCGCGAGCAACACCTAGTCTTACTTCAAATCAGCATGATTGTTATATATTTCAGATGAAATTTCAAAGATTATTTAGATGCCCGTAAGTTCCGCTTTCACGAATAGATGCCGGGTCATTATCAACTCCTTCTGGGAATTCTGAAATTACGGTATTTTGTACTAGGAATACATTTTGTTATTATTTATAAAATTTACCAACAGTTCCTATGTCTTTTCGTAAAATAACAGTATCACGGGAATCGCGCTTTTTTACGTGAAAAAAGCATGTCACTTTCCGGTTCATAAACTATCTCTGTGTGATATGAAATATCATGACGTCGATCCGATTCTACGCGAAAGGACAAAATAAACACTTTTCCGTATTTAAGTATCTCTAAAAGGAAATTATAAATATGAGAAAATATAAATATGAGAATGTGAATATTCTTATATACTTTATCATTTCAATTTTAAAAGAAAACAATGCACTTTCAATGATCAGAAAGTTTTGGAGTGTTCAGTTTCGTGCAAATTCTGTTAAAACAAGAAACAAACAAACGTACATGACGCCTTTATCCATGAAGGGGTAGGCAGAGATGTAACACACCTATATTTCGTCAGCTATTTTAGATCCCACATAATAAGAGCCTATCGCCATATCGGGCACAAATTCTACACTTTGGGCTGATACTGAGAAGAAACCGCTAATATCACTGCCCGAACCGAGATACTTACGATAACGAAAGTCGTACCACGCACGGTATAAAATTACGCCACCAAGGCATGCCTCAGTATGAAAGCATAAATAGGCGATTTGGTGCGGCCGCACCACGAACCCGGTTCGCTGTCGGAGCATATTCGATAGTGTGGCGCACGGTACGCAATATATTATTATTATTATTGTTGCTGCGGTTGGTTCGATCGCTTGCACATCGAATTTGGTGCGCTCCGTACCAAATCTCTTCAGAGCGCACCGCACAACAAACTGGTGCGGCCGCACCAAATTCGATAGTCTATTTTTGCTTACGTTTATTCCGGGAAAGTCTTCAAGATACATATTCAATAAGCCAGGCTGAACAACCAGTTTAACATAAACATCAGCCATGATACCCTCACACCACGCAGAGTTCCATCGTTGCCCGTGTCGCGGTATAACACCGTATAAATTGACTTAACCAGTGTCGAACTGCGGTGAGATTACGGGATACGGATTTGGGAATTTTGGAGGTGGTATATTTATAGGTGTTGAGGATTTATTTAGTGATACATATGTGTCAGGTTGTTAGTATGATGTAGATGGCGTCATAGATTCAACTCGTAAGGTACAAACGTTTTTTTATAACTATATATTATGTACAATGAATATAAACTTTTGACATTTTAAGAGTTGTGTAATTAATTGCCGCATATGAATGATTTTACATAACATTTAATGCCTCTTGATGTCGAGTGCAGGGCTGCATCATTCAGTGCTTTGCTTCTTGTACTTTTAAGTGTTAATGTGTTAGAAGAGACACATGAAAGATTTATCATTGACGAAATTATTCCTTTATAATGATGTGGAAGCGAGTCTATGCGAGATGAAATCATGAGAAATTTAGCACTTTCTGCCAACCTGGGTATCAAGCCCAAAACGAAGTCATTGGTTTATATAACAGCTACCAACCATAATGACCTCAAATTTATGACCTTACCATATTTACCAACAGGCTCTTTGTTCTTCTCATGATTCAACTGAAAAAAAATCTCGGCAAAATATAATGTACCGCATCCATCCGCATCTAGACTGGTGAACCAGCCTTTCCCGCCATTCGCTGACGATTACGGTGCCATTTTTGTGTCATTCGCAGCGTTCTGTATGCAAATTCAGAGTCGGGACGCGGCGCCAAAAATGATAGCAACCCTTTGTCTGACAATTAAGCTCGTATTACTTTTGATTGAGACATTACTACGATTTTTTAGTGTAAATGTGTTTAATGTTTTTGAGAGTTTAATAACAGTAATTAATAGACGGCGTAGTTGTATTGCCTGTGTGGTACAGCTGAGGTTCCAGGTTCATATCCAGTGCGTGGAAAATTGATATTGGTTATTCTGCTCAAATCAATAGAACGAAGTGCAAATTGTTCTTTGTAATTCAAAGTTCCATTGGAGTCGTTATGGGCAGCCGTGTCACTTACCTACAGGCGAACTGCTTCCTTTTGATTCACTTAAATAATATACAGTAATAAAAGTAAATATCGATCGCATACCTAAGAGCAAATTCCCCAACTAGATTCTAACTCAGAAATTAATCCGGCGAACTATTGGCTCTAATAATTTCCCGGCTCGCTTGTCAGCAGCAGCTTTGTCTTCGGCGCCGGTCGAGGTTCTATTCCTGCGGCAGACACTTTTCATTGTTTTGATATGTGTGGATTAAAGTTCGTCTGAGTTTGGATTTCAAAAGATAGATTAATTTTATTGTTGATTTTATATCGAGAATTGTTTTCAGCTATAAAATGGAAATTATTGCTCTGTTCTTTTGTATCAATATCGAAATGATTATTATAGAGTTTTGGAGTCAGATATTTGAAAATAAAATTAGTAAAGGTCCTATTAGTTTATTAGTACTCACACACACTCACCCCCTTTATCCCCGAAAGGGTAGGCAGAGGCGCAACTAGTGCACCCACTTTTCGCCGTGCGTATTCCGTCCCATGATGTGATAGGGGGCGTGCCTATCGCCATATCGGGCACAAATTCCAGACTCCGGGCTGATATTAAGTAGAAAAATCCAATATCACTTTACCCAACCCGGGGATCGAAACCGAGACCTCAGCATTGCAGTCGTACCGTGATACAACTACGCCACTGAGGCTAGTTTATTAGCAATTTGTAAGTAATGTAATACGTAATGAAACATTTCGAAGATCGCCAAGAAAAAAAATATGTTTTTTGTTTACTATTTTAACTCTCAACATATTGTTTTCATTTTCAAATATCTAGCATCAGCAATACAAATACGTTATCAACACCCATTTTTATATCCATCGGTCATTTGTCAAAACAGGCGCCTTCGAACAGTACATTGCTCAAATAACGAGGGAGCATTGTGCGAGCCCCATTAGATGCGTTCCGAGCCGGGCCAGGCCGGGCCAGTTTTATACGATTATAGATCAGGAACAATACAGCGGAGTGTATTGTATCTTTTTAATTGTTGACATCTGCATGAATAGCGCTGTCAATGGAATTTTTCAAATTACTTTTATACAAATGACGCGACGAGTAACTTGCGCTCATTATATTAAGGGCTGCTCTTGAACAGTACGTACCTAGGAAAACTTCCAATTACAAACTCCTGGATGCTGAATTATGCTATTCAATTTATGTCATTATAAATCAATTGTAATAAAAATATCTACTGCCCACTGCTGAACACGGGCCTTTTCTGATACTAATATGGTTTAGGCCTTAGTCCACCACGCTCGCCTAGTGCGGGTTGGCAAACTTCACATACCCATGAAATTCTAATAGAGAATTATGATGTATGAAGGTTTCCTCACAATATTTTCCTTCACTGATAATTTAATTCCAATAATGTTGTACACTGTCTCGAGATTGTTATAATTTTTAGTACAGAAAAGTTTGTGTATTAATTGAAGTCCTGGATTCAGTCTGTTCGAAAGCAAACCAGATTTTTCAATGATTGAAATCTGTGCTCAATTGCACTCAGATTTGGTTATAATCTTTCACATGGGTAGCCAAAAATCGAGTCCAGCCATCGGTCTACCAATTGCATATTCACTTACTCCTTTAAGATACAAATATAAATTACATACGTAATTTCCACCATAACCAGTTACACTCCCAATAAACCACGTTATAAACCAACAAATACTAAAACAAATAGTTCTTCCCATAAATTAGGCGGGGAATTAATTTGATCTTTATTCCCCCATTACCGTTTAGTTAAGTAATGTCTTTATTAAGACGAAAGCCAGGCTTAAGCCCTTTGAGTCTTAGGCACTGAGACTATTGCTGTTCTGCCCTTATTGGTGTCATTAACCTTTAGTATAAGGATTCCGTCATTAGGATTTGCGGGTAAACAATAATGGGTATTGCGTTTGAGGACAAAATGAACTGATGGTGCTGATGGTGGTCATTTCCTAACTTCAAAGAGAGGTACAGCTAAGATTATTTTATATACAAGTGACGGATACGAGCAAGCTGTGTTGGCATGGAGAGATGAACTCCAACCTCCCAAAGGGGGGCTGAATGTGGTATACGGGCAACCCACCACTAGGTAAATGGCCAAGAGGCTGGCGCTCAGTATGCCATGCACGCCTGTGGTCTAACCGAGGTCTCATTCCTCGAACTGCGAGAGGCCGTCCCGAAATGCGACTCCTTAAAAGGTTGCAGTTGCATGTAAATACACACCTCGTGGCCTTCGTCATAAGGCAGAGAATGGCGCGGGGTTTTAGTTGGTAAGACGGGTAAAACCGTTGAGTCTGACAGAGATACGTAAATAGATTTAAAAACGTTTTAAAAAGCCGCTCGGTTGATGGTAAGCAACGTGACTGCCAATTAACAATAGCAGAGTTTAGCATGGTGTATCTTTTTACTCAATTGGTATATACTATTCATTGGCTACTGTTTGTCCAACGTATCCATTCATACTTCAAGAAAAGATGCCCTCGCCGTGGCTCTTCCACTTAAATATTTAATAATATGGGTTCCCCACAAGTATTTAATAATGATAGGTTCGATCTAGATGAGTCCCGTATTTTACGGGAAGTTCCGTTTTGTATGGTACCCTTTTACCAAGAATTTTGTTTTGTTCCTTAATTCGGTGAAACCAATAGAGGACAGTATAATATCCCGTATTTTTAAGATACCACGTACCATACTTGTTCGAGCGATGATTGCGAGTGAAAATAAAAACGTAATTGTTGATTTTTGATAAAAGCAATTATTGGTTTTCCTTGATAATCTGGCATTCCCAAATCGATACACCGTTACATGAAAAATCACATAAAACATTACTAGCTCTGCCCGCGTGGAAAAAGTTTTTCCGGGGTAAAAATCTCGCTATATAATATTTTACCGGGAGAATAAGTAGCCTATATGCTATTCCGTATTATAATCTATCTCTGTGACAAATTTCACCAAGATCCGTTTAGCCGTTCTTCCGCGTAACAAACATCCAAACTTTCGCATTTATAACATTAGTAAAGATATATTATCCCCTAGATATCTTACCAAACTACTCATTCATCCCATTTTTATAATTGCCCCAACATTCACCCCTCGAGTAAACGCTCTATTGACGAGGCGAGGGTATGCTTCACCCCATTTGTAGTAATCGGTAGACAAACGACCTTCACTTGGTACAGTTGTTCACCACTCATCATAATATGTTTATTGAAACATAAGGGTGGAGATAATGTCGAGCAAACTGGTATATTATGTTATTGTCCCATAAAATAGTTTATGCTTGGATACCGTGCGCAGGAGAAGCGTTTTCCAGTAAAAAGTAATAGAAATAAATAAATATGTAGCCCATGCCACAAAAGGATGATTTGACTTACTATTAGTAAAAAAACCAGAAACGGTTCAGGAATTTAGGAGATTAACTGTGATTAAAAATCTTGAATTAAATTCCGTCAACAAATCCCCGAATACGCTCGGTCGGATTCCGTGACGTGTATACCCGCCGCTATCGCTCGTCCCGCTCGAGTGAGCACTCGTGACGACGTCATAATCCGACGTGTCACGCGTGTTTGGCTGACAAACTCCACAGTGACGTGACGCGCTCGTCACGGCGGGCAGCGGCCTTCTTTTAAAGTGATATGCGATGGTTTTGATACTGGTATTGTTGTTGCATTTTCTAATGACACTTTTATTTAAAAGGTCTGTATTTTACATAAACACTTGTAATCCTGGATATCTTAAAATGTACTCTCTTAGCTAATAGCATAGCGTATAAACTAAAATTGTGTTAATTTTAGAAAAACAAATGATAATAAATTATAATCGTAAGTTTTTCTAAAATCATATTTTGAAATAGTCGCATCGGGCACACATTGGTATGATAAATATTATAATTATAAAAATAAAAATAATATGTGCCTAGCAATAGGCTCATTCCCTATCCCCTCATGGGCTGGATATAAGCTCGGCGAATAGTTACATGATACATCACTGCCTTTTTCACGAAAAAAGACCTGAGTGTGTATTTATAACAAGTTAGTCTGTGGACTAACTTGTTATTTATTTATTTAAGAACAACCAGTAGGAGTTACACTATTGCTTATATTAAGGTTACACAATATAAAAATCTAAAAGTCTAAGTGCACTGATTTTGAAGTTATAAACTTGAACTACTTGAACCATTTTATAACAATATCAGTACAGCATTATACACCGATACTCTACTGGCCACGGGCCTTCGCTACTATAGTGTGTGCAAGATTAGTCATTACCTGACTCTCACCTGGATGTTAGAATTCGGAATTACTATCGCTAATGCATTCAAACTTGTCGCCAAGTAACGTCGCTAAGCATCATGATAAAGGGGAATTTAAACAAACAATATAGCCAAACGGTACCGCTTTACAATGGAAATAGCAATAGTAACTAGTTTCATTCGTTTCGGGAACAAATTCGTGTCAATATCGCGTCGTTGAGTGTTAGGGAGGAGTGAATGCAGCCTTCTTTTGCTATATCATTTGGTACGCACTATACTGAGAGTTTTTACGATTTTGTGCACCACATTAGTCCGGGTTGGCTATATGATTTTATACTAGACAGTAATCGAGTTGAAATGCCCGAGTAATAACAGTATAAAATAATAAACTTCCAAATTTGTAGACAGTGGCATAGCAGTCGAAACGTCGCACGGATGCATATTACTATCGATCCGGCTTAATGGCTTTGTAGCTTCACAATGATATGTTACAATAAGTCAAATTTGTTGGAGTTTGCACTGCGCTACAAGGTGGCAGCGCAAAACCGACACAAGAGGCATATGTGGATAAAAAAAGAAACTTTGGCGACGTATAATTTATTTATATATTTTTTTAATACGACAAAAATGACAAAATATGGCTTCCAACCGTTTATTTTTGATACTCAGCGTGGCCAGAATATACTTTTTTTTAGATGGGCGCATGTTTTTTGGATGTTATTGAAGCAAAATTATGGTTATGTTCCCTTAATAACAATTTTTTTTGTATTGAATATTATCTTCAAAGTTTGTTTATTTTTATAAATTACATATTGAGACATTTCTAAATTCTTTCGGAACTTATACTTATGTATGTTTTTTATATATTTTTTTCGATTTATGCATAACCATGGAATGCAAATGGAATGTACTTAGGTGTAAGAAACGGAATAGAATTTTACTCCATTTGATTTGTTTATTTCTTTGTTTTGAAGTATACAGATAAACATTATCAACAAATGAAATGTATTTTTCATCCTTTTAATATGTATATTTTACGTCAATGACAAGTACCGATAGAGTGAAAGATTCAGATTGCGCCACCAGATGACAGAGCTTACGACATGCACGTTCCCTTTAGTCGTGAAAATTTAAACATAGTGAAGGAACGATTTCAATTTGTTTTTGCCGCCTACGTTTTTTAAGTTCAAACTTTGGAAGTTCAAATCTAGACAAATTGTTTTACAAGAACCTTCTCAAATTAACCGACTGGTTAATCGAACCTGAGACGCCCTACTTCTCAATCTAGAAATGACTACTAGACCACCTTTCCTTATACACGGAATCAAAACATTAAGTTCCTAATACATAATTAACTAAATCCGTGATGTCCCAAGTGGGTAACACGCAAAGCCGATAGTTGTGGAGTTGTGATGGATAATATACCCAATCGGTGTTGTGGGACCGCTCATTAGTTACCTAGATTGGATCTCGAAATGTTTTACTATTATTTGAAAATGTTACAGTTTTAGAACAAGGATAGGTTTTTACGACCAGCTTTATTTTAAGGTTTAATCATTTAATTATGTAGACAATGTACTTTGTAGTACCAACTAACATGATTCAGTGGCATTCATTCAAAAAAAAAAAATATGTGGGAGCCTGGCTGGGCAGACGCATCATAAAGTCTTTTTCTACCGACAAGCTGCATTGGACAATAGACTTTGTGCTCTGTTTTATAGGACATTGTTTTCAGTGTAATCAATGGCGTTATGAGACTCACACTCAAATGTCTCTCAAGCCAGTAATTATTAATCACTAGGCGTTGCTCGCGGCTTCACCCGCTCAAAGTCTCTGAAACAATGTACCAAGCCAGCGCCTGTAGTAAAAAGTAGCTTATGTGTTAATCCAGGACATAATCTACCCTTGTGCCATATTTCGTCCAAACAAGAAACAAGAAACAAACATTTATTTGCATAGTATACAGGTGGTACCAGATTTAATAGTGGTGCAAAGTTCAAGCTATACTCTGCCTGCTTCAGGCATTCAAATATTTATAATTATATAAAAATAAAAAATATATGATATTTTTCTAACAAAATGTCATTCTATATTATTATTTAGCATATTTATTACATTCTTAATTATATTATATTAAATTTTATAAATAATCAACTTTATTATTTTTGTACAAACAAAATCTTCAAAACTTACTCATTTATTATATTAGTAAGATAAGATTAACACGTTCGGCCCAGCGCGGCGCCGCCCTAGTCAGATGGACTGTGACACAATATTCCCCACGTATAAAATAAGATTTACTGTAGACGTGATTATAGGTTGTGTTGATTTTATTTGAAAAGATTTGACGTTAAAAAACTTTGTTAATAAACCTGCAAGGAGGACAGACGACTTGATAAAGGTCGCAGGAACGCGTTGGATGCAGGCCGCTTTTGACAGGTCCGTTTGGAAATCTTTAGGGAAGGCCTATGTTCAGCAGTGGACGTCATGTGGCTGATGATGATGATGTTGAAACGTTGTTGAGCCAAACGTGTAAATATATAATTTTGTAACAGCGCAGTAAATTCATATACAGAGATATATAATAATTCTGAGTGGGCGGATTAACCCTTGACCAAATCGCTTGTTTTAATATTCAACTGTACAAAACGAAGCAAACACATAAAATAGAAATACTCCAACTCTCCACTAATCCCTGTCTACCCCCAACAGCGTGAAGATAAACCACCGCTAAATGGATTTACCAGTCATCGCGAACTCAAAGCAGTCTTTGCATTTTGTAGTACGCTCTCTGGATTATGTTGTATGGAGTTACAGGCCGCTACAAGTGTGCGATAGCGTGATTGGAAATGGAACGGACTGCTAAGACAAGTTCGTCAGGTTCAAAACCCAAGGCACACACTTCTTTTCGAAGTTTTGTGTGTTTTTATCGATTATAATTATCGCTTACTTTATCTGTGAAGAAAAAGTTACTTATCTAAGAATACTCCATCAGAATTTCGAAGGTATGTGAATTGTGAAGCCTGCCAACCTGAACTAGGCCAGCTTGATGGACTAAGACCTAAACCCTCTCAGTTGTAGAGGAGACCCGTGCTCAGCAGTGGACAGTATATAATGCAGGACTATTCTAGTTATTATAAGTAAAACTCATGATCAGGGTATATAACGCTACTCATTTATCTCTGGAGTTGGACAGAGACGTAAGTGTACTCACGAGTCGCTGAGTTCATATCCTTCCTATAATGTGATGGAGAGCGTACTTGGATGTATATGTGCGCCTTATGCCTTTGGTTATAAAGATCATAGTTTATGTACGTTCGTTTTATTCGCCACTTATTTTGTTTTACTTGGGATATACATATTTTTATGTTATTTGAGTGTATGGAAGATCTGGTAGGGATCGACCGCTCCGAACCTTCGAATCTCAGTATCTGACATTCTAAGTAAAAACTAGGCCAAAAGTACCCTGAACCGGCGGGAACGCATGAAAAGATTGATGAAGATGGAGAAACCAAAATAAGTGTGCCAGAATTGAGCAACGTGGCAAATCCAGTCTCTGCCTACCCCTATGAGATAGAGGCGTTATACGATGTATGTAAAACACTCCTTAGCTTAACTTCCTTGTTAACTTTGAACTCCAAAGAGTTTACATAAGTCGTCAGTAAAGTATTGTTGTTATATCGACAATTTATAATCTGCGAGTGGAATCGGGGCCGCTCAAGAGTGGAGTGGAGTGGTGTAGGGCAATTTGTATGCTAATATCGATGGCACTCGGAGCGGGCCGCGAGCGAGGCCCGGCGCGAGGGACGAGTGATGAGCGATTTATTTGGCAGTTATACACACACACTCACGCCTTTTATCCTCGAATGAGTAGGCGGAGGCGCAACTAGTGCACCCACATTTCGCCGTGCGTACTCCGTCCCATGATGTGATACAGTCGAGCCTATTGCCATATCGGGCATAAATTCTAGTTTCCGGGCTGATACTGAATGTAAATCCAATATTACTTTGCTCGACCCGGGAATCGAACCCAAGACCTCAGCATTGCAGTTATATCGTAATACAACTACGCCACCGAGACAGTATTTGGCAGTTATTTATGTGTTTTTATCGTTATAAGTGACTATAGTTATTGGTCATCGTATAGAATTAGTTCAAATATTATAATAAAGACTAACGATAAATATTGTCTCCCTCGATCGTTGCCATAGGTGGTGGTAGTCTTGATATATGTTTGCTACGTAAATCCTGCCGCATTTTTGTACGTTAAATAGGTCAAAAAATGCAACTGAGTTACCTATTCGGATTTTAATTTTATGCCCAATATAGCACTAAACTCGCCCCCATTAGTTCTTAGGACAAATAATAAACAATTAGATTGTTGAAAAGTTTATCTGAGACACAATATGATACCCTTTTATCTATACTAATATTATAATAAAAAAACTAAAAAACACGCTTTATAGAAAACCCAACTAAAAAATAGAAAATAATTTTGAATTAAGAATAATGTAAATAAGAAAAAAATGTATTTTATTGTAAAAAAAGCGTGGGGTGCTATTTAAGATATTATCAAAATGATATATAATACTTCTACTCATATTATCTGTCAATAAAATATTTATAACTATTGTCACCATGCACCCCACGCTTTTCTTACAATAAAATACATTTTTTTCTTATTTATACTATTCTTAATTCAAATTTATTTTCTATTTTTTAGTTGGGTTTTCTATAAAGCGTGTTTTTTAGTTTTTTTAAACTATTATTTAAAAATAGGGGACGAACTACGTTTTAGCTAGCGAAACGTCTCCCTATACTGCAACCTTATATTGCAAATATCTTTACTACTGTGAATAATAAAAAAGTGAACTGATTAAAAAAGTATTGAGTCATTTTAATGAAATAAAGCAGTAATAAATTAAGAAAGCAAGATTAAATATGTAAGCCGTTGATTTTGCGCCTTATTCTCTGTTTGTGATTTTTCTTGGATCTCAACGCTGGTTTGGTTGTAGTGGGGTCACTTTACAATACCTTCAGTTACATTTATCTGCATAAGTTACACCTTTGCCTTTTTCTTCGAGAATGAATGCGTCGCTTGAAAAAATAGTCATAAAAGGAAGTATTAACCCGCAACACTCGTAGCTTGGGCCAGACTAATATGTATATTACCAGATAAACTTTGTTCAACGGTCATATATTCCAAGACTGAGTTACAGCTCGTTTACTGATTAAATTTTTCTCAAAATATCGCTCGCTAGAATTATTTATTTTCATATTATGTGATAGATTCGTGATTTATTGTGTTTATATTGTGGTATTAGGGTTCTAGGAAATAAATCTTACGATTGTTTATAGCTGAAGAGTTGGTTTGTTTGAACGCGGTTATCTTTGTATTATACTTAGAATATATTATTTGTTATTTATTTGAAGCGGCGATAGCCTAGTTGGGAGTGGAACGGACTGCCGAGACGAATGTCCGCAGGTTCAAAACCCAAGGGCACGCACCTCTGACTTTTCTAAAAAGTTATACGTGTATTCTTTGTGAATTATCGCTCGCTTTAACGGTGAAGGAAAACATCGTGAGGAAACCTGCATACCTGAGAAGTTCTCTATAGGAATTTCGAAGGTATGTGAAGTCTGCCAACGCGCACTGGGCCAGCGTGGTGGAATAAGGCCTAAAAACCCTCAGTTGTAGAGGAGGCCCGTGCTCAGCAGTGGGCAGTATAAAATACAGGGCTGGTATGGTGGTGGTATATTATTTGACAAGGTGTTGCTCGCGGTTTCGCCCGCGTAAAAAGTCTTTCTCGCTACAAAAGTCCCTAAAATACATTACGATACCAGCGCCATCTACTTTAAGAATCAGATTAAAACATCCATTATTTCCCATCGGAATAAATTACCTAGATAAAAATTTGCCTATGTGTTAATCTAGCACATGATCAACCCGTGTGCCAAATTTCATCTAAATCCGTTCAGTAGTTTCTGCATATACTTCTAACAAACATCCAAACATGATCACAAACTTTCGCGTTTATAATATTAGTAGGATAAAGTAAGACTAAATGGGGTTTGAGAGAGTCGCGGGACGAGCAGTGGGGGGCTGCTACTCCAATTTATGCGACTCCGAGGTGGACGACATTGCCGGTGGTCGGTCTCCTGCAGTCGTAGACGCCAAAGGCGTGCTTTGGAGGTCGGGGGCTTCTTCTTAGCCCCACTTAATTAGAGAGGGGCCATAATACGGCATTGCGCAGGGACGATTCCGTGCAGCTATCTTCGTGCAACAAGATACCCCGGGGCCGTCACGTATGCGCCGAAGAAGGCCACCGCGGGTTTTGGTTAGGATTAAGTAAGATAACACAGTAAGAAGTATGATAATGACAGCCTCGGTGGCGTAGTTGTATTACGGTACGACTGCAATGCTGGGGTCTCGGTTTCGATAACCGGGTCGGGCAAAGTGATACCTATTGGGTTTTTCTACTCAGTATCAACCCGGAGTCTGGAATTGTGCCCGATATGGCGATAGGCTCGCCACCTATCACACATCATGGGACGGAATACGCACGGTGAAACGTGGGTGCATTAGTTGCGCCTCTGCCTATCTCTTCGGGAATAAAAGGCGTGAATGAGTGTATGTAAGTAAGATAATAGTAAAATTACATTATATCCTGAAATACACGTAATCGCGGGCGGAGCCTAGGCCTGCTAACTACTTTATCTACAATATAATCAATTGTATTTTGAATTATCGTTTGCATTTATGATTGTATAAGTAGCATTTGAACAAAAAGCTGTTGCAAACTGTGTAAATGTTAATAAATATATTGTTCAAACTGAAAAACAACAGTAACCGCCAAGCACCAGAATTTGTCAAAAAGGGGTATCCAAACTTTACAAGTGACTTACTACCTACCTAGAGATTCGAAAGTCCAAATAACTACCACCCTTCGCTATACCTTTTATTTATGACCGAAATCACATTTATGACTCTTTGGGATTGTGACTTTATGGGCGGTGAAGATTCAGAAACCCACTAGGTTGTTACTGATGCAAGTATCATACCAGCGCTGTATTATATACTGCCCACTGCTGAGCACGGTCCTCATCTATTAATTAGAGGCCTTAGTCCACCACGCTGGTCTAGTGCAGGTTGGCAGACTTCACATACCTCCGATTATTTTAACTCTCAGGTATGCTGGTTTTTGGTACGACGTTTTCCTTCACCGTTAAACCGAACGATAATTGATAAACATAACTTCGAGAAATTAAAAGAATTTGCCTTGGGTTTTGAACCTTCGGACATCCGTCTCGTCAGACCGTTCTATCCCCAACCAGGCTATCGTGCACAATTTTACTTATTAAAATAAAATTCGTTCTTCATTCTCAGGTAGGGACAGTCCAGTTCCATCATCCTGATTGGTACGAGCGATGCATATAACACGAACACACACACATGATTGAATTATGAATGCGTGCGATCGCTGCGCCTGACATATCCATCTGAGATTTACATATTACCAATTGTGGTGCGATGTTTGCGTTTTTGAATTATATTTCAATACTGGATTTTTTTAAAACCTCACTTATTTGAATGTAGTTAAATGCATCACATACAGCCCTAACTCTTAGCTATTTCTAACTAGCTTTTGCCCGCGGCTCCGCAGGATAAAAGTCCCGTTTTATATTTTCCCGGGATAAAAAGTAACCTATGTGTTAATCCAGGACATGATCTACCCGTGTGCCAAATTTCATCGAAATCCGTTCAGTAGTGTTTGCATGAAAGAGTAACAAACATCCATACATCCATACATCCAGACATCCATACATCCATACTTACAAACTTTCGCGTTTATAATATTAGTAGGATATTATAAATGCGAAACATGTCCTGGGTTAACATTGTTAATTTGTACTAGAAAATACAGACTGAAATTTGGTCTTCCAAAAGACTTTTTTTACACGGGTGAAGTCGCAAGCAGTCAGATACAAAGTACAATTATGTACAGTTTTGAGCTCATCCCTAGTTAATATAATCCAATATAAACACTACCCGAACCCATTTCTGCGCCCTGTCGGTTGCGAGAGACATCTTCGTCCATATATCAGCTGGTGGGCACCGTTATAAATTTTTCGGTCAAGAAATTGGCCCACCCTTGATATATACCCTCCTCGTCACGATAAATACCTACTCAACATACACGCGGTACGGGGACGGATTTGGGGGATAAGTAAGGGGATTGGGGCCTTTGTATATTGCCTTTATACTGTGGTGAATGAGTAAGTCTGTCGTATGACAGTAAACGATGAGTTGACTTTATAAGGAAGCGAAGAAGATGTGGACGCGCTGCGTAGTAAAAGTTATACAATCACTTTAATTTATTTTTAGTGATTTACATTACAAATATAATAAAATTAGGTAATAAAAATAAGTTGCATGGGGTGTGATGTGTCACTTTTTTAACCTTATCACATCGTCTCCTTTCCTTAACAGAACCACGCCTGCTAGTTTGCGAAACCACAGCTTTGTGGTGTCTTCCATCCCGGCTCGAACAAAAATGTTCAGTAACTTATACTTTTACCGCACCATTAAGCTGTGGAATAGATCGCAAGCATGAGTATTTCCTTCTTTCTACAACTTGAGGTCCTACAAGCGGACCGTTAAGAAGCAATTAGATTGGCCGTCAAAACTGTGCCGACCGTCCAGGGACGTGCCTATCTCTTGCTGGGCAACATTTCATTTGGAATTCACTTCATATCAATCGCAGTGTGGCCAGTTTGTTTCGATAAAAAAAAATCCATCAAAAAATATTTCCAATTCAAAACATGGAACATAAATATCTTAATAAAATCTAATGACAAGGCGAATGTCAAAGGGGCCTAAGGCCCACCCGCATGTCCAGCGCAGACTCCTTACTCCTGACCTGTGGGGACAGCATGAGAAATTTATGACCAGCAATATGCGGCTTGATGAAACTTGTGAGACGGCCCGATGTTTTTAGAATCCCCGCATTTTGTATGTAAAAATGTGTGGTAGGGAAAAGTGGATCGCGTTAACGGCCCCCGAAAAATGATGGGGTTATCGGCTGCTGGTAATGAAATTTTGGGAATTAATAGTCTTGATGTCTTCAGTGCACACACACACTCACGCCTTATATCCCCGAAGAGGTAGGCAGAGGCGCAACTAATTCACCCATTTCGCCGTGCGTATTCCGTGCGATGATGTGATAGGAGGCGAGCATCTTGCCATATCAGGCACAAATTCCAGACTCCGGGCTGATACTGAATAGAAAAATTCCAATATCACTTTGCGTGACCCGGGGATCGAACCTGAGACCTCAGCATTGCAGTCGTACCGTAATACAACTACGCCACCGAGGATGTCTTAGTGGTTTTAGGAAAGTAGGGTCTACCCAAGTTTTTAGTAAAAAAGCTAGCAAAAGCTAAGGCTGGTTGTAAAGAATCATGGTAAGCAAAGGTAGTGTCATTAAATCATTATTATTTGTTAATATTAAATATTTTCATTTGTCTAACAGATTAGCATACTTATAAATGGCGATATAGCGATCTGGTCGCGTAGGCTCGTCCCCTATCACATCATGGGACGGAATCCACATGGTGACAAGTGGGTGCACTAGTTGCATCTCTGCCTACACCTTCGGTAACAAAGGCGTGATGGGTGTTTTTTGTTTCTTTATAAAAGTAGATCTCTATATTCCCAATGAAATAGGCAAATACATTACTAGTCTAGTATCTCATGGTACACGACAAGCCTCGTACATCAGTCAAAAATTCGAATAATGTATCTATTCCATCTTACCGCCGCGGCCTACAAATCTATAAATAAATTGACCTGTTTTATATAGATTCCCGATACGGAATCCCAAAACAAATGGAGGGACAGACGTTCCTCTACGTTGATAAATATCATACAGTTGAAATCCTGAGGGAACAAATAAAATCAACTTATTCGGGAGAAATACATTCTATTTGTTTCTATGAATTATTTGAATGGTGGAGGCTTAAAATTAAAGAGCATTAAGGAAATAAGAAAAATAAAGTGAAGAAAGTTTTATTATGTTCGTATCAGATATATTACGAAGGATTTTATTTGCAATTTACTTAAAACGTATATTTTTAGTATGTCTACCTTCATATATGGGACACTATCTGAGTAGAGGTCTGCCTTGTCGCTTTCTACCGCTAAGCAGCAGTATGTGACCGATACTTTGTACCAATCCAAATAACATTTTTTGCCGGTTTAGTTAGGCAATACGATGCATGTACAAACGCAGAGAGAAGAGCACAACAGTTTGTGAAACATGTGCTGGTAAAGTCTGTTATGGTGATAATATTGAGCTTACGACAGTTGAGTGATTCGTCACGACGCGACGTTATCTCGTCGTCTAATTGCATACACAAACATATATCATAGATCCATTGAAAGGGAAAGCTTTATAAGGTTTTACATGAGTCTAAAATTTTTATGTCACCTCAAAGGCTTCTCTCTTCAAGCAGTGTTACCTAAACGGACTCACATTAAAACATTTAAAATTAACAACTTCACTGCACCTTACTTCAAAAATAAAACGATTCCCCGCGAAATGTTGTTTGCATTATCTTCACATTCGAACTCGACGCGACCTTAATACCGAAAACAGTGAACAGCTGGCAACCCGCGCGGAAGCTATCAACATTTGTCGAGAAACGTTTGTCTCAAAAAGGTTTTTCCTTTGGAAAAGAACCTGTTACCCGGACGACACTCGAGACGACATTCGCAAACACTCGTGACTCTGAGAGCTCACTTGTGAGACGGCACAAAGGCCGTGTGTCACACCGATCAACGAGCGTAAAAAATTAAAAATGGCTGCCTTGATTTGTGGTTGATTCTGTCCAAGATATGAGGTATAAATGAAGGTGCTGGTCATGTACATTTTGTCTGAGGATATTACCCCTAGTGACAATTCAATAAGACCTTTGATTTTTTAATAAGGACGATTCTGCTGAAGGCGTTTGACTCTTGGAGGTCTGAGCGTGTGTTATGTGCTGAATAAGGTAGTCGTGTAGAGGCGCTCAAACACCTAATATTTCAGGTATCATACGAGCCTATATCAAAACATTACACACATACATAGCATCATGCCATTTTCCCTTTTCAGGGGTAGGCACAGGTATATCACACCCACATTTCGTCAGCTATGTTAGTCCCATGTAATAGGGGGCGAGCCTATTGCCATTTACAAGACACATTTCCAGACTCCGGGCTGATACTAAGTAGAAAAACCCAATATCACTTTGACCGACCTGAAGATCGAACCCGAGACCTCAGCTCTGCAGTCGTACCGTAATATAACTACGCCACCGAGGAAGTCGGTTTTTGGTTAAAAACATTACACGTCGGTGTAAATAACAATTTCCATTAAAGACGCGGCACAAGTTTTATTCGCATGCCGTAAAGGTGTTATAAAGGATTGCGTGCTCTCGTCACGCGTAATTGGATGACTCGCTGGCGTCTCGATGTGGTTATGTTTGGGCGTGATTTATCGACGAATAAAAATTTTCAGATTTTACCCTTTTTTAAGACGATTAGAATTATGAAAGGAAATTAAATTATTCGAACAGTAAAATCTTAAACATGATTGAGGTTTCATCTATAGATATTATCATGAGTTCCGAAAGCAGTTTCTACCAGAGAAGAACGGGCTATGAGCTCTCGTATTGCTCTTTTATTTTTCATACCCCAAATCATCCTGCACTTTACTTAAACTAATTTATTCATAAACATTCTCCTTCACTTTTTCAAATGTAGGTACTGCAGAGAGGAATTGTCGTAATTTTAGAAGAAGAGATTTGTATGAAGTCACCACAATCTTGGGCAAATAGAAAAAAAATCCCACCAAAGATTTCTCTATTAAGGAACCTCAGACCTCTAGGTCAACAGCCGAAACTACCACTAGTTCAAAAAGGCGAAACCTTAGCGCAACCATAAAAAAATCAATCCCGTATCATACAACAGTAAAGCGAAAACACAAACACGCGTCCAATCAGAAACGAGCGCACTCACAAAAGATCGCACAAATCCGTTTTATGCAGAACATTTCGAGCAAAACTCCGAACGATAAGCGCTCAGACTTATTGGCATCAACAAGATCGCTCGAACTGAGATGGAACGATTTACGCTTAAGCAACGTTCTTTTTTTAAACTTCTGTTTCGTTAGATGGGTTGAATGGGGTTTTTTATATCAATGTCTACAGGTAAAAAAATATATCCAATTCTTTAATGTTATTTTTTAAACACAATACACACACACCCTTTATCCCCAAATGGGTAGATAGAGGTGCAACAAGTGCACCCAATTTCGCCGTGTGTACTCTATTCCTTGATGTGATAGCAAGCCTTCCGCCATATCGGACACAAGTTTCTAACATAGGGCTGATACTAAGAAGAAAAACCCAATATCACTTTGCCCAACCAGGCATTCAAACCCGTGACCTCAGAGCGGAAATCGTACCGCCCACGCAATACAACTACGCCACCGAGGCAGTTGTTGGTGATTAAGGATCGGTTAATTAAATTATTTTTCCATAAGTTTATAGTACTCAGGAATTACACGATACGTTATATCTGGTGGTAGGTCTCTCATATGTAAGAGTCCGTCTGGGTGGGTACCACCGCAATGTCTATTTCTACCGCCAAGCAGCAGTGTGCATGCACTATTGTGTTTCGGTTTGAGGGACATTGTAGCCAGTGTAACTACTGGACGTAATGAGACTTAGCATCTTATGTTTTTTTTTTCTTTTTATTGCATTGAATGACGAGACGAGCATGCCGTTCGCCTGATGGTAAGCGATACGACCACCCATAAACAGTAGCAACACCATCCAGCACCTTGACTTACTAAGTACTGTGTGGCATTCCATTGCGCTCGTCATCCTGCGACACAAGATGTTAAGTCTCATTATGTCTCAGGATGACGAGCGCAGTGGAATGCCACACATTACTTTGTAACTCAAGGTGCTGAATGGTGTTGCTACTGTGTATGGGTGGTCGTATCGCTTACCACTAGGCCAACGGCATGATCGTCTCGTCATTCAATGCAATAAATAAAAAAAAACTTCACAACTATTACATATTTCTGTCTGCAAGAAGTTTATTGTTTACAGGCACTATTTTAGTATATGTAAAACCTATCATTATTATGTACTTCTTTCTAACCTCAAGTTCGGAACCTAAATACCAACTACAATACTGCTTACTCGTTTTGTTATTTAATTGTACAAAAAACCAGCCGCATAACCCTCGAACGCACGTAAATTACGATAAGAATAAACAAAACAAAACCGTAGTAGGAATATGTTTAAAAACTCGACAACGAGGCAGTCCGTTGAGACTCATGTTTATTATTTTAAATTCGGTCTCTCGGACCCCCGGCGCCAATTTGCATCCAGGCCGTACGTTTAACCCACTCCGCTTGTTTAATTTTTTTATGCATATTGGTTTTGATGTATTTAAAGCGGCGATAGCCTAGTTGGGAGTGGAACGGACTACCGAGACGAATGTCCGCAGGTTCGAAACCCAAGGGCACACACCTCTGACTTTTCTAAAAAGTTATGTGTGTATTCATTGTGAATTATCGCTGGCTTTAACGGTGAAGGAAAACATCGCGAGGAAACCTGCATACCTGAGAACTTCTCTGAATTTCGAAGGCAAGTCCGCTAACCCGCAGTAGGCCAGCGTGGTGGACCTAAACCCTCTCAGTTGTAGAGGAGGCCCGTGCTCAGCAGTGGGCAGTATATACTACAGGGTTGGTATAGTCTTTTGTGGGTTGATCAAAGATGAGAAATTTACTTTCGCTTGTTACTTGCAGTGGTAGGGCCTGTCAACCGGGAAGTCTTGGATAGAATCCCAGCTCGAATAATACTTTGCATAGATTTTTAACACGATTTGACCAGGCGTAGATTCTCCAGAGAAGATAAACGTCAGCCAAACGTAATAAATAACCTTAATAATTTTGCAATATTAAAAAAAAGATTGCGCCAAACCCACATTGGGGTGGGATATGGGCAGACGAGTTCAATCCGGCATAATTATCTTTTCTATACAATTTCACATCAACATTGTATTTAGAACCTTAATTCACTTCACAAGGTGCAATGTATTACAGTGTCAGCAAAACGGAATGGAACTATATCTGAGCAGCTGATAAACGCAATTGATCGGCGTAGTTATTGGAAGGCATGGACGCCGGCTTTTAGACGGGAGGCAGCGTGGTAAGTTACCTTTAACTTTTATTTGATACTATCTTTTGTTCGCGGCTCCGCCCGCGTGAAAATGTTTTTCAGGGATAAAAGTGTCGCTTTATATTTTCCGGGGATAAAAAGTAGCCTATGTTCTTTCTAGGGCCTCAAGCTATCTCCATACTAAATTTTATCGAAATCCGTTCAGCAGTTTCGGAGATGTGCAGTAACAAACACACAAAAAAAACAGGCAGACAGAAAAGAATTATAAAAATCTCTGACTTGTTTTCCGTTACTCTCCTTTAGTCACACCCTTTCTTTTTTATCACATTTCTTTCTATGTACAGACACACCGGGATCTACTGCTTTATTATAGTAAAACATTTTCGTAATTCCGGCTTAATGGTAACGTGAAGTTTTATCTAAATATCTAGTTACAGTCCGCGGTTTCACTTGTGTTAAGGTCAAAAATAGTCTTCAGCATTCTGAGATAAATTTCTTGACTGTGAAAGATTTTTCGAATGGGATCAGTATTCCTGAAATTAGCAAATTCAAACTAAAAACCTCTGAATAAAAATTTGGCTAAAAATTTATTTGAATAAAAAAACTGGCTACAATGTCCTTTAAACCGAAACACAACAGCGCATGCACACTGAATATAAATGGTATTGATGGATGGATGGATGATATTATACAGTACAGAATGCAGTTAAACGTATTGTAGGTTAGAATTTCTATGAAGTAAATAGTACTACATAGAATTTTACTACTGCTAAGCCAACTACATACCAAACGTTTGCCAATATCGAAACTTTAATTAAATCCAAACGAATAAGGTGTAATATTTCACCCGCGGCTGTACCTCCATATCAAACGTTCATAACACTTTCATAATTAATTTACGACGTTTTTAAACAGTTATGGCTTCATTTAGTTTTATGATGCTATAATTTCTAGGATTTTTTAATTATGTTTGAAACATCGTGATATCTGATTCGAGGAGAGTTTTATATAATTATAATTTAATTAATGAGTCATATAAGTTTCATAGAAATAGGTTATTGCATAGCTTCTATCGCGGGCCTTGAGCGTGGAGACCGAATCCAGAAATTCCGTAACGAAAATAACCTGACACCTTTTTATCTTACTAATATGAACCTGCCTCGGTGGCGTAGTTGTATCACGGTACGACTGCAAGGCTGAGGTCTCGGGTTCGATCCCCGGGTCGGGCAAAGTGATATTGGATTTTTCTATTCAGTATCAGCCCGGAGTCTGGAATTTGTGCCCGATATGGCGATAGGCTCGCCCCCTATCACATCATGGGACGGAATACGCATGGCGAAAAGTGGGTGCACTAGTTGCGCCTCTGCCTACCCCTTCGGGGATAAAAGGCGTGAGCATGCGTAATATGAACCTTAAATACAATGCGTAGAAGCTATAATTCTTGAAACGAGTATATTTCTATTTATTTTATTTATTAAAGTCATTAAAACCATTTCTTACTAATCTAATACATTGAATACATTGAACCTTTAATACATTGCGTAGAAGCTATTTCCCCAGTGTTGGCACGGCACGAGTACAAAAGAATCGAATGTAACATTCATTTTTCAAATTTTGATTTATTCTACTTTGGTTGTGATGACCATTACATTTCTGACATTTGTCAATAACAAGACTAAACGTGCGTTGCTCGCGTTTAAAAATCTACTTTATGTGGTAAGTGTAAGATCGAATTTGTGTTTAGTCAATCAAAATTTGTGATAAAAAATGCTATGCAATCGCTTTACCGCGGCAGTCTCCGAGTGCCACACATATTTTTTTTCAAGTTATTTTGCTGAAGACTTCATTCTCTTATGACCGTGACGTGTATTTAATATTTATTAACAAAAATTTGTATTTTATTATGTGTTATATGAATTAATATATCGTTCAAACCCTTTCACTATTATTAATACTGACTGTAGCCAACTAAGAAATTTTATTCCACTGCCCTTATTTTAAGTCCACTTCCATAAAACCATACTGCATAGATTTTTCTCAAGCATACAAAAACATAGAAAAATTAACCCTTCCCATTTATAAATAAAATTGTGCATTCCAAAGAATGTGTAACGGTGCACCATGTGTTCTCAGAGTTGATAGCGCAGTTTGCGACAAGTTTAGCGTAAACTTCCATAGTTGCGAGTCCATGCACGATAGTTTTTACTGCCGCCCGTATTCATATTTGTGGAATCTGGTCTCCTTTTGCGCTCACGGTTCACGGTGGTCACGTTTATATCCTAGCCCTTTCTGCTTCTATAAATAATAGTAACCAAATATATAATAACAGCCCTGTATTATATACTGCCTACTGCTGAACACGGGTCTATTACTGAGAGGGTTTAGGCCAGTCCAACACATTGGCCTAGTGCGGGTTGGTAGACTTTACATGCCTTCGAAATTCTCATGAAGCATTAAATGTATGTAGATTCACTCACGATGTTTTCCTTCATTGTTAAAGCACACGATAATATATAAACATTACACACGTAACTTCTAAAAGTCAGTGGTGTGTTCTTTGGGTTTTGAACCTGCGGACCTTTGTCTCGGGAGTCCCTTCCGTTTTGCTGGTAGTACGATATATTTTGGATCCCGGATAGCATCGTACATCAGGTGTTAAAACCCGTCCTAGTGAACCACGTAAGAGTGCCGGGTTCCGGGATCAGCCTGTGCATATCCGATTCAAACTAGCAGGCATAATTAAAATAAAACGAATAAAAAAATAAAATACTTTATTCATCACGTAGGCGAACACAGTTGCACTTATGATAAGTCAAGATACATTCAATTAATTATAATAATCCTACTAATATTATAAACGCGAAAGTTTGTAAGTATGGATGTCTGGATGTATGGTGTTTGTTACTCTTTCACGCAAAAACTACTGAATGGATTTCGATGAAATTTGGCACACAGGTAGATTATATCCTGGATAGATAGGTTACTTTTTATCCCGGGAAACTATAAAGCGGGACTTTTATCTCGGGAAAACTCATTCACGCGGGCGGAGCCGCGGGACAAAACTAGTTATTATTAATACAAAAGGTCACTTATATAACTACAGATATTTTGATTGGGAGTAAAATCAATTATGAAAAGTAAACAAAACAATATTCTCGACTGACGAGGGATAATCTATCTATAAGTCGACACTCTATCTGGATTCTGGACCCGTCTCCGCTAACAATTAGATGCAGTGAGGTCACTTTGCCGCGCCCGAATAAAATAACCCAAAAGTCTATCGTGAACTTTAAAGTAAACAAAACATTTCATAATTATTGTAGCCCGTGTTGAGGTGAGGCGTGTCGAACTGTGTGAGGGTGGGGTGGATGAGGTTGACGGGCGCAGTGCAATGCCATGATTTGCAATGTAACTAATAATTTCGGTGGTGTTCGTACTGTTTATGAACAGTCGTGTCGTTTACCGCCAGTTCAGTGGTTTGCTCGTCTCGTCCTGTATTTCTATAAAAAGGGAGGTTTTCAATAATTATTTACTTATATCTTCATAATCAGTATTTTTGTCCCTAAAAGCCTGTTCCACAACGGCGAAGTGATTGTTACTCTTCGAGTCTATACTAATATTATAAAGTTGAAGAGTTTTTTTTGTTTTATTTTTTGTTTGGTTGAACGCACTAATCTCAAGAACTACTTAACCGATTTTGAAAATTCTTGCACTAATACTCAGCTACATTACTCCTGGATGCTATTTTATCACAGAAAAACGTTTTCACGCGGGCGGAGCCGCGAGCAATACTAGTATATTATAATACGACCAAATATAAAAGTTACACAGTCAATTATACTTCCAAATAATCGGTAATCATACAAAAGATTTTATATATAAGTTCACTTCCTAGAATATCACGAGTTGTAAATAATAGCACTGCAGCGTACGCCTTCGGGTTTAAAAACTAACTGGTACAGGTAAATAAGTCTGTCAATACCTTTATTTACTTATCAGTTGTTCATTTCCTTCTAGTATTCCGCAAATCCCATATTCAAATATATGGAACGCAAGTCGCTGGCGTTTCCTTTGACCAAGTTAATTGCAAGCAAGTCAACACGCGCAGAAACCTCATTAACTCACCAGGGAATTGACCCTGAGTGGGACTGTTTGCGTCTGCTCTCTGCTTTTGAGTTGTTCGTTAGTTGATCATAGGTTTAGTTGATCAGTAACTAGACTTATGCTCGCGGCTCCACCCGCGGGAATGAGTTTTTACGGGATAAAAGACCGCTTACGTTTTCCCGGGATAAAAAATTGCCTATTTTACTTGCTGTTAATGTAGCTTTATATTGGTGAAAGACATTTTTAAATCGGTCCAATAGTTTTTGAGTTTATCCGTTACAAACATACAAAAATACATAGCTTTCCTCTTTATAATATTAGTATACATAGATACAGATTATTGAACCAGGGCGGTGTATCTAATGAGAATCTGTAGATCATACATGGCAATGGAATAATGGAGGTTAATAAATAAATTGAAATCCTTATGGAAATATCGATGTTTTACGATATTATTCGTAATATAAACTAAACGATAATTAGGTCCAATTTCACCGCTTGCTGATTAATGTTACTCGTCACATATCTCGTATAAGGCGACCAAATACAGAAGTAACACTCTAATTAATGCTCCCAAATAAATGGTAATAAAATGAGTAAGTACCATCTACATTAGCTGTTTAATACGATAACTGTCAAATAAGATTTAATTGAAACCAATGAAACCGACCCTTATCAAAAAAGTCTCGTTTGCATGACTTATATTCTATTCTATATAGGATTGAATTTTTTTTTTTTTTTTTTTTTTTCCCTTTATTTTGGGAAGGCAAAGGGTTCAAGCCCATACAGCCTCGTCATAAGTAGTATTCAGATATGAAATTCTGTGCATTAAGGCCTAAGCCAAGTCTTCATAATATTGTAAATCCATGTTAGTCTTATATTTAGGCAAGAGCCAAGTCTTCATTATATTTTTTTTACTTCATTTTATGTTATTAGTTTTCATTCATTTAGTTTTCAGGCCGAAGCCAAGTCTTCATAATATTGTAAATCCATGTTAGTCTTATATTTAGGCAAGAGCCAAGTCTTCATTATATTTTTTACTTCATTTTATTTTATTATTTTCATTCATTTAGTTTTCAGGCCGAAGCCAAGTCTTCATAATATTGTAAATCCTTACTGTTTACTGGTGGTAGGTCTCTCATTATGTAAGAGGCCGTCTGGGTGGGTACCACCGCAATGTCTATTTCTACCGCCAAGCAACAGTGTGCATGCACTGTTGTGTTTCGGTTTGAAGGACATTGTAGCCAGTATAACTACTGGACATAATGAGACTTAACATCTTATGTCTCAGGGTGACGAGCGCAGTGGAATGCCACACAGTACTTTGTTAGTCAAGGTGCTGGATGGTGTTGCTACTGTTTATGGGTGGTCGTATCGCTTACCATCAGGCGAACGGCATGCTCGTCTCGTCATTAAATGCAATAAAAAAAAAAAAAAAAAAAAAAAAATCCATGTTAGTCTTATATTTAGGCAAGAGCCAAGTCTTCATTATATTTTTTACCTCATTTTATTTTATTAGTTTTCATTCATTTAGTTTTCAGGCCGAAGCCAAGTCTTCATAATATTGTAAATCCACGTTCATCTTATATTTAGGCAAAAGCCAAGTCTTCATTATATTTTCCTTATTTTATTTTTTCAGTTTTCATTCATGTAGTTTTCAGGCCGAAGCCAAGTCATTAGACTTCTATCAAATTCATTTATTTTTCCCTAAATATCTATTACCGTATTACATATATATTCATAAATAGCTTTGTATGTTTCTGGTCTTTTAAGTATTTCTTCCATAGAGCGCGGGACAAGCTCAGATTTGCTGTATATGTTAATTAATTTATCAATAAATATAATTCTTTGTATATTGAAGGCGGAGCATTCAAACATTATATGATTCATTGTTTGTTCAACATTCTGATCGCAATCTGTGCATATGGGGGACGAAATAATGCGCATTCTGTTAAGATGGGCTCTAAAACGACCATGTCCAAATCGAAGTCTGTTCAATATAGTGTAAAATTTTCGTTGCTTGTTGAATTTGGATCTACAAAACCAAGGACACTTTCCCACATTCATATTGATTGCTGCATAATAAGTACCTTTTATCTTTATTGTATTCAACCAATATTCTCTCCATTCATTAAGAATAGACTCTCTTACTAATAACTTTAAGTCCGAGAATGGTATGGCAACTTCATCAACAGCTGTCACACTGTCACTGTCAACAATTGACTTAGCTAAAAAATCAACTTGTTCGTTTCCTATTACTCCCACGTGCGCAGGTGTCCAAAGGAATTGTACTTCTTTGCCTTGAGTCTTCAATTGAAACCAACGACTCTTGATGTTGTATATAATGTAATTAATTTTACAGTCTAAGTTATTACTCTGTAAGGCACATAGAACACTCATGCTGTCCGTTATAACGAGCCAACGTTGATCATTTGCTTGACCAATATATTGCAATGCGAATAATATTGCCAAAGCCTCAGCGGAAAAGATACTCAACTCACACGGAAGTTTACGACCAAATCCAAAACGTAGATGAGGAATGTAGAACGCCATCGATACATTTCTCGACTTGGAACCATCAGTAAATATTTTTCTATACTCATTATATTCGGCTAAAACATTGTTTACCTCTTCTTTATGCTTCATATTATTATTTATATTTATTTGTATTGAAGTAAATTTGCTTTCATAATTGTCAGTATAGCAAGCCCAGTTCTCAGGTCTATGAATTTTATATTTTTGATCAAGGTGAATCATAAATGAAAAATCATGAAGTACATAAGGTACATTAGTAGTGGAAACAAGGGAACATTGACTATGAAAATGTTTAAATTTTCTCAATAATAAATTATTATCTATAGATAATAATTTGAGAAGAAAACAATATTTTAGATATTTGAATCTATATAACAAAGGAGGAGTATTGCACTCTACTTGTAATGAATTTATAGGGGTCGTCCTCATAGCACCAGTAACTAATCTGAGATTTTTATTTTGCAAAATATCCAATTTCTGAACAAGTTTGTCATTAGATGCAAAACACAGAAATCCATATTCAAAGTGACTACGAACAAGTGATTTATACAACATGAGCAAAATTTTTGGATCAGCACCCCAAGATGTCCTTGCAAGTGATTTTAAAATATTGAATGCCTTACCTGCCCTTCCGATGATATAATCAACATATTTTTTCCATGAAAGATTATTAGTCAAAATTACCCCTAAAAATTTAACTTCAGACACCTGTGGAATTTCTTTTTGATCATAAAATAGTTTAATTTTAAAGGGACGAATTTTGTTAAATACCACCATTTTGGTTTTGTCAATATTAATATCAAGATTGAGATATTTAAAGTAATTATGAAGCTTAGTCAAAGCTGCACTAAGGGTTTTAACTATGACATTTACATTAGACCCTGATGTATAAATAACAAGATCATCAGCAAATTGTAAATTTCTAACATCTGAACCTAATATTAAGTTAAGTTTATAAATATACAATATGAATATTAGAGGGCTTAAAATTCCTCCTTGACACACACCTTTGAAAGACATTCTAGGTCCAATAAGTTGATTTTGAAATTTGACATACACTATTCTACCATGTAAAAAGTCAAAAATCCATTTCACGATTTTTTCAGGAATACCAATGGTCAATAATTCAGAAGCTAATATATGATGATTGACATTATTAAATGCTCCAACAATGTCAAAGAAAATACCTATTAGAACTTCATTGTTCTTGAATGCATTGAAAACATCAAAATGTAAGTGACAAATACTTTCACGACAAGAGCGACCTTTGCGGAACCCAAACTGGTTTGATGGTAAAATATGATTGCTTTCTATAAAAAATTCTATTCTTTGTTTTAACAACTGTTCAAATATTTTTCCCATGCATGAAGTTAAAGCTATTGGCCTATAAGAATCAGCAAGTTCTTTCTCTTTATTGGGCTTTAAAATTGGTACTAAGCAATCAATTTTCCAACTTGAAGGAATGATTGAGTTATTCCACAACAGATTATAAATATTTAACAAAACATGTTTTGAATTATTTGATAAATGTTTAAGGACTTTATATGGGATTCCGTCGAGGCCAAACGCTGTATCACGTCTAGAGGAAATGGCTGAATTGAATTCTGCAAAAGTAAATGATTTTGTAAGATAATCAGAACTGGAAGCAGTAATGAAATTATTATTTAAGTTTAATTCAGCCTCAACAGTGGAAGGTGTGTATTTTCTAATAAAATCAAAAATCCAATCTAATCTGTTACAGGAGTTATAGCTTGTATTTACGTTTTTAAAAATTCTCATGTAGTACCATATTCTAGATAAAGGAGTAGTTCTATTATAGCTTTCACAAAGATTTTCCCAACTTTTTTGCCTTTCTTGCTTCAAGGTCAACTTTTTAATAGCTTGCAACTTTTTAAAATGTAAATAATTGGTTTCAGTTGAATTACATCTAAAGTTTACATATGCATGTTTGGCCTGTTCAACAGCAGAAGCACACTTGGCATTCCACCAAGGTAGAGGTCTTCTATTTTTATTAAAATGAGTGTTAGAGTGACTTTGAGAGTTAGGACGAAGCCCAATTGACGTAGACAACTGAATAGCTGTATCTAACAGACTCATTAGGTCTTCATAAGATTTTAAAGGATTTTCTTTGTTGTAATGAAAATTATGCAGCAAACTATCTGTAATGGTTCTAAATGTATCCCAATTAATTTTACGATAGTTATGTTGTTGAGGATATTGCTTACTATCAGGTAATAAAGTTTGTTTGTTACCAGAAACATTTCTAACAATAACTTTTGTTATTACAGGTAAGTGATAGCTTCCTAGAGGGTCATCATGCACAGACCAATCGCAAGAAACTGCAAGATCAGGAGAAACTATTGTAAGATCAAGCGCATTTTGTCGCCATTTATGAGAACCTACTGTTGTCATTTGACCATCATTCAGAATTACTAACAAATTGTCATCTATACATTCTAATACTTCAGATCCACGAGTATCAGAAGTCATGCAACCCCAGCTATGGTGTAAGGCATTAAAGTCTCCAGCAATAAGCAAGGGCTCAGGTAGACTTTGAATTAGGTTATTCAATTTATGTTTAGAAAAAGGTGGAGAACATAGTTTGGGGCTGTAAAGGGAAACTATGGTCAGTTCCTTATTATTACCATAATATAAACGAATTGCGCTATTTTGAATGGAGTTATCGCTAAAAGTGTCTAATTTCTTAAAATTAAGGCTTTTATGTACTAAAATAGCAACGCCGTTATGATCGTTGCCACTGTCTAATCTCGACATCTCATAATTTTTAAAACTAATATGATGATGTGGCTTCAACCAGGTCTCGCATATAATGGCAATATGAATGCTTTTCTCATAAAGAAAATGTGAAAAAATATATCGATTACTCATTAAACTCTGGGCATTCCATTGTACAATATTTATATAATCCATAAAAGAGAGAAAAAAAAATTAAGGGGAGGCTTTTTGTTCTTGTTGTATGTTTTGGATGAGAAATTCTTTGATAGTTTTACTACAGATGCTAGTTTCATTTGCTTTGCTCATGGTGATAATTTTTATAACTGAATCAACTAGTACTTTCAAAAAGTGATCAGAGTCTAAAAGTGATATAAATAGTTCATTAGGACTTTTTTTCCTGCCACCTAGTGGAGGAAATGATTTTTCATTGACAACATCCACAAATGATCTTTTAATTAACTTTTCTTTGTTCTGTTTAATTTTATCTTGTTTTACAGGGCACTCTGATGAAATAGCAATATGGTTTCCTTTGCAATGAATACAACAAGCATTAGTTGGAGCAATAGTGCAATTCTTAAAATTGTGGCTGCCAGTACAAATTGAACATTTTTCCGAGTTCTTGCAGAATTTAGCTAAATGGCCATACCGGAGACAACGCAAACACTGTTTGACTGGAGGTATGTATGGTGAGATCTCAAATCGCCAGCTATTAAGATCAACACTGTCCGGTAAAGTTTGACAGGAAAATGTAATACATATAGTTTTGGTGGGTTGTAAATTAAAGGTGTTGTCAACATTTTTTATTCTTCTCATGATTCTTCGTATTGAAATGATGTTTTTTGTTGTTGTTAGTGCAGTATAGATTTGCTCGTTTGACAAGTTAGTTGGAACATGATGCATAACACCTGTAGTCTCGGTAGCTGCAGCCGGTATACTGGCTTTAAGCTTATTCATGTCTAGAAACTTTTTATTTGATAATGCAGCATTTGCAAGTGTTGCACTGTCAAAAATAGCGCCCACCTTATACTTATTCATGCGCACTAGTTGTTTTATGCCCTTATTATATCTTTTCAGGTTATTTGCTAGAGACATCATATCTCTGTCCCCCAGTGGTTTATTGTTTTCAATACTTTCTAGAAATACAATGAATTCAATATTACCTGTATTTTCTGCATACAGTCTTTGATAATTCGGTATTTGGAACGTTTTATACTTATCCACGAGATCCAAGGATTTTTGAGATGAAGAATCGCTCGCCTCCAACTCTGCCTCATCACCCCCTGGCTCATCTTTTTTTTTACGTTTCCTTGTCCCCCCCATTTTGGACAAATCTCTTCTTTAGGTATTAAGATATAAATATGTACAATTGTTTATACTTTAATCGTTTAAAAGTTATTTTTAATAAATAAATTAAAAAATTGCGCCTTTTCTTTTAGACGTTCCCGCGCTTTTTTCCATATAGGATTGAAGCTGTGACGTCTGTCACTTCCTTCTTTTTTATTTGTTCCTCAAGGAACCGGCTAAGGTCAAAGAACATGCTGCCAACTCATAAGTGATATTTTTGGTTGTCTTTTTTTATCCTCTGTAGTTTTACTACATTTTTTAGCAGTGGCTACCTTACCGAGACTTTATCGAGGAGTTTTAATGGCAACAAAAAAACACTTAATTAGCAGGGTTATTTCAATTCACTTCATTTGAGCGCTCTAATATTGGATAATATACCACCATAATTATGCAATATAACTCTAATTATTACCAAAATAATAAATTAAAACAAGAGCATCTCATGCCACTCCCAAGTTCCCGCTAAAACTGTCACTTCCTTCGTAAGATGTCCTTAGAAAATGTGTTTCTAGAAATAATTATCAAGAATTTTGAAGGTACCTATGTGAAGACTGTAAGCTCGTATTCACCGTGGTCGACGCAAAGCTAATTCATTGGTCTGTTCATACACGCCAGCGAAGAAGAAAAATACATAACGCATGCTCACGCCTTTTATCCCCGAAGGGGTAGGCAGAGGCGCAACTAGTGCACCCACTTTTCGCCAAGCGTATTCCGTCCCATGATGTGATAGGGGGCGAGCCTATCGCCATATCGGGCACAAATTCCAGACTCCGGGCTGATACTGAATAGAAAAATCCAATATCACTTTGCCCGACCCGGGGATCGAACCCGAGACCTCAGCCTTGCAGTCGTACCGTAATACAACTACGCCACCGAGGCAGTATTATTTATACTTAATATAAGAAAAATACATTATTTATACTTATTCCAAACGAATCCAGCTATCGAACCTATTTTTATCATTCTTAATTAACTCCACTTTGACATGATCTCAACGTCAAAGCGTGACAAGTTTCCAAATAAATTGGACGATACTCACGACGCTGTCTCGTCACTAACCCTCAGCCGCACGTAAATTTGGAAACAAAGGCACAGGATTTATCCTTATTTGAAATTTAAATGATGTAGGAGGAAAAATTGTTGCCTCATTCCGGGGAAAAATGTTGCCATTCAAATTTAATTAACATAAAAAACTCCCGGAATAATCTTTAGAATTTACGTTCGATACTTCCCCAGCACTTACATTTGCATAATTCGTCGATTCCTTTGATTTATCGATGTTCCGATTTTGTAATTGTGTAAGTATTCGTTTTAACATTACCTGCGTGTTAATCTAATTTTCCTTGTAATATTCTGATTTACAGAATATTTTTTCATGTGATTTAGATTTATAAGTATTATAAATATATAGTACCTATAAGCTCACTCATTTAGTCACCGGTAGTCTTTTTTTTTATATATAGGCGATCCTGCAGTCAACACCGGGGGAATCCTGCGAATGGGATACTGGATTCCCCCGGCTTGACGACTGCAGGGGCCTGGGAAGGAAGTGGAGAGGAGTATGGATGGGAAGGTGGGGGGAGGGAGGAAGGTTCGCAGGATGGGTGGAAAGAGAGGGTGCCAGGAAATGTTCGCGGGCCCTTTAAGGCCTCAATGTGTTTTACAACCAAGAGGTATACACACTGAACTGTGTGCCTCGGCCCGCGACTAATGTCCCCCCGCGCATGGGCGTGCATTGGGTGTGAAGACCCAAAGCACAAGAATTGCCTCGGGGGGCAGTCACCGGTAGTCAGGCCCATGACATTATAATGTCAAGCTTATTGTTACATTGCCCATTAATTTTAACCTGTGCCAAAACATTTGTGTACGATGGTATTTTTAATTCAATAAAATACTAATATTTTCAATTACAGTTTCCTGCATAATTGGATATATCCGAAAAGAACTTTACCTATATATAGAACATGCACATATGTTTGGAATGCGTAAAAAGCAAGCCCTGAATGGGCTTGTTTCAATAAGTTATTTCAATAAGTTCGCAAAAATACCATAGTGCTACTCAAGTAGCGTCATTATCACTGTACGCATTTGTGTGAGGGAGATAGCGAGATGTTATTACGAGCCCACTGCATGTCAATATTTAAAATATTAATTGCCATCTCACTTTAATCAATAATAAAGCTGTTTTCGGTGTTAAGTTTATTTTTCATTTTTGTTATTGTATTTAAAACAATTTTAAATAAAAAACACATGAAAATATTTTATTTCGTAACTGTGTACAATCATTAAGCAATTTTATCTCGTAATTTATTTAATTTCATTATTTTTCAAATTTTATTTAATAAAGGATTACTACTTCTGCATTGCTGCATAATATATTATATTTGGACCGGGGTCTGAAATACGAGTCCCTAGTAGTGCTACACGACGAAGGGATTTGTCTAACACAATTTTAAGAATTAGATGTCTCAGAAGACTGATGTCAGATCATATGGAGCAAGAGATTCTAACATTGCGGTTTCCAAAACTCCAAGAATCCTGTTCCACAAGATACAGGTTTCTTTATAATTGAAAGTAAACAAGCAAGTAAGTACGTCACTTCATGGTATGTGGTCACCGTTGTCCACGAACAGGGGTTGAAAGTTCATTACAATTAACCATTTATACCATTGAAATCTACCTAAATTGTAATTAATTATTTGGTACAAGCAATGGGTAGATGTGGCGGATATGGACCGGAAGCTGGAATAATGGAAGCTCGTGCCTTCCGGTAATACTATTGTTAGGTAATATAACGTAAGTGTTGTTTTAGTTAGTCTGTTATGTCTTCTTCCGGTGAGCATTTGTGGCTTTTGTGAAATTGAGCATTTGCAAGCTCTTTCCATCTATTTTAGAATGCATCTATTCCGCATTAACCATTTCTTTTTTGTCACACAATTCTCCAAAGATTTCCTCTTTTAACAAAATGTGAAAATAATTTCTAAAAATACTCAAATTATAATAAAAGAAGAAGAAAGCAGCGCGTGTTTTTTTAATTTTACTCATTGTTAGCACAAAAGTTAAGATTTTCATGAGTTTGATAATTAAAAGTTGCTTTCAAAACAACGCTCATTACCGGCATCGTTGATTTCAGTACAAATTCACTGTTAAAATTTGCTTTCATTATCGCTTTAGAACTTTCATTACACATTTCCTTTTAGTAACTTAAACTGGGTAAATATTTTTATGTGTTGGAATATAGCCTTAATGGTCAGCAGACTAATTCGCATATTACCTTTGTAATGTAGACTTTGAGTAGCACATTACCGATGAAATGTATTGAGTTTCCGTTACAGTTTTTGTTGGTATACTTGTATACGCCCAGACAGTAACCATCGTACACAAGTTGAAAAACACCCCTAGTGGTCCACCTAAGTGTGTCGCGTTCAGGGATTAGGCTGTTTTACACACACCCACACTCACGCCTTTTTATCCCCGAAGGGGTAGGCAGAGGTGCAACTAAGTGCACCCACTTTTCCCCGTGCGTATTCCGTCCCATGATGTGATAGGGGGCCAGCCTATCGCCATATCGGGCACATAAGTTTTAAACAGGCCACAATGATGTCGACTGGCGAGAGGTAAACATCTCTCGTTAATCGAAACTATATCTGGACTGTACTTCACTTAGTATCAGGTACAGTGGGGTTTATTTTCCAAACTCGTATAAAAATAGTTTGACTTGCGTTTATTCCGTTTCCTTACCTTAATTTATACCCTAAGTCAGTCTCTTTTCTAAATTACAATTAGTAAGCAATAGCCAGCAAGATTATTGCTTGGAAAGTAGAGATTTCGTGCTTAAGGTGTCCATCAGAACAAAAGCCATTCATTGCTTTGTAACTTATAGTTAGTGTTACCATTAATTAGAACTACGAAGTCTATCATCAAGCGAACCAACTCCTCATCCACAGAAATAAGAAAGGTTGCATAAAAAACTCACTAAAATTGTTACATACAGAAATTTATTCATTTATTTATTTTATTTATTTGACACTTTATATACAATGAGTATAAAGGCGGACTTAATGCCGAAGGCATTTTCTACCAGTCAACCTTTGGGTGGTGCAGAGACAAAACAAGGTAGGTGTACACAACGAGAGAAGGGAGTGGACAAAACATAAATATAATAACGACTAATAATATTTATAAATATAAGACTAACATGATACTATAAAATAACAAATATAGAATATAATATAATATTCATATGTTTTACCAACGCTGTATGTGATTTCTATACCACATAGACGAATAAGTTTTATAAAATATTTCCCAACAAAGAAACCCACACAATATTCAACAATTTTCATGTGCGACGACGAAAAAACAAAAATATTTCTGGTAAAATATTGTAAGAGTATGTTCAGTGTATCTAGGAGTTTCCAGTTCGCTTCCCGGGGAGTACCTGCAGACTACCGTTACTTCTCCTCACTACACATTTATCGATAGTTAATGTTATCGCTAGGTTTTTGTCGGTTGTTGCGTCACAGTAAAAGGGGATGTGGTAATTCAAATTCATGTAATCTTTGATATTTATTTTATAAGTTTCTTTCCTACGTATGTATCAACTATCAAGTTTATGGTACGCGAAAGCCCAGTAGGTATTGTGTTGTCTATTTCTGCCAACAAGTAACTCTTGTTAATTTAGTTATAGTTAGTGGAATTATTAGGCATTATATCAAAGCCCTGAATGCCGTAATTTGTTCACTAGTTGAGTTTCTGTCTTCACTTATAAAGAGCGTGATTGTATGTAAAATTAAGCTTACTATTAAGCAACTTCGCCTTTCCATGTTTTAAAATATAAATCAATTAACTTATTCATACTCCTCTCTACTATCGAAAAACTTACTACCGTCACCCTAATAAAAAGAAACCATTGTCCTACTGCCAAAAACAAATTGACTTACTGCCTTGTACCAACTATGTACCACGTTTGTTTCTGCTCAGAGGCGCCGCGTCGCGTTTATGTTTACGCAAATGGCCGCCGACAAGCGATTTAGCCAGTTTATGGTGCGACGCTGCCCGCTCCGGGACATCTGCGATACATTCCTGTAATCGCTCGACTGTCAGCACTTATGTTTGGATCATTATATTTTTAAAGATGCATGCTTGACGTTTTGTATGTTTATTTATTTATTTATTTATTTATTTATTTAAGAAACACCAACAGCGTACACATTTACACACACTTATTACTTATCATACTTCTATGTGGATTATGACAGGGTTGTCATAACATTATATACTGATATGTACACCTATAACAGGCGTTTACAACATTCGCCATAACAGCGGTGAAAGCAAATTTTATTTTATTTTGTTTCAGAGTAACATTTTTGTTTGTGACTTATATTGGTAATGTATGAATTATTACGTGAATTTGTTGGATTATAAGGCGTTTATTTGGAGCTGCAGCTATTTTTTTGATTGCAAAAAGCTTGGAAGAAAATTTGAAAATTCGGTTGACCGAGATTTATGCTCTAAGGAAATATGACTATATGACTTCCATTCTGATGTGGTAGAGTCACGCTTATATTATATGCATAGTTTTTAATTGTCTCTAATCATTTCAAAATAGTGAATTCGTCAGAATAGATTACCTTATCATATAAGGAAAGGCAATCTTTTTTACTAACGAAAGATTTTTTAGTTTCGATTCAGTAGACCCATTTTACAACCACAAACTTTATCTTTACATATTAGAATTAGATAAATTTATAAGCACCATTCTTAATTCTAACAATAAACTTAAAGCTAATGAATTACTTTTAACTGTATCAAACGCAATCTAAGTCAATAAAAAAAACATTTAACGTTCAAACCAAACTTAATTAACAGTCGTAAAATGGAAATAGAACTGTGATCCGACGATTAAATCGAAATGATAAAATACAACGCAATTTGTGAACCATCAAGGGCTAAGTTAATTAAAAGCATCATTGGAGATTGCTACGTATTTTGGATTTTTGAGTGGAAAGGCGAACGGTGTTTCTATTCGAATTGTTTCGTCGTGCTTATATAGTTTGGGGTCGACGCAATATACTTTTTTATGTATTTGATTTGGTTTAGTTTTTACAACATAAGTTTATTTAAATCATATGGAACTTACTACCAAGCCTAGTTTATTTATTTTGTCGTGTGAGGATACGTAGGATAAAAAAATTATATAGAAGACGTTTGTAATGAGGTGTATACCGAATAATAATTAAATTATAAAGATAGAGAGGTAACCGCTATTTGTATATATTTATTTATTTATATAAACCATACTTAAATAAGATATGATATAAAGAAGAACGCAAACAAAATGTAAAACGTTGTATTTTGATTTATTTTATACTGTGAAACGAAATCGTAACGGATGCCTGACTTTTCAGCTGATATAAAACCCATCATTATTAGGAAACGTATTTGTTTAGGCTTCTAATTTATACATTGAAAACCTTTAAATGTATACCTGAAATTCGTTGTATAACAGTCCTAAACATTTCTTTTGGAAGGTCCTTATTTCTGATCCTTTGATTTTAAAATTAATGTGCAATATGACACGCAAAGTGTATTAAATGGTAGGTAGAGATGCAAAGAGTTAGCTCCTGACGTTTGATATAATCTATACTAATATTATAAAGAGGAAAGATTTGTATGTAAGTATGTTTGTAACGAATAAACTGAAAAACTACTGAACGGATTTCGAAGAAATTTAGCACACGTCTAGTTATTTATAATTTTAGTATTATAATAATCATATTATAATAGTTGGGCCTGTAATAGTATCTGGAGTAAATTTCTTTCAGGGAGTAATAATATAACCTACGTCTTTCTAGTTTTTGCACCGCCAAGGAATCAAACTTAAGACCTAGCCTATAAATATTCAATAATTTTCAATTCTACCCAATGTTTAACAATTGATTTAGTGTATATTGTCCACATAATATAATATACTAGCATTGCGCGCGGCTCCACCCGCGTGGAAAGTTTTTCACTCAGGAGTATTGTAGCTTCCTATTAGTGAAAGAATTTTCAAAATCGGTCCAGTAGTTCCTGATATTAGCGCGTTCTAACAAACAAAAAAACTCTTCAGCTTTATATATTAGTATAGATTTATTACCGCATGACGAATGTGAGACAGAATTCTTAGAATATGTAGGTACGTGTATAATGTTTCTGAATTTGTCATCAGTACTGAGAAATATAACAGTAATTTAGAAACCAACTGAAGCAGTATACATATTTCAATAATAAATCTTGTAGTAATAATAAAATCAAGAGAAACTTCCCAAGACGCCTTCACATTAGATGTGTCAAAGCGTAGGTGCCTGCAATTCGTAGCACGCCTACACGGACCGTTACGGCGTAGGCGTCGCTACGTTATGTCAGTAAAAACATTCAAGACACGGGAAGAATGTACAAAAAGTTTTTTTTTTTACTATAATAGAGCTTACTTTAAAATTTAATAGGATTATCATTTTATGGTTAATTTTAAAACTCTGTTAAATATAAAATTTCGGACTGAAGGCAATAAAGTAAAATATTTTTCATAGATTTTTTTCTGTCTCAATATAAACACTTTTGAGTGTGTGCTTATAGTCGACACACCCATATTACACTATGAGCAATACAAATAAGTATATGTTTCTAAAATCTCTAAAACCATATTAGAAAACTACGTGCCTCTATAGTGGGAGACTGGCTGAGTAGGTAACACCGCAACGTCTATTCCCACCACTAAGCTTTGTGAAAGCACTATTATTTTTCAGTTTGTAGAGCATTATAGCTAGTGTAATTAGTGAGTATTATGAGACAACATATTCTGTTGTCCCTGAGTGAGAAGCGCAGTGTAGTGCAACATGATGCTTAAACTTAAAGTTGGGATTGTGTTGCCTTACGACCTTCCTCATAAACAGGTAACAAACCTATTTTAGTTATCGAACGTTTTGTTTTCTTCGAACAAATTTTGAATTGAGTTTGAAGGAAGAAGACGAAACATTCTATAACTAAAATAGGTTTATAAACTGTGTATTAATAAGGTCGTTAGTTTATAAGAGGTTTATAACATCAGATAAAAGCCGTCCTCGTATAGTTATTCAGTTCTACAGAGAAAAATAACAATTATTATGTGACTGGTAATAAAATACCTATAAAATATCTAGTCGTTAAAAAATATTAATCCAACCCCACTGCTAATTCCGTAACAACCCCTAAATTTGCGTCGATATAGCTCCGAAGCATGTTTTAATCCACCCCCGTATCATATTTATGCCATTTTCCCCAAACGTTTCGCGCCTCGCGTGTCCGTGAATGCATTTGAAATTCAAATAAAGCGAGGCTCGCCCGGTTAATACGAAATTTAGACGTGCATTCGGTATAGCGAATCATCGCTACATCGTGATACTATTGAAATATACAAACATACCGCATTTTTTATATATCGATCTTATCAGTGTTGAAATATTTAAACATAGATTCATATTTATTTCAATAAAAAATTAGGTACTTTAATTAATTATAAATGATTTTTTTTTAAATCAAATTCTATATTTAAGTCTTCTTCTTCTTCTTCTTCATTAGCCTTTTTCAACCTTTTCGGTGTAGGCCTCCTCTAACACCTTCCACTCGTTGCGGCATTGAGCTCTTCTAATCCAATTCATTCCGGCGACCTTCTTCACGTCGTCTCTCCAGCGCATTTGTGGTCTTCCTTGAGGGCGTTTATTTCCCCATGGCCTCCACTCAAGGAGACGTTTGCACCACGATCTATCGTTCCGAGCAACATGTCCAGCCCACCTCCATTTTAGACGCGCCACCAGTTTCGTTACATTTAATTCATTCATTTAATTCATTTCGTTATATTTAAGTCAAATAGTTATAATGTTGCGCAAATATCCAATAAACAAAATCTTTTTGAACAAAGTTCATATAAACCTTATAAATGACGCTACACTGATGAATTTAAGTATGACAAATTTTTATTGCAATCAATATACTTTTTATTTATTTTGGATGAATTTTTTTGTGTAGGTAGTATTGGAAAATTTTACCGATAATATAAAGAAAAACTGTAGACTTGCAATAATTATAGTATCAAAGGATTCAAAATAGTTTCATCATCAGCTATATGAAGTCCACTGCTGAACATAGGCCTCCCTTAAAAAAAATCAGGAATTAGTTTGCATGATCTTTTTTTTTTTAGCATTGTATGACGAGACGAGCATGCCGTTCGCCTGATGGTAAGCGATGCGAAACATCTTATGTCTCAGGATACGAGCGTAGTGGAATGCCACACAGTACTTTGTAACTCAAGATGCTGGATGGTGTTGCTACTGTTTATTGTTGGTCGTATCGCTTACTATCAGGAGAAAGGCAAACTCGTCTCGTTATTCAACGCAATAATAATAAAATAGACGCTTCGTAATACCGAGGCTTATCTTTCACATCTCTATATATTTTTTCGTCCGAGCACAAATCCTCACTCACCATTATTCAAATTTATTTCAATTCCAACGTCCAATGAGGAAGCACAAACGTCCTGAAATACATAATCAAACCGGTTTGCGCTTGTTTTGCGCTCAACACGCTTTTTATACAATTTATAAAGAGATCAGGTTACTGAGCTGATGTTTATCTATTTATGTGGAGTAGAGTAGCGTAATGTTGGCAAAAAGGATTTGTTTGATGTTCTATTTGTTAAAGTGTAGTCAGGTGGTACATACGTAGCATCACGGTATTTTTCCTTTCAGGGGTAGGTAGAGTGACACATCCACATTTCGATAACTATGTTTCGTTCCATGTAATAGGGGGTCTACTAATTTATAACGTTCTACCACAAAGAAATATTGATAAACACTAGTGTTCTGGTTTGAAAAACATAGTATCTAGTATAGTAACACCCACAAGTCTTGTCTTGAGATGACGAATGTGTCATGAATAGCTTTTGAGGTTTAATTTATTGAGTGTGTTTTACTATTTGGGGCCAGTAGTTGTGCTGATCACCAGGCGTTGCTACTATTTATAGGCAGTCATATCGCTTACCATGAAGCAAACAGCATACTCGTCTCGTCATTTAAACGAAACAAAAAAAGGCAAATGACTTGCTCGTTTCTTAAAATGTATGTGCCTATAAAAACATTTATATTTCTCAGTACAAAGATCGAACCCACAAACCTCCAACGTGGCTCGTCACCCACTACGCCATGGAGATTGTCAAAGCAGTCGATTTCACATTATGTTTCTCGACTTCTACTAAATCAAGTGTTTCACAACACTGAAAATAAACTCTCATGGGTGCGTCCTATTAAAGCAATATAGGTCCAATAATTCCGAATATAATACGACAGTCGGAAATAAATAAAAAAACAAACCAAAAAGCCTTCGTAATCAAAATTCCGCATTGCGTTTTTAAATCATCAGGAAATATTGAACGACTGAAAGCGTTTTCCATTTTCTGAGTTTTTTTTTATTTGGTTAATCGAAACGCAATTTTACGAATTTTGTATTTCTATTTTGTTTGTTTTTGGTATCTAATTGAGTTAGTGACTTCCTGAGGAGGTTTTTTTTATGTCCCGATAGATAATAATATAGCTCCTGTGACTTAATTAAAAAAATATAGCTTTCGATTATTTCTTATGTTTTTACGCAGCGTAGTTCATTAAAATGTTTGACCAGTTTGATCCCTTCGTATTTCTTTAATATTGAATTCGAATTTAATTATTATGCTCGATTAATCTTTTATTACTCCATAGGACCGGAAAAAGTCCTATGAACCGTGAATTATTTTCCCTACATACCTTTCCATATTTGTTGGATACAATAAACTCATGAAATCGACGATAGCCTGGTAGGAGTGGAACGAACTCCCAAGACGAATGTCCCCAGATTCAAAACCCATGGGCACGCAATTCTGACTTTTCTAATGTTATGCGTCTATGTCTTGTAAATTATCGTTTCCTTTAATGGTGAAGGATAACATTGTGATAACCAGCATACCTGAGAAGTTCTCCATAAGAATTTCGAAAGTACGTGAAGTCTGCCAACCCGCATTAGGCCAGCGTGGTGGTCTAAGGCGTAAACCCTCTCAGTAGTAGAGGAGGCCCGTGCTCAGCAGTGGGCAGTATATAATACAGGGCTGGTATGGAAGGAACCGAACCCACACGCATGCATTACTCTTAACGCTCAACTTAAATAACAAGACAAGATGATTTCAATAATAATGAGTCCTTCAGAAAAGTGCACACACATAATAATCGGCCTTTATCTGTCACTCGCGGTTCGTTTAACGTCAATAAAGAGTCGAGTTACTTTGTAGAGTGGCTCACAGTATTCAAAATGAGGTGCTTTTATAGTACACGATTTATTTGCGTCGGTGGTATTTGTACCCGTCACTAGATGCGTTTATGCCCACCTCTTCGGGGTTAAAGGCGTGAGTGTGAGTGTGTGGATTAATATTTACTAACCTTTGCTGGCGGCTTTGTCGGTGTTACAGAGTTTTTCTAAGATAAAAGTCCCGCGATATATTTTCCAGGAATAAAAATAACCATATGTCCTTCCCAGGGTCTCAAACTATCTCCGTACCAATTTCTTTGACATCCATTTTGTTGCTTTTGAGTTTATCACGTGGTGACGCATAGACTTTGTTTTATAATATGTAAGGATCGGTATTCGGTAGGTGTTGTTCGATTTCTCACTGGGATTTAAATGAACTGGGAGTAACATTTATTGTCTTATCCTATAGTGATACGTAAGTGTTGATGATCAGTAATTGGCGTCAGGTATTACACGGTTTGACTCGTACGGATATAAAAAATACTGAGAGATCGACATCAACATTCGTGACGCGTGGTTATATTTTTATGCCATTCTCAAAATATAACATTATGTATATTTTTTATTAAAACTCATAATTGTCCCACTGCTGTGCTGCGGGTTTGACCGCAAATATACAGCTATAGGAAGAGAGATAGAAAAACTCAGGGCAGGTACGTGGTACAAGTTTTATTTTTGCACCTCCACGTTACACCCAGTACTGTTTGCTGGTGATATGAAAACGAGAGACACTGGCCTGCGGGGACTCCGATTCCGGTGAACGACACGACCCTGAGGTACTTGAGAGCTCCGGCGGCAGCTCACAGAGCAAATGGTGAGCCACGTGGTGGTGAGATGGTCGGGGTTAGCACACCTGACTGCGATGGCGATGGTGACCATGTGGCGGAGTCAGCTCTCCGGCGGCTATGGTGAGCACGTGACCGGGGTCAGCTCCCGTGACGACGATGATGCGTACGTGGCCGGGATCGAGAGTCAGCTCTCCGTAGTGTGAAACCTGGAATCAGATTCTTAGAGGGTCGGAATGCAAGCTAGGCTTGCATTCCGCGCCAGCTACTCGTGAAATCTCACGAGCCCAGGTACACAGAATACACTGGAAGCGGTTAGTATTATTAGCACACTCACCCCAGCGGGAACAATGATGTGCGTGGCAATCCGCAGTTAGATTTTTAGTGCCACGGCGGAGACGATTCCAAAGACAGCGTGCGTGAAATTGCAAGCTTATTTATACAGGCGCCTTTCAGTCACACGTCAAAACGAATGACAACCTATCAGCCAATACGAGACAAAAGTGATTTTGATTGGTAGTAAAACTACATTACCGCTACTCATTCAATTTAACTTCAGATTATTTATGAAGAGCGTTAACGTTCTTAAACGTTACATCTGGGTAAGTTCTTGAGTTCACATTTCAATAATAGGTTTAATCACCGTCAAATCGTCAACGTATCGTTGTCGTATCGTACACTGTAAGCAAAGGCCCGTCATTCGCTGAGTCGGTTGGCAGACGCGTGTTCTTTACGACGGGCCCGCAAAATATCACGTTTATTCGAGGCGCAACTTTATCGCCCCCCACCCGCACTCCCAGCCCTCAGACCTTGTAAGAAAACCCCTTATTCGGGATGCTTAGTTTCATTCTTGTAAGGCTTGTTTGGGTTATTTTGTATCGTGTATCGGATAAAACGTAGGTGTGAATTTCGAATATTTGTATTGGAAATTCTAGCTAATGCTGAATATACTTTTCTTACGTAAACCTTCACTTTTAAATACGTATCCAGCTAATACACAGTCCGTCTAGTATTATGGATTATTATATATGTACACGGCTGTCAACTACCGAGATATTTACGGAAAAAAATAACCCTCCTATTCGAGCAATTAAAAAAAACAAAAGGTATATGATCTTTTTTTTTTTTTATTGCATTGAATGACGAGACGAGCATGCCGTTCGCCTGATGGTAAGCGATACGACCACCCATAAACAGTACCAACACCATCCAGCACCTTGAGTTACAAAGTACTGTATGGCATTCCACTGCGCTCGTCATCCTGAGACATAAGATGTTAAGTTTCATCATGTCCAGTAGTTACACTGGCTACAATGTCCTTCAAACCGAAACACAACAGTGCATGCACACTGCTGCTTGGCGGTAGAAATAGACTTTGCGGTGGTACCCACCCAGACGGCCTCTTACATATGAGAGACCTACCACCAGTAACATAGTATGATCTGGACAATAAACAATAATATGTTACTTATACAAGGGTAACAAAGATCTAATTAAATTTATCCAATTTTTTTTAAGTAAGTATGTATGAGTATATTATTTGAGTGTCGGCGTGTGTATGTGTTCCTCTCCCACTGTGTGCCGGTGCATTAAGTACGACCGCCGCCGTTTTGAACGGTGGTCACTCGCTTTTGTATTTACGGCTTGGTTTATTGTTCGGAAAGTTGCTACCATTTACCTTGATGCTTTTCGATCGAGTTCGAAACGAGTATTATTCGAGTTGAGAGATGAGACGAGTAATTGCAGGTCCTACTCTTGTACGGAGACAAATAATGTTTGCGTATTCTAGAAATATTTCGGTCTGTTAGATTGAAAATCCCTCCTGGTTTGTACCCATAATGAATGGGGTCAGGTTTACAAGGTTGATTATATCTACTTAATTAAAATGATTTATCATAATAAAATAGAAAGGAATTAATGTTTATGTAACTGTTTCAAACTTGGCGTATTACAAAGTTAGTTTATGAAGCTTCAACAAAATTTTCTCTTTAACAATTCTTGCTCAGAAGCGGAAATTACTTTGGTATATTTTGTTATAATAATGGAAGTAAGAAGAAAAATATTAAAGGGGCTTATGTTTATTAAATGTTTAACTTTTTTAAGCTACTGCATAGCTTCTATCGCGGGCCTTGAGCGTGGAGACCGAATCCAGAAATTCCGTAACGAAAATAACCTCACATCTTTTTTATCTTACTAATATGAACCTTAAGTACATTGCGTAGAAGCTATTTCCCCAGCGTTGGCACGGCACGAGTACAAAAGAATCGAACGTAATATTCTTTTTTCAAATTTTGATTTATTCTACTTTGGTTGTGATGACCATTGCATTTCTGTCATTTATCTATAACAAAACTAAACGTGCGTTGCTCGCGTTTAAAAATCTACTTTATGTGGTTAGCGTAAGATCGAATTTGTGTTTAGTCAATCAAAATTTGTGATAAAAAATGCTATGCAATAGCTTTACCGCGGCAGTCTCCAAGTGCCACACGTATTTTTTTCTTTTTACAAATCTATCCTTATCGGGTAAATATTTTATTAGTTTTATAAAGGTGAGTACAATACTCGTCGGGAACTAATAGTAAACGAAAGAATACTAGATTCGGTATTCGTACTACATGGACAGTATCGCGGCGAACCCACGGATCACGCCCGCGCGCGCGTCCATCTCTAAATACAGCTGGCTCGGCGCTGGGGAAGCGTAGGCTGCGGAGGCTAGCGTTACCAAATTCTAAAAAAAATAACCCTAAAGTCAAGATGAAATATCCCCAAATAACTTCTTCTTCTTCTTCTTCAGCCTTTAGAAGTCCACTGCTGAACATAGGCCTCCCCCAAAAATTTCCAGACCAACCTTTCAGAAGCGGCCTGCATCCAGCGGGTTCCTGCGACCTTTACAAGGTCGTCTGTCCACCTTGTAGGAGGCCGTCCCACGCTGCGCTTGCCAGTACGTGGCCTCCACTCGAGAACTTTTCTAACCCATCTGTTGTAAGTTCTACGAGCTATGTGTAAGAATCTGTATTTCAAATCAGAAATTAAGAGATCCGTAGAAGAACGAAAGTCGCCGACATAGACGCAGCGGATTAGCAAGCTAAAGTGGCAGTGGGCAGGGCACATAGCCCCAAATAACTAAATGTAAATGTCAAAAACCCAAAAAAAAGCCCACCGACTCAAGCCCAAGAACTGTCAAAGATAATTTGTATGGTGTAGTGTATACCCAATGTGTATACCTATCAAAGAATATTATTTAAATAAGTTCCCGGTTTTATATATGGGTAAATAAAACACAACTTAGTAAAGATCTAAATTGTCAATTGTCGATTGTAAACAAATGTTGTTGAGCTTGCCGCCGCCCCGCGCCGTGGCGTGCCCATAGAGTATTATGCCAGATTCACACTCTCGGATTCGTGATGACTCGTGCAGGTTCGGCAGCAATGTGTATTTGGAATTATAGCATTATACTTTGTGTAAAAACGTTTTTTATTTTTTTGGTCAGTCAAACAGTGAAATATATGAAAACATTTTTATGGCTAGGGTTCATATTATCACGGGAGAATATATAGCTAGACTTTTATCTTGAATAAACTCTTTCCTGTGGGCGAATCCGCGTACAAAAGCTAATAAAAATCAGTTGCTGTGTGTTATATATTAAGCCATACCATACCATACCAGCCCTGTATTATTTACTACCCACTGCAGAGCACGGGCCTCCTCTACAACTGGGAGGGTTTAGGCCTTAGTCCACCACGCTGGCCCAGTGCGGGTTGGCAGACTTCACATACCTATATTAAGCGTTAATAATATTTAGTGAGCAATCCAGCTTAAGTCCCACAACTCACAACAAACTCGAATTCACGAAAACGTGAGAACACAGGGTAGTGGTGTTTGAAGGGCTGTACCGAGTAATGATGCAAATTCCCGGTACAATAATTACCATTAACACTGATTAACGTTCAAACGGAACACTCTGGCGCGGTCAACGCCATAATAATTCGAGCCTTTTTAGGAAGAACATTGTAACCGCCACTCCAAAAATTTTACTGGAGTGATTATTTCCTTATTTATTGCATTGCACCCATTAAAATTGGAGATCAGAAGTCTCATGATGCCCAGTAATTAAATAATAATTGTAGCTAGTAGCTACAATGTATTTCAAAACTGAAATATAATAAAACTTGCGCTCTGATTGGAGAAATAGACAACAGGGGTCGCAATGGAGCCCATCCAGTAGTATCCCACATACTCTTATATAAAATAGAACTACATAGTTTGAAAATGTTATACATTATATTGGAATCAATAGAAAATCTGTACAAAGATCACCCCTATTGTATTGATATAAATGGCGCGATAATAAAGCGGGCCATTGTTTAAAATCGACAATCGATGTTCACATTTTGGCAACACTCCATCTGCGTAAGCATTATTTTAATTAAGTGTTGGTTCGTATAATTTTATACGTCAAAGATTTGATTTGGAATAATGTGTATTTGTTTCAAAATAAAATGATTTGAACTAGGTGTTACACAATCGAATCTAAAACCTTATTTTTAAAAGAAATACGTTAATTCTAGTATGAGCGTATTATGCCATAGGTCTATAATTATTCTACCTTCTAATAAAAGCGATTAGGTAGGTTAGCTAGGCTAGGACCTGTAGTGTCCTCACCGGTGAGGATCGTGACGTGTTCCTCCTATTATTTTTTAATAAAATGATCTCTTTTTCATATGCCCTTTCCTGCCACCCCGAGCTGGCTTTTTTTGTTTTTGTTTAATTTTTCATCATTGATTTTACTCCCAATAAAAATGTCGGTAGTTATATAAGTGACCATTGGTATTAATAATAATAATGAATATAATCAATTTAATGTATCTTGACTTATCATAAGCGCAACTATGTTCGCCTACGTGATGAATAAAGTATTTTATTTTATTTTTATTAAATATAGCACTGTTTAATAATATGCCTCGGTGGCGTAGTTGTATTACGGTACGACTGCAAGGCTGAGGTCTCGGGTTCGATCCCCGGGTCGGGCAAAGTGATATTGGATTTTTCTATTCAGTATCAGCCCGGAGTCTGGAATTTGTGCCCGGTATGGCGATAGGCTCGCCCTCTATCACATCATGGGACGGAATACGCTTAGCGAAAAGTGGGTGGCACTAGTTGCGCCTCTGCCTACCCCTTCGGGGATGAAAGGCGTGTGCATGCGTTAATAATATGATACCTATTTTTGGTCTACGTATACTATAGCCAAAAAATAATAGCTCCTTTATTTATTTATTTATTTATTTACTAAAAATCTAATATAAGCTTACAGTGAAGAGTACACCAAAACACTTTGATAGTTATAGACATTACAACAAGAACATTAAATTATTGTAGGTACAGTTGACTCACTATAATTAATATTACTTAGGAACAAGTACACTTTCTTACTAATAGTATGAACTCCATCAGAAAATATGTCGGCATCCAATCCGCACTCCAAAAATAAGTTTATCAAAGTGATTGCCTTCGCGGTCGGGCTACTGCGAGTACGCGTTAAACTCCATGCAGGGGAGCATGTCAGAAGACGATGCTTCCTTCGCCCCGTAGCGCGCATATAATGCTCCGGAATATACATATGTATATGTTCTCGCACAGATGGATTGACTATCTTTTGCGACAACAGTAGAAAATAATGCATAATTAGGGTTGATTTACGCCTTAGTTCCAAGGTATCATAATCAACCATTCCTGACACAAACAGCGAAGGATACAAAAATGGGTAATACCCATATATCCTCATATATATGTAGCGGCAGAATTTTTTGTGAACTTTTTCAACCATGAGGCTATATAGTTTTTCGCGAGGATCCCATAAAATGGCGTTGTATTCTAATCTACTACGGACATATGACTTTGGTACTAGTTTAAGAAACTATTTACAAAACAAAGAAATAATGACTTTAATAACCCAATCATAATGTGTGCTGTTTGTCATAAAGGAGTTCTGTTGTCTATGAGAATATCGTTGACCCTAGTTATCTACCCACATCTTCGAGAACTGTGGGAAAAAAAAATCTTATCTCTATACATTTTCGGTGTAATTTTGACCAATTCCGTGCGCTATCTTCGGACTAGAAGTTCTGATGTCATTGAAATTTATAAGAAACCATGATGCTACACCAAAAATAATGCAAAAATATTTCAAAATCGATTCATAATTGGCGGAAATATTGCGTAACATAAAAAAAAACAGTCGAATTGGCAACCTCCTTTTTTGAACTCCTCTAAAAAGACCATTCCAATATTAAAATTAGTTTTAGATGTCATAGCTCCATGTGACGTGAGGGTGGTTGGAACATGATCGGAACAAGCAAACAGCTGTCCATCACACTGTCAGTTTTGTACAAAGCTTGTTTACATGGCTGGGGTTTGGCGCAAAATTCAAATTTCGAAGGTTTTGTTTTGGCAAAGTAATATACACCTAACTTTGAGTTGTTAAATGCTCTAAGAAACCTGATGGTCAGGGCAGTAAAATTGCACAGTAGACGTTGTGTTTCTAATATCGACAGAATTATGGCGGGTTATTCTTATTAGATTTGAAAAATATGTGTAAGTTGTTCAGTATTGAATTATATGTCTACTATATCAAAAACATTCTATTCACATTATATAACGTGTATAACCCATTGTATAAATTAGCTAGATCTCCGCCTATCATTTTAGTGATGGTATAATCTATTATGTTAAATAAAGTAGTCACGCTAAAACGCATTCGGTCATTTGCACTCAATTTGAATTTCTTTGTAATGCGAAACCGATGGAAACAAAACAACAAAACATGTTATTTTTTCAGTAAACAATAATGGGATGGCTTAATTTATAAGCTCAGCGATTCCAGCCTGTTGGGTTTTCCTTTCCAAGGTATAAACTCAATGACAATTGATGTATTCAGCTGTTATTTTAGTGTCTGTAATATGTATGTGAATGTTGAGTGTGTAATTGAAATTTTACAAAGCAGAGGTACCATCCAGCTCTATAAGTTACTAAATATTAGGATTTTAATTCTAACACTAATACTAAGTTTTATATGAATAATATTAAATATAGACTGGTAGATAGATGGGGAGGGCCACTGAATCATAGCATCTATAACTACTTATAAGCAAATGTAACTTCACTAGTTTTTTTATCATGGAGATGGAGAGATGTATATCATGATCACATTTTGCGAGCTACACGACGTTAGATCGTATAATGTTTAAACATAATATAACGATAAATTGGTTTCATAGTTCTCTTGCTGACATACCTAATGATTAATTGTTAAAAATATTAAATATATTATATTTAATATAAACGCACGCCTTTTATCCCCGAAGGGTTGGCAGAGGCACAATTTTATGCCATACAATGACCAGACGAGCATGCCGTTCGCCTGATGGTAAGCGATACGACCGCCCATAAACAGTAGTAACACCATCCAGCACCTTGAGTTACAAAGTACTGTGTGGAATTCCATTGCGCTTGTCATCCTGAGACATAAGATGTTAAGTCTTATTATGTCCAGTAGTTACACTGGCTACAATGTCCTTCAAACCGAAACACAACAGTGCATGCACACTGCTGCTTGGCGGTAGAAATAGACATTGCGGTGGTACTCACCCAGACGGCCACTTACATATGACCTACCACCAGTAACTATCGCCATATTAAGCACAAATTCCAGACTCCGGGTTGATACAAAGTAGAAAAACCAAATATTACTTTGCCCGGCCCGGGGATCGAACCCGAGACCTTGACCTACGCCACCAAGGCAGTTAGAAATATTATTTTATGCTTCATCTTGTGCTCAACTGAGGTTTATGTTTTGTTATGAAGTAAGTATCCCTATTATATGTAGGTAAGCTGTATAGCTACACACTTGTGGAAACACGTAAATTATATTAATTATGTATATTTTAAGTTGTGTAACTTTATATAGAACACTTTGTTCCCCTAATAAAATAAATAAATAACGATAGTAATCGTTCGTAAAATTGTCATTATTAGACACAAGTCCAAAGTTCACGTTGATATTGATCACTTCGTGGTAAAACTACTTAATAGCACTTAGGCACCTGAGATCGAATCAAAGACGTCAGAAGCAGACAATCTACCGATGCCTTAGTGTGCGAACATTTTTAACCAACAAAGAATAAAGTTCAAATCGCTCCCTCTTTTTCCGAACACCACAGACCTCATCCCATAACACGCTTCCGTGAATCCGAACGATGTGTTAAAATAGAAGTATGTTTTTTATAGTGTCTAAAGTACATTAAGCCGGCAAATGTATAGAGACGGCTCATTACCGACCGCTTTGAGACGTTATCGGTTTGTTCAAATTTCTATTCTGACAACTAGATAGGGTACAGTTTCATAAGGGGAATGATTGTCTCATTCTTCTGGTTGTAGTGCATTTGAAGAAATTTGGAAGTAATGAGGGCGATGGAATTCACAGGCCAGCAAGCGTAGTGAAGGACGCATGCCAGCTAGATGGACTGGCGAATTACGTAAGGTCACTGGTAGAAACTGGTTGCGACAAGCCGATTCGTAAGTTCGACATCTTATAATAATGACATTGTAATATTTTTATTATCTTGCGAGATCGTGTTGCTGAGGGAGTTTTTTGCTCCGCTACTTCTTCACAGCAATAACACGTTCCGAAGCGGTGGTAGATTCATGACGGTTCAAAGCTTTGAAAATTAATTTAATAAAGATTATTTAGACTTTGACTTTGAAAACAGAGAAAAATATCATGGTTTGGAGGAGGCCTATAGCCAGTAGTGGGCTGCTAATACCGATGATGATTACATTAATATGAGAAAGGTGGTTGATAGACCAGCGTGCATGTTCTTTGAAAGTATACGCGTCTTGCCTTAGATTAAAATTTGAACTTAGGATAGCGAAAGGCTAGTATATGATATTGTGAAAGACATAAGCTCAGTGACCCTACATATATCTCTGCCTGCCACTTTAGACTTAGCAGGCATAAATAACATTCTCAGTTACATCGGGTTGGTTTTTAAATTGAAGCCACAAAATCTTATTTCTCAACGAGAATCTAATTCATAAACTAGCTATTTTCACTGAACATTCTCACGAAATCAATAAATTGACGATATTTTTACTTGATTACACTATAATATCAAAGTTAATTCTCATTTTTTTTAGGTTTAGAACTTATTTTCAAAAACGCACACTCACGTGAACGTATTACGCGCTCTAGCGGTAATTAAAGCGAATACTTTCTTTAAAAAACTAGGTAAGGCTGGATTTTTTCAGTAATTGGAGGTGTTTCAACCAGACCATTAAGACTTAATTCTATGTGTAACGACGTAAAAGAACAAGGCGCGCTACCGGAGATCGTTTCTGTGGAAACACACGCGCGTCAGTTGCGTGTTTAAACGCTGCGTTTTTGTAGCTGCTTTTAGTATTGAGTAAAGTGATTTTTTTTTTGTTTTTGAATGGTCCTACCGGCCAGTAGCCTGACGCGAGTCGGCTTTTCTGGCCACACCGGACTTTCGGGTGAACGCATTATTAATTCTGCCTACGTGTATTACAGATGAGATTTGTATATTTATTTAAAACATGAATATTTTTTGTAAATTTCATTTTAGTAAAATACAAACACGCACACACACACATGCCCTTTATCCCCGAAGGGGTAGGCAGAGGCGCAACTAGTGTACCCACTTTTCGCCGTGCGTATTCCGTCCCATGATGTGATAGGGGAAGTGCCTATCGCCATATCGTGGACAAATTCCAGACTCCGGGCTGATACTGAATTTAAAACCCAATATCACTTTGCCCGACCCGGGAATCGAACCCGAGACCTCAGCATTGCAGTCATACTGTAATACAACTACGCCACCGGGGCAGTCAAGCATGATTTAGTAAAATCATGATAATTTATAGAATTACTCCCGTCAGCATTTCTTTCTATATTTTAAGTTATTAAAATTTTATTCGTGTTGTGTTTTCATAACTTTCCCTATAGTTATAGCATCATTTTGATCTCCATGCCTCGGTTGATAATATCAAATTTAAATTTATACTAAAAACGATTACTTAAAACGCAGCGTCACAGTGCCAACTATCGCCACGTACCTTGCGATGTTATTCGACGGGCTGAATCGTCGTGGGGCCATTCTTTTAATTGCCCCACGTCTCGAGGGCAAAGCCGAGGGGGCGATGAGGGGCGTAAGGGGGGTTGGAAATTGGACCCATTTAAAGTTTTTCGATTTGCCGTTTACAAACGTGTCTAGATGTTGGTTTAGTCTAGGATTTTGAGCTTAGAAACTTTGCAATTTTTATTTATAACGTCTGTATTAAATGGCGTTGGAGTTTCAATTTACGTTCAGGTAAATTATAAAATAAATTGAAATAAAACTATTTTGCTGATTTTATCGCGGCCACCATTGATGTATTAAAACCCATTAAATAGCACCAAAGTTTAGCAGTCAAATAATATATAATCTTGGCACTATAAGATACACAGTTCTGTGTACCGGTTTTAAGCTTTGGCCTATAAAGGAACAAATAGGTCACCCGTAAAGGAACAAATCGGTCAGGATTCAGGAACACAAGATATTTTCAAGCTCACAATTGAAAGAATTTGCGAATTTATAATTCAGATGGGGTCCGGATTCATTCGGGGTGATTACCACCATCCATATCAGCCCTGTTTTATATACTGCCCGCTACTGATCACGGGCCTCCTCTACAACTTAGAGGGTTAAGTCCACCACGCTGGCCTAGTGCGGTATTGGCAGACTTCACATATCTTCGAAATTCAGAGAAATTCTCAGGTATGCAGGTTTCCTCACGATGTTTTCCTTCATCGCTAATTCACAAAGAATACACACATAACTTTTTAGAAAAGTCAGAGGTGTGTGCCCTTGGGTTTGAACCTGCGGTCATTCGTCTCTGCAGTCCATTCCACTACCAACTAAGCTACCGCCGCATAAATTCGGGGTGATTGCTTTGAATTCATGAATCGACTTTAATAGCCGAATATTATATAAATTTTCAGTTACAGGACTTTAAAACCGCCAGACCTGTTAACGTCAGGTTGGCCGAGTGGTCTAAGGCGCCAGATTTAAGCTCTGGTTCTCGAGAGGGAGCGTGGGTTCGAACCCCACACCTGACAATGTTTTTGCAGCTTTATTTTGTTTTCTCATGAAAACTTGCATGGAAGGTTTAAAAAAAAAACAATTTTAAGATTGACTTCCTGGAGACTAAATTAACAAATACTTATATTATTACCTATTGTTTTTTCTCGTGTTGTGGCAACTAATGCAGGTTGCAGACTGAAAAGACGACTTTTCACCTAATTCTGGGTTCGAATACTAGCTCGGGCATTATTTTGTATTTATAATATTTTATAGCCCAATTTACCCTATTCTCAGTGGCTTGAGACAGATGACCCGGTCTTAAAAAAATTAAGTCCTTTCGGCCTATAGGCCTAGTGCTATAATAGCACAATATTAGAATGGTATAAGTAGTATATAAAAGGTACACACTTCACATTAGAATCATTTATGCGTAGATTATTATTTTTCTGTTCGTCTTTCATCTACGAGCTTAGTCCGATGGCGTTAACGTTAACTGCCCGAGTTAATTAAAGTTTGCCAGCGAAGATACAGCTTGTATTTTCTGTCTGGTCTTGCTTTGTACAATTTACTTCATTAACACTCGATAATTGCTGACCGCCATGCCAATAAACGCTAGCCAGTGCTCCACTAATCACTGTTTTGTCAAGTTCTAATTTTCAGCTAGTTGGCATATTTACTGGTAAAATATCTTTGTACTCCCTCGGTGGCGTAGTTGTTTGCTGAACGACACTGCTATGAGGTCCTGGGTTTGAATCCCACGTCGGGCATAGTGATATTGTGTGTTTCTGCTCAGTATCAGTACGGAGTCTGGAATTTGTCCCCGACTGACTGACTTACTGATATAATCTTGCTATACCTCGATGTGTAATTACTGCCAAGTACTAATTTATCAATCTGTTTACGTTATGATCTCAACATCCTTTTTTACTTCGAAGAGTAGCAAGACATGGTAGCGTGGTATACCAGCAAATTGTGCCGCGATAGTATCACATGACGAGGTGTCATTGTACGGAAAAGATTGATTACTTCGACAACACAGTGATGCGAAAGAGCTGTCGGTGTTGTATAATATATTAGATGTTGGTTTCCCGGACTAAAAGTGCCACTTTGTTTTTCGGGATAAAAAATAGTTGTGTGTTAATTTTGTGGTTTATCAATGTGTAAAATTGCAAGTTAATTGGGCCCTAACTTTCCATAGAGGGTGCAATCGTTAACTACTCTTTGCTTGAAGAGAAAAAGGCGAAAACATAACATTATATATCATACAAATATAAGGCAATAGCATTTTTTTATCGATAAAACAAATCCCAACACTACAATCCCTCAAAAGAGGCGTTTGATGAATGAATCCAAGTGGAATGTACTGGATGATGTATTGTACGAGGGATTGACAACGCCTAATCCGATTTACTGATTTTAAATTACATTTTTTCATGATTCTTTTCCATTATTGAAAGTAAGGTGATTAGTTATGCTGATGTCAGTAAACAAGTTGAATTATGAAATATTATTTTGAACTGTGTTATGACTGATAGAACGTCGAGATTAATTTTATAATTAGGGCAAAGGAATAATGTTTCTTAGAATTTTACCTGACTTTATCAAATTACTAAGTTTTTTAGCGGTCACGCCTATGTTGAAATTTTATTTAGTAATAAGAGCACCATAGGAATTGTTTCTTTCTGTTTGAAAGTACAAACCTTTAGCTTTTATAAGTAGTCGGCAATGGAGCAAATGACTACAAAAATAATATGAAAGTATTACATTTGAATAATAATGTTAATTGTGTTTTACGTATACCTATGCTAAAAAAATTTGAAGCATGGTATTTGATTAGCTATCATTTTATTTCATTTTACACTTAACGACAAACAGAATAAGACAAAACACTATGACTAACTATTTCCAATTCGCAAATTTCAACCAGTAAACCAACAATATATCAAACTAAAAACGTTGAATTTGCTGGCGTAAAGTTATTTTTCGAGAAACCGTCGCGCATACGTGTTTAGGAATCGAATTAGAGTTGCGACCGCAGAGGCGCCATTCTATCTCGGCCGTAACACGCTCTTTAACGACAACTTTGTAACGCTGTTAGTTAGTTTCTGTGACCGCAACACTAGAGATGTGATGGTGTTTGGATTTTGCTTTGATACTTCAGAACTAGTTATTGCAACCATAGACCATGGGTTATGCCAAATACATAAAACGGAAGTGTTGGATTAAATTAGTTTGGCAGTGGTATTAGGTAATAAACAAGTCGAATGCCTGATGATAAACATTATTAAACGCACACACACACACACACACACACACGCCTTTTATTATCGAAGGGGCAGGCAGAAGCGCAACTTGAGCACCCACTTTTCACCGCGTCTATTCCGTCTCATGATGTGATAGAGGGCGAGCCTATCGCCATATATATAGTAATAATACCAGCCCTGTATTAAATACTACCCACTACTGAGCACGGGCCTCCTCTACTACTCAGAGGGGTTAGGCCTTAGTCCACCACGCTGACCTAGTGTGGGTTGGCAGACTTCACATACCCTCGAAACTCTTATGGAGAATTCTCAGGTATGTAGGTCTCCTCACAATGTTTTCCTTCACCGTTAAAGCGAACGATAATTAATTGATAAACAATATACAGGTAACTTCGAAAAGTCAGAGGTGTATGCCGGCAGACCGTTCCATTCCCAACTAGGCTATAGTCCTATCACCATGCTGGGCACAATTCCAGACTCCGGGCTGATACTGAGTAGAAAAAGCCAATATCACTTTGCGCGGAGATCGAACCCGAGACCTCAGCACTGCAGTCGTACAATAACACAACTTCTCCACCGAGGCAGTCACAGGCACTATTCAGTAGTTAAACTTAAAAAGTTACTATTTTAAGTACGATATTCCAAGTTATTGAACAATGGTCGTTACCTGGAGATACCAGTAATTACTGGCTGTATTAAATATATTGACGTCAGTGTATTTTGGAACACGAACAATGCGTTTGCTGAAGAAATATTTTAAATGCTACCTCTACATAATTCGATTACACTAACGAGAGAGCAACGTACTAAACATACTATACCTGTAATTCTTATCATTAACTGCATGGATATGGCAAAAGATCTAAAGAATTCCAATCGTGCCTTTTTAGGGGAGGCCTATGTTCACCAATGGACTTTCTAAGACTGAAAAAAGGGCATTACACAAAACATGCATCTCATATTCTTATCCTCATCTCTAGCTCGTCACAGGTCATGCAGGCTCAGTAATGGAGCCTTCGACTATCCCCTCGGACGTAGCAACTTTCCAACTGCAGTTTTGTAAGCATGCGACGGGCACAGTTCAAGATCTGAATTGTTATTAAAATGGAACCGTAATATGGAAAGTTTGATTGGGTTTTGTTAGATGCGTTTTGGATATAGTTTTGTAAGTAGGTACTATGTTGTTTATGTGTGCCAGACTACAATGTATAAATACTGTGTTTTGTTTTGGAATATGAAGCCAGTTTATATTTTTAATGTATTATGAGACTTCACAACTCATTGTCCGCTTTGGTCTAGTGGTTAATGTGTATCGGATGGGCGTTCTTATTTTAGGTCGGTAAATATTTTGTGGGTATTTCTAATGCAGGATTTGCTCGGAACTGGATTCTTCAATGGTAAACATCTGGGTTATTGTAAATATCAAGCTAAGGCTCATTGCTTTGCCTAAATAATTTTGCTTATCCTTCACTAGCTTGGATTCAAACCCCACAACTCAATTTGAGCACTACGTCGCTGCATACAGCCCAACGCGAACTCCGAAGCAGTTAGCAGTTCCCCAATTATGAACCAAGTTAGTATGTTCAAAACTTGTGTAGACGCGTGTCTCATCCATTCATTAATAGCAATTTGTGATGCAATTTACATTATATTTGTCTATAATGGAGGCCGTTTTAACGTCTGCAACTGTTACACACGGACAAGGTATTGTTGTATTGTGATATGGGAATGATTTGAATCGTTACCTTTTTTTAAGGGTACTGGGTAAAAATGGAGGGAATAGTAAAGTTTTTTTTCAATATTCTCCTATATTTTTTTTAAACCTTTAGGGCCTAACTTATAAACGCTGTATACGTCTGTCATAGTTGTACAATGTTTTGTCTTGCTTTCTCTGACGTAAAATGTCACTCAACATAGCAAGACAAAACACCGAATAACTGTCACAGCTTCTGCGTAAATGTCCATCGTCCAAATCGTCCCATAAATGTATAAGTCGGCTAAATACAAAAGTCATACTGTAATCTATGCTCCCAAATAAATGTAATTCAAATTAGTACTATCTACATAACAGTCAAATAAAATTTACATAAAAATGGTAACACATCCTTACTTTACTTTATTAATTACCTACGGATTTCTTTAGAACTTTTTATGGAGTCATTATAAAAAGTATACACTTAATAGAAAAAAAATCATCAGAAATTGAATCTGCGCTCTATCATTTAAAGTACTAAAACTAAGCCATCTTTTACCAGCCTGTATCGAGTCTGACGCGGTTCAAATTAGTTTAAACCGCAATAAAGCGGTCACAACTGAGCTTCTGAATTAAAGTTTTGCTATTGTAGGTATACACTTTGAGTGGATATTATATTTGACAAATATTGATGACGGTATTCAAATATAATTTAAAATTATTTATCATACGCATACTATACGCATACTCACGCCTTTTATCCCCGAAGGAGTAAGCAGACGTGCAACTATGGCATCCACTTTTTGCCATGTATGTTCCATCCCATAATGTGATGGGGGCGAGTCTATCGCCATTTCGGGCATAAATGCCAGATTACAGGCTCATACTGAGCAGAAAAACCAAATTTCACTTTGGCGACCCGGGATTTGAACCGGAGACCTAAGAGCAATAGTCGTACCGTGCATACACAACTTTAACACATATTATCAAAATACTATACAATACAAACTCACAGAATTAAATCAGGCTGTAATAAAAAGCGTCAAGCTTTTTCACCTGGGGTAAGCTTTTCCAAAGTCTGAAGTTACGTTGTTCCACACGCGATGGAGTTAAGGCGTGTTAGAATTCAAAATTAAACTTTCTCTGACTTTTTCATATTTTTTTGAAGTGAAAACTTGTTTAGCGGCGTTGAGCTATTTTGGGATGGGTATAAAATGTTAAACTCGCGTCAGGATCACGTGACCGATCGAAAATACGTAGGAAGTTTTACAATCTCTTACTAATATGAACCTTAATACAATGCGTAGAAGCTATAATTCTTAAACGTTTACATCTTTATTTATTTACTTCATTAAAACTATCCCTTACTAATATGAACCTTAAATACAATGCGTAGAAGCTATAATTCTTAATCGACTACATTTTTATTTATTTCCCCAGCGTACACGGCACGAGCACAAAAGAGCGTAACATTCTTTTTTCAAACTTTGATTTATAAAGAAATAGTGAAATTGTTATTTTTGTGTACGATAGCGCAATAATTCTTTTTTTTATTGATTTCAAATTTTTTGTCATATTTATATTATATAATTTTTATAGTATCCACATAAATTTTCAATTTGTTATTCAGAAGAAAATTAGATGTTTCGAAATTGAAATAAAATAAACTTATATGCCAATCCAGAGTCTCTCCGTGTTCCGAATTTCACCGAAATCCGTTGAGCATTTCAGCGTTTACTTCTAAAAAATATTGCGTAACAACTAAAACGATTGTAAGTGACATAAATTCAGTAACTCACTAACAGCTGAGTTGTAGATTGGCACCGACGTTTCGAGGTCACTACATCAATTACGAGGATCGATTTTGTGCTGAAGCTTATTGTTACTGACTTCACTGAAGACTGGTGTTGTGGAATTTATTGTTATTATAATTATGACACGTGATTTAATGGTGCGGTTTTTAGGGTAAATTGTGCTGTACTTTGTTGGGTTCGGAGGTCAGTTCGCTGGACAAATTAACTCATTGATCTATTAAGGTTTAATGCCTTGGTGGCGTATTGGTATTACGGTACGACTGCAATGCTGAGGTCTCGGGTTCAATCCCTGGGTCGGTAAAAGTTATATTGGATTTTTTATTCAGTAAAAGCCCGGATTTTAAAAATTGTGCCTCACATGGCGATATGCTCGCCCCCTATCACATCATGGGACGGAATACGCACGGCGAAAAGTGTGTGTTTTAGTTGCGCCTCTGCTTACCTCTTCGGGAATAAAAGGCGAGAGCGTGTGTGTGTCTATTGGGAAGCTGTGCATGAGTTGTGATTCTTACAAGGTATATGGTTAAAATTTTGGTTACGGTTAACAAAATTCTTGTTCTGTTTCATACAAAACACGATTATAATGATCATTTGGCTATTACAAAATAAGGCGGAAATAATTTCTCGAGTGGAGGCCACGTACTGGCAAGCGCAGCGTCGTCTGTCCACGCCCACTGTCTGGACAGACGACTTGATAAAGGTCGCAGGAACACGCTGGATGCAGGCCGCTTTTGACAGGTCCGTCTGGAAATCTTTAGGGGAGGCCTATGTTCAGCAGTGGACGTCATGTGACTGATGATGATGATGAAGCTTTAGAGGCGGGTTAACATATTTCTTCTATACAATTCTTAAGTCTAATGAATAAAGTTAAATTTCCTATTTCAAAACCTTCGAAACACATTTGTTACCAATTACTACTTTGTTCTTTTATGTTTCGAGTTTTACAACACGAAGGGTCCTTAACATAACGCGTTTCGTTTATTGGCGCTCGCACAACCCCAACATAATTATGTTACATCCCTTTTTAGCCCTCGGTAACTGCGGGTAAGTTTGTGTAGTTGGTAAGGAAAAAGATGGATGTAGGTAGAATGGATGTATTTTTCAGGGTGACGAGCGGAGGGGCCACGCAGTACCTTGAATTTCAAAGTTCTAGTGTAGTGTAGTAGTAGTACCTAGTATGGTGTTGATACTGTGTATGGGCGGTCGTATCGCTTACTGTTGGCGCCATGATCGTCTCGTCATTCAGATGCAATAGAACAGTGTAAAATTAGAAAAAAAGAATTGCGTCGGGGTAATACCAAATCTAGGTGTAATCCCGTTGTTAATATTACTACTAAACCAGAGAACATTTCCTAATACAGCCAGCCTGAAGTGCTATTTATAATGTACCACATTTGTTTGTTTCATAATATATAAACTACAATCGTTTCAGTACAGTTTAGTAATCTTGAATTAACTGGATTACCCCGTGATGCGGTGTCACCCCAACGCAACGCAAAATATAGGACTAGACGACTGATAGCAACATTAGCAGCTATCATAATTGCATAAAATTTTAACAAATTCCGAACTATATATTCTTTAACTGTATATAACTCCGTATTGCATGATATTATACTGCGCTCATCATCCTGAGATATTGACGTAAGACTTATAATGTCAAGTAATTGAGTACTATATGGCTAGAATGTCCCAAACGTGAACACAACGGCGCTTTCATGATACATTTTGGCGGCAGGAATAAGCATGTCATTTTTTTTATTGCTACTGAATGACGAGACGACCATGTGATTGTGTGACTGTAAGCGATACGAAAGCCCAAAAAAAGTAGCAACACCATACAGAAAGTTTAATTACAAAGTACTGGGTAGCACACCACTGCTCTCGTCACCGGTAATTATGCTGGCTATAATGTCCTTTATACCTGAACACAACAGGGCATGGTAAATACAGCTTGGCGTCAGAAATAGACACTGTAGTGGTACCTACTTATTTGGATACTCATAAATGTGATGTCAGATCTATCTCTCAGTTTACCCAAACTAAATTCAAAGCTTAAGTACATCAAAAACCATAAGCAGTTTTTTCTGTCTTTAAAAAAATTCCATAACTAGTTTTCAAATTCAATTTGTTAAAGGAAATGAAACTTTATTACAAACGACATAGTTTTTAAGTCGTAACGTAGTCTTATTAAAAGAACAAACTTAGAATAGAATTTACATTTAACTTTGTAGAGTTTATTTGACTGTAGTCAGCGGAAGAGTTGACTGCGACAGTTAATTCCATAAACCAATGAAGTGGAAACGCTTGTTGCCTAATCTTTTCACCCTACTGTGCAAAGAAGGGTAATGAATGTGTAAAATATATGTAATTTACTATCCAGGATAAAATGAGTGGACTTGACGCAAAATATTCGCTCTGACGTTTTTTTTGATTTTAAGTTCTTCGCAATCCTATTGTCCTTCTTTGTCATGAATTGAAGATAACTTTTGGCAATACAGTATACATTATACCATCGACACACATGCTATTAAATAAAAAAACTCATTTCCAAATCGCAAAAACAGTTTCATCTCTTTTGTTCACCAATAACGTCGCTTAAATTTAATTTTCGCCAACATTTAAAGTTTCGAGTCCAACAAGAGCTGGACGCTATGCCCAACACCCGACTTCTCTCGGAATTACACGGACGGGTAATTGCCTGGACGAGTTTAAAACGAACATCCTTCAAAGCGAAGTAGTGCAAAGTTTTACAATTAGCAGATTTGAATGCAAGTTAAGACGGGCTTACATACGTCAAAAGACGGTATTTAACGAGCTGTATATTTTTCCATTAATTTTTGTATTACGGTACGACTGCAATGCTGAGGTCTCGGGTTCGATCCCCGGGTCGGGCAAAGTCATATTGGACTTTTCTATACACTATCAGCCCGGAGTCTGGAATTTGTGCCCGATATGGCGATAGGCTCGCCCCCATTCACATCATGGGACGGAAAGAATATGCACGGCGAAAAGTCGGTGCATTAATTGCGCCTCTGCCTACCCCTTCGGGTATAAAAGGCGTGAGTGTATAAGTTTGCAATGCAATCAATGAGCTGGGCGCTGTTAACTGCGACACAGTTAGATTAACTAACTACTGCAGTTAGCAACTATCTATTGTACCTTAGTCATGTATGTTTTGTAACAAAAAAAATGCAATGCAATCAGCCCTGTATTATATACTGCCCAGTACTGAGCACGGACCTCTTCTACTACTGAGAAGGATTAGGCCTTAGTCCACGACGCTGGCCTAGTGCGGATGGCGGCTTTGATACCGATGAGTATCAAAGGTTACTTTTATTCAGGAACAACTCATTCACGTGGGCAGTGCCGTGAGCAAAAGTCTAGTATTGAAATAAACCTACTCGACGGATATTGCCCCGATTGTTTGCATAATTTTTATTTTTGACGTTTCAAAGACCTTGAAGGCAGTCTTCAAGGTCACGGAGGCATAATGAATATTGTCTGAAAAGTTAATTATACAAGAACAACTTCATTTTAAAATAATGCGTAATATATTTTTTATGTAGCTATGTAGTTTAATTTCAATGTCTAACATTCGCGTTAACAAAAAGCATTCATACTTACCCATACGTTGTCTGGCACACAATAGACCATAATGCACGCAAATTGACAACCATTAAAATAAGTTCCACAACGATCACCGTTTAATGTAAAGTAATCTGCTTGAATGTCACAATTTGCATACGTCCATCTCTGTCACTCGCATAGCCCCGTCCCTCTCGCACTTCCAATTGAAATCCAGGGTTGTTAAAACGGAGAAACTTTTCATCGACACCACACAAACAAGATAATTTCTCGTGACGTTATTGTTCTCGTTTTAATTTCGATTGGACCGTCTCAGCTGCGACTCAGGACTATTAATGCAGATTGTATTGTTTTATAGTACTGTTTTACTAAAATACGGTAAGGTGGACACCGTTTTTAGATCCTAAATTCAAATCCTGGGTCGGGTAAAAGGATATTGGGATATTCTTCTCAATATAAGCCCTGAGTCTGGAAATTGTGCCCGACATGGCGATACGCTTGCCACTATGACATCATGGGACGGAACACACACGGCGATAAGTGGGTGCTCTGGTTGCAACTCTGCCTACGCCTTGGGGGATAAAAGGCATGATGATATATATGGTAACATTGCTTCGTCGAAATTCGTTTGCAGTATTAACAAACCAGTTAAGAGATTAAAGGTCTGTTTCAAGACATCTGAGTTAATGCTACTCGTCACATAAATACTATGTAAGTCGACCAAATACAAAGTGACATTCCAATCTATGCTCCCAAATTAATGGTGACCAAATGAGTATACTACATACATTAGCTGTATAATATTATGATAACCATCGAATAAAATTTACTTGATAATTTACGTATGCTCTGGTATGCATTTGTTCTGTTACCAATCCGCAATTTGCAAATGTTATTTTGTTCCGGTTTAAAGGAAATTGTACGTAGACTTTCTTCCATCCAATCCCTAACCAGAGAAAACAGATCAAAATATCGACTAATTAAAACCTGTTTATTTATAACTGATAGTAAAAGATCATCATATTTTCAACACTAGTATTTGACCCATTATCAACACGTTTTATCAACAGAGCCTAAATATCTTGACGCAACGCAACCCACCCGTTAAACTGTATCTAAACCAAAAAAGTTTATTCCGACTTTTCGATTCGGAACACCAGAATCCGTACGTTTTCCAATATATTTTTGTTGTGCGTTGGCCACAATTTGGCCGGCCAGTCCGGCGGCCAGGCCAGTGCGACGCAATCATTCAGCTGCGCTTTAATTTCGGGGTTTTAGTGCTACCCGCCAAACAGTCAATCGGTGCGCCCGATTCCGATAAAAAAACGACCAATATTTGCACGAATTCTTTTGTGGCATATCTTGCTTTTGTACGTACGCATTTCTGTATTTGGCTGGCGCCCCGTGGCCTAATTCTTTCTGAACCAGCATAGAATGATAAAACCTCGCGTATAACTGCTGAATAACAGTAACTTGAATCGTTAGATGGTTTGGGGTTCTCTAATACTAGGAATATGAGTCTAAGCGCCTATTTAAGAATGCCCTACTGGTATATGTTGTACGTCCGTTAATTTAGTCAGCTACTTATTTGATTGCCATTAATTATTTAGGAAATTAATTGATGTGGCTTTTTTCTTCTTCTTCATTCTTTGGAATTCCGCTGCTGAACATAGGAATTCCCCTAAGACTTCCAGACCAATCTGTTAGTAGCAGCCTGCATCCAGCGGGTTCCTGCGACATTGACGAGGACTTTAGTCATTTTCTATTATTTTAGGAGTAGCAAACGACGTTGACGCAGTATTTACCCAGACGTAGCGAAACACGCGCTGAGTTGTTTCGTGAATTTTAAGTAAATGCTGGAGGTCAGCAAGGAGCTGTAATTCCTAGCCGGGTTGTTTTTCAACCTCTCAATGAAACATAGCCCTAGTGAATGTCATTGTCATCTATTTACATCGAGTAGCAGATCGTAAGGAGGTTCACAAAACTGGCCTGTTCATCGTAATTTAAAGCAACAATTAACTCAGCATTTAGAGCCCAAACAATTCCAGGGGCCAAATTAGTTTATGCACACAAAGCTTCGCTTAAAATGGGCCGAGATAACAAATTTACAGAGCCGATCCGAGCACTCAAAAATATTTTAGCAACCAAAACCAATTAAAGAACATAACAGTGTTGTAAATTTGAGTACGACGTTTTACGAGTGATATGCTGGTAGGAGATGGGACTGATTTCATTGAATTAACATTGGTTCTTTATACTTATAGTTTTACGAGTACAGGATATTTGAGCATATTGCTATTAGAATCAATAACTTTAGTATCTTTAAAAAAATATATATTCAAATGACGTCGCGTAAGATCTTAGTAAGGATACTTAAAACTGATGAATAGAATGACGCTACAGAATATTTCGACGCTGGTGGTCAGTGGCAGAAATAGGCGAAACGGTCTCTTTTGAAGTATTTTTAGTGGTGGTTAATTTCGAGGAGATATGAAAAATATAAGGAATAGTAATTAGAAAATCCCATAATAAGCTAGTACGTTCATCTCAGAACATTGATAATTTAATTTTTACTTCATAATAACTGCAAATATCAAAAGAAATTTGAATAAAATACTTATTTAATAAATACTTTTAAATAGATACTTCTTCCAATCAACATAACAAGTATACGTTGTCTATACTAGCGGCCTCTAATTTCGCTCCTGTACCACTAGCGTATGAAATTTTTCTATTGTAAAATAAAATGTTTCATGTAAGTTGGGAGACAAACGGGCCTGATATTGGCAGCAGCCAGCAGTGCGGCCTTTTTTGTCACCTTTTTAACTTTGGACCTTTGCTAGTGATACGTTTTTTGCAAATTCTCCAGCGTTGGTTCGTTCCCGAATGGGATTTATAGTTCGAATTTAATGAAAGTAAGTTCTCGTTTGTTACCGGGAATTAATATCTTACTACTAATCATTGAATGTAGATTTTTAATGAATTTTATATAGATTTGCATTCTTACCTATAAACTTATGAATTTTAGTTGTCATAAGCAGTCTGCAGATATGATTTTTTGTTTGCATATATTCTCTGGAAGTCCTATAGTGGACAATCTTTTAAACTATCGGTTTGGGGCTTTAGATCCAAACCACCGCAATAGTCTTATTAGCCTTTAAGATCACTTTTCTTAGTCAGCATAAAGCACCACATATGTGCATAGTTTTAACTATAAGACTGTAATAGTCTACCCTCGACCAAACATCCTTATTTACACTTCATTGCGTTCAACATTCCCAAAATATAAATCAGACTTGTTATTAAAAAAAATCCTTTGTGTAGATGACAAAGTTAATTCCAGCAATAGCAAAGGATAAGAAAACATTTCGAATTTAACTTTTCTAAGTTATTTCTCATTAAAGAAGTTTACTCATTAATCTGTTTGGATGTATCTGAAGGGACCTTTGATGTAGCAATAAATCTTGTTGTTTTGGGAAAGACTATTTTAGGAGATGCTAATGACCTTTCCTTATCTTGAAAAGAGGTTTTTATATCACAAGACGTGGAAGAAAGCCAGTCTGGCATCTTGACATTAGATTATAGGTTATATTGTTTTTTGAAGACTGACAGCATATTCTTGTTGTGTTTCTGGTATTAGGAGTATTGGTGAACAATGGGTGTCATCACCTAAAGCCACCTGCATTCACATTGTTGATATTGATGTGTCATGTGAAAGAGTTGACATATTTAAACAAGTACGAACAAAAAAGATTGCGTTAATAAATGAAATCACGTACTTATCTCGTCGAAAATAACGCTTTCCATTAAGTTATTTTAACCATAGATGTAAAATAAAAAAGTGTAAGTTTCGAACAAAATAAATATTAATAAAAATTAACTTTAAGTTAACACGCCCTAATACCAGTAATACTTCTCTAAGATAATTCGTCGCAGCGGCAACATTATACTTTCATTCAGAAATACACTTTCGCATACACCATATTCGCACTAAACTACGAAATGATCAAAAAATTTTAAAACTACAACCGGGATTTTTGGCAAGATGTTAGAAGAGGTAAAGACGAATATGTGGTTTCATTTAGTAATGAAATGTAAAAGTGACCCTGTATATATATATATAAAATAATATAATATCATTAGTAGGTAATGGATAATGTACTATTATTGCAGATCAACATTTTCGAGTAAAGATATATACACAGTAAACTCCTTGATGTTTACAAAACGATTCCATCCCACGTGTGTTATCGTTGGCTCATTAAAACGAATTACGGCGCACAAGCTCCATGTTAACATAAACCATGGAAATTAGCCGTTATTCGGTAATAGCGGATTTGCTCATTCGATCTTCATGGTACATTAGCTGTTTACATAACGTATAAGGCTGTCATATGTTTACTAGTATAAAGAGATTTGCGGTTCAAATTATAATGCTGTATATTATTTAAAGCTTCATTGCTTTAACTTCAATTAATATCAGTTGAAGTGCACGGTTGCCTAGTTGGGAATGGAACGGCCTGCCGAGACGATGTCAAGGTTCAAAACCCAAGTTACACACCTCTGAATTTTCGAATGTGTGCATTGTTTATCAATTGTTGTGTGCTTTCCGGTGAAGGAAAACATCGCGAGAAAACATACATATCTGAAAATTCTCCGAAAAGTAATTGTAAAGGTATATGAAATCACTCAACCCACACTAGACGAGCATGATGGACTAAGGCCTAAACCCTCTGAGTAGTAGAGGAGGCCCGTGATCAGCAGTGGGCAGTATATAATATTATACAACGCACTTAAAACGAAACAATACCATATAAATTAATTGTTTTAAAATAAATGAAACAGTACATTTTTTTGGAATAAAAGTCATAATTTCTTGAGTACAAGCACTTTATAGAGAGCGCTATATCACCGCGGACCCACGTGAAATGGTAATAAAGTAGGAGAAGCAAGATCCACCACCGCAGACGCCCCGGCTCCCGCCCGACACTAGTTATTGGCTGTGATTGTCTTTTAAAATAAAGTGTCTTTTAAAATAAAGTGGTGAATTATAAAATCATATTTAGGTAAATTTTAATGGAAGGTTTAAGTTATATTTCTGTCATGACAATGTGTGTATTTAATAATTATGTTTGATTAATAGGCCTTTTTAAAAGTAACCATCTAACGTAGGATAACGATGGCAGTATTATTATACTGCCATCGTTCGTATCGTATCACGCAATGCAATGTAATTGAAACTCTGTAGGATGCTATTTATGGTTGTAAATTACAATCAATCCAGCGATCTTATATTGTATAAAGTCAGCTCTCAGAAAAATATAAAAATCCACGTTCAATTGACAACCTTCTTTTAGAAATCCATTAAAATCAACGCCAGGCTTATAAAATCAATCTTACCTGTCCCCTCATGCTAGAACTTTGAAAATTCCGAAATCTTTTAAATGTACCGTATATAGTTAATAGAGGACGCTGCGAGTAGATTTACGGCGCGATTTGTCGCCGAGCCAAACCGCTCGTGATGCACGGCTAGTAATGTTCTCTCTGATAAACACCGATGAATGCAGACCTCCGCATTGTCCCCGTAATACAGCGTGGTACTAAAAATGTGGTTATTTTGGGGATATAAGATCTGTCGAATAATATATTATACGAAAGTTCATAAACTTTCGTGTAATATGGTATTGCAATGCAATCAGCCCTGTATTATATACGGCCCACTGCTGAGCACAGGCCTCCTCTCCTACTGAGAGGGGTTAAGCCTTAGTCCACCACGCTGGCCTAGTGCGGGTTGGCAGACTTCAGACACCCTCGAAATTTTTAAAGAGTATTCTCAGTTGGTAGTATGGTTTCCTCACGATGTTTTCCTTCACCTTTTAAAGTGAACGATAATTGATAAACAATACACACGTAACTTCGAAAAGTCAGAAATATGGTATTAGATGTTATAAACTGCACGAAAACACACACACGCACATACATATGTATTTTCTTTAATAATCTGAAAAGCATACTCAACTAAACTTTTCCTTTGAAGATAATAACAACATAAGTACTTAAGGTGTACATACCAGAGTGTACATAGCCCTGACCACAATATTGTGTTTAAAATACATAATTACTTATTAAAATAAGATTTAATGAAAGCAACAATCGACCACGGATATGCCATAATATTATTTCAGGCTATTATTTTCTTTCATTTCGTCCTTTACAAGGTGTTCATGGTCAGGTTGATGTCTGATGAACTTTTAGTAAAATTACATAAAATAAAACCAAAACCAAAAAAAGATAATATCGAACCTACTACCTACCTACTTTACTGGTGGTAGGTCTCTCATTATGTAAGAGGCCGTCTGGGTGGGTACCACCGCACTGTTGTGTTTCGGTTTGAAGGACATTGTAGCCAGTATAACTACTGGACATAATGAGACTTAACATCTTATGTCTCAGGATGACGAGCGCAGTGGAATGCCACACAATACTTTGTAAGTCAAGGTGCTGGATGGTGTTGCTACTGTTTATGGGTGGTCGTATCGCTTACCATCAGGTGAACGGCATGCTCGTCTCGTCATTCAATGCAATAAAAAAAATAAAAAAAAACCTACCTTAGATCTCTCAGTGCCGTACCTCGCAATACAATATAAATTTAATCCCCACTACAGGAACAAAAATATGAGCGGTACATTTTTCTAGCTAATATTTCCCTCGTGAACTATGCATGTGGCTAGTGAAAAATGAAGGTTTCGCAAAAAAGCCTTTATATTACACGATATTTAAAAAAAAAAATTAAGGACATGTCCAAAAATTGGTTAAAAGTTCTAACCAAGATACTACATAATATACATTTGGATAGTAGGTACTCCCAAAAAATAGGTCTTTGCAATAAATCGTATAATTTTAAAGGCCTCCGATTTTGAGCCTTAAGTAATTTTATTTTGCTTAAAAACTACACTTAAAATGACACACACACACACACGCACTCATGCCCGTTATCCCCGAAGGGGTAGGCAGAGGTGCAACTAGTGCACCCACTTTTCGCCGTTCGTATTCCGTCCCATGATGGGATAGGGGGCGAGCCTATCGCCATATTGAGCACGAACTCCAGACTCCAGGCTGATACTGAGTAGAAAAACCCAGTATCACTTTGCCTGACCCGGGGATCGAACCCGAGACCTCAGCATTGCAGCCATACCGTAATACAACTACGCCACCGAGGCAGTCCTACACTTAAAATGAAAGTTATTAAAAAAGTTAGTTATAAATTGATAGGTCTAAAATATTTTTTTAATGGATCCATTCATCATCTAAGATTCATATTTATGCGTCTTTAATATCCATAAAGTTAGAACCCGGTAGATTTTGAGGCCCAGCAACCATACAAAAAGCGGACATCTCCTTTATTAGCTACATCTCTATGGGTCTACAAACTCAGAATGACGTTTATGGTTCAGGTTCATATTATGAGAATAATATTATATAATAGATTGTTCTTTAAATTAGAGTATTTTGCAGGCGACTTTTATACCTAACCATCGAACGCTTACCTTGCTTGTTTCATCAAACGTTTAATACAATTATGGATTTAAACAAAACTAAATTGCCCTGGAATATGTACCGTGTAGCTTATATCCCCTCTTCATTGGGCACATCATGGATAAAATCATCTTTAGCTAATTGGATTTCTACAATATAACGGTTTTGGGACTTGCAAAAAGTTTGTGCCTATCTAAAGATCCACAACGCATGACGTATTTTCTGGTATTGTGGATAAATATCTACTACCATATCTAAATTTGGACAACCATCAGGTCATTTACAACTTCAGCTTTAAAAATATGTTTAAAATATCTTCTATTCTTCTGTTATAAAATCGTATCGTAATCGTGTCGTTAACATTAAACATCATTAGTATTTGGCACAGAGAAAATGCATTTACGTTTGTACATTACGATATTCAACCATAACACGTTTGATTTATCGCCGGAGCGTCGCATTTGGGACCAAATCGAGGCGAAATGTGGGCGATAACAAGGTGTTCCATTTAGCTATGGTGCTTTGAACCGACGCCTTCGTTTTAATATCACACATGTGTGTAATTAATCCATGTTCATGTTTAATTCATCATCACCATCGTCAGCCACAGGAAGTCCACTGCTTTGCTATGGAGGGAAGTGGACGATTAATATTTCCAACTCCTCCCTATCTTTCTATTTGATTAATTTCGTTGCGGGATAAAAACAGACTAGTGTTCCCTGAGACTCGCTGAGCTTCACCGCTTGGTGTCATAAAATGCGTGCCATTATTGATCCTGGCTTACAGGAGTTGTAGTGGCGGGTGTGAGGTCGGGATAGTCTCTGCTGAACATAGGCCTCCCCTAAAAGATTTCGAGACGGACCTGTCAAAGGCGGTCTGCATCCAGCGTGTTCCTGCGACCTTTATCAAGTCGTCTGTCCACCTTTGATTTCGTATAAACAACTAATAATGCTCATAATTAGTGAAATGAATTCATGGTAGCTGCTGAAAATAACCGTTTTTTATTATTTATTTATTTATTTATTTAATTTATTTATTTAATTGGACAACCAACAAAACATACACTATATATATATATATCTATTCGTTACATTAAACAATAAGTAATTGTTGCAGTGTTGCTTTACTTATAGGCTGCCACCGCATGATCATAGCATCAACAACAAACTTCTGCACATATGTGCAATATATACTAAAAATAAAACTGAATATAAAACAAAATTTAGGTTGAAACAAACGCATTCTGTATTTTCTTTTTGAAGATAGGGAGCGAGTCGTTAAATATGTCAGTACTGTCAGATTTTTTTACAATTCGGTTATATAAACTGGAAAGTCGAGGAACAGGCGAATTTTTACCAAGGTTAGTTCTGCTGAATCGACAATGAAATATAGGACGTGGGTATCTAGGGATTTTAGAAGGTACATTGAGAGAGAATTTATTGAGAAGAGGTGGACAATCTATATTACCGTTAACTATTTTATGTAAACACATCAAGCCAAGTTGATCCCGTCTATCTTTCAAGGTCTGCATTTTAAAGTATTGAATTTTATCAGTGTAAGTTTTGACATGTCTCGGTGGTCTAAATCGGTAAGCTAAGTGTCTCAACAATTTTTTTTGTATTCTCTCAATTCTATCACAATGCACTTTATAAGTTGGAGACCATACCGCACTACAATATTCCAATCTGCTTCTTACATAACTATTATACAGCATCAAGGTCGTAGATTTATTCTTAAATTCTTTACAATTTCTTATAACATATCCTAGTGATTTATATGCATGGTCAATTATAGTGTCGACGTGATCAGCAACTTTCAACTTAGTATCTATTACAACACCAAGGTCGCGAACTCGGCATACTTCATTTAGGATTTCATCTGCAATGCTATAAATGGTACTGATTTTATTACGTTTTAACGTAAGTTTGATATGAGAACATTTCGTAGGATTGAGAAACATTTTGTTAGTTATACACCAATCATGCAGATTATGAAGATCGGATTGTAATAATACAGAGTCATCAATGCAATGGATTACACGAGAAATTTTGAGATCATCAGCAAATAAGTAGTAGTTAGAGTGGGAGAACACTTCCGGAATGTCATTAATGAATACATTAAAGAAAAGTGGCCCTAGATTTGATCCTTGCGGTACTCCAGAATGGGCTATAAAAGGGTTAGAGTCAGAGCCATCAATAACTACCCTAGAAGGTCTTTGGTACAAATATGATCCACACCATTCTAGAAGACACCCACCGATTCCCAATTTTGACAGTTTTTCTATTAATATTCTGTGATTTACCTTATCGAATGCTTTTGAAAAATCTGTGTATATTGCATCTACTTGAGCTCCTTTGTCAACCGACATAGCAACATCATCTACATAATTTAATAGATTTGTGGCAGTTGACCTCTTTGTCATAAAACCGTGCTGAGAATTAGATAAAAGATTGCGAACATGATTATAAATATGCGTGTGGACTAGAGATTCAAAAACTTTTGCAAATGTGGATAATATAGAGATGGGCCGATAGTTAGTAATTAAGTTTTTAATACCGTTTTTATGTATTGGGACGATTCTGGCCTCTTTCCATACATCAGGAAATATCCCTGAAGTTAATGAATGTCTAAAAATAATAAATAAAGGTATTGAGATCTGTTCAGCACAGTTTACCACAAAGACCGGCGGTATGTTATCTGGGCCAGCACTTTTTGTTACATCCAGATTTTTTAATTTATTTATTAAATTACTCATATCAATATTTATATCATGTAGTTCATGATTTGACGTTGTGGAAGGCTTATTAAAATTTATATTGCATGGTTCGTCCTTTTCAAAAACTGAAGAGAAATGTGTTGCGAACATATTAACAACTTCAGATGTATTATTCATAATACACGTAGTGCATTGAAATAAAAATATATTGCAGATTTTATCGCGGTTTTTTAAATGAAGGCTGCAAAGGCTTTAAAACTTCGGGAGAAAATATAAATTAAATACCGCGATAATATCCCTAAAATAGTTTTATTTCAATGTCGAACATTCGCGTAAATATAAAAAATCATTAGACATAGTACAATTTAACTATAGTTGAATCCGACGATAAACACTGAGTTTAGAAGTCAACGTATGTAAATCTAGTAATGCTGGCTGCTATAATTAGCTACTGATACTTGTTTTTCTATTGCTTCTATGGGCACAGCGTAGACGTCACCTTCAATCTGTGTATTATATTTTTCTTTACGTATTTATAACTTAATAATTGTGAACCTGAACAAAATTTCACTCCGAATGCCGCTCTGAAACACATTTTTTGTGTCGGACACTAGCAAATTTTAGTAACTAAAGTTCCAGTTAATTAATTTAGCAATTAGTTATATAGACACAAATTAGTTTTATACTTATTGATTGTAAAAATCTAAATTTTGATCAGATTTTGATATTGTGCAGTTTAAGACATTTTCATCCAAAAAAGGACCTTAACGCAAAGCAAAAGCCATTTATAAAATCGTAGTCGTATCGCAACATGTAAATACCCCATTATTTATGATGCAGTGGTGTACTGCACATGGCGTCACGGTGCGGTCGCCTCACTGTGATTAATAGTCGAATTACAAGCGACGACATCTCATAAAACACCCCCATTGCCCCCCGTGACCCCCCACTACCCCACCACAATCGGATTATTGTATGCAGTTAATTAGATTTTTAAGTATAACGTCTTGTTAACTTGATGAATAGTTTACTTTGCAGTTTTTGTTTAAACAAAAGTGTATTGTGCATTGTTAAGAGATGCGAAGATTAGTAATTTTATGAATACGGACTTTAATTATAATTTTACCCCTTGTAGACAATTGCAGGGGGTATGGAATCTACACCTTTTGGAATTATGCGGAGAAAAATAAATAAACAAAACTGGACAATATGACGTTTTCATAAGGTCTTATCATTGTTTATAAAATCTACCCCATTTATATTTTATTAGGGTATCTCGTAAATTAGAGACCGGCTAGGTAAATACCACTACGATGTACTTTCGGTCACAAGCGGCATTGTGCAAGCACTGTTGTGTTCCAGTAGACATTATAGATACTTAGTGTAATTACTGAGCATTATGAAACTCTCATCTAATGGCTAAGGGTGACTAATTCAAAAAATTTACTGTTACATCCATTAAGAAATAGTCGTTACGTTTACCATCAAGCGAGCATCTTGCTCGTCTCCACAGTCTTTTGTTATTGTGTTCTATTACTCATCTTTATGAGTTTTCTTTTAATTTGCCCAGGGTTCTGCTGTTTTATCATAAGTACATATTATATTATGTAACTATAGATAAAAGAGAGACAGTTTGAAAGAAGGCTCAATAACTTGGCACCAGCATAGCCCTATGAATACGAACAAACCAAGATGTGAATTTCCCGCGTAAAAGTCACGGCATACGTGTTGCTGGCGATGCGGTTTGGCGCGATGACAAATCGAGATATAAATCAGATGACGATGGCATTCGCACCTGCACTTTGGCCTACTTTGTCCCATTTTACCCCATCCCGTGCGATGTTACCCCACGCCGCGACCTATCCGGGTATTGTCCGGTAAATTCCAGTTTTAGTCGGAATCATGTTTAACGCTTTACTGGCGTTATTAATGGCTGTAATGGGCTAGTAATAGACGCGGTTAGATGCGTTTGACAATAGTATGGCAATGGATTTTCAAAGGGATTCGTGTGTACTTTATGTTATTCGTTCAGGTCAAACGCCTAGAAACATAGTAAATATTGTGTTCGTGAATTAGTGACTTTTATAACACGTAGAATAATTAATAAGTTAGTAAGTATAATAGTATAAATATATCGATTGTAAAAAATAATGTTAAATGACGGCATCTACGACTAAATCCTAAAAATTATTTATTGATGAGGTAATTTTTTTTATAATTATTTGCGAATTTCAATTTACAATAGCTAAATAATTTTTATGATTCAAACATTAGTTTGTATAAAAAAATGTCATTTGTATTATCTTTTAGCGGCGAAAGGTCGTCGCCGCTGTAGAGGAACAGATGGATGCGTTCCTCTATGGAAGGGGAAGATTTCCAATCAGGCAGATGTTGCGCCTGACCGGCCGCGGCCCCTCCGATGGTTCTTACTCGGAGGTGGTATATATACCGCGCTTCGCGCGAATATTGCTATCGCAATTTTGGATCGTTCAATGCCATCTGTTGTAGATTTTGGGCGTCATCTGCTAATCATCGATACCCGGTCATCTAGTTGACAATTTACTGAGGTAGTTCCCAGCCATGTTGATAGGTGGCGGTGTTGCTAATTATGCCGCCACAATCTATTATAATTTATTTAAGTTCCGTTGTGAGTGTGTGATTTCTTATTTTGATTATTTGCGTTTATTGAATGTATAAGCCAATTCGTCTCTTTCTATTACTTTTTAATAGTAGCTTATTTTCTAGAAATTGAATTGGATTTTATTTACATTATTATAACACTGACAGTTGTTGCTTCAATTATAGCTACTGTTAGGCATTGTTCAGTAACAATTCGACAACGTCTGCGCTTTTCCTTATGGATATCAATTGACTCCACCATTATCTCATAATACAAAAATTTATATTCCTCTGCAAATTTAAAAGTAAAGCATCCGTTCGCCATCAAGAGCAGACGGACAAATGAATATTTTAAATTCATTTTAACACAATTCGCTTAAAGGGCTAGTGTTGTCTTCACATCGATGTATAAATATATCGATAATTCATCTACTTTTTGTACTGTGGTATGTAGTACTTTTTATTTAAATTAAGTTCTGGGTGTGAATGTGCTGTTAATGGGCGGTCTGTTAAGATTACCATCAGACTTGCGCGTCTTTATTTAGTAGTATTAAAAGTAATACCTAAGGTAAACAATTATGAAAATAAAGAAGTGCACTTAAAATATTTAAGTATAAAAATGTTAGGGTAACTATTCTTTTTGTAAACCGCAAACGCGACATAAATGTCTTTATAATTGCTTATTATATTTCTTAGGTATCATTTGTTTGATTTAATATCTACGTCCTACAAACTATTCTGAGAATTTCTGACTACCTAACGATAAATTTGAAAACCCCCAACACTAACCGCTTTTAGTGCTCCCGAGGTGCGTGTAAGATATTAAATCATAAATATAGTGGAATGAATGTTACTCTATAAACAATGAACGTTATCTGATAAATATAGCCCATCGCAATCCACTCATATGTCGTATGAACTGATTAATTAAAAAAACATAAAATCTTTGGGCTATCTCTATTCCTTTGACTGACTGATCAGTAGCTGACTCTAATGTGGGGTCAGCGTAAAACTTTTTGAGCATGTCATACGGAGAATTTTGCTTAGATTTACCGGCTGCCTGCCTAACATACGTCTGACAGATCTGATCCAGGGTAAATTATTAGAAATATCTGAAATATCCAATCTGGGAATCAAAACCGATACTTTCTAAACACTGCCCATATAACGGCTAGAAGGACGTGATTAAAAATAAACAAAGACATATCTCGACCATCGACATGTACTCCACATAACTATTTGCTTATCGACGACATACGCCCAACTACGAAATGACATTGGGCTCCAGTTTTTGCGTTTTGATTTCATAACAGATTATTAATGAATGTTGGCTGATAGTCAGACGCTTTAAACGGACAAATGATGTATCGGCATTGCAGATTAATAGCAGTGTCGCGTAGTCCGCAATTTTTGCCCGATAACAGTCCTGGTATTTAACGTATGATTGTTCAATTGAGTATTATGTTTTTTGTTGTTCATTTGGGATATTTGGTAGGTTTTTACCCTATTTTTTATTAATTTCTGTTGAGTTGGGGTAGTTTGCTCAAATTACCCCATCACTATTCAAATGAGATGTATGCAGTTTTGGGTTATGATCATCTTGAGACCATAATATATACCTCATTTCTGAACCATAGCGAACATATTATCATGTAGTATACGAATCATAAATGGTATTTGGATATCATGGATTTAAAATTAATATTTTGTGTTAATTAGAGTACTACTACTTCAATTATATATAACCCATAAATGTTTCATTAGAAACATCTTTCATCTTATTTTTTGTGGATCATAGTCTACCACGGTGGTCAGAAACCCCTAAATTGTTAGTACCCCACATTACTTTTACAAATTAGTGCATCCTACTAATATTATAAATGCGAAAGTTTGTAAGTATGGATGTATGGATGTATGGATGTCTGGATGTATGGATGTATAGATGTATAGATGTTTGTTACTCTTTCACGCAAAAACTATGGAACGGATTTCGATGAAATTTGGCACACGGGTAGATTATGTCCTGGATTAACACATAGGCTACTTTTTATCCCGGGAAAATATAAGGCGGAACTTTTTTCCCGGGAAAACTCATTCACGCGGGCAGAGCCGCGGGCAAAAACTAGTATCAAATACTTTTGAAAACTACAAGTTCCTCTTTGCATGCACAACCTTATAATGTTGGTTTACACTAATTACTTTCAAGTTACAAATTAACGAAATATTTAATTTGTATTAATTATTACATTATTTAGTAATTTTTCGATTAGCGAGTATCATGAAGTGAATTTAGTGATTTTCCAAAGACATATTTTTATAAATACTCTACGATAAATAATGACTAGGTTTTAAATCTCATTAATTATATATTTACCGTTGTTAAAACACACATCTACAAATAAGTTATTCAAGCATTAAAGCTCTGAAAATTATACTTAAAGAGCAAAACAATAGAAAAGGAAAAAATCTAAAATGTGTTAAACCTTTCTTTGTTACGTTTGGCGCTGAATCAACTTTTCAAAAAATCATAATTGAAAGCACGATAAAGCTTTAAACAGAGCCCGCGGGTAAAACGAGTTCATTATGATTATACAATAAACTCTCTAAATTAATTAATGTGTTATGGATGTTTTAAAGCATATTATTTTTAAAAAGAATGTTGAGGATTTAACTTCCTGATTAAAGAAGGGACAAAAGCCAGGCAAGTTCGGTCTTTAAATGAATAATTATACGGCACTCGTCACCCTTAGGTGATATTTAGTTTTTTTTTTATTGCATTGAATGACGAGACGAGCATGCCGTTCACCTGATGGTAAGCGATACGACCACCCATAAACAGTAGCAACACCATCCAGCACCTTGACTTACAAAGTACTGTGTGGCATTCCACTGCGCTCGTCATCCTGAGACATAAGATGTTAAGTCTCATTATGTCCAGTAGTTATACTGGCTACAATGTCCTTCAAACCGAAACACAACAGTGCATGCACAATGTTGCTTGGTGGTAGAAATAGACATTGCGGTGGTACCCACCCAGACGGTCTCTTACATAATGATAGTCTCATTATAATATCGACGTTTGTAATGATAAATTACTTGAGCGACGTTTTTTTGCAATATTAATTCATATAACATATTATTTAGAATTAATGTATTTTTCTCTCTATTATCATTATTGTTACTCTGACTACAATATCCTTAAAACCAGAAAACTACAGTGGTTACATTCCTGCTTAGCGGCAGAAATGTCAACAAAATTAATTGTCATCATCATCATTAAGGTCAGGCAAAGGGCTTCCTCAGTAACTCTCCATTTCAAAGTCAAAATTAATTATACCCAATCAAACTTTTATACGCATAAATCAATGAATGTCTCGTAAAATCTCGTGTTTATAATAAAATTTGTTTCAAACACCATCTCGAAGTAAGTCAAATCCACCATCATCTAAATCATAGTAGTCCAACCGCCAAATCTGCGTCGAGCTTAATAGTGAAATATCCTCAAAGTGAACACATTTCAGTGTCGACAAATATTGGATTTAAAGCCAGCGGTGATTGACAACGTCGACGTGGCTCAGCGCAGCACTGCACGCTGACGTTTTACTGGTTAACGAATCAAAAGCGTTGTCGCAGTTTGCCGACGGCCCGTATTTGACTGCTCTCGACGAAGAGGAGGGTTATGAAAATAATACTTATCCTATTGGGGAATTAAGTGTGGTTTTGTATTTTAATACTATACTTTTATTTATTCGGAAGAAAGTGCACATCAACACTTTAATTCTGGAAAATAACCTTATTGCAAAGTATTGTACTTCTGGGACGTTAGATGTAAAATTTTAATAAATTAAGATTTTACATCTAACGTCCTTCTTCTTTTTATAAAGAAACATAATATTTGTGCATTTCAATTTGGCCACGGAATTAAAACAGAGACAACGTCAGATGATGACATGAGACCTACTAAATATTTAAATCCAGAACTTCATATGTGGTCAACATTTCCACAAATGAATACAAAAATGACATACACGGAAGCGTACATCAAAGTGCAAACAGAACTTAAATGAATCAGGGATCAAAAGCCAGAACACAAACATTTCCACGGGAATGACGTGTTGCCGCTGCTGTCAGAACGCAGGTGCGCCGCGGTCGCATCAGATTAATGTATTTAACCCCTTATGTGGATTTCAGATCATTTGGACGTGATGTAGAGGTGGGAGAGGAATGAGGATCTAAGCTTAGATCCAACTTCTCCTGGATTTCGAATCTGAACTCTTGCCGATGTATTTCAGTCAATAAGCACAGAAATTTCTGAGATGGATTTTATCTCATGTCGCAATTGGCGACCTTTCATATTTTCGTGTTTCAGGTGGGATTTGGTTTAGTTTCTACGACCAACCACCTTTGGTTGAGCCTCTGAGCTAATCATGCTAGAATAATCACACAAGGAATTCAACAACCTGGTAATCAAACTCTAGACTGGTCTGGTTACAATCCATATGCTTTGCTATTAGATCATCACCTACATAACATACTATATTAAAGGTGACCTGTACATATTCTTAAATCTTAACAATGCCAGCCATATACTACACGACTGCTAAAACACCCCCTATTAGTGAGAATGCGAAACTTAGCAATAAACAACAGACTTTGCAGTGAAATTCACCACTGACGGCGCGGCGGACAGCCTCACTTGTCATACAGTGACAGCACTTGTCACCGTGGTCGGTGCACTCACCTGGACCGCTGTTTGCTAGTTTCAGTGGCTAGCGTGGGATTAAGAAATTGTGTTATGATTTGTTTTTGGATAGTTAATTGGTTACTTCTAAATTTTCGGTGGGAAAAGCTCCCAACAAACTTCTCATAATTTATTTATTGTAGACATTTTTATTAAAACTCCATTTCTCGCACTATACATGATACTTTCCTGGAGTTAAAAGTTTACTACGATTTTTTGAAATTGAAATAATTTATACAACCTCATGACTATATTAAATCTAAGTATCACCTCAATACCTGTTATTCTTGCTAACAAAAATCCAACCATACAAAAACTCAAACTTATTGGCCAACATTCACATAACATTAACATCCAGTAGGATTGCCGCTAATCAAAAATCACCCTAATTTTTATTTTTTTTATAGCATTAAATGACGAGACGAGCATGCCGTTCGCCTGATGGTAAGCGATACGACCACCCATAAACAGTAGCAACACCATCGAGCACCTTGACTTACAAAGTACTGTGTGGCATTCCACTGCGCTCGTCATCCTGAGACATAAGATGTTAAGTCTCATTATGTCCAGTAGTTATACTGGCTACAATGTCCTTCAAACCGAAACACAACAGTGCAATACTAATACTTAATGATTAAATTATTTTGAATCAAGCTATAACAAATGGTGATGATAATCTAAGGCACACACACACACACACACTCACGCTTTTTATCCCCGAGGGAGTAGGCAGAGTCGCAGCTAGTGCACCCACTTTTCGCCTTGCGTATTCGGTCGCATGATGTGATAGGGGGCGAGCCTATCGCCATATCGTGCACAAATTCCAGACTCCGGGATGGTACTGAATTTAAAACCTAATATTACTTTGTCCGACCCGAGAATCGAACCCAAGACCTCGGCATTGCAGTCATACCGTTATACAACTACGCCACCGAGGCAGTCCATAACCTAAGGCATAACAGCATAAACCGCAAACACTCCCGATATAGTAATAAATTTATTTAATTCTTTATTTTTACACATTGTACAAATGTAAAGTAGGTACAGGCGGACTTAATGCCTAAGGGCATTTTCTCCCAGTCATTTTGGGCATTCTTTTTTTGTTGGTGGTGCAGAGAGACGCAGGCAGGTATATATTATAAATAATAATAATAAATAAATAATAAATGGCCATCGTAAACTGCTACTAGCCACGGACAAATGAGCCGCAGCGTTGACAACCCGCCCCTGGTCAATTAACGATGAACATATTAAAATTAAAGCATCTGTTTGAAATATTAATTAGTGATAGAGTTCTTTAATTAATTTTATATCGACGTTTCGAAGACTTCGCAGCCGTCATGGTCACATTCTGCGTAGATCGGCCCGTCAATGATAAATAATTTTAAAATCTTTCTTTGTTAAATGTAGGTAGATATTGTAAAATTTATTTTTCGGACAACCAATACCTCAGTCCGCCCCGTGACCATAAAGGCTGCAAAGTCTTCGAAACGTGGGGAGAAAATATAAATTAAAAGTAATTTAAAAATGTATTGCGTAAACATAAGAATTCATTTGTGATAGAGTCATATTTTGCCAACCCGCACAAGGCCAGCGTGGTGGACTAAGGCCTAAACCCTCTCAGTAGAGAAGGTCCGTGCTCAGCAGTAAGCAGTATATAATACAGGGCTGGTTTTATAAATAACTTAAATTGTATGAAATTTCATGCACAGGTAAACCAACTCCTAGGGCCGTTTTAAGAGATGAAACTCAATATCGCTCTGAAGTGCGATATCACCTGAGACGCTGTCAGATTAAGGTCAGCATTTTAAGATAGTCGCTATTAAATAAACCCATATTAAAATCAGCTCAAATGTCATCTTAGATTATAATATGTGACGGATTTTGACAGCAGTTTTGTTTATGTAACAGCACTCACTCAGCTGAGAACAAGCTCTTAAATGACAGCTAAGCTTGGTTAATTAAAAAGTTCAATACATTAAATGTCTACTTGGGATTTTACTTAAATTTGAGATTGAATTATTAATACCGCCCCTAGATTATAATTTAATGACTATTTTTTCCTGAAAATTTCCCTACGGGACTTTAAATTCGAAAAAAAATCACACGAGCGTAACCACTCGCAAAAACTAGTATACATGTAAAGCCCATTACACACCCGAGGACCTAGTTAATTGAAATTAGACACTTTAACGCCTGTAATTAAAGATCTTAATTACCCAGCTGTAATTCAGTTTGTGATTTTGTTACAATGGTTGGATGGGGACTATAATTTTCGCCGGTCGTTTTAAAACGATTTAACTCGATGCCTCGGTGTAATTAGATTATCAGAGGTTTACGAGATTCATGGAGATAGTAATCTTTTATTGATGAAAATTACACCAGAATTGATGTTAGGTACCGTGTGATTTAGACCGGCAGACGATCTTGTAGATCATTTGATATTAAATGTTCGATTATAATAATATCAAACGAATATCTTATTTATTATTAATACATATTATAAATGCGAAAGTTTACAAAATGATTGGATGTTTTGTATGTTTGGTAGAAGTAAACAAATTCATCACGGCCAATAAAATCTTTAAACAAAAAAAATTGCACGTTTTTTTAGACAAATTTTATACAAGAACTGTGTAAAATAATTTATTGAAGCAAAAAAGATGGTATGTGCATCCATTTTTACAGCGGGGCCTAAAACCAGTGGCGTTTAACATTAATTACCGCAGTGCAATGCACATTTTGTAGTATTACACTCGGAGACATTGTCGTGTGGAGTGTCGAGCGAAATGGCGAGCTATTGTTTAGGGATAAAGGGTGGTTTTCAGGTGATTTTGTGAATGATATGTTTATTTATTATAATTTATATTGAAAATCCTTAAATATTATAAAGATTTTTTTACCTAGCACGGAAAAGTGGCGTGAACCTATTGATAAAACAGTGTAATAAAAATAATCCACTCCAAATTGGCGTCCCTTGACGGTCACTCTTCAATGCCCATGCTTAATTCAGAACGACTCGCGACCACACTCAGTTGAATTTTTCGCCATGAACATTCGATAATCCATAGCCACGCGGCACAAAATACATCTAGTACCATTGTCGAAGGGTACATATTTCGATTCCTGCTAGCTAATGGTCCCTTCATACTAATTAAATGAAAAAGTGCAGACTTTTTTTATTTTTTTATTTCTATATATTTATAAATATTGACAATTAAAATTTAATCGCCAAACTGTACACACAGTTTGTTGGCGAAAGTAGGCGCTCTTATAATTAATTACTTAACCAACTACTGATATTTACTTACATAAGTAAATATCATCACCACTGGCAAACAATAGTTTGTAATTATATTTATACTAGGGAACAAAAAAGAATGCTACGTTAATAAGCAGTTCCTTAATCTCTTTTTTAGGATTCTATTGTTTAGGTCTTTACTGTCATTTCTTAGAAAATTTAATTTGTTAAATATTACCGGAGTCAAATTATTTCTTGTTCTTTGTCTTTTTTACTTTGTCCACATCACAATCTTTAAACACATCCGCCATCCTTCCGCGCCGTGTGTCCGCACATAAACCGTTGCCAATGCCGCGCTGGCGGGTGCACTCCGTTGGATTTATAGCGCGCATTTACTTCACATACTTTGCACGTAGTCCTCTTAACGTGCCACTATATTACATGTATCTGGACAATTATGCGTATTGTTACTGTAATCGAGATTTGTTGTTTGTAATCACTTCCGTGCATATATTACACCTAATATTTACTAGGTAGGTCATTCGAATATTCAGCTGTATAGGTACAAAGTACAAGGATGATTTCTCGGAAACTAGCTGCAAGGTTACAAATAAATTATTACACTAATTTGGTCTTTATACAAATTAAGAAGCATTGATAATTTTCCACAAATAAGTAATTTGTAATATAAATTATATTATGGTTGGTTGAGATAATGCAAATCAACGGCTAGTTTTTTTAGTAACTTTAAAAGTCAAAGTCATTGTTACTTTTGCCTAAACTGCGAACTTGTTTTTTTTTCAGCCTCAATAGTCAGTATAGTAACATGGCATTATGAGACTTAACATTTAATACCTCGAGACAAGCAAGCACGCCTGGTGGTGCCTAACGGCAGAAAAAGACGTTCTGGTGATGCCTACCCACAAAAACTGGCAGAATGTAAACTAAAACCTAATATAATAACATTCAAGAAATAACATGCTGCGATATTAAACAGCAGACTTAGGGCCTGTTTAAATATTTGAGTAATCGCTAATAGTCGAATATAATAATATAAGGCAACCAAATACAAAAGTAAATCTACCAAAAAAAAATGGTACATAAAAGTATGCATTCAGCATTAACCGTCTTATACGTTAACTGGCAGATAACATTTACATGAACATTGTGAAACAGCGCCTTAGAATAACTTCACAAAAAATATTTCTAAGAGTCGATTTCATCGCTGGCTGAAAAATGCTACTCATCACATAAATTTATAGGCCGACGAAATACAAAAGTCACAGTCATCTATGTTCCCAAATAAATGGTAATGGTGAGTACCATCTACATTAGCTGTTTAATACGATAACTGTTGAATAAAATTTACTTGAAACCTATAAAACTGGCCTTAGAGTAATGACGAAAAAACTGCAGTCTAAACTAAAAGATCTGTCAAAGCGTATGGAGCATTCCAGCTAGTACCGAGCTGTTCACAGAAAACTGACATGAAGTGGCTTTGGTGTTTCGGTCAAAGGGATTACCAAAGGCCCAACAATTAATCTTGCCATGGTAGTACCCGTTCTTTCCTCAAAGGTTAGGATGCCCAATTACTTATAGTTTGAGTGGTGGTTTGATTCTCGCCTACCATCAGGTGACATTTAGGACCAGTTTCATCGGTTTCAGATAAAGTTCTAGACAACACATAACGTTATCTAAAGGTGCTCTCAGACTGCAGTTATATAACATTACAAAACATTGTGTAGTACGATAATATTTTATAACAGTGTGTAATATATTGCTACAATATGTTAAGAATGTTATATTCAACTCGTTGTATAATGTCGTATAACATTGTTTGCATAACATTTTATTAAATTGTATAACATCACTAAAAATAACTACCTATATTATAACTTTTGTTACAATTTTATAAAACATATTATACAACAAATGTTACGCAACATACTCTAACGATATATAACTGCTGTGTGGGAGCACCTTAACAAATAAATCTGACACAATATTAGTTACTTTTTCAGCACAGATATACATAATTCGAGACATGAGAAACGAAAAGTTTTAGTTTATATGGCGGATGAGTTTCACATCGGCTATGAAAAACTTAATTAGCATGTACTGGCAAGCGCAGCGTGGGACGTCCACCTACAAGGTGGACAGACGACCTTATAAAGGTCACAGGAACACGATGGATGCAGGCCGCTTCTAACAGGTTGCTTTGGAAATCTTTGGGGGATGCCTATGTTCAGCAGTGGACTTCCAAAGGCTGAAGAAGAAGTCGGCCCTCACTCTCCTTATTTAATTTACTTTATTGGAAACACTCTAGAGTCTAGAACCTACTTCACTTACGTCAGGCGCAGTGAAGTCACTATGCCGCTTATAGAAAAAAAAAGTTGTTTAAGAGCAGAGAAGATCACTTAATGCTTGAATACCTAAGACTGCCTCGCTGGCGTAGTTGTATTACGGTACGACTGCAATGTTGAGGCCTCTGGTTCAATCCCCAGGTCTGGCAAAATTATATTGGGTTTGTTTAATTAGTATCAGCCTGGGGTCTGGAATTTGTGCCCGATATGGCCATAGGCTCGAACCCTATCACATCATGGGACGGAGCGGCGTAAAGTCGGTGCACTAGTTGCGCCTCTGCATACCCCTTCGAGGATAAAAGGCGTGAGTGTGTATGTGTGTGAGATCACTTAATATCAAATGACCTACTTTGTGATTTGCTGGCCTATGCTTAAAAAATACTGTCACCTTAACTGCTTTGTAGTATAATCATTTCAAGCAAGTTTAATCTTAATTTTCCAACACAATTTCATTTTAAATCTATTCAAATCACCGTAGTATTGCTGAAACAGGTCGCAGATTTGTAAAGCAAACGAAATCCTTTGTTACCCATGTATACAATTTATTTTATCTGCAAACAAGATGTCGATTGGATCGTACTAGGTCGGATTGGATGAGGTCAAGGTCAAATAGGGCTGTAGGCATCCGAGTTCTTGTTTACCTTTGGGATGAAATACGTTTGTATGTTAATACTTAGTAAAAACAGTAAGTATTGGTCTTAAACAAGAATGATTTTGTTTCGTATTAGCTGCTAGGTGTTTTTCGCGCTCGTGGGAATATCCATCCTCGGAGCAAAATTATAAATAGATTTTGCGGTGATACCTATCCAGACGGCCCCTCGCATAAGAGAGACCTACTACTAGTAAAGGAAAAAACATTTCTAGTATAAGTAAGATTATAACCCATACTGTACCCTTAACACGAATTTACGCGCTATCGTATAGTTAATGGTATCGACTAAGTACATTTTGTATGGAAATTTGAACAGCAACTCGGTGAGCGTACTTGGAACTAAAATACGATACCGTGAAAATGCGCGCGTGTAATCTTCGAATAAATCGAGTAACCATACGGTTGTATGGTCATAAAAATATCAGCATGTGTCTCTTTTTTAGCATGGTATCGTCTAACGAATACTAAATACGTTACCTTACTCAATACGAATACTATAAAATAATGCGTAAATTGGTGCTAAGGGTACTGAACAAGAGTGATCACGTCGCAGGCTTCCTGCGGTCGTTCACGCGCCGTGCTCGCCTCGCCGACGTGACAGCGTTACGTGCTCGTCACGTGATAACCCTAACGACTACGTTTTATGTCTCGCGACAATGTTGACTTGCGGCCGTGGATTAGTGTTGTGAGGATTTTTATTGTTGTTTTTATTGTTTAAGATGGAATTGTGACTGGTCTTGTATCTTTCATGGTCTGGTTCCGCTTAATAAAAACTGAATAGTCTATAGTTCGATTCTGGGGTCAGATAAAAGTGGATGACCGGTGGGTATTTTCAATTTCAAAACTGCCTCGGTGGCGTAGTTGTATTGCGTGCGAGGTACGGCTATCGTGCTGAAGTCTCGGATTGTAATCCCTGGTCAGGCAACGATATTTGGTTTTTCAATTCAGTATCAGCCTGGAGTCTGGAAATGTAGTAATATTTAATGGCAATACGCCCTTCCTTATTCTATGGGACCTCTAATATAACTGGCGAAATTTACGTGCGTCACCCAGGTCATAAGGGAAAAGGTGGTGATGCTACGTTTTTTTTGCAGTTAAATGACGAGAATAGCATTCCGCTCGCCTGGTGGTAAGTGATATGACCGCCCATAAACAGCAACACCATACAGACCTTTGAATAACAAATACATGGCATTGCCACTGCCCTCGTTATCTTCAGACATAAAATGTTAAGTCTCATAATGCCCAGCAATTACACAATTGTCTAATTTGACAAAGCACCATATATCTGAATTGATAGAACTACCTCGATTGACTGCCTTGGCGATAGGCTCACCCCCTACATCACGGCGGAATACGCACGGCAAAAAGTGGGTTCACTAGTTGCGCCTCTGCCTACCCTTTCAGGGATAAAAAGCTTGAGTGTGTGTGTGATACAACTATTCATATTCAGAAATTATAATTATTGTATGAACCTTTTATGCCATAAATCCTGTTAATGTACCTTCCTGGGATAATGATAAATCTATCAATTTATCTTGCGCTAGTAAAAGTTACGCGTCATTAGGTTATTGTTCGGGAACAGATAAATGATTTATTATAATGTGAGAAATAATTAAACCATAAACCGCATCCCAATGTGTCCTTTGAAAATTTATTGGATCAGTTTTGGGTTCATATTTTATGGGAATATTTAACTCTATAGTTCAACAAGGTTGGTTTGCAGCTTCTACGAGTATAAAATTGACTTTTAATGTTTTTGATCTCCTTGTCGTGCAAAATATCTAACAAATCTCACTGGTGGTAGGTCTCTCATTATGTAAGAGGCCGTCTGGGTGGGTACCACCGTAATGTCTATTTCTACCGCCAAGCATCAGTGTGCATGCACTGTTGTGTTTCGGTTTGAAGGGCATTGTAGCCAGTATAACTACTGGACATAATGAGACTTAACATCTTATGTCTCAGGATGACGAGCGCAGTGGAATGCCACACAGTACTTTGTAAGTCAAGGTGCTGGATGGTGTTGCTACTGTTTATGGGTGGTCGTATCGCTTACCATCAGGCGAACGGCATGCTCGTCTCGTCATTCAAAGCAATAAAACAAAAACTATTCAGCGATTTAAATTTTTTTAGCTCTCGTAAAGCATAATGTCTCCAAATTCATTCAATTCTAATAGTATACGTATGATACATTGACGACGTAAAATGCCATAGTCAGCACATTCTTATAAAATGACTTGTCTATACTTTCATAAAATCTCCTCCCCAATCAATCACAATTAATATTCTAAATATGAATATAACATTTTATTAATCCAATATTTTCCAAAAAACATCCCCAGTTCGTCCCAACTGTTTTTGCAACGACCAGAATTAAAACACTTTAAAATCCAGTGGAAAACATAATGAGCGCTATTTGTCATTATTTAATTCGCAACTTTCCCGCCAGATGGCGCGATTAAATACACTCCGAAATAGAAAACGGGCGCGCGGCGTCATAAAATAGTCTGCTAATTAAAATAAATGCAATATATGACATTTATCTGCATTGTGGGTGATGTTGCACTTTTGAATTTTGCCTACGATTATAATAATGAGGGTTTAGCGTTGATTTAATTAATATTGTAGGCTACGGAAAATTTTGCCTTCATTTAGGTGGGCAAATTATTGCTAGCAAAGATTGTTCGCAATTATTGCTCAATCATGCATAATCATCATACCAGCCCTGTATTATATACTGCCCACTGCTGAGCACGGGCCTCCTCTACTACTGAGAGGGTTTTAGGCCTTAGTCCACTACGCTGGCCTAGTGCGGGTTGGCGGACTTCACATACCTTCGAAATTCAGAGAACTTCTCAGGTATGCAGGTTTCCTTACGATGTTTTCCTTCACCGTTAAAGCGAGCGATAATTCACAAAGAATACACACATAACTTTTTAGAAAAGTCAGAGGTGTGTGCCCTTGAGTTTTGAACCTGCGGACATTCGTCTTGGCAGTCCGTTCCACTCCCAACTAGGCTATCGCCGCTTCGCTTCGCATGCATAATCGTCAGGAGATTATTGGATCGTAATCAGTTCCAAGCGATTAAGTCATACAAGAATCGCTCGAGACCTTTTCTCGCCCACAACGCCCGTTTGGATGATGTAATTTTTTTCTCGAACGTGGGACTAACGTATTTTTTTAAATATTTGTGATAGACTCATATAAAATTATTGTTAAGGCTAGGTAAGTATTGCATATCAACGCGGGAGAGAACTGCCTCGTCGTTGCCCATGTACAGTCAATCACATAAGTAACTGAACAAATTCAAAATTTCAAATCGCATTTAAACTTTTGCGTCAGTATCAACAATTGTTTTTTCTTCACTAAAATAAACTTCACAGGGTTAACTTTATTTTAGATAAAGAAAAAAGAATATTTCGACTGGAGTGAACGTGCAGAAGCGTTTTGAAGTTTTTAATTTGTTCAGCTATTTTTGTGGCTGACTGTACAGACGGGGCAGCTTTTTGATGTCCTTTTAATAATCGCACGTGCACTGTAAGAAAATTGCATCATCTAAATGAGGCTTTACTGTTGAAAGCAGAGTGATATTAGATTTAATATGTCACTTACTCATTCACTCCTTTTATTCTCGAAGTGCATCGTCAGCCCGTTGCAGTCCACTGCTGGACATAGGTCTCTTCGAAGGTACGCCACAGAGCCCGGTCTCCTACTTTATGCATCCAGTTTGTGTATTCCGTCCCATGATGGGGGTAAGCCTATCGCCATATCTGGCACAAATTCTAGACGGGCTTATACTGAGCAGCAATACCCTTTTATCTTTTTACTCGACGGGATCGAGCCCAAGGCGAAACCACCACGCTATCAAGCCATAATATAAAAAGGCCCTAATACCAAAATCTCTCCCCGCTCCGCTCATGACCAAGTGTTAGCATTAGTTTGAGCGCGGCTGCTTTGTTCCGGCTGAATACCGACCAACGGAAGCGCCACTAATTGCGAGTTGAAATCTTAAACAGTCGTGTTATTATAATGCATTGTGGCTAAATACTTAAAATATTTTTAATGAGTCGCCCTATTGCTTCACTGTACGCTCTACATCATGAAGAATTTTGGGTTAAATATTACTTAAAATAAAAATTACTTTCATCAGCATTTGAAATATATAATGTTTGTCTATCTATACAGAAATATGTGTATTTTCCCTATGGACCCCAAAACGGCTGCAGCGATTTGAAATTTTTAGGCAATCTTCGAAGTAACGAAGCAGGGATCCTGTGAAGATTCGTAGCGATCGGATTAACATTTTTTAGGCAATTTTGTGTAATCATCGGCATCTGGCTAGTGGCTATTGATAATTAATTAGTGCTATCCGTGCGAAGTCGGGGCGCGTTGTTGTTATATAAAAATATGAAATTCTTTCACAATACGAATTATAATATTTTGTGATAAAAAATGTGAAGTACGTAGTTTGATTCATAAATTTCGATTCGATTCTTACATTTTTAGGTTAAAAAAAAACACATATGAGTCGAGTGGAATAGAATTTGGTATTAATATCAGGTATAATAAGCTTAGGGATGTGTAAACTGGTTATGCCTCTGCCTACCTTTTCGGAGTTGATTGATTAATAATAAAGTCTAACTAACATCCGATATTTGCAGGAAATGTAACAGTGCACCAGAGACCATACAACACATAACAGGCGCTTGTAAGGCAATAGTACAGACTGACTATAAACATAGACACGATCAAATTTGTAATATTATACATCAAAAACTAGCCACTAAATACAAACTAATAGCGAACGAACCTCTACAACCTTATTATAAGTATATAGCTGAAACTGTATTAGAAAATAACATCCATAAACTTTACTATGACAGAACAATCTTAACAGACAAAACAGTACACTACAATAGACCAGACATAACCCTAGTAGACAAAACAAACAAAACAGGCATGTTAATAGACGTAGGTATACCAAACACTCATAACGTCCAGAATACTATTACTGAAAAGTTATCCAAATACATCGATCTGAAAGACGAAATAGCTCGGATGTGGAAACTACAAAAAGTCTCAATAGTGCCCAGTATACTGTCTACTACCGGAGTTATACCCAAACATCTACATGAATCCATAAAAATGCTAGGCTGCGGTGTACTGCCGCCGCAGGTAGAAAGTTAGTTATAGAGAAGAGAAGAGAAGAGAAACTCAGGGTTTTAGGTTCGTGGTACGAGCTTTATTTTGCACCTCCGCGTTACACTCGGTACGGTTTGCTGGTGGTATGCAAACGAGTCACTGGCCTGCGGAGACTCCGATTCAGGCGAACGGCACGACGCTGATGCACGTGGCTAGCTCCGGCGACAGCTCGCCGGGCAGATGGTAGCACGTGGTCTGCGCAGCGGTGGTGAGATGGTCGGGGTTAGCACACCCGACTGCGATGGTAGTGGTGAGCACGTGGTCGGGGCCAGCACCCGCGACGATGGTGCACACGTGGCCGGGGTCAGCACCCGCGACGACGATGGTGGTGTGCACGTGGCGGAGTCAGCACTCCGCACCGTGGAGAAGGCGGTCAGCACGGAGTCAGCACTACGTGCGTGGAGCACGGCGGTCAGGACGCCGTACCGAAAAACCGGCGGTCAACGCCGCACCGGAGAAAAAAACCTGGAATCAGAATCCCAGCGGGTCGGAATGCAAGCTAGGCTTACACTCCGCGCCAGCGACTCGTGATAGCTCACGAGTCCAGGTGCACAGAATACCTGGAAGCGGTTAGTAGAAGTTGGCACACTCACCCCAGCGGGAACAACGATGTACGTGGCAACACGCAGTTAGTTAGTAGTGTTGCTACGGCGAAGAAGATTATAATTTCTTATAATCTTCTTCGCGCAAGGGCGCTCGTGACATTGCACGCTTATTTATACGAGCGCCGTTCAGACGTACGTCAAAACTAGTGACAGTTTAACCAGCCAATACGAAACATTAACGGTTTCGATTGGTAGTTAAACTGACACAAACGATAACCCGATTAAAATGAAACCAGATTTATTATATAATAATTATTAAATAAAATCCCTGTTTAAAACTGTAAAAAAAACGTTATCCATACATACATACACACTCACGCCCTTATCCCATAGGGGTAGGCAGAGACTATTGAGCGCCACATGCTACGATCCGAAAAACATCCGAAAAACGAAAAAACGTTATCCTCCTAGCCAATCTCAACGGAGATCAGCCAGGTACGCAGCAGATATTATAGTGCACAAGTGTGTGCGCTATACACAGGTGCACTCGCTATTCCTTCACTCTCATAGTTTGGTGAGACGGCAATCCGACATAACCGGAGGGAGATCAGGCGCAGGACCAACAGCTTTACGTGCTTTCCGAGGAACGGAGGTATCACACCGCCAACTACCTGACTCCAAGCTGCGACTGAGTAAGTTTTAAGATGGAAAAACCCAGTCACAATGTATTTTTTGGCTCGACCCGGGATTCGAACCCAGGACTACAGCGCGCAAATCGTACTCGTAACGCGTACGCAATATAACTACGCCACCGAGGAAGTGTAACAGTAAAACTATATCTGAACATAAAACCTAGATATTTGCATAATTGGTATTTTAATAATTGCATTGAATGACGAGACGAGCATGCCGTTCGACTGATGGTAAGCGACACGACCACCCATGAACAGTAGCGACACCATCCATTGAGTTACAAAGTACTGTTTGGCATTCCACTGCGCTCGTCATCCTGAGACATAAGATGTTAAGTCTCAAACCGAAACACAACAGTACATGCACACTGCTGCTTGGCGGTAGAAATAGACATTGCGGTGGTTCCCACCTAGACGGAATCTCACATATGAGAGACCTACCACCAATAAACTGGTCTATCTGTTAACAGTCCGTAGTAGCTCCATCTAGTATTAATATCAGACAACTAAACCCAGAGTGTTGACCTCATTCGTTTAACATTATGGACAATAATATTATAAGTAAATGTAATTGTATATTATTATGAGCAATTTTAAGAATTTTAGTTAATGATTTCTGGGTGTAGGTGCGTACTTATAGCGCGCCGCGCCACCTTTGTGTTTTTTTTTTGTTTATATGATATTGTAATCTGTGGAAACTGTTGTGGATAATGTGTTGTTTAATTGTTTTTAATTTATAAGAGTTATGTTTTTTCTGTAGTTTTCCAAATAAAGTAAAAATAAAAATAAAAACTAATTTTAAGCTGCGGTTTCACCTGCATTTGACTTGCTTATTTTCCATCGATGAATCTTATAAATGTTTGTATTTTAGTCACAAATTAATTTGTGGTTAGAAAACATTTAACAGTGTTAAGGTAAAACTGGCGTTTATTGATAAAGAAGTTTTGTGAGTGAAGTCAATTCGGAACGTAACAAATTCTAAATTTAAATGTGGTTTAAGGGCCTTATTCACGGTCCATCTTGACATACAGCATGCTGTACGTCACGGCACTGGACGTAGCATACGCACTATCGTGCGTGCTAGACAGTGCTGCCAGGTATACAGTTGTATCTGTATTAATCTTTACTCTCTGCTCACTAGTATTTATACAGATTTTTAACACATGATACAGATATGAAATGAATGCAGATATTTACAATTCGTGAATAATTTCTACAGATATAGACATCTAAAAATACATATTTTTCGGTTACGGATTAAAATATTATTTATTGTCACTCGGCACGATGCCCGGAGTGGTGGGGTTACTCGTTGGATATATATTGTACTAGCTGCCCGCCCTGGCTTCGCGAAGGTAACAAAGCATAATATTTTATGCCTACATTTATTTTTCTGTCATACAAAATATTTATGAACTATACACATAGACCTTCCTCTTGAATCACTCCGTCCGTTGGTGAAAAACGTATGAAAATCCATTTGGTAGTTTTTGAGTTTTTCGCGTTCACACTAACAGATGCGATGGGGGGACTTTATTTTATAATATTTACTGATGTAAGGACATACCCTTAAAAATAAAAAGATAAAAAGTAGCCTACATCCTTCCCTGGGTCTCAAACTATCTCCATACTATTCTCTCGCAGTTCCACCCGCAAGAATATATTCTGCGGAATAAAAGTCCCGGTTTATATTATTCCGAGATAAAAAGTAGTCTGTGTCCTCCCCTGGATCTCAAACTATGTTCATTCTGAGTTTCTCGCAGTTCCACTGCAAAGTAACGATTTTCCGGTATAAAAGTCCTGGTTTATATTTTCCGGGATAAGCAGTAGCCTATGTTCGTCTCTTGGCTCTAAGCTACCTCTCCACCAATTTTCAGCCAAATCGGTTCAGCCGTTCTTGAGTTATAAATAGTGTAACTAACACGACTTTCTTTTATATATACCATACCAGCCTTGTATTATATACTGCCCACTGCTGAGTACGGGCCTCCTCTACAACTAAGAGGGTTAATACATTAGCTGTTTAAAACGATGTCTGTCAAATGAATTTACTTGAACCTGTAAATCAGACCTTACTTCTAGCCATCATGATATTTACCATTAACTGAGCGACGTGCCATCTCATAGGTATAAACATTAGGCATGGTACTAAAATAGAAAAAAAGGCACATCCACAAACATGTCACGAGCCTCCAACATTGAAACAATACATTCTGAGCCACAGTTTCACCTTTTTATAGTTGTAGTACGTCATTACGCCCTCCAGCGCCGCAAGCATTGTCCCAAACTGTTGACATGCTGTAAATTGTGCAATTATGTTAGCTTTCCGAGCTGCTGCAAGGCTCGTTGCTCAGCAATTCTGCATTTTTTGGATTATGAATTTATGAGTGTTGTTACATTAAAATAATTAATGTTGCTAGCAAATTGTGTTAAATAATACATAAGCTTATTTTTTCTGTAGGGGTAGTTAGAGTCCCACTTTGTGCATATTTGTTATGCTATACTTAGGTATTAGTATCGGAGTCCAGCAAAACATCAATATTTGAACACAGACAGTGTTCAAGCTTTATTTTTTAAATTATTGCAGCAAATCAGACGGACTCTTACATGTGAGAGACCTACCACCAGTACAAAATTTAATTACAAATGAATTAAAATTTAATTATGTAATTAGTTATTATATTGTGTGCGTTTTTATAATAGATCATTATTTTTGCGTAAACTTCTTTTTAGTACTAAGTGTATAAGCTTATTCTAAACACAGGAGGAACATGCAATAATTTGCAACTCAAAGTTGCAATTAATTAGACGCGTCACCAGGCAAGCAAAAAATATTAAAATCCCTACAATTTTCAAAACATAGATCCATCCTACGCAGGTGTTAGAGTGGTCTACAAAATCTCGCATCCTCTCAAAAGCAACGCGTAATTAGAGAGTGTAGTGTTACTATTAAAAAAAAAACACCTTTAATTAAAATGTGAAATGTTAGAGTCCACCAAATGAAATGCACATATTTTACACGCTGTGAGTGTGTAATTGAGGTTGTTTTAATTTTTATGAGGGTGCAAAAGGGCTGGAAGATACTATTTTAAGCGATGTGTTTGAAGGTACAGTTGTAAAAAATACAAGTAAGAACTTAGTTCGTTGTATCAGAGACTCGTCGATATTGACCGCTCCGTGTCATCATAATATGCTTATCATCGATGATCCTGGCTGACAGGCAATGCCAGGCGATATGTTATAATTCGTCTTCTAAACACACTTTTTTGGTAGTGTAAGGACTACATGTGGATAAGCGATAATTATGGCTTACTAGGATGAGTGTCTGTCAGATTTGTTGTAAACATTGATATATCTCTTTTCATTAGTAAGACCCGTAATGTCTATAGTATTCAAATATAATTAATGGTTAGATTTGTTGTAAAAACTGTTCTTTTATTTTTTGTAAAGCATAAAATGATTATATCTAAGTCTTTTGAAATACAATTTTATTATCAAAACACTGGCAAATTGCGGTAAAAGTTGTTGCAAAATCTTCACGATGTACCCAAAATCGGGTAATCTTAGAAACTTTAAAGAGTTTTCCGATGAAAAGCCAATTTGGAAACTCGTTGAATTAATACTAATCTCCATAATTCGCCACCTGGATCGTTATCTGGGGTATTCTACGGGCGATATCACATTTTTTTCAGCACTGGAGAGTCTGAGAGCTAGGTATGTAAAGTTTTTATAATATTTTTTGCCTTTGAGTATGTTGATACTAGGGAAAAGATAGACGTATCGTGTATCTACAAATTGTAATGCCTTCCCTTGCGTACATGAAGAGATAATGTCTAGTATTTTTACTTTCTTATCTGAATAATTTTCAAGTCTAGAAAAATCCTAAATTCAAATTAAATTCAAATCATTTATAAAGTAATGAGGCCCCTAAGGGCACTTTTATACGTATTTTTTTACATTGTTTGCTATCAACTAAAAGATTCAACCCAATGTATCAAGGTTGTATAATATATCATTATACATACCCATTAATTGGAAATGATAAACTTACGTTTATATATTATGTCTAATATAATTGCAATCCCTAAATTGATCTATTAACATTTTGCTGGTATAATTATCCAGTGTGCATTGCACGTTGAAAACGACTCACAGTAATTAGTAAAAAAGCAGCAAGTGCATAAGGGACTTGCGCAAAGATGTTTCCTTTACCAAATACTTTATTAATTATTAGTGAATATCGGACAAATAAACTAAGCTAAAGCTTAGTAAGAGAAATCCATTTGAACACTATTTGTATTTTTAAAGTAACTTTAATGCTGCTAAAAGTCCCTAGCTCCGCGTCTACAATGTAAGATGATAGTATATCTCTGAAAAATTGTAATCAAACCGATTTCTATCGAATATTACATTATTATTCAAAGTGGGCCATTTGTACAAAGAATTATGTTTATAGGAGTAGTCTCCAGTTTTGCCAGATCAATGAGTTATCCCACCCCGGGGCATCGCGTACTATGACTTAACTTTTTAAGCTCTCAGAAGTTTCAGTGTGACTATTACTGATTTAGGTAGCTTGGGAAAACTTTGTGCAATGTAAAATTAAATATGCGCGTAATAAAAGTGGACTCTACTTGCCTCCTGTCAGTATTTTTTCGCTTCAAATTTCATTATAGTTAACTGAAACTTTAGTAAACATAAACCTATCAGCAACGAGGATGGTTTCGATGCCTAGATTGGGAAAATAAAATTATGGGGAGATTTTATTTCGAAAATAAACATGAGTTTGTAATTTGTAAGCTCTTCCTCTATCACACAATGAATAGGAATAAGATCCAACCGGCACTGAACCAAATAAACCTGTATTTCCTACAGAATCAAAGGATGAGCATATACGTACTTTTTTCCATCTAAACCCACTGAAACTGGAAAGTAACGTTAATTTTAACTCGAGTGGCCTGTTTTAGAAATATGGCGAAAAAAACCGGAGGTCCCCACCGAGATTACTTTGTAAACAACTTCGTCTTGATTTATGAAAGAACTTGGATATAAATATTTTTTAAAGGCAAAAGTTCTCGGCCAGGTGTCTCCTTGATATTTTTTTATGAATCCCCCCTCCCACCTGAGGTAATGCAATTATGCAAATAGAAATATCAAATTTTGTACAGTTGATACGCTTTGGTAATGGTAGCGGGATTGTTTGATTCTATTACGAGGGAAGTTTTGTTTTTTTTGGCGTCAGTTGTCGGTGAATTTTGTAAAGATTGCCGTTTTATGTTAAAGACTTTGAGAAGCACGATTTGTTTCGATGCGTGACATTTTTGATATTTTATCCTTAAACAGCCAGTTAGGGTGGATTTATTGTAAATGATTTAAAAGCAGATATGATGAAAATAAGTTAAACAGTGTAAAATAAACAGCACCTATCACATCTATCAGTTATAATTTAAAATTCAATAAATAACACAATTTCAGTCATCTCTACATCTCTATGTAGATTCTCTACGTGATAGAGATATGAATATTTATATTTATATCAAATACACACTAAATAAACATTAAACACTAATAACGTGCTTCCGGTCGCCCAGATCACAAAACTCATAAAAACCAAAATAAATGGTGGTATAATTAAACACGGCTAATAAAATGTCCAAGTTCCAATTTAATTAGCACAAGTTTTGCTAAAAGGCGTTCCCAGTTTCCGTTTCCGTTGAGTTGTTGATAACGTTTTTCATTTTGTTTCGGATTTACTGTTCGCACGTTTAAAAATTCATTTAAAATTGCCGAGCTACGAATATCGTAGAGTGCTTTGGGATAAATATTCTTTTAAAAAGACGTATTATTAAAACTGAGTATCGTTCGACTGCCTCGGTGGCGTAGTTGTATTACGGTACGACTGCAATGCTGAGGTTTCGGGTTCGATCCCCGGGTCGGGCAAAGTGATATTGGATTTTTATATTCAGTATCAGCCCGGAGACTGGAATTTGTGCCCGATATGGCGATAGGCTCGCCCCCTATCACATCATGGGACGGAATACGCTCGGCGAAAAGTGGGTGCACTAGTTGCGCCTCTGCCTACCCCTTCGGGGATGAAAGGCGTGAGTATGCGTATGCGTATCGTTCGAATATTATAGGCAGTTGATAAAAATTTCAGTCTGAATCTTATTAATGGGATATTATTATGCAATGCAATCAGCCTTGTATTATATGCTGCCCACTGCTGAGCACGGGCCTCCTTTACTACTGAGAGTGGTTAGGCCTTAGTCCACCACGCTGGCCCAGTGTGGGTTGGCAGACTTCACATACCCTCAAAATTCTTATGGAGAAATCTCAGGTATGTATGTTTCCTCACGATGCTTTCCTTCATCGTTCAAGCGAACGATAATTGATAACAATACACACATAACTTCGAAAAGTCAGAGGTGTGCCTTGGGTTTTGAACTTCCGGACATTGTCTCGGCAGACCGTTCCATTCCCAACTAGGCTATCGTCCATTTTCCGTCGATATTATTATACCTTTACAGTATTGTAATTTATCAAATTAGTTCCCTAATAACATATTAGACATAATAATTATAAATACATTTATTCGTCGCTTATTTCGCGCAACAAATTTAATTTAAAAAATAAACAAGCAGCTTTTGGAAGCCTTAAGAAGAAGAAAAAGGAATTGGCCTAAATATCTGTTAGAATGTCTGTTTATATTAAATCCTACCTCCTCATACATTTTTCACACTCTCAAAACACTTCAAAAATCGCAGCTCCACGTAACCCGGTGCACTAAACAGACAGCGATACTATCTTTCTAATAGATGCTTTCAACCGAACCTGCGATAACTAGCCATGCTACCCGCTAGTCTAATCGCTCTTACCCTAGTATTACCGATACGGACTCTATAGGCCTTTGTTGAGATCTGTAGTTTCCAGTTGAATTAGTAAAAGTGTAATTTGTATTTTTGAGATCGTATTTTGATTTCGGGTCTGCTTGTATGTGATAAGTTTGTTACTTATCTTCTTTAAATATGCCCAATTTCACGTAAGATCCTCGTATATCGCTTTAAGAGTGGAAATTTGCTTTTTTTTAAACATATCTGTATCGTATGCTACGTGTTAAATCATAGGTCAGATTTTTTCTGCCAAAAAAACTTGATGCTGGAGTAAGTTTTTTTTTCTATATTTTATCTCTCATGATATTGAAACGTTTATGAGAGACAAACAAATTGTAATAATAGTATCAATGACAAACGAGATCGTATTTTTTGCATGGTACATAATTTTAAACTTTATCGCTATATATTTGTGAAATATTTGAAACTTTATCTCACTATAATATGGTAATTCGTGAACGTTTGTTATCTGACATGTAATTTATTTATCTATATTATATTCTAACACAATTCATAACACTTTAAAGTTTATAGCAATCCAAAAGGAAATCGGTACAAAGCTGCTACGATTACGCTCGTAGCTCGTCTCTATCTACGGAGCTACGTCGTAGAGGATGCTACGCGGCTATCGACCTCAAGCGATGTCTTTGTGAATATATATCATATATATTAATTTTATTTAAATCGATTCTCTTTCAGATACTGAATTGATTTCACGTGACAGAACTGATTGCATTTTTGTTTGGATATCTGTCTCCCTGTCATGATCGTTTAACAATTATTATTAAGAATTTTTAAAAATAAACTTAAATTCATACAAAAGAACCAAGAAACTATTAAATTTGACGTTTTAGCTAGGGATAGAAATTCTAAAAATTTTGTAAAATTCTGGAAGGATGTTAAAAAGTTGGATCATAAGCATGTACTTCCCTTATGTGTCGATAATGAAAAAGAGCCGGTTATTATTGCTAATATGTTCCGAAAAAAGTTTAATGTCTGCGCGCAAACACCGATACGCGATTCTACATGCCAGTATGTGCGGGGTGTAAATAAGCCTGAACGCTCTTGCTCCCCGGAGTCTCTCCACTTCTCACCACACGATGTCAGTAAAGTACTGCGTGCGACGAGGAGGGGAAAGTCTCCGGGGCACGATGGCCTTAGTATTGAGCACTTACTTTATGCTGGCATGCATATATGTGAGGTACTATCGTGTTTTTTTAATATTTGTGTGCGTCACTGTTATCTGCCTGCAGAGTTAATACGTACGACCGTAGTGCCAATAATTAAAAACAAAACGGGTAACAGCGCCTGTTCTTCTAATTATAGGCCAATATCGTTGGCCACAACTGTGGCCAAGGTGTTTGAAAGACTGTTACAAGCAAAAATGTCCAACTATTTACACCTTGCCGATGCCCAATTTGGGTTTAGACAAAACTCATCCACAGATATGGCTATCTTTACACTCAAACGGGCTGTCGACTACTATGTGGGAAATAAGACATCAGTTTATGCTGTTTTTTTGGACCTCAGTCGTGCTTTTGACACAGTTAATTACGACTTATTGTGGGATAAATTGTTTAGAACGGGTATGAACTCTAATATTGTAAAACTAATGATTTTTTGGTACAATGGACAAGTTAATAATGTGAGATGGGGTAACGCTCTTTCGGAAGACTACAGACTGACGTGTGGGGTAAGACAGGGCGGACTGACCTCGCCCGACCTGTTCAACCTTTATGTCAACGATTTGATTGTGAAGCTCAGCAGCACCAATGTAGGTCTCAAACTTGGTAACAGGTACCTGAACAACATTAGCTACGCTGATGACATGGTGTTGCTGAGCCCCTCAATGAAAGGTTTAAAAAGACTTGTTAAAATCTGTGAAGATTATACATCAGCACACGGGTTGACATATAATGTTAAAAAAACTGAATTAATGGTTTTCAGGTCGGGAAAGGGCCCGGACGCAATAAGCCCCCTACATATTGGAGGACAGCCCGTTGGATTGGTGGATAATTTCAAATACCTTGGCCACATACTGACTAGCGATCGTAAGGATGACCGGGACATGGAACGGCAACGCAGAGCGCTGTCAGTTGTAAGCAAGATGCTTGTGAGAAAATTTCAGGGTTGTACGGAAGACGTTAAAGTGACGCTATTTAAAACGTTTTGTCAAAATGTATATACTTGTCAACTGTGGACGAACTACACAAAAAAGTCTCATAATAATATAAGAGTGCTATATAACAATGCGTTTAGGCAGCTAATGAGCCTGGATCGATTTTGTAGTGCCTCGGGTATGTTATTCAGTGCTAGAGTGAGTACGTTTGAGGCTATTGTAAGGCAAAGGGTAGCATCATTTATGGACCGAGTCCGTACTTCCAGCAATGCGATTGTAGCCGCCCTGTCGGACATGTCCTGGTCGTCACCAATGTATAAACGGTGGCTTGAGCTCGCCACTTAATATTGTTGTGACTAATTAATGACCTATTTTTTTTTGTACGCTACAATATGTTGTTATTGGACGTATTGTATTAGTATTTGTAAACTATGGACCTGTGTTGTCTGTAAATAAAGATTATTATTATTATTATTATTCTTTATATTCTTTTTCTCGGAAGTATTCTTCCGGACATTTGAGAAACACTACGGGCCTAAACCAAGTAATGTTCCTATTCTGGGGTTGAGTCAGTTGTATCATCTTGGAGGAATTTACGGACGATACGACACGTGTTTAAAATCGCAGCTTTCTGCATTGTTATGTAGATGTTTGTCGGCAAATTTAACAATTTGATGGCATGATGTAGGTATTTCGGGATTACCCCTGTGCTAGAGAGAACTAACGGCACAATAAAGACTTTATTCATTTTCCAGACTCTAGTAATTTCTTCCTTTAATTCCGTATATTTGTGATTTTTTTCTGTTATAGTTTTCTGAACATTATGGGTGTTAGGGATCGCTACATCTATCAAGTAAACAGTTTTTTCTATTTTATCTGTTAAAGTAATATCTGGTCTGTTATTATGTATGGTCTTGTCTGTCAGTATGGCTCTATCAAAGTATATCTTATGAGTGGAATTTTCTAATACGGGCTTGGGATCATATTGGTAATAAGGTTTAGTTGCGTTATCTATAAGTTTATGTTTTATAGCAAGTTTTTGGTGAATAATGTGTGCTACCTGGTTATGTCTGTGTGTGTAATCTGATTGAGTTAGAGTTGGACAAGCGCTAGTGATATGCTGTATCGTTTCGGATTGACGGTGACATTTCCTGCATTTATCGTTCTGTATATTACGGTCTTTTATAATATATTTTCTATAGTTTTTTGTATTTATAACCTGATCCTGTATCGCAATAAGGAAACCTTCCGTTTCGGGGAATAAATATCCTACTGTCAACCATTTGTTCGATGCTACTAAATCTATATGTTCTTGCTCTAAATCATGAATATGTCTGCCGTGAAGCTCTTTAGCCCGCCATTTATTTAATTTTTGGTTTTCGTGATCTTGATGTGTGTTAAATTCAGTGTCTGTAACATTTAAATTTAATGGTGTATAATTTTTATCTATAGATACTACAGCATCATGAATATCACTCGAACTTGATTTTTCGTAAAAAAATGTTCTCAAGCTTTGTACTTGTTTTTGCCATAAAAATTTTAAATCTATAAGCACCCTGCCCCCAGTTTGTCTTTTTACTGAGATTCTTTCTATAGCTGATTTAGGATGCAAATAGTTATATTTTGTTAGCGTGGTCCTAGTTTTAATTTCTAGTTTATGAATATCAGTTTGAGTCCATTTAATTACTCCAAAAGAATAAGTTAAAATTGGTATTGCAAAAGTATTTATAGCTTTAAATAAGTTCTTACTATGTAGTTGTTTTTTACAGATAAGGTGTAGCCTACGTGTGTATTCACTAGTTAGATTATTTTTTATTTGGATGTGGTTAATAGTTTTAGACTGAAGTATACCTAAATATTTGTAGGTTTCATATGGCTCCATTTCTGCAAAATTTACATGTTCTTCTATTTCTGAGTTATGTGTTGTCACTACTTTTCCTTTTTGTATATGCAATGTTCGGCATTTATCTAGACCAAAAGTCATATTTATGTCCGTAGTAAATTGCCTTGTTATTTTGATTAGTGCAGTAAGATCTTTTTGTGATTTGGCAAATAGTTTGATATCGTCCATATATAATAGATGTGTTAGCGATGTTTTCTGTGTCATTTTGTATCCACATTTGGTGCTATTGAGTTGGTTGGATAGTGGGTTCAGAGCAAGACAGAACCATAGGGGGCTTAGTGAGTCTCCTTGAAAAATACCATTTCGGATCGGTATTTCATCTGTTATGATAGAGGTGTGTTTATTAGACAAATGAAGAGTAGTTCTCCAATCAACCATAGCTCCCCTCAGGAAAGTGATAATGTTAGGATCAATTCTGTATATTTGAAGAATTTTTAATAACCATGAGTGAGGCACACTATCGAAGGCTTTTTTATAATCAATGTAGGTAATATGTAGATTTCGTTTATTATTATTAGCATGTTTAAGTACTGTAGAGTCTATAGTGAGTTGTTCTTTGCATCCCTGATGGTTCTGTCTGCATCCTTTTTGTTCCTCTGATAATATGTTATGGTGTCTAAGGTGTCTATTGATTCTACGGGTAATACACGCTGTTATTAATTTATATAATGTTGGCAAACAAGTAATGGGTCGGTACTGTGAAGGATTTTTAGTATCATTGCTCTTAGGGAGCATAAATGTGATTCCCTTCGTAACAAACTTTGGTAGTTCTTGTTGCCCATTAATTAATTCTGTTATATTTTTAGCTAATATGTTATGGAGAATACAAAACTTTTTGTACCAGAAGTTATGCACACTGTCAATACCTGCGGCTTTCCAGTTTTTCATCTTTTTGGTTACGTCTGCTATGTCGTCAAGCGTAAGATCTTGAGCTTCCATCTCTTCTATATTTACCCAACTTTGCTCTTCCTTTTGTATCCACTCTGCCAGCTCATTATGATCGCCTTGTCTTTTCCACATATCAGTCCAGTAACTTTTGAGCTCTTCAGTCTTAGGGACTTCGCTGATAGGTGGTTGACTTTCGCTTCTTAAATATCTATAGAATCCCTTTTCGTTATTTAGGAACAGCTTGTTGTCTTCTTTTCTACTTAATGCTTTTGTGTACCTAGCTAAACGTTGTGATTTTACTGCTAATTTCTGTTTTAAGGTGTCTAAGTATTCTTCGGGCTTACTGTTGTTTTTTTCATGAGTGGAATGAAATTTACCTTTTCTAAAAATTTCGTTTACCTTACTTACCAACTTTACCGATCTATTTCCTCGAATAAACTGTGATATTCTCCCGATATCTGCTCTTAACTTTTTAATGTCTCCTTCTATTCTTCTTTGCCAATGAGGTTTTTGTTGTTTAAATTGCTTACCATGCAGGTTTGTATTGTGTTTCCTAATTTTATACCCTAAACTTTCACTAATTACCAATGCACTGCAATATATGAGTGTATGAATCATATTTATATCTGAGTCTATAGAGAAATAACTTCCTAAGATGAATTTATTAAAAATATCTATATATTTATACAGTTCCTTATTTTCTTTTAACCGTGGTAGTTTTGGGCGAACTGATGGGTCTGTTCCTGTATACTGAGTGAGCGCTGTATTTAATTGGTCTATAAGTTTTTCCTTTATTATGTCCGAATCAATGACTCCCAAGCGCGTTTCTTCTTCCAGTTGGGTCACTGATAGTATGTTAGGTATGCTTGTTTGTGTAGATGTTGATAAATAGATAAGCTCTTGCGTGGAATGTGTAATAGTGGATGCCTCTTGTATGGTGAGAGATGAAGTACAAAGTGGTGTTTGCGCTGTATTAGTTATTTTTCGACTTATTATTATTATTATTATTATTCTCAGCTAAACATAGATTTAAATTATTTATAAGTATACTAGGTGTTGCTCCCGGCTTCGCCCGCGTGAAAAGCCTTTCTCGCTATGATGCCAGCGCCATCTACTTAAATAATCAGATTAAAAATATCCATTATTTCCCATGGGAGCAAATTACCGGGATAAAAAGTAATGTGTTAATCCAGGATATGATCTACCCGTGTGCCAAATTCCATCAAAATCCATTTAGTTTTTTCGGCGTTTACTTCTTACAAATATACATCATTTTATAATATTAGTAAGAAGTAAAAATAAGAATAGTAAGATGGCGCCCACTATTATCGGAATGTATATTTTATCATCAGGTTATTATTAACATCTTTGGAGTTTTGGCAGGCAACTTGGAAGTGTCATGAGGTGCTCTTGTTTTAATTCACTATTTTGGTGATACTTAGTGTTATATTGCATAATTATGGTGGTATATTATCCAATATAGTTCTATTAAAGAGCTCAAATGAAGTGAATTGAAATAATTGTGCTAATCAAGTGTTTTTTTTTGTTGCCGCCAAAACTCCTCGATAAAGTCTTGGTAAGGTAGCCACTGCATTATTTCGACATACTACAGATAATAAAATAGACAAACCAAACTTGACATTGGCAAAATGTGAACACAAATGCCATTATAAAAAAAAATAAAAAACATCGTCATTCAATCCATAATATTATATTATGAAACACTGATTTTTGATATATATACGTCAGTGGAGTACTTCTATATAATTTAGATTTATGTACAAAAACCTTAATACTGTGAATAACTAAAACGTATTTTTAAATTATTCGTGGAATATTTCTATACAGCATTAATATTTGAAGCAAATATTTTGATATCCATGTACGCGGATTTGGTTGTATAATATATTCTGACAAAAACAATTGAATATGGTTTTTGGGTACAGACCAAACATTTTTTCTATTATCAAGCAATATGATTTCCTATGGAAAATTATTTCATTTGATTGTGAATATTTCGCTATGCTTAAATCAACGACAAATAGAAATTTCAACTCTATTTCCTGTAAGATAGTGATATAAGTCCGACCAGGTAATTTACTCATTGTATATTTATATCTAACTGTTACGTAGCTATCAGTATAGCAAGAACGAATAACAATTCCTACTAATCTAACGCTAACATAAGTTCGCGGCTTCACTCGTGGGAAACTCCGTTCCCTAGATAGAAAAGTAGCTTATAATATAGCTTCTTATAAACATACCCATAACACACCATGGGGTGGAATACGCAAAGCGAAAAGTGGGTGCACTAGTTGTACTTCTGCCTACCCCTTCGGGTATTAAAGGCGTGTGTGTGTGTATAGATAAGGTCAAACAATCCAACCAATCACAACGAAATTAAATAAATAGTGCTCTATAGTCTATACGAATTCAAAATCGATACTTGAACGAGCGTAACTTATTCCGAAGGCAACGACATTATATCGGAGCTTACTGCAAACTCAATGCTAAACTAAAATGGTTATATTTCAATAGCCATTAAGGTATAAATCTTGAGGCTATAAACTTTTCCACTCGCGAATCAACCATTAGTGATTTTATTTTCGTACATAATCATTTATTGCAGTTTTATGGATTGTGTGATTGGTTTATTGTATATATTTGTATGTATTATAGTTTGCAGGAAAGTGAATATTTACTGAGATAGTAAGTTCAGTCCTATTACTTTTAAGTTCCTACAATGTATGCATGGAATGCTTGAGCGTTTTTTCCTAAACTTTCCACCGCAAAGTAATTTGTAAAGTAACATCCTGTTAAACCGAAAGTCAAATTCCGTTTTTACAATTAGAGAAAATCAAGCGTAATCTAAAACAATTGGAGAAAGAGTTTAATACCATCTGGCGTGTCCGTTTTGTCCGGATGATCCGGTTTAGCCCCACCGGTTTAGTCGGCACCGGCTCCTTGCTATTCAGGCTCTGTCCTGATGCAGACGCGCCAAATGAAACTGTCGCGGTGCCGTCTAATCTTGGAGGAGGTTACCATGGGTTTCAATCGAGTTTCGTTCGAGTTGGTATTCGGTATTCAATTTGATTAGTGAATCTAGAGTATTTTGATTTACAGTAGAAACCGTTTATAGCTTCTAAATGGCAAGGTCCCGGCAAATACACGCGTAGAAAAAGAGTACCATTTATGAAGAAATAAAGATTAAAAGATTTATTCATGGAACAACTTACACATTAATTATGATATTAGACACTGGCTACAACATTGATTCAAGCCAACAACGTAAACCTTCATTAAGCTTTTTGCTGCATTACAGCCTGAACAATTCTGCAGCGCTGATTTTCGATGAGGGAGCCAAGGTGGTATACGGACACTAAGTCGGTGTGCCGATCAAATATACACATGATAAAATCATAACCACCAATGCAAATATGTGCATGTTTAAATTTCTTTACAAAAGTATGGCGAGCGAGATACATATTATGTACCTATCTCGTTCGCACCTCCGCTTTGTGAAAAACAAGCAACAAAGGCCGAGCGTCTGATAGATATAGCGTCCAGATTAAGGGGTCCCTTCAGCGTCTTTATGACCGTTTTTAATTTTAGGTCTTTCCATAATAGGGTCGAGTAAATATTACCTCAAACGTTTTTTACTCCAAAATTTAAATATGAATCTCAATGTATCAGCTAACAGGAAGCTTTGAGGATCAATGGCATGTATTTGATATAAGTTGACAATTCATAGCAGCTGCGCTAGCCTAATTGGGACTGGAACGGACTGCCGAGACGAATATCCGCAGGTTTAAAAAACGAAGGGCACCTCTGACTTTTCTAAAAAAAGGTATATGTGTATTCTTTGTGAATCATCGCTCGCTTTAACGGTGAAGGAAAACAAAGTGAGGAAACCTGCATATCTGAGAAGTTCTCTATAGGAATTTCGGAGGTATGTGAAGTCTGCCAACCCGCACTAGGCCAGCGTGGTGGACTAAGGCCTAAACCCTCTCAGTTGTAGAGGAGGCCCGTGCTCAGCAGTGAGTAGTATATATACAGAGCTGGTATGGTATGGTACGGTGACAATTTATGAGCGGCGCTTTGCTATTGTAATATGTAATGTGGGTCACCAATTTTCTATAAAAAACCACACAAATAATATCGCGCCGTCTTAATAAAACATTAACAGCTCAAACGAGACGTCCTTGAGTCACTGTATTTGTTATTTAATTCTTGTCCTACAAATAAGAATCTATTTCAGGAATCTCTTGTCTCAAGTACTATAAAAACATGTAAAAAGCGGCTAATGGATACTCGGAATTTTCGTAATGCACCAATTATTATAATTCCTAAAGTAGAATTTAAAATAGTGTTTAAAATCTAGGTTGATTTCTACATTATACAAAGCTTTGAATTTTAAAAGGCACTGATGTAAATAATTATTTCGTCTATGTTGGTTATTATTATTGTTTTGGCAATCGACGTTTATTTATTGTCATTTTTGGACGCAGCTCCCTATACGTAACAGACCTAACCTAGGATAAAATGTAGTAGAAAATTCTCTGTGTTTCAAAATAGTCGTATTAAAATAAGTTCAAACCATGCGAAACATAACTGTAAAAATAACTTTTTAAACACACCGTTTAGCTGCCGCGATGCTGCAGGTCATGCATTTCGACAGGTCCGTCTGGAAATCTTTAGGGGAGGCCTATTTTCAGCTGTGGATACCATATAGCTGATGATGATGGCGATGATGATGCTGCCAAGTTATAGCACCAGACATATGACAAAATTACGATGGCGAGTTACTTATTCCACATATAATTACCATGAAAATGACATTCATAATCATCATAATCAGTCACATTAATATCCTGCTGAACGTGAGCCTATAAAGATTTTCAGGCGGCCTGCATCCAGCAATTTATGTATTATATTACACAAATTTAAACATAGACTTTGGTCACCACAGTGTTATGCAGATAAATGCATCTACAGTTCGCTGCTAAAATACTGAATTTATTTGTCGAAATAGAAATATTAGTAGGGGTCGCACCGCCGCATATCCGGGTATCGGCCGAGTGCCAACAGCATTCGCGGCTCCACCCATCAGTTCATGGTTTTATGCACGTTTTTCCATTCAACGATCGATTCTCTCCTTATAGTTTCTGCTTTTGTCAGGGAATAATATTTTTTGAGTTTTTTGGTGAATATAATACATTTGAAGCACGACATCGTCAAAAACTGTAATATGGATGTTCTGAAATCATACCATATTTCATATCAACAAAATTGACATAAATATTTTATAAAAATATTTGTCGATATGGGGGAATTTAAATCTACGAATCTCAGGCATATTATTTGAGTGGGATCGCTCTATTTTTTGATTTCCTAAGCTGACATTTGATACGCGAAAAGCAGTAGTCAGCGTGAACCTCCTTCTACCACCTGGCCGTACCTCCCCCCCTCGTCCATTATGATGTCCTCACATACTTTTGCAAAGTATATTTCTGAAAAAGAAGAAAGTTTTGGCCTAGTTTTTTAAGCCGTCAGTTTGACTTCAGCAATGTCGATCAAAACCATTAAGAAAGCTCAACGCAATTTATGTTGCCTGATTAGAAGAATGAAAGAAAGAAAGAAAAGTATTTTATTTAATTTTCTTTCTTTCTTTTTTTCTTTTGATCAGGCAACATAAATTGCGTCAGGGGTTTAATACACAATCTTCTAGTTCACAGATAGGCAGTCAATGTACTCTGTCACTACTCCCAAGATTTATTAGTCGTATGGATTTTTTTCTATATCAATGGTTGAATTTTAAATTGTACCAGTGAGAATATTATAATTCTGTACTATTAATTTCCACAACCGTCTCAACAACATCCAAACCATCCCAATTTTACACTACGTAAAAATTCCAAACTCAGACCAAATGAATGTTAAAGTACATCGTTTTTTCCTCCGGTCCACTTGCAAAGACAAACTTCTCGAAAGTTCTGGAGAATCTTTCATTAGCAAGTGCCGCCGGCGCCTAATTAGATAAACTGGTAAGATTGATTAGTTCGGCTATTGACTCCCTTATTACGGAAGTCTTCGGTGGAACTTTTTTTTAAAGTGTAATGGAATAGTGTGGAACTTTATAGTTCGGAGTTATTGCTTATCTAACTTGCAGATTTGGGTTCGATGCTGGACTGAACTATGAATATTGGATTTCTTTGTTCGGAGAGTTGCGAGTCGGATTGAAGAAGTTCAATGATTGGTAAAGAAAATTCATAGGAATAATGAACAATTCAAATTCACTCTACGCAAGTCAAGCAAATCTATACATATTATTCTTTAGTAGAAACTTTCAGAACTGCTGGTAGAGTTTACAATTGTCACAGAAACTGTACACATAATATCAAAATCTTTTTATTGTCGATAGATCTCGAAGATGTATAATCGTCTGCCTCAGTGGAGTAGTTGTATTGTGTGCGGTACTAGCATCGCTCTAAGGTCTCCGGTTCGAATCTCTGGTCCAATACCCATCTATCTATCGAGTCTGGAATGTGTGCCCGATATGGCGATAGGCTCGTCTCTTATCACATCATAAATCGTAACAGATACCTATTGTGAAAACTTGATTGTTATATTTACGTTACAGGCACAGCCTAGTGTGAACATCACCGTTAAAGATAATTATGTAAGTACTTTGGAAATATTAATAAAAACATCTGTCTTGTTTGTTATTATTTTGATAGATCACAAAATTAGGCCCAAACATTGTACGCCATTAAAATAAACAAGTGAAGCAGACGCTTACACGCTCCAAGTGCTCTTTATTCGCGAGTAACAAGTCGGCGCAGAATGGCCGCATCAGTGAAGCAGTGTCGCTGCAGCCGTGCATAGCACCTGCTGCCCCGTTACACTTCAAATTACTTCGGTTCACGGTGGTATTCTGTTGGATAAACGATAGCGATTGTAAACTGTCTATACTTATAATAAAATCTTAGATTATATGTGTTCGTTGCCATATCACGAAAATCCACCCATTGTAATTAAAATCTAATTACTCGAAAATATGGAACTGTATTTTTAGTAACATATAGGGTTTATTTATTTTTTTAGTTAGAAATCTGGTAACACCAGGACACGCAACCCACCCATCGATATGACTGTGAGGTTGACACTATCATGCTATTTTCAGAATTTTAAGGTTTTTATAACAGGCTCAGATAGACAAAGACAGTAATATATTATAATTTTATGAGAAAACCAGACAGACCACTTGATAAAAGTCGCAGGAACACACTGGATGCGGGTCGCTTTTGACAGGACTGTCTTGAAATCTTTAGGGGAAGCCTATGTTCTGCAGTGGATTTCATGTGGCTGAGGATGATGATGACTATGAGAACAGATTGATCTAAGTGCATGTAGACCAAGTTGCACAGTGAGTTCAATAATATAGGGGTAATTGAAGGAAAATAGGAATACAAATTATTGAAGATTATTTATAAAAAAGTATCAGGCCCTTTAGAATGTGGCAAAAACACGACACGAAAATAGATGTTGTTTAATTGTGATGTTTGTGATGGAGCGAGGGACCCATGCCTCAGTCACGTGATAGTCTCTCAACCAATCACAATGAGACTACACGGACTCGTCTTATTTTTTTTTTCCACATTCTAAGAGAGCAATTTTTTTTTATTGTTTAGAATGACGAGACGAGCATGCCGTTCGCCTGGTGATAAGCGACACGACCACCGATAAACAGTAGCAACACCATCCAGCACTTTGACTTACAAAGTACTGTGTGGCATTCCACTGCGCTCGTCACAATGAGACATAAGATGTTAGGTCTCATTATGTCCAGTAGTTGCACTGCCTACAATGTCCTTCAAACCAAAACACAACAGTGCATGCAAACTGCTGCTTGGCGGTAGAAATACACATTGCGGTGGTCCCCACCCAGACGGACTCCTACATATGAGAGACCTACCACCAGGAGTTCTGTAAATGCAATGCGTTATTGCAGGGCAGAAGCCTCTTCCAATGAGATCTTTTTTCTTTGACTGTCATGGTCTGAGACAGGTTCATAGACTTACCATACTGTAGAATTTCTTATGAAGACCTCTCAGGTTCAATAAGTACGACTTATAACTAAGTGTACTTAGTTTTCAATAGCTAGAATATCCCTGAGCTCGAATTCTTTGTATGAGCAACCCATTTCACTACATCCACGTCTAGCTGATACGAAGCAAAAGTTCATACAAAACTGTACCTTTTATTTGGAATTATTGAGATATGTATAATTCCTCGTACTGACATTAGTTTTTTAGCTAAAAATTACATTCTTTAGTAATAAATTCGTTATAGTTTCGGATATCGCCATCCACGCCCGTTTATAAAAAATCACCTGTATAATACAGGTTGATTATTATTGTTTATTATTATTAAATTTGAAAAACCCGCTACCGCTTGTGAATATGGTGTTGTTGCAGTAAACTCGCTGCAGTGTCACGGTTGATACCGGTGCTATACATTGCTAATGATCAAACTGTATTCTACTAAGATTTTACTCCCATCCGGGGTGTTGCCTTTGTTTATTTTTTACCGACCTTAATAATATTATTATAGGCGTAAAGTATCGGGCACTAATTCCAGACTCCGGGTTGATACTGAGCAAAAAAACGTAATTTGACTTTCACCCGGGACTCGAACCCAGGACCTTAGAGCGATATCACACCGCGCACGTAATACAACTACGCCACTGAGGCAGTCGCTACACCAAAATGCGTAGTATATTATAAACAATAGCAACACCATCCAGAACTTAAACCTTTTTAGGGGTAATGTATAAAATTAACCCCACTCTAAAAATAGCTGAAAAACGAAAAACAAACTCCATCCATAGATTCCAATGTTATACAACCAGAATAAACTACTAAAATATTACAACAAATATTATCCTACCCCAATGGGAGAAAGGCGTGGGTTTATGTATGTCTGTAAATATTCTGTAATTATCAAAATTACAAAATCTCAAACCCGAAACAGTTGCGTCAGCGCCAGTAACAGTAATTCATACATACATTTAACTTTTAACTCGAGCGCGCATGACACTGAGCGATAACAGACATCTCTCCCTAACAAAGTTTTGAAAAAGAACCCATACTCGCCGGGCGAAACATCCCATTCACGCCGCTATCCTGCCACTCGGCTTGTCTCAGCATCTAATTGGCTTTGAGCGGTCTCAAAAGGGAGACGGGAGCGATACAGGCAACTTTCCAATGGTGTCGACACGTAATTGTGTCGAAGTTTTTTTATTGATGGGAGCAATTGGTCTGATCGCAAATATTGTGCACTGTGCTTGACATCTTTGGATTTTTTATCTTAAGGGTCGATTTCACCGCTTGCTGAATAACGCTATTTGTCACATAAATGTAATCTAGGAGCGCAGATTAGAGTTCGACTTTTGTATTTGGTCGGCTTATACATTTATGTGACAAATTGAGTTTATTAGTAAGCGGTGAAATTGGCCCTAAGTCTAATAATGTACAGTGACCATATAACTAGATGGTGTATCTAATAAATGCCATAAAACACAAGAAAATTTATAGATAGGTATAGATAGAAATTATGTAAAAAAATACCTACAGTAAAATATATATAGTTATGTTGCTTAATTTGTTTTGTGGTAATATTAGTTATTATGAAATGATTATATCAATATATTATATTCTGACTGTATATATATTATATATTCTCACTCCTGATATACAGGTACGCTAGTTTGGGAGTCAGGGACTATTTTGAGTTTGTACCACTATTTTAATGTAAAATAAATAAAAAAAAGAATTATTATGTGCCTACTTACCACGTCTACAAAATTTTCTACACATTTCATCGTTAAAGCTGAGCCTCTTAATCCAAGTTAGTTTTAGCTCTACACACTTAACCATCACAAATTCCATGTAATTTAAAAAAGCCAAAAATCATCGACACAAAATAATCTACAAAATCGACACAAATCCCTGCCCAATGGAAACACGCCGAGCACACTTAAGTCTTCATTGACATCTCCCACACAAGGCCATTCATACCGCTCAAAATATTGACAACCCCTTTCATGAAGCCTGAAAAGAGCTCGGGAAAAAACTACAAGCGATTTCTTAGGTCCTTTCAATAGGGCGCGTAGGACCCGAATAACGCTTTTGCGTTCGCAACACGAGTAAATGGATGTTTTCGTTGCAAATTGCAAGATTGAAAGGATGGCACTTGGAGAATTTGTGTCTGTTTTATATGACTTCACGTGTATGACTTGTGAGTGGTTGATGGTGATATTTGGATATTTAAAACTACGTGTATGGATTTATATGACTGTATTTACTATGAATGTTTTACTAGTGGTAGGTCTCTCATATGTAAGAGTCCGTCTGGGTGAGTACCACCGTAATGTTTATTTCTACCATCAAGCAGCAGTGTGCACTGTTGTGTTTCGGTTTGAAGGACATTGTAGCCAGTGTAACTACTGGACATAATGAGACAAAACATCTTATGTCTCAGGATGACGAGCGCAGTGGAATGCCACACAGTACTTTGTAACTCAAGGTGCTGGATTGTGCATAAAAAAAAGTTTCTTAATAAATTCGTATTATCTACATAGCATAACCATACCATATCAGCCCTGTATTATATACTGTCCACTGCTGAGCACGGGCCTCCTCTATAACTGAGAGGGTTAAGGCCTTAGTCCACCACGCTGGCCTAGTGCGGGTTGGCAGACTTCACATACCTTCGAAATTCCGAGAACTTCTCATCGTGAGGAAACCTGCATAGGTTTCCTCACGATGTTTTCCTTCACCGTTAAAGCGAGCGATAATTCACAAAGAATACATACATAACTTTTTAGAAAAGTTAGAGGTGTGTTCTTGGGTTTAAGGGGTAAGCAGAGGTGTATCACGCCCACATTTCGCCAGCTATGTTAGGATCCATGTAATAGGGGCGAGCCTGTTGTCATTTACCGGGCACATTTCCAAACTCCGGGCCGATACTGAGTAGAAAAACCCAATATCACTTTATTCGTATCGCAGTACTGTATCAAAACAATACAGTATTATTGTTCGCATATTATCTAAAAACGCCTGAAACTATTCCCACGTAAATTTTAACAATCCAGTAAACACAGTCTTTAAATTAAATAAATATTTTACGGAGTGTATCGTGTTGTGTATTTAGGGACAGCTTTTGCCATTATTTTTTAGAACAATTTTATTGAACAACTATATTTACAGTTCACCCTAAACTGACGAAACATTTACTAAAAAAACACGCGTAACATTCAAGTCCTCTTTAAAAGATACCAAAATACTCTTAATAAGTTTAGCAATTGTTCATAACCGTTGTTAATCACTAACTAACCTTAATTCTTATAAAATACTAAGCCCAAACATGTCTTTTTACTATAACATAAAACAAATAATTTTAACGTCAAACCTTATAAACATTAAATTATCACTTCTAAAATATTCCAGTGAAATCTCTATGAAAAACGAGCACATTTTCTCTTAGACAGTTGTAACGTTGCTAGGAACGTTAACTCTCTTCGTAAACGTTATCGTTTAAGTCAGTTTAACTACCAATAGAAACTGTTAATGTATCGTATTGGCTGGTTAAACTGTCACTAGTTTTGACGTACGTCTGAACGGCGCTCGTATAAATAAGCGTGCAATGTCACGCGCGCCCTTTTTCTATAATCTTCTTCGCCGTAGCAACACTACCAACTAACTGCGTGTTGCCACGCATACCGTTGTTCCCGCTGGGGTGAGTGTGCCAACGACTACTAACCGCTTCCAGGTATTCTGTGCATCTGGGCTCGTGAGCTATCACGAGTCACTGGCGCGGAATGTAAGCCTAGCTTGCATTCCGACGTGGTGGATTCTGATTCCAGTTTCTTTTCTACGGTGCGGCGTTGACCACCTTTTCGACGGCGTGGAGTGCTGACTCCATGCTCCGCTGGCGTCGGGAGTGCTGACCCCCGATCCCAGCCACGTGCTGACCGCCTTCTCCACGGTGCGGAGTGCTGACTCCGCCACGTGCACACCACCATCGTCGTCGCGGGTGCTGACCCCGGCCACGTGTGCACCGTCGTCGCGGGTGCTGGCCCCGACCACGTGCTCACCACCACCAACATCGTCGGGTGCTAACCCCGACCACCTCACCACCGCTGCGCAGACCACGTGGCGCTACCATCTGCCCGGCGAGCTGTCGCCGGAGCTAGCCACGTGCATCAGCGTCGTGCCGTTCGCCTGAATCGGAGTCTCCGCAGGCCAGTGACTCGTTTGCATACCACCAGCAAACCGTACCGAGTGTAACGCGGAGGTGCAAAATAAAGCTCGTACCACGAACCTAAACCCTGAGTTTCTCTTCTCTTCTCTCTCTACTATCTACCTGCGGCGCCTCACGCCGCAGTGGCGCCTAACTTAGGTTTACGTGGGTTTTTGCATCTCCAAATTACTGCTCGGTACTCCTCACAGTCCCGTTGCACAGTCTACACTGTGTAAGCGAACGGTAACACTAATTGCGAACAGGTGAGTCAATTTCTTTAATAAGTGAAAGTGTTAAGTGTTTAAAATATCTAAATTATAACGGTATCATGTTCTAGTGCATTGTTCGCAATTTTTGTCCGACTACCCTCCCATATTATTTTATCAAAAAAAAAATAATCGTCTTTATCGTTTTATGAAATCCAAATGTGTTTTAAATTCTGAATTTGAATGGAAGGAAGTTGTACCTCAAGAACTTCGATCCCCTATTATTTTTGAAAACCATAGTAACCCTTTAGCTGGACATCTTGGTATTTTCAAAACGTACAGAAGGCTGGCACAAAAATACTACTGGCCAGGCATGCATGCTAGTGTAGTCGATTTTGTCTCTTCTTGCGATATTTGTATTTCTCACAAACATCAAAACCACTCCACTTTGGGTGAAATGGGCAGACCTAAGTCATGTTCCAGACCATTTCAAATGTTAAGTATAGATCTTATTGGACCTCTACCTTGTACTAGAAAGCAAAATTGTTATATTTTTGTTGTGACTTGTTGTTTTTCTAAATATTGTTTACTTTTTCCCTTAAAACGCGCTACCGCGGAAATTATAACTAAAATCCTAGAAGAAAATGTTTTCCTTGTACATGGCATTCCATCAACCATTCTTATGGATAATGGAAGGCAATTTATTAGCTCCACTTTAAAACAGATGTTAGAAAAGTACAAAGTTCCTAACATACACTATACACCTAAATATACTCCTCATGTAAACACTGTCGAACGCTATAACAAAACTATCATGACCGCTATTTCCACCTTTATTGAAAATGATCAGCGAGTATGGGATCTCTTGATTCCCAAAATACAGTTTGCTATTAACAACTCTGTTAATGAGGTGACTGGCTACACTCCCTCATTCCTAGTGCATGGTCGTGAACTAGTTACTTGTGGTTCACACTACTTAGACACTAACGTGGACCAGGACATTGTTTACATACCTAGAGATCATTATGCTGAAAACTTAGGCGTACTATCTAATATATTTAACAAAGTACAGTCTTTACTTTTGCAAGCTCATAAGAGGAATAGTGCTAACTATAACTTGCGAAAGAAATCTGCAGAATTTAATGTTGGTGATGTAGTTTGGAGAAAAACGTTTTATCAAAGTGATAAAGATAAACATTTTAGTAAAAAACTTGCTCCTAAATTTATTAAATGTAAAATTATTTGTAAAAAATCACCTCTAGTGTATGATTTAGCTGATATGAATGGTAATCCACTTGGTACCTGGCATATTAAAGACTTGAAACTTACTAATTATAAATGTTAAACTATACATTCTACAAATCTTATATACAATTTAAATTATTAAACTCTTATTTAACAACCTATATTTTTTACTAATAAACTAAATTATACACTTAACTAAATTATATTTCTATAACTTATACAAACATTTAACTAATTAACTTCACTACACTACAACTGTGCAACATACATAATATATCTCTTGCCATATTAATAACATCTTCTACTTGGTATTTTGAATATTGTAGTATGATACAATTATTCTTTTTGTTGTTTTAGGAGAGTCCTTTAATACTATAAAGTACTTTCTGTTAGATAGGGTCTCGGGTCATATATTTTGATGCTAGACAGTTTGTTAGAAAGATGTATGTTAGAGGATGGAATGAATGGATGAAATAACAAGAATGCTAGGTAGACAGACGGATTTTACTTATATTCAGGTATAAGTAAAATCCTGGTCTTTTCGGCGGGGTACTGTAACGTTGCTAGGAACGTTAACTCTCTTCGTAAACGTTATCGTTTAAGTCAGTTTAACTACCAATAGAAACTGTTAATGTATCGTATTGGCTGGTTAAACTGTCACTAGTTTTGACGTACGTCTGAACGGCGCTCGTATAAATAAGCGTGCAATGTCACGCGCGCCCTTTTTCTATAATCTTCTTCGCCGTAGCAACACTACCAACTAACTGCGTGTTGCCACGCATACCGTTGTTCCCGCTGGGGTGAGTGTGCCAACGACTACTAACCGCTTCCAGGTATTCTGTGCATCTGGGCTCGTGAGCTATCACGAGTCACTGGCGCGGAATGTAAGCCTAGCTTGCATTCCGACGTGGTGGATTCTGATTCCAGTTTCTTTTCTACGGTGCGGCGTTGACCACCTTTTCGACGGCGTGGAGTGCTGACTCCATGCTCCGCTGGCGTCGGGAGTGCTGACCCCCGATCCCAGCCACGTGCTGACCGCCTTCTCCACGGTGCGGAGTGCTGACTCCGCCACGTGCACACCACCATCGTCGTCGCGGGTGCTGACCCCGGCCACGTGTGCACCGTCGTCGCGGGTGCTGGCCCCGACCACGTGCTCACCACCACCAACATCGTCGGGTGCTAACCCCGACCACCTCACCACCGCTGCGCAGACCACGTGGCGCTACCATCTGCCCGGCGAGCTGTCGCCGGAGCTAGCCACGTGCATCAGCGTCGTGCCGTTCGCCTGAATCGGAGTCTCCGCAGGCCAGTGACTCGTTTGCATACCACCAGCAAACCGTACCGAGTGTAACGCGGAGGTGCAAAATAAAGCTCGTACCACGAACCTAAACCCTGAGTTTCTCTTCTCTTCTCTCTCTACTATCTACCTGCGGCGCCTCACGCCGCACAGTCTTAGCGTCTCACAGAAATTATTTATAAATATCACGGGGTGAAGTAGGGTGAAGTCGACCTTATGACAGATTAAGTTGTCTCGTACCAACCATAATTCTTGGCAACTGACACAGCCACGTGTAAGGCAAATACGCAAGAGGGAAACATTTTATATTTTGATGCTTTTGCGGTCATGATTATCTTAACTCTTAATTGAGGTACTGCAACTAAGAGGGTAGTTGATGGTTTTATTTTTAAACTAGCATTGCGCGCGCCTCCGCCCGCGTGGAAAAGTTTTTCCGAGATAAAAAGTAGCCTATAGCACTCAGTAGTAATGTAGCTTCCTATTAGTGAAAGAATTTTCAAAATCGGTCCAGTAGTTCCTGAGATTAGCGCGTTAAAACAAACAAATAAACTCTTCAGCTTTATAATATTAGTATAGATACGTTTATCAAAGATGTACGTTACACAAAACCTAACGGAAAAGAATTTTCAAAATTGGCGCAGTAATAAGTTAGTTATAAACCTTTGACATTTGGTGGAAGGGGTGGTAGTCAAATAACAGTAATATCAGACTATGACGTCACCGAGTGTCACCGGCCATGATGCCGCGTGCGTGCGAAAGAGATAGCGTAATATCCCCACCACTGCTCCACTTTTCCACGTAACATTATTTCAAATATGAATAATTGCTTTATTTTTCAATCAATTTTGAAGCTGATTTCACAGAATTTCTTTTCCGTATTATTTTTTGTTGCATATAAAATTATTTACAAAATAAAACATAGGAAACTAGCCTATTCTAAGTTTTGTCGAGAATATTTCCGTCCGTTCCGTGATAGCCTGCAATTCTAAAATAAATAATTATTACAAAACAAACAAAACTACAAAGCATTCCAAGAAGCTGTAATGATCGTTAACCGATCTATGCCAGGTCTTATCTTATATCTTTAAACGAGTAATTCTTGTATATATATATATATATATATATTAAATATAAATAATATGAATCTCGGAAATCTCTAGCTAGGATTATTTTTTACAAAATGTCGTTTTATCCGTGTTTTCAGTAATTCAACTTAAACATTAACTGAAAAATATGACTCTTCCTGACATCTATTGGCGAGTAATAATATATTTTTTTTATTGGGAGCAACTAACTGCTTTAACGACACAAAAACACTAAAACTACTCCAGTAGATGGCGCTGTTAAGCAACACTTAGCCAATGGGTGTTTGGTTTGAGGTTAGACCAAGAAAATCAATTGTTTACTTATAAAAATATAATTCATATTTCATCAGTAAGTAATTCGTATTTAAATATAATTTATATAATACACTATTTAACAAAAAAAAAGAAAAATACCGAGCAAAGCTGGTCAACCAGGTACTAATAAATTATTGGAATAGTGTACTGGTAGTAGCTAGGCCAACTGTGTCTTTTGCTATACATGGTTGCTATATCTACAATATTCTTTTTTTTTTTTTGTTTCGGGAAGAAAGTGTGTTACCACTACCGCCCGGCCTTCGTGGGGGGAGACCGAGCGGTTATGTTGGGTTCACCGTGCCTTACGACCCAGCGTTCAGCCGCCCGGAGAGATGGAAAACGTCGGGCGATCGCCGGGCCACGGGCCGGGTCGAGTCCCTAACATATGTACAACGCACGGCATACCAACTAAAACTCCGCGGTGGCCATCTTCGGCGCATTAGGGACGGCTGCGGGCTTCTTCGGACGAAAAGTGTCTAAGTTGTCGTCCGCAACCACCCCTGCGCGGTGCCGCGTGGCGCGGCCCGTCTCCTGTTGTGGGGGGGGGGGGGGAGCTTAGAAGCCCCCGCGCACCGAAGGACACTCTCACCGTCATTGGCAGCGTGAGGCCTACCTGCCACGCTGCCGTCCATCACGGGGGTCGCAACAATGTGCTCATAGAAACACAAAAAGAAAAAAGACGAAACACGGGTAAGACGGACAGCCCCCTGCCGCCCACCCGCGACCCCTGGTGGTAACGTATTAGTCGCCTTTTATGACAGGCAAGGGATACCGTGGTGGAATTCTCGAAACGCCCCAATCCACAGGGCTGGAGACGCCGGTCAGTTGTCCACCCGGCGCCTCCTTCGTCTCCTTTGGCGGCGGGAGGGATCTATGTGCTCTCGATCCCTCTCGGCACTCTCCTTCTGCGAGAGGACCACCTCGCAGAAGTGGGCCACCGCACGCCAGGCCTCTCGACTGCCGATCATGGAAGAGACCACGGCCGGCAGCGAGAGGTCTCTTCCGACGACTGCTCTGAGAACGCTGCGCTCCTCGTCCCAGGCTGGACAAAACTTCAACATACGATCTACAAAGATTCTACCGCAGCTTAAATTAACTCAAAATAACATACACGTTTACAAATCATTCATAAGTACACCACCTATTTCTCAAACTAATTTGCCAAGCGATTACGAGCGCTAGCAACATTAACGTTAAAAATATAGCAACACCTTAACGTTTTCAATTACTTGCCAGTTTTTAAAGCTGGCTGTTGTTTGCTCAACAGCGCGTGAAGGAGAGTGCCTTAAGCGGTTGCAGCGCTTTAACACTCGCCCCGAGCGTCCTGCCGCCATAATGGGCTAAGCGCTGTATTGGATTTTTTGTTTAATTTGTTTTAGTATTTCTTGGTTATTGTTTTTGTGGTTAAGAGTAGGTTACAGGACATTTAAAGTGGGTTATTTGATGCTTATTATAGCTGTTTTTATTTATCAACATCGGATGCTTATTGAGGTGATACCGTTATCAACGATGACTCATAAAAAAGAAACTAAAAGAAAAAAACCTTGTTTTTATAAGATTTGTTACACAATATAGGTGAAAATAAATGTGGTGTCGTAATTTAAATTTTCACTTTATCCGCTAACCCCATAAGATTAATTCATGGAACTCTAGTTTTCTGATCTGAGATTTGAAAACGCTGATATTGAGGAATCATAAAGGAGCTATCCACTATTATAGAAACTATATTATATAAATAGTATTAAGGAAGAATTTTCTTTCGGAATGATTTTGTGAATTTTAATGCTTCAAAAATTTCACAAACCGAAAAAACAGAAATAAAACTGACACTTTACGGTTATCTTCGAAGTGAGACTGCAGTACCAAGCTGATGAGACAAGATGGTACTTATTATTTATGTATTTCTGAAAAGTTTGGTTTTCTGGCACTTACGGCCTTAGAAATGATTCGTGATATTTTAATACTTAATGTACATACTTATATTTAAGGCATATTTCAATTTCATTTTCACAAAATATTATTATGTAAATTGTCCCATATCAAAAATATCAGACGACTGCCATCCCTCAATAAAATTACCATTTTAATGCATGTAATTTTATTTACATAATAATATACATTATTGTGTGTACAAGCGTAAACATTGCATAAATTCCATTAAAATGTTAGAGCAAAAATAATATTTCTTTTATAAGAAGTTTTTCAGCTCCTAAGAGATTAACTCTCAGTCCCTTTTTATTTAAGACATAAACTTTTAAAAGTCGTTTCGTTTACATTTTCTATTTAAATCTGATCTTAGAATAAAATGTAACGTTATTGAACATTATTTTTCTTGATTTTCGATTAGATAATAATATTGAAATTAAACTATTATAACGGATTGTATCGCGGTTTTTTATTATAATTTTTCTCCCGACGTTTCGAAGGCTTTGCAGCACTTCGTGGTCACGGGGCGGACTGAGGTGTTGGTGGTCCGAAAAGTTAGTGTTACAAATCTACCTTCAATTTACAATTATACAATTGTAAGATGTTAGTCATTGTTTGCGGTCCGGTCTACGCAGAAAGAGCTCACAATGTCTTGAGGTCTGGCAGCAGGTCTTTTGGGGCCCGATTTAATTAGATGTATTACCGGGTCCCAGGCTTGTGCAAGTTTCCTACCATCTTCTCTATTGAAATTAGGATGATTTTTGAGTTCAATAGCCTCGCGAATCTTCAAGTCTGCAGTAGCTGAACACTCAGAAGAAGGCTCCAACCATTACCTTAGATTCGACAAGCCACAAATCCTTGCCAAAGAACACCGATTCCTGCCTAGGATGATGCATCCATAGCATGCATCCACAGCTCGCATCCATAGCATGCATTTATAGCACATATCCATCCATATAAAAAACATAGCTGAGTTGAACCCTTTTCCACTACTAATATGCTATGCGGACCAGTAAATATGATGGATATCAAACACATCCATAGCAACGTAGCATAGCACATCTTTTGTGGAAAGGCCCCTTAATGCCTTATTCCTTACCCAGCAGATTATTGAAAAATTGTGTATGGAGACGCAATACAGGTCAAAAAAACTTAGGACACCCAAATTTTGCAAATAATATAGACAACGTAGCATAGCATATCTCTTGTGGAAAGGCACCTTAATGCCTAATTCCTTAGCCAGCAGATTATTGGGAAATTGAGTATGGAGACGCAATACAGGTCAAAAAAACTTAGTGCACCCAAATTTTGCAAATAATATACAATTAGCCTTAACCCCTCATAATACAATAATAAACAGTGAATCCTATTATAGTATTGTAAACCTACGCCCCTCTCTTCAGACAATAATTATAAGCGTTATATTTGAGTAAATTAATCAAAAACCACTTACCACACTCTGCCTCCTCGTTCCGTCTTGTAATGGGGAAGGAGTTGTAATTTAACACCGTGAGATGGTATCTGCCGGCTTTGTGAATAATGGATGTATTGTGACCGTCCAACCGGCTCACCCGCCAGCAGCTGGGTAAGTTCACAATTAATGGTCAAAATTAATACGTCAGTCTTGTTGAGGGCACTCCTTAGGATTGTGATAAAGCTTAAACTAGTTTATAGACTAATGGAAGTAATTAGCTGGTTGTGGTACTGGTTTAAGTATTGGTCTGACGGAGAAACTATGGTTCTTAACAAAAAATGAGGAGGTTCTTAATACTTTCATATCGGTGATACCAACCGTGGCTGTCATAAAGGTTATATCGGTCATATTTATTGTTCGTACCGGTAATAGGGAAGATGCAAAAATAATATTTATCAATATTTTGTGGCTAAAGTGTTAAAAAAACATAAAAGAAGGCCCACTGGAATGTTTTTATTTTAATTAATATCAATTTTTAACAATAATTAAGAATTGAAAGTAACGTGAAAAAGAACGTGTTATAATACATCAATCTACCTCTAGTGACATCACACCTGCAATGACAACTTGTTTAAGGTTAGAGTTGTAAAGGTAAACAATATTTAATTGCGAAAATTAATAGGTTTTCGAATCAGTTCACATGGTTGTAATTTTTTGTTGATGAAAGTATGGAGTTTTCAAGTGTAGAAATAAAAAGGAACTAAACTACTACGAACTAATCATAGTGAGACTTTTATTTCTATTTCATTCAGCAGCAAAACTACACATAGCAGTAATTTCAGGTCTTATGGCGACAATGCAATCGGTTATATCCAAATCTAAACTCACGCACGGCGAAAAGTGGGTGCTTAGTTGCGCCTCTGCCTATCCCTTCGGGGATAAAAGCGTGTGTGTATGAGTGTGTTCATAGTAACATTAATGTACTTATTTATTCAAAAAACATATCGAAAGTCCAAACTTACAATATGAGATAAACAAATATAAGCGGTGTGACGTCACTGGGCGTGTAGCTCCGTTTGCGCGCGAAAATATAAACTGTAATTTTCAAACCGCAATTTTTAGTAATAAATAGTATTTTAATTTTTTAATATACTCGTGATATTTGAAATTCGTTCAAAAGAAAGCTAATATAAAAATTTGCATCTTCCCTATTCTACACATATGAGTAGCCTACCATAAGGATTATTACTATTTTACCGGTGATACCCAACTTAACAATTATACAGTCAGACACATAAATAAAAAATCTAATTTTTGTGTTCTTTCCATTTCTTTTTTCTTCAAAAAAATAAAATAAAAGGCATTTACTTTGTTTCACAATGAAAAAAGTTTCAATTAAACTTTACACGTATGGGCGATTTGAAATTTTGAATTTGTTTAGCAACTTATTTAGCTGACTGTACCTGCTGTAACGATGATATATTATGTCGTATCAGTCATTTTAGTACTAATCACAGTATCACCCTACACAGTTGTAAAAAATTACATCCATTTCCTTCAACGTTATATTTCAATGTGTATGTATGTTATGTTTCTAAAATCTACTCTTAGATGAGAAAGCATCTTCGATCGACATAAAACAAGATCAGTTTAATTAACTATTCGAAACTATAGTTACTGGTTTTCCTGCGTTTTATGGCACTAATAATGAGGGTGTAAACGTGAACGGTGTTTCCCAAGTATTTTACGAGCGGGTTTACGCCCGACGAAACTAGATGGCGTTGTGTTAATATTTTATGTGTAATTTTTAATGGCTGTTATAGTAGTTTTGTTTTTCAATTTGTCAATAAGTTTGTTAGTATTTTATGTTTGTATGTGAATGATGTAGTTTAAAATGAGTTCATGTATGCATAATTTAAAATAACATATTTTTAACTCTATAATAGCCTATTAGATAAGTATTTTATATCAAAAGATGGGCTGTGAGATTATGTTTCATTCGATAGCAAATAAATACCTCTAGTCAATACCGACCATTAATGCCAGACAAATCACAGATCCTGTTGCCCACAAAAAAAGTAAGAGGCTTTAAATAAATCACAAAAATGTCAAATCATGTGTCCATTGCCTTACCTGAGAATCAAAACTGCTCCTAAGTACAACTAGACCAACTAAGCGAACATTCCAAACGCCATGAAAATGTCTAGACAGATTGTGTCGTTCGTATTGTCTCAATTGAAATACTTTCCTCAGATCCAAGTCCCTAAACTTGCACGCCAATTTTCTATCGCTATTCACGGGCGACGGCTAATAGATTTTCCATCTGAGCCATACACTTGGCACTATGACGAAATTTCGCCTTTACACGCTACGATATAAAAAGAAACAAAATAGAATAAAAATTTTGATAATTAAAATTATATTTTGTCCCATCTTTTATAAGATCCTCCTGAAATTTATTTTAAAATTATCATACCTGTTTGTTCCCTCAATTTAATAATGACTATAGCCTTTGCAATAGAGATCGTCATAAACTCTATCTCCAGGTGGCTCCGTATATTTTTCATTTGAACCTACAAATTTTAGGAAAGTTCTTGGAATCAAACCGGAAAAAAACGATATAAACGATGTTCTCCTCCAATCCCGAAGCTATTATAACATAGCTATCATTATAGAAATTAGAATACACCTTTGAAAAGTCAAAGGTCCCGAGGTTTAAATAGTACGGTATGAATTTAGCCCGGAGATACGACACGATATCAGTGTATCGGAACATGTTTAGGGGCTCAATACAATTCACAAACAAGAAATTCGATCTTCTAGGGCAGGTGTCGAGCGACAAAAAGGCCGGGATCCCCCGGGTTGTCCTTACGATGTCATAGTGTCCGCGGGATAGGCGATGAGCGTATATTACATCCCGTTGAATATTTTCAAGTCTCATAATTATCAATCAATACCTAGATACATATCACTTTAAATCCGAATGAAACACAAATACATAGTAATTAACGGCCTCGGAATTCTCATATTTGCAGGGCTAACTTTCTATACATACATGTATTATAATAAATGTGACATATGGTGATGCATCGCGAAACTGGCACTTCAATAATCGGCTCAAACATGGCCATAAATATTGACTACACTGTTAAAAGAACACGACTATGAAGAACAACCTTAATACAAAAAAACATCTGAGGTGCTGTAACACTGTCCTATTTGGCACGTCTTGTCTTATTTCAGATAGTCTATCGCACGTTTTTCAACGATGAAAGAACATTGAGCAATACCAAATTGTGTTATCAATTCGTTTCTAAAAACAAAAGAGCCGTTAAAAAATCACAAGAATCTGAATATAATTAACTTAATCCTGTCATAGCCCTTCGGGCTAATTCCGACTAGAAAAACCCAATGTCACTTAAGTCGACCCGGGATTCGAACCCGAAACCTCAGAGGCAATTGTACCGCGCACATAATGTAACTACGACACCGAGGCAGTCGACACATTTGTTACAATAAACCGCTCCCGTCTCTCACTAAAACCTCGCGTGTTTTACAGATTCCTGACAGATTGGATACCGCCCTGGGGCAAGACAAAGAGGCCATTCACGTTTTATTCGCCATCTGATTCCGCGCCCCTGTCTCTAACGGCATTTCAATTACACCTTGTTATGACGTCACGTCTTATGTAAACAACACAATGTTTACTTTAGTATGTTCTATTATTTGGGTAAGGCGTTTTTGTTCAGATAGTGGTGCTTTGATGTAGAGCTCACAGAACTGAAATAAGCTAGATAGTAGGTATCTACTCCATAGGTACCAATGCGTTGTCTATTTCTTTCGTCAATCAGCAGTGTCTATATTATACAATTAGGAGAACAATACTTAAATCCGTAGGGCCATCTCAAATATTTAAGAAGCGTTTGAGTATTCGGGCGTAGGATAACTAATTACTGGACTTTACAAATAATATATTTCGTTTCAGGACAGGCGCAGTCCAGTCTATACGGTTTTTGGTTCGCTAAACATCATTGGTAATGATCATGATTGTTTTGATAATACGCATACTCATGCCTTTTATCCCCGGAGGGGTAGGCAGAGACGCAACTAGTGCACCTACTTTTCGCTGTGCGTATTCCATCCCATGATGTGATAGGGGGCGAGCCTATCGCCATATCGGGTGCAAGCTCCAAATTCCGAGCTTACTGATTATAAAAATCCAATATCACTTTGCCCGATCCGGGGATCGAACCCGAGACCTCAGCATTGCATTCGTACGCCACCGAGGCAGTTATGATAATATTGAAAACGATACGCCTAGAAGGGAGGTAAGCATGGGTCTCAGTTTTCAATCTATACAAATTACCAATATTATAAACAGGAAAAGTTTGTAGGGGCTAATCTTTGGAAGCACGGACCGATTTTGAAAATTCTTTCACTAATAGGAAGCTATATTACTCCTGAGTGTTATAGGCTACTTTTTATCCCGGGAAAATATTTATTCCAGAAAAACTTTTTCACGAGTGCTCAGCCGCGGGCAAAAGATAGTATCCTATACACCTTTGTGTTCCTGTATTATACAGGTTCTGGAATCAGAAGCCGCAATCGCTTGTCAGTGGTGTCACGTACACAAAATTACAGCTTCGTAGAACGGTTTACCCACGACTTGACGACATAATTTTGCAATCAAATTAGACTTGGTGATTTAAGAATTTAAATGTTCAATTGTGCATTTCAAAGCTGGAGGGCAAGTTTGGGAAAGGGAGTGCCCGCTTTTTGTATGGGTGCTGGGCCTCAAAATCTAACCAGGCTCAAACTTCATGAGACAAAAAGAGACAAAAATATAGTCTAAAAAATATTTTTAGACCCCTCCATTTATAACCAACTTTTTTAATAACGTTCATTTTAAGTGTAGTTTTTTAACAAAATAAAATTAAATGAAACTCATAATCGGAGGACTTTAAAATTATATGATTTATTGCAAAGGCCTAGTTTTTAGGAGTTCTATCCAAATGTGTATAAACTGTCTAGGTTAGAATTTTACGCCCGATTTTGGACATATCCTTTTCATATCAATATAATGGTGCCTCATTTCTAAACGAGACGTTCTTTGAACTTGGAAGTTTTTTTTATACTCCCACGTCCAATTAATATTTCCAACTCCTCCCTATCTTTCTATTTGATTAATTTCGTTGCGGGATAAAGACAGACTAGTGTTCCCTGAGACTCGCCGAGCTTCACCGCTTGGTGTCATAAAATGCGTGCCATTGCTGATCCTGGCTTACAGGAGTTGTAGTGGCGGGTGTGAGGGCGGGATAGTCTCCCACGTCCAAGTGACTCAACTGCACTTGATGCTTAGCAGATTGGAGTCCAGATAAAATGTCGACTGACGAGGGCCCGTCGCCATTCAACACAATTATGTCGGCCTGTTCGAGTTATGAGACTTAACATTTATTGGTGGGTCGGTTGATGAGCGTAGTAGTACCATAAATATATTTTGTAGTTCAAAGTTCTGTAGTTACTAATTCTGCATTGTTATAAACCAACAAGTAGATACTTACTCATTTCGTTACTCAGTTAAAAATAAATAAAATGAAAATCAAGACTAAAAGCTTTGTGACGCTGTAGTAAAATATTAATTTAATACATAACACCTACAAACAATTTATACAAAACAATAAAAAAAACTTTGTAAACCAATGCATGCAAGCACTCCAGTCCAGACAGTATTCAGTAATGGGGGTAACAAAGAGGGATGGGGGGAGGGTCATAAAGCACCACACTGCTCTCATAACATGTAAATGTGTTCGGTACAGCAAAAAAATGTCTTTCTTAATGAAATATTCAGTAGGCGGTACTCGGCAAAAGTTTTGTGAGAGCTGACCCATTGATGTTGGATAGGAGGTGTGACCTCATATTGGTTCGATTTCTTTTATTGAAAACTACAGGACCTCATATGTAGATCATATATTTGGTAACGAAAAACTACATTATTGTATAGGCTTCAGAAGTTTGTAGTCGACACAATAAATAACTACAGTTGCATCAACAGAGGCCTTAATATTATTGTTCTTTTTTCGTGGTCGGATAATAATTTTATCTGCTCGCATAGTGACCATAATAGAACTGATAAATACAATTATTACTGGTAATTCGGTATACTTTTTACCCGTCCGGCAGCAAAATCAGCGCGCATTAGTCGATATTATATTTAGAGTCTAGATAGGGTTGAGATTCATGACCCTTTGTCAATTACCATTAGGTGCAGCCTGGAATGATGGGTATGGCAGTACTGGAATGATTGTATTAACTATCGAGAGATAATCATGTCACGTCAGTCGAAACTTCATCTGGACGTCACTTAACTATCAGAAAAATGCAAACCAAAACAAAACCAGCAAATACATATTACGCGACTAAGCACTTAAACATCACACACCCTCCATGCTCATTGTCGCGAGAACTTAAGTACTAACTCAGAAGCACTGCTATCACACGTCACACTGCTGAGGCCAAGTTTTTACCATTCACATTGTTAGAATACTCTAATGGCCAGAGATGACTCGAGATTTGAGAACTTTAACCATTTTTTGCATATGACATGTTGAAAATGGTTTTAGCTCACATTTAGAAATGGAATGGTAAAAACTAGAAAGAGCTTAGTAGTATTTTTTTTCTGATATCATAAAAACTGTATTGTACGTTATGGTATTTGATAATTCAAAACGAATGATCGGTTAGATACTGCGAAGATAGTCTCTAGAATTATGGTTTTCCAAGAGCGATAGTTGCTCATTAGTCCGAGAAAAATGTAGTTTTAGATATTAACACGTAAGCAATTTTTAAAAGACTGCCTCGGTGGCGAAGTTGTATTACGGTACGACTGCAATGCTGAGGTCTTGGGTTTGATTCCCGGGTCGGGCAAAGCGATATTGGATTTTCTAATCAGTATCATCTCGGAGTCTGGAATTTGTGCCCGATATGGCGACAGGCTCGCCCCCTATCACATCATGGGACGGAATACGCACGGCGAAAAGTGGGTGCACTAGTTGCGCCTCTGCCTACCCCTCCGGGGATAAAAGGCGTGAGTATGCGCGTATGCGCGCGCAATTTTTAAGAGATTTACTTTCTAAATAGAAAAAAACTATATATCATGTAACACAACAGCAAATTTAAATCACTGGTTCTGCGGTGGTAATAGTTCCACTTGAAGTAAATGTACATTGTTATATCAAATGGGGACTGGGCTGGTCCTGTAACGTTACAAAACGCACACTAGAAGCAAATTGACGCCTTGAGGTCCTACAAAGTATAATGGTATCGTATAAGGTGAATAATGAAGACCTTAGATTTAAAGATTTAAACAAGGCATAAAACATTCAAGGTAATTTGCATCAAGGTAATTTGATAGAAGAAATACTTAAGTCAAATTGTTCTTGACGGTGAATGTAAAAATGGCAAAATTATATTATTGCCTGGAGTTGTCCGTGGTTGCTAGAAGTTACCAAAATTTGCTAATTGCCTGGGTTTAGTGGCAGTTTCCAGAACTTGGCTCGAGTGTCTGAAATTGCCTGCATGCACGATTGGTAGAAAGGAGTAGTACGGTATTATTCTTAAATTGAGAGTCCCATATGTTATTGTTACTATTTTGGGTATTTACCCATTGTGTGCCACTCATCAGGTGAAAGGAGTTCTCCTTATTTTCTTACTATAAAAATTCCCATGAAATGTTCGTCAAAATATCTTCCGTATAATTTTTTTTTTAAGTCCACCCATTAACGGACAAATTATAGCCTTACATAATTCTGATAAAATCAAAGCCAATGCAATTTGAAGAGATAAATTGGCCGATTAATAACTCCAAACCACTAGCTGTCAACCAAGACACCATACACACTAACTGCCCAGACACCAAGTCAATTATCTGAAAATAGCCATTAAACAGCACACTTCTCATTTAAGACGTTTACGTGCAAATTGCAGCCCATGGCGATAATAACGCGATATCGCAACGATCTTCGCAAATCGCTCACAAATTCCCATCAAGCAACAGGTTTGAGATGATGGCTGTGCGACCGATGACGGTGACCCTAAATAAAATTCGGTAATTTGGGTTTTTATGCTCCGATGACAGATAGCTGCGGAAGAGGAAAATTATTCGTATTAATACAGCTTTGCGAAGATTGGCTTTGAAATGACGATAATAAATTATTGAAGAGCTGTTAGGAAGAACGACCATGAATGTATGTAATCAAAATCGTGTTACAAAAAGTCATCGTTCGTCGCCCAAGCATTTTTTTTGTAGATTAAAATCAGTTGTTTCACCAGTCTTCGGTCCAATGTATCGACATTGAGAGAATACCATTATCTGCAGCATTTAACCGATTCCCTATTCCTATTTAAACCCTACACCGGCATACCAACCAAAACCCGTTTTAGCCTTTTTCAGTGCATACGAGACGGCCCCTGTGTATTTTGTTGCACTAACATAGCTGTGCTATGCTGCATAGCGCCCCCTTTCTATACGAGGGGGATATAATGCCCCCGAACTCTAAAGAACTCCTTTGGCATCTACGACAGAGAAAAATCGGATCGAGCCCGGGTCGAGCCAAAAACATTGTGACTGGGTTTTTCCATCTTAAAAATTACTTAGTCGCAGCTCAGAATCAGGAAGTTGGCGGTGTGATACCCCCGTGCCTCGGAAAGTACGTAAAGCCGTTGGTCCTGCGCCTGATCTCTCTCCGCTCATGTCGGATTGTCGTCTCACCAAAGTATGAGAGTGGAGGAATATCGAGTGCACTTGTGTATTGCGAACACACTTGTGCACTATAATATCTCTTGCGTACCTGGCTGATCTCCGTTGAGATTGGCCGCCGTGACCGAAATCGGCTAGGAAGGGATATGATGCCACTACATTGAAGCTCCAGATTGATATTAAACTTAATGCTTCTTAAACCATCGCACGTCCTATACCCAATTACTGCACATTTACCGCAAAGGTGCGAACTACGCAGTTAACGCATGCATCGACAATTACCGCCTTTTAGTGACGCGACCGGTTTCTGATCGATATTGTGTTCCTCCAACATGGTGTTGTGACGATAAGTTACCTTAAGATTGACACATAGCGCTGCAATTTGCCTGTTTAATAATTACTACTGGTGTTGTGACGATAGATTGACACATAGTGCTGCAATTTGCCTTTTTAACGTTAATAATGTATTTCTCTTGTTGTTACAACATTACTTATCGTACATAAATGTGGTGATAATAATTTTATAACATACTTATACACTCTACAGTAAGAATAGTTATTCCAGTGAAATGGCAACCCTGGGTCACTTGAACAAAACTGTTTTAAGTGCTGTTGCTGGTGAGCCTCGGTGGCGTAGTTGTATTACGGTACGACTGCAGTGCTGAGGTCTCGGCTTCGATTTCCGGGTCGGGCAAAGTGAGGTTTTTCTGTTTAGTATCAGCCCGGAGACTGGAAATGTGCCCAGTAAATGGCAATAAGCTCGGCCCTTATTACATTACCTAAGATAGCTGCCGAAATGTAGGTGTGATACATCTATGTCTACCCTGAAAAGGGAAAAACGGCGTGATGCTACCTATGTATGTATGCTGGTGAGCTTACACTAAAGTAGATGCTAATTTGATACAAACACACACGCCTTTTTATCCGCGAAAGTGTAGGCAGAGGCGCACCTAGTGCACCATTTTTCGCCGTGCATTATCGGGGACAGATTCCAGACTGCTGACTGATACTGAATAATAAAAAAATCCAATATCACTTTGCCCGACTCGGGGATCGAACCTGAGACCTCAGCATTGCAATCATACCGTAATAGAACTACGCCATCGAGGCAGTCATGCAAATTTGATTTATTCCAATTGTTTAACAATCTCAACCAAGAGGGTCAAGATATTGCAGGGTGTAAGAGCATCCTCAAATCTCACTATTTGTATGTAACACTACAGTACCTTACACTTTGGAAGACATTGAACCCACCTCACCACAAGTTTACCAAAACTACAATCCCATTTAATATCCGGTACATAATTAAAAGGAGAAATGGAGGAAAACAAATGAAAAAACTCTGTATTACTTCCTCAAACACTGTCGAATAGATTGCGTCGGCAAGTTCATTTCAATTTAAAACTAGATACATTTGCATTTTATTTATTTATATTATTCATTTATTACGCTCTTTCATTTATTCTACGACGCTCGCTTTCATTTGGTTTAAAAGGCAAGCTTCCTTTATACAAGGAAGACAGATTAAATGTTGTTTTGATTTAAATATATTATTTTGTAATTACAATTTATTACAGTTTCTGATAATGATTTCGTGGAAAGCACACCCATAGGCAGATTTTTCCTTATACAAATTTCCTTCATAATTAACATTGAAATCACATTATACTGAGAATTAATGAGAACTCTAAGAAATCAGCGTACCTTAAAAGTTGGTATATTCGACTCGTTCCATTCACAGTTAGGTTATCGCTGTATCTTAACTGACGAGGACATCTTTAATATTATTATATCATACTGATTCTAGACTCAGAATAGGGTTAGGACCTGTTACACAGGTATCAAGTTAATTTTATTTGACAATTATCGTATAACACAGCCAATGTATGTATAGTACTCATTTTATTACCATTAATTTTGACCATAGATTAGAATGTGACTTTTGTATTTGATCGGTTTATAGATGTATATGCAAGCGACGATAGCCAAGTTGGGAATGGAACGGTCTGCCGAGACAATGTCCGCAGGTTCAAAACCCAAGGCACACACCTCTGAATTTTCGAAGTTACGTGTGTATTGTTTATCAATTATCGTTCGCTTCAACGGTGAAGGAAAACATCGTGAGGAAACCTACATACCTGAAAATTCTCCATAAGAATCTCGAGGGTATGTGAAGTCTGCCAACCCGCACTAGGCCAGCGTGGTGGACTAAGGCCTAACCCCTCTCAGTAGTAGAGGAGGCCTGTGCTTAGCAGTGGGCAATATATAATACAGGGCTGATGATGATGATGATGATGATAGATGTATATGACATGAAGCATTTATCAGCAAGCGATGAAATCGGTTCCCAATATCATTCTATTGTCATCACACCACCTTCACGCTTTTTATTCCTGAGCGGTAGGCAGAAGCGCAACTAGTACACCCATTTTTTTTCCATATGTATTCCGTCCCATGATGTGATAGGGAGCGAGCCTATTGCCACATCGGGCACAAATTCCAGGCTCTAAGCTGATACTGAATAGAAAAACCCAATTCCCTTTGCCCAAACCGGGATTCGAACCCCAGAAAGCGACCAGCGTCGTAATGTAAATAAGGCGTAAAAATATCGCCAAACATGTCGCGTGAACTGGAGCTACACTATATAATAATATCGTCGCCAAATCTATACTAAAATAAAATAATATAAATAAATAAATACTTTATTCATCACGTAGGCGAACATAGTAGCACTTATGATAAGTCAAGATACATTAAATTGATTATAATAATTATTATTGATACGCCTGCCTCGGTGGCGTAGTTGTATTACGGTACGACTGCAATGCTGAGGTATCGGGTTCGATCCCCGGGTCGGGCAAAGTGATATTGGGTTTTTCGATTCAGTATCAGCTCGGAGTCTGGAATTTGTGCCCGATATGGCGATAGGCTCGCCCCCTATCACATCGTGGGACGGAATAAGAATGGCGAAAAGTGGGTGCATTAAGTTGCGCCTCTGCCTACCCCTTCGGGGATAAAAGGCGTGAGTTATTAATACAAAAGGTCATTTATATAACTACCGACATTTTTATTGAGAGCAAAATCAATGATGAAAACTAAAAAGCCAGCTCGGACTGGCAGGAAAGGGGATATAAAAAATTAATCATTTTTATTAAAAAATAATGGGAGGAACGCGTCGCGATCCTCACCGGTGAGGACACTACAGGCCCTAGCCTAGCTAACCTTCCAGCCTTTCACTAGCTACCTAAGCGATGACAACCCGAAGAAGAAAGGCAGAAAGAAACTCCGGGCTTACTTTTTGTCATCATTTGTCCATTGAATCTTTATAATTATCTTTTTTTTTCAAGTCTTTTGCATACAAAGTCAGATCAGCTACATAAGCTAATGCACACAACTACTAATAATGTAATAACTAACTACTAATATTATAAAGCTGAAGGGTTTGTTTATGTGGTTGAAAGCGCTAGTCTCAGGAATTACTTACTAAACCGATTTTGAAAATGTTTTCACTAATAGGAAGCTACATAATACATTACTCCTTAGTGCTATACGATACTTTTTATCCCGGGAAAATATTTTCATCTCGAGAAAAACTTTTTCACGCCGGCGGAGCCGCGAGCATCACCTAGTGCATAACAAAACAAATGTTGCTATCAAATCCTCAGAACAATAACTAAAGCAGATCAAATCAACGCTATATGACGTATTTCCAGCAAAGTAGCTAAAATACCTTTAACAGATTTTTTTTAACAGACTTTTTTTATAATTGTGAAGAGAAAAAAATAATATAAATAGAAAAGTTTAGAGGCGATTTGAAGTGTTGAATTTGTTCAGCTACTTATTTGGCTGACTGTACCTACACCTACACTTCGTCCCTGTTAAACAGATGATAATGCCATTAGAAGTTAGTGTTATTAGCAACAAACGTTATTAAAAATGTATAAAATTAACGGCAGTTTTACATTTCTTCCCTGTTAAAGAAATATGAATGCAATTAGAAGTTTGTGTGTAAATTAAACGTTTTTAAATGATTAAAACTAATCACGTTTTATGCCAAATAGAGAATCAGGAACACTGGTCGGGGTAACTGATTAAAATTACTGAGATCCCAAGTATCTATTGTTAAGGAAACTAAGTTATACTACCCTATAAAACTTCTTGTTAATCAAATACATAGCTTTGGGGACGAATGCGTAATGGCGGACTCGGCTTGAGATGAATAACCTACAGATGGCACAGTCCATTGTCTTTACGAGTAGATAGTTTAAGGAGCCGGATAGATTTTCAATTTTGAAATACTTTGGATATACGCTGCAAACCATTTTACTTTCTTACTTTGCTTTTAAACGTCCTGTCTTTGATTAATTATATACCTAGATAGAGTGACACGCTACAATGAAACTAAAACAAACAGGCCAACTTTTCTTAAGCTAGTATGCGTGACAGCTGTGTCATACGCTATCGCTGCATCATTCTGCGTATCCTTGTGTGCGCGCATAATGTTTTACTTTTAGTTATGACATGGTTTCTATTAAAACGGGGAGATAATTATATCCATGAAAAACAACAAAAAATAATTCACTCGAATTCATTTAGCTGGCAACACTTGACGTCTATTTTTTTCGACGCGTTTGAAACGTTCAGTATGTATCTAGGTATATAATTAATCAAAGCGTCCTGTACTGAAATAAAAGTTCTATTGTACACTTTTTTTTTGGATAAAAAGTAGGATCTTTTTATATGGGCTATCAAAAGTGACGCACACCTAATGGTCCCAGGGTCTAAATAGAGTGTCGATTACCGAGAGATGATTACCAGTCGACAAAATTATGGCGGCCTGATTGAATTTATCATCATAATTATATGTATGTAAATTGGGTCTTCCACTTCCATTCATAATGTTTTGCGTTCATTTCTTATAAATATCCAAACATACCACCGCAGCTATAGTCCCCCAAGCCAGGATGAAAGGATATTTTCAACACACCAAATATTAAGAGTGCCCCATTTTATATAATCCTTTTAACCCGATTATAGCATAATAAACTTAGCGGGATTAAGTTAATGATACATGAAGCAAGCAAAAATTGCGGTTATGAAGATACATACATGCGTACCATGTACAAGACTCTTCATAAGTGATGCAACACTTCGTATATTCGTAAAAAGGCATCGTAAAATTATAGATCTTTACTAGTTTGTTTGGATAGCTGATGTAGTACTAACATGTCAGAAAATTTTGCTTCGAAGCAGTGTAGGTACTTTACAATAGTAAATTAAAACAACTGAACTATGTTGGTCACTCATAAGCCAATCTGTAGTATTTCCTGCCGTTAACCAGTGAAAGCACTTTCAAGTCCTTGATATCGGGTATGACCTATCATAGATGCAGTTCCAAAATCGTTGGTGCCTATATGAACACCTATACTGGAAATACGCTGGCCAGTGTAAAACAGCTCTTATAAAACATCAATCCTTACCCACAAGACACTACAAAGTCTAAGTCGTTTATCAAAAGTACTTTGCGATTTCGCAAGCATAAACTAGAAGTCTATAACCCCATCAAGAGAATGGGTCGGACTGCGCACGCTTTAAATCACTTTGGACGTTTTAAACTGATTATTCTGGGAAGTATTTCGGACCGGGTGTGGTTTTGTTGACATTACCCGAGCTGGCGTAGATTGGGCCACTCAAATGTAACAGTTGGAAGTGAAGATCGGTGGCTATGACTGATTGTGTATTTTATTACCTATTTGCTTATTCTCGGTGGTGTAGTATTGCGTGAGTCTAACACTCTAAAGTCTAGAGTTCGGATTTTGGGCAAAGTGATATTTGAGTTTTCGGCTCTGTATTAGCCTGGAGTTTGGAATTTGTGTCCGATATGACGATAGGCCGCCCCCTATCTCATCTTGGGACGGAACACACTTACGAAAAGTGGGTGCACTAGCTTCGCCTTACCCTACCCTGTCGGGAATAAAAAGCATGTGTTTTTTTTAATTATTTTTGATTAAGTACGAAAAGTTTTACCTCTTCATTTGCCTTGTTAACGCTTCGTTGACATAATCGCAAAGTATATGAGCTGTCGTTCAGGTCCTATATTAGATTACCAGATCGAGAAGAACCGGTGCGTTATACCAGTTCATGTGTTTCCCGGATCAGTTTCCTAGAGGAGGGTGACATCGGGAAGAGTCGAAATGTTTAGAAACATGCGTGAAAAAGTATGTGTGTGACCGTATGGTCACACACACTCCAATGTATATTGGAGTGAGGTTAATACAGGAAGAAAAATACTAAATTACAAATGTTTTATGCTCTGCATCAGGGATAGTGAACCTTTATTTAAAGTAGTAATAATGTCACTGTAATGTGCCATCCAGGGCTCGGTCTTAGTTAGTCGAGCGCCCTTTTATGAAAGAAAAAATATTTCGGTGGGAAGGTTTTAATATTGGCGTATTGGCTTGCCCTAATTATTTTATCGCGTGCCATTAGTTCGCCATGCCTGATATAACTAGGCTTACACCAAATTCAATGAAGAAATGTTCCTTCAAACCTATACACGTATCAAAATCATCAAAAAATCCAGTTTGAAAATTACTCCTTTAGAGAAAGATATCTAAGACAATTGATATGTCACAATGGATCCGTCACAAGTTGCCGAGTTATGGCCCAGCGTGGGACAAGAAGTGCGAACTTGCACACGTACTGATAAGGTCCAACTTACGCGTTGGGCGCGTGACAGGAATCTATTAAGGGAATGGGATATTATCGCTTTGTGTAGAATTGGCCGGTGGTGGTATTAAAACTTTGTTAGGTACTTTTATCTGCAAAATGTACTAGTTTGATTATATATGTCTGTCTCAAAAATGGTGGTTTTATTGAAGATTTTCGTATAGTAAGTGATCTAGCCGGGGGTATCTTATAAAACTACATAGTATACGCATGCATTGCTTTGGCAGTTTGTTTGGCCTTGGGATAATTTTTAGGCTCGAAGATAATTTTGATTGCACCCACACACACGTCACGTCTGTATTCCCAGAGGTGCGGCTGGAGTACCCACTTTTCGCCAAGTGTGTTCCGTCCCAAGATGATATGAGGCGAACCAAAGCTATATCGGGCTCAAATTCCGGACTTAGGGCTGATAGTAAGCAGAAAAACCAAATATCATTTTGCCCTACCCGAGATGCAAACCTCGGAGCGGTGTCTTACCGCGAACGCAATACAACTACGCCACCAAGGCAGTCACTTGAATTGCACGTCATGACTATAGTCGCTCCAGATTAGAGTCACACTAATTGCGCTTGTTTTTACACTGTTGCAAACGTTTGCATTACCATATTAATTTTAAAAACGTAATTTAATTTTTATGCCAATTCACAACGTTCTGACTGCATACATACATTTGAGAGGACAGCGGGTGACACTAGATTATGTCTATATAGAATTTAATTGTACTTCTTCTGGTACAATTGAGTTATTTTACGCCCCTCCAGTCTCCCTCGTAAATAATGTGGGTCGGTCACTTTTGAATAGTAACTTATGGCTGTGATTTGCCTTTGTTTTCAAGTATTTGTGAATAGCATTGGGCCAGTGGCAATGCTTTAAAGCTGTTTAGGACTTTGGCGTGAAATTGTGTATCTAACTATGCCTATCTATTTTTGCCGTCAAACATACATGTATTTTGTTACCATTTTTAAGAAAACATTGATCTGGGTTATTGTGAGATATTTAAAACTTATTCGTTATATTTCGCAAGTCATTCATAATGCATACCATTCTTTTTCTTTATTGATGAAGTCTTAGTGCATAGTGGTTTGCTAATTACTCGTCTCGCGTTTGACGTGTGACCAAAAAAAGTGGCAAAGATATAATATTTTCAAATAATAATGCACATATTAAATATTGTTATTATTACAAACGACTTGATAAAGGTCGCAGGAACATGCAGGCCGCTTCTGATAGGTCTGTCTGTAAATTTTTACCGGAGGCCTATCTTCAGCAGTGGACGTCATGTGGCTGATGATGATCATGATGAATATGCGCATTCTCTTACTGCATTAAGGAATGCGCATAGCATTCTCTTAATGCAGTATACAGGGTCATCTTGACATTGCGGTACTTAAAGAAACCATATTTTCGACGCAAACTACTGGTGGTAGGTCTCTCATATGTAAGAGTCCGTCTGGGTGGGTACCACCGCAATGTCTATTTCTACCACCAAGCAGCAGTGTGCATGCACTGTTGTGTTTCTGTTTGAAGGGCATTGTAGCCAGTGTAACTACTGGACATAATGAGACTTAAGATCTTATGTCTCAGGATGACGAGCGCAGTGGAATGCCACACAGTACTTTGTAACTATAGGTGCTGGATGGTGTTGCTACTGTTAATGGGTGGTCGTATCGCTTACCATCAGGCAAACGACATGCTCGTCTTGTCATTCAATGCCATAAAAACAAACCTTCAAACTTGTGGAGAATTCTTAGGCATGGAAGTGTCCTCTTGATGTTTTCTTTCACCGTTAAAGCGAACAATAACTTCAAAAAGTTAAGTGTGTACCTTGGCATTTGAACCTGCGGACATTCGTCTCGGCAGACCATTCCATTTCCAACTAGGCTATCGTGCACTTCTAACTTATTTGTGTGCGCTTAGTAGCGCCTTCAAAATTTTTAAACAGCAATACCAAAGACTTACATAATATACACATTAAAACCAAATGAACCGAAATGACTTAAACATGAAATCAGTACACAACGGTCATTAATTCCTTCAATATAACACGGGGTGGCGACCGACCGGACCGGAAACCGGACGCGACCCGCCGTCCGGCTAATGGATCGAGTGGACGATAAATATCTGCCGTATTGAAACATAAGTACGAATTTTAAAGGGGGGTTATTTTCTATTGAATCTTGAAGCGAAGGAAATAATAGGGTGCTGGAGTTCATATCATGGGGTAAGATGGTTAATTTAAAATTATTTTTGTTAATGCATTAGTATATATGTCCCAATGGACAAAAGCCGCTCCAAGATCCGTCCATGAATAGCCAACACGCGCTATAGTTAATCAGTCACTTTTAAGATAATCCAGTTTGTCCCTCCGTCTGTTCTTTGGTTTACCTCGACGCCTACGAGAGGTTTCAGGGGTACCCAGGCACTTCGTGGGTACAAAGTTGCAATCATGGCTGAAAGATCATCAAGCAAGCACATGACTGACGTGACCATCCCAGTTCCACTTAAGCTTAGAGCCTTTCTGGGCTACATCGGCAATTTGCATTTTGAAGAGCAATTCGGTGTTTTGACCACGATCTGCTCATTATATTATCTCAACACACTTCAGTAATAAAACTACCTTTTGATATTACAAAAATCTAACCCAAGAAGGCATTATCTATCTAGTGAATAAAAAACACAATAGCTTAAAGTAATCAATTCCACAAACCCTGATAAAGAATCAGCAATTCACCCACATACCTTGATTTTCTTCCTCAACATACAAAATCCATACAATCGTATTGTTAACGCAATACTAATCAGACTCCTTTTATGAAGGTAAAGGTTTGGTCACACTAGAGCATGATGGCAGAACAATGGTATGGAAAGTAATGGACAACTGACAGGATAGGATCTCCAGTGATTTTCATCGCGTGTATGTTGACTTCTTGATTAAAGTGCACGTTAATATTTAAATGCTAGATAAATAAGTTATGTACATTATGCTCGATAGTAACCATAGAGATTGTTAACCATGGTAGCTGCTCATTCTGGTGAGGTTGGGAGTCAATCTGATGATCACCTTTATAATTTGGAATGATATAATAAATAAAACAATACGCCATTAGATAGTAATTAATGAAAAACCCATAAAAGACGATAAATCTACCTTCCTCAATGTATTATATCCCCTGAACGTGAACTGCATCGCAGGTACAAAACCACTATAGTTTTCTAAAATATTCACAATTCAATACACAAAATTCAAATTCCAGCTATGTGGCCACAGCTTAAAGTTATCTTAAAGGTGATCTAACGTAAAACGAGCCCAGGTATTATACTCGCTTGACCTAATTTCAGATAATTCTGGAATTTATCTGTCGTTCGCAAAAAGAAGAACACAAAGGATCGCGATTCCGGATCTTGAATTAATTCTCTTGCCCGCATTTTGTTCTGATTTAGCCTAGTTCGGACCCTACTATGAGAAACAAGAGTAAAGTCGAACTCATTTTTAATTCTCGGATGTTTTTCTTCATTAATTTATTAGATGATTAAGAATGACGTTCAAGAATTTACCAAGTGATTTCTTTTTGTTTATTTAAAACATCACTTTCACAGTGATGTTCATGTTTAAAAGAAGTTGTAGTCAGTGCATTTACTGCTTGTGTTAATATCCAATAACTCAAGGTAAGGAGAAAGAAAGAAATAAAAGTAATTTAGGACGGAAGTGCAAGCACAACAAAGTCCCTTATTTGTAATACGTAATTCTGGTGAGTGCTGAGTACTGAGTGCACTGCTGCTTGGCGGTAGAAATACTCACTGCGGTGGTACCCACCCAGACAGACTCTTACATATGAGAGACCTACCACCAGTAAAAGTTCGTTTATTTTATGTTGACACAATTTTTTTACACACATACAACAAAGTTAAATATATTTATAGTGTTGCAATTACATTAAAAAATAAGGCACCATGTAGACACCGAAGATAATAAATTAAACTATGAAAAAATGAGTCATTTAGTGGTCACAAATTAATATTACGTACCACCGATTCATTTTAATACTCGTCTTTTCGTCACCTATGTAGTAATTTATGAATTTTATAACCGAAATTATCATTTTAAGGAAACATTCTAAAAACTTAAAAAGTGTACAAACAATCAATCAACTAAAAATGTAAAATAAAATGTTAACTTGGCGTATAACATGCAATATTTTCATTAAAATATACGCTCGGCAAAAAACATGAAGGCTTAATGTTTTCTCATAACGTAATTTCTAGTAACTGTAAAATGAAAATAAAATTTACTTTATGAATCAAACTAGTAGTTTTACGTGGATTTGTGTTGTATTTTAAGCTACAAAAATGAAGGTGTTGTAAATAAGTAACTCAATGGAGGTGCAATCCATTGTGTATTGATAAGAATTACGACTGACTACAAACCGTAACGTAACCTTCCTCAATTCGAAATTCCAAAACCTTTCATGGCTGGGCACCATCTAAAATAAGACTATGTTAAGTCTCATAATATCCAGTATATTGGCTCCAATGTTCTTCAAACTAGAGCACAATAGTGCTTTCGAACTTCTATTTGGCAGAAATAGAAAAACCAGTGATATCTACTCAGGTGGTCTCTTCGATACCACTTATAGTCTAGTAGTGGATCCTCACATAGCAACGTGTAGATTTGATGCCTTACGTTAAAATAAAACGAGTTTGATTTAAACCACACGACTGAAGTAAAAATTCCAGTCGTGTGGTCTATGTGGTGACGAGAGCGTTACGCATACTTTTCGTAACGCTCTCGTCACGTATTCACCAGCTTACTCCCCAAGTCAAGCGTGCGCGTTCGCCTCGCCCGATCACACTTTTCGTAACGCTCTCGTCACGCAATCGCCAGCTTACTCCCCAAGTCAAGCTTGCGTAAAGAAGTTTTACTTCAAAAACACTCCATTTACCATCAAGTAGTGCAGACAGATTTACGTTCATGTATATGAAATTATACTATCGATGAGAGTCTCGAGACCCGATACATAACTCTTAAAAAAATTGACTATAATTATTTCCGGACAGGTCCCAATCGAGAACCGAAAGTAGTGTCCCCGGACCACCCACGTGGAGCCGATGCACGACCGGATAAATTTATCTCTCTCTACAAATTCGCGAATGTCCATTACTTGACGTCACGAGCGCCCCGCCCACAGCAAAACCACCATTACCGCATGAGTTACTATCATGGACTATTTTTGTTTATTGTGGTGTAAACAGACTTTAAATACTCGAAGTTTGATTGCACTTAGGTGAAGTTTATCGATGTCCACTAGCGAAGAGTATCGGGTATAATACTTTGTACTGGAGTGTATACGAGCGAAAATATAGTGTAAAATCCGTCTAATGGCTTGTTCTGGTAAGTTGCGTTACGAGATTTGGTGATGTAAGGCAGGTAGGCATGACTTTTGACCTTCTTCTAGGAGAGAACGTGTCTCGTTAACATTATATTTGAACTGAAATAATAAGATACTAAGTTCTATTTTGGTACCAGATTCTTGTTCCACTTGCCTAAATACTTCTTATTTCAATAGAAATAAAGTAAACCATTAACAAGTAACCTTTCCAGAAGAAATCTCACTTGGAAAGACCTACCAAATTCTAAGTCATGTTAAAATCAAGAATGGAAAAGAAAGATCACGATCCGCTGATAACGATAAAACCGAGATTTAAATAATCTATTACATAATTATAAATGTTACCAGAAAATATGATATAATTCAGTACATCTGCATAAAATTAATTTAATCGGCTGTACGTTGGGACCGCATTGGGAATATTATTCATAAGCGAAATCAAAATTGCTTAATTCTTAATGTCCCGCATCTGGTGGATTTAGATTTTTAAGTTAACGGAGATGGACGGTTTCAGAATAGCAGTCTATATTCTCTAGATGTCATTGGATGAGGTTTTTAACAACTGAATGAAGTAATGAGCCTTGTTTTATGTTTACGAGAAAGCGTAGACTGTATATTATTATCGAGAGTTGTAAGGTTTCCTTAGTTTTAATTAACCATCTGAACGTGCTGTTTGGAAACTTTTGATAATTCAGCGGTGCCTGCTGATCAAATTATGGTCTATCCAATTTTTTCTTCTATTACTGCTTCCATATTTTTGCTTCAGCCATTTCAATTCAATTTATTTAACTAGTACAATTATTTACTAATGATCTTGAGAAGCCTCTATCGCAATGATCTAATACTGCGGTGCAATTATATAGAAACACAGCGTAAAGTGGGGTGACTTCGACATCACGGGTGAGATTATTTAAATCTTTGTTTACAGAATCCGATTAACGTAATATACGTAAGATCTCACTTATTAGTAAGTGAGTGTAGTTCACTTCACCGACATTCTCACCTTATGGCGCTAGTGTAGATTACACTGCAGATTCAGAAGTGAGCTCCATAGTGAGTTCTTACAGAATAGCATAGCTGTTCATATTTTGTACAATAGTTTTCTATCCGTACATTTCTAATGCAACCAAACTCTCTCCCCTTGCACCGTAGACGAAGGGACGCTAAAAATAATAATCATTAGCCAATTTGCTAATTATCCCTTCTGGGCACGGCTGCCTGTGTTCAATTAGCGAATTAAAATTACTGTAAAACGCAATTTTAATGCGCCATCGGGTCGGTTCCCAGCATCTGGCGCGTCCCCTGATTAACTGCTGTTACTCCAGACGTTTATATTCTTTTAACATCTGCTGTTTTATTCACCATTTCGTGATCATTTTCATTGGGTTTTATATTCTTTTTTATGGCAAATGAGGGAGTTAACAAGTGACGGTAAATGGAAAGCGCGAGATGAGGTTATTGGTGACTGCAATTATTAAGTTTTAATAAAAGAGTAATTATTCGTAAAAGGAGAAGGAACTGGTGGTGTCCAAAGAATAACCATACAAAACGCAACTATGCTAGATCTCTATATATTTCCCATTAATATTTTAGTCAAACCGTGTACATCATATTATTACTGTTATTTATTAGTTTTGTAATAGGCTAAGATTTCAAACGCTAATTACCAGGACCTGATTCCAAATTAATTGAGCTACAATTTGCTACTGATGTTAAATGTTATTGTAAAACGTTTTAACGTTATCTCTTAACACCAATTCATTAATAATAGAGGGTGCGCGAGGATTTAGGAATTGATTTTGTGGGAATTATAAATATGTGTGAAGTTTTAAAATACCTAGCTAAGCTATTGCATAGCTTCTATCACCGGGCCTTGAGCGTGGAGACCGAATCCAGAAATTCCGTAACGAAAATAACCTGACATCTTTTTTATCTTACTAATATGAACCTTAAATACAATGCGTAAAAGCTATAATTCTTGAAACGAGTATATGTTTATTTATTTTATTTATTAAAGTCATTAAAACAATTTCTTACTAATCTAATATGAACCTTAAATACATTGCGTAGAAGCTATTTCCCCAGCGTTGGCACGGCACGAGTACAAAATAATCGAACGTAACATTCTTTTTTAAAATTTTGATTTATTCTACTTTGGTTGTGATGACCATTGCATTTCTGACATTTATCAATAACAAGACTAAACGTGCGTTGCTCGCGTTTAAAAATCTACTTTATGTGGTAAGCGTAAGATCGAATTTGTGTTTAGTCAATCAAAATTTGTGATAAAAAATGCTATGCAATAGCTTTACCGCGGCAGTCTCCGAGTGCCACACGTATTTTTTTTATTATTTTAAAATGATTACGGATCTTTTGAGAATGCCAGATCAGAAGTTTAATAATGTAATTTAATGAATATCACTCTTATAGATAAATCGTATTATGACGTGATGCGAGAAAGGGCTGCTTGTTAAAACTGAACAAAATTATCATTCGAGATTCAACTCATATTAGTAACTCTTAGGAATACCTATGTATAATACGCGGGGGCATTTAAAAAGATTTATTGCATGTGCGAATATTACCGAATAATATTTTACTAAGCCATCGAAAACTAAAAAAATATGTTTTTAATTTCGGGACTTCAATCTAAAATAAATTATATTTTACATGTAATAAAAATTAAAATGGGGGGCTCAAACCCCTACACTTTCACAAATCGGGCCCTGCCTAGTAGTTTGTTTAAAATGTCGCAATGTATTATTTTAAACGCGGTAAGGGTAACTTTGGGAACTTAGGTGTTGTTAATTTTGTGTAATCGGGTTGTAATTGAGTTGTAACATATAATTTAAGTAAACAGTTGTTATTTAATGCATTGTGCAGATTTTAGTCGCATCCCAGTGGGAAAGGCGTTAGATTAATATGTTTAGTGTTTAATTTTATTATCAACAGGGAATAGGTAGGTATGTTAGTATGTTTGGGTATAATATTGCTGGGTACAAGCTAGCTATGAGAACTTTAATAGTGGAATAGCCAAAGTGATTATTTTAACTGAGTAGATATTAATAGATTGGCCTCAATGAAGTGGTTGTATTGTAGTACGACTGCAATGCTGAGATCGCGGGTTCGATCCCCGGGCCGGGCGAAGTGATATTGGGTTTTTCTACTCAGTATCAGCCCGCAGTCTGTAATTTGTGCCCGAATTTGACCCGACACTTGCCAATCACACAACAATTTATTGCGTGCAGGGATTGAACCTGTGACCTCTCGTTTCACAAGCAGCTCATTCGCTGCGCCACGACTGATCTATGTAATTCTATATACGACTTAACGATCCCTACACAATATCAAGAAAGACCCTTGAATTACGAATGATGGATGACCTCAAGGTCAAGGAAAACGTGGCTCAAGATTGCCTGAAACCCTCAGTCCCCAGGTGAATGTTGAACGAATGGATATAATGATTGGCCAGGCGAATGAATGGGCGGGGGGAGGTAATGGGCCCCGTCAAGACTGCTTTGCGTTGAAAGACAAAATGCCGAGCCATTACCGTACGGAGTATTTATTAATCACGAACCTTTCTTGTTTAGTATAAATAAAATATAAGGGTTGATTGTTAGGGGTTGTACGTGTCCTTGGTAAGGGATGTGGAGAGTACGCGATTTATTAAGCCAAGTACGAGTTGTAAAATCTTTTGAATTATCCTTTATATTATGTAATTTTCGAAAATGTATGGTAGGATTCGCCCCGGTTTCGCACGGGTATCACTAAATATAAATTATAGCTAGATGTCAATGACGACAAAATTTCCAAAACGCAAAAAAAAATGTTGATCCGGTCGCTATATTACTGAATCACCCGCTAGACAATCTGAAGATTATTCAAAACACACACACACACTCACGCCTTTTATCCACAAAGGGGTAGGCAGAGATGCAACCAGGGCACCTACGTTAGCCAAGTTTGTTTCGTCCCATGATGTGATAGGGGTTGAGCCTATCGCCATATCGGGCATAAATTCCAGACTCCGGGCTGATACTGAGCAGAAAACCCAATATCACTTTGCTGAACCCGGGATTCGAATCCGGAACCTCAGAGCGGTGTCGTACCGCGCACGCAGTACAACTACGCCACCGAGGCTGTCTGAGCATCCCTTTGGATAAAAGCGTAAGCTTATGTTATTTAATATTATCTACAAGTTTATGAAGGAATTTTCCTCCCTCACACCCATGAAACATCCACTCATCTCACCTAATCCGATTTTCAAAATACCCGCGTCTCTTACGAAAAGCGCCGAGTTTTTCCGAATGGGTACTACGTCCGGTTTCCGGGAGACGCTCGTACCGGAAGTTTGTCCGGGTGGGGAGGTTTGTCCCGGTTGCCCTTGGCGCTGCGGCAAAGTCTTCGATTTTTATTAGACTGAAACTATTATGCTAATGAAGTTATGCGTAGGTGGTTAAGGGTAAGTAACTTCTGGTAAAGCTTTATTTATTAATGTACTAAACTTTAAACTATTTAATTACATGGGCTTATTTTAATCATGATTTTGACCTTAAATCTTATGAACTTCCTAAATATAAATTATGGATTATGTCATTTATTACTAGCCGAATAATCATGGTATTAAATAAATTAAGAGGTTTAATAGTGAAAATTGAGACAAACATTTCTATCGCCTAATCCCTTTTTTTGTTTTTAATGATATAGGGAGCAAACGGTTCACCTGATGGTAGGTGATCACCGCCGCCCATGAACATCTGCAATACCAGGGGGCATGCGTTGCCGGCCTTTTAGGTGGGAATACGCTCTTATTTTTAGATCGCCGGGTAGTATCTGTCCGGAAATGCTACTGCCGGCAATTGGTTCCTATGACTAATACCTACGACTGTTCTTAAAACGACAAAACCTCGAACTTTGAATTGGAAAGAATGCCACTCCACTTCACTCATCATATTGATGTAATAATAATTATATTACGACTATTTATTGTATAACCCATAAAATAAAATAAAAAAACAACATAAAAAATACAAAATACTAGATGTAACGGTTTTTATTGTACTAAGTACAAAATACAATCTCTCGGTACCGACTGCCTCGGTGGCGACTGAGGTCTTGGGTTCGATCCCCGGGTCGGTAAAAAGTGATATTGAGTTTTTCTACTCAGTATCAGCCCGGAGTATGGAATTTGTGCACGATATGGCGATAGGCTCACCCCCTATCACATCATGGGACGGAATACGCTTGGCGAAAAGTGGGTGCACTAGTTGCGCCGCTGCCTACCCCTTCGGAGATAAAGGGCGTGAGTGGAATACTCAAATACAATATACCTTGCTTATTGCTAGACGGCACAAAGAAGGCAATGGTTTTTAGGCATTTATACTATAAAATAATCACATTACTTGAAGAAAAATGTACAACAAATAATATCACAAACTTTCAGCATCTTAACAATTTTACTGCGAATAAGTACTGTCGAATGTCAATGACTTAATAGTGGATTTTACCTTGATTATAATGTAATGGGTACGTTTAACCTTGTTCGTATAATACATCAATTAAAATAAATACGCACAAACACATAGTACTGATCCCACACTAAGTTAGTTGCGCCATTTTTAGAATAAAAGATGGCGTTAATAACTTAAAATTAAGCAATAATAATACTAGGCATGTATTATATTACTGCCCTAGTAATAGGAACACGCCTCCTCTACTACTTAGAGGGTTTAGCCCTTAGTTACTACGGGCTAGTGCTGGTTGGCAATATTTTCGGAATAAATAAAAAAATAACGTGCAAGAAAAATCGACTCAACTCGTATTTATTGTTTCCAAGATTTTGGAATAACTTTTTTTTCAAGTAAGTAAAAATAAATAGTTTACCTCGACCTGCACACTTCAGTGCGATAAAAATGAACTCAGTATCAGGTCAACGCACCCTCCATTTCAGAGAGACGGGAAGAAATCGTTCACAACATTCGTCATTGTCACCCGAACGTCAAATTAGCGTAACGTGACCGGCGCACCGATACTCCTTCATAATCTATCAAGTTATTTTGATATAGCGGGATTTATTTAGGACCATTTAAAGGATAAGTAACTGCCTACAAAAACAAAATAAGTAACATGACCGAAAAAAATTGAATAAAGAAATCCAATCGACACGCTGAGAAAGATAATAAGTGTAGTTTAATAATTTAATTATATAGGCTGTAACGTTTTTAAATAATTACTGATTACAAGTAGAAACAAAGCAGCGGTACATACTGTGACGAAATATTGCATAACGAACTACAAAGCTTTTCCATTCTTAAATATTCCATTTCAAATAAACTCCCTTTTGAAGTCACATTATTTTGAAATGTTTCCCAAATCGCAATCACCCAATCCAACCCAGTCAGACTGCGGTCTATAAAACGGATCCAATCCCCTAGTTTACTTGTTATAGTCCAATTAAAAAGTAAACACGAGATGGAATCTTAAGCAATTTCGCATTGGAAGTGTGAGTTTGTAGCGAGCGTCGCCTCTGACGGAATCAATAGATCTCAGACCGGCTTGTTTTAATGCTAGTTTCACACTGGAACAGTAAAAGGAACTCGTATACGTTTATTGACTGTTTAGTGGCGTAGTTGTATTGCGTGCGCAGTACGACGATCACTTCAAGTTCCTGGATTCAGATACCGGATAGGGCAAAGAGATGTTACGTTTTTCTGCTCAGTATCAGCCCAGAGCTAGAATTTGTGCTCGATATGGTGATAGGCTTGCAAACACACAGGCGAAAAGTTGGTGCACTGGTTGTACCTCTGCCTATCCCTTTGGTGATAAATATGTGATATGTGTTTTTTGTTTAAGTTTATACTCAGAGGAGACTTGACATCTAATATATCAGGGTTAAAGGTGCAGTATTGCGCAGCGTTTTAATTCAAAATGTGGTGTTTCTACTGTTACTGGGCGGTAAAGAGTTTTATCATCAAATGAAAGATAAAAAGTACAATATATAAGAGGTTAATGTATTATATAATAATAATATATTATATTAGAATATATTTTTTTTTTTAATAGCATCGCTACGATAATTTAAGACTTCCACTAGCCAGTAGCACTCTCTCTTTTTTATTTTTATTTTTAGAGAAAGTGCCCATAACTACAACCCAGTATTCGTTGGAGGCGACTGGGTTTATGTGGGGTTCACCGTGCCTTACGACCCGACGTTGAGCCGCCCGGAGGGATGAAAAACATCGGGCGATCGCCGGCTCGAGTCCCTAACACTACATACACCCTACAACTCCACGGTGGCCATCTTCGCTGCATTAGGGATGACTGCGGGCAAGTAGTACTCCCATAAACTACTATACCAGTATGGCTTCCTCCAAGATCTCTATACACTTAACAAACTGATAATTGGTAGTTAGCAAGTTTAAGATGTTTTTGTTCACTTACGTACTTTTGATTTTCAAACTAAGTTTTTACTTCTTACGTTGTTCTTATTAAAGTTCGAGTTAATTATAACATTTTGTTAAGCGCTGTTTATATTAGGAATAATTTCGAGAACTGAAATTTTCTTTGCAATAGCACAGTATACTTATCTATACAGTAGAATATCTTCATACAAACGGTTGGAACGCGAGTGATACCTACGCGCCTCGAGTTTGGTACACATTAAGGTACACAAACAGTCGCGACTGCGCCGCAGTGACGAACGAACGGTGTGATGGATTTGTAGGCAGTAAGCGTGCATTTTGTGAATATTTGAAATAAATAAGTACAAGTCCTTACTTAATATGGACAAGAGCAATTATAGACTATATTGTGCTGTTTTTGGTTGCTTGAATTCTTGTCCATTTTTCCCAAAAGTATATTTCTTTAAACTTTTTATTCGAATGCGGATTTTTTATACTATTAAATTTAACAATAAAGCTTTTCGTACGTCTCAGTCGAGGCGCAAATATTTTTTTGTCTCAAATTTATAAAGCAGTTTTTTTAAATTAAATATACTAATCAAAAAACACAACATGTATTTTAATTGAACACTTCTTATTTCATTCACAAAGAGTTTCATTTTTTAAATAATATCTTTTACAATCTCAAAACTAGATAGAAACTCAAGTATCTTAGATTAAATTAAAATACTGTAGACGGGCAGGAGTACCCTTAACCGACGAAAATGTATGAAAAGAACTATGAATGTGGAAGAAGCGCAAGAGGTGTGTCAAGATCGTAGCATGTGGCGCTCAATAGTCTCTGCCTACCCCTATGGGATAAGGGCGTGAGTGTGTATGTATGTATGTATGTATGTATGTAGACGGGCAGCCCTATCGGGTGTTTACGTACCGCGCCATACCTTACCATACCAGCCCTGCATTATATACTGCCCACTGCTGAGCACGGGCTTCCTCTACAACTGAAAGGGTTTAGGCCTTAATATAGCTACCGTTATGTGAAAACTAAAATGGGAAAAAGGCGTGCCGCGTGATGCTATATTACAAAAAAGAAAATTTTAGATTAAAAAAATACTAGACATTCTTACCTATGTCCAAAGTCTAGTAAAAAATTAAAAGATAGGTAACTTGAATGCAAACAAACATTTCTTTTTTATTATAGATTATCCTCAAATGGTTTCTGTGCTAGGTATATTATACTTACAGCATTCATTGTATCTAAATTAATTATCAGTTTACGGGCTAATGGTTTTTGTATACTATTTATAATAATCACTCAATGAGTGAGTTGGAATTCATTTAAATTTTGAGATTGAATCATTAAGAAGGAAAACCAAAATTAACGTATTTTATATTTTGTTTTTTATTTTACGAATTTGAATTGTTCCTGAAAATTGAAAGAGTTGATGTGGCATTAATATCAGAGACACGGTTCACATCTAAAACTAACTTTACTCTTAAAAACTATATGACTTACACTACAAATCACCCGTCTGGTAACTCACATGGGGGAACTGCAATCATAATAAAAGAGAATATTAAACATTATGTTCAAGAAGAATATAACACTGAAAAAATACAAGCAACTTCGGTGAGAATCAAGGATAAAAAAACCGAAACAACAGTATCTGCAGTCTACTGCCCACCTAAGCACGTTATCACAAGTGAGGATTATAAGACTTACTTTAATTCTCTCGGAAACAGATACATTTGTGGTGGAGATTGGAACGCAAAACATGTGTTTTGGGGCTCCAGACTAACCTCACCACGAGGTCGACAACTTTATGCAGCTACGAATGACCTCAATCTTCGTTGTACTTCACATGGTGCTCCTACATATTGGCCTGCAGATCCAAACAAGGTGCCAGATCTGCTAGATTTTTTTATTATCAAAAATATTCCTTACAGCCAAATAGATATAGAAGAATGTACTGACTTATCGTCCGACCACACACCGGTGATTATGAATGTCCACTGTAAAGCGATTCTGAATGAGTATCCACAAAGACTGTACAATAACAAAACAGATTGGGACAACTACAGAATCAAAATATCAGAGTCTTTAAATCTGAACTTGCCCCTAAAGTGTGCAGACAGCATCGAAATGGCTATAGAATCATTTAACAAGCTTGTCCATCTAGCGGCCATACACTCTACGCCTTTGCTAAGATCTAAAACCACCCTTAGGTCCGATTACTCCAAACAGATAAAAGAAAAAGTAAATGAGAGACGTCAACTGCGAAAAAAATGGCACTGCACACATTATCCTGGTGACAAAAAAGCATTCAACAAGGCCTCTGAGGAGCTTAAATATCTGATATGCCAATCTGATAATGAGAGACTCCAAAAGCAACTAGCTAACGTTACTCCTAATAAAGATAGCAACTATTCATTATGGAAGATAACAAAAAGGATGAAAAGACCAAAAACACATATACCACCAATAAAAGCTAGTGATGGCAAGTGGGCAAGAACAGAACTTGAAAAGGCCATGGTATTTGCTGAACACCTAAAAACCGTCTTCAAACCCTTACCTAGCAAACATCCTGAACATGATAATAAAGTCAACAAATATCTCGAGACACCACTACAAATGAATCTACCGCTGAAAAGTGCTAGCCCTAAAGAAGTGTGGAGAGAAATCTTAAAACTACGGGAGGGAAAATCACCAGGCTATGACCTAATAGACGCAAAACTACTCAAGCAGCTGCCTAGAAAAGGCGTGATCCACATCACAGCAATATACAATGCCTGCTTAAGATTAGCCATCTACCCTGCTCAGTGGAAAATAGCACAGGTTATAATGATACCCAAACCAGGCAAACAGTTGCATGAGGTAAGCTCCTACAGACCAATAAGCCTGCTCTCGGTGTTGGGTAAACTGCTGGAAAAAATACTATTAAACAGGATGCACACCTTCCTACCGGAATCTATTCCTCCTCATCAGTTTGGCTTCCGAGAGCAGCATGGAACTGTTGAACAGGTACACCGTATTACCGACACTATAAGTCGTACCCTAGAATGCAAACAGTACTGCTCCGCTATCTTCTTAGATATTAGTCAGGCGTTTGATAGAGTGTGGCATAAAGGACTTCTTTTCAAACTTAAAAAGCTGTTGCCCCACTCACTCGTCCCAATCTTAGAATCTTATCTGTATAAGAGATGCTTTGAAGTAAGGGTAAACAATGAAGTTACCCCCTTAAACGAAATTCTCTCAGGGGTGCCACAAGGAAGCATACTGGGTCCTGTATTATACTTGCTCTTCACTGCTGACTTACCCACGCGCTCTGATACTGTAACTGCCACCTATGCGGATGACACAGCTCTACTGTCGGTACATGAAGACCCTAAAGTAGCGTCAGCCAATCTACAAACTCACCTCTATGAACTTGAAAAGTGGCTAGACAAATGGCGTATTAAAGCTAATCAGGGAAAATCCATTCATGTAACCTTTACTCTCAGAAGGCAAACCTGTCCGCCAATAAAACTCCATAATGAAGATATTCCCCAGGCCGAAGATGCCAAATATTTGGGTATGCACCTCGATCGCAGACTCACCTGGAGAAAGCACATTTGGACCAAGCGCAAACAACTGGACATGAAATTCAGATCGATGTACTGGCTGATGGGTCGAAAATCATGTTTGTCACAAGAAAGTAAAATTGCTATTTATAAAACCATCCTCAAACCGATTTGGACATACGGTATTCAGCTGTGGGGCACTGCTAGCAATAGCAACATAGAGATTCTTGAAAGATTTCAGAGCAAGACATTAAGAGCTATGTTAAACATCCCCTATTACGTGAGTAATAAATTCATTCAGGAAGATCTAAAAATTAACACCGTCAAACAAGAGGTCGCTAGATTTATTTATTTATTTATTTATCAATTAAGTATCACACAAGCTTACAGTGGAAATACACCAAGACGCTTGAATGAAAAAAAAAAAACTACATACAAACAAAACAAAAGAATAGAAGAATATCAATAAAAAATCAATTACTTACGAACTACATTTTAGGAACAGCTTTTTCAAATAAAAAATACATATAACAACTATTAAGTAACAAAATAACTTAAGAATAAATACACACTTCTGTATATAGTGTGACTATTATCGACAAATATGTCAGCATCTGGTCTACTCTCAACATACGCATTTAATAAAGCTATTGCCTTGGCGGTGGGAATATTGCTTGTTTGCGTAAGATGCCAAGCAGATGGACCAGTGAGGAGGTGGTGTCTTCTCCTCCCAGTGGCGCGAATGTACTGGTTAGGGACGTACAGATGAATATTTTCACGCACAGATGGATTGTCAATCTTATGTCGCAAGAGTAGATAATAATGCATGATGGACGCTAATTTGCGTCTGAGTTGTAATGTGTCATAGCCAACCATCCCAGTCACAAAGAGTGAAGGAAACAAAAATGGGTAGTACCCATACATCCGGTGGTATAGGTACCGACAAAACTTCTTATGTATTTTCTCCAGCATGAGAGTATACATTTTTTCATGGGGATCCCATATAATAGCATTATATTCTAACTTGCTTCGTACGAAATGCGCGGAGGTAGATATAGTGAAACCTATCAGAGGAGAATATCAAGTCACGTTAATGAACTGGCATCAAAACTAGTAGGCACAGGAAGTGTCACACATTCTCGGTTAAAAAGGCATAGCGTCCCCACGCTAACCGCAAGATTCGACAAGATTGCATGAAAGGGATTCTTAGAAATCCCTTCTGCCACGAATGCCATAGAACACAAAATCACAACCCAATGGCTTATTGTGTCTACACAGATCGCCACGTTGCAGCAACAATAAAAAAAAAAAAAAAAAAAAAAAAAAAAAAAAAAAAAAAATATATTTTCATTATGACGAGTATTGTACAGTACTACTACTGAAAGAAATCCATTTTTTATATTACAGCTGAAAAATATTAGCCGTCTAATCCCTTCGTCTGATTCTGATATTTATTTATTTATTTATTTTATATATTTAATTCAGATAAAATTTTTTCATATGATTTTCTTTGGAATCATGTTTTTCGTTTCAATAAAGTTTCTTTGTTTCCATCTGTGAGCGGCTTGGGTATGACATACTCCTTAACTGTCTGTGCCTGCGGCGGCGCCGTGTGCCGGGTCGGCCACTTCCCTGTAATATGGTTGAGGAGGCCGATGGCTGGCACATGCGTCATACTCGTGAACGAGTGCTGCTTGTGTGGACTGGTCTGCCCTTTTCGCTTACTATATCTAAGTATTAGGGGTATATCTTGAACATTTCAGATCAAATTATTACATGATTCCTGAGATAGTTATGCACTAGTGTTGGAATTTAAAAATTTATTACCTATTTTGCGAGTATATAAATGAACTGCTCTAAACAAAACTTAACAAATACTGAATTGTATATTTTTTTCTGTACATAATGCATTGTATTTTATACCTTGAACTGATTTTGAAAAGAGCAACACTAGAGTTTCTTGCCCGTTCTTCTCTAGTGAGAACTGCTTTCCGAACTGGTGGTAGAGTTAATATTGACGGAATCTAAATAATGTATAACATTTTATGGGTTCGAATAAATTATTTCATTCCATTTCATTTCATTTCATTTCATTACATAATCCATATACATTAAAAATCAAATTAACAAGATATCAACAACTTATTAGCTACTACATTAATTAATTGTTATGTCACATTTCCCAGAACTACTTTCATCCAATAATTTTGGAAAGGACAGTCAAACCGCTCAGCAATCACGTTTAGCATGGCGTTACTACTGTTTCTTAGGCGCTGCAGCATGGAAGACGATTTTTTGCGAATTATGGCTTGAAAGCCATCCGTTCGCGCTTCCGCAAACATACAATTATATAATAATTAATAATAATAATAATTACATATAATTATTCGGAACAGCGTCAGATGAATGACCACCAAAGCTGCATTCTCAGATTGTAAATGCATACAATCCTCTCGATGCAGGTGAGCACGTCTCATTAATCCACTCAAAAATAAACTTCTTCTGAGACGATTCACTAATCAAGAAAAGTCCGTGACACTGTATAGGGGTACAGTTCTATGGCATACTATGAGATATAGGTAAGAAAAACAATCTGGTGTAATGAACAATTCTATTTTGTATTTCACCAAGTGAATGAAATTTAATATGTTTCTTTTTAATTGTTTCTTGTGGTATTAACGTAAAAAATAAATATATTATGTATAATATATTTGCTCTCAACTTTTATAGCTTACTCATACCGTAGGTCACTGTTAAATGGTGTACAATGTAATATGGCCCATGTTGCTCTTCACATTATTATAGATAACAGTAAAATCCAACTAATATTATAAACGCGAAAGTTTGTAAGTATGGATGTCTGGATGTATGGATATATGGATGTTTGTTACTCTTTCACGCAAAAACTACTCATCGGATTTCGATGAAATTTGGCACACGGGTAGATTATGTCCTGGATTAACACATAAGCTACTTTTTATCCCGGGAAAATATAAAGCGGGACTTTTATCCCGGGAAAACTCATTCACGCAGGCGGAGCCGCGGGCAAAAGCTCGTATTTAATAAAGTATCATTTAATGAGTGTTAAACAGATTTTATCTAGTTTTCTGGTTGTGTTTTGGAACTAATTATAATATTTTTTTATTGCACGTATCTTATAGCTTTTACTGGGACAGCTAACCGTTTTCTGGGTGAAGGCAATCAAAACGAAATTAGCGTTGGACCACCTTCTAACAAATGGAAAAAGTTTTTCATACGGAACCAATTTTATGGCCGCGAGGGACACACTTGGATTAATTAAAAACGTATTTGAATGAAACGCCTTGGGATTTCGCGATTTGATTGAGTTTGAAGTTAGTCCATAAGTAGTAGGTAGTGGCTTTACAAGTAGGTAATAGTGTCAGCAATATTTTAGAAACCGTCTAACTGTAGGCTATAATATAGTCGCAAAACTTATAGCGTAGTAAGTACACCACGCTCTTAGTAAATATATAAAAGCAATCAAAAACAAATCTTATAAAAAATCCAAATCTTGCCTCAGTTCTTCTACTGTAAAAAGTTGTGAGATCCATGTAATACCAAGTCAGTTAATTTATTCAGTCCCTACTTAAGGGACCTTTTGTCTTAAGTTATTACATAATTAGCTAACCTAGCAACATTTTATAGTGACCATATCAATATTAAAAATCTTTTATGTTTTAAATAAAATAGATTGACTTGGCCATCGCATGAAAACACAATGTATCTCAAAAGTAAAACATATTATATAAGATTGTTTAGTGCGATTGCCAAGTCAATCTTTTTTATTTAAATTATAAAAACAAGGCTCTACAGTATGACATTTATTTTTTTGCAAATTTCGCCTTATTTGTATTAATTTTTATAACTAACTACACATGTTGAATGCGACTAAGCAACGTTGGTCACATTGAAGTGGGAATGCAGTTATACTCTACTCGCTTAGAAACGGTCATCTGGTAGTTGACCCGCGCTTCGCCGTATAAAAGTACAACGTATAAAATGCTATCTTTAAGTTTTTATGTTTTTTCATCATGTCATGTCTTTATATATTGTTAAAATATTTGATTGATTAATCCTTACTAATATTATAAATGCGAAAGTAACTCTGTCTATCTGTCTCTGTCTGTCGAGCTTTTACGCCAAACTACAGAACCGATTAAAATTAAATTTGGTACACAGATAGTCTAGAGCCTGAGAAAGGACATAGGCTACACGAGGGCGGAGCCGTGGGCAAAAACTAGTTATTATATAAAATCAAATATCTTACAAATTAGTCAAATCCTATGTATACACGACCAAATGGTAGTTGACTAATGTGGCATAGTTTAGAATACCATGTAGATACGAATAACTGCAAAATCTCGGAAAATAAAAACAAAACTTACAAAATAAATTACATAAACATATACTGATAAAAAATACAGAAAATTTTACTAAGGAATAAATAACACATTTTTTCATTGTATGCGCTCTCCTGTAAGCTATTTTGCGGATAACTCTTTTTACTTTGCACTGGTCGTTATCATATTTCAGGCAGCCATTAACGACATTAGGCCTTTTCATTTTTTATTGGGTAATAAAACCGATAATGTGCTAATTGGGAGTCTTGCCGCCTCGATTACACTCTCTATACTCGGCTTATCGATACTTAAGCATGTTTCGCTTTAGATGTGAAAATGAGATATTAAGACCGATATCAAAATATCTATTATAACTAAAGGACATGTCCAAAACGGGCCTAGAATTCTAACCAAGACAGTTTATATATATTTGGATAGAACTCCTAAAAACTAGCCTTTTACAATAAATCGTTTAATTTCAAAGACCTCCGATTTTAAGATTTATGTAATTTTGTTTTGCTTAAAATGTACACTAATTATGCACGTTTTAAAAAAAATGTTATAAATGGAGGAGTCTAAAAATATTTTTTTAACTGATTGCCTCTTTAATAGCCCTTAAGTTTGAGCCTGGTTAGATTTTGAGGCCCTGCACCCATACAAAAAGCGAACATCTCCTTTAAATATAAAAATTACTTTTACGTGTGGTCAACATTGGACTATATTTTATCCTACAGAGAAAAAAATATTTTAGCTCATATAAATAACTAAAAAAATAATAAAATATAAAATAAACTTAGTGATGAACTCTCGCCCGCATGAAAGAACTTCCCGGAATTGTCCCACTGTTCACTTTCCGTGGATAAAAAGTAGTCTAAAATATGTTAGCCATGGTCTATTCGTATGTCAATATTCATCCAAATCCGTTCAATGGTTCCAGCGTTTACATTTACAAATAACTTCCAGAACTTTAAAATTTATAATAAAACTAGCTTTTGCTTGCGTTTTCGCCCGCGTGTAATAGATTTCTCGAGATAAAAAGTAGCCTTTGTCCTTTTTAGGGTCTCAAAATCTCTCCATACAAAATTTCATTCAAATTTGTTCTTTAGTTTTTTTGAGTTTGTCTCGTTCAGATAGACAGACAGACGCGACGACTTTGTTTTATTCAATGTAAGTATGATTATAACTATAATTAGTAAATACAAACTCAAACACCACGCAATATTCTAGAACAATGACAGAAAGGTAAACCAGACCGCTTTAATTAAATTTGGTCAAACTTAGTAATCTAGACGAACAAGATTCCTAGAATATAAACCTTTTTCGCTTAATAGTACTTGAACTACTTTAGCTCATCAGATATACCTTGCCCTTTGATAAGGTCAAGTGACTGAACACAATGGTAAGTATAATAATAACAGCTCTGTATTATATACTGTCCACTGCTGAGGATCTCCTCTACTACTGAGAGGGTTTAGGCCTTAGTTCACCACGTTGGCCTAGTGCGGGTTGGCAGACTTCACACACCTTAGAACTTCTTATGCATTGTATGGTTGTAGGTTTCCTCACAATGTATCTCTTCAACGTTAAAGTCTACAATTATAATTGATAAACATTACACACGTGATTTCGAAAAGTCAGAGGTTGGGGGCCTTGTTTTGAACCCGCGGGCATTCGTCTCTGCAGCTTGTTCCATTCTCAACCAGGCTTTCATGCACTTAGTAAGTAAAGAGTCCAAATATTATTGCAAGAATTAAAAATGCTATACTGGACGTGCACCGGTTACATTTAAATACCTGACATTCAATAATGTAAAATTACTGTTAGCTGTCGACTTTGAGGACTTACCATAGTGTGATTTTTAGGTATTTAGAGACACACTGATTAATGCCTGGGAGTGATGAGTGTCGAGGCATTACTTCTATGAATTCATTTGACATCGAGTTCAAAATTAGATCAAATCCTTTCTGCTATGGCTTGAAAAGTAGGGTGCGCTGACTGACCCCACATTAGAGTGTGGTTAGGGCAATTATGACATAAAATTTAATACATTGAAAAAACTACTCAATTACACAAACATATCGAATTAAAGATACAATCAAAAACTCGACAAATAAAACCGAACCGTATCCCTCATCCAATAAAGTGTTTCTCGGCGATGTAGAAAAAGCGCTGGCAGCGATCGAAGCGCTGCATAAAGTAACATTCGTACAATGAGAAGAAAACTTCGTCGGATAAATCGAAGGAAACCAATGAATTTTTATGTTACAAAGATGATATAAAGGATTTATAGCTTTTGTTTTGTACGCTAGCGTTATTCTCGTTTACTTTTATATTTTTGTATATTTATGCGTTTTGTTATTGGAAATTTAATTGCATTTTTAGTGTCTGCTGTTTGTGGGATTTAGAATTTCAATTTCGTCTTAGTGCAAGTAAAAACGTAAATTACATGTAGTTCTATTTAATATTTTTGTCTCAAGATGTAGGTATCTTCCTAGTATTTTTACATCACAAAACTGTTGTAACGGCATAATGAAATAAGTCATATTTATTATCAGGACAAAATAATTGTAATTATAATATCAAAATCAAAACAAGATCCATTTTATTAAAAGAAAACCCGAAAATAGTACTTCAATGTCAGAGACAATATATTTCTTTGCGATTCGTAAAAAGCATTTAAAACACAGAAAATGTAGTCCCCCGTGTATTGTTAAGGGTAGAACGTTTAATCTAATCTCATCTGAACTAAGAGGCCGGCAGAAGGGCTAGTATTATTGTGAAAACACACGCGAGACAAATACGGACGTGCACGCAGCGTTTAAAATACGGATTTATTGAAATGAGAGAGATAATCAAGTGCAATCTACTTGACAATTAAGTCATTTCGTATAGTTTGTTTTATTTCACTACTAGGTGTTACTTGCGGCTTTGCCCGCGTGAAAAGCCTTTCCTGCGACAAAAGTCCATAAACACAGCTCGACGCCAGCGCCATCTATTAAAAGATGAAGATTAAAAATATCTATTGTTTCCTATGAGAGCAAATTACCGGGATAAAAGTCGCCTATGTGATAATCTGGGACACGATGTACCCGTGTGCCAAATTTCATCCAAATCTGGTAAGTTGTTTCTGCGATTGCTTCTAACTAACATACAAACATCCACACATTTTCACAAACCTTCACATTTGTGATATTAAGTAAGATAAGATAAAATTATATATGTAGTCTCATAAAAAATCATCATCACTACTCTATAAATACGAATATTATATTATATATATATATACATATATATATATATATATATATTTTTATTGCATTGGATGACGAGACGAGCATGCCGTTCGCCTGATGGTAAGCGATACGACCACCCATAAACAGTAGCAACACCATCCTAGACTTACGAAGTACTGTGTGGCATTCCACTGCGCTCGTCATCCTGAGACATAAGATGTTAAGTCTCATTATGTCCAGTAGTTATACTGGCTACAATGTCCTTCAAACCGAAACACAACAGTGCATGCACACTGTTGCTTGGCGGTAGAAATAGACATTGCGGTGGTACCCACCCAGACGGCCTCTTATATAATAAGAGACCTACCACCAGGTCATTATATTATGAGAACTTACTATATTTTCTGTTGAACTCGTTCAAATTTGATTTGTAATCTGATAATAGTAAAACACACATTGTGCTCCGTAGTTCGTCGCATAGACATCATTATGTTTTGTATAAATAGGTATTTAAATTTAGTAATAACACGCCAAAAAGGGGTCATGATTGTCCTTTCTATCAATATCTATATTATCCTAAAAAAACGCATTGCAACCGCTCCTAATAAGCAGCCGTATATTCCCTAATATAGTTCCCCAGGTGGGTGTTAAGGGAATGAGGTTCCACGGTTAAGGGAATCAGACAGATGGACAAATGGTTCGTTTCCACGGGTGTGCTCCTTAATTTCTCACTGCGATATATTCTTTTCGTTTTAAAAAATACCAAGCGCTTTAACTTTTCAGCTGATTAATATGTATCCTACTATGAATATTGAGCGTATTACATTTTAATACCACTTTAATTACCGCATGCATTTTATTCTGTAAAATATATTTTGAACTACGACGCCTATGTTATGCACGGTTTCGTGGTAGGTATCATATTGGTGGACGAGATGTACAGTCAGCAGCATAAGTAGCTGTACAAATTCAAAATTTCAAATTGCCTACATACTTTTGTGTTCTTACTAATCATTTTTTTTTCTCTTCACAAAAATAAAATAATCCTTTAATTTACTTCAAACGGAGAAAAAAATTTTTCACTTTAACTTAACGCGTATATAGGCGATTTGAAATTTTGATTTTGTTCAGCTACTTATGCTGCTGACTGTACATACATACATACATAGGCATCACGCCTTTTTGCGTTTTCAGGGGTAGGCAGAGGTGTATCGTACCCACATTTCGCCAGCTATGTTAGCTCCCATGTAATAGGGGGCGGGCCTATTGGCATTTTCCAGACTCCGGGCTGACACTGAATAGAAATTCCCAATATCACTTTGCCCGACCCGGGAATCGAACCCGAGACCTCAGCACTGTAGTCGTACCGTAATACAACTACGCCATCGAGGCAGTCAATTAACAGGCAATTTGGTCTCGTGGAAAATATTTTAATGAGGAATTTTTATATCTGTTTTTTTAAGTAGAGGACGCTGGCGTTGTCCAGATGGCGCTATGGATTTCTACGGTGATTTAAAAACCATTGTAGCGGGAGGGCTTTTCACGCGGGTGAAGTAGTGAGCAACACGTAGTTGGTCATAAAAACGCAGTAAATTTAATTATCATGGAACTAGCTCGAAAAAGTCTCACTCCGGCCCCACTGACGTGGAATACCAGAAGAATCTGTACTGGTGGTAGGTCTCTCATATGTAAGAGTCCGTCTGGGTGGGTACCACCGCAATGTCTATTTCTACCGCCAAGTAGCAGTGTGCATGCACTGTTGTGTTTCGGTTTGAAGGACATTGTAGCCAGGGTAACTACTGGACATAATGAGACTTAACATCTTATGTGTCAGGATGACGAGCGCAGTGGAATGCCACACAGTACTTTAACTCAAGGTGCTGTATGGTATTACTACTGTTTACGGGTGGTCGTGTCGCTTACCATCAGGCGAACGGCATGCTCGTCTCGTCATTCAATGACTTAAAAAAAAAGAATCATCTTTACATCTACCAAAGCAGCCCTCAGTCAAAACCAAAAAAGGCCCACATCGCATACTTAAGAATAATGTTAGCCGATCCTTCACCGGCGCCATTACCCGCGCTGACCGCTCCGTTGTTAATATCTCTACATTATCTGAGATGCCCTAATGCCGTGCGTTATCGCTCCCTTTGTGTGTTTCACTTAGCGTTAACCGTGGCTGGCACGCGAACCACGATTTGTTTCTTTTTGCTTTTTATTTGGAATGTAATGCAGTTGCAGCCAGTTATATTTAAGGCCAGTTTGATAGGCATCAAGTAAATGAGATGTCCGCTTTTTGTATGGGTGCTGGGCCTCAAAATCTATCCAGGCTCAAACTTTAGGGATGTTAAAGGGGCAAAAATATGGATCTTGGATCCATTTAAAAAATATTTTCAGACCCCTCCATTTATAATTAACTTTTGTAAAACGTTCTTATAAGTAAGAAAATCGGAGGACTTTAAATTATTCGATCGCAAAGGTCTGGTTTTTGGGAGTACTATCCAAATATATTATACTAGCATTTGCGCGCGGCTCCGCCCGCGTGGAAAAATTTTTCCGGGATAAAAAGTAGCCGATAGCACTCAGGAGTAATGTGGCTTCCTATTAGTGAAAGAATTTTCAAAATCGGTCCAGTAGTTCCTGAGATTAGCACGTTCAAACAAACAAACAAACTCTTCAGCTTTTCTGAGTTCGAAACGAAACGTTCTGCAAAGTGGTAGTACATTGTTTTGTTCTATGATCAATAGTTTTCAAAGCGCACGCCGTGTAAGGATGTTTTCGGGTAATTATTTTACACCTTGGGTTACATTATTGGACTTTTAGTAAGAATCCCTATTTTTTTGAAAATATAATATAGCCTCGATAAATGTACTATCCAACACTGAAATAATTTTTCAAATCGGTCCAGAGGTTCCTGAGATTAGCGCGTTCAAACAAACAAACAAACTCTTCAGCTTTATATATTAGTATAGATAAAATATATTGGTTAGAATTTTAAGCCCGTTTTTGGCAGTTATCGTATTAAACAACTAATGTAGATAGTACTAATTTTATTACCATTTATTTGGAAGAATTTGTAGATTAGAGTGTGGTGACTTTTGTATTTGGTCGGTTTATATATTTAAGTGACGAATAGCATTTCAGCAGCGATAAAATCGGCCCATTAGATTTTTATTTATCGGACACATTTATATTGCTTTTGCCTCTTTAGTTGATGATACAGGAGGCCACAGATTCGATCCTTGATTGACACATGAGTGATCAGTAAATATTTGGTTATTGTCTGGTGTTTTGGACAATATGTCGTCATCGTGTCAAGGCACACTTGAAGTAAAAACGTTTTGCTTTTTTATATAATCAATCAATCAGCCTGTCGCCGTCCACTGCTGAACGTAGGCCCCCAAGTGAGCGCCAACCCAGCCTTGAGCAGACTGCATCCACCCGCTACCCGCCGCCTTTTTCAAGTCGTCGGTCCATCCTGCAGCAGAGGGTCCAACACTTCGTCTACCTAATCGCGGTCTCCAATCCAGCACCTGTCCTTTCCATCAACCGTTGCTCCGTATAGATTTTAATGAAAAAAATAGTTTATTATTTGAGTGCTCATAAACGGTAGTAATTACTTACTATTACTCGCATTAATTAATTTTCCGTAAATAAAAAATCAATAACATTAATATCATCATCATCATCATCATCAGCCCTGTATTATATATTGCCCACTGCTGAGCACAGGCCTCCTCTACTACTGAGAGGGGTTAGGCCTTAGTCCACCACGCTGGCCTAGTGCGGGTTGGCAGACTTCACATACCCTCGAGATTCTTATGGAGAATTCTCAGGTATGTAGGTTTCCTCACGATGTTTTCCTTCACCGTTAAAGCGAACGATAATTGATAAACAATACACACGTAACTTCGAAAATTCAGAGGTGTGTGCCTTGGGTTTTGAACCTGCGGACATTGTCTCGGCAGACCGTTCCATTCCCAACTTGGCTATCGTCGCTTGGTAACATTAATATACGACTACGATATCATTAAAATGAATATAAAACAAAATATTGCACATCACCAGGTTTTAATAACCCTCAAACGCGATATTATTTCTTGGATACGGTCCAAAAAGCGAAAGGCCGGGCTCCTTAGACCGGAGGCGCCGGTGTCGGTTTCGCCGCGGTTAAGTAAACTTCCGTTGGAGGTTGCATCCGCCGGACGAGATTCACCCATTCCCCGCTAACGGCAGCACATCCGCAATTATTCCTGTATCCAACGATTCCGTTTTCTTTCATCTTATTCGTGTTGGTTTGTACGGATATCATTGTACACGTAACATCAGTTGAGGGCTTGAAGTATTTTTAAAGACTTGTTAGCTTATTTACTATTATGTAGGCAGGGTGATAGGGGCTGAAAGGGGATGATTAATCCTAGAAACTACTGAAGCGATCAAAATTTTACTACTAATTTAATGTAACATTCACAGAGAATACTATTAAATACTCAGCCCTTAATAATAACCGTAACTATATAGCCTGAAATGTTTTTTTCATCTCGCTTCATCCTTAAAATATCACTGAACATAACGACACTATAAATACAGATTTATTAATAAACGGCAACCGAAACATTTTCATACGAAAAACAATGAAACAGTGACCCACGAGACCCTGTTCCAGGCGGCTGCAAGTCTAATTCGAGGTCTGATCTAGCGTCCAATAACTGTCGTTCGGTATCCGCACGATTGGGTCCGATAGACCCACATTGGTCACGCACGGTTAACACTGCCGACATATTTTACGTTCGCTGAGTTAAATTGACTTTAATGTTGGGGTTTTAAAATCATACATTTTTGTATAAATTTAATTATTGATATTGAGTTCTCCTCAGTATCAACTCGGAGTCTGAATTTTTTGCCCGATATGGCGATAGGCTCGCCTCCTGTTACATCATTGGACGGTGCATTAGTTGCAAAATTTGATACTGATTATTACAACCGATCGGCTATGTCAAGCAAGCAGAATTTGAGTGGGCAGTGATTATAAATATAACTCTTAACCAATCACATGTATATCAATCTAGAAATAACGCGAGAAATTACCTGATGTAATCTATTTTTACGCGCTTTATATTAGCTTCAATTGTATGTTTGTAACTCTCCGACTCCGACTCCTTTGGGCGCGATTTTGACCTACTTTAAACGGTCAGATTTTATTCAAGCTTTGTAGGTTTGTCGAGGACCGATAACAATACACTAATTTGATAAGATTATGCCATTATTCAATTTGCAAAATGAGATTTTTGACAATTTATATATTTTTAGTGACATTTGTTGGACAATAGTAGAACAGAACTAAAAAAATAAATATAAATAATAGTTTAAAAAAACTAATAAACACGCTTTATAGAAAATCCAACTAAAAAATAGAAAATAAATTTGAATGTAAATAAGAAAAAAATGTATTTTATTGTAAACAAAGCGTGGGGTATGGATTTGCGCCGCTGCACTGTGTACTGACCAGCGTGCGCCTGCGTCGGCTTGCGCGACGCAACTGAGCACCTAACTTATTATCCACGTAGTTGTGTACGCGTAGTCGACAGGTCCGTTTCCTATTTTGTTTATATCTTTTATTTAATTTTCTTTTATTATTATCAGTTAGCCGGTTTGACGCCCGTACGTCACTTAAGATGACCACTGAAAATCAGCGTTGTGTTGTGGTTGCACCACTTCACAACATTATGCTGAGTGGTCACCTACCTGTCACAGCCATGACTAGCCATTGTTATTATTAATTGTTATTAAATGTCAATTGTATTTGTTTGTTTTGTGACTGTGACAAATAAATCGTTTTTCTTTCTTTCTTCTTAATGGCATAAACAGGATTTTCTGTTTTTTTTTTTGTCACAATTAAGGAGATACAAGTATTATAACAGACGGACGACTTGATAAAGGTCGCAGGAACACGCTGGATGCGGTCCGCTTCTGACAGGTCCGTCTGGAAATCTTTAGGTGACGCATAATATGTTTAGCAGTGGACGTCATGTGGCTGATGATGATGATGAAGTATTATGTCAATAAAGAAATTAAATCCATATAGAAATGAAGTAACTTAAAAACTGTGAATTAAAATCTTACAAAACCAAATTCTGTGAATTTAATTTCCAAAATATAAAAAAAAATCGCCAAAATATCAATTCAACATACCAATGATTATAATTTTTTTTTTTTTATAAAAAGTTGATTAGAAACCAAAGATTCCAATGAAGTTTTAAGTTAAAATTCCTAAAAGTATAAAAACGAATCAAAAATTCTAACACATCCATGATTTAAATTAAAATCTCTTAAAACTTAAAAAGTGGACAGTCGTACCGTGTCGGCAGTTTATCAGGCAAATTAAGGTTTTTTTCTTGTCTCGTATAAAAGACACCCGTTTTTACATCTAGGAAGTAATTATCTCCTCGAAGTTGTAAGGAATTGGGAGTCGAGAAGTTGTGCCGCGGTTGTGCGAAATACGTTAGCCTTTCTTTTTTTTACTCATCATTTTATGGTCGATACTTTTTTTTGCTCCCAAACTGTATTATATCTTTTGAACGTAGTACGATTCAGTATTCTGTGGTAGTACTTTAATGCGGTCTCCTTTAAAGATTTGTCAAAGGCGGAACTAGTGGATCAATACTTCGCCAAGCTTAACATTATCCAAAGAATTTATATATGATAGGGAATGCACATGAAATCATTATAATCAAATAATAGATAAATACTAAACCATCGTATGGGTATATTTCACCGGGTGGGTGCTGTAACCCTAGCAGGAATATTACGTTAGGTTACAGTTTCGTTTTAGTACATTTTTGTATGCAAATTTAAGTAACGCCCCGTGAACATATTAGCAACTATAATATGGCAGCATGAAGATTAAGGTGCGTGTAAACTTTGAATAATAAATTATGTAACAATAGAATAGTAAACTCAAAATGTATGAGAATCGGCAACACGAATCCATTTTTCAACGTATAGTATCGTCTCACGACTGTAGAGACATGCTTAAACATTCAGGGTAACTCTTTAATATTCATTCTAGGGCTACCGGTTTCTTCTATGATTAATAGAGGTCAGACCTTATGGTATTGACCTAGAGGAGGTCGATAGACTTTACATAAAAAAATATTCGTTAAGATGTTTATCTTTAGTTTTCAAACATAAACTATTTAGTAATGAATACACACGTAAAAAAAAATTTGGTAAAAGAATCTTAAAATCGAAAATCGGTTTCACTCATAATGCTGATTCTGCTTCTGTTCAAATTTAGAACGTCATGTGTTTGGGAAAAACCATACGACCCAGCCAGAGACAGATGGTCGTCTATTTTCTGGTGCTATGGCAACTTAAAAATACATAAAAATGATTGAATTAATATGCTACTTTTAAGGCCCCGTTACAAGTCCATAAAACACCACCTACACTTTCAACTTTAAATAACCCTACATCATGATCATCAGCCACATGGAGTCCACTGCTGAAAAAAGGCCTCCCCTAAAGATTTCCTAACTGTTTCTACAACCTTTATCATTCTGTCCACCTTGCCGGAAAAACCCTACAATACTAATAAAAATACACTTAAGACATCGTATTTTGCACAACCGCGTCTCCGTTCGGTCGGAAGGCGAGCAATCATTTGACTAACTTTTTTCATTATCTCCAACCGGAATACCTCCATACTAGTCCTAGTACGTTGTAGTTGTGATTTTTTTAGTTTATACTCCTTGTTAACTACAGTCGTTAGCTTTTAGCCGTTCGAGCAGTTATTTCGTATAAATGAGTTACCTTTACGACTTAATTTAAGATTGGCTTATAACAGAATCATTACTATGCAGTAGTTATTTCTTGGAAGTTGTTTTATGATGCTTAGTTTAGTGTCCAAGTTTTGTTATGGCAATGAAATATTACGAGAGTGGCTTGATATACTTTTCTCGATTACCTATGTTTCTGCATTATCGTGGTTTATGTCGGCTTAGTGGCACTTTTTATGATTTATAGGGCTTTTCTAAACAGTTGAATTATGAGATGACTCAGTAGCTCACTTGCGTATAAAGTAAAAAAACTGCCCAGAATATTGTTATGTAAAGTAAAGCATATCGTACTGTGCTCGTCGCACTGAAGCGGGTGTTCCGTCTCACCAACCATAATGTACAAACTGCTTCCACTGCTTCTTGGCAAAACAAATATACATACCTACGAAATTATAAACTTTGTTATTTTATTTTTTTAATTTTATGACAAGGTCTAATTAATAATTTTGTTGCACTTTTGACACTTTACTAAAATATTATTGTATAACTCATATTGCGTCCATCTGTTATTAGAGATACAATAATAATGTAGCCATAATAGTATATAAATTAATGTAATTTGTTTATTGAAATCTCTGTTGATAATTATAAATCAATAAATAAATTAGAAACCCTTAAGCAAATAGCATCATCAATTTAGCTTTCCGTCGTTTATGAATCACTCTCAATAATAAACTATTTCTTCATTGTGTTATATTTATTTAGCTTTTTTCTTCTTCAGTTTTTAGAAGTCCACTGCTGAACATAGACCTCCCCCAAAGATTTCCAGACCAACCTGTCAGAAGCGGTCTGCGTCCTCCTACAAGGTGAACAGACGATCTTTATAAAGGTCACAGGAACCAAGCTGGACACAACAAATTTATGAATACACAAGAATTTTATATGGTTATTGAAGCTGTTAGATATGCCAGTAATAATATATTGCTTCTAAATACAATATTTTGATACGAACTGAATGAATAACTTTCAGACAAGTTCAGACGTTTAGATTTCCCACTGCGGCTTTTCGTTGCTCCTGCCTACATATAACACGAATTCTTAACATGACTAAAATTACCTTCACGGCTTTTTCGTCTACGCTTTTGGCTTGGTTACACGCGATATTTCAGACCCTTGTGATTGAGGGATTCGTGTTGAAATTCGATAATCCAGATTTTGTTCCTATAACGTCGTAAATTCTGTAGTTGAACTGATGCAATTTAAAAGGAAGGCATTACTGATGTATTTATTTAGGGCCACAGGTTCGGAACCCAAGGATGTTTCAAAAAATGTATTTGTGTATTTTTTGTGAATTATTGCTTGCTTTAGTGGTGAAAGAAAACAACGCCAACAAACTTGCATACCTAAGAAGTTCGCCATAAGAATTGCGAAGTTATGTGAATTCTCCAACTCGCTCTAGGCCAGCGTGGTGGACTAATAATGGCTAATATTATTTATTCAACTCCTGAACATCGTCAGTGTGTTGTAATCCGTATATCTCGCATCTGAATTCACGTGTTTTCAAAGAACTATGAAATTATTATAGGGTCTTGTGCTTGTATTCCTAAAATAGTCAGCAAATATTTATATTGCCTTACTTTGAATGAAGTTGAGTTAAGACATAGTCTCTGATTGATTTATAACTTATTGGAATAGAACAATTCATCGTACCTAATTAAGCAAGATCGAAACTCATAATGCATTTTCCACGAACTTATTATTTTACTTTGATTTTTTTGCAGTCCTCCTCTCAATGCATGTGTCTTTAAAATCTTTGCATATTTGTCTGTGATTTCCAGTTCTATAGCCTAGCCAGGAAAATAAAAAAGGCTTGTTCTGAGGCGCCACTTTTGCTATTTTGTTTTAAAAATTGTCAGTACAAGAAATCAGTTTCATATTGTACCACAATATGCCAAGGATTTTATTTTCCTGGTGAGACAATACTATTATAATGGCCAATACTATCGACTTACGGCTATGTTTAAGACTAGCCGGTGTATAAGAAGTCTCTAGCTTGCGTGACAGCTCCGGAGTCACGCTGCACAGGATGCGGTGACATCCGTAGCGTGTTCCTACAACCTCTTACTATATAAGCGGTTATTTTGAGCGTCGAGGTTATAACAATACTTTGAATAATTACTTCACTTTGTGACTTCCTCGGTAGCGTAGTTCTATTACGGTATGACACCAATGCTGAGGTCTCGGGTTCGGTCTCCTGGTCGGGCAAAGTGATATTGGGTTTTTCTATTCAGTGTTTCATTCAGTGTTCAACCCGGAGGGTGGAATTTGTGCCCGATACGGCAATAGGCTCGCCCCGTATCACATCATGGGACGGAATACGCACGGCGAAAAGTGGGTGCACAAGTTGCGCCTCTGCCTAGCCCTTCGGGGATAAAAGGCGTGGATGTGTGTGTACTTTGTGAAAGTAAAAGTTTGATAGAAGAGTACTTGATTAATTTTTGTCCTAAATAGAGACCATGTAATGTACAATCTGTCATTGTAACTCGTTCCGGCGTAGTGGAGTATCTGGATATACAGTCTGCTCCGAATGAAGGTATGTTTTACTGGTGGTAGGTCTCTCATTATGTAAGAGGCCATCTGGGTGGGTACCACCGCAATGTCTATTTCTACCGCCAAGCAACATGCACTGTCGTGTTTCGGTTTGAAGGACATTGTAGCCAGTATAACTACTTGACATAATGAGACTTAACATCTTATGTCTCAGGATGACGAGCGCAGTGGAATGCCACACAGTACTTTGTAAGTCAAGGTGCTGGATGGTGTTGCTACTGTTTATGGGTGGTTGTATCGCTTACCATCAGGCGAACGGCATGCTCGTCTCGTCATTCAATGCAATAAAAAAAAAAACGTGTCGAAAAACGTTCCATATTATTTTGTAATTGAAACATTTGGTATTTTTTCGCGTATATTAATTTGAGGTTGACTGTACATTAACTAAGGATAGGCTACAATTATAATTAATGAGACACTTGATATCTTGTTTGTCGAAATTATATTTCAACCATACTACATACTTATCTACCTCTAAGGGCTGGTTTAACCGCTTGCTGATCTGTGCTCCTAGATTAGAGTGTAAATTTTGAGTTTGGTCAGCTTATTTTTTTATGAATAGCGTTTATCAACAAGTGGTGAGTTTAGCTCAAGTATAATAATACTAGACTTTAGCTCACGGCTCCACCAGCGTAAATAAGTTTTTCCGGAATAAAAGTCCTGGTGTATATTTTCCCGGGATAAAAGGTAGCCTATGTTACTCGCTGATAATGTAGCTTTATATTGGTGAAAGAAATTTCAAAATCGGTCCAGTAGTTTTAAGTTTATTCGTTACAAACATTCAAAAATACAAATTTTTCCTCTTTATAATATTAGTGTGGATGATGTAGATACATTTTGTTTAGCAAAAATCTAAGCATAATATACCTACTCATTTTTATCATCATCAGCAGGTATAACAAGTATGTTGTAAGTTGGACATAAGCCTTCTCGAATACAGGCAATTTTACCTTATCTTCTTGTCGCATTCTGCCAATGAACTTTCGCAAATCGTCACTCCACCTAGTTGGAGGGCGTCCTACACTTGCCGACTCATGGTCTCCACTCCAGAACTCGTTTACCTCGTTTTATTGTGCAAAAAATATACCGTCCAGGAGAGTAGTAACCGTCTTATAGTTTTAATTTTAGGTCAAGGAAATTTTTCCACCGCTTAAATAACTATTTCGTCCACGATTACTTCCTTGTTCATTCCAAGATGTCCAGTCGTAAACTAAAGAGTAAAACTTTTATAGGTATATAAAACATGTTGTTTGTCCGTATTTGTAAGATAATAGCAGAAGGGCGAAGTCCTACCTACCCACCTAGTGTACAGTCACATAAGAAGCTGAAAAAATTAAAAATTTCAGATCGCCTGCTTACTTTTGTGTTCTTAAGAGTATTCTTTTTTCTTTAAAAATTAAATGCAAGAGATTTATCTCTTACAAAAAAAAACAATTAATTATAACGTGTATAAGGGATTTGACTGACATACTATTTTGAAATAAAAGAGAGTATGTAATGGACTTGGCTTCTTTGAAAACCTATTTATTTACGCAAAATAGTTCTTGATAGCTTTGAAAATATATTTTAGTCACTGTCACTAAATTAAGTTTGCATATAAAATCTTGCATACATAGTAGGTCTTTCATATACGAAAGTCTATTTGAAGAAGTAGAAACGTTAAATAAGGGTAATTACTCTGCAACATGACCTCATTATTGGGTATGTATAATGTCCTTGAAAAGGTCACGGCGTTTTACTGCTCACAACAGGAATGGACAAAACTTATGTATCTACCAAATGGAAATGCAGAATTTTATAGTCCTATGTAAACTTAATTTCATGAGATAAAAAATACGTTTTTTTGCAAAGCCATTAAGAAACATTAAAAAACCATATCGATTTATTCACGTCCCTCACAATAGCACACGAATATCGATATTTTAGTCGTGGCTCGTACCTCCTTTAAGTAAACTTCCGGTGAAGCGTCCGCAGGCCGGAAGCGTCAGTCGGTCCGACTACAAAGGACCGATGCAATATTGTACTAGACTCTATACATAAGTGATAAATACTTGCGACATCCACCGAGTGGTACTTACTGATTAATCAAGATTATTAATGGTTTAATGTCCCTTGATCTGATACTTTTATTATTGTAATTAATGTATGTATGACCAATAATTTCATTTCTTTATGTAATTCCCCTGCCCCCCTCGTAGTGCACGAAATTTGTCAACTAATAATCCCTTTTGACAGGTCCGTCTGGAAATCTTTAGGGGCTTTTCAGCAGTGGACTCATGTGACTGATGATGTTAAATAATAGCTTATCAACTTTTGGCTGGATCGTTACGTGATTCTTAAGCATCGCGCATTTAACTATCGGCGCGAGAAAACCAACAATACTTACTGACTGACATCTGCATCTTCACCAACAATTCGATGCACATCGAGGGTACTCAACAGTCATAGTATGTTTAAAAACAAGACATCCCAGTGCCTTATAGATAAAATCATATTAATTCGATACATATAATAATATGATAAATCTCTACATAGCAAATACACACAGCAACTAGAAACAAAATCAAGCCTTCCTCAAATTATTGCTTATGATAATCAACGCCAGAGGTACTAAACTAATAAAATTCACAGTAAATCGTTCCAGTAGCTACGCGTTCGACACTAGAGGTCGGTCACGCGAACCTTAATGGCCCTTCGAACCGCACTCATTTTCTAAGGAATTATAACGCCCTTAGTTCGTCATATTGATATACTGATGTATTTTGTTATGTCATATTTTTATATACATGCCATATTTTATGATGAAGGAAGCTTGATGGTGAGGACTGATAGGAAGCTTCAATCATCTTCATCATTATCACCAGAACTTTGAATAACGTTGGGGATGATACCGCTTATTTTACATTGGCAATCATCGCGTAATTGACTAAAAAGTTTTTCAGGGAAGAGTTAAACCAATCTTTTCATGCACTCCCGCCAGTTTAAGGTACTTTTGACCTGGCCTTTACCCAGAAAGTCAGATATCTGAGATTCGAAAGTTCGGTGCAGTCGGACCCTACCGGCCCTTCAATCCACACTCGCCTTATAATATATCCTCTTTGTCAGTCTCCCATCATTCATCCTCTCCAAATGCCCAAACCACCTTAGCCTAGTTACCTTAGTTAGTAAAATGTTTGGACACTTATCTATTGCCAGAATTAGGAGCGCAGTACAATGCTGTACTCGGTGTTGTGCCTTGTAATTTATTTCTAATATTCAATTTTTCATTAGCAGACGTGACGACTATCTTTTAAGATACTTGCTCATCTCGTCATTCAATTTTACAATTATAAGACCTACTTAAAGGTTTCTTAGAAAGAAAGAAAGATGAAAACAAACACATTTTATCTATTTCTTACGAGGATTCGTCTGAAAAAGGAAAAATTAGACAACATTTCGAAGCCACCGCAACCAGGAAAATTTCCCTACTCACATCGATATGTGACTAAATTAAAATAAAATTACGACTTTTCAAACTGCGGAAGGGACCTCAATTATCACAGTGACGTCCCCCTGAAAATTTGACGCCGTGTAATTTGATTCACGTCAAAATTTCATTCTTCGTCAGAGCCTTGGGCGACTAATAAGCTTGCACTTTTTAGATATAGCCATGTTTCCAATAGATACGGAAAATGCACTTTTAGATATACGCTTAATTACAACGACTCACTAAATATGATGCTAAATATATTTTAATCATAGTGCTGTCTTTGTCATCTCCTATTGCATAACAGTGACAGCACTAGATTTGAAATGTGTTTACGACTAGACATATTTAGTACGTCGTGGTACAAGCCAACTTAATGATACTAAACATAAATACTCTGACAGGATTTAGGAAAGTAACCACAAAGTTCAACAATCAAAAAGATAAATCCTTTCATAGTAATAAAACAGCAAGTTGCAGTGCAATTACAACTAAATACAGAACAATTTAATAAAAATCGCATCAGACATAAAAGCTTTTACAATGTTATAAATTGCGGTTGTAACCATCGTTTATTTCGATAACAGATGTTACAGAGAAGTAAATTGTATGGACTGTGTAATTTCTTTATGGGGGAAATAAAATGAAAAATTATGTGTCACGGTATTGCGGATACGTTTAAATGTTTTATGAAGAAATATGAATGCAGCCTTGATTATTTTTGGGATAATAGTTTATACAATTTCGGGAACAAATATTATGCTTTCGCTTTTTTCAATATTATATAAAGGTTCGCAGTAATTCACATGTCGATATTATTGATCTCCATACTTTCTTACAAATTTCAATGGCGTTACAAGCAGACCTTTCATCTTTTGGTAATCGTAATGACTGCCTGTAATACCAATACCACCCAGAACTTTGAATTACAAAACACTTAATTACACTCCATTTATGGACCCTGAGACATTTTCTCATTTTTTCACTAAGCATTAAATACGGCATTAAATACACTGTTTTTCACGGCGATGTTTCGCAGAAGGGCGGGGTTTCGCTATTTGTTACGTAGCTCGACCTCCCACCTCCCCCCCCCCCCCAACTCTAAAAATTGGTAGAGTCTGAGAATATCCAGTACTTCTATATTCTCCAAACCAGACTTCCGCTGAGAGCATAAAAGAACAAAGATGTATACCCATCGAGGGTAGGTGGCGCTGCGGTCGCTTAGAGCGTTTAATCAGTGCAACGCGTTCCGTGCCACGTAATTGCTGATTTAATTCAATTCCCCGTACGGTACACGCAAAGCAAATTTTACGCGTTCAAGACACCTTAGTGCTTTATGCCGACCATAAATGTTTACTGTTGTTCTATTGTTTTATTGAACAGTAGCATTATTGGAATGACGCATAGAATAAGATAGATTGTTCTAGAATTTGTTGAGTTTAAATATAAATGGAATTTGAAAAGAAGAAAAATATATCCTTTGATTTGGCGAGTGAAAACTGATCAGTTTATAACAATATTCGACACAGTAAATTTTTCCGACAGTTAGATTTAAAATTCCCCGTCTTGAGTACGCTGGTTACGCATTTATGCTCCGTGGTATTTAAGAAAAAGTTAAACGGTGAACGCGATAAAAAGAAATGGAACAGAATGAAATATTCATATAATAGTTCGTATCTGGCTAAACATTTTGACAGGTCCGTCTGGAAATCTTTGGGGGAGGCCTATGTTCAGCAGTGGACGTCATGTGGCTGATGATGATGATGATGATGATGATCTGGCTGGTTAGCGACCAGTGCGACGTATGCTATGATCAAATCACCATAGTGATATGTACTAAACGTGTGTTGAATAAGGACTGCTGGCACAAATATCGCGACCATCGAATGACACGTCTCGCCGTGATCAAAATAATATTTTTAACGCCCGACAGAAAAAGAGGGATGGTATAAGTTTAGGTTGTGTATCTGTGGAAACTGGCATCGTAGCTCTCAAACGAATGAACCGCTTATGACACTGTTTTTTTTGTTTGAAAGTTGATGTGATCGACGTGGTTCTTAGCTATAATTTATAAAAATCTTTTTAGGTTCTATGAATACAGTTTCTAACAATTAAAGAGGGATAAACGTATATGCTGGTGGTATGATATTTTTTTTAAAGCGACCACCGTACATAATGGTGAGAAAAACCCGCCATAGTGGCCCACGTAAGTGTGCCGCGTTCCGGGATCAGCCTGTGTATATCCGGTACAAACAGGCCGGCATAATTATGTCGACTGACGAGGATAATCATCGCTTGTCAGTCGAAGTTCTATCTTGACCTCTCTCCGCTTACCATCAGCTCCAGTGAAGTCACTTTGCTGTGCCCGTATAAAAAGAAAAAAAAATGTCTGCCCAAGTCCACAATACCAAACAAAACATCGATCTCCTTTTACTTTGAACAAGTTTTTCATTAACCAGGTGCCATAAAAAAACCATAACCTGCCAGCAATTGTCAGAGGCAAAACCTTTCGCACATTTACCGCTCTTTTAAGGCACCATATTTCATGATACGTTATTACACACGTCCGATATGCGACTGTAAATAAACTCCCATTAGTCAGGCAAGCACGCCATGTTTGATAAATTGCCACGTCTTAGCCTAGCCGTAATAGGCTTTGGTTAGATTAGTCATTTCTTATTACTCAAGGTTCGAAATATTTCAGTTTAACATGGGTAATTTGGTAATCGTTATTACGTAGTTTCGAATTGAAGTTTTTATGTTTTATGTTGAAAATATTAAGTAGTTTTGTAATGAAGATTTGAATGTTTTTATAAAAATAAGTTAACCCATACAGCAATCGATGACTTCACTGATGATAAAAACCCAGAATAAGTAAGACATTTTATATCCATTGTTACCCTTTTTTTTTTTTTTTTTTTTTTTTCGCGGAGAAAGTGACTTATTACTACCGCCCAGCCTTCAAGGGGGGCGACTGAGCGGTTATGTTGGGTTCACCGTGCCTTACGACCCGGCGTTGAGCCGCCCGGAGAGATGTAACCATCGGGCGACCGCCGGGCCGAGTCCCTAACCTATGTACAACGCACGGCATACCAACCAAAACTCCGCGGTGGCCATCTTCGGCGCATTAGGGACGGCTGTGGGCTTCCTCTGACGGAAGTGTCTAAGTTGTCGTCCGCAGCCGCCCCTGCGCGGTGCCGCCTAGTGCGGCCCGTCTCCTGTTTGGGGGGGGGGCTCAGAAGCCCCCGCACACCGAAGGACGCTCTCAGCGTCAACGGCAACGTGAGGCCTACCAGCCACGCTGCCGTCCATCACAGGGATCGCAACAATGTGCTACACAAAATTAAAGACGGACAGCCCCCTGCCGCCCGCCTGCGACCCCCGGTGGCCCCTATTAGTCGCCTTTTACGACAGGCAGGGGATACCGTGGTGGAATTCTCCAAACGCCCCCAATCCACAGGGCGGAAGACGCCGGTCAGTCGTCCACCCGGCGCCTCCTACGTCTTGTCTGGCGGCGGGAGGGATCTCCGCGCCTCCGATCCCTCTCGGCACTCTCCTTCCGCGAGAGGACCACCTCACAGAAGTGTGCCACCGCACGCCAGGACCTCCGGCTGTCGACCATGGAAGCGACCACGGCTGGCAGCGAGAGGTCTCCTCCGACGACTGCTCTGAGAGCGCTGCGCTCCTCATCCCAGGCTGGGCAAAACTCTAACGTATGCTGGGCCGTATCCAGCGGGCAGTTGTCACAGTGGTGACACACGGCCGACACCTCCTTCCGCACTACCCGCCACAAGAACTCACCGAAACAACCATGCCCGGTGAGCACCTGCGTCAGGCGAAACGATGCCGCACCGTGGCGCCTGTCCAGCCATTCGGCAAAGACAGGACGCACTGCCGCAACGACCCTGAGCCCCGCTGACGGGGCCTCCAGCCTGAGACGCCACTCCTCCACGGCGGCTCGCCGTAGGGAGGCCCTCATGGCCTCCACCTCCTTCAGGGCCGGATGTTGCCCGCGACTGGACGCCTCCTCCCGCCAATGAAAGACATCGGAGAGGGATTTGGCGTCCAGATCCCAATCCATTGTTACCCTACACATTTCGACTGAATAGGGTAGTTTCCTGATGTTTGATTTTGTAAATCATTTTATATGTAACAGAAAATAATGCGAAAAAGAAATTCATCTGTGAAATCAGCATTAAAATTGGTTGAAAAATAAAGCAGTTATTCATATTTGAAATATTGTTGTGAGCAAAATTGGGGACGCGGAGGGGATATCGCGCCATCTCTTTCGCACGCACGCAGCATTATGGTCGCCGACTCTCAGTGACGTCACAGTGTAATATTACTGTTATTTGACACCTACTCCTTCCACCAAATTTCAAAGCTTTATAACTTACTAATTATGCCCCCAATTTTGAAAATTATTTTACTTTAGGTTTTGGATGGCATACATTATGGATAAATGCATTAAAAAATAGTAGTTAACTTCCCTGTTTTTCATAATTAGCACAGATAATTCCACTGAAGTGAATGTTTATTCACAATAACTAGATCCTATCATCCGAATCGCTTGTTCCGGCTTACATATAAAATAATAAAATATTCTCTTGGGTATTTTGTGTGCATGACAACAACGTTACTCTCTGCTCTTATTCTCTGCTTAATTTTTAATATAAAGTGCGCCTGGACGACGGAAATTCATGTCCTATTTCAAGCAGCGAAAAATGTACTCGCCGATGTTACATTTTGTATGCACGATGAAATGTGTAGTATTTTTTCTTGATTCTAAGATAATATTTTTAGATCTTGGTTTTTGTGGTGTCCATTTAATCTTGAAGGATGATGAATGGTTGACAGCGTTGTAATTACTGACGGCTTCCAAAGTGGAAAGTATTTAGTTCTTAAATTACGAGTATATTAACAAAATAACCTTTCAAGTTTTGTCTGCCCTATTAGAGGCAAGGTTCAATAATTTTATAAATTAGCTAATTAACCAATCAGCATTAAAGAGCAAAAAAATTTGGAGATTATTCTATGCTTGTATGTTTAGAAATATTTCAGAACACAATGAATAAACCAGTCAATGCATTTGAATGAAATTTGGCGAATAGATAGATTAAGTCCTAAATTACCATTTGGAACATATGTTACCTCAGAAAAGTATTCAGGCGTACTTTATGAAAAAACTACCACGCAGGTGGAGCCAGTAGCAAAATCTACATTATATTTTTAATAATTTACATATTATAAGCCCCGCTGCTAGGTAAACGACTTTTCTCTAGCCTGAAATTAAAATTTGAACTGAATCTCGTCATGCTGGTCAATTCCGAAAATGCCAACAGCACTTTCATACAAAAATACATTCTCAAATATCTAAACACTGGCCAGTTACTTCTAACAATAAATTACCGTAAGTAATGACAATAAAACACTTTGGATGCCTTGTGTTTAAGTGGAGCGGTGGCGTGTGCCGAACTTACTAAAGTAATACCACTAACCACTCGTCCGACACGCACCGAATGTGCTCCAATTACTGGTGTGCGTGAGGGTAATGTTGAGGTTTAGGTCAAGATTTTTATGCAAAATATTGTATACACCTAAACGATGAACAGGTCGTTCGCAGGGTTACATAAGCCGGTGTGCATTCATTAACCGATGTAATAATCAAATTGTTAAACACGATTTTTAAAAAATGGAAGAAAATCATAACAATTGATGACGAAAAAATTAAGCCCGGAGTTTCTTTCTGCCTTTCTGCTTCGGGTCGTCATCGCTTAGGTAGCTAGTAAAAGGCTGGTAGGTTAGCTAGGCTAGGACCTTTATTATCCTCGCCGGTTAGGACCGAGGCGTTTCCTTTCCTGTTAATGTTAAGATACTCCATTCCTTTCTTTTATATCAGCTCCACTTCTCCTTCCCCAGCCCAATTCCCGTCCTCAATGTCCGTGTCCTCTGTACCTATGAGCCCGTGCTGGTTCGTTGTTTAATGTACTTTAAATTATTTAATTGGTATATGTACCTTTGTAAATTTGTTATTATCTACCTTGCCATGACTTGTCATAAGTGCTTTTTATAAGCCTACTTGATTAATATTTTTTTTTTAAATTCTTGTTGAGAATAAAACAGTCTGTCGAGACAATGTCCACAGGTTCAAAACACAAGGCACGCACCTTTGACTTTTTGAAGCTACGAGTGTATTTTTTATCAGTTATCGTGTGCTGTAACGGTGAAGGAAAACATTGTGAGGAAACCTACATAACTGAGAATTTTCCATAAGAATTTCGAGTGTATGACAAGTCTGCAGACCCGTACTAGGGCAGCGTGGTGGACAAAGGCATAACCCCTCTCAGTAATAGAGGAGGTCCGTGCTCAGTAGTCGGTGTAATATAATACAGGGGTATACAGTTAGTTGGTTTAGATAGATGCAAATGAACGAAATGTGTAAATCAGCCGTCTGAAAGTCTGTCTCGACTATTCTTTGCAGGAGCACACAGGATAATGACAATAATTTGTGTGGTACTCCATTGCATTCACGAGAAAATAATATAACAATTTAAGGCTAATAATACTTATTAATTACTATTTATAGGTCCTCCAAAATTCAGCATAATAGTATTTGCAAATATAAAATTTTTAGAATAATCGAGACTCGTTCCTTGCTTATAACCTATTTTTAAATTATAATACACTTGACTCTTGACTCGTATCATGTCGGGATCAAGAACATCCTTTAAATACAAGCTTTCCACATCATTGCATTATGCGAACAACATAAAATAATTTAACATTCGCCTATTAATTGGAAGTTTACAACACGATGGAAACGATATTTCCAGTTTCAATAATGTCCTAATTAAATCATATATCACATATTTCGTTTTACTGGAAGAAGTGTATGATAGTATCACTCATTAGTAGAAGATTACGCCGAACAATCAATAGGAATGGGTTAAGTTTTATACAAGACATACATTTTATCCAGCTTTCAGTATTTGTATGGTAAGACTTACTGTTCATATTTCAAAGATAACCACCATGAAGATCGACACTTATTTCTAATGCGTTTTATTATTGTGTTTATATTTTCTTTGTCTGTGTGTTCTGTATATTATTCTTGTATATTTTATTTCTGTTATGGTGTTGCGCAATTATTAGCGTTTGTATTTATATAAAAGGATTTTATTTTTTCTCTTCAGTATCAGCCCGGTGTCTGGAATTTGTGCCCAATATGGCGATAGGCTCGCCCCCTATCACATCATGGGACGGAATACGCTTGGTGAAAAGTGGGTGCACTAGTTGCGCCTCTGCCTACCCCTTCGGGGATAAAATGCGTGAGCATGCGTGCGTAATTTATATTCATTCAGATCTTCTATCTATGTCCCAAATTTAGAAACCCCCACAGCTTTAGACATAGAGCTAACAAAAATCCAAACAAATTCAAATTTATAACACTAGGGTACATAAACAGCTTCAAAGTTTAAACTCGCATCATACCTTTAAACTCTTATCAGCGATATATCCAAATTTTAATAATGGCATTCAATTAGGTTGGGCTGTACCCTCGTCATGCCGTCTGGCCAGTTTAATAAATACAGCCCCCCATTGTGGCTGCAAGTTTTGTAATCTTGTATCTGGATACAAAGCGATGAGGGATTCAATTTCCGAAAAACTGGATTCGTATAGGGTTTTTTCAACGTTTTCGGTCGTGTTTTGACGGAATGTGTATAGGTAGGTGGCTTTTTAATGGGAAATTGGGGGTTTTTGTAGCTAGTTGAATGATGTTTCAACAGGAATTTGGTGAAATCTCAAAAAAAATATTAACAGGATTTATGGTAAATACAACCAGAGTTTTGTTATTTTTCTTTTCAGATATAGGTTTTTATTGGACTAAGATATCACAAAATACATATGAGAGACGTACGAGTGAAAAAAAAACTTTGTCATAGATGAACCTATCGTATTGCTGGGTGATAGATTTCTCACATTACGTTAGTTCGTCCAGACAAAGGCTTTTGCTTTCTCTGTTTCCATCACCAAGCAACAGCGCGAACACTTCGTATTTTGAATCGTATTTCGGTTCAACTGATGCGATACACAGTATCATTACTAGGATAGGCTTTGTGAGTCTTAAAAAATAAGATCCATCGTCTCAGGGTTTTTTATTTTTATTTTTTTGTATAGCATTGTATGATAAGACGAGCATGCCGTTCGCCTGATGGTAAGTGATACGACCACCCATAAACAGTAGCAACACCATCCAGCTCCTTGAGTTACAAAGCACTGTTTGGCATTCCACTGCTCTCGTCATCCTGAGACATAAGACGTTAAGGCTCATTATGTCCAGTAGTTACACTGGCTACAATGTCCTTCAAACCGAAACACAAAAGTGCATGCACACTGCTGCTTTGCAGTAGAAATAGACATGGCGGTGCTACCCACCGAGACGGACTCTTACATATGAGAGACCTACCAGAATGGTGATAATAGGAATGAGGTGCCTTACTCTAATAATGTTTTAATTTAGCTATTTGCTGTTTATGGGTAGGCGTAGTTACCATGAATCGATTTGTTCGTCTCGTCAGTCACACAAAAACAAAGTCACGTCATCGCTCGATCTAATCCCGATATAGATTAGTTCCCAAACAGTTTCAAATAACAACAAAACACATACATCAAAATGGAAGCAATTTGAAAAGTTTATGCCAACAGACATTACAGTATTAAATTGTAATTTTGCATGATCCACCGTCGCCAACTTTGCTTCCTTAATCAATCATCTAAGGGCATTGTGTCAATAAGTCTGTTTGTCTGTCAGAGAATGTTGTGACGTGGATAAATTGATAAATAAACTGTCTTTATGACTTACGGTTCTTTGAATAAATGGCATTTACCAATATTGTGGACGCCGTTGTGAACAAATGCTTTGTTCATTGTAGCTTTTGTAGCTACGATTTCAATGCTCTAGATAATTTGTATGTTATCTTAATTATACTTGTTTCTAGGGTTCCGTACTTCAATAGGAAAAAAGGAACCTTATAGGATCACTTTGTGTCTGTCTGTCTGTATGCCAAGACCCTTTTCCTGAAGAATGCATTAAGAAAAAAGTCGAAATTTATATCAAATATTCGGGTTTACGGTTACTTTCAGCTGTGAAAAAATCAAACTTTTAAGTCAAAGCGATCAAAAGATATGACCGTTTATGTCGCATATTTTGCGATTTCGCAAGGGAATCAAAACCGTAGATACTTCTTGTTGACCTAGAATCATGAAATTTGGCAAAAAGCAAGGTCTTACAGCACAATTTTATGTAAAGGAAAAAATCTGGAAACTAAATATGTACTTTAATAACAAAAAATAATATGCAATCTTTTTAAATTTTATTAATTTATTAATAAATTTTGGCAAACTATTGAACTTAGATACCTTATTTACAAGTTTGTACGGAACCCTCGCTACGTTAGTCCAGCTCGCACTTGACCGGTTTTTTAATTTATTTCGTAGCTGCAAATTTATAACTTCTCGTAAATTGGTTCTCAGATATAATAATTTAAAACATACTTTACTATTTACTTTATGAACAAATTTTTTCCAAGAATTAGTTTGAATATTAAATGCTACTTAAATTAAATTTTTATGCATTGCTTTTGAAGTGTAGTTTATTAAATTTTAAATCGATACAAATTCTTTTATATGAGCAATCAACTCATAGTACCTAAGTGATTATATTCTTTACCTTTTGGTATTGGTTGAGGGCTCTTTTTCTTTGCACTAAGCCCTTAAGATGGGCTATTGAGAGTGACCTCTGTTTAGTAAACCGAACTACAGCGTTTATTTGGTCCTTCAATAAATTCTTTATAATCTCTATTATTTTTACTGCTAAACCAAGACAGCATCATTCTGTCAAACCCAACAAAGCAACGACTAACTGCATGTTGTAAGCTGCTTAAAAACGTTTCACGTTGGTCACTCCGATATTAATGCAGAACAAACTGGGTTTTTGTACAACACGAGCAAGTCCCAGGCAGGTCTTAAAGTTTGCTAACTTCAATACAAGTGGTGGTTTGTCGCGTGTTTTACCAGACTTTATATTTTCTTGTTTGAGAATTTTTAGAGGCGTTTGCTGAAACTGGTAAAATTGTATCAGTATATGTTTTCTTAATACTAGGCATGGTTTCCATCTATGAGAGGTACTAACTCTTATGTAGTGACATAGCAGATCTAGGTTTGGCAGATCTCCAACACCTTTGATATTATTAATGATATTTTACGGTGTTTTCCTTCACCAGAAAACAAGGTTATAATTAGAAATTCTTTTGCAAATGTAATATTTGTAAGAGAACATTATTCATGTTGTATAACGTTATGGAACTAATTAATGAGAGCACACAAACCAATTTCATCCAACCTCGCTACAAATGAAAATCAAACTTATCAGTACTAACGTTCTATCGTTAGTAAATTGCCCTCATGTTAATTCAACCATTGATCACAATTCTCGCCCAATTTCCATAAAACAAATAGATTTCGTGGGTAATTTGTTAAACGGCGCGTCGATTTGTTCTAGTTCCATCGATGCAATAGTGTTAGGTGATTGAAGGGTTCGCTCGATAATGTTTCAGTGGTTATGGATAAGTGTTTTGTATCAACTTTATTATAGCTTTGTATATTTTAAATTTCGAGTTATATTCTTGTTAGACGAAATATGGAGCCTGTTTTCTAGATTTATTGGGTGAAAGTTTTCGCCTAGGACATGTTGATAATTTCAGACATCATGCAAACAGTCTCAAGGTGACGTAGGCGGAAGATTGCCACGTAGTTTGTTATTTAAAGATTAAGAGGATATTAAGAATAGGCCACTGGCTTGCACTACCGAATAGTACAGTAAGAATATTATGAAAAAAATCTGGCTATAAATATGCTGTACCATCAAAATTGAGATAGTATTGCAGCTTTAAATACAAGGGCCTTAGATGATGACATATAGCGATAAGTTACATAGTCAAAGCGAAACTGATAAGCAAGCTAGAATTCACAAAAACGTACATGGCTTTAGAAAATTCAGAGGTGCCATTAGGCTAGAAACTTCGTCTCAGCAGTCCGTTCCACTCTCAACTAAGCCATCGCTATATTGTCTCCAGACACTTTATTGACGTTCTTCTAATCAGCTTGTCGGTATTGGATTAAGTTCAATCCGACGAGACGTGAAAGCGGTCATGTTGCCCAATTTTATAATCGCAAGACGTTGCACACCCACTGTTCTGATGGTGTGGGATGTCCATGGTTCCTATGGGTTTCGGGATAAATTTTCCTAATACGATAAAGTTGCTTCACTACAAATTATGTTCAGTGAAGTGAAGCAAAGATACAAGTAATCTTGTAATAGATGTTTTATATTACATTTAGGCCTAACTTTTTTGATAAATGTCTTTGTCTAATGAGAAACTCATATGAAGAGAAAAGAAAACATATATCCAAAGAAAGAATATTATTTTGAACGCAGACATTTTCAGTGACAGACAATATGTTTTAAAACTTACGATACCGAGCCTATTTCTCTCCAATGCTATAAATAAGGATAATATAGCGATATCTCCTTTAAATTCAAGTCCCAGAAAAATAATGCTCAATTTTTTTAGTCTTCATCTTTCACTACTTTCTTTGACATCGAACCATTGACCTTATCTATTAAATGCTCTACTACAATTTAAACGACAGACAAATTCTTTACGATGGTAAACAAGAAACAACAATATCCCATAAAGCACTCGCGTCGTGCCCACCCTACTTACGCCATAAATATTCATAGAGCAGTCTCATTGTCATGACAATAAGTGCTGGTAACCCTACGTTCTTGTAACGATTGTGGCACCCACGGATCGACACAACACTTTTATGTTACTTATAAATTTTCAAGTAAACTTTGACAGGTCAATAGGTTGGCATTCGATTTTATAGTTCACTACTGGTTTTGAAAAAGTTTGGATTTTTTGTTATATTACTTATTTTGAAATGGTCTTAGTGGTTTTATGAGTAGGGAAAACTCGATTTGTAAATAGTTTACTGGGATTCGGACTGTATTTACAACCTAATTTGCGGGTATAAAACAAAAACATATGGTTAGGAAATGAAGAAATTGTAACGGGATATTCTTTCTCATAACATATTACCTACTTGCTACCTTTGCCAAGAAGACATGATAACGAATAAGTAACGTATTTTATTGTATAAATAATTTACAAATCCTCATCTACGTTTTGTTTGTCACAATGCCACTGGATGGAAATAATTATTAGGTGTAGTTATATTGCTTGCGCGATGTGATCACCGCTCTGAGGTTCTGTGTTTGAATGCTTGTATCGACAAAGTGATATTGGGTTTCAGTTTCAGTTCGGAGTCTAGAATTTGTGCCCGATATGGCGATGGGATGTAAGACACATGGCGAAAAGTGGCAGCCTTAGCACCTCTACCCATCCCTTTAAAGCTAAAGCCGCGATGTGTTTTTTTAAATACAAATCGGTCTTCTGGATATAAGTGGTATATTCATAAACAGTAGCAAAAACTGTGAACTACTTATACAACATAGTATCACACTGCGATTATAACCTTTTTGAAGTTATGAGTTATGGTAACCTAACCGACATACCATACATTCTTTTATTAGCATAAAATGGTAATGCAATCTCAACACAATTGAAATGGAACTTCAATAATGTCAAACCATAAGTAAGACATTCGAAGTCGTGTAGCGACTAAATGGTACACGGAAAATAACACCTTTTTTAATTGACCGAGATAAAACTGCTGTTTAACTGGTGGTGGGATATCTTGTATCCGCCCGGTTAGCGACCATCGTACATAAGGTGTTAAAAGCCGCTATAGTAGCCCACGTAAGTGTGTCACGTTCCGGGATCAGCCTGTGTATATCCGGTTCAAACAGGCCGGCATAATCGTTGATTGCCATCGTTCGACAATCGACACTCCATCTGGATCTCTCTCCGCTTACCATCATGTGCCGAGGGGTCACTTTGCCGAGCCTCTAAAAAAATATCATTACTGGACAGGTCCAATATAAATACAATCCAAAGTGAGTCAAGTATAATCGAAAATATATAATGACCAATAAGAGATAATGTAGCAAAAAAAAAAAAAACAAAGTCTTTATACAGTACAATTAGTTTTAGACCGGACATCAGGACCAAATTTTTCATCAAAAAATTATTACCAATTGGTAATAAGTCGCTATCATATCTGACACGCCCGTGGGACAAGACAACTCGGTATGCTTAAATGTCGTAAAGAAAACAATATTTCGGATGAAAATATGCCAATTTAAGCATTATGATCATGTCAAAGTATGTTCCAATCAATGGTTCTAATGCATTTTACATAGGTGTTTTGCTTTTTCACGGTAGATTGAGTAAAGTGAACATGCTCAAAATTTTCGTATGATATTTTTCCCAATGTCCGCTCTATATAATCTTAAAACTCTTTGTCTTGAAACAATATAGTATAATCAAATATTAGAGACATTACTGGCGCATTTATTTAAAACAACTGCACAAGATTTGATTAAGATATAAAAATCAACAAACCCTAGGTAACGTATTGTTAGCCATAGCCTTTTAATTTCATGTCGATTAGTAAATGCTATGTATTTATTTCGTTGCAGATGATGTCTACTTATTGCGGCAAAACATCATTCTATTTCAAAGTCATCAGCTTTTGTCAGTTTTATAGTAGTGTAGTGTTTCTCCGCAAAATGTTGTCAGTTATACAACACTCCTTTATTATAGTCATGGTACCTTGCATTTTTTTTGATTAGCAATACCTTATTGCAGCATTGTATTGCGCAAATACTTCCAGATACATTAGCATCAATATTTCAATAGATACAGATGCGATTTTATGCAAAAGAAAATCCTAACTGGCTTTGTCCTTTAGGACAATTTTGCCAATGTCAAGAAGGAATTGATACAAGTTCAGTTAGCATCAAAATTTACAGAAGCTTGCCATGATTAAACAGTAAAAATTGACGACTTCTGCAAGTTTTCTTGCTTAATTAAAATTTAAGTTAAAACAAGGACACGACAAATCTGATAGTACTTAAAGTGTATTAACCATTACCCGCTTAATAAACAGTAAGTAAAGCAGTTATTAATTATGTACCGGCCAGGACGAAGTTTCCGAGATCCGCACTCGTTCAACTACCGGAGAAACTTTGGACGCACCGGACTGCCTGATTGAATTCATAACGTGTGTTGGGTACACTTGGAATATTTGCTTCTTTTTAGTAGGAAGGTCGATTTCTTTATTTGCTTTTGTAAATTGGCGATTGTGGATTAAGGAGAAGTAATATGATAGTTGAAAATAAAAAGTAGAACTCTATCTCACCTGTAATATAGAAAAATTTAAATTATTGGTCTCTTGTTGCGTGTTTTTATATAGTAGGAAAAATCTCGCGATGGTTCCGAAATAAAACAAGAAATTTATCTCGGCTACGTCGCTCAATTTATGTTACTCAATGTTTGTTATTTAAGCTAACGAACTCTTCATTATACTTTTACTTTTGTATACGGGTTAATTAAATATCATTCACTTGGTCTTTCGGTTGCGCGATTCCGGCTGAGTAGCATCGTGGTGATTTTTTCACCCGCTAAGCAGTGTGGTGGATGCACTGTTATTCTACTAGGTACCTATTATAGGACTTAACATCCTATGCCTGAGTGACGAGCAGTTTGCAGTACCATACAGTGTTGTATATGGATGGTATTTATACTCTTAATGAGTACTCAACACTACCATCACGCAAGCTAGTTCATCTTCACTCAGTTGCATTTTGCGTTATATATAACCATCAAATTCCAATTCACCTTAACTTTGCCCATTGGTTTTACCTTATAACCCAACCACTCGATAAAGGACAATCCACACTAACAATCAGAAGTGAAATGTCAACAGTCGGCTAATGCTGCGCAAACACCCGCATGGAGCGCTGTCAGTTGAAAACTTGTGTTTGCACTGTGTTGCTAGCTTGACGAAATATCTGAGATTAAAGAAGGATAACTTTACAGGTTTTTCTTTAGATGATAGCCTTTTTGGTTAGTTTCTATGGTAGCGTTGGCCTTTTGTAGTTGAGGAAGTTATTTATGTCATAGTTATAGTAGCTTTCAAGTTTAAGCTATGGTAGTTTATGTGGTTTATTTTGCTAGATCTGTTTCACCGCTGTGTCTATCTGATATTTTGTTATGTAGTCTGTATTACTGCTGTGACTATTTCTGACGCCAACCACGACTGTGAAAGTGTTTCGATTAGAATTTAGGAGGATATTGGGTGGTAATTTTCTGGGCTTTACTTCTGATGTTTCGGATTGTTGATATTATGTAATTCGAAGTTCTAAGTACTGTTGATAATGTTTAGGAACTGTCGATGAATTGTATAGAAAATCCTATTACAAAAATAAGTTCACGCGGGTGAAGCCGCTAGTAAATACCAGTGAATAGGGAAAGCGACGATAGCCAAGTTGGGAATGGAACGGTCTGCCGAGACAATGTCCGCAGGTTCAAAACCCAAGGCACACACCACTGAATTTTCGAAGTTACGTGTGTATTGTTTATCAATTATCGTTTGCTTTAACGGTGAAGGAAAACATCGTGAGGAAACCTACATACCTGAGAATTCTCCATAAGAATCTCGAGGGTATGTGAAGTCTGCCAACCCGCACTAGGCCAGCGTGGTGGACTAAGGCCTAACCCCTCTCAGTAGTAGAGGAGGCCTGTGCTCAGCAGTGGGCAATATATAATACAGGGCTGATGATGATGATGAGGGGCTTTAATACATTTTTTTTAAATCAATAGGATCGTATGTAAATCTAGTGTAGCCTCTGTTAAAACCCTTGCTCTCCTCTACAAGTCTGTAACAAAAGTTTGTCTCGAATTTGCGTTGAGAAGATGGAAGTTTCTCGTTTCCACCCACAACGCGGAAAGTCCTAGTTTGGGATCTGGGCTGTTAGTGTCCGTTTAACGTTTTTTTATTTAGTTACCGAAATTAGCTGTAGTGTAGATAGGTCATGATTTTATTATGAGTAGGTAGAAATATAACGTAGTGTAACATTCAAATTATTGTAAGGATTCAGTACGATGACACATCTGTACCTAAATAATTTTAATTTCTTTCTTCTTCTGTAAGACTAAGGTACTAAATCAATTATGACAAGCCGAGGTCACCAGATGAAATTTCCCTCCCTCCTTTAAATATTCGTATTTCTGGCAACACTGCTATTATTTTTTTGTCTATAACCTTAATGGTGGGTAATAAAAACTATTTTCACGTTTTTGACAGGTGAGTCATGGCCAATATCGGCCGAGCGAATATTAACGAGTTAACTAACTCCTAACTTCCTTAGATTGTCAATTTTCAAACATATTATTTTATAATAATTAATGGCCTACGTTTCGTAAGGAACTTCAGTGCACAATCTCATACTCCTAGAGCCCGATATATACATACATACATATATCACGTCGCTGTCCAATAGGCAGAGACTATGGATTGCCACTTTGCTCGATTCTGGCACACCACTTTCGCTTCCTCTACCTTCATCAATCTTTTCATGCACTCCCGCCGGTTCAGGGTACCTTGATCTGGCATTTTGTCAGATATCTGACATTCTAAGTAAAGCCCGGTATATGCTTCCAATAAGTTGTATATCTGTGGTCTTTAGTCTGTTAGTAAGTGTTCAGAATTTTATTAGAGATTCAACAGATCTCACGCAAACATATCTCAATCTAATCCGACATATATTTTATAGTGGAGTAAAAACGTTAAATTCCAACATTTATGGGTACTCCATGCTTTTGATGGACGTGTGTCGATACCATAGTATGGCAGACGTGAGATGCCCGTTCCATTGTTTATGGTGCTTGCATGGGGGTATGCAGTCATAGTTACAGCGATGTGCTATGGTTTGTTAAGATATAATTATTGGACTGAACTTGAAATTGATGGAATTGACAGGACAATTGATAGACTGTACAGTAATGAAAAAGTCAAGCTTTATGAAATTGTAAATGTTCTAAATTATTTTGGCGTTATGATTTACGAACTTATGTACCAATTCATAAAGAAACAAATATTGTAAACAAAGTTTTTATTTCGAAAATTAAGGGTCAATCAATATATTTTCTAAAACGAGCATATTAATGATTATTGATTCAGCAGATGATATTGATTCTTGTTTTTTGACATAATGAAATAGCACACATTCACGACTTTGTAAGGGGTAAGCAAAGGCAAGTGCCCCCACTTTTCGATAAGTACAAATTATTAAGTAAATAGAAAGAGTACTTACCAAAGAAAGTAAAGAGATATTTACTACAATTGCATCGCTTCCACTGCGACCACTCCCTCGTAAATAGGAAATTCGAAATAATGTGATCGCGTAGGTGTTCTTTGTTATTTATTGTACTATTGCCATATTTTATAATTTGTTTTGTTTATAAAATAATTTAATTTATTAACCAATAGTGATCGATGGAGATAGTAAAGTGAGTCTTATCATTTTATTGATGGAAGGCTTGTTTATATCTTAGGTTAAATTCCCACGGGAATAGTTTAGAGGCAATGATGAATGACGAAATGTATTAGTATGGATAAATAGGTAAAAAAATAAACAAATCGATTTGTTTACATTAAAACGTTGCGATCACACAACGCAAAAAAATTCGTCTGTGATCGAAATTGTAATGATAATAGTACATGAGCTGCGACTGTCACATAGATTTTTGGATGTGCTGACGAAAACGTTTTTTAAATTCAATTAACGTATATTATCTAAACTGACGGAGCCTCAATCTAGCACTGCAGTAGAACTAACTCAGTAGCATAATTATGATAGTGCGATATTGCCCCTGGCTTAGGTACAGTCAGCCACATAAGTAGCTGAACAAATTGAAAACTTCAAATCGCCTCTACACTTATGTGTTCTTATAAACATTTTTTTCTTCTTCACAAAATTAAAATATAAGTGATTTGCAACATTGAAACTTTTTCTTTCTTCACACAAAGAAAAAAAAATGTTTCATTTAAACTTATGTGGCTGACTGTACTTGCCGAGTACAGACGTATAAGTCAAATAAGTCAATACAAGTGTTTTAACAGCTTATTCGGGTACATTCGTTACTTATGATTCATACTCAAGTATTCGTGTATGAATTATTCGTCAAGTTATTCGCCAATAGACTAAATGAGGCACAAGATTTGCCTAATAGTATGTAAGCACCCGACTGCCCCTCGTCAAAATGTGACGCGCCCTTCATACACAACAGCTGGTAGAACTAGTTTGTTCTCCCCTCTATTTGTTTGAAGAACCCGATATTACATCCTTAAATACCCTTAAAAGGAAACCGTTTACTGACTGCCTCGTTCGCGTAGTTGTATTGAGTGCGCGGTATGACTTCCGTTCTGTGATCTCGGGTTCACATCCCGGTTCGGTTCTGATATTCTGTAGATAGTAATAGGCTCGCTCCCTATCACGTCATTGGACAGAATACGCACGGCGAAAAGTGGGTGCACTATTTGCACCTCTGCCTACCACTTCTTTGGGGTAAAGAGTCGTGATTGCGCGCGTGTGTGTATATATGTGTGGTAAACATCTTACAAAAGAAAATTGACCTACTATGTTGGGAATCCAACCCTGGACCTCGTGGTTCATTGTGAGCTGTTCCTAAATCAATAAGACATATATGAAATGATAGTTGAATAGTTGTACTCGATACATTTACGAGAAGTTTCGCAATCAGTTCGCATGCACTAGGGCTACCAGTTAATGTGAAATATTTATTATTCCTGATGGAAAGTACGGAATAAAATTTTGTAATGAAACAAACGCTAATTTGCTTGTTAATTCATTTTTTTTCCTTAAACTGACGAACGCGTTATTGAGTTTCGTGATGTTTTGATACGTTAAAACTATTCAGGTAAACAGATAAAAAATATAACAAAAAAAAAATACGTAAACTCCAATTTCAACGATATCAATCATAAAATTCTACAATCAAATAAAAAAACACAAACTAAAGTATAATCCTACCATATAATGTTAAATAAGCTATTTTGAACTATGCTGAGGCTCAAAGTCTAAAGACATAATGTCGAAAGAATAATACCAGTGCCATAATACATAAGGCATATAATATTATGAAAACAACATCCATGAATATATATAATTAAAAATATTATGTCACTAACACTGACTGCCGCACCACAATAATAAACTTTGCACCCGTGCAGCGCATAACCGTTGCTCCCCAAAATATAACTTTTTTTGCGAGCAGTCAGCGAGTTTAAACGATTTTTTTTTATAAAATCATAATAAGTTACAATATAGTAGGTACCAACCCTACGTCTGAAAGCTCGCTAATTACAATTGTTTCAGTTTGAACCATGAGCGTTTGCAGTTTTTATGAGTTGCCTGAAAACTGCATCTAAAAAGTAACTTGATTGCACGTATTTCGTATTATGTACATTTTAAACCACGCTTTTCATGTGTTCGTCTATTTTGAAAAAGCAAATGGTATAGATGTATGAATTTGAGCGTCTTGGTGACTGACAGCTAATTTATTTATGAACTGTTAAAGGAAAGTAATAACTAATGTAAAAGCCATAAGAGTTATCATAGCACAAACGTCGCCTAAGTAAAAGATAACGAAACACAAACTTTATAATTAGTTCATAATGTTTTTTTCACTGCACCACTCCAGGTTGACTGGTACAGAATGCCTTCAGCATTAAGTCCGCCTTAAAAGTGTCCACCATAAACTGTAAATAAATAATTTATGCAAAAATAGCAGTAGCTGTCATCGTTAGTGTCAATAAAACTGGACTTAAGCTGCATTGAGAGAGAGCAGACGATCAAGTTACTAATGTTCGTTGCCTATATAAAAATATGGATATAAAAAAATCTTGTGGGAGTTTGCTCCCACAAGATTTTTTTATATCCAAAACAACTAACTTCAATAGAACTAAACAATTACATTTAGTTTTTTTTATAAAATATTGAAATACAAAATGACGCATGTTGATTTTAAATCTGAATCGAAATATCTCGTGAACGCATACGTGTAATCAGCTGGTTTGCTCTCAGGATAATGGGACGATGACGATATAAGCGGGAGCGGGAGCGGTCACGGAGGAGGTAGCGATTAAATGTTTGAAATTTTGTCTTATAATAGCGTAGTCTTCGGAGCTCACAAAAGTAGATTTCCACCACATGTACGTATACTAGGTTCTACCCAATAGCTAACAAAATAATATAATATGAGCTGCTTTTCCTCAGCTCCGCAAAACTGGCCACTAATACATCAACTGTTACTCAAGGTCAGTGTAGCATTTAATTTGTTTTTATTAGAATCGGTATTTACAGCAGTTTCATCAGAATTCATCCTCCCATTTAACGTATGAACTATACATATATTATTACTGTATATAGCGTGAATTTCAACAGTTTTTTTTATTATTTATTTAAATAAGGTTCTCCAACAGTACACACATTTCATATATTATTAACACATTTTGACTTATGTTACATTCTGATGTGGCACCAATAATTATAGGAGTACGCAGCACTTGCAAATTGCACGCATTGTCCTTCTAACAAAGAGAAGAAATAAAATGATTTCCGATGAAACAAACGATTTCCGGTTACGTAAACAATACCCAACCCTTCCTTATTTCCGCTTTGACATCAAAAAAAACATTTTCCTTTTAATTAAACATAATATCCGCTCAAGCACCAAAGCGTCGGCCTTAATCAAAAGCACAGCGTCCGTTCACAAGAGCACTCGTCGCAGATAGGAGCTTTCGAGAAGCTTTTTATACATTATCAAAAGCTGATCATTCGATATAACGTAAATTAAAAGCTGGGAAAATCGTTTCGTACTCGAATAGAAATTATGTTGTATTTATTGAATGGGCCTTCAGAAGTTTGGACATTTTGTAGTGGTGAGTGAAAATGTATGAAAAGAGCTTTATAATATTTATTTCTCTGTAATAACTCTTTAGTTCTAAGATATGTATTTGTTGATTTCCTTTCCAGTAAATAAATAACGATTGTAAGTTTTTCCTTTCCTCAAGTATTATATTTATGCCTAATTTGAAAAGCAAAACTTTATGCTCTTTTGTAGCAACATTGAATTAATCGTCTTCATTAGAATATAACACAACATTTATGATATAATTAACATTAACCTAAGGCGCTTGATGTGCGACATTGGTCGGGATGTTGCACGTCATATCCATTGGAATGTACACAGTTTCAAAATAAAGTCAATAAGACAAGGGTTGAAAAAAATTAAGATTGAAATTATAGCCAGGTAAATTTAAGAGTAGATAGGTCATTTATCTTTTATGTAGATATTTTAGGTTAGGATATTTCATAAAGACTAACATTTCTTTAACTATTACGATAATGGTATGTCTGGCATGGTAATATATAATATCTGGCCAGAAGTGATCATTTAAAAAGTGATTATTTGCACCCGCCCGGAAAGCGACCATCGTACACAGGGCGTAAGACCCCCAAAGTGACCCACGTAAGTGTGTCGCGTCCTAGCATCAACCTGTATATATTCGGTTTTAAACAGGCCGGCATAATTGTGTCGACTTGTGAGGGATAATCTTTATTTATTTATTTCATCATATCATCATACCAGCCCTGTATTATATACTGCCCACTGCTGAGCACGGACCTCCTCTACTACTGAGAGGGTTTAGGCCTTAGTCCACCACGCTGGCCTAGTGCGGGTTGGCAGACTTCACATATCCTAGAAATTCTTATGGAGAATTCTCAGGTATCTAGGTTTCCTCACGATGTTTTCCTTCACCGTTATAGCGAACAATAATTGATAAACAATACACACGTAACTTCGAAAACTCAGAGGTGTGTGTCTTGGGTTTTGAACCTCCGTTTGTCTCGGCAGACCGTTCCATTCCCAACTAGGCTATCGTCCACTTATTTATTTATATATATATATACAAAACCATTACAGATCTACTAAAGCGGTGTTGTACAAAGTTATTTGCTATTGAACTCAATACACCTGTAGGCCACTTCTGTGAATTCCTGCAGGTTGCAGATAAATATATCCACGTTCTCGGAAATAGTTTTTAGTAATCGTATGGCCCGCAACAAAGGCGCAAACCTAAGCATATTTGTTCGTGGGATTCGGAGATGGAACAGCGGCGGGAGACGCCGGGTGGTGACGCGGCCGCTGGGCACGCACAGCTGCAGCGTCTCTTGTCAGACACTATCTGGAGCGCACCTCGCTTACTATAAGGCGTAGTGGGTTACGTTGCCGTGGCGCTATAAAAAAACAGCTTAACAGTTTTATCTGGTAACAATTTATTTTCTACTTACCCCATTTTACGTATATATTATAACAATCACGTCTGCAATGGTGTTCCTTATTAAAAGTACATGTAGTTAAACTTATAAAGTGTTTAATACTTTATTTCGCTGTAATAAAACCCGTCATGAACGCAAACAACGACACGTGTCACGCCTCACGGCGTCACGCGCGTCGCTGTGTTTGAAGTGGATTTAATTCTATGGCTCGGTGTGGAGAAGGAGCGGTCGCGAGTTGGATTTTATTTGAACTTTTGAGGTCTATTTAGTCTATTTTCGAGTATACTAGTTTTACGGTATACTTTGACTTTGTACTCGTGCATAACTTTTCAGTTATCTGATTTTAATGAAGCATAGCCTTTATTCTGCTCCCAATTGCACCCTGACCACCTGTGAAAATTACATGAAAACCGTTAGATAGTTTCAGAGATGTGCGCAAGCAAACGGAAAAGCAGATAGAAAATAATTCTAAGATCGCTGATTTGTGTTCTATTTTTTCTTCTTTAGTCACCCCCTTTTTACTTTTTATTTTTATAATAAGATTGCTACCACTTACGAACGATATGTCATACAAATCAAGATAAATATATTTTCTCAACGTGTGTATAAAACGGTCTTGCCAAATATTTTTGGTGCGTACTGTTGGATTCGCAAGCAGGTGACAAGTCTAATCCTTTCTACAACAAGCTTAAAAACAGAACCCGTGGGTTATAGAATAAGGCCTATAGGAAAAAAAAATGAGAGGTGTCAAGGGACACCCGGATGGAACGAAGTTCCTTTCGATTAATTAGTGAAGGAATTGTAATAAAATTTTATTTATATAACAGAGTGTGTGTTTATATGAATATATAAATATATAAATATTTTCCTATTTCCGTTCCAATACATAAGTTTCTAGAGAAAAAAACAAATAAATACGTGTGGCACTCGGAGACTGCCGCGGTAAAGCTATTGCATAGCATTTTTATCACAAATTTTGATTGACTAAACACAAATTCGATCTTACGCTTACCACATAAAGTAGATTTTTAAACGCGAGCAAAGCACGTTTAGTCTTGTTATTGATAAATGTCAGTAACCAAAGTAGAATAAATCAACAAAATTTGAAAAAAGAATGTTACGTTCGATTCTTTTGTACTCATGCCGTGCCAACGCTGGGGAAATAGCTTCTACGCAATGTATTTAAGGTTCATATTAGATTAGTAAGAAATGGTTTTAATGACTATACTAATGAAATAAAATAAATAAAAATATACTCGTTTCCAGAATTATAGCTTCTACGCATTGTATTTAAGGTTCATATTAGTAAGATAATAGCAAAAAGTGTCGTGACAACTTTTCATTTGTTTGTTCCGTCCAGTCCCCTTTCACAACGCGCGATAAGGAACTTCGTTCCAATAAATTCTCAAATCGAAATCACTCCTTACTTAAGCCAAACCCATGATTGTCGACATGACAACGATTAGAATAGCCATGTAAATTAAACGACAATTAAAACAAAGGCATTATGTAGAACAATCGTGTCCGCCTATTGACAGCTCTTTAGCGGATTAGCAAGCTTCTTACCAGATTATGTTCTGCCATAAATCGGATTGTAATCAGGAATTTAAATTAGGGTTTTATATTGTTTTTTTTTTTAAAGCGCAATATATTTCGTTCGACTGACCTTTCGAAGTTACGTGTGTTTTATCAATTAATTATTTATTGTTCTCTTTAACTGTGTAAAATACTCGATAATAATTTCGAAGGTATATGAAGTCTGCCAACCCGCAATAGGCCAGCGTGGTGGACTAAGGCCTAACCCCTCTCAGTAGTAGAGGAGGTCCGTGCTCAGCAGTGGGCAGTATATAATACAGGGCTGATTGCATTGCATTGCAATATATTTAGTTATAATAATATGCGCAATGATTAAAAAGGATGGGATTGTTGTTCAATAAACCGATTCATACCACTATAGGGCTGTATAATAAAACATTTAAGTTTGAGTTTTTGTACTCAGTAAGATATGGCGATAGGCTTGCCCCCTATTACAGGATGTGTCGAAATACACACGGCAAAAAGTGGGTGTATTTGTTGCGCATCAGCCTATCCCTTCGGGTATAAATCCGTGAGTATGGGTGTATTTTATTTTTTGCTTATTAAATTTGACATTTTATCATTATCGTTTACAGCCTGTAGGGTCCTACTGCAAGGTACAAGGCCTCTTACTCCATGCCATTTCTTGTGCAAATCCTCGAGCCATTCGCAACCAAGGTAGACCTACAATCTTGACAAAGTCCTTAAATTTTGTCGTCAAATCCTTTGATAATTCTTTTCATTTGCTGGCAATTACAATTTTTAAATACAATACATTAACTTAATACGGGTCCACGTACTAGACATTAAATTAGTTGCCAATGTTAGAAAATTAGTGAGCAATAAAATATAATACCAATTCGCATTATTACTCCTTGGGATGTGCAAAGATTATAAAGTGCCACATCCTGGCACATATCGCCTTTTTCACATTACTACATGCTCTCAAGCATTCCCGCCACACTAAATTATACAAAACCATACATCAGATAAAATTTCGTCATCTTTTCACCTTTCCTAACAAACAAAGACCTGATAGTAAGACAATGAGCATCACATGTTCCGACCACGGGCTGTTAATCCGACGAATCCCACAGGGCTCTACTGACAGCGTCTTAATTAAACTACACCGGCCTGTGGGATAGGTGTTCTTTGTAAAATGATTGTTGGCTTGGATGTGGGGTATGGTCGGATAGTTATCTCTAACAACTATTTTTAATATTTAAATTGCAGATATTGTTATAATGAGTAACGTACTTTCTCAGCGAAATAAAGAAAAATAGGTATTGTTATTATTGTATGTTACTTACGTACTTGAGTTTGTTTTCGTATTTATGACTTAAATTTATTATTAAAATATAATACAGGATATTTAATATTGCATGAACTTATTTCATTTGATTTATAACAGAATTCTTCCGTCATTTGTATCAAAGGTTCAGTCCGCGCGAGCTCCGAAAATTTTTAAGGGATATTGACGTTGACGTAATTGATGTTGGTATGGGAGTTGGAGAGTTCCTTCTAATTTTCGTAAAATTATAAGGTGCAATATTAAAATGATATCGACATTAGTCTCGATGTCATTAGTGATGTAAGGTCAACACTCTTGTACTGAGAGTGTACAGGGCTCCTCGCCCCGCGATTCCTCAGAGCTCGCTCGCGAACTATACATTAAAATTAAAATTACAACTATTGGATACCCAGTCTTAGTCCGAGTTAAAAATGCCTGTCCAGTCTATTAACAGTCGCCGTGGCCGAAATCGGCTAGGAATTATCATCATCATCATCATACATTAAAACTACGAAAGGAAAATAGAAAAAGAACTTTCGAAATTTTATATGAATATTGACATAAGATTAAAATGAGTGTCGATAGTAAAAATCACTCTCGAAAATATTTGTGCGTTACTTTTCAGGATAATAGCAATTGGTAAAAGGAGAGTATTAACAGACTTGCGGCAATTGCACTCGATTTAGCAAAAACATATAACCCAACAGAATCGCAATATTGTCATTGTTTACGGAACTCTAAAAACAAAATTAACGAGACAAGCACTTTGTTTGCTTGAGCATTATTCACCTGTTTAAAAAAAATACCCCTTTTCACATACCTTGTTATGTTTATACACGTTTTAATATGACTACAGCGTAAATATTTGGCTCTTTACCAGCACATGCACAACGCAAAATAAACTTTACATCAGCAACGAAAGATCGAAAATTGAGTACCATTAACAATTTACGTTACCTTCCATTTGTGTAGAGGAACGTGATATACGATGTTTATTCAATATTTTTATTATAAACACGGTTTATTGTGATAATAAGGTGCTTATTACTCTGCGTGACACGTGTTGGGTGGACGACCTTAATACCGAGCGTCGATTGAGGGAGCACGAACTGAACTCAAACCTCTCAAGATTCTTGGAATCGATAGTCTTGGAGATGCTTAATATTTGGGCCTAGATTCAGCTTTATGTCGTGATATAAAATATAAAGATAAGTAAATATTTTTATATTTGGAAGGTTAGGTACATATAACATCTACTGCCCCACATTTCAGCGACCTTATATACAACCCACGTTGTGATGGGAATCAAGTTGTTATAAAGTATATCAATATATGACAGTGGAGCTTTGCATTAGTCTATGAATTTTTAGAATCAGTTCATTTTGTCTTACGAAAAAACTCTAATGGTTACTGGTTGTTTTTTCAAAATTGATATTTCGTTTAAATGGCAATACCCTTGATTTAGATATCACCGTTTCTTAATTCCGTTTTATTTTAATCAAGAACTTATTTTATTTTATTATTGTAAAGAATAAAAATGTTGGTAAGAACGCAAAGGTGTATATAGGCGTTTCAAGTTTTAAATTTATTCAGCTACTTATGTAGATGTACTTTGGTATTTTTGTACTGTGTTATTTCTCCAGTTTACAGGCCAAGATATTCTAAAATTTAGCTGAACAAGGACGTGTATATTCGAGTAAGGTAAAGGCAGCTGTGCACTTCCCAGAACGTAGTCACCTTTGTAAAATAACCGACGTGGCCGGAACACTCCAATTTGGGACGAATTTGGGAAGCTTCAACAGAATAGAGGAGTACTGTTGACTGTAAAATCATAGTAGCTTGATGTACCCTGGGATCTGATTAAAAATATACATATATTCTGTAGATTATTTAATTCAATATATTTCAGGCTGGATTTGAATGTAGCTTTGCTTGCTTAGACATTTTTCTAGGGCGGATATCACAGCATTTTTTAGGTTAAAAGTAACGCACGTGATTGTCCAGCTACAAAATGTTCGGGTTACGTATCGCGAAAAATTGTCAATGAATCGATTCATACCCATACGATTCATTTTAAATATGAGGTCGGCACATCCAAAAAAATGTATGGTTTTTTTTTATGGCATTGAATGACGAGACGAGCATGCCGTTCGCTTCGTGGTAAGCGATATGACCGCCCATAAACAGTAGCAACACCATCCAGCACCTTGAGTTACAAAGTACTGCGTGGCATTCCACTGCGCTCGTCATCCTGATACATAAGATATTAAGTCTCATTATGTCCTGTAGTTACACTGGCTACAATGTCCTTCAAACCGAAACACAACAGTGCATGCACACTGCTGCTTGGCGGTAGAAAATATGCTCTCGATATATTAGCAAAAACGGTGAGTAATTTATTATTAAAATAAATCTAACGCTGTTCATAAACTTAAAGCTATCACTGTTCAAATCGATCATACAAACAAAGCATTTTTGATTATACAAGGCCTTTTTATTTGTTTTACAGTGCATCTCAATGCACAACACAAGCTTTCAAAGGAGACTAATCAAACAACCTCGTGACAGCCCTAAACCAAACGAACCAATAAGCACGACGCGTTCATAATTTTCAAAAATAGAATCACTTTGTACCGGAATCAAATTAGGGGTGTACTCATATTTCCTAATTTTATTAAAGTGGATTCGGATGAACTAATTATGATGGTGTCAGTAAATCTTGCGTAAAATTGATAGCTCGCAGGCGTGTGCTTACACAAATGAGCCTGTAGCCCGTGAGTGGGTGATCAAAATGTTAATTTATCACAAGGGATCTTTATTGGAACATTACTATGTGTTTTCGAATGTAGTTGACGCTCGAATGTGACTCACTTTATGTTTTTCGCCCTTTTTTAGGCGTGCAGTGAGCCCAATATATCTGATGGTAAGTGGAGTAGGATAAGAGTTTCGACTGATCAGAGATGATTACCTCTTGCCAGTCGAAACAATTTTACCGACCTGTTTGTTTTTCCTTTTATTACTTCTCCTGGTCATATTTTATCGGCATTATTTAACTTTGAAATTGCATTTTTATAATTAAATGATCATAAATCTGCCTCGGTGGCGTAGTTGTATTATAGTACGACTGCAATGCTGAGGTCTCGGGTTTGATCCCCAGGTCGGGCAAAGTGATATTGGATTTTTCTATTCAGTATCAGCCCGAAGTCTGGAATTTGTGCCCGATATGGCGATAGGCTCGCCCCCTATCACATCATGTGACGGAATACGCACGGCGAAAAGTGGGTGCATTTAATTGCGCCTCTGCCTACCCCTTCGGGGATAAAAGGCGTGAGTGTGTGTGTGACATAACAATGTTCCAACGAGATACATTTCTAAGCTCGTGTTAATTTAGCTGACAGCTCTAATTGTGCGTACTTCACGTCCCGTCGTCACTGGTTCATCGATATTGCACGACTATCAGGTGTATTCAATTTTTCAAGGAAAATTCAGGAATATCTCACTGGTGGTAGGTCTCTCATTATGTAAGAGGCCGTCTGGGTGGGTACCACCGAATGTCTATTTCTACCGCCAAGCAACAGTGTGCATGCACTGTTGTGTTTCGGTTTGAAGGGCATTGTAGCCAGTATAACTACTGGACATAATGAGACTTAACATCTTATGTCTCAGGATGACGAGCGTAGTGGAATGCCACACAGTACTTTGTAAGTCAAGGTGCTGGGTGGTGTTGCTACTGTTTATGGGTGGTCGTATCGCTTACCATCAGGCGAACGGCATGCTCGCCTCGTCATTCAATGCTATAAAAAAAAAAAAAACGAGTACCTACCGAGGACTCGTAGTACCATCCTCGTTTACCCGAACCTCCCCGCCGTTAACCGTGTACCCGGAACTCATAAACCGAATAGATACTTTTAGACGAAATACACTTCTTGCTTTTGTTTACCTTCACAATGCATTACATCGCCCGTTTAACTCTAATTAACTTTGATTGTCTTGATGAAACTCGGTAATAGATTTAGATTTTGCATGTTTGGGGTTGAGTATTTGGTAATCTTCTCTGTTGTATTATCTATGAAAATCTGTCTCATTGGACTATGAGACTGAAGGAGTAGCGAGAGCACTTGTGTATTGCACACACACTTGTGCACTATAATATCTTCTGCGTACCTGGCTGATCTCTGTCGAGATTGGCCGTCGTGGCCTATATCGGCTAGGACGGGATTATTATAAAAAATTGAATAAGTTTTTATATTTTACGAGTTTTTGCCCGCGGCTCCGCCCGCGTGAATGAGTTTTCCCGGTATAAAAGTCCCGCTTTATATTTTCCCGGGATAAAAAGTAGCCTATGTATTAATCCGGAACATAATCTACCCGTGTGCCAAATTTCATCGAAATCCGTTCAGCAGTTTTTGCGTGAAAGAGTAACAAACATCCATACATCCAGACATCCATACATCCATACTTACAAACTTTCGCGTTTATAATATTATAGTAGGATGTTAATACGGATGCTAGCCATACCATACCATACCAGCACTGTATTATATACTGCCCACTGCTGAGCACGGGCCTCCTCTACAACTGAGAGGGTTTTAGGCCCTAGTCCACCACGCTGGCCTTCTAGACTTCACATACCTTCAAAATTCCTATAGAGAACTTCTCAGATATGCAGGTTTCCTCATGACGTTTTCCTTCACCGTTAAAGCGAGCGATAATTTACAAAGAATACACACATAACTTTTTAGAAAAGTCAGAGGTGCGTGCCCTTGGGTTTTAAACCTGTTGACATTCGTCTCGGCAGTCCATTCCACTGCCAACTAGGCTATACGGATGCTAGGCTATTCGATATATCGAGTCTTTTCAAAAAGAACATCGTAACTGACATTTCGCACTTTTTACTTATTTCTTTATTTATATTTATTTATTCGGGTAACCAAAGGCCCACGGTGTTTGTAAAATATATAAAAAAGAATATAATATAATGTTAGTTAATAATTAAAATATAACAAATTAATACGTGGTGCACCGCTGCACCATTCCATGTGAAATGGCACAGCAACGAGCCACATAACCACAATCCAGCCTACTGGCAATCATTTGAAGAATGATCATGGGGCTGGCCCGCACCCTGCCCACCAGAGATGCACACCTCTTGCGGACTATTGTGTGGAAATAATCTACCTGGGCATCCGCAGACATCCCTGATGCACTACAGAAACAGGGCAACCCCAAAAGCATTCTAAATGCATTATTCTATTGAACTCTAAAGGCGCTGTAAGATATTTGCGAGTATCTAGCCCAGAGGCTGCACGTGTAGAAGGTTGAGCAATAGCTAATACTACAGCGGCTTTTTCATTATTAATTTTAAAATGTTTGTGGTATATTTACAATATTTAGTTACAAGAATAACTATTCTATAAATGTACTAGAAATATATAATTCCTATTTTGAAATCAGTAAAGATAAAGCCGGTTTAACAAAAAGTGCGAAACGTCAGTTCGTAAAGTTCGATATATATACTCCACTAGATGACACATATACACAGTTTGACACAAAGAATAGAATGGATAACGCAGAGATAATGTTAACACATCATAATAATAATAATGACGTAATAACTTACGTCATCATAAACAGTGGTCGATGGTTATAGCAACCATATTTCAAATCCTAGGCCAGCAATGCAAAAAATGTGACTGATGTTCAATGGTCTGTGGTATGTGAAGTCTGCCAACCCGCACTAGGCCTGTGTGGTTGGCCAAGGCCTAAACCCTCTCAGTTGAAGACGAGACCCGTGCTCAGCAGTGGGCAGTATATAATAAGGGCTGATATCGCGGCGGCGGTGGTTCAGTGGTCTCCATCACCAATAAAAAACCATCAATACCAGAAGATGGACTGGATTTACTGGTGGTAGGTCTCTCATATGTAAGAGTCCGTCTGGGTGGGTACCACCGCAATGTCTATTTCTACCGCCAAGCAGCAGTGTGCATGCATTGTTGTGTTTCGGTTTGAAGGACATTGTAGTCAGTGTATCTACAGGACATAATGAGAGACTTAACATCTCATGTCTCAGGATGACGAGCGCAGTGGAATGCCACACAGTACTTTGTAACTCAAGGTGCTAGATGGTGTTGCTACTGTTTATGGGCGGTCGTATCGCTTACCATCAGGCGAACGGCATGCTCGTCTCGTCATTCAATGCCATAAAAAAATGCGAGCTTTAAAGGAATAGGGGATGAGGAAGAAGATAAGTTATTAAGGCCAAATAAAACTACCAGTTTGATAAATGCTCGACATTGTATTTTGGAAACATTTACATGAAACAATATTAACAATGTTCCCATACTTAGTATGGGCAGTACACAATTGACATACCTATATCGTTACAATGTACAGTACTTAGCACCTTTAGATCTAACTTTAGACTAGATTTTATTCTCATCTTATAGAAAAAAAATTATATACAATTTACATAATTACAGATGGGATGGTATTCGTAAATCACATCTATTACAAGCAGTCATAACACAAATTCCAATTAAGTGAAATTCAAACGAAAAACTGAATTTGACTGTTATCTGAAAACACTTTTTTCGTATGACTGTTTTTTGCCGTACGTCTCATAATCCATTTTTGTATTATGACTGTTTCTTGCCGATGCATGTCTTATTTCAATACGATATAATACATTTGTCTTACTTTGTGGACCTTTTGTCCTTGACATTCAACGTGCCGTGCCTTCAATTTGAGTCTGGGTCAAAACATCCAAGTGGGTATTTTCGTTATTATTAAACTACGCGTTTCGCTTTTCATTTGTTATTTAGATTACATTACGCATTGGGAATGATGATAAAAAAAATCAGGAATGGACACGTTCGAAAATAAACTCAGTGTTTACATCAAGTATTTTTCACCTTATTTTTAATTTTTCCTCTTTTTCTTTTATCATCTCACATGGGTTTTAAAATGACAAAGCAGTGTTTGATGTTAATAAGTAGGGAGAGATTTGCTAAGTTTTGAGAACAAATAGAGCAAAAGTAAAACATAGAAAAGATTTTCCGCTACATTATCTTGAACTTGACTGCATAACCAATAAAAAGATTTTTTAATAATTTATTACACTTGATTTGTCCATTGTGTGTTCATCCAAATAATCACATCTCTGTCTGCCACTTGTGATATTTGCGTACTAGTTTCCTTTGCCATGAGTAAAAATAAGAAATAATTTTCTTGAAATTTTCATGACCTATGACAGAAACTATTGCGTTTATAATTCCATTACAATGTAACATTTAATTAATTTAAAACAATTCTAGGCTTTTCCTTTCAGCAAATTACAACATGAAAGGTTTTAACAGTATTCATTCTTTGAAAATCATTGTTTCATACAACAGTGTTACCTTTAATAAAATAGAATGGACAGAGGTATTTTTTTTAATATTATTTTACTTTAGGACCTAAATGACGTCACCAAAGAATCCTGTGTTGCAGGGGTTAATAAAATATAAAGAAATAGCGCTGGTCTTTTAATTAATATTATAGACAAGTGACAAAACATTGGCAAACATCCAGAGAGCATCATACTCTAGATGTAAGTTTGCTTCTGCCTAATCTCTCCCAATCTATTGTAGAATTAGTGCAACGCAGCTCACGCATATTTTAGATAACCATTTGGCTCAACATTCATAATCGTCTGTCTGACTTAAATGGGCTAAATATGTTAGAAAATCTCGAACAAAGCAACCTAGGAAACGTATCTAGTCTACAACAATCAAGGGATCAAGGACAAATAGAAGACGCAATAGAACAGATCAAAATCTGAACAAGCAACGAAAATAACCACAAATAAATTCACATTTCGAAGTACCAAAATAATCCATCTCCATAAAAAGTTGGGCGTGAAAGAAATTAACTAAACCAATTTAGTATATCCAATTTTAATAACTAATTTGTTGGTACCAGTTTTAATGAAATGTAACCATTTACCGCTGGTGTACTTGCGGTCGGCTTTGTACGGAGAACGTGTCAATTCGATTACACGTCTCGTTTGAGTTGGAGAGCCTGCTGTGAAATTTTATTATCTAGAACGCGTGATGTATTTTGGGCTTTGTCATTATCTTTATTATTTGGATGAAACAAAATAATGTTTATAGATATAGATAGAAGAGAAATAAAGCGAATAATAAGAATACGTGAAGTACTAATTACGCAGGTCGACATGACTGTGCCGACCATCCGGGGATGTACTTGTCTTTTGTTGGCCGACATTTTTGGGCTTTAGTATATTTTCATATATTGCATTACCATTCTTATTAACCCTCTTCTCTTCATCTTCTTCACCTTTTTAAGTTGTCATATGTAACTAGCTAGAGGTAGAAGTAATACTAGAATCCGGTAGTAGGTACATTAATAAACACTAGATTGAATTATTGAGTGAAACGCTGTTCATATCTAAAACCCAAAGTTGTGTATAAAACTTAATAGCTTGCTCTTTACCAGGAAACACTACAAAAAAGGCAATTTCAATCACTCAAATGTTACGTCAATCTACAAAGACATTAAAATTAATTGCCCCCTAAAGATAACATACATAAAGTAGAATTTTCCATAAACATTGTAAACGCGTTCAAACTTTGAGTAGGCATGTTTAATGGTAACCAATAACAATATCATGTGTCAATAATAAAATGTACCAATGGAGCATTAAATCTCGTGTTTAAATGTCAAACCATAATTTTAAGATCATAAGTTGACCCGAGCTTTAATTTGTGCATACTGCCTATACGCGACGTGACGCCGCAGCGTGTTAGTTTGGTTGGTGGTTTTTAGTATGGTCGATAGATTAAAATAGTTATATTTTAAAATAAAACAGGCCAGAATGAACTTGATAAAGTAAGAGTTTATTGGGGTGTATACATTATTATACTTATCAGATTCAGCAAATATATTATTGTTTCGAAATAAAATACTGTAAAAATTAAAACATGGTGATTTATTCCATAAAATAATTCATGTATAGATAGCTTTAAAACTCATATACATATTAAACCGAGTAATTTTAACGATTAATGCGGATGGAGGAAAAATACAGGAACTTTGGAATATATTTTTTGAAAAATAATAATACATTTTATAATAATTCTACAATACTCTTCGGGGAATACTATATAAATGATTACAGTGAAATTATGTTGCTATTTGTACCTCAATAATAAAATATCTCCCCTTGGTCTAGTGGCAGATATATAGGCTCTAGACTGAGAAGTCCTGGCTCTAATTCCTGGATCAGGAAAAACTTCTAACACGATTTGCCATGCCATTTGAAAATGTTTCAACGATTCAAATTATATATTTTTTATTACAGGTGATAGCTGTATTTTTTATTACATATCACAAATAAATATAATTTAATACTTAACGACATTAGTTAAAATAGTTCGTATTTTTTTTCCAACGCCACCTAAATGTCTAACTTTTTTTTTATTGCATTGGGTGACGAGACGAGCATGCCGTACGCTTGATGGTAAGCGCCACGACCATTTGATCAAATCAAGATAACAAGATACAATTAGACTATCATATGACAAGGAAAAACATTTGATTCGGGCGAGAACAATTTCCTAACGAAACGTTATTTTAAAAAAAAATTTACCTAATTAAGATTTATTTTACGTAGATTGATTCAATATGAGGCGTACTAAAGAAAACAGATGTCAAATGATTTTTCTATAATTTTATCAGTGAAATTATTAAAGAGTAAACTTTCCCACATTTCTTATTTCCCCTTTTTCTAAAATATATACAAGCATTTAAACGGTTAAAGATTTTATTTCTCCAAAGAATACAATTATTTAATACAATTATTTAAGAATGGTCTTCACTTATTATCACTGCTGCCAACCCTAAACTACAAAAAACACTTCATTCACCCAAACAATCAATCAGACGTCTACGTGCCATCACGTGTGGTGTTCTAAATATGCCTCACACAAATTTGTGAGTAATTCAAAATGATTTCTCGCTGTAAAAGAACTATCGGCGCGTTAAGTGTGGATAAATGTTGTCATTCGCTTTAACGGCACTTCGCGTGGGGCCGTGAGGGCGGAATAGGCTATACAAAGGGCGATGAGTGGGAATACAAGATTGGCATAGGAGGTAGCGTTTTTATGGTGGTTGAAAGGTTGTGAATATTTATAGGTTATACGATTTCATGTTGAAGGCTTGAGATAGGTTTCTCGACTTTAAATTGGCAGTCCGTGATTTGCTTAGTTTTGAATTTGTAAACATAGATTTGGGTATTTAGTTTTGAAAGTGTTTGATTATATTTTGGTTCACGTTGTGTTATCTCCGTCTGTATTTGATTATTATACTGTAGCCGCGGGGGTGCGGGTTGAGGGGGTCTTCGTAAATAATAACAACAAGGTTGCCACTGTCAAGTACTATATTGTGAGAAGACTGATGAGGTTCCGATTACAATGATACGATACACCGTACGAGAATTAAGACGCATGAACAATTCAAGGGTTCCCTAATAATATTGCAGAGATCCAGAAAGATCCAGACAAGTGGATACAGTTGTATACTCGCAATATGGTATTCTAGGTCGAACGAACACAATAAAAAATGTGCGACATTATATAGTTTCACAGGCTTGTAAACCATAGCGCGATCTAATTCTATGCTGGCGCCATCTATTAAGCGCTAAGGAAAACTTTGTTACAATACAAAATTAATACACAAATTAAACCAATTTATTACTTAATCCATTATTTAAAAATCCAACACGCAGAGATAAAATGATATTAATTAGCACATTGTAATGGTCAGTATGAATTACAAAATAAATATTACCGTTTGCTCTGGTTGAGTTATATGTACGATCAATTTGGTTAATCAAAATGTATTATACGGTAATATAATTATACGGTAATTGATGTATGTTAAACAATGGAATTGAATCACAATTTCACCAGCGAGATATAATAAAGGTGACTATGTTTGCCGTAATTATAGAGTTATTCTAATTTATGAGACTTTATTCAGGTGTTATCAATTACAATTGATACTTTTTCACGTCCGGGTTAATGATAATATTTTGAAAATATGAAAAATTTAATTATGGTATATTTTTATAATTTGAAATTGTAGCAATTCCCAGTATTTTATCTGAAATCAACGTATGACCAAATAAAAAATATTTTTTAACATCAACAATTTTACTTTAATAAACAATTTTTTTAATTTCGAATCCAAAGAAACGGTAAGATTTTCTATCGCACATTCCCTGGCCGTACTAGTACACTTGTTACTGATCGATCGTCGACGGTACCCGGCGACTGTCATTCCAGATTCTCAGTATAAATTGACGCCAGTGTTTGAACAAACGTTTGCTCCAACAGCTCTTTGTTCTTACAAAAACAAATTTTACAACTTCACATTAAAGTGTTATAGTTTGTCATAACTTTTGGAAACTGATATTTTTATGGCGTTTTTAAACAAGTAATATATTGGAGTTTTAATTTGTTGAAATAGTATGAGGGTGTAAGTGTTTTATTGGATACTATATAGCTTAAATGTGACAATGTGTATTTTATGGACCTTCCTTTTATGGATTTCTCCATCTTAAAAATTACTCAGTCGCAGCTCGGAGTCAGGAAGTTGGCGGTGTGATACCCCCGTGCCTCGGAAAGCACGTAAAGCCGTTGGTCCTGCGCCTGATCTTTCTCCGGTCATGTCGGATTGACGTCTCACCGGACTATGAGAGTAAAGGAATAGCGAGTGCACCCTGTGTATTGGGCACACACTTGTGCACTATAATATCTCCTGCGTATCTGGCTGATCTCTGTTGAGATTGGCCGCCGTGGCCGAAATCGGCTAGAAAGGGTATATTTTATGGACCAGCAAACTAGCAAATGGGTTACCCAAAGTTAAATTATCTCCATTCTTGTGTAATGCATCACTTTTAGGTATAACGAAACTTAATAGTATACCTGAAATTACCTTTGTGATTCGATGAAATAGTACAAAAATCAAAACTGGGTCAGTTTTCAGTATTTCAGTATTCGGTCAGTACTATATAAACCATTACCAACCATGGTCCTACGGTGAACCCACATCCAGAAATATGCATGGTATTGGAATAAAACTGGTCTTCAAATTTTATCGCGGCCTTTTACGTTTATTTTTCTCCCGACCTTTTGAAGACTTCTTTCGAAATTCATAAAAAGCTGAAAATGTAGGTACATATTGTAACTAACTTTTTAGAAGATCAACACCTCTGTCCGCCCCGTTACCATAAAGGATGCAGTTCTCGAAACGTCGAGACGAAATAAATATTAATAAACGCGATAAAATTCGAAACCTAGTTCGTTTGAATATTTGCGTAAATATAAGAAATTATTACAATATAGAAGAAACCCGATACCTGTATATCATCTTATGCTAACTACAATATGAACTGCCCACATCACTGCATTCTGATTGCTACAAGCTCACGATTCATGATCACATCCATCGTGGATTTGCCTATAGTGATAATGCTTCGTAGATAGATTTGAGACACTATCTTGTACAAAATAATCTGGTAACCAGAGTTAATGTTCTGATAGAAACTTTTCTCAAAGGACTTTCCTGACACTTCATTTAAGCTGTATAGTATTTATAAGTAGGGCTTGCGCGCTTTATGAGCAAAATCGTGAAAATCAAAGTCCACATTTCTAACTTAAAGATGACGTTCTTTCAGACTATTATTTCCCAATTAACCCTTACAGGATTAATTTCCAAAAATCATTTATCAGTGCTATAATGTAGGAGTCTTAGGACTGGTTTAACAGGTTTTCAGTAAAGGTGATGTCCGCTTTTTGTATGGGTGCTGAGCCGCAAAATCTAACAAGTTTCAAACTTTAAGGATATTAAAGGGGCAAAATATGGATCTTGGATCCGTTACAAATATATTTTTAGACCCCTCCGTTTATAACTAATTTTTTTTAAAACTTTTATATTAAGTGTCGTTTTTAAGCAAAATAAAATTACATAAATCTCAAAACCGGAGGTATTTAAAATTAAACGATTTATTGTAAAAGGCTAGTTTTTAGGAGTTCTGTCTAAATATACATAAACTCTCTTGTTTAAAATTTTAGGCCCGTTTTTGGACATGTCCTTTTATTGGACAGTTATCTTATTAAACAGCTAATGTAGATAGTATTTTATTACCATTTATTTGAGAGTATAAATTAGAGTGTGACTTTTGTATTTGGTCGGTACATTACATACATTTATGTGACAGGTAGCATTTATCAGCAAGCGGGAAAATCAGCCCTAATTGTAAAAACATCCTTTACACATTATCGTGTGCCAGTTCCATTGATTTGGGCTATGCGGCGATCAGTCAATATTATTAACATAGATTTGGATTCTATCATAAAACATTTTCCTCTGTCCATTAATTTTGTTACCAAACACAAAAACATGCATATGCTCATTCATTTTAACATTTTTCATTTAAATATTCGAATCGCGACGAATTTATATTACATACTTACAATATATTTTCACACCAACGTAGACTTATAAATCTTTAGGAATACAAAGGAACACAGTCATTACAAAATAAAACGTTGTGGGAGTTACTCTTGCTTTCATTTTAATGGTTGGAGTGCATACATAGCTACACGCATTTCTCCTCTTACAGAAGTAGGCAGAGTTCGAACGCATCCATATCGTTAGCTTTTTTAGGTCCTATGTAATAAGCCTGTTACCATTTACAAGACACAAATCCGTACTCCGAGCTTAGTCTGACTAGTAAAATCCAAGATAACAAATTTATCATACAAATTTCAACATGTCTTCTCTTTGGACTTAACCCGTGCCCAGTACGACAGTGTAAAACACTGGTCTGATAGTCTAGACATTTAATTATAGTTAAAAAAAAAACGTGTCATTACCAACTTGTATTATAGACTAGAGTGGCTAAGGCTTCCTTACGATTAGAATCGCCTTGTGTCCAGTTGGACAGTACAGCCGATATGTGGTGTCTTCCAATCCGCATTAGGACGCCTAGATCACAAATTTTAAAGAGTGCCCAACACTTATACCACTGTCTGACAGAAAACTGAACTAATGGCTTCTTTCTGTATTACACGGTTAGTGCGATTGCCCCTCTTCTTCTTCTCTTTATTATCTATATAGACTCGAAGCAATTTCACGAAACCAATGAACATCATCTTCAATCATTAAGTCAAGAATAACTCCACAACGTCTAAGAATTATTTACATTGGAGGGTTTATATACAGCTCTCTTGCACCCGATGGGAGGTGGTCACCACTTCGGGCCGGAGTCGGTGGGCGGTGAGAGATGACGTCACGCCGGTGGTGGAACTTGGGCTGCACGCGTTCACACCCTTGTTCGCGCGTCCTAAACTATGATACGACTGGAACAAACGGTAAAGTTAGTAGGTCTTAGAGATGTATAAGGAAGTTCAGTTTAAAAGCTAGTTCCTGAAATAAATCCGGTTATCAAATATGGGTACTGGGGGTGATTTGTGTCTATAGGTATTTAGAAGATGAATAGAAGATGGATAAAAGCACAATTAACAAACACTCAAATAATTAATTGTTAAGTCTGTTTAAATGCTTTTGGAACTATAAGCAGCCTGAAGACAATTAATATAATCCTTGCACAGTTGCACACCGCTGCTTTTCAGTAAAAGACAATGGTCAATACTTATTCAGGCAAAATGTAGCAGACTAATGAAATTACCCCCTGCTAAATTTGTACCTGCAGGATACCATCTTGGACGAATGACCTTAGAAAAACACAAAATAAATGACAAGCTTTTAAAAAAATGACTACTCACACTAGTTATTGGTATTTTATAATCTTTCTTCCTATAGTCGGTGTAGTAGGCGCCGCCGTCCGGCTCGGAGCGCACGTCGTCTCCGCTCAGCTTCGTTATCTTGCTCGTGGACGGAGGTCTTTGGAGGCTCATGTATCCGTTCGATACCGGCCTCCTCTCTGTTTGGGGGGAATAAGATTCTTTTGTGGAATTTTATTAAAGATTATTCAGTATTAGGTAGTTCGAAAGGCGACTTTTCCTTTAAAAGGAGGGGGGGATGATAAATATGAAAATGTAGACTTAAAATACACATAAATAATTCCATAATTCTATAGAAGTTTTGTGCCATGAGTAAGTACCGGTAATGAAAGACTTTTGGTCCTACGTTATAGATTCACAAAATGAATTTAGAGATCACTCAAACACTTATCACGGCGCAGAGACCAGACTCGCTTTCCCTTCATTATCATTCATCTATCCGTCCATCTATCTGCTTGTGACTATCGTTTTCAGAACAAAGATTTTCCCAAATTCACCATAATTGACTATCTCATACTGACGTCTCCAGAAAATTTTAGGGGTAAACCTCGCTTAACTCACCGTACAAACAAGGTATAATATCAGGATCGGCGTCGTCAGCGTCCCGGGGATCCGTGGTGTGCAGCAGCGCCCCCCGCGCGCCCCGCCCGTCCGGCCGCTCGCGGGGCTCCGCGCTGCTCGTCCGCGACTCCGTCTCCTGCTTCACAGGAGTTGGACAGCTCGGAGCCCGCTCTACGTACATCGCTTCACTGTAGGAGATAATGGACGTTACATTCGTCGTATGCTAATTATTTAGATAATTTTTCGTTGGTTTGGACTTTGTTGTTGAGTTGGATGAACAATTTGTGTGAAGATAACATCAAGTTAATTGTTTATATCCGAGCTAAGCATTGTGCGAGTAATGTTGTGGTACGGTTTGAAGAACATGTACAGGTAATCATGAGACTTAATATCTTTTGTCTAAGGATGACTAAGCGCAGTGCAGTGGAAACCATAAATGGTGCTACCATTTTTGTTGGTTATCATGACGCTTACCATCAAGCCAGTAGCTTGCTCGTCTCTTGTTATTTAAAAAATAATAATTACTGAATAAAAGACATATCATAGCACATGACATAGGTACTAAAAGGAATCTTGTAATCACGAACACCCTAATTGCTAAAGACCATAGTAAAAGATGATGCCGTCACTTCACCTGAGCGGCGCATGTTTAGCGGGGAGATGCCGATGCCGTGTCGCGTGACGGCGGTATAATACAGCCAGTACGCCACACGCTGCCGCTGCCAATAGAGCTGACATGGCAGCGATGGACGCCAGCACCGGCGACAAGCCCAGGGTGTTGCTTTCCCCTATAGATGTGGAGGTTTTTAAGTGATCATGACTCAGGCATTGGCTGACATAAACTATTAGTGGATTACTAGATCAATTGATGCTAAGTAATTATCATCGCTTATCAATATTTACATTACAGATAAAAAGGTGTTTGGACCTCGGAAATAATATTCACTTCTTGGAGAAGTTTATTTGATAAAATGGTTTTGTATAATTCTACGTTAATTGGCAAGTACTTTTTGCTCAATTAAAAAGGCATTGAAACTTGATTGAAACCAGTATAGATAATTAAAAATCATCAAACAGTATCTGATGCCTCATAGTGATTAGCGCTGTAACAAAATATAAAATATAACATTGTATATATGTATAAATAAATAAATTAATAAAATTTGGACGAGCATCCTCAACGTATTTATGATAATTCTAGGCCGTACCATCAAGCGTCCTATTCGAATAATACAATTTGAACCAACGAATGAAGTCACACTGTAAAGTCGGGTAAAGTGCGCCGTGTTACCAATATTTGCATATCGCTCTTATTTAAATGGGTGAATATTCAAACGTTATGAACAGAGTATTTTTTTAACTAAGTACGCAATTTATTATGGCACCATTTACGTAGGAGTAATTTGTTTACATCATTGTTGGCCAGTGGTGGCATAATTGGATTATAATTAAAGCACCAAACCACATGACCTTACTGCGAACTGACCATTTTTCGTTTCCATACAATAACTGTGAAACTATTTGCTTTACGGCCTGAAGTAATTGATCCAATGCCGAGAGTAAATAAACTAAAATAAGTCATTTGTAAGCACGTCAAAATACTTTGTTCTGATTAGTCAATTTTGCGATGGATCAAAAAATTTGAATCGATTCATGAAATCGGCGGTTAATAAATTGTCAAATTAATCGTCAGTAGATGAGTTGATGGTGTTTGTAGCTATATTGATACACTGTGGCCATGGCCTAAGATACTTAAGTTTTGTTATAGGTACTAGAAATTACTTGGAACTATAGCCTCGATAAACGCTAAGACTTGATCCAAATATTTACGGATTGTTAAAACTTTCTAGACAATTAGATGTAACTTGCGGTTTCACGATTTGCATGAAAATTACCGCTCGCTTGACCTAAGACTGTGCAATCATATTATGCTAATTTAAATTTAAAATGTAGTTAGAAATTGTTCCTTGACATCGTAATACCTGACGCCGTTCAAGATAGTTAATAAATGAAATAAAAAAGTGTTCGCAAATCAATGTTATCAAAACTAAAAAAACAGTAATGATTATAGCTGCGATTGTCAAAACTATTGTAAATATTTCGATTAAAGCAGTTTTCCAGAAAGAAACATAATTTACGAATTTCCCGAACGATATTTAATTCAGCATAATTTATTGCATGCAATTTTTTTTGTGTAAATTGTATGAATTTTATCTATTTTACAGCAGAAGTTCTTTCTGTCTTTTTTCAATATAAATGTCATGCATTTCCTGAGATAAATATAAATGTTTATTCAAAACTCGATTATCGTGGGTAAAATACATCCATTCAATGGTTTATGCATTTATTTCTAACATACTAACATCTTCACAAACTTACACATTCATAACAGTCGTGCCACGGTTTGTTTTACTAAAAAAGAATTTAGTTTAACTCTAACCCAACAAGAAGCGATAAATAAAGAAATGTTGAAACTACTAAGCCCGAACTATCCACACCTGAAAGCGCCATAAAAATAGTTCCAGCTGGAAGAAGAAACTAGCCGGTAAAAAGGATGTTTAAAAATTCTAAATACCTTAACGGGAACTTCCTTTGTGAGAATTTAAAACTGGTTTAAGTGGTATTTGGAAGTATTTAGTTCGTATTTTAAGTGGGTGGTTTACAGGTGGAATAGTGTTAGAATTTACTAGATTAAGTGGAGTATGTACCAATGTGGCCTACAAATTTTGTTTACTAGGAGGCAAGCCTTTTATGGGGAAAGCCGACAGGGTAAGTACCACGAAAGTTGCTAACAAAGGCTGATGAGCTCGCACTCTACCTGATTGTAAGTGGTCGCCGTCGCCCATGGACTTTGGCGATGCTAGAAACCTTCAGCAATGTTCTAGCACTTTTATACTCTGAAGGATTGTAGCTAATGATATGACAGGGTGTTAAGAGACTTAGGGTGATAAGTGCTGCTCTGCTAGGGCGTAGGAATGACGAGTATATCGCACAGGGCCTAGATCTTGCGTAATGAAGATCAAATTCATAGCTTGTGGCGAGTTTTCTTTTGTTTAAACTGATGGCCATGTTACTATTTGTCTAAAGATAGTACTTAAATAATAACAACTAATTGATTTTAATACTTTAGTTACTTAAAAACAAGTCAATATCTTTGCAAATTAAGTTGCTGCTATTCTACACAATACCGATCTCTTTAAAGATTATAACCGTACTTAATATCCTCTCAACTTATGAAACGAACATGAACAGTAATACGTTAACCCAAAGCCCAGTTCGATCAAAATAAGTAACATAACACACTACGCTGTTATTAAAGGAAATATAATGCTTTATTACATAATAAAATTCGCTTTTCCCCTACAAACTAGCCCACTGTACGAGTGAATTGCCCGGTATGGTTAAAAATAACACGCGATCAAAATTAACGTGCATTTCTTCACAATTTTATGGAGCTAAGGTACGGTTGAATACGGCTTTTGAATTTCATAACGTAAAGTTATGTTGTGGAGATTTATGTTGGAACTTGCTTGATCAGTCATGTGTTTGATTTGGTACGGAATAAATTAAAGAGTTTGCAGGGTAAAATAGAGGTCTTTAGAGTTCTCTTCATCATAAACTGATTGACTCGAGATGTAGATGTCTCACAGATAGATGGTGTAAAGATTTCCTGTTACCCTCGGGCAGAAAATGGTAGCCTAACAATTTTGACTCTTTTCTAGCCAACTAGTATTTTCCTCTCAATGTGAATACTGAAGATGATGGCATTGTCTTTGAATCACATGCTTTCTGAGATAAAATACAGTTTTTTTATTATATTTTCAAACGGCTGAATCTAAAAATACCAAGTATAAGTTTCTGAAGCATGAGAATGCAGAAATTTCATAATCATTAGGACGTAGTATTTATTTATTTTAGCCTTACTATTCACGCAAGATTCACTCTACTAGATTTTGTTGGAAGAAATAGTCACTGACTAGTGAGCTAGCTGTAGTTGTTATTTGTCAGGTTCATGCAGATTTAGAACCTTTATATCACAGAAGATGGGGCATGTCTCAATGTATTTATCTAGCTCGGCTCTAGACTGTGGCATAGTTCGGATACTCCTTCTTTTAATAATGTAATATCTTTTAATGGAATTTTTTACTTTCATAAAATTCTTTATTCAATAAACATTATTAATTATCTTCGTAATAAGGAAAAAATACAAACACAAAGTTCTGATACTTTACTGAGTTACAGAATTGGAAACTACGAGAAAATTCGAAATCGCACATTCATCTTGAACATATCTAGGAGAATCGATTCCGTCGTATGTCACATCTATCATAACACAGTCAAGCAAAATTGTGAGCCATAATTCAAAGGCAACCTGTTAAATAAAGTCATTCTAAATATAGAATCGATATCGCGTGACCCAAGTCTCTTATTAGGCGAAATTTCGAGCCCGAACCAAGCTTACAAGGGGAACAGAAAAGTGGGGGCAATCAGGTCATATCGTTTTTATTGCAATGCTCACCACGTATTTATGTCGAAATTGCTTGATAGTAAAAATGTTACAGGAACCGCTAAGTTTTAATGGGGTGTGTTTTGAGTGGTTCCATTTAGATTTGGACTTTTTCTGTGGATGGTAAAGGTGTAATTTGATTTAATTTTATATTACGCTTTCTACCAGTAATTAAGGAAAATTAAGTAATATTTTTTTGTACTTGTGTAAGAAAATCCTTTTTGAGACATTATGTGCATCAAACAGACGACCAACAGCTTAAGAACAAGATATTTTATACCAATAATTTTCTTTAAGCTAATATTAAACATTGTGGCCAAAATTAAGGTTATTTACCCATAAGATATTAATAAATCACCAATAAACAAATACGTGTTGATACACTGCAAAAAAAGTTTTAAAATATACTAACCTGTGTATTTAGCCTGCCCTCTCAGAGTGACCGTCTCGATAGTGGAAACATCACTTCTTCCCTTCGCATTGACAGCATACAAGTCGATCCTGTAGCTGACTCCTGGTGGGAGACCCTTCACTTCGAAGTAAGGTGGTGTTCGGTTAGTGGATACGTTGTACCTGACCTGTATCAGAGTTGGATCATTATGAGACTTAACACCTAAAGAATGCAGTGCTTAGTAATTCAAAATTCGGGTAGTGTTACTGTTAACGGGCAGTTGTATCACTTAGCACCAAGCGCGCTGCTTGCTCGCTTTGTCATTCATTTGTATGAAAATTCTTTTTTTATGAGCAGAGCGAAGTGACCCCTATGCTGACGGTAACCGGAGAACGGTCCAGATTGGGTTACGATTGACGAGCAATGATTATCCCTTGCCAGTTGATACAATTATGCTGGCCTGTTTGAACTGGATATGCACAGGCTGATCCTGGAACGCGGCACACTTACCTGGGCCACTATAGCGGCTTTTAACACCTACTGTACGGTGGTCGCTTTTATATGTACTTATATATGCATTTATTAGTAATTAATTGATAGCACTTAATTGCTAATTTAATATCATACAGTTCATTTCAATGCTAGCTAGGTATTGTTACTAGGTTACCCTGTATTTCAAATGCCACGACTTACACAGTAATTTCATGTTATTATGTTGGCTTGATGGAGGAAACCTTAGTATTTTATGATATAAAATTGAATTGAAAATAAATTTTAAAGCGTAATATTTCAATATATCGTGTAGCGACCTATTTATTTAGAAAAATCAAATCGAAATTGTAAATAAAACTTTAACGCTATGAGATTCCAACACTTGATACATTACATACTTTTACGGACATAATTCCTACCTAGCCGATTTCGGCCATGACGGCCAATCTCAACGGAGATAAGCCAGGTACGCAGGACATATTATAGTGCACAAGTGTGTGCGCAATACACAGGTGCACTCACTATTCCTTCACTCTCATAGTCTGTGGAGACCGCAATTCGACATGACCGGAGAGAGATTTGGTGCAGGACCAACGGCTTTACGTCCTTTCAAAGATATAATACCTTTAATATAAATATTCACAAACTTATAACTCTCAAAATCTCTAAGCTCATAATAAACAAACATTGACATATCCACACAAATTCAAGCGTAAGTATAACAACTGACACACCAAACGCTGTGGAAAGTAATGTCCTATATTTGCACCTTATGAAGAGAAAATGTTGAAACTTTTTAAATTATATGAATTTCTCGTTAAAGTTCCAAACTATGATCGCAAACAAGGTGAAAAGTGGCACTTAACTGTAACTATAAACTTACCGTTAGGGAGGGTAGCTCGAGCAGTTCCATTAAAAAAGTCTGAGGCAGCCCACCATCGAAGTTCTCTACGCACTCCACGTATAGAGAATCGAGGCTTTGGTTGGCCACCGTGCAGTTTTGAAGGTGGAATGGCCGGCCTGGAGGATAATAGACATGATTAAATTATGTTTGATGAAGAAAATGTCGATAAAATCGTTATTCACAATATATTATTTGTATGTAAAAGTATTCTAGACTTTAACGGTCCTAGCAAATGTGATCTTAGATATGAATCTCAGAGCCATAGTCATACCGTGCACGCAATACAACTACGCCACCGAAGTGGTTATAATAAAGAAAGTACTGTACATAATACACTTAAATGGATGTGGTTTTGACTAGACACTGTAATCTAGAGTTTAAAGTCTTTCCAAGCTTCGTCCACTTTTTCATCACAACCTCAAAGAGGAGATTGTAAGACGCTGAAATATCTAAACCAATTTATCTGCCCGTCGCAAATTGCACTAATCCGGTCAGTATAAAGCCATCTGCGAAGCTGTTTCATATCTGTACTGGGAGCCTTTGTGGTATCAAATTGAGGAGTAGATATCATTAATATTAGGACCGCAAAAACCAATTCTCATAAAAAGCATGAACTTAAATTATCATGAACTTTAAAAAATAGGACAAGTGCAAGTTGAACTCGCGTACCTACCGAGGGTTCCGAAAAACGTGTATCTAAGTATGTAAGTTCAAAGGTTCTCCAAAATTAATTAATAAATCAATCACATTTAAAAAGTTTGTAAATTAGATAATATTTTTTGTTTTATATACATACGGTTTCCTGATTTTTTCCATAACATGTGCTGTAAGACCTTGCTTTTTGCCAAATTTCATGATTCTTTTTTTTTGGTTTCGCGGAGAAAGTGCGTTACCACTACCGCCCGGCCTTCGTGGGGGGCGACCGAGCGGTTATGTTGGGTTCACCGTGCCTTACGACCCGCCGTTCAGCCGCCCGGAGAGATGGAAAACGTCGGGCGACCGCCGGGCCGAGTCCCTAACCTATGTACAACGCACGGCATACCAACTAAAACTCCGCGGTGGCCATCTTCGGCGCATTAGGGACGGCTGCGGGCTTCCTCGGACGAAAAGTATCTAAGTTGTCGTTCGCAACCGCCCCTGCGCGGTGCCGCCTGGTGCGGCCCGTCTCCTGTTGTGGGGGGGCTCAGAAGCCCCCGCGCACCGAAGGACGCTCTCAGCGTCAATGGCAGCGTGAGGCCTACCTGCCACGCTGCCGTCCAGCTCGGGGGTCACAACAATGTGCTAAAACACACAAAACTCGAGACGGACAGCCCCCTGCCGCACGCCCGCGACCCCCGGTGGCCCCTATTAGTCGCCTTTTACGACAGGCAGGGGATACCGTGGTGGAATTCTCCAAACGCCCCCAATCCACAGGGCGGGAGACGCCGGTCAGTCGTCCACCCGGCGCCTCCTTCGTCTTCTCTGGCGGTGGGAGGGATCTTCGCGCTCCTGATCCCTCTCGGCACTCTTCTTCTGCGCGAGGACCACCTCGCAGAAGTGGACCACCGCACGCCAGGCCTCTCGACTGCCGACCATGGAAGCGACCACGGCCGGCAGCGAGAGGTCTCCTCCGACGACTGCTCTGAGAGCGCTGCGCTCCTCGTCTCAGGCTCGACAAAACTCCAACGTATGCTGTGACACACGGCCGTCACCTCTGTGCCTACAATACGACACAGATACTCACCGAAGCAACCATGCCCGGTGAGTATCTGTGTCAATCGAAACGTAGCCGGGCCGTGGCGCCTGTCTAGCCACTCGGCAAAGACCGGGCGCACTGCCGCTACGGCCTACGGCCCTGAGCCCCGCTGACGGGGCAAATTTCATGATTCTAGGCCAACGGTAACTATCCTATAGGTTTTGATTCCCTTGCGATCGCAAAATATGCGGTATAAACGGTCATACCTTGTGATCGCGTGGACTTACTAGTTTTTTTTTTCACAGCTGAAAGAGACCATTTCGAGTATTTGATATAAATTTTAACATGATATCTTTACGCGTTCCTAAGAAAAGGGATTTTGACAGACAGACAACAAAGTGATCCTATAAGGGTTCCTTTTTTCCTTTTGAGGTCCGGAAAATGACATGAACATTGTACCATTAATAATAAAATAGAAATTGACGATGCGTTACCTGGTGTAGAATTTTCTCACATTTGAACCGATTTCAAAATAGAAGGAGGTTTATGTTTATACTTAACCTTGACACGGTTAAAATTAAAACACTTTTCTGAATTTTATACCAATTTATCAGATAGATTAGACTTACCAGCTGCCACTAGTTGGAACATGCACGGCACCTTCTGCTGGCCGACTGCGTTCTCTCCATAGCACGCGAGGGTTCCGTACTCCATGTCTGTGGTCGGAGTGTAGTTCAGGGTCGAAGTGTGACCATGACTGCTGTATAATCTGTATGTGACATAGCGATTTTTGTTATCTCGATAAATTTGTTTTAAGTAGGTAACAAAACAATATTACTCATATACAGGGCTCTTTGACATAGCGTTAAAAATAAAACCACATACTCGTCTTTGCCTCTACTAACATTATGCTAAAAATCATCCATGGAAAATGATTATTTTCACCAAAAATCTCAATTTTACTTTCCTGATTTTTTTATCATTTTCTAGTTTAGTGCGAATTTGGCGTGTGCGTTATTATTCTCCTGAATGTAAGCGTAATGTTGCCGCTGCGACGAATCCTCTTAGAGTAGTTGTAGTGGCATTAGGGTGTGTAAACTTAGTAAAATTTTTATTGTTATTTATTTTGTTCGAAATTTACACTTTTTTATTTTACATCTACATTACTTTTTTTATGGTTTAAAATAACTTAATGGAGAGTTTTATTTTCAAGGAGATAAGTATGTGGTTCCATTTAGTAACGCAATGTCAAAATGAAGCTGTATTACAATGCTGCAATGATACTTAAAAGTTTACATATTAGTGCCATAAATATCTTGGTTATTAACATCAGTATCGTATTTGAAGAATATTTAGTAAAATATACCATACAGGTACGATTCTAGAAAATATTATTTTCACCAATAAAAAGAACAGAAATAAGACGACAAACGCCAAGTCCGTGAATGAACCAGTAAAATAAATTTAAAAAGTAAACAGCACATTTGAATTCTTGAACATTGTTTCCAACGCTATAACCGACAGTGATTGCTTATTATGAAGCGTGTTTGCATACAGTGTTACGTTTTCATTAAAAAAAATAAAAAACTCGGCAAAGGAAACAAACAATGCAGCCACGCGATTCTTAGTTATTCCCGAGGCAAACTTTGTCCAGGTATAACGTTTGCAATCTACTAAGTTCCTTTTCTTGTAGAATTTTCTCGGGTCACAAGTTTAAGTTTCATAATACTGAGAATAAAAAGTTTTACATTGTGACACACAAATTAAGAACGGTTTTATTAAGGTTTCCTTATACATGTTGACCGACAAAATATCTCCAAGCTATCATAGAGAGAGTGTGACGCAATAAGAAAAAATACGAAATTATTGTTCAAGGAAAGTATTTTAATATAACCCGAGAATTTAGACAAGGTAATGGTGCACTATTATTCAAATAAAGATATTTAAATCATATTGTAATTATAGCAACAATCAGCAACATCATAATAACAAAAATGTATCAAATTATAATACCTGGGAGGGATTTCTGTCTGCTCCCCGGAGTTGTTGAAGGTCCAGTGGAAGGAGACCAGCGCTGGATTGGCGTCGACAGAACAGTGCAACGAAACTGTCTCGTGCTTCAAAGCTCCGAAAAGTTCGCCATCTCTTCGTTCCGCGCATACTGGTGCATCTAGGAAAAAAAGAAAAGATATAAAAAAAAAGCAATGAGAGGTGTCAAGGGACACCTGGATGGAATGAAGTTCCTTTCGATTAATTAGTGAAGGAATTGTAATAAAATTTTATTTATATAACAGAGTGTGTATATATATAAATATTTTCCTATTTCCGTTCCAATACATAAGTTTCTAGAAAAAAAAAACAAATAAATACGTGTGGCACTCGGAGATTGCAGCGGTAAAGCTATTGCATAGCATTTTTATCACAAATTTTGATTGAATAAACACAAATTCGATCTTACCGACGCTTGAAAGGCAATAATATCTAAGCGACATTTAGCAAATTTTTCAGTAGAGCGTTTTAAAGTTTTGATTTTGACAAAAAAAATCATAACTAATTAACCATTTGCTGCATAAAAATAATTGTAACTGTTTTAGGAACCTCTTAATTTTTGACGTTTTTTGAGTTAAATTAACAGCCCTGAAGATTATAAATTAAAAAGTTAACGTCGCTTAGTTAAAAATTACCTAAATTTACAAACAGGTAAAATCATCTAAATGGATCATCTTATGAATACCGTAACAAGTAAATTTAATGAAATACAAATATTTGAAAATGCACAGTTGGTAAAAATCATATAAGGATATCTAAACATAATAATAAAATCAAGTAAAAATATCTATATCTAAATTGTTGGGTCACACGATCGTGGAGAAACATAAATACGTGCATAATATTGTAAATCTTGTTATTCCTACAAACATTGAACTATTTAATAATCAGTCAATTTTAATAATAATCAACATTTTATTGTTAGATAAACATACTTACATCCAAAATATAGCATAATGATATAGAATTTGTTAATAGCCAACACTTATTTCTTTGGAGGGAGTTTCTCGCCTCAAATATACGATGAGCGGAAGGACATACAAAATTGCCTTATCTGAACATTTTCAACGGCTTGCTTAAATATCTCTGTGTAAGCATAACTCGAAAGCAATAATATTATAATTTATTCATTGTGTTGGAAACTCATAATTTTCTCTCAAAATTTATTTTTGCTGAAAGCAAATACATACGTACACACCCACGCCCTTAACCCACAGGGGTAGAAAAAGACTATTGAGCACCACATTCTACGATCTTGACATACGTCTTCCACAAAGGTTTTTCATATTACTTCGCAAAGACAAGTAAGTGTGTATAGTGTATACCAAAATGAAAAAGAGAGTTCAGAAAATAGTTGAGCAAAAGAAAGAAAAAGGAACTAGACCACAAACCTTCTCGTGAATCCAAAGCGAACCTTTCACTATTCTGGAAACAAATATGGTTGATCAGGGGAGAGTCGGGGTCTTCAAAGATAGGAGTCATCAGAAATGAAGATGGAAGGGTGTTTAGAGATAAAAGGGAAGTATTGCTTGGAAGGCCTACTTTAAAAGACTTTTTAAATGAGGCGATGGGGATGTAGCAGGTGGTTAAGAGGCTATAGACCTGGCTTACTCTCAAAACGAGGCTAATAATGAGATTACGGAAAATGGAATAGTGAATGCGATGAAAAGTATGAGGTTAGGCAGGGCTGCTGGGTGTAACCGTTAAAATGCTGAGATACGGCAAAGGCGTAGTAGCAAAATTGTTATGGCTACTTTTTAATATCTGGTGCAAAACCATTATTATATCCATTTTCAAGAAGAAATTTTCACAGCAAGAATATAAAAGCTACCGCAGAATAAGCCTTCCCTGTGCTGCCAGTAAATTGTATGCCAAGGTCCTCATTAAGAGAGTGATTAATGAGACTGAAAAAAAGTGTGGAATGTCCAAGCAGGTTTTAGAAGAGGAATGGGTTACACACATCAAGTTTTTTACATAAGGTGCATAGCGAAAGAACATTTGGCTAAGTCCAAAAAAGTCTTTTACACCTTCGTAAACTTGGAAAAGGCTTATGATCGTATGCTGAGGAATGAACTGTTGTTAATATTTTTATTTATTTATTTATTTAAGCACTTCATATAGAAATGTATAAAGGCGGACTTAATGCCGTAGGCATTCTCTCCCAGTCAACCTTAGGGTGGTGCAGAGATTGTTAACATTGTCTTTAACATATCGGATTGAGAGTCACCTGGTGAGGACTTTGAAGTCTCTGTACGAGAACATCGACGGGAGAGCTGCAAGGCACGAAAAATTATGTGAATGATGTCTTTAAAGAGAAGGGAATGAAAATTAATGTGAGCAAGATAAAAGTGGTTGTGATAGAAAGAGGTCTGGGCACGTGGAGAGGATGGATTCAAGACAGGTCATGAAAGGTTAAATACCTTTCGTAAGCTTTCGAGCTAATGTGGATGGTACGGCTGGAAGAGGGCACCCTACGAGAGCGTGCATTTATCAAATAAATTATCTCCAAAAAGGGTAGGTCAGGATTAGCCTCAACCGGCAAAAAAGTATACGGAGAGAATAGGGAAAATTGGAATTAAATTATTATTAACATATTGTAATACACAATAATGCAACATAAATATATTTATTACAAAAATAAATGTTATTAAAATTATAAATGTCTATTTATTTGTAAAAAACTCACCATATCTACGTAAAATTGAGGCAAAATCATAAAAACGTCGGACGGCTGTCCTCTCTTAGCGACAACCAATACGCGCTGTACAGGATCGCGCGCATATACAAATGACACTTTCAAAACACTAGGTGGTTCGCAAGCGGGTGTATTTACTTTATTATGAACAGGTAAATATGTCTTAGCAATAAGTATAACCACCTGAACATACCCGGTAAAATTATCTATGCGACATGACTGAAGTTAAAGGTTGTCAAGTAAAAATATCTAAGTATAAAAAATAGAACTTATATTATTCAGGTAAAATTATCTAACCGACTAATAATTATTTATTTTATTTTAGGTAAAATTGTATAAATGTACTATTAACAAAATATTTTATTAAGCTGAAAATATCTAAGCACATAAATATGGAGAGTATGGGTCCAGGTAAAATTATATCTATACCAAAGTTATAATTTTTTGTGTAGGTAATAAACAACTAATTAAAGAGCGAGCAGTTTTTTATTTCAAGTAAACATATATTAATGCAAAACAGTAATATCATGATTTCATGTAAAACACACTAAGTTCAAAATCAATTTCCTTAAGCGTACCAACTACTGTAAATCCAAAAAGTCGTAAAAATTTTGGCGGTAAGTGAGAAAAAAAAAGTGAAATTTACCAGAATCATCTAGTATCTAACCGCCAAAAAAGTTGTCGTAGAGCTACGAAACCCGGATCAATCGACGCAGAAAAATCTGGCGATTCCAAATATGTATATAACTCATTTTAGGTATTTTTGTCGCTTAGATATTATTGCCTTTCAAGCGTCGTTACGCTTACCACATAAAGTAGATTTTTAAACGCGAGCAAAGCACGTTTAGTCTTGTTATTGATAAATGTCAGTAACCAAAGTAGAATAAATCAACAAAATTTGAAAAAAGAATGTTACGTTCGATTCTTTTGTACTCGTGCCGTACCAACGCTGGGGAAATAGCTTCTACGCAATGTATTTAAGGTTCATATTAGATTAGTAAGAAATGGTTTTAATGACTTTAATAAATAAAATAAATAAAAATATACTCGTTTCAAGAATTATAGCTTCTACGCATTGTATTTAAGGTTCATATTAGTAAGATAATAGCAAAAAGTGTCGTGACAACTTTCCGTCCAGCCCCCTTTCACAACGCGCAATAAGGAACTTCGTTCCAAAAGTGATGACAGCATGAATGAGACGAAAGATTTAGGTAACAATGTCTATCAGAAAATAAGGAGCAAGTATATTCATTTCAGTACACTTTTATAAATAAAAAAAAATATATGAAAGCAAAGAAGTAAACAATCACTGATGCCATGAAAATAAAAGATCTTTTAAATTTAAACTAGAAATCCCTTTAGTCAACATCCGAAAACATGAAATTTTATACCAAACGACAAGAACAAAACGTCCCCAATATCTCCAATTAAAACTTAAGAATATCAGACATGAAATAATCCCTAACAATAACTGAGTGGGGACAAACGACAACCCCTAACGAGGGCGAACCAAACTATAGGAAGTTAGGAAAACGCTTAAATCTTTTAATGAGATGAGAGATCAAACTTGTCTGTAATGAGCGAACTTGCAGCGCTGCGGATGACATCTGACGTGTCTTTGGGTTCCTGATATGAATTGGGTTGAGGATTATGATTGAAATGGTTTTAAGAATTCTGATTTTATCAGGATGTTGATTATTTTTGAAGTAGTTTTGATTCATTTGTTTGGTAGACCGATGTGATAAGGGAACTTTTGTTGTTTATTTGATGTGGTAAGTGACGTCGTAGATCAGTAAGCTATAAAATATATTTACTTTAGTTTTGAGTGTAATTGTGGGATGAAATCCGTATTGGACTTTCTGATGCCTTCAAGATTTGATTCATAATCATAACGCGGCGAAGATAGAATTCTTGTTCCCGTTAATTACTTTTCAGGCAAAACCTTCAGCTTTTCAGGTGAAATTGCGTCTGGTGGGATTTGCTGCTTCCGAGACAAAGCTCCGGCGAGTTTATGAAGTATTGTTTGGTAAAATTTAAGCTTGCGATGAAGCTCCGCTGTAAATTACGCGAGATTTTATCGGAACTTTTTAATTAATGTTAAGATTATTATACTGATACATCATTACCAGGTATGGCTGAAAATTTTATAATCTATACTAATATTATAATGATGAATAAAGATTTGTATGTAAGTATATTTGTAATGAATAAACTCAAAAACTACTGAACGGATTTCGATGAAATTTGACCCACGGGTAGATCATGTCCTGGATTAACACATAGGCTTCTTTTTATCCCGGAAAAATATTTTTTATCCCGGAAAAACTTTTTCATGCGGGCGAAGCCGTGAGCAGAAGTCTAGTGTTTTATAAAATTAAATACTTAGTACATAGATTTTTAACGCGTCTGTATCAGACCGCTGATCTGTGAAGGAGAGAAGAAAGAAGTACTATGTTGAATATTTGGTTATTGTATGAATGGATCGCAAAAAATATTAAGTCACATATTTCATTTATTGGGTTTCGTAGGATCACTAAAGACATAAATATATACATCTGAAAACCCCACGATTTTTTAAAACTATCCATCATCATATCCTTGCTTAGTTGCCTAGCTTTTACTATAGGTACATATAAAACTTATCTAAATACTTTTTGATACCTTCTCTTTACTATATGTAATTCCTCCACCCTATGTCAAATAACTTCTTATGTCTCAATAGAAATTGCATCAACACAACTATCAACATCAAAGTAAGCACTATGGGTCATAAATTCGTGAGACACGTAAGACGCAGGCCTCGAGAGTAATGCTTCGACGATCCCCCTGATCCCGAACGACGTCGCACCCGGTCGCTAAATGCGGGCAAATTCACTACTAACACGGATGGGCACGTATGTCCTGAGTGCCTTGTAAAGTCTTATCAGAGCAATTTTCATCTTGAGTTTTAAAGGACCAGATTTGTTTATGGCGGTCGAATTAAAGTCCTCTAAATTAAATTTCAAAGTCACAGTGGCAAATGAGCCAGTTGTAACGTGATGCAAAGTTTGATTTCGATAAACAGATAAATTTTGTGATCCGCTAAACATAATAATATTTTGTAAATGGTATTATATATATTTGAAATATTTTATTAATCGTATAGTTTAACGACAACGCCTAACCTCTCTTAAACACAGTTCAAAATTTCATACCAATATCAAAATTATACAAAGTTGATACTTGCACGGAGCAGAAAAAACAGTCCGTGGAGAATTTCATCTGGGCAGCGTGACAGGGTTGCCAGGAATTCATTTTATACTATTATAAATATTTAGGGTTGCTACTCACATCTAATGAGCAACGTGACTGGGTTACTTGTGCCTTTGCCTTCACTGTTCGCCGCCATGCAGGTGTAGTCGCCTGCAGCAGCCCTGGTGACCTTCTGTAGCACCAGGCTCTGAGCGCTCAAGATCACGCCTGCCGCGTCGTTGTGGTATATCTCGGAGTTCTGTCCGGGAAAAATGAGTTCGTTTATAAATTAATTAATAAAGTTATGGTAGAGCGAGTTCAAAATTTTAAGCTGAACCTTTCAAGTGCGCAATATAAGTAACGGTTGTATGTTTCATGCGGAACTTTTATAAAAATAATATTATTTTCTCATGTTTTTATATTCCAACAACAGATTTTTTTTTAAGTAAAAAGTATTCTACGTCACTTTCACATAATTATATATTCCTAGCCAAAAAAAACCATTTCAATCGGTTGCTGTCAAAGTAAGGACAAATAAACACACACTTACAATAAGCTAATGTACGTATGTATAACCCAACCGACAATATCAACAACGTCACCCGACAAGCCACAAGCCTCTCGGGCTTCTATCTTAAGCCATGAAATATCTTGTACTTACTCCATGGAACCACACCAAGCGATGTGTCTTCGGATTAGCCTTCACAGTACATTCGAAGTAAACGTCATCGCCTTCCTTAATTTCGTCTGGGTTGAGGTTCGAACCCATCTTCAAGTCGACGATGGGGACGTCTGGGGATTTTTTTTTTATAGATTAAGATAATTTTGTAAAAACAGGAATTGCTATAATAAAATATACTAACGCAATCTAGTCTAGATATGTACAAAGATATTGAAAAAAAACGTCATAATGATATATTTAACACTAGCTTTTGCTCGCGTCGCCACACCCGTGAAAAAGTTTTTCCGGGATAAAAGTCCCGCTTTATATTTTCTCGGGATAAAAGTCCCGCTTTATATTTTCCCGGGATAAAAAGTAGCCTAGGCCTTTCTCCTGAGCTGCGAGCATCACCTAGTATTATATCAAAACTATGAGCCAGTTTATCAACTTACAATGCACGTTAAGTTTCCATTTGTCTTCGATCGCCGAGTCGGGGATGTGTTTGTTCTCAGCGCGGCATGTGAGGTACTTCCCATCGTCTTCTACGCTGGGCACTAGACTCAGCACGCTTAATGTCTCGTTGTTTTCAGAAAACTGGACGAGAAATTTATAACATTAATATTGACAACAAAATCTTAGGTATAATATTTTTCTAGGTTATGGTTCCAGAAAATGACACACTGTCACATAAAAGCTGCGGGATACAAGTAATAACTCTCATAAAGGGAAACATTAAATCTATTTTGGTCTATATGGGACAGCAAGTATTTAAACCACATCGCAGAAAGACGAAAGTTCAGTCCATATTATTTGAAAAAAAAAGAAAATCTACGTATATAAAATAAATAATAAAGTTCTTAATAAACAGCCGTAAAACATAAAATGAAAACATAAAAACACATTTTTTTATTGCGTTTAATGAAGAGGCGAGCATGCCGTTCGCCTGATAGTAAGCGATACGACCACCCATAAACAGTAGCAACACCATCCAGCACATTGACTTACAAAGTACCTACTGTGTGGCATTCCACTGCGCTCGTCATCCCGAGACATAAGATGTTAAGTCTCATTATGGCCAGTAGTTACACTAGCTACAATGTCCTTCAAACCGAAACACAACAGTGCAAGCACACTGCTGCTTGGCGTTAAAAATAGACATTGCGGTGGTACCTACCCAGACGGACTCTTACATTTATGAGAGACCTACCAGTACAAATATCACTAGAAAACATTTATGAATTAACAAAGTGACCAAACTACCACAAAAGAAATTGAATAAAGCACCACACTCCACTATCGCACTTAAAACTTACAACAAATTAATAATAGCAAATCGGAATGGAAAAAACGCCCCGAGAGTCTGTAATGGACACTGGTATCGTAAAAAAGCACTCATTACACTGGATGGTTGGGAGAATGCAAAAAAAGAGAACAGAAAAGAATCTATTAATTAAAACACAATGGGAACGAACGTGAATGGGACAAAAGTCTGTGAAAATAGTAAAGGTGGGGACGTGGTAAGGAAGCGAGCGGGTAGCGAATTTCATAGTTAACGAGAAGTTTGGAACAATTGAACAGGTTTGAATGACGTTTGATGAATGGATGTGTCCCAGATTTGTAGGTAATAATGAACGCATTATCATAGGCAAAATTAAGATGCATTCATCAACGAAAATAATAATTAAAAAAGGAAATTTGATTCATCACTCCTTTGACTGCCTCAGTGGCGTAGTTGTATTACGGTACGACTGCAATGCTGAGGGCTGTGGTTCGATCCCTGGGTCGGGCAAAGTTATATTGAGTTTTTCTATTCAGTATCAGCCCGGAGTCTGGAATTTGTGCCCGATATGGCGATAGGCTCGTTTCATTTTTACATAACGAGGTACTGGGGTCAATTATTTTTGTACCACAGTCGTTGAAATGTAATTAAAGAGAAAATAATAATGCTATTGGCATTAAAACGGGGGCTAATAACATTTTTACGACTGAATAACGAGACGAGTAAGTCTGGACTGAAGATACCGAAATTCAGAAACTAAATTGCGGCCTGGATAAATCACAACCGAATGCTAGTTCCCTTATATGTACTTTATATGACAAATAATTGCGTACAGTAATGTATATGATTATACTATTTCGTTCAAACTAAAACTATCGAAGTAACAAACTTGTAACACAGCTTACATAATTGGTCTCCAAACATAGTTAACTCAAACAAGCTGTTTCGTAACATTCTGTTGTCTGTGCTAAAGACGTCTGAACGATAACTATGTAGCACGTAATTTAACTATATTCAAGTAGTACAATATCCTATGAACATAGGGTAGTATTGATCCAAAGATTGAACAAAACTTAGTGACTACGGTATTAACTACACTTGTATTTAAATACTTGAACTGTCATATCGCTAATTATAATACCTGTATACGAAAAAGTAGGCGCTTTATTGACAAAATAAATTAGATATGTGTTAGGCATGGGCCTCTTTAACAATTATTGAGAGGGTTTACACCTACCGTCTATTATATTAGTTTAATGCAATTGATTTTACATTTCTTGAACTTTCTCGCGAAGTTCTTTTTGTCATCATTAAAAATGTATCTTAATTTAATGGATTTACTCAAACTACAAATTATACGATTGTAACTACTATTTTAATGGCCACTATTTAACACGAATACTAAGCAGACAACTAATCAATTTTTCAAAACTTCAAAATCTGGTGGTAGATCTCTCGTATGCGATGGGCCATCTGGGTAGGTACCACCGCAATGCCAATATCGAGCGCCAAGAAGTGTGCAAACATTGTTGTGTTCTGGTTTAAAGAAAATTTTAGCCAGCGTAATTACTGGGAATTATGAGACTTAGCATCTAATGTCTCAGTGTGACGAGTACAGTGGAGTGCCACGCAGTATTTTGTAATTCAAACTTCTGTATGGTATTGCTACTGTTTACGGGCGTTCGTCTCGTCATTCAGTAGCAATAAAAAATAACAACACATCCTCAACTATTTAATAAAACAACCCGCTCCCGTCCGCACCAACCCCGATCCCTTACAAAAAGCGTGCTCACGTTTTTTGCCATCCGCTTCAGCTGTCTATTGTTCTTCCACCAAGTGACATACGCCTCCGGTCTCGAGCCAGTCGTCTTGCATTCAATTTCGTACCTCTTGTCAGCCGACACTTGCTTCTCTTTCGTTAGAATATTCACAGTTATCGGTTTTACTGTGGAACGGAGGTTGTTTTAGTTTTAAAATAAATAAGATCTTATAAATAAAATATAGCGAGTTATTAAAGAAAATATTGATATTTTTAAACACAAATGGATTTTATAATTGTTGTCTACGTAAACAGGAATACTTTTAAACTCATTTTTGGCACACATGAAGATCAGTTAATAATAATAAACCATTATTAAGCTACTATTTCGATCTAACTTTATATCATTTACCATTAATTGTATTACAGTAGGGTGATAGCTAAGAATAGTCAAAGAATTACCCTGAAACTAATCCTAGTTTTAGGATAATTAATTATACAATATAACCATACATATCCATGTATGCTCGCATTGTATGTAATGAAATGTGGGCTTATAATATAAGTACTACCTTGTTTGTACCTTCCTTCAACACCAAGGAATTCATATGCTAAGGTTAACCATTAAACCATAACTAACTTTCTGTTCAAGAATTCATACAAAAAGAACACCTTCCCAAATCCCAAAATCTTGCAATAATAAGCCATGGCTTAGTATACAAATTCCTCTTCATTGTTACCTATAGGTATAGAAAATGTTCTCAGCATTTCCGCTACAGCCTTTGGTAGAGGAACATTTAATGATGGAAGCTGCGTTAGTGCATTCTCCGTTGGCACAATTATCTTTTAGTTTAATTCAACTTAATGAGAAACTTCGATTAACCTCTTTTTGCAGTTAACGTTTATTATAAGTTTAAGTACGTCCTTAGAATAATTGATAAGGAATGTTATTATATTTATTTTTATTATAACAAGATTTTTCTAGGTCGCCTAAGATATTGCTTTATCCGCATTTATGAAATGGATTGTATCCATTTGCTTATGCTGGCATATGAGAAGATCTCGCTTGTCTGAGAGTAAGCGCCACGTATGTAAATCTTATCTTAGTCCTCTAATATTATAAATGCGAATCTTTGTGAAAATGTTTGGATATTTGAATATTTGTGAGAAGTGAGAAGTAAATGCAGAAAACACTTAACGGATTTGGATAAAAATTGGCACACGAATATACCATGTCCTGGATTAACATATTATATCTTGGCTATTTTTATTCCCAAAAAATTTCCACGTAGGAAATATTTTGATTTTTAATCTGATTTTCTAAGTAGATGACGGATAATGATAATGGATTGCCACGTTGATTTAGGCACTTTTGTAACGGGAATGGCTTTTTATCCGGGGAAGTGGCGAGCAACACCTAGTCTTAGATTATAATACTCACAATTAATATCAAGTATCAAGACTTTGCTCTCAGGCGGCGCCAGGTTGGTATTAGAAGCCTGGCAGATGAGCCTGGAATTGAGGTGCTGCCTGCCCACGTTGGGGAAGGTGAGGGTATTCACTGTGATGCCATCAGCCCGCTGGTCGTACGAGTCATCGATCACGGTGTTCTCCAGAAACCACATGACGCGGGGTCTTGGTCGACCTATGACAATAAATAAAGATATTAGTAGTTATGCCAGCTATATAAATGTTTTAACGCTTCTTCGAGTCAGATCTGTATTCCCACGCAGATTTTTTAAAAGGACCGGCTTTCGTGCCGAGATCTACAGAAAGGGTACAATAATAATACCAGCCTTGTATTATAATGCTAAGCTCGGTCTATCCCGGCACAGAAAATGTTTTACGTCTTTAGTGTACCATGCTTATTCTAAAAGAATGTAGGCTTACGAAGTACAAATTTACAATAAATAGGTAACCTTTATTTATTCAGTTTTTCTAGTATCAAGTTACTTTTATCGGACAAAGAACTTTGAAATTTCAACAAGTTTTACACAGAAAATGTGTCAAAATTACAAAGTTATTTGTCCGATAAAAGCTAAGGACAAAAGTTATCCATTGAAAAATGAACTCTTTGAGATATAGCATAAAATATTAATACAGAAAAGGAATTCTAAAATAAAAAAGTACATTTTCATTTCTCAAAACTTTAGACAATCTCAACTTATAACGGTTATTCATAATTAGTTTGACAAAATCTAATAAAATAAATAATTAATTAGGTATTTTACACTTAGCTGAGTGTTTACTAATTTTTGCCAGTAATATTTTTAATTATTTTACACTAGACAACGGTGAAGACTTAGTTTATTTTTTGTGCTTGTTCTAAAGCATCAATTTTTAGAACAACTGCTGTATTATCTCTTAACGTTATATTAGTATGATTGTTATTGATATCAAAACTTGAATAAATCATTTAAAGTTAACAACATCCCCAATTATTAGTCCTTCTTCCTTTTGAGATGAAAGCGTGAAATATTTAGTTAATAATAACCTAACGATCGTGAGAAATCTAAACGGACAATAAAACAAGTTTATAATTGACGACTATCAGCCTGTTAGATAATGATCACAACACGATAATTAAGATGCCTTTGAGTGTCAAATTCGGCCCATAAAAGGCTTCGGGTGAGGTCACCATAGTTTCAACAATGCACAGGATATTAAATTGTTTGTAAATATATTTTAATTCAATTGTAGAAATCACCTCAATGGTTAAGTTGCATTGTAGTTAGATTGTGAATTGTGAGGTTATATTAAAAGGTTTGGGCAAATTAGGATTTTTTAAATTAAATATGCGATAAAGAATCACTTATATTACCACCATACCACCATACCAGCCCTGTATTTATAATGCCCACTGCTGAGCACGGGCCTCCTCTACAACTGAGGGTTTAGGCCTTAGTCCACCACGCTGGCCTAGTGCGGGTTGGCAGACTTCACATACCTTCGAAATGCCTATAGAGAACTTCTCAGATATGCAGGTTTCTTCACGATGTTTTCCTTCACCGTTAAAGCGAGCGATAATTCACAAAGAATACACACATAACTTTTTTTAGAAAAGTCAGCGGTGCGTGCCCTTGGGTTTTGAACCTGCGGATATTCGTCTCGGCAGTCCGTTCCACTCCCAACTAGGCTATCGCCGCTTACTTATATTACACGGAATTAAAATTAAATGGCGAACTGTTCACACACTAAACGCATCTTTGCCAAAACGCATAAGCGTAGGTACAAAAAAAAGAAAGAAGGAAAAATAAATTATTGCTTTTCATTTATCACTTTTATTTTACAGATATTCGAGTACTATTTCAAGCGACGATTTTTTAATAAAAACGTGATAGAATCTGAGTAACACGTAAGAAGGGTTGAACAGACAGGCAGTCGGTCGTAAACCAAAAGCGCAAACTTTGTGCGGCATATTAAACAACTTGCGGCAACTTTGCCTGTAAGAGATCATAAACTTGAAGTTACTTGTAAAATTAATCTATTATATTGCCCCACTAGTCTTGTTCACTGAATGTTGTCTTAAGCCCCTTTCCTTATTATATCTATCTCAAATATTGTAAACTTGTTCGTCAGGACGAGCTATGTTGACATTTGTTTCACGCACGTTCTAAACCAGCACGACATACAGCCGATACCTGCACCATTAGTATCATATGGTGTTTTCCACAATTAATATTTAGACTAAATACTGAATAGTAGCAACCCCCGAAAACCCTTTGAAAAAATTACAAATTAGGACTTTTCGTCAAAAGAAAAACACGCCTTATGGCCATCCTACACCCCATACAAACAATAAGTCGTAAATAAACAAACAGCGCGTGGGCGGTAATGACCGGCGGATGATAATAACTAGGCGGTAATGGCCGCGGGCCGTAACAGATCCAAATCTCACGCCAAAACGTGGGGAAATCTTCATTTGGGATAGGGGTTAATTCGTAATTTCAAATTGAGATCTCCGATGATGGATAATTGTTAAATGTATAATTTTACATAAGTATGTTGTAGACAACGATGTTCTTCTTAGCTTGCTAGTCCATATTGAATTACACATAATAATTAGGAATAGTATTACCAAATCTCCATATTGCACTCATAATGGCTCCGGTATTATATATATTAAATCGCATTAACACTGAAATAAAACTAACTCCCGGTGCAACGTTTTGAGGACGTTACAGCCTTCATGGTCATAATTTTATTTCAATTTTGAACATTCGCATAAACATAAGAAATAATTATGCTTAACACGTGCCGTCAGAGCAAAGAATTTACCTTCTACCAAAAAAAAAAATAATTACGATAAAGAATAAAAACGTCCCATATGCAATCTATCATATAACCTTGCAAACAATTTGTAATTCATAGCTTCAAATTAAGCCTCAAGTAAGGAAATTCATATTCAAATATAGACTCACCGCCTTCCACTTCGCAAATAAGGAGCACGTTTGAGCCTTCGTTATAAGGCTCCACCAGTTTCGTTCGGTCTCTTCTTTTGACGTCATATATTGTGGGTCTGTTTGGTGGGACTGTAAATGAAATTATATTTAAGTGTGAAATTATAGATTATTATTAAGGTCCTAAATGGTTTAGATAATATTATAATGCTATGAGTATGTATCTAACATAGTACCTATAGGTAAAAAAATGTTAAAACTAAAAACCATAGTAAATATGGAAACGAAAGAGTTAGTCGTATAGATTCTTACGTAGTCAATTTGAGTACATTGTTAATGGAAATGTAAAATATTATTTTCCACATAACATTTGATTCATACAAATTAGAAAAGCAATTCAAGTGAACAGTGCACAATCTTGATGATATACGACTGTGCAAATTGTCTGATGTAAATATTCAACATTTCGCGCTGTTGTGAGACGCTCTGTATGTTGAACTACAAATAAATTGTTTCATTCAAAATATCATATTTGGCGTCGTTACCGCAAAACTGGGCTAAATCTAGGACAAAATAAAAATATCTCAACTAACTTAGGCCAACGTAGAATTATGCCCAGATGAGAATACATTAAAAAACTTTTTTTTTCACCATCTGGATTTAGTGCCAAGTTTTTCACTTTCACGCTAACTCATTTATCATACAAATACAGCGTAAACTATACTTACTTATAACTGTAAAATTAACTTTAAGGTTTCGTGTAGGGGAGTTCTTGAAGTCGACCCTGCATCTGTAGACGCCAGCGTCTGATGCTATCACGTTGTCCACCATCAGAACAGCAGGCGTGGCGCTTCCACGGAAGAACGCACGATTGCCAAAGACCGTGGGAGACGACCACAGTTTTGGCTGGTTTATGGAGCGGCCTCGAATGTCGTAGCTGTTGGGGAAAAGGTGAAATTGATTACATAAGTGGATTATTCTGTAGCTTGAACAGGTCATCTTGAGGTGATATAGGCCCGTATTCATAAACGTTACTTAACTAACCACTAGAGCAAAACAGGCTTAGAATGTGACAAAAAAAACACAACACCACTCCGATTCGTTTTTTTAGGATTGATTGAGAGACTAACACGTGACTGACGTATTGGTCTTTCACGCGCGCATGCTCACGCCTTTTATCCCCAAAGGGGTAGGCAGAGGCGCAACTAGTGCACCCACTTTTCGCCAAGCGTATTCCGTCCCATGATGTGATAGGGGGCGAGCCTATCGCCATATCGGGCACAAATTCCAGACTCCGGGCTGATACTGAATAGAAAAATCCAATATCACTTTGCCCGACCCGGGGATCGAACCCGAGACCTCAGCCTTGCAGTCGTACCGTGATACAACTACGCCACCGAGGCAAGTTACCTGCTTTGCAAGTGTGTTACTTGCGGCCAGTGATATTTCTAAACAAAAGTTATTTATGTTACTTCTTTCTCTCAAAGACAGATTACTTTCCAGCTCTTCCCTATCTTTTCATTTGAGTAATTTTGTTGCAGTTTAATGACTCGCCAAGCTTCATCGCTCAGTCATTAAATGAGCGCAGTCTATCCTGGCACACAGAAGTTGTAGTGGCGGGTGTGAGGATGGTACAGCTCGAAAAATTCAGTGACCTTGTTGGTCAATTTGCAGATATTCATAACTTCTATACTTACCTATACAGAGGCTGGTCTCCGTCAGACTCCTTGAACCATAGCACCATGACGACGTCGTCATCAGAATGCAGAGGCTGGATGTCGCAAGGCAGCGAGGCTTTCTTCCCCAGCACTCCTTGCACGTCTGACGTGGGAACTGTGAACAACGATACCAATGTTACCATTTCCTGGCAGGGAAGTCATTACTTTTTGTTATTCTTTATCAATTATATTTTTATTGTGCATAAATAACGATTGTTATTTTTGAACTGAAACACTATTTATGAGTTGCATTGGTGTTCAATGAGAGGAACCAATAATTATAATTCACAGCCTAACGAAGCCACTAGTAGCAAAATGGCTCGGCAGTTAATAAAAATTATAATGTAGCATATTATGATATTTTTTTATGACTGGTTGACTGCCTTGGTGGCGTACTTGTATTACGGTACGACTGCAAAGCTGAGATCTGGGGTTCAATCCTCGGGTCGGGCAAAGTGATATTGGGATTTTCTATTCAGTATCAGCCCGGAGACTGGAATTAGTGTGGATAAAGGGCGTGAGTGTGTGTGAGTGTGTGTGTAAATAAATATATCAAACTTTATTTTAAAAATCCCTTTTGGCACCTTTAGAAGTCTTTTAACTACCTAGTAATTAAATAAAGTCCCATAATGTATTATCGTTGTGAGCCTTACTACCCTTAATAAGGCACAAAACCTACAACTTTACAAGAACTTTTATTGACAAAAAACTGTTGATCGAATCGAGTAATTACCCCAATCCTAAACACACGACCTTCCAACCATCTCATCAAAAATTTGTATTGTACGTTTATTCTTGCTGTACTATTATAAGTCGTATGTTAAAACAGTAAAGCATGTAGTTGTGTGGTGCATAATTATCAAAGTTCCACATTGCCTGCAAACTTGTAGTATTCGAATACAAATTGCTAGCGTGATAAAGGTCTTTTGTAGTATTTCCAGGAACTGTTTGTTTATGAGACAATTTCTTCAAATATTAATATTTTCACTTTTATTAGATGTCTTTTCTACAAAATGATTGGGTATGATTGGAATAGTTCTCCTATCTTACAGATCACGAAAGTGATGTGACAGCTTGCTTATCATACTGTCCTGTCCTCTAATAATTATAATATTGAATATATTATGCAAAGAGGGCCCCTCAGTCTGTCACATAGTAGTTCATGTGTTTGTATAATCTCCGCAATGGCTTAATTCATTCGCAGTCAGAGATCCTTTTCGAAAGTAGTTAAAACAATTACATAAAAGGTCAATGCGAGCGTAGCCGGGATTCCAATATATTCAAAACATAAAACTAAAATTTAATTTTCTCTAAGGTAAATTCGAAATGATCCCAAAGACCGAGTTATCATTTTAATAAATCAATATTAATGGCAATATTGATTGTTGCCATGTACCAGCTATTGATAATCCATGCCAGAAGATTTATTGGCAGCTTAACACACCAAACTACAATGTTCGTGCTATAATTCTGATATCAGCGACAATACCATATCGTAACATACGTAAAAAATAACATTTCCGTACGTATTGTTCCCACTAGTGAAAATAAATATTCTTATTGAATAATTAAACTATTAAAACATTAAAGTAACAAATAATTCTTACAAACATAAGCTTTTATCCAGTTGACAGTTGATATTGCAGCTTAACTCCAGATCTATATTCATCTATAGGTCCCTACACAAGCTTAATTTTTTTTTTCTCAGTCACCAACACACGTCCGTGCCACCGCCATGATGACCCGTAAGGCTGTCGCTAAGGATGTAGAAATTAAACTTAAGTTGGCACTGCAGGAGCTCAAATCATCTAAAGAGCTCTGCAACCAACTGTTGGCTGAACGGGAAGAGAGTGAAGAGGAAATTGCCAAGATAGTCCACAGAAATTCAGCACTGAAGAGTGAACTTGCTGAACTCCATGCATCATATTTGGATGTTGTTACCCAAAGAGATGACTTGCAGGAGATAGTTCACTCTTTCCAGGATTGCAGTAACACTCATGAACGGGCCCTGAGTCGCATTTCAGAACTAGAAATGAGCCTCTGTGACGCTCATAAATCAATACAACTATTAGAATCCAACAAGGATATATCTGACCACAATGCCACACAGAACCTGTATGATGAACTGCTATCCAATAACGGTAGCAGATATACTCTCGATAATCACACTGACATGTATTCAAAACCAAAACCGGTTCAATTCAGTAGCCACAAAAAGCTCAAAAAATATATAAAAATTAATAGGATTATAAAAAAAACCATGAAATGCATTAGGAACCAACATGCATCAAGTAAAATTAATACTTTAAAAAAAGAGCGTTCTCAGTTAATTAGAAAGACTAAATCATATTATAATCAGCTTGAAAATAACCAATATGTCTATGATAGGGACACTCAACAATTGGAATCTGAGATATTAAAACTCAAGCTAGACCTACAAAAAGTGACTAGCAACTATGAGGATTCTCAGAACCAAATCAGAGAACATATATTGGCTGCGAATGAACTAGTGAAAATGAGCAATTACAATATGGAAAGACTTGACTCATTAACAAATAATCATATTTTGCATTGTAATTGTAATAATACATCACAGGATTTGTCCCCACAGCTAGCAGATACACCGGTTATAGGGGCACATCATATTTCAGACTTATCAAATAGTCACTGTGATCTTCCACCAAAGTATGTTTATAAAACTGTTATTTTATCGGATAGGTTAGGACAAGATTTTGGTTCAATGCTACATAATAGTATGAACAATCATAAAGTTATTAATAATTGCTATCCTGGAGCCAGTTACACTCAATTAGTAGATAATTTAAACCCGACCAATTTAGACCCATTGACAAAGGTTGTGCTGCTGTATGGAAATAGTTTAAATATAAACAAAAAGGAATTGATTCAATCTTTAGATAAGTTATTGACCATCCAACAGCAGTCTAAATGTAAGTTATTGTTATGTGCCTTGCCATATGGAAGTAACCTAACAGATCGTCGTGATCGTAGAACAATGACGGTTTTGAAAAAATAACATTTTCTTTTTTTTGCATACATAAACCTACAAAAAGATGCTTTATTTTTAGAAAATTTTTGTTTTTGTAAATTATTAAAAACATACGAGTTATGCCATAGAATATTGACGGTTTTAATTTTCTAAGCGCAAAAAAGTGGCGTATTAATGCATCCGTCCGTGTGCTACGCTGATTCCGGCCCCCCGCACCCTTGTGGCGCTCGACGAATGTTTAGTGTCGTCGGTGTTCTACGCAAGGCCGCGTATATTTCATTCACTCCGCGAAAGTTTTTGTTTACCTATTATTCGATAAAGTATTTGTGTTACTGGCATGATATTTGTTTAAGCATGGCATCAAAACGGTCTAAGCGTATATTAGATTTAGTAAAGCACGATAATTATATTGGGGGTAAAACTGGTCAAGATTCAAATAACCAATTATTTGAAGAAATAAGAACAAATTATGAAGACAAATATCCTCCATGCAACTCAGGTAAGTTTTGAAATGTTTATATTATAGTATTACATTTAATTTTTAAGAGATAATCCCACTTGTATTACCTACATACTTTAAAACGGCGGTTCATTAAAACCGTCATTATTCTTGGGAACTGACAGTGTTGATCTTTTAACTTATTAATTTTTGAGGAATAATGGGGTTATGACTTATATTATTAATTAGAAACGTAAATTATAACTTTTTCAAAATATTTTTATTGGCGACGGTTACACTCATACGACTATATTCTAAGCAGTTGCCATAAGCGGATAATACAAACCGCTATTATTTCATGGACATGCAACAGTCGTTTGGGTACAACCGACCTTATTATATGGATAAATTATCTCTTCCGTCCTTTTTCTGTTTATAAATTAGGTCAAATTTTTATAATTTTACATTTTTTTAAAATTATATAGTGAAGTAATTTTATTCGATAATGTTCATAGTTTAAAATTTCTGAATACCTACAAAAACATAATATTCTAGTAAGTATGGACTATGCATAATGTCATGATTGAGCGTTTTTTTGCATATGTATCTTTTTTTTACAGTTGACCGGTCTTCTTCGCCACTTAGACCAGAAATGGCTACTATAGCTGAAGAGATGCACGATATATACAACGATGCCTTTCCAGATGATGATTGTCAAGAATCATTGATAGCTAACAACGAAATTAATCATCTCATCTTGTTTGGAAATAACGGAGATATGGATAATCATGAAGTAGCACCCATTGAAAGAAAAGATCCTTACCTACCTACTAACGCAATGACACCCATTTTTTCAGTTGATTGTCCGCAATCAGTTAATTTCCAGTCACAGTTAAATACTAACTCTCCAATGCCGTTGACACCAATCTTTAACAATTTATTACCTCCTGAACTTTCGCCTGCTGTAATTGAAGATCCCGATCAAACAATTTTGTCACGTACACCAACTCCTTCTCCACTCAATCATCATACACACTGTAATAATTCATTTTGCTGCCAACACGAGACTGATAATTATGATTGTCCATCTGTAGATACCAGTACCATAAATTCTAATGAAAATTCACCAGCACCGCCACTTTTCAAAAGAAATAGAGGTAAAAAACGTTTACGAAACCCTGATAACTGGATAGATATACAAAGAAAGAAACTTACGAATCAAGGAAAGGTATATTGCTCAAAGAAAGGTCGAATTATTGAAGAAAAAATTATGGGTCCACCATGCCGCTGTAAATTCCAATGTGGCGCAAAATTTTCCAAAGAAGAGCGATTAGAAATTTTTGATAAATTCTGGAAATTAGGCGACAGGGAAAAACAATGGCTTTACGTTGCTAACTACACGAAAAAAGAACCTAAACGTAGAACTTTTGCAAGAGATCTAAAGCACAATAGACAGTACACTTACAAATATTTATTACCTAAAACAGAAATAGAACACAAATCTAATATTAAGACAAATGTTTGTAAAGTCATGTTTTTAAGTACTCTTGGCATAACCGAACGACTAACTCGAACTGCCTGGCGAAAATACGACGGAAGTGCAGCTGTTGAACCAGATATGCGTGGACATCACAGTAATCATAAAAGAATTATCAATGATGATATGATATCATCTGTTTGTGCTCACGTTAATTCTTTTGTACCTGTCGAATCACATTACTGTCGTAAATCATCAAAACGACTTTATTTAGATGGCAATTTAAGTGTTGCACGCATGTTTGAAATGTACAAGGAATGGCCTGACTTAGGAAAATATTCCAACATAGCTTCAAGTCTTCGGCAATATAGAGATATTGTTAATTCTCATTTCAATTTAACCTTCCATATTCCTAAAAAAGATACTTGTGATGAATGTCATATTTTTAATAACACTGAAAATCCCTCTGATGATTTAAAAGCACGTTTTTCTACACACATACACAATAAAAATATTGCGCGACAATTAAAATCTAGAGACAAAGAAGATGCAAAAAATTCTCATGGTTCAATCTTGTGTGCAACTTTTGATTTTCAAAAGGTTCTGACGTGTCCTCATGGACAAATGAGCATTTTATATTATAAACGAAAATTATCGTGCTATAATTTTACTATATATGATTTGTCAACTAAACAGGGATATTGCTATATATGGGATGAAAGTATTGCAAAACGAGGCTCAATTGAAGTAGCCAGTTGTCTATATGATTTCATAAAATATCATTCAACAAAGGGTGTTAACGATTTTAGGTTGTGGTCAGACAACTGTATGGGCCAAAATAAAAATAGAATTTTGTTTTCATTGTACACGTATGTAGCTAAAGAATTAGGTGTTACAGTAACCCATAGATTTATGGAAAAAGGTCACACTCAAAATGAGGGTGATTCTGTCCATTCAGTCATAGAAAGAGCAGGGGCGAATAAAATAATCTACACCCCAGATGAATGGAAACTGCTTATACGGTGGGCTAACGCCAAATACGAAGTAAAAGATGTTACACAACAAAACGTCTATGATTTTAAGGAGCTTCTACAAAATAAAAATTGGACTAAAAATACAGAAAATGAGAAAATGACTTGGACAAAAATTAAAGAAATAGTAGTTAATAAAACCCACTCTAATATAATGAGATACAAATACAATTTCGAAGAGGATTCTATGAATTTAGTTATTCGTAAGGAGACAAGAAACTATAATTGTACTGTACTAAAAAATGCTTATCTAGAACCGATACCTATTTCAAATGATAAATTTAAAGATCTTCTTAGTCTTTGTGATACTGGAATCATACCCAGTAAATACCATGAGTTTTTTAAGGCGTTACAACATGGTAGTACTTAAACTAATGAGGCTGATGAATCTGAATAAGTATTTTTTTTATTAATTTATTTTAAATGATTGTTGCTAATATAATTTTGATCCGATAGGGTCTGGACTGAAATAAAAAGAAGTTCCTAAACGTTACTTAATATTTAAAAATAATACATTTTATACGATTTAAGAAAAGACAAACAACTATGACTGTTACTATTTTTTATATTATTTTGTTCATTTCTGATAAATGGGACTTACTCATGTTTAGAGAAAATATTTTTTTTTTGTTTCTTTACGTTTTCATTTGTTGCTTATTATAAATTTTAATGATTACCTTATTTTAAAATAATAAAATAGTCTACTAATTATTGTTTTGTTTCATTTTCTATGTGTTGAATGTACATCCGCCAAAGAAATTTAACAAAACTCCATAAAATAATAACGGAAACTACTATCCGTCAAAATTTCGACAGTGATGATCCGTGGAATAATGACAGATTGATACATACGTCGCATAGTCATACGTAGAATATCAACGCATCTGATTTTTAAGGAAATCTAAGCACAATAGATAATTATTTAGTACCTTATTATTTAAAAGTCTCGGCACACATCAATACTACCAATTTTCAAGTATATGGGATCAGCGGTTTTAAAAATATGGCAGGAAAACTGATTCAGAAAGTTTAGGACGCTCTGTTGTAAACATGCTAAATTGCAGAACCGTCATTGTTCTACGATCACGACGAGATACACAAAATAGGCACATATATGACCTTAACATGTATATACACAATTTGACATGTCGTCATAGTGACAATATTTTTTATTTTGACATTAATAAATTTATACAAAATTGTAAATTGACAAAAGATACTATGTATCTGCCAGTTAGATTTAAGAAGACAATAGCTACTTTGATAGCCTACAATATTAATATAAATATTAAGAATTGTAAATCTGGTATTAATATTAGTATTACTACTAATGCAGTTTTTGACACACCCAATAGTTTAAACTATTAGGTGAGACAACAGATAAGCAATTTGTTTTAACTTTAGCTCACCAAAATATACAGGGCTTATCTGGCAAACAACTAGAATTAGATTTATTTATAGAATATCATAACATTAATATTCTTTGTGTCACAGAGCATTGGCTACAGAATCATGAGATGATATTTAATAACAGCCATTACTCTGTAAAAAGTGCGTTCATAAGAAAGACAGCAATACATGGTGGTTCATTAATCTTTGTAAATAACAATATTAAATGTAAGGAACGTACAGATATTTTGGAACTATCTATTGAGCGCACTGCTGAACTATCCTGTGTTGAGCTTGAGCAACATATTATAATTTGTGTGTACCGCCCACCGTTGAGCAATCTTAATGTATTTGAAGGTGTTATGGAAGATGCTCTAAAACGTATAGGTTCTAGTAATAAGCATATAATAGTATGTGGTGACTTTAATATTAATTTATTGGAACAGTCATCCTCAAAAGATAGACTGATTAATCTATTTATGTACTTTGGCTTGAAAAATTTATTTTGTGAGCCTACTAGAATCACAGCTACCACAGCAACTTGTCTGGATAACATTTTCTGCAGCTGTCCATGTCTGAGTAAAGCTAATTTGAGTGATTTAACATCTGACCACTGTGGTCAAAAAGCAGTATTTTGTGTCTCAAAACAGACCAAACCATCTAATATTACAATTAAAAGCAGACTGTTTACTGCTAATCGCTTAGATAAGTTTAAAGAAAGTATCTTTTCTAAAGTTAACAAAATAGAGTCAGAGGGCCATCCAAATAGGCTTTATGGTGAGCTTTTTAACTTAATAAATATAGAATTTAATAAGATATTTAAAACTAAATCAGTGAATAGGACAATAAAAACTAAGTTTTGTGATTGGGCTACTGTAGGTTTACATAGAAGTAGAGCTCGACTGTATGAGTTATATGGTATGAGGCGATATAAGCATGACCCGTCCTTTGTTACTTATGTTAAAAATTATTCTAAAGTATTCAAAAAGGCCTGTATTGCAGCAAAATCATTGTTCATAAGTAAAAAAATTGAAAAGTCATATAATAAGGTAAAAACAACTTGGGATATTATTAATTCCGAATCTGGACGGACTCAGCTACGCGATCATAATTTTGAACTGAATGTTGATAATAAAATCATCCGTGACAACGTTCACATAGCTGAATCTTTTAATAACTTTTTTGCTAGTATACCTATAACCACTACAAGTTCTTTGAATTCATGCCCATCTCAAGCTGAATTACTTTTAAAAAATAATATAAATGAGTGCTCGGTAACCTTTTGCTTTAAGCATATAAATCCTGGCCACATAGTAAATGTCTTTAAGTCGATTAACCAAAAAAAAACCTCTGATTTATGGGGAATTTCAGTCAGTTTATTTAGTAATATTATTCATATTATAGCTCCAAATCTAGCACTAATATTTAATAAATGCGTTGATGAGGGCAGTTTCCCAGACCTCATGAAATATAGTAAAATAATACCTTTGTTTAAAAGTGGTAATAAAAGTGACCCAAGTAATTTTAGGCCTATTTCTATATTACCGGCACTGAGTAAAATATTTGAAAAAATTATACTAGAACAAATATTACAACATTTTAAAACAAATAAATTATTGCACAGTCAACAATTTGGATTTAGTAAAGGTCGATCAACTACTGATGCTGGTGTTGCTCTTATACAACACATTTTTGATGCCTGGGAAAATTCGCAAAACGCAATTGGTATTTTTTGTGATTTGTCTAAAGCTTTCGATTGCGTTGAACATGCCACTCTATTGTGCAAACTCCGCCATTATGGCATTAGAGATACCGCTCTGAATTTAATAGCATCCTACCTTAGTAATAGATCACAGTGCGTCGATGTTAATGGAGTCCAGTCTTCTGGCTCCCCAGTGCGTATGGGGGTTCCACAAGGCTCGATTCTAGGTCCTTTTTTGTTTTTGATTTATATTAACGACTTGCCTTTCTTCGTTAGAGGTATGTGTGATATTGTGCTATTTGCTGATGATACCTCCCTTATATTTAAGATAGACCGTAAAAAATCAAACTTTGACGACGTAAATAGCGCACTGTCGCAAATCTTAGATTGGTTTACTACCAATAATCTCTTACTGAATACAAAGAAAACCAAATGTATTCGTTTCACGTTGCCTAACGTCCAAAATCAACCGTTGGATTTATTTTTAAACAATGAACCTTTGAAACCAGTCGATTCCACAGTATTCTTGGGAATAACATTGGACCCCAAACTTCAATGGAACACTCAAATTTCTTGCTTGGCGGGGAAACTCAGCTCAGCCGCGTTTGCAATACGCAAAGTGAGACAATTGACCAATGTCAACACTGCTAGGCTTGTCTATTTTAGTTATTTTCATAGTGTTATGTCCTATGGAATTTTGCTTTGGGGCAGAGCCGCTGACATTGAAACAATTTTTATCCTACAAAAAAGAGCCATAAGAGCTATTTATAACTTAGGGGCACGAGTTTCTCTTAGGGAACGCTTTAAAGAAATAGGCATCTTGACAGTTGCATCACAATACATTTTAGCTAATATTATGTATGTAAAACAAAATATTGAATATTTTAGTAAAAATAGTGATCATCATAATATTAACACTAGAAATAAAGATAAATTAACAGTGCCAGGTCATCGATTGCACAGGGTACGCTGTTCGTTTGTGGGATTGGGTATACAAATTTATAATATAATACCACCAACTGTCTTAAATTTACCTTTGAACAAATTTAAGCAATTTATAAAAAACAAGTTATTAAAAAAAAGTTACTATACTGTTGACGCGTATTTTGATGACAAAAATCCATGGGAATAGTTGCTCGCTACGCAAGGATAAGATCTATTGTATTTAGGATAAGTGATTTGTGAGAGATGGATATGTGCGACTTTCCCGGATAGTCCTAAGAGTATATTTTTTACATACTACGTTAGTCATTTGATATACTCCTTTGTTGCATCTAATTTTTCTTGGTTAGCCACAATCTGAGTAGTCTTGCTCGCTTTAACGTCTGTGCTTGCGGCGGCGTCGTGTGCCGGGTCGGTCACTTCCCTGCAACATGGTTGAGGAGGCCGATGGCTGGCACATGCGTCATATTCGTGAACGGGTGCTGCTTGCGTGGACTGGTCTGCTCTGTTTGACGGTTGACTCTATTGTTTACTTAATAAACATGTAGCTGGTTATTTGACTTAGGTACTCTCCGTTAATTTTCGCATTTCATATCCATCTTTGAAATTGAATATTTATTGTTACTAGCAATTTGTAAAATACATATATAAAAAAAATATGAACATTAAAAGACCTACGCTGAGTTTCTTGGTGCTTCTTCTCAGGTCAGTGGGCTTTTCCGAAGCACTGGTAGAATCTTTTAGATGATAAAAACATTGTAAAAAATGACGTGTAAAAGTGCCCTTAGGGGCCTTATTACTTAATAAATGATTTGATTTGAATATATTACTCGGAACAACCGTAAAGTTCGAAAGTAAAGTTTTTAAGGCAGAAAACGGTAAAATAGATGTCACGTGATGGTATGTGATCGAAGATAGGTACCTTATCGAAATTTAAAACAATAAGAATTTCAGTAGAAGTTTTTTTTCTGCAGTTACTAGTAGTATCGCGAACCTTTACAATTATTCAAAAATAACAAAATAATAAGACGATCACTTTCATGTCTTCTTCTTTTAGGTTAATGGCTCCACCGTTACAGCGGTGATACTTTCATGTCTGTCTGTTCATTTATCAAAGGCCGAAGCTTTATGTCTTATAATGTATTAAATAAGTTGGAATTTGATACTTAATTAGTTAATTATATAACGAACTGGTGGTAGATCTCTCATATACAAGAGTTTGTCTGGGTGGGTACCACACCGCAATGTCTATTTCTACCGCCAAGCAGCAGTGTGCATGCACTGTTGTGTTTCAGTTTGAAGGACATTGTAGCCAGTGTAACTACTGGACATAATGAGACTTAACATCTAATGTCTCAGGATGACGAGCGCAGTGGAAAGCCACACAGTACTTACTTTGTAACTCAAGGTGCTGGATGGTGTTGCTACTGTTTATGGGCGGTCGTATCACTTACCATCAGCCGAACGGCAATCTCGTCTCGTAATACAAAGCAAAAAAAACGAATATTTTCGAGGTTCCCATTTTAATATTATATAGAAAGATATCTTACTGCAATTTGGACGAATTTCAATTTCGTTTTTTTTTTGTGTATATTTTTCTTTTTCTGTGCAATATACTTTTCGTCAAATATATGACGACCAAATACAAAAAGTCGCGCAATCAACTATGCTTCAAAATAATTGGTAATAAAACGCGTACTATACATTAGCTATCTACGTTAACTCATAACTGATGAATCACAAACACTTAAACGATCTGACACAGACCTAAAACATTTTCTATAAAACCTTGCCTTCTGGTCACCCGACACTCGCACCACGTGGCACGTCAGAAATTCTTGTTATTTTCCACATAACGCAGTCGGCCACGGATTTCTTTTCAAGTATGGATTTATTACTTAATACGTTGTATGTATGTTTGTTAGCTTAACTACGTAGTTTAGCTTCAAAGGCTTAAAAACACGCAAGGTTTTCCGAGGCTACATGTTGAGTATTAGGGCTAAACAGGCCGTAAACTGTTTTGTCTGCAAGAATGAGCCAGGATATACTGGATACATCTCAAAGATCAGTAAAACTACCGCCTCATTGCGTCTTTTATAGCCAAAAATATACTCTCATAACCTGATTGTTACCGCATTCACCACACCTCTAGGACTGCATAATGTCCCGGTTTGTGACCACTTCCCAGATGAGCCCCTTATTCCAGCTATCTATTACTAGTATTTGCTCGCGGCTCCGCCCGCTTGAGAAAATATTTCCGGGATTATAATATTTTCCCGGGATAAAAAGCACTCAAGAGTAATTTTTAAAATCGGTTTAGTAGTTCTTGAGATCAGCACGTTCAACCAGCCAAACAAAAAAACTCTTCAGCTTTATAATGTTACTAGCATTGCGCGCGGCTCCGCCCGCGTGGAAAAGTTTTTCCGGGATAAAAAGTAGCCTATAGCACTTAGGAGTAATGTAGCTTCCTATTAGTGAAAGAATTTTCAAAATCGGTCCACTAGTTCCTGAGATTAGCGCGTTCAAACAAACAAACAAACTCTTCAGCTTTATGTTTATATACATTAGTATAGATATAGTATAGATTAAAAATCTCAAAAAGACACACAACTTTAAACGCAGCTCTAAAAGCCGTAACAAATAGGAAACAATATCTTATATTATTGTTAAGCTCCGCCGGCATTTCTGAACTGTGAAAACAAAAACTGGTGGTTTTAAACGAAATTAAAAATAAAGTGAAGATTTATTGCTGTGCGGTGTTTTGTTTTCGTACTGGAGCTGGGAAATATAATGTAGGTCAACTGAGTGTGGCCGTAGAGAATGTAGCCCGTGTGTTAATGAAATATTATGTGAAAAGAACGGAGGATTCATTAAAGTACACTATGGAGATGATATTCAGCGCGATAGCCTAGTTGGGAGTGGAACGGACTGCCGAGACGAATGTCCGCAGGTTCAAAACCCAAGGGCACACACCTCTGACTTTTCTAAAAAGTTATGTGTGTACCTATTCTTTGTGAATTATCGCTCGCTTTAACGGTGAAGGAAAACATCGTGAGGAACCTGCATACCCGAGAAGTTCTCTGAATTTCGAAGGTATGTAAAGTCTGCCAACGCGCACTAGGCCAGCGTGGTGGACTAAGGCCTTAACCCTCTCAGTTGTACAGGAGGTCCGTGCTCAGCAGTGTGCAGTATATAATACAGAGCCGGTATGGTATGGAGATGTGAAATAGAATTTCAATAAGACAAATACCCTCATCTATATCCTTGAACTCATCAGCTGATATAATACAACTAAATATAATATGAGCGAAATCCTTATGAGAAATAAAGTTCTTTAACCACAAAGTCATCAGATGGTAACCGGCACGACTGTCTATAAACTATAGTAACATCGTCCGAAGCTTTTATGATAAACAATGCCCTGCTTTTTCATCCTAAATTATAACATGTTAAAATACAATTTCACCAATTTCTTATTTATAATAATAATAATAATAATAACATTTATTGCACACAGTACACACAGTTACACGGAAAAAAGAAACAATCAAAAACAGGAACAACAAAAGAAACAAACTTATATACTATAACTATTATAGGGTGCATTGTTCCGAATGGCATGGTGTCCGTGTGTGTGTGCAAATGGAACTATTCAGCATGGCGCCGCGGGGGAGCCGCGGCGCGCTGATCTTCCATAGGCCCGTTGTGTTGAGCGCGCACGGTCGTGTTTAATTAATGTAACATATCTAAATTAAACAATAATATTAAAAATAACAATACAAAATTATGAAATACATAATATAGGGACAAATAGTAAAAGTCGTGAGCATGCATGCGTAATAATACAGGAATGTGATCATAATAATTAGTGATAATTTAGAGAACAATGAAAAGTGGAACAAAAAAATATTTAATTGCGCTGCATCCTAAAGATAAATGACGCCGAAATAAGTAGACCGCCATGCCATGAGTCTACAACAAATGAGGTATTATGTTTAATGCTTACTTTTTTCATCTCATTGTGTATTTTTCTGTATTTTAAGTAAACTTTCTTTGAGCCTAGATCTAAAAAGTGTGATTGAATGTAGACTACGCAGAGGCGGTAATAAGACGTTCCAGCATCGGAACGCAGCAAACTTGAAACTGCCTCGGAACGCAACAACTCGAGCACGCGGCGCCACCAGCACCCAGCTGGATGCTCGGGTGTGATGCGCGTCGCGCGCGTCGCTCTGCCACTGCAGTTTGCCGACAAGATATGGAGGAGTGCGGTATTTCACCAGGTTAAACATAAGGCAAGCCATATGCAATTCCTGGCGGGCCTTCATTTTTAATATATTGGCGTCACTTAAATATGGGGTAACGTGAGTGCGTGGCGGAATATTAAAGCAAAATCTTGCGCAAGCATTTTGGACTCGCTGTATAAGTTTTTGAGAACGAGCTAGAAGACGTGGGCCATAAACTATATCCATATAATTAAATTTTGATAAAACTAGCGACTCGGTTAATTTGATGCGCATTGGGATTCTTAATGAATCTCTAATTTGATATAACACCTTGAGCCTATATAAACAATTACTTGCGACACTTACGATGTGAGACTCAAAACGCAGTTCCTCATCTATGATTAAACCTAAATTACGTGTCTCGTGGACTCTTTCCAGTGGTACTCCCTTAATCTTCAGGTGCACTCCATTGTTACCGATTTTATTTACCTGTTTTTTTGTGCCTAATATGATGTATTTAGATTTTTTACTGTTTAAAGTTAATGAATTAGTTTCCGCCCAGTTAGCTACCCTATCTAAATCGCCGTTCATTTGGTCTACTGCGGAGTGCATATTTTTCGGATGACCTGCCCTGTATAATTGGATATCGTCCGCGTATATATGAAATTTACAGTAGTGGATATGCGACGTGATGTCAGCACTGTAAATTACAAATAGCAAGGGGCCAAGGATCGACCCCTGTGGGACGCCCCGAGTAACTTTTTTAGGCTGCGAATTTAATTCCTCGCCTGATTCGAGTACTACTTCTACGTATTGCTTACGATGCATAAAATAGCTCTCAAACCATTTTATCGCGGAAATATCGAAGCCGTAATAACGGAGTTTAGACAGTAGTAAAGGTATATTAATACAGTCGAAAGCCCTAGAAAAGTCCAGGAGAGCAAGCAACGTACCGTTACCGTCGTTGATGTCTGTTAATATATCATCGATCACGTGAGCAAGGGCGGTCGTCGTACTATACCCTTTCCTAAAACCAGATTGCAGGCTTGGTAATATTTAAAGGGCGTTAGTTAATCGGGCATTAAAATTAATGCGAATGTTAAAGTATCGCGCGTCCCATGAACGAACGCCTAGTCTAGGAAGATATAATCACCTGTTAGGGCATGGTGCGACACTCAAAATCCTTAACAGTCTGTCAAGACAGTTAACAGACTCTTAAAGTAACTAACAGAGCATGGTGAAATTAGGCCTAAGTCTTCGTAATTAAACTGGCTACATTTTTGTTGAAACAGGAACACAACAGTACTGAACGGTTCTATATTTACCTTTTTACCAATTGAATACAAACTTATTACTAAACAAACAATAACTTCACTTATATTTTCCTAATCCTAAATTACTCAAAATATAGTTCCTGGAGTAGGGAATGGTACCCACAACCGCTCTTGTTTCAGTCAGTTTCTAGAGCCAGGAAAGATTTCCAGAACCTTATTGGTTTCACAGGAATTTCACTAGACTTTTTCCACATGGTAATTAACAAGATGAACATGAATACATGTATTACGAAGGTTGAAGCGCGGTTTTATTCATGCATGGCTTCTTTTAAAGATATTCAGTTTTTATTTCGAAGCCAACGCGAACTAAATGTTTTTCTGCGTTTCTTTTTTAGTGCAGATGTGGACTACGTTGTACTTACTATCGTCTCTCTCTCTTGACTGCCTCGGTGGCGTAGTTGTATTGCGTACGCGTTACGAGTACGAATTGCGCGCTGAGGTCCTTGGTTCGAATCCCGGGTCGAGCCAAAAATATTGTGACTGGGTTTTTCCATCTTAAAAATTACTCAGTCACAGCTCGGAGTCAGGAAATTGGCGGTGTGATACCCCCGTGCCTCGGAAAGCACGTAAAGCCGTTGGTCCTGCGCCTGATCTATCTCCGGTCATGTCGGATTGCCGTCTCCCCGGACTATGAGAGTAAAGGAATAGCGAGTGCACCTGGTATTGCGCACACACTTGTGCACTATAATATCTCCTGCGTACCTGGCTGATCTCCGTTGAGATTGGCCGCCGTGGCCGAAACTGGCTAGGAAGATTACACTATCGTCTCATGGATTCAGTAGGAGTGTATTTGGTTTGTGAACCTTGAAGTTCTGGATTGCATTCCCAAGAAAGGCAAAAAAAATGTGAGTTGTCTTTAAAGATAAAGGCGTGAATTGTGTGTATCTAACCAGCCAATATAGTCCGCAATCGATTACACAGTAGTTTAGTATTCTGTTACAAATTACGATAATAAAAAATCCTCGAAGAATATCAGCTGATGTAATTTGCGCTTCTATTTTGTTCATTATTTGGAACAATGCGAATAAAAGTAAATTCAATGTCAGTCAAAACCCTACAGACTACCCGAATATAACTTTTGTATAATGTTATATTTATTAAAACAGGATTTGCCGGCCATTGGCACAGAATACGACTTCAGCTTATTTCATACAATTACTGCCAGCCGCTCAGTTACATATATAATGAAGTATTTGTTGTGCAACTTTATTGCTTAATATTATGAACTTACTACCAGTTACATAAGAGAGACCTACCGAATAATATTAGGCCTGTATTATGTACTGTCCTATTCCTGGGCTAGGACTTCCTGCTACTGAGAAAGTAGCAGATTTCATATACCCACGAAGTTCTCAAGAACATAGTTTTACTCATTCTTACAAAGAATTCTGAGGTATCCTTACGATGCTTCCCTCTTAAAATCACATACCCACAATTTTACCTAGAATTATCCGTTTGGTTAGATTTTCCCCAGAGCATCAAAGTTCCCCGTCCGTTGCACGCGTACCTTTGTCAAACGCAAGTCGAGGAGTCAGTGGTGCTCAATCATGGAGCGCACAAAGACCTATCTTAACGTTATTCAAGATTGCTAGCTCTCTCAACATGCTGTTTCGAGATGTGTGCGAAAAAGATAGAACTTGATCTTCCTGTTGTTTGTGTTTGACGTTTCATGGAGTATAGTCGAATCTAGTGTGTTTAAATATTTATATAGCAAGGAGGGATATTTTTAGTTATTTTTCTGAACCTTATGTCTTCGCTGTTTAGATTAAATTTTATTGATCTTACTTGTTATGGATAAGCGAAATTGGTTAGAAATATTTTTTATCATATTAGACATTAATTATATAAGAGGCATTAGGTTTTCGACTTTTTAAATCTACCCTTATTACGATATATTTAATGTCTTCTTTTGCTTGTCTATTTCAAAAGCTGTTTAGACGTATCTAGCTTAATTGTGAAATGAGAACCCTTGGCGACTATACAGGAGTCGTTTATTCGCAAATATTCGTATCGAGGTGCTTAGGACCGAATGCTAGAGGATCATTAACTATTTGCCTATTGTATTTACTATATACTAACAGCTTACGAAAAACAAATAACAAATCGTATAAAAAACATTTTATTTTCCGATAATGTCTAAAGCCGGCCATTCATACTCATTCGGGCCACGATCGGCAACATGTCGGATAAAGCCCCGATTACCGCGGATAAAGACCGTGAGGTAGTATTTTGATGTGGTAATAGGAGTAGGAAATAGAGAAACATTACCCGACCCCGCGGTACAATCAGTGCGGATTCGAAACCGGCTCACGTACCGATGTTCGGTCGTTAGTAATTTCTTTTATATACAATTTTTACGCACGCCTTTCCGCCACGGAACCTATTTTTGTGATAATTTCGGGTATTTTGGGTTATGGTTAAATAGGGTTTGGATCCGGTTATCTCTATTGGTAAATATTAGTTTTCGGAATAAGCATTTCATTTTCACGATAAACATTTATCTATGACTAGCATTGCGTGCGGCTCCGCCCGCGTGGAAAAGTTTTTCCGGGATAAAAAGTAGCCTATAGCACTCAAGAGTAATGTAGCTTCCTATTAGTGAAAGAATTTTCAAAATCGGTCCAGTAGTTCCTGAGATTAGCGCGTTCAAACAAACAAACAAACTCTTCAGCTTTATATAATAGTATAGATTAAGTTTTCGGCACTCGGCGGCGTGGAAGGAAGGTCATGCGCTGAACCAATCAGGCCAAATCTGCCATGGACGGTCCCGTACATGAGTGCACCAGAATGACCTCTACCAGAGGAAAATGGAGGGAGATCGTAAGGCACTGCATCTGTCCCGGAAAACAATACATGACGAGCACAACCACTTTATCAAGAGTGTAACGACCAAGTAGAAGTTTCTGGTTTGTGTCTGCCACTTGAATATCATTTTCCTTTATTTTATACAACATGACCAGTCTTGTTAGTTTCTTTTTTGATGTTATAGAAAGCAACTTACAAGTTCCAATGGAAGAAAATACCTTAGAAAATAAACGTAACGCTTACGCCATTTTATTTTTCACCCATATCATTCATAGCATAAAGACCAAATTATTAAAATGTAAAAAAAGTTCCTTGATGAACAAATAATCATCTTTAGTATGAAAAAGCAATATAATAAAGCGTGTACTATGTACAGTGATCACGCGCGATGTAACTATGTCCCGCTCGTGCAGGAAATGAGCAGTGAACTAAATTGCTCAACGTTTCCAGCCAGTACTCCTTGTAATTTCACTATTCAGCCATGCCTTTGCCTTTGTAGAAATTGTTATTATTTAGAGATTATTTTTGTATAAAATAAGACTGTTCGAATTTTGAATGACGTAACGTAACTAAGATAAGTTTTTTTTTAAATAAGGAAAAAGTTGATCAAAGAATAATGATATTTAATATCTTTCTTGAAATTCAAATCTTAACCTAGAACCTATAATAAATTATTTATAATATATTTTTCAAAAATAACTGAGGAATCCCAAAAATATTAAGCCCTAACAAAACAAACTGCCGTAAACAAAGCATTTCGTAACATAAATTAAACAGAACAGAAATCCAAACGAAATCCGAGATATCTCTTGCTTTTTATAATATTGTAATCAGTAATACGATACGGTGAAACATTCAACGAACTTTTGAACACAGCTTCAACTCTCGCGAAATTGAGTTAGACACTGTTACGGCCTGAGGGTGAATTTTAAAATGAATGGAAAGGGATGGCGAAATTCGATATTATTATTGACGAGCCTATAACTTCGTTTGTGTGGACTTGGTTCTATCTGTTCCTGAAAAGTTTTAAAGCAAATATCTTAAAGTGTCGATAACTTGTCCAGATCAGATTTTAACGAGACAAATCCTATTTTCTGCTCCCAATTATAATCTTGCCATCTGTGAAAATTACATGCAAATCTGTACAGTAGTTTCGGAGATATGAGCTGATAAAAGAAATAGAAAAACAGACACATACACGGAAAATAATTTAAAAAATCGCTAATTTGTGTTCTATCCACACTTTTTTATTGCATTGAATGACGAGACGAGCATGCCGTTCGCCTGATGGTAAGCGATACGACCACCCATAAACAGTAGCAACACCATCCAGCACCTTGACTTACAAAGTACTGAGTGGCATTCCACTGCGCTCGTCATCCTGAGACATAAGATGTTAAGTCTCATTATGTCCAGTAGTTATACTGGCTATAATGTCCTTCAAACCGAAACACAACAGTGCATGCACACTGTTGCTTTGCGGTAGAAATAGACATTGCGGTGGTACCCACCCAGACGGCCTCTTACATAATGAGAGACATACCACCAGTAACTTGTTTATTAAAATTATCATATAATAATTTAACTAAATAATGTAGTCTATCTCTGGTATTTGGGTTTGGCGGCAGAGATCACCAGACAAAAAGCGACCCATTTGCTCGATTGCTAGCATATGATTTGCCATAGTCGATGAATTGCAAATTTTAATTATAATAAAATTGACGCGTCGGTAATGTACGGATTAAGCGATGTATTTCGAAATGTAATTAATGTTATAAGGGGCTTTGTGTTGGTCAGTCAGGTCAGTTATTGAGGTTAAACTAACAGCCTAGCTATATTTAGCAAAAAAAAGTAGTTGCTATGGAGCCAGCATTGGGTCTAGTCTATAACACTTTGTACAGTGTATTCCCAACCACGCAGTAGCCTTCTTAGACTTCTTCTTCAGTTGACACGGCCCCGGGGTATCTTGTTGCACTAAGATAGCTGCGCGGGACCGTCCCTACACTATGCGTAGCGGCCCCTCGCGTAGTCTAGCGTAGAGGGTCTCAGAAGCCCCTGAACTCCAAAAGACGTCCACGACTACGGGAGACCAACCACTTGGTCGTCCACCTCGGTGTCGCTTAATTAGAGTATGTGAGCGAACAGCCGGTTTCATATACCCTACCAGAATAACAAGGTATAATAATAAAATAATAATACCAGCGCTGTATTATATAGGTACTGTCCCACTGCTAAGCACGGGCCTCCTGTACTACTGAGAGGGATTAGGCCTTAGTCTATCACGCTGGCCTAGAGCGGGTTGGCAGACTTCACATACCTTTAAAATTCTTATGGAGAACTTCTCAGGCATGCAGATTTCCTTACGATGTTTTTCATTCATCGTTAAAGCGAGTATAATTCACAAAGAATACACACAGAACTTTTTGGAAAAGCCAGAGTTGCATGCCCTTGGGTTTTGAACCTGCAGACATTCGTCTCGGCAATCCGTTCCACTCCAAACTAGGCTATCGCCGCTTTGGATAAGAAAGTTATGACGGGATGAAAATACTACTACTTTAAAACTTCTAGAAAGGGGGCACCATGTGTTTATTACCGCAAACAAAAAATGTAACTACGACATGGGAAGTGCAACACAAATCGTTAAATAATAAATAATTTGTTTTTCTGTCTGTCTTTCTAAACACTTTTTTATTGACAAGAATATAACAATTTTTATAAATGTTTTCACGAGCATTTGGTCTTATACTTTCGCCAAAAGAAAAGATTATACCACGTCCTTCATATATTATCTAAGACTACTAATCTATTACCGTTCCTTCTAACTTTACCTACCCTTTTTAAAATAAAAGTACTATTTCCACATGTTCATATTTATTTACTACGTACTAACGACATTTTATAATACATTGAAATATTTTATTATCCTGACAGACCGTGTTGCTAAGGGAGTTTCTAGCGCCGCTTCTTCTTCACAGCAATAACACGTTCCGAAGCGGTGGTAGATTCATAATGATTTGAAAGAGCTTTGGAAAAAGACAATTTAAATAAAGATTATTTGACTTTGACTTTGAATTCTACTTCCTTTAGCCGAATTAACTGAAATTCATATATAATTACCCAGTTGAAAGAATAGAAACGTAAATTAATGGCGGTCCAACCTTCATTTACACAATGGACGGTAAAATTATAGGTTTCTTTGCCTATACCGAAAATTAATCATATATGTAAAATTTGCTTTAAGTATACTGAAAGGGAGTGTTCATTTTCACTCATTAAATAGCCGAGCGTTGTTTAGAATTATTCTGAAAGTAAATATACTTTAAAACGTTCAAAATATATGTTAGAATGTTTTTATCAATGGATTATATCGATTTGTTCAGAATTAGGGTAGAGCGAAACAATGAAAACATTTGAGTTAATTTTACCTGTCTAAATACGTTTACTAAAAGTGGAGTCGTAGGTATAATAATTGAGATCAAAGTTTAATATTCGCTAGATTTTATTTGCGACGCCGTGTGTGATTTCTTGTCTATAATAAAACTTCCACTGTGCATTTTCCATCCACAATCATGCCTACTATCCCCGAAGAAGTAGGAAGGGGCGCCTCTAGTGCACCCAGTTTCCGTCATGCGTATTCTGTCTCGGGATGTGATAGGGGGCGAGCCTATCGCCATAACGGGCACAAATTCAAGACCCCCCGCTGATACTAAGTAGAAAAACCTAATATCACTTTGCCCGACTCGGGGATCGAACCCGAAACCTCAGCACTGCGATTGTATCGTAATACAACTATGCCACTGAGGCAGTGCATTCACCAGTGCTCAAAAATAGCTTTTAATTATATTAAAACAGAGTTTACCTTGTTTTCATCAATTCATCGAAATTCATTTAACGAGTGATGAGCAAACATCCAAACCTGGCCGAATTTACGATATAAGTAAAATAACATTTCGTTTCAATAATCGATATATCGATACTTAAAGGGTCAACGCTATACACAATATTCAGGATAAAATTACGGAAAGGTTCAGTTGCCGATATCTTTCGATACTTCATAAAGTTTCAAATCGAATCAACATTGATTTTAATGGAAGCCGGAGTAATTCTTGATCCTCACACGTTATGTCGTATTATCAGCAGAAATTAATACTAACGAGATATCTTCGGAAAATCGGATACACTCACTATGTGGCACTCCACTGCGTTTGTCACCCTGAGACACAAGATGTTAAGTCTCATTATGTCCAGTAGTTACACTTGCTACAATGTCCTTCAAAACAGAACACTACAGTGCATGCACACTGCTGCTTGGCGGTAGAAATAGATATGGCGGTGGCACCTACCCAGAGGACTCCTCGATATCGCAAACTAACTAGTGAGAATACTCCTTACATCCTCAAAGAAAAATCTATATAACATATTATACACATTGTCGATAACGAAATATTTACTGCACAATTTTTATAAAAAATCATGGCACCAAATCACACACAAACGGAGCTAACACCATAAATAAAAAATACTTATTGTCACTTTATTGAACTTAACCGGAAGTTCTCTATCTAACGCGCCGTTAGAATGTAGGCGTGTAGATACGGGCTTCCTACGTTACACATTAAACTTTCAAATGTATCTGATAATGGAGGTTGGTTTAAATTCAAAGTTTAAAGGTCAATTTTAGATAGGCAGAGAATTTTGTGAACTTTATGAGCTTGGCTTTGATCGATGTTGAAAGATAACCGTTTAACACTGAAATATGGGCACGATTTCGTCAAAATTAGTTTCCGCCATAAGTATAGCAACCAACAATACTTGATATATACGTTAATTTCTAAATTATGGAGTACTAGCTTTTGCTCGTGGCTCCGCCTGCTTGAAGATTTTTTTTTCGGGATAAAGTGACGCTATATATTCTCGTAATAATAAGTATACTATGTCCTTCTCAAGGTCTCAAATTATCACCATTACAATTTTCATAGAAATCGGTTCTGTGGTTCAGCTGTGAAAGGGTAACAGACAAACAGAGTTACTTCCGCATTTATAATATACTTAAGGACGGATAGAGTCGCATAGACTCCTCTGACTAATTAGTCAGAGGACTCAAACTCTTTAACTTATCTCACAGGGATCAATGCTATTTTATTGAAATAACTGTTTTACCAATAAATATTAAAAGCTAAAATTAAGTTGGCATATTGTTTGTAACTTAGGTAAATAGTGACCTGTGAAGTTTTCAGACGATTTAATTTTGTACCTTTAAGTTCAATGGAAATGTTCAATTTCTTGATAATTATTAGAATTTAATTTTGTGCCCGAGATGCCTAAAATTACACTGAAAATGAATTTAATGCTTAACTTTTAAGTTGGAATATATTTTGGAATTACTTATTGGCAATCTGCCTTGTTGTTTGACGTCGACACCCGGTTCTATCCTTTTGAAGTCGAATTTTATACTAATATACTCAGCATCGATCATTTTGATGGTGAAGGAAAGCCTTGGATACTCTAGCCGAAAGTTCTAGATAAGAATTACTTTGGTATGTAAAATATAAGAACTCGCAGACCAGCGCGGTGAACAAATAGTCTACTAATATTTATTTTCACATCCTTTAAGTGGACGATATCCTAGTTGGGAATGGAGCGGTCTGCCGAGGCAATGTCCAGAGGTTCAAACCTCAAGGCACACACCTCTGACTTTTCGAAGTTACGTGTGTATTGTTTATCAATTATATATCGTTCACTTTAACGGTGAAGGAAAACATCGTGAGAAAACCTATATACCTGAGAATTTTCCATAAGAATTTCGAGGGTGTGTGAAGTCTGCCAACCTGCACTAGGCCACCGTGGTAGACTAAGGCCTAACCCCTCTCAGTAGTAGAGGAGGCCCGTGCTCAGCAATCGGCAGTATATAATACAGGGCTGATTGCATTGCATTGCAAGTGCTGTTTTAAATGCACTTTTGTGTATATAATCCATTATTCCTGATATATATAACCTAAAATCCTCTACTATTATGAAAAAATCTACCCCTCAAAGAATTTATTTCATTATTACTTTACCACAAAAATCGGATCCCCAAACAAGGGGACCTTTAGAGGGATCGTTAAGAACCCAATGTTCCTAAATAAATAAAAAGTTATTAAGAGATTCCGTTTCAATAATTGTTCTTGTATCCGGAAAGTTAAATATTACTTTTAGGGAGAATGAATTTTGGTTTATATATTTTCTTTTAAGTACATGAATATATCAGAAATGGTCGGCAGTGGAGAGTAAAGGGTGGGAGAAATATTGGAAAAGATTTGTACTCATTCTAACATATTGAAAAATACTTACATTAACCTTGATTGTGCTTTATTGCAAAGCTATCAAACATTCAGTGGGTCTTGGTCTTCTATTCACCACAATGCCCTAATGCGAGTTGAAAGACTTTAGTCTTTCCACGAAGAAAGAAGATATCTTCGAATTCTTACCATGAGGTGATATGGATGTCTACTTTTCTGCTGCTACAAAAATATATGTTAATCAACTTCACATACTATTTTAAACAATTTTGATGAAAGAAAGTTGCTTGCCTAATACACCACACCATACCTCAAGATTACTATTTACTACCCATGAACAGTAGCACCACCACCAAATTTAATTACAAAGCATTTCATGATTCTGTATAACGTTGCCCAAAACCAAATTTTCCTCTTCTCATGAAGCCTTAGTGATTACGTTAGTTGAAATGACCCAACTTTCACAATTCCCAGTTATATTAATTAGTGTCCTATGTCCTAATTCGCAAACACTAAAATGCTAATATAATTACAAGAGGTAATTTAGACAAATCCAGTCACATCCTAAAACTATTAACGAGCTAGTTTCTAGATTCCGATCGGTTATAAATTACGGACTAATTGCCGACTAACTACGGGATGTCGGGTCTGTGACACAGTTTTTTTTTATACAAAATTATAAAAGTTAGAAAATTAAATTGTGTATTTTACTTGGAATTGCCATAGGCTCCGTTTTTTGAAATAATTGTAAAGAAAAACTTTAGGAGTTGACACGTAATATACATTTTTACATTTAGTACTTTAGAATTATTATTTATGCAGCCAGCTAACTAGATATAAAGAACGAGAATTCACAAGGGTTCACATTTTACCGTTCATCCATTCACAGTTTTCTTAAACGATAATACATGTAATATGAAATTATCTGGGCTATAAAGCATAACATTGTTACTATATAGCTAAAAGCTAAGCGGTCTATTGTATACAAAAATCCACCTGAGAAGATGCAACTTTTGTCTGTTTTTGTCGCCAAGCAATGTATACGCACTATTATGTACTAATTTCAAGGGCCGTAATCCGAGGTTAATAGTCTAGGGCAGCATGCAAACAATCTTACTACCCACCCAAATCTCTTCATCTAAAACACGCAAACCAGAGTTTGAACTAAGCGAGACAGGAACAGCAATATTCCCTCCTTGTTCCGGCCAACGCGTCGTTATTGCGTTACGTCACTTCCTGTCCCGCACCGAGACACAATTCAATGCAAATAGTGACTCGTGGTGACAAGTCTACAGCCATTTTATTTGTGAGATGTGGGATGTACGTTACTAGATATAACATGATTCATATTAGTCTATTAATAATACTATGGCGATAAGAACTAGATTCGGTTCGATTTTATTTTTTTCGTTCCAGTAAATATGTATTGACAGAATTTATTGGTATTCGGTACTCGGTATGAAGATTTATTTATTTATTATAATGGGACAACAAACAGTTACACATTATGAATTAAGTCTATAAAATACATGCAATTGCCACACGTAATAAATGTGTAACCCACAACGTTATCCTCAAATTAGCTTTACGACAAATTATCGATTGACAGCTTTTTTTTTTTTTTTAAAAGAACGATTGCGAATGGAACTTAGTAAAACGTAAGATAAGCTATTATCGGATATTTTAGATTCTTCTTAAAGTTTGGGACGGAAATAAGGCCTGCGAATAGTGGGTGCGCTGGTATCTGTGTAACATTAGTGGGTCCTGTCCGTTCTTTTTTGATATAATCAGCTGTACGAGCTGGTCGCAGAGTAAAAATTTACTGAATGTAAATAATGTTCAACTTCATAGATACGAATAAATTATGAGTCCAGTCTAGAAAATCGGGTTAAACAAATCCACACAAACTTCCCGACATGATATTCCAATTCATAACCTCTATCCACAGTTCACTCACAACCAATAAACTAAGGAGACTAATTTCATTTCTAATTTAATTTCATGAGGATCTTTGCAGATAATGCTCAACTGAGAGACAATGTCTCCCAACTCCTTGCGTATAGAACTAATTTTCGCTCACACTAGACGCAGATGCCGTTAAGCTTCGCTCAGAGACGTTCGCACTTAGTTCAAAGACGTTTCCGGGGCACCTGCGCCGAAACTATATCGTTTGGTAGGGTTGGCAGCCAAAACTTATTAATAATACATACGGGTAAATAGTAGATAAAGTTATAATATACATACACTCACGCCTTTTATCCCCGAAGGGGTAGGCAGCTAGTACACCCACTTTTCGCCATGCGTATTCCGTACTATGATGTGATAGGGGGCGAGTTTATCGCCATATCGGACACTTATGATATTATCTCTCTTTTATATCAGGTTTATTTATAATACATTCAATAAAATTAATAAGTACTTGTTTGTTGTGATGCTGAAGTGGCTATACCCGACCTATTAGTCGTTGTTTTTAGAACAGAAGACAACCAAGCATGTCTGTCACCTAATGTTCTCATCTTTGCCCTAATAAACATCTACAAGTTCAAATATATAATTCTTCACCATCGTTTCTCGAGATTAATCTTCGTAGAAAAAAATGACTAGTCACCAAAAATATCTGTCCAATGGTTTTCCATACTCGTGACAACCCTAGCGAGTACTGTTTGCAGGCTTTTGTGAATTCACGTGTAAGTCAGTATCGCTCAATTGTATTGCGTGGAGCTTAGAACCGTTTAAAATGACAACCGAATTAGCATAGTAACTGTACATCTACTGAATGTGACAATTAATTAAGTAGCTAAGACCTAATGTGAGGGATATTGCGTTTCGAGAGTATGGGAGAAACCATTTCGTCAATATATGCAGCTAATAATTTTGTTTGATTTTTGGGTTTTGAACCTATGGACTTTGGTCCTAGCAGATCGTTCCTTTCTCAACTAGGTTATCGTGCATTTCAAAAAGTTGTACATTATAAAGTACCAATTCAGCCATTATGTTCTAGAATAGTGTTATTATAAATATGATTTAATTATAATATTAAAGATGTGGAAGTTCGTAAAGATGTTTAGATTTTGTAAAAAGTAAACGCAACAGTGAATGCACAGCTGCTTGGCGGTAGAAATAGATATTGCGGTGGTACCTCCCCAGGCGGCCCCTCGCATACGAGAGACCAGTAAATTGAATTGGGACATAGACAGATCTGACCTTGGATTAACATATTAATATTATTATATTATATAACTGCTTTTTATCAACGAAAAGTACTTTCACATTTGGTACCTAAATTAAATTTGTATCTATAAAGACCTTGAACGCGCTCGAAGCAAATATTGAGGAGAATATACTGGATATTATAAAATCTAATAAAAAACGTGTGTGTGTACTTATGTACACGCGTTAGAAGTTATACTTCTTTGGCGTAACAAGATAAAAATCTTTTTAAATAACGCGCCAAAAGTATAACTTCAATATATTTCGCCTTATTCTACGGTCAAAATTCAAAACTAAAATATTGGCTATAGCTAACTTCAGGGTGTCGGTTTTTCTACGTTCAAAATTCAAAACTAAAATGTTGACTATAGCTAACTTCAGGGTGACGGTTTTTCGTGACGGTGTGCGCGCGCATCGCAAAAATTTACTCTCATCATTTTTCCCTAACGCGCCAAAAGAAATATAACTACAAAAATGGTGTCAATCCTTTAGACTGAGTTGTAAATATAAAAAAATATAATCTATCACTTATTGGGGACCACCGCAGACATATTTCAACGGTACTCGGTGGGCCATTAATCAATGCGCCCACGGAAAGAGCAGATACAGTATATAACCTAAATAGTTGTGGAATTATTGTGCCACAACAAAGACAAATATATCCACATATACTATTAATGTTTCGTACGTACCTATATAAACATACATCCTTACGCTTTTTATGGCCAAAGCGGTAGGTACCCGCAACTACACCACCCAATTTAATTTCTGTTTAAGGCAACCCCATCATTTATCAGGGAATTAAGACAAGTGTGTAAAGTGGTATATAAAACTCTTTATACCTTTGTATGGTAACACTATAAAAAAACATTATTGCAGTGCGCATAATCGTATCTTTTTTCCTGACCTTACTTAGTTCTTTTTCTTGCTATTCCTATCCTATTTTAAGTTTTCTTTGTTACTGCTAACCCTTAATCACTTAAAGACGTTATCTAATTAGTGTTATTAAAACATTGAGTTTTAAACAATGATTGATTACTTCGATACTGGTCTGATTGCGGCCGATTCATTGATTGATTTGCGTGTCTGCGGATTGATTTGGGCGATTATTTATGTTTAATGTCATGGTTATAACTTTGACAGGATTAGAAGTTAAATAAAGGTTGTTATGTTATACTGCGTTTGTCCGCAGCTCCATCTGTGTGAAAAAGTTATTATGGAATAAAAGTCCCGATATATATTTTCCCAGGATAAAAATTAACGTATGTGTTATTCCAGACTATAATCTATCTCTTTTTATGAATATATACCGGATGTCATGTAATATTACTGATATATATTAATTATTTTTACTATAAACTTTAAACTGGTGCATGCTGTGCCAACCTTTAAATAATTTGTTACACTTACGCACATAATTGTATTAATTTTTACATGTAGATCATAAGTATTGGTGTAAGCAATTGTTGGTGGCCAAATAAAAAATAAAAAAAACAAATTGCATCCAGATCGTTTCCGTGGTTCTGGCGTGATTGCGTAATACGCATCGATCCAAACTTTTGCATTCACAATAGAAGTAAGATAATAATTTGTCGAACTATTTTAAAATTAAAAGTCTTCTTATTCCTTATATCGCTTCAAGGTAGAGTCGGTGCTGTATGCTTTTTAATGCATATTTCGAAATCATATTAACTTAGATTAGTTGTGTTACGTTTTAAGTTGGGTATTATTTTATGCATGTATGGATGTTTGTTACTCTTTCACGCAAAAAATACTGAACGGATTTCGATGAAATTTGGCACATGGCCTGGATTAACACACAGGCTACCTACTTTTAATCCTGGGAAAATATAACGCGGGACTTTTATCCCAGGAAAACTATCTCACGCGGGCGGAGCCGCGGGTAAAAGCTAGTAGTAAATAATATATGGCTAACAAATTGAATTAGCACATGCGTAACTGAGTTCTACGTGGAAAACTAGCTTATGCTCGTGGCTTCACTCGCGTGAAATAGTATTTCGGGAATTGTGTAGCCTATGTTGTTCCCAGGGTCTCAAAATATCTCAATGCCAAAGGAGATGTCCGCTTTTTGTATGGGTGCTGAGCCTCAAAATTTAGGCATATTAAAGGGACAAAAATATGGATCTTTGATCCATTAAACAAATATTTTTAGACCCCACCATTTATAACTAACTTTTTTTAAAACATTCACATTCAGTCTAGTTTTTAAGCAAAATAAAATTACATTAATCTCAAAATAGGAGGACTTTAAAATTATACGATTAATCGCAAAGGCCTAGTGTTTGGGAGTACTATCCAAATATATATTAAGTATATTGGTTAGAATTTTTAGCCCGTTTTTGGACATGTCCTGTTCGGTAGTTTATCGCGTTCAAATACAGATGCGGCTGAACATTTTGTTTTATAATATAAGGATATACCTATAAGGATCACCGTCTCGAAACAACAAAACCCTGTTACTTAACCATCCTTACCCTGGATAGTGAAATAATTGATATCTTTTTTTTTATTGCATTGAATGACGAGACGAGCATGCCGTTCGCCTGATGGTAAGCGATACGACCACCCATAAACAGTAGCAACATCATCCAGCACCTTGACTGCCAAAGTACTGAGTGGCATTCCACTGCGCTCGTCATCCTGAGACATAAGATGTTAAGTCTCATTATGTCCAGTAGTTATACTGGCTACAATGTCCTTCAAACCGAAACACAACAGTGCATGCACACTGTTGCTTGGCGGTAGAAATAGACATTGCGGTGGTACCCACCCAGACGGCCTCTTACATAATGAGAGACCTACCACCAGTAGGTCCCATGAAATCTCCATACCGGGAACACGCTACTAAATTACAGCTCTTAGGCACAACGCTTCGATTGTAAGAGATCATTGTAGTGATTATGTTAATTAAACATTACTAAATGTTTCGTGAAGATTACTGATATACTCATGTTGTAATTATACCTACACGTAAGCTGTTTTGGAGGTAGGCAGAGGCTTAAGCGATGCACCCTTGGTTACATTAGAGTGTTTGAAATAATTTCCACATCGTATATAAATCCTATAGCAGATATTTGCATTGTATATATTATTGTGCATGCACTGTTGTTTTCTGGTTTGTAGGGAATTGTAGCCAGCGTAACTACCGAGTATTATGAGACTTAACATTCTATATGTCTTTTTTTTAATTGCATTGAATGACGAGACGAGCATGCCGTTCGCCTGATTGTAAGCGATACGACCGCCCATAAACAGTAGCAATACCATCCAGCACCTTGAGTTACAAAGTACTGTTTGGCATTCCACTGCGCTTGTCATCCTGAGACATAAGATGTTAAATCTCATTAACAAACCGAAACACAAGAGTGCATGCCCACTGCTGCTAGGCGGTAGAAATGTCTGGGTGACGAGCGCAGCGGAGTGCCACGCAGTACTTTGTAATTCATATTTCTGTTTGGTGTTACTGTTTATGGGCGGTCGTATCGCTTGCCATCATGCGAGAGGCGTGCAAGTCTCGTGATTCAACTGCATTAAAAAAAATCCGAATTGTTCGTATTTAAAACTGTAAGTTAGTTGTTGAAATCGTATTTAGAATGTCGGGTTTCATAGTCCAATAGGACACTAGAATAATGTGGCAATCTAAGCGGACCATTTATAATTGGATGGCGTTTAGCCAATGATATTATTCTCAAGCCTATAAACCTGTGGTGTAAACTATGTATAATTATGTATGTAAGGCGCCGTTGTCATCCGTGGTCAGGTAAAGCGAACAGACTCATTAAGCTGGACTAGCGCGCAGCGTCTTCGCTTCGTTGTAGTTTCGCTAACAATTCACCAGTGTGATAAGACCCTTAACTTTGCTAGGCCACAAATGAAACATGGCGCCTAAAACTTATTTTTATCCGTTGCTAGGTTACTGCGTGAAAAACAAAACCAACGAACACACCTTCACGTTCAAAATCTTACTTAATAATAAATGTGTTTGTTATTGGTAAACACAGTAACCGCTGAACGGATTTGGATGAAATTTGGCATAGACCATGTTCTGGATAAACATATAGGCTAACTAACTAACTAACTATTTATCTCTAAAATTTTATGCCGTGGAATATATTTAAGTAATTAATCTGATTTTAAAGTAGATAGATATTATTGGGTTTTTCTATTCAGTATCAGCCCGGAGTCTAGAATTTGTGCCCGATATGGCGATAGGCTCGCCCCCTATCACATCATGGGACGGCATAAGAATGGCGAAAAGTGGGTCCATTAGTTGCGCCTCTGCCTACCCCTTCGGGGATAAAAGGCGTGAGTTTTTTTTAAAGTAGATAGTGCTAGCGTCTTTTTTGTAGCGGAAAAGGCTTTTCACGCGGATTGAAACCGCGTGCAACACATAGTTAAAAATAAGTATGAAATTAACTTTTATAATGTGAGTCATAATTTAATTACATTACCTTAGTAAATCAGATGTTGTGCATAAAATGTGTCCGAACTAGAGTGCTAACAGGAAATAATAAATTACACAGAGACTATAAACATTTCCAATCAACACTTCCATAAATTAAAATGATATTAATGAGTCTAAATTATAATGCAGATTATAATTATATGCATGGCGCCGTTATACTAGTTTTAACAGACAGTCATTTCGCACTTATACTTAAAAAAAATATGTAATGCTACTATAATATTTTGTCGAGAATAAATGTCTAACTTCTTACCAATTTTTAATAAAAAATAGCTTATACAGCCTATAAACTTCATCTATGTATGTCTCAAATATAATCAAAATCCATTAAGCGGATTATGGGCTTACGTGTTCTCATCCACATTCATCATAAGTATAAGGGAATTAACGCAATTGGACAAAAAAATTTAAAATGGTGAGTCCACTATTCCATGCCGTACCCATAGTATACCATCTTGGGGGATAAAATACGTAAGTTACTATAGCACTAAACTAACAACTAATTGAAATTTTAATACAAATCCTCCCACGAAGTGATAACAGTAAATCACGAATTACATACATAATCAGCGGGGTAGAGCATTATAATTGCTAGAGCTCACTTTGCGGTGCATGCTCGGATGGACAATTACACGCTCGTTACACATTTCAATGGGGCTTGCGATGGGACAGGTGTGTCGATGGTGCAGGCTATTTTACACTTTATTTGTTTCATAAATTTCTCGTAAGAATCGGTAAAAGGGGGAATACAAATATTTCTTTTAGTAATGTAGCAGCGTAGCACATACAACGTTTTATATTATAAGATTGTTCCAACAAAACTGGTTTTTAACGTGTCAACCCGCTAGACTAAATAGAATATTAATTAGAATTAATAAATTATTAAATAGAGCGCGTGCTAGGCTATACGGCGCTGTGACGCGACGCGGCGCGGCGTTAGTAATTATTAGAACAAACTACTTACAATACAATATAACTCCACGTATCAACGCGACGTTAGCTAGTACGCAATACGTGGCGTTAAGATAAAATGCGTAGTTTTTCCTACCTTCAGTGATGTAGCTAAAAAAATATTAAATATTTCGGTTAACAGTCCACTATCTGTCACGAAATTGAGGGCCGCAACAAAATTGGAAAGACATGAAATAAAAAATCTTTCACAAAAATGAATGCTTTTTAATTTATTTCACGTCAAACAATGTTGTTTCGCGTGAATAAACATTGATTTTTATTAAAAAGTTAATTTAACCACTCCTTTTTTGGTAAATTATTTTTTATTGTTCGCAATTGAAATGCTTCAGTTTCCTGGGTTGTTATTTATGTTGTGTAATTTATTATATTTAACGTCTTTGGGACCTTCAAGCCATTTTATCGTACCCTGCGGTCGCTTCTGACTAATAAACGAGACAATGATGGCTTTTAAACAAATGCTTTTAAGTAAAATAACGTATAATTACTTAAAGTTATTTTACATGGATTAACCAGGATATTTTGTTATTTAGTACGTTACAATCCATTTCCAATATTACCCATATATTATCCTTCATTTCACCAATGACCAAAGCTAACTCTTTGCATTAGAAAAAGGCCTGTGCCCAAAATTAGTTCATAATATTATGGAACTGATCTATTGTTACTAATATTAATGGGAGTGTATTTTTTTTGGTTTGTCTCTCTTTAATGCAAAAACAGAATAATCGTTTGCTATTCTTTTTTTGCTTAGAATTATTTATTAATAAGCATTCGCTCGCGGCTCTGCCCGCAGTGAAAAAGGTTTTCCGGGATAAAGGTCCCGATATATATTTCCCGGGATTGTAGCCTATGTACTATTCCAGCACAAATGTGTCCTCTGTGCTAAATTTCATCCAGATCCGTTCAGACCTTCTGGCTTGATTGAGTAACAAGCATCCATCCAAATTATCTCATATACTTACGCACTCCCGCCTTTTAATCTCGAAGGGGTAGGTAGGCGTACCTGGTGAATCCAATTTTCGCCGTGCGTCTTCCGTCCCATGATGTGATAGGGAGGCGGGCCTATCGCTGAGTAGAAAACCCAATATTGCTTTGCCTGACCCGGGGATCGAAGCCGAGACTTCAGCACTGCAGTCGTACCGTAATACAATTACGCCACCGTCGCAGTCAAACTTTCTCATTTATATAAAAGCGAAAGGTCACTCACTCACTCACTCACTCATCACGAGATCTCAGAAACTACAAGTGCTAGGAGTCTCAAATATGCACGAGGGTTCCTTTCAGGACGTCGGTGCACACTAAGATGGGATTTTGCGAAATTCAACCCCTAAGGGGGTAAAAAGTAGTGGCAAAGGTTGTACGAGATAAACTTAAAAACTACCGAACGGATTTCGATGAAATTTGGTATGGAGATATTTCGAGACCCTAGAAAGATTTTAAACTACTTTTATCCCGAGAACATGTATAGCGGGACATGTATTTTATCCTGAAAAAACTCTTTCGTGCGGGCGAAGGCACGGGCAAAAGTGATAAATTTTATTCGAGAAACTGCTATACTGAGATAATCGTCACCATTATACGAGCAAATTTAATTTAAGTGTGCTCTACAAATATTTTGTAATCTTGCTTGTTACAAATAAATATGTTTTCTTTCTTCTTCTTTCTCTCATATTTCTCTACAATCAAAAGTAAACATTGAATACGTTTACAATATGTATAGTTGAGTTTTCTGTATGGTAGCTGTTACTTGATTGCTTCCAGAGTAGATTGTAATCGTTCCGAACCCACCACGTGCCAAAGTTATCAGAGATTTACCCGTTTATATCAGATTGTTACTATGAATATGCTTGGGGTTTCAGTGTCGTTTTTAGATGGTTTGTAAATAGGAGAGTTTATTGAATAGTAAGTACGGAATTTAAGCGAATTTCTGTATATATTTTTTTGGACTGTTCGTAAAAAAAATAAGCAAAGTTTTCTGTGATATATTTGAAAAGATTCTTACGTCGACCACACATCAGACACAAATAGTTTCAGATAAAACAAACGTCAAAGTAATAAACTATATCACTTGATGGTAAAATAAAAAAATCTTAAGGTAAATCATATTGCCCAGCGACTATTTCTCTTCAGTCTTCAAAATATCGATAACTCAACACATCCCTCATATCGCAGACAACGTTCCCTTATTAATAACAAGATTACTTTACATATGCGATACGGATATAGGCTTTAATTCGTAATGAGACAGGGAGTCCTAGCATTTATACCTAAACGGCATAATCACTGCATTAGACGGTCATTTACTTAATTGGTGTACCGCGACTTTCGATTGGCGTGTAATTATCAATTAGATGCTTAGTTTTAAACAGGACTTGTGCGCATTCTAGCTCTTTGTACGGAAAATTGAGCCACTGCATCTGATGTTTAGCGAAGAGGGGTCCAGATAGTGACGATTATCCTTCACCAGTCAATACAATTACGCCGGCCTGTTCGAACTGGATATACACAGGGTGATCCCAGAACGCTGCACTTACGTGGGCCATTATGGCGTGCTTTAACTCCTTATCTAGGTTGGCTATCCGGGCGGATATAATATATCCTACCAGCAAATCATTTAGCTATTTTAAACAAAGGCGCCTTATTACCTTTTATAATATTATAGTAGTAAGGTCAAGCCCAATTCCGTCTACGTATCCGTCTTTAAGGGCGTTCTAATCAAAGGACTGCTTTGAATACCGTGTAGGTAAAAAGGGGATTTTTTAAATTTTATTTCCACGACTATCAAAACTGTCTTTGAGAAGATGGGGACGTGGAAAGAATATACATAGCCATCTGCAATTTTTTTATCGGTGGCACGGCAATGTCACCTAAGTGCATCTGATGACAAATGAAGAGATGCCCAAAAAGATACCGACCGGACGGTCAGAATAGTTATGCCGGCCTGCTTAATTGCTTCTTCACGCTTGAAGAACCCCAAGTTATAGGAAGGAGGGAACCCGTATGCTGGCAAACTGTGCCACATCCTTTATCGGCAGATATGAATTACTGAATTAATTATTGTTGTGTACATTAAAGTGGCTTGCTTTTGTTCGTGGTCTCTTTATATCACATTATAATAGATAACAGTGAGCGAGAACAATAAGAACTATTGCCTACGTAAAAAAAATGTGATAAGCCGAAGCATTAGGTATGAACAATTTAAATTACGGTGATAATTTTTATTTGTTGATCTTGTTTTTTAATGCTTTAGTGAGAAGAATTAAACGCTGTGGTTGAGAACGAAGAGGCAGTGGGGTCAATTCCCGTTCCAAAGGTGTTCGAAAATATTTCGATCGAGTCTGGATGTGGTGAGATATCCACGACATTAGAGTTATATTTTAGTCTGACTATTGACTATATTCAACTGTACTAGAAGTGGACAATAGCCTAGTTGGGAATGGAATGGTCTGCCGAGACAATGTCCGGAGGTTCAAAAGCCAAGGCACACACCTCTGACTTTTCGAAGTTACGTGTGTATTATTTATCAAAATTCGTTCAGTTTTAACGATAAAGGACAACATCCTGAGGAAATCAGGTATGTAACCTGAGAATTCTCCATACGAATTTCGAGGGTATGTGAAGTCTGCCAAACTGCTCTAGGCCAGCGCGCAGTTTTTTTATTGCATCGAATGACGAGACGAGTATGCGGGTCACCTGATGGTAAGCGATACGACCACCCATAAACTGTAGCACCACCATCCAGCACCTTGACTTACAAAGTAGGTACTGTGTGCCGTTCCACTGCGCTCGTCATCCTGAGACATAAGATGTTAAGTCTAATTATGTCCAGTAGTTACACTGGCTACAATGTCCTTCAAACCGAAACACAACAGTGGATGCACACTGCTGCTTAGCGGTAGAAATAGACATTGCGGTGATACCCACCCAGACGGACTCTTACATATGAGAGACCTGCCACCAAGTAGGTGGTAGTGGTGGACTAAGGCCCCCAGTAGTAGAGGAGGCCCTTGCTCAGCAGTGGGCATTATATAATACAGGGCTGATTGCATTGCATTGCATTGACTGTATTTAATTATTGTATACTTCGTTAAAAGCGTTGTTGTAAATGCTGATAAAGGTCGCAGGAACACTCTGGAAGCAAGCCGCTTTTTGGCAGGTCCGTCTGGAAATCTTTAGAGGAGGCCTATGTTCAGCAGTGGACGTCATGTGGCTGATGGTGATGATGAAATGTTGTTAATAGCTGTAAAACAGTTTATAACTACAACAGCTAATTTTAGTTTTTTGTTAGTGTACTTTTAATATTTGGTTCAAATATTTAATTTTAATTTTTATTATTTTACTATGTGCCGATGGGCCTGTTCTCTATTAAGGGACGGATAAACACGATGAATGCAACATCGCAGTCGTAAAATACAGGCCAACAAACAAAAATGTCATAGCGTAGATTAGTCAAATCACTCTATACATTATCCAAAATCCGGCGGGACAGAGGGAGATTATAAATTTCGTTCATAATATTATTAATTTGCGGTTAAACCCATATCAGTTAGTTAGAATAAAATCCACAAAACCGCGTCCCGCCGTGCCTGTTGTCGCCAAATGGAATTATCAATTTGTATAATTTGGTCTAAATGGGTTGACGTTATCGCATCACCAGTCGCAAATTAGTTGATTGAAAAATGGACTTAAGCTGTACAATATACAGTATATTTTATTAGTGCATTTGCTACTACGAGTCCATACTTGTCGTTGATCATGGAACTGATAATAAGCGCTATGACTGCTGAGAAGCCCTAGCAACATCAACTGTCATACAGAAGCTTACATTTCTGGAAATTGCTGTGAACTTTACTGTAGATTTCTGCGCTATGTTTTCCTTCACCGAAACTGTTCATGTTCCTTAAATCAACTTATTAATATCCTTAAATATTATAAAACCGGAGTCCTCTGTCGCGTTTGTCTGTCTTTCTGGACGCGATAACCTCAAAACTAACGGATTTCGATGAAATTTGGTATGGAGGTAGATTGAGACCCTGGCAAAGACATGGGCTACTAATTATCTCGTAGAAATGCTAGTATATAATAATTTTATAAATGCGATTTGTGAAAGGTTTGGATGTTTGTTATAAGTAAACGCTAAAACCGCTGAACGGATTTGGATGAAATTTGGCACACGGATAGACTTTATCCTGAATTAGCCTTTAGTCTACACTTTAATCCGGTAATTTGCTCCAGCAAAGTTTGAATTTTCTGATCAGATTTTTAAATAGATGGCGCTGACGGCTTATTGATAGCGCCATGGATGGCTACAGAGATTTTGGGAGTTTTGAATTGGGAAAGGCTTTTCACGCGAGAGAAGTCTCGGTCTGACGTATAATATAAAGATCTAGTCACTATTTCAACAATAATTGCAACAGTTTTGCACTATCTAATGCAATGTAAGCGATCCTTAACACAAAGAACAAAATGTAACGCATAACTCGCCATTTGGGACGCAGATGGGGGAATTTCAATTCTCAGAGCCTAGCTCCTTTGATACCGGAGTTCTAACCTTATTGAAATCGTTGGTATGTAGTATTTTATGTCTGTCTTTCTTCTGTCTTTTCAGTCTAAATTACAGTTAAAGGAATATGTAGGTTTAAAGAACAGTTTAACCGTCAGGTAAATATTATTTTTGTATTTATTAGGTACAGTTTTACTGGTAGTATGTCTCTCATATGTGAGTGTCCGTCTAGGTGGGTACCACCGCAATATTTATTTCTACTGCCAAGCAGTAATGTGCACTGTTGTGTTTCGGTTTGAAGGGCATTGTAGCCAGTGTAACTACTGGACATAATGAGACTTAACATCTTATGTCTCAGGATGACGAGCGCAGTGGAATGACACACAGTACTTTGTAAGTGCTGACTGGTGTTGCTACTGTTTATGGGTGGTCGTATCGCTATCGTCGTATCAGTAAAATTTTGATTACTACTGTTTACTATGGGCAGTTTACCATCAGAATGCCTAGATGGCGTACTTCTATTGCAGTACGACTACCACGCTGGGGGCTTGGGTTCGAATCCCGGATCGAGGAAAGTGATATTGGCTTTATCTGTTCAATATCAGTCCGGAGTTTGAATTTTTTGCCCAATATAGCGATAGGCTCGCCCCCTATCACATCATTGGACGGGACGCACTGGTTGCAACCCTGGACACTCCTTCGGATAAAAGCGTGATGTGTGTGTCAGCGATTTGCTCGTCATTCAATAAAATATGGCCAGTTAATTATAATACCAACCGACGAGGTGTAACTCTTCGCACCATACCACTAACGATTGTTATTCTATGCTCTCAATAGATGGCGCTAATTAATACCAAGACGGGATTTTATGAGGTGTTGAAAACCTTTGTATGAAATCATAAACTTATTATGCCTAACATTTTCTAGTCATCGTAAATTCCTTTTATAAATACAGTATTTTGAATAATGCATTTACGTAATAAGTACACGGTTGTATCGGAACCTCCACTCTCGTGCACGACTCTACTGGTTGCTGACTTCAGGTATTTTTGAGTTATTGCATTTTTTGCCTAAATTGGCGACCGGATCCAGGAAATTACCAATTTGTGATGGGAAAGATGATAGCAGGAATTACCACATAAAATCTTCTAGTTAAGACCTAGTCAAATGTTCGGTATTGAGAAATAAAAATTTATAAATTATTTAATATACATACATACATACATACATGCACATCATACATACAAAGGAAGAGATTCATAACTCAAACCACATAAAAGAAATTAATAACTGCAACACGATAACCACTTACAATCTTTTGTCACTTTAATCTTATCAATTCTTCTATTATGAAATAGCTTCAGTAATAAAAAAACAAAAGATACCTCTACCTTAACAAATAAACAATGAAATGGCTAACCTATGACCACCGGGCATTTTCTCTGGGACCAGGAAATGTGAGTAAATAACTAATTAGCCTAGATCTGGAACGAGGCGGAACTCCATAAATAAATAGTCGTTTGCTCGGCCACTGTATTTTGAATTCTAAAGAAATCTTTACCAATTGTGGAATAGTATATGATAATAAATGTTTCACAAACGTGTGGTTAGCTTCTTTGCTTTGGAGGGTAAGAATATAAAATATAGAAGAAATATCAAAGAAGTTTCGTAGGAATTGCAAGACTAAGAATATTTTTTGGAAAAAGTATGTTTGTTTTAAAATACTATACACTATTCGTATTCTGATTTTATGATGATTGATATCATAGTAACATTAATACAAAATTTGTTAAGAAAAACAAGAAAAATGTATGTTGTTTTTTTATGAAAAAATGTAATCCGTCATATATTGCAACTTATGGTATAATAGTATAAGTGTTGCCAAAAGGGTACATAGAAATATAACAAGGTCTGAAATCGGTCATATTTCGAAAAATTAAATTACAATTATCTAGGAATGAGAACAGTTTTACAACTTAAGCTTCCAATAAAGTTTTATGAATAGGTATTCAAAAACTTAGAGCTAAAATCAGTTTTTATGATTATACATGTATCCAATAAAGTCCACCAGACCAGTAGAAAATAAAACTAAAAATTGATAACTAGAAAACCACTTACCAAATCCAATAAGGGGCTAATAAATAGAACCTATTCTCGGTGCAAAATTGCTTTCGCTCACAAAAGGAGCTCTAGGAAACTGTTTTTCAAAGATTCCACGGGGAAAAAATCTCCCAAAGATCTGTTATGAGTGGCAAACGAAAATACGTCGCCAGGTAAACATCTCGAGGCGAGATTTGAAAAAAATCGACACGATACGAACCTCACCGGCGTTAGAGGATTCCGTAGTTCTTACAATTTGGTCTTTTGAGATACGAGCAACGTTGTTAAGCATACATCACGAACGCTAAATGCAACGTATAAATCATAAGCAGCACATTTAAATTTGAATACACATTACATATTCAGTATCAGATGGAATCGAACAAAGATCCTCAAGGTCTTTAAATTAAATATTAGATCCTTAGGTACATATGAAATTGGCATTTTGTCGTACTAGCCACTTTGTGTGAAATATCTCCCCTTGGGTTAAAAATTCCAAATTAATATATATAAATGCATACTAATATATATACCACACCATTGATATCATAGTCAAACAAAATATTAAAAGTAATTAAATTAACTACGTTTTCATGACAAAAATTGATAGCAGTCAAACAGAACAATAGATGTTAAATTAGGTAAATGGATTTTGACATCAGTTAGTCAATCATAAATAAATTCCCGTAAGCATTTAACTAAAAACAACACGTTTTCTTATGTTCTAGAATATTTTAATTGTAAATAGCTTCCAAAGCTATCGCGTTTTACTCCAAAACCACTAGTATCTTCGTGCCTTGGAGATTACATTAAGCTGAATGTTTCGTGTTCAAATAGCAACGTTGCTGAAACAAAATCAGATATACTACAACTCATCTATCTCCTAAAACTTATCGGCTTTCATTCGTTCTAGAAACAATACGCAATTCAAATTTCAATTTGTAATACATTATGCTTTTAAGAATATTTTTAAATATCTGATGGTTAAGTCACTGTGAAAGCCATCTGCCCCATCCAGGGGACAAAGGACGTTACTGAATGATGATTTTAAAAGCGAATTTGTCTAATAAAAACGTTCTATCTATCTTCACAGAATAATAACATTAGAATTGAATTGCAAAGTACTATGTAACGTGGTACTGCACTGAGCTCCCACGAGACAGATGTTAAATGTCAGAATTCTCGGTAATGTAGTTTTAATATCCTTCACTCTGAAACAACAATGCTGGAATAACTTTTGGTGGCAGCTTGTTATAACGGCTCACATTTTAATGTTTATATTTAAATAACCAACTAACAGAAAAAACAGACAGACCAAAAAATCTTAATTTGCTGATTTGTGTTATTTTAGTCTTCTTTCCCTTTTCTTTTTTCTACTTTTCTTTCAATGTACAGACATATCGTGTTCTGCAGTTTTATTATATGTCGTGTGTAATCATCAGCATCTTTTATTTGGCATTGTAAATTAAAGTTTATTTCATTTAAAAATCCAGATGCTAAATGAAATTGAGTAACAGAATTCAAAACGATAATTTCTTCAGAAGGCGTAACAATTGTTGCTTCAATGGTTTCACCGATGCGGAACCCAGAAATCCCTGCTTTCAATAACCTAGTGGAGCTCAACACAAGATTTGAAACCGTATCTTATTTGAAAATCAAAAAGCAGACGAGAAGTCTCCAGGAGTCATTCAAAAAACTAACTCGGCACGTCTGGCAAACACGACGCTACTACGGTTTGTCGAATACTTTCAGAAGGAATTTTTCGCTTCATTTAAATCTAGCTGCAGTTTTTGGACTCGTATTTTTGTAGGTCGCTTAGGTCGCACAACTTAAGATTGTACTGCAATTAGAAAAATAATCAGTTTCTGTAAAAGTAACTATGTTCTTTTTAAAGACAGGTCAACGAGCATTTTGGTTACGTGATGGTAAAAAATCATAGCTCAAACCCACGCCAGAGAAATAGTTAATTTATACTAATTTTATTTATAAATAAGAAATTTATTTATTTATTAGATATTCCGTAGTTGTTACATTATATCTTAGGTCTAAGAATATCATCATCATCATAAGCCACATGACGTCCACTGCTGAACATAGGCCTCCCCCAAAGATTTCCAGACGGTCCTGTTCACCTTGCAGGTAATAAAATCATCATAAAATGCATTGAACAACTTTACACAAGTATTAATATAAGCTATATAAACTAATACTTAATAGGAGTAGTCTTTCTCATATACTAACATACTAATCGTTTGTAGAGTTGACCGCATGAAACAATGACCATGGAACCACAAATTGAGTCTCCAATGCAAATTGTACTTTCATTCAGATTTCGGTTTACAGAAGACAGATTTTCGATTTAAAATTAATTGAGACTTACAGAATAATAAGACGACATTTTATTTTATAAGGCTATAATATTTAAAATCCAATTACAGATTTTTCAAGATGAGTAGGTACAGTAGTATCACACAATGTTTTGTAATTCTAAAATGACTTTAACGCATAAACATGATTTTTACTAATAGAAAAGCTACATATTTAAAAAAAGTAACAGGAGTTAGAAACCCACGGGAAATTTTAGCCTCACGAAGATCACCATTGAAAAAGATCAAACTACAAGCAACCGAGAACCTGTAGTTACCGTACAGTCTCCCCAAAGCCCAGGCGCAGTACGCTTCGCATAACACGTGTCCCGTGTGTTTGAGGGTCCTTCCCTCGTTTTACGTCAGCGAATAACGAGTCACCGTTGATTTTCAGTTAAACCCACAGTGCTTTAGTGTTGATGAGGGGTTGTTGCATATGTCTAATTGTGTCTGGGCTCGAGGGGTTTTTTGTACAGTTTATTGAGATTGGTAACCTTTTTTAACTTAACCACTGGGGGGTGAGTGGAACGGTTATGTTGGTTTCACATAGTCTTACAGCCCAATGGCGACACTCGGGAGTATAGCATCATCCGAGCGAGCATTGAACCGAGTCCCTAATACTATGTACACCCTACACCGGCTTACCAACCAAAACCCGCGGTGGCCTTCTTCGGCGCATACGAGACGGCCCCGGGGTATCTTGTTGCACTAAGATAGCTGCACGGGACCGTCCCTGCGCGGTGCCGTTGCGGCTCCTCTCTATACAAGGGGGCTAAGATGCCCCCGAACTCCAAAGGACGCCTTTGGCGTCTACGACAACGGAACACCGACCACCCGCATTGTCGGAATTGAATTGTTGCGTTTGTTGCATTGGAATGTCGGCGCACCGTGGCACCTGTCAAGCCAGCTTAAAAAGACAGGTCGCACTGCCGCGACGGTCCTTAAGCCCGCATTTGGACTCTCCAGCCTGGTATGCCACTCCTCCACGGCGGCGCTGCGAATGGAGGCTAATTGGGCCTTGACCTCCCTCGGGGCCAGTCTCCGCCCGAGTCGGGATGCCTCCTCACGCCAGAAGAATACTGACGAGAGGTATTTGGCATCCAATTCCCATGGCAGAGTACCGGCCAAGTCATAGGCCGCCTCGTAGGAGACTGTGCGGTAGCCCCTGATGAGTCGCTGTGCCACTATACGATGTGGCTTGCGCAGTAGAACGAAGCATCGGGATTTCAGGGACTGAGATTGGTAACCTTGGCTGACACTGAACGTCAGGAGATAAATTATTCCACTCAAATTTGGAGTAAAAATCCATTAAAAGCCACTATTATACGCTCGTCATCTTGAATTAATATATTAGGTTTTTTTTTTTTTTTATGGCATAGAATGACGAGACGAGCATGCCGTTCGCCTGATGGTAAGCGATACGACCGCCCATAAACAGTAGTAGCACCATACAGCACCTTGAGTTACAAAGTACTGTGTGGCATTCCACTGCGCTCGTCATTCTGAGACATAAGATGTTAAGTCTCATTATGTCCAGTAGTTACACTGGCTACAATGTCCGCATGTAGGTTTCATACTGCTAATATTTATGCTAATTACAGCATCTTTCCGACTAATAAAGCGATTTAAGATAGTATTTTAGAGATTTGGGACACAAATTCTTCTCAAAACCCATTATGATACCTCCAACGGATGGTAATTTAGCCAGTGTGCAACCATTATTGCCGGCCGACAGATTTGACAATCTGGCAATCGACGAACGAAAAGTCTCATTCGTTGACAATAAATTTTCATTTACCTTAGCACCAGTTTAAATTAGCGCCGTGGAAAGAAAAAACGACTCAAAACAACATCAATCGAGTAAACACACAACAACAAAATCCTAAACACAATCTCAAACTTGTAACGTGACACACGTTCGTTGCGTGCAGCTAACAAATGCCGATACACTGCAATAGAATTCGTCTCGGCTCGCGGTTATGCATCATAACGAGCCGAGATTGCACGTTTTATTTCTGATTAGAGGCCGGATTTCGCTAAGCGGGCATTTCTTGAGGAGAATTTCTTTGTGACACACCGATCGTGCGTTTGGTGAGCTTGTTTAGGAATATATTATGTTTTATTTATAATTATAGATCTTGATTAAACAACAATTGAATTGGTGCCACAGTTTTTTAACTAATATGATATTTTTATAATATTTTTTTAATCACGCATTTTAAGGCACTGGCTTAAATAGACAGACATAAAGCATAATATTAATTTAGACTGCCGCGGTGGCGTAGTTGTATGACGCTACGACTGCAATGCTGGGGTTCGATCCTCGGGTCGGGCAAAGGGATATTGGATTTTTCTATTCAGTATCAGCCCGGAGTCTAGAATTTGTGCCCGATATGGCGATAGGCTCGCCCCCTATCACATCATGGGACGGAATACGCATGGCGAAAAGTGTGTGCATTAGTCACGCCTCTGCCTATCCCTTCGGGGATAAAAGGCGTGAGTGTGTGTGTGTGTGTATGTGTATTAATTTAAACCAATACTTCTGTACTGTAGTACTTCTAAGGAACACTTTCCTCATTGTAAAATTTCAATGCCATATAGTTATGTAATACTAAATATCTTTTCAAAGATCTTAACTAGCTGCAACCAGATTCGACTAGAAACACATTTTGATATTACAATAATTTTTGGCTTCAAAACTCATGATACTAAAAACAATTAACTAGACACTACAACTTTACAAAGATTTACCAAAATCAATTTAAATAACAAATATGCGTCCCATCAGTGAATTACAATTATATACTTTCAAATATTATGTTTAAAAGTAATTATCATTCCAAATTAAATTCTGTATGCCCTTCGGAAATACAGTATATTAACGATTTCATTAAAATGTGAGTCTACAGTGAAATTGTCATTAAAATGTGTTTGTTTCCCTCCGAAAATATTGTTGAGGGTATAAGAGCACTTGTCATGCAAATTGTGGCATTGTATGGCGTCATAAGTGTACGAGTATGAACCAAATATAAATATAAAAGGCTTTATCCCGGGAATGATATATTACGTTTTATGAAACAGAACTTGATTGCGTTTCGAGAGGGATGACTGTCAAAAAATGTAATGAAATATAAATTGTTAATCAGGTGAACCGTATGCTCGTTTGCCCCCTATATCATAAATAAAAAAAAATTTGTTACCGAGTTTAGTTGTAAATAATGAATTAATTATAAAAAAAGGAAATGAATCAAAAATTGATTTTCAGTGTATCTGCATAGACTACATATATTAATTAATAGAAGTCATGCAGTGATAATTCAAAGGGTGGTGTTACTACCTTACTGTCCATGACAGGCAATCGGTCATGAAACAAAGGATTTTTTTAAATTAAAACTGTTGCGATTATCTTATATTGGACTGGGAAATGGCAGGTGAAATTTTCTGGATCGAAATAATCCTAAATTGCCGAGGATTATAATTTGGGTCTGAAATCACTTCAAGCTTGTCTTTTATCACATCATGGGATACCTAAAACCTCGGAAAAAGGGTTATACATACTCCTTAGTAAAAAGGTGTGTTATAGATAAGTATAACGTTAACCAAACACAACCACCGTGTGTATCAAATCTCCACTGCCGCATAACTCTTGTGAAACTCGCGCGTTTAAGAAATTAACTTGGTCTCTAAGTCTCCCATCTCTTTAAAGTTAAAAATTTCATCTTGCGACTTAACAATTTTTAAAAGGATGGCTGCGCAGATTTTAATAAAGTCGCTGAGGTTTTTACGTTCAATGTCAACATGGTTTATGGCACAGTAAAGTAGGGTTGGCATGATTGCGACCCGCTGAGGCTGACGCTTGTCAGTAACCGGATTATATATGTGGGTTAAGATCGATGGGCTTGTTTTGGTCTGCTTAAAATGTATACATATTATGATAACTGGGGGAGTTTCTTGCGTCGGTTCTTCTTCACAGCTGTAACACGTTCCGAAGATAGATTCATGACGATTTGAAAGAGCTTCGAAAAAAGACTATTTAAATAAAGATTGTTTTGACTTTGATTTTGAACTGTGTACGTTTTTAATAAATGTTAGGTCCAATGTAATATTTCTCTGTGGTTAATTTATTTAAGATTTTATTTCTTGGTTGTCTTTATTTGAAAACTAGGTGTTGCTTGCGGCTTCGCCCACAAGAAAAGCCTTTCTAACTACAAAAGTCCATAAAACAGAGAGTGATGTCAGCGTCATATACTTAAAAATTTTGCTTATTTCTCATGGGAGCTAATTAACGACATAAAAGTAGTCTTTGTGTTAATCCAGAACATGATCTACTCACGTGCTCAATGTCATGAAATTCTGTTTAGTTGTTTTTGCGTTTACTTCTTACAAACTTTCTGACATTTCCACTAACGTTCGGAATTACATTGTTCGGAGTTGCTTATTAAAACATTTAATTAAAACCTTATTCCAGTGCAACTCTCATGGGGAGACGGTGTATGGGAAACTGTTACATTGTCATTCTTTAATTTCTTGAAGTTGGTTAAAAATAATTAGGAAGAGATAAATGTTAGGTTGAATGTAGACAATATTAAAATAGATTCACGAAATCGGGCTGTTATAAAATATTATGCTGTGGAGCAGGCCTCTCTTAAGTGAAGGTCCCTGTAAGTAGGTACGATCGTATTTTTATTTTGGCTGTTAACTAATGTTATTATTGGCTCTTGTTTTCACGAAAATTGTAAGAAATCTCAGAATGATAAATTTATAATCATCTGAGTAATATACTTACCTTAATTACTACTTGACAGCTTAACTAACGTTTCTTAACTGAATTCTAAAATGACTTCTCCCATAACCTGGCAACAGCTGAGATACAAAACAAAAAATAACAATTCCTTCGCTTAATCCATTCTCTAAAACAAATTTCATAATGCAAACTCCGGGATAACCTCAAAACAATCTGAACGACAGAACCGAATCAAGTACTTTATCCCAAACAATCTAACGGGAAAGTTTTTAAGATGCGAAAAAACAGCATAATAGCCAATCGGGAAGTTTTGAATACCATCCCAGAACACCTTCGGGATAAAACAGGAAAGGCTTCTAAAGAGGCAACTCAAGTTTACGTTTCAGGTGTCCTCGAAGGTTCAAACTTTTCGAAATTAGCGGAGGTCCGTATCTGTCGGGTTTTGTTAAATGATATTCGAGAATTTTTAAATTGTTCGAGTGAAGTTTAATCAGAATTTGGATTTGGTTTTGCGATCCTTTTTTATATTTATTATTCATGCATAATATTTGTTGATTTAAACTGGTTCTACCATAATGAACCTTAAGAACTTTAGGTAAAGTCGATTGTTATTGTGTTTTTTTTTACCTTAACTAGTGTCATATTTCTCAAACTAGATTGTCTTATCGATACACCATTATTTATTACGACTTTGTATCCAAGTTATACATGCGGACTTAATGCCATAGGCATTCACTCTCATTTAATCTTAGGATGGGGCATCAGAATTATTCTTATTAATTTATAATAACCCATTTTTCTTACTTCTCTAATAGCCTTTAAAAAACATGATTTTCGTATACGGTACAGTTTTTAATTCAATATTTCCACTACAATAAATCCCCGAACAAATTTATTACGATCCCAATAAGCCGCCCACATTCTAAATCCAAACACATGCGGTCGTTAGTAGTATTCCAAATTCAAACTAATCAAATTGGAAAAAAGAACAATTACCGTTGCGACCTAAATTGAATGCTAGAAAATCAAAACAAAGCTCAAAGCTCCGATTCAGTGGCCAGTAACAGGAATATGCTGGAACTGACTGAACGAACAGAAAATAGATGAAAAAAGTAAATAAAACAAATGCATTGGCCTGTGGATCGATATTCGGAACAGAGCCTGGTTTTATTTTAAACTTTCAGCTGATGATCCGTTTATGGGGTTAGATGATTTTACTTAAAAGAGTATTTATTTATTATTACTGGATGAAATGAAATGAAATGATTTATTCGAATCCATAAAATGTTACACATTACTTAGATTCAGTCAATTTTTACTCTACCACCAGTTCAGAAAGCAGTTTCCAGAACGGGCAAGAAACTCTAGGGTTGCTCTTTTCAAAATTAGTTCAAAGGTAGGTAAATTAGGTACAGTGTATAAAACAAAAAGAAATATATACAGATTTTTATTTTGTTTAGAGCAGTTCGTATATTTACTTGCATAATAATAAATTCTCAATTCCCATCCGAGTGTACAACCCTCTTAAGAATCACGAAATAATTAGATAATCCATACTTCAACGTCCAATATAGGTATTATTAATCATTAGTTCTTAGACATAGTAAGCGAAATGGGCAGACCAGTCTACATAAGCAGCACCCGTTCACGAGTATGACGCATGTGCCAGCCATCGACCTCCTCAACCATGTTGCAGGGAAGTGGCCGACCCGGCACATGACGCCGCCGCAGGCACAGACAGTTAGTGTGTGTCATACCCAAGTCGTTAACAATTATTTATATTATATTACTACGGAAAATTATACACATATATAATTTTCTGGATCGAATGACAATGATTCCAAAAAATCATACACAAAAAAAAAACAAAAAACAAAAACTTATTCGCAGGCATTTTTAACATCTAGGTATTCCAAAATCTTGTAATAAGCTTTATTGCACAACTTTCGCTTAATAGTTGCCTGGAATTTACTCTTACTAGTGTTTATCTATAAGTCGATGTAGGTTCAAAACTTTGACGTCGAAGGATGAATATGGCAGTTTTATTAAAGAAATTAGTTTGATTCAAAACAATCTGGCCCCGCGATCTTCGTATCGCTTCAGAATCAATGAATGTTGTGTGAACTTATTAGATTTTTATTAACAATGAATTAAGCTCAACATATTATGTCAAAACATCAATATTAAAAAGTCACACATTCATACACAGAGTCAGAGAGATACAGAGACTATTGAGGACGACATGCCACGATAATGACATATTATCTCTTTCACCTCTTCCATATTCATAGTTCTCATCATACATTTGGCCGATTGTGGGCATCCCCTCCATCTGTACCATCCATATTCGCTCGATAAATACCTTTCGTAACTCGTCTTTCAACCATCCTGTCCACGTGCCCAAATTATCTCAGCATAGTTCTTTTTATAGTCACCAAGCGGCTCTCAGTCCCATACAGTAATGACAACGTTGACCACAGCTTATTCCTCAGCACACGGTCATTGGCCTTTTCCAAGTTTACGAAGGCACAAAAGACTTTTTCGACGTTTTAATTTTCCAACTGTTTCTCCGCCATGTACCTTATGGAAAAGACTTGATCTTCACGTTCTTCTAAATCGCGGCATTGTAAATAACAGAAGTTTTAGAAAAATCGTAGGTAGAGAATGAATTAAAACGAATTCAAATACAAATACGGTCGAAAACTGAATAAAATTAGTGAAAACGCAAAAAAAATGCTAATTAATCGCGTAACGGCTAAGCTTTTTTCCAAAATTATTGGATAAAAGTAGTTCTGGGAAATGTGACATAACAATTAATTAATGTAGTAGCTCATAAGTTATTGATATCTTGTTGATTTGATTTTTAATATATATGGATTATATAATCTGAAGTAAATATATAAAATAAATAAATAAGCGCATCGGTATGCAATGAGAGGAGGTAAGTAATATGATATTATAATATAGGTACTCTTTGTTACCGCCACAGGGACTGCACGCAACAGGAGCAGCTGTCAAAGGAAAAAAAAACAACGCCATGTTCATTTTTTAAAATCACTAATGAAATGTATGGGAAAATGAATTTCCTTCATAATTTCCTTGATCGTGATTTTTTTTCCATGTTTTATAGTTATTCGGAAGGGATACAAATCCAAAAAATCAAAGAACATTATAATAGGTTCGGCCATTCTCGAGTAATAAATGGTGTAACTAACACAACTCTCTTTTATAATATATATAGACAAACAACAAGATTACATTTTTTTGCTACCAATAATAAATCCCTCAAAGAAGAAAGTTAACGAGTAACAATCGCATAAGCTGAGCATCAAGTAGCTACAGCCTTTAGGGACGGAATGCTGAAATAGATTTTAGATTCATTTCTGCTCGTGATTTTTCAAAATTATAATAATAATAATAATACCAGCCCTATATTATATACTGCCCACTGCTGAGCACGGGCCTCCTCTACTACTGAGAGGGTTTAGGCCTTAGTCCACCACGCTGGCCTAGTGCGGATTGGCAGACTTCACATACCCTCGAAATTCTTATCGTGAATTCTCAGGTATGTAGGTTTCCTCACGATGTTTTCCTTCACCGTCATAGCGAACGATAATTGATAAACAATACACACATAACTTCGAAAAGTCAGAGGTGTGTGCCTTGGGTTTCGAACCTCCGGACATTGTCTCGGCAGACCGTTCCATTCCCAACTAGGCTATCGTCCACAAAATTACATTGTATTTAATTATAATTTTCCCCTACTTTTACCGCAAAGACAAGTATCACAAGGAACAAGTATACAGAGATACAGTTACATAGCATAGCATACAGAGAACCGGGAGGGTATACATCGTAATGAAGCCAGCATACCTGAAAATAGCAAAATTTCAAAGGTAACATTCTAAAAACCTATCTAGGCCAGTGTGATAAAACAATAACTTCTCTCTAAGAAGGCCCAGCTGCTAGACAATGTTAATATAACATCGCAAATCTCATCGAGTTTCACACGCATATCACTCAGCACCCCGCAGCGCTGCAGCGCTGTGTACACAAGAACAAAGTAGCGGACCGCGTTGCTTTTAAACTTATTTATATTTCCCGAGAAAACGTCTGGCCGTTTGTTTATTGTGCGCTATTCCGACAGACGGCCAGTCACCGTTTTATGTTCCGCTTGCGACCAGAGTGTTGGGAATTACATATATTTTTTTATATTTTGTATCCGACTGGATAGCTCTTAGTGAAAAACACGCCACAATGGCTCGTTCTGCCAAGCGCCTATCCAAGTTTAGCCGCTATAAATCCAGAAAGACAGGTAGGTATACTCCTAGCAAATGTTAATTTAGTATAAACTGTGTATAAAATTAGAGTCAAGTTACTGATTCTGTCGTGCTAGGAAGAGGGTTCGATAGTCTCACAACCCAATATTCAGACGGAAATAGGATCGGCGGCCACTCTGTGTCTAGTTGCACCTCTGCCTATCTATCCCTTCAGAGGCAAAAGCGTGACCTCACATGTTTCTGAAAATTCAAGAATTCTTAAAACAATGTTACCACTACTTAGTGAAAATGATCGCACAACGCTACAAAACAACAGGAAGACTAGCCATATAGATTGTTCGACGCTCTTCAATTAGCTGACGAGCTGATATCGAGCTGCGGTCTTGAGCTATAAGAGACGGTGGAAGTTTAAGTCTTCAAGAAGCTTCGACAGCTTAAGGCTTCAAAGGGCATTTTATTATCAAGTTAACAAAGCTTTAATACTGTAACTTAAGATATGTATTCACTATGAAAGATGTTTCACATTCGACACAAGTTTATAGTTGGAAAATACAAAATATTACATAAATGTAAATAAAATTAGTCGATAAATCCGACAGATATAAGCCTTTTATTTGGTACAGAATTTGTTTCTTTCTCGTATGACGGAGATTTTATCACTTAAAGCGGATTCAATTGTAACGTCATTTTGTAATGACTTTACTAACTATAGTAAGGACAAACTAAGCTGGCCGGTATGACAATTCAATTTTTTTCCCGACGTGATAACTCTGTGAGAACGTCTACCCAAAAAATTCAAAACCGTGTCATGTCATACCGGCCATATTAGTTTGTCCCTACTATACAAATATTTAAATACTTATTTACATTTTTATCATATTTCAATACATTCAGTTACTTTTATAATACAACATTTAATAGTAGTGACGCACCGAATGCATACAAAGGCGAATTTTTAAACGTGCGAAATAATTATGATGAGTCTTAAATCATGTGGCGCATGAGATAACATCAACTATATTTTAACATTGATTGAGAAACAAGGCCCACCCTAGAGTCAGTGTAATTCGATACAGGAACGTCATAAACAATGTAAGTGAGCAGTGGTAAAGTTTTTAAAAAACATCCCTAAAGGAGATAAATTAACGAATCATTACCGTGTTTCCTCGGCGTTATGACATGTTCTTCTTCAACCAAGGTTAAAAAGATGACTTTGTTATAGTAGACAGCGGCTTGGCTGTGCCCGTGGCATCACTGACGTCCATGGGCAGCGATGACCACTTACCATCTGGCGGACCGTTGGCCGGAGACTCATATGCCTTCGGAGGCAAAAAAAAGAAACAAATCTCACTAGGCAGTCGGCTATATTATAAAACACATGAAATACATATTATAAAAAAAAAAAACAAAATAAACCGAATAAACCTGATTCGATTTAAGCTCAAAATTAGAAATTAATCTCACCCAACCTTAAATTGAAACTAGACTCTACAATCGTCGTCGATGGAAATTTACTAATCTCGTCATATTTTTTTATGTAGACGAGCCTGTTCGCAATGGACAGCAGCCAAGCCGCTGCTTGATTAATCGTGTAAAAAAAGCAATCCCAAGTGATAAATGGAACAGATCAAATCAAAGCGCACATGGTGCTGGATAAACAAATGGTTGTATTCACTGCGCCGGCGCATCTGTTCTTTTTTGTCGGTGTTCTGAGCATCCGCCGTTTTTTCTTGTAAGCGATGCCGGTTGCCCTTAATAGTTCTCCTAATTGGTTCCTTTTTGAAGTGGTTGAATGTAAACATTGTTGTGGGTTAAAGGGTTATCTCACTTTTTTATGGGATGATAATGGTTTTGGGATTTACGACAGTTAAAAAAATATGACTTGGTGTTGGCTTTACATATTTTACAACGTCATGTGTGTAAACACGTCTATAAACAGTAGCAAAACAATTTCTAATTATTAATAAAACTGCATGGTAATGTCGTCCACTCTTTATCCTGAAACATAAATATGTCAACTCCTAATCAAGTAATTACACTGGCTCCAAAGACCTTCAAATAATAGTTCAATGGTCGCCACAATTAGGCCGTCCTAATTGTTTCCCACGTTCCGCTATCATCCAATATTACATCATAATCGCATTATCTAGAAATAGAACCCAATACAAAATCGATCTCTATTTCTGTACACTAACAAGATGAATCTTGACTAGATTTAGATTAATTGGTAGAACATGAAAGCTACCTTTACTTATCCGTTGCAGCTGAATGCAGTATCAAAATATATTACGTAAGACGGCGGTTGGATTCGAAATGCTCTAAATCTTCTTGTACGTGGATTAATTTTAAGATTCAAAGTTCATTGGCGTTCTGTTATAGTGTTTGTTGAGGAGTTGTGGATCCGCAGTTTTAAATTCGATGATCAGATCAGACTAACAACGATCTCATCGAAAATAAATTTCCCATAAAATTGATACAATACAACCAAAAACAGGTACTTCATAGCTTGTATTAGGTGAACTGCAGAAATAGACCTAAGTAATATTATATTCTTGTTTAAAAAAACATCTAAAAGAACTACCTTTTCTATCATAAGCAATAACACGAACTGTTTAAAAAGATAGTAAACCATAAAAACAGCGGCCCAATCGAGTATTGATAATGGAGTTGTTTGAATGGAGTGTTGGGCTTTCTGAATTATTATTTATCGTATCTCTCACCCCTCCGGTTCTGTCAAGATAGGGAAGTGCAGTATGTAACTACTATTTGTAATTAGCTAATGTCACGTATAATGATTGTGACTTGCAATAACATTTGAGCCAGAGATCATAACGAAGAATGAACACCCAATATGTAACTTCAGTACTCTGGGATTCAAGAGACTTTGGTCAAGGTAGCTCTTTCTATTTCTGCTGGGCTATCATCTCCATTATACATACATTATACATTTAATCCCTTCCATTATCTCCCCATAACGTTATCCTACCGTACATTTACTTTCCTGAATCGAATTGTGTCCAGGATTATACGGATAACCATATTTTTTCTAATTCATATCCGAGAGCCATTTCACAAAACGTGTATTGTGTACGTTTAAGTCGAAACAATGCGTTTTGTTTACGTTTGTAATCAACCTACCCAAATGGGTAGCTGTAATTTTTTAACTTATTTCACTTTATGACCCGACCTTTATGAAGTTCATGGAAATAAAATACGAATTCTGAATTATTGCGAGGCATTTTGATGGGATATTTGTGATGGCTTTTAAGAGCTAAAATAATTGAATACACAAAATGTATATTTACATGGGTGGAAAAAAGTTATAAATATAAACATATTATATTTATAACTTTTTTGACATTTAACTATAACACTAAAGAAGTATTTTCATCTTCCCTGTCCGGCGTTCAGTCCTCCGACTTGAAGACGCTTGGATCAAATTATTACTTAGAATAATTATAATATAGTTAAAGATAAAAAAAACACAATTTATTTTTAAATTTTTAGGAGACTTTATTGTGTCAAAGTTTATTAAATTTTTTAATTTAATTTTTATTTCAAACTTTTGAATTACTTCTTTTCCACTATGGGGCTTCGATCATCATCTACCTAACACCTACTCATTGAGAGCATTCGTATCATTAACTTACAGCAGATAAGTAAGTTAATGAGGAGCTGGGTATTCCGCTGACTTGTTGATGCTACAGCCTAGAGCATCAAATTAAGGTTTTTTTTTTATTGCAGTCAAATGACGAGACGAGCGTGCCCTTCACTTGATAGTAAGCGATACGACTGCCCATTAACAGTAGCAACGCTGCACATAACTTTGAATCTCAAATTATCAAAAATCCAGTAATTACGCTGGCTACAATGTCTTTCAAACCGGAACACAACAGTATACACACTGCCGCTTGGCGGTAAAAATAAACATTGCGGTGGTACCTACGTAGATGGCTCCTCGCATACGGGAGATGCATTACCAATAAAAGGTGGCAATGTCTTGAAAGTACCACGGAATAGACAGTAATCAAATTTCAAAACAATCGGACTGGTGAAAGTAGGAAATCACCTTCAAACGCCTAAATAGATCTTTCCATATTAAAGCTAAATACCATCTCGATCACATCAACTTCCAAAAACACAGCTTAGAAATCTGTCCATTGTTTTTGAAGCTACGATGCCACAAACAGACATGTAGATACATACCTTAAACCCCTATTTCTCCGTCGTGGAATAAAAATCTAATATTGCGACTGCAGCAGCCTTTCTTAACCAAGAAAAACTATAAAGACATAAACAAACAACTTGGTCTGTTTCATAAAATTTAAATTGCTCTGGCATTCAGTATACTAAGTCTTTATTGTACCAATTAAATAAAACATCAACTCTCATATTTCTAAGAAACAAAATGGCGATGAAAATTACGCCAACGCATTTCCTCTATAAAACTCAAAACCCCTCAGTTTGTTTTTTCAGAAGTCCTTTGTCAGAAACTACATTTTCCACAAAGAAGAATACAGACTAATATAAGCACTAAGCAGACAGTTTAAAAAAAAACGAAAGGAAAGTTAACGTTGCTTGGAGTTGAAGATTTTTTTCAATAGAATTTTATGAATACATCCCACTGTTGATTGTCTCTTTGAAGTTTGCTATTGTGTTCTGTAACAAGTTTGGTTTGTTGGGAAACATTTTGTATAACTTAGTTATTATGGAAAGGATCGATATTGGAACTCCACTTTTAACAATTATGGAGAAGGCTTTGATGCGCGTTGTTTTGCTTTCTGAGATCATCGATTTTTTTTTTATAGCTTTGAATGACGAGACGAGCATGCCGTTCGCCTGATGGTAAGCGATACGACCACTCATAAACAGTAGCAACACCTTCCAGCACCTTGACTTACTTACTGTGTGGCATTCCGTCAGTCCACTGCGCTCGTCATCCTGAGACATAAGATGTTAAGTCTCATTATGTCAAGTAGTTATACTGGCTACAATGTTCTTCAAACCGAAACACAACAGTGCATGCACACTGTTGCTTGGCGGTAGAAATAGACATTGCGGTGGTACCCACCCAGAAGGCCTCTTACATAATGAGAGACCTACCACCAGTCAACATAATGAGAGACCTTCCACCAGTCAAACAAAACTTTCGATGATTCGTTTGTGAAAGTTTATTTATTCGGGTAGTTTTAGATATTTAATTAAAAACAATATCATAATTTAGTACGTATATTATGATAAATATGATAAAGTTTTACTTAAAATCATATTCAGTGAATCGCTGTGTCCAGAACCACAACACCCTTAAACAGTAAAAATCAAAGGCAGATCAAGAGCAGATTCCGTTTTTCAGATCCATCGTCCTTAAAGGCAAAACACTTCTTTCGATCTACGGCTGAAGATTTTTCGGAACTAAATTGTCATATAGCACGAGTACCCTTCATTACGATTGCGCAGTTGGGTGTACTCGATTTCAAAGTGTTCCTACTTTGACTGAGCACTCTTATCGTTCTTGATAAGGACTTGTGTTTTGATCTTTTTGCTGTAATTGTGGCTTTTAGGTTTATCCTTTGAAGCATAAGAATTTTTTTATGTATTTGGTCCTTTCTGTTTATTATAATGTATGTTATATACACACTCACGCTTTTCATCCCCAATGGCGTAGGCAGAGGTGCACCCACTTTTCGCCGTGCATATTCGGTCCCGTGATGTGATCGGGGATAGTATAATTCTAAATTTAATGCCGCTTAAATGGTGGAATATCGTTTTGTAAACATTGATATCTGGCTCAAGAAATTTTATCGTATTTTCTTGATGGGCTCACAAATCCTAGCCATGGCAAATATAAGCTCGACAAAGAAAGAGACACCTCTACGAAAAAAATGTGGTATGTAGTATTAAATACTTATTTTTTTGTATAAAAATATATGTATATATGTCGGACCTTCGGGATATTTGAAATAATAATCCTGAAAAAACTAGTCGAGATGTCAAACTATTGGTGAGAGTGATAGTTGAGAGTATAAATAGGGCGCCTCGCCATTTGAAGCAGCAGTTTTAGTGCAATCTTAGTTTAGTCGTCGTTGAATTCAGTTGAGTGTTCAACTAGCTAGGTATCGTCCTATCTGGTAGGTATCTCATTATGTAAGAGGCCGTCTGGGTGGGTACCATCGCAATGTCTATTTCTACCGCCAAGCAACAGTGTGCATGCACTGTTGTGTTTCGATTTGAAGGACATTGTAGCCAGTATAACTACTGGACATAATGAGACTTAACATCTTATGTCTCAGGATGACGAGCGCAGTGGAATGCCACTCAGTACTTTGTCAGTCAAGGTGCTAGATGGTGTTGCTACTGTTTATGGGTGGTCGTATCGCTTACCATCAGGCGAACGGCATGCTCGTCTCGTCATTCAATGCAATAAAAAAAAATAGCTATAATCAAAGCGATACTATGCTAGTTCAGTGTTAGTTAACTGTTAAAGTCGTTACTATGTTAGTTTTGGGTTAGCTCTCAACGTAGTGTCAAGTGGGTTTCCAATGCATCCTGACATAGATATTGTCCTCTGAACATGCGACCATGTCATGAACGAGCAATAAAACAGTCTTGAGTTGAAGAGAGAGTTTCAATTGTGACTATTGCGAAGTATTAGCTACGCATTACCGTGTGCCGCTTCCAACACATATCTATACTATACTATAATATTATTATAAAGCTGAAGAGTTTGTTTGTTTGTTTGAACGCGCTAATCTCAGGAACTACTGGACCGATTTTGAAAATTCTTTCACTAATAGGAAGCTACATTACTCCTGAGTGCTATAATTTTTATCCCGGAAAACTTTTCCACGCGGGCGGAGCTGCGCGCAAAAGCTAGTCTATAATAAAGCAGTACAACCGGTGTGTCTGTACAGTCAGCAGCATAAGTAACTGAACAAATTCAAAATTTCTAATTGCCTACATAGTTTTGTGTTCTTACCAATCTTTTTTTTCTCTTCACAAAAATAAAATAGCAGAGATTTACATTACTTCAAACGAAGAAAAAATGTTTCAGTTTAACTCAACGCGTATATAGGCGCTGATTTGTTTTCCATTACTCTTCTATAGCCACCCCCTTTCTTTTTTATCACATTTCTTTAAATGTGGACGATGGCCTAGTTGGGAATAGAAGAACGGTCTGCCGAGACAATGTCCGGAGGTTCAAAACCCAAGGCACACACCTCTGACTTTTCGAAGTTATGTGTGTATTGTTTATCAATTATCGTTCGCTTTAACGGTGAAGGAAAACATCGTGAGGAAGAAGAACATCGAAACCTACGTACCTGAGAATTCTGAGAAAAATCCCCATTCCTTATTCTGACATATTATATAGTTTCATACCTTTAGTCAAAGGCCATTGCCACAAGCAATAACAAATTCCACTTTTTCAACGCAAGCCATAAATATTTATTACAAGCCGTTTAATCCTTACCTCACGTCCACGTCGTCATGGCTGCTCTTGACATCCAGTTGAAGATTTACTACAACGTCGTAAATTACGCTCCCGATCCAGTAGAATTGGCAGAGGCCCGTGAGAAACTCGCGGAAGCAATTAAACTTGGGTCAAACGCAGCTACATTGTTTGGAGTTATTGCAAATGTTGCTGACGAGTAGACAAGGTTAGTTTTAAAAAGGCGTGGTTTTGAAATACCAGTAAGTAACAATGATGAATGATATAGGGAATTATGAATGTTGGACATAATATGGCCAATAATCAGGACGTATGAATATCTTACTGACCAAATTTGCTTGTTGTGCACTAGCAACAGACAAATGTCTCGAAAAGAGTTTATACGTGAAACCTGCCATTTGATTAACATATTTATGACAGACATAAGAGATCAGCCCCCTTAGAACATAGCAAAAACACGACATGAGAGTCCGTGTTTTGTGTGATGGGTTGAGAGACTAACATGTGCCTCACGCGGTGGTCTCTTGATCAATCACAATCATTAAAATTAAACGCCTCGGACCTTCGACATTCCATACCTACCTCATTCTAGAGGGGTTGAGGTCTCTAGTCCCGGGAAAATTGTGATAGAAAATCACTCGCAATATTGGTAGACTTCGAATTCGAACCCGGTTCCTTCCAAACTATAGCCCGTGTATATCATGCTAACGATACACTAAAGAAGCGCTTTTCGAAATATCTAATGAATATTACTTTATCTTTTTGAGGACATAAGAGAAATAGAAACGTTTTCTCACCTATAAATTATCTAAACACCAAAAGACAGTCAAAGAAAATTCACAACATCCTACGAACTAACAGTAATAAGCGAAACTAAATAAAGTTCTCACATTTCATTTGTCCATTGAAGTGAGTTTCAAGAATTGAATTGAACAAATCTGAAATAATGAAGTGAAAAGCTTCGCGGCGACTAATTACTAAGCATTCGGTTTAGCGAGTTAATGTTAAATATTGTTAAGTATTGACTACATCGGTGGCGTAGTTGTATTGCTCACGTAGTATGTCACCGCTCTGAGGTCCTGGATTCGAATCCCTGTCGGGAAAACTGATGCTGGGTTATTTTGCTCCGTATCAGCCCGGAGTCTGGAGTTGTGCCCGATATGGCGTTAGGCTCACCTCTATCAGATAAAAAGTGGCTAAAAGTGGGTGCCCTGGTTGCACCTCTGCCTAACCCTTCGGGAATAAAGGCGTGATGTGTGTGTCAAATATTATATTAGGTATTGATAGTGACTTCGTTGTTGTAATGATCATTGATAATATTACAGCTTCTTATTAGAAAAAAAGCAGATTTGGAACAGTATAGTTCTAGATATTATCGAGTTAAAAAACAATATCTTTAAATAAAAATCAGTGCCACCAGATTACTATTACCGCATATTATCACACAAACTTTCTCGTCTCATTCAATCTCATCAAAAAACGCCTCCCGAAGACATTTATGTGTCAGAAGATCATTAAAATCGTATAAATACGTCATAACAATCGGGTGGGGCCACATTAATCAGGCTCGTAAAGCGACGCGTCAGACACGATCAAACTTCACGCCTGGCCCTTAAATCCACGCTCTCATGTCTTTTTCACAGCTCCGATCCCCTTTACGACGGACGATTTATGCGAGAGCGAGCGATGAGCGCTGAGCGGGTTTTATTTTTATTGGCGACTGGCTTTTGCTGTGGCTCGGCCTACGTTAAAAAGTTTTTCCGGGATAAAAGTCCCGCTTTATATTTTCCTAGTATAAAAAGTAGCCTATGTGTTAATCCAGAACATGATCTACCCGTGTGTCAAATTTCATTGAAATCTGATCAGCAGTTTTTGCGTGAAAGAGTAACAAACATACATCCATACATTCTCACAAACTTTCGCGTTTATAATATTAGTAGGATGAGAAATATATGAATAATACCCACAATTTTTGAACGTTCATAAATAGTAACATCTTCATTATGTCACAACATTAGTTAAGCTTTACACTTTCATGCCTGAATGTTAAAACAGACGCGCAACTAGTATTTATATATACTTGACAGAAATAATATTGATTCTGCTTGGAAGTCTGTCTATTTCAAATCGAAAAACACTTTGATTATTGGTGACGGCCTGTTTCTCGTGAAAACGTTTAAACCAGCTCTGTGGACTGTGAATGAAGAATGTGGCAAAAAACGAAGCTCGTAAGACGATGTCGTTTAATTTTGATGTTTGTGATTGATCGAGAGACCAATACATCAGTCACGTGTTAGTCTCTCAACCAATCCCAATAAAACGAAACGGAGTCGTGTCGTGTTTTTTTTGCCGCATTCTAAGCCTGCTGGTGCGCTTCCAATAAACCAAGAACAGTATTTTTTTTTTTTTTTATTGCTTTGAATGACGAGACGAGCATGCCGTTCGCCTGATGGTAAGCGATACGACCACCCATAAACAGTAGCAACACCATCCAGCATCTTCAAAATACTGAGTGGCATTCTACTGCGCTCGTCATCCTGAGACATAAGATGTTAAGTCTCATTATGTCCAGTAGTTATACTGGCTACAATATCCTTCAAACCGAAACACAACAGTGCATGCACACTGTTGCTTGGCGGTAGAAATAGACATTGCGGTGGTACCCACCCAGACGGCCTCTTACATAATGAGAGACCTACCACCACAAATTATGCACAAAGAAATTAAAACATCCGCCGTCCGCCGACCCCTTAACCCTTAGTCGTAAAGATAATGTAGAAGTTGAAGTTCTCATAACATTATAACACTCGGGCCAGAGCATCTGAGTGATAATAAAATGTTAAGTGTGAATTATTGTCTCCGAACGTATGGAAATTTGATGGTCTCTGCGACCCCTGGTATTTGGGTTTGGTGTTATTACCTCATTTTGGATGTTAACTTTTTTATTAAGGCTGTTTGTAAACGTTATAACTGGCCACAGTAGCAATACTAGAATTTTAAATTACTAATTTGTTTTCACTGAAGTCGTAAAGACGACTAATTTTTTTTTTTTTTTTTATCCTTTGTTGTAAGAACTAGGTTCTTAGCAATAAATTACAATCTAGTCTATAAGACTAATAAGCAATATTATTCTAACTTAATTTTCTAGGTGATAAGTTTACTACAACTAAGAATAATGATCTAGGCACTTTCTTAGAGTCTGATAACATAAAAAACACCTTGTTCGTGTGTTATATATACTTAGCACTGACACTATTATTTGTTCGCTGTAATGATGCACTACACTTTACTACACTAGTTCGAAAGGTTTAGTTCTTTTTAGTCTTCGCACAAGGTTCGTGTTATCGAGTAGCTTGAATGCCTCAATGTTCACATGTTGTCGAAGTCTACATTCGTGAGCTTTCGCAAACTTTTTGATGACTTCCGTGACGGATTCCATTTTAAGATCACGATGGAGGGACGACGAATTGATAAAGGTCGCAGGCCGATTATAATAGCCTATGTTTAGCGGTGGACGTCATGTGCCTGATGATGATGATGAACTCGTAATTCCTATTTTTATACGAGCAAGCCATATTGACCCCACTGCACCTGATGATAAGCCAAGGGTCTAGATAATGACAACTGACAAGAAATATCTCTAATTATTATCTCTTGCTAATTGACACAATTATGCCGGCCTGTTCGAACCGGATATACACAGTCTGATCTTGGAACGCGGCACACTTAACCGGGCCTCTATGGCGGGTTTTACCACCTTCAGTACGGTGGTCGCAATCCAGGCGGATATAAAATATATCCTACCACAAGATTTGGATAATTAGGCACCTACTTCTATAGTTTTCACACACTCACGCCTTTTATCCCCGAAGGGGTAGGCAGAGGCGCAACTAATGCATCCACTTTTCGCCGCGCGTATTTCAGTCTCATGACGTGATAGGGGCGAGCCTATCGCCATCTCGGGCACAAATTCCAGACTACGGGCTAACATTATAAAAATCAATATAATTTGCCCTACCCAGGGATCGAACCTGAAACCTCAGCAATCAGCATTACAGTTGTACCGTAATACACCTACGCCACCGAGGCAGTCTATAGTTTATACTTGTTAAATTATCCTTTATATCGATTGGCTGAAATAAATAAAGCGGTGGTACGTAACCATACGGGATATAACCGTATAGGTGCCCACTCACGAATTAAAAATCACATAATATCTAGGCTAGAGCGCTTATAGAAGAAATATTGAATCTTACTTGTAAAAATGGAAACAGTACTTGCAATAGCAAAATTCCGGAGGTTTTCCAATAAATTAGCAGCCAAAAATATCCTAAAAACTATACGTGTATATTTTTCTATATTTTTACAACTTTATCGCGTATGCATATTTCAAATATTTTTTTATGCAATCTAAGTCAGGGTAATTGACAACATTTCATTTTTTCAATATACTCAAATGTTTATACTATATGATACTTGATCTAAAATTATGAGACCCATATTTTTTCTTTTTTCATACTTCAGATATTTTCATTCATGATTTTCACTTTGAATTTTGCCTTATTCTAAAGCGTCGTAAGCACCAAATTGCAACGTCAATCAAACTCAAGCGGTGGTGGTCAACTGGTTTATTCAATGTTTAGTACAACCCGCATAAACAATACTAAATAATTATAAACTACCTCCTAAATACCCAACACCTTTCCCCTTTTAAATCTAACTTAATCTAAAATTATTCTCGGTTGTTCTTTGCCCTATTATAAGCACGTATTGCTCGTGCAGATGCCCCGGGTGCAGGCGCAGGTGACCGCACTGTCGGTAAGCAGTCCAGCTGCGGCATTGAGCCCTGATCTGGCTGCATCTCCTCCCCTTCTGCACCTGAAGCATCGTCACATGTGCCGTCGACATCAGTACCCTCCGCATCCGTGGCATCATTTTTATCGGTGGCCTCCGGTACAGGAACTAGACTCGTGCGCGTTAATGAATGACGATTACTTGCTTTGACTGGTATAATTTGATCTTGGTGCCGCTTCCACTCAACTCCCTTCCCCATATTTACTTTATACGATACCGGACCGGATTTGTGTATTATTTCCCCTTCTGACCACTTTACGCCCTTAGTCGAGTAATCTCGAGCGAGTACAGTGTCCCCGACATTAATATCACGGTGTGTACCACCCGCCGCGACCACTTGTCGACTTTGAGCGTCTTCCACAGTTCGCGATATATCGGGGCGTAAGGCGTCAAGTTTACTACGAAGACGATGACCAAGTAAGGCTACAGCCGGTGACACACCCGTCGTAGCTTGTTCACAATTACGGTACTGGAATAAAAACTGATTCAAAGCCTTGGACACGGGTTCGCCTTCGATTAATGCCCGTTTGATAGCTTTTTTAACCATTTTCACGGCATTCTCTGCCGCGCCATTACCTTGCGGTCGGTACGGAGCCGAAGTCACATGTCTAATACAATTGTTTAAACAATACTCTTTAAATGGCTGTGAGAAGAACGGAGGTCCGTTGTCAGTAACCAGTTGCGACGGCAAGCCAAATCTTGCAAAAATAGACCTTAAAACATTTATGGTAGTGGTGGCATCAGTTCGTGTCATCACTATGGCCTCAATCCACTTTGAATGTGCATCAATAATGATAAGGTATTTTTTATCCGCACAATCCGCAAAATCCGCGTGAACACGATGCCACGGCTTATTAGGGAACTCCCAAGGATGTATAAGGGCGTGTGGCGGCGCGTCTCGGACGGCCCTACATGCCTCACATGACCTTACGATGTTCTCAATATCGTTGTCTAGCATAGGCCAATACACGTAATTACGTGCTATATTTTTCATTTTAACTATACCTAGGTGGCCTTCATGAATCAGATTAAGTACATTTTTGTACATCGACGAGGGTATTATAATTCTGTATTTATAAATGAGACACCCTAAATCTAAAATTATTTCATTTTTACGGGTAAAATAAGGCCTTTCTTCGTCGCATCTGGCCACCGACGGCCATCCAAACATTACGTAACCCATTATTTTACTTAATACAAAATCTTTTTTTGTTTCTCTGCTAACATCCTTATAATTAACTGGTAGACATTCCTGTATTAAATTAAGATAGCTTACTGGATCAGATGGGCGTTGCTCCGACGGCAATGGCAAGCGTGACAGAGCATCAGCTGGTCCGTTATCTCGCGAACGTACAAATTCAACCACGAAGTCATATGCAGCCAAACGCGCTGCCCATCTCTGCAATCGACTCGCGGCTGTTTGTGGAATACCTACTTTCTTCCCAAAAATATACGCTAATGGTTGGTGATCCGTTCGTAAACTAAATCGCCTTCCATAAAGATATTGGTGATGTCGCGTGATACCGAAAAATATCGCCAGAGCCTCTTTATCTAACTGGCTGTAATTCCTCTCGGCTGAATTTAACGTTCGCGAGACACAGCTTACTGGTCTTTCTGTACCGTCTTGGAAACGATGAGCCAATACCGCCCCGAGGCCATAAGCACTGCTGTCTACCGATAATACTAGAGGACGTCCCTCCGAATAATGCGCCAGTATGCGCTCACTTAATAATACGCGTTTGCACTCTAAAAATGCCGTTTCACAATCTACACTCCACGCCCAATTGGTTTCTTTTTTTAACAATGCATGTAAAGGATACAATATAATACTTAAGCTCGGGATAAACTTACCATAATAATTTAACAAGCCCAGAAAACTTTTTAATTGTGTTACCTTTTCTGGGCGTGGGGCATTCGATATTGCCTCTAATTTAGTTGGATCTGGGTGTAAGCCTAATTTATCAATTATAAATCCCAAATATTTAATATTGCTTTTTAAAAATGTACATTTATCTAGTTTAATCGTAAAACCCATATGACGTAATCTACTGAGGACAGCTCGTAAGTTACTCAAATGTGTTGACCTTGAGGAGCCCGTGCAACATACGTCATCCAAATACACAACACAACCGGGCACACCGCGCAACGTTTCTTCCATTAACTTTTGGAATTTTTCCGGAATACAATTTAAGCCGTAAGGTGTGCGCCGATATACGAAGGTACCTAGATGCGTAGTTATAGCGGTGTACGGCTGTGACTCCTCACCTAACAAACACTGTTCATACGCACGAGAGAGGTCAATTTTCGAAAACTCCTCCCCTCCACTTAAGCTTGCAAATAGCTCCTCTATGCGTGGCAATGGGTAAAAATCGCGTTTTAATTTAGGGTTAATTGTTATTTTAAAATCGCCGCAAATTCTAATTTCACCGTTTGCTTTTACTACTGGAACAATGGGAGTTCCGTACGGCGAGTGATCTACTCGATAAATAGTGCCCTCTCGCTCTAGCCGCTCTAATTCCCGCTCGACGCGGGTGCGCAGTGCTAACGGCACGGGCCGCGCACGCACATATATAGGTTCCTTATCGGTCAATTGTAAATGAAGTTTTCGCTTACATGTACCCAACTTATTTGTGAAAACCTCAGGGAACTCATTTGTCAACCTTGTCACGAATCCGTCGTCATTAATTTCGTTAAAATTAATTTCCCTGATATTTAACGCGCGAATCCATTCCCTGCCCAGTAGTGGTCGTCCACCGTTCTTAATGACATGCAGAGATAGATTCGATGCCTTTACATCGCCTAGTTGCACTTCTACATTTATACGTCCGAGTGATTCAATACGCGAACCAGAATAACAACGCAGCAATAAATTATCGGGTTCTAATATTTTGTGAGCAAACTTATTTTTATAAAACGTCTCACTCACTGCCGAAATTCTGCTTCCCGTATCTATTTCACATTCTACAGACTGACCTTCAATTTTAACAAATATCAAATACGGTTTGTTACCCTTAGACACTAAACGCACATTATAAAAGTCCTCATCCTCCGTAGATTCATGTTCATTCACATAATAATGACCGTACGACCGGCCTCCGCCGTGCACTTGGCTACACATCACTTTTAAATGGCCCCGTTGATTGCACTCATCACAATTGTACTTAGCAAACCGACACTTATCGGGCCGATGCCCCTTGCCGCATCGCCAGCAGCGCAGCGCCGCATCGCGCCCTCCGCCGCCAACACCGGGCCGGTACAGACCCCGCGCCCCGCTGCCGCCGGTCCCGCTGCCACGGGCGCCGCCGCCGCCGTTGGCCCCGCCGGCTACGCCGGTACCGCTGCCGTGTCGCCGCGCGCTCGTCCTATGCAGGCCTTCGCCCGCGTCGCTGCCTACACCCAGTGGCGTGCCTAGTGTTTTGGATGAGGGCAAGCCAAAGCAGACCTAAAAAAAATTCGCACCTCCGATACATATAAAATGTGCAACTATAAGAAAGAAAAGCAAAATCCAAAAATAAAAATGACTACCCGTACCGGGATTCGAACCAGGGCCTCAAAACAATGTTCGAACCGTGTACGCAATACAACTACGCCATCGAGTCGACTACATACCTTTTCGAAATTAGGTACCTTTATTTAAAAACGATTTTGACCCATCGCGACTTCTAAACGAAGTTCTTGTAAAGATTAACTATTTACATAGATTTTATCTGTATCAAGTAATTTAAAAAAAAGTAAAAACACTACAATCATCATTACTGTCGACGCACAAGTTTTGTTTAGAAATTTTCAAATTTCGTCACAGCTACTGTATCTATTTAATTGGACGAGATAATCAGGTTACAATTCGCTGTTTACCGAAATTATGAAATGAAATGAATGCATTTAACATATGTTTTTGTGAATTGGAATTACTTTTGATAACACTGATTAATTATATCATTTTACTAGCCAGATCTATGTACCTACCTATTCCAAACACTTGTTTTGTTCGAGAAAAATATGAAACACCAACAATACAACTTAATACGTAGTCGTATAACGTATTAGAGCATCCAATAAGACAATAAGTTTTGTTGTATACTGATCTAAATACCTTTTATGATTCTTCAGACACATTTCGCGCCATTCGCCAGCTCGTTAAAAGTTGTTTTTTCCATCATAACCTAACAAATTTAACTTATTCTCGCCGATAAAAACTTTCACTCACTTTAAACTATTACAAGAAATATATTCACTCATCTTTATTGTGCTTAAAAGTTTAAAATAACTCAAAAACCACTTAATAAACACAAATACTTCACAATGTAGATCGCCGGCACAATCAAAACAAATACCTAACTGATGTTGCCTAGTTGGAATCAAAATTACACCACAAAATTAATGCTAAAATTGTGAGAAAAACTTATTGATAAATAAAATTATAGTACAATACCTTAAATAATTATAATCAGATATGTAATTTTAATTATGTTATCACTAAAATCTTTACATATTCATGATAAATAAAAATACACATTAAAATAAGCAAATTAATGCAACCATATTAGAGGTAATTCGTTTAATTGGCAACCCTGTATTTTATACAGTATCTATGAATGCATTAAGCCTGGATTATTTTCTAGTACTGATTGCTATAGAAACTTACTATAGCTATACGTATGTGGTATCAGTTTATCCATTAGTGTGAATGAGAAAAATATGGCGGCGAAAAGCCAGGTAAAACCCAACGAGAGAGAGAGTGATAAGTATATTTTGTGCGCATCTAGCTGTTTTGTATAAAATATGAAATGAGTGTACGGCGCGGATGTGGTTGTGTGTGTGTAGGTGTAGTGGTGTGTCTTTAGGTGCGCTCGAGGCGAACCGGTTCAGCGAACCGTAGCGCGGGAATTTTAAAATTTTAAAGAAAATTATTTCGAAGCGTTTTGTTACCGTAAAATGTTGGTTATTGTTTCATATTCGATTTTGAGTACTTAGGTAAATAATTTTAGGGCAAGCCAGGCTTTTCGGCTTCTATGAAAGGACCGCCACTGCCTACACCTGAGGTCTCCGCACTCCCTGACGTGGTGCCGCTCACCTCCGCGTGTCTTTCTGCAGCCTCTAGCGCCAGAGCCAATTCCACCGCTTCGTTGTATTTAATTGACTTTTCGGCAAAAATACGCGACCTCATCGATTCACTTGCTAGTCCAGAGACAAACTGGTCTCGTAAGTTTTCCTCCAGTGTGGTCCCAAAATTGCATGTTGTCGCGAGGTGCTTTAAATTTTGTAAATACTCGGTTAATGACTCGCCGATTTTTTGCCTTCGTAATCTAAATATGTGGCGTTCTGCTATTTCTGATCGCTGTGGTTCCAAATGGTCCGCCACCAATTTCACAATGTCATCAAATTTTTTTGATTCGGGATGATCCGGCGAACACAAATCGCACATTAATGTATACGTGGCTTCTCCCACGACCGTGATTAACAAGGGCACTCGAAGTTCATCTTTTATTTCATTTAGTAAGATGTACTGTCTAACGCGACGAATATATGGATGCCATTGTTTCGAACTTAAGTCGAATGGTTCCAATTTACCGATTGGCATTATTGCGAGTTACTTTTAAATATGCAACCGATTCACAAAATTCACACGTGTCAATGTTCGCTACCGCCTCGTCGCCAGTGCAACGTCAATCAAACTCAAGCGGTGGTGGTCAACTGGTTTATTCAATGTTTAGTACAACCCGCATAAACAATACTAAATAATTATAAACTACCTCCTAAATACCCAACACAAATGACGTCATATATACGGCTCAAGACGTAATAGCCTTTGCTTTGCAATACAAAAAACCGCCAAGTGGCAACTCAACAACAACTACTTTTGTAATTTGTCATCCAGTTGGCGACATACGATATACCCAGTACTCAGTACTTACATATCTACGTAAATAGTATGAATAGCCAGGAACCTACTTCATTCGACCGTATGTGTGACGTCATCAATCATTGTTCGGTTTTTATTTTTTATCTCCGAAATTAAGTATTAAAAAAAATATATAAAAATATAATCGTATTCAGAATTGAAAAATTAAGAAACGGTATTTTTGTTTTAGGCACGTTTAGATTTTGAAATGTTGTCAATTGAAACTGTCGTGTCGATGGGCTCAATAAAGATTGAATTATCAACTAATCAGGGTCGTCTTTACTCGGGGGTGTATGGACCCCGGGAGCACGAACCAAGAGACCGTAAGCCGATCATCCGCCAAAAAAAATTACACCGAAAAAACTGCCGACTGCCTCGGTGGCGTAGTTGTATTACGGTACGACTGTAAGGCTGAGGTCTCGGGTTCGATCCCCGGGTCGGGCAAAGTGATATTGGATTTTTCTATTCAGTATCAGCCCGGAGTCTGGAATTTGTGCCCGATATGGCGATAGGCTCGCCCCCTATCACATCATGGGACGGAATACGCTTGGCGAAAAGTGGGTGCACTAGTTGTGCCTCTGCCTACCCCATCGGGGATAAAAGGCGTGAGCATGTGTAAAAAGCTGCGCCCAATTTTGTATCATCCCAATCTATAAAAAAGGAAGATATATTTGTTTTTAAGCAACGACGCATGCTTATTTTGCGCCCGGGACTAATATGGTGAAGAACGCCTTGCAACTAATTGATACTCTTCTCATTAACAAGACTATGCGAGCCATTTCACAATAAAACTAGCACAACTTCGAAGTCAAAAACTATCTTTATATTGAAACTAAATGTATTCAAAAATTCCATTAAATTACGCAACTGAACACCATGAATACTCAAATATAATTTAATGTAACAAAAAGTCATATTAACATACCAGAATCTTCTCATAACTCACCTGCAACAAAGAAAAAAATATAATAATCAAGGCGCCATTGCATTGTCGGCCCAAACGCAGCGGGCGACGTGGGAAACCAAAACACAGAAGACATAATATGGACCAGTACGAACTAAAAACTTTACTTATTGCTCATGACGTTTATCGATTGTACAGTCAGCAGCATAAGTAGATGAACAAATTCAAAATTTCAAATTGCCTACATACTTTTGTGTTCTTACTAATCTTTTTTTTCTCTTCACAAAAATGAAATAAAAGGTATTTACTTTACTTCAAACGAAGAAAAATATATTTCAGTTTAACTTAACGCGTATATAGGCGATTTGAAATTTTGATTTTGTACTTATATTTATGCTGCTGGCTGTACTTGCGATATGTTTTAGGTTGCTATTTACGATTGTTACGTTTGTTTGTTATACAAACTGTATTTATTCTGGAATTTGTGTCCGATACGGCGATAGGCTTTCCCCTGTCGATCATAAAGCGGAACCCATTAGGCGAAAAGTACATTGGTTGTGTTTTGTTTTTAAAGAGCAACTGTATATAGATAATATCATCCACGATAATGCGCGCTACCAATTTTTAAGCGGGGTTTTCGCGGGTTAAGGGTACTGTGATTATTCGTCCTAGTGTACGTGTACACTTATAGATAATTAGCGTGTATTCATAGAACTAAAACTCAAGCGAAAGGTTAAACACTTGAGCTGTAAGCTATTAGAGAAATTAATGGGGTGTTATTGTGGTTGTTTCTAAAGATCACTTAACATTAGGTGACTTACTAATAAGACTTCTCTTTATGGATATACGTAATTACTAACGTGTGGGCGAGATGATTCTCCCACCGTTGGTATTTAAGTAAAATTAATTGTAATTACGAATAAGTATTCGTATTTATATTATGTATTTAATTCACTTAATTAAGATTGGAATCAGATAAACTACTCCATATATAAATGTTTTGAAATAATGCTTATAAGGTTTAATAGTGTATACAGACACGATGAAAATGTTCTTTTTTGATAAATAAAAAAGTGTGTGTGTACTTATGTACATGCGTTAGAAGTTATACTTCTTTGGCGTAACAAGATAAAAATCTTTTTATATAACGCGACAAAAGAAGTATAACTTCAATATCTTTCGCCTTATTCTACGTTCAAAATTCAAAACTAAAATGTTGGCTATAGCTAACTTTAGGGTGTCGGTTCTTCGTGACGGTGTGCGTGCGCATCTTAAAAATTTACTCTCATCATTTTTCCCTAATGCGCCAAAAGAAGCATATTTGCAAAAATACAAAACATTTGTAGCAGAATAAGACAATGAAGGTGTCTCCTTTCCACACATAGAGTTATGGCAGTGACGTCACTCTTTTTTTTTTTTTTTATAATTGCATTTGTGTTCACATTTTGCCAATGTCAAGTTTGGTTTTTCTATTTTATTATCTGTAGTATGTCGAAGTAAAACTGTGGCTACCTTACCAAGACTTTATCGAGGAATTTTGGCGGCAACAAAAAAAACACTTGATTAGCACAATTATTTCAATTCACTTCATTTGAGCTCTTTAATAGAACTATATTGGATAATATACCACCATAATTATGCAATATAACACTAATTATCACCAAAATAATGAATTAAAACAAGAGCACCTCATGACACTTCCAAGTTCCCGCCAAAACTCCTCGACGTCACTCTTTTGTTTATCTTTTATCTGCTATTGACAATTACTTATAACATAATTTAAAATACAAATGCCTACAAAAGTAAAAAAGTTGAATGATATTAAGTTCGCATTATAAAGAGCTATAAAATCATTTCCCGTATCCGATTCAACCTACCATCATAACCTCCACGAATCGAAAGGAGATTTATCGCGACTCAGAGCTGCACTGAGCACACGGGCCGATAAATTAACGCCCGCAGCGGCGGACGAGCGCATTTATCCATCGCTACAATTTTACCTGCCGTGTGAGCCGACCCTTGATAAATCTGTCCAATATTTACTTTATTTACTCGCTGGAGTCGGATGATGGAGGTGCAAAGGATTTGCGATGCACCGGTCTGGTATTGATGGGCTATGCAGTGACTAGTTTTTTCCTGCAATATTTAGTGGGATAGGGTGGTTCTGGGTTTAACTTTCAGGCCAAAAAAGCATTTATTTGTGAATATAGTACTCAAATTTCAGGGTAGCATGAACAGTAGGGAATAGGGAATATTTAATAGTTGTTAACTTAGAGTTTTATAACATCATTATCATCATCAGTCACATGACTTCCACTGCTGAACATAGGCCTCACCTAAAGGCTTCCAGGCGGACCTGTCGAAAGCGGCCTGCATCCTGTGTGTTCCTGCGACCTTTAACAGCATTAGTCTTTGCTAATAAGTCTGCTAGCGTAACAATTTTGATGTTGATAATGACCCTGGAATAAAGTATATTTTTCTGAATTCAAAAGTAGCTTTTAAGTTATTCCAGGATTTGGCCCATCGCAGTATTTTTTATTTTGCATTGTGTAATTTAGTAGTGGAAACTTGTAATCGGCCTTCTTTGCATGTATCATTTACTATGAATTGTACTAGCTGTAAGTTTCCCAAAAATAATTAAAATAAAATAAAATCTGTGTAACTAACCCTAATCTTATTCAGCAATTTATGCATCAACTTCTAATAAGCAAACATCGAAGTACATTCTAATATAAATAGGATAAATAAGTACCAGGGTAGATAGTCAGCAGGAATTCAACAATTTTACATCATTTCACGCTGCGTCAACACGATATTCGTTGATCCTCTCATTTGTCAAAATGCCCCTAATTTGATCGGATCGCTGCCACAAATCCTCATCGACGTGTCACTCTTGTCATTTTAATCTCTTTGTACATTGTTAAATGCAGAACGGTTCGTATTTTATTAGATCAAGGTTCGAATCCTTAAGCTTATTATTTTTTTTCGTATTTTAAGTAGAAATAAAAAATAACTGTTGTTTTTTTAATTAACGTAAATAGTTGTTACTTTTCCCTTATGGTAAGAAAAAGTATATGTAGGTGAACAATAAGCCTACAAACTAATACCTCTTGTATGCGAAAATATATTATTATCTATTAATGTCATTACTGCCACTAAGCATCAGTTAGCAAGCACTATTGTGTTTAATTTTCAAAAACATTGAAGTAAGTATCAATATTATTAACCTCTTCTTTCCATAAAGACACTAGCTGACCCGGCAAACGTTGTTTTGCCATATACATTCTTTTAGTAGAAAAAAATGAATAATTGATAAGTTACTGACCGGGGCTGAAAGTTATTAAATTACTTATATCGCTATTAAAATAGGGGATGATGGAAGCGGGTAGAAAATTTAGGGCTGTATGTATTTTTTAATGCCACATCATAAAAAATAAAAACTGTCCGAATTTATTTTTTTGTGGGCCCCCCTTATCACTTAGGGAAATGAAAAATAGATAACAACCTATTCTCAGACCTACCAAGTGTGAATATAAAATTTCATCCAAATGGGTTCAGCCGTTTCGGACGAGTATGGTAACAAACACTGTGACACAATTTTTTTATATACAGGGTGGTTTTGACATTGCGTTAATAAATGAAATCACATACTTATCTCGTCGAAACTAACGCTTTCCATTAAGTTATTTTAACCATAGATGTAAAATAAAAAAGTGTAAGTTTCGAACAAAATAAATATTAATAAAAAGTAACTTTAAGTTTACACGACCTTATGCCACTACTACTGCTCTAAGATAATTCGTCGCAGCGGCAACATTATAATTTCATTCAGAAATACACTTTCGCACAAACCATATTCGCACTAAACTACGAAATGTTCAAAAAATTTGAAAACTAATATCGGGATTTTTGGCAATAATATTCGTTATTCATGGATGATTTTTGGCAAGATGTTAGAAGAGGTAAAGACGAATATGTGGTTTCATTTAGTAATGCAATGTAAAAATGACCCTGTATATTGATGTCAATTCAATACTAAGCCACTTTGGCAAACATTTTGAAGTCAGCACTCGTAAAAGATCAGTGACCACGTGCAGTTAGGTAATGTATCGTCTCGACAGCACCGCTGTTACGAACGTGTCTGCCCAGACTAAGTTAGGACTTAACAATTTAAACACTACTGAATTTATTCGTCGGATTTGCGCTAAATGCCAGGATTGTATGCGGCCGTTGTGAACTGGCGGGTATTTGTGACTACTTTGTGAATACTGTTGTTGTTAATGTTTATTTATTTATTGTAGCGAAAATAGAGGTTTGAGGAACGATGAGCATATTATGATTTTACTGGTAGGTCTTTCGTCCCACCGCGATGTCTTTTTCTGCCGTCAAGCAATACTGGTCCAGCAATTGCGTTATAATTTGAAGGTGCCATAGTTAGTTGTTGGCATTATATTATGAAACTTATAATCTAATGTCTCAGGATGATAAAAGCAGTGCAATGCGACGTAGTGCTTTGTAATAAAAAAAAAATTGATCTTGGTACTATTCTTGGGCAATCGTATCGCTTTCGATCATGCGAGCAACTTGCTCGTCTCATCATTAATTAAAGTCAAGAAACCTATGAAACTATCGACGATATATTGGGGCGCGCTGTGACAAACATAGTTTTGTTAAGTGTTGCTAACAATGCAAAAACTACCCAAATGAATAGCCAAAATCACTGGAGTAAGTGCTTCTTCTATCTGTATTCAGTTTGTACAAATATGTGTATACAATAATATGCTTCTAGAGAATTTCCCGGCGATGGTCGTACCATTGTATTCTTGTTACTTTGTGTTGGCGTAAGTGAGAAGCTATATGATGTACACAACTAAATATCTCTCTTCCTAAAGCCCAGTTCAGACTATGCCGGTATTTTAGTCGAGTAGCTAGTAATTTGGTAACTAAACACGTCTGTACTAATCTACTTGACAAAATTTTCGAGTTCAGACGGGGTTTAGTTACCAAATTACTATTACTCTCTACTTGACTAAAATACTAGCGGAGTCCCAACTAGGCTTAAAACGTAGCCGTGAAGTAGTGAACTTTTTTAATTCCCTCATCTGATTTGTACACTGCAACGTTATTCGTATAAGAGGGCAACATTTATGCCTAACTGTACGGAGATTACCATTCATTACGATCGCGTAAAGCGGATTCATCCAACGTAAGCCCGAGCAATTCCTAAACGCAGAGACTCTAAGCTGAGATGGCATGTTTAGTTACTATCAAATAGTGACCTACATAAACACATCGTTTGTCTATTTTATCTTTCACTACGTGCATCTATTAATTCTTAATCAAACGCCCCAATTTTACCAATGACACGTTGAAATCTTTCAAATATATAATACCTAATTAGCTAATGAATATTTTATTCGCTTTTAGCTTTCTCATATATGACGTTACTTTTGCATTGCGTCGTATGCAATAGAACCTTTAAGTACCACTGCGTCAACAAGCAGCTGTGTCAAAGCGCTGTCTTATTCCGGTTTTAAATAAAGTCTAAGTCATTTGAGACTACATCTTATGCATTGTATTCTAAGTTCTGATAGTGTTGCTACTGTTTAAGAGGGCAATTAAAAGCGGTACAGTCGTCGTTCGGTTTTATAATAAAAAATATCGGCTTCCAAACAGCACTAGGCCAGCAGTGGCCCAATATATAAAAAAGACTAGTGTTATTACTATGGGCTTCTCTTTTAATATGTTCACTTTTCACTGATACCGTCGCCTATAACTTAGCCCACCCGTCACAGCATATTTGTCTGTAAAGTTTGCCATTATATTGTTACGTGCTGGGGTGCGGTATAAACAATTAAACGCCGGTATTGCGATAAAAGTACCAATTAAGTTTTTATTAGCTAATAATTACAATTAAACTAATTAAAACACTGAATACTACGATATTCGAATACACTAATTATAGTCACTCACTATACGTTCACACAAATCACAATTCGCTTCGAAGTCGCTCGGAGTTATCGCTCGTAGTCCGCTTGTCGCTCTGCTCGCTAAGCAAAACTGAATCCCCGGCGGCGGCCGCGCGCCGCCTTTTATACTCGGTCAATGGCCTTGGTCACAAGGCCGCGGCCGCCGCCCGCGAGTACTATCGAAGTCTGTGGAACATTCTCGAAAGATCCGGAATAGTCGGGAACTCTCTCGCAAATATAGGTCAATAATCGCGTTTCCACGACATTCTGGAGACATCGAGATCTTTCGAGAATGTTCCATCGCCGAACTTTCCACATTCGGATAGTACCACTTTTAGCCAATAGATGGCGCTACTATCCGCGAGTATTAGCGCGCGTAACACTGCCCCCTCCCAAGACATGCTCGTCCCGAGCATCGTTAGAACCATAATAGCGCGCTAACCGATCAACGTGAACAATTTTGGGTGTACCTCGCTGGCCTTTCTGTATACGGTATGTGACGTCATTTATCTTGGTCACGATTCTATAGGGTCCATCCCATTTGGCTTGTAATTTAGGTGACTTGCCTTTGCTTCGAGCCGGATTGTGCAGCCATACCAGCGTGCCCTCCTCGAAACCGCTATTGTTCGCTTTTCGGTCATAACGGGTCTTCATCCTCTCAGACATTTGTTGACCTGATAGTCGAACGTGCTCGTATACGTCATTCAATCTTTTGCGCAGATCGTCCGCATAATCCGTTACACTGCGCGGAGTGTCAGGAGGAATGCCGGTAATAAGATCAGCAGGCAGTCGCAATTCTCGTCCGAAGTTAGCAAAAGCTGGAGTCACTGCCGTGTTCTCATGGACTGAACTTCTGTATGATAGGAGAAACGGCTGAATGTGCTTGTCCCAGTCCTTTTGCCTGTTTTCTACAACCTTAGCCAGGTATCTCTCCAACGTTTGAATAAAACGTTCCACCATGCCATCAGATTGTGGGTGATACGAGGTGGTCCTGGTTTTATGAATGCCCAATACCCGACATGTTTCCTGAAATACTTGGGATTCAAAATTACGTCCTTGGTCACTGTGTACTTCCAGGGGTACTCCAAACCGGCAGAAGACTTCATGAACCAATTTGTCCGCGACTGTTGAAGCTTCCTGATTGGGGATGGCAAATACTTCCGGCCACTTTGTGAAGTAATCCATGACCACCATAAAATATTTGTTCCCACTGTCACTTACAGGGAACGGTCCTGCAACGTCCACGGCTATCCGCTCCCATGGGGCACCAACGTTATAAATTTTCAATGCCCCTCTGCTACGTGTATGGGGACCTTTCACAGCCGCGCAACTCGTGCATTTGCGACACCATTCCTCAACATCGTCTCTACAGTTGATCCAATAAAATCGCTCACGGGTCTTCAACAATGTTCTCTTGACTCCCAGGTGACCTCCTGAGCATCCACTGTGATAAAGTTGGAGTATTTCTGGGACCTTGGCTTTTGGGACCACCATTTGTAAATGACATCGATCTCCCTTGGCATTTTCCCATTTACGGCACAGGATCCGATCTTGCATGACCAGACTGTCCCACTGGGCCCAATAGCTTTTTGTTATGGAACTTAACGGTGCGATATCACTCCACTGGGGCTTCGTAGCACCGGCTTTTAGCCACTCGAGGATTGGTTTGAGGTCCGCGTCTTTATCCTGCGCTTCCTGTAACTCTCCTTTCCACTCGCTGCTAAGGTCTGCCCTTATCATTCTAACTGGCACTGTTTCCTTACCCTCTTGCCTGGTGCAGTGTTTACAGCTATCAGGGCACGGCCTTCTTGACAAGGCGTCTGCATTACCGTGAGATTTCCCACTACGATGTTCTATAACGAAGTCAAATTCTTGTAGCAACTCAATCCACCTCGCAACCTGACCCTCTGGGTTTTTAAAATGTAATAGCCACTTCAAGGCAGCATGGTCGGTTCGCAGATGGAATTTCCGCCCAATCAAATATTTGCTAAAATGCTGCAAGGTTTTCACCACAGCCAGTAGTTCCCTTCTGGTGACGCAGTAATTTCTCTCGGGTTTGGATAACGATTTACTGAAGTAAGCTATCACAGCCTCTTTATCGCCTTTCCGTTGAGACAACACGCCGCCAATCCCAGTATTACTTGCATCTGTGTCAACAATGAACTCGTTTGCCGTGTCAGGATAACCCAGAATAGGTGTGGCACACAGACGGTCTTTTAACGCTTGGAAGGCGACGTCACAACTCTCGTCCCAGCAGAATTGTCTCTTCTCTTCAGTGAGCTTATGCAACGGTTTGGCTATATCCGCGAAGTTCTTAACGAATCGCCGGTAATAAGAGCACAAGCCTAAAAACGCACGAACTTGTGTCTTGTCTTTTGGAACTGGCCATTCCTTGACTGCTATCACTTTCTCGGGGTCTGTTTGAACGCCATCCGCTGAAATGATGTGTCCTAAGAAGCTAACCCGCTCTTTAAAGAAGGAACATTTCTTAGGACTGAGCTTGAGATTAGCCCCACGGATTTTCGATAACACATGACCAAGGTTTTTAAGATGTTCTTCAAATGTGCGGCCCACAATTATAATGTCATCCAAATAGACAAGACATGCGTCTCCAATCAATCCAGTCAGTACTAGCTCCATCAGTCTCTCAAAAGTCGCAGGAGCATTGCACAATCCGAATGGCATAACCTTGAATTGCCATAGACCTTTACCAGTAGAAAATGCAGTTTTCTCTTTGTCTAACGGGTCTATTTCTACTTGCCAGTAGCCACTCTTCAAATCTAGCGTGCTAAACCACTTCATTCCAGCAAGCGTGTCCAGAGTGTCGTCGATCCTAGGTAGAGGGTAACTGTCCTTTTTTGTAATATCGTTTAATCGACGATAATCCACGCAAAAACGCGTACTGCCATCCTTCTTTTTCACCAAGACAACTGGAGAGCACCAAGGACTAGATGAAGGCTCTATGACACCATCTTTCAACATCCCTTCAATCATAGTATCCACCTCCTTCTCCCTTGCCACCGGCAATCTTCTTGGTCGCTGACGGACCGGTAACTCGTTGCCTGTATTAATTTTGTGCTGGACTAAATTAGTTTTTCCCATGTCCGCATCATTGCACGAGAAGATGTCTCCGTATTGTGTTAACAATTTATTTGCTTGGCTTACCTCTTCCTTTGACAAATGATGACAGTCCTTCAAAAGTGACGTCACGTCGAACTTCGCAAGTGTGATGTTCTCAGTGGGTGGATCTTGACATGTGCGCAACCAAGCCACTTCCTCGCAAGAACCCATTAACATGCCTTTTCTGATAACATGCTGCTCATTACTGAGATTCAGTACGCGTACAGCTGACTTGTTAGTAGCTCTTACCAGGGTTCGCGCTATTTTCCATGGAAGGTCATTGTCAAGCTTCTCAATGAGAACGCACCGTTCCTTTGGGCCAGAGTTCCGTGGCAGACTAACAGGTACGATCACTTCAGATCTCGGCGGAAGAACTGTCTTCTTGAAGCAGTATACCCCTCCTGATGGTGCTCCTTCCACAAAAATTTCCTCTGAACCGCATTTTAGAACACCCTGCTTGACGTCTATTTCGCAACAATGTTCTCGCATGAAGTCGAGACCCAGAATGCAATCATCGACAATGTCAGCCACTATTACATTATGCAGATAAATTCTATTGCCTAGTTTTATTTGTACTACCTTCTCACCTCGGACGGATATGTGCTGACCGGTGGCTGTTAGAAGTTCCACGTTCTCTCGGTTACCCTTGTAATTCCAAAGAAACCGATTTGCTAGTCGAGCACTGACAACTGTGCGAGAGGCTCCAGTGTCTAAAGTCAGTTTACAGGCTGTTCCATTGATCTCGCCTCTAATGACCAAGCTGTTCCCATCATGAGCTTGCGAAATCAAAATTCTTAGGGCTTCTTTGACACCGGCCAGCACCCGCCCCATAGTCCTGGCCTTTACTCGTTTCCCTGCTGCTGTTGGGTGGTGTTAACCACCCTTTCCTCATCAGTTCTTCCTTCCCCTGCAATTCGTCGCTTGGTACAATTCATGCGGAGGTGGCCCATTTCTCCGCAGTTGAAACATCGAGGGCTGTAGCCCTGCGGACGTCGGCGTACGGATGTCGCCATGACCTCTCTAATGCGGTGAGCGCGATGATCTTGCCGCACGGCCTCCACTTCCAGTGCATGTGCCAACGCATCCTTCAAGTTCTCGTGGTGCCCAAGTCTAACAGCAGCCCGTACTTCTAGATCTCGAATCCCGTCGACAAAAGCCTGCACTAGAATTCTGTTAATAAGCTCAGGTGCAGACTGGTGTGCTTTTCGTACCAGCTTCTCAACTTCCAGAGCCCACTGCTGTAAATTTTCCGAAATGCGTTGGACTCGGTCTTTTAGCTGAGCGCGATACACATGTTCCAAATGAGCATCACCATACCTAGATTCCAAGGCTTCAATCAGTTGGTCGTAGGTCACATCAGTACCAAGGGCCTCCAGGATAGTTAGGGCCTGCTCGCGTAAGCCCAAGGTGAGTGCAGTCCCAGCCTGTTCTTTAGTCCATCCATTCGCCCGCATGACGGCTTCGAATTGCTTTCTATAAGCCGACCAGGAGGATGTGCCGTCAAATGGTGGCACCTTAAATCCTCGAGTTGAAGATGCCGCAACCACGGTCTCGCTACCGCGTGTTTCCATCTTCTTCTCAACGTCGGCGATACGAGCTTCCGCGTCTAAAATCCGATGCTCGTGCCGATCAACTTTTTCCTTCACTTCTTTGAGGTCCTGGTCAATGGAAGCCCTCAGGTCCTTTATCAGAACGGTTTGTTCTTCTTGACGACGTGCCTGCTCCTCTTGGAGTCGAGCTAACTGCTCCTCATGACGGTGAGCCTGCTCCTCCTGACGGCGAGCCTGCTCCTCCTGACGGCGAGCCTGCTCCTCCTGACAGCGAGCCTGCTCTTGTTGAAGTCGAGCTAACTGCTCCTCCTGACGGCGAGCCTGCTCTTGTTGAAGTCGAGTTTGCTCCTGCAGCATTGCCATAATCGCCGTAAGGTCCGTAGGTGCCAACGCTGGAGAGACTCCAGATGGTCCAGGGGTAGGCTGCCTTGTCGGTTGTCCAACTACCTGCGCTGGGGAATCCTCGAAACGGCCCCGGTCCATCTCTTGCTGGCGCTGACTTCGGGTGCGGATACTAGCACCTTCTTCCTCCTTTGGTAATACCGGCATTGTTTATCGCACTTCTGACACCAAATGTTACGTGCTGGGGTGCGGTATAAACAATTAAACGCCGGTATTGCGATAAAAGTACCAATTAAGTTTTTATTAGCTAATAATTACAATTAAACTAATTAAAACACTGAATACTACGATATTCGAATACACTAATTATAGTCACTCACTATACGTTCACACAAATCACAATTCGCTTCGAAGTCGCTCGGAGTTATCGCTCGTAGTCCGCTTGTCGCTCTGCTCGCTAAGCAAAACTGAATCCCCGGCGGCGGCCGCGCGCCGCCTTTTATACTCGGTCAATGGCCTTGGTCACAAGGCCGCGGCCGCCGCCCGCGAGTACTATCGAAGTCTGTGGAACATTCTCGAAAGATCCGGAATAGTCGGGAACTCTCTCGCAAATATAGGTCAATAATCGCGTTTCCACGACATTCTGGAGACATCGAGATCTTTCGAGAATGTTCCATCGCCGAACTTTCCACATTCGGATAGTACCACTTTTAGCCAATAGATGGCGCTACTATCCGCGAGTATTAGCGCGCGTAACAATATGTATTCTGTACAAGGAAGGTTTTACCGGTGTTTTGTGCTCTAAATAGATTGTGAATTTGAATGGACGTTACACCAGTTAACGTGCACTTTAGTTTGTATTGGCTCTGTTTGGTGAAGATTTTTACAACCCCTTGTATGGACATTGTCGTTAAGATGAGTGGCTTTTTGAACTTGTTTGTTCAATTTTTAGAATGTTTTAGCCATTATATCTGTCCACTATAGGACCTATGCTTTTACCACATCGCGTGATCTTTGATAGTCTTCTGCTTTCTTTATTTAGCTGTTTATTACATTTTTAATTAAATAAACTAGACTTCTATTATCAGGTTTGGCCTTATAACGTTATTGTAGGGAAAAAAAAGTTCAACGAATGTAGGTGCACTAGTTGAACCTCTGCTTACCCTTTCGGGCACACACCAAGACTATATGTATGTTTGTTTATTTATTTTTAAGGTACAAACAAACAGTTAAACATTGAGAATTGTATAATTATTTATAAAAACACAAATGCGTAACTCGGTAAGTTTTCCAGGGATTATAATATATTAATGTAATGTATGTGTTCATAAACAAGATCATTATTCATATTACATTTTCACGTAGCTCCTATCTTATCGTCTGAACTTAGGATTACATCCAAGTCTACACGAGGCAGCTCTAGTTTTCGTCATGAATAATTTTCGTTCCATACCATCATAATACTAAGAAATGAGGTTGGGACCTTTTATCTGCATGGTGAGATAAGGAAGTTTGCATCGTGCACAGCAAAAGAAGAAAAAATAATTAAAGAATTCCTGAAATATTGATTATTTGCGGGGTTTTTAATGTAAGCCAGTAGAAATAATACTTATCAAGAAACAATAAAGTACTTTGAATTGCAAGTTACACGCGATTGCACTCCACTCGCCATGCTAAGACATTTCAAGCCCCATAATGTCCAGTAATTACGTTGGCTACAATGTCCTTCGTAACTGGATTACAGCAGTAGTGCTTGCACACAACGTGACAGCAATAAACAAAGCTGTATAAACGGATAAAATCTTTCAAAAACACCTTTAACGTAGTCTTATAATTATAATATCCTTTTATTTATGTACATGATTATTTATAACCGAATGCCGCAAACGTTTAAGGAGGTCACCTAATAAAGAGACTATAATGGCTCCTCAAAAGCCATAATAATAAAAGAATCCTGCCTTTAACAGTCTCACAGTTCAAGTTAAGTTCATCAACCAGGCCAAGCTGGTCCTCATGATGATAATTTTCAAGCTGAGACTGAATTAAGACTAACAGTCAAAATAAGACGAAGCATAGATGAAGGCCACTGCTTACCACAATTTGTCAATCGCATTAATAAGTATTTAAAAGGGGCGTCGCAGGCAGCGAAATTTATAGGCATTATAAGACTTAACTTATATCTCAGGGTGACGAGCGCAGTGGAGTGCTAGGCAGTATAGTATAGTTTTACTCTGTATTCATCCTTCTGAATGGTGTTATTGTTTGTGTAATCTTGTCACTTAGTACCAGGCGAGCAGTTAGATCGACTCGTAAATAAATTGCTATAATGGGCGGCCTTTGATGACTGTAGCATCAGTACAAAACCTCATAAAATATACTAAGTACATGGAAGCAGTACTTAAGTTTATAAGCTACAAGACAAGGCGTTCCGAGAACGCGCCGTAAATGAAATAAGTGGCGTGCTCCCTTCCCGGATTATACCGGGCCATGCCGGGATGTGCCGGGATAACGGCGCCTTTCGGACCATTACCCGGAATTCAAGTGTTAAATTCACATTAGATGTACTTGTAAATTAAATTAGAAACGGTTTGAATGCTCAATGATTCGTGTCGTTATTTAGAAGTGGTTTATGGTACGCGTATAGACTGTTTTCTGGTTACCACAGGTTTCTCTATATCTATGTTGTTTGCTTAAAGGACAGTAAAAATAAAAAACAATGTTGCTTTGCTTAAAAGAAAATTCTAGCCAAAGTAACTAATAGCAATAATTTTTTTTTTTTTTTTTTTTTTTTTTGAATAGGCGATCCTGCAATCAACACCGGGGGAAACCTGCGAATGGGATACTGGAGTCCCCCGGCTTGACGACTGCAGGGGCCTGGGAAGGAAGTGGAATAGGATGATGGAAGGAAAGGTGGGGAATGGAGTAAGGTTCTCAGGATGGGCGGAAAGGAAAAGGGTGCCAGGAAATGTTCGCGGGCCCTTTTAGGCCTCAATGTGTTATACAACCAAGAGGTATACACACTGACTGTGTGCCTCGGCCCGCGACTAATGTTCCCCCGCGCATGGGCGTGCATTGGGTGTGAAGACCCAAAGCACAAGAATTGCCTCGGGGGGCAATAGCAATAATTAACCTGCCGAATCAGGGGGACATCTTGTTATACAATATTCACTGGTGGTAGGTATCTAATATTATGGAAGAGTCCGTCTGGGTGGGTACCACCGCAATGTCCATTTCTACCGTCAAGCAGCACTGTGTATGCACTATTGTGTTTCGGTTTGAAGAACTTTGTGGCCAGTGTAACTACTGGGCATAATGAGACTTAACATGTTATGTCTCAGGATGACGAGCGCAGTAAAATGCCACACAGTAGGTACTTTGTAAGTCAAGGTGCTCGATGGTGTTTCTACTATTTATGCATGGTCGTATCGATTACTGTCAGGCGAACAGCATGCTCGTCTTATCATAAAATGCAATAAAAAAAGATTACAAGTGACACTAACTGTATTAAAAAAAACAATTGCTAGAAAAACCGACCTAGTAAACCATGTTACTGACTGAATACTAACAAATTAGTAGACTGACCTCAACATTAGAAATATAGCCACTATCCTATTATACTATCAAACAGAAAAGCACATACGTTCCCAAATGCCATGAATAAATATACAACGAGCGAAACAAATGTAACACAGGCGCGCGGTGACGACGTTAAATTGTCCCAAATTGCATCAGAAATTCAAAAGGGAGATTATTTGTGCATTTAATATCCACGCTTATTAGTAGTCCATGGGTGCTGTGCAAGATATAATTGGTAGCGATTCTAATTTTAGGGTTCCGTACCCGAATAGTAATGAAAAACCCTGTAATAAATCTCCTTCATAGGATTACAAAGTTGTTTTTAGAAAATTTTTGAGCCTTATTCCTTTGGTGGTTAAATTTCATTGAAAATAATTCTATGGCGGACATTTTTTTTATTGCATTGAATGACGAGACAGGCATACCGTTCGCCTGATGGTAAGCGATAGACCACGCATAAACAGTAGTAACACCATCCAGCACCTTGAGTTACAAAGTACTGTGTGGCATTCCACTGCGCTCGTCATCCTGAGACATAAGATGTTAAGTCTCATTATGTCCAGTAGTTACACTGGCTACAATGTCCTTCAAACCGAAACACAACAATGCATGCACACTGCTGCTTGGCGGTAGAAATAAACATTGCAGTGGTACCCACCCAGACGGACTCTTACATATGAGAGACCTACCACCAGTAAAACATCTTAATAAACAATATTTTTAATAATCAAGTAGTCAATTCTATTAATATAAATGTGAAAGTTTGTGAATATGATTGATACCAAAACTAAATCAAAATTACTGAATGAATTTTGATGCAATTTAGCACACTATTAATCCAAATCATAGATTAAAATATCAGCTTTTATTTACCTCGGAAAAGTGCAAAAGAGCATATTATAGTCTACTTGGAATTTTTTATCTATACTAATATTATAAAGAGGAAAGCTTTGTATGTAAGTATGTTTGTAACGAATAAACTCAAAAACTACTGAACGGATTTAGATGCAATTTGGCACACGGGTAAATCATGTCCTGAATTAACACATAGGCTACTTTTTATCCCGGAAAAACTTTTTCACGCGGGCGAAGCCGCGAGTAGAAGTCTAGTAAGACTGTAAACACAGGCGGTGAGAAGTTCACAGTAGGATTGACATACATACAGGACTGTAACTCAGGTACCATTAACAAAAGTATATAATCTCCGCCCCGCCACCTCCCCTCTCTTGGTTCAAAAATTAATATCAGACAGCTCCGGAACAATCTATTTGCGTCCATAATATCGTGCGCTTTGAAACTCAAATATCTAGTGAGGTAATTACTTTGTGCGGCAACAACGATAATTAATAACTATGTTTTATATAGGAAGCGTTTGATTACCAATTATAACACTTATGTGCGTTAGTTGTAGAGGGATATTTTCTTGAATGGGAGTGATAAATGACGATAAATTCACTTAATAATGTAATTAATAGTAACTACACTATCCGATTTTAGAATTATCCCATTAGATGTTGTACCTTAAAATTGCCCTAACCACAATGCCTGTGCAATGCTGCCTGAATGAAAAATAAACACTGAGGTGGCACCTACCCAGCCAAAATTTCGCATACGAAAGACTTATTAATAGTTGAAGAATTTTGATACATACTTATTTTCAATAATTTTTATTAAATTAAGAATGCCACAAAACATATTTTTCTGTACTTAATACGACTGTTACCTTTAAGAACTTTTATACGTGGGCCAATTTTCTGAAGAAGAGGTAATCCTTTTCCTCGCATTGCTTGTTAGAAATAAAAGGAAATTGGCAAAAATGATCTTATTTCAAATAATATATTCACATCTTGTTCTTCACGGAATTTTGGGATATTCGACCCCTAAGGGGGTAAAAAGCGGTGGCAAAATTTGCTTAAAAACTATCAAACGGAGTTCGCTGAAATTCGGTATGGAGATATTTCGAGACCCTGGAAAGGTTTTAGGTTTCTTTTTACCCCGGGAAAATGTATAGTGGGACTTTTATCTAGAAAAAACTCTTTCGTGCCGGTGAAGCCGCGGGCAAAAACTAGTAAAATTATAAAGCTGAAGAGTTTGTTTGTTTGGTTGAACGCGCTAATCAAAGGAACTAATGAACCAAAAATTCTTTTACTAATAGGAATCTACATTACTCCTGAGGGCTACTTTTTATGCCGAGAGAATATTTTTATCCCGGAAAAACTTATTTACGCGGGTGGAGCCACGAGCAATACTAGATCTCCAATAAAACAGCTTATAATCTTATGTTAATCCAGGATTCGATTAGTGTATATGTACCATTTTTGTTTCATCGACTTATTTCTATTTTTCACATTAAGAGCCAATTTTTCAATTGTCAGATAAAATTCATCAAATAAATTATAACTTGAATATATAAGTGAGACAAATTAACAAATTTAGACATACAACGAGTTTTTTAATACATCAATGCATACAACTGTCATTTTTATTTTATTGTGTGTTTAGTTTATTCTACGATTAATGTGTATCTGCGACATTGGCACAATCATCGCATATGCGGAGACGCCATAATAATATAAAAAAATGTGTTCAATGAAAAATCAGCCTTAAGATAATGTATTTTCAGTATTTTGTAAGTTCTGAGCAATTCTGTCTAACGAAAAAGCGTTTGACATCAAACGATATACTCATCTCATTTACATGAACTATGACCCTTCTCGGATTACGAGCCAAAGACCTTCGCATTTAAAAGGAAATCTGAACACAATTACCTATATTATAATACCGCTTACGTTACCATAGAAATAATCTGTTGAACTTTTCCATAAATCTTCCATTGTATATACGACGAAGATAAAAATCTAATGATTTCGACGCCTACATGCGCGCCCACCCGGTTACGTCCGTAAAGTAACGTTCTGAGTGTTAAATGAATTGAAATATCCGATAAAGATGTTTATTTGTTGTATGTTTTGTGTAATTTGTTTAATTTAAATACTGGAAGTATGAAGTTTTGACTATTTGTACCCTGTCTAGATCTCTCGTAGTTGATTCATTGTGTTCCAGATTTAAAAACCTATAAAACTTATCCATCAAAATAAATTTTGATCTGAGAGTATATGAAATTATTATTGAGTTATTTTATTCTTATCAATTTAATTAATTCGCTATTCCTAAATTTTATTTAACAATTAAAGGAATAACTTTGCTTGCACACACACACACACAGTCACGCCTATTATCCCCGAACTGGTAGGCAGAGGCGCAACTAGTGCACTCACTTTTCGCCGTGCGTATTCCGTCCCATGATGTGATAGGGGGCGAGCCTATCTTCCATATCGGGCACAAATTATATTTTTTTTTTATTGCATTGAATGACAAGACGAGCATGCCGTTCGCCTGATGGTAAGCGACACGACCACCCATAAGCAGTAGCAACACCATCCAGCACCTTGAGTTACAAAGTACTGTTTGGCATTCCACTGCGCTCGTCATCCTAAGACATAAGATGTTAAGTCTCATTATGTCCAGTAGTTGCACTGGCTACAATGTCATTCAAACCGAAACACAACAGTGCATGCACACTGCTGCTTGGCGGTACAAATAGACATTGCGGTGTTACCCACCCAGACGGACTCTCACATATGAGAGACCTACCACCAGTGAATCGACACTCCTTGCCATCGACAAATGACTATTCTATTTGTAGGTAAAGTATATAGCTACCTTCTGTAAAAATTGCAGGAATAAAGCAGTTCTACGATTAAACATTAACCTTCTGAAGAATTCTGTAACAACTAATAAATGGTGCGCGTACTAAATGACTACGTGTGATACAGAACTTTTCAATTCGAGTAATTGTCTGACTAGGAATAAAAAGTTTTACTATGTAATATTTTTAACCGATTTTTTTTTACCATTTTTATTTGGTTTATTTGTTGTGACATCGCGGCTCATAATAAAACTTATTATAATAAAAATATTTATAAATAGTTCTTTAATAAAAAAACAATCAAATAGGTATTGTCTTCTGTTGTATCAAAAGCTAACTATAGCCATTGAAATAATGATTAAAGTTCCATACCATATTATTATACTTTAAGTTTTAATTTAAATAAAATGTACGAGATAGCTAGCGAATAGTGATATTAAAGAGTTTGTAATTTTCAGCAGAATAAATAGTTTTACTTTTGTAAATACTTTTTAAAACGTTTTAAGTTAAAAAAAAATCAAACAAAATAAATACTGTAAATGTTTGACATATATTTCGTCTTAATGTCTCAAGTTATTCGGGTGCCGTTTCCTTTTCCCATTCAAGGAGTGTTTATGTACCTCTTAATCATTTCTTTCGTATGGCCACGAAAGTTATAAAAATTACCAGAACAATTGTTAAGTGCTTTTAATATTAATTAACTGCTGCTTTGATTTTTTTTTGTGGCCCGCAACAATGTTATTAGGTCTGAGTACGATGGTCCAAAAGTGTCTTCTAGTCTTCAAGACTACTACATTCAGATTCAGGAAAAGGTAAAATGAACTTTAAATGCACAGCAATTAATTACTAAATAATATCTTGGTATGTATTATTCAATTACCTAAACAACAGAAATAATTTAAAGTGGATGGAAATAGTCCATATTTTACACTAGTAATGGCTCCGCACGCGTGAAAATCCTTTATTGATATAAATGATAAGTACAGTCACCCACATAAGTAGAGGAACTCGTTCAAACTTTATCGCCTACACACTTTTATGTTTTTGCCAACTTTTTTTTCTTCACATATATAAAATAAAAGAGATTTACTTACTCCGCACAAAGGAAACAAAATGTTTCAATTTAACTTAACGTGTACAGGTCATTTAGTTTTAAATTTGCTCAGATACTTATTTGGATGACTGTATTTAACCTAAATTTCTCTCTAAAAACGGGTTTTAACATTCCAGTATTTAGTTTAGCTAACAAAACAGAGATAGAAAAATTGTAGCGGCGTAATTGTCGACAGTCAACACTATTATCATCAGGTGCAGTGTGACCCTTTGCCGATCCAGTAAAAAAAAACAAGAGCGTTAATGTTTTAAGGATGTTATTGAAGAACTTCACTTCAAAATCATCTTCACTTGTATACTATAAACTGCCAACATACGGACGAATTTACGACCTTAACGTTCAGTGCTAACTTTGTTGTTACGCCTCAGGTTCCCACGGGAATCTCAGCCCTCTCCAGCAAGGATCGATGGAATGCTACCTAAAATGTATACTTAGGTGTTTAGATCTTGATTCTAACCTGTTATTTCGATAGACACAGACGTTTTTGATAGTTGGTCTGTAATACGTGCGTCATTTGAGTAGGTGATACGTGAGTCATCTGCCGCTAAGCTGTATTTCACTGGTTCAGTTCTGTTCTAGCTTTTAGGAAATTAAAGGTGCATTTTTGGGATATTATGAGACTTAACATCTAATATCTCAGGAGTACAAGTGTACTACATGTATACAACGCCTTTATTTTGCAATTTAAATTCTAGGGTACACACTGTTACTATAGTGGACGATAACCTAGTTGGGAATGGCACGGTCTGTCGAGACAATGTCCGGAGGTCCAAAACCCAAGGCACACACCTCTGACTTTTCGAATTTATGTGTGCATTGTTTATCAATTATAATCGTTCGCTTCAACGGTGAAGGAAAACGTCGTGAGGAAACCTACGTACCTGATAATTCTCCATAAGAATCTCGAGGGTGTGTGAAGTCTGCCAACCCGCACTAGGCCAGCGTGGTGGACTAAGGCCCAATCCCTCTCAGTAGTAGAGGAGGCCCGTGCTCAGCAGTGGGCAGTATATAATACACACAGGACTGATTGCCTTACTGTTACTACTGTTCATGAACGATCATAACTCTTACCATGAGGCGAGTAGTTCACTCGTCATTCACCTATATGGTAAAAAGCAACAAACTAGACCTTAAGTATAGTCCAAGTATGTTTGACCAGCAAAACACGCATACTTATAAGAATTATTATAGCCTCCCATACTTTCAAAGATAGCCTTAAAAGTCTATACCAGCTCGCCCACGCATTAGAAAAGTAAATATTTTTTGCCTGCACAGCGTTGGCCTCGCAAGTAATTTTCGACTCCACGCGAGCTGTGAGCGAAAAGCTTCGTTGAAGATGATCGATGACGTGGTGGAACGTGTGCAGGGGATAAGGTATGGGCGGGTGCGGGGAGGATTCTATAAACAACAAGAGCTGTTGAGCAGAAAAATAAAACCTGTCAAAGATACTGAACAGGTTAATTACCTGCTGGTAAACAAGGTTGACAATAAACAGTCACACTTGTCAAGAATTTAGATGATTGATTTTGATAGCAGAAATCGACGAGGCGTTCTAGTCTTGACGTCATATCAAACGTAGGATTCCGTTACATAGAGAGCAACTATTATAATGCTGGAATTCTAGAAACCGTTAGATGTATCGTTTACTATTGGTCTTAGTGACGTATATGTCATACTATCAGAATTGTCACAGACTTTTGATAATTGCGATTAATCACCAAACCTTACTTAAATATGATCAAATATTACTCCATAATATTCTCCACCACAGCACTTAAAAAAAACTATCAAAATTTTAGCCCATAAAAGCCGAACACGCTTCTATCTCCCAACTCGCACCACACACTTGGGTTCAACACGCGATGTATACAACGAAATGTCGTGTTGAATATTGAATTTGGAGTTAGCTCGCGTTAAGTGAAGGTGTTGGGGCTTCCATGAAATTTTACACCCTGGATTATGATGGCACACCTGGCGTTATGGCCGATCGTCTTGATATGGTTAATGTAATTTTATTTGCAAGGGTGACACTATGGTTAACCGAGAAGTGGGATTAGGAAACTTTATATTTGATAGCTGGAGAAGTTTATTTTTGATTTATGGGAATCTACTGGTAGTAGGTCTCTCATATGTAAGAGTCCGTCTGGGCGGGTACCACCGCAATGTCTATTTCTACCGCCAAGAGTGTGTATGCACTGTTGTGTTTCGGTTTGAAGGACATTGTAGCCAGTGTAACTACTGGACATAATGAGACTCAACATCTTATGTCTCAGGATGACGAGCGCAGTGGAATGCCACACATTACATTGTAACGCAAAGTGCTGAATGGTGTTGCTACTGTTTATTGGTAGTCGTATCGCTTACCATCAGGCGACCGGCATGTTAGTCTCGTCATTCAATGCAATAAAAAAAAAATAAGGTTACATGCTTAATGGTAGCGTTACCATGGCTCTACAAACCACTTGGGATTAGAAACTGGCAAAAAAACGCAACTCTTAAGACGATGTCTTTTAATTTTGATGTTTGTGATTGATCGAGAGACCAATACGTCAGTCACGTGTTGTCTCTCAACCAATCCCAATAAACGAAATGGGGTCGTATCTTCATTTTTGACACATTCTAATCCCACTAGACTTTAAACTACACAGTCCTACATAACACCACGTTAAAGTAGTCGATATAAGACATTACCAAGGAACTTCTATGGAATATGGAAATCTAAAGCAGTAAAATCGGTGTGTCTGTACATTTAAAGAAATGTGATAAAAAAGAAAGGGGGTGACTAAAGAAGAGTAATGGAACACAAATCAGCGATTTTTGTAATTTTTGTCTGTCTGTCTGTCTGTTTGTTTTTCTGTTTGTTTGTTACTGTACATCTCCAAAATCAATGAACGGATTTCGATGAAATTTGGCACACGGGTAGATCATGTCCTGTACTAACACACAGGCTACTTTTTAACCCGGGAAAATAAAAAGCGGAACTTTTATACCGGAAAAACTTTCTCACACGAGCGGTGCCGCGAGCAAACGCTAATATTACCTATATCTAAACAAGAATAAGCATACATAATATAGTAAATGGAGGACATTTGGTACATTAGTGCGGTTTTGATCGATTGTATTCTTTGTTGCTGCGATAACGAATTTGATTTGATGGGGTGATAAGAGACCATTCGTTTTAATAAAGTAGGGAAAAGTAATTTTGTAGAGCCACGGTTTTTTTTAAAAAGCACGTATTTGAGCCGATTAAATTATTCTTTAGCGCCCATTTAGAGAAGTACAGGGAGCAAACGGTTCGTATTTGGAGAATATTATTTTTGAGACATAATTAGACAAAAAAGAGACATAACATGTTACTAAATTAATGCTAACATCGGAAGACAAATTATCAAAACTATTTAAACTAGGCATTCACCAGACACCACATTTCTTGAGGAAACGTGCCACTAGGGTGAAATTTTCACTGTATACCGTCGTAATTATTTCGATTATAATATATAATTACTATGTGTTGCTTATTGCTTTGCCCGCGTTAAAAGCCTTTCCTGCAACAAACGTCTTTAAAATACATACGACGCCAGCGCCATCTACTTAAAGGATCAGATTAAAAATATATTTTTTTCCATGGGAGCAAATTATCGGTGTAAAAAGTAGCACATGTGTTAATCCAGGACATGGTCTACCCGTGTGCCAAATTTCATCCAAATCCGTTTAGTTGTTTCTGCGTTTACTTCTAACAAACATACAAACATTTTCACATACTTTCGCATTTATATTAGCCTTAATCCTTCCTTTAATCGACTATGGTGATGTGTGCTATTTTGATCTGAATGCAGACCAGCTCAACAAACTTGACCGACTTCTAAATAACTGCATTCGATTCGTGTATAATCTTCGCAAGTATGATCACATTTCTTTTTATCGTCTTCAACTAAAATGGCTACCCATACGTCAGCGCCGTTCTTTGCGGGCACTTACCACTTTATTCTCTTTCCTTACCTCCCCTACCCCTCCTACTTACTTTTCTTCTAAATTTTAATATCTCTGCAGTAGCCACGATAGGAACCTCCGCTCTTCTAGCAATCTTCTCCTCAAATGTCCCCCTCATAGCTGTGACTTCACTCACTCTTCTTTCGCTATCCAATCTGTTCTTCTTTGGAATTCACTCCCCCTCGAAATCAGATCGGCTACCTCTCGGTTTGCCTTCAAAAGGAGAGTGCGGCAGTTGTTGTTGAACGATGCAGAAGAATCACCACACTAACTTATAATATGATATTATTTACATTTATGTAATTATAATTTATATATATTTATGTAATTATAATTTGTATTTTATGTATTTATTATATTTATAATGTTACTTATATTATGTTTTGTATTTAGTTTACATATTTATGATTGATTGCTTTGTTTACTTTTATGTACGTTTATTCGTATCTCTAATATCAAGTTAAGTACCTGATGCACCTACCTTATGTATTTCTGCTCCACCCTAAGGTTGACTGGAAGAGAATGCCTTTGGCATTAAGTCCGCCGATATACTTATGTATATAAAGTGCAAATAAATAAATAAATATAATTATTATTAGTAAGATAACTGTGTCCTATCATACATTCTAGGGTCTAGAACCTAAGCATTCATGGTGTTTAGTAGGTTTGAAGTCATAAAGTCATATTCATTTATGTAAATGGACCAATTCATGGCGCGTCGACATCGGCTTCGGGTAGTAAGCCAATGCTTATTCGATGTGTATTGGTAGCTTACTCAAAACCAGTCTTGATTCGAATGCTTAATAACACTATCTACAATGTTAACAGGCATTATAACATATTGCAATGGAATTAGACTCTAAAATCCTACAAAATTGCGTTACAAGTCACTAAAACGCCAGCGCAATCTATTTAAAAATCAGATGAAAAATGACAATTATTTCCCATAGCAACAAATTACTCGAATAAAAAGTCGCCTATATTATGTTAAGACATGGTCTACAGATGTGTCAAATTTCATCCAAATCAGTTTAGCTGTTTCTGCGTTAACTTCTAACAAACATACAAACATCTATGAATGTTAATATTTTCATAAAATTTCGCATTTATAATATTAGTTACATTTAAAAATACACGCTATTTTCGTTTTTAGGGCAACACACTACGCACATATTGTCATTGCGTATTCAAAAGGATAGGACCGATATTTCGGGCATGCCAGTATTACGACATAACTTTAAATCACCTGATAATTTACTTACTTAAACTCACGCCTTTCTCCCATTGGGGTAGACAGAGACTATGGAACGCCAAGTGCTACGATCCAAGCATACCTCTTTCGCTTCTTCCACAGTCATCAGTCTCTTTATACATGTTCGTCGGTTACGAGAACTCCTTATTTGACCCTTCCGTAAGAGGTCGTCAATTTGGTCCATGAAGGTACGTCTAGGACGCCCTCGTCCGACACTACCACTTACTTTCGCGACATAAATTTCTTTCGTTACTCTTCTTTCGTCCTTCCTTTCAATGTGGCCAAACCACCGAAACATTCCTTTCTCAATCTTACCTGATAATCATGACTAGATTATCTCTGAGTCGAATCTCTCATCCCTGAGCTAGCTTTAATTACTTTTCTTCCAAGGTCTGTGGGATTCAGAGTAAGAATATATCTAGTTTCTGCCGATACAGCTACTGAATTAAAATAAACCTTTAAAGACTATGAAAGACTGTACTTTTAAATAATCAGTTTCCTAACAAAGCCTCTTTAGTTCATTCATAAAGATAAACAAATAGCAAATAATCCGATAAAACAAAGCTCCTAATAACTTAACTAAATGGGTTTCTCTTATTCAATTATTGTCTAACATTGGTACAGAATTGCAAATTACGTAGCGCCGCATTATACTTGCAAAATTTGTGGTCTGGAAGGGCCAAATATATTTTGTTTAGAGATGTTAGTATTGGGGTACCGAAATTTTACGAAATATTATTGTTGAGTAAACTTCGGATGCTGAATCAAACGTGATACTTCATGTTTGATTGCAGAAAAAATAATTCCAATTTCAATGTTGTCAAGAAGATGAAGAACTCGACCTTGTTTCTTTCTGATGTCCTAATCTGCGCCAACATCCCTCTTTCTTAGTTCATTGTCCTATTCTTGTGATAGCTCTGTCTTACTTTATTCCTATTTTTCGCAAATGTATGTAATCAGGCAAATATTGTTTTTATTTATTTTACTTGTATAATTTACTAGATTTCTGCTCGCGGCTCCGCCCGCGGGAATAAGTTTTTTTGGGATAAAAATATTTTCCCGGAATAAAAAGTAGCCTATAGCACTCAGAAGTAATGTAGCTTCCTATTAGTGCAAGAATTTTCAATATCGGTACAATCATTTTGGAGTTTATCCATTACAAACAAACAAACAAATCTTTCCTCTTTATAATATTAGTATAGATGAATAATGTAGGTATTCGTATAATGGTAAGGCTCCCCTTGCAATCTCACATCAGGAGTTTTTCTTTGATAAATGATTATTATCATTTATTTGATAAAAACTGTATAATACCCAATACAATAACACCCAAAATACCTTAAAACAAAAAAATGCGTCGGTTATTATATTTTTAGATTGATTTGAAGCTTTTCAAATCATGCTACAATGTTAATTATTAAAATTGACCATTATAGTAGACCATTTTATAAAACTGTTGAAATATTAAAAAATAATATTTACGAGCATATCCAATTAATTCAATCGTCGATTATCTTTTAATCCGTTATTTTTTTTAATAAATTACCATATATTTCGAGGAAATACGAAATATTTATGTGTTTTAATATTTTGCTTCCTTCAAAACATGTTGTGAGGAATGATGCAATAGTGAACCAGAGATTTTAACTAACGGAAGACGAATTTCGTGGGCGTGTCCACGAAATTCGCTGATGAATTCCTAGAAATAGACACACTTTACGAAAAATCTGTGTGGTTTAATTTAACTTAAGATAATAAAATATTTGTTTTAAAGTATAGTTTGTGCGATTTTAAAAATCACATCCGACCTGAAGTTACTCAGAATAAAATAACATCACAATTATGCTCACGTGTTTTACATGGTATAGGAGGTAGACAGAGGCATAACACGTGACCCAACACTTCATGGAGATTCGTGAGACAGAATTTTGTTACCATAAATAAAAAACATCTAGGCAACTCACGTTTGTATTAATTATTTGACAAAACAAATTTTCTAATTTTGTGACTCGAACTCAGAAACTCAAAGCTTTCAGTACATTAACATTAAACCAACAAGGCGCCGTCCAAAGCAATCTCAAATTATAACTAGAATCAAATATCAAATCTCCCCGTAAATGTATAACCAATAGAGACGATTCGATAAAAAGGGAATATCGTTATTCATTACGGAATAAATTGGAAAATATATGCGAAGAAATATTATACTGGAATTGAAGATTGATGTCTGATAATATTGTGAGATCCAAAGACTTTTTTAATTAGATTCTCCGTCCTTTAAAGGCAATGTCAGAGAGCTTTGATTATGTACAAATACGATAGATTTAATATTGTTTGATATTTTTATATCAAGCGTTCGAATTTGCCTTTTTTCTTCGTACGGTAGCAAAAGGCAAATTAAGATTTAGGTAACATTTTGGGAGCAGAAACCGGAGCCATATTAAGGATATATTTGTATGAATGACTTGACTGGGTTTTTTTATTGCAGTTAAATGACGTAAAGAGCATGTGAATGGTCTGATGGTAAGTACTACGACAGCTCATAAACAGTAGTAACACCATACAGAACTTTGAATTACAAAATAATGCCCAGTAATTAAGCCGGTTAAAATGTCCTTCGAACCGGAACAGAACAGTCCATGCACACTACTGCTTGGTGGTAGAAATAAACAGTATGTTAGTACCCAGACAGTCCCTCAAATACGAGATACCTACCGCAATAAGTGGGTTTTTACCGTTTCAGTCAAAATCAGTGTGATGATTTGCTTTTGTATTTCATACGGTCAACGGGATTGACGGAGACTTAACATCTTGATGAGAAGTGATGGGAGCAGTATAATACAATGTAAGTAGTGGTTTTAATTCAAAGTTTCAGTGGTATTACACATTTTGGGGTGAGTCGTAACGCTAACCATCAGGAGAGCGATATACCCATTTAATCTTTCAGATAAACAAAAAAAAACATATGCATATTACCTCCTTAATTATATTTAGCTAAAACACACTGTCTCGACATATTCAGGTTTGTATAGCGATGTGAGACAGAGACTATTGAGATCTAGATAACTTTAACCTTGCGACAAGGTTTTGAGATCGCCACTTTGGTGCGACAGACTAATCTTAGCTTAAGATTCAATTACTCAATAACAAAATGGGATATAATAATCTCTAACATATACCTTAAAAATTTGCAATCAATTACTTATAACCGAATACTAGTTCTCTAAAAATTATAATAGTGCTTGACCATTGCCAGCCTCCAGGATGAGTAAATCTAGATGGTGTCCCGATGGCCTACCTCTCAAACTACGAACGATCCGTAAATCACGAAATCTCTTTACTATACGTTAATTTATTATTATAAAGCACTAGAATTTTGCTCGCGGCTCCGCCCGCGTTTATGATTTTTTTCCAGGATGAAAAGTAGCGTGTTACATATACCCCTACCCCCAAAATCGCTGACGACGCATCCCTGACATGACCCAGCAACAGCGACGACAACTGTTCGGTCATCGACCACACGTGCCACCTACTTCATCGGGCACGAGGCGCCGACGCTGCATTTTACTATTAAAAAGTTTCCATTATGTAGTTTACATTTTTATTCATAGTATTATATAGAGTCACTTTTAGTCCAAACATCGACTATTAGACACCTCTCCTAGTTGTAATTTTATTTTATAATTAAACTTATTAAAATAATTTTGGTTTTTTTTACAACCTCCGGTTGTGCCTTACGTAATTGGCGCAGTCGGTAGGATACTAGAGTCAGTGCGCGGCGGTCAAAAAGGCACCAAAATCGTAACCAGCTTGACTCCGTAAAGTCGCTGGCGGGTTTTTAAGCCCTCATCTAGTATCCAGAACCTACGAAGACACGACCAGAGGCGTATCCAGACATCGATACAGCGAGAAGAACCAAAATACGTAAGTACTTCTTGAATCGCTCTTGAGTTGCTTCCTTTTATTTCCTTTATTCCGATAAGCCCCATCTTTAACCCTTTATAATATCGCATTATATATGGGCACATAGAGTTAATTATAAAATCATAATTTTTATCTTAGATCGTCATTTCATAGTAATAGGATAGTATTTAAATTTCGTGTTAATTTCGAGACAGAAAACCGCAAAAATTTTTCATCCACGACAATTAAGCACCCCTAGGGTAGATAGGAACCGTAGGCAACGTGCAGTAGATAGTAATAGAGAATTAAATAGTGAACTGGTTTCGTCAGTAGAACAAAAAATGGCAAATAGCTACGACCAAATCATAAAAGCGCTTCGACTTGTACCAGAGTTCGACGGAAATGTAAACGTATTAACGCGTTTTATTAGAATATGTGATCAGTTGGTTCAACAATTTGTCACCGAAGACCAACCACTGAATTGTACTGCGTTATTGAATGGTATCTTGAATAAAGTAGTAGGGCCCGCAGCTCGATTAATTAATTCAAATGGTGTCCCGGATACCTGGCAAGGCATTCGAGATGCACTGATCAATAATTTCGCGGACCATCGCGACGAAACGGCACTATACAATGATTTAGCTATGTTACATCAAGGGTCCAATACACCCCAAGAATATTACGAGTTATGTCAGAACTTATTCAGCACTATAATGACATACGTAACCTTGCATGAATCTCTGCCTACCACCATCGAATCAAAGCGTGTATTATATAAAAAGCTGACATTACAATCATTCATGCGCGGTCTAAAAGAACCATTAGGCTCACGTATACGTTGTATGCGCCCGGAAAGTATAGAGAAAGCCCTCGAGTTTGTCCATGAAGAAATGAATGTTTTATATATGCAGAAACGTAGTGATGGAAATATTAATCATACAAGGGCACCACAATTCTTATCTCCATACCAACCACATAAATCGACCGAAAATCAGCCACATTCGAAACCCTTCACATTTAATACACCCTTGTCAGGCCCACTTCGCACGTTCAACCCCCCTTATACCTATCAGAAAATAGAAAAACCTATCTATAACCTTAGTGCTCAAATGAGAGGTCCCACTCGCACTCAGCAAATGTTCGCATCTCCTCTACCCAACAGGCCTCGCGAGCACACATTTGCTATGCCACAGCGTAATTTTAACGCTAAGCATAATGACGCTCCTCGACCAATGAGCGGTGTAAGCCACTTTACCCCAAAAGCTTTGCCACCCACTGGTATGCAAGGTCATAACTGGGCTTTACATGGTAATCCGCCCCCTTCTAGTTATTTTAAGAGCAGACAAGTGAATGTCAACGAGTGCTATGACCCTTATTATGAATATTATGATCCATACGAACATTACTCCGACGATGCATATTTCTACGGATATGCCCCTGAGTACGATTGCGCTACTGAACAACAGTACCCGTACCCAGCACCATATCAAAGCCATCCCTTAGAGCCAACAGAATCCGATAAAAATCATACACAAGATGACCAGGATTTTCAGAAGGATTCGAACCCCGTAAAACCAAAATAGAGGTTAATCTTCAAACGCAACGTCAACTACCATACATACAAATCACTGAACCCCCTCTTAAACTATTGATCGATACCGGGGCGAACCAATCCTTTATATCCCCGGAAGTTGTTGAAAAATATTTTAGCAACTTCCCATTAAATTATGAACCATTCGAAGTAACCAATGTTCATGCAACAAGTCGTAATAATTATTCTATTACAATACCATGTTTTAAAGAATTCAAAGAATCCGATGATATTACCTTATTCATTTACAAATTCCACAATTACTTTGATGGACTCATAGGCCTAGATTTGTTAAACAAATGGGAATCAAATATCGACTTGAAACATAATGCTCTCTCAACTCGACGCGCTAGGAATCATATTATAATGTATGACTCGCGGAATTGTAATTTCTATGAAGACATAATTTCTGCAAATTCTTCAAAATTAATTAAAGTTCCGATTAACATACATGATTGTGACGCATATATTCCTGAGCAGAAATATTCGAACTGTGTCATTAAAGAATGTTTAACCAGAGTGAATAAGAACCGCGGTATTATTGAAATAAGTAATGAAACCCCGAATGATTTAATATTTTCTTTAGATTGTCCAATCAATGCTGAAGTTTATAATATCCAGTGCAACCGTACTGAGGCACCGATGACTATATCACGCGCCGACCATGTAATTTCACGCTTACGTACCGGTCATTTGAACCCTGAAGAGCGCGCGAACCTAGAATGCTTATGTAGACAATATTCCGATGTGTTTTATATAGACGGCGAACCGTTGACTTTTACGAATAAAGTTAAGCATAGTATTAAAACGATAGATGAGGTACCAATCTATTCAAAAAATTACCGCTACCCGTACGTTCATAGAGATGAAGTACGTAGTCAAATTTCGAAAATGTTGGAACAAGGTATTATCGGACCTTCCAACTCCGCATGGAGCTCACCTATATGGGTAGTGCCCAAGAAGGTGGATGCTTCTGGTAAAACTAAATGGCGTATAGTTATTGACTATCGAAAATTAAATGAGAAAACTCTAGACGACAAATACCCTATTCCGAACATCGCTGATGTCTTAGATAAACTGGGTAACTGTCAATATTTTACAACACTGGACCTTGCAAGTGGATTCCATCAAGTGGAAATGGATCCGCGAGATATCCCCAAAACGGCCTTTAACGTGGAGAACGGTCACTATGAATTTTTAAGGATGCCTATGGGCCTTAAAAATTCTCCGTCCACATTCCAAAGAGTGATGGACAATGTTCTCTTAGGACTACAGAACCAGATATGTTTGGTGTACCTTGACGATATTATAGTGTTCAGTACGTCCTTGCAAGAGCACATGGTTAATTTGCAAAAGGTGTTCGACAGATTGAGAGAATCTAATTTCAAAATTCAGATGGATAAGTTCGAATTTCTGAAATTGGAAACTGCTTATCTTGGTCATGTCATAACCACTGAAGGCATTAAACCAAACCCTGATAAAATTGATGCCATTAAGAGATTTCCAATCCCAAGAACTGCTACGGAAATTAAAAGATTTCTAGGGCTATTAGGCTACTATCGAAAATTCATTTCCGGATTTGCAAAATTGACGAAACCCATGACCCAATGTTTAAAGAAAGGCTCTAAAATTGATGCTAATAACCCTGAGTATATTAATTGTTTCGAACACTGTAAAACCCTACTCACTAACGATCCAATATTGCAGTACCCAAATTTTGAAAAAGAATTTATCTTAACAACCGACGCCTCTAACCTAGCAATAGGCGCTGTCCTCTCACAAGGACCCATCGGTTCTGATAAACCCATTGCGTACGCTTCTCGTACTCTTAACAGCAGCGAGATTAATTATAGTACAATAGAGAAGGAATTATTAGCCATCGTATGGGCAACTAAGTACTTTCGACCCTATCTATTTGGTCGAAAATTCGTGGTTATTACTGATCACAAACCCCTCAAATGGATGATGAATCTCAGAGAACCAAACTCACGGTTAACTCGATGGAGGCTTAAATTAAGCGAATATAACTTTACTGTCCTTTATAAAGAAGGAAAGTACAATGTAAACGCTGATGCACTCTCCCGAATCGAAATTAACAATGAAGAAACCGATTCGTTAGATGTTAACCATTCTGAGAAGCCTCAATTAACAGTAGGATCTACCACAGCTACAGTGCATACAAGCGAGGAAAATCCCATTCTAGAAATCCCCATTACTGATGACCCTCTCAATAAATTTAACCGACAGATATGTCTTACCGTCGTTGGTGACATAAAGAAAAAACCTGTCGCAAGCAAACCCTTTGAGTCCCATACACGAACTAACATCCAAATTTCAGAGTCAAATTTAGAAACGGACATTATAAACGCCATAAAGGAATATGTAAATCCTAAGGTCCGAACAGGCATTATAATACACCCCACTCTAGCTATGTACAAGATTATACCAGTCATTCAGAGACACTTTAAGAACTCTTCTATGAATCTTATTTTATGTAAGACAGAAATCGAGAATGTTAAGAATTATTTAAAACAACAAGAAATAATTAAAGACCAATCATAGAGGAATTAACGAATCTTACCTTTCCTTGTCCAAGAAATATTTCTGGCCTAAGATGAAAGAACACATTGCCAAATACATTAATGAATGTAATATCTGTGGACAAGCTAAATATGACCGCCATCCAATAAAACAGAGGTTCTGCATAGTTCCACCCCCCACTAAGCCTTTTGAGATAGTACATCTAGATCTCTTGACAATTGAAAATGAGAAATATCTCACTTACGTGGACGCCTTTTCAAAATATGCGCAAGCATACCTCCTCCGTGACGCTACCGCGATAAGCGTAGTTCAGGCTCTCTTGAAACTTTTTACTCACCACGGTGTGCCTTTTACAATAGTTTCTGATCAAGGCCCCGAATTTACGAACCAAGTGTTCATGGAATTCATAAGGCTTCACAAGATTCAACATCATAAAATACTTGCTCACACACCGAATGATAACGGCATAGTTGAACGTTTTCATTCAACTATTTTAGAACACCTTAGAATATTAAAATTAAAACACCGACAAGAGCCGGCTATTAACCTGATACCTTACGCCATATTAGCCTACAACAACACTATCCATAGTTTCACCAAGTGCAGGCCTATGGAACTGATCGTAGGGCATTTCGACCCTAGAGACCCATTTCAAATTGACATTACAGAGCACTTATTACAACAATATGTTCAAGATCATAAAAAACGAATGACTGAAGTGTATAATTTGCTTAACGAGTCATCCCTACACCATAGAACAGAGTTGACTGAAACTCGGAACAAGGATCGCGAGCCTGAGAGAGAATATGAACCAGATCAAACAGTTTTCGTTCGTAACCCTCTCGCAAGTCGTCAAAAATTGGCACCTAGGTTTACTCAAGATACAGTCTTAGCCGATTTGCCAATACACATATACACTAAAAAGAAACGAGGCCCAGTCGCTAAATCTCGCCTTAAGCGAGGCCCTAAAATATCACCCTTGTTACAGGATGCTTCTACTATGGATGCTTCTACTTCCAAGGATGTGGGCCCAAGACATATCACTTGATAGCCTAGATGATGGACCAGGTCTGCTTCCCTTCAAATTGGGCCAATCAAGATTAATATCTCACTATCATACGTTCCTGCAATATGTTAATCTCACTGACATTCAAGTGAAAATAGAAGCGGTGAGATCTCAAATATCAGCTTTTAAGACGAGGACTGACAATACCTCGGATTCGCTTTACGATCCACATATAACGTATTTAAAACAAAAGATTAGCGATATATCTGAACGGTTAACCTCTTTTCAACCTCACAGAGTCAAACGAGGATTATTAGATGGTCTCGGTTCAGTAATAAAAAGCATATCGGGAAACCTTGACTATACAGATGCAATCAAATACAATAACGCGTTAAACATTTTGGAAAGTAACCAAGATCAACTTCAATCAGAAATTAATAACCATATCAGCTTGTCCAAAGAGTGGATTTCGCACCATACTAAAATTTTAGATGATATCGTTGAAAATCAGAATAGGATAGCCGACATAATAGCTTCCGTTATATCTAAAGAAAATACAAGAGAAACCGAATTAATTAAATTAACACATTTAGCACAGTTTCTTGCCATTTTAGGAGATAACATAGATAACCTTAGTGAAGAACTACTTACCTTAGAAACTACCCTAGCGTTCATCCGTACGTCTAGCTTTTCCCACACAATGTTTAATTTAAAGTTTCTTAAAGATATGATAAATACATTAAGAAATTTATATTCAAACTCAGAAATAATAGATGTCGATTCTAGAGAGTATAATAGAATTATACAGCTAGGTTCATATTATGTAGATAACCAAATCGTCTTAGTATACAAAGTACCTATCGTGTTTCCGGAAGTTTATGATTTTTATAAATTATCTATCGTGCCGAATAAATATAATCAAGCCCTAATACCTATCCTACCCTACATAGCAATTCGAGACAATGATTCTAAGTACATGGAGGCAGAATGCCCGAAGGCTAACGACTGGTACATCTGCGAAAGAGGAATAACCTACTACTCGCAAGACGAACCCGACTGTATCCAGAACCTTATCACCGCACACCAACGAAGCGCCCCCTGCAATTTGAACTCTATACAACTTACCAGAGAAGCCGTGGAACAACTCGACGACCAACACTACACTATGACTTTTCCGAAATCGACAAAAGTACAACTCAACTGTGGCCAACACCAATATAGAATCCTGAAAGGAAGTTACCTCGCATCGCTTCCTCATAGATGCTCTATAGAAACGCCAGAATTTAAAGTCACTAACACACATAACATAATTAAAGGTCATGTTCTGAGAATCATGAATCTGCCACCTACACCTAAGGAAACAATTTCTCAGGAAGAACCCGTTGTCAAGTTAAACTCCATTCATCTCGAGAATCTCCATACCAGCAATACTAAGATATCCTTGCAACCACCGAGAAAACTAAAATCAATCAACGATTTAAGCCTATACCATACAACAATACCTATCTACGCTATCTTATTCGGTGCATGTGCACTCATCATCGGAATCACGACACGCCGAATGGTACGCAAACTAAAAGCAAGAAATGATCCCGAGGCTATTTCTTCTCAGCCAACATACGCAGAGATAAAAGGAACTAAATCAATTCTCAAACCAGAAGAGATGAACCTGAATCGCATCTCAGCAGCATTTGGGACAACGTCACCAAATAGTTGCTGATCTTCGGGAGGGAGGTGTTACATATACCCCTACCCCCAAAATCGCTGACGACGCATCCCTGACATGACCCAGCAACAGCGACGACAACTGTTCGGTCATCGACCACACGTGCCACCTACTTCATCGGGCACGAGGCGCCGACGCTGCATTTTACTATTAAAAAGTTTCCATTATGTAGTTTACATTTTTATTCATAGTATTATATAGAGTCACTTTTAGTCCAAACATCGACTATTAGACACCTCTCCTAGTTGTAATTTTATTTTATAATTAAACTTATTAAAATAATTTTGGTTTTTTTTACAACCTCCGGTTGTGCCTTACGTAATTAGCGTATGTTATTTGCTGATAATGTAGCTTTATATTTGTGGAAGAATTTTTAAAATCGGTTCAGTAGTTTTTGAGTTTATTCCTTACAAACAGACAAAAATACAATTTCTTCCTCTTTATAATATTGGTATAGTTAAAATATTTAACACCAAACAACATGCTGCTTAAACTAGTGGAATTAGAAGCATGAAATTAGACATACGAGTTCCAAAAACATTTTAGTAATTCATCCCCAACTAAATCCCACCAGGCAAAGGATAAAAACAATACCACGAAATTATTCCTAGATTCCCATTAGTCAAGGAAACTAGAAAATGACAAGAGACAATTTGTCCCGGCAGCAGACCGTGAGGGACCGTCCGGGCGAGCGTGAAGACGCCCAGGAACGGACAATTACGAATGTGGCATTAGATTAATCAAGCAAAAACGGACGCTAACGCTTCGGGAGGCAGAGCCTTTCAGGATTAAAGTCGCCCGACCATTTTATTGTTTCCAGATATCCTTTGTGCGGATGTGGATTTTTATTTGTTGATTGCGGTTAATATTTTTTTTGCTGTCAGTTCAAAGTCAGGAATTGTCTTATAAATGCCTTTTTACATGGGACGTAACAGTGATAGCGAAAATGTAAACAAAACTGTTGTTTTCGTTAAAGAATTGTCTAAACAATATTTTTTTCATCAAAATGAATTAAATTTTAATACAAGTGGATTGCAGTTGTTTTTGATATAGCTACTCTATAGTTTTATACTTATACACCACACTTCTAAAATATTAAATAAATGTATAATTGATTTTATTTTTTATAAAATATACTGTATTAACTTCCTTCTCACGGTATATATTGCATAAAAGAAAAATTCAAAAATGCTTCTGTAAACTGAAGTTTCAATCTAATTCCAAACAATACGGAGTCTAAAACGCGTACAATTCCAAATTCCGTGGGATAATGAAATTATTCATATAAGAACCGATTTTGATGAATTAATTTACTCGGATACCTCTGAGGGTACGGCAGAGTGGCCGGGCGTGTGATTGTCACAATATGAATTAGACCGCCCACGCATACCTTTATAATTGACCTATAGCCTCAATTGTGTATTGACGGGTTGACAATCCAGAATTTAACACACACACACACACACATACTCACGCCCTTTATCCCTGAAGGGGTAGGCAGAGACGCAACTAGTGCACCCACTTCCGTGCGTATTCCGTCCCATGATGTGATAGGGGGTGAGCCTATCGCCTTATCAGGCACAAATTCCAGACTCCGGGCTGATACTAAATAGGAAAACCCAATATCACTTAGCCCGACCCGGGGATCGAACCCGAGATCTCAGCTTTGCAGTCATTAGAACTAACGACTGCAAAGGTGTTAAGCATTTAACTTTATATTATCTAACTTCAATGTGGAACCTGCACAAAACTTTGTCAAGTATGTTGAGAAAAAAGGCATAGTTTTTTGAGCAGTCGCCTGTCTTACATCAAACTCTTCTGGGAAATGCAGTTCCAGTGAAATAGTGCTCTTACTATATATTTTCCGAAAATCGAAACCAGCTTTGTAATCCAAACATGCAACCACTTAAACCATTGAAATTATACTACTATAAAATACTCAAATATTTTTCAACAAAGGACAAACTTCGACAAAGCGAAATAGTTATGGGATACAAAGCTGCACTAATAAATCTAATTCTCATTGTTGAACGGTAAACATTGTCTTAGATTTATTGCTTTTGATTCAGCCTTTAGGCAACAATAATGTTCCAAATTGATTTTGACTAATTAAACACTTTTATTGCTTGTACAGATCTCGCTCGCGGGTGTCTGATGCTCCGTAATAATTTATGAGCCCCCTGAATTCTATTATTTACGTTTGGAAAATTTTATTGCTCTCTAATGTTATATTAGACTATGATTGTATTGTTTAAGACACGATTTTTCTTAGTTATTTTATTAGGAACATCAGCAGTTTACACAAAACCATCTTGAAGCTATGTTGTATAGTGATGGTATTTTGGTCTTATACAGAGTGGAGTTTTGAAATGAGGTAGCATAGGCAACTTAACCGCTGTAGCTACACGGAAACGGATAAAAATGTCCATAATATTTAAAAATATTAAGATCTGCATTCACAGAATTAAAAAAAAAAGGTCAGTCAGCTATAAAATGGGCAATTTATACAAAACCTTTTTTATACCAATCGATCACGTTGCTGCTACATCTCAAAAATCCACCCTGTGTACTATGAAACAAAACATAATAAAGACTAACGGTCTTATTCATAATGACTCTTCGGAACTTTATAGGACCGTTAGTAGAGGCTTGTAAAAAATTGTTATTCATAATGGTTCAAAAGCGCTAAAACGGCCTATAAGCCTACGGTGAAGTTGCTTTGATTTATAGGAGCTAGACCCCTTCTTTAAGCGTTCCGTAACAAAAAAATGGCCGCCGTCGGTCAGCTGTTTCGTGTTTGGCACTGATTTCCGATGTCAATTGTCAGTCGATTTAAAGTAAACAACACATCGATCTCGTAGCGCATAATTTTCGTTTCAAGAAGTATTTTTATTTACTTGTGTATAAATAATGGAAGCCTTACAAACCCTGCATAGCATTGCAGTAATTGAAAATATTTCACGTAGAAAAGTTTATCGTCAGAGTTTGATCCGTTTTCTCTGGATGACGAGGAATTCCGTAAACTGTATCGTTTTTCCAAACGAACGGCTGCTTTTATAATTGAATTAGTCTGCGAAGAGTTACAGCTGCACCGTAAAGGTAAGAGGTAAGTTAATCCTTTTCGATATTTATACAAACTTGGGTATACCTAATGATGCGTTACTTTTAAGACTCGTTTTCTTTACAGATTCAAGAAGATGCTGGAGACCTCTATGGATTATCTCAAGCCACTATCAGCCGCATATTTAGCAGAGTAGCGCGTGCGCTCGCACGACGTGCTGCAGATTATATAATGATGCCCACTTCTGTTGCAGAGGAACAACAGCTAATGACAGAATTCCACCATGTAAGAGGCTTCCCATCTGTAATTGGTTGTATTGATTGCATGCATATATAAATAAAAAAATATGGTGGTGATGCAGCCCAATATTACATAAATAGAAAAGGATATTCCCTCAATGTTCAGGTAAGATTTTTAGGAATATATAAAGTAAACTACGATAGGCTTTACTTTATTGCATAAAAAAGATAATAATTGTTGTAGGTTACCTGTGATGCTAGTCTTCGGATCAGGGATATTGTTTTTAGGTGGCGAGGCAGCACTCATGACTCTCAGATATTTAATGAATCGACCCTCAAAGAATGTTTTGAAGCAGGTGAGTTAAGGGGTATACTTCTAGGAGATTCAGGGAGAGACCACTTAGTCATGCTGAAGAGAAATATAATGAGGCACATATTTCAACAAGAAATGTTGTGGAGGGTTGCTTTGGTGTGTGGAAACAGCGCTTCCAATGCTTGCTCCATGGCATGTCTGTAAATTAGGCAATGTGAAGAATACTATTGTGGCTCTTGCAGTGTTGCACAACATTGTAATTGCTCAAAGAGAGACATATGCCACAGAAGAAAGTGTGTCTGATATTGAATAGGTGTCTGAATCAATTAATATTGAACCACACCCTAGACAAGGTAGAAATTCTGCCATTTTGCAGGCTTTTATAGCTAGGCACTTCAATGAATGAAGTTTTTTACACTCAAATAATTAAATTATAATTAAACATCCTAATTGTAGTTAGTCATTGTCATCATTTTATAAAATTTATATTTTTCTTTTATTATTACATCATTAAGATTAAAAAAAATATTTCACTGGAGGTTATTGTCCATTTGAATAGCATGCTACTTTTTCCTGCAATGCATAAACATTATTTTGAATGTAATACTGAAAATAAGCTTTATTTATTTAAATATACATCAGTACCCTACAGGATTATAGCACAAGATTGGAAATACTTAATGATGATTTGTTAATACCTCCTTTATATTTCCAGGTGCACCATGCAGGTGGATTTTAGTATCCTACAGGATTATAGCATCAAACTAGAATGATTTAATAATGATTTGTAAAATACTTTTTGTTTTCAGGTGGCGGATTTGGAGGAGACACACTTTTTTTATTTCTTATACATATATGCATGCATTATTCTGTGTATTGAACAAATTGTTAATAGTATTGAAGGGAGGGAAGGAAGGAAAGTGGAACTAATCCTTTCCACCCTGCCCATGTCTTCTGTACCTGCTAGCCCGTGTTGGTTCCCTAAATAATTTAAGTAATTGAAAAATGAATATTATGTATTGAATTATCATAAGAGTCTCTTATATGCCTACGTAATGAATAAAGTTTTTATTTTATTAAGTATTGTATTTTTTTTAACTAATACCTGAAAAATATGTTTTACATCTCCACATGAAACAATAGTATCTTACATGAATATAGCATAATACTGATACATGAATATCTCATTTATATTTCCTGCTGGAAGTGGAGTCTGATGAGGTACAACTATTATATTCTGAAAAATAAAATTATGATTTACTAGGTGTTGCTCGCGGCTTCCCACTACAAGTCCCGAAACACTGTAGCGATTTATAGCGAAACCAGTAAGACGCCAGCGCCTTTTATTTATAAAAACCACATTATTTTCCATGAGAGCAAGTTATCAGGATAAAAAGAAGCCTATGTGTTAATCCAGGATATGGTTTACCTGTATGCCAAATCCATTTAGCTTTTTCTGAGTTTACTTAACAAATATTCAAACATTTTCACAAACTTTCGTATTTCTAATATTAGTAATATAAGATTATCCTAATATTCTATTTATATGAATATATAAAAAAGTGGCTGTAGCAGTAAGGTATACATGTGGAGCCATATTTATATACACCTGTAATGAGACTATGTGGTACAGAGAAATACAATGAGGCAAGTATTGTTGCTTTGATGTATGGAAACAGTGCTTCCAATGCCTGCTCTATGCCATGTCTGTAAAATTTGACCTTGTAAATATGACTAGGTATTGTGGCCATTGCAATTTTGCACAACATTACAATCGCTCAAAGAGACTTAAGTATCAGGGGATAGTGTGTCCAATATTGAATGAAGTGCACACCCAAAGGTAATAATTAAACATCATATAGTTTAGATACTTTTTGGTTTATAATTATTAAGTTTTTTTTTACTAGTTTCTTTTAATTTAAAAAATATATTTTTCTACTGCTCATTCTTCATCTGCATGGCATGCAGCACTTTTCTGCACTGGATTTCGAATTCAGCTATTTGTTCTGCAGGTGCGCGACAAACCTGAAATAATGCAATGTATAAACATTCATAGTTGACAATAGCCTAGTTAGGAATGCAACGGCCTGGTGAGACAGTTGTCTGCAGGTTCAAAAGTTATGTGTGTATTGTTTATCAATTATTGTTCACTTTAGCAGTGAAGGAAAACATTGTGAGAAAAGCTACATACCTGAGAATTCCCCAAAAGTAATTTTGAAGGTATGTGAAGTCTACCAACCTACACTAGGCTAGCGTGGTGGACTAAACCCTCTCAGTAGTAATATAGGGCCCTTTCTCAGCAGTGGGCAGTATATAATACGGGGTTGGTATGGTATAAACAAAATAAAAGAATTACTTAAATATGGAAATTAATTTAAAGTTTACCTACTGCAAGAACCTTTTTTTATTTATTTTTTGGCCGTGGACCTGAAGCCTCTGGAGGATGTGGCTCCACAACTGGCATCTAATAAATATGTTGTATTTATTTAAATATATAACAGCATCATTCAGGTTTATAGCATGGAACTGGAATTACTTAATATTGATTTGTAAATACCTCCTTCATTATTTCACCGGAAGGTGAATTTGGAGGAGGCACAACTATCACCTGAAAAACATAAGTTTTATTTATATATGTACAATGGTGGGCAGTATTTAATACAGGGCTGTTATGGTATGGTATCCTACACAGGGCCACCAGGGCACACCATCATGTGTGTGTTGAACTATGATCTTTACATTGATTTTAATTTGACTTTTGGTATAACATACCTCTTCAATAATATTATTTACAGTAGTTGTAGTATGTGTGAAAGCAGAGGGTTTTGAATATTTGTCCTGTAAAGGTGAATCTTCAATATGCTATAATATTCTCATCTAAAATATACAAATAGTTACAAAATCTATGACTCAGTGGTTACAAAAAAAAACATGCCATAAATGAATATTACCTGATTTATACTGTCAGAGTCAAATTCATTTGTGTCGGTAACAAATTCATTAGGCAGCCAGCTACTAATGTCTTCACTACTGACTCCTTTTATTACTGGTGGTGGGCCACCACCAGTCTTCAGCAGCTCCTTCCTCTCTTCCGCCTTTGCTTTTTAGCCTTCATTTTTAAGAGGCCCCACTGTGATTTTAGGTGCACTACTGAGCGTGGATACCATTACACATACAGTTAAAACTGAAATGAAAAAATAAGTTTGTTTAAGGAATGTCTTAATTGTGTATATTTTTTTTATTTTTTTTTATGGCATTCAATGTCGAGGCAAGCATGCCGTTCGCCTGATGGTAAGCGATACGACCACCCATAAACAGTAGCAACACCAACCAGCACCTTGAGTTACAAAGTACTGTGTGGCATCCCACTGCGCTCGTCATCCTGAGACATAAGATGTTAAGTCTCATTATGTCCTGTAGTTACACTGGCTACAATGTCCTTCAAACCGAAACACAACAGTGCATGCACACTGTTGCTTGGCGGTAGAAATAGACATTGCGGTGGTACCCACCCAGACGGCCTCTTACATACAGAGAGACCTACCACCAGTTAAAATATTGTTTAACATGAAAACAATGCAAAAGTAGCAATATTAGATTTAAGTTAGCACCTCTTTCTCAAGTCATTCCACGCCGCCACCTTCATGGAATTGGAGTTTTTGTCCGTAGTTTTATTTTCGAGGACACTGACCCACTCCCTCACCAGTTCCTTTAATATAATCTTGAAAGCGAAAACAATACTGTTAGTAATGCATGCATGAATCGCGCAAACTGGAACTTTCAAATAAGTACGTAAAATAGCTGCACCAACCTTGTCTTCTTCCAGACAATTTTCACCCCTCTGCCGTTTTTCTTTTTTTAATTGCTGCATACTTCCAATTTATTATTTTTTTCTGTTTTTAATTACTTTCCAGAACAATCAACAAACTTAATGAGAAAATAAACACTATAATACATACATTGGTAGTTTCCCTCCAATTTATATTTTGACCATATTTTGACAACTGACATTGACAAGTTGTTTTTTTTATAGTTGTTTCCAGAGACAAAGCTTGGTATAAATTGGTAGAAATCAACTGAAATATTTTTTTTCTACGTATTGGCAACATCATGTACTATAACGGCAATTCACTTATCGTAGCTACAAAAAATCATTATGAATAAGAAATTTTATCGAACGCTCGATAGGCCAATAGGACGTTATATCTAATGGAGGTTTTTACCTTCGATTAGCGTTTTATTATGAATAAGACCGTTAGTCATTAAGAGGAAATCTAGAACATAAACTAAAGTCCTTTTAGTATTTTAATTTGTTTTGCTCCCTAACTATTTTATAGCAATAAAAAGCTACGATTTACAATCCGAAATTTTTGTAGGTTACATTTTTAAATCATATTTCAGATCTGATAATGGTTATTACCACCAAATAGACAAACGTTGCTATATCTGAACAATCTAAGGTTTTTGTCCAACTAGCGTATAATTTAACTGTTAGACTTAAATACCACGCGGTGACATTAAAAACGGTGTTAATTTTTAACACGCCTCAAAAGGTGAGGCAAATGTGAAGGCAACTGGTTAGACTGTGGTTACAATGCTAACGCTATTGCCACGCGACTGCGATTTTGTAAAAATGAACTTCTAATACGGTGGTGGCCGCGTCGCAGAAGTGACACGAGATTTTTTTTCCAATTTTTGATATTTGTACCTCCGCCTGCGTGTTGGATCTTTTCTGCAATAAAAGTTATTGTATAATTTTCCGGGATAAAAAGTTATTATAATTATTCTCATGCAATATTAAAAATTTCATCCGTCTCCGACAAGTGGTTTCAGCATTTAATTCTGAGGAACATCCAAAGCCAAACACCTCCCCAAAATTTTGCATTTTTAACTAGTGAAGATGAATGGAATATTCAGCTTCCATCAACAAAACCTTAATACGGGTTTTCTAGTTTATCACCGCTGCAGTGCGATCAGCCATTTTGTCGCATCCAATCTTAGAACTCTTTGGTCGCATCACAATCGCATCAGTAGTGCGGCAGCAGCCTAAATCACATTACTTGTAACTAGCTGTGACGAATCGAAATTACAAAATGATTAGAGATTAATTTGTAATTGTATGTAACATTAAGTATTTAAAGGTTTCTAGCATACCAGTTTTTTGTGGCTCAGAGACCCTATTATAGTATTAAGTACAATATATTCCGATGAGGCGACAGGTCTTGACATTTTGGTAAGGTGATGTGTATTAGTGTTCTTCGTTATTCAGAATAAAGGAGACGCAAGGAAGTTAATGGGGATCTAACATACCTTAGAAATGTAGGTGTGTTACTCATAGGCCTTCTCCTGAATAGGGACAAAAGCCTCTAAAAAGTAAAAAAAAATAACTTAGTAATATTTTGACCCAAGCGTCATCGCGTCGGGGGACAGTTAAAGAAGTATTTTCATCTCCTTGGTCCGCAGTTCGGTTTTTTATGTCAGGGGTTACTTAAATTTTAATTTCATATGAAATTTTTTAAATTGCTATAATCTCCATTATGGGGCCTTGATGATTATTTATCAACTATCTAACACCTACTCGTTGAGACCATTCTTATGAGCCCACACGCTATATCTGCTAAAGGTTGCTAAAGAGTTGGGTAACCCGCAGACTACTTGATGCTGCAGCATCAGATTAAGGTTAACATTTCTTAAAAATATTTCCGAAGTTTGACTTCAGAAATACACCAAATTTTAAATCAATCGGAATTGTAAAAGTTCGAAATGAGCTGATAATCTTCAAACGCTGGAACAGATCTTCATAAATTAAAGCTAAAAACCATCTCGATCACATCAGCTTTCAAACAAAAAAACGCGTCAAAATCAGTCCATTCGTTTGAGAGCTACGATGCCACAGACAGACGTACAGATACACATATACACACCCTAAAATTATAACTCCCCTCTTTTTTGTCGGGAGCTATAACCCTATCCTCATCATCATCATCATCAGCCACATGACATCCACTGTTGAACATAGGCACCCCCTAAAGATTTCCAGACGGACCTGTCAAAAGCGGCCTGCGACCTTTATCAAGTCGTTTGTCCACCTTGCAGGTGGACGGCCGACGCTGCGTTTGCCAGTACGTGGTCTCTACTCGAGAACTTTTTTGCCCCATCTACCGTCAGTTCTTCGAAATATGTGCTCTGCCCACTGCTACTTCAGTTTGCTAATCCGCTGGGCTATGTCATTGACTTACGTTCTACTACGGATCTCCTCATTTCTGATTCGGTCGCAAGAAAACCCATCCTACTGTCTACTATTTGGCAGACAGGTGACATATCTACAAAACTCCAATCACGTTCAATTGTTTTAAAAAAATATTGAAATATCAAAAATATTCAACAAACACGAGCACTCGTCGTTCCATGAATATTCTCAATCACATGCACGGGACGCAATCTACACGTGGATTAAATGGAAATGCTCCGATTATTCGCGTCCAACCAGTTTTTTTACTGATGTAAGTTCCTTTGTAGCTTGTAGTTTGGTATGCAGCAGGTAAGGGTTGCATAGTTGGTGTGCTGTAAGTCCTCTTTGCGTCCTAGAATGTGTTAAATGAATTTATAGCTACGAATTCAAATCCCGGGCATCTAAAATGTCGTTTGAAAGAATTTATGTCCTCAGATCTGGTAATTGAACTTAGAAAGAATATAATAAATTAACTACAATGTCTACTGGTATACCTAAATTAATAAGGTGATTGTTCAGACGTACATAAAAGCCAGTTTCGTTCAAGCCAACGTTTAATGTTATTTGTCCGTTTTCGTTTTCTCATTATCGTTTCCGACACAAATTATGAAAGACATTGGATGTTTTTCAATATCGAAACTGTTTGGTAAAATATTGAATATGACTTGGGTATTGGGATTTCAAAGTCAACACAATATGCGATTGTTTGGCAGCCTTCGTAGGGCAGCCAGTGAAGTGGTGCGAAATGAGATTTGTGACGTTGGTTTCCGTGTAGTACCTATCATCTTTTCAATTAATGTTATTAATGTGCTCATTAATAAATTTGAAACCCCGTAGGGTTTCGTAACTATGTCAAATTCTGTGATAAAGCTCGGTAAAGGAAAAATAATAATCAGTTTTTCCGGCAATCATTTAGGGTTAGGAAGACAAAACATTAAATTATCATATACCAAAAAGTTGAACGCGTGGTTTAAATATTTACATTACAACAGATATAAAGTTTGTGAATATATTTATAGGGACCAAACTCTGTAATTTCTGAATTTATGCTAAAAATATTTTAAATTACATTGGCTCAATACTTCTGATTTGATAACATTTATTTCTTACAAATAGTAGTACAAAATGCCTTAAAAGAGTTTGTAGGCTCCCGTTCACACGACTTCTTCAAGAAAGGCATTGAAAAGTTACCACTGTGCTGGCAGAGATGCATCGATAGCATGGGTGCATATTTTAATTGATAGAAATAAAAAATATTTCTAAAAAAATTACATACTTTCTGTATACTAAACGGCAATTTCATAGGTAAAGACCTAATATTTCTGCTACGAAGCAAACTTTCATCAAGAAACGTGCGGTTTCGATACCTCATTTTTCGTTTAATGAAAGTGAGTGACGTGAGGCAAATTGCAGTCACTGGTAGCGTGCCTCGCCCGGACTAGCAACTTGTACTGAGCAATTACGTTCTCGGCAACTTTATTTAATTTATTGGTACTTAATTCACCATTGTTGTGGAGTTTTGGGTGAGTTTCGGATCGTTTAATGGGTTTATAGTCGCAATTGTGTTTTATACGGTGTTATTTGGAGTTTATAAATCGATTATTTTTGCCGCCTTGTTGGTCTAATGGCATACTTTGCCTTTCAATGTTAAGGTTTTGGGTTCGGATGGAATGTAATTTCTAATCAGGGTTTTTTGAGATCAGCATTTTGATTCATGATTTTAATATCATCTCAATACTTATGTACAAGTAAGTACGGAATAACGCAATAGAATAAATATTTCAAATACGTTCATGCATGTATACGTGCATGCTCATTTGTGTGTACTCAAATTTTTTAAAGTAAAAACACACACACTCATCGCATCACCCACTTTTCGCCGTGCGTATTCCGTCCCATGATGTGATTGGGAGCGAGCCTATCGCCATATTGGGCACAAATTCCAGACTCCGGGCTGATACTGAATAGAAATCCCAATATCACTTTACCCGACCCGGGGATCGTACCCGAGACCTCAGCTTTGCAATCGTACCGTAATACAACTACGCCATCGAGGCAGTAAAATTACCTTATCTTAAATATTTAGGCTATCTGTGAGCAGTGACGGCGTGAATACCTATTTATATCTCCATTCCCTCTACCTTTTCAATATTTCATTTCAATCAACTCATACTCATTTCGTCTTACATTAATATCTTATTCAAAATCAATTTCAATTTACTTGAATGTTTGATTTTGAAATTATATTTCGAATAGTTTCATTGTACCGGGAACAAGTAAAACGTTTCAATTAAATTTCCTCTAATTGCCATCATCTATTTTGGTTTCTAAATCAACAGTATATACAGCCAATCACTTTAAGAAATTAATATTTGAAGTAAATTATAGAAATAACTTCCTATCAAGGGCTTAACATCTTAAGAACTAGTCTCTGCTTGTGACGCCACTTACATTATATCCTTTTGCTGAAGAAAAATTAGCTTTAATTATCTTTTAAAAATCCACTTAAATTGGTAGATATGAAAGGGACAGTCCATAAGGAGATTTTATTTCTTCTTTTTAATAATAAGCTTTATTGTTCAATAGGTGAACTGTTTACAATATCGGAGAGGGGTGAGGTTCCGCTATTTGATAAGTAGCTCAAAATACGAGATTAGTTAAACATCTTAAAAGGTTTTGTAAACCAAAATGCTTGATACAAGCATCTTGGCCTATACCTACAAATACATCGAACACATAGGCAAGGCGTCATTCTGTGAGCTGAAGTTGATCAATTTTTCTTTGTAATTTTGTAATCTCTCCGTGTCTTTCAAGTTTGTTAAAACTTAGATTAAACTTTGTTCAATTTATAAACAAACGCAAGTCACCGACCTAAGGTGAAGATTGGATTTGGATGAACAAATAGACAATCGTGTTAATAGGTTTAGTGAAGAAGCAAGAACCTAGGTTTGATCCCGAAATCAAGACAATTTTTTATATCACATAAACTTGCGTTGGACTACTATCTGTCCTGATGGTAAGTGATGATGTGGTCTACGGTAGAGCACACTTTGCCTAGAAGATACTTATTCACTCGGACTTGAAGATAATAATTTAATATAATTAAATTAATTTTGAATTCGAAGTAAATGTAAGTTTTAGTATGCCTGTAAACTTATATATTAAATTGAATGAATAGATACATATTTTCATTATTCGACGGACACGCTTGGAAATCTTCAGGAGAGGTGTATCTTCAGCAGTACACTTCCAAAGGCTGAAGAAGAAAATGATATACACCTGTGTACGATGAGGCGACGTCCTGCCGTTATCAGGTCTTCTAATCAATTTTAATGTCCTTAAAGAAAAGCAAAAAGCATAAGGCCATTCTTCGATGCTGGAATTTAACTTTCCGCAAAAGCTCACCCACCAAACAAAATGCAGCAAACAGCAAAACTTAGTGATAAGTGACTTAACACAATAACAATACCTTTCCAACTCAGACAACCAAAACTAATCAACAGCAAGTGGACGAGCTACTACAGCTACTAGCTGTTTATAAATTGAACGAAGTTTAATCAGAGTTTAAAATAGCCGAGTGGCAAAGTGACTGCAGATTTGTTGGCGAAGAAAAATACTTTAGCAACATGCAGTTTACACTTTGTCGTGGTTTCTGATTAGTTTGTGATAGTTAGATTCTTGAAAAGGTTATGGAGTTGAGGATGCGCTGATATTTTTTTTTATGATTTTGATCCTTATTAATACGATTACTGGAGGTACCTACCACCAACCGGCGTTGCATGGTGCCAACTTAATGTCTATTTCTACCGCCAAGCAGCAGCGTGCACTGTTGTGTTTCAGTTTGAAGGAAATTGTAACCAGCGTAATGACTGGGCATTATGAGACTTAACATTTCAAGTCTCAGCGTGATGAGCGCAGTGGAGTACAATCTAGTGCTGTTTAAGTTAAAGTTTGGATTAAAATATTAAAGAAGACAGTAAGGCTTATATTTAGAGATTTTTTTATGCGGAATCGCGTAAATCCACTAATGATATAGTAGATCGAGACGTGCCAACGACTCCGTCCGCATAGAATTTTATCTGCATTATATACTCTCTCCTTATTTATTTCTTGAATCTGTAGGCTTTATTATGTTTAGAGAAGTTCCACTTAATAGTATCCATTTTGTATCAAATGTTTTATTTAAATTTGAGTACAACTCAAAAAATTCAACACCAAAACATAGATGAAATTATCCTTTTATTTTCTTTTTGAGTCACGAGATAATTTTCAATGTGTTTTTAACCTTTTATTTATATCGAATGTTCCATTAAAATTCAAAAAGAAATGATAAACAAAAACAGATACGACGCACTTCGTTCGAAAACATCTTGCTATCAACGAAATGAAATCTGTTCTACAAAAGATATTCAAAGCGCAAAATGTTATCAATGGTGATAAGATCTCGATAGCTTTCCAAAAGTGGCTACGGCGAGCAGTTATCATTATGATATTGTCTTCTAAATCTGAGGCTTGAATGGCAAATTTGATTCTTAAGTGTGAGCCTTTAAGATCAAAAGGTTAAGGTGAACTCCTCAGCGAGATTAATAGTAGCGTAAAGTGAAATAGAATATCTAGACGGAGATCAGTCGATAAGATTTCGAGGTTTTTAGGACTTACACCAACAAACGACTAATTCATAAATGGTATTTATTTCCATTATCATCATCATCGTGATCATAATCATCTTCGACCTTTGGAAGTCTACTGCTGAACAAGGGCCTTTGATAAAGATTTCCAAACCTTTTAGGAGCAGCCTGGATGCAAAGAGTTCCAGCGAACTTTATCAGGCAATTTATCCACCGTCCTTATTTATCTACAATACCACAAGAGTCATTGATGCACTGCAGCCCTTAAAGGAATAGGGATGACAGTGGGGACGTGGTAGTTAGGTGTATTGTTTATTATCGCTCGCTTAGGGCTGATTTCACAACATGCTGATAAAGTCCTTGAGAGCCTATTCGGAACTTATCCGCTGTAAACCATAACTTTTGGTTCCACGGGTCTCGGAATAAATATCTACATACATACCTACATACACTCACGCCTTTTACCGTCGAAGGGGCCGGCACAGGCGCATCTAATGCATCTACTTTTCGCCGTGCGAATTCCGTTCCATTATGTGATAGGAGGCGAGCGTATCGCCGATTCTGAATAAAAAAATTCAATACCACTTTGCCTGAGCCGGGGATCGATCCTGAGACCTCAGCACTGCAGTCGTACCGTAATACAACTACGCCACCGAGGCAGTCATAGAAATATCTTTCAGAAAAAGTCACTAGTAATGTAATGATTCCTTATGTTTACGCGAATGTTAGACATTGAAATTAAACTATTATAACGGATTTTATCGCGGTTTTTTATTTAATTTTTCTCCCGACGTTTCGAAGGCTTTGCAGCACTTCGTGGTCACGGGGCGGACTGAGGTGTTGGTGGTCGAGAGGCTTAAATTTTGCTGTAACACCACGAAGGATGCCGTATGAAGATATTATCTGCAACGTTGAGAATAATCTCTTCAAAAATAATTTAAAAAAGGAAGATTCGGAGGCCATACGCCAAGACATTTCGTCAGTATTGCGTCAAAACAAAGTGCCGAAACCAAATCTCCCAAAACATCAATACATCGCTTTAAAGAACTTGCGATCAATGAAGGACATTATAATTCTCCGTGCAGATAAAGGGAATGCGACAGTAGTAATGGATACGTTGGATTATAACAACAAAATCGAACAACTTTTATCGGATGTAAGTACTTATAAAATAGTCAAAACAGACCCGACTAACAAAATATTAAAGGCAACTAGCTCTTTAATCAAGAATCACTCCGATAAGTTAAATCTAGACGTAGACTTACTCGTTCCATTGTGTGCAAAACCGCCTAAACTGTATGGGTTACCTAAGATTCACAAGGCTAATGCTCCGCTGCGTCCCATTGTGAGTCAGATCGACACACCAACCTACAGACTGGCTCAGCACGTAGCTAAAGTGCTTTCACCGCTCAGAGGAAACACTAGAGCATCTGTGAAGGATTCATACCAATTTGTCAGCGACATTGAACACCTTAAATTAGCTGACAATGAAACAATGGTCAGTTTTGATGTCCAGTCACTTTTCACAAGTTTACCAGTACAAGACTGCATTAAAATTGTTTCTAAGAGGTTAGCAGAAAATAACATCCCTGTTGAACATGCAGAACTACTCCAACATTGCCTCACATCTGGCTATATGTTGTGGAATGATCAGTTCTATGTACAAGTTGAGGGGGTAGCGATGGGCTCACCTGTATCTCCAGTAGTCGCCGATATCTTCATGGAGGACTTCGAGGAGACAGCCCTGAACACATCCCCGGTCTCACCAAGGTTTTACAAACGGTACGTAGATGATACTTTCACAATATTACCATCTGACAAAGTAACTGCATTTTTAAATCATCTCAACTCCATTAATGATAAAATTCAATTTACCATGGAGTTGGAACAGGATAACTCTCTTGCTTTCTTAGATGTTTTAGTCATCCGTAATCCTGATCAGTCCCTAAGCCACACTGTGTATAGGAAACCGACCCATACAGATAAATACCTGAACGGTGAATCTCATCACCATCCAAAACAGTTAGCTACCGTGGGCAAATCTTTGTTTCAGAGAGCACAAGGAATCTGTGACGAGAAACACCTGGCTGCTGAGCTGCAACATGTCAAGCAAGTACTGCGAGACAACAAGCTCCAAATTCCACGCCGCCGTCACAGAGACCGAGTGAAACCAGCCACAGTTGATCGTGTCCCAGTTGTATTACCTTATGTAAGAGGAGTCACTGACAAGATTGGCTACATCCTGAAGCGCGCTTCCATAAAAACTTATTTTAAGCCGCCTAAGAAGATTAGTCAATTTTTACCACCTGTCAAGTGCCATATACCTCTACAAGAACCGGGCGTATACAAGATAGATTGCGACTGTGGCCTCTCTTATATTGGACAAACAAAAAGACATATAGGGACCCGCGTAAAAGAACATATAGCTGATGTTAAACACCGACGCTCTACGAAGTCTGCAGTAGCTGAACACTCAGAAGAAGGCTCCAACCATTACCTTAGATTCGACAAGCCACAAATCCTTGCCAAAGAACACCGATTCCTGCCTAGGATGATCCGCGAGGCTATTGAGATCAAAAAACATCCTAATTTCAATAGAGAAGATGGTTGGAAACTTGCACAAGCCTGGGACCCGGTCATACATCTAATTAAATCGGGCCCCAAAAGACCTGCTGCCAGACCTCAAGACATTGTGAGCTCTTACTGCGTAGACCGGACCGCAAACAATGACTAACATCTTTAAATTGTATAATTGTAAATTGAAGGTAGATTTGTAACACTAACTTTTCGGACCACCAACACCTCAGTCCGCCCCGTGACCACGAAGTGCTGCAAAGCCTTCGAAACGTCGGGAGAAAAATTAAATAAAAAACCGCGATAAAATCCGTTATAATAGTTTAATTTCAATCACTAGTAATGTGTCAGATTTATTTTTAGATAGCGTTATATGTCACATAGCTATCTGGATCTTATCAAGAATCGGTGTAACTTGTTAACCAAAACTTCTCCGGATAACCGAATATAATTCTGTCGACTGTATTCTCTCGTTGTTCGAAAATGTTTGAACTATATACATCATCCAGTGTATTTTCCTTGTCAGAAGAGATAAATACTGTGAGTGAAGTCCGGCACAGCGATATAGTCATTACCATAGCAAAGACATTGTAGTCGCGAGACCGTTTTGTACGGCTAGGAAGTGAGCGAATATAGATTAATAAAACTAGAATACGCATGCTCACGCCTTTTATCCCCGAAGGGGTAGGCAGAGGCGCAACTAGTGCACCCACTTTTCGCCAAGCGTATTCCGTCCCATGATGTGATAGGGGGCGAACCTATCGCCATACCGGGCACAAATTCCAGACTCCGGGCTGATACTGAATAGAAAAATCCAATATCACTTTGCCCGACCCGGGGATCGAACCCGAGACCTCAGCCTTGCAGTCGTACCGTAATACAACTACGCCACCGAGGCAGCCATGTAGAATAGCACATTTAAATGTTGCTTCGCTCCGCCCACAAGAAATACTTTTCCCGGTGCGAAAGTATGTACTTTTCTGACATAAAATGTTACAGTTTAAACAAAAAAACAAATATACTCACACCTTTTATCCCCATAGGGCCAGACAGACGTGCAACTAGGGTATTCACCTCTCGCCATGTGTGTTTCGTCTCATGATGTACATACAGCCTATAATATTATTAATACAGAACATTGTCTATCTGTGGGCCGATTTCCATCCAAATCCGTTTAGCCGTTCTGTGTTTACTCAAAATAAAACAATTGAGTAACAAGTAAAAGTTAGATAACAAGTAAAATGTTACTGACGCAAACATAATATTTGCAATACCAGAACTATGTCAACTAAAAATAACTATATTTTTATAATGAGTAGTGAAACCTGCATGAATTCCCAACCGGCACTCGAACGCTTACATGCTTTTAACAAGCACAACCGCGACCATAACAATCGATAATATAATATTAACAATAACGTTAGTTCCGTTTCACGGTGTCCACGTACAAATTGACCGTTAAACCATTTATAAAAGTTCTATTATGTGTTGGTCAATGGTGATGTTCGAAATTAAATTCAATATAAAAAATAGATATGAAATATGCAGTAATCAATTGTGTATTTTTATGGTGATAAGGGTTTTGATTTTAAATATAATTTATACTATGACTTTTTATTTTTGTGTTTCTGTTTTTTAACTTATAATATTTTTTGACTCTTCAAAAAATCATCTAAGATTACGCTTACTATCTTAGATACTGTAACAGCTACTACTCAACTAAGTAACTAGTAACGCCGGCGTGAGGCGCCGCAGGTAGATAGAGAGAGAGAGAGAAGAGAAACTCAGGGTTTTAGGTTCGTGGTACGAGCTTTATTTTGCACCTCCGCGTTACACTCGGTACGGTTTGCTGGTGGTATGCAAACGAGTCACTGGCCTGCGGAGACTCCGATTCAGGCGAACGGCACGACGCTGGTCGGGGTTAGCACCCGACGATGATGGTGGTGGTGAGCACGTGGTCGGGGCCAGCACCCGCGACGATGGTGCACACGTGGCCGGGGTCAGCACCCGCGACGACGATGGTGGTGTGCACGTGGCGGAGTCAGCACTCCGCACCGTGGAGAAGGCGGTCAGCACGTGGCTGGGATCGGGGGTCAGCACTCCCGACGCCAGCGGAGCATGGAGTCAGCACTCCACGCCGTACCATAGAAAAGAAACCTGGAATCAGAATCCCAGCGGGTCGGAATGCAAGCTAGGCTTACATTCCGCACCAGCGACTCGTGATAGCTCACGAGTCCAGATGCACAGAATACCTGGAAGCGGTTAGTAGTCGTTGGCACACTCACCCCAGCGGGAACAACGATGTACGTGGCAACACGTAGTTAGTAGTAGTGTTGCTACGGCGAAGAAGATTGTAAGAAAAGGGGCGCGCGTGACATTGCACGCTTATTTATACGAGCGCCGTTCAGACGTACGTCAAAACTAGTGACAGTTTAACTAGCCAATACGATACATTAACGGTTTCGATTGGTAGTTAAACTGACGTAAACGATAACGTTTACGAAGAGTGTTAACGTTCCTAGCAACGTTACAGTACCCCGCCGAAAAGACCAGGATTTTACTTATAACTGAATATAAGTAAAATCCGTCTGTCTACCTAGCATTCATGTTATTTCACCCATTCATTCCATCCTCTAACATACATCTTTCTAACAAACTGTCTAGCATCAAAATATATGACCCGAGACCCTATCTAACAGAAAGTACTTTATAGTATTCAAAGACTCTCCTAAAATAACAAAAAGAATAATTGTACAGACTACAATATTCAAATTACCAAGTAGAAGGTGTTATTAAAATGGCAAGAGATATTATGTATGTTGCACAGTTGTAGTGTAGTGAAGTAAATAGATTAAATGTTTGTATAAGTTATAGAAATATAATTTAGTTAAGTGTATAATTTAGTTTATTAGTAAAAAATATAGGTTGTTAAATAAGAGTTTAATAATTTAAATTGTATATAAGATTTGTAGAATGTATAGTTTAACATTTGTAATTAGTAAGTTTCAAGTCTTTGATATGCCAGGTACCAAGTGGGTTACCATTCATATCAGCTAAATCATACACTAGAGGTGATTTTTTAAAAATAATTTTACATTTAATAAATTTAGGAGCTAGTTTTTTACTAAAATGTTTATCTTTGTCACTTTGATAAAATGTTTTTCTCCAAACTACATCACCAACATTAAATTCTGCAGGTTTCTTTCGCAAGTTATAGTTAGCACTATTCCTCTTATGAGCTTGCAAAAGTAAAGACTGTACTTTGTTAAATATATTAGATAGTACGCCTAAGTTTTCAGCATAATGATCTCTAGGTATGTAAACAATGTCCTGGTCCACGTTAGTGTCTAAGTAGTGTGAACCACAAGTCACTAGTTCACGACCATGCACTAGGAATGAGGGAGTGTAGCCAGTCACCTCATTAACAGAGTTGTTAATAGCAAACTGTATTTTGGGAATCAAGAGATCCCATACTCGCTGATCATTTTCAATGAAGGTGGAAATAGCGGTCATGATAGTTTTGTTATAGCGTTCGACAGTGTTTACATGAGGAGTATATTTAGGTGTATAGTGTATGTTAGGAACTTTGTACTTTTCTAACATCTGTTTTAAAGTGGAACTAATAAATTGCCTTCCATTATCCATAAGAATGGTTGATGGAATGCCATGTACAAGGAAAACATTTTCTTCAAGTATTTTAGTGATAATTTCCGCGGTAGCGCGTTTTAAGGGAAAAAGTAAACAATATTTAGAAAAACAACAAGTCACAACAAAAATATAACAATTTTGCTTTCTAGTACAAGGTAGAGGTCCAATAAGATCTATACTCAACATTTGAAATGGTCTGGAACATGACTTAGGTCTGCCCATTTCACCCAAAGTGGAGTGGTTTTGATGTTTGTGAGAAATACAAATATCACAAGAAGAGACAAAATCGACTACACTAGCATGCATGCCTGGCCAGTAGTATTTTTGTGCCAGCCTTCTGTACGTTTTGAAAATACCAAGATGTCCAGCTAAAGGGTTACTATGGTTTTCAAAAATAATAGGGGACCGAAGTTCTTGAGGTACAACTTCCTTCCATTCAAATTCAGAATTTAAAACACATTTAGATTTCATAAAACGATAAAGACGATTATTTTTTATAATATAGTTAGGAAATGAGGTTGGAGAATTTTGACAACCGTGAAAGATATTTAGGTACCATTCATCAGTTGTATTTGTAACATTTAAAGAAGTATCTATAGTACTAAGCTGAATAGGACACGAACGAGACAATGCATCAGGAATAACATTATCCGCACCTCTACGGTGTTTGATGTCAAAAGAAAATGTAGAGAGACGGACACCCCAGCGAGCAAGCCGTCCTGTAGGATTGTTAAGGTTTAGAAACCATTTTAGAGCTGAGTGATCTGTGTAGACAGTAAATTTTTTACCAGTTTCTAGGTAACATCTCCAGTGTTCTAATGCAACTACGACTGCTAAAGCTTCGCGTTCAGTAATGCTGTAGTTACGCTCCTGTGGAGACAGTGATTTACTCATATAGGCAATAGGATGTTCTACGCCATCAGTAGTTTGTGTGAGTAAAGCACCGACGCCATAGTCGCTAGCATCTGTGTGAACTTCGAAGGGCAGATCATAATTAGGACACGACAATATGGGAGCTTGAACGAGACAATCCTTTAGTTTAGCAAAAGACTCTTCCGCCTCTTTAGACCAAATGAAGGGTTTAGCCTTCTTACTTGTAGAAGTAAGTTTATTGAGGGGTCCAGCAATTGAACTAAAGTTTGGAACAAACCTACGATACCAAGATGCAGTGCCTAGAAAACGTTTGACCTCCTTAGGGTTGGTCGGTACAGGAAAATTCAGAATGGCATCGACTTTTCCAGGATCGACTTGTAGACCATTCGAATTAACAATATAACCCAAATACTTAAGTTCAGTACGAAAAAATTGTGATTTAGAAAAATTAATAGTTAAATTAGCAGATTTTAATTTATTATGAACTCTTAAAAGCATAGACATGTGATGATCAAAATTAGGAGAAACAACAATAATATCATCCAAGAAAACGAAAACACAATTCTCAAATTCAGGCCCATAAAATAAGATGTCAACTAACCGTTGTTGAGTAGCAGGCGCGTTAGTAAGGCCAAACGGAGTAGTTACGAACCTGAACGAACCGCGTGATGGAATATAAAATGCTGTTTTATCGCGATCACACTCTTGAATAGGTATTTGCCAAAAAGCTTTCGATAGGTCAATGGAACTTAAATAACAAGCATTACTCAAATTATCCAAAATTTCTGACATGTACGGTAATTTATAGGCATCTTTTTTAGTAACTGAATTTAATTTACGACTGTCTAAACAAAATCTCATTTTACCATCTTTTTTAGGAGTTAGTAAGACAGGTGAACACCAAGGACTCTCACAAGGTTCTACAACACCAAGCGCTAACATGTCATCCAGTTCGTTACATAACACGCGTTGTTTTTCTGGAGAAAGTCTGTAGTAACGTTGTCGTATAGGCGGTGAGTTGCCTGTGTCGATGTGGTGTGTGATGAGATGTGTTCTGCCTAGACCTCGCTTTTCAGCAGAAATGGAACTAAATAATTCTATAGTGTTATCAGCGTTTAGACGCTGTGATTTAGTTAAGTCATTATAGGATAACAATTTAGTTTTGTTATCATTTATAAGAGAAATACTACTAGTTGTAGAATTACCCATGGTTATTGATTGTAAATATTTAGGGCAAATTTCAAATTTAGTCCAAAAATCAACACCCAAAATTAAATATGATGACACTGTAGGTATCACATACGCTTTAAGAATGTGAAAATTATTTTCAAAACTAACGGGAATATTTATATAGCCAATAGAATTTAATAGTTGGCCGCCCGCGGCAACAAAGTATGTATCAGTATTATCCGGACACAATTTAAAACCGGCTGATACCAATAATTTATGTGAATTGTTCCCCAGTATAGTCACTGAAGATCCAGAATCCAATAAAGCACAAAAAGAAATTTCACCAATATTTACGTTAACATACGGACGCGAATCATTATCAGGTTTACGTTCCCAGATTGATGTAATATTATAGGTAGAAAAAAATATTTTAATAGTGGAAAGCCAACGTTCCCAGTCTTCTTTATCGAAATTATTATTTTTAGAAGACACATTACAACAATCTAGCGTTAAAAGTTTTTTTGGACTCGATTTAGAATGACACTTTTTACAATTAGGAAAAATAACGCCCGTAGTACCACATTTAAAACAAATCGGAAACCTAACTTGTTTACAATTAGCGAGCGTATGGTCATTAGTACGGCAGCGAGGACACTGACTACCTGAGCGGCTTTTGTTCTCGGGCGATAAGCGGTCGACCGGTTTACTTGGATTCGTAGATGTATATATAGGGTTAGTTTGTGTGTTTGTTTGTTGATTATAATTATTATATTTGTATGAATTTTGAAAACGTGTAGATTTATTAAATTGAGTATTAGTATTTTTAGTATATTTATAATTAGTGTATGCCAAATCTGGGGCTAAAGTGTTGTTAGTGATAGGTGGTGGTCTATGATACTGTGCAGTCATACATTGGACATTTTCGAAATTTTTACAGACTAAACGTAGATCTTCAATAGTAGAAATTTTTGATGAGCAAGCAATAACATTAGAATAACAAGGCCGAATATTATGCAATAAGATTTCTAGTTGTTCAGACTCTGGTAGTTGTCTAGATAGACGGGAAAAAAGTTCAGACATTATAGATAGATAAATAGTTATATTTTCAGATTCGTTCTGTGTACGGTTGCGAATTTCTGAAACTAGGCGATAGTCGTAATCGAATTGACCAAAATCCTCAATTAACAATTTAGATAATTGGTCCCAGTCATTTATTTTATTTTTTATGCTGCGGAACCAATGTAATGCATTACCACAAAAAATTTCGGTAGCAAATTTTAATATATCGGAAGACGATATACTTCTAGAAGTTTTAAAATCATTAACTTTTTGTAAAAACAATCTAACACAAGTGGAACCATCGAATTTCAATAGTCTAAAATCAGACATACGAATGCGCTCGCATAAATAAGGTGCAACTTGACTATTATCGACCGATGTGGGTAGATTAGAATCAACACTCGAGTTCAATTTGTTGAGTTTATTAACTAAAATGTTATAGTCACTTAGGATTGTATGCAATAATTTTTTGTCATCGGAAGTGAGAGGTTTGATTCTACGAATTCTATGATAAATATGATTAGATAAAGTACTACTACGTTTAAAAATATTAGGTTCAAATTTATTTTCCAAGTTTAAAATTTTAGAATTTAATTCAGCGAGGGACAATTTTAAACTATTAAAATCAGTATCAATATCGAGACCAGACTCATCGATATCTTCGGAGGGATATAAAATTGAAAGCTTATGTATTTGCTTCCGCAATTGTAATACGGTATTACCCGGATCTTCACCACGGATAATAACCTCATAGCTTAGTTCGTTTTTATTTAGTAGAAAGAAGGTAATCGGGTGAGTGCCCATTATAGAAAATAAATGGATTAGTGACACGAAAGAACAAATAAAATTTTTGATAAAATAATATGGGAGGGTAGTCGGACAAAAATTGCGAACAATGCACTAGAACATGATACCGTTATAATTTAGATCTTTTAAACACTTTTAACACTTTCACTTATTAAAGAAATTGACTCACCTGTTCGCAATTAGTGTTACCGTTCGCTTACACAGTGTAGACTGTGCAACGGGACTGTGAGGAGTACCGAGTAGTAATTTGGAGATGCAAAAACCCACGTAAACCTAAGTTAGGCGCCACTGCGGCGTGAGGCGCCGCAGGTAGATAGAGAGAGAGAGAGAAGAGAAACTCAGGGTTTTAGGTTCGTGGTACGAGCTTTATTTTGCACCTCCGCGTTACACTCGGTACGGTTTGCTGGTGGTATGCAAACGAGTCACTGGCCTGCGGAGACTCCGATTCAGGCGAACGGCACGACGCTGGTCGGGGTTAGCACCCGACGATGATGGTGGTGGTGAGCACGTGGTCGGGGCCAGCACCCGCGACGATGGTGCACACGTGGCCGGGGTCAGCACCCGCGACGACGATGGTGGTGTGCACGTGGCGGAGTCAGCACTCCGCACCGTGGAGAAGGCGGTCAGCACGTGGCTGGGATCGGGGGTCAGCACTCCCGACGCCAGCGGAGCATGGAGTCAGCACTCCACGCCGTACCATAGAAAAGAAACCTGGAATCAGAATCCCAGCGGGTCGGAATGCAAGCTAGGCTTACATTCCGCACCAGCGACTCGTGATAGCTCACGAGTCCAGATGCACAGAATACCTGGAAGCGGTTAGTAGTCGTTGGCACACTCACCCCAGCGGGAACAACGATGTACGTGGCAACACGTAGTTAGTAGTAGTGTTGCTACGGCGAAGAAGATTGTAAGAAAAGGGGCGCGCGTGACATTGCACGCTTATTTATACGAGCGCCGTTCAGACGTACGTCAAAACTAGTGACAGTTTAACTAGCCAATACGATACATTAACGGTTTCGATTGGTAGTTAAACTGACGTAAACGATAACGTTTACGAAGAGTGTTAACGTTCCTAGCAACGTTACAACCAACCATGTGTAGAAAACTAGTCCATAATATTACTAATCGTCTCGAAACCAACGAACGAGATGCATTATTTTTAAATCATCATTATCACTTCATGCTATGTTTTCTTAAAAACTCTCTAAAGTCTTTTTAATACTTGAAACAATATTGACATTTTATTAATTCGCCTGTTTCGTAGCCTTTGAGAGGGCGAACTTTTTTAATTTATTCATAACACGCTATGGAGTTCGCCAACAATACGGATGAACGTTTCAAAGAAAAATAATTCGTAGTATACGAAATGTAGAGATTCGGTACTCGGAAATCTCTCATGGAAATGAGGCGTGAATCTCTTCTCTACGTAGAGTGCGCTCTGAATGCCAATTTATTCAATGAGTATAAATTCGCAGATGTTTTTCGATAATACGTTGAAGTGCTTCTTATTTGAAATTGGAATGTTTAAGCTGATATTAGAGATGAGTGTTCCCAAACATATTTATGATAGTGGATGTATTTTGTATGCGACTTGGAGTGGAATTCAGATAGAGCGTTGACTGACGAAAGATATATACTTTACTTATACTTTCTCCAGTCGACACAATAGGGTAGTTTAAATTATTTATTTTGCAACAGAAAATAATACGAAGAAGAAAGTCTTCTGTGAAATTAGCATCAAAATTGGTTGGAAAATAAAGCAGTTTTGAAATATTGTTGTGAGCAAAAGTGGGGACGTGGAGGGGATATCGTGGTATCTCTTTCGCACGCACGTAGCGTTATTGCCGGCGACTCTCGGTGACGTCATAGTGTAATATTACTGTTATTTGACAAGTACCCCTTCCGCTAAATTTCAAAGTTTTATAACTTACTAAATATTGCTCCGATTTTGAAAATTATATTCCATTAGATTTTGGATGGCATACATTTTTGATAAATGTATAAAAAAAATAGTCAGCTACCCTATTTTGCCGGCTTGTTTGAACTTGTCATACACTGGTCGATCCCGGAACACGGCACACTTACGTGGATCACCATGGTGGGTTTTAAGCCTTCTGTATGATGGTCGCTATCCTACGCTATGGGCGGATAAAAATATTCTACCACCAACAATATCAACTCTCATTTTATGTTATAAATATGTGTTTCGCGGTTAAAATCCAATATAAAGAACAGGGCGTCAATTCAGCAACCGCAACTGTAAATGACGCGGCCCTGCTCCTGATAAACTTATTAAAACTTCAATTACACTGCGATTACGTTTATTAATAGTCTCTCAACTTGTTTACATTTAAACACAAAAATAAGAACTTTTATTCAGATTATGAGACAGTGGTTGTCTTATTATTAAAGTGAAAGTTAATGTGTTTGAATATTATATTAAAAAATTTCACTGTATTGAGATAAAAAGTAGCATGTTAGTAATCCAAAATATGGCCTATCTTGGCCGAAATTCTCCTAGCATCCATACTTCACAAACTTTCGCATTAATATGAGTTAGAAATTAAATTTCAATAATAATAATCATTAGGAATGATTTACTATCATATACAATAAAATGAAAAGCTAAAGTGAAAGCCATCACCACAGCACAAACGTGTCTAAAGTAAACGCTATAAGAGTTGCCACACACACCATAATTGTAACAAAAGTAACAGCAATTTCGAACTGTCAATTAAAGCACTGGCCGGTAATGATGCAGTACGACACACACCTTCAATCCCCCTCAATACCCCACCATTCCCTCACCCAAACATAAACATCTAAAGCCCTGCCACGTTTTGAAGGCGAATAACAGCAAGGATTTTTATATTCAACGCGACGACGTAATTTCCTCGAAATAAAGGTCTGCGGTACCTCCGAGGGTAGGGGAGAAATATTGTTATAAACGCAGGTCGCTGCCGCGGCATTATACCGAATACTCATGGCAACTGTGACAAGGTTTTCAACATAGCCTTTTTTTCAATAAGTTATAACTTATTCTAGTCGCAGCGTGTTGTAGGCCGAGTTGTAAATTTAATTTCTTGGTCAGGAAACATTTTAGGCTTATACGAAGCTTTGTCTTTAGCTGTATTTCGAAGAGTAGGTTAGGTTAGGATGGGTTAGGTCAGCAATGATTTTTATATTCAACGCGACATTTATGATGGAGGATAAGTTATCGCTTTGGCAAGGTATTTTGTGGATCGGGTGTATTCGATTGCATTAACATGCTTAAAAACATGTGGCACTGACTCTGCATTGGAATAGGGTAAGGGCGTATTGAATTAGGCCATTCTAAACTAGCTTTTTATAATAGGCACAAAGAAGAACATAGACATACATAAAACAGTTCAAAATAAAAAAAACTGCTACTGATAAAGCAAAACAAAAAAGAAACACCTTAGAAATAAAAATAGATCAAGATCAAATAAATTAATACAAATTCTTTCCGACCAGGAAAATTCCATAAAACTCCCAAACACAAACACGAGGCATCCCGACCTCTCCAATTTCCTAGCAGACTCAACCCGTCCCATGCCACGAAACATTAAAAAAAATGTATTTCTCTCTTTTTAAATACGCTTGTGTCCTTAACATTGTTGGCGGGCGCTGTTGAATAACAGCTAATTACGGGAAGCGAATTGTTAACTGTTTGATGCTATTTTTGGTGTTGGAGGGTTTTATTTTGATTTAATGCACCTTCTATTTACATTGATTTGTCTTTTTTATATCAGGAGTGGTAACAAGCTTTTACGCTAATGGGTTAGGCAGAGATGCAGCTAGTTGTGCTTCGCTGAGCTTATATATATATATATGCTATCGTCGGGCAAGCTATATCTCCATATCAGGTACAAATGCGAAAGCCTTGTAAATGAGATGTTTTCTTGTTAAAATGAATAACTTCTTACAAACACCCAAAATTCAAACACGCAACCATTTTCACAAACTTTCGCATTTATAACTAATGAAAATTTATAATCTAAGCTGTACCTTTATAAAAACAAACAAGTAATAAACTTAAAGTGGACGATATCCTAGTTGGGAATGTAACGGTCTGCTGAGCCAACATCCGGAGGTTCAAAACCCAAGGCACACACCTCTGAGTTTTCGAAGTTACGTGTGTATAGTTTATCAATAACTATCGTTCGCTTCAACGGTGAAAGAAAACATCGTGAGGAAACCTACATATCTGAGAATTCTCCATGAAAAATACGAGGGTATTTGAAGTCTGCCAACCCGCACTAGGCCAGCGTGGTGGATTAAGGACTAACCCCCTCAGTAGTAGAGGAGGCCCGTGTTCAGCAGTGGGCAATATATAATAAGGGGTTGATCGCATTGCAGTGATTGTAATAAACTGACAACCATTACAGACATAATAGCAAAATTGTACAAATAAAAGTATAATATTATAACGTATGACTTTATCGTACCAGAATCCTACTATTAATATTATAAACGCGAAAGTTTGTAAGTATGGATGTATGGATGTTTGTTACTCTTTCACGCAAAAACTACTGAACGGATTTCGATGAAATTTGGCACACGAGTAGATTATGTCCTGGATTAACACATAAGATACTTTTTATCCTGGGAAAATATAAAGCGGGACTTTTATCCCGGGAAAACTCAATCACGCGGGCAGAGCCGGGGGCAAAAGCTCGTAAAATATAAAAATCTCGATTACTACATAAAATACAAAAGATTCGAGCTCAAAATCGAGTGTAGTTAATACCGAGAAAATCCCAAGGATGAGATAAAACACGAATCTTAATAAATTCAACTTGAAACATCTAAAAGGTGTGCTTCAACAAAATAGTGTTTGTAGAACGCGAAAGAAACCTAATTTATTTTATACAAGTTTTTAAAAAGATTTCTCACTGTTTTCGTGTAATTTACTTACGTCTTTGCGAGCTTTCATTTTGGGGAAATTTTATTATTTTGAAATTTATATAAGGTCTACCTTTTTGTATGTAAATAGAAATAACAGAAATAGAATTTAGTACTGTTTGAAACTTTTAAAATATATTTATTTTTAATATAAAAAAACAGGCACAAAAATTATACATATTTTTTAAATACAATATATTTTTCCGTTGAAAAAGACAAAAACTATTGCAGGCCTGATTAAGTAGTCCAAATATAATGACGACTAACGATGGACGTCCATCTGTCGACGGTTGCCAGGATTAGTGCGGCCTGTCTTACATTATGTACCGGATGGCTCTAGAATGCTTTAAAACAAATCTCTGGCGAATTCTTAGTTCTTCGTAGTTGCTTTTCAATTACAAAATGGATGTCGTAGTTGTTGACCTAATATCCTTTTAAATCAAAATTATACTATTAGTATCTATATATTAAATTTAAAAACCGTCGATAGCCTAGTTGGGAGTGGAACGGACTGCCGAGACGAATGTCCGCAGGTTCAAAACCCAAGGGCACGCACCCCTAACTTTTTTAAAAAGTTATGTGTGTATTCTTTGTGAATTATTACTCGCTTTAACGGTGAAGGAAAAACATCGTGAGGAAACCTGCCTATATGAGAAGTTCTCTATAATAACTTCGAAGGTATGTGAAGTCGGCTAACCCGCACTAGCCCTTTTTTTTTTTTTTTTTTTTTTTTTCGCGGGGAAAAAAAACGCGTTATCGCTACCACCACTGGGGGGTCAGTGGAACGGTTATGTTGGTTTCACCGGTCTTACAGTCCAATGTCGACCCTTGGGAGTATAGCATCATCCAAGCGAGCATTGGACCGAGTCCCTAGCCCTATGTACACCCTACACCGGCATACCAACCAAAACCCGCGGTGGCCTTCTTCAGCGCATACGGGACGGCCCCGGGGTATCTTGTTGCACTAAGATATCTGCACGGGACCGCCCTTGCGCGCTGCCGCATTGCGGCCCTTCTCTATACAAGAGGACTCAGATGCCCCCAAACTCTAAAGGACGCTTATAGCGTCTACGACAGCGGGAGACCGACCACCCGCATTGTCGTCCACCTCGAAGTCACTTGAATTGGAATGAACAGCCCCTCACTGCTCATCCCGCGACTTTCTCTAAGCCCCATTTAGTCGCCTCTTACGACAGGCAGGGGATACCGTGGCGAAATTCTCTAGATGCCCCCGGACCACAGGGCATGAGGCACCGGTCAGTCGTCCACCCGGCGCCTCCGTCGTCTCCTCTGGCTACGGGCGGGATCGTTCTGCTCACGATCCCGCTCGGCGCTCTCCTTCCGCGAGATGACGCGCTCGCAGAAGGAGTTCATCGCTCGCCATGACCTCCAGCCACCGACCATGGCGGACACCACGGCCGGCAGCGAGAGGTCTCCTCCGACGACTGCTCTAAGAGCGCTGCGTTGTAGGTCCCAGGCTGGGCACTCCTCGAGAGTGTGATGGACTGTGTCCTCGCGGCCGTTGCCACAATGGTGGCACACGGCGGACTCCTCCTTTCCGATCCGAAACCCGCACTAGCCCTGCGTGGTGGACTAAGGCCTAACCCCTCTCAGTTGTAGAGGAGGCCCGTGCTCAGCAGTGGGCAGTATATAATACAGAGCTGGTATAGTATGGTTGGATATATTAAATTATAACTTCTCCGAAAAGGGCAGGTCAGGATTACCCTTAACCGGCGAAAATGTATGAAAAGAACTATGAATGTGGAAGGGGCGAAAGAGGTGTGTCAAGATCGAAGCATGTGGCGCTCAATAGTATCTGCCTACTCCTGTGGAATAAAGGCGTGAATGTGTATATATGTATTATCATCATCATCATCATCATCATCATCGTCAGCCACATGACGTCCACTGCTGAACATAGGCCTCCCCCAAAGATTTCCAGACGGACCTGTCAAAGCGGCCTGCATCCAGCGTGTTCCTGCGACCTTTATCAAGTCGTCTGTCCACTTGCAGGTGGACATATATATAAATTTAAAACAACTAAACACACGCTTTATAGAAAATCCAACTAAAATATAGTAAATAAATTTAAATTAATAATAGTGTAAATAAGAAAAAGTGTATTTTATTGTAAAAAAAGCGTGGGGTGCTTTTTAAGATATTATCAAAATGATATATAATACTTCTACTCATATTATCTGTGAATAAAATATTTATAACTATTGTCACCATGCACCCCACGCTTTTCGTACAATAAAATACACTTTTTCTTATTTACACTATTCTTAATTCAAATTTATTTTCTATTTTTTAGTTGGATTTTCTATAAAGCGTGTTTTTTAGTTGTTTTAAACTTTTATTTATTTTTAATTTTTTAGTTCTGTTCTACTATTGTCCAACAAATGTCACTAAAAACGAAAGCGCCATCTTGTGACAAGTAAGATTTTTTTACGCATAAGAGAAGTCAGTTTAGTTGTAATTCTACTATGGCCCAACAGATGTCACTAAAAATAAATCGCGCCCAAAGGAGTTACAAACATACATACAAGTGAAGCTAATATAAAGCGTGTAAAAAATACCTCAGTATATATGTACATGTACATAAATTATAACCTTAGACGATCTATCGCCATTATAAATTCATGGTACTTATACTTAGCCTAAAGCGGCCCATTCAAGATAAAAGTGAAAGTGGCTCAAGGATTCTGGACCGATATCTGATAAGACTATAATTTTAGTCAAATTATACTGAATAGTGTCTGATTATTGTGTTTTGCGTAAGAAGGAGATGTTATTTCGAACGCAGTCATAATTGTTCATTGGGCAATAATATTTATTTATCAAGAGCTGACGTGGTTTTTTGCCTACCTCCTGCTTTAAAATGGAGAGGCGGCATCATAGGTTAAACAAACTCTGATCACCAAGCTACAATACCGATTTCGATCATATCGGGTAACCAAACTCAGGCTCATACTAAAAACCTAATATTAGGTACTTTGTCCGATCTGGGATTCGAACCCGGGACCTCGGAGCGGCGTTGTACGCAGTACAACTACGCCATCGAAGTAGTTACATCGGGTAAGTAGTTAAAATATGATTTGTAAAAAACTAATCTAAGTAAGACAAAAATGTCTTAGGCTCGGGCCCCCTATCACATAATGGGACGGAATACGCACGGCGAAAAGTGGGTGCACTAGTTGCGCCTCTGCCCAACCCTTCGGGGATAAAAGGCGTGAGTATGCTTATGCGTACACAATAATTTCAAAGAAAGCAAAATAAATCAACGAACAGCGCTGGCTCGGTAAATTAAACGAGAAAAATCTGGCTGAGGGCGAGAGGGGTTTAAGCACCGAGAGATTCGTACAACTGTCTTTATTTTATTTGTTAGAATTTCAGTTATAAGACATAACAACATCTATTATAAGAAAATTTCAACTGGCCAATATGATACTTTTTTTTAATAAAAGCCACAATACAAAGCAGTATCTGCAAAAATAACCCTTCAAAATCACCACAGACACGCTCAGTGTTCTAATGACATCCTTTCACGGAACCCTAATATTGCGCCCCCCTAACCTCCTCACAGAAAACTGATTAACCGGTAACTCTACTTTTGTATTCGGTACGCGCCAACCCTTTACGGCACGTGAAATTTCCTGGTTTAAAAAGGTCGCTACGACCGGGTCTTTTGTAAAAAAACTTTGTTACGTTAAACTTGTGTTAACCCTTTAATAATAATTTTGAAATGCTAAAAAGTCGATACTGGGCCGGATTTGGGATTTTGATCAGGGACTTCATTTTAATTTAGGTTGAATACATTTTCTAGTAATTTTGTTGAATAAATGTACATACATACACACTCACGCCCTTTATCCCCGAAGGTGTAGACAGAGGCGCAACTAGTCCACCGACGTTACGCCGTGCATATTCCGTCTCATTATAAATGTTTTTATTTAAATTAAACATTATAGGCAGGCATTGATTTAATAGTATGCACAATTTCTGCTCATAAACTACTGTTTAGTACTGAACACTACTAATATTTTTGTACAAAGTACGACACCGCATTGCGCTGAAAACATCTTTCTACGTGATCCGCTTACAAATAACATTATATTTTTATTACATTAATAATTTATAGATACATTATTGTCATATATTAAAAATGTCGCTTGTTTACTATCAACATTATATGTCATATCAACCCTTGTTGAAATAGAAGATACTAGCAAAGGTTCTAGGAAATATAGGACACTCGGGGGGTCGACCCCCTTGCCCCCCATCCAACCCTGTCGCTTAGTAAATTTGCCGCCAGCCACACAAGCCCGCGTTTTAACACCGGCTCTCTGAAACACGATATAATAACGAAATTCACTCCTCTCGGTGTGAGTTCTTGGCATTTTTTATCATTAAGTTAGGAGAGGAAGCGGTTAATGGTCAGTAGAAATCATATTTATTTATTTATTTGTATAGCCAATAACAATACTTTCATTGTTAATATAAAGAGTGTAAAAGTTTTCTTAGATATTTAAAATTACTAAAGGCCGAAATTTAATAACGATCTTAAGGCTACCTTGTACATTGTACAACTCACCAAATATGCAATGCAATCAGCTCTGTATTATATACTGCCCACTGCTGAGCACGGGCCTCCTCTACTACTGAGAGGCCTTAGGTGCACCACGCTGGCCTAGTGCGGGTTGGCAGACTTCACATACCCTCGAAATTCTTATGGAGAATTTTCAGGTATGTAGGTTTCCTCACGATGTTTTCCTTCACCGTTAAAGCGAACGATAATTGATAAACAATACACACGTAACTTCGAAATGACAGAGGTGTGTGCCTTGGGTTTTGAACCTCCGGTCATTGCCTCGGCAGACCGTTCCGTTCCACGATAAACTCAGCACACCTAATATGATTAACGCAAAATATTTATTTTAATCACAGTGCTGTCTTTGTCATCTCCTTATGGATGAAAGTGACAGTATGAGGTTCTAAATGTGTTAAGTCATAAACATATTTAGTCAGTTGTATTGCAATTCAGCCTAAATCTTCAGATCATTCAGATCGAGCTCTGAAAATTGATGTATACATTAAGCCTCCTCATTACGGTTACTGTATTTTCTATTTTTTGATTATTTTTTAAATTGAATGTTTTGGGACTCGGTCTTCAAATATTAAAATTTCATATGAACCATAACAAAGACTTAAATAAGCGGTACCGATTAAAAATTCAATTTTGTTATAAAAAACAAACGATAATTGCATTTTTTTTCTGATATTATAAACACTCGATATTATCCCTAAGTAATACTTTCAGAATTAGATATCCAATTCAAAAGTTTACATCTTACATTCGAAATCTCATCTGATTTAAGTCTGCAATAAAACTTTTTCCGCGGATAACTTGTCCCGCAGTCCACGCCCACTCTGGGAACTTGTGTAATTTATTCATAGTCGAGTAATGACACTCGATTACTTTAGCTCAAACCCTTTCCGTCGAAGCGCACCTTAAAAACTGTTATTTTTATTAAACGCCAGCGAAATTACATCTTTTGACGACGCTCTTTTCTTGCAAATTGTCACATTTTTCAAAGATTAACTTTTACAGGGATTTTTTTGTCAATTTCGGAGCGAAGATCGTTTTAAAATTTAATCTTTTTTATTATTTTATTGTTTAGTACAGCGTAAAAGAATTGATTTATGATTACTGTCAACTAAAAACGCAATATCATAGAGATAGTTAAAATATTATGGAGCTTTTGTGTCTCGACTCATGGACGTGAAGACACACATATTGTAGATCTATGCTATAAAACTGTTGCGCACTATGCATCGTACTAATTATACTTTTTTGATTATAATAATCCTAGTTTTAAGACGTATCCTAAAGACACTGTGAGCTCCTTCTGCGTAGATCGCACCGTCAATAAAAACTAGTTTTAAAAAAATGTTATATAATAAAATGAAGGTAGATACTGTAACATTAACTTTTCGGTCAACCAACACCTCAGTCCGCCCCGTGACTATGAAGGCTGTAAAGTCTTCGAAACGTCGGAAAAATCCGTAAAATTGATTTTTTTTTTCAATGTCTAACATTTAGTTTCAGATTAGATTTAACTTTATTTTTAGATTAGATATAAAATATGTAAGTATATTATTATTCTACACCGTAGTTTTCATAATTTATTTATTATTTATTTACTGTGATTTAAACTATTCAAAATAACTAAAAGGTATCAGCATGGTGTTAGCCTAGTTTAATATCTGCAGATGTCTGACTGGAAACCCACTTGAAAGAATTTACAAAATTCTAACTAAAAACTTCGTCTCTCAACCACATAAAACTAATGACATAATTATAAAATCTTGTCTAATATAACTGACTGCTTGTCTACAAATCGCTTGGAGCAGGATTCTATTCCCCGCGGCACGACTAACCTAAGCGAGGTTTTAACGTTCTGTTCATGATACTTGTTGTTTTAACTTTGTTTTACATTTATCCGGTTTTAGTTTGTAAGTAGAAACCACACATCGTAGTATCAAAGGCTATGAATATAGACATTTATTTCTATGTTTTTGCTATATAGTAAAACATAAAAATACGTAGGACTTGTACGATTTTCAAAAAAATATAAATTATCTCGGATTTGAACTCATTCTCCATACAACGATAAGCTAGAGGACGATTTTCACCTCATCACGTAATGGGATGGATATAAGCTTGATGTAAATGGGTGTTCTATTTGCACCTCTGTCTACCTCTTTTGCATAATTTGTTAACGGCAGATGCGGCAAAAAAACTCGAGTGGAGACCACGTACGGGCATGCGCAGCGTTGGGCCTCCAACTGCAAGGTGGACAGACGACTTGATAAAGGTGGCAGAAATACACTGAATGCAGGCCACTTTTGTCTGGTCCATCTGGAAATCTTTAGCGGAGGCATCTGTTAAATGTTGAGTTTCATTTGGTTGAAATTAGCCTACTGTTACGGATTTTAACGCGGATTTTTTTCATTTTGTTGATGATGACACTTACCAAGGCTCGTCTCGACATAAAATTTTAAATTCGCTGTTTTAATCCCTGTATTTGATTTGTTAAGTGTTTGTCCCCTAACGTGACGAATACAAATTGCGCTCAAGATCCGTATCACATTATGAAGTGACGCTTTTATGTTCAACCCATTATAAATAGCTAATAAAATTATGAATCTCGTAAAAACAGCGGAAGCGTGAACAAAATTTATCGCTTTAAACATTTCACCGGCGTTAAAATGTAATTAAACGTAACGTTTTTGCAATTTTACGCTCCTAGGGGTCCGAAATGTACTATTTTGTAATATTTTATGATAATGAAGTTCCCAGCGCTGGGAATGACGGGTTTACTTATGGGACGTCAGTTATGAATGATATTTGTAATGTCGATTTAATTAAGGGCAAATGTGTTAGTGAAACTGTACTGTACTTAGTTAAGATGTACTGTTAGTTTGATGACTATGACTTATCAAACGAAATGAATTATCGAATGATCAAACTTTAATTCTCCCTTAAACGTCATCGAAACCACGATCTATGGTTATTGACAAAAACTCGTGTTGACCCTCCAACGTAGAAACGATTCCAAAATAACGTGAGGGATTACTTTTGATGGCTACCAGGACCAGGAGTTCCTTATATCGCTGCTATAATTAGCAGACACACGAGCTCTTAAACAAAAAGGTAACTGTCGCCGTCCACAACAACTAGGTCTACCTACCGTGCTCTCATCTATCAGATACACTTGATCAAGCACAGAGCGCCTTCTGTGTACTCAGTGACACCTAATCGCTTCTTAGTTACCCTCTGCCACTACCCCTGCACGAGTTAATTTAATTTTTATCTACAGCTATATTTATATCACATAGCAAATCAAATATACCGCGACCTGCGGTCACAGGCCCTCTGGCATTTGACAGGTCATAATGTCAGGGTAAAAAACCCCACCCTTTGACATTTATTAATTGACCCCGACCTTCGGAAACATTTATTACCATTGACTTTATTTTAAGTTGATAAAGGTCGGGTGGATTATCGGTTTTTCTCTAATATTAGTTTTACATGATTTATAGCGGAAGTTGATGTTAGGTCTCTCGTATGCGATGCTGTTGATTTGTTACACCTGGGTTCCAGCTGTAACGGTTAGCTAGTATAATTACTATTTGCTGGAATTATGAGATGACTAATTTCTTTTAAAGTAACGAGCGCAGTGAAGAACCATTTCATGAGGTGTTGTTTTCTCTCACGGTATGCTTGGTGCTTTTTATCAGAACTATGCTCAATTTGATCTCTTCCTTTCAAGTGATATGTACATATTAATTGCTCGGATTAACGATTAAAGAAAACCTCGTAAGATAACTAATCTTTAAACATTTCAATATTTAAAGTCTGCTATATCGCTTTATACCAGTATCGAAAATCAAAAAATTATCCTCACCAGCAGTGGGATGGTAATAGGGTAGTTTCCTATGTTTATTTTGTAAATTATTTTATATGTAACAGAAAATAATACAAAAAAGAAATTCTTCTGTGAAATCAGCATCAAAATCGATTGAAAAATAAAGCAGTTATTCTATTTTGAATTAGAGGGGCTATCATCGTATCTCTTTCGCACGCACACAGTGTTATGACCAGTGACACTCGCTGACGTCACAGTCTGATATTATTGTTATTTGACAACTACCCCTTCCACCAAATTTGAAAGCTTTATACTTATTAATAAAAAAAAAATTGTATACATTTTTTTCGGGTCTGATGCTATCCGTAACCATAACTATTTCACCAGTTAAATCCTTCAATTGGTTAAACAATCTACATAATTGGATTAAGTTATGAAATTCCTGAACCGATTATATCATAGACACTAATTAGTTTGTTGTAATTAATGCTGTGTCGCTCTGGTCTTAATAACTTCGTGTCATGAAAATTAATTACCTAGAAAGAGGTTTAGTGCTCCGCGTAAGACCTGAGCTAGGCTATGGGCGGGAGTAGGGTGACCAGGAATAGACAAAATGCCTTCTTACAATTGTTAACGCTAATAAAAACTAAAATGTATAGGAATAAACTTAGGCGTTAGGATATGTGATTCCCATATATTTTTTTTAAATTTGATACGGTGGGTTCAATCTTCGCCAAAATGTATTTTGAGTTAGAAATAATATGAACATGCGGCTATTGAATATGCTTGTAGTACGGAATGTGCCCAATAGTTAATCGTGGGTTTTGTTGACTTATTTTTGATGGTTAAACTGAAAGTATTATATTCCAAATTTGCGTCGAAATATTTTTTTTTTTTTTTTTATGGCATTCAATGACGAGGCGAGCATGCCGTTCGCCTGATGGTAAGCGATACGACCACCCATAAACAGTAGCAACACCATCCAGCACCTTGAGTTACAAAGTACTGTGTGGCATCCCACTGCGCTCGTCATCCTGAGACATAAGATGTTAAGTCTCATTATGTCCTGTAGTTACACTGGCGACCTTCTTAAAACGGTCCTAATTGGTCAACAAAATAATATTAGAACACCACTGTATTTTCAGATAAAGGAAATAAAAATACCTTACAAACATAAACGTTTTACCAGTAGTATTAAAAAATTAGGTATCTCAAAATAACAATGTCCGCTATACCCAAAAACCATTGGCACAGTAGTCCGGTATTGACGCATTGCGGCGGACGAGTTTGTTTTAGCATTTAACCGACTATTGTAAAGAGGTATTGTTTGATCCCCACTTAGGGGAAGCCAGTTCTTTTATTTATTTTCTTTTAAAATACCAAAAATATTGAACATTTTTATGTAATTTTAGAAAAGCATTGAAAATATATTATAATACTTAAAAAATATGTAATATCAATCTATTATTCCAAAGGGCTAGGCCGAGATGCAAATAGCCACGTTTTTTAATATTATTTTCCTCCCTAAAGGAGCTCTTTTTTAATTCGAAAGTTTAAAAAAACCAAGAATTTATAAGTCCCGTTCCCAGAATTGATAATTGATCTATGTGTGTGTCATGGTTATTTCATCCAATTAAATCTGTAAAATTCAAATAAGAATATTTAGATTTCTGAAATCCATTCTGGAGTTGCCGCATTTGCTGCTGCCAAACATCTTTACAAACACGCCTTTAAAATGTAAGTACGATTAACATCTTATTTTGATTCGATTACTTTTAATTAACTAATGAATAAATTAATTCAGTAACTTATATTTTTGCCGGACCATGAAGCAGTGGAATAGATTATCAGCAGACGCATTCCTTCCTATAACTCGGGGTCCTTCAAGCGGAGCGTGAAGAAGCAATTGGGCAGGCCGGCATAACTGTGCCGACCGTCCGGGGATGTATTTGTTGCTTGCCGGCCGTAGTTTTTTTTTTGGGCTTTACTTTTCTCAAGATCAGGTGCAGTGAGGTCACTTTCCCGTCCAGGCGTAAAAATCCAAAATAATAAGAAAGTAGTGTAGCCTAATAAAGCCCGATTCGTAACCTGCCCATCATCAATGTTTTCAAAATTTTTCGTGTTTATTGCAAATACATACTACGATTTTTGTCAGTTCTTTTATATAAAGAAAGGTTTTTGTTTATATTTCTACATGGAACAATTTTTTGAAGTTTTAAAATTAAGTGGGCCTTCAATGGTTCCTTTACCTATAGACATAAAAATTAAAATCCTACCACTTTCTCTTATATTATACCTCACATAAATTAACCATTGTAAGTTGTAACTTGTAAGGCATGGCAGTTAAAATGTCTATAACTGTCGGAGCATGGCGCTCCTGTAATGTAACGCCCTTAACAGAAGATAAGGCTTCATCTTATCTTACATCTGAGTCGTATCAATAGTAAGGGTCTGGGCACACTACAAAGCTATGGCGACGCGATATATCTTATCATATGAAAATGTTGATTTAAAGCCTAGAAAATAAAGACCTGGCCATGTTGTGGCCAAATATGGAACTAACTTCTTGTACTGATATAATGTTAACTTTAAAACGAAAAAGGGAAAGTGGCGCCTCCAAAACAAGATCCTTGTGGTTATGGTTTTTTATGGTTATGGATATTTTCATAGTTAAGCTATGATTATATCAAATATTGTAATGTGAATGCTGTTGTAGTAAATATCACCCCTTAGTATTTGGTAGTTTGACAGCTGTCATTTTTTTTCACTAGAACCACAGACTAGAACTTTATGCGCCCTCTGCGTAAAAATGATGTTCGTTTAATTGACAGGTGACGTCTGGCCAATTCTGGCCAGAATTTATTGTTTCCATTATTTAAAATAATCAAATCAATACCAAAATATCGCCTATGTCACACCCCTAGACCGGCACACATTCGCGGTGGTAGGGGCGGAGGAGTTGGTTTTTATGTTAAGCAGGGACTAGGTGTGCGCACATGGACGATACCGTCAAACCCATCTTATGAGTCGGTGGAACAAATGTGGCTTATCTTGAAACTCAATGGTAAAACAGTTGCAATGGGAACAGCTTACCGCCCACCGTGGCTTGGTTTAGACCTTTTCTTAGACGGTGTTACTGACGTAATGAGCAGTATGGCTAACTGCGACTACTACATATTAATGGGTGATTTCAATGTCAATTTATTTAATGTTAATGACAACAAAGTAAAAAAGATACAAACTTTTCTGAACAGCTTTTCATTAAAACAGCTAGTTAATGTGCCTACACACTTTACAGAAAATAGTCAGACATTAATTGACCTAGTCTGCACGGACATAACCAACAGTCACACAACAACTATTCCTTTTGGATCAAGGCAATATGGCCACTCTTTTATCAGTTGCAAATTCGAGATCTTACTCGATAAATATACCCCCCGAAATATTAAGTACCGACAGTTAAAACATATTAATATGCAGCAGTGGAATGTTGACGTATCTAATGTCTTATGGGGCGATATCAATAACATAGATAACGTGGACGACCGAGTAAATACCTTAACACAGGGCATAACATATTTGTTTGACGTGCATGCACCAGTTAAAACTTACAGAGTAACTGAGCCATCGTACCCCTGGATTACAGATACAATTAAGATCATGATGAGAATTCGCAATCAGGCTTTGAGTTCTTATCATAAAACCAAAACACCAGCTAAAAAAGAATACTATAAACAATTAAAGGGCCTGGTGATTTCGTCCTTGTTCAGAGAAAAAGCTTCTTATTTTAAATTTAATATAAACAATAATATTCGTAATCCAAGAATACTGTGGAAAAATTTAAAGTCTACTATCATTCCTACAAAAGTACATTATGATATCCCCCCGCATCTTAGAAATCCGGATCGTTTGAACGATCATTTCTCAGACGTACCTGGTCGCCCTAACACTAGCATCTCTCTTCTCACCTACTTTGAATTCCACAAATGCACCGACTCTGTATTCACCATCAGACCTGTCGCTCAGAGTGACGTGGCTCGTATAATAAATAACTTAACGTCTAATGCTAAGGGTTGTGACGGTATCACACTTTCTATGATAACTATGACACTTCCCCATACACTTCAAGTAATAGCTGATACGATAAATAGCTCCATATTGCAGTCCACGTTTCCCTGCCTCTGGAAAACCTCAATAGTAAAGCCGCTGCCAAAAAACCCTAACCCAAGTAGCATGAAAGATCTTCGGCCGATAAGCATATTACCCTGTTTGTCCAAAATTATTGAAAAGGTTGTGTCTCTGCAACTGGCTGACTATCTTGAGAAAAACAAGCTATTACCTGAGTTGCAGTCGGGTTTTAGAAAGCATCGCAGCACCACGACAGCCTTGCTCGATGTAACTGATAACATACTCGCAGCGCGTGATGAGGGTATGTGCACTGTAATGGTTCTACTGGACTTTTCTAGGGCATTTGACTGTATAAGCGTTCCCTTGCTAATATCCAAACTTGCGTATTACGGCTTTGACCATCGTACCAGGCAATGGTTTTATAGTTATTTGAGCGGAAGGACACAAATGGTAGAAATTGACAGCGTGGACTCAGGGAATTCTCTCTTGTCACAACTTATACCTGTACAGAGAGGAGTCCCGCAGGGTTCGATACTGGGGCCTATCCTTTTTATTTTGTATTGCGCAGATTTAACAAGTTGTATACGTAATTCTCATTATCATATATATGCTGATGATGTCCAAATCTACATCACATTCAAACCAAGGGACTATGATATAGCAATAAAAAAGCTAAACGAGGATTTAAATAGGGTATCAACTTGGTCGGATTCTAATTGTCTAGTACTGAATCCTTCCAAAACGAAATACATGCGTTTTGGTTCAAAACATCAGTTAAGTTCACTTCCAGCGACATTAAACATAAGTCTGATGGGGATACCTGTGGAGCAGGTTCTTGAAGCTAGAAATCTGGGCCTAGTCATGGATGCAGATTTAAGATTTGAGACGCAGGTGGCTAACTCTGTAAGGAATTCTTTCTACCGGTTAAAAACACTGTACAAAATACGCCCATTCCTTACAGAGGAGCTCAGAGTTCAACTTGTGGAATCCTTAGTGCTGTCTGGACTTAACTATGCTGATGCTGTGTACGGCCCACGATTACTTGCACGAACAAATAATTTAATCCAGAGGGTGCAGAATGCCTGTGTCAGATTTTGCTTTGATGTACCACCGAGAGGCCACGTCACACCATATGTAAACGTTCGCTCCAAACTTAAAATGAAGTCACGTCGTAAGTTTCACTTGGCATGTATGATGTTTGGTATCGTCAATTTCAAAACGCCATCATACTTATCTAATAAACTACGTTGGGTAGGTTCGAGCACGGAGCGTTCGACTAGACAATGTGCACCTCAATTGTCTATACTTCCTCATAGAACCGAAGCTTTTAGAGGTAGCTTTAGATATGCAGCGACAAAGTGCTGGAATAATATTCCTCCACCTATTCGAGACTCTAAAACTTTATATACCTTTCGGCGGAAACTTAAAGTGTTTCTAATTAATGCCCAGGTAGCTTTAGGTAATACTCAAGTTAACATATCCTTTATATAGTTCTCACTGTACCGCCTCTGTACGGGTACATTCTAGATGTACTCCAGCTGCATTCGCCTGCATGTCCACGTTGCTTCTAGAATTATTTAATCATATTGTATGACTATTATGGAGTATTATATTTATTTTATTTTTTTTCTTTTATTTATTTAAGTACCTAAATATCATATATTATCCTTGCCTTTTGCTGGCATCCGTGTGACACTCCTATGGCCCTGGCTGAAAATCAGTGTCAGGTGGACCAACCCACCTTGCGGTCGCTGAGCCTGTGGCCTTTTTGGTCTTACTACGGACACGGATGGCTGGGGTGTACAAGTGGGTATGCCGGGGGACTATTTCGTTTTTTAATTTATTTTTATTTTGTTTAGTGTAAGTACTTTCCTATTTTAATTTATATTTTTTTTAATTCATTTTATGTCATGGATTACTGTATTCCCGTGTGTACCTATCACTTACTGCCATCTGGTCCAGAGACAATGGCCAAATAAAGATTTTTTCTTTCTTTCTTTCTTTCTTTCAAATCATAACTATGATTTATTTTTATTATACGTAATAGCTTTTATCATATTTTTATAAGCGAAATATCCCACTCCTATAAGAAATTCGAAGGTATGTGAAGTCAGCCAATCCCGGACTAGGTCAGCGTGGTGGACTAAGCCCTAAACCCTCTCAGTAGTAAAGGAGACGTGCTCAGCAATGAGCTAAATATATTTAATACAAGTCTGATATTATTATATATAAATATCCCACTCCTGGATCTTATTCTACTACGCTGGTCAAATGCAATGTCAGATTAACAAAGTCCCAGCTAAATACGACATTAAAATTTTCAAAGCGCTCAAAAGAAAAGTAATTAACATGTTGCAATTAACTTTACTGCATAATTTTGACTTGCAAAGTTTCGTTTCGTGGAACGAATTCGTCCCACTTTTTAAGAATAATATCACGTGACGAATTAGTATTGTTCAAATAGGAAAGTGCAAAGAACTTTTACGTTAAAAGAGCTTTGACTTCTAATTGTATTTAAATTATTAAGCGTTGTTCGCAGCCTAGTGGTACTCCCGTTTTTTGTATAATCTCTTATTTAGTTCGTTAAATTATTCCTTCGCAGTTGATTATAACCTAAATAACGTGATTACAGACGTAATTTCTGGAAAAGACAAAATATAATACTACCATTCAAATGAATAACCGACAAATCGTCAAAGGTTAACGTGTTTCAAAACAATTCTTTGTTTGATATTTTGTAGTTTCTTTCAAAACATGCATGTATCGTGCATTTGCTAAACGCAATAAAACGCAAATATGAAATTATATGCAATAAACAATTAACATATTTTTTACTCCATGTTTAATACCACGTCTTTGAACTAAGGTGTTTGTGGCGTCTAAACACACCACTATTACTTAAGTTAATATATTTATATTGGCAGCCCTGGTTGTTACCTGGCAACGCTAGATGCACTGCAGTAACACCACTACTTCCTCTTCCTTACTTACCCCGGCATGCAAGCGTAAGCGCTACATGCCGATATTGTGGTTTACGTATAAGTAATGGTAATTAACAAAGTATGGATTCTAACTGTATATAATTTAACACCAATCGTACGATGTACAAAATCAAAAGACAATTAAACAATATTAATGTAGTGAACAGTCTATGATTTATGAAGAATCCCACAGTGTTTTAAATTATTTTCAAGTTGTCAGCTTTTATGAGTTTACTTGCTTGAAATTATGTCTTACACTAACAACACCTAGAGATTTCAATTATAAAAACTGCAATTAAGGTAGGTGCCATGTTCATGTCTGAGAAATTAGGTGTATAGTCTAATGACCTCTCAGTCAAAATGTGTCAAAATGCGAAAATAGATTTTACTACCTACGCATAAGGTTCTACTAAAAAAAAATTGCAGTGTTGCCAGAAAAAGCGAATGCTGAGAGAGTAATACTTATTATATAGGCAACGAAGTCCTTAAAAATGGAACATAGCAGTGCTTGCATAGTGAACTTTTCGCTTGCATTTGGGATCAAAATGTATGTCAAAATAACCCAAGTTAATCGTCTAAGATTTATACCCAGTATTTCAGAGATTTCAATAGTTTCGGATATAGCTCTTGCTAACCACGACATAATACTTACAGATCTGATCACGATATAACGACTCCTACCTTAGAAGACTCTAATAAAAATGTCCATATTTGTAACAATTTCATATTTATCATAAATTCATCAAGTAATTTATAAACCATTAAAAATAATCAAGTTACTTTCCTAAAATATATGATTTTAGATTACACATTTTGTTTTACGATTAAGGGTAACAGCAGCTATTAAATAATAAAATAAAATTGGTATTTACTTTGCTTCATTATTATTCCATATTTTATGCTAATTTTTTTTTTTTTTTTTTTATTGCATTTAATGACGAGACGAGCATGCCGTTCGCCTGATGGTAAGCGATACGACCACCCATAAACAGTAGCAACACCATCCAGCACCTTGACTAACAAAGTACTGTGTGGCATTCCACTGCGCTCGTCACCCTGAGACATAAGATGTTAAGTCTCATTATGTCCAGTAGTTATACTTAATTAAGGGTCAATTAACGGCTATTACTGTTAACTATAAACTAATTAAATAGTATCAAGCATGTATAACTACAAACTTCGATTTTCTGTGGTAGAATTCGGAATGTAAACTAGTTACCTGATGATATATAGTGGACTATAAAGCCACAGGATTTATGAGTTATTGTCATTTGAGCTAAGAAATAGGTATTTTATTAAGTAGCCTTCTTGCAGCGGTAGTTGAGACACTTGTGATTAACTCGTTACAAGGGAAATTCGAGATTCGATCCGATAATATATTAGAAAGGGAAGTCACATCATTATTCTAAATCGTGTTTTATAATCCTATATAGTAGTAAGCATCTCTCCCAATACGCCAATACCCTAACCGATCGTCGTGTGTGATCTCCGATTCCCACGCCAATTTGAATATTGAATTCTAAATTAAAGGTACGTATAATTTTAACTTGTATTTTCATTTCATAGCATATCTCTCGTACTACGACTGCACCCTAACCCCAATCGTCGTGTGTGATCTCCACAGGTTAATGCGTTAAGTTATAGCACGTGCTAGTGTTGATAACTGATAAGATACCGATCCAGACAGTTAAGATAATTTTGACGGAGACCGGCCTTTACGTGGGTTGAGTGCAAGTGGGTATAGATTTTAGTTTATTAAGCTCACCTTTAAAGGAATAAGCAGGGAAGTATCTGGTGAACAAATTTCAATTCTTGTTCCATTATGTAATAAGCAAGACATGGGTTTAATCCAGGTCTACTGAGACTATTGTTGGAGTAAATAAACTTATTTTAAATTATAGGTTAGGTTAGGTTAGGATAAGGCAAATAATAATCTTATATACCTATAATAAAAGTTAAATATGAGTAAAATGTGGTATTTATTGCAAATAATTTCCGTAGGGGAAGGAATGGCTACAGCTTTTTGTATACACCAAGTGAATTCCAAATGAGCTGGTGAAATTTGTATGGTAATGCGTGACTTCACGAGGATGCATCAAAATGGCCGTCATAAATTACTTGGAATGTGTGTTTGAATTTAGCGTTAATAGTGAGTATAGAATGCATTTGTCGCCTACTTGCTTTAAAGGTAGGGAATATTGGCTGTGATCTGAGCGGTTCTGGGTTGAAATCTCAGATCAGGCAAAACTGTGAGAGGAATTTTCTAAAAATCACCTGCTGTGGTTCCCTCACAGAAGGTTGACTTTAGGCAAGTCACCAGTCTTTACAACCTAGCTGTAATATTTTTCATATTACCACCACCATACCATACCAACCCTGTATTGTATACTGCCCACTGCTGAGCACGGGCCTCCTCTACAACTGAGAGGGTTTAGGCCTTAGTCCCCCCGCTGGCCTAGTGCGGGTTGGCAGACTTCACATACCTTCGAAATCCTTATAGAGAACTTCTCAGGTATGCAGATTTCCTCACAATGTTTTCCATGAACTTGTATTCCACAAAGAATATACACATAACCTTAGAAAAGTCAGAGGTGCGTGCCCTTGGGTTTTGAACCTGCGGACATTCGTCTCGGCAGTCCGTTCCACTCCCAACTAGGCTATCGCCGCTTCTCTTTTTTCATATTAGTACTACAAAATAGCTGAGTTGCATAAAAAACCAAAGCGTTGAAATTTTACCTAGCCGGGTCACGAACCAAAAACCACATGGTTCACGGTACATCAAAGAAGCATAGATCAGAGTGAATAGTGCACCCTCAAAAATACTTCTAACAATTAAACTCACCACATTAAAAAAAACATATCTCAACCAAGCGACATGAAGTCGAAATACCACTCGCTCACTCCTGCCAATTAAAACTACGAGAGAAAGAGACAAAAAATTTACTTGAAAAATTCGCCCGACCCAAATATTTTCGTACTTGAATAAATCATTGAGGAAAAAATCTTTTGTTATTTTAGGGCTGTTACGGACCGAAGCGGATGAGTGATCGCGAACGATAGGCTGCGGGTTCGATAAAATATCAAATATATTTATGATAAAATTGAATTGTTTACCTCATTGACTGCATGGGTTCGATTGAGGAAACTATTGCGTTTTGTTTGGTTTTGTTTTTTTTTTAATGCTAAGCTTGTTGATCTCGTGAGTGTATATATAAAAAGGTAATAAGATGCAACGAATGTACTTTACAGATGGTATAAAAGCGTTTGTTGTGTAAGGAAACGGTACTTATGAAATTAAGTGATATAAAATATTAGTAATAGTTACATTTGTCATAATGAGCTAAAATACGATTAAAATTTATCAAAACTTAAATCACATTATCTGGAAATTCTGTCAAAAATCCATACTAAAATCGACTCGAATATAAATAAAATCTCAATTCCATTATAGAATCATCGCAAAAGCTCTAAAAATTCAATTCGCGTCTAATAATCCAATTAACTTCGCAAGTCAGAACCTTTGTTCATAATAGCAAATTAAGTGTGATCAATTTTCATCCTTAGCACTTTAAAAAAAAGGGTGTTAAAAAGAGTTATAAATGCGAATGGCGAAAACAACCCCGGGCTATATCTCCGGTTAATAAAAAAAAAAACCATTCTGTGTTCGAACAGAGGCGTACTGGAATTTTATTGTAATTACCTCCCTTTTTAAATTGATTAAGGTTTTGGAAGAGTTTATTTATTGTTATTTTTATTATTTTTATAGACTGAAAACATTTTCGATCAGCGTACACTCGAACCTAAAACGATAAAAACCTCACGATGATCTATTCTCTACATTTCGTCTATGAATTAGCAATTTCTTTATAAATACTTAATATTTATTAATGCTTACAGTAAGAGGTAAATACGACAGTGATTAAGAACTAACAATAAGATAAAATACGTTGACATAACCACTGATAATTAAACGGGACTCATTACCCCCCACAATCTGACACTAAATACGTTCCAGCACAAGGACTAAATTACTCAGCTATTTGATTGCAGTGGGTTCCGCGGCTTCGCCGTCATAATGAAACTAATTTTCACGCAATTTCTTTGCTTTATTAGATGCAAGCAATTAACGTGGGGCGGATCGGTTTTTTAATTGACCCCCACTATTGCCTTTGTGGGGTTATAATAACCAATTTAGTATTCAATGAATATTAACTTTCATATCGGTTTTTTGAATTCTTTAGACTTAGTTAAGTTTCTTTCTAGAATAATGGTTTAGAAAGTGTGCGTTTAATGGACTGCAATATCTTTATCCCTCATTATATGCGCTTAATAAAATCTTGAGTTTGTAGAGTATTTTTATGGAAAACTTGCTTGGACTTGCTGTTCCACCGGAAAAAATATTTTAAAAGCGCTTAGCTTTTTTTTTATGGCATTGAATGACGAGCCGTGCATGCCGTTCGCCTGATGGTAAGCGATACGACCACCCATAAACAGTAGCAACACCATCCAGCACCTTGAGTTACAAAGTACTGTGTGGCATTCCACTGCGCTCGTCATCCTGAGACATAAGATGTTAAGTCTCATTATGTCCAGTAGTTGCTACAATGTCCTTCAAACCGAAACACAACAATGCATGCACACTGCTGCTTTTAGAGTTGATAATTTTGGTCGATTAAAAATTGATAGCAGGAGAAGGCTTTTTTTTTTTTTTGGTTTCGTGGAGAAATTGCGTTACCACTACCACCCGGCCTTCGTGGGGGGCGACCGAGCGGTTATGTTGGGTTCACCGTGCCTTACGACCCGGCGTTGAGCCGCCCGGAGTGATGGAAAACGTCGGGCGAACTCCGCGGTGGCCATCTTCGGCGCATTAGGGACGGCTGCGGGCTTCCTCGGACTAATGTCTAAGTTTTCGTCCGCAACCGCCCCTGCGCGATGCCGCCTGGTGCGGCCTGTCTCTTGTTGTGGGGGGGCTCAGAAGCCCCCATGCACCGAAGGACGCTCTCAGCGTCAACGGCAGCATGAGGCCTACCTGACACGCTGCCGTCCATCACGGGGGTCACAACAATGTGCTAGAACACACAAGACTAAAGACGGACAGCCCCCTGCCACCCGCCCGCGACCCCCGGTGGCCCCTATTAGTCGCCTTTCACGACAAGCAGGGGATACCGTGGTGGAATTCTCCAAACGCCCCCAATCCACAGGGTGGGAGCAGTAGAAGGCTGCCTTAGCGGGTGGGCACCACAAAACTTTGGAGTGGGCACGGTCCAGCCGACCCCTCTCTGAATACGCCTATGGAAAAGCGTAATGCAGTGCCATGCAGCACGTACCTTATAATCCCAAGTTCTCGTGCTACTGTTTATTGTGGCGCCTACAAGTGACCTGTCTCTACATTCGGATCATTCCAAAAACTTAATAAACATAGATGATCCTCTATTAAATTGACAGTTAAAATATTAAACACCGTCAACAGATTCGACACGCTCTCTAATACCAATGTATTGTGCCGTGAAATCAATAAACAAACAAACGATAGGCAACGCGCTGTTTGTTATTTTTGTAAATGGGTTCCGAGTAATATATTGTTTTTTCGCCCTGCCATAGTTATTGAGCTTATGTTACGATAGTTCAAATTAACTAACGAAAAATATGCATCTAGAATCATCGGTGAATGTATCAGTAGTGACCGCAGTGTAGAGCCACGTAGTGCTTCGTAGTTCAAAGTTTGGTTAGTACTGCTTCTATTTATGGGCATGACGACCATCAGGCATAAGATATGCTCATCTCATTTATAGATGTTGATTAAAAAAAGATGAGGGGTTATAGACAAGATGCCTTCCTTAAATCTTTAACGCAAATTTACCCAAAAACATTGTGTGGGAATGATACATCCTAGCGATTGACTTGGGTATTAGAAAATGTCATTCCCATTCATGTTTTTTTATTAGTATTAATGATTATGGAAAGGTATATATACATTTGAGTTTATTTTAAAAATATCCAAGCAAAACAATTGAATACCGACGAAATTGCATACTACTATAAATTCACTTTATTTATTCTTAATGCCAAGAAAACGTTTCACAATGCCAAAGCGGACCCCCAAAAACCATACGAGACTAGAAAAGATTAAATTTTCGTTCGATAACCCGAAAATATCATGTTCATTGCTTATAAAGCGGGCTTATACGATAAATTATAGACGTTATCGCTCAGAAATCATTCCTATACGATAGCTTTGATCTACTGTATCTGTTGATATAAAACTGAGGAGTTATTTGGGTTCTACTGACGGTAAACCACATTTGTATTGAGAGACATTGATATCGTTTTTTTTGGATGAGATTAAAAGGATTTTTGGGTATGTCACAGTGAGCATTGAGTGTCCCAATTTCTGAGTACGAATGTCGTCTGTTTATTAAAAGGGCGTTTTATCTCCTAGGTTGCCATAGTTCGGGTTGGTTGACACATACTTTCGAAATTCGTAATTATTGAGAACGTTTAGTATTACAGCGAACGACAATTACCAAAGAATTTATACCTAATATTGATAAATCGGATGTGCTTGCTCTGGTGGTAGGCCTGAGCCACATCGACATTTGTTCTCATTTGTTTGAAAAATATAAATTAGTTAATTTAAGTATAATATAGAACAAAAAATCATTTTTGTTTGAATTGAACAGCAAACAAAATTATTTTAACTGCATCTAGCGGCAAACGCCTGAACTACATTTCATACTACAGATATAATACCTTAGCCACATTCCAAATTCAAAATTATTTATCTACAGAACCGTCGACATGGGACAGCCGAGCTTTAATTTGTGTGAGAGCGTGACAAAAGCTCATAAAAGCTTCTACAACGACAGTTGTATGTATGAGCCATGTAGGTACCGGTACTGCGCGGTACAGGGTTCGAGGTATGTTATGTTTTAGCGAAACTGATATTCAAAGACAATAAAGGCTGTGGCATTGATGTGACATGTTTCAATTGTGGCTTTTGTTTTGACTTCTGATACTCTGTGTAGAGTTTAGATTTTGTTTCTGTTTACAATGCAATCACAGCGGATACGGGTATATCGCTCACAATAGAACTTAGGTTTGGGGGGTATCCCCCATTCGACTCGACCATTTGTAAAAGATGACTAATGGTCCCCGCCAGAGGTCACTAGCACTCTGGACTGTATAATATGATCGCTTACGGAGTTCTTCTGAGGAGTATTTGGGTACAGAGATCGCCAGTATTACGATCATCGGGGGTGTCGAATAAGAAGAACGAACTACTAATATGCATTATGACACTAATACGATTTGGGTAGTGATGAAGGGTTTTACGGTACCGCGAAGCCACCTGTCATGACGTGTCAAGAAGGCTACCAAGGTTAAGAGTCGATATCCTGACGTGGAAAAGAATATAGTCCAAAAAATTCAAGAAATATAATGGGGAGGAGATAAGTAACTATCCATAAAAGCGAAAGGTCACTCACTCACTCACTCATCACGAAATCTCAGAAACTAAAAGTGCTAGGAGAATCAAATTTTGCCTGTTAGGTCATAGGTGCTCACTAAGACGGGATTTTGGAAAATACAACCCCTAAGGAGGTAAAAAGAGGTGGCATAGTTTGTACTGGGACTTTTATCCAGGAAAAACTCTTTCGTGCGGGCGAAGCCGCGGGCAAAAGCTAGTTATTAATAAAAAAAACACACTAATAAAATATCAAAGTTAAGAATATAAAACTTTCTCACTTTTCTTTTTATATTTCTTTACTATTTGGTAATAGAAAACGACATGCAAAAACATTTCTTAACCACATAGTTACGCACGCAGATATCTCTCTTTGTAAAACTCTGTTATATTTTGTGTAAATTAACCAAATGTTTATACAGCGTGGTGGACTAAGGCCTAGTTGTAGAGGAGGCCCGTGCTCAGCAGTGGGCAGTATATAATACAGGGCTGGTACGGTATGGTATGGTTATACAGGGAAATGTGTTTACCTCGTATAAAAACTGTTTTAATATAAAATGAAACGCAATATTATTGCTATCATAAATTAATTCTTTTGGTACATATTGTTCTTGTCCTTTGACCGTAAATTCCGTAGATGGATGATTTTGTGCCCAGGTTATGAATTCAAGATTTGTGTATCTTTTGTGTGAAAAGATATGCTCCAACAACTTATTTAACAAGTTATGGAATGTAGAAGAAAAATTATGTGATCAAAAACTAAAGTCGGTTTGTATTTTATTTGAATACCGTTTGGGCGGTTAAATTTGGCTATTTAATGCGCCAAGCAGTAGTATGCAAGCATTGTATATCTTTTGAGTTTAGAGGGAATATGTTTTGCACTCATGATTTTTATCCCTAAAGGGGTAAGCAGAGGCGCAACTAGTGCACCCATATTTCAACGTGCGTATTCCGTCCCATAATGTAATAGGGGGGAGCCTATCGCCATGTCGGGCACAAATTCCAGACTCCGGGCTGATACTGAATTTAAAACCCAATATCACTTTGCCCGACCCGGGGATCGAACCCAAAACCTCAACATTGCAGTCGTACTGTAATGCAACTACACCACCGAGGCAGAATATGTTTTGGGGGATATTTATTTTGTTAATAGGTTAAAATTACCTAAATAGTACTCTGGGCATAAGCTATAAAGCAAGGACAAGATATTACAGTAAAAATAACGGAGTACATATCTCTCGTTCATTTCGGGTTGTTTATAACTAACCCGACGGGGTGTCTGTCCACAGCTCATTACCGTCAGGTTGGCGGCGATCGCGGTTAAATACAAAAGTACCTGTAACTTATGTTTCAATTTGATTACATGTATTTTTAGTTTAATCCTTATTAATGTGATTATGGTCTCGCCATAAAAATATTATAAGCCAAGTTTGGTATAAAAGACGATTGAGTTTTCGAGGTCGATTGCAGTTAAGATATGAATGGGTGAGAAGTTCTATAGTTAAGGCACAGCATCGACGCTGTTCGGTGTGCTTAGTATGTGACAAAAAAAAACATGCCACAACTCCATTTCGTTTTATTAGGATTGATTGAGACACAAACACGTGACTAGCGCATTAGTCTTTCGATCAATCATAAACATCAAAATTAAACATCGACTTATATCATCATCATCATCGTATCAGCCTCATGAAGTCCACTGCTGAACATAGGCCTTCCCCAAAGATTTCCAAATGGACCTGTTCAATGCGACCTGCATCCAGCGTGTCCCTGCGACCTTTATCAAGTCATCCGCACAGCTTGCAGGTGGTCGTCTCACGCTGCTCTTGCCGATACGTGGCCTCCACTCGAGAACTTTTTTGCTCCACCTGCCGTTAGTTCTGCGAACTATGTGCCCTGACCACTGCCACTTTTGCTTGTAAATCTGTTAGGCTATGTCAGGGAATTTTGTTCTTCTACAACGACATTGCCTTACGAGCTGCGTTTTTCGGAGACATTCTAAGCATACAGGTACATACCAAGAAGCACCATACTATTATAAAACTGACAGTTGTTACAGTAACTTCAACAACTTTCAGATAATGTTAGTTATAGGAATTGACATTCACAACTTAGCAAATGCTACTCGTCACATAAATGTATAAGCCGACCAAACGTACAAGTTAAAGTCTTATCTATGCTTGTAAATAAATGGAAATAAAATGAGTACTATCTAAATTAGCTGTTTAATACGATAACTGTACTTGCAACTTACGAAACTGGCTTAACATGATTTAACACTCAGTACGACATACAACAATATTTGCAGATAACAAAGTCACAGTGAGGACTCTCGGACTCTTATGTCACAGCCTCATGAACCACAGCTGCCTGGGGCTTCGTACTCAAACTTATTTGGGCATGTTTTTACAATAACCAACTCAGTGGGTCGTCCTTTAAATATCTATACAATAATTCAAACTGTAATTGATATATGATTTGTGGTATTATTTTTTAGTTTCTACATCTTGGTGATTAATTTCGGTCCTTTTATTGCTTTAATTTATTACCATCAAATACGGCGATAGGACATAGAGAGGAATAGAGAATTTAAATTGAATTATTAATGGCCTCATTGGCTTTTAGGCAGTGCACTGGTCGGGCGGTTCTGGCTTTGATTCTCGGATCGGCCAATGATTCTTTGTTTTATTCTCAGATCGCTCAAAAATTATTTTATCCCCCAATTTAGATGCTTGCTGAGCACAGAAGAATAATCACAAATACGAGTATGTAAACAGCTTATTTGGGTTTATTTGTTACTCATAAGTTCCGAAGGTATGTGATTATAGTCTTCACTCTACCTAACGCGTCACCTAAAAAGGCGTGAGCGTGATCTTTTGGTTTAGGTTTCTCGTACCACAGTTTATCGGAGTTCAGAAACATGAATGTCTCTGTAATTTTAAGTTCTCGACATTCCTACTACACACCAGATCCTAGCCTGGTACTTATAAGAAAAATCTAATATCACTGCCCGACCAGGGATTCAAATCCGATACCTTAGAGCGGAAGTGGTACCGCGCACGCAATATCACCACGCCATCGACGATTTATCTCCTATTATAATAATAATACCAGCCGTGTGTTTTTTTATTTTTTTTATTTTATTTATTTATCATAGCACAACCACGTCAAGTACATGAAAATTACATAACATACAGATTTAAGCGGTATCCTGTCCGATGTACATGACAACAACGGTGTACATAACATTTTAATTATTGATTGGCTCAATGCAATCCGAATTTAAGAAGCGCAATAAGATACATTAAAGTCTCATCCAACAAAATCTAAACTAAAACTTAAAACTTAAACTTAAACTAACACTTTATGTTACAAGGATAGTACAAATATTATGACAAGTATAATATCTAGGTAAGTCAAGTCGAGCCTTGAAGCTGCGAGGATATAATTTTCTTTTTGAAGCGATGAATATTATCGTGGAATACATCCAGATCCGGTATGAGTGAAGAAAAACTATGGTATTCATTTATTATTCTGTGACACGGTGATTGCACACCTAAGTTAGTTTTAACCGCTGCGGTGAAAAATATTTTTTTAATATTGGTTCTAGGATAGTTATAGGGAATGTTCAAGCCAATGTTGTGCAAAAAGCAAGAGCATTGATTCACTCCATTAATGACTTTGTGAAAAAAGCATAGATCAAGCAAGCGTCTGCGATCACGGAGGGTAGAGAGCTTAAATTTTTTAAGCCTCATTTCGTAGAATTTCCTGTGCGAAAATCCAGTAGATGTATAGGCTAAATATCTAGTAAAAGCCCTTTGAATGCTTTCGATTCGTTGTGACTGTACTGTGTAAAAAGGATTCCATACTACGCTGGCATATTCGAGCTGGCTGCGTACTAGGGTCTTGTAGAGTAATAATTTAGTTCCTTCATGTTTAAAATCACTGGTGTTACGTTTCAGAAATCCAAGCATTTGGGCCGCTTTACCTACTATTTTGTTTACATGTGAAGAAAACTTTATATTATTGTCAATTATCACGCCCAGATCTCGGATCTCATTTACTTCTTTCAGTGACACGCCTCCAAGCTCATACCTCGTGACAAGTGTTTTTTTTTTCTGGTGAATTTAATATGGAAGCATTTGCTAGCATTCATAGTCATGCTGTTATATCCGCACCAATGGACTATCGCATTTAAATCTTTTTGTAGGAGTTTGGAATCTTCATTTGTTTTTACGGATTTGTATAATTTAAGATCATCGGCAAATAGTGATACTTTAGAATATTTAATATTATCGGCAACATCGTTTATGAAGATAAGAAAAAGAAGCGGCCCCAGATGTGATCCTTGAGGTACACCTGATTTCGCATAGTAAGTATTCGATGAGAAGCCGTTTACCACAACTGATTGAGGCCTTTGATTTAAGTAGGATTCAAACCATTTGAGAAATGTACCACCTATCCCAAACAGATGCAATTTATTAACGAGTATTGGATGATTAACTCTATCAAATGCACTACTTAAGTCGGTGTAGATGGCGTCAACTTGAACCCCTTTGTCAACTTCATTAGAGATTTCGGTTACAAAAGGTACAAGGTTGGTAAGTGTTGAGCGACCATGTCTAAAGCCATGTTGAAAATCTGTTATATAACTGTCTACATGCCGTGAAATTATAGGGTATAATATAGTTACAAACAGTTTGGCAAAGCACGAAAGAATGGATATGGGGCGATAGTTTTGAATGTCAGAGTCATCTCCTTTTTTATGGACTGGAACAATGCGCGTTTTTTTCCATTCATCCGGGAATATACCTTCCTTTAGCGAGCGGTCAAATATCAGAGTTAGCGGTAGAGAAAGAGCAGTCCCACACCTTTTTACGAATAACGGAGGAATATCGTCAGGCCCAGCACCTTTTGCACAGTCCAACTTCTTGATTTGCTTGAGAACATCAGATTCTACAATTTTCGGGAAGGACAGTGTATATTGTGGAATCACGACTGGATTGGGTGTATTGCGTTGTGGAGATGGTGTAGGGTCAGATAAGAAAACTGATGCAAATTGTTCTGCGAAAAGATTTACAATTTCAGAACCCGATTTTGCTGTTTTACCCCGTAATTTCATATTTGCCGGTAGAAGGGAACGTGTGTTATATACATGCCACTGCTGAGCACCGGCCTCCTCTACTACTGAGAGGGGTTAGGCCTTAGTCCACCACGCTGACCTAATACGGGTTGGCAGACTTCACATACCTTCGAAATTCTTTTAAAGAACTTGTCAGGTATGCAGGTTTCCTCACGATTTTTTACTTCACCGCTAAAGCAAGCGACAATTCACAAAAAATACACACATAACTTTATGTTGTTAAACATAAATCTTAGCGACTATAAGACGAGCAACATTGTTTTTTTCAGCTTTATAAATATACTAAGTCGACTTATATTTCTCTCCCATTTTAAACACAATAACAAGGCGAGCGTAGGATGTTGTTGACAATACGTTAATTATCCCGAACCCACTACATTTGTAAATACGTGGGAAAATTTAATACCACATACAGCCATCTATCTTGCTGGTATTTTAAACGCGGAAGGCATAATGTGAGATGTCGTCAGCCATCGACACTAAAGATAACATCTTATAGCATCGTTGGATCTAATGAAGTTTGTTGATAAGAGATAACAACTTTGGATTACGGTATTTTTATTTTATTGGATTTATGGTTATGGTATTGCTACTGTTTACGGTCTTTGAATTTAATCGAATATAAACCTTATTACTCTAAATTAAATCTCTTTATTAAATAAATACAAAATTAATCACAAATATCGGACCACGAATCTCAGAGTAACCAGTGTAAATATACAAAAACACACAAATGGATAACCTTCCTTTTCTAGGGGTCGGTTAAAAGCTAAAGGGAATGTTGATGCCTTGGTGATGTTTAAAAAGACATCGGGGTTTGGAAGATTTAGGAATATGTATTTTGGAACCCAAGCGATCTGATTAAAAAGCAACAGTAAAACAAGCTATGGTACAAACAAACTTGCGATGCTTTATCTAAATACGTTAAACCATTCGTCAATGGTACATAGCATTTTTCATACACCCACACAAGCGTTGAATAATCATTTACACTTAAAATAAAATAAATACTATCATCCATCATAATAGTTTAAGAAATACACTTAGAGTGCGATACAGTGCGCAGTTTACATGGAAAGGGCCATCAGGCAGACGTGAAGAATGGTTATGCGAAAAACTGTGAGATGACGTCATATTTCAAAAAGTATTAAGCTCGGGGGAGAGTAAGAGATCGTTCACGCATTCCAAAGGACTATATTAATATTTTTATGAGTAGTACGACCTAGCTGGAGGTTACTCATTGAGTCCATGTACCAATTTACTTCTTTATTTATTTTTAGGTTCTCCAGCAGGTGATACATCGTGTTCAACTCTGGGACTCAAAACCTAAACCGCCGACATTTGTATTGTTTTTTCTAAAACAATTTGTTCATGATCAATTTTCTAAGAGAAGTTCGCCATCAGGCAGCTCGTGTAATAAGTAAGTATATCGTTTCTGTATTATGCTTGAAAAGAGTATTGCGGTGATTCTACAGTCCATTAGGTTAAAGGAAAATGGAAGAATATTCACGCTATATACAAGCAACAATGTATCATTAACCTAACCTGTTCATTGTGTCGTTGAAGCATGCTTTAAAATTATACACGTAACTTGTTCATTGTGCCGTTCTGATTAACTGGTTTGTCCACACGGATTCCCAGCTTGCTATAACTAATTAACATGGAAGCTGTTTATAATATGTGAAAATTCTTTATTTGATAGTTGAAACTGGTTTTACTTCGCACACATCTGGAAGACGTATGTTATTTGTTATTAATGTATGAAAATACATTAATCCTTTTTTTTTAAGAAGTTTAACATCAGGTGGGTTACCTGAAGTTAAGTGGTCTTCATTCATAAATAACAATACACGATGAATAGGCTGTCAGCCTTAAGAAATTGCGTGTAAGAAGGGAAGGCGGACTTTAGGGCTTCTGAAATTTGTTCGATGTATAGAATGTAATAATCAGTTGTCACTTTATACTGGTATCCTATGACATAGTGGTAATCATATAACTACTCCATAAAGCCCGTGACGAATCAAATCTTTTTTATGTCCTAATACACAAAAAATCCCGTCCTCTTCCTCTTAGGCTAGGAGTCCCTTCAATCCGGAGATCCCTGGGCCCGGGACATTTTTCTCGTTTTGTTACGCCACTGACGATAATAACCTAGTCGAGCTTTTTTATTATTGATATAGATGAATATATCTATATTGTGGCTCTACCATTTCGAAGACACACTGAGTATTTGGTTTGAATCCAAAATAAAACAAAGGGAGTTATTAAGCGTAGATTTTATATTTTAAACAATATTTTTGTTGTGAGTTTGAGGAATTAAACACATATTTTGATTACAATCAAGGCTAAGCAATTATTTGGGTTAAGTCTTCGAGCTTTAAAGCTACTTGTATACATGAAGGTGGGGGTTTAAATAGATTCATGTCAAGTTAGTGTAGAGTATAGAAAATAATCTCAAATAAAATTCCAATTTGGCTGCTGTAAATTAACACGTCGATGCATCCTGTTAGATACAAGTTTTTTTTTTTTGTTTTTTTTTTCAGCTTTGAACGCAAGTAACTTTTAAATCTATTCAGGTTACACTCAGCCACGGCACTCTTAACCTTATTATACATTGATACTATTCAAAATAGTTATAATTCCGCTCATACTGATCAGATCGTAAACCGTCGAACACCACCAACTCACCCGGCTTATCCAAATCGCTGAGGAAGTCCTCGGTGTCAGTGTAGGCGGTCGTCCAGCCCAGAGCCGCGAGGACCAGCCAGGCCCACGCGCCAGGGGCCGGCGACCGCGGCGACCACATCGCCACCACTCACTTCAACATCACTTGCACTACACTCACTCACTGTTCGTATGCCTTACCTGGAAAGAGAATTGAAGAAGTTAGTTATTAGGCAAGCGAGTATCATTGTGCTGATCATCAAGGATAACCTTACTGGTCGACATTTAGTTATTTAAGTTAACGGTCTTATTACACTGGATTGCAATTCGCCAGTGTGACAAGACCCTTAACTTTACCTGAAAATATTTTTTTATACAATTTTGGGTTCAACAATTTTTTTTTCTAAATTGCTGTTTCAGAATACATTTGGACTTTATCTAAGCGAACTGCCTGATATCAAACTCCTTTTGGAGATCCTGTTCTATAAATCAAACCCTAAACCTGCCAATCTTCATTCAATGCTGCTAGACCATGGGTGTTATTGTGCAGTTACTAAATACTATAATGTTCATATGCATCAATGACCATGATGGTCAAAGATCTGACTTCTCAGAAACAACAATCAGAACTTTGAATTAAAAAGCACTGTACTCTGATCGGTATAAGTGTTAAATCACATTGCGCTGGTGACAACGACCTTTAAGAAACTGTATACACTATACAGATATACTATCTATATCTACTACCTAACTTGACAGCACTCAATAGCGCGCAGAAAACCTAGCCTATTTCGAAGCAATCAGCTACAAGGCGTTAGGTCCTCGACGAAATGCCTCAAATAACAGTAAAATCGATTGAAAAAAAAAAGATACGAAATACTTTCAATCGGATAACGTGACCCTTGAGGCTTGGTTACTTAAATTACTGTTTCCATATAATCGCCTGTAATTTTGACTGAAATGTCACCAAGTGTTACACCGATAGCGATCTTATTGTAACGAATCAAAGTGTATTTTAGATTGTGAATTAAAAGATTGAGAATAAACGAGTTTCACAACTGTATAGTTGTCAGAATAAGGTAAAGTTATCTGTAAGTCGATAGTTGTCGCTCTACTTAACTGAATGTAGAATTATTGTTGTGACAATAAAAAACACGGGAGATGTTTGGAGTACGCCATTAAACCGACTTAAAAATTGTCTGTTACTACTTCAGACACAAATATGCTGCTTGAACATCAAATCGCACCTCAAACTGCTACTAAACGAAATGTTTTAAGTATTGAGTTAATGCCATCTTTCTTAAAATGACGTAAGACACAAAATGAATACAAATAAAGTAGCAAATTTCGACTTGTAACGGTTTGTATTTGAAAGTACAAAATTATTATTTTTTGATTAAGAAAGCTCTCGTTTTTATTACTCGTTCAGGGAATCGAAACTGGGGTTTAATCGATTTCAGAGCAAAGCATGAAGCTGGGCTAAAATTGTCAAAATCCCAACAAACCCACGTCTTTCACATTTAACGAATTCGAATCAATATTCCATTACGTTAAAAGAACGGACTATAATGGCCTTTGTGTTCTATTATGTTACCGTCTGACCCAAATGACCACAAAGTACAAAAGAAAAAAAAGACAATTATAAAACTCTGATGAAATGAATATTAAAAATAAATGTACACTTTACAACTCGGCTCAGAGTTAAAATGAGTTGCGAAGAATGACGATAAAATACGATTGTTTGCATTTTCTTACGTTCTAGTACTTTATTATTACTTTATTATGTTGAAATTAAATAGATGTTATGAAGCTACATAAAACTTTTTAAGTTACAAACTGTGATTTTTCATGACCAAAATATTATGGTATGAACAAAGGTATTATTACGCAATCGTGTTACAGAATTATTAATTGGGCATTGTAATTACAGGTTGGACAACTCTATGTGATTTAATATCTTTTGACATCGTCATTTCTAATATTAATAAAGTAATTCACATTATTTAGAAAGAAATCATTTATTTCTTCGAAAATAAATACCACTCTCCGAACGCACCATATTAATATGTAAGGAATACTATGACGTCAAAGCTATGAGAATATTCAAGTACACTCGTGACTCCATTTTCGTAAACTTCGTTTTCGGGATGCAAACAATAGATAGCACTCAGAAAATTATTTTGTCCTTTACTATTGAACAAGTTTTCGAAATTACAACAGGAGTGAGGTATATTATTGCGTTCAACATAGCACTGTCTCTTCAGTTTTCTGTATTATAGATTACTAACATTTGCTCGCGTCTCCGCCAGTGTGAAAAAGTTTCCGGGATAAAAGTCCCGTTGAATATTTTTCTGGGATAAAAAATTGTCTATATCATTCCATATAGTTTAAGTTTACTCGGCATAAATTTCAATAAAATCAGTGCAGTAGTTTATCCGTGGAAGCGTACAGACAGATAGAGATACTTTTGGATTTATCATATAAAATATTGATTAATTTTCTCAATCGCTCGACCGAAAGCCGTTCTACCAAAAATCGACAAACACAAGTCTACGATACCACATCAAAGTCTTATCTCAACCAAATCCATGATAAATTGCAAGGAGATCTAATGAATACAAAGACCTTGAGGATTCAACAAATCCTTTGAATTTAACTTGATAAATGTGTGTGAATGTGCAATAACTGAGGCTTAGCAGCTCGCTGAGACATTACACGCTAGACAAATATACTGGGGATTTACGACATGTCTCGAATAGAGTCTCGCGGGACTCCGCCGTATTAAGTTAGGAAAATCCTTTTTAGAGGGAAATTTAAAGTTGGCCTTTACTTCTTAATGTTAAAAGAGATGGGTTTATTTTTCAGACACTATTGTTAGACTATGATTTACGTCTAATCTGTCTGGATTTGAGTGTTTTTGTATTTGTGATGTGGAAATCAACTTTATACTAAAATGTTGTATCTTCGTCTAACTTAATACGCTATGAACATCTTTTACGCTGAAGTGGTTATCTGGATTTAATAGTACCTAACTACCATACAATACCCCATAATATATAGTAATTTCGTTATCAGAGTTATATCGTTTTGCTTCATTAGGTGACTTTTGAACAACCCACAATGGTGATTTCTACGTTAACTATCCCTTAAAGTAACTATTATTTTCCTGCTACCTCTTCTCTCCCACCAGCATTCATACCTCCTTTATTCCACTGTCTATAGAGTTATTACGCAATAGATGTTATTTACGCATACTCACGCCCTTTATCCCCGAAGGGGTAGGCAGAGGCACAACTAGTGCACCCACTTTTCGCCGTGCGTATTCCGTCCCATGATGTGATAGGGGGCGAGCCTATCGCCATATCGGGCACAAATTCCAGACTCCAGGCTGATACTGAATAGAAAAATCCAATATCACTTTGCCCGACCCGGGGATCGAACCTGGGACCTCAGCATTGCAGTCGTACCGTAATACAACTACGCCACCGAGGCAGTAGATGTTATTTAAGTTTAGATAAATCTAGAACAATTTATAAAATCATTTTCTTATTCGTCAAACCCTTAAAGATACAAACTCCATTATCTCAAAACCATTCGACCAGTTCCAAAAGCTTAATTTGTCTGCATATTATTATCTAGATTTAGAATAAAGATCACTTAAGTTTCTTAACTTTAATGCGCCGTTATTCCAGTGAAATCTAATATCTTGGGATGAGTAGCGTCATGCAGTGCTTACAATTAGATGTTTTATTGATAGTTTATGGCCACTTTTAGTGCTTACTATCAGACGAGTAACTTTCTCGTTTCTTCATTGACGAAAAGTGGCAGCAAACTAGAGATACGAAATGAGATCATACATTGAATTCTAGGAAAAAGTTTGGAAGATGTTGATGTATTCGATTCGAAAACAATACGAAATATGTCTAATATTAGAGAATTGAAATTATGCGAGATATAAAAATATCATTTTTCTTATAATGTAGATTAGGAATGCAAACGACAAAATGTATGTTGCATGCGATGTTGCTTAAGTTAAAGTTACGTTACACTCTAACATTATATAAGAAACATTAATCAAGTTCCATCCTGGAATTATTCAAGACGCATATGGTGCACCCATACTTTGCCGAGCTTATATACATATCGTGGTGTGATAAGGAGTGAGACTATGGCTAAACCAAACCCAAATTCCGTGAACCTTAGCTGTGCTTTCAAATTTAAAACACAAAAACATAACTTAAAAGTTGACCTAGGAGCTCACAAAATTGCTAGATCAATGAGATATTAAAACCAAATATATGAAATTATCATTGAAGCATCCATCAATGTTTGAACCACCTACAAATCTAGTCTACTTTAATCCATCTGCATTTTAAATGTCTATACAGAATTAAGCAGCACAAACTATTTAATCCATAATGCAGGTACCTACCAAGCCCTTCCAATTTGTATGCTCAACCGCGGTGACTGCGCTGTCGGTCGCCATTTGCTGCTTGTCATGGCTCGCCTGAATTTTTAGGTGTCTTCTAATAGAACAGTGGTTTCCACTGACCATTCAGATTAGCTTTCTGATCACGTCCTTCCAGATTCATTGCCTAATGTCCTGTTGTTTCCATGTATTGTGGAAGTTGTTTTTGATGGGGTCATCTTTAAGTGATAATCTTTTTAAGAGGGGTGAAACGAGGGTTTAAGACGTCTTTCCGTAGTATTATAACTGTGTGTCTTCTTTTTTTAAATAAGATGACAAATGTGTATAACGTGTAACAAAATGGAATGTGATTATAATAGGTCATGAACAAATTATGCCTGACAATAAAGAAGATGCAGATATAATATTACCAATATTTTGTGACTAAAATGTTAATAAAACAAAAACTTTTGAACAAAAAAAAATTAACTGCAGAAAATACTGAAAAACAAAAAATAATAAACATTTTTTATTTAACCTTAATAACTAATATATAAGTATATTTGGAGTTGATGCCTAATTTAATGGCTATAACATGCTTAATTTTTAATACACAACTCAGCATTAAAATCTGTGAGTAAACAATAAATAACCCTTTTTTTCCCACCCTTAGGGTAGATTTTTTATTCCGAATTTACGTGGGACCAATTTCGAGGTATGGGTTATCCAGTAAAAAAAGAATTATTAAAATCGGGCTACTCTGTAAAAAGTTATGCATGGTCGTACATAAAAAATAAAAAAATGTACACGTCGTCTTAAGAAGCTTCCTCCGTTTTTTCATTCGTCGGTTAATAAAAGAAGGGCCACTGCAACGTTTTTATTTTAATTAATATTGAATTTTAACAATAATTACGAATTGAAAGTAATGCGAAACGAAACGTGGTATAATACATCAATCAACCTCTAGTGACATCACATCTGTTATGACAATTCGTTTAAGGTTAGAGTTGTAAAGATAAACATTCTTTAATTGCAAAAATTTATTGGTTTTCGAATAAAAATCGAAGTTGGGTTCATAAGAGCAGACTCCAGAAATCTACCGAAAGTTAATGTTGTAATTTTTTGTTGTTGAAAGTACAGACTTTTCAAGTGTAGAAATAAAAGGGACTAAGCTACTACGGTATGAATGAATCACAGTGATACTTATATTTTATTCAGCAGCTTCTACACATAGCAGTAATTTCAGGTCAACAAGATAGCCTTATGGTGACAATGTAATGGGTTATACCTAAATCAAAAGAAATTGAGAATTGCGTAAAGTTCAAAGACGAGTTACTCCTGAACATAAAGTACGTAAAGAGGTTACCGTGTGACAACCATTACAAATGAAACGCAAGGCTTCTTTCAGTCCTGCTAATGCCAAGTTTGTGCAGCTTTTGAAGGTTATTTTAATATAATATAGCGTAGACTATTACGATTAAAATCTATCTCCAGGTGGGTGTGCAATGTGCATTGTTATGACTAAGTACTTGATATTGATATATTGTCCTCTTTTATTAGTTCATAGTAACATTCATGTATTTATTCAAAAAACATCCCGTAAGTCCACACTTATGCATTTATTAATGCCACCGGCGATCAAATATGGCCAGTGTGATGTCACTGGGTGTGTAGCTCCGTTTTCGGCCGAAAATTAAAACTGTCAATTTAAAACCGCAATTTTTAGCAATAAATTGTAGTATTTTTTTTTGTAATATAACTGTGATCTATTTGGATTTCATTCAAATGAAAGCAAAAATAAAAATATTAGTAAATGTTCCCTATTTTGTGTGTGTTGCGTAACTTAAAAAAAGGAAGAATTGAGACTATACCTTCAGCAATCTGCATAACCACAAAAATAAAGTGAAATTGTAATTACGTTCGTTTTTATGGAAGATATAGTATGCGGTCAGTGTTGACTGCTGAGTTTTGAAGAAAGAGAAGGGGTATTTGGTACTCTGTGATTTTAGTAATTAAATGCACACCAAAGTAATTAGAATAGTTGTAAGTTCAATTTAATTTACGTAACTGCGGCAATATTTTGATCAACAGTCATGCTGAAGACAAAACTTTTCGTTTATCTTATGATAAACGCCTTATAGCGACTGTAGCCTAACTGGGAGAGGAACAGACTACCAAGAACAACTGAAGGGCATGCACATCCAATGTTTCTAAAGTTATGTGTGTAGTCTTTGCGAATTATTGCTTGCTTTAACAGTGAAGGAAAACATCGAGAGTAAACCTACCTGAGTATTATCCATAAAAATTTCGAGCGTACATGAAATCTGCCAACCTGCACTAGGCCAGTGTGGTGGACTAAGGCCAAAGCAGAGAGCAGTGTATAATACAGGGCTGCAATTATTATTAGAGAAAAAAGTGACTTCACTAAGCCTGATGATGAGTCTAGCTTACTAACAAGAAACTGCAACCGTCGACGATCGACAGAATAATTATGTCGACCTACGTCCAATAGCATTACATCAAAATAACTTAATTTATATTCTCAGGACGTACTAAATTTACTTCTAATTACATTTTAATTTAGGTACGGGAAAAAATAATATTTAAATAAGAGACCGCTTTCGTGAAAGAAACAGAATACATAATATAAGCGACATTAAGTCAGGTGCAAAAAAGTTCTTTCTTTTTCTACGGGTCGGGTAGCGAATTTTTCGCGCTGCCGTTCTTATAAGACTTTCTTTCCACTGACGGGGCGATGCTAATAATATCATCTAAAAATGTTAAATAAACTGGAATGAAAGTAATTCATTTGAGCTGGATAGAGACTAGGTTTGTAGGACGTTGATTAAAAATAAATACCTGATGTTAATACCCACGATAGTAAATTTATGGGTGTGTTGCTGTACTGACAGCAAACCAATCAAGATTTGGAATTTATTGACGTCTCACAAAAATGATTGGTGGCATTTTTTGACGGGCACGAAAAAGTGACTGCACTGCAGTGCAAGTTACGCTTACGATTACCATCAGGTGCACCTGATGGTAAGCGTAAGCGTAACTATTATCCCTTGTCAGGCTACACAATTATGCCAACCTGTTAAATCGGATATACGCAGGCTGATCCCGAAACACGATACACTTACGTGAGCCACTATGGTGAGTTTTACACCTTTTATACGTTTTTCGCTATCTAAGCATTTTGGCATATCTAGCCAATTCAATTAGTTCACCTAATAAATATTTAAACTACTAATAAACACCCACAATTCCAAGGAAGTTAAGAATGCCAGCCTTAATCTCACCAACAGTATGAAATAGCAAAACTTCCTTTTAGTGTTTAACAGCCAATGGTATCACAGTAGTCGAGCAATTCATGATCATTCTGTCTAACATTAGGACAGTACCCTAATATGAAAGGACTCAAGTTCAAATTGTAATATCAATGAGATAAGTATTCTAAAAACTACGAGCCAGTTCGTCCTGAAGACCACCATTTGAAGTTTGGACAGTACACTATTATCAAAGAAATAGAGTTCAAAATACAGACCAATGCTATTCCAAGCTATATAGCATTCAGTACATCGCGTTTCTTTTTACGCACCCGCATACATATTCATTTTATTGCTTTCAATGAATTATAGCATGATATTTTCTGATAAATATTTAATTTTCGGCACGGGAAACGGTTAAGAATGCGTATTTATTGCTAACATTTGTTTCTTTCTTTATATTGTTTTGGAAGATGAATGCCATGAGGAAGGGTGCGTTTAGAGATGTTGATAGGATATAATTGAAAAACCACCTTTTATATGTTAAGGAAAAATATTTTTGTTATCCTTGGATACAAGTTTGATCCAATATAAGAATGTTTTAAGAACCCTTGAGATTGATTTATTGTTACACCATGTTACACGTTTTATTTACGTAATTGTGTGATAATGTATTTGGTCCAATTTAACTTGTCTCTTAGACTAATTGCTAATAAAACGAATCACACTACAAGGTTTATTATATTTTAGATATCTATTAATAAGCTAATGCTTTTTACTAGCAAAAGGATAGGTAAACATGCAACTTGAACACAATTAGTTTGCCGATTTTGTTCAGTCTCAGAATATAATATTATGTAACGAGCATAATATATATTAAGGGTTCAAATGATGTCCAGTACAACACACGTATATTTCATGAACCAAAAAAATAGCAATTTCCATTACACAACAGCAGGATCGAACCCAGAATCTTCACAGTCGTATAGCCTAACTGCTTAACCATTAAACTTCCATCATATTTCTTCAAAACCCAAATACCCCACGGCAACCATAAACTAAATCACTGTGAAATCATATCGAAGCGTTCCCATCAAATTCATTAAAAAGCGACGTATATTAATCACAACCGGTTTGTCGGTTTGTGTGTCACTCGTTGACCTCTCGGAAATTAAATTAATAGTTTGATAAAAACTGTTACTGCACGCGATTTAAATGTCGATCATTTTTTATTTTATCTCTGCTGTGGTCATCATGTTTATGGTTTAATAGTTTTTTCTATTTTTATTTCCAAGCAATAGTATGAAAACACTAATAAGCAAAAAGGACCAGCTATATAATTATAGCCGGTAAACTGGACATCATTAGACTTATTTGTAATGTGTCAAAAATGCTACATAAATTAAAAGATACAGAATTTGTAACATTAACCTTTCACGAAATCTCAACTCAAGCACAGCACACAAGTAAAAATCGATTTGAACATCAAACACTTAACATTCCCGCGGCAGCCCTTTCCTTGCAGTGTACGAGATTAAAAAACTTTCGTCCTGCGGCTTGGCCGGAAAAATATAAACGAAATATCTAGAGCCCATCGGGTAAGAGCGTAAAGTATTCCCGTTCCGGATAGGCAATTAACGGATTCAATTTACCAGCGGGTTAGAATGGTACATATTTACCGTTGATTAAATCCGCCAAATCCGGTATTGTTGGCAGTTTTTTACGGACAGGGTTAGCATTTGGTTAGTTTCTCAGACAATGTGACGTTGTCGCGGATCAACGCTACTAATTCTTTTGACTTGGTTAAGACGGTGAATTTAAATTTAAAATCTATACGTAATTTTGGCCGAAGAAGTTACGTCCCCATAGCAAAAGATCCAAGAATTATGCTGGTCTGCGTTCTAGGTACACAATTTGTTTGAATTGAATAATGGTTTGGTGGACTTGTACATTGGTAAGGAATTATTAATGTGTGGCCCTATCAGATGATTTACACATTGCACCGTAGAAATGCTGATCAGATATATTACCACCACACCATACCAGCCATGTATTATATACTGCCTATTGCTAAGCACGGGCCTCGTCTACTACTGAGACGGTTTAGGCCTTAGTGCACCGAGCTGGCCTAATACGGGTTGGCAGACTTCACATACCTTCGAAATTCTTATAGAGAGAACCTCTCACGTATGCGGCTTTCGTCACGATGTTTTCCCTTCACCGTTAAAGCGAGCGATAATTCACAAAGAATACACACATAACTTTTTAGAAAAGTCAGAGGTGCGTGCCCTTGGGCTTTGAACCTACGGACATTCGTCTCGGCAGTCCGTTCCACTTCCAACTAGGAAATACATATTAACAACTCGGGATTTGCTCGCCAATCCATCTGCGTTAAAGACATTTCATGGAATAAAAGCTCTATCTTCTAATCTTTTCTGGGATCAAAGTAGCTAATATATAATATTTTAATCCATGAAATAGTTTATCTATGTCACGGTAATATTATCTATCTGTATACTGTGTCTTTGTGCTAAATTCATTCAATACGTTGAATAGCTCTGCGGCTACTTTAATAAACATCTTTGTAACTTTAGCAATAACATTAAAATCTAATTAAACTAAGAAAAGCACGGCATTTTTATAAAAAATAATTATTTTGCTCAACACCCGTCTCATCGTACTCTTGAACCTAAAGAAACAGCCCTCCAGCGTCTTGGATTATTAAAGGAAAGGCCTACATTTTTATTGTGTCCGCCCGGCAAGGGTTTTCTACCCGGTGAATTATGGCGTTTTAAAATCTTCCCTATTCTGTTATCGCAGCGACTTTTCTCAGGCCGATAAAGAGGATTACCCCATTTGTCTTGCACTGTGACTTAGGCACTGGCGTCTGTATAATTTTATTGCTTGATCTGATGGCTTTGCATATTGTCTTTCTGACCACAAGTACCTATTCGAGAAATGTTAATATGTCTATATTTTTTATATTTATCATTTTGATTTACTATCTATTAGTCTAACAGTGTACTTATATTGTAAAGCACTTACTGGTGATCTCTGATAAGCGAAGGGCCGCCTGAATAAGCACCAATTTCTATTTCTACCGCCAAGCAGCAGTGTGCATGCACTATTATGTTCCGGTTTGAAGGAAATTGTAGCCAGCGTAATAGCTGGGTGTTATGAGACTTAACATCTTATGTCTCAGCGTGCCGAGCGCAGTGGAGTGCCACGCAGCACTTTGTAATTAAAAATTCTGTATGGTGTTGCTGTTGTTTATGGGTGGTCGTATTGCTTACCATAAGCCGAACAGCAAAATGTTCTATAACGTCACTTCACTTAACATCAAGTTCAGTAGGATCATGTTGCCCTGCCTGTATAAAAAATATATATTGGCCTGTATGCCAATGCAAAAGAAGATAAGCATTACGAGGATTAAACAAATACGAGATATGCATCACCTGGCATTACCGATGTCCATGAAGCTGGCCACTTATCATCAGATGGATCGTCAGCTCATCTGCCTTCGTAGGTTGTAAAAAATACAACTCTACTCTTTAGAGGATGTAGACGTAAACATACTCTAAGCCACTTAACGTCTACTCATCTTAATTCAAGACATTTTTCCCTAGAATAGCCATCAAGAATATCCAACAATCAAAGAACTTTCATAAATAATTTATATGTAATTTCAACGCGCTATGTTATTCCATATGAGGCAGGGTATGTTTGCCCTCCGTTTTGGAGTATGAATAATTAAATATGTTTACTATGTAAATACTTGAGATTCGTTTGTGTTAAAGTTTAAATTAATTTGGTGTTTTCTTGGAAATTTATTTGGGTTTGGGGTTTGGGAATATGTGGGATGGTCTAGGATTAAAATGTTTACATCTGTTTCAAATACCTCGGTTATAGATAGTTTTGATTTTCTATTAACCGGACGTCGAGATGAGTAAGTCGCTGTACTGATGGTCATTGGCAAGGCAAACAATACCACTCCGATATTGCAATTATAATGCGCTGCATGGTCCCACTTTTTCTAGCTCGTAAAGCATATTGTGTCTAGCCTATCTGTTCGCTGAAAATTGTACTCAAATTCTGTGAAAAATATGCACTAGACCAAAAAGACGTCTAGACAATTAATATTTAATATAATGTAATTAGGCATTAGTTATAGCCAATTTTTTCGAAAAAACACCTAATTCAATAGTAGATATTAAGTGTTCCTTAAATATTGTTTGTGTAGAGCACGGTCCGAGATTACGATCTCAATTTATATGTCTGTTTAGAGACCTAGAAATCCAATGTCTCAATGTTATTCATGAAGCTATATCTTATTGCTAAAACACTGGAAATGAATCTAAACAGACATAAATAAACTTTAGGTATTTGTCTTTAGAGAGTTTTACAAATACTAATGAAACGGGTTTCTTTTATGAGAGAAAATGGAATGATTGCTGAGAAAAAGGTCGTGGGTTCGGTCCCAGCCCTAGTGCACTGCGATTTTTTATTTCCATGAGTTAATTAACGCTAAGTTTAATGGCGTAGAAAGACTTAGCACACCCCCACAACCAACCAACCTACTTGAGAATTTTAACAATAAATTGGTATAATATAACAATTTCAGGTTAGGTTAAGTGGAATCAAAGAAATGATTACCCCTTACAACGGCAACCGAAGGTAGTATTCATCAGTCACAAACATTTAACATTCGTCTAATACATACAAACATTCGTCTAAAAAATATATTGTAAACGACCTGAACTTTTATGAGATAGCTGAAAGTAAATGTCATAAAATTATAAAAATATACTTTTAAACTTAGATGAGCTTTCATATTTCATAAGAAAGCTCCCGTTGCATAAACGGATGCCTTGATAAAAGTCGAGAGAGGTCGGACGTTAGATCTCGCGTTGTTGAAAACATTACTTTAACTTTTGAATATATTTTGTAAAAGAAGTGAATTCATTAGTATTAACATTCAAGTCCTTAATTATACAAAGTTACGTTTGTATTGTTTATAGATTACGCTAGCTTTGACGGTGAAGGGAAATATCGCGAGGAAACCTACACACCTAAGAATTCTTTACAAGAATTTTGAAGGTATGTGAAGTTTGCCGAGCCGCACTAGGCCAGCGCGGCGTGGTGGACTACTGCCTAAACCTCTCAATAGTAGAGGAGTCTTTGCTCAGCTGTAGGCAGTATATAATACAGAGCTGGTGTTATTATAATATCATACTTGAATTGGGAAAATGGCAAGCATATTTTTTTATATAACTACATATTTAAAACAGAATGATGAGATGAGTAATTTGAAGGCAGTAAAGACCAGATAGATCTTTGAAGTGCAAAAATTCCATGACACATTAAACCATAAAACTTTATTATGAAGCATTGTACGGCTCAACTTCTGATATCTCGAGGTAATAAGCGCTATTTAGATAAAAAAAAATAGTAGAGTTAAAGACCGCTCTTGCGTTTGTAAGGCGTAATTTTTCTTATCTCGACGTTCATAAACATACAAACATCTTGAATGTTAAATGAAGGAAGAGATATTCCCAATTTTTACACCAAAAACAAACTCAACACTCAATTCTAAGTCATAAAATATAAGCGAAAAAACGGTACATTCAGCAAAGATAATAACAACGATATCGGTTCGCGTAATATGATTTACAACGGTGGATACAAGGGCGCTCCTTACGTAAGTGGAACGTAATTGAAAATGAATGATTTATTTGAACACAACGTTTACTCGCATTGAGATAAAATAAATAATAGGCCGTTTGTAACCGTTAACGTAAGAAGAACATGTTCTGAAGATCCCTTATGATCAGGGGTTTGATAGTAACTGAGTTTACGTGATCTAAATTTTAGAATTGAAGAGGTGACATTGACTTGCGTACCAGCAATAGCAGCGTTGACAGTAGACCTGGAAGGTAGTCAGATGACCTAAAGGTAGCTAGAAGTGGGTAGATGCAAACTACTTCAAGTCAAGACTATGACGAATTTGTCTAGCAATTCTGTCTGATGATAATGAGCTGATGTGACGTGGCTTGTACTCTTAAGGATAACCAATGTACCCAATTCAAATTGAATTCACCTATCGCCAAATTCTATGTCCAACTAACTAGAGTATTAATTAAAGGTGACAAATTAAGAATCGCGAGATCAGATTAGTGTGACCTTATTCATAAACTCAATTCAAAATTCGATCGAAGAAGACAAAACATTTGGTAACTAAAATAGATTTATAAACTGTTTCTGAATAAGGCATAAATGAACAAGTTAACACTCATCTAAATTAACTGTATTAAAATATAACGAGATCCATCGAAATGATATGGTTCAGCTCTAAAGACGTATTTTCAGTATTTGAAGTACCTACTTCAATTAGACCAGTAGTGCTGGTGAGAAAACTCACTTAGATATTCTTAATATCGATATTAAGAATTATAATGAGGACAATTTTTTTTGTTGAAACTCAGAAACTTTTTAATAGATACCGGTATTCTTTAACTAAAATTATCGCTGTCGCTCAATAACGTAGCATAATTATTATTTTTTGTTTATTCCGAGAAAGACCTCAATGCTGCGAGCAGTTTTTTATCCTACTAATATTATAAACGTGAAAGTTTGTAAGTATGGATGTTTGTTACTCTTTCACGCAAAAACTACTGAACGGATTTCGATGAAATTTGGCACACGGGTAGATTATGTCCTGGATTAACACATAGGCTACTTTTTATCCCGGGAAAATATAAAGCGGGACTTTTATCCCGGGAAAACTCATTCACGCGGGCGGAGCCGCGGGCAAAAACTTGTATATTATAAATTTCTATTCAATTTTTTTATTATAATAAGGCAAAGTGACTACTCGTAACGATACACACAATACAGGCTAAACATGTAAAGTGTCTCGTAAATGCCGCCAAAATTATTTCGTTTATTTGATGTAGGTCTATCGCCAGTATAAAAAATATATCGAAGTCTTCCATACCGCAAATGTTTATTGTATCATGTCATGATACAACTTAAATCTGAAACGTATTACAGGATTTCACGAAAATGTATATTAATAATTGAGTTCATGAAAAGAACAATTAGGACATTCTATGTAATGATCGACAGTTATTACAAGAAGAGTCATCTTGTCATTTCTACTCCTAAGTTTTAAATAATTCCAACATAGAAAAGCTTACAAGCCTTCTAAACCCAATAAAGGCCTTATCAGAAAAATCCTCCAACCTTCCGCACGGCCCATATCCCAGGAGCGTCCCAGGATCCATAATATTTCAGATAGCATTGATTTTAGGGCTCCAACATAGAGAGGCTCAGCCTTTGAGAATGGCCTCGTAAAATTGTCCTTATGGATCGGCGTAGGATATTGCTGTACAGCGCCATCTGTTGGGAGCGAGCTAGAATTTTGAATGAAAATCCGGGTTATCGCTCGTTTTTATTTTTTAGATGAAGAAACATAACATAAGCATTTTCGTTACCAGATAGTGACTGATTATTGCTATAAATATCGCTATCCTTATGGAATTTTGAATATTTATATTATAATCGAAATTCCAGAGGAATAAGTTGCAGACCTCGATAATTTATTAGTTTTAGTCTGGAAATAAAGCAATCAAAAATGTATGTTCTTCTGAAAAACGAAACATTGCTCTCCGCAAAAATAAACAGAAGTAACATGGTATTACATTCAGAGTTTTCTCTATATTATGTTACTATGTTAAGTTGGATGGACAAAAACGCATAAATTCTAGCCAGGATAATTAGAAGGTTAATACGAGCTTCTTAACTTCTTAGGGTAAAGAGCGCAATTCATTACCAAAAATAGGAATTAAAGATTTTGCAGCGGCCACAGCAAAGTTTCGTAAAATTAGGATGCTAATATACGAGTAAGTGACATTAATTAGTAAGTGATTATAATAATAATAAAAATGTCATTCCTGCATTATATACTGCCCGCTGCTGAATAAGCATCTCGTCTACTACTGACAGTTCAGGACTTAGGTAGTCCTCCAGCTGGCCTAATGTGGTAGACTTCACATTTCTTCGGAAACTTTATGGGTAATTATTAGATAGGGTGTAGGTTTCCTCACAAATCACAATGTTTTCTTTCACTGTTAAAGGAAACGGTAATCTATAAACCATACATAGAACTTCGAAAAGTCCGAGGTTCAAAACCTAAGGCAAACAATTTAGGTAAGGTTTTGAACCTGCGGGCCGAACGTTTCGTTTTGTCAGTCCTTTCCATTCTCAACTAGACTATCGTGTTATAAAGTGTTAGTAAGTGATAACGACCTACAATATCGTGGAAATCGTGGGCGCGTTGCCGACCTTTAGGAAAAGATTTGAGATTGCGAGTACCAGGGATATATTTTAAGCCAAGGAATATACAAAAATAAAATCAAAGGTAAGATAAAAAAGACCTTTTTAAAATCCGAACTCACAATGTTTCGTTAGCCCTCCTACTTGTAAAAATAAAGCCTACATATCTTCACATCAACTTGTATAACTATGAAAAACTAAGTGGATTCTGCCAGCCCCCGCCATAGCGGAAATTTTATACAAGCATCAAATTGAACAGGCAAAATAAAGGCGGGATATTTAAAAATAGAATAAAATGGACGTGGTTTATATAAAAAAACAATAGCACGAATCTTTTCAGAAGTTAGGGATGTGTTTATTCGGCCATATTTATGATAGAATTGGCAAATTGGCTGACCGAAAACGCGTTATTTCAACCTCGTAATCACGATAATGGAAGGGAATTAGTAACATTTCAATGTACATTACTGTTTTAATCATACTGATATCACCGTCCTGCTTTATTTGAATGCTGATTTTCTAATTTGGCTAAAATCCTACACTAATAACCTATCCATTAATGTAATTAATATAATTCGTCATTATTATTTAATGCGTCTAACTTCTGTTTAACTTTGTAGATTTTTATAGCACAGAACGGCAAGCATGCAAATTTGTCATCTCTACTTAACTCCACCACCCCAAATACCCACAATGTTAGAGACATAGATACCTATCTTCATCACCAATTTAAAGAGGATCAAAAGGGATTAATAATAATAACTACCCTCCAGTATTGAAGGAGACGGTCAAAGGATAAAAAGTATAATAATAATACCAGCCCTTTATTATATACTGTTCCAGTACCATGCTGAGCACGGGCCTCCTTCACTACTTTGAGAGTTTAAGCCTTAGTCCACCACGCTAGCATGTATGTTTAGTGGGGACGTATGGAGTCGCACAGACGGGTGATCAGTTCGCCTTATTGGAACTATTTCACCCTTAGTCCCAGTTTGGGTGGCGCTGCCACTTTAACTTTGGGTCGGCCCGCTTTGCTGGTATCATGCCCAGAGGCCGCATTCACCATAAGGAGTTTCGGCTGTGGCTCAGCTAGACCCTAGAGGCACCGTGGCTCCCTTCCAGGAGTGCACCTTTCAGGTTGCCGATCTCTGACCAGCACTGCCCTTCACTGAGGGTCCTGCCACTTTGACCTTGATTGATCATTGCGGCAAGACCCAACAGGGGAGCTGCGCTCAACCTGTTCGTTGAAAAACGCACAGGCTGCCAGGCCTTGTCTGCCCACATACTCTCCCACCCCCCAGGCGGCGTCCCCTAGTTAGATACAGCATCTCTTGCCTTACCTTGGCTATTCGTGACAGCTTCCACCCTAGATCACGCTAGCATAAAAAGGATTACATAAATTAAATCTCGGTAAATATCAAACTAAGCTATTTACTACTCATATATTGCTATCAATAACCTTTTTTCCCCGGTACCCAATTACCTTGATTTTCATCTAAACTCAAGCTAAATCCAACGAACCTACTTCAGTGGCTTTGACATTATTAATCGAGTAAAATATTCAGTGAGCATGATTCAGTTTGATAAATATTTTAGCTCATTAGCTGTTATTATTAACATTAATTTAGGTTTTATTTTACTGTGAATTGTCACATTTTACTGGTGGTAGGTCTCTCATTATGTAAGAGGCCGTCTGGGTGGGTACCACCGCAATGTCTATTTCTACCGCCAAGCAGCAGTGTGCATGCACTGTTGTGTTTCGGTTTGAAGGACATTGTAGCCAGTATAACTACTGGACATAATGAGACTTAACATCTTATGTCTAAGGATGGCGAGTGCAGTGGAATGCCACACAGTACTTTGTATGTCAAGGTGCTGAATGATGTTGCTACTGTTTATGGGTGGTCGTGACGCTTACCATCAGGCGAACGGCATGCTCGTCTCGTCATTCAATGCCATAAAAAAAAATATCAGATATATCCTTATGGGACTTAAATAAAGTAGGGCGAGGTGTGGCTAGGTGAGGTGATTACAGGATATTTAAGGCGCTTGCTAAGGCTCTGAGCACCCTCAGCCTTCGAGATGTGTGAACGAACCAAGATGCAACTGGTACGGGATTGTGACAATAAGTATATTGTGAGAGAGGTTTATACTCAGCAGATTGATTTTAATGATTTTAAGGCAGGCTGGAAGTTGGTATTTTAAATTTAAATTAACTTGACCCTAATCACCGAAAATTCGGTTTCGTTCTCGCATAAAGCTGACAAGCCCCAACCTAAACCGCACTGCAACATTGCAAAAAGAGGTTATTAAACAAGAATGGATCAACGGAAAAAGGTTAGGCAACAATAAAAAAAAGGTAAAGACCGGTAAAGATCCGAAGGTCTTTATTGTTACTCCCCGAACGGCTTTTGTTTCGAGAGCCTTTTGTTCTGACCGGCTTCGCACCGGATAATTTGAATGGGCGCCGATTTTTCAGTTGGGGAAACAAGTGAATTTTATGGCAAGCCTAATAAAATTTTCATTGGTTCTTACATTCGTATGATGGGTTATTGAATTTAGTATGCATACGCACGGACTTACGTTCGGATATTTTTTATGGGGGCTTTGTAAGCGAAATGTGTTTATAGCGGCTTTCGAGAGATTGTGGGTAGATTTGACATAAATTCTAAGTGGCTATAACGTTTTTGTTGGCTTTGTATTTTATTTATATTTATTTATTTCTTCATGTTTCTGATAAAAGAAAAGAATATTATATTAAGAGTATACTTAACATCGTTAGATCCATGCTCATTTGTTGGCCTGTCATATAAAAAATGGCATGACAAGCTTGAGTTATCACAGTAAACATGACAACTATCCATAAACACTGGCACCTCTTAGAAATTATGAATTCGAAATAATTGCAATCCACTCCATTGCACTACAATAATATAATCTAAGATTTTCTGTGTTCCGTTTCATAGCTCCTTGTCATTATAACAGATTGAAAATAAAGAAGGAGTTCAAAGGAAAAGTAGGGGAATGTGAGGCGAGAGCGGACGGAAAACCACTGTAAATTTTATTTTCTAATTTATATTCCGAACACAAATTAAATGAATAACACATATATATTGTTTGATTACATGATCGGTTCAACACTTCACGCAAAAAAAACGCTTGATAAAACTATTTTGGTTGTTTTACGACTTACCACCTGCCCAACCCGAAGCCCCTTTACCTTGCCTAATACAATTGGCGGATAAGGTCCTGAAGTGGACGATAGCCTACTTGGGAACTGAACGGTCTGCCGAGACAATGTCCGGAGGTACAAAACCCAAGGCACACACCTCTGACTTTTCGAAGTTACGTGTGCATTGTTTGTCAATTATTATTCGCTTTAACGGTGAAGAAAAACATGGTGAGGAAACCTACATACCTGAGAATTCTCCATATGAGTCACGGGGGTATGTGAAGTCTGCCAACCCGCACTAGGCCAGCGTGGTGGACTAAGGCCTAACCCCTCTCAGTAGTAGAGGAGGCCCGTGCTCAGCAGTGGGCAGTATATAATACAGGGCTGATTGCATTGCATTGCATAAGGTCCCATTATCCATCTTATCGCCAATCGTATTAGAAAGGCCTACACAAGTTCTTGACTTGGAAATCACAAGAAAGACACTATACGGGGTCATACAAAGACCAGGACCCCTATCTTTCAGACTCATCTTTTAGTTTCATCAAAAAACCACGTTCACCATAAAAAATTACCAAGATAACATTAATAAAATACTGCGGCGCGTTGTAAGACATAATTCGCCGGATCGCAAACAACTCTCCCCCTCTGTTATATTTTTCGTAAAAATGTCGCCTTAAATTAAAAGTTTGAAGTTTTTTGTTGTACAGAGGCATAATGGTTGGTAATTTCAGTCGTAGAAGATAATTATGTAAAATGGGTCGTCTTCATTCCTCTAGGACATCGATATAAGCTCCGCATAATATGGGTGCAGCTAGTTTTTAATGAAAGTTGTGAGTTTAAGTTTATTTATTTATTTAAGCACTTCATATACAAATGTATAAAGGCGGCCTTAATGCCGTAGGCATTCTCTCCCAATCAACCTTAGGGTGGTGCAGAGATTAACAAGGTAGGTGCATCAGAGGTAGTTATTTCGAAATAATATATACTTATAAATACACATACATAAATATTGATTCATACTATGATATATATAGTATAATGCAAAATTAATAAATATATATACCATACAATATAATATAAACGTGTCTACAATAAATATATACGTAGTTACAAATTCATAGATAAAATCCAAGACGTAAACTAGAAATTCACGATGATTCCGCTAATTTACCCGCAAGTAGTTCTTTAACTTTAACTTTAAACACGTAACGACTCGTAGACATCCTGATTCCAAGAGGGAGCGCATTCCAAAGAAGTACAGATTGAACAGGAAAAGACGAATGGACAAGGCCAGAGTTATGAGAAGGACACAAAAGTAGAAGATTATTACTAGAGCGAAGATTTCGCTCATGATTGGAGTGAAGAAGAAGTTTACGTATGAATATCAAATTCAAATTCGAATCATTTATTAAGTAATTAGGCCCCTAAGGGCACTTTTACACGTAATTTTGTACAATGTTTTTTATCATCTAAAAGATTCTACTAGTGGTTCGGAAAAGCCCACTGACCTGAGAAGAAGCACCAAGAAACTCAGCGTAGGTCTTTTATTGTTATATATTTTACAAATTGTAAGTAACAATAAAAATTCAATTTCAAAGATGGATATTAAATGCGAAAATTAACGAAGTACCTAAGTCAAATAACCAGCTACATGTTTAATTTTAAATAAAATTTTAAGTAGATCGGTTGCATAGTTTTATTGCATTTGCGGTACGTTTGCCAGGCTAAGGTCAATCAGCTCGATTTCCAGATCAGGAAAATGATGGCGTTTCTGCTCAACATCAGTCTGAGCAGAACGTCTAAGTGAGTTACTGTACCAGCTATTTTACCGTGTACAGTCGCTATCTAGACGACTACAAAATGTATATTCAAGAACCTCCACTATCCATCAACTGTCATTCAGAGAAAACTCATAATAATTTAACCCTTTTGAATAGGCAAAGGTGGACAGACGACTTGATAAAGGTCGCAGGAACACGCTGGATGCAGGCCGCTTTTGACAGGTTCGTCTGGAAATCTTTAGGGGAGGCCTATGTTCAGCAGTGGACGTCATGTGGCTGATGATGATGATGATGATGAATAGGCCGGCACAAAAGTGTCGACTAGCGAGTGATTGTGATATTTTCTCCTCAATACTCTAACTGGTCACCACAAATCAGATGCAGTTCCCATGGTCATATAAAAAATGTCTGCTCTCATTCAAAACAAATTCTCACAATAAATAAACATTTCAACGTTTGTTGATAAATCTTTATTCTGCCTACCCTACTGGCACGGAATGTGAAGTTATCAAATATTGAATGTGGTCAGTGACGTACAAACAGTATAACTATGTGTGTTCAAGTTTTGAGAAACTTAAGTACATATTGACGGCACTCGAGGTGAAGGTGAGTGTTGCGTAAGTATTGAACTTTTGCGAAATTATTTCATCCAAATACCATTGCGATATTTTTGCGTTTACCTCGAACAAAAATGCAGTGGGCTAAGCAATTAGCAAAAAAACACGACACGACTCCGTTCCGTTTTATTGGGATTGGTTGAGAGACTAACACGTGACTGACTGGTCTCTCGATCAATCAGAAACATCAACACAATTTTCAGAAAAATCAGTGTACATATATAAAAAATACACACACACGAATTGAGAACCTCCTCCTTTTTAGGAAGTCGGTTAATAATTAAACGACATCGTCTTACGAGTTGCGTCTTTTTGCCACATTTTAAGCCCACTGAATTATCTTTCTATTTAATTTTCATTTTTTCATTTCATTTCATTTCAATTAATTTCGCTGCGGGCTAAAGATAAATTGGTGTTCCCTGAGACTTGCCGAGCTTCACCGCTCGGTGTCCTAAAATGCGTGTCACAGCCGATCTTGGCTTACAAAAATGCAGTGGCAGGTGAAGGCGGGTAAAGTCTCTCAAAACATTACAACTTTGAATTCATAATATTAGTGCGATTGTTTGAAGGTCACGGCTCCGTCCTTGTTAAAAAATATCCCGGAAAAGTCTCAACCCTCGGAATGAAGCAACCTAAATGTTAATCTGGACACGGGTTATCTATCTATATTCGTTTAGCGGTTTCTCTGTCTTCATACGAACTGCAGGACCTCTAAAAATCTTCACAGATATTCGGGTTTATAATATCGGTATGTTGATGATGATTTACATGCACCGACACAAGCATAGTATTTTATATTTTTGACTCTAGTAAAGAGGCTATTAAAAAGAGAGAAAAAAAGGCCGATAAAGTAAATAAAATCAAATTCCACATGGACCTTTTTGCAGCTAATGTAGTATTTTACATTTAATTACTTAAAAAGGTCAACATTTTTCATTACCCAAGACACGTTAACCCTTCCAATAAAACTAGAACTCGACATTTAATTTGGCGGGGTAAATAAATAAAATTCATTACTCAGTAGCCGAGGAACAATTTCGGGGGTCAATAGAAAATGCCTCTGAATTACACATGTCTGGTACCTACGATCAAAGGTCTTGTTTGTTAAGGCGATTGGGGATGGTACGAGTTCGATATTGTCATTATAGGTATTGTGTATTTGTAACGATCTTCCTATTTTCTTTCCATTTATGTAACACGCTCAAAGAAATTACAACTAGTATTTGTTGATAGATAACATCAAGAAACCACTAAGGTTCGTACTAATTATACTTAATTAATATTTGTACTAATAACAGAGTATTTTTTTTTTCATTTATGAAATATTTACGACTTGTAAGTTAGATTACTTAGAAAGAATGATTAAATACTTAAGTGTGAACCAGAAAAGAGTCGAAATACAGGCATGTGACATCATCGGTGATTACCATGCGCGCGAAAGAACGAGAAAGACCATATTTTCACTACACGCAAACTCTTGGCATTGCAGTATCTGAAACGTGAATTGCTGCCTCATTTCATAACCGATTTTTTTTTATTACTTGCTGTTACATGTAGACGAAATCAAACATAGGCAACTGTCCTATTCCATACGATCGAATAATTACTGGTGCCTTTTACTACTGGATGGCTAAACGTGCAAATTATTCACCTGATGGTGACTATCACGATCCATACTTACATCATAAATGCGTAAGTAATTATGTCTGTCTGTTGTAATTTTGCAGCAGAACCTCTGAACCGATTTCGATGAACTTTGGTATCGAGATAATTTGAGACCCGGGGAACGACATAAACTATTTTATATCCCGGGAAAGGGTCTTTCATACCGGAAAACCTTTTCATACAGGCAAAGCTGCGAGCAAAAGCTAGTTACCCATAAACAGTAACAACATCTCCCAGAAATTTAAATTAAAAAGCACTCTCTAGACTACTATAGACTGTCTTGGTTGCGTAGCTGTATTACGGTACAGCTGCAATTTCATGGTCTCGGTTTCGATCCCCGGGTCGGGCAGTGATCTTGGGTTTTTCTACTTTGTATCGGCCCGGAGTCTTGCCTACCAAAGAACAAGGTTCTAATGACTGATCTCGTATTAAACCAGCGTGTTAATAAAGCAAAATAAATAGTAAGTATTTTGATTTTAATATTTTACTTCAGTAAAATACTACCCGAGCAAGTAAATACAACTTCAAATAAATATTCAATATTATTTTGAAGTTGGATATTTGGTTTGCCATAACTTTCAGTATTAATTTAATTAGATGCTAATTAGTAATATGTATACCGAAAAGTATAAATTTGATTTGAATTTTTGATTATATAATGAATATAATACTTTTATCTATAAGCTATCAAAAATATTTTACTATCATCAGCTCGCAATTTTCTACAAGTCTAAAGTATTTGTGAAATTCATTTTAGGAACTTCTTTCTGTGATTTTAATTACAAACATATGCAGGAAATAACTAATTTTAATTGTCACGAAAATACATAACGTCACCGCTATTTATTCTTTGTCTAAAAAAAATAACCCTTAACGTGAATACTGAATTGTAAACAGAAAAATCCATACTGGTAAATACTCCGAGTCGATCTATCGATATTTATATTTGAACATCACTAGTACGGATCAAATGAAATAGTTCAATATGTAGGTCGCTCGGGCCCTATTCCACACCGAGGATAAATTGGTTAACACGGTGACTTATTGGAAATTACATTTTTTTAAAAACCAATAAATTCGTGGTTTCTGAAATTTTACTAAATTGTGTGTATTTAACGGTAATGCCATTATAAAAATTATGTCTGTGTGACTCATGTAATTTACAAGTTTGAAATAGACATTATTCCAAAAGAAGCCGTTATTATATTTTTTCTTTAATCGCCCCTATCGCAACATGGGACGGAATACACGGTGAAAAGTGGGTGCATTAGTGCCTCTGCCTACCCCTTCGAGAATAAAATGGGTAAATATTTGTATTGTTTTTCCATAATCTTCGGAGGAGAAGATATGTATCATATTTTACACATAGTCAATTGCGTTATAACTTTTTTCAAAACATAATAGTGACTCGAAGCCGTTCGAAAACTCTTTGAATTTGAAACACTTCATGGCATTCAACTGAGCTCATCTTTTGAGACTAGATATTATTAGCAAAAATATGCTACCAGTTCCAAGAAAATCTGCATAACCACCCAATCAGCGTCCACAATTCAAGTTTCAAGATGCTCAAAGAGACTTTCCACCACTGTATTGATCAAAGGCATTTCTTCCGGCCCTCTCGCTAACTTCTTAACTAGTTGTGATTAAATTTTCGAATGGCGACTTTCCTTGTAGTTGACTGTCTCAGTAAGAATATTGTGCTTCGAGAATATCCTAGGTTGACACTAGCTAATGCAACTTCCGTAATGTGAGCCACATTCGCAAATGATATGAAACTAAATGAAATCGAGTATAGTCTAAGTATTTAACCCGACACAAAGTTACTATAGTTACCTGCTAACAATGTTTTAGTTGACCAATGATGAGACAAACAAGTTGGCTGATAGTAAGTTTTCTATAAAAGTAGCAACGCAATGTGGAATTATACTGATGTACCGAGCTCGACACACTTCAACATAAGATAGATGCTGGTGATAGGATGTTTATATCCGCCCGGATAGCGACCACCGTACATCATCTTCATCAGTCACATGTTGTGCACTGCTGAACATAGGCCTCCTCTAAAGATTTCCAGACGGACCTGTCAAAACGGCCGGCATCCAGCGTGTTCCTGCGACATTTATCAAGTCGTCTGTCCACCTTGCAGCTGGACGTCCAAAGATGCGCTTGCCCGTTCATGGTCTACACCGTACATAAGGTGTAAAAGCCACCATAGTTGCAATCGTGTGTCGCCGGGAACAGTTTGTGTATATCTGGTTTCGATCATTTTTATTTTTTTTTATTTCATGGAATGACGAGACGAGCATGCCGTTCGCCTGATAGTAAGTGATACTGCCACCCATAAACAGTAGCAACACCATCCAGCACCTTGAGTTACAAAGTACTGTGTGGCATTCCACTGCGCTCGTCATCCTGAGGCATAAGATGTTAAGTCTCATTATGTCCAGTAGTTACACTGGCTACAATGTCCTTCAAACCGAAACACAACAGTGCATGCACACTGCTGCTTGGCGGTAGAAATAGACATTGCGGTGGCACCCACCCAGACGGAATCTTACATAATATGAGAGACCTACGACCAGTGAGAAGTAGCGAGGGAGAATCATCTCTAGTAATTCGACACTATCTCGACCATACTCCACTCACTATGAGATGCAGTGGGGTCATATTTGCTTGGCCTATATTAAAAAAAAAAGTATACTCTACCATACGTCTTTTTGAATAAAATCAATTTTTAAACCACTGTGATCTTATGACCGTCATAAATTCATCATGTACCTCATCAATATTCATGCTAACGAATTCAATACCTGTCACCCACTTAACAAACCTTTCATTATAACCATGATATCTGTAAATTATTGACCATAAATCTATCTATATTGTAATATTGTACGAGTTCTGTATGTGTATTGTGTACCATATATTTTTTAAGATGTTTATAAGTAGATTGTTATTAGCAAAGTCATACATTCGACTTCCATGTCAGGCAAAAAATAGTGTGTGTTTCCCATTTCAAAAAATACGTATCGAATTTATCTCGTGATCAAAATGACGATAGACTTTTTCCACATCATGGGAAGGGATTACCCAAACTGAATACTGCTGCCTATCTTCTCTTCGGCAATATGATTATATAGGGTAGTTGACTACTTTTTTAAATACATTTATCAAACATATATGCCATCCAAAATCTAACGGAAAAACCATTTTCAAAATTGGGGCAATATAGTAAGTTATAAAGCTTTGAAATTTGGTGGAAGGGGTAGTTGTCAAATAACAGTAATATTACACTATGACGTCGACGAGAGTCGCCGGCCATAGCGCTGCATGCGTGCGAAAGCGATAGCGCGATATCCCCTCCAAGTTCCCACTTTTGCCTACAACAATATTTCAAATAATATGAATAACTGCTTTATTTTTCAACAAATTTTGATGCTGATTTCACAGAAGAATTTCTTTTTCGTATTATTTTCTGTTACATTTAAAATAATTTCCAAAATCAAACATATGAAACTACCCTATTGTGAGATGTCATGTTAATGCACATCTTGTTTCTGAAGAATTCTGAATATTTGTTATTGTATTACACTAACTCATGCCTTTTATGCCCGAATGGGCAGAGGTGCAATCAGTGTATACACTTTTCGCCGTGAGTATTCTCATATGAGACTGCCTGTGTGGCGTAGCTGTATTGCGTGTGCGGTACGACTACCGCTCTGACGTTCCGGGTTCAAATCCCGGGTCGGACAAAGTTATATTCTATGTTTATGCTGATATCAGCTCGAAGTCTGGAATTTATGTCTGATATGGCAGTAGGTTCGCCCTCTATCACATCATGTTATTATACTATAGTATATTAAACTGCAATTAATAGGCAGAACGAGATCAAAAAAAAATCTACGTAGGTACGGTCGCGGTCATAAACTAGTTTGATTATAAAATTCATTCTTCAAACAGAAGCGTTGAGTCAAATTACAACTTTCTTTACAACCGATATGTAAATATTTATTAGTTTAAAAGTGAAACTTTGTGGAACAATCTTGAACCATTCACGCGTTATTTGAGTAGAAAACTGATTATTGTATCTATATTATCATATGTACATCCATAAGTAAGTAAGTATCTAGAAGTAGAATTACTAGGTTGCTCCAGTCACTATAATTTCTGATGTTTCGATATTAATAAATTCGATTTCTAATTGGATAAGTGTTTAGACCATATTGGTATGTTTAGACCTCGAGGAGCAAGTCTTTCACGTAATTGAAGATTACGTATCAATTTTTAATTTTAAACCTGACCTAAAAAAACCTGACTTGTTAGATAAGACTTACATTGGATTTTGTATCAAATAAACAAGCCCTAAAACTCGATTATACCTTAGGTAGACGTTATCACGACGTAGTGTAGGAGGTCCTGTTGCTCGATGGACCGACGCATTGAAAAAGGCGGCGGATAACGGATGGATCCGGGCTACTCAAGACCAAGATGACGCTCACGTTGTGAGGCCAACATTTAGCAGTGGATGGCGATAGGCTGATTGATTAAAACAAGTCCCAACACAACCTTATTTTCACCTGCCCCCATTACAATGCTGGGTCAGCGCAATACACCCAGGCATGTTGAAGAAAACATTAGGCCTAATTATTACAAACTCCTAAGTAATAGTTATCCTCTTGAGGAGATATCTGGGTGTCCAATTCGGTTAGTTCACATCATGGCATGGAAATAAACAGTGAGCGGCGCACTAATTCAATCTCTGCCCACACCTTTATGAGTAAAAGCGTGAACTTATGTTCTAAAACAGTTATAAACTACCGTTACCTTATATGGAGTAATCCCACGCCCACAGTTGTCTTTTGAACGCATTTTCGTAAAATAGGTCTTCAACCTTAATTAGAATTTCGTGAATATAGCATTTTATTGATGCAGGATATAATATGTGATATTTTTTCCTGAATAAGTCTAATGACTCCCCTTAGGAATCGTCTGTATTTGGGTTTGATCCAAACTTTTCAATTATAGGTACATCTGAAATTGAGCGAACAGCTCATACCTTATTCACACCTATAATTTTCAAAGGGATAGATAGAGACGCAACTAAAGCACATACTGTTGAAACATGTCATAATATCCGAACTGAAGCAAATTAAATACTTTCGAATCGAAAATATAAAAATATTGGTATTCCCACCTGAAAATAGAAATTCAAACACCACAGTTAAACATTCCAGTCCTCTGCAACTAATGAAGCTAGCCGATTATGTTATGTTATATATCAAATTAATGTTCTAATACTGTTACGGAATAGGAAAAAAGGAACATATTTCCTCTTTATCAATCTACAAGTGTTTGCACACGGATTGCGTTTCCAATATAAAGTAGGCCACAACTTAGCGATAATGCTAGTAGTAAAAGAATTCTCAAAATCGCACTACTTCCAGAAACCAGCGCCTTCCCAAAAATAATATACTTCAAAACTGACATTATCAAATCAAATCAAATCAAATCAAATCATTTATTTGTAAATGTAGGTACATATTTACAATAGATGGTATAGTTAAATTTAGTCCGCTACATTTTACTTAATATACAAGTATACAAATTTAGGGTTTTAAATTAAATAAAAGATACTAAACCATATTCTAAACCTTGTTCTAATATTTAAAATTTATGACTCCAAGAATTCATCAATAGAGTAAAAGCATTTATGGATGAGGAATTTTTTTAGTTTCTTTTTGAATAAAATTACATTATCTATATCTCTTATGTCCGGACTAAGTTTATTGTATATAGTTGGTCCCATGCGATAAATGCTTTTCCGTAAAAGCGCTGTCTTACTCCTTTCTAAAGATAAAGTATTAGAGTCCCTTATTCGTAACCTTGGATCCACTGGAGGTCTCACTTCAAATAAATGGGCGTGGGTTTTAACAAACACTGCTACCTCATAAATATACAAAGACGGAAATGTAAGAATTTTTAGTGTTTTGAAAAAGGGTTCGCAACTATCTCTAGGAGGTAAGTTACATATAGCACGTATACACTTCTTTTGAGCAATAAATACATCCTTCTTATCTGTTGAGTTACCCCAGAAGATTATGCCATATCTTAAAATTGACTCTACGTAACCATGATATGCTGTAAGAACCGCATCACGATCCACAACTCTAGACAATTTATATAAAGCGTAAGCAAAACTATTAATTTTTTTACATAATGCTTCAATTTGCTGCTTCCATTTTAATTTGCTGTCTATTATTAACCCTAAAAATTTTGTATTATTTGTTTCAATTAATGATGCCCCATTATAGTTTATGTTTAATTGTTGATGTATTTGCCTCTGACTAAATTGCATAAATTGAGTTTTCTCTAAATTTATACGTAAATTGTTGTGTTCTAACCATTTAATTGATTGTTTTAAGGTATTATTTATTTCGTCTTCATAATTGTATGATTTATCAGATTTTATAACTATTGTGCTGTCGTCGGCAAACAGTACGGTTGGGTGATTAATATTATTTGGTAGATCATTAATGTAAACCAAGAACAATAGTGGACCCAAGACACTGCCCTGAGGAACTCCATATTTTACATTCCTTAATTTTGACCGGTATTTTATTTCTATTTTATGAACAATATCAATGTTGGTAATTTCTGTACATTGTTGTCGGTTACTTAAATAAGAAGAGATTAATTCTAGTCCTTTGCCACGTATACCATATCTTTCTAGTTTATGAAGCAATATTTCATGATCAACGTAGTCGAAGGCCTTAGTCATATCCATGTAAAGGGCACAAATAGGCACTCTGTTATCTATACTATTCATAATGTTCTTAAGAAAATCAAATATTGCGGCATTAATAGATTTACTCCTTCTGAATCCTTTTTGTTCCTCAATCAATACATTTTTATTTTCAAGAAAGTTATATAATCGGCTTTGTATAATTTTTTCAATAATCTTAGCAAATATTGGTATTAATGCCACTGGTCTGTAGTTACCTAAAGAGGTTTTATCGCCTTTTTTATATATTGGCTTAATAATGGATACTTTTAGACTATTTGGAAATATTGCTTCTTCAAAGCATAAATTGATAATAAACGATAGTGGATAGCAGATTATGTTGTGGACTTTCTTTATAATGTTAGTTGTCAAGTTATCAACCCCAGTGCTAGTTGTATTCTTTAACGATTGTATAGTTTTCGAAACTTCTTCCGGCGTAGTAGGATTAAGGAAAAATGTGTCGTTTACTCTTGTTAGATTTACATATTTCTTTTCTGAATTCGAAAAAATTTGGTCCACATAATAATCGTTAAACATATTACAAATATCGGTACTATTTGTAATTACTGAGCCATTATGTATTATTTTATTTATTGGCTCACGAGGTAAGATAACCTTATTACTATTTATGACTGTCCAAGTGGCTCTACTTTTGTTAATTGATGTTTTAATGAAATTATTATTTTGCACAAATTTTTTTAATCTTATAATTTTTTTATACCTGGCCGCATATGACATATAGATGTTCTTGCTATCTTGTGATACGATATTGCCACAACATTTTACGTTTCATCTTACTGCATAGTTTAATTCCACGCGTAATCCACTTTTGTTTTCTATTAAGAGTTTTAGTTATGCGTTTAACAGGGAAACATAAGTCATAGAAGGTTTTAAATATATCTAATAGTTTATCATATGCTGAGTTAGGATCACTTAATTCATAAATTTCTTTAAAGGAAAAGCTTTTAAGACATTTTACAAATTTATCAACTAAATTATTTGAATAATCTCTAGTTTCTGTTTTCCAAGAATTGATTACACAGGATTTTTGAACATTTAATTTTAATATTTGCGCTGTATGATCGGATAGAGCAGTCTCAATAACCTCTCCATTATTGTGGTAATCGTTGTGAAATATATTATCAATGCATGTACCACTAGACAATCGTGTTGGCTGGTTAGTAAGTACTTTAAGATTATACCCTGAAATTATGTTTAGTAGATCTTTTACAATTTTATCATTTTTTATTAAGTTTATGTTAAAATCTCCGCATATAACAATTTTTTTATGTTTATTTGTGCATGTTATAATATGGTGCAGCACTTTCTCTAGTTGCTCAAAAAAGACTTCTAGGTAGACTTTCGAATTCATTTGTTTAGGAATTCTGTATATACAAACTACAACAATATTATGCTGGATGAGTTCTATTCCACAACATTCAAAAATATTGGCTTTCGACATATTTTTAATTTGCGGTATAATTTTAAACTCATGACTGTTCTTGACTAATATGCAAGCTCCACCTCTCCTTTTGGCTCTACAGAAGCTGTCTGCCAATTTGTAATTAGATAGTGTGAGAATATTTAGATCACTTGAGGTCATATTATGTTCTGTAATACATAAAACGTCAATTACCCAGAAACAAAACACTACGAAGCCTCGTAAAAGGTAAATTCGTCTATTAACCCCACTAGCTCGAAAGATTTTTACGTCTCATTATTTTTTACGAGAACACTTCAGAACAGCGCCGATTTCTTATTGAATATTGATCAAGCGAATAAATTATCTATAACACCTGTTACGGCGCCCGAAATCGTCGTATCGGACAAATTGGCAATTTACATTTAAAATTAGCGATTGGCTGATTTGAAGCTGAAGGTTTTGAATCATGTGTGTGAATAACTTGGCAGTTTCTTTGGTCGATTTTCAAAATTAGAGGGTAGTCCAATGATTTTTGTTGCATATTGGATTACAAAGATTTGACTAAGTCCCTAAAAGAAAGCAATAGACGTAAGATTGAACGAAACTATTCGATACAATTATGTCTTTAAAAAATAATTGAATGAAACTAAAGTCAAGTTCAAGTTAAATCTTATATTTAGTAGAAAGTAGGTTTTTATTGCGCAATAATGTGCCTGGATAAGAATCACCGTATTGTCTGTTTCTTCTGCCAAGTTACGCACACATAATACTGTGTTGTTCCTGTAAAATATTGAATGAATTATGACTCTTATCATAGTGATTCGTCACGAACGCAAAGCCAGTTTTAATTCGAAGTTCTAGTTCTATTGTTAGCCCTGTTGACATTTACTATCAGACAAGCATTATACTAGTCTATGATCTATACTAATATTATAAACAGGAAAGATTTGTATGTAAGTATGTTTGTAAAGAATAAACTCAAAAACTACTGAACGGATTTCGATGAAATTTGGCACACGGGTAGATCATGTCCTGGATTAACACATAGGCTACTTTTTATCCCGGGAAAATATGTTTATCCCGGAAAAACTTATTAACGACGAAGCCGCGAGCAGAAGTCTAGTCACGTATAAAAAGACAGCGCATAGCTGACTACCAACAGTATATCTTCCGAAGCGGGATCTATTGATCCATTTTTTGTAGAGACGAACTTGTCAGCGGCCCGCAATTTTTCAACCCTAAAAACCGTACTAAATCAACAAAGAGCGAAAAACCTCATACATTGCTCCATACCGTTTGCTTTTATATACATTTGTTCGGCTTCGTTTAGCAATCAATTTGTCATTTAAAAATAGGTCGAATGCGCGATGCGAAGGAACTTGGTGGGTATGCCGAAAATCGAAACGGCGTAACGGAGTTCGAAAACTTAGATACCTAATACTAGTTGCCCCTTAATAATTGCACTTTTGTTTTGTGTATTGCAAAAAACGACACGTGTGATGGGGTAGCATCATACGATAGGTCCGTTCTTGGAAATTTAATGAGCTATTCTGATGAACTTCACAATATTATACGAATAAGACCGCCTATAAATAATAATTTTAAGACTTTTGTTCATCACGGTATTATGACAGTACGTGTAGTGCAAGTTTAAAGAAAATTTCGAAGTAAAATATTTAAAACAGATGGCGGGACGACTTGCACAAGAGGGCCGGCAGCGACTGGATGCATAAAGCAGCAGACCGGGCTCTGTGGCGTATCTTGGGAGAGGCCTATGTCCAGCAGTGGACTGCAACGGGCTGATGATGATGATGATGATTTCAATCTAAACATTAATTTGTTGTAAAACGAAATTCTTTTTTATATTTAATTTTACCCTAAAAAATGTAAGTAAGAGCAATGCAAAAAATTATAATCGTGAAAGTGATAGCTGTTAATATTATTATGTTATTTAATAATGATATAAAAAGTATTTATGGTCTTTTTCTTCTTTTGAATTTTTACATGAATATGCCATCTATTTGTATTATACACAATGTTGCCATCAACACCATTAAGAGTAAAATATCATTTTTATTATAATGGCTCTTCCATACGTTTCGAATATCGAGTCTCCGTTTCGATTTTCGGCATAACCGCCCAGTTCCGTTCCAGTTTCATTGCTGTTTTAAAATACTATTTATTTATTTAATCCCATTGGTTCGACAAAGAGCCCGCGTTCAAAGGAACTCTATGGAGTTCGCCATTGTTTACTTTTGCTCTGAGTATACGAGAAATAAGTTTTGTTTGTGGTTTTAATTTTTAGTGTTTTTTGAAGTTTCTTTGTGGTTACTGTCTTAATGGTTACAAGGTAAATATCGACGCTTGAAAGGCAATAATATCTAAGCGACAAAAATACCTAAAATGAGTTATATACATATTTGGAATCGCCAGATTTTTCTGCGTCGATTGATCCGGGTTTCGCAGCTCTAGGACAACTTTTTTGGCGGTTAGATACTAGATGATTCCGGTAAATTTCACTTTTTTTTTCTCACTTACCGCCAAAATTTTTACGACTTTTTGGATTTACAGTAGTTGGTACGCTTAAGGAAATTGATTTTGAACTTAGTGTGTTTTACATGAAATCATGATATTACTGTTTTGCATTAATATATGTTTACTTGAAATAAAAAACTGCTCGCTCTTTAATTAGTTGTTTATTACCTACACAAAAAATTATAACTTTGGCATAGATATAATTTTACCTGGACCCATACTCTCCATATTTATGTGCTTAGATATTTTCAGCTTAATAAAATATTTTGTTAATAGTACATTTATACAATTTTACCTAAAATAAAATAAATAATTATTAGTCGGTTAGATAATTTTACCTGAATAATATAAGCTCTATTTTTTATACTTAGATATTTTTACTTGACAACCTTTAACTTCAGTCATGTCGCATAGATAATTTTACCGGGTATGTTCAGGTGGTTATACTTATTGTTAAGAGATATTTACCTGTTCATAATAAAGTAAATACACCCGCTTGCGAACCACCTAGTGTTTTGAAAGTGTCATTTGTATATGCGCGCGATCCTGTACAGCGCGTATTGGTTGTCGCTAAGAGAGGACAGCCGTCCGACGTTTTTATGATTATGCCTCAATTTTACGTAGATATGGTGAGTTTTTTACAAATAAATAGACTTTTATAATTTTAATAACATTTATTTTTGTAATAAATATATTTATGTTGCATTATTGTGTATTACAATATGTTAATAATAATTTAATTCCAATTTTCCCTATTCTCTCCGTATACTTTTTTGCCGGTTGAGGCTAATCCTGACCTACCCTTTTTGGAGATAATTTATTTGATAAATGCACGCTCTCGTTGGGTACCCTCTTCCAGCCGTACCATCCACATTAGCTCGAAAGCTTACGAAAAGTATTTAACCTTTCATGACTTGTCTTGAATCCATCCTCTCCACGTGCCCAGACCTCTTTCTATCACAACCACTTTTATCTTGCTCACATTAATTTTCATTCCCTTCTCTTTAAAGACATCATTCACATAATTTTTCGTGCCTTGCAGCTCTCCCGTCGATGTTCTCGTACAGAGACTTCAAAGTCCTCACCAGGTGACTCTTAATCCGATATATTAAAGACAATGTTAACAATCTCTGCACCACCCTAAGGTTGACTGGGAGAGAATGCCTACGGCATTAAGTCCGCCTTTATACATTTGTATATGAAGTGCTTAAATAAATAAATAAATAACAATGTTAACAACAGTTCATTCCTCAGCATACGATCATAAGCCTTTTCCAAGTTTACGAAGGTATAAAAGACTTTTTTGGACTTAGCGAAATGTTCTTTCGCTATGCACCTTATGTAAAAGACTTGATGTGTGTAACCCATTCCTCTTCTAAAACCTGCTTGGACATTCCACACTTTTTTTTCAGTCTCATTAATCACTCTCTTAATGAGGACCTTGGCATACAATTTACTGGCAGCACAGGGAAGGCTTATTCTGCGGTAGCTTTTATATTCTTGCTGTGAAAATTTCTTCTTGAAAATGGATATAATAATGGTTTTGCACCAGATATTAAAAAGTAGCCATAACAATTTTGCTACTACGCCTTTGCCGTATCTCAGCATTTTAACGGTTACACCCTGCAGCCTTGCCTAACCTCATACTTTTCATCGCATTCACTATTCCATTTTCCGTAATCTCATTATTAGCCTCTTTTTGAGAGTAAGCCAGGTCTATAGCCTCTTAACCACCTGCTACATCCCCATCGCCACATTGAAAAAAATCTTTTGAAGTAGGACTTCCAAGCAATACTTCCCTTTTATCTCTAAACACCCTTCCATCTTCATTTCTGATGACTCCTATCTTTGAAGTCCCCGACTCTCCCCTGATCAACCATATTTGTTTCCAGAATAGTGAAAGGTTCGCTTTGGATTCACGAGGTTTGTGGTCTAGTTCCTTTTTCTTTCTTTTGCTCAACTATTTCCTGAACTCTCTTTTTCATTTTGGTATACACTATACACACTTACTTGTCTTTGCGAAGTACTATGAAAAACCTTTGTGGAAGACGTATGTCAAGATCGTAGAATGTGGTGCTCAATAGTCTTTTTCTACCCCTGTGGGTTAAGAGCGTGGGTGTGTACGTATGTATTTGCTTTCAGCAAAAATAAATTTAGAGAGAAAATTATGAGTTTCCAACACAATGAATAAATTATAATATTATTGCTTTCGAGTTATGCTTACACAGAGATATTTAAGCAAGCCGTTGTAAATGTTCAGATAAGGCAATTTTGTATGTCCTTCCGCTCATCGTATATTTGAGGCGAGAAACTCCCTCCAAAGAAATAAGTGTTGGCTATTAACAAATTCTATATCATTATGCTATATTTTGGATGTAAGTATGTTTATCTAACAATAAAATGTTGATTATTATTAAAATTGACTGATTATTAAATAGATCAATGTTTGTAGGAATAACAAGATTTACAATATTATGCACGTATTTATGTTTCTCCACGATCGTGTGACCCAATAATTTAGCTATAGATATTTTTACTCGATTTTATTAATATGTTTAGATATCCTTATATGATTTTTACCAACTGCGCATTTTCAAATATTTGTATTTCATTAAATTTACTTGTTACGGTATTCATAAGATGATCCATTTAGATGATTTTACCTGTTTGTAAATTTAGGTAATTTTTAACTAAACGACGTTAACTTTTTAATTTATAATCTTCAGGGCTGTTAATTTAACTCAAAAAACGTCAAAAATTAAGAGGTTCCTAAAACAGTTACAATTATTTTTATGCAGCAAATGGTTAATTAGTTATGATTTTTTTTGTCAAAATCAAAACTTTAAAACGCTCTACTGAAAAATTTGCTAAATGTCGCTTAGATATTATTGCCTTTCAAGCGTCGATATAGTATTGGTTGTAAGAAGCTTTACGAAGACATGGTATGGATCTATTTAAAAAAAATGTCACTTTTGTAATATTTCTGATGCAGATAAGTATAACCGCAATTTCCATATTTGCCACCAACCAGCAATGAACAAGTATTGTTGCGTTCCGCCTTTCAAACATTATAGCCAATTTAATTGCTAGACACTTATGCGTTATGAGACTTAAGATCTGTTTTCATTTAAAACACTTGGCCAGTGTATAATACCATGTCATGCCATTTTTGTCCTGGTGATTTGCTTTCGACGGAAAAATTTGATATTTTAATCTGCCGATGGCGCTGGCGTTATACACGTGTCTGTATAGAACGCTACAGTTATTTGGGAATTTTGGTAGCTTGAAATGATTTTCACGGGGGCGGAGCTACGCACATCAGTTTTTAAAGCAGTTTATAGGATGGTAGCATAGAAATGCTACAAGCTTAGTGTGGCACACTGTTGATCCTGACTTACAGGAGTTGCAATGAGGTTTTATAGTGGGATAGTTTCTTAGCTATTCTAAAAACTGATTGTATTTTTTAGCCTGCACTTCAAACCACACTGTCTCGCACAAAACCCTCATTTTACTGCCACTTTACTCCCTTCGATATTCTTTGTTATAAAACGGTAAAAGGGCAATAAAATTTTAACGATTCCTTTAACAGAGTAGTTAGCGTCACTTTTTCAGGCGATCTCTGTTTACTGCGGATTGCTTTTACGGAATTCAAGGCAAGACAATACTGAATAATGACGTTCTAATGGAAATTTCCAGGAACTTAACCTGTTCGTGGTTACCGTTAGTTGTACGTAAACATCAATTATTAAAGTACTTTATTAATAATAAGGGTTGCTATAATTCCACCTGTATGAAATCTTAACTGGTACATATATCCTACAGTACTTTTCCCAAACTACATACACACATACTAACGACTTTTATTCCCGAAGAAGTAGGCAGAGACGCAACTAGTGCACCCACTTTTCTCCGTGCGTATTCCGTCGCATGATGCGAAAGGGGGCGAGCCTATCACCATTAACTAAATAAACTCACCCAAACTAGTCTAAATGTTAGTCCCTATGATGGTAATACCAGGCTAATTTTATCCAGCTCCATCAAACACTTTCTGCGTTTACTTCTAACGAACATCGAAACACCTTCATAAACTTTCTGATTAATTATAAAAATAGTACATAAATGAGTTCAGATATTGGCCTATTTAGTTTAATACTATAAATCAATTATAATTATGAGCGCTGCTTATCCCACGAAGATAACAGGAAGATGTTTATGACATAATTTCCAGTCAAAACATTTTGACCAGTTAGAGATCTTGATTTATTTATGTTTATAGTTTTAATTATGAAAGATTGACTCGATTTTAATTTATACAACGCCATAAAACGTGTTTCAATGCTTCTATGTGAAATTAATGTGAGTAGTTCCAAATGGAAATAAAAGAAATGAAATATGAAGTTTTTAGAGTTCGACAGCGAGAATTTCATTCGTATTTCAACGATAAATGATACTTTTAATACAGCTAAAGAAGTTAATTCATTTTGTGCATCATGAGACTTCCCATCTATCGTCAAGAGTGCTTTTTTAATTTAAAGTTGTGTATCGGTATTGCTACTGTTTTGAGACTACTCTACCTTCACAAGTCACACCTGCCATTACAATTGTAAGACCAAATTAATATTGACACATTTTTATCACACGGAGCGGTAAAAGTCGGGAAAGTCTCTAGGAGCAGTTGTATTTTAGCATACAACGAATTCAAATAGGAAGAGATGCGTTGGAACTGCTGTTTATTGGCAGTGGTAGCATTTACCACAGAAACCGCAATGGCTTTGATGGCACGGTACGATGCTAGGTGGTAGGCTTTTCATGTGCTATCTTGTGTATGTGTGTGTGTGTAAGAAGGTAGTTCTCCAATACCTATTTCAGCTGACAAGCAACAGAATACACGAAGCGTTGATTGATTGTTACTGATTTGAAGGACATTATAGTCAGTGTAATTACGAATCATAACCTATGGCTCACGTTGATGAGTGTAGTAATGTCATTAACAGTTTTATAATTTCAATTAGGTAAGTAGTGAGTAATATTGGAACTGTTAAAACCAGTTATCAAATGTTATTGGAAAAGGACTTATGTGCAGGTGACAATACAATTAAAGAGTCATATGTAATTTTGATGATACTCAAATAATGCATAAAAGACAAAGAATAAAATTCAGCACTCAAACCAAATCGCTTTATATATGAAATATTATAAAGATAAATTCGTGCACGTGCAACCACGAGACGAATCCGTACGTTTCCGTATTCGTACGTATAAAACTCATAAATTGTATATAGATCGTAAAATATGAAAGAGCCGATATACCGCGGTTTATGCTTCATATACCATGCTAAATGTGAAGTTATGGTTCCCAAACATGGTAGATTGTATTTTTAATGATGAGAGGTTTACTGGGAAGTTTTTATGTAGATTTTGTAATTGGTTGAGGTGTTATTGATGTAAAATTATGCCGTCATTATTACTTTTTTTAGAATAAATGATCGACTACCTTTGATGAAAATTGGTTGTAATGTGTTAAATGTAAAATTGCTAATCTATCATTTTTTGTATTTGGTCAGTTTATACATTTATGTGACAAATAGCGTTCATCAGCAAGCAGTAAAATCAGCCTTAAAAATAGCTTTTTTTTATAATATAAGAACCTAAACAGCCTTTATCTTTGAGGCATCTGTACAGTAATTTAATGTATTTAATGTACACTAAATTAAAATGGAAGCAAATTCCACTCCCAAACAAAGCAGATGTATTTTTAAAATTGCATGCACACCAATTTCTATTGTCTGATTTGGGAATCAAACCTGGAAGCCCACAGTGCTGAGTGTACATCCCAAGTACGTTGCCAGTAGACCGATAATGTGACAGTCCATAGTAAAAATATATAAAGTCTATATTAAACTGATATATACTCACACTACATTATGGAGAGGCTGCACTACAGAAACCTGAAATTAAAAAATATATTAATTAACAAGTGTACCCAGGTACGCATTCTTCTGTATCATAGCCCTTTTACAATTTGCAGCTGGCATTTGTCATTAAACTTTTTGACAAAGGATATCCTTGCTTATTTATTGCGACTTCCCGAGAATATATTAACCTTGTTAATATTAGCTCTTTATCTATGAAATTGCCGTTCAGTATACAGAAAATTTGTCATTTTTTTATAAATAGTTTTCATCTCTATCAATCAAAATATGCACCCATGCTATCGATGCATCTCTGCCAGCGCAGTGGTAATTTTTCAATGCCCTTCTTGAAGAAGTCATGTGTACGGGAGCTTACAAACTCTTCAAAGGCATTTTGTACTTCTCATCCCGGGAAAATGTTTAGCGGGACTTTTATCCAGGAAAAACTATTTCGTGCGGGCGAAACCGCGGACAAAAGCTAGTTTAATATATTTGTAACACATAGTACAAATAAATTTCTCTCTCAACTCCTGTTTATGTAAACTTTAATTAAACCAAATCTCACACTCTTCCATGCGCGCAATGTGTTTCTAAAGGTGTAAGAAGTTTTCCCTTCACGTACCTATATAAATAAAATATATTATTAAAGTAACTTTGTCCATCTGTTACGTTTTCATGGCTAAACAGCTGCACTGATTTTGACGAAAGGACATGTCCAAAAACGGGCTTAAAATTCTAACCAAGATACTTTGTATATAGGATAGTACTCCTAAAAACTAGGCTTTAGCAATAAATCGTACAATTTTAAAGTCCTCTGATATTGAGATTAATGTCATTTTATTTTGCTTAAATACTTCACTTAAAATGAAAGTTTTTAAAGAAGCTAGCTACAAATGGAGGGATCTAAAAAAATATTTTTAATGGATCCATAGTTTTGCCCCTTTAATACCCATAAATTTTGAGTCTTGTTAGATTTTGAGGCCCAGCACCCATACAAAAAGCGGATATCTGCTTTCGTAGAAACATAAAGGCCACGAAAGGATAATAGATGTCCTAGCCAACGGGCTACTTTTCAATATCAATTACCATCAACCAAATTAGTTGACGAAGCCGCGACCAATCCATACTAATATTATAAAACGAAACCGCGACCCATCCATATTAATATTATAAATGCGAAAGTTTGGATGAATTTTTGTTACTCAATCACACCAGAACAGCTGAACGGATTTGGATGAAACATGGTACAGGGATAGATTATCGTCTGGAATAGCACATAGACTTTGTTTCCCCGGAAAATATACAGCGGGACGTGTATCACGGAAAAACCAGCTCGCGCAGGCGGAGCCGCGAGAAAATGTTAGTTATATCCATACCAGCCCTGTATTATATACTGCCCACTGCTGAACACGGGCCTCCTCTACAACTGAGAGGGTTAAGGCCTAGTGCGGGTTGGCGGACTTCACATACCTTCGAAATTCAGAGAACTTCTCAGATATGCAGGTTTCCTCACGATATTTTCCTTCGCCGTTAACGCGAGCGATAATTAACAAAAAATACACACATAACTTTGTAGAAATGTCAGAGGTGTTTGCCCTTGGGTTTTGAACCTGCGAACATTCGTCTCAGCAGTCCGTTCCACTCCCAACTGGGCTATCGCCGCTTTCTAGTTATTAGTTCTTTCTAGTTATATATTGATACAATATTTATGTGAGGCGATGCGCTATCAGAAGTGGGAGTTTCTAATCTAACAAAGCTGCAGATAAACTGAATACAGATGATGAAACTAATGAACAAGCGACGTTTGAAGCGACGCTAACATTTCACAATATGAAATTGAAAACTTCTAAACGAAACTGTTTAATACACCAGAGAACTAAACGTACATTCTGAACTTTCTTTAATGGATTCAGAAACTCGTATTTTTAAAGTGAATTCAATTTGTTTCAGTATTCGTTTAATATGAGAAAGTATTTATGATTTACATATAAAACATTAAAGCCTGCGATGAAAGTTCAAAGACTGGAATATAATTCGTTTATGAGACGTATCTTCGACATTGAAGAATGAAATAGGTTTTATATAGAACCACGAGCTTTTGCTCGCGGCTTTGCCCGCGTGATTGAGTTTATAAAGGACCCGCTATATATATGCCCGGGATGAAAATCCTATGTCCTCTCTCAAACTATATCCATACCTGAATTCATCGTTATTCGTCCAGTAGTTGTTGAATTTATCGCGTTCAGACAGACAGCCGCAGCTGTCGCTGCTGCTGGAGGGGTTTGTTTTATAATATGATAGGATGTATGTATGAGACGTGCGTATTGGTTGATGGTAAATGCCATGACTGCTATTAACAATAATCGTATCATGATCATGATCATCATCACCAGCCACAAGATGTCCATCGTTGGACGTAGGCCTTTCAATAGATAACAAACCATAAAAAATAAGAATATCCAAACAATTTCTTTATTTATCAATCTTTCTTCTTAAAGTTCTGTAACTTTAATATCTAAATCTAAACAGTGCATGATATACATAGGAGCGCACTCCTGATATTAAAACTTAAATATATTTTTTTAAATTCTCGTTACCTGTTTAACATACTTCTCGCGTATTATCATATATTCTGAATTCTGCGCATAATTCAGACAAAAGTTCACGCTACAAAATTGCACGACGAAAAGCTTATAAAATCATTGAATGTCAAGCTAATTGAGTGGTTTTGAATCGGAATGCAATCAAAACACACACACACACACACACACATCCACACACACACACATCCACACACACACGCGCACGCCGTTAATCCCCGAAGGGGTAGGCAGAGGCGCAACTAATGCACCCACGTTTCACCATGCGTATTCCGTCGCTTGATGTGACAGGGGGCTAACCTAACGTCATATCGGGCACAAATTCCATAATCCGGGCTGATGCTGAATAGAAAAATCCAATATCACTTTGCCCGACCCGGGGATCGAACCCAAGACCTCAGCATTACCGTCGTACCGTAATACAACTACGCCGCCGAGGCAGTCAATCATAATACTTGTGAAAATTACACCTAATTGCTTGTCGTTAACTGTGTAAGAAATTTTTATTATTTCTTGCACGACATGTCACAATTCGACATTTCTAAAGTAGGTCTAAGTAGGGGTTCGTGTGGGTAGGAAAATAAAACACACGTCGCGCCTTATCACCGAAGGAATAGGCAGAGGTGCAAGCAGGGCACCCACTTTTCACCATGTGTGAATATCAATTTATGCAGCAGAAGATTATTGATCACGCACTCTTTTGTTCAAGTTTGAAGGACAAAGTCGTGACGTTGTACATCAGGCAAGCGGTTTCACTGATGGTAACAAAAAAACTGATCAGACGAGATCCTGATTATAAGTTAAATAGTATATTTATACGTACAGCAAGTATTAAAAAGTTGTTAAGTTGTAAATACCTTTAAGAGGTAAACACAATTGTATATAGTTTATACCTGTAATTTAAACAAACGTATGTGCTGTGTATTACCTAATGGTATTTCTAAATAAATAAATAAAAATAAAATGTAGACCAAAAAGAAACGCTACAATTATGCCGACCTGTCTTTCTGATAGGAAAGAATGCGACTCGTGAAAACGAGTCACCGTGGTGATTTCTTTGTGGTAAAACCCCATAAACATTTCTAAAAATAATTCTACTTCCGTCTATTATGATAAATGCAGTAAACCTGACCGGACGAGTCCCGTCACAACCCATAAAGCCTAAACTCATATTTAATTACGCTAAAAGGCCTTTGACTCCGATGGATTAACTGCTCCTGACACTATTCCAACTTCCTTAGAATAAGTTATGATTGGATGAATTTTGAATAATGGAATGCGATAGTGTAGACGTTACTTGCAATAGTCACACTTGACATTTTTCTGAGGAAAATATCCAGCATACTAGGGAAGCTATCACGGTTTCATCAAATACTTTTGGCCTAAAACTCCATTATGAAAATAGCAACTCAATATCTTTCTTTATTACTACTGAATGACGAGACCAGCATGCCGCTCGCCTGATGGTAAGCGATACGACCGCCCGTAAACAGTAGCAACACCATACAGAACTTTTAAGTAAGTACAAAGAACTTTTTTTTTATTTCGGGTTGAAAGTACATTACTACTACCGCCCAGACTTCGTGGGGGGCGACTGAGGGGTTATAGTGGGTTCACCGTGCTTTCCCACGCACGTTTTACCAACTAAAACTCGATGGCCATCTTCCGCGCATTAGGGGCGGCTTCGGGCTTCCTGACGGAAGTGTCTAAGTTGTCGTCTACAACCGCCCCGGCGCGGTGCCACCTGATATAACGACAGCGTGAGGACTCCCTTCCACGCTGTCGTCCATAACGGAGATCGCAACAATGTACTAAAAGATTATGCACAACTGAAGGCGATCACGGGCGACTCCCGTGGCCCCTATTAGTCGCCTTTTACGACAGGCAGGGGATACCGTGGTGAAATTCTCCAAACGCCCCCAATCCACAGGGCGTCAGTCGTCCACCCGGCCCCTACTACGAAGTACAAAGTACTGAGTGGCACTCCACTGCGCTTGTCACCCTGACATTAGATGTTAAGTCTCATAATGCCCAGTAATTGCGCTGGCTACAATGTCCTTCAAACCGGAATACAACAGCGCAAACACACTGCTGCTTGGCGGAAGAAATAGACATTGCGGTGGTATGTACCCAGACGGCCACTCGCATACGAGAGACCTACCAGTCCACCAGTAAATATCTACGATATTCATGATTGTTTAAGAAATCAATTATAAGCAAATAATCTTGATCATAGGTCAGCCTTCTGCTATCTATAATAGATGTAATAACAAAGACTCAAGTACTAATACCAAAGCTAATGCGAGTTAAAAATTCACGCTTAAACCCGACTTACTGTCAAGTCACGCCCTAGCTTCAAACGTTATTTTCCTTTAAAGTAACCATTCTCGACCGTCTACAGATAAACGAATTAACTTTAAATTAGTTACCCGACTTACCCCTTTTTTACTTGATTATGTAGGAACGGTGTTGGATTATCATTTTTTACCCTGAAGGTCGGTTTCAATTTGAAATTCTATTTTTTAGGGTTCCGTATGATAGTAGATACTAATAAAACCATAATAAAGAAAAAGTCTGACCAACATTTAACTTTAAAGCCGTAATTTCGGTTGAATATTTTCCTATGATATTGGATCCTTTGCCCGGAACGTGGAGAAGAAATAAGACACACCAGCCCATAAAGCCCGTTATCAAGGAAACAACGCCCTTGTTGTTCGACTTTTTTTTGGGCTTTACATAAAATCAGGTGTAGTCTAGACGTTTCGTCGTATTTTAATAAAAAAATGTTTACAGGATATATTGGAGGACTTGGCAAATAGCTCAAAACAAAAGCTTTTCATACGGAACCTTAAGTAAACGCGTGCGACCCACACTTCACCAAATTCACTAGCACCGCTACAATTTTAATACATTTTTTGTAAAACTGCAAAGTTGAACGATCTGTTGGTTTTATCAGAGTGATGTAATGAAATGAAATCATTTATTCGAATCCATGAAGTGTTAAACATTACTTAGATTCAGTAAAATTTTTACTCTACCACCAGTTCGGAAAGCAGTTTCCACCAAAGAAGAACAGGCAAGAAACTCTAGGGTTGCCCTTTTCAAAATTAGTTCAAAGGTATAAATTAGGTACAGTGAAATAATACAAATATTTTACTGGTTGTAGGTCTCTCATATGTAAGTGTCCGTCTGGGTGGGTACCATCGCAATGTCTATTTCTACCTTCAAGCAGCAGTGTTGTGTTTCGGTTTGAAGGACATTGTAGCTAGTGTAACTACAGGATATAGTGAGACTTAACATCTTATGTCTCAGGATGACGAGCGCAGTGGAATGCCACACAGTACTTTGTAACTCAAGATGCTGGATAGTGTTGCTACTGTTTATGGGTGGTCATATCGCTTACCATCAGGCGAACGGCATGCTCGTCTCGTCATTCAATGCCATAATATATATATAACATACAGATTTGTATTTTGTTTAGAGCAGTTCATATATTTACTTGCATAATAATAAATTCTCAATTCACTTCCGAGTGTACAACCCTCTCAGGAATCACGAAATAATTTGATGATCTATACTTGTCCAATACAGGTATTGTAATAAACGGTGTCCGTTTTTATACTGTTTATTTACTTGAGTTTATTCAGCAGCAAATATTTTGGCACGTACACGTTGCAATTACTCTTGTTTCCTATTGGAAATGTTGGGAAAATATAAATGAAAAGCGCTTGAGTAAATAAATGGCATATCGAGAGTCTAATGATTTTTAACAATAAGATTTATGTTAACAACTATTACCGTAAATATTGCGTAGAAATAATGTTTGAAATCAAATCTCAAATGTCAGGCTTAAAGCGTCATTTTATAAACAGTGAAATTATTGCTGGCAATCATCGTTTCTTAATTTTTTCAATGCAGGCGAGAATTGCCTCGACATTGCATTATCAGACAGGATAACTTTATAAGCAATAATTGTGTTAATTGCTTGCCTCGGTGGCGTAGTTGTGTTACGGTACGACTGCAATACTGAAGCCTTGGGTTCGATCCCCGGGCCGGGCAAAGTGATATTGGATTTTTCTATTCAGTATTAGCCCGGATTTTGGAATTTATGTTCGATATGGCGATATGCTCGCCCCCATAACATGGTGAGACGAAATACGCATGGCGAAAAGTGAATGCACTAGTCGCGCCTCTGTCTACCCCTTCGGGGATAAACCGCGTGAGTATGTATGTGTGTATGTTAATGAAATTATACGTAACTTCACAAGAGTTGTAACTTTTCAAAGCCAAGTACGTATCTGATGTTAATTATCGTTCACTTAAGGCAAAAAACTGGCGGAAAGGCATAGCTCAAATTTCTTCAAAAGAATTTCGGGGGTATGTGAAGTGTGCCAACTAGCAACGTAATTAGGCCATCGTGGTGAAAAAGGTCTAAATTCATTAACGTATCAGGGTTGTGTCGAGCAGATGGATGGTACATAATATTAGAAGAATTTTTATTTTTGCCAAACATTGAAAATTTGTAATATCCGCCATAGAGAACCATATAAGTGTGTCACGTTCTAGGATGAGACTGTGTATCCGGTTTTAAGCAGGCCGGCATAATTGTGTCGACTAGCGATGTATCTCTTCAATCGACACTCTGAACCATACTTCACTTATTTTAGGTGCAGAGTGTGGTCAGTTTGCCGGTTTCCTACATATATGGTCTTTGGATAGGACCTAGCTTCAAAGTCCAGGTAGAGCATTTTATGTTGCAAAAACATTCACATGAACGGAGCCATTTGCATAAGATAGTGGTTATCTATACATATCGACGCTTGAAAGGCAATAATATCTAAGCGACAAAAATACCTAAAATGAGTTATATACATATTTGGAATCGCCAGATTTTTCTGCGTCGATTGATCCGGGTTTCGTAGCTCTACAACAACTTTTTTGGCGGTTAGATACTAGATGATTCTGGTAAATTTAACTTTTTTTTTCTCACTTACCGCCAAAATTTTCACGACTTTTTGGATTTACAGTAGTTGGTACGCTTAAGGAAATTGATTTTGAACTTAGTGTGTTTTACATGAAATCATGATATTACTGTTTTGCATTAATATATGTTTACTTGAAATAAAAAACTGCTCGCTCTTTAATTAGTTGTTTATTACCTACACAAAAAATTATAACTTTGGCATAGATATAATTTTACCTGGACCCATACTCTCCATATTTATGTGCTTAGATATTTTCAGCTTAATAAAATATTTTGTTAATAGTACATTTATACAATTTTACCTAAAATAAAATGAATAATTATTAGTCGGTTAGATAATTTTACCTGAATAATATAAGTTCTATTTTTTATACTTAGATATTTTTACTTGACAACCTTTAACTTCAGTCATGTCGCATAGATAATTTTACCGGGTATGTTCAGGTGGTTATACTTATTGCTAAGAGATATTTACCTGTTCATAATAAAGTAAATACACCCGCTTGCGAACCACCTAGTGTTTTGAAAGTGTCATTTGTATATGCGCGCGATCCTGTACAGCGCGTATTGGTTGTCGCTAAGAGAGGACAGCCGTCCGACGTTTTTATGATTTTGCCTCAATTTTACGTAGATATGGTGAGTTTTTTACAAATAAATAGACTTTTATAATTTTAATAACATTTATTTTTGTAATAAATATATTTATGTTGCATTATTGTGTATTACAATATGTTAATAATAATTTAATTCCAATTTTCCCTATTCTCTCCGTATACTTTTTTGCCGGTTGAGGCTAATCCTGACCTACCCTTTTTGGAGATAATTTATTTGATAAATGCACGCTCTCGTAGGGTGCCCTCTTCCAGCCGTACCATCCACATTAGCTCGAAAGCTTACGAAAGGTATTTAACCTTTCATGACCTGTCTTGAATCCATCCTCTCCACGTGCCCAGACCTCTTTCTATCACAACCACTTTTATCTTGCTCACATTAATTTTCATTCCCTTCTCTTTAAAGACATCATTCACATAATTTTTCGTGCCTTGCAGCTCTCCCGTCGATGTTTTCGTACAGAGACTTCAAAGTCCTCACCAGGTGACTCTCAATCCGATATATTAAAAACAATGTTAACAATCTCTGCACCACCCTAAGGTTGACTGGGAGAGAATGCCTACGGCATTAAGTCCGCCTTTATACATTTCTATATGAAGTGCTTAAATAAATAAATAAATAAATAAATAAAAATGTTAACAACAGTTCATTCCTCAGCATACGATCATAAGCCTTTTCCAAGTTTACGAAGGTGTAAAAGACTTTTTTGGACTTAGCCAAATGTTCTTTCGCTATGCACCTTATATAAAAGACTTGATGTGTGTAACCCATTTCTCTTCTAAAACCTGCTTGGACATTCCACACTTTTTTTCAGTCTCATTAATCACTCTCTTAATGAGGACCTTGGCATACAATTTACTGGCAGCACAGGGAAGGCTTATTCTGCGGTAGCTTTTATATTCTTGCTGTGAAAATTTCTTCTTGAAAATGGATATAATAATGGTTTTGCACCAGATATTAAAAAGTAGCCATAACAATTTTGCTACTACGCCTTTGCCGTATCTCAGCATTTTAACGGTTACACCCAGCAGCCTTGCCTAACCTCATACTTTTCATCGCATTCACTATTCCATTTTCCGTAATCTCATTATTAGCCTCGTTTTGAGAGTAAGCCAGGTCTATAGCCTCTTAACCACCTGCTACATCCCCATCGCCTCATTTAAAAAGTCTTTTGAAGTAGGCCTTCCAAGCAATACTTCCCTTTTATCTCTAAACACCCTTCCATCTTCATTTCTGATGACTCCTATCTTTGAAGTCCCCGACTCTCCCCTGATCAACCATATTTGTTTCCAGAATAGTGAAAGGTTCGCTTTGGATTCACGAGAAGGTTTGTGGTCTAGTTCCTTTTTCTTTCTTTTGCTCAACTATTTTCTGAACTCTCTTTTTCATTTTGGTATACACTATACACACTTACTTGTCTTTGCGAAGTACTATGAAAAACCTTTGTGGAAGACGTATGTCAAGATCGTAGAATGTGGTGCTCAATAGTCTTTTTCTACCCCTGTGGGTTAAGGGCGTGGGTGTGTACGCATGTATTTGCTTTCAGCAAAAATAAATTTAGAGAGAAAATTATGAGTTTCCAACACAATGAATAAATTATAATATTATTGCTTTCGAGTTATGCTTACACAGAGATATTTAAGCAAGCCGTTGTAAATGTTCAGATAAGGCAATTTTGTATGTCCTTCCGCTCATCGTATACTTGAGGCGAGAAACTCCCTCCAAAGAAATAAGTGTTGGCTATTAACAAATTCTATACCATTATGCTATATTTTGGATGTAAGTATGTTTATCTAACAATAAAATGTTGATTATTATTAAAATTGACTGATTATTAAATAGTTCAATGTTTGTAGGAATAACAAGATTTACAATATTATGCACGTATTTATGTTTCTCCACGATCGTGTGACCCAATAATTTAGATATAGATATTTTTACTTGATTTTATTATTATGTTTAGATATCCTTATATGATTTTTACCAACTGTGCATTTTCAAATATTTGTATTTCATTAAATTTACTTGTTACGGTATTCATAAGATGATCCATTTAGATGATTTTACCTGTTTGTAAATTTAGGTAATTTTTAACTAAGCGACGTTAACTTTTTAATTTATAATCTACAGGGCTGTTAATTTAACTCAAAAAACATCAAAAATTAAGAGGTTCCTAAAACAGTTACAATTATTTTTATGCAGCAAATGGTTAATTAGTTATGATTTTTTTTGTCAAAATCAAAACTTTAAAACGCTCTACTGAAAAATTTGCTAAATGTCGCTTAGATATTATTGCCTTTCAAGCGTCGATATAATAAAGCAGTAGAACCGTTGTGTTTGTACATTTAGGAAATGTGATAAAAAAGAAAGGGGGTGACTAAAGAGGAGTAATGGAACACAAATCAGCTATTTTTGTATCTCTTTTTTGTTTTCTGACTGTCTGTTTTTCTGCTGGTTTGTTACTGCTGATCTCCAAAATGACAGAACGGATTTCGATGAAATTTGGCACACGGGTAGTTCATGTCTTGGATTAACACACAAATAATATTCAAATAATAGCTTACTTTTTATCCCGGGAAAATAAAAATAAGGAGTTTTATCCTGGAAAAACCATTTCACGCAGGCGGGGCCGCGAGCATAAGCTAGTAATAAATAAATCTTTGTACATAACAAATACAATTGAAATATTACATACAACGCTAACACAACAGTCTTACGTTTTCTTATCGCTTTAAATGATATCATCTAGACAACCTTAGAATATTATGATACAAATTTTCCGTCTCATACATAATTTTGGAAGGAGTCAGAGATTAGGTTCGTGATTATCGTACATAATAAAATACGGCGAGAACATATCTACTAACTAGATTATATCTGTGACGCTGCCTGTGTTGTTTTTGGGTAAAATGTCTTATTTTGACTTCTCCTGGGTAAAGCGGCCTTTGAGTTAATCCAGGGGTAAATCTAGTACGTAAGAGAACAATTGACTGAGAGGTGGACTCCTCAGACCTTGAAACATAATATCAAATTCCCGTAGTAACTCAATAATTATTTGGATTTCACGAAATGATTACAATTCACGAGGAATGAGGACAATTGTAGAAAGCTTTAAGAAATGTATTGTTGCTAAGGAAACTTTGTTACCTTGCCGTTAAATTTAATTTTCATGTTTGATAATGGATCTGTGGTAGCTTGATAGGTTGTCAATTTTCGGTTAGGTCAAAGAACAATAGTGCTTATCCTGTGGCTGCTGATGATGGTTCCTAATTTAATTAATATTTTCATTGTCAGATTTTGATGCATTCTCTATTAGTCGAGGTATTGTTTATGGAAGTTCACTATCAGATGACTCGCAACTCCGAATGGTGGCTATTTAGTTGTACTGATACTTTTACTGGTGGTAGGACTCTCATATGTAAGTGTCCGTCTGGGTGGGTACCATCGCAATGTCTATTTCTACCGCCAAGCAGCAGTGTGCATGCACTGTTTTGTTCGGTTTGATGGACATTGTAGCCAGTATAACTACTGGACATAATGAGACTTAACATCAGCTTATGTCTCATGATGACGAGTGCAGTGGAATGCCACACAGTACTTTGTAACTCAAGGTGCTATATGGTGTTGCTACTGTTTATGGGCGGTCGTATCGCTTACCATCAGGCGAATGGCATGCTCGTCTCGTTATTCAATACAATAAAAAAAAACTGATGTATGACTGTATCCTAATTCCTGCTAAATAGGATAAGAAAATCCCACAGAGTGTTGCCCAAACTAGGGCACCAACGAGTGACTTCTCATTTCACATGCACTAGACCAGAGTCAATAAAATCTAACACCAAAAACGGAAATTTAACTTAAAGCAAATGGCGGAGTAAAATAATTTATGAACCCACCATTTCTATTTAGTTTTTCATTATAAAGACCGTAGACAACGCGCGAGCGCAAAACGGCCACCGCTTTCTGTTTATTTTTAAACAAACGTATTCCTCGACGGTGCAGCGGTCCAAATAAACAAACTGTACGGACCACAGTATATGGCCAGTACGTCAACACTTCGTATAATTTTAATACTTGATGCATCCATGTCTTGGGATTAAATGCACAGATTAAGATGAACTGTGTAACCACAACGAATTCAATGTTATTCGTATTACATAATTTTCTTAATTCAATCGATACCTTCGAATATATTAACGATAAGGTCCAACGATGATGGCAGCATACACAGAGACACATATTTTTGCGTTTCGGAGTGTCCACCTTAAGTGTAATAAGGTTACTATTAAATATCAATAAATATATGCCGTCTCAACTAGACCAGAAATATATAAGAGGGCAAACATAGTTTCAATACTTTGCATAATTACTATAAATCCGGGGATCCGTTCGTAGTTCTCGTTTACCTATTTTAAAGGTCTTTTTATACGGGCCCCTCAAAGTGAACCCACTGCATCAGATGGTAAGCTAAGTGGGAGCCAGATAGAACGTCTACTGACGACATACGATTATCTCTTGCCAGTTGACACAAAAGGGTAGTTGACTACTTCTTTTTAAATACGTTTATCAAAAATGTAGATCATCCAAAGTCCATCGAAAAAGGAATTCACAAAATTGATGTAATAATAAGTAAGATATAAAGCTTTGAAATTAGGTGGAAGGGGAAGTTGTCAAATAACAGTAATATCAGACTGTGACGTCACCGAGTGTCGCCAACCATAACGCTGCGTGCGTGTGAAACAGATAGCGCGATATCCCTACCAAGGCCCCACTGTTGCTCACAACAATATTTCAAATACGAATAACTGCTTCTTTTTTCAACCAATTTTGATGATGATTTCACAGAGTAATTTCTTTTTCGAATAATTTTCTGTTACATGTAAAATAATTGACAAAATCAAACATAGGAAACTACCCTATTGTGGTGGCGTATTTGGACCGATTTTACAAAGACTGACCCTGAAACCTGACATACTTTTGTCGGTCACCATGGCTGGTGGATAGAGATATCTTATCACCAGCATTTTTCGAAGGCTCGGTGACTCTTTTCCGTACCTATTCCTAATTCTCGTTTCTTTGTTACAGGTCTTTAATTTTTTCTATGTGGATGAGCGGTAGTGTTGACTTTATTATAAGTGGCTCATAATATACTACTTCTAAAAACTCTTCCATGTTATGAAAATTATTTTAACAAGTTCATTTCAAGATGTTTTTCTTGAATGTTCAGTTCGAAGTTTCTCAACTAGGATGTGAACAATTAACCCGCAAGTTAGATAATATTAAGTAGCGTTTGTTTGCTAATGCCACGAGAGTACAACTTGGCTTGATGGAATAGGTTCCTCGGATCTTTAAAACTAACTTTGATTAAACAACTAAATGAATAAACTCATTTTAAATTATACGTATATAAAAAAAAAAACAGGCCGCTTCTGATAGGTTGGTCTGGAAATCTTTGGAGGAGGCCTTTGTTCAGCAGTGGACTTCTAAAGGCTGAAGAAGAATAAAAACAGGAATTTAGCGACATTTTCAATTGACAACTTTGGCATGTGAAAAGAGATTACCCAAAGAAGCCACAATGCGTATAAAATATCGCTTGTGAGCAGGCAATACTAGAATGCATCTGCATTATACCCAATTATTGAATAAACAGTAAGTCTACTAATTCATATCAACCCAAATTCCAGGTCAGTCAGTAAATAAAATAAGGAATGAATTGGCACCCTCTAAATGATAGAATCAATGCACATCTGTATCACTCATAATTTTCAAACTATAAATTAATATCAGTATCTCCACCATCCACCATGTTTATAAAGAAACATCAACAGAAAAAATCTAAAAGTAAGTATAACTTTTATTAACACTCAAACATCGCAAGGCTAACCTAATTTTTAAATGAAATCCAACCATAACTCTCGCAAACCACCGAAACTAACCTACTAAGCGCGGTTTAACTGTGCCTCGAGCACAATGAAAAAAAGTAACAAAGGCACTCAGCGGCTTCCCCGGAGAAACATTAGAGTGGGGAGTGTAATAAAGAATCTTAACTGGGAGAAAAAAATGCGATTCGCAATATTTTTCTGTATAACACTTACTTGCTAACTTTTTATCTGGTGTCTTAGCTGAAATATCTCTCGGAACATTTATCATTTCGTTCTAAAAAGTATTATAAATGAGGTGGAATAAAGGATTTTGATCCTTCAGTCAACTGAGGGCGGTAATCTTGGAACCGAGTATGAGACTGATGTTGATCGTGAATCGTGAGTTGTATTACTGTATGACTGCAATGCTGAGGTCTTGGGTTCGATTCCCAGGTAGGGCAAAGGGATATCGGGATTTTTAAATTCAGTACCAGCCCGGAGTCTGGAATTTGTGCCCAATATGGCGATAGGCTCGCCCCCCTATCACATCATGAGACGGAATACGCACGGCGAAAAGTGGGTGCACTAGTTGCGCCTCTGCCTACCCCTTAGGGGATAAAAGGCGTGAGTATGTGCATGTGTGTGTGTGTGTGTTTGTGTGTGTATCATTTTATCATGCTAATCTCCTTCTTACTCCCAATTCTCTTCTTACTTTTTCCGCCTCCCCGCTGATCTTCACATCTTGTCTTGTCGCATCGGCCATGGATGACAATCAGAGCATCGGAGTCATGTGCTCGTTACTTCGACTGCAAGATCGTTGAGTAGTTTTCGCAATACCTAATACCTCTAGCCCGCCCCCGAGGCAATTCTTGTGCGCTGGGTCTTAACACCCAATGCACGCCCATGCGCGGGGGACATAAGTCGCGGGCCGAGGCACACAGTCAGTGTGTATACCTCTTGGTTGTAAATCACATTGAGGCCTAAAAGGGCCGGGAACATTTCCTAGCACCCTCTCTTTCCACCCATCCTGGGAACCTTCCTCCCTTCCCCCTTCCCTTCCATATTCCTCCTCCGCTCCCCTCCCAGGCCCATGCAGTCGTTAAGCCGGGGGACTCCAGTATCCCATTCGCAGGTTTCCCCCGGTGTCGACTGCAGGATCGCCTACCCAAAAAAAAAATACCTCTAGCCACGGGGGGCGCATTACGTATCAAATAACGCCCTCCCCCCTCCTCCGTCCCATTGTCTGCGACCACATGTACAATGCGAAACAATAAATAAACATTGTGTAATCATTTGGAAAAAAAAACCTGCAGCCCTCCTCCCTGGAGCAGACAGCATAGATGATGCCTGCTCGGCTGCTATTCTTTTTTTTTTTTTTATGGCATAGAATGACGAGACGAACATGCCGTTCGCCTGATGGTAAGCGATACGACCGCCCATAAACAGTAGTAGCACCATACAGCACCTTGAGTTACAAAGTACTGTGTGGCATTCCACTGCGCTCGTCATCCTGAGACATAAGATGTTAAGTCTCATTATGTCCAGTAGTTCCACTGGCTACAATGTCCTTCAAACCGATTTAATTTATTCCTTAACTTCTTAATTCCTTTTCTACCTTCCCCATTGTTTGGGCTATTTACACGCCCAAACATACCCATCCTTGCAAAATTATTATACCAACTCAAACTCTACCCTATTATCTTTTGAGCAAAACGAATCACGTACAAATTTCACTATAACTAAAAATCCCTTACTAAGAAGGGTTGAGAGTGGCACTCCATCACGCCCTACCAAATTGGGAGGTCCTTGAGGACACTCCTAGCTAACAAAGACCCTTAATAACTAAGCGGTTACTCAATAAATACACAGCAGTAATTAAAGGGATTCCTATAATATCAGATGATACAATCAGTTGTTAATTATAAGACTTGTATGGAAACATACGGGTTGGTTTTCGGAGCGTTCATGCTAGTCATTGCTTTTCCATTTTAAATGTTTTATAGCATTATATTTTATTGATTGTGATGAATATATTTCGTTATTAGTTTATTTTTTACATGTAAATAAATAATTATAATTTCGTTAACTGGACAGTGCGAAATGATTAATAGATGTCCATGTATTTATGATTCACATAGCCCCTTCTTTTCTCTCTTTCGCTAAATCAACTTTAATAACCTATATTTGTAAATTCCAAAATCAAATACCAATTTTATCTACACATACGTATCAAAGTTTAGTTCCAAACACGCACAACCGCGCATCCACGCCTCAATTCCTCCACCATATGTTTCCAACACAAATGCGTGTGGTCACGAGCCACGTATACATATCGGGCACGTCGGACACGATTAGAGCGAGCCGCTGGCTCCCCCATTAAACGAATTACTCGCGGTGCCGTTCGATAAATTTTATTGGTTTCGAACTGACCGTTTAATTTTATTACGCGTATTTGTATTAGCGAAAAAACCACAATCAAATTGTAATGTGCGAATATTATTTTGATGTTTGCGATGATTGTTATTGAAGTTAAATTGGGTTTTAAATTGTGAATTACGTTTTCATGAACGTTAATCTTTGTACGACTTTGGTTAGGTCTATCTCTAGGCTTTGTATTTTGCGTAATGATTTATGTTAACGCGAATGTTCGATTTTGAAATGCCTTTTTTTCTGTATTTTTTCTATCGGCTTTAAATTTCTGCTAAAGGAACTTTATGTAAGTAATATTGTCTTTCTATGTAAAGTAGATAATAGACTGCCTCGGTGGCGTAGTGTGTTACGGTACGACTGCATTCTCGGGTTCGGTTCCCGGGTCGAGCAAAGTGATATTGGGATTTTCTACTCAGTATCAGCCCGGAGTCTGGAGTTTTTGCGCCATAAGGCGGTAGGCTTGACCCCTATCACAACATGGGACGAAATACGCTCGGTGAAAACTGGGTGCTCAAGTTGCGCCTCTGCCTACCCCTTCCGGGATAAAAGGCGCTCGTGTGTGTATGAGACTATCCCGCCCTCACACCCGCCACTACAACTCCTGTTAGCCAGGATCAGTAATGGCACGCATTTTATGACACCAAGCGGTGAAGCTCGGCGAGTCTCAGGGAACACTAGTCTGTCTTTATCCCGTAACGAAATTAATCAAATAGAAAGATAGGGAGTAGTTGGAAATATTAATTGTCCACTTCCCTCCATAACAAAGCGGGAGACAAAATAATGAACTAAGGAGGCATTTTAACCTCAAGTATAGGGACGTTTACAACTAGAGAAGCCAGTTGTAAAGTACCACGGATAAAAATTAAATTAAAGGGTTCTATCATTTGAGCGGTCAATTTTGATTCCAATAAAAGTCATGGCAAAAACGCCGGAAAGCACGGAAATTTCGTCTAGTCTCTACAAGGTCCTCGTGTGTGTATGTGTGCACGTCGGGTTTGTGTGTGTGTGTAAAGAACATTGTCACCATTACAATCAAGTATGTTCTAGTACAAGTTTTAAGATAAAGCCCCGATTTCACCGCTTGCTAATAAACGCCGTTTGTCACAAGAATATATAAGCCGACCAAATACAAAAGTCTCACCCGAATATATTATGCTCCTAGATTACTTACAGTGATTAAATATATAGATAATCACCACAGGTGTAACAGTTTTACCAGAAAATACCCACAAAGTTTTCAAAGGAAAGTAATTTTCAAAGTAAAACAGAATAGTTATTGAGTTGACCTCAAAGGAACGGCCATAAATCAAACGAATACGTCACACATTTTCAGATCGGCTGAAAGTCGAACTTCTAGTTTGATAAATAACACATTAAAATTGATTTCTAGAGTTTTCCTCAATTGGTGGTTTTTTGATAATAAAGTTTTTAAAAAGTTTTAATTTTCCTGGTCAAGCTATAATTATTATAGCCAGTAGCTTATTTGAAATATCGTCATTACTATTTCAAAAGTACCTCAGATATACGCACATTGTATCAGCAGTAAAGTGTTTATTGCAATATTACGTCTCTATCATGTTAGTCCCGTTTCATTTTATGATGGACCCTCGTTAAATAGTAATGTAAAGTTGCTGTTTACAGATCTTTGGCTTGAGATGCCTTTATATTCTTTGATCGGTCTTTCATAATATTGTGATTATGGTATAAATTGCCTTCATTGGAGAGTTTAACGAGGTTATCCGACCTCTGTCGAGAGAACCAAAGTCACCGAAATAGCACACAGGATTAGTAAGCTGAAGTGGCAATGGGCTGGTCATATTTGTCGAAGAACCGATAACCGCTAGGGTAAACGAGTTCTTGAGTGGAGACCGCGAGTCGGTAAGCGTATTGTAGGACGCCCTTCAGCTAGGTGGAGTGACGATTTGTGAAAGGTCGCTGGCAGAAACTGGATGCGACAGGCCGAAGACCGGGTAAAATGGCGCGTATTGGAGGAGGCCTATGCCCAGCAGTGGACTAAAATATAAGTAGGTTGATGATGATGATGATGATGATGGTTTAAATTGGTTATCATATTTTTATAGCGTGAGAATAGGAGCTACTGAGTTAACACAGTGGACAGTGCTCGGCAGTAAATTTAACACATTGAGCGAAAGAAAGTACTCGGCAGTGAATATCATATGATCACTATATCCCACAATAAATAACCTTGACAAAGAGTAGGTGCACTAGTTACATCTCTATCTACCCCTTTAGACAAAAGTCCGTTACGTCACTTACTCTTTACCGTACATTCGTGTAAATAAAGCGTATTTTATATCTCAAATCCCTTGGGAGACATAAAAATGCGCCGGTACAGTCACCCGCGAAATTGCACCGTACATCAAAATTATGTGAAGCCTGTTTAATGTAAACATGGAAAATGGAATAAGAATCCCTTCGAAACAATCCCATGAATTGTTCTGGTATTTTCCTTGGTTATAGGATTTTACTAGCATATTGGGACCTAGCGTAGTTTGTGAAATGTGTGTTTTACCTCTGCTTACGCAAAGAAGCGTAGAGTATGTCTGTTTGTTTCTCGTAGTTTTAGACAGCATTTACTGGTCTGGGGATAAACTGGATCGAACTCATTATCGATAGCTCACGACTTGTGTCTTAGAAGGGTAGGCAGGGTATTTGAAGTCGTTTGTTAAGATTTTATGATCCATCCTGCATAATACATATAATAGGACATGAGCCTGCCTCTACAAACAACTCAAATTCCATATATAAAATAAGACCATTTTTGATCGAATAAGTTAAATATACGTTGGTCTGACCAGATCCGCACCGCTCTTGACTCTTCAGTTCACAGCGCTCTCCGCACCGCATGTGACAGAAACGAATGGAGAAAGCTCGTTCGAGAGAAAATGATACAGAAGGGGGGTCGCGACCCTCAGGACTGAGGAACACGACACAAGAAGAAGAAGAAGTTAAATATCAGACGTTCGGTCACGAAATCGAGCTGAGAATCTTATAGCATTTATAACCTGATATTAAACTCATGAAACGTTAGATGCTAACATATACAATTTTTCGATACAGTTACAAATAATATTTATTACGCTACGACGCACATACAGATGTAAGACGTTAGGAATATGTTAAGAAAATAGAAAAACCTTTCACATTGAAAATAGAGTTTGTGCGTATCGAAAATATTTTTTTGCCTATAAATTTTCCCGTGGGTTCGCTCGAGTAAAGATTTTTTCTGTATATAAAAGTCTTAAAGGAATGGTGAGTTTTTACACTTGACTAATCTATAGCCTCATTTAATTTGAGTAATGACAATGACTCCAATCACAGGTAGCATCAGTCAATGATAAGATCTACCACTACGCGGGTTGGTTTTAAAACAAGGGTTCGAAGACTGCTCCTTGATAGTTTGGCAGAATCTTCTCAACAGGTCAGCTAATATCATATATTTAATATATGTATGTATGTATATAATACTTATTCATGTTTTGTTGTATTTCGATTTTCAATTTTATATGTATGTAATTGTGTTATTTTATAGTATAATGTAACTCTTATATTTATAAATATTGTTAGTCTTTATTACGTTAATGTTTTGTCGAATACCTTCTCGCGTTGTGTCCACCTACCTTGTTTTGTCTCTGCACCACCTGACGGTTGACTGGTAGAAAATGCCTTTGGCATTAAGTCCGTCTGTATACTCGCTGTATAGAAAGTGTAAATAAATAAATAAATGATCATAGAATGACCAACGTGCTCAGAATGTGGCTTATCACGACACGACTCCGCTTCGTTTTATTGGGATTGGTTGAGAGACTAACACGTCTCTCGATCAATCACAAACATCAAAATTAAACGATATCGACTTACGAGTTGCGTGTTTGGAGACATTCTAAGGGGGCAGTCTACTTTACTCGAATGAGATCGCAGCTTATACACACACATCCCGCCTTTATCCCCGAAGGGGTAGGCAGTGCAACTAGGGCTCCCACTTTTCACCATATGTGTTCCGTCCCATGATATCATAGGAGGCGAGCTTATCGCTAATGGGGCACACATTTCAGGTTCCAAACTGATATTGAGCAGAAAAAATATTTCGAAGGTATGTGAAGTCTGCCAACCCGTATTAGGCCAGCGTGGTGGACTAAGACCTTAAATCATTTCAGTAGTAGAGGAGGCTCGTGCTCAGCAGTGGGCAGTATAATAATATAATACATGGCTGGTATGGTATGGTATTGAGCAGAAAAACCTAATATAATTTTGCTCGACCGGAAATTAGAATCGGAACCTCAGAGTGGTGGTCGTACCGCGTATGCAATACAATTACGCTATCGAAACAGCCGATCTTAAAATTATTTTCTCTTATCAGTTGCTGATTGGACTCTAAAACCACCAAAAAAACACCGTTCTTGTTAAAAATTGTCACAATTCCTCTGCATTTTATTATTCTTCCAAATCCTCTTCTCCTTGATCAATCCGCTTTCGCTTCTCACAGAAGCTGCCTCATGACCTTTCCATCATAGCAAATATTTACACTGTCGGCATCCAGTTACCTTTAATCCCACATTTTCGGGATTCCTATGTCGGGATAATTTGGACCAGGCTACCTTAAATACCGTGAAGGTTGGGCACGAAGTATCTTTGTTTTACGACTCCGTCCGCAGTTCCGTTTCGATTATGCTAGATTTGAGTAACAACGTATATCACTGAATTTTTTCGGGACTAGATTTTTTACATTGTATTTTCAACTTTATGAGGGGTGTAATGTAGTTTAAATTTAATGTCTTCGCTCTTGATGGTTGCCAGGATTATACTGAACTGTCTTCCTGGATGTTCCGTAATTTTCGACTCGTATTATTTCATACTCGATTTTTTGATTGAGCAGCACCTTGAGTTACAAAGTACTGTGTGGCATTCCACTGCGCTCGTCATCCTAAGACAAAAGATGTTAAGTCTCACTATGTCCTGTAGTTACACTGGCTACAATGTCCTTCAAACCGAAACACAACAGTGCATGCACACTACTGCTTTGCGGTAGAAATAGACATTGCGGTGGTACCCACCCAGACAGACTCTCACATATGAGAGACCTACCACCAGTAATGAGACATAATGAGACTAAACATCTTATGTCTCATGATGACGAGCGCAGTGGAATGCCACACAGTACTTTGTAACTCAAGGTGCTATATGGTGTTACTACTGTTTATGGGCGGTCGTATCGCTTACTATCTGCAAACGGCATGCTCGTCTCGTCTTTCAATGCCATAAAAAAAGGCGTATTATTTCATTCATGTTTAAGAAAAGTTAATCGGCCTCAGTAATCATAAATCGTTCCAATAAGATTATTTTTCTTTCCTTATATTCCAATAAGGAATGAATCTCTATCCATTCACTCCAATATTAAAAAATAAAGCTGATCTCTCAATAGACATAATCTAGCAAATAAAGTTCCACCAGGCTCCCCTAAGGTTCTAGGGTACATAAACTCGTACCTGCCCTCGATAAAACTGATACCGCATTTTATTACACATTTTATTATTCATATGGTTCCAGCTCAGTTCGTAATGGTTTACGGCCAGGCAATGAACTGAAAGTCCTAACGGGTGTGTTTGTAATTTTGTTTGGAGAAATATGATTTGGGTTTATTGTATTTTAACGTAATACTCCTATTAGTTTTCGATATAAAACGTCACTTACATAACTTCACTATTATTTTGATTTTTAACCACGCCGAATTGGTAACAACCTATCGAGACTACATAATAATAATGGTATTTTGTATCTGCCTACGAAGCGCTTAACATGTAATTAAAGTGCGCAGTCAACGCAATACAATAAAATTGGTAACAGTAATTTTTTTATACTGGAACGGCAACGTGGCCCCACTGCAATTGATGGTAAGCTGAGTGTCGACTGACGACCGATGATTATCCCTTGCCCGTCATATACCGGCCGATTTGAATGGGATATACACAGGCTGATCCCAGAACGCGACACACTTTCGTGAACTACTATAACACGTAGGTACACTTATGCACAGCAGTAAACGCGAAAAGAGAACGCATCAAGACCGTCGTCGGCGCGGAAGAATACGCCATCTGCAGCCCCTAAGAAGTCAAATAGTCGCTTTCAGTATAAAACCAATTCAAATAAAATATCCGCAGCTCCATTCAAGTGTCAATCGTCAGAATTACAGCATCGACAATTTATCAGTTAGCATATTTTAGAGCGCTCGACGGGTCCTCGCGGTAGCCGCAACATCATCTGTCATGGTAATTGACGTTTTATTTGCAATATCCAACGTTGATTTTCGCTTTGAACTGGTCTCACAAAGTGCTGAAATTAATATTGTGTAGTTGTACTTGATGTTTGATGTAGTTTTTTTATTAGTGTTTTTGTTTATTTCATATCATTGCGAAATTTTAAAATGAAACGAGTTTGTTCCACGTCTTATGGCGGGTATAACAATTATCTATGACTGATAGCAATACCACTATGTAGTATTATTCAGTATTCTGTCACACCACCCAGAATTTCATATTTGAAAGGACTGCTTGATCAGTGTTAGTTGCCCTAACCATTGCTCATTGACTAAAAAAACCATATCTACACAGGTAGCTTCTCAAAATTCAGAGTTCTTTCTATCTCCCAGTAATAGAAATAATTGGGACCTTTATTATCATATAATTCAATAATATTTTATCGAGTACGATTTTGAATTAAATTAAATTTACGACTTGCAAATCAATAACAGGGGATTTTCGTAAATCCCCAAAGATCATAAAAAACTGAACTCGTTTCACCAACATAGGTGAAAAAGCGTATTACACTGACTCTCGATATGAGGTGTTTCCATGATACTCATAATTTTAGCTTTAAATGAAGACAACCAGAAACCTAATCGACTAGCTTTCAAAATAGCACCATAATCATACTCTTATACAGATAATTTTACAATAAACACCAGGCTAGCCGATCGACCCACTTCACGCAAACCGTCAGGGAAATAAATCTCGATTTGAATACGAGCTCTTCAAACACGGCATCCGATCTCATCTCGACATCTCGCCTCTTGGGAATAGAACTTAGATCCACCGTAACCGAGTCTGACTTCATTACACAGATGCTGGTGGTATTACTAAAAATGATAACGCTTGTATCTTATTGTTTGGGGTTAGAGTCGAGTTTAGTACAGCAAGTATTCTGAGAGTTTTGGTACCGATACTGTTGTAATTTTAGGATTGTGATTAAACTTTTGTACCCTTTGGATTTCCTGTTTTTTGGTACTATAAATTCATACTTGAAAAGGTGAACTTAGAGAGATGGACAGATTTAATACTTCAACAAGACAAATTTGGATGGAGATGAAAGAGGGCAGGTCAGGACTACCCTAAACGTAGGAGAATGCATGCAGAGATTAATATTAAGATACATAATTTACACGTGTGTTCGGTCTTATAATGTGATAGAAGTTAAGCCTATCACCAATCAGGCACAAATTCCAGACTCTGGTTTGATACTCAGAAGTAAAACCCAATATAACTTTGCCCGAGATTCAAACCCGATACGTCAGAGCGATGGTCATACCGCACAAGCGATACAACAACGCCACGGAAGCAGTATAATAAATATAATTACCTAAATAATAACACTAGCTACAAAAAAAACATAACAGTAATTGAAGAATGCTACTACGCAGCTGGAACTATCATTACTCATCATGGTGAGACCTAATCAGGCGGGTGTCACATAGGAGATACCACTTTTTTTCAAACAGTCTTTAACTAGTTTCCACTGGCCTTCAATGCAAATCCTGAGTAGCTTTTAAGATTTTTACTTCGATCGCTCTACACGTTTCAGCGTCAGATGTTTGGGTGTGTAATCGTAACACCAGCGTGACGTCATTCGGTTCGATTCTTTGAACTGGTGCGTCAATATTAGATCATTCAAACCTTAAGTTTTGAATGACGTAATTGATTGAAAAACCAGATACAATTACGTCATATTTCGAAATATGAGGATAAGAAACTATGGAAATGTATTATTTAATACTTATGGGTAATTCAGCTTGTAGTTTTTAGGAAATCGATGGATACAAACCACTTCCAACAATTCCAAATCGGAAATCTTTAGACGGGCCTACAATCAGCAGTAGAAATACCTGTTGGTGATGCTGAAAATTTACTGCTTACCCGCATCACATGCATTTTTAAGGATTAAACAAAAGCTAATAAGAGTTACCAAAACGAACTATCAACGAAATTGTTTGTCAGACTAACCTAGACTCAAAATCGAATCGATGTCAAAGCAATTGATTATCAAATTAATTTATTTCCAACCCAGTAGCAACTGAAGCTTGTTGTAGAATATACACATTGTCTGTAAACACAAATCAGTCGCTTAATAGATGCTGTGGTTAGCCGCAGACCGGGATGGGACGCGGTTACAGCCCCTCCCAGGCTCTACAATGTTATGGCGAATGCTGAAGTTTGCAGATTGCTACAACTTATTTAGGTTCAATAATGTAAAACTTTGATGGTATCGATTTTGTGTTTTGGGATTTTGGGTACTAAATGCAAAGAGCGCTGTTAGGAGCTGTATATTTTTACGTAGAATGTGAGAGAATCATGAACGCATCTTTTCAGCTTGTTGAACAAGCGTCATTTACGTTTCCAAATTAAGCTTTCAGATTTAGAAATAAATTGAAATGAAAATCCTTTGAAGAGTCGGAACAGACATTTAAATCGACCAATGAATCGATGATACCTCTGATATTGTACATGATCATGGGTAGCGGCGATCACTTAATAGGTGACCTAGTTGCGACTTTACTTTCTATATTATACAACTAATAAATAAATTCTAAAATAATATAAAATATATAAAAAATAAATAAGACTCGAATTACGTTTCGGTAAGTGACCACAAAAGAAAAATCTATCGCCATATCGGACACGATTTCCATTTCCAGGCAAATTCCGTTTTTGGAAATTCAGACAGAAGGTTTGTCCGACCACGGAATTAAACTAGGCCAGGCTTTAACAGATCAATAGAGTCACCAGGAATATCTAATAATCCCAAAAAAGCGAACCAAGTCCCAAGCCAAAAGGTATTTAATCAAGTGTGATGCTCACCTAAATTTAATTTGAAGCTTGCGCTACCTGACCGGTGCAGCGAAAACTATCGTTTAATGAATTTTGTTCCATTCCGAAACTGTTCACCGTGCTCGAGTTATTTTATTGGAGTTTGAGATAAAATTAGATTTCAAATTTTAATACTCGTATGCATGGAAATTGTGAAACAGTGTTGTAATTTAACCTGTATACTGTATAGGATGAGTATTGAGTAGGAAAGTTCTTGGATCGTGAATAGGTATTTGGGAAGGATTTTTTGTAAGCGCCTCGGTTATCGAGTGACAACTTATTTAACAAAAGCGGGTCCTAGGTTTTATTTGCCAGATTGGGCTATACCATACCATACCAGCCCTGTATTATATACTGCCCACTGCTGAACACGGGCCTCCTCTACAACTGGTTGGGCTATGCTTGGTGTCACGATTTTCACGGGATTAATTTTGATAGACACATTGTAGCAATCAGATTCTTTAAAAATTACCCATGCTTTTGTACTATTTTGAGACCCATTTTATCACAACTACCATCAGACTGTTTTAACAATCAATTCACGAGTAAATGATTTTCCACAGAAGCATCACTTATTTCATACTCTATACTGAGCTAATTACGTTTTCCAATAAAAGCCGATCAAACAAAAAAGTGGCATTGTGGCCTTAATCTTTGTTTACAACGGGGACAATTAACTGTGCCGGGGTAATGACAGCGGTATTGGCTCCATCAACAGTGCAGGAATAACCATGTGATGTAGTGATAGCAGTTCATGGAATTTCGATTAAATTATGTCGGGCTTTTCCCTTGTCTGTTGCTAATTGTTGATTGATGATACGATCTTTGTTAGGAAATTGAGATTGCGTTTTAATAGTTTTAGTAGGATTGTAGTGACCACATATCTAAATGACTTTAAATAGGTAAGTTATTTTTCTTGTTTGGGCAGACCCAAGATTACCTTCTTAAATGACCATCATCATCATCAGCCACAGGAAGTCCACTGCTGGACAAAGGCCTCCGCTAAAGATTTCCAGACGGACCTGTCAAAAAACGGCCTGCATCCGTGTTCCTGCGACCTTTATTATCGCCATATACAGACCAAATTCCAATGATGAATTTAAAAACGAATTATTTTGGCAGTAGAGCATGAGTAGGGAATCGAACCAACATCTTAAAATTTAAGTAAAGAAATCACGACGTATTAGGCTAGATTATGTCAGTACTCCTAAACTGAGGTCTTTAAATAGATAGCTGACCCTAAGGATCAAAGTTGATAGCGCAGTTTACTAAATTCATGAGATGCCTATTTGTCTATCGTCTATCCGTTGCCTAGTAACATTTATGCAGAGAAAAATGTAGAATATTTTTAAGACTTTCTGTGTAATTGATAACATTTCATAACATAAACGTGCTTAAAACAAAAATACTGTTTCTTAATTTTTAAATTCTGGATAAGATTATATTTTTTGAATATTTTTTGAATACTTTATTTCGTAGAAAAAAAACAACGAAAAATGATTCGTTACGTCATACGTACGGTCGAACGAAGTAGTTTCCTGGCTATTCATACTATTTATGTAGATATGTAAGTACTGATTAGTGGGTATATTATTTATTATTAGTGTATCGCTAACTAGATGACAGATCACAGAAGTTGTTGTTCTCAGAATAAAGACTAAACTAAAGACTTGTCTTTATTCTGAGTTGTTGTTGTTTTGAACTGTCACTTGTCATTTTTTTTTGTATTGCAAAGCAAACGCTATTACATATTGAGCTGTATATATGACGTCTTTTAGTGCTTCTTATTAGATTATCTTTTTAGATTAAAACATAATTCAAAGAGAAAATCATGAATGAAAATATTTGAATTATGAAAAACGAACAAATATGGGTCTCATAATTTTAGATCAAGTACCTATCATATAGTATAAACATTTGAGTATATTGAAAAAATTAAATGTTGTTAATTTTATGTGTGTACAATAAGAAGATGAGAATGTTGCGCATATCGTGGACAGCAAAGAGAACCAATTTATCCATACTCAGCCAGCTTAAGATTAAAACCAGACTCTCCACAATCAGCTACCAGCGGATCCTCTCGTACTTTGGCCATGTAGCACGAAGGCAGTCAGATAAACTGGATAAGCTGGTTGTGGTGGGTAGTGTAGATGGCAAAAGACTTAGAGGCCGAGCACCTACCCGATGGTCTGACACCATCAGAGAGGTCATGGGAATCCCAGTCACGGATGCCCTGCGACAGGTACAAGACAGGGTGGAGTGGAAGCAGCTTGACAGCGCCACCACCAAGGCTTACCAAAGCGGGCACGACCTTCACTCATGAAGAAAACCACAAAAAGAAGACAATAAGAAGTAATAGCGAACTTTTATTCTTACTGAGACATAAATGTGTAATTTTGGGACCATTATCTTTTAATTGCTCAGTTACCTCGTATGTGAAACTAGTACTTTTTGGATAAATGCTACTAAGATACATCGTAGCCTGTGTAATTGACGATGAGACTAAACGTCTTACTGGTCAGGATTCAGGATAGTGAACGCAGTGCACTGCCACACTTAAACTCGTATTTTGATTTTTTTAACAGTCATGTTACTGACCTTCAACAAAGACTCGCCACGCCGTCTATCCCCGAAGGGGTAAATATAGATGCATGGATCGACGATAATACATAATGGGACGGAACACATGGCTAAAAATCTACTTACCCCGTAAGAGACAAAGGCGTGATGTGTAAATGACTTGCTTCCTTCGTCAACAAACGTTTAAAAGTGTATTTTTTTTAACTATCCGTTCGTCATTCTCAAACTCAACGTCTTCATTCATTAATGCCTTAACCATCTCACCCCAATCAAAAGTGGCTTCAAAAACCTTGATATAATGTACAATTAGACTTAATGTTTCTTTTGTAATTGTTTTAAGCGATGAAATTGCTTCGCAGCATCTTTACGAGGCACTACTATAAATTACTTTTATAAATTACGATGGAAAAAGCTGAAATAAAATATCAAACAGATTAACCTAGGTGCTGTCTAGACAAATTTCTACTTGAATTTAGATGTTATACAAAATTTGATTCGTCTGTTGTCAGAAAAATGTTGGAAATTCTCGTATAAGAATATGAAATTATTGATCCTAGAAGTGGCATTGTGAAGGCTACATAGTACTCAGTGGCCTGTGTCTTTCAAGTATTATGTCTTTCCTGTAAATATTTGTGTTTTTCTCCACTTGCGTAACAGTAAATACTCAACAAATATACCATACCATACCAGCTCTGTATTATATACTGCCCACTGCTGAGCACGGGCCTCCTCTACAACTGAGAAGGTTAAGGCCTTAGTCCACCACGCTGGCCTAGTGCGGGTTGGCAGACTTCACATACCTGCGAAACTCAGAGAACTTCTCAGGTATGCAGGTTTCCTCACGATGTTTTCCTTCACCGTTAAAGCGAGCGATAAATATACCATCATCATCATCATCATCATCAGCCACATGACGTCCACTGCTGAACATAGGCCTCCCCCAAAGATTTCCAGACGGACCTGTCAAAAGCGGCCCGCATCCAGCGCGTTCCTGCTACCTTTATCAAGTCATCTGTCCACCTTGCAGGTGGACGGCCGACGCTGCGCGTGCCAGTACGTGGTCTCCACTCACCAAATATACCATAGTAGGCAAAAAAAACTTAAAACACAAATAGCATCTTCTTTACAATAATGCCAATAAATCAACTATCATCTTTCAAGATATAGTATAAAGAACGTTCGGCAGTATTTGGGTGATTCTCTGATCTCACGCCAATGTCATGTTCGGCCGTAAAAAAAGAAGTATACATGTGTAAAGAAAAATATAATTTTCTTTAATGTGAATATCAAACCTCTATTCTAGCGGTTTGACGTTAGCCATAAACGGATGAAATAATTATGAATCATCTAGCTGTCAACGAATATTCAATTTATTAAATAATTTTGTATCGTAAAAAGCTAATTGTGATTTGGAATCGGCACCGTAATTCGTAACATTAAATGTCGTTTCTTTAATTACAGGTAAAGTATATTTGCCAAATATTTAGTTATTTACGTTTAACATACAATATGTAAGTTAACCAGAATAAATCTTTAATTACAGAGAAACCCAATTGTGTTTGATTGACTGTGCCGTCCAACTCACTGAAAAATACATCTTATAAAACGACATTTAATGTTACGAATTACGGTGCCGATTCCAAATCACAATTAGCTTTTTACGATACAAAATTATTTATCACTGAAAAATACATCTTATACATATATCTGTATATCTGTCTGTGGCATCGTAGCTCTCAAACGAATGGACCAATCTTGACGCGTTTTTAAGCTATTGCATAGCTTCTATCGCGGGCCTTGAGCGTGGAGACCGAATCCAGAAATTCCGTAACGAAAATAACCTGACATCTTTTTTATCTTACTAATATGAACCTTAAATACAATGCGTAGAAGCTATAATTCTTGAAACGAGTATATTTTTATTTATTTTATTTATTAAAGTCATTAAAACCATTTCTTACTAATCTAATATGAACCTTAAATACATTGCGTAGAAGCTATTTCCCCAGCGTTGGCACGGCACGAGTACAAAAGAATCGAACGTAACATTATTTTTTCAAATTTTGATTTATTCTACTTTGGTTGTGATGACCATTGCATTTCTGACATTTATCAATAACAAGACTAAACGTGCGTTGCTCGCGTTTAAAAATCTACTTTATGTGGTAAGCGTAAGATCGAATTTGTGTTTAGTCAATCAAAATTTGTGATAAAAAATGCTATGCAATAGCTTTACCGCGGCAGTCTCCGAGTGCCACACGTATATTTTTTTTTTTAAAGCTGATATGAACGCCATGGTTTTTAGCTATAATTTATGAAGATCTGTTCAGGCGTATGAAGATTATCAGCTCATTTCCAATTTAAAAAGCCCAATTGAATTGAAATTTAGTGTTCTGTGACTTCGGAAATATTTTTAAACATGAGCTGATGCTGCAGCAACAAGTAGTCTGCGGGATACCTAACTCCTTAGCAACTTGTAGCAGATATAGCGTGTTTGGGCTCATAAGGATGCTCTCATCGAGTACATGTTAGATAGTTGATTATCAAGGCGCCATGATAGAGAATAAAGTAATTTAAAAAGTTTGAAATAAAAATTAAAACAACCCCCGACACATAAATATCTAAAAATTAAAATAATAAAAGTGTCTCTGTCGTTTAAGTACCTACCTAGTAATATTTTGACCCAGGCGTCATCACGTCGGTGGACCGAATTCCGGACCAGGGAGACGAAAATACTATTTCCCCGTTCGGTTCGGTCCCCCGACGTGAGGACGCTTGGGCCAAAATATTACTAGGTACTTAAATGATAAAGACACTTTTATTATTTTACTTTTTAGAGATTTTTGTGTCGGGGTTTATTTTAAATTTTTTTTTTATAATGTATAAGGATCGTTATTCATGCGAATAATCACTAAGACTAGGTCAGCTTTCCAAATAAACCATTTCCAAATCATACAATACCACCCGACTAAACGAGGATATTCCAAATTTTATGCACACATGACATTTGCAAATATCCAACGGTTAATTCCAGGCCCGAACCCGATATCGGGAGGTCGGTGCCGTCCTTTGGCACGCATGTTTGCTGCAAAGCCAATTAGGGAGTGCGAGGTGTGTAAACAACGCTCTGGCTAATCATTAAGAGCAATTATTGATAGACGCTTGTGATGTGGACGTCGGGACACCGTTTCGGGCGTGGCTGTGATGAGAATTGGTTTGGAACGGTGTTTTCGTAGTTGTCATGGTTTATGTTACTCAGTAGTCAGTATATATGACCTTATAAGCTATTATTATGTGAACGTTATAAGGTAAGACTGCCTCGGTGGCGTAGTTGTATTGCGTACGCGTTACGAGTAAGATTTGTGCGCTGAGGTTCTTGGTTCGAATTACGGTACGACTGCAGTGCTGAGGTCTCGGATATAATACCCGGGTCGGGCAGTCATATTGGGTTTTTCTATTCAGTATCAGCTCGGAGTTTGAAATTTGTGCCCGATATTGCGATAGGCTCGCCTGCTATCACATAATGGGACAGAATACGCACAGCTAAAAGTGGGCGCACTAGTTGCGCCCCTGCCTACCTCATCGGGGATAAATGGCGTGAGTGTGGATGTATGTATATGCTATGGTTACGATGACGAGCATATTCGTCAACTTCCCATGTACTTTATTTAATTTCTGGACATAAGACCTTATATCTAATGCTGAGATGGCGATTACAGTTCAGTACCAAGAGCACTGCAATTTAAAATTCTTGATGTTGTTACTCTTAATAGGCAGTTGTATTTAATACGGTTTGTGTTAATTTAACACTCGAAAGGATGCTTGTCTAGACGTTCAGTTGTACAAATAAAAGTAGTCTCGCTGCCCTATATAATACGACATGAAAATAATTGTAGAAAACTCGCTCATAAACTAGAAAAATCACAGGTAAAAATGAATAGACAAATGCAATAAAAGCGAATGCAACTTCCCGACGACTTAAAGCAAACTTGCGAAAACTAAAACAGCAGAGTTTAGCTATCAATAGATCAATTAAAAAGTTCCGGACAGTTTCTCGTTTTGTGACGTAACTTTCTCCTGTTCGCCAAAGCTACGCACAATCCACTTTCAATGATCATTAAAAAGTTTCTGGCGTTTAATTTGTACCTTTACGGTATGATTTAACAAAGCCTTGTAGTTATTGTAGCAACAGTGACCAGTTCATTTCTGTTTCTTGCTTTGACTGGCATTTTGGCTACGTGATATGAGACAGAAATAGTTTTGGTAGTGTTCTTAAGTATGCCTTATGGTACCTTTGAGCTGCCTCTCATGAATCGAAGAGACTACCGTGGGGATTTGGGCGTTACGCCGGCGAGGAAAATTGGCTAGATACCCCGATATACCTGTCTGGGCTCCAAGGACAGACAGGCCATAAAGCATTTTTCCCCACGAAAAAACATCGAGTTCAAAATGGAGCAAGCATAGAAAGTATCCTATAATTTCGCTTACAAAATCGTTCGGAATCAATATTTCGTCCAACGTTTCCCTGAAATCCAAAATATGTTGAATCTCATGTTGACGCGCCTAACTTGCTGAATCATTCATATTTAGAGAACCAAATATTGATTCTAGTTTACAATGTTCGTAAACGTTCGCGCAATGTAATATCCTTGTTTGCTGATGTATTAAACATGAATATGCGATCTGTATTAAAGAGGTGGAGCTTTTGACAAATCCTATTAAGGATGTGTCTTATCTTTGTAAAGTGCTTTGCGTCGATCTCATATAGGAGTAGAATAAGAGCATCGGGCGGATGGCCTAACGGGGGTGAAAAAAATAAGAATATATACATTTTTAGTCTATCTATCATCTAAAGTGTCATAGGTACTAGTATCTATGCGTCAAGGCATTACTGGTGGTAGGTCTCTCATGTTTAAGAGTCCGCCTGGGTGGGTACCACTGCAATGTTTATTTCTACCGCCAAGCACCAGTGTGCATGCACTGTTGTGTTTTGGTTTGAAGGACATTGTAGCCAGTGTAACTACTGGACATAATGAGACTTAACATCTTAGGTCTTAGGATGACAAGCGCAGTGGAATGCCACACCGTACTTTGTAAATCAAGGTGCTGGATGGTGTTGCTACTGTTTATGGGTGGTCGTATCGCTTACCATCAGGCGAACGGCATGCTCGTCTCGTCATTCAATAAATCCAATACTTGTATAAGTATAAGGTATTGCCTCGTTCTATTTCCGCAAGTTCATCAATAATCAAGATGAATCCGTTATAAAAAGTAATTGTATTTTAATTTGAAGAGTCAAAGACAGTCCTTTGAATATTGAAGTAACAAACACCAAGCAAAACTCTTCAACTTCAAATGACCTGATTTCGAGACCCGAATATGCATTTAAATTCCCACAAATCAGTTGAAATATGACGTGACATAAATCCACGCTCCTGTTTCGCAGATCTTGAGATAAAAAGTTGCACGGTGGAAAGTTGGGATCGCTTCTGATTATGAGTTTTGTCAGTCACGTGATCTGATCATTTGTTGTATAGCTTCCGCGTTGCGTAAACTGGGTTATTTGAGTTTTGTGTTGTAATAAATAAAACACATACACGAGATATCTTTGTATGAGCTCCTGCTAATATAAATTGGATGTTTCTAGGAAGTGAATACAAAAACCGATGGATTTGGATGAAATTTGGGATACTGTAGACCTGGACATGTATTAATAAGGCAAATTGTTAACCTGCAAAAGTGTGCAGAAGGAATTTCACGTGGGCTTCTAGGAAAGAACTTTTAAGCAGCGGATCCGCTAGCAAACACTAGTAAATAAAGCGAAAAAAAAGTTCTATGTTAGTAAAAGACGAAAGTAATTAAACTAAAACCTGACTATGGAAAAGTGATTAGAATCAAAAATCATTGCTGCAAGGGTCTACTAATTGTATTGTGACATCCAGGACATCATTGTAGTCGCATGCTATACTACTGATTATTATTATATATGCATTATGCTAAAGAAAGCCCATAACATAACTCTGTTTTAAAACTGCAAGAATTTAAAATGATCAGTACAGCAGAAAAGATCGTAAATAGTCATTCTGCAGCGACACCGTCACTAATTTGCGCTGACGGACAGACAAACGGTCTGATTGACGGGCCTTCATTAGTGCAGCACACACGCCCGCCTGTATCGCATTGATTTCTTTTTTGTTCTTTTAAACGAGTAGCGCTCGTATTTACCTTCACGGCATGGATTCAGGTGAAATTGATTAGATTGTTTTATTATGTTGCTCCATTTGAACGACATTGGTATCGAGTCCATTTTTCATTCAGAACAGCAGATATTTTTCATTTCATCTCTGTATGTCTAGTAAGCTGAGTGATTGAGGACCTTCTTAGATGGCCCTTAATCATAGATCACGTCTTAAGGTGTTGGTGCCGTATTTAACCATCTCTGGTAGCATTTTTTTTTTTTTTTATGGCATTGAATGACGAGACGAGCATGCCGTTCGCCTGATGGTAAGCGATACGACCACCCATAAACAGTAGCAACACCATCCAGCACCTCGAGTTACAAAGTACTGTGTGGCATTCCACTGCGCTCGTCATCCTGAGACATAAGATGTTAAGTCTCATTATGTCCTGTAGTTACACTGGCTACAATGTCCTTCAAACCGAAACACAACAGTGCATGCACACTGCTGCTTGGCGGTTGAAATAGACATTGCGGTGGTACCCACCCAGACGGACTCTTACATATAAGAGTCCTACCACCAGTAAAATACCAGCATACTTAGGTGAAGACTTGTCTAGAAAGTCACTTACTTGGTTGACAATAAATAATCATAACATTGACCAACTAAAAACTCGATATAACCTCTAATCAATTTACGGACTAACGAAGAAGTCGGTGAATAAGTATTCACTAAGCGACCTAGCTGCAATGCATTCAGTAATCAATATTAGCATAGTACAAGCTCTCCATAAACTGAGAAACCAATTTCAGTTGACTAAAACAGACGTCCAAAGAGGTCAAGTTCTAATATTCTGTGGAGTATTTACGAAATCCGCTTAAGACGATCGGATAAAGCGTTTAACATTGGAATAAATTGTAGTTCCAATAATCCGGATTATATTAATAGAAATTTTAATCCACTTTTTCTAACGATTTCCAGAAAGACGTGGATTTATGTTATGAGCAATAGACACGCCTTGTTTTTATATTTATTTTAAAGATTATGGTGATTTTCCTAATGAAGTTGAAATTATTTTTAAAACAACGACTGAATCTGAAAAATAAATGAACAAATGTGAAATTAAAGCACGTGATCCCTCCTTCCTATAATCCTGGGTCCTTCCGCCGTAGCGTGAAGAAGTAGCTTAGTATATGTTATATATAAGTATATATTAGGCATAAGATAACCATCTCCTCCTCCTCAATAAACTAGATTTGGTTGGAGTGCGTGGTGTATGTTTTAACATCCTAAAGGACTACCTAAGTGACCGCACACAGCGAGTTCTTATGGATGACTGTTTGAGTGAAGAGGAATTTTGTACATTTGGTGTGCCACAAGGCAGTGTCCTCGGACCTACCTTGTTTTTAATATATGTTAATGAGTTATGTAATTATCGTCTTCATAACTGTAATGTAATTTCATATGCAGATGACACTGTCCTTTTGGTATATGGCAAATGTTGGAATGAGGTAAAAGTACTTGTTGAGTCAGCCTTGAGAGAAGTAATCACATGGCTCTCACGTAATCTCCTCACTCTGAACTTGGAATAGACTGGTTTCATTACTTTTGGCCCCAAAAAGTCATCCCTACCGCCTTCTACCTATTCACTTGTTGGGCACAATTGCTGTAATATCTCCACTGAAACTTGTGATTGCAATACGATAATGCGAATAGACTCCATAAAATACCTGGGTGTTATGGTGGAATGTTGTTTGACGTGGAATAAACACATTGATGTTGTTGTTTCCCGTGTTAGGATACTTATGTATGTTTTCAAAATCCTGAGACATGTTATAGATCAGTCTAATAAAAAAAAAGTCTAATAAAAAAAATAAAAAAAAAGTCTTTGTTAAAGCAAGTATATTATGCTCTTGTTCAATCTATATGCATGTATTGTATTACAATCAGGGGAAATTGCTCAAAAACTGTAATTATTCGGCTTGAACGAGCTCAAAGGGCCCTTCTGAAGGTAATGACTCGTCGTGCTATGTTATTCCCAACCAATGAACTTTATAGTGATTGTAAAGTGTTGACTACTCGACAACTTTTTATTCATCGCGCCGTCCTACATAAGCATCTACAGACTTTATTAGACAAAGAACACTGCAAAAACAACCGTAGATCAGATAAGGTCTTCCGGTTTGAGCGCAGCAAGACGGTGTTTGCTGGCCGTCATTTTTATTATATGAGCCCCAGGTTGTACAACAACATCAATAAAGTACTTCATATATATCCTATGACATATGGGAAATTTAAAAAGTCTCTGCGATTGGCTTATGACTCTCTCATATGACGACACGGAAAATCTTCTTTGATATCGCACAATATAAGCTCAGTTGTTATTTACTCTATAATCACACACACACACAAATGCGCGAGTGCGCATGCACATGCAGGTTCAGTGGTGTTAGGATGGGAAAATGAGGATGGAAGATGTGAAGTAAATTCATATTTATTCTATTTCCCCCATTCCTCTTTTTTACTATGTTTTTTTTTATTTATTTTTATTTAATTTATTTTGTTTGAATACTATAGTTTTCACTCGTCACTCTTGTATCTAGTTATGTTTATGTGCGTCTGGAGGTGGGCGTTGCTAACTGCGACACAGTTATCTTTTTAACTACTGTAGTTAGCAACTTACAATTGTACTCTATGTCACTGTAAAGTTTTTTTTTTCTAAATAAATAAATGTTAAAAAATGTTAAATCTACTGCCATTCGATACTCTATCTGGACGGCATCGTGCTTAACATCAGGCGAGGTGCAGTCACTTTGTCGTGCCAGAATAAAATAAAAAAACGCAAAATGCGTCTAATAATAATATGAGTATAATTTTCTTCTTTATTTTGTTATGTAGGCGGAAGTTTTGATGAGAGCCAAAGGAGCCCACTTCCAAATGATTTTGAACCGAGTGAGGTGGAAAAATACTGTTAGAAGCCATACTCCGCCACTGAGCTTAGATAACGTCAGAATGACAGAAGAAGTTTGGAATCAAGCACTCACCTAGGACAAGCACGCCAAATAAGAGGTTGAAGTTTGCTTGCCCACGAAGTATCAAGATTTCTTATGTTTTGGCTTTTGATTAGATAAGATGGTGCTATAAATATCCTTAAATAATTGCCAAAATGGATATTGATGTCAAATTAATATAGGGGATATCATGTAATATCGATATCGAACAGGAGTAACCAATTAGAAAAGTTTTTGGTGACAAATCACTGGGACCTTTATTATAAAGGTATTACAAACGCCGAATTTGCTGGTCTTACAAAAATCAAAACGTCAAAATGCTAGCAGAGATTATAATTTGGCACGGAATGACGTCTCATTTACACTGCGTGCCGGAGCTACATCGGACTGCGTCAGTTAGTGTTGTTTGCGCACAAGCCCATACAGGATATTAGGGTATTACTGCCTTAGTTAGTAGAGCCTTGATTCTCGACAGCTGATATGCAATTGTAATTCTCAATATGAAGAATGCCCAGTAATCATACTGGCTACAGTTTCCTCAAATCGGAACACAACAGTGCAAGCACATCGCTGCTTGGAGGTAGAAATATATATTGCGGTGGTACCTACCTGGTCGTGGGTCCTTATATGCAAGACACTTACTACCTAGTGAATTTACTATCCAACAGTAAGACAAAGTAGTACTCACCCGATATTAAATTCAATATCGTAAATGTTAAAATTGAAATACACAAAAATTCTAAAAAATATTCCAGGCACCTCCCCAATTTCCTGTCCAAACGTACAGCTGAAGAGTGCCCAAGACGACTCCTCATTATCCCGAGCTCCCCTTTCAAGCAAATAAAAGTGGCTTCAAAAAATCGTCGCCTCAGAACACCTGAGACCATTAACTCCGTTCATCCTTCAAAGATAAAAATAATATGAAAGACCATTATAACGCGTCTATAAATATGACTTGACACTAGGTATAATTTCCACTTCCAGTATAGTTGCTTAGTTTTTTTGATTGTTTTTATAAATAGCACGGTAAAATTGTCTGCTGCCATATGTTAATTATGTTAGCCGATATTCCACGGTAAGTAACTCGTGTACTTATTATGACATTTTGACCTCATGTCCGATGCTGACCTAGAAAAGTGATATGCTTTGTAATTCAAAATTTTGGGATAATTTGTTAATGTTTTTAGGAAGCCCAGTACCGATTCCCATCAGGCAGTTATGTTTTATTAAATCTGTCGCTTTTCTGGCTCTATAAGACGAGCCATTTTTTATCGTCTATAGCATCGAAGTAAGCAACATTCTATAAACTTAAAAATTTCCTAAATCAAACTTATCGTCAGAAACAAACAAAATTTACGACATCTATAATAAATAAGACGTCACAGATTATGAATAAATTTAATTATATCCAACTTAAAAAATCTAACCAATAAATTTTGAAAATGCGTGACGGCTAAAATCGACTTTACTATAAATTAAATCGTTGAAGTCGCGTTAATTGATATTGTATCAGTAAGAAGTATTAAATTCATTATTGATGGTGCAAGACCGTGATTAGAGAGGACATTTTTCTTATCATACAAATTTATTTCTCTGTCAACCTCCATGGTGCATTAATAGTTCGATCTTCACTTCGGTACAAATGTTTATGTGATAATTTTTATGGGGTCGTCTAGTTTTGTGGATAAAACTGTTCTACTGATACAATTTATTTTAATATAGATTTTAGTATGTAATAATGTGTTAGAACCAATAATATTCTACCGCTAAGCAGAGTAAAAAATGCTATTTAACATATATTGAATACTGTAATTTAGATAACATAGAAAGAAGGCACATTTTCGAATAATTAAGAACTTATGTAGACAAGGGCAGTGCTAGACACTAATATTATGGAGATGAGGGTAGAGCTAAGGACATTAAAAGATACGAACAATCTATACTTATAAAGCTGAAGAGTTTGTTTGTTTGAACGCGCTAATCTCAGGAACTACTGGACCGATTTTGAAAATTCTTTCACTAATAGAAAGCTACATTACTCCTGAGTGCTATAGGCTACTTTTATCCCGGAAAAACTTTTCCACGCGGGCGGAGCCGCGCGCAATGCTAGTGTAATATAATACAGAATAATTACCTACACACTCACGCCTTTTATCCCTGAAGGCGCCTGGTAGGCAGAGGCGCAACTAGTGCACCCACTATTCGCCGTGCATATTCCGGCCCATGATGTGATAGAGGGCGAGCCTATCGCCATATCGGGCACAAATTCCAGACTCCGGGCTGATACTGAATAGAAAAATCCAATACCACGTGCACTGTGCCCGACCCGGGGATCGAACCCAAGGCCTCAGCATTGCAGTCGTACCGTAATACAACTACGCCACCGAGCATAATACAGAGTAATATTGATGATTATGATGGCAAGTAACCAATCTTGTAGGAAATTAAACATTAACATATTAATGAATGAAAATATTGACTTCGATAGTGTTTTAGCATATTAAATATACATAATCGCCCTTATTCAAAAAATCTAAATATAAATTACCAAGACCTTGTTACTAATACCAATATCGAAGTCGTTTGACTACTTAAGTATCGTTTTCGACCCAGTTAACCTCATAATCTCGATATAAAAGATGTAATCTAATAAAAACCTGATGGTTTGTGTATAAAACCCCCGAAATCATCCGATAAAATGGGCACATCCAATCACAGAGTTTTAAAGATTCGTGCTGCTGAGATTACAACCGCTCGGGATCCTACCGAGTTATGGGGCAAAATTCACGAACAGGAATTATTTTGGGGCTGTTAAAATGGCGGGGAATTTCATAATGGATGGAGTGATTTATATTATGTTACGACTAGGTTAAGGTTGCAAGAACCCGCTGGATGCAGAGCGCATCTAACAGGTTGGTCTGGAAATCTTTAAGGGAGGATTATGTTCAGCAGTGAACTTCCAAAGTATGAATAAGAAGACTAAGTTATGCTAGTGGCTCTCCTTGCGTAAATATCCCAGAAAAATGTTCAATTGCGAAATGAAAGCGTATAATGTGTATGTCAATTTTCGATTATGGAGTTGGTGTATCTGGATTATAAATTTAATAGAAATTTATACAACTTGATTCCTAAAAATAGGTTTTCATAAATTGCATAAAACGCTATAATTTTCGTGACTTACAAATTTAGCATTAAAGAATTATTAAATGGATTTTATTCGATAGAAATACCGAACTAAATCTGGCTTGTGGCATGTAGACAGCACTTAAACGATTTCGACAGGCTATTTTCTAGTTGAGATTAAAGTATATTTTTAGTATTCAGCTAGTGATTGCGGAGAGAATATGGTTTTGTTTTAAACTACTAAAAATAGAATGGGTTTGGTGATAATAATCCTTGTTATTTATTTAATAAGCCCTTAGTTATCCTCCCTTTTTAATCTAAGTATCAGCCGTCAGCAATATTTAAAATTTAGAAATTTTGCTAAAATAATTTGAAACTCGAACCCTTCTAAACTTCAGAATCCTCATCATCGTCATTATAATTAGTCAAAATTATAAACCTAAACCTCTCACGATTTTTCTAACCCACCTCATTGGAAACAGTCTGCCCAAAAACTTCCGAAAAATGTAGACTAATCAGTTATCAAATTCAATCGAAGCAAAAATCTCTGGTCTCGGAATTTACAACGCTAAGGTCTGCGTGTTTAGTGGCCCGCGTAAGCTGGTAGGCAGGTGAATGCTTCGTTTAACCTTCGATTCTGGAATGGAAATCTTCACAGCCGTAGTCGCGCTGTACGAGGGCTGTGTTATCGTAAAATATATTGCAATAATGCTTTAGATGGCATCATGGTATCGCAGTCGATACATGTAGCATTTCGAAGAATCTTTTGAACTATAAAGTTAAGTACAGTGGGAGTTAACCTGTACCTTTATAAGGATCAGTCATTAGGAATTAGGTATAGTAAAGTTGCCCAAACTAAGGCACGAAATAAATGGTCTGCGTGGAAAACAATCGAAATTCTGTCAAGTTGAAATAATTTGGCGTATACATATTAAACGAAGATATTTAGAAATTTGGCAGATTGTTATCGTATTATGCTAAAAAGCTTAATGAATGAAGATTTTTAATAGTCTCTGACTCTAAACTATTCAAACTTATCTTGCAACTTAAAAATTTGATGTGCACACTTTACGAAATAAATCACGTCATGTCATATAAAGAATTTCCAATATTAACATCATTGAGAAACAATTTTAATTATAAAACTTTTCTTTTGTTATAATTTATAAGTTACATTATTCTACGAGACATATTTAATTATTGTTATACTTGCGAACCAATACTATTTTTAGTTCAATTGTAAATTAGTATGGAGTTAGAAATGTCAACCATTTTTAAGCTTATTATGGGACGTTCAACCCGAAATATAATACTAGAGACACTTAATACCTCACATATAGAATTATTTTTAGCATGCTGGCAATATGTCTTTTTAACAGACTTCAAAAAAGGAGGAGATTCTCAATTCGCCTGTATTTTTTTATACTAACTAGAAAGTCTTAGAAAGAAAAAGTATTTTTTTCTTAATGATATTAGGCACTATATATATGTCGCAGATTCAGACAGATTTAGAATCTCGTCTTCGTTGGTATCCGCCATAATGGTGATTTTCAATCAGTGCGCACACCCGGCGCAGTCGCCGTCTCGAGAGAAAGCTTCCGTAGTATTATAAAGCCCTTTGAGAAACTAATTATGCCTCGATCGCAAAGAGAATATAAACACTACGCTCGAACTCGATCAAGCGTTCTACTGACAGAAAAATATGACGTTACACATAGACAATGACACCTTAATTTCCAAATTAGTGTTGCCATTCGAGATATTAAAACTATACCAGAGATAAATGTCATAACGTGGTATTGCTCAGTATAATACCCTGACATATATACATAATAATAAACACAAACGAATAAAACACAAAATAATCCAAGCGGCTAGACATAGTATATCCTATATATATACATGCATACCAGCCCTGTATTAAATACTGCCCACTGCTGAGCACGGGCCTCCTCTACAACTGAGAGGGTTAAGGGCTTAGTCCACCACGCTGACCTAGTGCGGGTTGGCAGACTTCACATACCTTCGAAATTCAGAGAACTTCTCAGGTACGCAGGTTTCCTCACGATGTTTTCCTTCACCGTTAAAGCGAGCGATAATTCACAAAGAATACATACATAACTTTTCAGAAAAGTCAGAGGTGTGTGCCTTGGGTTTTGAACCTCCGGACATTGTCTCGGCAGACCGTTCCATTTCCAACTAGGCTATCGCCGCTTAAATATTATGTGATATCATAGGCATCCTATGATATCACATAATATTTAAAGAGTGCCTGTGTGTCTGTTAATTTGAACCATTAAAAGTCTTACAAATTTTCATTTCAATTTAACCTTTTATTGTATGTACAAATTAATCACGAAACGAGTAAGCCGATTGTTTGATAGTAAACGCCACAACTACCCATGATTATCTATACCTACATATAATTTAACAGCATAACCCGGTGTGCACAATACACATTGAATGAAAAGTAATATAAATAAACGGGTAAGAAGAAGAATAATATAAAATGAAACAATTCATTCGAGTCCATATAATGTTAAACATACTTAGATTCAGTAAAATTTTACTCTAGCACCAGTTCGGAAAGCAGTTTCCGCCAGAGAAGATCGAAACGAAATAGAAAAAACCAGCGATTTTTAGAATTATTTTCTGTCTAATTTTATCTTTGTGTTAGAGCACATCTCCGAAACTTCTGAACAGATTTTTATGTAAAATTCCCGGTTGAAGTATAATTGACAGCAGATTATAACAGGCTTCATTAAAAAGTGGACATCGGAAAACCGTTACCGTCATTTTAAAATATTTCTAATTTACTTTAAAACCTTAGTTAAAATTCTTCTACGCAGGCAGAGCTGCGATCAGTAAGTGAGTCAGTAATATTACCAAGAGATCGGCATGGCATTAAATTGCGCCCGTCATCTTGAGACATTTGATGTTAAGTCTCAACGCCAATAGAATAAACTCCAGCGTCTGCAATGCAATCAGCCCTGTATTATATAATGCCCACTGCTGAGCACGGGCCTCCTCTACTACTGAGAGGGGTTAGGTTAACTCCAGCGTCTACTAAATTGGAACAGAATTGTGGGTACTTGAACACTGCTGCTTGCCGACCGTAATAGACAACGGCTTACCGGTTAACATTTTTTTTGGATTTCACTTCACTTAACATCAGGCGCGGTGAAGTAACTTTGCCGAGCTAAGTAAAAAAAAAAACCTTGACTCTCTCGCAAAAGATACACACTACCTAATCAAGCGACTGCTTTGTCGACTTTCCCACAGATCAGTAAAAAAAAAACCTCGCCTTTTCAACATAAAAATATCACGCAGGATTAAATTTTATCAAACAAAGTAAATCAAATAGAGTTCGACAATATCCCGTTAATACAAAAAGTCCTGAGTCCGCTCCGGTACCCTCATCATACAATTTTATATCCAATCTAAACTACATTCCACGATAAAACCATTAGATTCAAAACTAACTCTAAATAAAATATTTATTCGATATCTCGAAATCCATTACCAATATTCGAACGACGGTACGGTCGCCCCAATAAAACAATTAACTTGTCATAATATCGTTTTTTTTAGTCGCAATCTAATCAATCTGACTGGCCGACTTTATTTATAAAATGGGTGGAATTTCTCGCTTTATTGTTACGATGCGATATCTGTTTTGTTTTGAATATTTTTATTGAAATTCTTTTGAATTATTGAACTAGCAATTGGCATAATTTGAAACATGACAGGCGTTCTTGACAGAATAGAGTTGCTGATTGAAATTGTTATGCTGAACAGTTTTTTTTTATTCATTCATAAATCCTATAAAGGTACTTCTTTTATGCAGATAAGTATTATACAAATTTGGTGTTAGCTTCGGCTTTTGAGGATTGTATTTTTTTATTCATAATGTTATGTGAAATACAGAACGGAATATTCATTTTTATCTGATGGCACGACTCACTTTGGTTCATGAAATGCGCAACCTTTTAAATACTTTAAGTACAGCACGATATATAACATTTTTTATTCTTTCAACATTGGAACAACAAATATAGATTAATCGCTTTAGGACTGAATTCCTCAGACATTACGATAGCGAATACCAAAAACAAGATATAATTAACAGCATCATACGGTAGTAAACAGCGGGTGTCTATAACTCGTTAACCTAAAAATACGTTATTTTATGTGTTTATAAATAGCATTAACAATCAACGTAATGTGACAAGTTAACAAAACCGAAACACGTCGGTATGCATAACGGTTATATTAATGCTGCTATTTTAACGTTATCGCGTTTGACGGACTGGTGATACGTTATAAATGTTGTTATAATATTGTTTGCTGACACGCGGTGATTTAATGAGATTAACGTTGTATTTGGCAGAAATTTTCGTGTTTAAGTGTTGGGGATTTAGGTGTTGTGTAGTAGAGATAAGGTTGATATTCGCATTTGCATTTAATTATACGCTTGTTGAACAAAGATGGATAGAGTAGACGGAGCAACGCTGATAACCATTTAATGCAAACTGCAAGGTACGGAGGAGGTATTTGGTTGAAATCTGCATTAAATCTTGGATGGTTTGCGGTTGAAGTAGAAACAGTATAAGTAACAACAACGATATTTTTGTAATAAAATTGTTGACCTAGCATTATAGTGACATCTATTTATAAGACAAATATTAAATATTTTGGACATGAATTCTAAAAAAATATGATCGTGAGTGACGTCACTATCAGTGTGTTACGTAAGTGCGAAAGAGATACCAAGACATTATGAATAAATCGTTGGCTCAGTTTACAATCAAGGTCAATTAGGTTATTTTTTCATATATTCAAGTTTCAATATACTATCGTTCCAGGTTTTCTATGGTATAATGTTTTAAATATCAAATCTAAACCCAATTCTTGCTCAAAATTTCATAGATACTAAACAATAAATATTCGAATTAACCAAGTTATCGATCCTAAAATTCTCTCAAGCATTACAAGGCTGCGGAGCCGTAAAAAGCTGAGTGTTTCCGATGCTTTTGTTAACTCATTAATTATTTATACTACAAGCTTGAAGCTACGGCGCTTGTTTCCAAGAAATCATGACGAATGAATAATAAAGTTATAAGTTACTTGTTTTGCTTCGTTCAAGTATGTTTTGCTTTACATCTGAGTTTTACGAGATTGTTATGAACGTAGCTGTTTTTGGATGTTTTTAGAATGGCAGCAGTGGCGAAGGGTCCATAAATTCGATTCCTATCAGCGTATTTTCCAAACTTACACAATTTACCACTTTTCTCCTACTAGTTTTCTAAGACACTATCCTTAGATGATTTATGCTTTAGGCAAAACTGTCTACAGTCTACAATTTGCCAAAACAGACACAGGCGTGCCATTTATCCCCGACGGGATAGACAGAGGCGCAACTAGTGCACTCACTTTTCATTGTGTGTGTTCCGTCCCATGACGTGATAGGGAGCGAGCTTATCGCCATATCGGGCACGAATTCTAGACTCCGGATTAATAGTGAGAAGAAAAATCGAATATAACTTTCCCCGATCCGGGATTCAAACCTGAGATCGAGCGGAAGTCATACCGCGCACTCAATACAACTACACTACCGAAGCAGTAAACATGTGTCCATAATGTACATTCCAGGAACTCTTGCATAAGATTAATACTGTAATCCCCTAAAGTGCAGTAGAAATACATTGCAATTTGAACAATCGGCTTTTAGGTTTAAGGTACGAGCACTCTAGATTTCAGCAACCATTTGTGATCGTTTACATGGATCGAAAACCACGTCACTTAGGCACCGTTTGCCGGTGCAGCTAAAAGCCACTTATTGTGATACATGGTGCTTTATCGAAAGTATAGACAATAGGTGCTCGGATTTCATCATTCTTTTATTTCTAACTGCCCGCGGCTTCGCCTGCGTGGAATGCCTTTCCTGCTTCAAAACACGCCAGCACCATCTACTTAAAGAATCAGATAAAAAACATCGATTTTTTCCCATGGGAGCTAATAAGTAAAAGTAGCCTATGTGCTAATCCAGGATATGGGCAACTGTGTGTTAAATTTCATCCAAATCCGTTCAGTAGTTTCTGCGTTTACTTCTAACACACATACAAACCTTTTCACAAACTTTCGCGTTAATAATATTAGTAAGTAAGACTAGGCTTTTCTAGGTTCGTCCGCGTGTAAAACTGATATCTAGAATAAAAATCCCACTCTGTATTATTCCGTGACAAAACGAGGCCCATATTATGTCGATCCATGGTCTGTTTGTGTACGAACATCCAAAAATCTTCACACATTTTGCATTTATATTATTAGTAAGAAGTAAGACTATCCACGTTAGTTTTTCGATTGTTGAGACAAGGTCTTTCCTTATCGACAATTTATTTGAACTACACTGAATTTAGGGATTGTTTCACAAATTTCAAGTAAATTTTATTTGTGACTTTCCGTATTAAACAGCTAATAATTATAGTACTCATTTAATTATGACTGTCTCGGTGGCGTAGTCGTATTGCGGTACGACTGCAATGCTGAGGTCTCGGGTTCGATCCCCGGGTCGGGCAAAGTGATATTGGGTTTTTCTATTCAGTGTCAGCCCGGAGTCTGGAATTTGTGCCCGATATGGCGATAGGTTCGCCCCCTATCACATAATGGGACGGAATAAAAATGGCGAAAAGTGGGTGCATTAGTTGCGCCTCTGCCTACCCCTTCGGGGATAAAAGGCGTGAGTATGCGTATGCGTACTCATTTAATTATCATTTATTTGGGAGCATAGATTAGGACTTTTGTATTTGGTTGGCTTATACATTATATGAGGAATAGCGTTTATTCAGAAGTTGTAAAACAGGTACCTACTATCTTTATTAGTTTGACATCTATATTTTTTGCCCACAACCGAAATAAACTATGCTAATTATCCTCGAATATAATGAGGCATTAATTTAAATTAATATAAGTAGCCTATCAGTAATCGCCCTGAAGGCGGGAATCTAACCTGTAATCATTTTGGATAGAAGACAAAATTATAATGTTCATAGAATTATCATTTCAAGCAAAAATATTTCACAGGCACATTTTAGGGTTATGAAGAAAGAGACAGGAACATATTTTTATCGAAGGGTGAAAAGGAGAGATATAGGTTTGTTTAATGAAATATTAATTAGCGGTAAACTGATACTTTGATCTTGTTTAGATTTTTTACGTTTTTATAGATAATGGCGAGATATGTTAATTTTATGTTGGCGTTATCTTTGATGTTATTTAAGATCTATTCAGAGCTATACATGGATATTTTTATTGCTGTTCTTTTTGAAATATCTTTAATTATAATTTGGATTATCATACATCTAAAATTCTTGTGTTACCCAAGATATTATAATATGTCCTTTGATTTTTTTCTACTTAAATATTTTAAATAGTTCAGGTACGTATAACCATAGAATTATTACTAGCATTACATGCCGGTAGAATTGTATCCGACCAACGCAAACAAGGTGTAAGAACCGCCATAGTTGCCCACGTGACTGTGTAGCGTTTCGGGATCAGCTATTGTAAATCTAGCTTCACACAGGCCGGCATAACTGTGTCGACTGACGATAGGTAGGACTAGACTGGTGGTAGGTCTCTCATATGTAAGAGACCGTTTGGGTGGGTACCACCGCAATGTCTATTTCTACCGCCAAGCAGCAGTGTGCATGCACTGTTGTGTTTCGGTTTGAAGGACATTGTAGCCAGTGTAACTAAACATAGTGAGACTTAACATCTTATGTCTCAGGATGTCGAGCGCAGTGGAATGCCACACAGTACTTTGTTACTCAAGGTGCTGGATGGTGTTGCTACTGTTTATGGGTGGTCGTATCGCTTACCATCAGGCGAACGGCATGCTCGTCTCGTCATTCAGTCTCATAAAAAAAATAAAAAAATAGGTAATCATGCTTCGTCAGTACAGTACTGCATACTATTTTGAGCTGTATAATATACCTAAGTATTGACCATAATTGTCTTCTGAATAGGGTAGTTGACTACTTTTTTAAAAATATAATTATGAAAAATGTATGCTATCCAATATATATGCGCAAATTTTGACAATTCTTTTCCCATTAGATATTTCTAATGGGAAAAGAATGGGGGAAGAAAATTTGCGCATTACTAAGTAAGTTATAAAGCTTTGAAATTTGGTGGAAGGGGTAGCTGTCATATAACAGCAATATCAGACTGTGACGTCACCAAGTGCCGCCGGCCATAACACTGCGTGCGTGCGAAAGAGATAGCGCGATATCCCCGCCACGCTCTCACTTTTGCTCACAATATTGAAAAATGAACAGCTGCTTTATTTTTCAGTCGAATTTGATGCTGATTTCACAGAAGAATTTATTTTTCGTATTATTTTGTGTTACATCTAAAATAATGTACAAAATCAAATATAGGAAACTACCCTTCATCGACTAGCGAGGCATAATTATCTCTGTAGCGTCTCCCGTTGGACCGCACTATATTTGAATTATATTGTCCTGAACACCAACTTCAATGCACTACTTGGCTTGACTAGACAAGAAAGGACATTGTGTTTGTTCACTGGGACAAAATTTAGTGTTATTGAAGCGTAAATCAGTCCCATGATGATACCAGACGTTCCTATACCCATTCAGGCACATCTCCCAAAATCAGGCAAGTCTATTGTTTAAAAAACAATGAGTTTTTACATGGAACTGAACCCACTCACGTTTAAGAGATACCACTAAAGCAACGGCATTGTATTCCTCATGAAGCTATTTTTCAAGACTATCGTTCGTAACTTCGACCTACTTACGTAAGTGAAATTCGATAAAGATGACTTGATCGATTACGAACTGAGCTTGGTCAAATCGACTAGCTTCTAGATAGAATTAGATATAGAACACCTAATATCTCATAATCGAGTAGAAGTAACACTGTTTTGTCTTTTTTTGTCTTCAAGCAGTGTATAATATTATGTTTTAAGGATAATGGAGGCAGTGATAGACATTAGGAGACGTAAAATTTAATGTTTCAAGGTGATGTGCAGTTCAAGACCAATCAGTAAGTACTTACTTTGTTATGAGCGGTACTGCTGTTTTAAATTAGTGACAGGTAAATTTAAGTTAAAATTGTATAAATACCATGGCGCCATAATCTAAAAATTAAGTCAGTCTTGGCGGCCGTGACATAACCAAGCGGCCCAACGGAAGATCAGCGCTGGCTTTATTGCCAGCATATGCTGAGCCGGAGCCGTTTTGTGACAACTTTAATTTTAAGGTTTTGTTTAATTATTTATAGATTTGATTTGTCACAAATAAACTGTTTTTCTTTCTATCTATATACCATCAGGGTAGATATCAAGTTAATATTGATTTTGAAGTGATATTGAGTTTTTCTTTTCAGTATCAGCCCAGTGTCTGGAATTTGTGCCCGATATGGCGAAGGCCGCTCCCTATCATATCAAGAGACCGAATACACATGGTGATAAGCGGGTGCAATAGTTGTGTCTCTGCCTAACTCTTAGGGAATATAGGCGTGTGTATTTATGCTAAGGCTTAGCGTAGATGCTTAACTCAGTCAACCACCAAACACTAAACTAAGCAATTTGGATGAAGCAAATGTCAACTAATCAACTGTTTATCTTAGCTATTTCACTTGACGCAACTGTTAGATTCAAAGTAATTGTGTGTCAATTATTGACAGCTTTCCGCCATTTTGTGCCGTATCTAATGTGATAGGTGGCAGTGTTTGCGCGGCGCCTAATATACTGAAGCTCAGTTCTACGATGCATGGTCTATGGCGTGGTTTATATCACCTACTTATCACAGAGAAAAAAGACCTTAAAGTAAACATCGGAAGGCATCAATACATTAATGTTACTATCCGAGGAAAAGATTGAATTAATGTCATCTCCATCGAATTAAATTATGTAAAGCGGAGACAAGGTTAGGGACCGAATTAATTTATAAATATGAGATTACGTGTTCAAAAATGTCGGTTTAACTCTAGGTCAAATTATAACGGTCATTGTGGACAAATGAAAATGTCAAGAAATGCTATTAACTTCCAAAAAATTATACACGCTCATCACGCCTTTATCCCCGATAGGGTAGACAGTGGTGCAACTAGGGCACACACTTTTCCCTATGGTGTGTTCCATCCCATGATGTGATAGGAGACGATTATTTAGGCAAATCGAACACAAATTCTGAAGTCCGTGATGATACCTACAGAGCGAAAAACCCAATAAGTATCACATTTTCCGACTCGGAATTCGACTCGGTAACTCAGAGTGGTGTGATAATGCGCTCGCGTTACTACGCCACTGACGCAGTCACTAAAAACGAGTAAAAATGATTGGAACAGAATATAATTTATCCTGGCATCTGTAAAAAGAAATGGATACTCATTCAGTTGACATTATTTTTGTGTGACCTTCATCTGACCGTGTCATGAGCGAAGTCACTTTGTTAGTTTTTTTTTATTGAACATGAATAACGAGACGAGCATGCCGTTCGTCTGATGGTTAGCGATACGACCGCCCATAAACAGTAGCAACATCATACAGAAGTTTGAATGACAAAGTACTGCGTGGCACTCCACTGTGCTCGTCACCCTGAGACAAGTCATGTTAAGTCTCATAATGCCCAGTAATTACTCGGGCTATAAACTACAAACCGGAACATAACAATGCATGCACACTGCTGCGGTAAAAATAGACATTGCGCTGGTAACCTACCCGGAGAGCCCCGCGCACACAAGAGACCTGCCAGTTACCACCAGTCAGATAAACTACACTGTACCAAAGTATTATCAGTTTAGCAATTTTCTAGTCTACATACCTACCCCCACTAGTTCAGCGTCATGGACTAAGGTCTGAACCCTCTCAGCAAAGCAGGCCCGTTCCCAGAATTGAGATATTATAAAATACAGTGGAATTTGTACTATACCAAGATAAAAAGTCGCTCCAAATCTTTTCCATATTAATGAAAGTCAAAGGAGAACAAACACATAAATAACTGGTAACATAATTATTACAAGGAATCTAATCGTTGACCTATCGACTGGTTTCATTCATAAAACCTGTTACTATTCTAAATTGAATCGCAAATTAACTGTCTTTAATATCTAGGCATATTTGTAATAAAAAATAGAATCTTTTTGCAAATTCTTCGCTGGTTCTCTTATTATTACATTTTTGAGTTATAAGATCGAGACATTAATTATTCTGTCAATTTTGTTTTGGCAGTGTATTGGAATGTAATCTGATAGGTTCGGGATTCCATTCATAAAACCGTGGATGTATTAGTTGCTTCTGTGCCTAACCATTCGGAGATATGGTTCAGTTGAAGGCACTCTTAAATACAGAAACGAATATCTTACTTATTATTTTACTATCTGGCTCTTCATCATCATCAGCCCTGTATTATATATTGCCCACTGCTGAGCACAGGCCTCATCTACTACTGAGAGGGGTTAGGCCTTAGTCCACCACGCTGGCCTAGTGCGGGTTGGCAGACTTCACATACCCTCGAGATTCTTATGGAGAATTCTCAGGTATGTAAGTTTCCTCACGATGTTTTCCCTCACCGTTAAAGCGAACGATAATTGATAAACAATACACACGTAACTTCGAAAATTCAGAGGTATGTGCCTTGGGTTTTGAACCTGCGGACATTGTCTCGGCAGACCGTTCCATTCCCAACTTGGCTATCGTCGCTTCTGCTATCTGGCTCTTACTAATATTATAAATGCGAAAGTTTGTGAAAATGTTTGGATGATTGTTAAAAGTAAACGTAGAAATTACTGAACGGATTGTGATGAAATTTGGCACACGAGTAGGTCATACCCTGTATTAACACATAGGCATACATATTGTATTGGGAAAGGCTTTTCACGCGGGTGAAACCGCAAGCAACACCTAGTAAAAAATATAATACAAAATGATGGTTGTTCTACATACTTGGAAGCGCTACTGCTCCTTGAACTTAATCCGAGCAGAATAGTTTGACTACACTCGATCTAACAATAAGCCCGTGTTGCTTCATGCGTGGTAAAGTTAACGGTCTTATTACACTGGACGGGTGCGCAGCGCCCCTATCTAGCTGTGATTTCGCTTGCATGTCGCCAGTGTAATGAGAGCCTTAACTCTACTTGACCACGGTTGAAACAACCCGGCCAAAGTACCTTAAATGTAGTCTTTTTAAATTGCCAGAATTATTGCACCCTGTAGTACTGGATGTATACCGATTGACGTGGAACACGGCTCCGCAGTAGTCTGCGTCTACCACCATGACAGATTATTCCCCTACTTGGCGATCCCTACTCCCTATGTACGACTATCTACTCTGGTATAATTTGTCTGACACCTCCCACAAGCTTAACTTATGGTTAAAAACAAAACTTACGCCATAAAATTGTTGATACTAACATTACGGAGGCAATAAATCAATAGTAACGTGTTATTTATTACTAACATTTCGTATATTCATTAGGGCCCATGCAGACGGCGTATTATATGCGCTGAAACGCGCGGTTTTTTATCCCGGAAAAGTAGGCCTTTAGTCAATCTCTACGTAGATGGAGTCGTGGTCAAAATGTAGTCACATACGTAATCTCTTACCAAATAATTGCTAGTTGCTATCATAATGCTAGAACAGTCGACTCACAGGTTAATTATTCGATCCTCGTGCGTGAAGAAGCAATTAAGCAGGCCGTCATAATGATGGCGAACGTTGAGAGACACTCAAGCCACTCGTCATTTCTTAGAACTACTTGCTAGATGGTACTTCTATTAGTCGTAAAAGAAACAGTTCATAGCAGAGGCCAACGAACTTTTGACAAACTCACAATGGATATACAAAATCGTGAAAGAACTACGAAATCAATTTTAAATATTCAAATTTAGAACAAGTTTTTTTTTATATTTTGAATTTGGAAGGAGTTTATTGCCAGTCCTATACTTTTTATTCGTTTGTTTATTCAATCGAATGAGACTAAAAAAAAAACTCGCCAAATAGTAAGCGACACACTCGTTCCGAAACTTGAATGAAAAATCACTACAATAGTCATATTGACTATTAATTTGATTGTAGAGTGCCAACTCTACTACGCCCATCACCTGAGACATTAGATGTTAAGTGTTAATTCATAGCATTAATTAAATACAGACTCGATACGGGAACCGTAACACACATTTATGAAACATTTCGTTTAGGTCTTGAGGGCTAAATACCTACATTATTAATACCGTTCAGCCAAATCTGACCCTTTTCACCAGAATTCAAACAATAATTCCCTTGAAACAAACTCAAAGTTTTCCAATTTGTGATGGCCTACTGGTTTATAATTTAAAGTCTCGTGGAATATTTACAATTACGATATAATTAATATTCAAATGTTTCTGATCAATATGAAACTCGTCACCTTGAACTACCAATGAATCAAACTTTGGACCTCTGTACTTCGTCTCATGAGAGACCATTTGCGTAGACAAGCAAGTATTCGCATGCTCACGCCTTTTATCCCCGAAGGGGTAGGCAGAGGCGCAACTAGTGCACCCACTTTTCGCCAATCGTATTCCGTCCCATGATGTGATACGGGGCGAGCTTATCGCCATATCGGGCACAAATTCCAGACTCCGGGCTGATACTGAATAGAAAAATCCAATATCACTTTGCCCGACCCGGGGATCGAACCCGAGACCTCAGCCTTGCAGTCGTACCGTAATACAACTACGCCACCGAGGCACAAGCAAGTAAATAGCCAGTTATTAGTATTAATAGTAGTTGACTTTGGGTAAGTACCATCGGAATGTCCATTTCTGGCGCCAAGCTGTTTAAAAGACTGTTATGTTTCAAGCCTCATGTTTCGTGAGAAAACTTACATACCTGAGGAATCTCTATAAAAACTTCGAAGGTATATGAAGTCTGCCAACCCGCACTAGGCCAGCGTGGTGGACTAAGGCCTAAACCCTCTCAGTAGTAGAGGAGGCCCGTATTCAGCAGTGTGCAGTATGTAATACAGGGTTGGTATAGTATAGTATGTTTCAAGCCGTGGACTATGACGCCTTGGATTCGATTCCTAAGTCAGACAACACTAGTTTTATAACATAAGAGCAGCCAAGCATCAAAAAAGCAAAGTTACCTCACCAAATCACTGGAATTCTTTCCATTACTCGACCATAAAATTGGCCATTAAATTATTACATAAAAACCATAAAATACGCCGTTTTACTTAATTAAAAACATATATAAGTATGGAGAATGATTCTTCATTACAATTATCATAAAGGTTATCGAAAGACGTGGGTGGATAGAGAAGTTAATAGTGAGGTTTAACCATAATTTCATATGAAAGTGACAGAATTATCTATTTGATAACAAACTTCAAATTGGTATTAATGTAAAGATGTTACTTTTATTGCTCTGGACAACGACCCTTTGGCCCATGATCTCTACTGGGTCTGATCTTTGCGAGTAGTGCCAAGCAGTTTTTAATTCAAACTTTATGACAGTGTTATTACTTTTGAAGGCAGTAATGACGCGTAACACCATGCGAGTGGCTAGCTCGTCTCATTACTCAGCTATTGCTCGCGACTCCACTTGCGTCAGAAAGTTTTTCCAGGATATAGGTCCCGCTATATATCTTTCCAGTATAAAAAAGTTGCTTATGTCTTTCCAGGATCTCAAACTATCTCCGTACCAAATTTCATCGAAATTAGTGGTTCAGCAGTGAAAGTGTAACAGACAGGCAGTGTTACGTTTCGCTCAAATAAATTTACCATATAAGTATGGATAAAAAAACGGGCCAATAAGTCAACAAAACTAGTTTCTATAATATGTTCAATAAAAATATTATTCTTTTAAATTTTTAGGCGTCAATTGTAAATCTTAAAGGTCAAGGAAATAAAAGATATCACAGATCGTAAACAAAATTTTTTTAGACAACATTTTTATATAATAGTGAAACACTGACAAAAAACGTTAATTTTATGGTGATGAAAAAAATAATAAGAACTTTTTTATAATAGACAGGATGAGCACGTCTATTTGTGAACCCCAGTGACAGTTTTAAAGTCTACCAAATCTTCCGAGAAAACTAATGCAAATTTTACTCTTTCAAAAGCTCTATTAGGTATATACAAAGTTAAAAAGATTGTGTTTTGTTTGAACGTGTGAATTTCTGAAATCACTGCTCCAATACCGAATAATCTTGCACCAATAGGAAGCTATATTATTCCCTGAGTGCTACAGGCTACTTTTAATCCCAGGAACACACCTTGACGCGGACGGAACCGGTAGTTAAAGTGAGTCGATTGGTCCACAACCTATTTGACTGCCGCCATTGAATTAAACTCAAGGAGTCGATATTCGCAATGCTAAAGCCAATACTAATCAAGTTAGCCAGTATAATTTCAATACAAAAATACATCCAAATCGGAATAACCGTTCCCAAGCAACTAATTACCTATAATTGCTTGGAGTTAGTTAATGTAAACGTTTCCGGGCTCCATGACAACTACCCCCAGCAAACTGGGCAATCAAAAACAAAATTGCAACATAGAAAACAACGTTAGCTATTGAATATTTCAGTGGCCCGACCGCATCGAACTTTAGCAAGAAGCGTTCTAATGATAAATTCAAATCTCGAACCCCCAGAGAACAAAGCTATCAGCCGTCGAACAAAGGTTATGCCACCCCGGGCTAAACTTGCAACGGAAAGTTGAAAAGAACGATGTGACTTTGCAGTGTGGGTCGCCTGTAACTTTGGTAAATGTTTATCGTCAAATTACCTAGGTGTTATCAATTCTTTGTTCTAAACTTAAAGCCATCAGGATTTCGCGCATAAAATGGCGCGCATCGAACTGCAACGGGTTTTTAAATAATGATGTGACTCTTTAACGTAGCTCAATAATTGTAGTATACCAATTTAGAAACTTTTAATCGACAAATTAGGTGTTATCGATTGTGTTTTGTTCGAAATTTGAATCGGTTATTTGGATTTTACGCATTAGCGCCTCAACAAGGTCATCGCGTGCCGCAAACAACAACGCTATACAAAAGAACATTGTGACTTTGCAATGGTTCTCATTTGTTAAGTAATTTGTATCAACAAAGGCGTTTTCAGTTTGTGTTTTAGTTCGAAATTTAAATCCAATATCCCGATTTCACGCAAAAGCGTTCGAATAAAGCCATCGAGCGTCGAGATAAGGTTGCATCAGTGTCAAAGAGCACTGTGTCTTTGCATGGAGTCTCGTTTGTACTCCAGTATAGGCTGCGGTAATTGTCAATGTTTAGCGACGAATTTGGTGTTCACGTTTGTGTTTAGTTCGAAATTTGAATCCATTATTGGGAAAATGCGTAGTACAAGCTATAGCTTGATTATCGTCGTCCGCTATCCGAGTTAATTTCGCAATATCTAAATGTGGATTATCTATACAATCAAACACTTTTACAAAGCCAGTTCATTTGATTATTTTAGAGTCTCTTATTCTGTCTTTCTTCTCTTACTCGGTCCAATTTGCGGTCAGCGTACAACACTTGCAAGCATGTAAAAAGGATTTAATACCGTAGCCTTTCAAACAATTAAATGATGCGATAAGTATTTTATTATCATTAAGTGCCACATCTACCTATAACTATGGCACCATCAGATCTGTTAATCGTAAAGCATTGTGTGAACACAGTCCTAATCATGCGGAGGACTTTAGATGTTAAATCTCTTAATTCTCAGCTAGTATGCCCTTCAAATAAGGAACACTTTTGCGTGGCGGCAGAAGCAGACAAATCAGTGGTACCTATACCGAGTCTCGCATACGATCTATTCAGTTTCTATGATCTAAACAAGGCAATAATATTTTCCATAAAATATCCATACATTTATACTATTTGTAGTAATGTTTGTAATTTCAATAATGGATTCAAATTGGAACAATAGACTTTGTAATAATGATCAAATCATTTGGAATTCAAATTATGACCTATACGTGTGATTTTGGTCATTGAATTTAGGGGATGCACAGACGATACGATTTTATTTTTAAAACTGGCTGCAATACAAAAATGCGTTTAATGAAGACGAATAATTTAAGCTCTACCAGATGTCGATAAGAGAAGACTTGGCTGATCAAATACTATCGCTATGATGACGCTGGCGTGTGGCTTATCAAATGTTTCTTTCACCATCGCGCGGTGCCTCAGAAGCAGAAAGTATTCTCGTAGTCTCTATTGTCAGTAATGATTCTTCAACCTAAACAACTTATAAAATTGAATGACGAGAACTGGCCTTATGGTAAACGATTCACCCACCCATAGACAGTACCAACACCACACAGATCTTTGAAAAACGTACTACGTTGCACTCTACTGCACTCACTCTGAGACATAAGATGTTAAGTCATAATGCTCAGTCATTCCCATAATCAAAAATAAACTATTAATAGCTAGCTAAACACTTTTTTGAAGTGAAAACTTCTTTAGCGGTGTTGAGCACTTTTCTTGGGATGGGTATAAAATGTTAAACTCGCGTCAGGACACGTGACCTGATCGAAAATGCGTAGGAGGTTTTTTACTTCATTAAAACCATCCCTTACTAATATGAACCTTAAATACAATGCGTAGAAGATATAATTCTTAAACGAGTACATTTTTATTTATTTCCCCAGCGTTGGTACGGCACAAGTACAAACGAGCGTAACATTATTTTTTCAAACTTTGATTTATAAGCGATGAATTGTGTATCGGTTAATGAAGTATCGATGTCGCAATAACACCCGCTCATTCAGTTTTGTTTTTTCAAATGGGCAAAGGAAATACCACCACTAGGTACCAGCAATTGAAATAAAACGACTAGTTCACAGGCATCCAAACAATTTCGCTGTGAAATCGTTTGTGGGTGGTACAGGGATGCGACACCACACGCTGAGCCCTCCCGTGACGAAATTAACAACGCCCACCTGCTAATCCCTGAGGATGTTAATTGAAATTACGTTACGACTTTGATCGATAAAATTTATATCGATGACTGCGGTATCGATAATCAGATATAATCGATAAATTACTCGGTACTTTGTTGATTTCATAAGTCGTATTATTGCTTTAACAAATGCAATTAGTTATAAGCTGTTTTGTATACTAATGAGTAACGGAATTTTATTAGGAAACAACTATGAACCGAGAGGACTGTTACACGACGTCTGAGAAAATAATCATAAATAAAATATACTAGGACCAAATACAAGAATCAACTACAATGTAATGAGCTCTGTATTATATACTGCCCACTGCTGAGCACGGGCCTCTTCTACTACTGAGAGGGGTTAGGCCTTGGTCCACCACGCTGGCCTAGTGCGGGTTCGCAGACTTCACATATCCTCGAGATTCTTGTGGAGAATTCTCGGGTATGTAGGTTTCCTTCACCGTCAAAGCGAACGATAATAAAAAAAAATACACACGTAACTTAGAAAAGCCAGAGCTGTATGCCTTTGGTTTTGAACCTCTGGGAATTGTCTCGGCAGACAGTTCCATTCCCAACTAGGCTATAGTCCACTTACAAGTATTAAAAAATACAATATTTTAATGAAATATATGCAAGACAAATTTATCTTTATTATACCGTAAAATAAGGTCTAATTCAGAATCTTAAAGCAAAATACCATACAAGTTAGGCGGCTATTTAAGTTACTAAGTTGATTGGTGGCTTAAAATCTGACCACAAGTCCAGCACCCTCAATTTACCCTCATTAGAAACAGCCCCTATTTTAATGTGATGAAAGCCCAAGAGAAATGTAGTTAAATGTTTGTTCCTGTTTATTTGAATACTGGAGTTTCAATATACGTTTCAAATATCATCTTCATCACCATCATTTAGCTACAGGATGTCTACTGGTGAAAATAAAACCCTTTCTCTCAAAAAATCCCAAAAAAATTGATAGACCTTAAAATAAAACTACTTTATGGGTTTTTTTCGCGACAAATTTGATTCATTTTTACTCCCGACGTTTCAAAGACTTTACAGCCTTCGAGGTCACGGTGCGGACATTAAACAAAATCGCGAAAAAAACCGTAAAATAGTTTTATTTCAATGTCGAACATTCACATAAATATATAAAATCGTTCATAGACCTATTGGAAATGATCTGCAGAATATAAACATTAAAAACATATTGATTTACTGATTAACTGATTATTTTTTTTATAGTCTCTGTCTTGTAAAAGGTATGTAGCGTATAATATCGGTGATAAAATAAAACAGAGTTTGGCGTCTTTGAACAGAGAAATCGGTATTCATAAGGAATAGGGATTTCAAAGGACCTCTAGTAATTTCAATTTCACTGACCGTATGCAACGCTCCTGCGTTGCGTACGGTGCGTGCAAACCTATAATATCTTACTTTACTGGTGGTAGGCCTCTCATATGTCTGTCTGGGTGGGTACTACCGCAATGTCTATTTCTACCGCTAAGCAGCAGTGTGCATACACTGTTGTGTTTCGGTTTGAATGAAATTGTAGCCAGTGTAACTACTGGACATAATGAGACGTAACATCTTGTCTCAGGATGACGAGCGCAGTGGAATGCCACACAGTACTTTGTAACTCAAGGTGCCTTATGGTGTTACTACTGTTTATGGGCGGTCGTATCGCTTACCATCAGGCGAACGACATGCTCGTCTCGTCATTCAATGCCATAAAAAAAATACATATTGCCCTTTTCAGGCAAAGGTGTAACACCCAAATTTTGTTAGGTCCTATGTAATAGGGAATGGGCTTATCATTTACCGGGCACATTCCCAGACTCCGGGTTGATACTGAGTGGAAAACCCCAATATCACTTTGCCCGATTCGGGATTCGAACCCGAGACCTCAACACGATAGTCGTACCACGCACGCAATACAAAAACGCCACCGCAGTCAGTGCGTTAAAGACCTCCTACTTTAAAATATTTTTATATTGGAATTAAACACACAGTTTTCGCATACGATCAATTTAAAATGTAACCAAAAACCTGATATAATGAATTAATTATTTGGAAGATACGCAACACCTGTACAACCGGACAGTTACCTTCACCTGGCCGGGGTTAATATCCAAAAAACATATATTTTCATATTAATCTTGATTTATTACCTCAAACATATAATCCAACGGGTTATTGGATTGCTTTCGTGTTCGATACAACTTTGTGGCGAATTGCATAATTGTGTTTATGTGAAAATTGTTATGTTGATAATATAGTTTTTAAATGCAAGTAAATGAAGAGATGAGCAAGCAGCTCTTCTCTCACAAAAGATCTTCAAGCGCTATATTCTGATTTAATTTGTAGTCAATGTAATTACAGGCCAATATAAAACAATATTAAGAGCCTATTTTACCGCTTCCTAATAAATTCTACTTGTCGTATATATGTATGCAATCAGCCCTGTATTATATACTGCCCACTGCTGAGCACGGGCCTCCTCTACTACAGAGAGGGGTCAGGCCTTAGTCCACCACGCTGGCCTAGTGCGGGTTGGCGGACTTCACATACCTTCGAATTTCAGAGAACTTCTCAGGTATGCAGGTTTCCTCACGATGTTTTCCTTCACCGTTAAAGCGAACGATAATTGATAACAATACACACGTAACTTCGAAAAGTCAGAGGTGTGTGCCTTGGGTTTGAACCTCCGGACAATGTCTCGGCAGACTGTTCCATTCCCAACTAGACTATCGTCGCTTTTTTTTGTATATATGTATAAACCGACCAAATACCAAAGTCACGCTCTTATCGATGCTTCTAGATTAGAGTGAAAATGTTGTGTTTGGTCGGCTTATAAATTTATGTGTCGAATGGCGTTTATCAGCAAGTGGTGATATCAGGTCTTAGTAATAGACCTAAGAGGTGGATTAAATTCAGTCTTAATGCTTTATTCAAATTTTTAGCTTTATTGCTACAGCTGATTGGTAATCATGGTTACCATCAGGCGAATGAGTTATCCACATTGGTCTGAGGAGTTATCCATCCAAGAAGCTTATAACCAAATATCCTTCGTATTCAGATGCATAAAATCAAAACTTTTTAAACAATACCCTAAATAACCACATTTTTAAATAATGTGTAACAAACTTTTTTTACGAATCTAGAAAGTCATTTCGAATGGCAGACAATTTTATTACATCCAAAACTATAAAACTAAGTCGTCGACTAATGCATCCATTTTGTGATTAAACTTTTCCACTAATTAACACCATTGTACAAAAATTAAAAAGTGATTGTGCGGTTTAATTAAATGAAAGTGGCGTGCAATCCGTAAAATTAGCTCGAAGTGGTTTTGTGCTCGTTTTTCTTCAAATTGATGTGTATTGTGTTATCACTAGGTTGATACAGAAACGTAAACAAGTATCTAGATACTTACGTCTATTGTATTTAGCAGAATAAACATACACATATCACGTCATTATCCCCGAAGGGATAGGCAGAAGGGAAAATGGCTGCAACTTTGGCACCCACTTTATCCGGTCTATTCCGTCCCATGATGTTATAGGGGCGAGCCTATCGCCATATTTCGCACAAATTATAGAATCCAGAACGATACTCAGAAAAAAATCCAATATCTTTTTGTCCGAACCGGAATTCAAACTCAAGACCTCTGAGCGGAAGTTATACGGCACACAATGCGACTACGCCAGAGGCAGTAGTGGTACTGTCCCGCATCTCTGAACACTGTTAAAAAAATGCAGAATCCCATTCATTTTTGGGAAAAGGTTTATAAAAATAACAAAGTAAAAAATACATTGCATTTTCATTAGAGTAACAGAACATCGTGTCCAATCAATTCTTCACTTCACAAAACTTTCTTACACCACCGACTTAATTCTGCCTCTCAGAGAGTAGCTACGATACCTTATTTTCATATAAATAAGGTCTCTATTAAATCGCAAACGAGACGAGAGGTCGCGTAACAAAATGGTGTCGGACAAAAGAATCACCCGCGGCGGACCCGATCGGTTCGATCAATCGTTCATTCAGTTGAACGAGTGACCGGCGGACCGAATGAGCGGGTCTCACCTGAACTAATCCGAGTTATAGCCGATGTATTGGTCGGGGGGATCCGTCATAAAAAAGGAAAAGTTTGCTTGTTCGAAATGTACATTTTCATTTTGGATGGAAATATTTATGTCAGTTACCGGCCGCTTGGGAGCTTTGGCTTTTCTGGGGTGGCACGTGGTGAAAACACGGTAAGTTCATATTGGATAGATAATGTCAGTTAAAGTTAAGCTGACTTGTCAGGTTTCGTTTTATTTGTAATAGTTGGATTATATCGGTGGCGTAGTTGTATTGCGTAGGCGGTACGAATATCGCTCTGAGGTCTCTGGTTCGATTCCCAGATCGAGCAGTGATATTGGGGATTTTACCCAGTTTCAACTCGAAGTCTTTGATGCCCGATATGACCATAAAATCGCCCCCTAATACATCAAGGGAAGGAATACACATAGTGAAAATTGGGTACACTAGTTACGTCTCTGCCTACGCCTTCGGGGATAGAAGGCGTGATTATTTGTGTGATAATAATTATTGGTATGCTATATAATTATTGGGACATTATGGTACAATTATGAGACATAAAGTTCTAGTCTTAAAGCATGTTTTCATAATAAATAAGTTAAATAAAATTCAGTAAACTCACTAAGCATCACGGTTTCTGATGAAATCTGAAACAATTAATTTTAATTGATTTATATCAAATCACGGTGGCTACCTCGGTGGCGTAGTTGTGTTACGGTACGACTGCAATCCTGAGGTCTCGGGTTTGATCCCAGGGTCGAGCATATTGATATTGGATTTTTCTAGAATTCAGTATCCGCCCGGAGTCTGCAATTTGTGCCCGATATCGCGATAGGCTCGCCCCCTATCACATTATGGGACGGAATACCCACGGCGAAAAGTGGGTGCACTTAGTTGCGCCTTTGCCTACCCCTTCGGAGCTAAGCTAAAAGCGTGAGTTGTCACAGTTGTGAATTAAGACAGTAAATTATAAAAGCTTTTATAGAAAAAAAATATTTAATAAGGAAAAAAAATGTATGTGGTAGTGGGTTTAGTGCTCGGCTCACACCCCTACTCGTCCCAGAAATTAAGCGCCACTCCCCTGGCTTTGTGGGTCCAACTCCGTCTGCGTTTTCTGATGTCGTAGCCCAAGACAGGAAACACGCCTCGACGATCGTCTGGATCTGGACTAGTCTTCACGCCGATGTCGGGCGAACAGAATCAGGACACGGCCACAGTATGATACGTGTCTAGTACTGGAGTAGTTCACTCCGTACGGAGTTCCTGGAATTGTGTTGAACTTTGTTAGGCAGATCAGCAAGCGAGCGGCGAGCCTTGGGGAAAGACGCAATTCTAGGCTACAACTAGCTTTGTCCCCAAGCGAAAAGCTAACTAAGGTGATGTCGATAAATCCAAGACAGATAACGGAAATCCTTGCAAAGCACTACGATAGCAAAGTACAAAATGTGGTAATTAAACAATAAAGATGACGAATGTGATACAACACTAGTAACTATAGTTAAAGCAAATTATTACAAAATCAAGATACACTAAGAACTATTATTTATTAAATTGTAACGTAATAACTAAATTCGCCAATAGAAGTGAAAGAAAGGAAGAAAGGGTTCTAACATCTAAGTCTAGTGTCGGCAGTTACCTATTTCACAGTAACCACTAACCGTTAGAATTTTCAAATAGTTAACCGCTTTCCAATACAACATTAGCGTAATCAAAAAACAATTGCACAACTTACCCAGTAACGGGAACTCAATATAGCACAGAACAATTAATTTAGAAAAGGGATAAATGCTTAAAGATTCAAATTTAGTTCGAACAAGTGTAACGAACTCGCGTCGTCTATTGTTTCGCACAGCTGATCGAGTGACGAGCGAAACGTAGCGGTCGGCCAGCTTATCTGAACCGGTTCTTGTGGCGCGGTCCCGCGCGGAGCGTCGGCGCAGGGTGGCGCGGCGTCGTAACTATAGTTAAACATTACTTGTAGAATTCCGTCGTCCGTTTGTGTGTTGAACATTTTTATTTAAAAATATAATTAAAATATTATTCATGTATGAGTGTTAAACTTTTAAATATAGCATAATAGTGATTAATGTATTTATATATTATAGTATGTAATGGAATTATTAAAATATATTTAACTCGCGTAACGCTACGTTACAGTACCCCCTCTCCAACGCAGGATTTTTCCTGACAAAAATCCGCTAAGACAAGAATCGTAAAAAAACTAATTTTGAAATTAACAAGAGCAGTTATGCTCTGCTTGGCCCTCTCTTAATATCCTTAATGTGCCAAACACCCAAATCACGGCCGTTCATATCTTCTAGAACGTAGACTAATGGCGAACGTTTAGACTTTATCCTGCATTTCGCATACTTGGGGGCTAACTTTTTACTAAAATATGCTTCCTTATCGCTTTGGAAGTAACAGCGTTTCCATACTATATCTCTTACCTTAAATTCAGCGTCTTTTCGTCGTAAATTATAACGTTGTGTGTTCTTTAAATGAGCTCGCCACAGTGCAGTCTGTACGTCGTTAAAAACATTAGACAAGTGTCCTAAATTTTCAGCGTAGGGATCACGCGGAAGGAACAGCAATTCATTAGAGTCGTCATTTTCGATATAATGCGATCCACAAGTTACCAATTCTCTGCCGTGGACCAAAAATGCAGGGGTATAACCTGTAGTTTCATTGACAGAGTTATTAATGGCAAATTGTATCTGTGGGAGATTCGAATCCCAAACCCTGTGATCGTTATCGACGAAGGTAGACACAGCCGTTAAAATTGTTTTATTGTACCTCTCCACAGTATTTACTTGCGGGGTGTATTTGGGTGTGAAGTGAATCCTAGGGACTCTATACTTTTTAAATAACCGGTCTAAATCGTGACTAATAAATTGGCAGCCATTATCTAATATAACGGTTTGAGGAATTCCGTGTACTAATAAAACGTCATTTTCCAAGTGTTTACGCACCAGATCCGCGGTAGCTCTTCGAAGTGGAAATAGTAAACAATATTTTGAGAAGCAACAGGTAACAACGAATATATATTGATTTTGCTTTCTCGTATTAGGCAAAGGTCCTATAAGATCAATAGATATTACCTGGAAGGGTCTATCTACATTCTTTGGTCTTCCCATTTTTCCCAGGGTTCCATGCGTTGGTAATTTGTAGGCAAGGCACTTGTTGCACTTACTTATAAAATTAACAGTGTCAGAATGCATACCTGGCCAATAAAAACGGAGTGCTAAGCGTCGATATGTCTTAAAAACACCGAAATGAGCAGCCGTGGGATCTGAGTGACATTTAGCGAGAGTTTCTTCACGCTTCTCTTTAGGGACTACCTCTTTCCAATCAAATTCTGCTGTTAGTACATTCTTATTTTTCATGTATCGATATAAGATATTATTTTCAACCCTATAGTTAGGAAACTTGCTAGGCGATTCTTGACAGCCCCTAAAAATGTTTAGAAACCAGCTATCATGAGTAACAGGAAGGGATGAATGAATATTAAGCGCATCTATAAGTTCAACCGGCACACTCCTAGATAACGCATCAGGTACAATATTATCTTTTCCGCGACGATGCATTATTTCAAAATTAAATGATGACAACCGGACACCCCACCTTGCTAACCTTCCTGTTGGATTAGAAAGTGTCAGGAACCACTTGAGAGACGAATGATCTGTATAAACTTTGAAACTTTTATTACTTTCCAAATAACAGCGCCAATGTTCAAGAGCGGCAAGCACAGCTAAAGCCTCCCGCTCTGTGGTGCTGTAGTTTTTCTCAGCTTTATTCAAGGATCGACTCATATATGCAACTGGGTGTTCGATGCCGTCAATTGTCTGGGCTAACATAGCGCCTATGCCAAAATTGCTGGCGTCAGTATGAACCTCAAAGGGGTAACTGAAATTTGGGCAGGCCAAAACAGGCGCTCGGACCAAACGTGACTTCAATTCTCGAAAGGCCTTATCAGCTTCCAAAGACCATTGAAAAGGTGGAGCATTCTTTTTGGTAGAAGTAAGACGGTTAAGAGGACCCGCTATAGTACTAAATTCAGGAATAAAACGTCTATACCAAGAGGTGGTTCCTAAGAATCGCTTAACTTCCTTTTTATTACTAGGGGTAGGGTAATTTACAATTGCTTCCACCTTTTCGGGGTCGGTTCGAAGCCCCTGGGAATCTACAATATACCCAAGGTAACGTAGTCTGTTCCTAAAGAATTGACATTTACTTAAATTAATGGTCAGATTTGCTGAACGTAATTTATTAAGGACTTTTTTAAGTAAGGCGACATGTTTATCGAAAGAATTACTTATAATTACTATATCATCTAAATATGCGAAGACATTAAGCTCAAACTCTGGACCAAACAAAAGGTCAACAAGTCTTTGCTGAGTGGCAGGTGCATTAGTAAGGCCGAAAGCGGTAACTTTAAATTGAAATGAACCTCTATTTGGAACAAAGAAGGCAGTTTTTTCGCGGTGCTCCTCCTTTATTGGTATTTGCCAGAAACTCTTGGAAAGATCAATGCTGGAAAGATATCTAGCATCCCGGATATTGTCTAGAATTTCAGAAACGTATGGCAAGCAGTAAGCATCCTTCTTTGTAATAGAGTTAAGTTTTCGGCTGTCGAAACAAAACCGCGGCTTGCCATCTTTTTTATTTACTATTAAAACCGGAGACAACCAAGGACTTTCACTAGGTTCAATCACATCCAGTAGGAGCATTTCGTCTACTTGATCTGCAATGATCGCCTGTTTCTCGGGAGACATGCGGTAAAAACGTTGACGGATTGGTTCAGCATCACCAGTATCTATAGCGTGAGTGATTAAGTGGGTTTTACCTAAGCCCTTCCTTTCGAACGATATGTCATTAAATTCTTCTATAATGTTATTAGCTATAAGTTTTTCATTAATATTCAAATCATCGTAAGAATATAAGAATGATTCATTTGTTGCAATTTCATTAACTTTAGGATCACTTGTTTGTAAATATATAATATTTCCGAAAAGATGGGAGAACAGATTAAATTCCTTAAAAAAATCAATACCTAAAATGAAAAGGGAGTCTACTTCTGGAATAACATGAGCTTTTATAGTATGTTTTTGATTATTAAAAATTAGAGGAAGTAACATATAGCCACGGGACTTCAACTCCTGACCTCCCGCCGCAGTAACAGTAATAGTGTCATTAATAAAAAACGTTAAACCAAACTTAGTAAGGTGGTTGTGACTATTCCTGCCAAGAATACTTACAGCTGAACCAGAGTCAAGTAGTCCGTATAAACTTATGTTATCTGTGTTTCTTATCACAACTTCAACGTAAGGTCTCGGATCGTTGTTAGGTCTATTATTGAAAATTGAAGCAGACTTATAAGAAGAAAAGAAATTTCTAACCGTGTCAAGCCAATTTGACCAATCCGAACAATCAAAATGACTCCTCTGGGGACTGCGACAATTTTCGTGTCTTAGTTTTTTGAATCCGGTTCAATAGTTTTAACGTTACATTTTGGGCAATCTGGTGTACGGAAATTTTTCAAACCACACTTGAAACAAAATATAACTCTTTCAGCGGTGCATTGTCTCATTGTATGAGTATCTGATTGGCAGCGATAACAATAAATCTTACGGTTTTCAATTGCATACGTATTTGTATAACTGGAAGTTGTATTAGGATAAATTTTCGTATTATAATTATTGGGATAAGATTTATTACTAGGAATAGGCTTATAATTAGAACTAGGCTTATAATTATTATTTATAGTGTCCTTAGCTTTAGTATTTGACGGTTGGTAGGCAAATTCGGGAGCCAGAGTTTCAGCAGTTACGGTAGGTGGTTCCTTAAAATTGTCAGAACGAGCTTTAAACCTTTCAAAGTTACGACATAAGTTACACAACTCGTTAATTGAAGTCACATTTGGACAATTTGCTAGGACATTAGAATAGCATGGACGTATGTTATGCAAAATAATTTCGAGCTTTTCATCCTCACCTATAACCCTACCAAGCCTGCTAAACATCCCTTGCATAATAGAAAGATATACAATGATATTTTCGGAGCTCCCTTGAGTACGACTTCGAATTTCCGATATCATACGATAGTCGTAGTCAGCAACATCGAAGGCATACTTAAGATGAAATACTAGGTCTTTATAGTTTTTAATGCTGTCGCGATTCCCGCGGAACCAATGTAGCGCGTCTCCGGTAAAGATATCGAACGCAGAAGATAATATTTTATCATCCGATAAATTCTTCGACGCACGAAATTCCTCTAGCTTCTCAATAAAAGAACGAACGCATGACTTCCCATCGTACTTCAATTTTGAAAGGTCGTTAAAAATACCGCGATCGCAAGTGACTGACACATTAAGGGAAGAAGGGCAAGATTTGTCAGTAATCTCTTCGCCTACGGAAGAAGTTGTTGCCGGGCCAGGGTTTGATTTAGGCAACCCAGAGAACGAAACGTAATATGTATCAAAAGCCTTTTTTAATTTATTATATAACGCAAGTTCGTCAGACTTATCTGGTTTTTGAATTCTTTCAAACCTATAATGTAAATGATTTAGGAGGGATTTTGTTCTATTAAACAATGGCTCGTTAAACGATGATTTAAGAGATTCTAGATTACCTTTAACCTTATCCAAGGTTTCTAAAAACCCTTTAGTGTCTTCCGAGAAATCTAACACAGAGTCGAGGATCTCATCCGATGGATAGATTTGGGTTAGTTTTGTGACCTGCCGGCGCAATCCCTCCACGTTTTCGGAAGGTTTTTCGCCCCTAATAGCGACTTCATACATTAATTCTGATTTTTGCAAAAGTAAAAATTTTATTGGATAAGCCATAATTGAATAATTCCCAGGTATGTTGTGCAATGTCAAATAACACTAAGAAATACACACAATTAAATAAAATCTAATTATAATTAATGCTACACAGCAAGTAAAGAAGGAACATAAATTAAATTAGGCAAAGCAAATTCCGTTCTGTTACAAAAACACTAGAATCTAGTGACTAGGTAATACAGACCGATGATAATAACTAAAAATATAGGAAATCACTTGTACTTACCTTGTTCAACGAATGTGTGAGTAGAAAAACAATCAAGAATTGGAAAGAGAGACAAAAAAATAATTGTTATTTTTTTATACTTTGCAAAATGAAATCAAAGATTTATGAGTAAGTAAAAATTAGAATACTCGGCACATTAGTTGATTAGCCCTATCATCGTCTTTACAACTAACGACACACTTAGAAAACCCAACACCAAGGTACTTAAACTAGACTGTAAAAAACGAGAGGAATGTGAGCACCTTTAAACCACGTATTTGGGCGCCATTGTCACAGTTGTGAATTAAGACAGTAAATTATAAAAGCTTTTATAGAAAAAAAATATTTAATAAGGAAAAAAAATGTATGTGGTAGTGGGTTTAGTGCTCGGCTCACACCCCTACTCGTCCCAGAAATTAAGCGCCACTCCCCTGGCTTTGTGGGTCCAACTCCGTCTGCGTTTTCTGATGTCGTAGCCCAAGACAGGAAACACGCCTCGACGATCGTCTGGATCTGGACTAGTCTTCACGCCGATGTCGGGCGAACAGAATCAGGACACGGCCACAGTATGATACGTGTCTAGTACTGGAGTAGTTCACTCCGTACGGAGTTCCTGGAATTGTGTTGAACTTTGTTAGGCAGATCAGCAAGCGAGCGGCGAGCCTTGGGGAAAGACGCAATTCTAGGCTACAACTAGCTTTGTCCCCAAGCGAAAAGCTAACTAAGGTGATGTCGATAAATCCAAGACAGATAACGGAAATCCTTGCAAAGCACTACGATAGCAAAGTACAAAATGTGGTAATTAAACAATAAAGATGACGAATGTGATACAACACTAGTAACTATAGTTAAAGCAAATTATTACAAAATCAAGATACACTAAGAACTATTATTTATTAAATTGTAACGTAATAACTAAATTCGCCAATAGAAGTGAAAGAAAGGAAGAAAGGGTTCTAACATCTAAGTCTAGTGTCGGCAGTTACCTATTTCACAGTAACCACTAACCGTTAGAATTTTCAAATAGTTAACCGCTTTCCAATACAACATTAGCGTAATCAAAAAACAATTGCACAACTTACCCAGTAACGGGAACTCAATATAGCACAGAACAATTAATTTAGAAAAGGGATAAATGCTTAAAGATTCAAATTTAGTTCGAACAAGTGTAACGAACTCGCGTCGTCTATTGTTTCGCACAGCTGATCGAGTGACGAGCGAAACGTAGCGGTCGGCCAGCTTATCTGAACCGGTTCTTGTGGCGCGGTCCCGCGCGGAGCGTCGGCGCAGGGTGGCGCGGCGTCGTAACTATAGTTAAACATTACTTGTAGAATTCCGTCGTCCGTTTGTGTGTTGAACATTTTTATTTAAAAATATAATTAAAATATTATTCATGTATGAGTGTTAAACTTTTAAATATAGCATAATAGTGATTAATGTATTTATATATTATAGTATGTAATGGAATTATTAAAATATATTTAACTCGCGTAACGCTACGTTACAGAGTGTGTGTGTGTGTGTGTGTGTGTGTGTGTATGAAATCATTTCGCCATCTCGGTCCAACGACGTTGCATATGGGCTGTAGACCTCACGGTGACCCTACATAAAAAGGGCAAAAGGATGGTGCAAGACCAATGAAGCCACTATAAATTCCTTATAACTTATTTACTTTTTAGCAATATTTTTCTATCCATGCTAGACTTTAGCTAACATATTTTTTCATGAAATTATTAAAACTGGTGTCCTACCTCATAATAACATGTTAACCCATAATTTTAAAGTCTCAAGGGGAAAGCCACAAACAGAGTTCAAATTAGGCCGAATTTGGTCACAGTGTTACCCAAACGACAAAATCTGTTTACCCATGCAAATAAGGTGATGTTTTCTAAGTCAATAGACGCTCCGGTGTCGGCGTTTGTTATTTTTAATTAACTACGCTGGATGGATTTCTATTACGTGAGTTATATAATATCCCAGTTATGCAATCCTCTATTAATAAGTAGCTAAGTAGGTCTACTCCTTTTAACCTAGAGTTCTACTTCTTTTTACTGGGATTGGAATCCCAAGTGTTAGCCTACCAAACTCTGTGGTCTGGGGCCATCTATAGAATTCCGCCACGGCATCCCCTGCCTGTCGTAACAGGCGACTAATAGGGGCTTTGAAGGAGTCGCTGAGCGAGCAGTAGGGAGCTCCTCACTAGACAACAATTAAGCAACCGAGGTGGACGATAATGACGGTAGTCGGTCTACCGTTGTCGTATACGTCAAAGGTGTCCTTTTAGAGCTGGGGCATCATCCCCTTGTACAGAGAGGGGCTACAATGTGGCATCGCGCAGGGACAGTCCGGCGCAGCTATCTTAGTGCAACAAGATACCCCGGGGCCGTCTCATATGCGCCGAACAAAGCCACCGCGGGTTTTGGTTGGTATGCCGATGTAGGGTGTACATACTCGGCCTAATGTTCGCTCGGATGATGTCTGAATCCCGAGTGTCGATATTGGACCATAAGACCGGTAAAAACAATATAACCATTCCGCTCACCCCCAAGTGCTGGAAGCGATAACGTGTTTTCCTACCGCGAAAAAAAAAGTGTTAGCCTGTGTGTATTTATCTATCATAATTTGTTAATGGGATTTTATATTCTGGATGAGGTAGATATAAGTTCAATTCTTTCTGCATTTGTCAAAATATGTTCTGGCGACTCCAATTTAAGAATAGCGATGAAGAATGAATGAAGATTAAACATCAAAAAGATCCAAGTATTTTAAATTGAGTTTAAATCCTGTTCACCGATTTTATAAGATCTTTTAATACATTTGGGTATAAGAGCATGTACGCATGCCCTTTGAAGCTGGATTTCTTGTGGTGTCAAGTGTTCACATTATTTGGCGCGGCTCAAAGAAACTGCTCTTGGAACCGTCATTCATCGCGGCGTGTAATTAAAGGGGCCAACGAGGTCGGTTTTCCCGAATGACCTGGTACTCTTTAGGTGACTGGACAGGACAAGGAGTGTTAGAAATGGATATAGGATACGATGCATATGTCATTAATGATTAATTGATAAAGTAAAAAATGGTGAAGACGACTCGTTTTGTGAGGACGTTTATAGGCAACCATATTTCGAATGAATATATTTATTTCGTTGCCTAAAATTATGGCTGTAATTTTTATTTGGATTGTATATTACCTATTTCATCTAGTTTTGTATTATTGTTCTGTTTTCTCATTGATGTATGGTTTTTAATACATCAATGTATAATAAATAAATATATGGGATCCATGACATTAGATCAAATGCTTCTTTTTGATAAACTAGCATGAAATGGTACGTCATTACCACCATTTAAATGCATTTATAAAACACTAGACTTCTGCTCGCGGCTTCGCACACGTGAAAAAGTTTTTCCGGGATAAAAAGTAGCCTATGTGTTAATCCAGGACATAATCTACCTGTGTGCCAAATTTCATCGAAATCCGTTCAGTAGTTTTTGAGTTTATTAGTTACAAACATACTTACATACAAATCTTTCCTCTTTATAGTATTATTTATAAAACATTTCCTCATTCATCGGCTTAATCTACAAAAAAATTAAGAGCATTCTATAGAGGCGAGGCTTTATAATTTTCAACTTTTTTTATAAATACCCTCAACAATCTTTCACCACTAAGCCATTTTTTCTAAAATCCTTAAAATTAATTAAACCATGAGCCACAAATAAATCATCCAGGTTTATAAAAATACAAGATGACAGTAACATTTCCATAATGTACAATACTTTAGGTCCCTCAGGCAGCGGTCCGGAGGGACGGCCGATAATGCCCTCTCCATTTACAGGGGCTCGTTCGGTCCCTCTAGAGATAACTGAAAGATTAGCTCCGAAGGTCACTGTAGCTATTTGTGTATATTTAGGTTTTAAGTGAATATGACAATATTCTCCCTCGATAAATATAATTAGCACCGATTTAATTGCTGTTTGAATATGTGAGTACTTGTACTTGAAATATTTTATAAAAGCGTTAAATAAAAGAATGAATGAAAAATAAAGAATGGACTTCTAAAGGCTGAAGAAGAGAAGAGAGAGAAGATAAATAAAAATGCCATTGAAATTAAACTACCATAACGGATTTTTACGCGGTTTCTACTCAATTAAGTTGATTGGATGTCTGTGACCCCAAGTTTAGACCAAACCACAAAGCGAGACAAGGAGCGACAAACATCACGAATTTGAAGTGTTAACTTGTGGGCACCGAGTGGTTTATGCCTCGGTGCTTTGATGTCCGGATGCTCTAGACGACCCCAGTCCAGGCTTAGCGTAATGGAAAACGGATTATGTTGGATAAGTTGAAAAACTGTGATATGGTTACGACTGTAAATCAACGCTTCTGTACCTATATTGCTATACAATATAGGTTAAGAAGCGTAGATTTACAGTATTTATATATTCAGCTTAGCAAGGATCTAGACTTGTTCTCCATGTCATATATAACATGTATAAGAACTTTTAAAAACAGATTAAAAATAAATGAAAAACACACAGCCACGACTTTTATCCCCGAAGGCAGAGGAATGACTAGTTCACCCACTTTTCGCTGAGCGTATTGCGTCCCATGATGTGATAGGGGGCGAGCCTATCGCTATATCGGGCCCGAATTTCAGACTCCAGGCTGATACTGAGTAGAAAAACCCAATATCATTTTGCCCGACCCAGGGATCGAACCCGAGACCTCAGCATTGTAGTTGTACCGAAATATAACGCACCACCGAGGCCGTAAGAAAAAGTAAGATAATTAAAACATAAGTACAATTAGCGGTTTTATCGCATTCTGCGATTTCTTACAGACAACCATTAGATGGATTGGAGAAGATTTTTTTTTATTCAATGAATAAATAATACACACAAACACTCACGCCTATTATCCCCGACGGGGTTCACAGAGGCGCAACTAGTGCACCCCCTTTAAACTGAAAAAAATAATCCTAAGCTAAGTAGCAAACAGGTTTTGAAAAGTACAAAAAAGATTTTTGATGTTCATTTCCATATAATCTGTATTAATTTCTATTTAAAATATACTTATCAGAAACAATAGAATAAAAAATCGAACCTCGAGGCCTCAGCATCGCAGTCGTACCGTGATACAACTACGCCATCGAAGCAGTAAAAAAACTTCTAAAAATAGTCAAAAGAAATATCAAACTAAATAACAATACTCTTTACCTAATATTCCTATAGCAATAGAAATAGCCTAGTGACAGCGTAACTTCATAGGGTCGAAACCTCTGTTGGACAATACTCCGTGGGGGTAGTCCAATTTACCCAGCACTCCGAAGATCAGCGTCAGGACTCGGGCAGGCCGCAGGCGAATTAAAAAATTCAACCGAAACTCTTGTGGAAAAACTATTAACACATACCTTTTAGTGGAATAAGGTTTGTTGCTTTGATTAATTATATATCTAGATAGACACTGAACGTTTCAAAAGCGTCGAAAAAATAGAGGCCAACAGTTGCCCACTAAATGAGTTCGAGTGAATTAATTTTTGTTGTTTTTCATGGATATACTTTTCTCCCCGTTTTCATAGAAACCATATAATAACTGGTATCATTATGTGCGCACACAAGGATACGCAGAATGATGCAGCGATAGCGTATGACACAGCTGTCACGTACTAGCTTAAGAAAAGTTGGCCTGTTTGTTTTAGTTTCATTGTACCGCGTCACTCTATCTAGGTATATAATTTATAATATGGCATAATAACTTGAGCTGATTCATTGTGTTTCTGTGAGAACTGTAAGTATGTTTGTATATAATTTTAGTAAATTTGAATGTTCCTATAATATATTTCAGTGTAAAAAATTAAGCCGTTCGTATATTACTGTGTTAATTTGACTGCCTCGGTGGCGTAGTTGTATTGCGTACGCGTTACGAGTACGATTTGCGCTCCGAGGTCCTGGGTTCGAATCCTGGGTCGGGCCAAAAACATTGTGACTGGGTTTTTCCATCTTAAAAAAAAATTACTCAGTCGCAGCTCGGAGTCAGGAAGTTGGCGGTGTGATACCCCCGTGCCTCGGAAAGCACGTAAAGCCGTTGGTCCTGCGCCTGATCTCTCTCCGGTCATGTCGGATTGCCGTCTCACCGGACTATGAGAGTGAAGGAATAGTGAGTGCACTTGTGTATTGCGCACACACTTGTGCACTATAATATCTCCTGCGCACCTGGCTGATCTCCGTTGAGATTGGCCGCCGTGGCCGAAATCGGCTAGGAAGGGATTATGATTATTATTATTATTACTGTGTTAATTGGTAAATTATCTTTGTGCTAAATAAATAACAAATTAAATACTGAAAATACACAAATTACTATAAATCACAATAAAACGTAGGTACAGAAGTTTTACGTATTTTCTCCGAGATTAGAAACCTGGACCTCGCTAGCAAAGCATTATCACATATAATATTGTTACACCCATTGGCGCTGATAATAATGCCTACCCGAATGTGGAAGGTTCGGTGATTGAATATTCCCGAAAGATCTCGATGTTCCCAGAATGTCGTGGAAAGTCGATAACGGACCTTAAATTATGAGAGAGTTCCCGACCATGCCGGATCTTTCTAGAACGTTCCACATACTACGAATGCGGCCGGGTATAAAAGACGGCGCGCCTCCACGAAGTCACGGTAATATTATCTATGACGAAGTATTCTCTTTATTCTGTGCCCTCCTGTCTTGTTTACGGTGTGATCGAGAGCGATAAGCCAACACGAGCTATAACTACAAGCGATATCGAAGCGAACACTGTGAATTGTGTGTGACCGCTTAGTCAAGTGATTGTAATTAAGCTTGTTTGAGTATTGTAGTATCTGGTGTAGTGTTTGTTTTATTTGTGGTTTAGTGGCAGTAAAGTGCTAAGTGGTATTTTAACTCTCAAATCGGTATTTAAATAGTTTATCTCAAATCTTACGTGAACACATAGAGAAGTGATTGCATCTACCTAAAATACATTAATTGAAATAAATTCTTACCACTTAAGAAAATTAAAAAAAATCTACACATATCCTGTCCTACAGCTAGTCATGGGTATCCTCTACTAAGGATGGTTAGGCCTTATCAACCACGCTGGCCTAATGTGGGTTGGCACATTTTATATCATACAACTCAATAAGCCCACAAAGATCGGCTTACGATGCTTTGTCTTCGAAGATTCATTTATTAACCATTGATGTCGGCTGGCCCTTAAACGGCCTCCATTTTAGATAACATACACTACGGATAAGCCCACTTTGAAACAAGATACGGTACAAAAGGCCCGTCATCAGAATTCGGCGCGCGTTCGTCCCTTTATTTATCATTTTCTGCGAAATTTTCACTCAAAGAGACACATTAGTGTGGTGGTGCAAGTTAAAAGCGCATAGCGCTTATAAAAGAAGGTATAAGTACCCATATTATTGGGACATATAATATACATAAGTGGTAATTTTTAATCGTGACTCGGCCCGTATTACAATGTTTATAAAAGAAAAACTATCCATTAAATGTAGATTTTTAGAAATCGGCAGAAGTCAAAGCCATAATTTAAAATTAAATTAATTTGGAGACATCATACCTTAAGGACAAAATGTAATTTACATTATATAAATTCAAGATCTCTATAACTTATTTGTTCTAAATCAAAGAAAAGAGTCAGTGTGCATAAATATACAAATACTAGTTCCAGTTTTAATAATATTGGATTGCATAAAACGACGGTAAGTAAACCTACAATCCTGCACATTTAAAGAAACGAAACAATATTAAGAAAGGAAAATTGTTTTAAGACCTCCAGTAACTTCAAGCCCAACATTCAAAAAAGTATGTCCTAATGATCATGATCAAGATGAAAAACCAAATCCAAACCGCTCCAAGCCTACACCTTTCACCACCACAAAATGTATGCAGTAGACCAGCGAAACTTGACACTTTACGTGATAAAAGACGATAATATCTGATGGTACGTTACTGTGTTTGCTAAAATATGAACTGCACACGTAGGGCAAGGGCTTCGTAAATTGAATACATTCGCACGAGACCGGCCCACGTCTCCAATTGACCATGAGGAACGTCTTTATTGATAACGTGGCATGAAGACATTTCAGTTTTGGTAATGCCCAAGAGTATTGTGGCCTCACTGGGAATGTTGAGGCACTGTTTTTTTTACTTAGTAGATAGCTTGTGGTATTTTATGTGTAAGTTTAATAAATAACACGCGTCTAGTCAATGTATGGTCATAAAAATTGTGGTAAGATAATATATTGTTCTTTTATCTCCATTAGAAAGAAGATCAGAGTGAATGGTCAGACGCCTAGGAATCATCTACTCTTGCAAACTTGCTTACTGGTGGTAGGTCTCTCATTATGTAAGAGGCCGTCTGAGTGGGTACCACCGCAATGTCTATTTCTACCGCCAAGCAACAGTGTGCATGCACTGTTGTGTTTCGGTTTGAAGGACATTGTAGCCAGTATAACTACTGTACATATTGAGACTTAACATCTTATGTCTCGGGATGACGAGCGCAGTGGAATGCCACACAGTACTTTGTAAGTCAAGGTGCTGGATGGTGTTGCTACTGTTTATGGGTGGTCGTATCGCTTACCATCAGACGAACGGCATGCTCGTCTCGTCATTCAGTGCAATAAATAAAAAAAAAAAAACAATGGACCAATCAGCTACTGGTCGCACGATAGCATTTTCTCTCTAACTCTATAATCCCTTAACTATTAAATACGATTCATTCTCTTTGTTTATATTAAAGTAGTAACTTATAGAAACAAGGATTATTATTTAATATTATCACACATTTATTAAAAATATGAAAGTCAAAGAAATACTTTCCGTTACATAAGCTTTATAACATCGTTCAAAGATCAACACGAGATGAGTACAGCATCTTAAGAGGCTTAAGATCTTACTAAATTTGAGCCTTCGCCGCTAAGTAACCCTTTCACGCAGCTGGTGCCGAGTACTAGGCTGTTTTTCGGGTATTATGACTTAAAATGAAGATATAACGCCTCCTTGGTATAATGCTGCGGCGGGTTAGCTGTATGTAGTTTAGGAATAAAAGTGTTAGAATTATGTTAAGTGGTATCATTAGCAATATTTTAGTTTTTACTGCGATTCGGCTGTCTTGAAGTATTTTCCTAGGTCAAAAATAATCTATACTTCTATACTATTATATAAAGCTGAAGAGTTTGTTTTTGTTTGAACGCGCTAATCTCAGGAACTACTGGATCGATTTTGAAAAATCTTTCACTAATAGGAAGCTACATTATTCCTGAGTGCTATAAGCTACTTTTTATCCCGGAAAAACTTTTCCACGCGGGCGGAGCCGCGCGCAAAAGCTAGTCTATAATATAACTATTATGGGGTACTTTCCATTATTTGATTTTGTACATTATTTTTGACTGCCTCAATAGCGTAGTTGTATTGCGTACGCGTTACGAGTACAATTTACGCGCTGAGGTCCTGGGTTCGAATGCAGGGTTGAGCCAAAAACATTGCGACTTGGTTTTTCCGTCTTAAAAATGACTCAGTCGCAGCTTGGAGTCAGAAAGATGGCGGTATGATACCCCCGTGCCTCGGAAAGCACTTAAAGCCGTTGGTCCTGCGCCCGATCTTTCTCCGGTCATGTCGGATTGCTGTCTCACCGGACTATGAGAGTGAAGCAATAGCGAGTGCACCTGTGTATTGCGAACACACTTGTGCACTATAATATCGCCTGCGTACTTGGCTGATCTCCATTGAGATTGGCCGCCGTGGCCGAAATCGGCTAGGAGGATTTCAACTTCACATTATTTTATACGTAGCAGAAAATAATACGAAAAAGAAATTCTGTGAAATCAACATGTAAATTGGGTGAAATACAAAGCAGTTATTCATATTTGTGTGTGTGTGTGTGCAAAAGTGGGGCGGAGGTGGTGTTATCGTTACAAAAATGCGTGGGGTGCATTGTCTCAATAGTTATAAATATTTTATTGACAGATAATATGAGTAGAAGTATTATATATCATTTTGATAATATCTTAAAGAGCACCCCACGCTTTTTTTACAATAAAATACACTTTTCCTTATTTACACTATTCTTAATTCAAATTTATTTTCTATTTTTTAGTTGGATTTTCTATAAAGCGTGTTTTTTAGTTGTTTTATTAAGGTGTACAATACTGTAGTACATTATTCTGGTCTATTTCGTAGGGTTTAGTCAGCGTTTGCAATGGAATCGCAAAAAAAATGTGTTTATTTACAACACCACATTAGAAACCTCTAAAATTATCAGTGTTTCTCTACTTTAATATGCATGTATTATACATACAAACCTTCCTCTTGAATTACTCTATCTATTAAATCCGCATCAAAATCCGTTGCGTAGTTTTAAAGATCTAAGCATACATAGGGACACAGGGACAGACTGCGGGAAGCGACTTTGTTTTATACTATATAGTGATACATTGATCTAAGACTTGGTCTATCTCTAGCAGCATTAATACGTTTATTGCTAGCATTAATTCCAATATCTTTACAAACTTTCACGTGTTCATTGTTAGTTTTATATTCAATTATTCAATAACGTTTATAAAAATATGGCACGAAAGATGGAATGTTAACATGACATAACAAATAAACAGTTACAATCAGTGAAAATCATTCCTTTCTCTGAAATAATTCAACACAAAGGAGAAAGTGACATTGATTATTTATAAGGAGCAAAAACTATCAACATCCCACAAGCTAACCAATCCAATTAATCAAGACCCTGCAATGAATATGGGGAGGAAATAAATAAAAACTAATCGGACCCGAGCCACACTAATGGACTGAACATTTAGCACGGTTTATCTCAACAGGGGCCTAATTTTCAAGTAGTAGACATTTATATATCGTATGTCTCAGGGTGACACGAGCGCAGTGGAATGCCACGCAGCACTCTGTAACTCAAGGTACTGGATGGTGTTGCTACTGTTTATGGGTGGTCGTATCGCTTACCATCAGGCGAACGGCATGCTCGTGTCGTCATTCAATACAATAAAAAAAAAATCTAATAGAAATTATCTCTATCTCAGTTTTATAAAGTATTGCTCGCTTCAATGGCAAGAAAGACATAGTGAAGCTACTTACCTACTTATTAAGATTTCTACATAAGAACTTCAATGCTATGTGAGTCTGCCTACCGACACTAGACAAGCGTAGTGTTCTAAGTTAGTTCTTGGTAGCAGTGCAGTGGAGGCCCGTACCCATCAGTGTTTTCTGCATGCGCGGTTCTACCACCAGTCTGGGGTCGGGTAGAGTGATATTGGATTGTTCTGCGTATTAGCCCAGAACTGAAATTTGCATCTTTTCTTACCCTTCAAATATTTAATATTGGAATCCATACTTCCATACTTATAAATGCGAAAGTAGCTCCGTTACGCTTTTAACACTGAACCCATTTAGATGAAATGTAGTATGGAGATAGTTTGAGACCATGAAAATAACACACATACACACACTCACGCCTTTTTCTTATCCCCGAAGGGGTATGCAGAGGCGCACCTAAGTGCACCCACTTTTCGCCGTGCCTAGTCCGTCCCATGATGTGATAGGGGAAGCCTATCGCCATATCGGGCACAAATTCCAGACTCTGAGCTGATACTGAAAAGAACAATTCAATATCACTTTCCCCGACCCGGGGATCAAACCAGAGACCTCGGGATTGCAGTCGTACCGTAATACAACTACGCCAACGAGGCAGCGCGAAAATAACATAGGCTTTTTTTATCTAGGTATATAAATGAGTATAGTAAGATTATTTTTACCAACTTTATTTTCAATAAGAATACAATCAAAATACTTGAATTGGAAGACCTCATGTAAGAGAATCAACTAACCCACATTAAACCAAGGTTACCAATGTGATTTAGGGGCGTGAGGAAAGTATTTCGGACCATTACCGTTACAGGCTAAGAGCTCTCTGCCTGTAAATTTACTAGGCCTGGCTATTCATTCGCCTCGATTTTGAGAGAAAAATAAATATGTTTTGTTTTACTTAAAGCATTGGTATATTTCACCGAAAGAATCTGCTAAGATGAAATTCTTGAATACGTGATCATGATTTTTTAATTTGCATGGGTAAGCTGTTTTTACAATGTAAAAAATAATTCAATTCATCAGTTATAGTAGGTATTATACAGCTAATGTAGATTGTATGATTACGATTTATTTAGGAGCGCAGTTGACAGTGTGACTCTTGTATTTGGTCGTCGTATATTTTATTGACGAGTAATATTCACCCAGACATCGTGAAATGGTCGTTTAATCTTGCATGTAGCATACTCGGCAGTAAATATGAAACTTTCAGCAAGAGATATTTGGCTAGTTCCAGCTTTTTCTTTTTGTCGACTCTGTCACTCATATCATGCAATTTCGATTCATACAACATGAAGACACATACAATACACACTTAATCTTTTGATCCCTGAAGCTGTATGAAGTGGCGCATCTAATGCACCCATTTTTCGCCATTATATTCCGTCCCATAATAAGATACTCCATGTAGAAGAAATAAGTAAAGTAACATGCTAGAAAAAGTGCTTTTTGAGCTACAAAATTACAGATTTCAAACGCAACATTCATTTAACGAGATTGTCATACGTCAGGAAGCAGTTATGACAAAACACACAATATTATCTCATTAATATTTATTCACAATACCCAAAACAATTATTGGAACCCGTAAATTATTTGACTCGAACTTCCAACACTAACGACCATACTTTGCCAACATAAAATTTTAATTCCACGTAACTTAGTTTGTAACTAAATATGCTTGTAATTTATGCATTACGGATTATATTTTAAAGTGTAGCGATAGGCCTGAATTTAGTTTGGAAACTAGGTCGAAACTGTAGTTTTGCTTTGCATTTAGAGATAAAGGTTCGTATTAGTTGGGCAACACGCGATTCGCTTCTTCAGCAACATTGGTAAACAGTAGTGATGGATTATGACGTGCATCGTTTTGTATATAAATCATCTAACTCCTGTAGTGTCCCACTGTTGGGTTATGGTATATTTATTATTCTTTCATGCAGATCTCTCTTATGTCAATTCTTTGAGCCAGTCACATCGCTTGTCTTATTTTATAGACACACCGTTTATATTCAGTTTACGGTGTTGCTAAATGATGCGGTACATGTTGCTCGTTATGTTAAGCTTTATTTGCAACAATATACAAGAGCATCACGTATTGCTCAATTATTATTAGGTATTTTCTGGTAAATCATCAAGAATTCGCTGAGACAATGTTGAGTATCATGCCCTGCAACAATTTCAAACTACAAAACCTCAAACCATTGTTACGAAGTATCAGGTGTGTATAGTTTCATAATAGCAGGGTTGAAGCTCCTTATCAATTCTTAGCTTTAGCCCGCGGCTCCGCCCACGTTAATAAGTTTTTCGGCAATAAAAGTACATATAAACCTTCCTCTTGAATCACTCTATCTATTAAAAACACGCATCAAGATCCGTTGGGTAGTTTTAAAGATCTAAGCATACATAGGGACAGACAACGGGAAGTGACTTTGTTTTATACTATGTAGTGATTGTTATGAGGTAAATGTAATTTGAAGTTTCAATACGAATAATTAAGATTAAGATTTATTAGAGCTGTTTGATTAACTTTGTAACAAGTGTTATGTGGGATCGTTGTAATACTTACTATAAGTAGAGGAATTTACCACGAAAAGAGACAAATAGAGAGAATAGAAAAGATTTCTGCTTTCGCTATCGTGGAAATTCTTATACTATAAACTAGACTTCTGCTCGCGGCTCCGCCCGCGTGAAAAAGTTTTTCCGGGATAAAAAGTAGCCTACAGCACTCAGGAGTAATGTAGCTTCCTATTAGTAAAAGAATTTTCAAAATCGGGCCCGTAGTTTTTGATTTTATCCATTACAAACAAACGAACAATCAAATCTTTCCTCTTTATTATTAGTATAAATGTGAAAGGTAGTGGAAATGTTTTTTTCGAAACCACCGAATGGATTTGAATCACTGATAGATAAATAGTACAAAGCTTACTTTTTATCCCTAAACATTTCACTGCACTAACTTATAATATGATATTATTTAAATATATATTTATGTAATTATAATTTGTATTTTATGTATTTATTATATTTATAATGTTAATTATATTATGTTTTGTATTTAGTTTACATATTTATGATTGATTGCTTTGTTTACTTTTATGTACGTTTATTCGTATCTCTAATATCAAGTTAAGTACCTGATGCACCTACCTTATGTATTTCTGCACCACCCTAAGGTTGACTGGGAGAGAATGCCTTTGGCATTAAGTCCACCGATATACTTATGTATATAAAGTGCAAATAAATAAATAAATAAATAAATTTCATATTGTGACATATTTTATTCCAAGAAAGCGAACAGCTCTGCGAAATAAAGATAGTAATTTTGAAAAATCACGTGATATTTGAATTTTATTATATGTATTGACAACGTTCTTAAACATCACTCCTTAAAGTCCACTTTCAATTTCAAATTACACTTATTATCAACTCCAGTAACGTGGTGGAAAGATTAAACTGCCATTAAACGGATGATGGAGGGGCGGAATGTCCGAAAAACAAATAGACCTTACCCTTTCGGGAAAGTAGTTTTTGCCGCCTACCCGAATATCGTTACGACCCTAAATATGGGTTATATTATACGTTGTACCCAAGTTGGTATCTTGATTGGCCAAAAAATATTTTGCTAAAATTTAAACCGTAATATCGACCACATTGCGTACCCTGCTTCTTGCTTCAGTTGCTATAATTCTGGTCTATTTGATCATACCTCAGAACGTGATTCGTCAAAAAAGCCACTATGGCGAATTTCTTACCGTCTGTTCACAAGTATGTAGTTACTATACTAAAGTGAAATTATCCTTGTTACGACCTTTAAAAAAGTTGTTGTTAACGCAATAAAAATGCTGAAATGTTCCAAACGATTGCCACAAAAACAATTTATAATAGAACCGTTCGACACGACTCGGCGTTGTACGATATTTTCCAGAAATCTCAAACTTTTCCGAACAATGTATTCCCGCGAGAATTCTCAGAATGTTTCGCAATTAATTATAATAAATTATTAATGAACTCCATTTGATTTCGTATTCCAATCGTTGTGTAACAAAGGGAATCATTAAGATTTTTTTCTGTATTGTTAATTAACATGATTTTGCTAAATAAAATGTTACAGTCAAATCTTCTAAGTTAATTAAACTGAACTTAGTTTCAATTATAATTATAATATTAATGAGAAAGCAGCGAGAAATTGAGTTAGGAACTATGCGGTTAGTCATAGAAAGTAGGACAAAAATAGAGAAGGAGCGGAAAGGTGAGTCAATCGACTTTTTTGAGTCACGCTTACATATTATTATTATAAAACAAAGTACCCGGCCGCATGTATGACATGTATGACTGTCTGAACGCGATAAACCATAAACTACCGAAGGTATTTCGATTAAATTTGGTATGCATTTAGTCTAAGATACTGGGAAGGACATAGGCTACTTTTTTTCCTGGGAAAATATATCGAGGGACTTTTACTCTGGAAAAACTCTTTTATGCAAAAGCTATAAAGCAACTTACCAAGATAGTCGTGCCAATAATATTGGGTTCTTTAATTGATTCTTCAATCAATTAGGCATGCCGGCGTAATTGTGCTGACCACATTCCTTGCTGGTTGACATTATTTTAGGACTTCACTTTAAACTTAGCGTAACGTCACTGCCATAGCAGATATAAACATCTGTCATAGCATAATTATAACAAATATTTGTAACAAAAGAAATGAATCTAATGGTAAGAGCCATATTTGGCCATAAACATCTTCGACGACTTTGAATGTACCGCATGACGCGCTATATTGGCCAATATTCAGTAATTGCATTTGCTTCAAACTGGAATACAATATTGCTCTTTGACTGCAGAAATAGACATTTCGGCGGTACCTACACACTCTCGAATATGAGAAGGACCAAATATATTATTTATTTCAATAGAAGTTATAAAATAAATTAAATATTCATCAAGCCAATTTTCTATTTGTATTGTATGTTGCACATAATAATATTACATCTAGAAATATAAATAAATCACGAAAACACAAATGCTTAAATTTTATTAAAATAAAGTGCAATAAATATAAACCTTTTTATTTTTAAAGTCACGTAACATTTACCAATATAAATATATCCCAAAATATTTTCCCAGAAAATCACAATAATTTTCGTAACAATGTCGTACACATAAGTGAAAAACCCTTGTATCGTTGCAAACGCATATTTATTGGCAATTTTGCCACCCCACTCCAGCCCTCGAGCAGTTTCAAACTAAATTGCCTGGCTAGACAGAATAATTCATATGTGAATGGCAAAATAAGATATGCCACATGATCTACCGTTTTGAAACTGAGCCAAAATGGAGGTTTGGAAACTTAAGTATTACTGTGAATGTTGAGTTTATGCCTGATTAAATTAAATGTGATTGTGTGAATCTGGTTATGTCTGCTTAAGCTGAATATGGGGTAAGTTCATGTCTGTATGAAGGGGTAGATGGTAGTGCTGGTCAAAGAATTTTTAATAATAATTTAGTAGCATATCAAGTATTTCGAATCCAAAAAGTACTTTTCAAATAGCAAATGGTTTGAAATCATTGTAATTGAACTGGTGGTAGGTCTCTCATATGTAAGAGTCCGTCTGGGTGGGTACCACCGCAATGTCTATTTCTACCCCCAAGCAGCAGTGTGCATGCACTGTTGTGTTTCGGTTTGAAGGACATTGTAGCAAGTGTAACTACTGGACATAATGAGACTTAACATCTTATGTCTCAGGTTGACGAGCGCAGTTTAATGCCACAAAGTACTTTGTAATTCAAGTTGCTGGATGGTGTTGCTACTGTTTATGGGTGGTCGTATCGCTTACCATCAGGCGAACGGCATGCTCGTCTCGTCATTCAATGCCATAAAAAAAATATTGAAAAAGCCTTTCGACTAACCATTACTTCATTACCTAAAAACACTTACCGTGAACTGAAAACGGAAACATAAAACTAATACATAACAGAAATCTGTGAAATGAATCCACAAAGTACAAATAAAAATGAAAAAACCCAGACAAATCCAATATAAATCCTCCGGAATCCCTTTTCGAATGGTTAATACAGGGTGTTCGCAATTAGGGGGTCGGCTGTCGGTCCGAAATGGAAACTAGATAGAATGACGCGGGTACGTACCCCATTTGCATATATGTTGTTGATTGCTGTCTGTGCGTGTAATTTGAAGTAAATTTTGGAAATTGATTGCTGTTATAGGTTTAGGGAATGTTGATGGTATCATGTTGTTTATTTTCAACTAGTGTTTACTTAAATGAGATGATAGGAGATTGCAAAAGATGATTATAAGGTGAATGTGGACGGAAGATTCGGTTGGGGCTTAAGTGGGAACAATTTTCGATGTAAAATTTGTTCTTATCTACCCCTTCGTCCTAATCACCTCTTTCACAGTATACCCTTTATAACTTCCATTAGCTCCAGTCTTCTATAACTTGACACCATCAATATTAGTATTAAATTTCCAATTCCTTCATTCTTGAAGGCATTAACGTGGCAAGCTATTGACGCTTGAAATTTCATATTTTAAAACTGTTATACCACAAGGCAACAAAGGGAAGCCAATATTAAAATTGCTTGCGTCGAAACAAGAGTTGCTTAAGTATCTCGGAACAGTATGGTAACTAGAGAAGGTATAAAATTGACGATTGATGCAAAATTTACTATAATGAAGGATTGAGCGTTTAAAATAAGAGATTTTATGAGTAAAGCCCTAAGAGATATTAATGACAGAATGACAAATAATACCTTCCTTTTATTCGGTTGGCATATAGAGAATATTTTATCAGAAGTGTTTCAACGAGGGATTACCCACACACACACACACTCACGCCTTTTATCTCCGAAAGGGTAGGTAGCGGCGCAACTAGTGCACCCACTTTTCGCCGTGCGTATTCCGTCCCATGATATGATAGTGGGCGAGCCTAACGAACGAGTAAGAATAAATAAATACACCTGATCAGTTTCTTTCTTTCTGACCATAAATTAGGTTAGTCAAAACGGGTATTACATAAATTATATAGAAACGTGCCAACGACTCCTTCCATGTTGAATTCTATTTGCATTATTTACCCCTCACAGTGATGTTTCTATTCGTAAGTTCAGTTGTTTTTACGTTATACAAAAGATTAACAGACTATTGTTTTGTACCTGACCTGGATAAATATTCTAATTTGGAAGGTCTTCTTTGTTATTGAAATTTACCATATTACTTGATCTGAGTTACCTAAATATTGAGTACTAGATGACATCCTATGTTTTCCAACTACTCAATATATATGTTACCCTACTGTCCGTCCCTTATCGAGCCTTAAAATATGTCAAAGTAGTTGTTAGGAGAGGTAATATCTTTGAAGGGGCTCCGTCGGCTTGTTACATTTTTCCGGTATATTTACCGATCAGGACAAAGGTTTGCCATACATATTTGATCAAACGTTCGCAAACGCCGAAGGACACAACCTACCCTATTAATAAATATTATTGGATTCGACATCACTCGTAAGATGAATTTCATGATTTTAAATCAATAAGAATTTATTGGTAGTCACAAAAGGAATTCTTGAAATTCATTCAGAGATTATCCTTTTAGTTTAAATTATATCGAGTTTATCTAAGTTCTACGTATATTAAAACTTTAATAACTTGGATTAAATTGAAGAATGGTACAGCATAAATGCCACTTAACAGTTTTCATGAGACCGTGGTATTGAATTTTCATGAAATACATCATGCCTTTATCCCTAAAAGCTAGGTAGAGGTGCACCTACAGGGTACCCACGCAAGAATATCTCTCGATATTGCGACTTTATTGATAAACAGTAAATTAAACTGAACTCATCTTGAGATATAATTTATCACATAATACTCAGTTATTACCTAATTACAATATTCTTCAAGAAGGAACAGTAGTACTGACCTACTGCAGCACATTCACATTAAAAACAACATACTTTTTTTTCCATAGCTAACAGCCGTGTTCCGAAATAATAAATTAAAATCTAGTGTCAATAGAAGCAAAAATCTATGTTCAGTTCTCCCTACATTCCCGAGGGGACAAAAGAAAGGAGCAGTTTACTATGTTACTTTTTATTTATCGAGGATAATATCTTGAGTGTTTGGAATACTAAAACACATATTTTGATAATTTGGAAACCACTTTTTTTAAATGATTGCCTCGGTGGCGTAGTTGCATTGCGTGCGCGGTATGACTTGCGCTCTGTGGTACCGGATTCAAATCCCGGGTGGGCAAAGTGATGTGTTTTGCTTCTCATTATCAGCCCGGAGTCTGAAATTTGTGCCCGATAAGGCGATAGGCTCGCCCTCTATTACATCATGGAACGTAACACACACGGCGAAAATTGGATGCCTTAGTAGCATCTCTGCCTTCCCCTTCGGGGATAATGGCGTGGAATGTGTGTTTACTTTCTTGAGCTGTACTTCACTTAATACTATGTGCAGTAAAGTCACTTTACTAAGCTGGATAAAAGAATCATAAAAACACCTCGCTGATTCCACAGCTTATATCTCACAAAGACATTCAGCAATATAGTTAGTATCTCACGAGGTCAATGAAGAAATCTTTAATTTTATTGAATATCTTTGCCATATCAAGCTAATAAGTAGGAGAAACTGTGACTAAGCGCATAAGTCCCATTTAAACGTCATACAATTATGTTGGACTTGATTGCTTTGAACCGTACTTGAAGATTAAGCATTGTAGACTGAGCACTTGCTAGTTTATACATTCGACTATTTTATAGCTAAAGTATATTAACTTCGTTACTGTATAACAAGATCAGAGTTGACCTGATGTTTAACGCTAAAAAAAAGAAAAAGATATGTGGGAATGACATATCCTAATGATAAATCTATATTATATTTTAAATATTATATAATCATAGAAGACCATTACAACATTGAAAGCCAAATATTAACCCTTTCAAATTGTGGAGTTAAAACAAACCCCTATTAGAACAAAAAGCATAAATCTCAGAATCAATACCACGAACTAAGACCCCAAGGTCGAAGTTCAGATCACCTCGGAAACATACATTACAGACAAACTTTGGAAATGTACAACGCAAAGAACTTAAGAATCAAATTACCTAAGGCAAGAGCAGATAAGACTGTATTTTATTAACTCCGCCCTTCTTTGAAACAAAGTTTGAAATAAGAGGAAAGAGGGAAATAACTCCGCGTTAGGGTTGAGACGTGTCGGATTTCACGAATGGTTTGGTGGTTTGTTTAAAATTTAAGGTGATATACATTTATTTGTGGCATTGATGCTCTCTTTCACCTTTTGCATCGAAGGAGCTATGGTGTTGGAGATAGCGATGATCTCCAAAAGTCATATATACATAGATAGCACTGACTACGTAATAATAATACCGCGCTATATTATATACTGCCCACCGCCGAGCACGGGTCGTCTTTACTACTTAGAGAGGTTAGACCTTAGTCCACCACGCTGACCCAATGCGGGTTGGCTAACTTCACATACTTGAAATTCTAATGTAGAATTTTTAGGTTTGTAGGTTTCCTCATGATGATTTGTTTTACCATTAAAGCGAACGATAAATTGTTAAACAATACATTAGGAATATTAAGATACATAAAGATGCTGACTACATTAAGATAAAAATATACGTATAATTCTTGTCGTAGGTTTTGTGGATCTTCGAAAAATTTTCTATCTCATCATAACCTGCCACGAAAGAAATATTCTTAATTACATAAATAACTGTCTCGATGCTGGAATCGAGCTCGAAATTTCTTATCTTCAGCTGGGTGTTCTCTGCACCACGAATCTCCTGAGGTTTCAAAGATTGGCGCGTTCAAACAAAAAAATAAGCAAACTTTTCTGCTTAATACAGTTGTCTTCTCAATAAGGTCCTATAGGCAATAAAAATAATGTAGGACAAGTTAATCTGATTTGTTTCTACAAAGCCAAAGATCAATCCGTACTGTATCACTTTGAACTGGAACAGAAAAATCGTTATTCACTCAAGATCTAATCTTATCCGTACATAATTTAATGCAGTGGAAAACCGTGTTGAGTTGAATATTTATTGATATTTTAATATTGAAAGCATCTCGATATGTGTTGAAATACTTTTAAGCATAACTCGGTGTTAAGTCGGATAAAAATATACTTAGAACATTGACTTAAATCTTAGAAAAATGAGACAATAAGAGTAGAAAGGAAACTGACATTTAAAATGGTTTTATTCTCGGATGTGAATGTATTGGGGTAATTTCACTGCCTCTAAAATGTCGATTAATATTTAAAACGTTCTCGAGTGCAGATAACGTACCGGCAAGCGCAGCGTTGGACGTCCACCTAAGATGGACAGTTGACTTGATAAAGATCGCATGTACAGTCAGCAGCATAAGTAGCTGAAAAATTCAAAACTTGAAATTGCCTACATACTTTTGTGCTCTTACTAATCTTATTTTTCTCTTCACAAAATTAAAATCAAAGAGATTTACTATACTTCAAGCGAAGAAAAAATGTTTCAGTTCAACTTAACGCGTATATAAGCGATTTGAAATTTTGATTTTGTTCAGATACTTATACTGCTGACTGTACACACTGGATGCAGTTCGCTTTTGACAGTTCCGTCAGGAAATCATTAGAGAGGCCTATCTATGTTCAGCAGTTGACTTAATTTAGTTGCTGATGATGATAATGTTGATAATTATTAAAAACTCGTAAGGAAGGTTGAAGTAAAGAGGACTGTTAGTGGTAAGTATCCGTAATACGCATTTATCTGCGTAGTTTATCTTTGTCTGTTTCTGCTAAAGCAGGTTGTAAGGTCTTTTATTTTAAGAGACATTGTAACGAGTGTAATTACTATGCATCATGAGACTTAACATCTACTATCAGCTCAAATGTCTGACTTCAGAATTAAATTTAATACTGCAAGGAATTCACAGCAGAAATATTCTACTAGGCCAACAAGGAAAACTATGCCATGATTGTTTTTAGTTATTCCCATTTTATTTGTAAAAACTTTTTCGGAAATATTTTTTATATTCGAAAAATAGATGACATTTCTCTTTTTTACGTGTTGTTGCAACATACATATGTATGGCGGATATTTTTAATATCAATAAAATGTCATATTATATCATACTAACGATTGATCGTGGCTCCACCCGCGTACGCGTCTATTCCTGGGCCAAAGTTAGACCATAGCAGCTGAAGAAGTGTACCTATTTGTGAAAGATTTTTAAGAATCGGAGTAGTTAAAGGGATTAGATTTTTTAAATGACGAGACTAGCTAATGTTTCTGGCTTCACTTACGTAGAATTGGGTTTGTAACATAATATTATATTAAAAAAGTAACCTATATCCTTTCTTGGGATTCAAACTTATTTGTACTAATTTCATCAAAATCGGTTCAGCGGTTTAGTTGTGAAAGCATGACAAACTTACTTTCACATTCACATTAGTATCAATATAGTATTGATTCACTTATTATACTACATAGTTAAATATGGACATGAACTTGATGAAAACCGTTCCCCGTCATAACCTACATAATCCGGATGAAATACCGGCTAAAACTGAGCCGGGCGACCTCATCTCCTAGTTCGGGTAATCACACCCTTTTCCTAATTAATTAGGGCAGGCAGACATGTATCATTGTAATAATTAAAATGCTAAGCGGATTAGTTTCAACAATAATTTTAACGGCGACCCTTTTAGGAGCGTAGACTGCGGTCTCCGTTAGCCGGTTCTGGAATTTTATCGGTAACTATTAGAATTTTGGGTAAAATTATATCGATAATGTTTTTAGTACCTATAGGTATTGTTGGTAAAATTGGGTTATTTTATTGGTCTCGTTGAAGTAGGCTGGCGAACGTGAGCTTATCATATATTTTGTCTCCACCCATATAGCGACCACAGTACACTTGGGGTTACAACCCACCATAGTGGCCCAAGTAACTGTGTCGCGTTCCGGGATTAGCCTGGGTATATTCAGTTCAAATAGGCCGGCATAACTATATCGACTGGCGATGGATAATCCAAGGAACCACATCGAGGGCTTAATATCTGCCACATCCCGTAGAGTAGGTAATCTGAATAGGGTGCGAAGATATTTCACGGCCGGTCAGCTTTACCGTTTATATAAAGCGCAAACGCGGCCGGGTATGGAATACTGTTTGCACCTCTGGGACGGTTCCAGCAAATACCTGCCTGATGCGTTGTTCGGAATGCAGCGACGGGCTATCCGCATTGTAAATGATACAGACATCACAAAAAATTTGGAGCCACTGCATCTGCAACGGGAAATTGCCTACTCAGTATGTTCTATGGTCTGTATCATGGGGAGTGCTCTGAAGAATTGTTTAACCTTATCCTCCTATCTATTCTTTAACCTCCTCACGTTTCCTTAACAGAACCACGCGTGCTGGCTTACGGAACCACAGCTTCGTGGTGTCTTCCATCGCGACTCGAACCAAAAGGCTCGGTAACTCATATGTTTGCCGCACCATTATGCTGTGGAATAGTTTGCCAGTGTTTCTTCCTTCCTACAATCCAGAGTCCTTCGAGCGGAGCGTGAAGAAATTATTAGGCAGGGCAGCATAACTGTGCCGACCGTCCAGGGATGTTTTGTTATCTCTTGCCGGTCGACACTTTCTTTGGGCTTCACTGCACTTAACATCAGGTGAGGTGGAGCCACTTTGCCGTGCTTGGATGAAAAAAAAAAAATTTTCTCGTCAGTCGAAACTTATTTGAAGCCACTTTACTGAAGGCGTAAGAAATTATAAACACTGTCTAGATTCGACACGCCGAATTTACTAAACCTGTCATTACCGGCTGTAGTTAAAGCGTCGTGCAGACGCTGTCAATTACTGTTGCATAAACACAACACAAAATGACGACAAAGAGCTTATGTAATTCTTTCCTATGCGAAGGTTTATTAAATATATTTTTAAGATGTTAATGCGGAAAATACTGAACAAACTTCGATGAAATTTGGCATATATATACTCCTTTCCCAAATGAACAATGTAATTCCGCAGTGACCTCTTTTTCCGGAAAAAGGGTTACTGTTGGGGTGCTCGTGAGACCGACTGGTACTCACAAGCTTGCTGGGCGTGATCCCGAGTTGAGAAACTCAGGCGCCGGTACCCAGCCCGTTGTTCTTCCCACGTACCAAGACGCCTCGAGAGAGACGGTTGTATCAAGGCGCCTCGAGAGAGGCGGTTGTATATCTGCGCGTTGTATGTATCGGTGAGTGTATACGACGTACCCGAACAGCGGCGGGTACGAAGTGTGTGAGGTAGAGTGTAGGGGATGGCAAATAAGAAACAATTATTAAACGACGTGCCGATGTGCCGAATTGCCAACCCTACGTCCCTAAGCACCCCCGAGTACCGAATCGAAGCCACCGTACGTCGTGGGCCTTCGATTGTTGCGAGTCTTCCGTCTCGCTCTTCTGTCTTCTATCTCGCTCTTCCAGTTTTCTTGCGGTTTTCAGGCTTCAGGTTTCTTCAGATTTCTTCGAGTATTTTCTTCGGTAGGACACATGTCGGTACGCCGCCGCGCGTTAGCTTAAGTACCGCGCGGCTATCCCGTAACGAGAGCCTCGACCCATTAGCCCAATTTCTCGATCATTTTTACTATGGCAATCGGCTATTTCGGCGTTTTATTTATTAAATAAAAACCACACATATACATAAATGGTATCAAATTGTAGCTCTTAATTAGCTCTATATAAATAAACAAAAATGAACACTACACATTAAAACTACAAAAAGTTATTAGCGAAATACAGACAAAAATTTACCTTAAACACTAAACTCTAACACATGTCACTTTTGCTATTCACACGGTATACTGTCTATATTGTTCGTATAATGTTCCTAACGTCACTAAGGGGTCGGCACATCACTTAAACACTTTGTTTGTAATATTATCACGGCACTTATTGTTCGTGTGAGGGGGTCGGCACGCGGCTAATGGGAGCCGGCGCGTCGCCAACAGGTTACATAATTACGCAGTAACCTTTTTCCGGAAAATTTGTTACATGCAGATAAAACCATGAGCTAAACTTAGTATTATATTATAATTTGAATATTAATCACTACCCAAACACAGTAGTTCTAACAAATTACAGTGGAAGGAATTAGTGTACAAATTGCCATCATCATAAAACTGTTTTTTTTTTGTCGGGGGCCGCTGAATCATTACAAGTCATTGCTTGACGGTTAACAAATGACCGGTGTAATGACGGGTATTGTGTCATGGTCTGCGTCATTATTTTAAAAAATACTACTTGGTTCAAATGATATTGGGATAGGTTTAAGTACTGTGTTAATTCGTACGACAATGACTATTTACAGAAAATTATCGCATGAATTAAATATTTACGGTCTCTTGTATGTGAGACTCCGGGTAGGTACCATCGTAATATCATTTCCTGTCGCCAAGCAACGTTGTGCATCCACTGTTTTGTTCCGGATTGAACGACATTGTAGTCAGTGTAATTACTGGGTATTGTGAGTTTTATATTCTATTTAGTGTTGTTAATGTTAGTGTTTGTGGGGTTTACGTGCCTATCTCACCGTTCAGAATATAAAAGCGATGATGTTTTTACCAAAATTAAACCATGTATCTGTCGCAACAAAGCCCATATCCAATTTACTACTTCATTTCCATAAAAAAGGTTCCAAACAAAACCTCAATTAATTCCTCTTGCATGTCATCAAGTCGTCAAGCCATGTCAAATGTCAAGATGCTCATTACACCGATTCGGTGAAAATAATCACGCTAATAACAACCCTATTGTGCGCACGTAAGATTGCAAATCATTAAGCGCGGTGTCCATAAGTGGTGCCGCCATCAAAACATGTTTTCAATAGTTCGGTAACATTACAGTTATTAGTGTCAAAGTTTGTGATGGTTTTGTGAGAGTCGCGTGGTTTTGTTCAAGGTTCGATCCCACGCTTGAAATTTGCTTGACATAATGAAATAATCGATGTAATTACATCAAAGTGGACCTTGTGACGTATACGGAATCCATGTTTTGCCAAAAGTGTATTATTGTTAGTAATGGTTAGTTTTGTGATAATTACAGCAGTAGGCAATGTTTTTGAACGAACTGATGACGCGATTCAAACGCAACTGATGGTAAACGCAATGTAGGCAGGAACTGTTCACTTTTACATACCTACGCGATAATCCCGCGTCTTTAGTCCTCTTTCGATGCTAAGTTCGGATAAAATGTAAATTGACAGAGTAGAAAACATTAATATAGTTGCTAGTTGATATTTGTATCCGCCTGGATAGCGAACACCTTCCACCACCACTATACCAGCCCTGTATTATATACTGCCCACTGCTGCGCACGGGCCTCCTCTACAACTCAGAGGGTTAAGGCCTTAGTCCACCACGCTGGCCTAGTGCGGGTTGGCAGACTTCACATACCTTCGAAATTCCGAGAACTTCTCAGGTATGCAGGTTTCCTCACGATGTTTTCCTTCACCGTTAAAGCAAGCGCTAATTCACAAAGAATACACACATAATTTTTTAGAAAAGTCAGAGGACTGTGCCCTTGGGTTTTGAACCTGCGGACATTCGTCTCGGCAGTCCAGTTCCACGCCCAATTAGGCTATCCCCATTTTTCTAAAATTGTCCATTGTCCTAAATATGATAAAGTGTTAGTGATCGGCGATTTTAATATGCCTTCTACGAAGGTAGAAATACAAAATTATTACGAGTATGTGACTTCGGTTTGTGGATTTCGGCAGGTAAATGAAGTTCCTAACATTAATAATCGTATTTTAGACCTAGTATTAACAACTTTATTACCATGTGAGTTAGTAGTCTTGCCTTCGGATGAACCTGTTGTTGAAATTGATAACCAGCATCCTCCTCTTTGTTTAAAAACTACAGTGACGGTTACGGGGAACGTACGATCTTCCGACAATGTCAGTGATCATAATTGTTTGGATAACTATTTAGATTACAGTGTAATAAATTCAGAAACAAAATGGAATTTTACCAAGTGTAATTTTTTATATTTATACAGTTTGTTGCACTCATTAGATTGGAGTCCATTATATATGATTAAAAATGCCGAAATGGCAATGTCTTATTTTTATAATAGGATAAATGAAGTTGTTAATATGTGTACTCCTAGACATAGAAGAAATATCAAAGGTTACAACACGAAGTATATTTACCCACATTGGTACACTTCGGAACTGATTTCAGATATAAAACGGAAATGGCGTTATCACAAATTATTTAAATTGACAGGCTCCAAAACTGATTATGAACAGTTTTCGCGATATCGGGCTATAGTTAAAAATAAAATTGTTTCTTGTTACGAAGCATATCAGTTTAAAATTCAACTACAAGTTAGAGAGGATCCTAAATTATTGTGGAAATATTTAAATAGTAAACGCAGAAAGCATAATAGAACTCGAATTACAAAAGAGGGACAAGATGTCAGCGAGAAAGAGTGTGCGGAGCATTTCGCGACATATTTTCATACTATTTATAGTAAAAATCGGCCTATGTTAGACACTTATACGGCGCAATCCGTTGCTGCGGAAGCGGTGAAAGGTGTGCCGGGTTCAGCAAGAGTCCACATAGGACAGGTGACACTACGGGACGTGCGAGCCGCGCTAGCTCGTCTCAGACCCAAAAAATCTATTGGCCCGGACGGTATACCGCCATTCATTGTAAGAGATTGTAGTAAAGTATTTGAATTGCCTCTTCTGTATATTTTCAATGCATTTCTGATGAATGATTGCTATCCAGACGTGTGGAAAATTAGTCGGGTAGTACCAGTTCCAAAAGGTGGGATTAGGTCTGAAGTGAGTAATCATCGCCCAGTGGCAGTATTGTCTGCGTTCGCGAAGGTGTTTGAGATGGTTATTCATAGTTGTATTTATGCACAAACTTGTTCGCAACTCTCTAATGCCCAACATGGTTTCAGGCCAGCTCGTAGTACCTGTAGTAACATGCTGTCCTTTATGAGTCATTTGGTACCAAACATTGACGCCGGAGGACAAGTCGACACTGCTTACTTTGATTTTCAAAAAGCTTTTGACACCGTTGATAATGACATTCTATTATGTAAGTTCGCCATGTTAGGCTTTACGCCGAAGCTATTAAAATTCTTTGCGAGCTACCTTCGCGATCGCAAACAGTATGTTGAGTACGCAGGTGTTGATTCGGAACTGTACCATACATATTCTGGAGTTAGTCAGGGTAGCAATCTTGGGCCTTTAATTTTCATTTTGTTTATTAACGATCTTCCTGCAGTTGTAGAGGACGCGGAATGCTTGTTGTTTGCCGATGACCTCAAACTGTTTTTATCGGTGGATGACGTCTCAGACTGTCAGAAACTGCAAAAAGATATTGATCGGGTGGTGCAGTGGAGTAAAGTGAATCGACTATTTTTCAACGTGAATAAATGTTGTGTTATGAGTTACAGTCGGTCGCGCGCTCCACTGCACTACACTTACGATATTGAAGCGACACCAGTCCCACGTGTTACACAGATTAGAGATTTAGGTATAGAATTGGTACCTGAACTGAACTTTCGTAAACATATAGTGGGAATCTGTAAAAAAGCTTTTAGTAATCTCGGTTTCGTTATTAGACAGTGCAGCGATTTTAAAAATATAACTGTAATTAAAATTTTGTTTAATGCTCTCGTACGTAGTTGCCTTGAAACGAACTCCATAATTTGGAGTCCTAATGAAAGTAAATACATTCTCTTGGTTGAAAAAATTCAAAATAAATTTACACGTTTTTTATATCTGAAACAGTTTGGAGTCTACCCCTACTATCCACTCATGTATCCGAGCTTATTTGTAATGGGTATGGTTGGATTTAGTAAGCTGGAGGTAAGAAGAGAAGTCTCTCTAATTAAATACCTGTGGAAGGTTCTGCGTGGGTGGATCCACCAACCTGATATATTAGCAGCACTTAAACTGTGTGCACCCAATGGTTACGTCTTTTCCCGTCACCGTCCGCCGTTGTTCCTCCTGCCCACCGGTAGAACTAACCTATCTCACTACGCTCCCTTAACACGGGCTATTCGATTTTTAAACGTTATTTCACAGGATATTGATATATTTAATTGTAGCCTACCGAAATTCATTGAAGCAGCATATAAATGTGTAGAACAAAGATAAAAATGAAATTTACTAATAATATTAAGGATATATTTATAATATAATGTATTATTTATAGCATCGTATTGGTTGTAAACTGTAATTGATGTTATAACTTAGTGTAATAATAAATAAAATAAAAATAAATAAAAATATAAAAAACGCGTGATTAGATTTTGATGAAGCTTGAAATGCAGGCCGCTTCTGACAGGTTGGTCTGGAAATCTTCGGAGGAGGCCTATATTCAGCAGTAGACTTCTAAAGGCTGAAGAAGAAGAAGAAGAAAAAGCTTGAAAAAAAAGCATGCACTTCAATTTCATTTGTAATAATTATACTTGAGCTTGACACTGTAAATTTTCCCATAGGAAAGAGAAAGTTCGACTTGACGATGACGTAAGCTGTCCAAACAGTGAGTACTTTGCTTTATTTAGCACAAACATTTTTACAAGCATTTGCATTCCATCAATTTTAGATCTGACAATAAGGCACGCGTTTAGAATAAGAATGAACACCACGCATTCTTATCCTATCTACTTTAGATCTAAGTAATATTATAACGCAGGTGCATCGTAAATTTTAGTCTAGCAATTTCTCGCAGCAATATGTTGATCAAGAACTTCCTGATATGTTTACACTAGCGGAGATATTTCAATAATTCTATACACATGCGACTCGCCGCAAGTCATGCAAGCTTCAACATTTGCAGAAGTCAACTTGCCGTAACTGTTTACAGGGTAAAAATCGCGTGCAGTAGATAACATGATAGTTGCGTATGGAGGGGGGCGCTTGCGTTTACGACACAGTGTACACTAATGTAGATGCTTTCGTTAACCTTGTCAACATAGATCAATGTTGTTAATAATCCGCATAAAGTATTTTTGAATTTTGAATTTGAACTTCTGCAAGTTTTCATGCTAATCTAAACACCGTTTTAGAATTGGAATTATTATAACGCATTCTTGATTGTTTTTATCTTGGCATAACAAAATAACTACTGAACTTGATAATGTCACGCCTTATTTGGGATTTAATATAGCTGGCGAAAAATGGGTATGATAGAACCCTGATAATGATGACGTCTTCCAAGCCGACTTTGGCCACGGCGACTGTTAATACACTGGACAGGCATTTTTAACTCGGACTAAGACTGGGTATCCAATAGTCGATCGTCTGCCCTTTGATGCGCTCTACTAACCCGACACAACCCTACTAACCCCTAAAAAGGAAAATGGCGTGTTTTATCTGATAGTAAAAACAGTGCAGTCCAAATATAATGTACACAAATGAGAGAAAGCCTTGTCATCAGAATAATAAAATTTCTTTCAGAATATAAGCCAACTCCATAGCAAGGCTTATTTAAATGAGCTTCATGTTTTAAGTCTTCACCAAGAGTAAAGTTGATACCCATTTTTTTTAGGTACACGACAAACTGATCCACTACACCTGACGGTAAGTGGAGCAGGTCGAAGATAGAGTGCCGACTGATAAGAGATGATTATCCCACGCGAATCATCATCATCACCCACATGACGTTCACTGCTGAACATAGGCCTCCCCTAAAGATTTCCAGGCGGACATTTTTTTTTTTATTGCATTGAATGATGAGACGAGCATGCCGTTCGCCTGATGGTAAGCGATACGACCACCCATAAACAGTAGCAACACCATCCAGCACCTTGAATTACAAAGTACTGTGTGGCATTCCACTATGCTCGTCATCCTGAGACATAAGATGTTAAGTCTCACTATGTCCTGTAGTTCCACTGGCTACAATGTCCTTCAAACCGAAACACAACAATGCATGCACACTGCTGCTTGGCGGTAGAAATAGACATTGCGGTGGTACCCACCCAGACGGTCTCTTACATATGAGAGACCTACCACCAGTAAAACCTGTCAAAACCAGTACCTGTCAAAAGCGGCCTCCATCCAGCATGTTCCTGCGACCTTTAGCAAGTCGTCTGTCCCACGCGAATAGGCACAGTTAAGTATTCGACTTAACAAAGAAAATAACCATATAAACAAAAGCACATAATTAGAAAAACGATAACCCCGACATGGCAACACCCCCAACAAATCCTAAAATAATTCCCAAAACTCAAACACATAACGAGGAAGTTTGGTATCGGGACGTTTTGACTCACCCCTTCCCTTTGTGCGGATTATGTTAATTTAAATCGAAAGTATATAATCTGAAACATACGTAAAGCCCAAACTTCGTTAGATGTTTGGTGGAATTCGGGGAATTTAGATGGATATTTTCATGTTTTTAATGAGATTTCGCGATGAATAACAAGAGTAATATATATATATATATATATATATTTTAGGAAGAATTTGTTTTATAGTTAAACATAAAAAATATGCTTACTAAATGCTGTAGATCAAGGAATACATGGATCAAGAAAAACAAACGAACAAGAAAGCGATGGAGAGGCAATCTGAATGCATTCAAACCAGGATGGTGAGATGTAAAGGCGGACCAGAGTTATTAGAAGAAACGGGAGGTTTTGGTCAGCAATGGGACACATCTGACGCGTCAAAAATGTATTATATTTGACTATGACTCTCAAACTTACTAAAACAGTGTTTTGTTTCATAATATAATCAGCCAAAGTCGCTGGTGTGTGGGATTTATTTGGCAGCAACCGTAGCTATGGAAAAAAAACAGGCTACTAACAAGTAACTTGATTTTGAATGTTACAGATCAATAACAGAGTTCAATGACTAGTTTTTGTTCTCTAAAAAAACCAAGTAAAGTTGAAAAAACTAATTAATACCTACCTGTCTATTCATCCTGACGTCATTAGTAGAAATAGTATTGTCTTTTTTATGGGCTTACTTATTTCAGTAGTCATATTAGCCCTGTAGTAATATTGTTCCCATTATTAGGGGCGTCGTCGACTAAGTTAGGCCTCTTTTATAACAGCTTGATAGCCTTCATACACTTTTATTTACAAACCTACATTCACGTCTTTTATCCCCGAAGGGCAGAGGAGATAATGATAATGTCATTAGGGGTGAGTCTGTCGCCATATTAGGCATATTTCCAGACTCCGGGTTGATACTGAGCAGAAAAATCAAAATATAATTTTCGATTATTCGAACCCCAGAACTGAGCGCGATAGTCATACCGCGCACGCAATACGTCACTGATGCACAACAAGAGGTAAGTAGATTTAGAAAAAAATATATATTCTAAGTCGGACTTTTATCTACGGTCGTTAAAAGTGCCTACGATTAGACGTCAAGTGCCGTGCCAAATTGGATATCTGATAATTGGATCGCGTAGACCTAAACTTCAATTAATCATTCTCCGATTTTAAATGAGTAAAATGTACATAAATAAACTGTAAATTAATCAACAATATTAATAATTATTTATATCAAATCTATTATATATTCGCTATAGAATTCCATACATCATTAAATTTTGACGGAGATATTACGCCTTGAAATAGTGAACACAAAAACTACACAATACAATGATTACATTGAATCGAAATTCAAATCTCGAAACAACGACTAAAATGTATTGTGTGTCAAATAGAGTCCATTTTTTATAGAATTAACGAAATCTGCTGGGGTCTACGTGAAATTCTATAAACATAGATAAATCACAAATAGTATTTAGGTTATTTTTTATTCGATCTAGGCAAATTGATCTGCCCTGCCATACCATACCAGCCCTGTATAATTATATACTGCCCATTGCTGAGCACGTGCCTCCTCTACAACTGAGAGGGTTTAGTGCTTAGTCCACCACGCTGGCCTAGTGCGGGTTGGCAGGCTTCACATACCTTCGAAATTCCTATAGAGAACTCCTCTAATATGCAGGTTTCCTCACGACGTTTTCTTTCACCGTTAAAGCGTGCGATAATTCACAAAGAATACACACATAACATTTTAGAAAAGTCAAAGGTGTTCTTGGGTTTTGAACCTGCGGACATTCGTCTCGGCAGTCCGTTCCACTCCCAACTAGACTATCGCCGCATTTTAACTCCCACTGCACTTGATGGTAAATGCCGTAGGATCTACAAAAGGTGATTACTCTTCACTAGCCAATACAATTAAGCCCCGGATATATATATATATATATATATATATATATATATATATAGACTGATCCCGGAACGCACTTACTTGGGCCAATATGGCAGGTTTTACAAAATCAAAGTAATATCCTTCCACCAGTACACAAACTGGATTACTAACTAGCCCTGTTTTAACTTGGTTAACCTATACTTGTTGTTCCACAGACTCAATATTCAAAAAACCGGACAAGTGCGAGTTGGACTCGCGTACCGGGGGTTCCGAACAAACATAAGTAAGTACATACATTAAGAAAGCATCCAACATTATTGTTCTAATTAAAAGAAAACCTAACTTTGCCGTTCGATGCCTAGACACGGTTATTGCACCAACCGCAAATAATAAGTTTGTAATAGTAAATTTTTGCCTTTGTGTGCTGTAAGACTGCTTTTTTCCAAATTTCATGATTCTAGGTCAACGGGAAGTACCCTATAGGTTTTGATTCCCTTTAAACATCGCAAAATATATGAAAATATACAAAGACGTTAAACAGTATATAATCTTAGAACTCTTTGAAAATATACGACATAAACGGTCATATTTTTTTAATCGCATTGACTTACATGTTTGAATTTCACAGCTGAAAGAGACCGGAGTCCCGAGTATTTGATATAAATTTCAACTTGATAGCTCTACGCGTTAGTGAGAAAAAGGTTCTAGACAGACAGACAGACGGACAACAAAGTGATCCTATAAGGGTTCCTTATCCTTTTCTAAAAAGTACCTAAATAATAGGTACTATAGACATAGTTCATTTCATTTCATTTCATTTCATTTTATTTCATTTCATTTCATTTCATATTTCATTTCATTTCATAAATATTTGAGTCAAAACAAAAACTCTCCTCATCGGGCTGTCACATCGTCACGGCGCCAAACGAGTTTATCTCGATTTCTTGGAAATAATCGGTTTCAGCTCGAGTTAATTTTTTCTCACTTTCGTTCTACCTTGGTGAGATATTACATTTCAGTTGCTTAGCAACGTGGAATTGTCTGCTAGTGTAGTTGGAATATTTGGGGCTTCCAACCTTTTTGGGTCGACGCCAAAAGTCTAATAAAACCTTTTAGGGAATTCTTATGAGTTTTTATCTAAATAAGTTGGGCTACATTCGATACTCGTTTAATTTGCAGGTTTCAAGTTCATTGCTAGTTAATTCGTGGTAGACTTTGTCGTATTAATGTGAATAAATATGAATAACAATTTAATTTTGAATCGCGCTATTTGTTTTAACATACAACTAATTTTATTTTTACAGCTTGGATATTTCGACACATTATAATCTAAGCACTTTTGCTTGGTGACTTTAAATTATATGCCATTGTCAATCCTGACTTACAAGAGTTGCAGTAGACAGTATGAAAATTGCTATTACCTATCACATCATACGACTAAACTCTTTTCCATTTCCACAAAAGAACTAAAATCAAATTCCAAAGTTATGCTGACACTTTCTCTCACAACTAATTGAAGTTAAATAAAATAAGGCTTAAAATAACTTCTTGTACCTCCCTGCTACACCTAAAGCCATGTTTTAATTTGATTCCCATATCCTGCGATCAGTAACACAAACCATTGGCGTCATGGAAAGACGCTCCTCGCTTAATAAAACAAATATATTTTTGAAACGTAACAATCAGCCAGCTATCAATCTTCGACTCGAGTCAAGAGTTTCTGTTAAAATGTTTGACTTAGTTCGTTAAATAAACATTTCTCTCTAATTGATACGCGTTAATAGCTAGAAGCCAGACTTCAATTAACGATTGTAATTGAGACTTGGAAGATGTTTTGAATTATCGTCTTTTGAGAAAGTCAGTTCGGTCAGTTGGTGGTGATCTGTTTTTGTACAATTACTGTTTATAACATGTTTTCTTGAATAAATCTTTGACTATTTTTACGGATTGTGAGAGATGGTGTTTTATGTTTTACTAGGTGTTGCTCGCGGATTCGCTCACGTGAAATGCCTTCCCTGCTATAAAAATTCTAAATCACTGTAGCGACCCGGCCATCCGTATGATGCCAGGCTCCTTAAAAAACAGATTACAAATTTAAATATTTTCCAAGGGAGCAAATTAACGGAATATGAAGTATAGACTTATAGACCATGTCTTGTGTTAACATATAGATGTTAACCCAAGACATGGTCTATAAGTGTGCCAAATTTCATACAAATCTGTTCAACAATTGCTGCTATTACTTCTAAAAAACAGCGAACATTTTCTCAAACATTCGCATTTATAAAAGAGTAAAATAAGATTTATATAATTTATTAAAGATGAACTGTGATAGGCTCGCCCCCTATCACATCATGGGACGGAATACGCACGGCGAAAAGTGAGTGCACTTAGGTGCGTCTCTGCCTGCGCCTTCGGGGATAAAAAAAGGCGTGAGTGTGTGTGTGTGTATTAAAGATGGGCTGTGTAAGCCGCTCACTTGATAAGCAGTAGGTACCAACATTAACGGGTCATGGAATTATAAAGCACCGCGTGTCACTGCCATGTACTCGTCACCCTGAGACATTAGATGTTAAACCTCATAATGCCCAGAATTACACTTTTTTTTTTTTAAATGGTCCTACCGGCCAGTAGCTTCACGCGAGTCGGCTTTTCTGGCCACACCGGACTTTCGGGTGAACGCTTTAGGCGCTCGCAACCCTTGATTTAAGTAACCATGCTGCGGGCAACCCACTAACGGGTTACGAAGGAAGGAAGGAAGGTTGGTGTTGAACCTAATCCTATCCATTTATTTCGTCGGCACGCGGGCCGGAACTGTTAGGCGGGTCGGGAGGGCGACGGGGAACGCGGCGAGGTCCTCGGCGGCGAGGATGGAACTGCGGTCGTGTGGAGTGTAGGAGTTTTAGGAACTCGTTCTTACTGCGAATGGCCAGAGTGAATTACACTGGCTAAAGAAATTAATGCGATAAAATACGGGTTCCGTATCTTACCCACAAGCTAACAAACGCGAATTCATGCTACGTTAAGTAATTTGAAACGTTTGCTAATAAAGGCACTGCAACCTTTGATCGATACGTCGATTGCATTTTGCATTTTAAAGTATATTTCTTAGAAGAACGCCATTTGAACTTATATGTTGCGGTTGACGTTATTTTCTAAATAACTTATGCTTGATAGGTCTATAGGAATCGAACGTTTAATGACTGTACTGCATGATGAAAATAATATGTTATACTAATACCTTAAGTTAAATACTAATGATTGTTGTGTGCCATATCAGTGAAATTAATTTAGTAAAAAATATTTAAGTATTTAGTTATTATTCGGAAGTCCTACAGATTACATGTATATATGTTATGTTACAGGTTATGTGTATACAGGCTCATTTTGACATTGCGTTAATATATGATATCATATACTTATCTCGTCGAAAATAACGCTTTCCATTAAGTTATTTTAACCATAGATGTAAAATAAAAAAGTAAAAGTTTCGAACAAAATAAATATCAATAAAAAGTAACTTTAAGTTTACACGCCCTAATGCCACTACTACTGCTCTAAGATAATTCGTCGCAGCGGCAACATCATACTTTCATTCAGAAATACACTTTCGCACACACCATATTCGCACTAAACTACAAAATGATCAAAAAATTTGAAAACAACAAACGGGATTTTTGGCAATAATATTCGTTATTCATGGATTATTTTTGGCAAGATGTTAGAAGAGGTAAAGACGAATATGTGGTTTCATTTAGTAATGCAATGTAAAAATGACCCTGTATAAGAGTTTGCCTGTTTGCTTCAATAACGTGATGTGTTAAATTTAAAATTTTAGAGGCGTGTATTTTTAATCTTTTAAATAATAATTGTGAGGTAACGATTTTTTTGCATTATTACTTGCGTAAAAAATATATTATTGTAAAAATAAATTCGAATACGGCGGTCTTAATTAACAAATAAAAAATATTATTTTTCGGACTTATCACGCTGTTAAAGCAAAGAGGGGAATTAAGCTTGTATTGCTGCGTGGCGCCAAACTGATTTAATTAACAATTACCATTGATATATGAAAAAAACCCCAATTACTAATCCATAACGGCATATGGACACAAATGATCCAAAGCAATTCATTTTTCAAATGACATACCCAGAATCGAACGCATAACAATTCAACAACGCACTGACCCAATGAGAATGAACTTGGACTTAGATTTATTACTAAACCACTCGGCAGCCCGTGGAAGTTTGAGTTACATATCCAGTAACCACCATAACTTCAACTATTGGCTGTCAAGTTCCCTTGTTTGCCTACTAGTTGGATTAAGGAATGCTAGAGGGAGACGAGAGATCTCCCTCCCTGTCAAATGTACGTGTTTGCTCGAAAAGCGGTCGAGCGTTAGTTTGCTTGCGCATAATTTTCAGCTTGCAAATATTGTGGTTAACTCAGTAAATAATTTTAATTAAGTACTACCGTTGAAGGATACGATGTTTTTCGGCAGTCGACATAAGTTTTGGACACCGCTGTACTTTTTTTTACCCGCCCTGTATTATATACTGCCTATAATACATGGTATGATATGGTATGGTATGGTATTATTCTCTTTTAATATAAAAAAAAATATAATAGGGTTTGCCGTTACTCATAAACAATTTTAAATATACTATAGTTATTAAATTGTGTTACAGAAGTACTTAACAATACACAGCTTCGTTTTTAATATGAAGATGACGTCACACGGCACACCATGACGTTAGCGTCTTCGTCTATTTACGCGCGAAAATTTTAAACGGAAAATTTAAATGCATTTACCAATTGAATTTTTTGTTTATAAAATTTCTAGTAGTATATTAATACCTTAGGATCAATTTACATTTTTTTTTCAAAAAGGTATACCACTCTACACTGAATTACCCCAACTAATCTTAGATTTATATTTATTATTTAAAAATATCGAACATATTTTTACCCCAGGTAGCCCTAAATATCTCTGTAATCGCGTGGGGTGGCTCTCGGTATACGACGTATCTCAAGTGCCTTACGGGACACTTACTGCACATTTTGTTGAGACCAACAATGGCTAATTGGCTAATCTTGAGTCACAGAATCAACCCTTTTAAGTGGGGTACGAATAATCTTGTCTAAAGCTTTATAATATTGGGGTAAGTCATAAACCAAAGGGTTTTTATCAAGCCTTCAAGAATTTTCTTTATCCTCCGACGTTTAGTGCTATAAGCTATTACATTTTGAGGTAAAAATATTTTTTCTATGGTCTGCGATGATTCTAGTTCGTTATTTATTCTAGCTTTTAGTATCTAATGTATTAGGTATGATATGAAAGATTCATACACAAAACCCTACAAAATGGCCGTTAAAAATATGAGCTTTGAAATGATTTTACAATAAAATTCGATGTCAACCCTTGTCGTTTAAAAATACTTATAACATATTAATATTCCAGGAAAACTTGAAATTAATTTCACCGAAGTACTAAAAAATCATTGAAAAATTTGCTTTTGAAGTGAAACGCACAAATATAAATAAACAATAAATATCGAATACAATTCAAAATTCCGTGAAATCCAAACCGTCCATTCTCCCTGAACTAACCCATCTGGGAAACACAATAAAAACACAATTAGCCCACACCCCCTAATTCGGAAGGGGTATGAATTTGGATGGGGTAATCCGGGGAGATTTATCACGTAAATTAGCGCACCCTGTGTAAAAGCCGGGGAAGTTCATAGTATCTTTATTGGGGAATTTTTCATGGAAAATATTGAACGGAATTTTTATGATGATGGATCTTTATGAAAATTTAAATAAAAATACGCCACTTATATTTAATGTGTTTTAGCTTATTTTTATACAAATTGAGAGAAGAACTTAAGTTTTTGATTACCTAATAAGGAAATGATAGAGTCGAGCCACGAAATGGAATAAAGTCATTTTATCAAAATAATCCATCCTATATATCAGGCATAAATGCCCTGACACTAGACGCCTACGTACCCTGCCTTTAGAACTTTCATTAAAATTAATGATTCCCTAAATAATGCACCGCCATCTGGCAATATTAGTCAAAAATAAACATTAGGCTCCCTAAAGTGCGACAGCTACTTTAATTTACATACAGAAAATCACTTTAGACGAGATCAATATGGTTGCGAAACGAGCAAAACACTAATAATAGAGACCACTGCTCATAAACAGGAGCAGAACTACACCCTTTGAATTACAAAACATCTTGCTGGACTGTACTACGCACTAGGGCTCCATTTTGGAGAACATTGAATTTCTAGAGAACGATTTCTTTCCAAAATCTCCGGAGATTAAAACATACATACACACTCACGCCTTTTATCCCCGTATGGGTGGGTAGTGGTGAAAATAGTGCACACACTTTTTGCCGTGCGTGTTCTGTCCCATGATATGATGAGGGCGAGCCTATCGCCATATCGGGTACAAATTCCAGACGCCGCGCCGGCTGATACTAGTTAGATAAATTCCATATCACCGACTCTGGGATTGAACCCGAGACCTCAGCATTGCAGCATAGCAGTCGTGCCGTAATACAACTACGCCACCGAGGCAGTCTTTACTTTACTTCAAACGAAAAAAAAATGTTTCAGTTTAACGTAACGTAATTCAGTTTTAGTTTGTACAGATACTTATGCTGCTGACTGTACTTAAACAAAAGTGATCATAAAAATACCTTACATATTATACAACAAAGTTCCGGTCCATGTCTGTCTAAACGCGATGAACTCAAAAAGTACGGAACGGATTTCGATGAAATAAAGCATGAACAAAGTTTGAGACAGGACATAGGCTACTTTGTATCCAGGAAAAATATAGAGCGAGACTTTAAAGTCTCGGTAAAAAAAGTTTTTCCGGGATTAATCCCGGAAAATCTTTTTACGCTGTCGAAGCCGTCAGAAAAATTTAAACAATAAAGCTTCAAGAAATTGGTACCACCCCAGTCTTGCCAATTCACGCTGCAGATAAAAAATGTGGCTCTACCATTTCGTACATCTTAGTAAAGTAAGTTCTATTTCAACGAAATTTTCATAAAAAGATAATCGAGTCAGGTCTTAAATATCCTAGCGCGTTGGAAAATTGAATAAATCTACAACAATAAACAAACTAGATATTATACATAAGTTATTCAAAAACTAAAGTTCCCTTTTAGTAGCTTATATTTCAAATTTTCACCTAAAGGAAAGCTTATATCGACTCAAGTGTTCTTGTACTTAAATGTTAAATGTAATGAAAAGCAGTAGTATTCTATATGTATTCATGAGGTTATTATTGTATTAATGAGGTTGGGGTCTTGGGTTTGATCTCAGGATACGAACTTCGGAATGTTATGTGTATATTTAGTGTTAATTATTATCAATTTCGTATGATAAACTATAACATCGTATGAAAATCTGATAGTGATCTCCAAGAAGCGTTGAGAATGAGAATTGCACGAAAATTAGAATTAATAATAAACAGTAGGATAGAGTAGGCAGAGGCGCAACTAGTGCACCCACTTTTCGCCGTGCGTATTCCGTCTAATGATGAGATAGGGGACGAGCCTATCGCCAAATCGGGCACAAATTCTAAACTCCTGATGATACGGAGTAAAAAAACCCAATGTCACTTTACCCGACCCGGGGATCGAACCCGAGACCTCAGCATTGCATTCGTACCGTAATACAACTACGCCACCGAGGCAGTTGTTAATAGTAGGCACTGAGGTTAATAAAAAAATACTCATTATAAGGCCTATGAATATTAAAACCCAAGGTAAAGAAGATTGGTCATACATAAATACGAATGAGAAATTAAGTAATAGAATTCACCAGATTTTTTTTAATACATAATGTGTCACTAAATGACTTGACGAGGAAGTGTGACTAGCTATAACTACTGGTGGTAGGTCTCTCATATGTAGAGTCCGTCTGGGTGGGTACCACCGCAATGTCTATTTCTACCGCCAAGCAGCAGCGTGCATGCACTGTTGTGTTTCGGTTTGAAGGACATTGTAGCCAGTGTAACTACTGGACATAATGAGACTTAACATCTCATTCTCAGGATGACGAGCGCAGTGGTATGCCACACAATACTTTGTAAGTCAAGGTGCCGGATGGTGTTGCTACTGTTTATGGGTGGACGTATCGCTTACCATCAGGCAAACGGCATGCTCGTCTCGTCATTCAAGGCCATAAAAAAAATACAGTCCTGTACTTAAAAAAATTTACTCATGGTAGAGTCTTCGTAGGAAGATTATTTACCCTTACACGGCCATTCGAAACGTGCAATTAAACAATTTTAAGTGGATATAAAAATTTAAAACATCGAATAAAAATATCGTAAGATAAAATTGTAATTGTTTAATTTTTTTATTGATATTTTTTTAAATTTAGCACCTGCCTCCGTTTATCTCTATGCCACCCAAATGTAGACTGGGCGAGATTGCCAGTAGGCATTTATTTACGAATATTAAAAATAAATAAATTAAATGTAGTCAAGGAAAGTGTATAAATTAAAGCTACCACCACTATTTATCTTAGGTCATACTTTTATTAATCCTTGTAATGTAAAAAACAATACAAAAGTATGCTAAATGTAGAGTCAAGGAAAATATATATATGAAAGCTACTGCTGCCATTTTATAGTCGTACATTTATTTTTCCTATACTCTAAAGATACACTGAACCTTAATACACTATAAATAAGTATAGCATCCATTTAGCAAGTTATAAATTATGTTCATAACTGTGCCTATAATATTGTGCGTAAAAAAATCCATAACAAATAGCTAAGATAATAAAACTTGATACATTTCATCTTCTGCAGTAATTCATAGTGTTTGCCAAGCAAGGGTGACTTATTAGTATCATATTATACGGACCCTCAGCCTCTACTTCGTTACTTGAGACACCAGTTGACCCCAAATTGATATTCTCCTTAACAAGATATAATGGGTTTGAACCGTGGTTACAATTATCGTCATCCAGTAAAATACTTATATTGGATCAAGATCTTTAGTACTACAAAAAATCTACAATAGAAACTCAAGTCTAAATCTTTAAAGGGATATAATTGGCTATGTGATGTTAGGATAAAAATCTTTAAATCACGCATACGTCTTTTATAAAGTCGGTTAACAGTAGTAAAATACGCCATTCACTCCATAGGACTTGACAGATGTTGCCTAGATGAAGCAGCTATAATAGGTTGTATTAATGCATGTTTCATTTTAAATTTCAATAATAATAATATTATTGAATAGTTTGTGTATCAATCTATAAATTATTGATGATATAATATAATATTCTAATTTCCTTAACTACAAACTATAAATTATAATAGCTATAAATAATTTAAAAAGCGACCTTTAATGATAATTGAAATAAAAATCCTATACTATGCATCCAATTGTCGAATAAATAAATTAAATACATCTCGTTTAAATCAACAAAGAAAAACAATTATAAAAATATTGCCCTTTATACTCTACTTATAAAAAAAACACAATATTTCCCATTGTAATCAAAAACCCTATCAGATTCAATTAACAATACAAAAAATCAATTTCCTCATTTACGTATGCAAAAAATAAAACTATAACAGTTCAGAAATATAACAGTTCGCGTAATCACGTAGAGGCGAAAAAACTCTATCATGAATCATAGTCAATTCAGCAAATTAAAACATTAGGAAACGGTAAATACGGCTTCCTTTCAAATGTTTGTCAAACTATCATTAATATTTTTAATTTATGTTTGCATGGCCATTAACATTTCCTGTATAATTTAATCTACGAATTGTTTTCGTTCTTAACAATATTTCACACACGCACATAATTATAATTAATTTAATTATTTTAATAAAATATTTTCACTTACATGAACGATGTAATCCTTTAACAATCACATATAAACACTTAACAATCATACAATAATTGTTAATTCACACAATCACTCCCAAAATCAATACACAATTAAAAAATCACAATTTCCCCAAGTCACAACACTAGTACAAGCACTGAATAATCCAAAATCCTTAACATTCGCACTTGCGACTGTTTAGTACTCCAAATTCAAATATTCAGAAATGGAATTTATTTTTTTAAACTCGCGTTCTAATTTCGAATACGCGATAACGTTCCGTTACACGGCGTCGACACGCACGCCGAGCTCGACGGCCCAATGGGAACTGAGAAGGCTCCGTTCCAATACCTGCAGAGTCACGCACACAGATGCACTTTCACAAACACACTGCGAATAGAACTTGCGCTTTAAAGCGTGGAGTCCACATGCCTTGTTATTTCGATTGTTTATTTGTCATTTTTTTTTTACTAGAGTTCCTTTTATTTTATGAATAATATGCAAAAACATTTCACATCATCTTTTTGAAGAAATGTGGAGGATAATTCGTTTTGTAAATCAATTCTGAAAGTTATTCCTTGTACAAAATATTACGTCTCTAGAATATTCCAGAGTTTCGCAACGGAGGTTATTAAGGCCGTTCCTGCGTAAGTACTTACATATTTTGTATGGATTCGTTTCGAAATTTTGATATTAAAATTAAGTTGAAACTGTTAATGAATATCGAAACCTGATAAACAGAAACAAAAGAAAAACATATCAGTTTCGTAACATGAAAATTTATAAGCATTGCTTTTAAGTTAATATTACTTCACCTCCTTGGCACTAGTGGTGTATACATTTTTCAAATTATCCAACCTAAAAATTGAACCTAAATACTATTATTTAGGTTAACTTTTTAGGTTGGGTAATGAAACATTTGAATGAGTTTATTGGAAATGGAACGGACTGTTGAGGCGGTTGTCCGCAGGTTCAAAACCCAACTTTTCCAAGTTACATGTGTATTATTTATCAACTATCGTTCGTTAAACGGTGAAGGGAGACATCGTGAGGAAACCTACATACCTGACAATTGTCCATAAGAATTTCAAAGGTATGTGAAGTCTGCCAACCCGCACTAGGCCAGCGTGGTGGACTAAGGCCTAAACCCTCTCAGTAGTAGAGGAGGCCCGTGCTCAGCAGCGGGGCAGTGCTAATAAGGCTGGTATTATGATTAAAATATTTATGGTATCGGACATACTCACACTCAAAAAAGTCATTCAAGTAATTAAAATAATATGCATATTTTAAGTAAACACCAAGATATTAAATGGGTCGTCAGAGCAACCTAAAACTAAAAATATATGTTATTGGGTTTGATTTTTCTTTCTTTATTTAAAACTAGCTTTTGCTCGCCCCTCCGCCCGCGTGATGAGGTTTTTCCGGGATAAAAGTCCCGTTTTATATTTTCCCGGGATAAAGAGTAGCCTATGTCTTATCTAGGGTCTCAAACTATCTAAATACCAAATTTCATCAAAACCCGTTTAGTAGTTTCGGAGATGTGCAGTAACAAGCAAACAGAAAAACAGACAGACAGAAAAGAATTATAGAAATCGCTGATTTGTTTTCCATTATTGTTCTTTAGTCACCCCATTTCTTTTTTATCACATTTCTTTCAATGTACAGACACACCGGGATCTACTGCTTTATTATAGTAAAGATAGATAGATTTATACAATATTTTTAAGCTTTCGTAATGTCCAGGGAAAGTTTGTTAGTAAAGGACGTTTGTATCAGCTTGGATAGGACCAGCTCACACAAGGTGTGGAACCATATTGGCCCATGTATGTCATTCCGGGATCAATGCGTGTATCTGGTTTCAAAGATGCCGGCATAACTATGTCTACTGGCGAGGGATAATAATCTATCGTCAGTCGACACTATCAGAACCCTCCCCCGCTTACAGGTGCAGTGGGTTCGCTTTTCTGTGCCAGTAAGAAAAGGGCATTCTTACCAGTCAACCTTCTTTAACATGATACTTTTAGGTTCTAAATAACTCGCTTGCGCGTCACCTGTCGGCTACATGCTCTTAGAACTAAAGTAGACAATAAGAGTTATCTGCTGTTTCATTTTTTTTTATTGCATTGAATGACGAGACGAGCATGTCGTTCGTCTGATGGTAAGCGATACGACCACCCATAAACAGTAGCAACACCATCCATCACCTTCACTTACAAAGTACTGTGTGGCATTCTACTGCGCTCGTCATCCTGAGACATAAGACGTTAAGTCTCATTATGTCCAGTAGCTATACTGGCTACAACGTCCTTCAAACCGAAAAACAACAGTGCATGCACACTGTTGCTTGGCGGTAGAAATAGACATTGCAGTGGTACCCACCCAGACGGCCTCATACATAATGATAGACCTACCACCAGTAAATCCTTTGTACATCTTCGAAAGAATTGCACCTGCTTTGAAATACACTTTGTTTCCCTTCATACACTTAAAATATTTGTTTGAGCATCAGCCTAGGCCCCTCTTACAATTCAATACAATGAGCCCTGTATTATATACTGCCCACTGCTGAGCACGGCCTTCTCTACAACTGAAAGGGTTTAGACCTTAGTCCACCACGCTGGCCTAGTGCGGGTGGGTAGACTTCACATAGGTACCTTCGAAATTCTTGTAGAGAAATTATCAGGTTTCCTCACGATGTTTTTCCTTCACCGTTAAGCGAGCGATAATTCACAAAGAACACACACATAACTTTTTAGAAAAGTCAGAGTTGGGTGTCCTTGGGTTTTGAACCTGCGGAGCTTCGTCTCGGCAGTCCGTTCCACTCTCAACTAGGCTATCGCCGCTTGTATAGGAAGATTACGTTATATTATTTACATTTATCAGCGTATCCTCTTCAAACTTGCAAAATTTACCTCTTAATAGAAAATTATTTTTGCTATCACGTAACTAAGAACGCAAAGCCAAATATTACAAAAGAAAACATATAATCGTAAACAAAGTAATAAAACTTGACTAACTTGACTACTATGAGCGAAGAAGTGAAAAGTATCAAGAATTATTTTAATTATTGCTATCGACGTACTTTTACAACTTTGTTTATATTTATTACGTGATGAAGGATTGTTTTCTACATGTACAAAATTCTTATTTTAATATTTTCGCGGGCTGGTCGTAATCTTGGCTATATAAAGTAGTTATAGCACCTACGACTCTCTCGGTGGCGTAGTTGTATTGCGTGCGCGAGACGACACCGCTCTCAGATTCGGGGCTCGAATCCCGGTCGGGCAAAGTGATTTTGGGATTTTTTGCTCATTTACAGCCCGTAGTCTGAAATTTGTGCCTGATATGGCGATAGGCTCACCCCCTATTACATCACGGGACGAAAGATTGGCGAAAAGTGGACGACCTGGCCTCTGCCTACCCGCTCGGCGATAAAAGCGTGATGTGTGAAATAGAATAAATAGAATTACTGGTCGTAGGTCTCTCTTATGTAAGAGTCCGTCTGGGTGAGTACCACCGCAATGTCTATTTCTACCTCCAAGCAGCAGTGTGCATACACTGTTGTGTTTCGGTTGGAAAAACATTGTAGCCAGTGTAACTACTGGACATAATGAGACTTAACATCTTATGTCTCAGGGTGACCAGCGCAGTGGAACCACACAGTACTTTGTAACTCAAGGTGCTGGATGGTGTTGCTACTGTTTATGGGTGGTCGTATCGCTTACCATGAAGCAAACGGAACGCCCGTCTCGTCATTCAATGCAATATAAAAAAATAATAACGTAAGTGTGTCGCGTTCCGGGATCTGCCTGTGTATATCCGGTTCAAACAGGCAGGCATAATTATGTCGACTGACAAGGGATAATCATCGCTTGTCAGTCGACGCTCTATCTGGGCTACGCTTATCATCAGGTGCAGTGGCGTCACTGTGCCGTGGACATAAAACAATAGAACTTTGAACCACAAAGTACTGCGTACCGTTGTCTAATTACCCAGAGCTGCTAAGACCTTAATGTCCTTTCTGGCTATAATGTGCAAAATGTTACTACTATTTATAGTTAGATGCTTACTATCAGGCGAGTAAGTAGCTATTTGCAATTAGATAAACTAAACAGGCCGGCATAATTGGACGAACAATAACTCAAACTCAAAATGTTCTTTATTCAAATACACTTTAAAAAGCTCTTTTGAATCGTCATGAATCTACCACCGCTTCGTAACGTGTGATCGTTGTGAAGAAGAAGCGGCGCAAGAAACTGTCGACTTTCGATAACCAGCGCGGAGTATTTTTTTATTGCAGTTAAATGACGAGACGAGCATGCAGCTCGCGTGATGGTAAGCGATACGACCGCCCATAAACAGTAGCAACACCATACATAACTTTTAATTGCAAATTACAGCGTGGCACTCCACTACGCTCGTCTTCCTGAGACATTAGATGTTAAGTCTCATAATGCCCTACGCTGGCTACAATGTTAATAGCTGCTTACAATTAGACAAAACTAGTTTAAACATGTATATAGTGTCGACTATCGATAACCATCTCTCATCATTCGACACTATCTGGACCTGATGCAGTAGGGTCATTTTGCTGTGTACTTAAAATCATTTTTAACCGACTTCCAAAAAAGGAGGAGGTTCTCAATTCGTGTGTTTCTATTTTTTTTTTAATAATCATAACCACAATACAACTATCGCTTTCGATAAAATACCCTCAAACTCGGAGTCGAACCCCGGCATCATCACAAAATAAGGCAAACAGACGCGACAAACATTATTATACGTGGCCGGTCCCATATTTATTTAGGCACCACTCCGTCAAGAAGTTAAGTATCTGTCAATTTACAACGGTCGCCAAAGGTTTCAACTGTTATGTTAAATATTATGTCGTCTATAGCTTTTTTTATGGCAAACAGGCTGATAGTACGGGTTCTAGCAGTAGCAGTAGCATACATACATAGCATCACGCTTTTCCCCCTTTTATGGGGTAGGCAGAGATGTAACCCACATTCGCCAGCTATTAGGTCCCATGTAATATTTGCCTATTGCCATTTACAGGGCACATTTCCAGGGCACATTTCCAGGCTTATACTAAGTGAAAAACCCTAATATCGCTTTGCCCGACCTGGGATTCGAATCCGAGACCTCAGCGATAGTCGTACCGCGAACGTTATACAACTACGTCACTGAAACAGTAGCAATACAATCTATTTGAATTCAAATGAATCATGTGTTGAGCAAGCCGCTTGGTACAGTAGCAAAACTATATATATTGAATTACAAAGAATTGTCTATAGAGTGAGTCCTGAGTTCAATAGGATAGTTTTCTATGTTTGATTTTGTACATTATTTTATGTGTAACAGAAAATAATATGATAAAAATAATCTTCTGTGAAATCATAAAAATTGACGTGGTGGGGATATAGCACTATCTCTTTCGCACTCACGCAGCGCTATGGCCGGTGACACCCCGTGACGGCACAGTCTGATATTACTGTAATTTGACTGCCTCGGTGGCGTAGTTGTATTGCGTACGCGTTACCAGTACGATTTGCGCGCTGAGGTCCTGGGTTCGAATCCTGAGTCGGACCAAAAATATTGTGACTGGGTTTTTCTATCTTAAAAATTACTCAGTCGCAGCTCGGAGTCAGGAAGTTGGCGGTGTGATACCCCCGTGCCTCGGAAAGCACGTAAAGCCGTTGGTCCTGCGCCTGATCTCTCTCCGGTCATGCACAATTAATAAAATTCATGGAGATATTGATGTCTTTGCGTGTAACATGAGTTCGCTAAGGTCCTATTGCTTAGCTATTGTTATTAGTTTTATTCTACGTGTGTGGTTTATATGTTTTATTTCATTTTTTATTTTTATTTTAAGTTAAATAGATACTTAGGATTATAAGTAACAAGACATTATCGCATTGGGGTAACACCTGTAATGGTATTGTCTATAGATATATAAATAAATAAATTGTACTTAAAAAGTTATTTTGATGACTTGAAGTTAAGGGATGCATTTTAAAATAAAATGAATTTAAAATACCTGTACCTCTAGAATCTGCAGCCTTCTTTTTACTACTTTTTAGGAGCAATAAAATATATTTCAATGCCCTTTGAAACTCATGAATCATGTTACTAAAATGAAACCTTTCCCTTCATAAATATTAATTTATTCATTAGTAATTAATTTTTGATTGATTGGTTTAATTAAAATTTAATTGTGTTAAAATATTGCTTTACATAATAATCGTCGCCGAAATATTAGTCGTACATATTGTTATTAATTTTAAACACACTCAAGCAGAAAAGGCCTAACCCCTCTCAGTAGTAGAGGAGGCCCGTGCTCAGCAGTGGGCAGTATATAATACAGGGCTGATTGCATTGCATTGCATTGCATTGTAAGCAGAAAAAGTATAGCTTATTAAAAAGAGGTTAATTATAGAAAATATTTTTCTTCTATGCAGAGAGGCAGAGGAATCTATGATGAAACAGTCTAACTGATGAAAATTATTTTAAATTGGGATAAAGTGTAGGATGCAATAAAGAAAATGAGAAAAAATAAACTCCATTTTGAAAGCTAGATATTTATTTTTTATCGAAATTATTGTCATCAATATTATGACATTACACTGAAAATTCCGATTGAATTTTTAATCGGAAAACTAAAAAGAGTGTTTGATTTAATAAAACACATAAATTCTGATTTATAATGTATATCGAGCGGCTATAAGTTAATCACGTGATCAAACAATGGGAATCATTTGGGCGAACTCTGATGGCATTATTTTTGCCTACCCTCACGGACACAAAGCGTGAGTTTACGTATACTGTAATATGTTTATCGGACTCCTATATTTCATTTATTTATTTAATAATTTAAAATTGAAGGTAATAAATTACAGTATTTATTGATTATGTTAAAATGTAGAGCTCGCGGCGATCCTTGTAAAAAATGATATAAAGTTAATTAATGTTTGCGATAATAAGTGTGACGCTGGATGCGGGCCGCTTTTGACAGGTCCGTCTGGAAGTCTTTAGGGGAGGCCTATGTTCAGCAGTGGACGCCATGTGGCTGATGATGATGATGATAATAAGTTTCATGTGTTTTTATATTAAATTGGGTTTTCAGTGTTTAAACCCATATAATTTTAATATACTTACATTATAAAACAAAGTTGCCCGTCGCATCTTTCTGATTGTCTGAATTCGATATTTTTCAATTAATTTTTGTATGTAGTTAGTTTGAACCCCTGACAAGCTACTTTTTATGTCGGAAAATATTTCACAGCGAAGCCGGGAGCAAAAATTAGTAATAATTAATAATAGTATATACTGTTTTTTATCCTGCCACGTCGAAATAATTTAAGGCCCGATGTTAATTATTGTGAAAAATAATCCAGCCAATAACAAGGCTAAACGCTGATTTCACCACTTGCTGTTAATCGCATTTTGTCACATAATGTATAAGCTGACCAAATACAAAAGTTACACTGATTTATGCTCCTAGATTTGGTTGTGACTTGTATTTGATCGGCTGATAAATTTACTAGGTGTTGCTCGCGGCTTCGTCCGCGTAAAAAGCCTTTCCAGCTACAAAAGTCCCTAAAACACAGTACGACGCCAGCGCTATCTGCGCTATCTACTAAAACACGCACACACACACTCCCTTTATCCCCGAAGGGGTAGGTAGAGGCGCAATTAATGCACCCACTTTTCGCCATACGTATTCCGTCCCAAGATGTGATAGGGGGCGAGCCTATCGCCATATCGGGACAAATTCCAGACTCCAGGCTACTACTGATCAGAAAAATCCAATATCACTTTGTCCGACCCGGGGATCGAACCCGAGACCTCAGTATTGCAGTCGTACCGTAATACAACTACGCCACCGAGGTAGTCTACTAAAACACCAGATTAAAATACCATTATTGTACCATGGCAGCAAGTTATCGAGATACAAAATAGCCTATGTGTTAATCCAGGACATGGTCTACCCGTGTGCCTAATTTCATTCAAATCCGTTTAGTTGTTTCTGCGTTTACTTCTAACAAACATCCAAACATTTTCACAAACTTTGGCATTTATAATATTAGTAAGATGTGATAAATAGCGATTATTACCAAGCGACGAACTCGGCCGTAATTCTAATGTCCCCTGAGATATATGTTATTTCTGACCTACAATGTACTTTCCAACAGTCATTGGTCAGTACAGATATACTGGTGATAGGTCTCTCATTATGTAAGAGGTCGTCTGGGTGGGTACCACCGCAATGTCTATTTCTACCGCCAAGCAACAGTGTGCATGCACTGTTGTGTTTCGGTTTGAAGGACATTGTAGCCAGTATAACTACTGGACATAATGAGACTTAAAATCTTATGTCTCAGGATGACGAGCGCAGTGGAATGCCACACAGTACTTTGTAAGTCAAGGTGCTGGATGGTGTTACTACTGTTTATGGGTGGTCGTATCGCTTACCATCAGGCGAACGGCACGCTCGTCTCGGCAATCAATGCAATAAAAAAAAAAAAAAAAAGATATTATACAACAAGTACTTGTAACATAGAATAATGATAATTCATAACGAAAATGTTCCATATTTCCATGTAATTCCAAAAAGATCTGAATAAAATTTCTACCGATACAAATGTTTACTTCCAGCAGTGTACAAAAGTATATTTAAACAACTTCGATAAATCTAGAAATACAAAGAAACGTATCTAGTCGTCGTTCAATCAAACATCAGTGACGGAAAATTCTATATATTTATTTAGTAAATGAAAATATGTGTGTAGAGAATAAGTGACAGGCTGAAGCGATGTCTTACTAAGATTACTTAGTGTTTGGGAATTTTGATGTTTTTATATAAGTAGGTACTAGCTTTTGTTCGCGGCCCCGCCCACGTGAAAAAGTTTTTCTGGGGTAAAAGTCCCGCTTTATATTTTCCCGGGATAAAAAGTCTATAGCCTATGTCTTTCCAAGGGCCTCAAACTATATTCATACCAAAATTCGAAATACGTTCAGTAGTTTCGGAGATGTGCAGTAACAATTAAACAGAAAAACAGACAGACAGAAAATAATTGTAAAAGTCGCTGATTTGTGTAACACTACTCTTCTTTCGTCATCCCCTTTCTTTTTATCACATTTCTTTCAATGTACAGACACACCGGCGTGTACTATTTTATTATAGTATAGATATAGATAGATAACAGGTGGCAAATAACTAGAGCACACTGCCGCGTGGTGGGGGATTATTATGTACGTTAGTTATTACTTTCGTACAAAAAAAAACATGGGGCAGTGTGCTCAAGTTTTTTTATTTATTACATAGAATGACTAGACGAGCATGCCGTTCGCCTGATGGTAAGCGATACGACCACCCATAAACAGTAGCAACACCATCCAGCACCTTGGGTTACAAAGTACTGTGTGGCATTCCACTGCGCTCGTCATCCTGAGACATAGGATGTTAAGTCTCACTATGTCCTGTAGTTACACTGGCTACAATATCCTTCAAACCGAAACACAACAGTGCATGCACACTGCTGCTTGGCGGTAGAAATAGACATAGCGGTGGTACCCACCCAGACGGACTCTTACATATGAGAGACCTACCACCAGTAAAAAGTAGTATTTGCCGCCTATTTAAACAGCTACGGTAGCGTTGTTGTTGCGTGCGCGGTACAACACCTCCCTGAACTCTAGGGTTTGAGGCCGGATCGGGTAAAGTAAGACAGGGTTTTTCTGCTCAATATCAATATTTGTCTGATGTGGTGATAGGCTCGCACCTATTATTACATCATGGGAGAGAAGACACATTTTTTTAAATTATATAGGGGGCAAACGAGCTTACGTTCACCTGATGGCAAGTGATCACCGCCGCCCATAAACATCTGCAATACCAGGGAGCATAGAGATGCATTGCCGGTCTTTTAGGTGGGAATACGCTCTTTTTTTGAAAGTCGCCAGGTCGTTAAAAGAGGGACTATAGACACCTAGAGTACCAAAACTACCACTATGCTTACCATCAGGTATACTAGGGTTACTTTAACGTACCCCTATAAAAAATGATGCGATGTCTTAAAGGGAATACGACTTAGGTAAAGGGGGGCTATGTTTAAGGCTTCCAGATGTCTTACTGTACAAAACGCAGAATGCTATCACACCATATTTTTTTATTTTTTGTGTTGGGTTTAATCCTTCGACGCCCGCGGACACCGGTGTCCATTTAGATGAGGAAATTAGCTTATAACTATATATCAGCGAGCATTGGGAGTTTTGGCGGGAACTTGGAAGTGTCATGAGGTGCTCTTGTTTTAATTCATTATTTTGGTGATACTTAGTGTTATATTGCATAATTATGGTGGTATATTATCCAATATAGTTCTATTAAAGGGCTCAAATGAAGTGAATTGAAATAACTGTGCTAGTCAAGTGTTTGTTTTGTTGCCGCCAAAACTCCTCGATAAAGTCTTGGTAAGGTAGCCACTGCTTTACTTCGACATAGTACTACTACTGCTGAGGATAAAAAAGAAACAATATTATATATGTAACTTCCAAAAACTTTGACACTGGCAGATGCGCAAACCGCGTCTTGCCAAAGAGAAAAAAAAAGCGAGCATTGACGGGTTAATATAGCTTCATGATACTATCATATTTTTTTTTTTTTATGACGTTATATTATGACGTCACTTTTGTGTAAAAATAGCTTTGGTATGAAGTAAGCTATGTGCAAGGCTAGTTAACTTACCATTTTAATCTTATAACTTGCTACACGTCGAAGGCGGTAGAAAGCAGAACGGTTATCCTGTAGCGATCTATCAATGTCGCTAAAAACTCCTGACGATCGATAATCGAGCGACAACCGGCGAAAATTCGACAACGGCGACTCACATTCGCTTAATTGAAATCGCAATACCGGTTTCATTTCGTTTATATATTACGTTATCTTTTTTCTTTTTTGACAAACTGGCCAGTGTGAACTTAATTTCTTTTAAAAGTATAATTTATTCATAGACGTTATTAATCAATATTTAACTGTTTGTATATTATAGCATTTTTATTAAAGTACTTTTTTTTATAGCATAAGCTTGCAAACGAGTAAGTAGTATACCCATAGCCCTCAAAATTCCAGAATATAAAAAAAATCACGTATGTCACCAATGACGTCTACATACAGGTGACCTAGAATTTAACGATAAAACGGCATCAAGAGGAAGACCTAACTATGACGGCACGAATTAGTGTCCTATCTATCATAGCTATTGAGTTATAGTATTTTTAGCACAAGTTTAAAATATTCTACCATGTCCGATATAGTTATTAGACTGTAACGTTTTTTCAATTTCTTAAAAACACACGCTCGTACATGACCCATTAATGAAAAGTTTTCGGCGTGTGTATTCCGTTGCATGATATTGTGATACGCGGCAAGCCTATCGCTAAATCGTGCCTCAGTGGCATGGTTGTAATACTACGTTCGGGTTCGAATCCAAGGAGAAAAATAAAATCGGGAATTCCTGCTTAGTATTAGTCAGGAGTTTGCAGCACGCATTAATGGGGGCCTTCAGCGCATTGGATACCTGGTCTACCCATAATTTTGCGTCATGGTCTTTCTCTTCCAACTTCCCGACCATGAGCACGTTTTCCAGGTGGTCTGCTCCGTAATACCTACTTAGTAATACTCAAATATACTCGCGTATACCTAAATATAGACAATAGTTATACACTAAGGTTAACCAAGATAGTTCGTTACATATGCACACTGTTCTATTTATATCCCTATTTATGCTAATGAATTCAGTTTCCTGAATACACTTAGCACATTTTCGCATGTATGTACAGGTATTGTCTTTGTTTTGTAGGATTTTGACATACGAATAGCCTTTGAATAAACTGAACATAAATGAAGACCTTGGAACTGTTCAGTTTTGAGATCGATCCCTATAAAAGAACTAAAAAAATTGTACGTAGGAAAAAAATGATTTGACGAGAAAATTTCTCTTTTCTCTCTTTGGTATTGTATCTTGTTAGTTACAATCATAATTAGATATTATAATTGTGGTACCTGTTAACAAGAAATTTGGGTAAAACGTCCCTTGTTGCTCGATATTTTATTAGAATTTACTTAGCTTAATAACAGGAGGAATGAAGTCAGTGCTCGGACGCAGGTATAAAATAAAATACAATACAGTTTTTAAAATTCTCAGAATGACAAGACGAGCATGCCGCTCACCTGATAGTAAGCGATACGATCGCCCATAAACATTAACTTTGAGTTACAAACTAGGTACTGCGTGACCATACACTGCGCTCGTCACCTTGATACTAAATGTTAAGTAGACTTAACATTTAAAGTTACACGCACACGCCTCACGCCTGACTGGTGGTAGGTCTCTCATATGTAGAGTCCGTCTGGGTGGGTACCACCGCAATGTCTATTTCTACCGCCAAGCAGCAGTGTTCATGCTCTGTTGTGTTTCGGTTTGAAGGACATTGTAGCCAGTGTAACTACAGGACATAATGAGACGTAACATCTTATGTCTCAGGATGATGAGTGCAGTGGAATGCCACACAGTACTTTATAACTCAAGGTGCTGTGTGATGTTACTACTGTTTATGGGCGGTCGACGAACGGCAGGCTCGTCTCGTCATTCATTGCCATAAAAAAAAAACGCATACGAGAGACCTAACACCAGTGAAACAATTTACTAGTAATGTTAACACACCCAAAAACAAAATGAAATCTAGACTAAAATTAACATTATGAACCTTCAGGGACGCATGAACCAAACCTAATGAATTAGATTGCGATGAACAAACAAACGGCACGCTAAACAAATTAATCAATTTACTGATTACATTTTGAACATTTGCAAATGTCTGCGGGCAGTTGTATATTGAAAATTATCAAAACTGAAGTGTAGAGAGCGGAACTTTTTTTAATTAGCCTTTTCTTAAGACCACTTATGGGTTGATATTTAAATGGATTACTTATGGAGGTAACACCATCCTGCAGTCATTACTTTTAGATACTCTATCTTTTTATGCTTTAATAAACCAAAATGTATCCTGCATATAAAAAAAGAAAGTTAAAAGTCGCGTTATGTAATTTTGCCAAAACTATATTTAGTAAGAAAGCTACAATTAGCTATTTTTTTGACTAATTATTTAGTTTTCCTACAATTTAAACCTACGGGGTATAATCAAATTTGATTGAATAAATGCAGTTATTGATTTTGTTCATTAAATTAAATGTCGATATAATATGACTATTTTTTACAGGAATTTAACACCTTGGTATTTTTGCCTTCCTAAGCCAGTTTTGAAGTATGAAGGAAAAACAGATTAAATGATACTTAAAGATCATATTCATACATATTAGGTAGGTCAAACAAGTTGTTAGCACTTAGGTAAGGTTTTTAACAGATTTTTTTGAGGTTTACTCTGTCATTTATAGAAAAAATCTTGCGTATATTTTTATTAGTTACATGCAGGCATAAACTGTTCCCTTGACTAAAATACGTACTGTACATCCAGGAGTTACTCTAGCTACAGTGTCTTTCATACCGAAACATACATGTCTAAAAATTATGAGGAACTATGACTTTTGAAAGAAAAAATATCATTTTTACAGATCGTGTTGCTGAGGGAGTTTCTTGCGCTGCTTCTTCTTCACAGCAACACGTTCCGAAGCGGTGGTAGATCCATGGCTATTCAAATGAGCTTGTAAAAGACTATTTGAATAAAAAAAATTTTGAGTTTGAGTAACCCTTACTTACAGAGTTAAAGGAATAAGGTGGTTATGCCTACCCATATAGACTAAACTACAGTCGACCCTATTGACAGGATTGAACAGAACAATTAATTTAAATCTCACACAACACAGCACAAACTCATGATTCGTTTAACAATAGTTAAACACATGACCGGAAACCTATGCAATTACACAAACAAGAATGAGCAAACACGAAAAATTGACAGTCACCTTTTTTGAATTTTCACAAAAGAGCGCAATGAAAGCCTGGGAAGTGATAAATGGAGTTTTAAAATTGTAACCGATCATCAATATTCATCTTACGTAAGAATTGCAGCGCGAATGAGATTTATCTTTTGAATTGAAATGGGGCGTTATTTGTCATCGAACTAACTTGCATATCCTTCAAAAAAGTTTTACCGATGCTGCGGGTAAGGGTGTTTGCACATGTTGCGAGCGGATAACCGGAACCGTCTTTCCGGTACTTTCTTTTATATCTATTGAAGTTGGTTTTTTCAATTGAGCTGTTCATTTGATAAAATAGGTTATTACTCAAAATAAAATGAGTATCATAATATTTGTAGTTTACTTGTACTCTCGCCAGCGTGGTGGACTAAGGCCTAAACCCTGGACGCATTCCAACCAGACTGGAAAGAGTTAGCGGAAGATTGAAGGAATTGGAAGAAAAAAGGAGAGGCCTTTGCTCAGCAGTGGGATACATACGAGGCTTGAAAAAAAAAATTATACTTGTACTCTAAGTGATCTAAATCCTTAAATTATTACAAATATTTGCGAATTGTATAACCATTCCAAATATAAATGAAAATCACAATGCCTTATTTATTTACGCATTGACCACGCTGAAAGGTCGGCAAATATGATCAACATGATTAAGGTTAGACAATATCCATTATTGTGTTCAAATTGTGATTGAATTTCGAATCAAATATATAACGTTTGCCTTAATTTGCACCCGCGAACTGAGCTACCGGTTTAGCCGGTGACTGGAAAATGCATATTCGAGGTTGAATAAACACGTGTTATTGGTTTAACTGTACAAGAACTAATAGTTTAATACATAAGTTAGTATTATTCGTCATATTGGTTTCATGGCGTAATCCGTGCGAACTGTGAGGTTCTAGGAGTGCTTTTAGGTCGAGATATTGTTTTAGTTAGTAAAATTATTGTACTACAGATGTTGATTTGGTATGTACGGATTTTTTTGAGAGTAGATTTCCTTTTTTATAAAAAAAATTACCAATGTAGTATGCTGCAGCTATTATAACGTTGCATACCCCTTCGAAGACTATGTTATCTAGCAGATAGATTAACTAAAATATGTATTTGCTTATTTTTACAGGATACACCTGAGGATAACTAAGAATTCATAAGCAACTTTATGATAATAAAAGGATGGCATCTACAGGAAAAAAATACAAAATCATTTTCTGGCTGGGAACCTCTAATTCTCCGGCAATGTTATTTCTATCCGGATTTAAGACAATGTGAAACTCCCTTAAGTTCTTTGTCATATCTGAATCGACTGTTATAATAAGGCATCTCAACTTTGAATTGTAAATATTTTATGTAGTCATGTTATGTAGTCTAGACTTGGTCTTAAAATATTTAATTCAGGATCGATATGAGCTATAAGCTAATTTCCTTATATAAATGGACACCGGTGTTCACCGCGGGCGTTCAAGGATTAAGATGTTATGAGGAGACATTTGAACGTATACGCGCGTCACAAAATCAACGTTACTCAAAACTTTAAATTACAAAGTGCTACTGGCGTTGTACTGTATTCGTAACTCTAATATATTAGATACTAGTTTTCTTCCCGCAGTTTCGCTCGCGTAAAACTTCGACCCCGTCAAATTCTAACTAAAGTTTTATATTACTAATATTTTAAAATGACGATTTTTTTTCAGGATACCTATTTTAATGAAACAAAGGCTATATTCTGCTCCCAATTATACTCTATCCACCTGTGACAGCGATATGAAAATCCTTTCAGTAGTTTCGTAGATGTTCGTTACAAACAAACAGATAAACAGACCGACAAGGACACTGGACGGGTGGATTCTAATCGCAGATTTGAGTTCTGTTACTCTGCTTTATTCACCCCCGTTTTTTTCCGCTACATCTTTTTCCATACGGACACAGTGAGATTTGTTGTTTAATTGTATGTATAGATTAAGTCTCGTCATGCGCAGTAATTACGTTGTCCATTGTAAGAAATTCACTGGTGTTAGGTCTGTCGTATGCGAGGGGTCGTCTGGGATGGTACTACCGAAATGTCTATTTCTACCGCCAAGCAGCAGTTTGCATTGTTGTGTTTCATTTGAAGGACATTGTAGCCAGCATAATTACTAGGCATTATGAGACTTAACATCTTATGTCTCAGGGTGACGAGCGTAGTGATGTGGTACACAGTACTTTGTAATTGAAAGTTCTGTGCATCCGTGCCACTGTTTATGGGAGGCCTTATTGCCTACCACTTGGCGAACGAACGTTCGTCTCGTAATTTAACTACAATAAACAAAGGACGTTTAAGCCGGAATAAAGCACTCCTCCCATGATGTTGCTTGGTTCCAACACCTAGCAAGCAACTTCGCTAAAATGTATAAAGTTTGTAAATAAATAATCAAGCAAACCTAACTCACTTAAGTTGTTATAAAGTTTATATAGCAGTCACAGGCTGGTAAGAACCATTTAGTTCATGGGTGACCAGGTGTCACAATGGGCTTTTTTTTTTTTTTTTTTTTTTTTATAATGGCATTTGTGTTCACATTTTGCCAATGTCAAGTTTGGTTTGTATATTTTATTATCTGTAGTATGTCGAAGTAAAGCAGTGGCTACCTTACCAAGACTTTATCGAGGAGTTTTGGCGGCAATTATTTCAATTCACTTCATTTGAGCTCTTTAATAGAACTATATTGGATAATATACCACCATAATTATGCAATATAACACTGAATATCACCAAAATAATGAATTAAAACAAGAGCACCTCATGACACTTCCAAGTTCCCGCCAAAACTCCACAATGGCCTTTTGGTCTTAACTCGTCTGACATAAAAATTTGCAATCACACAAATACCGAGACAAATGTTTGTACCCTGAGAGAAAATGTTATTAAACTGGAACAAAAGGTTTTATTTTCCTGTCATAACACAGTTAAACAATCTCATTCGTCGAAACGCCTTTGAGTTCACAGATAAATATAATTAAAAAGTGTAATGCTAAAATTTTAAGATTTGTCCGGTCCTTAATTGCTTCAAGATTATCAGGTTTATGGAGATTGTTAAGAAAAATATTTTTTGTTGTAGAGTGATGGAGTTACGAAATGGCTCATCCAAAAATGTTTTTGGAAATGATTTTGGTGACCAAAGTTTTCCTTTTAAATGAAACATAATATTTTATAAAATATTGTAGATTAAAAATGCCGTCAAGTCTTTGATCGTGAGCAAATCAACGCACCTAAGCATTCAACATACATTTTTTGATATATATAGGTATGTATAGGTAGCTAATCCACACCAAGCCAGCGTGATGTAATAAAGCATAAATCCTCTCAGTAGCAAAGAAGGCCTATTTCCAGCAGTGGGATATGCAGCTGGTATTATTGAGTTTATGATGGTAAGTGACACTTGTATTTACACAGAAGCAGTGTATCCTAGAATTTTAACTTAAAATAACTCTGTAGGTAATGTTATGTGAAATCTGAGTACTTTTCCGTACCTTAATGAAACCTTTTGAAACTTTGAATAAGAACAATTACGATTTTTATGAAAAGCTTTCTATTTTCTTTTATATTTCCCATGATATTTCATTACCTATATAGCTTAAATATGTTTAAAAAATGTGAATTGATGTCAAAACTGTTCAATACGGCATTGATACATCAAAGTTGGTGGAGATGATTTTATCAGGCTTCAACTAATAAATAAATTTGGCAACGAAGCCTTAAAGCAGTGTAACAAGCCAGGATGATTTAATATATAATACAATCAAAAACTGTTACAGCAACTTAAAAGATGACTATTTTTTTTATTGCATTAAATGACGAATGGAAAAAGCTGGAAGAGGCCTATGTGTCACTGGACACGCTGACTATAGAACCGGGAAACCCGATGTATTAGATTTAAGTTAAAACAATTTGATAATGTGTAAAATCATTGATTACTATCAACAATAAAGGCTAATAATAATAAAAAAAAAATGACGAGACGAGCATGGCGTTCGCCTGATGGTAAGCAATACGACCACCCATAAACAGTAGCAACACCATCCAGCACCATGACTTACAAAGTACCTACTCTGTGGCATTCCACTGCGCTCGTCATCCTGAGACATAAGATGTTAAGTCTGATTATATCCAGTAGTTACACTGGCTACAATGTCTTTCAAACTGAAACACAACAGTGCATGCACACTGCTACGGTAGAAATAGACATTGCGGTGGTACACACCTAGACGGACTCTTACATATGACAGACCTACCACCAGTGACTAAGCGCCAACTGTACTCAAGCATCGAGGGTTTCCTAACAAAAACTTATTGTTTGTTATATTTGCTACAATTTAATATATTACATACATATACATATACACTCACGCCTTTAATCCCCGAAGGGGTAGGCAGAGGCGCAACTAGTGCACCCACTTTTCGCCGTTATTCCGTCCCATGATGTGATAGGGGGCGAGCCTATCGCCATATCGGGCACAAATTCCAGACTCCGGGCTGACACTGAATTTTTTAAAAAACCCAATATCACTGCCCGACCCGGGAATCGAACCCAAGACCTCAGCATTGCAGTCATACCGTAATACAACTACGCCACCGAGGCAGTCTCAATATTTAATATATTTATTGTTTTGAACCCGTTACTATACTTCAAAAGGTAAACAATAGGATATTAACTAAGCCTCCGTTAGTACCATGAGTACGGATCTCTACACATTATATACTCTACACATATATAAGATGGCGAAAAATTCCGAAACTTATTTAAGCGAAACACGGATTGTCATGCAAAATTCGGTTATACATGTTTAAGAATGGAAACAAGAAAAAAAAATGAATCCAGAAAGAATGCAGCCCGCATCAAAAATTCAATCAACGCCCCAGTTGACCTCGGAGCACGACAAAATTCAAATTTGAAAATCTTCACACCGCTACCGAGGGTAATGGTGGACGCACACGACTGGGAATAATCGGACATCGAAAATAAAAATGAATCTTTAATACTTTAATATAGGGAAGAAAAACATTTGTACGAAATACTCATAGACGTGTGTGAAGAAAAAAGAATAAGCGGAGAATAAAGACGATTAAGAACGAAACCACCAAGTTTTTTTCTTGATACGAAATTGACTCTACTGAACCTGATGGTAGCTACAATGTGGTTCAAATATCATATCAATCTTACTTCTTACTAATATTATAAATGCGAAAGGCTGTTAAAATGTTTGTATGTTTGTTAGAAGTAATCGCAAAAACCCCGCACTAGGCCAGCGTGGTGGACTATGGCCTAAACCGTCTCAGTTGTAGAGAAAGCCCGTGCTCAGCAGTGGGCAGTATATAATACAGGACTGGTATGGTAAACGCAAAAATTGCTGGATAGATTTGGATGAAATTTGTCGCACGGGTATGCCATGTTCCGGATTAATACATAGGCTACTTTTTATCCCGGTAATATGCTCCCATGAGAAATAATTTAATATTTTTTTTTTTATAAATGGCGTTACCATTATAAGCGCTTTTGTAGCGGGAATGGTTATCACGCTTGTAAAGCCGCGAGCAACACCACCAACATACGTGATAAATAAATACACCCTCCGATGGTTTCCAACATTTAACCAGCCTATCTTATTTAACCCTCTGAAATCCTGAACGAGAATCGATAGCACGAGCTATTATAGCGCGTTTTGTATCCCGAGTATAGTAGTTTTAATCTGTGACAGGTCGACTGTCCTATTAAAGTCGGTGACAGACAAAACGGTGGTCTGCGTTCATCATAAATGTTGTTAATAAAGTATTTCTTGTGAATCATTTTAATCTCGGCGAGAAGGAAAGAGCCGGATATTAAAATATAGCTCTCTGCGTATACAACTGAATTTTGAGGCGACGTCTTTGGTTATTTTGTGGTTATTGGTACATTTATCTTCTTCTGACTGTCGGCTTGGAAACGTCTAATAATGACTCGGAACGAGGTTGCTTAGCTCTTTATGATTTATTCTTTGAAAGGATTGGACGAAATCGGTTTATTTTGTACTGAGTGCGACCAAAAGATTTGGGACCTATAAAATGTATCTGCAAAGAAACAGTAAAATTGTTTAAAACACAAATCACATTACACAGGTGCAACCTGGGCACTCACCTTTCGTGATGTATTTTCAGTTCCATGATATGATAGGAGCGAGCCTTTCGCCGTATTGGACACAAATTCCACACTCCACACTGATACTGAGCAGAAAATTCCCAATATAATTTTGTCCGACCCAGGACTCCCAACCGGGTCATCGAAGCGGTGGTCATACCGGTCACGCAATACAATATTAATTAATCCCTTCCTAGCCGATTTCGGCCACGGCGGCCAATCTCAACGGAGATCAGCCAGGTGCGCAGGAGATATTATAGTGCACAAGTGTGTGCGCAATACACAAGTGCACTCACTATTCCTTCACTCTCATAGTCCGGTGAGACGGGAATACATGACCGGAGAGAGATCAGGCGCAGGACCAACGGCTTTACGTGCTTTCCGAGGGACGGGGGTATCACACCGCCATCTTCCTGACTCCGAGCTGCGACTGAGTAATTTTTAAGATGGAAAAACCCAGTCACAATGTTTTTGGCCCGACCCTGGATTCGAACCCAGGACCTCGGAGCGCAAATCGTACTCGTAACGCGTACGCAATACAACTACGCCACCGAGACAATAAGATTGTTCCAGTAACTTTTTGTATTCGACAATTGAATATTAGTGAACCGAGAACTTTAAACACAATTTCTATAAAGAGAAGTCTCACAATTTTGTACAGAAATCTATTTGTGGTACCATATTTTAACAAGTTATTTTAAGATTGTTTTTCGTACCTACTATATAAGCGTCTTCAACAATGGAAAATATAAAAAAATACCAAGGCTCAGCTTGTTTGTTTGTTTTCTATCATAAAATTCAAAATATCTTTATAAAATTTTCCCAGGGAATCAGAAAGTAATCTTACAGTAAGTTATAATATATTGAAAATAAATATAATTCTTCATCATAATAAAGACACCATTAAAACGGTTCTAACCTAACTAACATGAGAACTAAGATGTTGGTTAAAAATAGTTTGTTTAGTGGTTTCGACTCCATCTTACCTACCTATAATTTTAACAACAGGATTAATTAGAGCTTGTAGGGCTTCCCGAAATTTCGAACCCGCAAACTTTGTTGACGAGTACAATTAATAATAAATTAAGTATTTAACTAAGTGAAATTCATTAGGAATTTGAGAAGTTAGCTAAGTTATAAGCAAGTTGCGATCAATGGTTTCAAAGAACCTTCCCGAGTTAGAGTTCAGAAAGTTGGGTATGATGCGTCAAAAGATCGTGCTTTTAAGTTACTAATTGTAATCATTTAATAGTAGAAGTGGCAAAGGAGCAAGTAGGTCGCTTTATGGTAGGTTACCTGTAATGGCCTTTAACATCCACGGTGCCAGAAGAATTAATACTCTAACCGTAACATATAGATGTATACATAACTTTTAATTTTAGTAGTAGGTGTGAAGATAATTCCGTACAAATCACTTAACCTCTCCTAACATCGCCTGCAGTAAATTAATTTTTCCGTGAAAAATAAAACACTTATCCAAATATCCAAGGAATTTGCATGATGACTTAGAAATTGAACAGCATTTCACAGCGTTCCCTTATAGACATTGAGGCTATTTTTGATTAAAAATACATCCAAAAACCGTCAACCAGCTTCAAAACCGACAACCCAACCAATTACATCCTCCAGGACCTCCGCCTGATCAAACATAGTTTTCTAATATTTACTTAGGGGAGTATTCGTTCGCCGATCCCTTACCAAGATACGTCACACTTCGATCGTCTCCACAAACAAGTTAAGTGGATGTTTGTATGATATTAGATTGTGTGAAAGTTACCAGAACTTGGCTTCTGGGAAAATCATTTTTATAGAACGTTGATGGTAGGTATCCGTCTGAATAGTGGCCACTGCATACAAGGGGCCGTAGACAAGATGCCTCTCCATACCGAGGTCTAGGGTTTGATGCTCGGGTCGGGCAATGACATTGAGGTTTTCTTATCAGTATAAACCCGAAGTCTGGAATTTGTGCCTGGTATGGCAATAGGCTCGCCCTCTATCACATAATGGGACGGAATATGCACGGTGAAAAGTGGGTGCTCTAGGCGCGTACTCTGCCCACCACTTCTGGGATAAAAGGCGTGAGTGTGTGTGTGTTTTCAAAACCTACTCCCGAACCAATAGTTTCTTCCGCGCTGTTTTTAAAAACTTTTCTCGAAAAACCAAGAATGACATGTAGGATAGCAAATAAACCTGAGAATGAACAGGGATGAGACATGTGCAGTCTTTATGGGAGCTGTTACTTACGAGTTGTCACGACGAAATTGGATTGATTTGTATTGATGTAGAAATATAAAGCTAGATATGATTACTAAGGAGATGAATTGCTTGGTTTTTATTTATTTTTTTGTCTTCCGACCTGCCAATGGAGTTCATAGTAATATTTTACTGAAGAATCATTATCTGGATTTGGACTCACGACCTCCAAGTCTACAGCACAAATATGCCGCTAGACCCAGCAGGCATTACTTAAGTAACACCTCTAAACTAATAAAAAAATACAAATACATTTGAACCTGTAACCCTGTTAATAAGCAGAGAGCGTGGATCCTCAGGCATTCACGGGTTCAAGTAAACGGATTAGTTCTGACCAGCATGTTAATCTTAACTTTTAGGAGCACTAACAAGTCGTATGTCTGTCCTTGTTAGACTAATTTTATTGTATAGACAAAAGGACTATGAAATTGATATCAGTATTTTATCTAAGTACATTAAAAATGTACCCAAAGTTACACATTCATCAATAAATTACATTAATTGTAATAGGTGTTATTATGTATGAATATTAGAAAGTGAGTTTGATTTCGAGAGGACGCTAAAATCAGGCAGGTATTGGAGTGAAATAGGGGGAGATGGAAGTATAATTACTGGTGTTACAAGTTTTGTATACAGCTGAATGTCGCAATTAAGTCACTCATTTATAATTTTACCCTTATAATATTGTGCCTGGTAGAGTTTAACCCCTTCCCAGTTGAATTTACAAGAATTGGTTCTCAGTTCTCTACATTATCAGTAATTCGAGTGCAGATACTTTTAAAGACATCAGATAAACCGTTGTCTATCGTAACTATGAATGCCAAAAAGTATATCCTGAAAATCAGAATTTCCTTGTAAGTAAAGTCAAATGCGAAGATCAGTCATACAAAATCGAGTCGGCACGTTCCTAAATGTTAGCAAATACACTAATTAGAAGTAAATACAGACAAACTGTAAACATCGCGTCAAAAATACACTCAACATTCGACAGGTATAGGAATTCAGATTTCTTAGGCTTCAGACGTGAGAAAGATAGCACGACATGGCAGCAAGTGTGAAAGAGAAGGAATATTGGTTTAACCCACTTTATTTGCTTCTATATCTGAATACTGAATATGTATTTATTCTCTAATGATATTATAATAATATTAATTTGACATCTGTACGTTTGGATAGTAACCAGCTGGTGGCCTACCACCAGCAGGTTACTAGCCAAAGTACAGTATCCTAATATATTTCGTAGCCCACTCGGATAGCGACCACCGTACATAAGGTATTATAACCCGCCATTGTGCTTCACGTAAATGTTCGGCGTTCCAGGATCAGCCTGTGTATATTCAGTTCAAACAGGCTGGCATAATTGTGTCGACTGACCAGGGATAATCAACGCTCGTCAGTCGAGTCTCTATCTGGATCCTTTTCGTTTATCATCAGGTGTAATAGGGATATATCCTCCCTTTATACATAATTTACCAAGCCAAGTAGTCATGTCAAATAACGTCAATCAAAACATCCTTTAAGGGCCCCATATACGGCACGATCCGTCGTTTCAGACCAATCGCAACGACGAATCGATGGTGTATGCCCTAACCGTAAACGATTTACTTGATCGAAGACGATATTGTGATTGCAACAGAAACCAATACAATCATGAATATCGTAACGATAGATCGAAGGTGTATAGCTCTTTACGATCGACGATTCAATTTTTGCCCCAATCTCAGTCTGCCTAACGCGGACTCCAATATGAATGATCGCCGATTGCAACGACCAATTGTTTCGTGTGTTGACCGCTAATTCGACGCGATGATCCGTCACAATTTTGTTCAGATCCATCGTAACGACGGATCGTACCGTATATGGGGCCCTTTAGAATAAAAGCAGAATTTGTTTCTCCCAAGCGCTTGAGTGATAAGAAACAATTGCAACATTAGTCCGTTATCATTTTAATGTACCACCCATTTGAATATTTAATTTTATGTAAAGTTCAAGTCGTAAAGTGAATTTGTTTATAAAGATGTTTTGTACGCAAATTGTGTGTTTGTGTTTGCCATCACGAGGACTAATGAAGGCCAAGATTCAAACAAACATTTGAACAAACTAAACAATGAAGTAGTTGAGATGTGAACCAAAGGGTTGGCAGAACTTAGATTTCCATCAAAATTTGTAGAAAGTTTTCGCAGGCATAAGTGATTGTGCTTGTAAACTAACCAATAGATTTCTAGTTCAAACGAGGACTGAAATATATTTGCTAAGTCGTAGGATTTTTAAGTGGACGATAGCCTAGTTGGGAATGGAACGCTCTGCCGAGACAATGTCCGGAGGTTCAAAAGTCAAAATCCATGGCACACACTACTGATTTTTCAAACTTGCGTGTGTATTGTTTATCAATTATCGTTCGCTTTAACGGTGAAGGAAAATATCGTGAGGAAACCTACATACCTAAGAATTCTCCATAAGAATTTCGGGGTTATGTGAAATCTGCCAACCCGCACTAGGCCAGCGTGATGGACTAAGGCCTAACCCCTCTCAGTAGTAGAGGAGGCCCCGTGGTCAACAGTGGGCAATATATAATACAGGGCTGATTGCATTGTAGGCTTTTTTGATTGAGTGAAGACGAGCATAACGCTCACCCCATGGTAAGCAATACGACCGCCCATAAATATTAATACCATACAGAAGTTTGAATTACAAAGTATTGCGTGGCCATTCACTGCGTTCATTACCCTGAGACATAGGGTGTTGACTCTTAATGGCTAGTAATTCTGCTACGTCTTTTATCTTGTTGCAAATGTAATCGAATCCGAACCATCAATAAATGTAAGTATTCTTATATTTTTGACTGCCTCGGTGGTGTAGTTGTATTGTGTACGCGTTCCGAGTACGATTAGCGCGCTGAGGTCCTGGGTTCGAATCCCTGGTTGAGCCAAAAACATTGTGACTGGGTTCTTCTATCTAAAAGTTACTCAGTGGCAGCTCGGAGTCAGGAAGTTGGCGGTGTGATACCCCCGTGCCTCGGAAAGCATGTAAAGCCGTTGGTCCGGCGCCTGATCTCTCTCCGGTCGTGTCAGATTGCTGTCTCACCGGACTATGAGAGTTAAGGAATAGCGAGTGCACCCGTGTATTGTGCACACACTTGTGCACTATAATATCTTCTGCGTACCTGGCTGATCTCCGTTGAGATTGGCCGCCGTGGCCAAAACTGACTAAGAGGATTAGATTTTAGGTAGGTCCTATATTTCTTCATAGCTCATTTTTTCTTTACAACCTAGAATCTCAAGGCACTAAGTACGCTCAATCGACCTTGAACTCCCAATACACCAAAAATTCCCACACCGCCCTCTAATTGGGTACGCAATCTCAATGATCAATATTTGATCGCGTATGAAAGCGAACGTACTCATAGCATTAGCATATCCTCGCTTCATTGCGACTGCTCATTAGAAGGTAAATATAGAGGTTAAAATTCGTATAACTAATGATTGTGGTGTAGCGTCGTGTAAACAATATCTTGAGAAATGTTCGGGCTTGGTGTTTGTTTTGAGATGATGAATCGATTTGGGTAAGGCTTTACTGTTATGGTCAATAGAAGGTTTGGATTAAGACAAAAAATAGCTGATATAAAGGAGAAAGTTTGGATGATTATAATGGAACGAAGCTTTGCAATGAAATTAATAGTAAGAAAGATTTTTATGAAAATAATACACTTTGTGTTTGTCGATGATTTTTTCCATTCACCGAATTGAGCTGCAACTTTAGATTGTGTGTCGTAAACGAGCTCTGAAAGTCTCCGAAACAATATCACAATATACACACACAAACTCACGCCCTTTATCCCCGAAGGGGTAGGCAGAGGCGCAACTAGTGCACCCACTTTTCGCCGTGCGTATTTCGTCCCATGATGTAATAAGGGCGAGCCTATCGCCATATCGAGCTTAAATTCCAGACTCCGGGCTGATACCGAATAGAAAAACCCAATATCACTTTGCCCGATCGAAACCGAGACTTCAGTTTTGCAGTCATAATACAATAAAGGGTGTAAAAGACAGCCTACCGAAAACTGATACCAGGTGTTCAGTACATCGGTTTAAAGATATCTTTATTTTTCTCGACAATGAACAGTTACAGCTCTCTTACATCGAGAAATTATTAACAATATATAATATGTATAGTTAGTACTCCGTTAACCTACGTTAAATATTTACATTCATTTTTACATATTTCTCTAAAAGAGTTTTAAATAATTTTAAATTTTTACTTTTTAAAACAAGTTCTGGTATTTTATTGTACAGCTGAGCACCTTCAAAAAGTATATTTTTCTTGACATGATTCTGATACCCCCTGCGTTTGAATTTTTCGTCGGTCTTTTCATGAATTTTTGTAATTTTTTTTCAATGATAACGCAATAATATCGATACTATTCACTAACACAACCCCACTTTCATTAAAATAACAAGAAGTACATTATTTTCATAATAACAGAAATGTATGTAGAAAAGATAAAATGTACGCACGCGCCCCCAGTCAGCTGTTTTGAAATAGGTATACAGCGCCACGCGCGCCGCGTGCAATGGCCTCGCTGCGCCGCGCCGGGCGGCCGGCCGCCGCGCCGGCCCAAAGGCGCGCCGACGCGCGCGGCGTCCTTTGACTACGAGCGACGAGCGTTGCGAATTTCGGATTATAGAAAATGTGGATTGGACTTATTTAATTCCACTCGTCAATTCATTAATTATGAACGCGAAGTTGTGTTTTTATGAAAGAATAATGAAATAATGATTTTTATTAGGACTAAAGTAAGCCCTCCTGTTCTTTTAATTTTTTTTATTTAACATTAGAAAAGTATTTACTGTGCTTATCAGTTGTAGGTGTTTAAAAAAAAAAGATTTTGTTAGCTAGTATTAACTGTGAAGGAATATCACAATTTTCCAAAACTCGTAAATGTGACCACACATACCACATCTTTACAAAACTTGGATGCACTAAGCAATTTTTTTTTCTTTGTGACGAAACAGGGAATCCTATTTAGTAAATGCCCAAACATGAATCCAGCAAATTATTCGTACTTCACGACGCAAATAAATTTAATGAAAATGACCGATCCAAATGTTATAGGTCTAAGTAATTTCTTTGAGCGACGCGTGCCGCGTGCGACTCGCAAGTACCTACTTTTGGCCCCTGGCGGGTAGTGCGGCGGTTTGTTTGTTAATAATTGTTAGTTCCGACGCGCCTTTCGTCTTGTGCGGATCGTAAGTTTTCGTAACGTTACGAACGAGAATTTGTGGTTTTTGTGTTTTTTCTTTTTTCAGTATTTCCAGGAAAAATAAGTGATTTTATTAAAATGTCTCGTGAGCGGAATAGTGAATACCTTAACAATTTCAGTGCACATGAATATGGACAAATGATAATGTGTTACGGTGAGGCTCGAGGTAATGCGCAACGAGCTCTTCGACTTTACGTAGAAAAGTATCCTAGTGCTCGGCACCCAACAGATAGCCGTGTAATTACTCGGGTGTATCAACGTATTTTAGATAACCAGCCGGTTGTACCCAGACAAGAAGGGTCTGGAAGACCCATAAGAAGTCGTACGGAAAACCACATTCTGGCTGTAATACACGCAAACCCACGGGTGGGAACACGAACGGCGGCTCGTGTGATACGTAACCGTTACACATCTAGATATTCCGTTGGTCCAGTTGCGCAACACTTGGTATCAACACGACGGCGCTCCCCCACACGTGGTACTCCCCGTGCGACAGTTACTGAACGACACTTTCCGTGATCGCTGGATTGGCCGATTCGGTCCTCACTTTTGGCCAGCTCGTTCCCCAGACCTGACACCTTTAGATTTTTTTCTTTGGGGCTATGTAAAAGAGAGTGTATTTACTAGTGAGTGCAATACCGCAGAAGAAATGCGAGAACGTATTTTAGGAGTTTTTGCGAAACTGCATACAGAATGTGTTCGTGACCCCAGCTTTATGTTCCGGCTTCATGCCGAGACGCTACGACGGGCTCGTATCTGCGAACGAGTTGGTGGCGGCCACTTCGAACCTTATCTCATTAGAAGCGAGAGGACTTGATGTAGGTAAGCCCAATGGAATTTAATCGTAAAGTGGACAGTGCCGTCGACAGTATTTTGTCGAGTTGAGTTGTGTTAATCCTCGTATCACGCCGCGGTGCTTTAACCTAAGAACCTATTCGCGCAGTGCCCCGCGCCGGCTACTGTAGGTAGATTTCGATAACTACGCAATGGATCGCATACATTGCTGTCTCAAGAATTATTTATTTTATTTATTTTATTTTATTTAATAGGACAGCCAACAAGACATACACCATACACAGTAATAAAGTATTCACGAATCAATAACCACTTACAACAGTGCTGTCTTACTTACAGGCTGCCACCGCTTGCAAATTTTAAGCGAGAGCAGGACGATTAAAGTAGGTATTAATTCCTGTTACAAAAACTTATGGACTAAGTAACTAAACATATAACAACATATACAAAATTTTGCTTTATCTAATGTTAAGTGAAGTTATGAATAACAATTTATTTATCTATTTATAAATATTTTTGGTGGTAGGTGTTTAGAAAAAAAAAAAAAAAAAAAAAAAAAAATGAAGATAGCTGAGTCATAGAGGTCTGTGGGACTAGGTGAATGCACTAAATTACTACAATGAGTTCAGAACTTCTTTTTTAAAGGTGGTTTGTTTTTGGTAGAATAAATCTATTGTGTTCTTATGTTTGAACAATTTGTTATAAAGCGACATGAATCTATTTACAGGAGATTGGTTTCCCAAGTTGGTCCTAAATATTTTGGGTGCGAAAAGAGAGAAATTAGATGCACGAGGTATCCTTGATGGCACTTTGTAAATAAGTTGCTTAAGTAATTGGTTACAATCAATTTTGCCGTTCGCTAGCTTAAATAGAAATATAATATCAAGAATATGTCGACGTTCCCTTAGGCTATTCATGTGGAAATATTTCAAGCGTTCTTTATAAGACGTTAAGATACCAGCCTTATGGGTACTATATGCTAAATGGTAAAGAAACCTCTTTTGAATGCGTTCCAATCTACCAGAGTGAACCTCATAATAAGGCGACCATACTTGACTGCAATATTCCAATCCAGATCTAACTAATGCATTATATAATAATATCTTTGTTGAGGGATTTTTAAATTCTTTACAATTTCTTAATACAAAGCCAAGGTTTCTGAAACCTTTTAAAGATATTTTATCGATGTGGGCATTAAAACGTAACCTGTGATCCATGTGTACACCCAGATCACGAATAACCTCTACAAATTGTATGGTTTTGTCAAAAAATTTATAACTACTCTGTATTGTATTGTTACTTCTAGAGAAACGTATATGGTAACATTTATCGACGTTTAAAGTCATTCCGTTATCATTGCACCACGTCACAAGTCTATTCAGATCACTCTGTAGCAATAATGGATCCTGAGGTCTACTTATAGGTCTCATAATCTTTAGGTCATCTGCATACATATAAGCTGTGGAGTTCTCAAAGATCAGAGGGAGATCATTAATAAATAAGTTGAAAAGTATAGGGCCCAAATGGGAGCCTTGAGGGACTCCACTCTTTGGTGAGTAGGGTTTAGAGGTGAACCCGTTTAGAACCACCCTTGATGTGCGGTTGGAAAGGTATGATTCACACCATTTCAAAACATTACCATCAATACCATAGTGTGATAATTTACGGAGTAATATGACGTGGTTGATCTTGTCGAACGCTTTACTAAAATCGGTGTATACTACGTCCGCGCTTTTACGGGCGTCGACAAGATCAACTAAGTCTGAGGTGAATGTTAGGAGATTCGTGCCGGTGGACCGGCCCGCGACAAAACCGTGCTGTGAAGTAGAGATTATCTGTTTAGAATGCCATGAGATAATTGGGCAAATAAGCGACTCAAACAATTTACCGAAAGTTGACAGTATGGAGATGGGTCTATAATTGGTCACAGAAGTAGTGTTTCCAGCCTTATGAATAGGTACCACTAATGCTTCTTTCCAAATATGAGGGAAAATGCCTGTAGCTAAAGATGCGTTATATATTTGGGATAACGGGCAACATATTTGTTTAGCACAACGGCGAACATACAGAGGATGGATGCCATCAGCACCCGCACTCTTATGAGGGTCCAGTTTATTTAATGCCTTTAACACTTGGCTACTAGTGAAGGATACGGAACAAATGGTGTTACTTGACGCGATAGTTTTAAAAGGACATTCACTATTTGTCGAGTGTGAGACATTTTGATCATAAACTGATGCAAAATAAGTAGACAGCAGATCACAAATCTCTGGACCTGACGTTGCAACTGCATCATCTAGGTGCATTTCAGACGGATACGTACTGCGGTTACTTCTTTTGTGTTTCAAAAAGGACCAAAAAAGCTTCGGGTTATATTTAATGTTTGTCTCTAAAATAGAAATATATTGGTTGTAGCACGTAAGGTTTAATACTGAACATCGTTTTTTCAATGATTCAAAACAAAGCCTGTCAAGAGGATTTTTATATATATTATAGCGTACCCTATATTTGTTCTTTTCGTGTAATAGTTTTATAAGTTCCTTAGAAAACCAGTATGGGTATTTGTTAGATTTGGCTTTGTAAATTGGTACAAATCTTCTGACTGACTCCTTAATTATATTGTAAAACTTGTGCACCATCTCCTCGACTGACAGGTAATCTGGGAGTTCCTTTGACCAGTCTATTTCACTTAAAAAAATAGTAATTTTTTCATAGTCAGCTTTATAAAAGTTAAATTTAGGAATATCATTGCTATAATGTAAGCTAAGTTTTTTAGGTACAACTTTTAATTTGAAATTTATAGGTGGGTGGTACGAATCTATGTTACTAAGGGGAGAGTTACATACAGTCAGATCCGATACTGGTAGATTGGATAGCACCAGGTCGAGTGTTTTGTGCATATGATTGACTACATTATTATATTGAGCAAGATCATTTAATGTGATAAAGTCTAAAAACATGGTTGATAGACTATTATGTGTAGAAGAGGGGGTAAGTGGAAAATCTATACTACCGGACCACGTTATATTGCTAAAATTGAAATCACCTACTAAAAGTTTATAATTATAGTTTTCTAAGACTATATTGGCATTATCAATAAAAGCTGTCAATATATTTTCTTGCACCGGGGGAGGCAAATATGCCGCGCATATGATTAATTTTTGAAATTCATTATTTATATTGATAATTATTTCCACCCAAAGATCCTCACAATCGCTCTCATAATTCATTAGACGTTTAGAATACATTTTTTTAGACACGGCTATGAGAACTCCCCCTCCACCTTTGCCCTTGTGAAAGCAGCTACTTTCCCTATCCCTGCGGTAAACAATGTATTTATCTGCAAACAATTCATTATCGCTAAAACTACTATCCAACCAAGTTTCACACAAAATTATTACATCGTAATCACTGCATGAAGTGTTGATTAAAATATTACTTGTCTTTGTTCGAAGACCCCGTGTATTTTGAAAATAAATATTAATTATATCTGCGAATTTTGTATAGAAAACGAATAGATCTTACGAACATAAGGGACAAAAAGAAAGATAAAATGGCACACCAATAAACACATACGATATTGGAGTCTAGGTTATCTTTTGCAACAGTTCTAAATTACGCACAAAAATTGATTCAGATACCTCGGTCTTACGCATGTATACGCGACCGCCGCGTACCCACACATATTTGAAGGATAATTCCTTGGCTCGGGTGCGCGCTGCGGCATGCAGGGTTTTCTGGTCTGGCGACAGATTTTCAGCGACAAAGATAGGGTGTTTCGTCTCATTTGTCAGACCAAGATGACTGCAGTTGATTCTGTCTTCGGGGTGATCCTTATTAAATTTTATTACGGCTGCTAAAAAAGAGTCTCTTGTGCGGGGTGTATTCAATTTCAAAAGAATTGTGCGTGGTCGTTGACTTCCTTGATTTCTCTTCTGGACCCGTGAACAAAATAGAATGTCGTTCTCAGAGACTTTAAAATTGACTGTATCACCAATACACTGGACCATTCTAACAATATTCTCTGTTTTTCGTTCTGGAACACAGTGTATTTCGAGATTGGAAGCTCGCGATAATTGATCTATCTGATTCAAACGGTTTTTGAGATTCATCAACTCAGACTTGAGTGTCTCATTCTCATTTCTTAACTGTTTGCATTCTGTTTTAACGGTTTTAAAATCCGAATTTAAGTTGTCTATTTTTTCAGCCAAAAAATTTAAAGATGATTTAAATTCATTCATCTGATCAGTAAACTCACGACGTTGTATGTTAATGCTTGAATTGATTTCATTCAGGCCATCTTGCAGCATATTTTTGAAATCAGCACTCAATAAATCTCGCAGGTTGTAATCGGCTGTATGGTCAGCGACGGTGGTCGGGGGTGAAGGGGGTATGGCCCCTGTTTGCTTTGTTATTAGTTTGCGTGGCATTTTGCTTTCATCGAATAACAGCAAACAATATCGAGACTGATCCACGCCGTACTGCGCCGGAGTTGTGAAGGACAGAGAAAGCAATTATGGCAGCTATCCCTTATCGTAGCGGTGAGGTGTGAGGGCCCCCGGCTGGATGCGCTGCTCCCCGCGACCTGTGCCGCACGTACGAAATGCAGGCAAATCTCGACACTAACACTTGCAGAAAAGGACTTAGAATGGTGTAAACTGATTTGTAACAATAATTTAATTAAGTGAAAAAAAGAAAAGTAAACTTTGTACACGTCTGCTCGGTATCACTGCTTGCTACTATATTATGACATTGTTATGCACACATATCCGGTACACACGGATATCTTTATTTTAATATAGGCATAAAATACTACTTTACTTTAAAAATTTCGGTAGGCTGTCTTTTACACGCTGTATATATTTCGTTAAATATGGATAGGAACTTGTGAGCCTTATGTAATTGAGGATGTAGTAATCTTACATTTCAAAGAATAAGTTATCCTAAAGAAATAGGTATCATTATAGTGTAAATAGTTCAACTAAACCATTTGTCCAAAGTGATTTATCGCTTTACCTAGTATCGCAACTGTTTTTGGATATCTCAGGCGAGGAGTTTGCTCGGTCTACTGCTTTTCTAGTACTAGGTGATGCTCGATTCGCCCGCGTAAAAAGCCTTTCCCGCTACAAAAACCCCAAAATTACCCTAACGATTCAGTGTCGTCTGTACAGTGCCAGTACTATGTATTTAAAAAAATATTAAATATTTCCCACGAGACAAATAACCTTTCTGCGTTTACTTCTAACTAAAACATTTCATTTATAATATATAAAATTGCTACTATTATGGACATATCAGACGAGTAATTAGCTCCTCTGTAAACTAAAAACAAAACCCAAACGATTAGTAAAATCCAGCTCTAAATTAATCAAGTGCAGACGGCCCGTCGCTGTCAGAGCTGAGGCCGTAGCAAGTGATAATTAAACTACCATTCTGTACACCATGTTTCGCTGACGGCCACCGCTGGAAACTTGTTCCCGTATGTAATCAACATGGGTTGGAAGACCTTTGCGTGTGGGGTGAGGGATAGGCGACAATCTCAACAATGAAATGATGCTTTTATGGAAATGAGTCTCGTTAACGTTGTACTAGCACTAATAATAATAATAAAACTTTTTATTATAGAGTAATGTAACGTTTTTTTTGTCATGTCATCGCATGTCGTTCACCTGATGGTAAGCGATATGCAATGCATGCAATCATTCCACTGCGCTCGTCATCCTGAGACATAAGACGTAAAGTCTCATTATGTCCAGTAGTTACACTGGCTACAATGTCCTTCAAACCGAAACACAACAGTGCATGCACACTGCTGCTTGGCGGTAGAAATAGACCCAGACGGGCTCTTACATATGAGAGACCTATCATCAGTAGGGGTAAAAAGGGTCCTTTACGTGTTGGATCCATATCCCCATGCAAGGCTTCCAAAAGAACCGGCCTTCGTGCCGTGATTTCCCGCAGGAAACATACAACATAATAGAACTTTTTGTTGTATAATGAATAGTAAAAATAATATAAAAAAAGAACAAAATATATATGATGGTTTTATCGTTAAAAGCAATTTCTTCCAGGCTACCTTTGGATGGACGGAAACAGATGTAAAATATATGTAGAGGGCTAATATATGGCAGTTTCCTTTACGCGTTTATAAAACAATATTTTCATGAATAAATTATAATTTTACTGAATTTGTCACCACGTTTGTTATGGTAACTTTATTGTGCCAAAATATATTAATTTATTCAGAAGCGATACGAAATTCGGCGGGCTAGCTAGTCGTATATATAAATAACGTAGTTCAGCTCATGAATTAAATAGATTTGATTATTGTCATAGAAATCAATTGATCAAATCAATTATCTCAACAGTCAGGTCGATCGCGAGAATAAACATGTACAAATGAGGTAGTAAGTCCATGTTTTCACATCACACAACATTGGTTTAGCTTCTTTCAAAAAATCCCTATTTAAAAACGTGTATTCTTGTAGTAACATAATATTTTTTATATGTATATTTTCTCGTAACATAGAGTGATCACACCGATTTCCCATGCGCTGTTACCGTTTTAATAAACTGAATTGTTGTGTATAGTTGTAATAGGGCTTCAGATTAATTTAGCTTTTAACTTTAATCATAAGTCTTACGTTTGTTTTAGTCTGTAGTTTGTAACTGTACCTAATAAATAAATAAAACAACATACATATACATATACATTAGTTTGTTTCATTGTAATCGTTGAATTAAATTAACCTTTTATTTATTTTTATTGGGTCTACTAATGATTTTTACATTTTATTTTAAGTGTAAAATAAAGTAAATAGTAGTGAAAATTTTGTTAGATATTTTTTTGTAAAGAATTATAAAAAAATATGGAAAAAAAGCATAACATTTTGTACACATACAATTTTGTACATTTTTTTTTCAAAAAGTGACGTTTTCCGTCAGGAATAAACTCGCTAAATCTTTATCAAAATTGAGGAGATACCAACTTGTACTACAGTAGCATACAATTTAATGTAGCGTCGTAGTTATCGTTATGAGTATTTTGAATCTAGTCACAATATTACCAAATTAACATACCCGCTACCGCTTATAACTTGGGCGTGTTGAATCAAGACTTAATTGCCTAAGTACAAGAGTTTACTAATTGTTCAACAGAGGTCACTATGGCCCACTTTAACATGTGCCATATCAATTTAAGTTTATAGTTTCGTATACACAAAAACAAATACTGAGAAAATGAATTAACCGCGTATAGCTTTGTGACACCACCCCGATGGACAGATCAGATTAAGGACTCGTCTGCCACCAAGTTCCATAAATTAGTTGAAGATGCGATGAATAGAAACCGGTGGAGACAAAGAATCCGCTGTAAATGCAATCCAATGATGACCACGATCCTCAATTATAAATAAATAAATAAATAAAACAACATACATATACATTAGTTTGTTTCATTGTAATCGTTTATTTATTTTTATTAGGTCCACTAATGTTTTTTACATATACATTAGTTTGTTTCATTGTAAACAGAACTACAGAGAGAGAGAGAGAGTTTTGTGGCGTATACCATGTATTTTATGAAAAATCTTGTTGCAGTTTTTTTAGTCGCATCAAAAATATTTTGAAAACTCAGAAAACTAATCTCTTTCCAGCGTCGGTGAGTAATATAAACAGACCCTGGGACATGCCAATCAATATCATCGTATTAAGTATTTCAATATAAGGTTATAGCTTTTGCTCGCGGCTTCACCCGCGTGAAAAAGATTTTCCGGAATAATTGTCCCCTTTTATATTTTCCCGGGTTAAAAAGTGGCCTATGTCCTTTCTCAGGCTCTAGACTATCTATGTACCAAATTTCATTTAAATCGGTTCAATAGTTTTGGCGTGAAAGCGCAACGGACAGACAGACAGACAAAGTTACTTTCGCATTTACAATATTAGTAAAGATAAAGATATAGTTTTAACTAATTATTTTTGTAAATTAATATAAACATTATAATCCCTTCCTAGCCGATTTCGGCCACGGCGGCCAATCTCAACGGAGATCAGCCAGGTGCGCAGGAGATATTATAGTGCACAAGTCTGTGCGCAATACTCAAGTGCACTCGCTATTCCTTCACTCTCATAGTCCGGTGAGACGGCAATCCGACATGACCGGAGAGAGATTAGGCGCAATACATAATATACACACATAATACAAACATTAATGCAATATTGAATAACGGTTTTTACCAACGTGTATTATAAGTTTTTATACCCTCATGAACAATTCTCTTCCCGAAGTAATGTGAAATATAAATACAACCGCAACCAAAGAAACCTTTTTAAGCGTGCAAGAAATTTCTAGAAATATCTAAGTGCACGTAGAAAATGTTTGCTTTTATGTACACAAACCAAGAGGCAATTAGAGCTGCAACAATATTTTATTTTAAAAAAGTGGTTAATATTTTCATTATGTTTAAAAATGATTTCCTGTGGCAGTTAAGGCCCCATTTTTTCAACTGTAGTTAGTTAGGGTAATCCTCGGTCTTAGTGTCGTAATTTAATAAGTACCTATACATTTAAGTATAAGAGTGTTTAAGACTGTCCAGAGAAGAATATTAGTTATCGGTTTTAGAAGCCGTAGTAAATCTGTTATTTACCATGGTACAGTCTCGAATTGTTCGCACCTATTTATTGTACGAGAAAATTTTCTCTTTCCTCTTTATTTAGAAAGTATACTTTTTTAGATGTGCTGAGAAAGCTTTTACTCATTGCAATATAAAATTATCTGAAAATTTAATTTGCGCTAGTCAATCAATCTATCTATATATAAATATGTCTATGTATGTAGGTGCCCTATGAAGTCCAAAACGGCTGAAGCGATTTCAATGAAATTTTTAGGTACTCTTCATATTAGCCCAGTGGAGGATCCTGTTAGCGATTAAAGTAACGGCATTCACCTGACTATAGTTAATTAGTGCTACCAGTGCGAAGCCACGGATCGCTATTTTATTTTTATTTTATTTTTTTATTTTTAGGGAAACTAACAGCTAGGTAACAAATAAATTACAAGTGCTTACGTATAAAAGTTTAGAGCCAATTATAAGTTTCCACAGATAAGTATTTTAGAATATAAGTAAATAAAAATTACAGTCGGTTGAAAGACAGCACACCAACGCGACGGCCAGTTTACTCATTGACTGCAAAGGCAAAAGTTAGCTGGTTACTTGTACCAAAATTGCAACTGTGGTATTTTTTGTGGTTTTACTAAGCCTTTACCCCTACCCGTACAGTCCATAAAGAAACCGGCCGGCAATTGGTACATGTGATGTATGCAAAGTAACATAATGAGGAACATAATACATTCTTGTTGACGACATAAACAATAATAAAAAACAAAACACTTAGCTCAATTACAAAAGAATCAATACTGTAAGGTGTTACTGTAGATATGAAGAGGCTACAGTAACCCAGATTTACAGCTAATTATGGTTTATTTACTTTGAGGCGAAGACATGAAGGGGCTTCGTCTTCATATTACAGGCTCAACAAAAGTATTTTATAATCTTAGCAATACTGTAAACATGAAGGGGTTACAGTATTGATGTAAGATGTTGCTGTAGATATGAAGAGGCTACAGTAACCCAGATTTAAAGCTAATTATTATTTATTTACTTTGAGGTGAAGTTAGTTCATTTACAAGTGTCTATAAGTAATATAATATACATGCTGATACTGTATAACGTTATATAAGAATTGAGAATGTAATTTATATACATATCATGTAGTTAATGAAGTTTAATGCATTAATATTGTCTTGATTAAAATGAATATTATAATATGTATAATGAATTGTAATTTCGGGCAACTGTAGACATGCAGGGGCTACAGTGTGTCAGTAAGTAGTTATTATGGATATGAATTTGCCATAATAACATATTTTCTAATTGAAACTATTATAATTATTGTGCTGGGACATGAAGGGGCCACAGCATAATATACATATAACTATATCATGGTAAGAGCACATGGTAAAGTTCGATATTGTTGCCGGTGTCGTGGACATGCAGGGGCCACAGTACACCAGAGTTATTGTAGACATGAAGGGGCTACAGCATGCTTGAGTTATTATGGATATGTAGAGGCCAGCGTAACTCCTTCAATGCTATTAGTACGAAATGAACAATTGTAATGAATTAGTTGATTTATTTAGAAGAAAAGTTACTTCATAACCTAAATATTTACTAATGTAATTATAAGTATACCTATAGCTCATATAGGTAGTCCTTATTAAGTCAAGTAATGTACTTGTATTCGTTATTATTACTGCTCTTGTATTTTATTTTATTATTTTTTTTTATTTTTTTTTTCCTTTTTTTTTTCACTCTCCATTTCTCCTTTCACGGGACGTGAAGTCGTCAGGAAAGGCCGACTGTTAGCGACTATTATAATTACCATATATTTTATTTAAGTTTTATAAGGAAGTATCGACCCCTTAATGTGCGTGTTCGCATAATACAAGATGGTGTATTGACCCATTTGTCATTCACTTTAGTGATTCATTCATATCGGTCACTCTAACATTCATTCATTCATGTATTCATTCATTCATTCACCCCCACCTGAGAACACTGGTCATGCGAACACGCTCATTCGAGGTGCAAGTATTGTAAGGTAAACAACTGATAAAGTGTTTAATAAAAGCGATTGTGAAAAGTAGAACTGAGGTGTTATTTACTGCAAATTGCTAAAAGTTCTCTACAACACGACAGCGACAATACTACTAATACACATTATAATGTAAAGATATTGAAGGAATTACTGTTTTGCTTTTTCAATTAAGGAGTTAGGTTGTATTAATAATACTGAGATGGAAATTAAATTAACCGACAGCACACCGGTTGTTTATCGACCATATCGTATGCCATACGTGGAACGACAGATAGTCCGTGATATGGTACAGGAACTAGAAGAATCCAACATAGTTAGACCGTCAACTTCTAGTTATGCGTCTCCTATACTCCTTGTGAAGAAGAAATCTGGAGAGTATAGACTGCATTGACTATAGAGCTCTCAATAAGATAACTATAAAGGAACACTATCCGCTCCCCAGAATTGATGACCAACTAGATAATTTATCTGGATACAAATATTATACGTCCTTAGACCTTATGTCGGGCTATTACCAATTGTGCATGTCTGAAACTTCAAAACACTTGACAGCGTTTGTAACGCCCGATGGGCATTACGAGTTTAATAGAATGCCCTTCGGACTTGTCAATGCACCATCAAATTTCCAACGAGCAATTAACAACATATTAGGCAATGCAAGATTTAAGGAAGCATGCGCCTATATGGATGATATAATAATTCCTTCTAAAACCATAGAAGAAGGGCTTCACAAATTAAAATCAACCTTAGACTTATTCCGTGTTGCTGGCTTAACACTTAAATTATCCAAATGTCTTTTTTTAAGGGAGTCCATAGACTATCTCGGATTTGAAGTGTCTGCCGAGTGTTTGAGACCGGGTAAAAATAAAATTAACGCTGTTGATATATTTCCACGTCCAACCGATCAGCATGAAGTCAGACAGTTCCTAGGGCTCTGTAGCTTCTTTCGCAGATTTATAAGAAGCTTTTCCTCAATAGCCCGGCCACTTACTCAGCTCCTTGAGAAGGACTCTAAGTGGCAGTGGCTTGATGCTGAGGAGAATGCGTTTGTTACCTTAAAAGGCGAATTGACAAAACGTCCAATTTTAGCTTTTTATCATCCTACTTTTGAGACCCAACTCCATACAGACTTATCGAAAATAGGTATAGCTGGCATACTATTACAAAGAGCTAGTAAAGACGCGCCATTTAATGCAGTGGCCTATTATAGCAGGCAGACCTCGCCAGAAGAATCCCACTTCTGAACTTTTAGCAATTTGCAGTAAATAACACCTCAGTTCTACTTTTCACAATCGCTTTTATTAAACACTTTATCAGTTGTTTACCTTACAATACTTGCACCTCGAATGAGCGTGTTCGCATGACCAGTGTTCTCAGGTGGGGGTGAATGAATGAATGAATACATGAATGAATGAATGTTAGAGTGACCGATATGAATGAATCACTAAAGTGAATGACAAATGGGTCAATACACCATCTTGTATTATGCGAACACGCACATTAAGGGGTCGATACTTCCTTATAAAACTTAAATAAAATATATGGTAATTATAATAGTCGCTAACACATGTCATTTAGATTTATATATTATACTAGGGATTTCTTGCGTCTACGCCCGCGTGAATCGCCTTCCCGCTAGAAAAGTCGCTAAAGCATTGCAAGACGCCAGCGCCTTCTATTTAAAAAGAAATCATTATTTACCATGGGAGCAAACTACCGAGATGAAAAGTAGTAAGTAATTCATCCCGATCCGTTTAGTTGTGTCTGCGGTTACTTTTAACAAACATTTTCACAAACTTTCGCTTTTATAATATTAGTGAGAAGTAAGATTAAAGAGCGTTTTGTATAATTTACGAATACAAAACAATCTGCTTAAACTAGATGCACGAATACTGCAATGTTACGGTAAAATTCAGGATTAAATTGTGTTACAATATCAAAGTACATAACGCCGTATATTAATGAAGTCTGGTAGATGTTTTTAATTTAATTTTCTTTTTCATTACTAGCAACCCCGGTTTCATATATTCTAATTGAATTCGCTAAGACTAAGTTTTTTATCAGACACTGGCTTTTTTCATATTTCTGCGAAATATTTAAAATAAAAAAGTACAAAGGTGTCCCTAATTATAAGGTTTTGTTTGAATAAATATCATATTATGAGAATTTTGTACAATTTTATTTTAATTAACAGTAGGTTAGTTGCTTGATAAAGGACCTGATACTCAATGATATTCAAAATCAATAGCTATGCTCTAACCAAAAAACGAAAAAAATATTTCACTCGGACACTTACTCATTATTTTATAATTTACTAAATTTACTGGTGGTAGGTCTCTCGTAAGCGGGGGCCGTCTGGGTAGGTGCCACTGCAATATCTATTTCTACACACACACTCACAACTTTTATCCCTGAAAGAGTAGGCGAAGGCGCAACTAGTGCACCAACTTTTCGCCGTACATATTCCGTCCCATTATGTGATAGGGGGCGAGCCTATCACAATGTCGGGCACAAATTTCAGACTCCAGGCTGATACTAATAGGTGCATTAGTTGCACGTCTGCCTCATTCGAGGATACATGTCGTGAGTGTGTGTGCATTAATTAATTCCGAATTTTATCCTATGGAACATTTATTTATTTATTTGCACTTTATATACATAAGTATATCGGCGGACTTAATGCCAAAGGCATTCTCTCCCAGTCAACCTTAGGGTGGTGCAGAGATACATAAGGTAGGTGCATCAGGTACTTAACATGATATTAGAGATACGAATAAACGTACATAAAAGTAAACAAAGCAATCAATCATAAATATGTAAACTAAATACAAAACATAATATAAGTAACATTATAAATATAATAAATACATAAAATACAAATTATAATTACATAAATATATATGTAAATAATATCATATTATAAGTTAGTGTGGCGATTCTTCTGCATCGTTCAACAACAACTGCCGCACTCTCCTTTTGAAGGCAAACCGAGAGGACATCACATAGTTACAAACGCAATGCAATTACATTAAGTGATTTAGATTACGAGATTCTGAATGACGCTTACACTGTTAAAGAAGAAGAAATGAACCTACTCAATTCATGTTTTTTTTTATTGCAGGTAAATGACGCCACGATCATGCCTATCGCCTGATCATAAGCGATACGACCGCCCATAAACAGTACCAACACCATACACTTAGATAAAATTCTGTCGTTCCACTTCAACGAACTATGAAATATTCAAAGCAGAAGACCCCATGGGATCCCATCTACAAGATAAATTCAATCCTTACTGTTACCTCCAGATCCTTCATAAAAACCTTCAAAACCACGAGGAAATAAAATATTTAACACAAAACCACGGCACGTACAAAGGACCCTCAAATCTGGAAGAACACTTAACGACTCAAGTTTAGCAAAGATTTTTCATAAGTTAGGAATTAAAGCCATTAAAAGCATCGCCGTTTATAATTCAGAGAACTCCGTGAATATGGGGTTTTAAATAATATATCGTTCGTACATCGGACAGCGACGTCTTAAGGAATTGCGAACTTTTAAGGTTATATTAAAAAATCATGGATTTTTTAGCTATTTATGAGGATGCGTAAGAGCTCCTAAAGTGCTATTATTTTACGTGGAATGTTGTGTTAAATTCTAGGTATTCACTAAAATTAGAAAGAATTTGAGACTTAGACTTACGTGCGTTGTCTTGATTGTATTACGGCTCGTTCAGATTCACCTTTTGTTATAACAAACGATAGTGCAGTTGAGACACTCTTTCAATGCTAAAAGCAAAAAGGTATTTCATCTTGTTATAAGGGCACCGGAATTTAAACCAAAATGAGAACGTAATTTTAATAATAGATATGGAGAATAGAAGTTTACATTACGGTAATTTGCTGAGAAATCTAAATTGTTACAAAAACAATTTCTTTTCTCCCAACCTGCCTACCGAATCTAGAAGAAATAAGACCTACAAAAACATCAAATCTGAAAGAATTTAGACTTTTCAATTGAGCGTACACTGTTGATGAACGTAAATATTTGTCTGTTACCAACCCAAACATCATCATGAGTATCAGATCGACTGGCAAACGCAAAGTCACTGCAGCCATCATTAATAAAAGTCCGAACACCGTCATATGCTCACGGATAAAGGGGAAAATGGTAAAAATATCAATATATTTCTTTTCATCTCATTTAATTGATATAAACTATCGCAATCTTGATTGATGTATTGAGATCGAGTATTGTTTGTATTTATCATCTTTTGTTGTGGGTTTTTCGTTCTTAACTTGGATTTGGAGTACTTCAGTGCTATTTATCTTAACATTACACATGAGTACTTGGTTTTAGGGACCTTAGAAAGCATTTGTATAACTATTTATCTCTTTAGCTCACAAAATACAATGGGAGAAAGTGATAAAACAGTAATTAACTCAAGTAAATAGATATGTTCGGGCTGTCAATAATGTTGAACGCAATGCAGTACCATTCAAAGCTTTGTAATTCAAATTCAGTGTTTCATGGGGCAACCGTAGCGCTTACTGTCGGACGGGCAGTGTCCTCGTCTCGTCACTCATTTGTTTAAATGCATAGGTATTTGATGCCTACACTTGTCTTTTATAGCACAAGCACACACTCACGCCTTTTGCACCGGAAGGGGAAGGCAGAGGAGCAACTAGTATACCAAATGCCTTGTGTATTCCGTCCAATGTTGCTACTTTTCCCGACCCAGGATTCTAACCTAAGATCTCAGAACGGTAGTCTTTTCAGGCTTTTATAACAGGCAGTATAATACTAGCTGGTGCATGAAACCAAGAGTCGCGACGCGCCAGTGTAAATGTGGAAAACTTGATTGCATGCGAAACTGCATGATGTAAGTGATAATATTATTGAAATAAATTACCAGAAAAGTGATGAAAGATACTAACCGACATAGGTACCCAAATGACGCGGCACAAGTAACCACACTCTTATTTACATATTAATCACTACGCTAATTATCCATAAAATCTCAATTTGGAATTACACATCACCACAGTAATCACGCACATACCAATCAAAATGAAATCAACGTTAATAAGTCATTTTAAGTTGTCTATAAGTTTGTTCGTCTGTAAAGTATTTCAAACTAGGTTTCTCGCGACTTCACGTGCGTGGAAGACCTTTGAAATATTTTTTTAAATTACTTAAGATGTTAACATTATCTGTGTGCTAAATTTCATTCCTATTTGTTCAGTGGTTTCGGGATTTTTAACATCCAAACATGAAGACTTCTAAAAGTTTCTTACATATATTGGTAAGAAAGAGATGCTTTGAGCAGACTCAATTGCGGTCGATGAGAGTCTGTGATCTTTGATATTTTATACCACATTTAATTGCTGGTTTAAATACGTAGTGAAATGCTATTGAAATCATTCAATCAGCCTGTCGCCGTCCACTGCTGAACGTTGGCCTCCACAAGTGATCGCCATCTCAGTCTTGAGCAGTGCGCATACATCCGCTACCCGCCTTCTTTTTCAAGTCGTCGGTCCATCGTGTAGCAGGACGTCCTACACTACGTCTACCGCGTCTAATCGCAGTACTCCAAATATCTGTCTGCTTTTGAAATAATAAGTTTCTATATACTCCTTTTATAATTCATCAGCCAGATGAAGTCTACTGCTGAAAATAGACCTCCCCTAAAGATTTCCAGACGGATCCGTTAAAATCGATCTGCATCCAGTGTGTCCCTGCAACCTTTATCAAGTCGTCCGTCCACCTTGCACCACATTTTAAAATTTATTGATTCCGAATGTTCACGTACTACACGTTAAGATATTACAAAAGCAAACAAAGATGCTTTCACTAGTGACTATGAATATTACAATCACTAATGAGATGCGTTGGAGCGTTGACTTAACAAATTAGATTTGAAAGTGTTTTTAATGTTCTCACAATCATTTAGTTATTAAAACCCACGGTTCTTAATGTGTTTAAGGTTTATTATATTGTAATTATTAACAAGATCCTGACTTTTTTTTATGTGATTATGAGGACTTGTAATATAATTAATTTTCTATGACTTCAGAAAAGTTTTTAGCTTAGTAATAGTAATTTGATTTTTTTGTAATAAATGTGAGACTGAAGATTGATTCTCCATACTAATATAAAGCATGCTATTGTTTCTCCAAAATATTAGTATCAAGACTTGATGAGCCATAACACTTATCCATTAGAATTGTCACCACCATCATTTATAATATTTTTAACCGACTTCAAAAATGGAGGTTCAGTATTCGACCCGTATTTAAGTATGTATGTATGTATATATGTATGTATGTTTGTAAGTTTGTATGGCCGCGATTTTCTCTACAACTACTGATCCGATTTGGATAGGGTTTTCGTTATTCAAATGTATACCTATTTTTAAGGGAAGGTTTTAGTATATAATTTATTAGGATCTGATGAGGATCTTCAGAGAGAGAAATGGAACTCTTCAATAACCAACAGCAGATGACCCACGAATGCTGCAATTGCATATCTATGATGTACTGTTCACACCATTCCACAATTAACCAACAAAAAAAGCAATTTTTTTTTGTAATAATAAATATAACCGACTTCGAGGCCACTCAATCAAACAATCAGCCTGTCGCCGTCCACTGCTGAACGTAGGCCTCCCCAAGTGAACGCCAACCATCCCGGTCTTGAGCAGCCCGCATCCATCCGCTACCCGCCGCCTTTTTCAAGTCGTCTGTCCATCGTGCAGCAGGGCGTCCTACACTACGTTTACCTAAACGCGGTCTCCACTCCAGCACTTCTCTGCTCCATCGACCGTCTGTCCGTCTGCAGACATGGCCAGCCCACCTCCACTTCAGTGTGCTGATTTTGCGAGCGACGTCGGTTACTCTAGTTCTCTGGCGTATAACTTCATTTCTGATTTTATCTACCAGAGAGACCCCGAGCATCGCTCGTTCCATAGCACGCTGAGCGACTCTAAACTTGTGGACCAGGCCCCTAGTAAGTGTCCACGTCTCGGCTGCGTAGGTCATTACAGGTAGGACGCACTGGTTAAAAACCTTAGTTTTTAAGCATTGAGGGATTGACGACTTGAAAATATTACGTAGCTTCCCGAATGCCGCCCAACCTAGCCGTATTCTCCTATCTGCCTCTTTCTCGAAGTTGTGCGGGCCCAGTTGAATTATTTGGCCAAGGTAGATGTATTCTTGCACAACCTCGAGAGCGACATCGCCAACGACTACAGGTCTCGGGAGAACGTGGCTATTGTACATAACTTTCGTTTTGTCAAAGTTCATCCCGAGTCCTATTTGTCTAGAAGAACGGTCTAGGCTGTTTAGCATATCCTCCAAATCCTGCAGAGATTCCGCCATGAGGACGATGTCATCGGCAAATCGCAGATGGGAGATGTATTGGCCGTTGATATTGATGCCCCGTCCTTTCCAATCGAGCGTCTTGAAAGCGTCCTCTAACGCGTTGGTAAACAGTTTCGGAGAGATTACGTCTCCCTGTCTTACCCCTCGACGCAGTTGGATTGGCCTTGTGCTCTGTTCTTGTACTTGGACGGTCATCGTTGCGGCTTCATACAGACATCTAATAACCTGGACGTATCGATAGTCGATATGACATCTCTGCATGGATTCCAAAACAGCCCAGGTCTCGACCGAATCAAATGCTTTCTCGTAGTCCACATACGCTAGGCATAGAGGCTGATTGTATTCCTCGGTCTTCTGTATTATCTGCCTTAGTGTATGTATATGGTCTACGGTACTAAAGCGTTTCCGAAACCCGGCCTGCTCCGGTGGTTGGAAGTCATCGAATTTTTGGGCGAGACGATTCGTAATAACCCTCGAAAACAACTTATACACATGACTCAAGAGTGATATGGGGCGGTAGTTCCTCAATAAAGTTTTATCTCCCTTCTTGAAGAACAATACCACCACACTCCGGCTCCATGTCTCCGGTGTTGTGCCAGTGTGGATGACGGAGTTGAAGAGCTTAACCAGCTCTGTCAGGACAGTTGTTCCTCCTGCCTTGAGTAGCTCTGTAGTTACTCCGTCATCTCCCGGAGCTTTGTTGTTTTTTAGCTGTCCGAGGGCCATTCTAATCTCGCCCAAGTCGATGTCAGGAAGCTCGTCGCTATAGTGGCGGGTTAGTCTGGCTCGCGGATCATCCATTTCATTGGTCACAGGCGGGGGAGCCCTCTGAGCATAGAGTTCCCCGTAGAACATTTCGACCTCACCGAGTATCTCTGGCATTGAGGTGACGGTGGTGCCCTGTGATGTTCTGAGCTTTGTCAGGTGACAATTGGAGGTGCGACGCTTGGCGAATACTTTGGAGCCCTTGTTCTGCGCAATAGCATTTTCAATGGCTAAAGCATTCGAACGCCTTATGTCGCGTCGTATTAGCCTCTTCACCTCTCTGTTAAGTTCCCGACGCTCAGATGTTGTGGCATTTAAAAGTTCTCGTCGTTTCCTCAACAATTCCAAAGTCTCAGTGGTTAGCTTCGATTTAGATCTATTGTACTTAGGTCGAAAGTACTTATGGCCAACTTCGTGGATAGTCCGCACCAGATTGTTGGTGGCGTCATCAATATCTGTCGTAGTTTCCAGCACGGCGAATCGATTCTGTAGTTCCAGCTGGAAAGCTTCACAGCTGGCCTCGATCTGGGGCAGTGTTGGTCTGAGAGTCGACCTCATCATGCGGGCTCGTTCCATTTTTACATTAATATTCAGAGTGCCTCTTACCAGTCGGTGATCACTGCCGGTGTTGAACCTGTTAATCACAGAGACATCTCTGAATATATGGCGCCTGTCGGTCATGATGAAATCAATCTCATTCCGAGTCACACTGTCGGGGCTTCGCCAAGTCCACTTCCTCTGGGGTCTCTTCTGGAAAAACGAATTCATCAGGTAGAGCCCCTGGGCCTCGAGAAAGTTGACTAGCATTTGCCCCCGATGATTTCTGCACCCATAGCCGAATGGTCCTAATTTCGATTCGCCGTATCTTTGTACTCCTACTTTGGCATTAAAGTCACCCATGACAACGCTGTAGGAAGTTTTGGCATGAGACATAGCTTTCACTATGTCTTCATACATGGCCTCGGCTTCCTCGTCAGAATGTGTAGACGTCGGTGCGTATACTTGTATAACCTTAAGAGAGTATCTCTCGGTTATTTTCAACACAAGATACGCCACCCTCGCCGACACACTACCAACTTCCACAACGCTGCTTTTAAGTGACTTGTGGACGATAAATCCAACGCCACCTTGAGATGGTTGGTGTCCTTCTCTGAAGTAGAGTAAGTGCCCAGCGTCTAGGGTAATCTTATCTTCTCCCTGTCTTCGAACTTCAGATAACCCCACGACATGCCAGTTGATATGACTTAGCTCTACTTCCAATTCTGTCACCTGCTCGTTCAACCGTAGTGAGCGTCCGTTGTACGTAGCGAGAAACAGTCGTTTGTGGTACCCTGCCGTAACCCGGGGATTCTTAGCACCCCCCACCTCACCGTTACCATGACCGGTACCATGGTCAGGAATAATGAGGCTACCGGGAACTGGGGGCCATGAATTTGGTTGCTCTAGCATTGGGGGGATATTGCCATAGTCACCACGCTTGGCAATAAATAAAATAACTTTATACACGTATATTTGGAGTCTGTGGTTAATTTAAATTGCCAGCTAAGCTAAGAAAATACATGAACAAATATACGAAAACAATGTTCAATTCAAATTAGGCACCGACTCCAAATATATGACGTATATAAAGTTAAATGATTTTTTGATTTGTAGTGGTTTTGAAGTCGTTTTTATTTTTTGTTAAAAACTTTTTTAAATATTTTTGATCAGTCACTTTAGAACTGTGAAGTGGTGCGTTGGTTTCCTTGATCGAGCAACCCAATTTTTTAATACCTACAGAACGTGTGCGGTCATTATACCAACAACGTGGATGGCAAAATTTCATTCATCTCATGAATCTCAGTCCTCAATAGAACATGTTTCTGTTAAAATAGTACCATACATCTGTATACCGAAGGTATATTATCCTAAGTCCATTTTTATTGGACTCAGAATAGTATACCATTAAATAGATCTTTAAATGTTTATTTCAATCACATGACTAAGTGAATATCGACTATGACTATGCTCCTAATATCTATAAGATAAGCATTAGCAATAACAAAACTATAATAGATTCAAAAACTCATTACTGAACCCAACTACACAAACATTACCTTCACAGACGAGCCTATAACGAATCGCTGAAAGAAGGCCCGCAGGAGCTCAGATGAATCTTTAAACAGGGGTAATAGGCGAGAATGCGTTAAATCTCACAAACTTGCCTGAATAATGTATCAGTCGAACAATTCTGTACGTTCATTGCATTAAATTTCCCTCGGAAAGCTTTCTTGTGTTATAATTTTCTTTTTCAGCGTCGCTTTGTTTGAAATTTAATAACCTTAAATGGAATTAACGTTAAATTGTTTTAAATATGAATAAGTGGATCTTTTGTTTCGTAATGGAAACTTGCACGTGGTTCGTGTTATACATTTTTATCGCTTTTGTCTGTTGATACTTTTCATGAATATTAATATAAATACTAATTACTTTTATCTTGTGAGTAATTCTTAATTAGTTTTGGTATCAAAGGAGACTACAAAATGTTAAGACATGGTAATATTCATTCGATATTTATTGTGCTCTACCTCGTCGCAAGACTCGTAAAATTTTATTATATAGTAGGTATAAGCACACGCCTGTATCTCTATGGACTAGATTGAGATATAACTAGTGTAATAGGAAATAATTCAGCCCATGACAGAACCAAGTATGAACTGGTTTAAACAGATTGGACACAAATCCAAATCTCGGACAAAATGTGCCAAAAAAAGCTCCTAATGTTTTCGCACAAATATTAATATGAATTGCTTGCCCTTCTTATTTTACTCCTAGAACACCAATTTCATAGTTTATTAGGTCACTATCAATTCCTATTACGACTTAAAGAATATAAAAAGTTTCTTAATCAAAATCTTCATCTAACAATAAAATAAGTTATCATTTTATTACAAACTTCCTTAGTTACGACTTTAGAAGTTAATCAGATGAAACGAAAATTTCTAAATAGAACTTCATTTATTAATCATGTGCGAGATTCAAAGTCAATTTAGCGATAAACTTTAAACCCTAATGTAATCCTTGGTTGTTTAGTTAAGGCGCGGAGTGTTTAGGCGGTTACCTTATGACTGCATTTGGTGGCGTATTTTACTGCGTGAGTACGACACCACTGACTTCTCGGATTCGAATTCCGAGTGTATAAAGTGAAATTGTATTTATTTCCGAGTATCAGCTCGGAGTCTGAAATTTGTAACTGATATGCTGATAGGCTCATTTCACATTATGGGACGGAACTCACAAGGCGAAAAGTGGGTACTCTGGATGAGGGTAGGCACCTGTGCTTACCCCCTCGGGGAAAGAACCGTGATGTGTGTTTAGATTGCTTTGTACTCTACAACACCACTAATAATGTTACAAATCGCTTGGTACTAAACTGTTTTCGACACACAGAATCTGAACAAATTCTGATAAATCCGCAACTTCACAAATAATCCAGGTTCTGGGAATACCATACCACCATACCAGCCCTGTATTATATACTGCCCACTGCTGAGCACGGACCTCCTCTATTACTGAGAGGGTTTAGGCCTTAGTCCACCACGCTGGCCTAGTGCGGGTTGGCAGTCTTGACATACCTTCGAAATTCTTATGGAGAACTTCCCAGGTATGCAGGTTTCCTCACGATGCTTTTCCTTCACCGTTAAAGCGAGCGATAATTCACAAAGAATACACACATAACTTTTTAGAAAAGTCAGCGGTGCGTGCCCTTGGGTTTTGCACCTGCGGACATTCATCTTGGCAGTCCGTTTTACTCCCAACTAGGCTATCGCCGCTTAAATCGTAAAAATATAAATTTGAGTTTTTTATAATTGTATGATAAAACGGAGAAAGTGTTAGTCTAACGGTAAAACCCACTTTACATTAATATAATCATAAATCAGAAGGCTTTACGTCATTATCATCATATTATTTTACTGGACAAAAAACATAGCTTTGATTAAATAATGAAGGCCACCAGAAAATTTCATACCTTTTGAATTTGCAACCAACTCAAATTTAATTAAATATTGTAATCGATACCAGTGGAATCAGAGATAATATCTTAAATTATGTAAATTTGAGAGTCATAGTACTGGTACTATGACTACAAGTGCTACTACTAGCAGTAGTATAGTGTGGGTACGATGTAGTCTAGTAATTATATAAAATAGTTTTTTTATTACTTAAATTTAACTGTTACATGTATTTTTTTAAACTGTAATATAGAATGGACGTAGGAAAGAAATAATGAAAGGCTTTTATGTTTTAATTTTATTTATTTAATTTTAAAGGTGATGTAACTAACAACTTTCGTAGCCTTAACAACTTAAATAGACGGCAAAAACAAGGCCGGTAAATTAACCTGATGGAAAGCCTAATGGTTAGAAATTTTAAACTTCGAATAACACTGTTATTTAATCTGTGTTTCTAGGTTTAAAATTTGAAGACTTAATGCCAGGCTTTGTTTAGGCTACAATTTGATTGTTATTTCTAAGTTGAAAGTTGAGGTTTAAATTGTAATCTGACCATTGAGAGGATGTCGTAATTAAGGCAAATCACAGACGTTGAATTGTTGCAATAAACACACTAAATAATATTATATCTCTGGTACGGCGTGAGAGTATTTATAATTTCATTTTTTGTGTGGTTCTTCGTCTTCTATATTTTTTTACAAAGATTTATCTTTTTCCGCCTACGTTAAAGTTTTATTACTTTTTATGTACATTTATCATAATTGTGTAAATACTACATCTTGGCTACACAAAATCTAATAAAATCATCTATATTATATAAGCATCAGCTCAAATGCTATCTTACAATATGTGACGGATTTTGCAGCTAAGTTTTGTTTATGTAACAGCGCTTACTCAGCTGAGGACAAGCTCTAAATTTACAGCTTAAGCTTGGTTTATTAAATAGTTCAATACATTAAACGTCTACTTGAGATTTAACTCAAACTTGAGATTATTAATACCGCCCCAAAAGTTAAGCTACATACATTCGAATTTCTTATAGTAAATTCTCACTTTTCGATTTCCGAATGACCGAGGTATCGATAAACAATACACGTAACTTCGAAAAGTATACATTATGTATACCTAAAGCTGTGGCTCTCCTAACAAACGATCCATTTGGTATGGGAGTTAATCGATCCCTTATCTATATTGTTTCCTTTCGGTGATTGCTTTCGTGGTTTCCCGACGAAATTACAGTGTATACGAGACATAATGTATGTTGTGACATTCTGGTGGGAATACATGCTTAATATCATTGAGATTATTATAAACTACACTGTCTTGTAATATATTATTACCTGTGTAATGTTGGTTTTTTGAACTTAGAGCTGACCCTTTTTTTTAACGCGGGTAAGTCCATTTACGGCTTTATGCCGGACTCAACGGTCAAAACCGTCGTACCGATTAAAACCCCGCCATTCTCTCACTCTCCGTTATATCAAAGGTGCGCATGAGCATGCAACCGCAACCCTCGCAGGAGTCGGCTCTTTGGCAGAGCCTCTCGCAGTCCGAGGAATAAGACCTCGGTAATATCATAGACGTGCATGTAATTCTGCACGCCAGCTTCTTGGGCATTATTTGCTTGGTAGCCGTATGCCTGCCCGCCACCTGCAGGACCGCTTAGGGAGTTAGAGGTCGTCTCTCCGACGTCTGCTACAAGAGGGAAGTCCAATGGACCATTCCCTCTCTCTCCGCTGCCTCTTTTGCGGACATGACTTGTTCGCAAAACGAGGCACCGGAGTTTCACCCATCTTCATTCTCCACCATGGCTGTCACAACTGTCGCAAGGGACAAGTTGCTGCCTATGGTCGAGATTAAGTTTTGGCGCGACGCTTCCCATGCGCGACAAACGGCCAAAGTGTGCCGGGCCGAGTCTTCAGCGCACGCACAATGATGACACCCTGATGTTTGTTTTTGAAGGATTTGTTTCATTCTCAAGGTCAGGGTGGAGTCACCGAAGCCATTCCGCAAATGTTGGTCTAATGGCTATTATTGTCACCACGCCAAAACTGGGACACTCTAGGCGTTGCTCCCACTTCGCCTCCAGGATTTGTTGGAGCCGGGTTCTTTCAACAGCCAACTCACGGGGCGCTGGTTGAAAGTTCCGTGCTTATGCCTTCTTGCGCCACTGATACAATGACGCAAGGGTCTTCGCCTCTAAATCCCAGGGAGGAAAACCAGCCAGAAGGGAGGCCACCTCGTAGGAGATCGAGCGATACCCTCTGACAGCCCTGACAGCCATCACCCTCTGAGGTCTCCGCAGTATTAAAGTAAACTACAAATTTCCTAAAATGATGATAACTTTTTCCGATAAACGAATGTAATGAAACTGACGTGGTTAGATTTTTTTGTCTATGACGGAAAGCTTGCCAATAATAGAACTTATTATAGCTGATGAAATGGTGTACTGCTGCCTACCCACCTAATATTTTTGTGTACACACAAATTCATAAAACCGCGTAAAATCGATAAGCATCAGTGCTCGACCTCGAGTACCTACAGCTTAGGGAAGATGTTTTCTCTGCTAATAGAATGACAAACAAGCGGCGAGGCGAGCCAATTGCTTGTCATCTGTCAGAAGGCCCTTTTCACTCAGAACTTCCCTTAGAATTGCGAATGTTGTAAGTATAAATATTGTTTTTTTCTGTAAGTACAAAATATTCGATCATGAATAAAATATCATGTTTTTTGTATTCATTTACAACGTAAAGGCTTTTTTTTTTTAAATAAATTAATCGTGTAGGTAAGATTCGGTATTCAAAATTGAATTTTAATGTTTTTCAACGAATTTTATGTTTATAGTTTTAAAGTAATTTACCCAGACTTAAAGGTAGATAAAAAGATTTAGGTTTTATTTCGTACTATCAACCAGGCTGAAAATAATTGCAGTGGGCGGAATTTCATTATATTAAACTAAAGCATTTTCAATAAAAACATTAAGGTCACCTATATTAACGTCATGTATATATTAATTAACTGCAGTATAAATGTTTTGTATACAAGTAAAAAATAAATAGATAAAATGTGATATACTAATTAAATAATTTTACGTCGATTTAGATAACTTTCGTTTTAACACCGTGTCTTTAACAGCTTTAGTAATTTTGTTTATATAGTAAAGTTTGACGACAATAATTATAATTATTCATCATGATCATCATCATCAGCCACAATGTTATAATTATTACTGTCATAAAATAAAAAAAAGATTTGATTGTATCGAAATTATCTACTAATAAATTGTAGTACACATTAACTCCGAAATTGATAATTTTCACTTATATCTTTTCGCGACGTGAAACACTCGAAGAGGGTAGGCAGATACACATATTTCCAAACAATACCGTAATGAATTGTTCTTGGGTCTTCGATCTATTGCCGATATCTTGTTTGGGCGTAACCTGTTCTTGTGAATTGATAACATTTTATGTTTGTGTTCCTCTGGACTACATGCCTTAAGTGCCTTAAGTGGTTGGTAGAAATTGATAGGCAGGGCTGAGGGGCGAGCTCAGTGGTGTGACTGAGAAGGAAATTTATGTCTAGCAATATAGTGTTTTTGGAGGAATCGGAACACAACATGCTCAAGCCGGATAATTTTGTCCACTGGCGTGGCGTAATCATCTCTCGGCTGTCGACATTAGAATGTCAACAGTCAGGTAGACCTGGTGCCCACTCCGCTTACCATCAGGTGCAGTGGGGACTGGGCTCACTTTGCCTTGCCATTATAAAAAAAAACCTGCTACGGCAGAAACGACAGCCTAGTAGTGCTAGTTGGGAAGGGAACGGTCTGCCGAGACAATGACCGGAGGTTCAAACCCGAGGCACACACCTCTGACTTTTCGAAGTTATGTGTGTATTGTTTATCAATTATCGTTCGCTTTAACGGTGAAGGAAAAACATCGTGAGGAAACCTATGTACCTAAGAATTCTCCATTAGAATTTCGAAGGTATGTTAAATCTACCGACCCGCACTAGGCCAGCGTGGTGGACTAAGGCCTAACCCCTCTCAGTAGTAGAAGAGGCTCGTGCTCAGCAGTGGGCAGTATATAATACAGGGCTCATTGCATGCATGCATGCACGGCAGAAACTGTCAGAAATTAGTTAAAATAAGTCTGTTCCATAAAATGATGAACCCAAACCACATATTAAAATGGGACCAATTCGAGACCCTAATCTACTAAATAAAAAGGAATCAAAGAAGTAGGCTCACAATTTTCAGAGAAATCAGTGTACATACATTAAAATAAATACAAAAACACGAATTGAGAACCTCCTCCTTTTTTGGAAGTCGGTTATAAATAGCATTTAACTACGTTATAAAACTATTTTGTAAAGGAAAAATATAGAACGGAGTAATACAGTAGGTAGATTTGCTAGATAATGTATAACGCTGTTTACTCAAAGATGTTAGTGAGTTATTATTTTATTGGGTATCGCGTTATCTCTAATTTGCATGCGTTATCAACTATCGTCAGTAATGTGTTATATAATTTCGTGAACCACCCATTCCTTGAGAAACTATATTAGACAAGTACGGTATTTACTTGATGTAAAACGTCACGACTGCCTGAATCAGCTCGCTGTATATCCAGACCGTTTCGATTTAGGGAGAAAAGATCCCATTCCTAGCTCAAGATACCAGTAATTCTGGCATTCCCTGACCCCGGTGTCGTAGTTGTATTGCGTATGCGGTATGTCTACCACGCTGAAGACTCAGGTTCGAATCCTGGATCGGGCCAAAAAATTGGAATAGGTCTTCCCGTCGCGATAATAACTCAACCGCAGCTCGGTTTTTTTTTTGACACTCGAGAGTACCTTTAGAATCATCCCAGTGAGCATTGGGCCGAGTCTCTAACCCTATGTATGTACAGTAAACAGGGTAAGTAGCTGAACAAATTCAAAATTTCAAATCGCCTACATACTTTCTTGTTCTTACTAATCTTTTTTTCTCTTCACAAAAATAAAATAAATAGATTTACTTTACTTCAAACAAAGAAAAAAAGGTTTAGGTTTAACTTAACGCGTATATAGGCGATTGGAAATGTTGATTTTGTACAGATATTTATGCTTCTGACTGTACATAGGGTGTACCCTATAACAGAATACCAAGAGAACCCGCAGTGGCCTTCTTCGGCGCACACAAGACGGCCCGGCGGTATCTTGTTAAATGATGCCTGCCCACAAACTGTAATGCCACTCAGGACTTTGAATTACAAACCCTGCTATGCACTTGAATAAGTAATAAATGTCATACTGCGGGTATCAGATCAAAAACTAAGCTAAATTAGTTTCACTTAGCTCCCACAGCCGATTTTTTTTCATACTTGCTAATTATGTATGACCAAACAAAATCTAACGCGCAAACACCTTAAAAAAAGTCACAGAAAAGCTAGATTCGCAATTTTTTAAACTTGGACGAGATACTTTTTCATGTTATTTCAGTTTTAAGACCAAACTGCTCAACCGATTTTGATAAAATTCTATGGGTCCAATCTAGAAGAACATTCTTCACTCGAAATCAGTCAATAAATTACGGAGTCCTGATAACAAACATAAAAAAGACAAGCCGTCTTGGGAACCTCCGAGAACCTCCTCCTTATTTTGAAGTCCGTTATAAATAAGCTGTATTCTATGTTTTTATCAGCCATGCGCTCTATATTAAAGTAACTTATTAATTACTACTTACTTAAGTACTTGTTTTGTTTGGTTTGACATTGTAGCCAGCGTAATTACTGTTATGAGGCTTAACATCTTATGTGGCAGGGTGTCGAGCGCAGTGGAGTGATACGCAGTACTTTGTATTTCAAAATTCTGTATGATGTTGCTACTGTTTATGGGCGGTCGTATCGCTTACCATCGGGCGATCAACATGCTCGTCTCGTTATTTAAATGCAATAAAAATCTTGCAGTAGATAGCACTATCAAACAATTCCTAATCGTTATTGAGCTGTTTAAAAACAAGGCATTTTAAGCATAATAAAGATATTGCCCTGAATTTAACCTTCAGTATTTGGTTTACGTAGGTTGGCAGATCTCAAAAATATCTCAGTGTAAACGTCATGCGTCACTGCCACTGATAGTTACAATGTATGATATTTAATAAGGGGGAGTTATTAAGGAATTGTACAATAGTAAAGGTAATAATTTATATAATAATAATACCAGTCTACTTTATTGCTACTGAATGACGAGACGAGCATGCCGCTCGCCTGGTAAGCGATACGACCGCACATAAACAGTAACCAACTCGAACTGAACTTCGAGTTACAAAATACTGCATAGTAGGTATTCTGTGCTCATCGCCCTGAAACATAAGATGTAAAGTCTCATAATGTTTTGTGTTAAATAAAATATAAATAAATTAAATAATGTCTAGTTATTATTTTGGCTACAGTGTCCTTCAAACCGGAACACAACAGTGCGTGCTTGGCGGTAGAATTACACGTTGCGGTGGTTCCTACCCAGACGGCCCCTCGCATACGAAAGATCTACTACCAGGATATCAGTGACGAGCGCAGTGGAGTGCCACGCAGTATTTTGTGATTCGAGATTATGTATGGCGTTGCTGCTGTTTATTGGCGGTCGTATCGCTTACCATCAGATGAACGGCAAGCTCGTCTCGTCATTTAAATGCAATAAAAAAAACACAACCAAATATACACTCATCTTTAACCAAACAACGAGAATAGCATAGTGTTTTCCTATGTCATAATACATTTAATACTGTAGATTCCATATCAGTTGGTGTGGAAGGCTGGCATGATGCTAACGTTACAAGCGAGTTCGGATCGCGCGAGTGGTCTGCCAATATTTACAGTACGTCAGGTAAATTTTACAAATTTCTTTTAAATTCTCAAGTGTGGACATTGATTTAGATATAGAAGTTTTTATTCCGATATAAACTAAGGGCTTGTTTCACTAGTTTAAAGTGAATTTTTTTGACAGCTCTTTATCATATTACAGATAATATAGATAGTAGGTACTCATTTTATCATCATTTATTTGCGAGCATACATTAGTGACTTTTGTATTTGTTCTGCTTATACATTTATGTGCCAAGTTTTACGCAGAAGTTGTGAAACAGGCCCTAAAATATACAGAAAAATTCCTGTTCTAATATATATTTTAGATAAGTTGTCTCTTTTGCTCTTATAAAAGTATTGAGATTTAAACATTTTGAAAAATCCAAGTATTTAATCAAAATACTACGGATTAATATACTTTTGAATTCAGGAGATTCTACTCTTGCCTCCGCTGCGTAAAAGTCCTAAATCCTGATATCAAAAGTAGCCTACAGAGAAATAGTTCAAAATGAGTACGTTTAATTAAACACTTCAGCGTTATATTAAAGTAAAGATTAACGATATTGGATAGGTATCAAGAGAGTAAATTCGACGACATAATATTTACACATCACTGCTATTTTTTTTAGCAAACGATTTTTTTTAATAAATTTTTGGCTCGAGCCAAATTGAACTACACTTTCAATATCAGATGAATTATTGTTTTGAACAAAAATTTATTCCATGTGTTAGGCAATTAAGTGAGGATGAAATAACATAATCTACGCGTCATAAACAATAAAGACGAGCAGGAATTGACTCAGAAGGCATGGCATTGCATTGTGGCGGTCTAAATATTTATCACTATTATTTACTATCTATATTAAGACATGTCATAATAATATGTCAGGGTAAAGGTGCTCCCAGACAGCAGTTATATAACGTTAGAGAATGTTGCGTAACATTTGTAGTCTAACTTTTTTTAACAAACTCATACATTGTTAGTGATGTTATACAACTTCATTTAACAAAATTTTATACAACTAATTACTACACGATATAATAAATTATAACATCATCCCATCGACACAGGGACGTGACTGGAAGGGCGCGGGAAGGTTTGCAGTGTGCCCACTCTGTCATGTACACAGCCCTAGTCAGTTCATTCGACGCAGTGGTGAAGCACTACCAGCACTACCAGCCTCCTCGAAAGGCAGACCCAAACTGATGGTTACAGAATGTTATACGATGTTATACAACGAATTGAACCAGTGTGAGAGCGCTTATAACATATAACATTCTTATCATAATGTACCAAAATGTTACACACTGTTATAAAATGTTATCATGCTACACAATGTTTTATAACGTTATATAACTGCTGTGTGGGAGCACCTTTATCCTGACATATTATGACATGTCTCAATATAGATAGTAAATAATAGTGATAAATATTTAGAGCGCCATTCATGTTTTGAAGAGACTGTTCAAGTTATTGGTTTTTTTATATAATTTCATAAATATTGAGACTGAGAGAGCTTGACTCATGAGTAATTGCCAAAAATGTGCCAAGTCATAGGTCTGCTGTGGTGAATTAATCGAAATTGTAAAAGTTGTTTTTACGAATGCGATAACTTACAATAATGCTGCAGTATAATTGAATATTTATGATGTTTTGTTTTACGTTGACAGATAAAATATGTTTGAAATCGGAGACTGGAAGGATAAAAGCGATGACGACACCAAGTCTGAACAGATATCTCTAGTGACTCCTGGCGTGTATGTGCCACGGAACAGTAAGCTCGAAACGTTAATACAAATAAAAAGTTTATACATAAAGTTATATGGGCCGGCAAAGTTCTGATAATTTCAAGAAACGAAACGCTCTCGTTGATCAATATTTTAAAATTAGACTACCCTATACATGATCACAATACTTTGTTATAATAAAACCAAATCATGTGTTGAGAAAATTACTATTGCAGAATTAATAAAATTCAGTTTACACATTGAATTCAAAAGTTTCGAATGAATGGCGAGTTTTAAAGTCTCCAAATGGTACCTGGGTGTATAGAATCTCTATTATTCTTGAAATATAACCCAAGAAGTAACATTTCACAAATCTGTTCCTCAATAGAATAAGAAGTTTTAACGTATTTACACCACGGCTTAATTTGTGCTCATAATATTATTAACAATCTACTATAATTTGTTAATTACAGGAACACACCGCCAGAAGTCATTTCGAACGAAGGCCAAGCGCATAGTCTCCAAAAATGGCGAGTTCAACATCTACAACCCAATTCACAGTCGCAAAGGAGTCTTCTCCAGCTGGTTCATAACCATGGTAGAAGCTAGGTGGAGATGGACTCTCCTGCATTTTTTCATGGCTTTTACCAGTGACTGGTTATTCTTTGGATTCATCTACTGGATTATTGCACTGACTCACGGAGATCTTTCTGAAGACCATTTACCTCCGAACCAGAATGCTACCAATTGGGTTCCGTGTGTTAAAAACATTTACGGATTTACTTCAACATTTCTGTTTAGTGTGGAAGTGCATACTACTGTAGCTTATGGAAAAAGAGCTATAACCCTAGACTGTCCAGCAGCTATTACTGCTATGTGCCTTCAGTGTATAGTATGCTCTATATTCCAAGCGTTTATGGTCGGAATTCTATTTGCAAAACTAACAAGGCCCAAAGCAAGAACCCAAACTATACTATTTAGCAAGCACGCTGTAGTATGTTTGAGGAATGACAGACTTTGCCTCGTCTTACGGGTTGGAGATATGAGGAAATCAAGAATTCTTAATATGAAAACATCTGTCTTTGTCCTGAAATTAGACACGCAGGACGAATTCTTAGAACATTTCGAGCAAATAGAACTTGAAGTAGAAATAGACGGATGCGAGTCCACATTTTTCATGTGGCCTATATCAGTCGTACATGTGATTGACGAAAGCAGTCCTCTATACAAGGTTTCGGCGGCAGATATCCTATGTGGTAAATTAGAGATTCTGGTCGTTTTCGAAGGGATCATAGAATCGACTGGGCAGCCTGTCCAAGCGAGGTCTTCGTATACAAAGAATGACATATTATGGGGCCATCGACTAGTCGCCATGGTCACACCAGACCTCAACAAAGAGGCCTACTATGTAGACTTCTCTAAATTATCTGAGACTGAACAAGTCGACACGCCATTGTGCTCAGCCAGTGAGTTTGACGCTGTGACAACGTTATTTGACTTTGAGATTTCTAGTTATCTAAGTGAAAAGTTTGAAGACAGCTGACAGAGATATGCTGATAAAATTGTAATTTTAGCAGTATTTTTACATAAGGAAATTAAATATAAAATAAATGTAACGTGGAGTTTTATTTGAATTGACGACACTGGGTATACACTCATTGCTTTTAACAGTATTTAATGATAACGTTGTAGGTCATACCCTTCTTATGTCCGTTTGTAAAAAAATTGTGTTTTTGGACCCAAAATAAATGATATCTATGATGAACGTTATTTTTTCAAAACAATCTCTAGATTTTAAATAAATGAGTATACAAAGAAACTTTTTATAGTCCTACTACATATTATTAAAATAAACTCTATATGAATTTATGTCATTTCAAATAAACTGGTAATATTTATTAAAACTATTTTCTTCTTCGCGTTACTACAGTGTTATTATGTCATTCTCCTTGTAATATTAAAAAGAAATCTGTCCAACAATGTTCCTCGAAGTTTTAAACACGAAAGTCAGGGCTTAACTAAAACCACTCACTTGTCAAGCGAGATAAAGAAATATTTGTTGAGTGAATATATTTTTCGCTACTTTACCTCCAAATATATCTGCGTCATGCATTTCAGTTGTGATATTGGCCTAAGTGTTATTGTAGGTTAATAGTAGGTTTGATGCCCGAGTCTGAGAATACTGTAAGGTTTTTTGTACCAAGGGTTTCCCGCGATGGGATTCACTAGAAACATCGCAGAAACACGCTGGATGCAGGCCTATTTTGATAGGTCTGTCTGGGAAACTGGGATAAGATCAGGACAAATCACTAGTTCGAAAGTGAACTTCATGTAGCTGGTGAAGATGATAATGAATGAATATGGTATGTCTACCCCACATTAGAACTAAGAGAAGATTCTTTACTCAAGATAGGATAAGGTGCGTCTTATAAATAAATCGCAAAAGTCTATTTGGAGATTTAGAAAACTTTAATCTAAAATCAATAAAATAGTCCTTGTTCACTCAGACCTATTTTTATTTTAAATTTAGCAGAAAATAAACTGTAACTCGATTTCACTGATCTTGTTTACGAAGACTGAACTGTATAGCAGATTAAAATATTTATAGTAAACTTCATTAAGCGGTGTTTGTGTAGGATTTAAATACGTAACTATCTTAGACATTAGCAAATTTGTTTTGCATTTAAAATGTAAGTGTATTTTTAAAATAAAAGCAAAATATTACATTAGTATACATGTTAAATAATTCTGTAAGGGTAAGAGAAATATCAATATCGAGTAATTCACAGTTTGAATAAAAATCATTTAAATAAACGATAGTTTCCCCTTTGATTAATTATATACCTAGATAGACAATGAACGTTTCAAACGCGTCGAAAAAAATAGAGGCAAACTGCTCCCCACTAAATGAGTTCGATTGAATTATTTTTTGTTGTTTTTCATAGATAGAATTGTCTTCCCATTTTAATAGACACCATGTAATATCTGGTATCATTATGCATGTACAGAAGGATATGCAGAATGATGCAGCGATAGCGTATGGCACAGCTGTCACGCACACTAGCTTAAGACAAGTTGGCCTGTTTGTTTTAGTTTCATTGCAGCGCGTCATTCGATCTAGGCTTATTATTAATCAAAGAGTTTCCCCTAGACTTCTCATATTACGTAATAATATTTTTATGCGGGCTTTCGTCTAGGTGGGTACCATCTGTTTCTACTACAAAACAGTAGGGTGCAAGCACACTGTCCTGGCTCTGATTAAATGAAACCCATTAATTAGGCATTATGGATAAGATAGATAGGATAGATACGAAACAAGGGCTGGCTTGAACAATGACTCAATTTATATGATGAACGCTTAATATATTTTAATCAAAGTGCTGTCTTTGTCAACTCCTTATGGATGATAGTGACAGCGCGAGGTCTTAAATTTTTAACTCTCACGCCTTTTTATCCCCGAAGGGGTAGGCAGAGGCACAACTAAGTGCACCCACTTTTCGCCGTGCGTATTCCGTCCCATGATGTGATAGGGGGCGAGCCTATCGCCATATCGGGCACAAATTCCACACTCCGGGCTGGTACTGAATAGAAAAATCCAATATCACTATGCCCGACCCGGGGTCGAACCCAAGACCTCAGGATTGCAGTCGTACCTTAATATAACTACGCCACTAAGTCAGTCAGTAAATGTGTTTCGCGTTACACATGTTTAGTATAAGCCGGCCTTAATATTATAGCTGTAATAATATTGAAATTTGCATGCTGTGGTCTCCTAATTAAACAAGCACGTGACATTACAGTTAAAGTCAGACAGTAGTGCGGTTTTTGAAGTTATACTTCTTTTGGCGCGTTAGGGAAAAATGATGAGAGTAAATTATTACGATGCGCGCGCACATCTTCACGAAAAACCGACACCCTGAAGTTAGCTATAGTCAACATTTTTGAATTTTGAACGTAGAATAAGGCGAAAGATAATTTTTTTTAAAAGATTTTTATCTTGTTACGCCAAAGAAGTATAACTTCTAACACGTGTACATATGTACACACACACACTTTTTTTTTAAATTCTAAGTTCTGCATTATCTTGCCGTCTATAACTATCTTACCATCGGGGGAACGGCCTGCTCATCATTATTTCATTGATTACACACACACAGTCACACACTGACATTACGTCTTTATCCCCGAAAGGGTAGGCAGAGGTGTAACCAGGACACAGACTAAGGCGAAACCAAATGTGTCGCCGTCCCATGAAGTGATAGGGGAGAGCCTATCGCCATATCGGGCACAAAATCACCAATTAAATCACAAAATCGGGTATCAAATTTAACACATAGACATTATGGGACTGATCATCCAAAATCTCAAGATAATGGAAGCAGTGTATGTTAAATTAAAAAAAAATTGAAGTTCCTACTTTTCTTTAACTGTGTTACTACTAGGAGTTGTCTGTTCGTCAGTAATTTTTCATAACAAATAGGTATGATAAATTATGTAAAATTAGTCAAATACCTTCATTGGTTCAATATCGCGGATTATTAAGTACATAAATAATTACCGTCGATAAATAACAGAGATATATTATTTTGGATTTATGAACTTGTGTTTAAGAACTAAATCTCACATTATTAATAATAATTATCCAATTAATTATTGGGGTAGGGGTAGAACGAAATTTGTCACTCCTGCAATAGATTAATGCATTTAATAGGTTTACAAAGCTTTTGCTCACAGCTTTGTCTGCGCAAAAATACATTGTCATTGTAAAGTAACTTTACAATGACAATGTATTATTATATATTATCTAGTTATTTTACAAGGGCGATATGTTTTTTTCTTAATTAAAGTTTTTTCTGTCTCAATGGCGTAGTTGTATTACGGTACGACTGAAATGTTGTCTCGGGTTCGATCCCCGGGTCGGGCATAGTGATATTGAGTTTTTATCTTCAGTATCAGCCCGAAGTCTGGACTTTGTGCCCGATATGGCGATAGGCTCGCCCCCTATCACATCATGGGACGGAATACACACAGCAAAAAGTGAGTGCACTAGTTGCGCCTCTGCCTACCCCTTCGGGGATAAAAGGCGTGAGTGTGTGAGTGAGTGTGTCATTAGAATGTATCTAATAACGCCCAGTAGTCATTCGGGGCAACAGCACGCAGTGGGTAAAAGTTCGCATGGTCAATATCTCGGAACCTATTGAGGGGGCTCAGAGACTTGTTCGGTTAAATCAGGGCCGCGTCAGGGACGATGTCAGAGCCACAAGCTATTTTACCAAGTCTCACTTGTTTAGCGAAAAACGGTGATCAACGTGATTTTGTTGATTAGTTACCAATATTTTGTGCTGGGAAAAAAGTGTATAGCTAGACGTTGCATCAGTTTACAAAAGTCCGTTGACTATGTTAAGTTTAAATGATTATTATAGTATTTATTTTAGTTATTATTCTGTCCTAGAAAATAAATGCGACTCAACTAACGTGTGATTGTTTAAAATATTCCCTGTTTAGATAAGAGTACGAGGTTAATAGTACGCACCCTGTTATAACTTCATTACAATGACCGCACGGTTTTTTCTTCTTTAAGCTGCAATTAAGTCGAATATTACTTGTAAAGATTTTTAGATCTTATACAGAAAAAAAATATTCTCATTAAACACTCTGCGTAGTTTTACCCACATAACGGGTCAATAGTACGAATTTCTCCCGATGCACTTAAACATGTATTGCAAAAAAAGCAATGTACAAAAACTCATTAAATAATGAAAGTAGAATAAATTTACTTTACATAGAGTGTTAAAACGTTTTTCAAGACACTATATTTTTGACTGTGTAGACGATAGAGAAAAAAGTGCGTACTTTTAGGCCGAATGACCCTATTGTTGCAATGTCCTTAATATGGAATCAATCGCACAATGTTGCTTGGCGATAAAATTACATTTATGATATCTAGTCTACACTCGATACAATATTATCAGTAACAAATATATTGGTTACACATAATATATTTGTTTATAGGCACACATCTTAATCATAAAGTTCTAAGCTGTAGTTCCAGACATGTCTAACTCTGGATACAGTGTTTCAAATCAATTAGCAAAACTTTCAATGTTGTACTGAATATTTTACAGTTGCGACACTCTTTTGACAATTTAGTTAGATTATGGAATTAATTAATTTAATTAATGAATTATTCGTATTAATATTAAAAAATGCGCAAGTTTGGATGATTATAACATAATCAGGCCAGAATGGCTGAACGGGTCTGGATAAAATTGGCACTGTGATAGATTTAAGTCTGGAATAGCGCATATTCTCGCACGCGGTGCTAGCAAGCAAAGCAAGCTAGTCAAGCGTAAAAAATTTGCGGCGCAACTTTACGGGACAAAAATATGTATATTAATCCATTTGGTCTAGTATCCGTGAGTCAAATTTCATCCAAAGCCGTTGAGCCGTTTCTTTGTTTACTTCTTACCAATGTCGAAATTAATATTATAAACACATACTCATTACTCACGCCTTTTATCCCCGGAGGGGTAGGCAGAGGCGCAACTAGTGCACCCACTTCTCGCCGTGCGTATTCCGTCCCATGATATAATAGGGGGCGAGCTTACGCCGTATCGGGCACAAATTTCAGACTCATTATTGTTATTATTAATATCACTTTGCCCGATCCGGGGATCGAACCCGAGACCTCAGCATTGCAGTCGTACATTTACGACTACGAATACAATAACGCCATCGAGACAGTCAATATTATAAACTTTCGCGTAATAATAGTAGGGGGCAGAACGTATTGAGTAGGATATTTCAAACTGTTTTATTTATGACCGAATAAATTTTATATTAAAAAGCGCTCGTTGTCTAGACGAAATAAAATGCCAGTCTACGCCCAAGAATAGCATAAGTCCTTATCGTTCGTGCAGGATATATTTTTATACTCTCTCAGGTTCCTGGTTTGAATCTCGGGTCGGGCAAAGTGATATTGAGCTTGTCTGCTTAGCATCAACCTGGAGTCCGAAATTCGCGTCGTATATGCACGTCTGATAGCCCTTCGGAGATGACGGCGTGATGTGTGTTTGTTATGTTTTTTTTAATATTATTTTTGACAGTGTAACGTTGCTAGGAACGTTAACTCTCTTCGTAAACGGACTACCGTTTACGTCACCTTAACTACCAATCAAAACCGCTATTGTTTTGTATTGGCTGTTAAGTTGACACTAGTTTTGACGTACATCTGAACGGCGCCCGTATAAATAAGCGTGCAATGTCACGCGCGCCCTCTCTTTGCAATCTTCTTCGCCGTAGCAACACTACTAACTAACTGCGTGTTGCCACGCACATCGTTGTTCCCGCTGGGGTGAGTGTGCCAACTACTACTAACCGCTTCCAGGTACTCTGTGCACCTGGACTCGTGAGCTATCACGAGTCCCTGGCGTGGAATGTAAGCCTAGCTTGCATTCCGACCCGCTGGGATTCTGATTCCAGGTTCTGCGGTGCGGCGTTGACAACCGCGTTCCACGCACGGAGTGCTGACTCCGTGTTGACCGGTGCGGTGCGGACCTTCTCCACGGTGCGGATTGCTGACTCCGCCACGTGCACACCACCATCGTCGTCGCGGGTGCTGACCCCGGCCACGTGTGCACCATCGTCGCGGGTGCTGGCCCCGACCACTTGCTCACCACCGCTGCGCAGACCACGTGCTACCATCTGCCCGGCGAGCTGCCGCCGGAGCTAGCCACGTGCATCAGCGTCGTGCCGTTCGCCTGAATCGGAGTCCCCGCAGGCCAGTGACTTGTTTGCATACCATCAGCAAACCGTACCGAGTGTAACGCGGAGGTGCAAAATAAAGCTCGTACCACGAACCTAAAACCCTGAGTTTCTCTTCTCTCTCTACCACCACTATCTACCTGCGGCGGCGCACGCCGCAACAGATCACCTAAATCTAAGTTCTTTAGTAGCATTGTATTTGAGTAATATGGGAGGTCCTGGGTTAAATTCCCTGGTAACGATGCGTGGTTTCTTCTAACAATACTTGCCCAGGATTGGATATCCTGGGTGATGTAAGGCAACATTTTGCCTATCTACAAACCAACATTTATGCCCGTTTTATGTTTTACACATTTATAACAATGAAATTTACAATCATCGGAAATATCCAAAAAATCGTTGCGCGTTTTTTCTTTTTTCACACCAAAATTTCGCCAACTGTTAGGTTGGGGCCTAAGAGGCAATAGGCTCGTCCCTATTGGGATACGGTCGACTATTGCCATTTATGGTTCACATTTCCAGATTCCGAACAAACAGACACAAACTAGCGAATTAATTATAATATTATTGTTCTAAGTACAATGTCAAAATCTCTTCGAGTCTCAAAGTACATCCACGCTCAAAAATATCAGTCTAAATTATAAAGTACATAGATATTATTTAGTACTACGTGCTGCCCGCGGATTCGTCCGCGCGACAAGCCTTTGCCGCCCTATATCACTGTTGGGTTGTATGGCACCATCTATTTAAAAATCTGATTAAAAAAAAACAGTATTTCCTATTGGGAGCAAATGCAACAGAATTTATTACTTGGATGTAGCCTATATTGCCAAGAGCTAAAATGTAGCCTATGTAGCTATGTAACCTGGTTAAAATGAATCCAAGAGATGTCTACACGTGTGCCAAATTTCATCCAAATCCGTTCAGCAGTCTCTGCGTTTTGTTATAACAAACATCCAAAGATTTTCACAAACTTTAGTCTGTATAATATAAATATTATGTATAAGTATTTTAGAATTTTTCTTCTTTGTCCAACACTGTTCCCATTATTTGGGGTCGGGTCTCCTCACTAGCTTGCGCCAGTTTAATCTATCCTGGGATGTCACATCTGGTAATTGGGCTTTCTTGAGGTCTCTCTTTATATTAGACCACCAGGTCGACGTCGGGCGGCCTCTGCCTCTTTTCTCTTATGGCAGATTTAACGCAACTTGTATCACGTGGTCTTCGCTGCGCATCATTATATGACCATACCATCTAAGGCGTCCTTCAACAACTTCTTCAGTAATTATTGCGACTTTAAAGCTTCTTCGTACGGATTCTATCTACTCGAGTCACACCTCCTGACCATCTCAACATCTTCATCTCGTTGACGAGAAGTTTTTGCTCATGAACCCTTCTGGTCGTCCAGCACTCTGAGCCATACAATAATACAGGTCGGACTGCCGTCCTATACACAAGTATTTTACAATGAATATATTAATAAGTGTAAGATTAGTGTCGGATCTCAACAGATTCTAATCTTAGAGTTTAAACTATGCTCCAAGTAATTAATTGTTAAATGAACCTTCCGATCTAACTACTGACGGTTGAGAGCCCTTGTTATCTGTATAAATATCGCGTTTTCCCCAGGTGTTTCATTGTGAACGGGAAATAGAGTCTCAATGAACGTTTATTTACTAAATGGTGGTTGATACTGTTCATTTTTTCTCTGGAGCTACTAGGCCGTCTAAGGTTATTTATTTATTGAGATAAGATAAGATATTTTTATTTGTAAAAACATGATTACACACATGAGCATGCAAGATGTTTCATAAGTACAGTAGAGACATCATGTTAAGCCGCAGCAGCAGCGTACAATTATTATACAGATATCAATTATTATATCGATCCTTATGTAGTTAAGATTCTGCAATCAATTAATATTATGTCTAGAATATATAATGCTCCAGTGTAAAACTAAGTGTTGCTCGCGGCTTTACCCGCGTGAAAACCTTTGGCGCTACAAAAAAATTTAAAACACAGTACGACCCCAGCGCCATCCACTTAAAGAATCTGATTAATAATATCCATTATTTTCCATGGGAGCAAATTATCGGGATAAAAAGTAGCCTATGTGTTAATCCAGGATATGATCTAGGTACCCGTGTGCCAAATTTCATTCAATCCGTTCAGTAGGTTCTCAGTTCACTTCAACAAACATACAAATATTTAAAATAATAGTAAGACTATAATAAGTTGTAGCCATGCTTCTATTAATTCAATACATAAATTACTTATAACAACCATAACTAAGTAGGTACCTACATTGGGTGTTAAAAAGTTAACTTAATTTATCAAATTCCTATACATTATTTACTACATAATACGATAATTTTCATTCAGTTGATTTCATATAGTCAATGAAGATTGATTCAAGTATTTGAAAGGTTCTATCACAAAGATAGACAAGAAGAATAACGCCTACTATACGCCTATACCAATTAACCCACAAGTGAATTTGTGCTCATAAATTTGTGTAGGCGTTTGTGTTGAATGTTTCGTCATACTTTTTCTTTTAAGGCGAGGGCCGAGGAGGATTTCCTTTATTGATTATTGATATTCAATTTGTTTTTTACAACTGACGAGACGAGCAATTTGCTCGCCTGATATTAAAACATACGCCTACCTATAAAGCGTAGCAACACCACCTAGAAATTAAAAATACTTAGAAATCGCTGAGTGGGACTACAAATGCACACTGCACTCATATAAAATGTTTTTTTTTATTCTTTTTTATTTAAGAGACTTTGAGTCAATTCAGAGTGACTATGTCAGTAAGGATCATATTGCCAGTAATTAGACTGGCTATAATATAATATAAAGTAGATGTCCGCTTTTTATATGGATGCTGGACCTCAAAATCTAACCAAGTTCAAACTTTATGGACATCATAGGGGCAAAAATATGGACTTTGGATCCATTACGAAAATATTTTTAGACCCCTCCATTTACAATCAACTTTTTTTAAAACGTTCATATTAAGTGTAGTTTCTAAGCAAAATAAAATTATATAAATCTCAATATCGGGGGACTTTAAAATTATACTACTTATTTTAAAGGCCTAGTTTTTGGGAATAATATCCAAATAAGTATAAAATATCTTGGTTAGAATTTTGGGCCCATTTTTGGACATGTACTTTGAGAAAGTCATTAACGTCAATATCATTTACCCGACTAGGTTGATCCCGAAAGTCAGCAGGGCATTCGTTAAGTAATTTCACCACCAAGACAGCCCATTACCTAACCAATACTCTAAATATCATACTACCATATCAGCCCTGTATTATATACTGCATACTGCTAAGCACGTGCCGCCTCTACAACTCGCAGAGTTTAGGCCTTAGTCCACCACGCTGGCATAGAGCGGGTTAATAGACTTCACATTCCTTCGAAATTCTTATAGAGAACTTCTCAAGTATGCAGGTTCCCTCACGTTCTTTTTCCTTCATCGTTAAAGCGAGTGATAATTCACAAAAAATACACACATAACTGCGTGTGTGCCCTTGGGTTTCGAACCTGCGGAAATTCTTCTCGGCAGTCCGTTCCATTCCTAACTAGGCTATCGGCGCTTAAATCCGCATACGCATACGCATGCTCACGCCTTTTATCCCCGAAGGGGTAGGCAGAGGCGCAACTAGTGCATCCACTTTTCGCCAAGCGTATTCCGTCCCATGATGTGATAGGGGGCGAGCCTATCGCCATATCGGGCACAAATTCCAGACTCCGGGCTGATAATGAATAGAAAAATCCAATATCACTTTGCCCGACCCGGGGATCGAACCCGAGACCTCAGCCTTGCAGTCGTACCGTAATACAACTACGCCACCTAGGCAGTACCGCACGCACCGCTTAAATCCAATATTTCCAAATCACATACATTTACCATACCAAATGTAAAACTATATTCGAAGATCCTCTAGGTGTGGCTAGAGTTGTACCAATATTGTACGTGACCGCGGGCCTTGGGAGGTGGGGGGGTCTACACAATCGAACCTTTTGTGAATGACTCCACGAGAAATGTAATTGGATCTTATTTATACCGTTATTTGTATTGAAAATGTAATGGATTGTGTAATGCATGAATTGTGTTTTATAACCTATATTGGTAAACTGTAATCGTTGTGAAGCTAGGTTGCAATCAGAATAAACGCGCTACCTCGACGGTTTTTATTAAAACTGTTTTTTGGGAAACATTAAAACATAGGAATTGAGAACTTCCTCCTCTTTTACTGAAGTCGGTTAAAAGTGACGACAAATGACAGCTCAGCTTCTTATGATCAATGATATTTTCGGAGGCATTTATAAAATCAGAAAAGACTTGGTTTTGTTTTTATAAACAGCCAGCTAACGCTACCCCTTCTGAAGGATCCAACCCCAACAAATCGTATTTACAAAACCTACACAGAATGTTGCCCGCCCCGGGTTTCATACCAAGGACCTCGTAGTACAGTCAGCCACATAAATAGCTGAACAAATTAAAAATTTCAAATCGTCTCTACGCGTTAAGTTTTATTGAAACATTTTTTTTGTGTGAGCTTAAGTTAATCCCGTTTATTTTACTTTCGGGAAGAAAAAACGAAAATTGATAAGCACAAAAAAGTGTAGAGGCGATTTGAAGTTTTGAAGTTGTTCAGCTACTTATGTGGCTGACTGTACTTACGCTGAATACCAAGGACAAACAATGCACTAGTAACGCAAAAACCCACTCCATAATTCCAGTGAATTAATGAAGGAACAATATGACAGTATTCTGGACCGAGCAAACTATTTGGAGAACTTCAACTATCCTAGTAATTAATTTCGAATTCGCAAACAATGAGTGTGTTTTTGTTTGACTTATGCTACTTCTTGGGATAGCGAGTTGAGTGCAGTAGCTGGTGGCATGGGTGCCGAGGAGCTTACCTGTTGACACTAGTTGTCAACAGGTAAGCAACAAAAAAGTACACAAAAAAAATCAATATTACTAAGTTACTGAATAAATCTACGACAGTTCGAACTATCGATCACAGTGGTTATATTATTGTCAATCAAAGCCGCGCGATTTGAAATTGTTTTTTTTTTTTTTTTTTTTTTTTATCGCATTGAATGACGAGACGAGTATGCCGTTCGCCTGATGGTAAGCGACACGACCACCCATAAACAGTAGCAACACCATCCAGCACCTTGAGTTACAAAGTACTGTGTGGCATTCCACTGCGCTCGTCATCCTGAGACATAAGATGGTAAGTCTCATTATGTCCAGTAGTTATACTGGCTACAATGTCCTTCAAACCGAAACACAACACTGCATGCACACTGATGCTTGGCGGTAGAAATAGACATTGCGGTGGTACCCACCCAGACGGCCTCTTACATATTGATATTAAATTAGTAATACTTTGTAGCATAGTACGTAGCGAAACGGCCAAGCCATATATTTTGACTAAGGTGTAGAGTTTGTGAAGTTGGGGCTTGTAGAGTTTGGGCGTGTAAAGTTAAAGGTTGACTCTACATGAGATCTGACAACATTTTGACAGTAAGAGGCATATTTTGATCTCATCTTGGCAACATTTTACATAAAAATGTTATTGTTGGAATACTCTTTATTGTATCCATTATTAAACAGAAAATCAAACAAGAATGGTATAATTTCCTCAATTCTATGGTGTACAGTGTGGGGACTTATCGCTACAAGCAACCTCTTCCAGTACAACATCGCTCCATGGTCCCGGGTTCGTATTCTGGGTCGGTCAAATTGGTTTTGCTGCACACTATCATCCCGGAGTTTGAAATGGCCGATATGGCGATAGGCTCGCCCCCGATCACATCATGGGACGGAACATACTTGGCGAGAAATGGGTACCCTGGCTTCACTTCTGCCTACCGTTTGATGGATAATGGCGTGATATGTTGGTGTGCATTGTATGTTTTCTAAGGAACACAACCAAACCAAAGAGACTCATAAAGACCTATTGGTCGTAGCCCATGGTCGTAAATAGTGATTGTTTTTCCATGTCCGTTATTTTCTGATATAGTTCAGAACGTCGTGTCCTACCGTCCGCAATCCGACACGTTTCGGATCGTAAACTGGCGGCTTCTAATGCACCGCGTGGAGCTACGGTTAATAGAAGCAGTATTTAGTAAAACTACATTAGTTTGTGCTTATAAGACCACTGACTAGAAGATTTACTAGGAACTCAAAAGATAATATTTAAACAAGCGAACACCTTAATAAAAATTATTTTAAAATTAACGAATATTTTTGGAACGAAGTTCCTTATTGCGCGTTGTGAAAGGGGGCTGGACGGAAAGTTTTCACGACACTTTTTTCTATTATCTTACTAATATGAACCTTAAATACAATGCGTAGAAGCTATAATTCTTGAAACGAGTATATTTTTATTTACTTTATTTATTAAAGTCATTAAAACCATTTCTTACTAATCTAATATGAACCTTAAATACATTGCGTAGAAGCTATTTCCCCAGCGTTGGCACGGCACGAGTACAAAAGAATTGAACGTAACATTCTTTTTTAAAATTTTGTTGATTTATTCTACTTTACTACTACTGACATTTATCAATAACAAGACTAAACGTGCTTTGCTCGCGTTTAAAAATCTACTTTATGTGGTAAGGGTAAGATCGAATTTGTGTTTAGTCAATCAAAATTTGTGATAAAAATGCTATGCAATAGTTTTACCGCGGTAGTCTCCGAGTGCCACACGTATTTATTTGTTGTTTTCTCTAGAAACTTATGTATTGGAACGGAAATAGGAAAATATTTATATATTTATATATATACACAATCTGTTATATAAATAAAATTTTATTACAATTCCTTCACTAATTAATCGAAAGGAACTTCGTTCCATCCGGGTGTCCCTTGACACCTCTCATTGCTTTTTTTATATAAAAGTAACTCCAGTGAACCTGATACCAAATGAAGTGGCGTTCAGATAGTGTATTGATTGACAATAGATAATTTCTCTCGCCATTTGGCACAATTATGCCAGCTTCTAACAGGAAATAAACAGGCGGATTATCATCATCATCAGCCACATGATGTCCACTGCTGAACCCTGACGGACCTTTTCTTTATGGCATTGAATGGCGAGGCGAGCATGCCGTTCACCTGATGGTAAGCGATACGACCACTCATAAACAGTAGCAACACCATCCAGCACCTTGAGTTACAAAGTACTGTGTGGCATTCCACTGCGCTCGACATCCTGAGACATAAGATGTTTAGTCTCACTATGTCCTGTAGTTACACTGGCTACAATGTCCTTCAAACCGAAACACAACAGTGCAAGCACACTGCTGCTTGGCGGTAGAAATAGACATTGCGGTGGTACCCACCCTGACGGACTCTTACATGTGAGAGACCTACCACCAGTAAAGAAGAAAACAATATTTATATTTTGAATAGGTTGCACAGTTTTTAGTAAGAGACAAGGTTAAAAAAAACGATCCTTATAGCATTGATAAATCCTCCAATCTCAAAATATGTACACTCTTTCCCTTCTAAGTTTTCGTAGCTCCTCACTTCAGCTCCGTAGAAACACCACGTACAACTGTACTAGTTTCTGCACTCTCCATTGGCTGAGAAGTGGCGAGTCCTAGTGCCAGATTACATAATATTCTGTAATTTATATGCCCTTTTTTCTGATGAAATATTTTGGATTGTTTCTTTATATTTGTTAAAAAAAATGGATTTAAGTTTTGGCAGTGTAGAAATTATTTCTGTAAAAAAGTGCTGTAGAACCATGCCTACTATAGGACAAGAAATAGCCTTTTGTCTTTCAAACAATAATCGGGATCCATCTTATTATTGGGTGAAAGTCAAATTCAAAATGAGACTTTAATATTTTAAAATACGAAATTGTAACAAAAGTAGTGAACAAGTGTGAGATTTGACTGGTTGCGACTGCTTCTACAAATATACTAGACTGGCTTATACCCGCGGCTCCGCCCTCGTTAAAAAGTTTTTCCGGGATAAAAGTCCCGCTTTACATTTTCCCGGGATAAAAAATAGCCTATGTGTTAATCCAGGATATGATCTACCCGAGTGCCAAATTTCATTCAAATCCGTTCAGTACTTTTAGCGTGAAAGAGTAACAAACACCCATACATCCAGCCATGCATTCTTACACACTTTCGCGTTTATAATATTAGTAGGATTGTGCCGCTTCCCATCAGGCAGCTAGCATGCTTGTCTCATCATTCAACTGCAAAAAAAACCAAGCAACCTTAACGACCACCTGGTCGTAACGTCAACCCTGTTTAGTATTTACTAGTAGCCAGACTAGAGATTCCTACTTTGCACGATCTTGACTAAATATTGTACCTATTATTACGTATATACTTTCATTAATCATTGAGTCTACTTTTATTGATATTTTTATGCCCTTTAGACTGTCATTATATTATTATTCACTTTATTTTTAAGGTACGCTTGGCTTACAATTTATCTAAGATGTTCGTCATTATCAAATAAGAACGAAAAAATCTAAAACACAAATCCATTCTTTAATTTATCTTTACACACATGAATATGTTAACACTATGACAATATCGTTAATCGAATCCCGTCTTTGTTGGCTCAAGTCGTTTGCTCCCATATTTCTACTATCTCAAAAATTCACACAGCGCAAATTTCTGTAACAATTTTTCGGAGGGCAAACTAGATTACATTGCTATCAAATAGACGTTACTTTCAAATTTTATTTTGTATATTTTTTTTATTCTCAGCCAGTTTTTATAAAGCCTGTGTTTATTTTAAATTCATGATTTGAAATTACTAGGCAGTATGAGATTTAGTTTTGTATTGTGAACCACGAGGTTTTAACTTCGAATCCCCGATTGGGTGAAATGTGAATGAGTTTTATTATAGATACTAGCTTTTGCCCGCAGCTCTTCCCGCGTGGAAAAGTTTTTCCGGGATAACTAATATCCCGGGAGAAAAAGGTAGCCTTTAGCACCCAGAAGCAAAGTAGCACTCTATTGGTGAAAGAATTTTCAAAATCGGTTCAGTACTTGCAGAGTTCAGCCCTTACAAATCTACAAACAAACTATTCCTCTTTATAATATTAGTATAGATTAATATGTTAATCTAAGACCTGGTCTATCTGAGTGCCAAATTTCATCCAAATTCATTAAGTCATTTCGGCGTTTACTCCTAACAAACAGCCAAGCTTATTCAAATTCTTTCGCATTTATAGTAGAAACAGAAGTACGATTCACCACAGATTTAGGAGTCCACGTGGAACTGGAAAAAAGCAAAATAAAATTCCTTATGTTTAACAGAATAGAGACCGTCATACATAAGGTGAAAAACTTACTCGAGATACCATACACCACTTCATTGTTACTAAAAAGGTTTCACACGAACTGCGTTTTTAATCTGCTTCAGAGGAATTTGATAAAACATTTTCATGAAGCTCTACTTGCTTTTATTTCAACATCGTCAAAAGTTTTCTGAATTTAGAGCATATTTCACAGGTTTTATTTTTTTGGAGTAGTTTTCCTGTAACAGCACATTTTTATGATTGATGAGCTTTTGAGGAAGCTTTATGACGTACGTTAACGTGGCCGACATGGCTTTTGAACTTAAATCTATCCTTACGGGTTTGAGGCATATGTTTTTTATTTTGTGGTTAAATTAATATATCAAGGGTCTGTTTAACAGGTTTTAAGTAAATTTTACTGTACAATTATCTTATTAAATTAGGTAATGTAGATTGTACTCATTTTATTACAATTTATTTGGTAGCATTGATTAAAGTGTGATTTTTTTGGTCGGCCTATACATTTATGAAAAGTAGCATTTATGAGCAAGCAGTGAAATCGTGAAGGTGAAGTGGACGATAGCCTAGTTGGGAGTGGTGCGGTCTGACGAGACGGAAGTCCGGAGGTTCAAAACCCAAGGCAACGCACCTCTAATTGTTCAAAGTTATGTGTGTATTGTTTAAATTATCGTTCGCTTTAACGGTGAAGGAAAACATCGCGAGGAAACCTACATACCTGAGAATTACTCAAAAATAATTTCGTAGGTATGTGATGTCTGCCAACCCGTACTAGGCCAGCGTAGTGGACTAAGGCCTAAACCCTCTCAGTAGTAGAGAAGGCCCGTGTTCAACAGTGGACAGCGTATAATCCAGGGCTGGTATGGTGAAATCGATCCTAAATCTAATAATACAGCAAAATTCATTTTTTTTTCTTAATGTACCTAGTACTTATTTTACTAATGTTAATACAAAACTCGGTAAAGTTATTTTCTAATAAATTAAAGATTAAAGTAACAGAAATCTCTGAAAAGCTTGAAAGAAATTTGGCATACTAATATACCATATCCTAGATAATAATAGATTGATAAAATGTAAGCAGATTTATTCCAAGAAAGCTCAGTCAAGCAGGTGAAACCGTGAACATCATCTAGTCAAAATACCGACTACATTTTTGACTGTTGAACATACCCTCAAACACTATAACAACATGTATATCCATTACTAAAGCGGTATTTACAAGCCGTAGGCACAATTTACAACTCAATAGGTGACACCCACTATAGATCAGCACTTGAGACGGTATGGGCCACCCAACCCGACATATGAGGCGTAACGCATAAATAATGGGCGGGGTACCATGGATTGAAATATAGATGCTTATAAAGAATATTATCCAACTTTGGCTGTGTTGCGGTGGGTGCTAAGACTGTGTTTTTGCGGAAATGTCGGGATTTATCGCCTTATATAATGTTATCACCCTGGGTTATATACTGCCCCACTGTTTGGCATGGTCCTTCTCTAATATTGAGACTGTTTAGACCATAGTCCACCACGCTGGCCTAGTGCGGGTTGGTAGACTTCACATACCTTCGAAATTCTTACCACCTTGTATACGTCTGTGATAATTAATTGTACAGTGTTTTGTCATTACGATTAAGATACATATTATATAGCTAGAATCTATATATGACAGATGTATTAACCGATCATTAGATGGGTATCAGAACAGAGATTTTATATGTGGGATTATACCTAGAGCCATTTTAATAAGTGTTTACATTATGAATGTATTCTGTTCCTTTAGCCAATTTTATTTACGTGTTTAGAAAACATATAGTACTTATAAATATAATTAATAAAGACATTTATTAATAAAACGGGTTGACGAGGAATATGCCAGTTGACGAGGCAATGGAGAGTCAAGTAGTTAGTGCTTTGTAAATACATATTATTTTGAAGTTTTGGATTTTGCTCCTGGTTATGGTTAAGTATTGCGCTTTTATTGGACATAAATAACTAGTAGTAACTTAGTCACTTTTTTTCCAAAAATATAATTTAATAAAAATACGAAATAATCCTTTCACAACAGCCATTCAATTTACAAATTCTAGACACATTTCCCAAAGTCTTATTCCACTCTATACTCGTAACATGAACATTCAATAGATGGGATTGTTATGTTGCGAAGATGCGATAGTGAGTTATTGAGGATACAAGAGGGGTGAGGGAAAGCTCGCCGGTTGAAAGCTTCTGGCCATTTTCATGAGTTACATGCGCGTACGTATTTCAAAATGTATACTTATGCACACGTATGTCGGTTTTGGGTATGTAATTGTGGTTTAGTTTTTACCAAAAGATTCTGACAATGACATGGTAGCATATTATGTATATTCCACCCCAACCAAATAAATATTGCAAGAAAATAATAATACGTTTTCATCATGTGACACTAATCAACTGAACTTCGTTGCACAAAGCATTATATTATGTAGTGAAGTTTTTTGAAAACCAATAAAGATGAAAAACTGTTACGTATAATAATATTGTAATTAGGAAATATACAAGACCAGTATTTTGTAAAGATAAAAACTAAATGCACACAAACTATTTTTTACAGAATATATATCGCACTGCTATTACAAGAGTGTATCAACTCAAAAAGAAGCTTTTTTCAGAAACGACGGAAAACTGATTACTCGCTTCCTGTTAAAGATTATAAAAAAGTTAGCACTGTATTAAGATAATTGATAGAATTAAAGGATTTCTGTATTTACGAATTATTTTAAAGATTGCAGGTTATCAAGATATTTAAAAAAATTGAGTTAATACTGTATTATCGGAGCAAATTTTCAAAAATTATAAATTATTTTTAGTTGTGTCGTTATTAGTGAAATATTTTGACTTACTACAAGTTACTTCGTTTATTTCTGTATGATTTTAGGTCACTTTTTTGAGTTAATATAAATTTACATTATAGTCCTATTATTTTAAACTAAGGTTAGGACGTAAATAAAGCCCGATACTGAGGATAAATAATGTATTTATAAAAAGAAATAAACAAAAACTGAATTATACTAACATAATATGGCACTTCTTTATATAAAGAAATAACAACAACAGGGAAAATCAACATTATTTATAATTTTGAGTGGATGCAATGCGATCAGCCCTGTATTATATACTGCTCAATGCTGAGCATGGGCCTCCTCTACTTCTGAGAGGGGTCAGGCCTTAGTCCACCACGCTGGCCTAGTGCGAGTTGGCAGAATTCACATACCCTCGAAATTCTTATGGAGAATTCTCAGGTATGTAGGTTTCCTCACGATGTTTTCCTTCGCCGTTAAAGCTAACGATAGTTGGTAAACAATACACACGTAACTTCGAAAAGTCGAGTTAGAAGTGTGTGCCTTGGGATTTGAACCTCGGGACATTGTCTTGGCAGACCGTTCCATTTCCAACTAGGCTATCGTCCAATTATAGCCAATTCACTTGAGCAGTATGAGCTATTATAAATTATCTTTCTTATTGCGTCTCCCGAACTCCAGTAACTTTTGAAAATGTCCTATCTCGAGTTCCCATTTATTTTTTAATAAGTCAATCGACATTTATCTCCACACAGAGGACCCATATTCCTTGCAGGAACTTGTGTTTAACCTTGATATGTAGTCCTTAGCTGTGTTTCGAAGTGTTTTTGCAATTTTACCATTCCAATTCGCTTCATTGCTCACCCTTTTACGAGTTCCTGCACTTCTGAAGCATTTGCCTCGGTAGTTATATGACCTGCCGATTCACTAGTAAAAGCAACGGGATTTAAATTATTTTATGCTTCATCGACTGAGCTAGTTGATGAAGATGAGCTGGAACTACTCGCAAAAGAGCTACTTTACTGTCTCGTGGCTAACTGGGAACATTACCTGTTGACCCAGGAATGTAATGAGGGCGCAGTCCGAATCGTCAAAATCAGTCTGATCACTGTGCAGGGGTGAAATGTATTCTTTTCAATGGTCGGATGAAGTTTTTCTTCGTTTTTGTTGTTTTCTTTGTCATTCTCATCGATGGACGTAGTTTTGGTCGCCACATCAAGTAAAATCCGCCCATGGTTCATGCTACAAATAAACAAAAAGTGTGTACTTATGAAGTAAAAGAAACCTTTTTTTTTCGTCACCTAGAATGTAGTAACTCAAAAATATTTTTTAAATCATAGAGAAATATTTTTATTTTGACTTTAATGTAATTGTTTGAATGTAACATTTGAAATATTATTAGTAACAACAATATATTTTTGAAATTCTAATAAATTACCACAAAAAACTATTAAACAAAAATTCTTCAACAATACTGTATTAAGTCTAAAATTACTTACTAAACCAATAAGAACGTCGTTAGTCAAAATATTACCTAAAATCGATTTTTTGTTAATGGACAATAGTGTAACAACTCGAAATACACCAAGTTCATATTTAGGTTTAAATCAACAATAATGTATTAAGTTTAAATAATACTTGAATTTTTACATACCTGATTCAGCAATAGCGTTACAATCCAAAATAATGAAAAGCAACACGTCCTCACCACTCGAATTTGAAAAATAACTAAAAATGATGCAATATTGCGCGGGGGGGTAACAACAGTCAGTCAATCATGAAGAGTGACTTGTAACGCCATCTCTTAATTGTTTCTTGGACTATTTGAACGACGATTTTATTGACGCGTAGGGAATTGAATTTTACATATGAAAAATGACTTATCTCAAATTTACACTTTTTTGAGTTGATACAGTCTTGTAATAGCAGTGCGATATATTTGCCAAATTACTTCACGATCAATAGAATTCGCAGCAGATAATAAAATTAATTTAGCACAACTATTATCACATGTACCAAACACCATCCACTCGATTAGCTTTAAGGTCCTTTTAAGGTGAAACCTGAACGTTTTCCGTGTAAGGTAACTTATCGTGCAACAGAACTCGAACCACTGCCGTATAATTATGAATACGTATTATTCTTGATGAGTGAATAAGGCGCCAGAAGTATAGACGCATAAAGTATATAAGGCGTTTAAAGTAAGCATATAAGGCGCTTAAAGTAAGTATATAAGGCGCTAAAAGTAAGGTTATAATGCGCTTGTAGGACATAATTTGACGGAAGTTTATAAAGAGCCTAAATTTATAAGGTGCATGGCGTAAATTAAGCACTTTAAGTATATTTCTTTTCTGTAATAGTATTGTTGACTTAACTTTTGATTGTTTGACCTTTGCCTGAATAATTAATACAGTAAAAAACGCCCTTCACTTAATTTTAAAGACATCGTTACATTTGATTATGATCATGAAAACAAATAATAAAACAATTCATCAGAACTATGTTTATATCAGTTTGAAAAACTAATTCATTAATGATTCAAACTGTGATAATATAATATTGTGTTGAGCAGTAGTTAATGCTAGGTTGTGGAGTTATGTGTATGTTAAGTAATGCTAGGTTGTAGTTAACACTATGATTATTATTTTAAATTTTATTATAAATTCATATTTTTTGGTGACCTTATTTTTTCATAATTTATCAAATGATAATGTTACCTTCAAATATTTTCTTGTACGATTTATACGAATTTGATGACCATTGTCGGTGCATTGAATATAAAGCTCCTTAAATGTTTCTAGATATTGAATGGGAAATTTTCATCCCTATACCTAACGTGTAGAAGAGTGTAGTATAGCAGACTCAGGGAGATCTATTTTGTACATTCCTCATGTACACAGTGCGATCCCCGGGATGGGCGGCAGCGTCGGTGGCCTCACGCTGCCAAGGGCGTTCTTTGATGAGCGGGCTCTGAGCCCCCCACGTTCTGAGGATGAGCCGCACTCGGCGGCACCGCGCAGGGGCGCTTGCGGAGGACAACTAGGCACTCTTTGCCGGAGGAACCCGCAGCCGTCCTTAATGCGCTGAGGAAGGTCACCGCGGAGTTTTAGTTGGTATTGCCGTGCATAGTGATAAATACAGGAGTAGGGACTCGGCCCGGCGGTCGCCCGATGTTTTTAACTTTTCCGGGCGGCTCAACACCGGGTCGTAAGGCACGGCGAACCCAACATAACCATCCAGTCGCTAGGCTGGGAGGTAGTCGTAAAAACTGCATTTTCTCCCCGAAAAAAAAAAAACTCAGGGAGATGGCTGAAAATGTTAGGCATCAATTTTCAGACCATATAAGGGCGAAATCAAAGATAGTCGAGCATAATACCACAAATTTCTACCACTACCTTCCTAACACGATATTGTTATTACTATTACAGAACAACATTAACAGAAGCAACGACGCACAGGAATCTGAATTACAAAGTACTGCGTGGCACTCTACTGCGCTCGTCACTGTAAGACATAAGAAGAAGAAGAAAGAAAGAAATAATAATTTATTGACGCAGTACACGTGATACATAAAAAAGTCACATAATGCCCAGTAATTACGCTGGCTACAATGTCATTCAAACCGAAACACGAAATTGCTTACACATTGCTGCTTGGCGGTAGAAATACATAATGCAGTGGTACCTACCCAGGCAGCCCCTGCATACGAGAGAACTACCCCCAGTATTTATGCTGAAATAACTTCATCGTAGCTGTGCATCCATCTTCAAATTCAAAAGCCATAAACTGACTTCGTCCCTTGTGTATTATTACCTAGGCACCTCATATTAACATAGCTTTGTGGAGTGCCAACTTTCGCCTGCAAACTGCGACACTGACGCGCGCATTTAATGGAGTTTTGTACAACTTTTGTGTAAAAGGATATCATTAAGCTTTGGAATGGATAGGTCTATTTTTAACCCCCGACAAAAAAAACGGGGTGTTATAAGTTTAGGGTGTGTATCTGTATGTCTGTCTGTGGCATCGTAGCTCTCAAACGAATGAACCAATCTTGACGCGGTTTTTTTGTTTGAAAGCTGATGTGATCGCGACGGTTCTTAGCTATAATTTATGAAGATCTGTTCAGGCGTTTGAAGATTATCAGCTCATTTCCAATTTAAAAAGCCCGATTGAATTTAAATTTGGTGTACTGTGACTTCGGCAATATGTTTAAACATGAGTTGATGCTGCAGCATCACGTAGTCTACGGGGTACCCAACTCCTTAGCAACTTATAGCAGATATAGCGTGTTTGGGCTCAGAAGGAGGGTTTCATCGAGTGGGTGTTAGATAGTTGATTATCAAGGCCTCATGATAGAGAATGAAAAAATTTAAAAAGTTTGAAATAAAAATTAAATTAAAATTAAACTAACCCCCGACAAAAAAATCTCAAAAAAGTAAAATAATAAAAGTGTCTTTGTCGTTTAAGAACCTAGCAATATTTTGACCCAAGCTTCGTCGCGTCGGGGGACCGCTAAAGACGTATTTTCGTCTCCCTGGTCCGGAATTCGGGGGACCGAACCGAAACGTGAGGACGCTTGGCTCAAAATATTACTAGGTACTTAAACGACAAAGACACTTTTATTGTTCTACTTTTTTGTGATTTTTGTGTCGGGGGTTGTTTAAATTTTTGAAACATGACATTTAGCGGTTTCGGCTGCGTTGCGGCGGGCTTATGCCGCAGATAGTAGTGGTAGAGAGAGAAGAGAAACTCAGGGTATAGGTACGTGGTACGAGCTTTATTTTGCACCTACGCGTTACACTCGGTACGGTTTGCTGGTGGAATGCAAACGAGTCACTGGCCTGCGGGGACTCTGATTCATGAAGCGGCACGACGTTGAAGCACGTGGCTAGCTCTGACGACAGCTCGCCGGGCAGATGGTGAGTCACGTGGTCTGCGCAGCGGCGATGAGGTGGTCGGGGTCAGCACCCGCGACGACGACGGTGGTGCGCTCCCGACGCCAGCGGAGCACGGAGTCAGCACTCCGTGCCGTGAAACACGGTGGTGAGCACACCGTACCGTAAGAACCTGGAATCAGAATCCACCTGGTCGGAATGCAAGCTAGGCTTACATTCCGCGCCAGCGACTCGTGACAGCTCACGAGCCCAGGTACACAGAATACACTGGAAGCGGTTAGGAAAATGGGCACACTCACCCCAGCGGGAATAACGGTGTGCGAGGCAACACGCAGTTAGATTGTAGTGGTGCTACGGCGAAGAAGATTGCAAAGAGAGCACGCGTGACATTGCACGCTTATTTATGCAGGCGCCATTTAATCGGACGTCAGAACGAATGACAACCTATCAGCCAATACGAAACAACAGCTGTTTCGATGGGTAGTTAAAGCTACGTAAACGATAGATCGTTTATAAAGAGCGTTAACGTTCCTAGTAACATTACAGCGTGGACATCTTTAGGGGATAGTATGTGTTATTGTGTGTTTCCAAAATAATAAATATCTTCTTCTGTGATGATTTTCTAAATAGATAATAACTTACATGTTTATCTAGAGCTTAGTCTCGTTACACAATTTTATCCAAATCTATACAGCGGTTCTGAATTTACTTATATAATTTTTAGTACAAATTAAAGGCGAGCAACAATAATTTTCGTGCAGATCGATAATCGCTACAATTATGCCGACCTCATTAAATTTCATAAGTTGATCCCAGAAACTCGTAGAAATAAGTCACTAAATCGAGTTTCGCACCGTGTGTCTTCTGCATGGTTAAAAAAATCGCGACTCGTCAAGTCGTCACCCAAACTTTGAAACAACCTTACCAGCTTCTTATGCTCATTTATTAGTTCATTTTTCACTTCAAAACTCACTATCTGCAGTTCACTTAGCAAAATACAGTTGCAAGGAGTTTATCTAGTATTTTTCTTAAACATAAATTGCCTTGTCGCATTGCAACCGGCGACACTCACTGAAAAAGTTAAATTAAAAAACATAACTTATTTTGTATAAACAATGTTTATTTTGATGTACTTTGAATAGAACTTTTTTGTTATTTTGCTTGAGACGGCTTTTTGATTTTGTTTTGAGACGTTTTCGCGTTAAACTTTGGAGACTGAGGAATGCAACATCTTTCAGCAGTTGACATTGTATTTGGACTACGTCACGCTTTTCATAAAGTAGCGAGATAAAACATTTTGTGCTTCAAGATATTAAAATACATCTAGATGTGGTGTTATAGTAAGGCCATCGTTTCCCTTCTCATGTTAACTTCTAATCGAACCGATTACGATATGCCTTTTTTGAGCCCGGCTCCAAGATCGAGAAAAATGTAAATTTTAAAGTCATATTGGATATAAAACGAACCAAAATTAAACATAATAGCAAAGAATTAAATGTATATGGATTTTATTAATAACCTCCTCCTTTTAGTCATTCAAAACATGAAGCTCTCCGTTAAACCACACAAACGATGCCATGAGCAAAACTTAGTCTATAATTTTATCGCACTCGATCACCAAAATAGATTAAACGTCAGACTCAAATACGTATCGACAAGCTCTAGACAGATTGATGAAGACATTAATAACGAATGTTTATTTAATATCCTCTGTCTACCCTTTGTGGAGATGCGGGCGGTAGATACGATGCTGCGGTGCTTGTAATGCATTTGCGTTGCATGTACTCACCTGTTAGTACAGTTGGAGCCAAAATGTTTAATATAATAAATAATAATACCAGTCCCGTATGATGTACTGATCACTGCTGAGCACGGGTGTCTTCTACTACTGAGAGGATTTTAGACCTTAGTCCACCATGCTGGCCTAGTACTGATTGCCAGACTGCATCTACAGTCGAAATTCTTTGAGGAAAATTTCGTCGCGACCTCTTCCTTCACCGTAAAGGGCACGATAATTCGTAAACAATACACATATAATGAAAAGTAAGAGGTATGTGTCTTGGGTTTCGAAACTGCGGTTCGTAAACGTGTAATATACTTTTTTTCTTCTTCTTCAGCCTTTAGAAGTCCGTTGCAGAACATAGGCCTCTCCCGATGATTTCCAGAAAAACCTGCCAGAAGCGGGTGCATCCAGCGGGTTCCTCCGACCTTCAGAAGGTTGTCTGTCCATCTCGTCCCACACTGCGCTTGCCATTACGTGGTCTCCACTCGAGAACTTTTCTACCCCATCTGTTGTCAGTTCTACGAGCTATGTGCTTAATATACTTTCATAAATTGTTTATTGTACAATCGTAATAAGAGGAGCAAGAAGCTCGTCAAGTAGTAAAAGACGCGGCTAAACATTGCCTAGGAATTTAGATTACTAAGCACTGCACCATACTGTGCTCCTCATCCTAAGGGCTAAGACTAATAATGTTAAGTATTTATAGTGTAACAGTAGAAGCAGTAGTACCATAGTAGTTGTTGTAGATAGTTTTGCTTACTGCCACCATTGTCTCACTGAAAACAGGCCTAAATTAACAGCTTTTTTTTCTAACATTAGCTGTACAGTCCCTTGTTTCTATATTTCATTAAAACAAACTATATCTATTTGCCTAACTAAGTTATAATCGTTAAATAAATCAGATTTTCTCAAGTTTTCACTTCTTATCACTTGGGAAGTTTTGGACTCTAACGATTGAGCTTTGACAGGTCGGCAAATCTTATGTTGACTAGAAATGCCCCAAACGCAAGTTAAGTTATCTCATGCCCAAGATACGACGACGCATAAACCGTTATTTCAATCTTTTTTTTAATTACCGTTGGAGCAAAGTTGTCACTGCACCTGATGGTAAGCGGAGAGGAGTTTAGGAAGAGTCAACGGCTGAGAGACGATTAATCATCCCCATTCGACACAATTATGTCACTCTGTTTGAACCGAAAAAACACAAAATATTCATTTCGAAATATTCCAGAAATTCAGAAGAACATTACAAGAAGCATTCCCTCACAACTGTACATATAGATAGATATGCGTTATCGAGACCTGGCCGCGAGATTTATCGTTCCCCATTCGTTACAGAAGGGAACTTGTGAAAATTTTATTGCGCCGGAATGTAAAATATAAAGTGGAAATGTTGAGATATGGGACGGCTGTGGTCCGAGTTCCTTCGATTCAATTTGAGAAAGTTCAGAAAACACAGTATAAGCGGTGTCAAGGTTATCTGAAAACCAAAGAAAGAAGTTCAAAATCGATGAAACCTTTGGAATTGTGGATGTTTATGGGCGGAGGTAATGACTTATAGTTAGGTGATCTGTCCTCGTTTGATCCCTGTGTTCATCAAAAATGAAACTAGCTTATAACTATCACACTTCATCATCATCTAATCACTAACTTGACTCAAATGGAGCTGGACGGACCATGTAGCTAGGCGACGTGACTACAGGTGGAATAAGGCGCTGAATGAACGGTGGCCAAAACAGAGTATTTTTGGCCGACCGGCGGCAACCAGCAATAGGATCCTACAGTTTGTGAATAGTAATGATTATGAACTTGAATTGGATGATTATGATTCGATATAGTCCGTCGTTTGATAAAGATAAGAGAATACAGAAACTGACATAAAGTTTCTCTGAAAACTAAAAGGTCGAGGCTATAAGCTTCATCACAAGAATTTTCTTATTTTTTTTATCGATGGCTCGATAAAGTGGCTCCACTGCACCTGATGGTAAGTGAAGTGAAGCCCAAAATAATGTCGACCGGCAGAAGATAAACATCCCTGGTCGGTCGGCATAAATGTGCCGGCCTTCATAATTGCTTCTTCACGCTCCGCTTGAAGGACCCTAAGTTGTAGGTAGGAGGGAACACGTACGCTAGCAATCTGTTCCACAGCTTAAAGATCATCATCAACCTAACCAATTATGTAATGTAAATGTGATAAGTTTTATGTCTAGGACAAGAAGTCAGAGTGTAAGTGACAAAGACGAGAACGATCAAATGAAAACAAATACAAATTTTTTGTTACCTAAATAGTACAAGAAACTATTTCAAAAACGAAATATTTACATCGCGGTCCTACATAATGTGATTTTGTCACGTGTATCTGCAGCAAAAAATTGGCATCATCTACAGGAAATCGAATTGTCGAATTCATTATAATTACAGTAATCCCATGCCCGATCGTTAACCTCTGAACTACCAGCTCCTTTAGAAAGTAAATCTTAATTTTTCGCTCCACAGGTCAGCTCCTTGCGCGAGTCCCCGCTGTTTATTGAAGCAGATTGGTTTTTGGGTTATTTATTTACATTGGTCTCACTTTTTCGTCCACGAGAAAATTGAGATCGACCCTGAGTACACTACGTTTTGGAATGAATGTTTTATTTACCGTGTGGAGGGATAATTATAAATATTTTGCCTTGATAAATATCATTGTGAGTGCTCAAGATAGCTTTTATGTCATTTTAAATTGTGAGTTCCTTATTCTTAGTTTACTAGTGGTAGATCTCTCATATGTAAGAGTCCGTCTGGATGGGTACCACCGCAATGTCTATTTCTACCGCCAAGCAGCAGTGTGCATGCACTGTTGTGTTAAGGTTTGAAGGACATTGTAGCCAGTGTAACTACTGGACATAATGAGACTTAACACCGTATGTCTCAGGATAAGCAACAAATTCTAAACTCCAAGCTGATACTGAGTACAAAAACCCGATATCACTTTGCCTGACCCGGCGGATCGAACCTGAGACCTCAGCATAGCAGTCGTACCGTAATACAACCACGTCGCCTAGGCAGTCAAATAGTTTTTACAAAGTTAATGAAATTAGACAACTCCCCACCATCTCCCCATAATCTCAAAATCAAATGCAAACAGCACAATACTTAGCATCAAACAGCGGAACAGAACAAAAGCTAATAGTTTTTCTCTATTTTATTTTGAAAACTAACATGAAACCGGGCATTCGTAGTGTTTCACAAAACATTTTTGTTTGCTATAAAATACGTACATAGGAGGAAACATTTGTGATACAATATTGCTCGCTATTTCCTGAAACTATTGCCGTATTGTGAGGAACGTTAGCGCGCTGTAGCCCGTTTCAGGCGTGAAAATCCTGTAACCAAAGATCTGAAATGATATGTTTAAAGAATAACTGGAATATGAATTAAATGCTTGTGTTTAAATTGTTTAATACAGAACTGGTATTATTATATTATTATCATTAAATTGATAATTGATTGATTTTATCTCATTTCAACGGTGATGTGCGTGCTTTAGCTTATATAAGTAATCTGACTTTGTATACAGCACAAAAGTATTGAAAAAAAAAGAGAAAAGAAGCAACGAACAATTGATGACAAAAAAGTAAGCCCGGAGTTTCTTTCTGCCTTTCTTCTTCGGGTCGTCATCGCTTAGTTAGCTAGTGAAAGGCTGGTAGGTTAGCTAGGTTAGGGCCTGTAGTGTCCTCACCGGTGAGGATCGCGACGCGTTTCTCCCATTATTTTTTAATAAAATAATCTTTTTTTTTATGTCCCCTTTCCAATAAAAATGTCGTAAGTTATATAAGTGACCTTTAGTATTAACAATAATTATTAATATAATCAATTTAATGTATCTTGACTTATCATAAGTGCAACTATGTTCGCCTACGTGATGAATAAACGATTTTTTTTATTTAAAATTGATTGCTTTTGAAGTATGTGGGTTGCAGACCGGAAACTTCCTTACATATTATAAAACTAAATCACCCCGCCGCGTCTGTCTGTATGAACGCGATAAACTCAAAAACCGACCGGATTTCGATAAAATTTGGTATGGAAATAGAGACCGTGGGAAGAACATAGGCTACTTATTATCCTGGACAAATATTTAGCGGAGGTTTTATCCCCGAAATACTCCTTCACGCGAACGAAGCCGCGAGCAAACGCTAACTACGTATTATAATATCATTGGAAATAATATGTTGCTAGACAGTGCTTTAATATTTAAGGCATATCTAAAGATCTAGAATGCGTTAAATAAGGCTTTGTAGAAGCGATTTAAAGATGATTAATGATTATATTTTATCTCTTTAAAAATATAATGTCCAAAATATTTTATTTTGCTCTCAAAGGAGTAGTACATTTTGGAGTTGCTTAAGTACCATTTATCAATATGAAAGGAGCTGAGGCTAAATCAAAACTCCGAAGTCATTTATTTTGCTCAATAAAAATGATTTAAGATTTGGATTTCTATTGGTCAGCTTATGTCAATAGGTCTAGGTCTGATAATAAATTAGAACCTCAATGCCTGGTCTTTCGTATTTATAAAAAAATTTTTTTTACCTCTCTTCTATTTTTCATTAACGAGTATTTGTAGGAAAAAGAGGGAGAAACTATATTATTATTATGAATTTATATGCATGTACATATCATTTTTTATTAACTTACAACTAATATCAAATATAAATGAGTGTGTGAGAGTGTGAGTGTGTGTGGGTGCGCGCGCGCGCGTTTGTGTGTGTCTAGTTAATATGTACATATAGTATTATAATATTATTGTATGGGTGTTATAACTAATTGCTACAATATAATATTTTCATCATTTAGATATTCCGTGACTTTATTATTTATTATGACCTTATTTATAATATAGAAAGTTTTAAATGGACCAGTTTTAGTTTCTTCTTAAGCAACTTATTAAATAGCTATACAGCATATCTTCTTAGACAATAAGCCTGAAATAGATCGAAACAATAACATAATACCCCGAATCGAACGTATTCAACCGATACCGCGACTCCGGTGAGCATTCTTGTGGTCATCGGGGTACATAACACGCATTCCACAATAATATAATATCAGCTTTATATTAAATTGCATCACTGTTCACAACCAGTCTAGGGTTAAGTGGTTTAGCCTAAACTAACTCTGAGGCTTTCTAGACTTTACATTTGATACTCGGGTTATACCTTTCATGTAGGTACGCTGGCCTAGTGCGCTTAGAATTTACATTTGATATTGGTACAAAGAACTCTCTTTGCAAGTTTGCATATTTTCTTACATAGCTAACCCAATGTGGATGTATAGATATAGACATTTTAATAATTATTCTTCTGATGAACTATATGAAGCGGTGATAGCCTAGTTGATAGTGGAACGGACTGCCGAGACGAATGTCCGCAAGTTCAAAACCCAAGGGCACACACCTCTGACTTTTCTAAAAAGTTATGTGTGTATTTTTTGTGAATTATCGCTCGCTTTAACGGTGAAGGAAAACATCGTGAGGAAACCTGTATACCTGAGAAGTTTCCTGAATTTCGAAGGTATGTGAAGTCTGCCAACCCGCACTAGGCCAGCGTGGTGGACTAAGGCCTTAACCCTCTCAGTTGTAGAGGAGGCTCGTGCTCAGCAGTGAGCAGTATATAATACAGGGCTGGTATGGTGGTGGATGAACTATATGCAATGTTCCACATACATTTTATTTACATACAATATACGTACATCCATACATAGCATCACGACTTTTTCCTTTTTTAGGAGTAGGCAGAAGTGTATTATAACCACATTTTGCCAGCTATGTTCAACAGCTGGTCCCATGTAATAGGGGGCGAGCCTATTGCCATTTACCGGGCACATTTCCAGACTCAAGGCTGATACTGAGTAGAAAAACCCAGTATCACTTTGCCTGACTTGGGAATCGAACCCGAAACCTCAGCACTGCAGTCGTACCGTAATACAACTACGCCACCGAGGCAGACATATTTTATTTCATAGTGAATATTGTTCACAATAAATACAAAGTTGAAAAATGTGACGCGCCCTAGTCTTGAAACCTTCGCCTCTAGAATTCAAGGCTATAAAATTAAGTTTAAAGTCTTTTTCGGTTAATTTCAATAGAGGGTAAATTGCCATTTCATCAATTAAAATTTGTTTGACTTCATAATCACGGAAGAATCTTCAAGTCTGATAAACCTTAAAATACTCAAATAAATGTTCGCCAAAAGGCCAGAAATACTAAAGTGCAAACACACATTTCACGGAGAATATAAGAAATGTCTTCATTCGTTCCCTTGCAGTAATTTACACCGAGAGTGTTGCTTCCCAGTTGACTTAGGTTGCCTTTTTATTTATTTCTCCCACTTGATATCGTTTTGTCTTTGTAACAGTGCATTACGTTGTTCTGGTTTTATTTTACATTGGATTTAGATTTTGGTTTCCAAACAGTGTTGTTTTTAAAAGATACTACTGCGTATTTAAGAGCATATGCTACGTTTTTTATGGTCTGATGTCGACGAGCGGCATGCTCGTCTCGTCATTTAACTGTCATAAAAAAACTGTATACATTTACATATATTATTGTACGCATTGAAAACGTGCGTATAAAACTCGCCCTGTATAATTCCCAGAACCCATAATCCTTGAGTTACAGTACCACGTAGAATAAAAAAGAAATTAAGCTTTGAGGAGTAGGTTTCAATTTTAAATTGGTTGGTAGATTAAATAGGTGAACGGTTTTTAGTTACCTTGAGTTATGAGTCCCGCAGAGTGTATGATTGAGTGCACAAATAAACCTTGTGGGATGAAGGCCCACAAACATATTTTCTGATTTTATCACAACCTAATCCCGAAAATTAAGAGGAAGTTATATTGTGATGTGGAAATAGACAAGCAAAATATTTAGCCCCAAGCACAAGACGTAGGTAACTGGCTAGGTTCCGTTGAATCAGCCTGACGAATGGCCAGACGGGGCTACGAACAATGGATGCGGTACATGAGTTTATTTGTATTCTTAAGACATTCATAATTATTACTATCACCCTTTCTTGAATATAATAATGCTAGCCTTGTATTTTAATATACCATCCCATTACTCACCACAGCGACCGCGAGTTTGGACATAATCCACTGACGTAGTATAGGCTGGAAAATTCTATATACCTACCTTAAAAATTCATACAGAGCATTCTTATGTATGTATCTTTGTTCATGAAGAATAAATCACTAGCCTACTACTATCACTAATCACTAGTCTACTGGTGGTAGGTCTCTCATAAATGTAAGAGTCAGCCTGGATGGGTACCACCGCAATGTCTATTTCTACCGCCAAGCAGCAATGTGCATGCAGTGTTGTGTTTCGGTTTGAAGGACATTATAGCCAGTGTAATTACTGGACATAATGAGACATAACATCTTGTGTCTCAAGATGACGAGTGCAGTGGAATGCCACACAGTACTTTGTAAGTCAAGGTGCTGGATGGTGTTGCTACTGTTTATGGGTGGTCGTATCGCTTACATCACATATACGTCATCAGGCAAACGGCATTCTCGTCTCGTCATTCAATGCCATAAAAAAAACATGGTAATAAAAGTTACTTTAAAATATTAATAATCATGCCTAGAATTAACCTTGAACTACACTTTTGATTACAAATTCATTAATTGAAATTCTTCATTCGCGTGTCAGCCATCCCTGGACATGAGTTCACATTACATCACGCCTTTTTTGTGGTTGTCCTAATACCCACATTTCACCAGCTAGGTTCCATGTAATAGGAGGCGTTCTTATCTTATTTTTATCTTACTTCTTACTCTTCTTACTCCTTTCAAAGTTTTTTCTGACTCGATAATACTTTAGCGGCGAAAGGGCATCGCCGCAGTAGAAGAACAGATGGTTACGTTCCTCTATGGAAGGGGATGATTTGGGATTCCTAGTCAGGCAGATGTTGCGCCTGACCGGCCGCGGCCCCTCCGATGGTTCCTAATCGGAGGTGGTATATATACCTCGCTTCGCGCGAATATTGCCATCACAATTCAGGATCGTGTATTGCCATCTGGTGTAATCTTTGGGCGTTACTTCCTGATTATCAATACCACATCGATGTCCGATGGATGGGTGTCGAGTCATCTAGTTGCCTACTTACTGTAGTAGTTCCCAGCCATGTTGATAGGTGGCGGTGTTGTTAATAATGCCGCCACAATATTATAAATATGAAAGTTAGTAAAAATGTTTGAATGAAATTTGAGACACGGATAGATCATGTCATGGATTAACACGTACTTTTTATCCCGGTAATTTGCTCTCGTGGGTTTTCTTTTCAGATGGCGCTGGCATCTTCAAGGCGGCGCTATGAATCGCTACAATGTTTTAATAACTTTTATAGCGGGAAAGGCTTTTCACGAAGGCGAAGCCGCGAGCATCACATACTTTGAAATATATACCAGGCAGTATTAGGTATTGCTTTCTTCAAAATAACATTTTGAGAACATCCAATTCCCTTACATCGTTGTTTCGGACGAGCAGTCGCGGTCAGACCTCGGCTCCGAGATCACGTCATTCATGCTCGGCTGCCGGGCTTTTGACTATCTTCGAGTCAGCCCTGAGACTGGTCTATTGTCTATTAGTCATAGCCTATTGTTTAGTTAGGTACGCAGCGGGTGTGAATCAGGAATTTCTAAGACCTATGTGCGTGATAACTGTTTAAAATACCTAGCTCTTATGCCCACTTCAGCAGTAAAATTGGCCTCTTGTATGCTAGAGTTCATCTGGTATCAACACTATTGTGCCAGCCGTTCTGAAGCCGCAGGATCGATCTCCGGGTCGGGTAAAGTGATAAAGAATTTTTAGCTCAGGATTGAATGAAAATTGAAAGTAGTTTAAATTGTGCCCGGTAAATAGCAATAGGTTAGCTCCTATGACATGAGGCTTAGCGGACGAAGAGCAAAGAACTCTACCTAAACCTAAAGTAAAAAGACATGATGTTCTAAAAAGCAAACTCAGCTCTTTAGAAGTCAGAACTTATCAGCTAAAACTATGGAAGTAAATTCACAAACTTAAAGACGCATCAATTATGAGAAATCATATCTTTGCTGGTCGAGAACTCAAGTAATCAGCCGAAATGAGCATGTTAGACAGAATTTGGCGTCTCTCCAAGTGCTGTGCTTAACGCAACCGACTTTTAAGATATGGGTATTTATTCCCTTTTTATTTGTGTAAACGTTTTATTGCCAAAGCAATATAGAATTTACAGTCGTATATAGCTCTGCTCTTAGTTTTTTCGAACAGCCCGTTACTGAAATAGATAGTAATGCATTTTATATATTATTAGCTTCTAGTAGTGTCTCAGAATGCCGTGTAATTTCTCTTAGTCTTACTATTACTGCTAAGCTCGGACCTCTTATACAAGTGAGAAGGTTTAGGTTTTAGTCAATCATGTTGGCCTAGTGCGGATTGGCAGACTTCACATACCATCGATATTCTTTTTTTGGAGAATTCTCAGATATCCTCGCTATATTTTCCTTCACCTCTCAGTAGTAGAGGAGGCATTTTCTCAGCAGTAGGCTATAATACAGAGATGGCATTATTATCATAAGGTCTTCGTTCCGCGATAAAAGTACAAAACTTGGTTTATCCATGTCCCTTTCACTCAAATCCATTCAACAATATATTTAACATATAACTAAAGTTTTAAAGTATTTTTTCTCTACATTACTGTACTAAATCCTATCTTTTATAAAATAAAGTCATAATAGCGTTCTTGATCTAACAGTATATCAAAACCAATACTTTTAAATTCAAAAATAATGAGATCTCTTTACACTTCAACACCTAACTCTTCGACTAATTTATAATAGAATCTTTCATTTATACACAAACGCACCCTTACGCCTTTTACCCCAAAGCGGTAAGCAGATATGCAACTACCGCACCCGTTTTTCACCAAGTTTATTCCGTTCAGTCACACGACGTGATAGGGAGCGACCATGACGCCATTCACAAATTCCAGACCATATCCAAACAGACAATAAATAAAAAAACAATTCATAATAGAGTCTTCAAACAATACTTTCAAAGCCTAAAAACAAAGCCTCACCTACACTATCGAAGTCCCATAAATATATCGGTCTCATTTTTGTCCCCGAACAAATAGCGGGCCCAAATCTTATTATACGCTTCATTTCGGACTGAATTTCAATCGGAATTACTGAATCTAGACGAAAAAGGCACATTTAGATTATAAATCAAAGCTTATCTTTACCATTTGGTTTTTTATGTAATCTTTCTTACCTGATAGTTGGGATTTTACGTGTGGTAATTAATTCTGTGTTTGATATAAGTCCAAAATTGACGTTTTTTCTGTCATCCCATTTCTGGAACTCTGAATTTTATGGTAAGTATTCGAAAAATGATTGCTTTCCTAAAGATTACCAGATCAACCTGTTGGAAGCGGGCCGCATCTAGCAACTTTTACCAGACGACCTTGGTGGGGAAGCCTATGCTCAGCAGTGGGCTTCCAAAGTCTGAATATGATGATCAGTTGAAAAATTATACCTCCAAAATTCATAATAACATTTAGAATATGAAATAATGTATCTGATTTGCAATTTCTTTAATAAAAAAGAACTTGTTCTAACAACGAGACTGCCTCGTTGCGTAGTTGTATTACGGTACGATTGCAATGCTGAGGTCTCGGGTTCGATCACGGGTCGGGAAGTGATGTTGGATTTTTCTATTCAGTATCAGCCTGGAGTCTGAATTTTGTGCCCGATATGGCGAAAGGCTCGCCCTCCATCACATCATGGAACGGGATATGAATGGCGAAAAGTGAGTGCACTAGTTGCGCCTCTGCCTACCCCTTCGGGCATAACGGGCGTGAGTGTGTGTGTGTGTTGTTCTAACAAGGAAAATTTGTAGTGGTAAACCATCTAAACTCAAATCTCATAGACTACGTCGGTGGAGTAGTTGTATTGCGTCCACGGTACACTGCTCTGATGTCCCGGATTCGAATCCCGAGTCTGGTTAAAGTGATATTGGGTTTTTCCGTTCTGCATCTGCTCTTTCCTAGTCTGGAACTTGTGCCCAGTATGGTAATATGCTTTTTAGAGATTAAAGAATATAAGACAAGCGGATCTGCGCTCTTTGCGTCTCTGCCCACCCCTTCAGGGATAGCGTCGTAAGGAACAATAAGAATTCGATTTTTTTTTTTTTTATGGCATTGAATGACAAGACGAGCATGCCGTTTGCCTGACAGTAAACGATACGACCGCCCATAAACAGTAGCAACACCATCCAGCACCTTGAGTTACAAAGTACTGTATGGCATTCCACTGCGCTAGACATCCTGAGACATAAGATGTTATGTCTCATTATGTCCAGTAGTTACACTGACTACAATGTCCTTCAAACCGAATTACAACAGTGCATGCACACTGCTACTTTGCGGTAGAAATAGACATTTCGGTGATACCCACCCAGACGGACTCTTACATATGAGAGACCACCAGTGCATATACGATTACTCTAAGAGTACTTTTTATTTTCAAATGTTATTTCTAGTTTCGTATTTACAGCTTGTATGTCGGTTTGTTTGAAACGATATCGATTTGCGATCGTAAATGCAGTCGAAATAAAATCTAACTATCGATAAAAAGGGATTCTAAAACGAGATTTCCAATTTATTTTCTTTAAATCCATTCAAAAGGAATGGAATAGCATGTTTAGTTGGTATATTTGTTTAGAAACGAAAGTAGACTTTAATATTAGCTTTACAGAGGTTGTATCTTATGGTAAATGAAGTCCAGGTTACTGTGTTTCGATAATAATAATATTATCATTATTATCACCGTCATCATCATCATCCACATTTCATCCACTGCTGAACATAGGCCTGAATAATATTATAGTGGTAGGTAACTGCTTACCTACTCAGAAGAACTTTGTAGGTGAAAAAATAATATGCGAATTTCATATTAATTCATTTATTATTACAAATAAAATTAAATAAGCCTTTGTCATACCTACATCATAGTACATAAGTTTTAAAATACATTTCAATGAATTACACACACACACACTCACGCCCGTTACCCCAAAGGGGTAGGCAGAGGTGCAACTAATGCATCCACTTTTCGCTGTGTGTATTCCGTCCCATGATGTGATAGGGAGCGAGACTATCGCCATATCGGGCACTAATTCCAGACTCCGGGCTAATACTAAGTAGAAAAACCCAATATCACTTTGCCGGACCCGGGGATCGGACCCGAGACCTCAGCATTGCAGTCGTACCATAATACAACTACGCCACCGAGGCATTCAATTAATGATTACATCGTATTATTATGAGCGAAAGTACTATTTGTAGTTATTAATCAGATTATCTTCTGACAAAGGCCTCTTTTAAATATTTCATTTGATTCGGTCTTTTGCTGTCAGGGTCTACACTGGACCAAAACCTATTTTAAAAACATCTTCCCATCTTTTTGTCTGTTTACCACTACGCCTTGCATTAATACAACTCAATTCGTTTGATAAAAAAAAATATCTGAAGTTTATAACCAAAATCATTGGGTATATTTTTCATTGCGAGGAAGACTCACGTAGCCGAAGCCACATGCAAAAGCTAAGGTTATTAGCGATAAAGCCATCCCTAATCCAAGACATAAGGGAAGCTCGATATTATCAACTTTAGCAATAAACTAGAGTGTATACTTTTATGCCAGAATTAGGGAGGTTATGTGTAAGAAAACCAAGTATATTTTCCTTTAACCATAGTAAAATGTACTCTATGTCTCTACAATAAGAGTGAGGGGGACCAAAAGGGATTTTCAAATTTTTGCTCTTAGAATGCTTTAGTAGGCAAATATCACGCTTTTATGACGTTACAATGGCAAAGCTTATGTACGTAGGTCGTTATTAAGAATGTTTTTGTAGCAAGGCTTTCTTTATAGTTACTTTCGTATAATCATTATGAAAGATTTTATGTTCGTCATCGTGAGGAATTTTTAATAAATTCTTTTTATATTGTACTTTGAATGTGACATAGAGGCTCTATGTCATATTAATACAAAATATATTGTAAAACTGAATGCTTCATCAAACTAGCTAGTTTCTAGTCTCCATAATTTATGCTTGGATTCTAAAAATATGCATTTCAACTAATAAGACTCTACATTATCCCTGGCTCCCTTCTTACCCCGGTTTTACATTGAAGCGAGTGAAGAAGGTAGCTGAAGCTAGTCTAAAACTAATGCGATAGTCTATTGAGGAGTGGAACGCACTAGAATAAGAGGTCAGGGTTCGATTTGAACCTTAGGGCCAGCACCTCTGAAATTGAACTCAAATAAACATGCAGCATGCCTTTATACCCGAAGGAGTAGGCAGAGGTGCAAGGGCACCCACTTTTCGCCATGTGTGTTCCATTCCATGATGTGATAGGGGCAAGCCTTTCTCCATGTCGGTTACAGATTACAGACTCCTAGCTAATATTGAGGACAAATATCCAAAATTACTTTGCCTGACCACACACAAAGCACGCACTACACCTACACTACCGAGGCAGTGGTTGGTAGTAATTTAGTTGTATTAGTGTAAGACGTCGTTTTCGGAGACGAGGGGCGTCACGCGACTCGTGTGGCGTTGAGTCTCGCAACGCGACGGGCAATTTTTCCGTTTATAGAGAAGCGGCGCGTGCAGCAGCCCGCGTCATCGTATGCGTAAACACAAACATATAGCAATGTACGATGTTGGTTATAGAGATGCGGGGTGTGAAGAGATGTGGGGCGAGATTCGGGCGCAGTTGCGGGACGTGCGACGCTGCGGTCGCCACCGCGCGTGTCATTGGAACGGAGAATTGCCATTGCGTGCGCCGCCGCGTGGGATGCGTTGTTGTTATCCGCGGGATCCGCCGCTAATATCGTGCAAACGCGTGTAAAAATGATTCTCCGTAAATGCACGCATACCACTCCATATGTTTGAATTTAGTGCGTGCCGCCCCACGAAACGCCACGCGCGACGCCCCGCGTCTCCATAAATGAGGCCCAATAATTATAATTCCTCGCTTATGATCGAAAGAAAACATCGACAGTAAAATTGTAGTATTGAAAGTTCTAAATATGAATTTCAAAAGTAAGTGAATTCTATTTTTTTTAGTCTAGCGTAAAGGACTAAAGGTCTAACCCCTACAGTAGTAAAGATATTTTTTTCTCAGAAGTGAGACTGTAGTATAATATACAAGGTTAATATTATTACTAAAAGTTCAAGTAAGTTTCTTTTTACTACCAAAATAGAGAAAAATTGAGTATTAGTTCCTCACAGAGCACTTCAAACCATAAATCAGCCAGACGTGTTTTTTTTTTGTGAACAACAGTAGGTAGATAGTAAAAAAAGTGATCATAATGATGGAAATTAGAATGATCTACATCCTACACACATATACACAGTACACACAGACACTCACGCCTTTCATCCCCGAATTGGTAGGCCGAGGCGTGCACCCACTTTTCGCCGTGCATATCCCGTCCCATGATGTGATGGGGGGCGAGCCTATCGCTATATCGGGCACAAAATTCAGACTCCGGGCTAATACTGAATAGAAAAATCCAACATCACTTAGCCCGACCCGGGATCGAACCCGAGAACCCAGCATTGCAGTCGTATCGTAATAAAACTACGCCACCGAGGCATTTACACGCATAGTGTAACAAATAAAAAAAACCTATATTCATATTAATACTATTAACCCTTTAATGATCATGTGACAATATCCGACCTCTGGCAAAAATATCAAATACCGAGACGTCCACAGACGACCCCGTCACGATCTCCCTTAATTTTGTAAAACATTTAGGCATTAAGCGCGGACGTGTAGGGGCGGCAAACGGCCAGACACGAAGCAAATTCTACTTAATGTCTCGTGAAAATCATACTGAATAGACCGGGCTAGTTCTGAATAGTCTTCCTGAATTAGCGGCCTGAAATGGTGGCCAGTTTAGAATAATACCGGCTCACGTCTGGCTTTTGGGGATGAAAAAGGCATTTGGAGAGAAATACTAGTTAATATATGTTTTATACTGATAAAATATTGTTAGCATTTAAATATTTTGTGAGGGTATTTGTGATATCGAACTAGTAGTGGAAGTGACAGTTGGGTGTATAAAAAGGGTGCCGTATCTGCATTCACGTGTATTCGCGTCCAGTCGCGCCCACTCGCGCTCTTTCGGTCTCAGTCCTGACTCTGTTGTAGTCTTATATCTTTGTGAAAGTAATTGTGTTCAATATATTGCTGTAAAATCAGTGTTAGATATTTTTATTTAAATTAAAATCGCTTCAGTTCCTAACAATATATTATTAGTAGTGTTTTGGGTTCGATACTCTGGCTAAGTAACTAAAGGAGATGTCCGCTTTTTGTATGGGTGCTAGGCCTCAAAACCTAACCAGGGCTAACTTTATTGATATTAAAGGGTCGAAAATATGGATCTTGGATCCATTAAACAAATATTTTTAGACCCCTCCATTTATAACTCACATTTTTAAAAACGTTCATTTTAAGGTCTTTAAGCAAAACAAAAGTACATAAATCTCTGAATCAGGGGGACTTTAAAATTATACAATTTATTGCAAAGGCCTAGGTTTTGGGAGTACTATCCAAATATATATAAAGAATCTTGGTTAGAATTTTAAGCCCGTTTCTAGTCATGTGCTTTATGGGACTATTTAACTAACCTAATAACAATTATTATTATTATAATCTCAACCTATAATATGTGGGTTTAATAGGTCAAGCTTATTAGTTTTATTGTTTTATTAATATTGATTCTATGCACCCATTAGAATGGATTTTATATGAATAGTAAATTATACCTATTTAAAACTTACTACATTAAATGCGTCATACAGTGCTATTTTTTTTTTTTAAATGATTAAAATCTTCTTTTTCTCAACATAATGTATAGTAAATTAAAAAATCTGTGGTCAATAATGTGGGTGTCACAATTAATTTAAGTATTTATATTTAATTTTGTATTAATATACTTGTGATACTGTTCATTGATCCTAATAAAATAAAAAAAATAAAAAAAAAAAAAAAAAATAAAAAACCTACTACATCATGGGGTGGAAAATAAGCTAAACGAAAGTAGGTACTTCAGTAATTACACCTCTGCTTTTGCTTTGGAGGCAAGAAACCTACGCATTGATGTATATTTTAAGTATGTTATTTTCTAACATATATATTTATGAAATAGAGATCCAGATATGTTAATTCCCTCTATAAATACACTGCATCAGCATAACACAACCTTCTCACAATACGAACAGTTAACAAAAAACGTTCCCAAAATTCACAAGTTCCCGCATCAACAATGTAACACACCCTAATATGAATACAAAGAAAATTCACACACGGATAGAAAGAGCTCTACATTGTGTGAAACTACAGTGTATAAAACATAACTGCATGCCTCTAAACAAACAGTTACAGCTTGGTTTTACTGCGTATGCACTTAAGGCGTTTATATTGCTGCGTTTAGTTTATGGTCTGATAAACCCGCTGGAGGGTTATCTCGTTATGATGCTCTTTATTACTGAATAATATTGACTGCTCGATGGTTGGATGTTTAGAACCATTTCTAGGTTTTATAGATTGTAGTATATGAGATAAGCTTGCTTCACCTTAGGCCGCATCATCGCTTAACATCAGGCGGATGGCGGAAAAACGTGAGCCCATTCAGAAATTTAAAAAAAATATGAATTTATTACAGAATAATATTAAATTACAACATCATTTATACTTGAAATAAAATAATTTTACGGATTTTATTGCGGTTCATGGCTGTAAAGTCTTCGAAACGTAGGGAGAAAATATGAATTAGAAAACCGCGATAAAATCCGTAAAATAGTTTTATTTCAATTTGTAATATTCGCGTAAATATAAGAAATCATTATCATCTATACTAACATTATAAAGAGGAAATTGTATTTTTGTATGTTTGTACCGAATAAACTCAAAACTTACTGGACCGATTTTAAAATTCTTTCACCAATATAAAGCAACCTTATCTGCGCGTACCATAAGCTTAGGTCCCTTTTTTTCCCGGGAAAACATCGTAAAGAAACCTGCATACCTGAGTTCTCTGAACTTTGAAGGTATGTGAAGTGTGCCAACCCGCACTAGGCCAGCGTGGTGGACTAAGGCCTTAACCCTCTCGGTTGTAGAGGAGGCCTGTGCTCAGCAGTGGGCAAGTATATAATACAGGGCTGGTATGGTGGTGGTGGTGGATATTTTGAGATCCTGGGAAGGAAATAAGCTACTTTTGATCCTGGGAAAATATATAGCGGGACTTTTATCCTGGATAAACCATTTGACGCAGGCGAACCCGCGAGTAGAAGCTAGTAGTATATCTGTAAGTTTTATCTATTCCTAGGATTTATAGACAATAAAGGAATATATAGATATCTGAATTTATTACAAAATAATATCGCTAAGTGTTTGTATGTTGTATACGCACTTATACTTAGGTTGTATAGAATAGATACGGCTCGCCCCCTATCAAATATACCTACATCGAAAAATAGGTACATTTAGTTGCGAGTCTGCCTACCCCTTCCGAGGTAAAAGGCGTGTGTGTGTAGAATACAAAAACATGATACTTATAATGAGCATATTACAGTATAATATTTAGAGCTATGTGATCAGCCGGTATTGTTTATTTTTTCATTTATACTGCCTCTGCGGCGTAGTTGTATTACGGTATGACTGCAATGCTGAGGTCTTGGGTTCGATTCCCGGGTCGGACAAAGTGATATTCGGTTTTAATTTTAAGTATTAGCCCGGAGTCTGGAATTTGTGCCCGATATGGCGATAGGCTCGTCACCTAGCACATCATGGGACGGAATCTTTGCGAAAAGTGGGTGCACTAGTTGCGCCTCTGCCTACCCCGTCGGGAATAAGAGGCGTGAGTGTGTGTGTGTTGTTTAATACGGGCACGGAAAAGTGAGCCCACTGCACCTGTTGGTAAGCGGAGTCGAGCCAAATAGAATTTCGACTGATAAAAGATGAATAACTCTCGCCAGTCGACATAATTATGCCGGCCTGTTTGAACCGGGTATACACAGGTTTGACTGGTGGTAGGTCTCTCATATGTAAGAGTCCGTCTGGGTGGGTACCACTGCAATGTCTATTTCTACCGCCAAGAAGCAGTGTGCATGCACTGTTGTGTTTCGGTTACCATCGCTTACCATCAGGCGAACGGCATGCTCGTCTCGTCATTCAAAATAATTAAAAAAAACCAGGCTGATCACCGAACCCTGTAAAATCATGATAAATACTATGTTTCTTCATATTCAGTAACTTCTTTTGTCTAGTGTTATTCCAGTATTTATTAAGACAGAACCAATACGTATAAAAAGGCATATGCGGCACGTAAAGTGAGTTCATAAGCAAATTTTTACTGTACTGAAAATTTACAGCGAAACGTTACAAATGACTAACTTCTTGTTAGTTGCTCTATTCTGCCGAGACTCTAGTGTTCGCATTTTGAACTTATATTATTGGTGCGTTTTATTTAGACATATTGTTTTATGGTAACTTTCAAACTACTGTTACGCGCGCTAATACTCGCGGATAGTAGCGCCATCTATTGACTAAAAGTGGTACTATCCGAATGTGGAAAGTTCGGCGATGGAACATTCTCGAAAAATCTCGATGTCTCCAGAATGTCGTGGAAACGCGATTATTGACCTATATTTGCGAGAGAGTTCCCGACTATTCCGGATCTTTCGAGAATGTTCCACAGACTACGATAGTACTCGCGGCCGGCGACCGCGGCCTTGTGACCAAGGCCATTGACCGAGTATAAAAGTCGGCGCGCGGCCGCCGCCGGGCATTCAGTTTTGCTTAGCGAGCGGAGCGACAAGCGGACTACGAGCGATAACTCCGAGCGACTTCGAAGCGAGTTGTGATTTGTGTGAACGTATAGTGAGTGACTATAATTAGTGTATTCGAATATCGTAGTATCCAGTGCAGTGTTTTGGTTAGTTTAATTGTAATTATTTGCTAATAAAAACTTAATTGGTACTTTTATCGCAATACCGGCGTTTAATTGTTTATACCGAACCCCAGCACGTAACATTTGGTGTCAGAAGTGCGATAAACAATGCCGGTATTACCAAAGGAGGACGAAGGTGCTAGTATCCGCACTCGAAGTCAACGCCAACAAGAGATGGACCGTGGGCGTTTCGAGGGCACTCCAGCACAGGTGGTTGGACAACCGACGGGACAGCCTACTCCTGGAACATCTGGAGATTCTACCGCGTTAGTACCTACGGACCTCACGGCGATTATGGCAATGCTGCAGGAGCAAACTCGACTTCAACAAGAGCAGGCTCGCCGTCAGGAGGAGCAGTTAGCTCGACTTCAACAAGAGCAGGCTCGCCGTCAGGAGGAGCAGGCTCAACGTCATGAGGAGCAGTTAGCTCGACTCCAAGAAGACCAGGCTCGCCTGTTAAAAGAGCAGGCTGCTCGGCAAGAAGAGCAGGCTGCTCGTCGCCAAGAAGAACAGACGGTTCTGATGAAAGACCTGAGGGCTGCGATCGGCCAGGAACTCAAAGCAGTAAAGGATCATGTCGATCGACATGAAAAGCGTATCTCAGAGGCTGAAGCTCAGATTGCCGATGTCAAGAAATTGGTGGAAACACGCGGTAGCGCAGCCATAGCTATAGCGCCTTCAGGAGCACGAGGATTTAAGGTGCCACCATTTGACGGAACATCTTCGTGGTCGGCCTACAAGATGCAATTTGAAGCCGTCATGCAGGCGAATGGATGGACCAAGGAACAGGCTAAGACTGCGCTCACCCTGGGTTTGCGCGAACAGGCTCTTACCATTCTAGAGGCTCTCAGAAAAGATGTAACCTATGATGAATTGGTCGAAGCGTTGGAGTCGAGATATGGTGATTCTCACCTGGAACATGTGTTTCGTGCCCAGCTAAAAGACAGAGTCCAACGCAATCCTGAAAGCTTACAGCAGTGGGCCCTGGAGGTTGAGAAGCTGGTCCGAAAGGCATATCAGTCTACACCTGGGCTTGTTAATGGGATTCTGGTGCAGGCTTTTGTCGACGGGATTCGAGACCTAGAAGTGCGGGCTGCTGTTAGACTTGGGCACCACGAGAACTTGAAAGATGCGTTGGCACATGCACTGGAAGTGGAGGCCGTGCGGCAAGATCATCGCGCTCACCGCATTAGAGAGGTTATGGCGACACCCGTACGCCGACGTCCGCAGGGCTACAGCCCTCGATGTTTCAACTGCGGAGAAATAGGCCACCTCCGCATGAATTGTGCCAAGCGACGAATTGCAGGGGAAGAAAGAACTGATGAGGAAAGGGTGGTTAACACCACCCAACAGCAGCAGGGAAACGAGTAAAGGCCAGGACTATGGGGCGGGTGCTGGCCGGTGTCAAAGAAGCCCTAAGAATTTTGATTTCGCAAGCTCATGATGGGAACAGCTTGGTCATTAGAGGCGAGATCAATGGAACAGCCTGTAAACTGACTTTAGACACTGGAGCCTCTCGCACAGTTGTCAGTGCTCGACTAGCAAATCGGTTTCTTTGGAATTACAAGGGTAACCGAGAGAACGTGGAACTTCTAACAGCCACCGGTCAGCACATATCCGTCCGAGGTGAGAAGGTAGTACAATTAAAACTAGGCAATAGAATTTATCTGCATAATGTAATAGTGGCTGACATTGTCGATGATTGCATTCTGGGTCTCGACTTCATGCGAGAACATTGTTGCGAAATAGACGTCAAGCAGGGTGTTCTAAAATGCGGTTCAGAGGAAATTTTTGTGGAAGGAGCACCATCAGGAGGGGTATACTGCTTCAAGAAGACAGTTCTTCCGCCGAGATCTGAAGTGATCGTACCTGTTAGTCTGCCACGGAACTCTGGCCCAAAGGAACGGTGCGTTCTCATTGAGAAGCTTGACAATGACCTTCCATGGAAAATAGCGCGAACCCTGGTAAGAGCTACTAACAAGTCAGCTGTACGCGTACTGAATCTCAGTAATGAGCAGCATGTTATCAGAAAAGGCATGTTAATGGGTTCTTGCGAGGAAGTGGCTTGGTTGCGCACATGTCAAGACCCACCCACTGAGAACATCACACTTGCGAAGTTCGACGTGACGTCACTTTTGAAGGACTGTCATCATTTGTCAAAGGAAGAGGTAAGCCAAGCAAATAAATTGTTAACACAATACGGAGACATCTTCTCGTGCAATGATGCGGACATGGGAAAAACTAATTTAGTCCAGCACAAAATTAATACAGGCAACGAGTTACCGGTCCGTCAGCGACCAAGAAGATTGCCGGTGGCAAGGGAGAAGGAGGTGGATACTATGATTGAAGGGATGTTGAAAGATGGTGTCATAGAGCCTTCATCTAGTCCTTGGTGCTCTCCAGTTGTCTTGGTGAAAAAGAAGGATGGCAGTACGCGTTTTTGCGTGGATTATCGTCGATTAAACGATATTACAAAAAAAGACAGTTACCCTCTACCTAGGATCGACGACACTCTGGACACGCTTGCTGGAATGAAGTGGTTTAGCACGCTAGATTTGAAGAGTGGCTACTGGCAAGTAGAAATAGACCCGTTAGACAAAGAGAAAACTGCATTTTCTACTGGTAAAGGTCTATGGCAATTCAAGGTTATGCCATTCGGATTGTGCAATGCTCCTGCGACTTTTGAGAGACTGATGGAGCTAGTACTGACTGGATTGATTGGAGACGCATGTCTTGTCTATTTGGATGACATTATAATTGTGGGCCGCACATTTGAAGAACATCTTAAAAACCTTGGTCATGTGTTATCGAAAATCCGTGGGGCTAATCTCAAGCTCAGTCCTAAGAAATGTTCCTTCTTTAAAGAGCGGGTTAGCTTCTTAGGACACATCATTTCAGCGGATGGCGTTCAAACAGACCCCGAGAAAGTGATAGCAGTCAAGGAATGGCCAGTTCCAAAAGACAAGACACAAGTTCGTGCGTTTTTAGGCTTGTGCTCTTATTACCGGCGATTCGTTAAGAACTTCGCGGATATAGCCAAACCGTTGCATAAGCTCACTGAAGAGAAGAGACAATTCTGCTGGGACGAGAGTTGTGACGTCGCCTTCCAAGCGTTAAAAGACCGTCTGTGTGCCACACCTATTCTGGGTTATCCTGACACGGCAAACGAGTTCATTGTTGACACAGATGCAAGTAATACTGGGATTGGCGGCGTGTTGTCTCAACGGAAAGGCAATAAAGAGGCTGTGATAGCTTACTTCAGTAAATCGTTATCCAAACCCGAGAGAAATTACTGCGTCACCAGAAGGGAACTACTGGCTGTGGTGAAAACCTTGCAGCATTTTAGCAAATATTTGATTGGGCGGAAATTCCATCTGCGAACCGACCATGCTGCCTTGAAGTGGCTATTACATTTTAAAAACCCAGAGGGTCAGGTTGCGAGGTGGATTGAGTTGCTACAAGAATTTGACTTCGTTATAGAACATCGTAGTGGGAAATCTCACGGTAATGCAGACGCCTTGTCAAGAAGGCCGTGCCCTGATAGCTGTAAGCACTGCACCAGGCAAGAGGGTAAGGAAACAGTGCCAGTTAGAGTGATAAGGGCAGACCTTAGCAGCGAGTGGAAAGGAGAGTTACAGGAAGCGCAGGATAAAGACGCGGACCTCAAACCAATCCTCGAGTGGCTAAAAGCCGGTGCTACGAAGCCCCAGTGGAGTGATATCGCACCGTTAAGTTCCATAACGAAAAGCTATTGGGCCCAGTGGGACAGTCTGGTAATGCAAGATGGGATCCTGTGCCGTAAATGGGAAAATGCCAAGGGAGATCGATGTCATTTACAAATGGTGGTCCCAAAAGCCAAGGTCCCAGAAATACTACAACTTTATCACAGTGGATGCTCAGGAGGTCACCTGGGAGTCAAGAGAACATTGTTGAAGACCCGAGAGCGATTTTATTGGATCTACTGTAGAGAAGATGTTGAGGAATGGTGTCGCAAATGCACGAGTTGCGCGGCTGTGAAAGGTCCCCATACACGTAGCAGAGGGGCATTGAAAATTTATAACGTTGGTGCCCCATGGGAGCGGATAGCCGTGGACGTTGCAGGACCGTTCCCTGTAAGTGACAGTGGGAACAAATATTTTATGGTGGTCATGGATTACTTCACAAAGTGGCCGGAAGTATTTGCCATCCCCAATCAGGAAGCTTCAACAGTCGCGGACAAATTGGTTCATGAAGTCTTCTGCCGGTTTGGAGTACCCCTGGAAGTACACAGTGACCAAGGACGTAATTTTGAATCCCAAGTATTTCAGGAAACATGTCGGGTATTGGGCATTCATAAAACAAGGACCACCTCGTATCACCCACAATCTGATGGCATGGTGGAACGTTTTATTCAAACGTTGGAGAGATTCCTGGCTAAGGTTGTAGAAAACAGGCAAAAGGACTGGGACAAGCACATTCAGCCGTTTCTCCTATCATACAGAAGTTCAGTCCATGAGAACACGGCAGTGACTCCAGCTTTTGCTAACTTCGGACGAGAATTGCGACTGCCTGCTGATCTTATTACCGGCATTCCTCCTGACACTCCGCGCAGTGTAACGGATTATGCGGACGATCTGCGCAAAAGATTGAATGACGTATACGAGCACGTTCGACTATCAGGTCAACAAATGTCTGAGAGGATGAAGACCCGTTATGACCGAAAAGCGAACAATAGCGGTTTCAACGAGGGCACGCTGGTATGGCTGCACAATCCGGCTCGAAGCAAAGGCAAGTCACCTAAATTACAAGCCAAATGGGATGGACCCTATAGAATCGTGACCAAGATAAATGACGTCACATACCGTATACAGAAAGGCCAGCGAGGTACACCCAAAATTGTTCACGTTGATCGGTTAGCGCGCTATTATGGTTCTAACGATGCTCGGGACGAGCATGTCTTGGGAGGGGGCAGTGTTACGCGCGCTAATACTCGCGGATAGTAGCGCCATCTATTGACTAAAAGTGGTACTATCCGAATGTGGAAAGTTCGGCGATGGAACATTCTCGAAAAATCTCGATGTCTCCAGAATGTCGTGGAAACGCGATTATTGACCTATATTTGCGAGAGAGTTCCCGACTATTCCGGATCTTTCGAGAATGTTCCACAGACTACGATAGTACTCGCGGCCGGCGACCGCGGCCTTGTGACCAAGGCCATTGACCGAGTATAAAAGTCGGCGCGCGGCCGCCGCCGGGCATTCAGTTTTGCTTAGCGAGCGGAGCGACAAGCGGACTACGAGCGATAACTCCGAGCGACTTCGAAGCGAGTTGTGATTTGTGTGAACGTATAGTGAGTGACTATAATTAGTGTATTCGAATATCGTAGTATCCAGTGCAGTGTTTTGGTTAGTTTAATTGTAATTATTTGCTAATAAAAACTTAATTGGTACTTTTATCGCAATACCGGCGTTTAATTGTTTATACCGAACCCCAGCACGTAACACTACTATATGTAGATGCGAATTGAAATGTAAAAGTATGAGATATTAAGTTTTCTATTGTGAAAACCAAGCTAAAGTCTGGCAAGAATCAAGCCTGTGATAGAAATATAAATCTGGCTAGGTATGTATTTTTTATAAATCTTTTGTGTTCTATTTTGTATTTTTGTGAACATTTTGAAATGATTAACTTTCTTTTGGGTAGCATTTAGAAGGAAAAAATCACCACCCAAGGGCGTTAAATCTCAAATTATTTTATAATATAAAATCGAAACTAAATGGTTCACCGTAATGCATTAAGATCTCAATATAAAAGAAACTCGGTATTATATTATTACAGCTATGAATATAACACATTGTATGTTTTTAGTAATCTAATCACAGAGATGACTCGTCACTCTTGGGTATGATACGAAACTGATTCAAAATTTACCCCTTTTCCAATATTCTTGATGGGTGCAGTCTAAAGCGGTTCACTGATGATCCTACTGAAATACATTACTGTTTTTATAGTATTGGTACTATTTAACAATGTCAGCTCTGTATTATATACTGTCCCACTGCTGTGCACGGACCTCCTCGACTACTGAGAGGGTTTAGGCCTTAGTCCACCACGCTGGCCTAGTGCGAGTTGGTAGACTTCACATACCTACGAAATTCTTATAGATAACTTCTCAGGTATGCAGGTTTTCTCACGATGTTTTCCTTCAACGTTAAAGCAAGTGACTATGAACAAAAACATACTGTTTAATTTTTTTATTTGTAATGATAGTAGTTACCTCGTTATTCTATGAACAGTGACGTGTAATTATAGCCTCACCAAGAAAATAAAAATCCTGTTTTGGGGGCGCCACTTTGTGACTCATAATTTGGCATAATTATTATGCAAATTAATATTTTTTTTAATAATAATTGTCTGTTTTTAAACCTCTTTTAAATCATCATGAATCTACCACCACTTCGGAACGTGCTATTGCTGTGAAAAAGAAGCGGCGTATATTGATATGAGACTGTGTTTCTAAGTATCACTATAATTTATATTAATTATGTAGCTAGGATGATGTATATGACTATTGCATTTAATATTCCGGTATTGCCCTAAACGGCGATCACTGGTGACCCACTTTCCGACTTGCTGAACATTAATTCTTAGTGTAGCCCAAATTAATTCGCAGCTTGAACAGCGAGCTTTAAACGCCCACAAATCAGACTCAGTTGGAAACTATTGCGCGCTGGAAAAATAATATTAGCGTTCTATTTTGATTGCGTTCGTTAAATATTCTTTAGACTGAGTTAACTACCGACTCGAAAACTCCAGTTATTTATTAACTAATTTGGATTATTGTATTTTCCGTATAAATTGTTTTAATGGTAGCTATTAGAGGATGTCTGGTAGAAATCCGATGCATTGGAAGTGAAGGTAATACCAAATTATTATAAGGTTTTAGACAGTTGGCAATACTTTGTGGCTTTCATATTATTTTCTCTATATTTCTAATTACCATACAAGCCTTCACTCGAAACCAGTTACACCATAGGCATTAAAGAAAAACATTGTTCAAAATCATACAAACGAAAGATGTAAGTTTAAATTATTATATTGGGAATTTGATAAAATTACTTTGTTTCAACTCTCACTGCAACATATATGCCGAAAACTGGATTTTATGGGCTAGGAATAAAATCTGGTCTGAAATAAAAATATAGTATATTTTTTACGGTATACGATGCGTAAAACTGATTGTTTTTACAAGTACATCTCGTCTTAAAAATATTATTTCAAATATAGTGTTTTTGTATAAAAGTGATTTTAGACCTTACGACTTGGAAAATCAGTTGTAGTTTTAGATGACAATACAAAAAAAAATATATGTCAAAGAATTTATATCTAGTTGTTGGAAATAGGCCATAATTATAATTAAAATTTTGGACTCCAAATTGGAAGTGATAGCGAGCTATGGAGAAAGCTATGTTTGGTGTTCCCTTATGCGATCAAATCAGAAATGAGGGAGGTCCGTTAAATAACGAAAGTCACAGACATTGCCCAGCGGATTAGCAAGCTAAAGTGGCAGTGGGCAGGTCACATAATTCGCACAACTGACGCTAGATGATGCAAAAAAGTTTTATTTGGACCTGGACACCGCTTTTCATCAGGTACAGAGGGGTTTATGTCTGTTTGCGTTTTTTAAACTATTTGTAATCGCCTTCAAAAGGAGGTTATTCATAAAGTATGTATAGCGTTTTTTGTCTGCCTCGGTGGCGTAGTTGTAATTCGTACGCGTTACGAGTACGATTTGCGCGCTGATGTCCTGGGTTCGATCCCGGGTCGGACCAAAAAAAAATTGTGACTGGGTTTTTTCATCTTATAAATTACTCAGTCGTAGCTCGGAGTCAGGAAGTTGGCGATGTGATACCCCCGTGCCTCGGAAAGCCGTTGGTCTTGCGCCTGATCTCTCTCCGGTCATGTCAGATTGCTGCCTCACCGGACTATGAGAGTGAAGGAATAGCGAGTGCGAGCGTATTGCGCACACACTTGTGCACTATAATATCTCCTGCGGACCTGGCTGATCTCTGTTGAGATTGGCCGCCGTGGCCGAAATCGGCTAGGAAGGGATTATTATAGCGCTTTACTGGTTTTATTTGTTTTGTATCCACCCGAACAGCGACACATGGTATTTATTATAACTTGCCTTAGTGGCCCACGAAGTGTGTTGCGAGTTTAGCCTGTGTATATACGGTTAGAACAGACCGGCAATTTGTGTTGACTGGTCAGGGACTGCCTCGGTGGCGTAGTTGTATTACGGTACGACTGCAATGCTGAGGTCTCGGGTTCGATCCCCCGGTCGGGCAGAATGATATTGGGTTATTCTAATTAGTATCAGCCCGGAGTCCGGAATTTGTGCCCGATATGGTGATATACGTATCACATCATGGGGCGGAATACGCATGGATAAGGGTGCAATAGTTGTGCCTCTGCCTACCCCTTCGGGGATAAAAGGCGTGTGTGTGACCAGGGATATCTCGTCAGTCAACATTCTACTGGAACCCACTAGGGCTACCATCAGGTGCAGTGGCATCACTTTTCCGTGACCGTATTAAAAAGTATATCAGCATGGCTTGCCTATAGCGACCAAGTCGTCACGACTTGTCTAAAACGCTGTCAGACATCGTTACCATTAATCATACCAAACAATTCAATGCACCATGACATTAGACTATTAAGCAGAGAATGATAGATTCTAATTTATCAGAAAACATATTTTAAAGTCGTTTACCGTGCAACAATTCCAGACAAATATTTTATGAGAATTTCATATTGGCTCGACTCGGCATTGAAAAATATTTATCTGTGAAATCCGAGTTCATTGTCTTTTAATTCAATATGTTTAATACCCTTAAGGCTATGGCGACGCTCTTAAACGGCCAGCGATTTTTCTCACCGGCGTCCGATTTTTGTCGGTCCCTATCTCTTCGAAAGCATAATTTGTTTAAGCGAATAAAATTTTGTTATATAACCATAGTTGTGTAAAGCGGCGATAGCTAAATTGGGAATGGCGCGATCTGCTGAGAAGAATGACCACAGGTTCAAACTCCAATAGCATCCACCTCTGACTTTTCGTAGTTACGTGTGTATTATTTATCAATATCATTCGCTTTAACGGTGAGATAAAACGTCGAGAGGAAACCTATGTGCCTAAGAATACTCCATAAGAACTTTGAAGGTATGTGAAGTCGTCCAACCTCCGCTAGGCGTCGTGACTGGCGGGCTAAGGCCTAAACCCTCTGAGTAGTAGAGGACACCCGTGCTCAGCAGTGGGCAGTATATAATACACCTGGTACTTCAAAGTTCTGTATGGTGTTGCTACTGTTTATGGGCGGTCGTATCACTTACCATCAGGCGAGCGGCATGCTCATCTCGTCATTTAACGCATACGCATACTCACGCCTTTTATCCCCGGAGGGGTAGGCAGAGGCGCAATTAGTGCACCCACTTTTCGCTGTGCGTACTCCATCCCATGATGTGATAGGGGGCGAGCCTATCGCCATATATAAAATATAAATACAAAAAATATAAAATTGCAGTCGTACCGTAATACAACTACGCCACCGAGGCAGTCATTTACCATACCATACCAGCCGTGTATTATATACTGTCCACTGCTGAGCACGGGCCTCCTCTACAACTGAGAGGGTTTAGGCCTTAGTCCACCACGCTGGCCTAGTGCGGGCAGTCATTTAACGACAATAAAAAATATCGTATAATATATAAACTGTCAAACTTTTGATTAAAATCTGTCGCATGTGTTATTCCTAAAGGGTAAAGTAATAAATACGCCGTGCCTACAGATAGCGGGCAAAATAAGTCGAAATTTAATTTTGTATGACAACGTATTGTATGAAAGGAGACTGATTAAACCGAAAATATATATGAAAAGTACGAAATCGAATATTGCTTTTACTTGAGTTTTATTGGACAATTTTGAGTATTTGGTACGGCTTTTATTTTGTAAACATATTTATTATATTCGATTAGCATTTTGAATACTATGTAAGTCTTTTGTTTGCAAAAGGCCGGCTGAGTAAATAATAGGTACCAAAATGTTTATTTCTTACTTACAAGGTGATGAGCATTGTGCCGGGTCTTGCAGTATTTTGCAATTTATAGTTTAATGAAGTTTACAATCAGACGAGCGGCTTGCTCCTCTCGTCTTAAACGTGATTTACATTAATAAAATACTTGCAGAAGTTGACTTCTCCACGCCATTTTTGACATGTTAACAATCACCTCAAGTTGACTGCTGCGAATTTTGAAGACTGCAGGAATTGCGGCAAGTTGTTGTGTTATTAAAATATTGCTGCTAGTGTAAACGCAACTGGAAGATCTTGCGCAATATATTGCGGGAATTGCCAGTCTAAACTTAGCTATAGGTGCATTAGTATAAAAAAAAATCTGAAAACCTAACTCCTACAATAAAAATACGTTAATTTCTTCAAAAATGATAACATACTTTATTCAAGACAAGAAATCTTAAACTTAAAAAATCTTTTCGATAATCAATTGTAATAAATACTTGAAGATTTCTATTATGAGGTTCTAAGTTACGAAATAAAAACATTTTTTGATAAAATATAAAGTATATTTCGTTACAATGTAATACTAAAACGTATACATTTTATAAATAATATCCATTTTATTAAGCTCTGACCCAGGTCTTGCGTTCATACAGCAATAGGTCTAAACTGATATCTATTTTGTTTCTAAGTCTTTGGTTTTTTGTAGTTATACATATAGTCCATCCAAGCTTTTGTAATCGTTAAAAATCTTAACAGCAACAATTTAAGGGTTTAAGGGTTCAAATCCTCTTTCTAAATTAGAAGACTACTTAGAAGAATACTTGGCACGTGAATAAAACGCCTTCTTATATCTGAAAATACTTTGTTATGGGCTGCGTACTATAATTACATTCTGCACAAATATCGATAAAGGTAACATTAATAATTGCTTGTGTAATCATAAATAATGTAAGATTTTATGGTTGTGTTCCAACAACAAACTTCTTTCTTTCTTCTTCTTTATTTCTAATACATTATTAAAACAGTAAACAAGATATTCGGCTTATATGACAAAACCGCCAAAGATAGGAGAAACAATGATCCAAATTAAAATAATTATATAAAAAGTCGTAAAATATTATAATTTCATGACTGCCTTATAGATAGTTTAACGGTTACAAAAGTTTATATATGATGAATAAAAACAGACTTTAATCATATCTTACATAAAGGATACATTTCAATCCGTTAAGAAATCAGGAAAATATTTTATAAAGGTACGGAAACATCGATGGAAATATTAAAAACTCTACACTATCGGTGGAAACATAATTACTATGGAATATACTTCTATATTTATACCCGTAATCAAAAATGGCAGCAAAACACCGCTATTTAAACAACATATATTTGAAGTAATATCAAAGACGCAGTAATTCAACATAAGTTACAAGATGTCCCGAAAGTAATTGCATACTGCATAGTTGAAAATAGTCCGTTAGTGACGATATTCATTAATTTCATAATACAAAGGATACAAATCACTTATAAACAATATTGTTCATTTAGCTTACAACGTAAGTCAAAATTTTAAATACAGGAAGCAATTTTTCTCTTGCTGATAGCTCACGCACTTACTTGTTTAGATATAAGTATAATACACCATCATCTAAATAATATAATATATTCGTTTAATTTTCGGAGACTCCATCTAAGTGATCTCAATAGGAGACAAACTTTTATCTCTGCTCATATTTCTACAAGAATGACTTACGTGGTATTGTATAAACGAAATGTAACCGCGGTTATCATTGATAAGCGCAGATGACTGAGAAAAAGACTTTAGAAGTGCAATTGGATCTTCTTACACAAATGAAACCAACCCACAAGCATATCAAATTTGACTTAGTCACAAAAAATTGACAAATAATAGCATATTTATTTTCATGTGGAGTTAATTGACCAAATACCTCAATTGTTACATAAAATGCCAGATGTTTTATATCAACTGACTAGTTGTAAACAATAATATTTTAATTTAGATATCAACTAGTAAAAAATATTTTGGTGCGGCTTGGTCCCAGTTTGCAAGTACAGTCAGCCACATAAGTAGCTAAACAAATTAAAAACTTCAAATCGCCTTTAAACGTTAAGCTGTGTTGAAACATGTTTATTTCTTGGTGTGAATTAAAGTAAATGTCTTATTTTTATGTTTATGAAAAAAAAACACTTTGGTAATAAAATAAAAGTGTATAGGCGATTTAAAGTTTTGAATTTGTTCAGCTACTTATGTGGCTGACTGTACGTGCAATTTTAAACCCAAACCTATGACGAATATTTATTCTCTAAATGTGTGTAGTTTGCAGTCGCTTTAGGGATAAATTTTGTTTCGTTATTTCCTATACAAAGTTCAATCATTGTTAAATTAGATTCGAATAGTATTATTTACAGATAATATTATATGTTTTATGATCTGATTTATAATAGTCTCACAACACATATAACAATAATTACTCCTGTAATATTTACAAATATACGAATGAAATTACATTTTTAATATCACTACGTACGTAATACTGTACCATGCACTAGACATCATCATCATATAAAAATTAGCTTTTAAATAAAACGATAATTAATGATCGAATGAAAGAGTTTTTTTTACATTTTCAATCTATACTAATATTATAAAGAGGAAAAAAAATTGTATGTAAGTATGTTTGTAACGAATAAAATCAAAATCTACTGAAGGGATTTCGATGAAATTTGGCACACGGGTAGATCATGTCCTGGATTAACACATGGGCTACTTTTTATCCCGGGAAAATATTTTCACGCGGGCGGAGCCGCGAAGAGAAGTCTAGTTTTAATATAAAGTATCAATACCAATGTATGAGGTTTCTATCTTAATATATATAAATCTCGTGTCACAATGTTTGTCATCAATGGACTCCTAAACCACTTAACCGATTATAATAAAATTCGCACACCATGTGCAGTTCGATCCAACTTGAGAGATAGGATAGTTTAAATCTCAAATTATAGTCGCAATTTTAATTTATTGCTAATTATTTGTCTGTTATTATTTGACAGTCACAATTATCTTAACTCCAAATGATTCTAACAGATGTCGATACCTTTCGACTGGGTTGAGTAAGTAATCAATAGATGGCGCTGCTATGAATGATTCTAACAGATGTCGATACCTTTCGACTGGGTTGAGTAAGTAATCAATAGATGGCGCTGCTATGGTAAATCTACGAACGTGTCATATAAGCTACATTTTAAGCGGGACTTTTATACCGGGAAAACTCATTCACGCGGGCGGAGCCGCGGGCAAAAGCTAGTTATATTATAATTTTCTAATTTGCAAAAACTATGTTTTATCTCTCTAGACGAGTAACCAATTTTAAAAATGAATCTAGTTATTACATCAAAATGCCAAGTTAACAGCTAAAACAATAAACAGTAGAACAATTTAATTTGTTTCTAAAGTTAATTAATCACTTTCGAAATACATTTAATAAAATAATAAATATATAATTCTTTTAAATACAATACTTCAGCAATTGAAATACGTTGTAACATTAGTTTTTTAGAACACGATAGCCACTTCAACCATAACATATTTACTGCCAACGATCATCAGCTAAATCCGGGTGACTATAACTTATAAGTCTACTGCCATCAAGAGACTTGCTACTTACATTCAATGCAACATAAAGTCCAGTTTCGAAAAACAAGCCACTCTTGTACACAATCAAATATTTACCCATAAATATCTGCGATCATTTAAATTGCCAGCTTCTTCGATGACTTCATTACCATATTTCGGTGCATCTTCCAAATCTTCACAATGACTTCATTACCTACATCACTTTTCAATCGGTCTGAGTTTCTATCTGTTCTAAGTGCCTCGTCAGCTGCGTCTCTTGTTCTTCGCTGCGACTCGAGTCTGTGTCAGCTGAAACGGTTTCTAACTTACAATCTTGCAATATCTCGATCGTTATTTACAAAAAGCGGTCGTTTGCGAGACAGAAATGTCTTATTACAGATGTGAGTGCTGGATTTAGAGCCAATTTCTTTTTAGCTTTTGCTTATTTGGCATTATAAACAAGTGATGTAGTGGAGGTAAGTCTGAGAGAAATACAAATTTAAAACATGAGTACTTGAATGAAAATCTGTCTAGCGATCGAAGCTGACGTAATAATGTAGGATCAGATAAAACTATTGATATTACGATTCACAATTCTAAATAATATACCACTACCAAAAACATTCAGTTCACAAAATAATAATATAGATCTTCTTATCGCCGAAGGGGTTAGCAGAGGTGCAACTAGAGCGCCCACTATTCTGTGTCCCGTCTCATGATGTTATCACAGGGATTATCTATATTAGGGATATATCTATCCCTATCGCTATATGGGGCACAAATTTCAAACTATGGGCTGGTAATGAGAAGATAAACTCATTATCACTTTGCCCGACCCGGGTTTCTAACCCAGGACCTCAAAGCGGTGGTCGTATCGCATACGCAATAATACTACGTCATCGAGGCAGTCGAGTTCAGTGCAGAATTTGTAAGTAAATCATAACCAAAAAAATGAAGTGTCCCCTTACTATGAGCCCGAGTATCCAAAGCGAGAACAGCTAACGGAGCATCATCAAGCACTCCAGACCACCTGGCAGCCAGCACCCTGGACCCTCTGTGGCCCCTCACGACCACAGTGGGCACGATGCTCGGTGAGAGAGTCGAACCTCCGTACATCGATACTCCAACGTTTCTTCTCGTTATCGTGCTAGAAGAGAATATAAATTATATTTCTTATCCACTCCAAAAATCCAACGTCTTCAATAGTTAAACACTAAAACCTAACTTAGTCTAGTATTAGGTAAATCTTGCTAATATCACAAACTAGCTTTTGCCCACGGCTCTGCCCGCGTGAATGAGTTTTCCCGGGATAAAAGTCCCGCTTTATATTTTCCCTAAAAAGCCTATGTGCTAATCCAGGATATAATCTACACGCGTGCCAAATTTCATCGAAATCCGTTCAGTAGTTTTTGCGAGAAAGATTAACAAACATCCATACATCCAGACATCCATACTTACAAACTTTCGCGTTTATAATATTAGTAGGATGCGAGTTTGTGAAAATATTTGGATGTTGGTAGAAGTAAACGCAAAAACGACTAAACGGACTTGGATGAAATTTGGCCCACGGGTAGACGATGTTCTGGATAAACACATAGGCTACTTTTTATCTCGGTAATTGGCTCTCGTGGGACATAATGTTAATAGATGGCGCTGGCATCTTAAAGATGGCTCTATCAATCGCTACAGTTTTTTAGTGACTTGTGTAGCGGGAAAGGCTTTTCACGCGGGCGAAACCGCGAGCAACACCTAGTGACTAATAAACAGTAGACATAACACGAGCATTTGATTATCCTGATTTTTATAGCTACAATGTTAAGGATATGGCAAAGTTAGGACCGGCTCTGAAAATTGTATGTAACAAATTTTATTTTACCACTTCCGCGATAAACTAAACAGCGTATTTCTATTTACTCAAACAATAAATTGTGGTAATGGGGTAGTTTCCTATGTTTGATTTCGTACAGTATTTTATATGTAACAGAAATTAATACGGAAAATAAATTCTTCTGTGAAATCAGTATCAAAATTGGTTGAAAAATACAACACAAACACATTCTGCTGTTTCCGTTATCTGACAGATACCCCCTCAGATCAATATTGCTTGTTATTGTTCTGAGGATACCCCTTTCCACCAAACTTCAAAGCTTTATAACTCACTAGACATCTGCTCGCGGCTCCGCCCGCGTGAAAACGTTTTTCCAGGATAAAAATATTTTCCCGAATTAAAAAGTAGCCTATAGCACTCAGGAATAATGTAGCTTTCTATTAGTGAAATAATTTTCATAATCCGTCCAGTAGTTTTTGAGTTTATCTATTACAAACAAACAAACAATCAAATCTTTCCTCTGTATAATATTAGTATAGATTTATTATTGCTTGAATTTTGTAAATTCTTTTTCAGCTAGATTAAGAAAGACATAAATTTTATATAAATGTATTTAAAAATAGTAGTCAACTACTCTTTTGAAGCTAGTGAAATTATTTAGCATTACGAAAAAAAAACCGATATTCAAGGTAATGACTGAGGAGCTCAGTACAATTCTCAGTGTACATAAATAGTGAAATTAGTGAACAATTTTTGATGCAAGGATATTAGAACTGTTAACAACAGCTCTGAAATTTATACGGCGCACGGGGGCTTCTTGTTTCATCTTTTAGTAACACAAAAACATCTACAGAATACAGATGTTACTTCAGAAGGATTGCTAGGGCAAAATTAGTTATTCATCGTCAGCGTTCATAGCATCAAGTTAATAAAAATAATAACATTAGTAAATAATACAGCTGTGCAGTGTGAGAAAGCCCAACAATATAATATTCAGACCGCAGAAAAATCTTAACTAGCTACTAGACAACAATCGATAGCAAATGGAGATTCTGAAATAACGACCCATGACAAAAATAATTGCTTTCTGAAGGGGATTGAACTATAAATATTATTAAAAAAAATTAATACCTTTTCAGACGTCTTTGAATACGTTTGATAAGTACTAATTAAAGGAAAGCAATTACAAAGGATCATGAGAGAGCATTCATATTCTCTGAATGACTGAAGTAATAACAAGTAGCTTATGTACAGCTTAATTAATGTCTTACAAAAGATAAATAATTAAAGATCATAAAAAAAGCAAAATAACATTTTTAGAAAGATGGGAAAAGTAATTTCAAAGAAGAAAATTTTCTTTTTTTTAGTAACGTACGTTATGTACGTTATTATATAATAATGATTTCTTATGTTTACGCGAATGTTAGACATTGAAATAAAACTATTTAACGGATTTTATCGCAGTTTTTTAATTTATATTTTCTCACGAGGTTTCGAAGACTTTGCAGCCTTCATGGTCGCGGGGCGGACTGAGGTGTTGGTTGTCCGAATAGTAAAAGTTAAAATAATACCTACAATTAACAATTATAGAAGTTTTTTCAATTATTAGTCGTTGACGGACCGATCTACGCAGAATGAGCTCACAGTGTCTTGAAATCTGACAGCCGGTCTTCAGGGTCCGCCCCGTGACCATGAAGGCTACAAAGTCTTCAAAACTTCGAAATTATAAATAAAAAAACCACGATAGTGAATATTTTACATGTGTTATTTTAAAAGAGAAAAGAGAAATTCGAGTGAGTCGAATTTTTTTGGTAAGTTACACTAGTTACACAGTATTATCTTAAATTAAATATATACATCATAAATATACCTATATTATACGATGTTTTGAGTAACCAAACCTATATTATAACAATCACAAATTACAACTTATTATAGTAAGGTGCTTTTTTTTTTTTTATTGCATTGAATGACGAGACGAGCATGCCGTTCGCCTGATGGTAAGCGATACGATCACCCATAAACAGTAGCAACACCATCCAGCACCTTGACTTACAAAGTACTGTGTGGCATTCCACTGCGCTTGTCATCCTGAGACATAAGATGTTAAGTCTCATTATGTCCGGTAGTTATACTGGCTACAATGTCCTTCAAACCGAAACACAACAGTGCATGCACACTTTTGCTTGGCGGTAGAAATAGACATTGCGGTGGTACCCACCCAGATGGCCTCTTACATAATGAGAGACCTACCACCAGTGCTTTAAAATAAATAATTGAAACTACAATCAAAATTATAAATTACCTTCGTTCAGCATCTCCTCTAGGCCGAGATTTCTTCTTACACATGACCACTAAAGCCACACAAAGGGTGGTGAGGATCGTCAGCAGTACTAATGATAATGCGGCACCGACTAACAATGCCACGCTGTTGTCGTTAGCTGGTGGCGGTGGTGGTGCTGGAGTCAAGGTCTGAAGAGAACCTGGTGAATGGAATTTTGTCTCAAGTGTAGGCTAGTAATGAAGATAAGATAGACAGATAGACAGCCATGCCATAATATTGATTTATGCTATTTAAGTTTTGGTAAATATAAGTTATTGAATACAATAATTTTGTGAGCGTTTAGGGAATTATTTTTATCCAACATCGTACAATACTTTCATGGTCATCATATTTTAGTCTTATAAATATTCAAGATCAAATGAATGAATGTTGTCAAAATAAGGGAAAAAAAGCAACAAAATGTGACAACCTAATGGCTACCTAATTGATTGCTATTAAGAATAACACCTCAATAATGAATTTTTAGTAAAAAAATATCACCAATTTCAACTCACCAGGTCTATCCATATCATCGACAGTTCTGATAGCGACACTCCTTAATGCTGCTGGTCTAGGAGACCTTCCCCTCGGTGTCTCAGCATAAACCAGCAATGTATACCGTCCAGGCGACAAAGCATCGAGCGAGAACTGAGGCTTGTCGTTTCTCACGCGGTACACGGCTTCAGTGAGACCACGCCCGGAAATGCCCTGGAGGTTTCCAAGTTAGTTCCATGCTAGTTTATGACGCGATATAGCAATTGACGTGTACATTGGTTGCATAGAGCTTAATACAGTGTTGGTCAGTTTAAGTTTGAGCTAGCCGCTTAGGAATTTAGATTAGTGTTCATAATTTCAACTAGATTAAACTACAAAGTGGGGGAAAATTGAGATTGAAATTATGACTGGAATCAACGATCTTTATTGTTACAATTTAGGATAACTAATATATAGATGAGAGGGTCACTTGGTTGACATTATTACCATTACCCATGAATAACAATCAGGAGGAATTGTATGTTTTGCTGACATTTATGAGGATTAAGAAGATAATGACAGAGGCCAGTTTTGTGATGGTACAATTCTAGTGAATAATCATTCGTCTAAAGATGGATAAATTGGTATTACGTAGATCTCGTATCGTTCAGATTCCTGCATCGTTTAATTATAGGTGGGATTTATACATTATGGTAGGTTTATCTGTAATTATGATGTGAATTTATGTTTAAATTTTTTCGTTTTGTTGAATATTTGAATAACAAAGCAAAATAAAAAACTTAGACAACAGGAATCTGTTGTAAGAACACCCATGGCAAAAAGTGGGTGCACTAGTTGCGCCTCTGCCAGTTAACTATTCCACCACTAACAAGTAAACAAATAGAAATTTTCACAACGGTAGCATTAAAAATGTTAATATCTTCACTTAATTTAAATCAGTTTCATGGAATTCAACCTACAAACAGGTCAGCACGAGAATTGCGAGTGAATAAATCCTTCCAACTCTCATTTTCCGCCGTGCTTGTGGAAATAATTCAGAATTTACATCAACATTACAATTTAGAAGATAATTCATTGTCGTACACGATTTTACATGAAAATAAACGTACATTAGGATTTCGGATGACAAAATGTGGTACAACCATAATAAATTTTGACCAATGATAGGTACCTTGATAGTAGCTGAAATTATGTCGATTAGTCTTAAGTTACAGTTTAGCATGGACGCATTTCGTGAGTACTTCGCAAATTAGCTTAAACTACTACTAAAACTAACTAGTAACTAAAACTTAAATATTTAAGGGTAAATATTACAGTAGGGTCTTTCCGATGACCAAAATATCAAAAACTAGACTTATGCTCGCGGCTCCACCCGCGCCAATGAGTTTTTCCGGTATAAAAGTCTCGCTGATTATGTAGCTTTATATTGGTGAAAGAGTTTTTCAAATCGGTCCAGTAGTTTCGGAGCCTATTCAATGCAAACAAACAAACAATCAAATCTTTCCTCTTTATAATATTAATATTGATTCATTTCATTCTCCAATATGATTTTCAATTTTCTCTGAAATTCTATGATCGCTTTAAGCAAATCCTGCAACTGTAATTGATGTATGAAGCCTGGCATCAGACTAATAGTGGATCAGTATATAATACAAGACCGAAGGCTGCTATAATTTAATCTAAACCTAAATAAATTAAAGAACATTTTCACCAACTTTTCAATCATCAACAACCCATCCACACATTAGATATTTACACTGATTAACTAGATAACGAAATTGAATTGAAACTTGTTTTCGAATATGTTTGGAGCTTAGCCAGCTTACTTGTTTAGAGTATAGTTAAACAAAGTTACGCTGGAGTTCAGGGCTTGCTAGATACAGGTGCTTCTGTGGATTTTCTGTTCAAACTTGACAATACATTGTTTACGTGTCTGCTATTAGTATGATTCTGTGAAATGTAGCGTTTATATATCCATGAATGAGACAGGGACCAGTTTTAGTGGTATTTAATACTTCAAAAATATAAATAGTATGCCAACAAAACATGGTTTTTTTTTATAAATTGTGTGAGATAAACCAAGAAAACTTCTAGCGTTAGAAAGATTTTGCTATAAGATATGCAGTGGAATTGTATGAGAAAAAACTGAAAATTGTATAAAGGGGTTTTATATACCCATGAAAAAACTTCGAACAATAAAAGAACCAGCAATAAAGTTGACTATTATATTGAACTGAGATAAAACATGCATGCATGCTCACGCCTTTTATCCCCGAAGGGATAGGCAGAGACGCAACTAGTGCACCCACTTTTCGCCAAGCGTATTCCGTCCCATGATGTGATAGGGGGCGAGCCTATCAGTGATGCCTATCTATGAGATAAAACACTAATAAAGTAAACTCGTCATATGTAATCCTCCTAGCCAGTTTCGGCCACGGCGGCCAATCTCAACGGAGATCACCCAGGTACGCAGGAGATATTATAGTGCACAAGTGTGTGCGCAATACACAGGTGCACTCGCTATTCCTTCACTCTCATAGTCCGGTGAGACGGCAATCCGACTTGACCGGAGAGAGATCAGGCGCAGGACCAACGGCTTTACGTGCTTTCCGAGGCACGGGGGTATCACACCGACAACTTCCTGACTTAAGATGGAAAAACCCACTCACAATATTTTTTGCTCGACCCCCGATTCGAACCCAGGACCTCAGCGCGCAAATCGAACTCGCAACTCGTACACAACACAACTACGCCACCGAGGCACTCGTAATATAAGCCAACAACAAACAAACAAGTAAAGGATTTTGGGGATGATTTAAACGAAACACTTGGAATGCTTAATCATTAATAGAGTCACTCAGCACGGCCGCTCGCGCTCACCTGATCGTTCATGGTGGAGATCTCATTGTCCTCGTGGTTGATTTCTGATCGAGGCCGTACCTCCTCCAGGGCTTCCAGCAGGAACTGCTGGGACAGTCCTCCGTCGTGGCCCGGCTCGCATTGCAGCAATTCGTTTTCTATCTCGCAGTTGCTTGGGGCTTCTGGCAGAGCTAAATAAAAAATATTACTATTATGTTGTTGGTTTAAAAAGGACTGCCTCGATGGCGTAGTTGTATTACGGTATGACTGCAATGCTCAGATCTTGGGTTCGATTCCCGGGTCGGGCAAAGTGATATTGGTTTTAAATTCAGTATCAGCCCGGAGTCTGGAATTTGTGCCCGATATGGCGCTACGCTCGCCCCCTATCACATCATGGGACGGAATACGCACGGCGAAAAGTGGGTGCACTAGTTGCGCCTTTGCCTACCCCTTCGGGGATAAAAGACGTGAGCGTGTATGTTTGTTAAAAACGATTTTTTGGCTGTACCTACTAAGATTTTTAAAATTATTAGGTTTAAGGTATTTACTGAAAATCACGAGAAGTGCTGATCGGTTGCCTAATATAAAAACCCCTATCCATAAACAGTAGAAACACTGCTTAGAACTTAACTATTGATTTCAGATGCTTCAAATACCTACGGTTCTCGCACTTAATGCTACTTAATAAATCTGATAATGCATTGAAGTTGTACTGGCTGCAAAGTTTTAAAACTAAAGACACAATAATAAAGGAAACCGAATTCTACAACCACAACAACTATTTTATCGATTGAATATTAAAACACTGTTATTCAAATAACTGTCTTATAAATGGACATACCAGCAGGCATTATCCTGAACAGACAAGGTTCTCGCTGGTTCCCGATATCATTACTCGCCCAGCATGCCAGCCAGCCAAGGTCTTCATCAGCATCTTCTTGGAGTCCATGGATGACCATGCTACTGGACCCCATTACCGTCACGTTTGAGGCAGGGATCTTGGTAAATTTAAAACATAAATTAGTTAGTGAGAGGTACAACTGCTTTGCTCACATATTCCCGAATTTATTGTAATGGAAATAGTCTATCATTATATTATGTTATAATATGTGGGTAGATTTTTTGGGCTAAAAACTCAATCTTTTAACCACGCTGAATGTAGATTCCAGGATCTTCCAGTACAGGATAGATACGCATATCAAGTACGCTACGACCACATCAACAAACTTTCATAGATATTCGTAAATTTTAAGATATTTGTTTTTGATGATATTAGAACTTACCGGCAGCACGTCTTTGGTCCCATTATAAGTCCAATAGAACCTCAAAGGTCCTGCGTCCCTGGTAGATGGTGCGGAGACGGAACACCGAGCCCTGACCTCACCTCCCGGCGTGCCCGCCAGTTGTTGGACAACCGAACCGGCTGAGCATTCCGGTCGAGCTGGGGTAACAAGAAAATCAGAAATGTGCTATTAAAGGTGCGTTCAAATATGGTGAATACTATCTATCTGTGTGGTAAGAAATTCCACTTTTTTTTTATTTGTTAATACAAATAATATTATCTTCGCTGAAACTAATATGTACACAATTTTGTTAAGTAACTTTTTAACGCAAAAAACAACGTTCATAAAATCAAATTGCATTACACGGATTCCTCTTAAATCGAATTTAAGACCACTTGAAAGTTAGGAGTCAAGATTCACTTGTTTAACAAGTTCTAATCACGAAACCAAACTTACTGAGAACGTTCAACGTCAGAGGTTCACTCAAGGCGCTTCCCTCCGAGTTCCTTGCTCGGCATCTGTATACTGTTGAGTGATGCCTCCTCAAACCTCTCAGCATCAACCTGTTTCCCTCAACAGCTATCCCTCCGATGGGATCGTCGCGGATTTCATGAACCTGTCAACAAAATTAGAATTGTTGAAAAGGAGAGGAACAATGGTTATATTACTAAATAGGTAAAATTACACAGTCATTCCAAGACTGAAACTTAAAGTATATTATGGAATCTCCTTCCAGTGAACTATGTTTCTTCTTTAGTCAATAACAATTATGAAATGTAGATAAGCTTAGAGTCATTATGTTGTACCAGACCATCGAATTACTTGTACATCTGGCGAATCATAATGAATGTCCCGCACTTGATAGTATTGCAGTAATAATTATAATACCAGTCCTATATTATATACTGGCCACTGCTGAGCACGGGTCTCATCTACTACTGAGAGGGGTAAGGCCTTAGTCCACCACGCCTAGTGCGGGACGGCAGACTCCACATACATTTGAATTTTTTTTAGTGCTCAATAGCCTAATTAGGTTTAGAATGGTCTGCCAGATGTCCGCCGGGACGAAACCCAAGGCACACACTTCTGGATTTTCTAAGTTATTTGTGTATTGTTTATCACTTATCGTGGGCTGTGAAGGCAGAGATCGTAAGGAAACATACATACGTGAGAACTTTCCTAAAAAAAGTTTTACAAAATGTTAAATTATGGATAACATATCAATAGCTGAAGAGTGATGAGCCCATAAGCTGATTTTCATAAGAGATTCAAAGCTAGTGTTGCAAAATAAACAGTGATTACACAGATGTTCTAAAACTTTCAAGCACATGTAAATTGAAACTAATTTAAACATAGTTATTATGAAGTTATTTGCGCATAAATTGAATTTTCACGAAGCAATAATTAAATACCCATTACGTATAAGCGTCACGCTAGTCAAGAATTAGATGTTTCAGCATGCCAAGTTTATATTTGCTTGGTATTGGCAAGGAAAAAGCCACGCTCATTAATTATAGTGAATGAAGTCGTTTTGCTAATGAAGTTCTTTATAGATTAGGTTAAGACGTTGTAGGTTTTAGTAAATAATTTATGATTTCATGCTTCTTATGGACTTTAGAATTGACTGCTCCGTTCATGTATGTTTTAAATTAATGACTGTTGAATATTATTAAATATATTGGCAACGGGTTTTCAACCTTAAATATTCCAGCTTCATTAAATAGCCTTTTACCTATAATCATCGTCATAATCGTCCACAATCTTTAGGGTTCAACTGCAGGGTATTCAGGTAGGGACGGAGTGAATTGAAATCCCATGAAATTAATAAGCTTCCTTTCAAATCCAGTCCCCTAAAATGAGGCATACCAAACACGACACGAAGGTCCGCTTCGTTTAAATGTGATGATTGTGATTGGTTGCAAGACGCGTGAGTAACATGTTAAGTCTATCGACCAATCATAATGAAACGATACTGTCTCTCTTGTCGTATTTTTTGTCGCGTTCTAAGGTGGCAGTTTAACATATTGCCCATATCTTACCTCTGTACCTTTATAAAAGGTGAAGTTGTATGCTGGGGGCGAGGCGTCAGCGGAACACAGGAGCTCGGCGTTCTCATCTTCGCGCAGAAGACGCGGCTCCTTCGGCTCCACCAGTGCGATTTGAGATACTGGTGTATCTAAAAAATAAATATACTTAAGTACGTGTGTCTGTTCCGCCCGAGCGGCTTTTCCCGGAATAAAAAACTCATTTAATATTTTTCCACGATAAAAAGAAGCTTAATATACTTGGTGGAATTTAATTCACTATTTTAATTTTACTTTCTAAATGCTACAGAATTGTCCTTTATATAATTTTGCGACTTCTGTTTGCTAATGTACGCTGCATTTGTTAATTTATTAGATGTTCTTACTATCCTGGATAAACACACTAGCACTTTTTAGGGCGGGAAAGATTTGTCATACAAGCGGAGTTGCGAGCAACACCTAGTGCCTACATAATTAATGACGTGAAATATACTCACAATACAAAACATAATCTTTCAACATTTCTACGAAATTGCACCAAATCCGATGTTAAGCGCAATTCAATCACAAAAGACTAGAGTTTAGTTGTTTTATCGCGTCAACTGCCATGTCCGACACATTTGATTGACGTAATTCCGGCTATCGAAATTGTGTGAATTGTTGAATGTACAGCAATTACAAAATGGTACGTATTGCGCTTTATATTTGTTTTTAAGGCCGAATGAGCGACCATGTGATGTTATTAATTGCACTTATACTATAGGTACTTCTGAATGACTTGACGCGCAAGACACTCACCTGGTGGTAAGCGAATTATCAATAGCAACACCACTTAGTACTCTGAGTTACAAAGCATAACGTTACGCTAGAACTACTCTGCGCTCGCCGCTATATGACAATTGATGGTAAATCTTAAATGCCCAGTAATTATACTGGTTATAATGTCCATCATACTTGAACACAACACGTCTTGCATAATGCTGCTTGGCGACAGCATTACACTTTGCAAGGTGTGCAAACGGCTGACGTACAACTACGCGACTGCTCATCAGCTTTAGCACACCACACACAGCTTCGAAATACAAGGAATTGTATGGCATGCTATATAGTTCGTTATAACAGACATCTTAATACTTTCAAGAGTTATCTTATTTTTTTATCATTATATCAATATTCATAAACGGAATTTGGAATACTTGTTATAAAGTTTTTATTAAATCAAATATTATAATTCGTTGTAAACATTACTTTGTATTATTTTCTTATTTAAATTCGGGAAACAAGCATCTGTCTCAATTGCTTTATAAAAATTTGATGAACATAGAAAATATTACGCTATTTAACATTGATATTTAATACAAGTCAAGCTGGCATTTGAGACCAGAATTCCAGACCCCTGTCTAATACTGAACAGAAAAACCAGTTTCCAAACCAATTCTTTTAATTTTCACATCATATATTAGTTTAATTTCATTAAAAGGAAGCGTAACAGTAAAAGAAGGCAATGCATTTCTAATTCGAATGGAAATTTAAACAACAGCGAATATTTCTATTAGAGTAGGAGTCGAAAATGTTTTATTTATTCAGCTCACGGCCTCTGACAAAGTCGAACCTACGGTAGCCCGCCATAGAATAAGCTGCGCAGATCCGATCAAATAAAAAATGGTGCAGAATTACCAGTGTCAGAATAAAGAATAGAGCTCAAAGTACAAAAATAAAATTAAAAACGGAATTGGTAAATAAAGCAGAGTAGGTGTTAATTTAAACTTAATTTCAATAAGAACATATTATTGTAAGTATAATATCAGCTGACATAAGTTGTACTGTACAAGTCTATCTCAGGTGTATTTTTCGATGTAAAGACACTGTTTTAAATTTCGATTTAAAAGTATGTTTGGTTAAACCGGATTTAGGATTTTGCCCTAAGGGCGACAAGATGTGTTGTCAATATGGAGGGAAGTAAGCTCGTAGACAACAAGCGTACAAATTGTGTATTTTCATCCTAACCTTGCGAGTATGGGTGCGAGGGATTATAAAATTTGAATGTACGTGATTTGCTTGGTAGAACGTCTTCACAATATCTAGACCTCAAGACATTGTGAGCTCTTACTGCGTAGACCGGACCGCAAACAATGACTAACATCTTTAAATTGTATAATTGTAAATTGAAGGTAGATTTGTAACACTAACTTTTCGGACCACCAATACCTCAGCCCGCCCCGTGACCACGAAGTGCTGCAAAGCCTTCGAAACGTCGGGAGAAAATAAAATAAGAAACTGCTATAAAATCCGTTATAATTGTTTAATTTCAATGTCTAACATTCGCGTAAACGTAAGGAATCATTATGTCTTCACAATATGCGTATTACTTACTACCCCGATCAAAATTTAAACGAAAATTATAAATATTATTATATACTTTCAATATATTAAATAATAGATCTCATAAAGTTAACACCGTGACCTAATCGACTTCGTAGTATTTCATTGCAGTGTCCAGTCTACATAAAAACCTCACATATTCTTTGTCACCGGGTATACTGTACAGGGTGCGCAGTATAATTATCATGTTGTTTGTTTTGCAACTTGTATTACTGCAGTCGGTACGTGGGGATAATAAGTTATTTCGTACAAAGTGGATATTACTTTTTACAGCTGCGATGCGGGTCGTTTTGCCATTGAAAACTTTTTAAAAATAGTTTTTATTTTCTATAAGTTTAAAAGGAAGATGTAAATAGATAGGGGTTTTATTGGTAGATTATAAAGTTTTGGACATTTTCAGATTATTTTAAAGTATGTAGTATTAGAAAAGAGTCAGTTTAGGGGGTACATAATATATTATACTTTAAGTATAATAGTACGCATTGAAGTATATTTACTTACTATTTATATTTACTTTACTTTTTCTCTATTTCTCCTATCTTCATCTCACATGTCTGTAAGAGATTGTCTCGAGTGATAGTCACGAATTGTACCACATCTCTGCCTTTATTTATTAATATTAAGTACGTACAATATAATAATTGGTGTACAATAAAAAACTAAATAAATGAAGACCGATATTAAATGTTTAAGCCTCGCAACGTCCTGTAATTACTGGTTTCAATCTTCAAGCAAGAAAATGAACACAATGCTGTTAGAAAACTCCTACTTTGCAGAAAAATTATAGTGGTGGTAATTAAGACAGACTCTTGAACACGACAGACAAATCTATGTAATATGGAGCATGATCCTTACTCTAACCTTTAAAATATACCTAAATTGTTAACATGAACCCATTATTTCCCGGCAAAGCAAACAATCCACAAACTACAACCAACAAGGCTTAATGACGTCACAGTGCTGTCACTTAACAATCCAAGGAAGCCATTCGAGCTAAGTGTTTGAAAGCGATAAAAGCAACAACCCTCGCTGAGAGAGTGCTAAACAAAACAGGGGGGGGTAAAGATCTCCCCCCAGGAACTGGGTATATGTTTAATAGAATTATTTAACATGCCAACTCACATGCGGTGCGATACAAGTTGGTAAGTTGAGGAAAGTTTGCCGAGATACTTTCGTACCGGGTTTTGGTGTTGGTGGCAATGTTTGGCGAACATTGGTCCAAGTCGAAATAGAATTTTATTGGTCAAATACGGAAAAACTATTTAGGATTCTGGCAACATTTTAAAGCGCATGACGTTAATGATGCCCGTGATAGCTAGCAGCTAAAAGGCTTATTGGTAAAGGTAATACAAGTAGTTCATTATATAGATTTTTCAATAACATTTTTAAACATTAGTAAAACTTTATCAGAGATACTCAAGGTGTATTTAGAATAGTTGAACATAACATTACAAAGCATACATCAGTGAACATTGAGAGATATATTAATATTTCATTTTAAATAACTCACTCATGACAATAACACTTTAAAAGCTAAAACAACTTCCTTCAAACATTTTGTTCCAACAAACGTTGGCGTACTTGATCCAACGCTAAGGGACCAAGTTGACGACCCGCAATAATATTTTAACCGTAGATACGCGGTTTTCGCGACACACCAGTCGTTGTAACTTTATAATACTGTTGCCTGTTCTTTCGACTTTGCACGAGTTTCGTGTTGATTGATATTCGTATTGTTGATGCTTCCGCTTGTTTTGTATGACTGTTTTGTTCCCAAATATAGTTTTAGTTTTTGGAAATATGGAAGAGGTCATAAATAAAATTTAGAATGTGTTTAGTTAAATTTATATTATTATGTTTCGTTTCATTTAAGTTTATGGTTATATCCAATGGCGGTTGACAGAGGCTCTAATGATACACACTAATGTTTTTACTGAGGTTTTTTCTTTCGTATGGTGGTGGGATTCGAATCTGAAATCATAGCTGTGTATGAAGGAGAACACTACGTTTTTTTTTGTAATATTATTCCTTACAGAATTGAATAACATTAGCCCCACGTAACAAGAAGATTTTTATTAACAATTTTATTTCAATATTCGTTCATAGTATACGATTATGCACTCAATTATCACCATCTTTTCAAACTTCTACAAAATTACATACCAACAGCTTTATTTAAACATCATCGTAACATCAATCTGCGAAAATTTCCACCATATCTACTCATGTGATTCTCGTCGAGATTTCTACTACATAATCAACCCCCTGCGGTTCAACTGCTCCAAGATATTTAAAGTTGGTAAAGTTGGCACCGGGGCTGAGCTGAGAGCTGCAAATTTTCTTTATCGCGTGTGAATTTGCACAAGCTGAGTTCACGAATTACAGTACCTAAGGTTTGCGTAAGTTTTTGATTTAGTCGTAGGATCACCTACTTCACGGAGTGTTGTGAATTGTGGTTATGCGCTTGGTGAACACCAACCGATTTGGAGATGTCGAGTTTTTTTACCTTGGCACGGTAACCTATACCTACTGGATCTTTTCATACCTCAATATTTAGGTACTATAGTTATGCCGTGCTATATATGATTCGGGAATTCGAGGTATGGTGATTTTTGACAGTTACTATTATGTTTGATACATCGAGAACCAACTATCCTCACACCAGCAAAATTTCGTTAAATATTGAACCTAATCGTATTTTAGTGTAAATAAACACTATCCTACCATCAAAAAGCTTTTCTAATGCAATAATACATTCTGCAAATATCGTTGTGTGCGATCCTTCGAGCCGGAACAAGCGGTTCCTATCTAACACACAGTGTGCATTTGATATATCACCCGCGGTTTTTAGCCGTTCGTTTTTGTTTCGACCTATTATTTAGTTCATTGTGGGCCAGTACAAATCCACTATCGCCATTCCAAGCGGTCCCGTGTTCAACTCTGTTCAAATGTTTTTTGACAAACCGGCTATAGTTTCGTTCGGTGAATTATTCATATAGTTTTTCAGCGTTTTTTATTTGGATCAGCGCTATTGATGTTTCGAAGTCAATTATGGTTGCAGTAAAATTGTTGCCCATGGGGTTTATTCTTTCGGGCGTGAATAAGTTAGTTTATGGAAATATGAATTCTATAATTTTGGAAAACAATAGCTCAGTGTTTTTTTTATTTTTCATTTCATAGAATGACGAGACGAGCATGCCGTTCGCCTGGTGGTAAGCGATACGACCGCCCATAAACAGTAGCAACACCATCCAGCACCTTGAGTTACAAAGTACTGTGTGGCACTCCACTGCGCTCCTCATCCTGAGACATAAGATGTTAAGTCTCATTATGTCCTGTAGTTACACTGGCTTCCATGGTTCTTCAAACCGAAACACAACAGCATGCACACTGCTGCTTGGCGGTAGAAATAGACATTGCGGTGGTACCTACCCAGACGGACTCTTACATATGAGAGACCTACCACCAGTGCGGTATTATAAGACATGTGCGTTTGTTGCTTGAATATAACATCTCATTAGATCAACACACTATATGATAATTACGAGCTGAACAGGAAATTTAATCTATAAGATTATCCACCTAGTATAGTAGCTGATTTTAAATAAAACAAGAAATCGCAGAATACTCTTTTCAAAATCAGAATCTAGACTCCTAACAAAAGTGCAATAAATCACTTTATTTTCCATCTTCAAACCAATCTCTTACTTCTAAATTATTACTTACACATAACGTCAAACATGAGCGAGTCCTCCAGTGTGTACGCCGGGAACCAAGGGTTCGAGACGCGGCAGACCAGCTGTCGTCCGCTGTCTTCTCTTCTTACGTGCCACGTGAGGATACTCTTGGTCACTTCCCCATCTACTTCCACCTGGAATGTTTGGCTCATTTAATTTGCTGTGGGATTGTGTACCCTCGTCTGGTTGAAATTAGTAGTTTCTATAATGACTTCTTATATTTACGCGAATGTTAGACATTGAAATAAAACTATTTTGCGGATTTTATCGCGGTTTTTTAAACGTCGGGAGAAAATAATAATTAAAAAACCGCGATAAAATCCGCAAAATAGTTTTATTTCAATAGTAGTTTCTATACAAGAATGTTCGTAGAATATAGTAATATTTTGAAGCTATTTCATAGTTTTATTTCGTTGTTACAGCTGTATAACTGACGTCAAGCCTCCAAAAAGTGTTAAAAAACAAACAAAATGTTGCTCAACCTAAGATTTAAACCGGTTTTGGATTGGACTCTCTAATCCATACCTTATATAATATACACTGTCACAACCTAAGGAGTCAACAGTAAAATCATTTTCCTATCCTCTTACCTGAGTTAAAGTAGAGTCCACAAGTTGCGAATTGATGAACCAGTCTATATTTGGAGCTGGCTTCGAACCCCGCGTAGTGCACACAAAGGACCTGTCTTGTCCCGCGCGAGTGGCACCAGTGCCCGTCACTCGGACAAACTGAGGCTTTACTGAAATAACCACAAGCATAAAACCTAGTTCCAACTAAATTTAGCAATATATACGGCTTTGAATTTTGAAATTCTGGTTTCAATCCCCAAGGCAGACAATATTTATGATTACTGATCATATAAAAACAAATTTTAGTTGCCTCGGGATTGGAATTCATCATCGTTGTTGCTGTAGACCGCCTCGCTACTATAAGAAAAAATATTAAGGATGAACGGAGCTGGCAAGCACAGCGTCGGCCGTCACCTGCAAGGTGCACAGACGACTTGATAAAGGTTGCAGGAAAATGCTTGATGAAGGCCGCTATTGACAGGTCCGTCTGAAAATCTTTGGGGGACGCCTATGTTCAGCGGTGGACGTCATGTGGCTGATGATGATGATGATGATGAACGGAGTTTGTACGAGTGATGCTTCTATCTACCCTTTCGGAGGTAAAAGCTTATGAATACACGGATACCATATCGTGTTTATCATAATATTATGTCCTAATTGTAAGGTGAACATCAAAAAAAAAATAGAAAAAGTTATCATCATCATATTTTCAAACAATGTCTAAATAAAATAGTTCTCAGAAATAATTAAAAAATAACTTACAAAATAACTTAATAGTGACATCTCTATACTGAGGCTGCAGGAGCGGGGGCTCCACACGGCACTGAAACTTGGTGCCGACCATCTCCCTGGACAGCGAGGGGATGTGCATCTGGCAGACTGAGCCCTCCTTGGTGTAGGCCAGGCGATCGTCTCCACGGTACCAGGAGACGTCGGGGTTTGGTTTACCTGGGATACAATGAACAAGCACAATGTGTTATATTAAAAAGTACTAAAGCTAGTTTTTTTTTTTTTATAATGGCATTTGTGTTCACATTTTGCCAATGTCAAGTTTGGTTTGTCCATTTTATTATCTGTAGTATGTCGAAAGTAGTGGCTACCATATCAAGAATTTATCGGAGTTTTGGCGGCAACAAAAAAAACACTTGATTAGCACAATTATTTCAATTCACTTCATTTGAGCTCTTTAATAGAACTATATTGGATAATATACCACCATAATTATGCAATATAACACTAAATATCACCAAAATAATGAATTAAAACAAGAGCACCTCATGACACTTCCAAGTTCCCGCCAAAACTCCCTAAAGCTAGTTTTAATTAAATCTAGCAGCATCTAGGGCTGTCATGTGCCTCTTTTTTATTTCTTTTACATGAGATAAATTTCTTCACGAGTTTATCTGCATGAACGTCCTTCCCACAAATCTCAGAAATAATAGTTTATATTAATCCACGATATATACTGTATGCCGAATTTCATCCAAATACATTTTGCGGTTTATGCGCATACTTATAACATTCAACCCTTCACAAAATTATGCGTATAAAATAATCAGTATGATTGTAATTAGCTTAATTACGTACTACTATTCAATATTCTCAGGCTTAATAGACTAGGGGCCTACTTTACAGGTTTAAATTAAATTTTACACACACACTCACGCCTTTTATCCCCGAAGGGGTAGGCAGAGGCGCAACTAGTGCACCCATTTTTCGCCGTACGTATTTTATCTCATGATGTGATAGGTGGTGAGCCTATCGCCATATCGGACGCAAATTCTAGACTCTGGGCTGATACTGTTTATAAAAACCCAATATCACGTTGCCCGACCCGGGAATCGAATCCAAAACCTCATTGCAGTCATACCGTAATACAACTACACCACCGAGGCAGTCAGAAAATGAAATTTTATTTGACCCTTATCGTATTAAGCAGCTAGTGTAGGTAGTACTCCTTTTATTACCATTTATTTGGGAGCATACGTTAGATGGTTATCTTGTAAAGGACTACTTATGCCCCGTTTTTTCAACTGTAGTTATCTTTTTGGTCAGGGTCTTATTAAGCTGGACGCGCTCGCAGCACCTGGAGTACTCGAAGCGAGCGCGTGCGCGGCCAGCTTAATAACACCGATGATTACCCTAACAACAGTTGAAAAAACCCGGTCTTACAATGATAACAAACGTTTGTATCTATAAACATCATTAAAATACCCCACACGTATTTTTTATTCAATTGAAGTTGATAGAAAGTAATTACTAATTTTGTTACTTTAACAACGACATAAACCAACTAATAATGAAAACAATGTCATCTTGTAACAAATGGCTATAAAATCTAATGCCGTCTAGAGTCTAGACAATTCAATTTTATTTCAGCGAATTCGTAGAAAAAACAAACTAAACTAATGTTTGTATTCCGGCCTGACATTCGTTATTATTCTAAAATTGTTTTTTTTTGTTGGCATTCCACTGCGCTCGTCATCCTGTGACATAAGATGTTAAGTCTCATTATGTCCAGTAGTTATACTGGCTACAATGTGCATTTGGCTTACTTTTAGTACCTATTGTCTTTTAGTAAACTGGTGCTTTTGCTTTAATATTTCTCCTAGTAATTTTTCTAGACTTCTTTTATTTAGGGACTTAAGAAATGGACCATCGCAACTTACTAATTTCATTAGATACTTTTCCGAAAAGTCATTCTGGGCTAGGACTATGTCAATCCATTAAGGATTTTTATATGCGTTTGTTACGTTCTTTAACATGAATTCTAAAAAAAAGTTCTAAGGATCTAAAGTCTGCCAACCCGCACTAGGCCAGGGTGCACAATAGCCTAAACCTCTCAGTAGCAGAGGAGGCCCGTGCTCAGCAGTGGGCAGTATATAATACAGGGCTGGTATTTTAAATATGTCTATACTCTATCGGTTTAGGTAAATGTAAACAAAAAATGACATATCATTCCCAGGTAGTCAACATTTCCTTACGAAAGTAATTACGAAGACTGTTGTGTCAATGAAACTACGGCGTACAACAAATACTTAAAATTATTAAATTCACTTTAGAAACAAAACGAATAACTAACAACAACTAATTATCAGAAAAAAAGCAAAAAATATCTTAAATAAACAAATTTCTACAATGCGGAAATGTATCGATAATTGGTGTCCAGTTAACCGATTAAATTGAATGGCGGTTAGTTTTACTGTCGTGCTACGTGACAATCGTACTCTCCAATTTTGTAGGGTTATCTATTACGATCCATTGTAAAAATGTTTAGCGTGCCTGTCGTATTAGCTCTTTTACAGTTGACAGGTTGAGATGTTTTATAAAAGTATTGTAATTTATGATAACTAATTGTGTTCACGCTTATCAATGAATAACTATAACTTTATACTAACCAAAATACTTTAATAAATGGGAATAACAGTGTAGGTTATGAAGACATTTATTTTGGAATGAAGTATTTTGTATAGAGAAATGGACAGGTAAAATACCTTTTTTATGGTTTGTTTACATTTAGTTAAATACCTAAACCGATGGAGTATACACACAGCAGTGATTAATTAATTATCATCACGTGAATAGGTACTTGCTCGTTTTAACTATAAAAAAATAACTTCGATAACGTGGACGTGAAGTTACGTACGAGTCGTACGATAGACTATATTTTCTATCGCGTCAGTGCTATCTACGTTCCGAGATTTTAGGAATGTATATCAACTGCCCAGTGGAGCTATTTGATTGATGAAAGTTCCACAGCTGTGTATTCTCGTTGTTTTTTAGTTATGCAGTGCCTATGCGCAGAAAGTTATTCTCTGTTAAATGCACTATTAGATTATTTCTTGGACTAACGTAGAAACTAAAGATTATTGTCCATAAATAATACCCAGTAAAAATTCTAACGAGCAGAAATTATTGTGATTACATAACATAAATAGGGACAAAAACATCGATTGAACTTACATAAAACTCACAGTTTGCTGCTTAAATATACTTACATATTATAATATCTCTATAATTCAACCTTCTTTTGATATGCACTTTTTAGAAGATTTCGAGAAAGACGTTTGGACGTTTGGACTGTACAGTCAGCCACATAAGTAGCTGAACAAATTCAAAATTTCAAATCGCTTATACGCATTAAGTTTAATTGAAACTTGATTTTTTCTTTGTTTGAAGTAAATTAAATCGCTTTTAATTTATGATTGTGAAGAAAAAATAAAATTTGGTAAGAACGAAAAAGTGTATAAGCATTTTGAAGTTTTGAATTTGTTCAGCTACTTATGTGGCTGACTGTACATTAAAAAAACTTACCACCCGCAGCTTGACAGGATAAAAGTAAACTCTGCCCCTCCCTAAAAGGTCCTGCATGAGTTCCCAAGATCTCCCGTCCTTCGGAGTCGTATATACGAGGTGGTTCTGGCGGCACTGCAAAAAATACATCATGTCACGTTATAATTCCTTTACTTTTAGGATAGACGGCTGTATTACATACGTACGAAAGAAGGTTTTTAGTGCACACATTTTTTTTTATATAAAAGTTTATTGTTACCGACTGTATCGTTATTTGAAGCGCGTTGTGAAAAATAAACATCTAAAGCATCCATAATTTTTCTGGAATTTGCGATGTTTGTAACTAAAAAAATCAGCATTCACATTAAACGCCATCGAATTCACAGCCTAAAAATGCAACATGTTTAATGAAGCGGATTATCCTGGCGGACCTTTTTTTTTTTATTGCATTGAATGACGAGACGAGCATGCCGTTCGCCTGGTGGTAAGCAATACGACCACCCATAAACAGTAGCAACACCATCCAGCACCTTGACTTACAAAGTACTGAGTGGCATTCCACTGCGCTCGTCAGCCTGAGACATAAGATGTTAAGTCTCAATATGTCCGGTAGTTATACTGGCTACAATGTCCTTCAAACCGAAACACAACAGTGCATGCACACTGCTGCTTGGCGGAAGAAATAGACATTGACATATACCTATGTAGTCATTTATTAAAATAAAAACGAGCACACAAAGTAAAGAATTGTGACTACAAAGAAAGGGGCAACATTAGGAGATCGAGATAAGCTGATACCGTAACCGATAAGTCGCAAAGCTACCTTCCAAGCCTTTGAGATGGGTTTAAATCTAGTATGAAACCGTAAGAGCTTCCCTTTGTTAGGTACAGATATCGGACTCCAATTTCGACTGGCAAATCTAACTAGGTCAGAATAATTGGCATTAGACTGACAACTATATTCTATTAAAATATGTAGTTTACGGCTTCAACTACGTGAAAGATCCTTTCCAGAATTTAAACGCACAGTGATTTCCAGGATAAAAAGTAGTCTATTTTACTCCTGAACACCTATATGCAAAAAATCTACATTTACTTCTAATAAATACAGTTAAAGTTTTATTAGTTTTCTGATCAGTATCAGCCCGGAGTCCGAAATTAGTGCTCGACGTGGAGAATAGTGGGTTCCCTGGACCAGGGTCGCGCCGACCCAAGACAGCGCCTGTGTGCGAAATCTATGAAGCGCCTCTGATTTTTGTCCTCCTCTTTCGACATTAATATTTTTTATTATTCAAAGTTAATCTTTTTTTGGCTCACTCTGGAGCGCAGACATTTTTTTAATTTAGAAAATTACCTTTGCGTTTGTAATAAGATATATGTATTTGGCTATTACAGTGACTGCGGCGGCTTTTTTTTTATTTTAACATAAAGTTCATAAACACTGCGGTCAAAATTCAAATAGTGTAAAGTTAAACCACAGTCCACAGGCGTGAGTATTGTCTTGGGAGACTTGTACCTACTCAACTATAAGAATATGTTGTAGTATAACAAATATAATTTCAATAATTAACGCTGGCATTTCATCCTGATTCCGGCGCCCCTATTGCCTTTTTTTTTTTTTTTTTTTTTATTGCATTTAATGACGAGACGAGCATGCCGTTCGCCTGATGGTAGCTTGGCGCCTGTGTGCGCCGCACACTTCGCACATAGGGACGGCGCCGCCCTGACCCTAGTTGCACCTCTGTCTACGCTTTCGGGGGTAAAGGCGTGAAATGTTTATTGTTTGTACTTTTCTCTCAATAACGGACTTCACGGGTGAAGCCGCTAGCAGAAGCTAGTAAAGTCTATACAATTTAGGGATTTTAAGCGAAACGTGAAGAAACGAGGTAGACTAATAATACGAATATCAAAAAAGTAATATTTGCTAGAATTTTATTACATACCGCGAAATTGTTATTAAGCTCCAGACTTGCCGGAGACCTGACTAACCTCACCTCCCTCATACCCCTTTAAAGATCAACCACGCCAAATATTTGGGTATGTTTATGAGCAGCGTCACTTACAAGACACCTAAAAACTAGCTAACTACCACAAGTGGAGCATCTACTTCATGTTTATTTTCTACTTTTGCATCAACATAATACTGGTGATCATTGGAGAATACAACTTATCGTGAACATAATAGGACTTACACTTACTTACACTTAACCCTTATCCCAGTCTTAACACCTAGTGTGTAATAATAGTAGTGTGTAGTAGTAATGTGTATAATACTTAAGTGTCTAATAACCTTATCGTACTAAATAAATATTCCTCAACCTTACCTATGATAGTCAAGTTAATCCTGTAATTCCTGGTGGGGGAATCGACATAGTCTATCCGGCAGCGGTAAATGCCTTCATCATAGCGCGCCACCTTCTCAACTGCGAGGTGAGCTGATGATGGGTCCGACTCGTTGAGGACGAAGTGTGTGCGGGCGCCGAACTCCCCTGCCACGGCCCAGTGGACTGGTGGACCATTTCTGAAGTCCACGCTAAAAAAAGGGTAAAAATTGAATTTAGTTTACAATAAGAATTTGCCAGTACAATATTTACTTTAGGTACATTTACCTTCGTAGGAGTAGATAGAGGCGCATTTTATAATCCATTTTAAATTATTCAAGTAATTTATTCCTAAAAAGCGAAAATATTTGGCATATATTCCGATCCTGCCTTATACGTCGAATTTTTAATTGATAGTCAGACTTCTGTTAAATTCCCCAAATTTTAATCGACCCTAAATCACCATGGATCCTTAGTCAAGTGCACGAACCACTAGATCACAAGGGCGAATTTTCTTTACAAATGTTCAATATTTTATTTATTTATCAAAGAATCTCATGTAATAGAAGTCCGGAACACGCCAAAACTAGTGAATCAACCCTGAGTAATTTGGGAACAAACACGCATCCTGTAGGAAGCAATACGGTAGCCGAGTTCCCGCTTGGAAAGCGTCCAGGAGTATCCCAGGGGAATATTTGTTTGATACCACCCGGTGCGTCGTATTTTGCACGGACAAAATCAATATTGTTGATGTAGGTGGAATTTTTGTGAAAATATGAGTTTTTCGGGATTGGAATTTTTGTCTGACAGTGTTCCTAGAGGATAATATTCTAAACATACCTTATTTAGAGGGAGCAATTATTGCTAGAAGTAATTGTTTACTGATTATCTGTCAAAAGACTTGAAAAGACTCTATACGTAAACGCGGGCGATAATACCCTCGCTATTGCACATGTTCATACTGGGTAACTTTTTTAAGCAACAATTGCATAGAAATCTGTCAAAATAAGGCTTTAGGCACTATTGGCTTACTATTTAACAGTCGTTAATAAAAAATCATTGCATTCTCTTGCAGTATTTTTAATTACAATGTGAAAGGCATTAGTGTTTTCATTAGTAATTATCGATGAATTCCGTGACCTTGATATTTATGAAACAAAAAAATCTACAAACCAAAACCCTTTTTTACATCTTTCAAGCTTTACGCTACTTCTCTGGTTTTACTTTAAGTATTTTTACAAGCCAACTAAAAAGTATAATATTAAATAGTTTTTCTTACTCATCTAGTAGAATAAATCAAATCACTAACAAACTGCACTAAGTTAAAATCACTGAATAAGTCTGAATGTGCAGTTCTGCGGAGTCTTAACAGAGCGATCAAGCGCGAAGCGGTCTCTTGTTCTAGTGGTTTCTTATGAAAAGATAATTTCATTCTCTTCAGGGAATGGCGAATATGATAAGTCAAACCGACACATTAACTACTATACTTTATTACCTACTGAACTTGTTAAAAACGTAAGCCGTTAGGAAACTTAATCTCTTATGACTTTTAGTCATTTTTAGAACTGATTATAATTATTACTGATCTTGCGTATACATCATATAGAAGGAAAATTAAGAGTAACATAGAAAAAGGTGAGTTTAAACCTACTTCTTTATAATGACAGATTCACAGTGTGTTTGGCAGAAAAGTGAAATATTTTATTAACGATAAGGCTGATCGATACTTTCGTCTAAGTATTTCATCTCTTTATAAAATTCTAAATTACCTTGAATCTAATCTTTTAGAAAACCTCATTTCTGTAGACCACCATACATACACAGAACCCCAAAACACAATCCTGCTTGTCCATTCGCAGAGCGAGCCAAAAATCCTGACTAAATAGTGTCTAGACATTCATGGCGTCTAGACTCCAGGACCTAATTTAAAATACATTTTATGCATATCTAAATCTCTGGGATACGTTTGTGCCGTCGGTACATCCTTTTGGAGTGGTGCCAGCGGGAAGTGGTCAAGGTGTCGGCTCGATACAGCCTTCCTTAACGCCCGCCCGGGTACTCGGTTAATAGGAGCGAAATAAGCTGTTTGGATTTGGTTCTGTTATAATACGTAGATGTAGCGATTTACTGGTGGAAGGTTTCGCATATGCGAGGGGCCGTCTGCGTAGATACCACGGCAATGTCTATTTCTACTGCCAAGCAATGCACTGTTGTGTTCCATTGACATTGTAGCCAGCGCAAATACTGGGCATTTTTTGCATCTTATGCCTCAGGGTGACGAGCGCAGGGGAGTGTCATGCAGTACCTTGCAATTCAAAGTTCTGCATGGTGTTGCTTCTGTTATAGGCAATCATATCGCTTGCCATTAAGCAAGTAGTATGTTTGTCTCGTCATACTTGTAATCATATAATAAAACTTAAGATAGTGGTAAAGTCACGCTGTAGACATTTTTTTCTACAGCATTAATAGCCCCGCTCGGTCAGATAAAACCATGGTTACATAAAACCAAAATAAAACAGAATTTTGAATTATATAGCATTGTGCTTGTCACTAAGACATTTATATACTGCCCACTGCTGAGCACGGACCTCCTTTACTACAGTAAGGGATAAGGCTAGTACACCCTGACATGTTAGAAGTTATTTTTTTTAGTATACGACCTCGGCAAATTGGCCCCACTGCAACTGATGGCCAGTGAAATGAGATCCAGATAGGCTGCTGACTGACAAGAGATGATTATCCCTCACCAGTCGACACAACTATGTCGGCCTGGTCAAACCGGATATACACAGGCTGATCCCGGAACGCGATACACTTACGTGAGCCACTATCACAGGTTTTAACACCTTGTGTACGATGGTCGCTATCTGGATAGATACAAGATATATCTTACCATCAGCAAAATCTCATAGCTACCAAATTATATGTGGGCTGTTAAATTTGGTCTAAATGATATAAACACAGTCTAATATTATCTGTTATGACGTTTTGGAATGACAAATGTCATTTGATATTGACATTAGATTGTCGATTGTTCTGTCACTCTCTCTCTCTGAAAGATGGCTTCCCTGTAATTAGTAGTACATCTGAGTTACGCGTTTGTTTCCTATTACCCATCATGGGCTCCTTACAACGTTTCTAAACTGAAACAAAACAGTGCTTGCACAATTCTCCTTAGCAGAAATAGACATCGCGGTCGTGCTTATCCAGCTAATCTCACACACAAGAGACGTATCCCACAACTAACCCACCACACAATCCAACAGCTGCGAATCACCGAACGCAATCTCTCAATAACGATAATGATGACAGTTAAACTAACGATGATATAAATCTTTCAGCCGTAAGCCGTTGTCGCAACGCCGTTGGCGGGCAGCCAGCGCGGGTAAACGAGTTCGGTGCTGTGTAATGTAAGATAGCAGTGCTAATTACCACCTGCAACTGGAAATTAAAGCTATTTGGGTTTAAAAATGGTTTTGGAGTTACATCTGTTTTTGGAAGTATGAATAATGTTTCTAAGTTTTTTTTATCATCAATGAAACGGAAGACAGATACGGTTGTTTCTAAAATTGCCGTATGGAAAAAATATTTCCGTAATAAAAAGCAGCTTAGAATATACTGTCCATAACTCATAAGTGTTCAAAGCCTGTTGCATACCAAAAACTAAGCTAAATTAAGCTTAGTTCGCATACCATACCATACCATACCATACCAGCCCTGTATTATATACTGCCCACTGCTGAGCACGGGCCTCATCTACAACTGAGAGGGTTAAGGCCTTCGTCCACCACGCTGGCCTAGTGCGGGTTGGCAGACTTCACATACCTTCGAAATTCAAAGAACTTCTCAGATATGCAGGTTTCCTCACGATGTTTTCTTCACCGTTAAAGCGATATATAGTTCGCATAGATGAGATATTTTTTTCATTTTTGTGTACAAACCACAAACTGTAAATTAAACTATGCATTATGTGTAATTTTCTCAGCTGTGTGAGTGAAGCTTAACTAACTTCGCTAATTTCTGGGTCTGCAACTATCTTTAGTACCTCAATTATTTAAAAATCAGCCCTTAAATAACACAGAGTCGGTCTAAATCTAATGCGTGTTTAGATTTACCAGAGCTCAGGCTTTTATTTTGTAATCACAGTTCAACTTATTTGAACAGATTAAATGATTATAAATTATAACTATACTTGCAACAGCATACCCACAATTGCCTGTAAGGCATTATTGTGAATCAGAAATAGATGATATTCCCGGTACATTTCCAGGAATATCAGTACATACAAATCCACGAGTAAGAATAGATCGTGACAATTTATGTAGGTCATGCATACATGTCATTCTAATAGGAGTTGACTTCAAGCCACACATATAGTGTTAAAATTTAAATATTGGCTTTTACAGATTATAATTATTTTTGAAATACTTCAAAACACTAAATAGCTAGGCCAAAATTCTATAGAGTCTGATTACGTGTCTCTGTACAAATAATTTTGTACTCGACACTGGCGAAATCACCAATAAACGCTAGAAGGCATAATATAAAAGAAGTTGCTCTTAAAATGGAAAGACTAAAAACGTATAAATCTAGTCCTCCCAAAAACCGTCGAAGGAATGAAGGATGAAGTTGTAATAATTTTCTCTACACCGTATTGACCCATGTAGCATATTGCATGTGCTGTTAGTCCCTTATTTAAACATAACTCGTCTGCGCACAATAGTTATAATTTCAAAATGTAATTTGTGGACAATGTGGTCAACATGTATTATTAATTGTGTAAATTTAGATTAAGTATGCTGTACCACTGCATGCTTTTGTTCGAATGACGAGACGAGCATGCCGTTTGCCTGATGGTAAGCGATACGACCACCCATAAACAGTAGCAACACCATCCAGCACCTTGATTTACAAAGTACTGCGTGGCATTCCACTGCGCTCGTCATCCTGAGAAATAAGATGTTAAGTCTCATTATGTCCAGTAGTTACACTGGCTACAATGTCCTTCAAATCGAAACACAGCAGTGCATGCACACTAATGCTTTGCGGTAGAAATAGACATTGCGGGGGTACCCACCCAGACGGACTCTTACATATGAGAGACCTACCACCAGTAAAAGTTCCATTAAAAGGATATCGTAGCTAGTGTTATTACTGGTCATTGGTATAATTTATACAGCTATCGAAGAGGCCGCTTCTAACAGGTTGGTCTGGAAATCTTTGGGGGAGGTCTATAGGCCTCCCATCCCCTAAATATATTCAGCAGTGGACTTACAAAGACTGAAGAAGAAGAAGAAATATGACTTAATGTTTAAAGTTAAGCGCAATGAAGTACGGTGTATGGATTATTATTTATTTATTTTATTTCATTCACACCCCTTTGAATTCGACTATCACGTCACTTCAATATAATCTTGCTAACTAACGCACCTACAATTTCACGTGTTATCCAAGTAAATAGGTCACGACTCCTGTCTCTAGAGACAGAACTTTGAGTATGATTAAAAAGTTAAAGCGGCGTGTTTAATATGCTAATTCAATTTATTTATTACTCAGTTAAACTTGTCAGAAGAAACGCTTTGTGCATATAATGTGATTTAACACCTAGAGATTTCGTTCTTGGTATCTTTAAATTGAGAATTTATTGTGTATGTTTTATCATTACTTTATTAGGATGAGATAGCGACGTCAGTGTAAAATTCAGTTTCTGGGATTAAAATTAGGGGCCATTTCTTAGAAATAATGCTGTTTCTAACTAGTGATCAATTTTTTAGAATTGAAGCAATAGTTTTAAAGTTAGTGCGTGCAAATATTTCAGCTTTATGATATTATTTATTTATACTACGTGACTTTATTTATTTTTATTTAAATTATTTATCGTTTGCCTATTATATTTTGAATTTATAGCATTTATTTACTAAATTTACTCGTTATAAGGTAAAACCTGCTAGAAGATAGTTCTGTTGTATGTACATAATTATATTTGTCAGTATATTTACTGACTATCTAAAATGTCCAACATACATAACATTAGTGATGGTGTTTTATATGTACCCAAAGACAAGACGAGATACTTACTCGCTTGATTGTCACAACCATCCATATACATTAGTTATACTATCCAAAACTTTGAATAACAAAATACTTTACTACGCTCAACTTTAAACATTTGATAATCTCACAATACTCAAATATCCTTTGAACTGACTAAGCCTCTTAACAAGAGGCACCTTGGGACCCATAGACTATCAATGACATGATTAAAGGAAAAATCACTAAACATCCCAAAAGGGCCATTAAAAAGTTCAATTTGCGGACAACATTTGATCGTTGGAATTAATATCGCTGTGGGATGGTCGTAAAATTCTCTTCGGATCCCAGTGCCGGTTAATGCGGCGTCCGCACCGCAATAAACCACGATCTGGCTTACGGACAGTGAAGTGGGAAAATGTAGAATGTTGGTGATAGTTTTGTGTATTTAGACGTAGACATCAACTTTTCTGGTGGTATCTTGTATCCGCCATGATAGTAATCACCGTACTCAAGTAAGAACGTGGTAGTGGCCCACGTACATGTCGCATTTCACTGGTAGTAGGTCTCTCATTATGTAAGAGGCCGTCTGGGTGGGTACCACCGCAATGTCTATTTCTACCGCCAAGCAACAGTGTGCATGCACTGTTGTGTTTCGGTTTAAAGGACATTGTAGCCAGTATAACTACTAGACATAATGAGACTTAACATCTTATGTCTCAGGATGACGAGCGCAGTGGAATGCCACACAGTACTTTGTAAGTCAAGGTGCTGGATGATGTTGCTACTGTTTATGGGTGGTCGTATCGCTTACCATCAGGCGAACGGCATGCCGGTCTCATCATTCAATGCTACAAAAAAAAAACCGTATATTCGGTTACAAACAGGCCGGCATAATTGTGTCGACTGACGAGGAATAAACATCTTTCGTCAGTCAACACTCCACTGACCATCAGGTATAGTCTTTGGGTATAGTATGTCAGTTGCTTTGAGTAATTTAAATAACTATCAGTTTTTAGTAAATTGATGAGTTTTCGAGCTACGCTAGAGATTTTTGCCCGATAATTATAAATATTGTATACTGAGGGTTGATTTCACCGCTTTATAGTAATACTACTCGTCATATAAATGTATAAGCCGACCAAATACAAAGGTCACACCCTAATCTAGACTCCCAAATAAATGATAATTAAATGAGTACTATATTATGGCCTTTACTCTTCTTTTTTCAATTTTCTCTTTAGATGTTATATAGCTTCAAGTCTAACTAATTCGTAGCGCGATGTTATCTCATAACGTAACCAATTTAGAAGATCCCACAAAAGTTGACAAATTCTCCTCGTACACTCACGGTAACAATTTCCGAGGGGGCGGGAAGGGTCAGCATATACTGGACTTACAAACTATGCTCTCGATGTCCTTTTAATAGTAAGTTGCCTTAAATAAAATGAATGTTCTCCGAGATAAAGTCCTCTCACGTTTACGAAGCGATACCATAATTCTGTGATCCTTAGAAACTGTATGATATTCTAATCTAATAACTCATTGTAAATTAAGTTAGTAAAAAGTGAACGGTAGCCTAGGTTGGAATGGAACGGTTTGCCGAGACAATGTCCGGAGGTTCAAAACCCAAGGCACACACCTGTGACTTCGAAGTTCGTGTGCATTGTTTAACAATTATCGTTCGCTTTAACGGTGAAGGAAAACATCGTGAAGAAACCTACATACCTGAGAATTCTCCATAAGAATTTCGAGGATATGTGAAGTCTGCCAACCCGCACTAGGCCACCGTGGTGGACTAAGGCCTTACCCCTCTCAGTAGTAGAACAGGCCCGTGCTCAGCAGTGAGCAGTATATAATACAGGGCTGATTGCATTGCATTGCAAATTAAGTTAAACTGTCCAGTAAAGGTATGGTCCGTTGATTGGTTTTATTGTTAAGGTTTTTATAAGGATAGAAGAAAGGAGAAGTAAATTATGTGAAATGGTTTTATAAGAGGAAGAATAAGTTAACAGATATATTGGAATGATAGAATGTTTTAGCGGACTATTTGTGGAAAAGGACAGAAAATCAGTCAAGCACATTGTAACTAGCACAGTACGTATTTTTAATATCAGCACCAATTAATCAATGGCGTAACTTCATACTTGTCGCAAAGACCTGACAACCCTAATAAAATTTGCATCTTTACCTAAACAAGATCTTCCAGGTATCTATTAATCCAAACAATTAGGGTTGTCACTTGAGATCCTGTCGGGATGTGGATTGGGGCAACTTCCTGCCTTTTTGGACAGTAGCCAGCGCTCTTGTATAAAAGTGCATTGGACAAGTTGAGACATTTAATACTTCGGCTAAGAAATGTATTTTGTAGACTATCGTGGACGGGTTGAAGCAACCGTGAAGATGTTTGGATGAGATAAAACGATAGTGAAAAATGCATCCATAGCTTCGTGAAGAATGAAACATTCTGCAGACTGCAGGGTTTAGTTCTAGCATCTCTGTATGAAGATACGTGCGTAGTTAATGTTAAAAATTCTCAAATTTTACATACTAAATCAATTTCTAGATTATTTATTAAAAGTTGGGAAGGATTAGTATTTTAGCGTCGGATACGTTGAAAGTGTCACCATCTATTCCATAATAGGATGCAAAATTTGAGTTAGAAACACCTCTTTATGTGCGAAATTAACACCTTAAGATTAAGTAATATTTATATTTAAACTAGCTTTTGCCCGGGGCTTCACCCGCGTGAAAGAGTTTTTCTGAGATAAAATTCTCGCTTTATATGTTCCCGGGATAAAAAGAAGCCTATTTCAGGATCTCAAACTATCTCCACAGCAAATTTCTTTGAAATACGTTTGGTAGTTTTTGATTTGATAGCGATCAGATAGAAAAACGCGACGGGGTCTTTGTATAACACGTAAGGAAATGCTCCAAGCATTTGAAGACTGCCAATAGGTACTTCAAATATTGCAAAGGAACCAATTATGTAGACAACAATAAAGTCACCACACTGTTTAGTGCATCAAGAGTTGAGAGTATAGCTGATTGGAGTTGGAAGTTTGCCAGGGCACCGTGCTGTTGAAAGATAGTCTAGTTTAAGGCAACTTGAAGCGTACTCCGCTGCGTGCGTCGCTAGTTCAACAATTTATCTATACCTCTGAATGTAGCTGAGATTTAGATTGCCTTAATTTTAAACACGACTTATATAATTACATTGTAGGTATTTCAGGTCCTTGATAAGTGATTTTTTGAGATTTAAAATGAATGACATCGCGAGTCGCACTTGGATGCGACTGGTTCAAGACCAGGAGAGGTATCATAGTATAGCGAGGACTATACCCTGCAGTGGGACCCTACTGGTTGTGGATGATGATAAACAAAGTTGGAGTAGGGTACGTGTAGGTTCCCGGGGCCGTCCCGTATGCGCCGAAGAAGGCCACCGCGGGTTTTGGTCGGTATGCCGGTGTAGGATGTACATAGTGTTAGGGACTCGGTCTAATGCTCACTCAAATGATGATATACTCCCGAATGTCAACATTGGACTGTAAGATCGTTGAAACAATATAACCATTCCACTCACCACTCAGTGGTGGTAGCGATAGTGCGTCTTACCCCCAGTAAAAAAGGGTACGTGTAGGTTGAACAAAAAATAAGCCAATTGTTGTGTCAATGTGTACTCCAAATAATATCCTCAACGAGGCAGTCGGTATATTGATAATCGCTAGAATCATGCCGGCCTATCTTACAAGATGTAAATCTGCAAACCGCTTGATAAGGTTTGTTTACTTATTGGTTTCTTCTGCATAGTGTATATTGAATTTGCACAGGTGTAATATTATAATGATTGTCATATTCTGTTGCCTAACCAACTTAAAGGAGCTTTTTTACATTCCGACAGTAAAAACAAACTTGGGCTTGCAATCTCCACTGAATCGTTTGTTATCATTATACAACAACTTAGCATGCAGAATCGTCGATCTCGACCTATTCCACAATTCCTTTTTTCAATACAAGGAAAAAAAAATTAAGTTTCTCAGTGTTGAGTTTTCTAAGGTCTAAACCATTGTGAATCTTTTTATGACATTTTTATTTTTATTATTAATAATGTTACTTTTATTTTTATAATTTTGTTGACATGCTGATTTAATTTTCTCAATTTTCTAAATCTCTATTAATACCATATAGTTTTGTTTAATCTATTATTATTATTTTTAATCTATTATTATATTTTTATACCTTATGGGGAATGTTGTGTACGCCGGAATTTCATATATATCAGAATTGTATTAGATTAAGATTTACTATTTTATTATTTAATGTATATGATGTGGCTGTACCTATTTCAAATAAATAAGTACACAGAATCATTTTTTTATAGTCACTTTACAATATACGAAATTATATGCGATACCCTTCCACAAGCGGATAAATACTTAAAAAGCATTTAATATAAGCAAAACAAATTTCGTAAAACCTTTGTGAGAACCATTGATGTATTAAAAAAACCGTGTGAACACAAACTATTGTAATAAACCTTATCAGCCATTTACAAAAGCATTTATATAAAATTTTAAAGTTTTCTCAAACAATTAACTATCATTATAAAGTACGTTAAACAAAAACAATTAAACTCAATATCTAAGTTTTTGAAATTACTTAATTTTGCTTATTATTGCACATTAGTCATGATTAGGGTTACCATTCGTTTTAATATTTCCGGATTAATACAATTTTCTAAGAATTAATAATATTAACTGTTTAATAAAAGTCTATGCTGAAATTGGGCCCCTTTAATATTGAAAGAGGGCTTAGAATGTGGCAAAAAACACGACACGGCTCCGTTTCCTTTTATTAGGATTGGTTAAGAGACTAACTCGTGACTGACGTATTGGTCTCTCGATCAATCACAAACATTAAAATTCAACGGCATCGTCTTACGAGTTGCGGTTTTTTTGCGACATTCTTAAATCATGTTTATCAAATGTAGGCTACATTAGGCAGACTGCATTAAAAACCTAATAAAGTATTTATAGTAGCATATTATTTTGCCATGCCAGCAATATTTTTTAATGAATAAACAATTACTTCTAAGACAGAGATGCGTATTCTAAAATCAAAGCCGAGACGTCCATCTTGACAAGTTCGCTCCTACTACACTGTAGATATACAATCTATAGCGTTGAGCAAAATTTCTAGTATTTTCGCAGCTTTGTCCGGCATTATAAAATTTATGGTAGACCTAGCGATATATGCTTTATGCAAAAATATGTAATAAATTATGATTTTACTTCAGTAATTAAAATTGTATCATTGGTGATTAAGTATTACTGTAATATTTTGATTAATGGTCAGATTTATTTGGAAATCATAATTTATTTATAGTGCTTAATATTTTTTACATGCATATTATGCGTAAGTTTATCCTTAATCTGTAAAAGCTTAGGCAGAGGCGCAACTAATGCTGAGTGCATAAGTTTTACCGACATTACGTCCGCCCATGATGCGATAGAGGACGTGTCTATCTCTATAGTTTCTTTGATACCTGATAGTTTTTAATTTCCCGGGATTCATTTACAATGTCAGAAGAGTTATTAAAAGATGGGGATTAAAACGAAGGGCTCTAGACGACGTCCATAGACAACGCGTCATTTTTTCTGTTTTAAAACGTCTCACCACTTTCCTGTCATTTTGTTGTTTAAACATGGATGTATGTGTTTCGAAGATACGCAGCTACTCACTAAGGTTTATGTATTCTAGCCATTGCAATTGACGGGCATAAAGGAATATAACGTCTTGGAAAATCAAGCGCAATTCAGTATCATATTTTTTATTTGAAGTTCTGAGTTTTGCCGCTGTATATAATCGCTTACCATCAGACTTGCCTTCATTCACTTGCCCAAAAAAGCTTTTAACAAAGTCCTATTGCTCGTGCGAGCTGAAACGCTTCAGCCATAAAGATTAAAAAATGTAGTTTGCGAAATTGAATTTCGCCGAACAGGCCGTATCGTCTTTTTCTATTCGTTAATCTGCTAAGTGCTACAGACGCTTCTAGTTTTGTGTATCGGACAACGGCTTAGTGGTACATACAAATAATGAATAAAAAAGGGATCGGATATTTTTGGGTTTACGTATAGCTCTCTGTGAGTAGATCGAACAAATTGAAAGTACTAAGGAGTGTACCCAGCAGTCTTACCCATCATAATCAATCCGTGTGTAGCCTTAATCAATGGCTTGACGGCGTAGTTGTACTGCGTGCAGGATACGACACCATGCTGAGGTCCCGGGTTCGAATCCCGGATTCAACAGTGATATTGGATTTTTCTGCTCAGTATCGGCCGGAGTCTGGAATTTGTACTCAGTATAAAGATATGCCTGCCCCCTATCACATCCTAGGTTGAAATACATATGCACCTCTGCCTATCTCTTCGGAGATACAGGCCTAAAGTGTTTGTTTTTCTTGTTTTGTTACTAAATGATATAAATTGAAAATTCGGACTACTAAGGAGTGTGCTCAGCAAGTTTACACAATATCGTCAGATGCGTGCGTAGACATAATAACTGTATAATATATTAGATCTGTACGAACGGGTCGATTCGGTTAGAATAGTATGTTTCATGTTAAAAGTAAATTATTCATTTTCTTCCCTTCCATATAAATATTCCTTTAGAGCCAGCAGTGCGTCCAAATTTTACTGGTATTATTTGTGATAGTCGGTAGAGATATTATAGGGGAGAGAGGGGGAATTGCAGACACTTAAGCGAATATCGAAATAAAAATCATATTATTAGTATTAATCAGTCATTTTTTTATTATAATCAAACTTTGGTTATTACCTTACAAAATTACCGTAAACTTTTATTCTTAAATAATCAACTAATATAAAATTTTAAAGAAAAACGAAAGGCTTTATGTTCGTAATTACCCGGTACAATGTGGGTAAATGCGGACACTATTTGGGGTAATTGCGAACAGTCTGGGGTAAGCAAAAATCACAAATATAACCACCAGATGTAGTTCCACCTGTGCAATTCTCATGTGCCCACCTTTGGCATCCAGCACACAGTATCCAGTCTTCAGAAGGAGGAGACACATACTTTTCTCCACAGAAGATGCAAAAGTACTCTTCCTCCTGTCCATCATTATCCAAGTTTTTGAGATTATTACCTCCTTTTTTGGGCCTAGTGTTAGTAAAATTCTTTTTATTTATAGTTTTATCAATATGTTCAGTCTTTGATCTCTTATTGCCTTCCTTCTTTTTCATACCAGTCTTCATTTTCTTTATCTCTAATTTAACAGCCTTTTTCTTTATTCTTTCAATTTTCCTCATTTCTTTTTCTTCCAATTGTAGTTTTTCCGGAGTATTAGTTAATATTATCGAATGCTTATTTTTCCCTGATCGTTTTGTATTTTTTACGGGAGTTTGCAAAGAAGGCACATTTATAATATTCGATAAAGGTATTGGTTTTGCTTTAGGAATAGGAGATTGTAATACAGCATTGTCAGAGAAACTACTTGCCATGTCATCCAAGTCATAGGTTTGTAAAATTGATGGAGATGCATTCCTGTCAGAGGAATCACAAGAAGTGTCCGCTTGAGATGTGTTGTTCGCCGATATTTCAGATTCATGAATTTTAAAATTATTAAGGCTTGATGTTGTGGATTGAATGTGAGTAGATGAAACCTGATTGCGATTTTGATCGTGACTTGTACCCGTTGTAGCATGTGTGGTTGTCGGCAGTAAATTTATTGATTGGCTGTTGTCTTGGGTGCTAACTGGCCTTGATGAAACGACAGTATCATTTTTTTGCACCGTATCACCAAAGCTCTCAAATGTGGTCTTAAATTTTTCTGTGTCTAGAGGATAAATCCCAGCAGTTTTAAAACCATTCACTGCTTTTTCGATAGTTGTGGTCCGATTAAAAGCTTTTGTATATAGACCAACAACATCAAAAGTGGTTATCTTGGTTCCAGGGTTATTTACCATGTGCGTTTCACATTCCTTGTTATATGCAGTCTTTAGAGGACCATGAAAGGTCAAATCTAGCGGTTGCATTCGGTGCGAAGCATGCGGCGGTAGAGTCAAAACGTGAATGAAATTTTGTTTACAAAATTCATATGCTGTCAAGCTAATATGACTCTCATGGTTGTCCAGGATAAGCAAAATAGGATTATCAGCAGCGGGTCTAGCGAAGCTTTTAAAGTGATGGAGCTAGTGAACAAATAACTCCGTTGTAATCCACCCTGAGTCAGACACAGCCGCTACCATGTTGCTGTTACTTTGCTTCATTAGTAATGGATTCATCCTCTTTCGCTTAAATATAAAAAATGGTGGCACATAGCAACCGGCTGCATTGCATGAATTAACGACAGTTGTTAAACTGCCGCGTTCCCCACTTGTGCACTTACCGACTTGTTTTAAGCCTCTGGGAGCCAAAATCCTTGAATTTCTTTGTACTGTACTAATGCCAGTTTCATCGACATTATAAATAGAATTTGATCCGAAATGGTGTTTGGACATCAACTGGGTCAAGTTGTTGAAAAAAATGTCTGTCTCTTCTTTATTGAAAGCTATTATTCTATTTAGCGATGTGGCTTCTGGTGTGCGAAGAGATATTTCAGGATGTCTTGCCATAAAACAATAATACCAATCCATTCCAGCCATTCCTGTCTCTTTATCAAATCTATTTTTTATGTTGTTGGCTATAGCGAAATCGTATGCAATTTTTCGAAGCGTCGGTACAGTTAAACCGTAATAGCTCTCACATGCTTTAATTATATGCCTCACTAGTTCTTGCTCTTGTAAATCATTAAAAACAGGTTTAGCACCTCGTTTAGGTTCGACCAAATTACCGTCTTCATATTTTCTGATTTGATCAAAAAGTGTAGCTCTCGGAATATTGTACTTTTCTTCTGCCTTTCTGAAGCTTATCTCCTTTTCTTTTATCTCTTGTACTGCCAATTTCAAATTTTCTAAGGAATATTTCTTTTCAGTTTTCCTCTTATATGTACGAGGCATCTGAAAAAGAAAGTAAGCATGAATTGATTAATCAATATAAATGTATTACATTAATTGTAAAAAACGACTGATTTGCTGATATAATGCACAACATAATATACACCTAGGTCTAGAAACTGAACATTTTGCACAGGAGTTCCAATTATAGCGTAAGAAAGTTTAGACATGAAAGATGTACAAACTAATTGAATTTTGTATTAATTTTAAATTCATTTATTTAAAAGATAAAATGGGGTTATTGCGGACGTCCGGATTTTCCCCAAGTCCGCAATTGCCCCAATCGTAATTTATTTAATTACCTAATATTTTTGTGATTATGCTAGCACCCACGATTTTCGAATTCTTACAGTTTGGAGGATGTGTCTTATATATATTTATGACAAACGTAACATTTCATTAACTCCCACATAACAGCGAGTACACAGTACTAAAAATAGACTTGAATAACAAGAAAACACGTGAAAAATGTCTTTGGTACTTACTTTGAAATGCGTGCGCGGCCTCTCTCCTTGACAACTGTCCACACACTAACGATGGCGAACGTGATCGAAAGATCGCGAAAGCGGGGTGCGGGGGGAGCTAGGCTTCTAGAAACGATTGCGTCTGCGATTACCCCGCGTCCGTATTCACCCCACTCTCCCCTACTTAACACTAAAACATCACACAGCTCACTTGCTTCTTTACTTTCACCATAAAAAAACAATAAAAGTATCTCTAACTCTTTAACTACAGATCAATTTACAACATGAAATCAAAATTTCAGGTACGGTCAGCCACGTAAGTAGCTGAACAAATTCAAAATTTCAAATCGCCTATACGCGTTCAGTTCAATTAAAACCCTTTTTTTCTTTGTGTGAAGTAAAGTAAATATCTTTTATTTTATTTTTGTGAAGAGAAAATGGAAATGAGAATGAAAATGAGAACAGAAAAGTGTAGGGGCGATTTGAACTTTTGTTTTTGTTCAGTTAGTTATGTGGCTGACTGTACAATGCAGCATCTGCCGTTGCCATGGTTACCGGTTGATTAATTAAACCCATAACAATCCCAGCAGACGGTAACAAATTGAAGTAACCCGAGTAAAGACAGACAGGTATCGATCCGGGACTACGATGCAGAGTTCAGCGTGGATGTTTTAGCAACATCTGTTTGTGTAATAGGTGATAGATCTCACATGTAAGACACTGGCAGTATAGGGACTTGATCCAGAAAATAAAAAACCTCGTCATCTTTTTTATATACACCAGGATAGCGACCACCGTGCATAAGGTGTTAAAACCTCCCATAATGCTGGATTCCGGTATCAGCCTTTATATCCAGTTCAAACAGGCCGGCATAATTGTGTCGACTGACGAGGGATAATCATCGCTCATCAATCGCCAGTCTATCTGGACCTCTCGCCGCTTACCATTAGGTGCTAAAATATTGAACCATTTTTTTGTACTAACTACGTTAACTTTAAAACAAAAAGCAGAAGTGGCATCCCCAAAGCAGGTTTTATTTTCCTGCTCAGGTTAGGTGTCTATTTCTGCTACCTAGCATTGTGCTAGCACTGTTTTATTCCCGATAATGTAGCTAGCATAGTTAGTAATCTTAATGAGGCTTAATAACTTAAGTTTCAGGGTGACGAGCACAGCTTAATTCTACGCAATTGTAATTCTAAGTTCGGGTGCTGATGTTACTATTTATAGACAATCGTATCGTTTAACACCAGGCGATCGGCTTACTCGTCTCATCATAAGTTTGTATAGAAAACCAATATTTATATTGTAGTAGTTGTTTGCCTCTAGCAATGGCCCTAAGCCATACAGTACGCACTCTTAAAAACAAAGTTATCCATAGCAGCTGCGCTCGTTATCCTAAGATATTGCTGCTAGATGTTGTCTCAAAAGGACCAGATTTACAGTTGATTCAATAGCAGTTTGAACAATAAAGAAAAAAATCACCTGATGGTAAGTGATTATTACCAGGGAATATAAAACCCTGGGCTGCTTATAAGGAAAGAAATATTTGGGATCTGTAGGTCTTCTACTACCTCATTGGCACACTACACTCAAAACTACGTTGATTTTACAACGTTTATCCCGGAAGGAAGTTCGCGAACAAAACCCTGATACAAAGCTAGTGTACAAGTAAATAATCATGCTATCCAAGAACAGAATTTCCATTTCAGCACAATATTGTTGGAAGCCTTCATTGTTAACGCATATTCACTCCCTAGATTTAATTTGGGGGCCGCTAAAACATCTGTGATTAATTAAATTCAGTATTCGATTCTGATGGGTGCTTTTTGATGTTACTTTCGTTTGTTATCAATAACAAATGATCCACTTCGGTATTATGCGAATTTGATTTGATATAAGAATACCCTTTGTTTGTGGTTTCGCTCGTGGAACAGGAGGCTGCGGGCTCTCGAATGAAAAATGTGTTTGCTTTAGTGATGTTGCTATGTAGACGCAACTATTGATTAGAAATTTTACTGGTGGTAGGTCTCTCATATGTAGGAGTCCGTCTGGGTGGGTACCACCGCAATGTCTGTGCATGCACTATTGTGTTTCGGTTTGAAGGACATTGTAGCCAGTGTAACTACTGTACATAATGAGACTTAACATCTTATTTCTCAGGATGACGAGCGCAGTGGAATGCCACACAGGACTTAGTAACTCAAGGTGCTGAATGGTGTTCCTACTGTTTATGGGTGGTCGTATCGCTTACCATCAGGTAAACGGCTTGCTTGTCTCGTCATTCAATGCAATAAATAAGAAATTGCTGGTAATAGGATGTCTGTATCCACCCGTATAGCAACCAACGTACACGTGTTAAGCCCGTCATAGTGGTCCACGTAAGTTCAGCGTTCCAGGATCAGCTTGTGTATACCCAGTTTCTAATAGGCCGGCATAATTTTGTCAACTGGCGAGGGATAATAATCTCTCGTTATTCGACAATCTACTTGGAACCCATTCCACTTACCATCAGGTCCATTGGAGTAATTACGGCGTGCCGTAAAAAAAATTGAAGAAACTCTTGGGAATGTTTTGGCCATATCTATCGATAGAAGTGCTGACTTTAGACAGTAACCTACAAAGAAATAGAACAACGAAATCAGGTAACCAACAAATAGAAACAAATTAAACGTTCAAACGTCAGTGATTAGTGAAAGGTGGGGAGACAAATCGTCCGAAAGTTCGTTATTGGCTTCGATATCACGGAGCGGGATTACGTCGGATTGACCCAAGCATCCTGAGGTGCAAGCTGCCTTTTGATTGGAATCAACCTAACAAAGTTGGGATATGTTCGCTTTTATTTTTCATAGTAGCAATTTTTTGATTTGGCTACCTCGATGTCGTACTTGTATTACGGTACGACTGCAATGCTGAGGTCTCGAGTTCAATCCCAGGGTCGGGCAAAGTGATATTAGGTTTTCCTACTCAGTATCAGCCCGGAGTCTGGAACTTGTGCCCGATATTGCGATAGGATCGCCCCCTATCACATCATGGGACGGAATACGCACGGCGAAAAGTGGGTGCATTAGTTGCGCCTCTGCCTACCCCTTCTGGGATGAGAGTCGTGATGTGTATGTATGTTTATATGTACATTGATTACTCTGAGAACTGTGAATCTATTTCCATGATTCCTTTTTTTATTTAGTAAAGAAGGGTCTTGTAATGGTCCCATTACGATACAACTTGGTTATATATATATATATATATATATATTTTTAATAGAAGACCCGAATCATCCGAGTAATTTTATTCAACGACTCAGAAGTCCCCTTACGTAAGTCAATTATTTTAATTACAAAGGCTATATAAAGTTTATAACAACATTATAACAAAATATTAATTACCCTACCCTACCTTGCTTTAGAGTGAACACATTTCAATCTACATGATTACTAGGATAACACAATTTAATATTTAGTTTTGAATAACAAATCTAAAATAATCACGTGTGGTACATCAAACAAATAACTATTTGTATCAACATTGTTACGAAACAAACAATACGAATAAGGCTCGGTTATCCTCTATTAGAATGTAGTTCATATTTAATTACAAAGCTCGCTTTTATAGATAGATAAATGTGAGGACTGCTTACTCCTGAGTGCTATAGTCTACTTTTTTTTTTATCGATGGCTCGACAAATTGGCTTCATTGCACCTGATGGTATTTAAATGAAGTGAAGCCCAAAATAATGTCGACCGAAATTGTCGTTTGAAGAGATAAACATCTCTGGTCGGTCAGCACAGTTATGCTGGCCTGAAGTCTACTTTTTATCCCGGAAAAACTATTTTTTATTTCATTAAAATAAAATAAAATAAAATACTTTATTCATCACGTAGGCGAACATAGTTGCACTTATGATAAGTCAAGATACATTAAATTGATTATATTAATAATTATTATAAATACCAATGGTCACTTATATAACTACCGACATTTTTATTGGGAGTAAATCTATGATAAGAAATAAACAAAAACAAAAAAGAAAACAGCTCGGGCTGGCAGGAAAGGGGATATAAAAAGGACATCATTTTATTAAAATAATGGGAGGAACGCGTCGCGATCCTCACCGGTGAGGACACTACAGGCCCTAGCCTAGCTAACCTACCAGCCTTTCACTAGCTACCTAAGCGATGACGACCCGAAGAAGAAAGGCAGAAAGAAACTCCGGGCTTACTTTTTTTGTCATCAATTGTTCATTGTTTCTTTCTCTTTTTTTTTTTCAATTCTTTTGTGCTGTGTACAAAGTCAGATTAGTTATATAAGCTAATGCACGCACATCACCGTTGAAATAAGATAAAATCCAAATGAAGGGATTTAGGGAATACCTGGACAGGCATGTACAAATACGTAAAACTGGACATAACACAAAAAAATAATAAAATAACGGTGTACAATGTGCATTCGCCTACATTTACAAAATTATTTTTGTTGTATTGCTCTTCCTACTTTCTTAATAAAATGAAACTTATAAAGGCAAGCGCAACAAAATGATCGGTCGGTCGTCTTCCCTAAATTTAAATTATATGAATGAGGGAATATTTATAATTGTAGTAATTAGGTTATATACCTAATAGTCACAGTAGATTTAAAAGTTAAAATTATTGTAATGTCAATATTAAAGATAGATACAGATGAGACACTTTATGCAGTCAATCACTAGTAAGTGTTAACAGGGTTGGCCATGGTGTGCAGGACCACTTCTCCAAACCGTCTTATCATCGAGGTAATCCGCTACATTATAATACGCTCTAGACATTAACTCGCGCCTAACATAACACTTGAACTGGTGTCCGGGCAAATCGGCTACTTCGGAGGGAAGTTTATTGTAAAATTTAATGCTATTCGCTAAGTATGATTTACTCGTTTTACAGAGCCTAAAATTTGGAACAACTAGTTTATTCTTATTTCTAGTGTTCAGACAGTGCAAGTCACTGTTTTTAATAAAAGTACTAAGGTTTTTGCGGACATACATAATATTCCGGAAAATGTATTCGGCCGGCAAAGTCAGTATATTAGCCTCCTTAAACAGTTCCCTAAGGGAATCACGAGATCGAAGGTTGTAAATAGCACGAATCGCTCGTTTCTGTAAGACAAAAATGGTCTGCAGATCTGCGGCAGAACCCCACAGAAGAATGCAATATGACATAATGCTGTGGAAGTAAGCAAAATATACTAACCTTGCCGTAGCCACGTCAGTTAAATGTCTGATCTTTCTAATAGCGAAGATGGCAGAACTCAATTTACTCGAAATTTTCTGAATGTGGGGTCCCCATTGCAATTTATTATCTACTGAAACCCCGAGGAAAACCGTTGACGGAACTAATGCTAGTTTATTTCCATCCAAATCAATATTTGGTTCATTTTTATTACTCAGTAGCGAGAATCGGACACATTTAGTTTTTGCCGCATTTAACAGCAAATTGTTAGCTGAAAACCAGTTAGAAATCAAACTAAGTACTTTATTGGGCTCCACAAAATTTTGTTCCCTTCTATTTATCTTAAAAATTAACGAGGTGTCATCTGCGAATAATACTACATCTGCCATATTGTTAATCATATAAGGCAGGTCATTAATGTATACTAAAAATAAGAACGGACCCAAAATTGATCCTTGAGGAACCCCAATCCTAACTGCGGACCCTACAGAGGAGACATTATCAATAAATACTTTTTGTTTGCGGCCTGATAAATATGAGGATATTAGTTTAAGCCCTACTCCCCTAATACCATAATGGTGTAGCTTTAGGATGAGGGTACTGTGATCGACGCAATCGAACGCCTTGGAAAGATCACAAAATACCCCTAAAGCATCCTGTGATCCCTCCCAGGCATCCAACACAGCTTTTACCAATGCACATCCAGCATCTTGCGTGGACCTACCCTTTGTAAAACCGAATTGCCTATCATGTAAGATCTCATTTTTATTAAAAAACACCAGCATTTGATTAAGCATTAATTTTTCGAATACTTTACTTAGGGCTGGTAAAATAGAAATAGGCCTATAGTTAGAGGGTGTGTTAGAGCAACCTGCTTTAAAAACTGGTATTACTTTACTAATCTTCATAAGATCAGGGAATACGCCGTCTCTTATACAGCAGTTAAAAATATCTGAAAGGATTGGGGCAATGCTTACTATTATTGACTGCAACGCTTTAACAGACAAACCCCAAAGATCTTCGGTGCTCTTCAAGTTTAAGCTCTTAAAAACTTTTATAATATCGTAATGAGTAACAGATTCAAACTTGAAATTTGGAATTGATAATTCTAGATTTTTCTTTAAGAACGACTCAGCTGCCCCTGGTGAGGATGGCATTGAATGACAAGACGAGCATGCATTACACTGGCTAAAATGTACTTCAAACCGAAACACATAAGTGCATGCACAGTGCTGTTTGGCGATAGAAATAGACATTGCGGTGGTACCCACCCAGACGGACTCTTACATACGAGAGACCTACCACCAGCAACTTTTTCACTCGTGCGGAGCCGCGACCAATACTAGTCAAATATAAAGTTGCAAATAGCCCCACAACCCGATATCTTTCACTGCCACAACCCGCCTCGCTTATTTCATAGTTATCTGTCCTATTTCTCGGTTTGTTAGAGCCGGATATTTTGTAAAAATCGCCAAGTGTTCATACGTGACATGACTTTTAGGTCGCGTCAAAATGTACACCACGCTAAAATTTGTTATCCTTCGTCAAGTAACACGTGACCAGATAGCTGAGTTGGATGTGGAGATAATGCGTGTATCGTTGCTGAATTAGGCTTGTGTACGACATTATATCTATAGTTAACTTGGTGTCGCTCGTGGCTTCTCTGGTATGAAAAGCGTTTCCCGCTACAAGTTCCAAAAACGCCAACGCCATCGATTTAAAAAAACAAACGAAAATTCCGTTATTACCCATGGAAAAAAAGCCGGGAGAAAAAGTAGCCTATGTGTTAATCTAGGACACAGTGGCGTAGCGTGGTTGGGGTGGAGTGCGTCAAAGTGCATGAAATAATAGCTTTTAAAAATTTATGGTGAGGGCGTGACTCTTATTTGTTGGTTGGTTAAATATTAGCTGATGTGGATATCTCATATCCTGCATCTCACATAATGTGCTTAGTTCACATCCGTTGAGGCAACTCGACTTCAGTAGATATAGCATAGACTGGCAAATTTATATGTGGATTACAGTTTTTAATTGATTTGTATTGCTTGCTACACACACAAATCCAGAAGAATTAGAAGTGCAAGCGCGTCAGGTTTGTGTGAGCCAATGATCCGAGCAAGGCAATCCACTTTTTTATAAAACTTTATAGTAGACCAGTGACTTATAAGTAGAACAAAAAGGGGGAAAAGTACAAATGGCGGTCGTATCGCTCAAGGTAGTTCATTATTAAAACAATTATCTTTTGCTAAATTCGAGTAAACTTAAGAAATCAACGGTAAAGTTACTCTCAAAATCAAAAACACTTTAACCAGCTGCAAATTCTGGTCCTACTTACATACATGAATACACACAGCCCCGAAATATTACCGCGGATACAACGGATTACATCCGAAGTCAAACTGCCGGGACGACATGATTTTTCCGCGATTATTTCGTAATTTCCCGGAGTAATAATCCCGGATGGCGGGTCCATCGGTTCCGCATTATCGACAGCTTAAGGGGCCCAAGAAACTTTGACTCTAATTTGGGGTACGGAATGAACTAAAGTTATGAACTTAGGTTACGGTGCGGCTCTTCCGTACTTACCGAGGCTGGTTACTTTTTGTAATAAGCGTAACATTTTATTCATGTTTTCCGTACCATATTTCTATTGGAAGCCTACTCAAGATTTGAACCGCGAAATTCTTATAGAGAATGCTTATGTTTCTAGATTTCCTGGCGATGTTTTTCTTCACCGCTTTATAAAAATACCAACACTGTATTATAAACCGTCACACTGCCGCGCACGAGCTTCCTCTACTACTGAGAGGGTAAAGGCCTTAGTCTACCACGCAGGCTAAGTGCGGGTCGGTAGACTTCACATACCTTCTAAATTCAGATGGATAACTTTTCAGGTATGTAAGTTTCCTCACGATGTTCACTTCACCGTTAAAGCAAGTGATATATAAATGAAGAATGCACACATAACTTTTGAAAAGTCAGAGGTGTACTTGAAGAATAGGTTTGGAACCCGCGACCTTCGTCGCAGCAGTATGTTCTACTCCCAACTACGCTATCGCCACCACCCCTAAAATAGACTGACTGAAATACAAGACATTAGATACCTATAGTTTGATAGTAAATCTAAAACCAAAATCTGCTGTGCCCTATTCTTGACGCGTAAACGGCTGCCCGGAATCCGTCGGATCCACATTCCTTCGCTCGGGATATTAGTGAAAATTCTTGCTGGTTCAACTTTTTGTTCGAGGAATACTGATGTACAGTCAGCCACGAAAATCGATGAACAAATTAAAAGCCACAAATCACTTATCGCTTTTTATTTATTTAAAACAAAATAATTATATTTAATTTATTTCAATAAAACATAAAATCTGGTAAGTTATTTATTATTTGCAAAAGTTTTACTATTGAGTTTGGAATTTGTTGTTATTTTTGTGGCTGAATGTACATACTTTTTAGCGAAACCTTCCTGATAGGAGTTACTAACAACCGCGGGTAAGTGGTTAACGAAAGTTAAAAGTTTCAGCAGTTTTAAGCTTTTATGGCGTTGTTTTCATTTTGCCGTAAACAAAATCTGAAACATTTTGCATAATTCAAACTTACGCTTTAGCACTAAAGGGCTAGGCAGAGACTGAAAAAGTCTTCCCGAATAACTAGTTTTTGCTCTTTACGTGTGATATGATATTTTCATGGTCACAAAATCCAGATCCGGACATCTCCAGTGTTTTAACGAACTAAAAATCTCACTTTTGTAATCCTGAGAATCAAATCCAGAACCCGCCGAACCAGCAACACCCATGTGTGAAATTAATGCTGTATTTTCATCAATTGACATATGGATAGTGTACGATTTTATTATATGTATAGATATAGATTTGTAAGTACGTAAGATATGCAGTGAGCACTAAAACCTGTATTACAATAAACACGCACGCCATCCTTTAGGGCTTCGTAATGACCTAACCTGGATTTTATTACACTAGTACAGCGTGATAAAGTACCTTGGAGGCACAGCGGATGATTCAACTGAGAATATGAGAGATCCAGGATCCTGTACCAATTGTAGTTACTGGACACGTGAACCTTAAAATACTACGCATACGCATTTTGCTGTGCGTATTCCGTCCCATGATGTGATAGGGGGCGAGCCTATCGTAATATCGAGCACAAATTCCAAACTCAGAACTGATACACACTCGCACACACTCTCACGCCCGATATCCCTGAAGGGGTAGGCAGATGTGCAACTAGTGCACCTACTTTTCGTCGTGAGTATTCCGTCCAATGATGTGATAGGGGGCGAGCCTATCGCAATATCGAGCACAAATTTCAGATTCTGAGCTGATTGATTAGAAATTCTGACTGATTAGAAAAACCCAATATCACTTTGCCCTACCCTGGGATCGAACCTGAGACCTCAGCATTGCAGTCGTAGCGTAATACAACTACGCCACCAAAGCAGTCAGCACACTGAAAGACCATATCCTCGTAATTTACTCCATCGAAAATATTAGAATTTGTAATCTGATTTCTTAAGTAGATGGTGCCAACTTTAATATTCCGTTATGTATTCCTACAGTGATTTTGGATTTTTTGTATTTGGAAAGGCTTTTTGACTAGTGCAATGCGAGCAACACCTGATCTAAACGTTTAAAACATTCATTCTAATTGAATGAAACAGCACATTAATGGACCAAGTTCTAGACCAACATATGAGCTGCTTTTCATCGCGTAATAATAAATCAGCCCTGTATTATATACTGTGCCACTACTGGGCACAGGCCTCCTCGACTACTGAGAGGGTTTAGGCCTTAGTCCACCATGCTAGCCTAGTGAGGGTTGGCAGACTTCACATACCATCGAAATTCTTATGCGGAACTTCTCATAGCGTAACAGTAGACTATTATTACAATAAGGACTAAAGAGTTTATGAAGCCGCAAGCAAAAGCTTGTATATATGTTTAAACCAAATGTTGTAAATATAATATATCAATCGAGTCATAAATCAAATGTCGAGGAAGGATCAAACGCATTTCCAAATGTCAATTAATTAAACCTAGCTTCATATTGCGCGCCCAAAACGGTATTGTGTTCGAGTATTGTACAATATATTGTGTATTTGACAGGAATTTGATCCATTATCTATGAATATACTATTGTAACTCTAATTAATAGTCTGTAGTGTTCTGCATAAATGTACCAACTTGTCTCATAGTACTGTTAGAAGCAGTATTTCTTAGACACTGTCTCATAAAGAAGCAGCATCTTTACCATTGTGTTTTGTATAACTGTCTAGTGTCTGTAAAGCGTCACGCAGAAACTATAAACTAGTTGCCAAAAAATACTACACAACAATAAAACTGACCTTAGACAGACTTTGGGGGGAGAAGGGTGGTTCAAACCGGACAAACTCCCGGGAGCTAGCGATATTTTTTATGTTAACACCCTGTTATCCAAAAAGCATCTTACATCCACAAAATATTTAAAATCGGGGCGCATTTTCTTTGCTTCCACTCCAGGCGTCATGATGTATAAAGCCGCCACACTGACAGTTTCAGCAAACGCGGCAATAGCGTGAGGTGTAAGAAACCTCCCTTTTAATCCCTACTCTACCTTGTTAAAACAGCAACCCACAACTCTTCTACTGTAAGTGTTCACGAACGGTTGTGATTACTATCATCGTGTAAAAGACAATGAAATAAACAATACCAGGTTACTCATATCTCAGAACAATGAAGATTATTATGATCTACGAGTATTTTGTTAAGGGGGATAATAAATTGTTTAAGTCCACGAGAAAAAAGATCTTGAGTATTATCTATGTACAAAATCTAAATCTAGAAGATCAGTACCTGAGATTTCATACTTAATGAAATAGATAAAAAATAAGAACCAAAATAAATCATTGTAGTTTACTTAAGTATTTTAAATTACAGAGTGTACGTCATAGTAAATGATTTATTGTTTAAAAATAATCCATTTGTAAATAGCAAAATATTTATAATTGAATATTCCATATTATTTTAAATCGTTGCATTTAAGTTTATATAATTTGACTAACATTTTGTAACAACACTTGTGTGTTCAATTGTATTAAAAACAAACTTAAGGCTCTCATGTGAAACAGCTCGTGTTAGAAAAACTTCACAAGTGATGCCCAGCATAAGAATTAAAACTAAGACCTCTAAATTTAAATTATTCCTTGTAATAGGTTTCCAAGAAAGTATCCTAAAGTATGTAAGTTTTCTTTATCACATCCGGTAATGTGGGTGATGATTAAATTTTTTCTTTTATTGTAATTTATGGTGCGCTAAATAATGGTCGAGCATAATTTGTTTTTAATAAAGTTTATAAATAATTTTGTAATCTATATATTATTTCTTTTTAATTAATGATAGCATGCTTATATAGCAAATAACGTCATTAGAAAAATTGTATTTAAAGTCGACGGTCATCGCGATCAAGTCAGTTCTATGTAAGCTGTGAAACAATTACATTAAAATATTTTTGTGATTCCATCTTTCATTTCTACACCGAAAATGGATACCCAGGATTCATATTATGACGTCACGTCGACATATCCATGCACTGATAGTCGCCCTTACTGCCCCAACTCAACCATTATGAAAACACAAAATACAAAGCCACAATCACAAACACCATGTCTAGAACAAAAGCTAGTAACATAAATTATTCCGCGCATGAATCAGCGGCGGGTTGTTGACAGACGAACCTGTGATGGATTGCTTCGAGCTTTGACTCATCCGATATGTTCATTCTCGAGATCGACTCTTGTGACTGACATTTGACGACATGGGATGTACAGTCAGCAGCATAAGTAGCTGAACAAATTCAAAATTTCAAATTGCCTATTTTCTTTTGTGTTCTTACTAATCTGTTTTTTCTCTTCACAAAAATAAAATAAAAGAGATTTACTTTACTTCAAACGAAGAAAAAAATGTTTCAGTTTTAAGTTAGGTGATTTGAAATTTTTATTTTGTTTAGATACTTATGCTGCTGACTGTACTATGGTTACTAGTAAATGGAGTTGGGTAGGGTATTTACCTTAATCATGTACGTCTTGCAACATATAGCTAAAAACTTACATACATACACACGTACATGTCTAATAAAGAACCTCATTTTTTAAATTCGTTAAAAATAACTAAGGACGATACTACAATGATAGTGCCGCCCTTAGTTATTTTTAACCACACAGTATCATTACACTACAAATCAGTCCGGCATAATTGTGTCGACTGGTGCGTGATAATCATCTCTGGTCAGTCGACACTCTATAGGCATTCCTCGCGTACCATCAGATGCAGTGGCGTCACTTGGCTACGCAAGTGCCGTTGAAGACCGTATACCAAAATCAGCCGATGCTCATAATGGAACGGTCTGACGAGACTTTTTTTTTGTTGCATTGAAGGACGAGATGAGCATGCCGTTCGCCTGATGGTAGGCGATACGACCACCCATAAACAGTAGCAACACCATCCAGCACCTTGAGTTACAAAGTACTATTTGGCATTCCACTGCGCTCGTCATCTTGAGACATAAGATGTTAAGTCTCATTATGTCTAGTAGTTATACTGGCTACAATGTCCTTCAAACCGAAACACAGCAGTGCATGCACACTGCTGCTTGGCGGTAGAAATAGACATTGCGGTGGTACCCACACCGACGGACTCTCACATATGAGAGACCTACCACCAGTAAAGATATGATAGGTGTGGCACCCCGCACTAGGTCAGCGTGGTGGACTAAGGACTGAACCCTCTCCGTAGTAGAGGAGTCTCGTGCTCAGCATCGGGCAGTATATAATAAAGAGCTGGTATGGTGGATGCTCATCTCACTGTCTTGTAGGGAAAATGTTATACTTCCCGACTTTACGAAGAGCAAAGGCCGATACCATCGCAAATTCAACATCAATACATACTTGTTTACAAGAAATTTTGCGTAGGGAAATGTAAATTAGGAAAGACGTCTGCCACTCTATATAACGACGTTTGAACCTCGCAGAGATGACAAATTATGTTGTGTAAAGTAATAATAAAGTTACTTCATCATGTTTGAGTGATAGGCATTCGAAATTTTTCAGGCATCTTTTTGAGGGCCGGAGTTGAGTGTGCGCGTGGGTGTAAATAAGCCTTTGTTGCTTTCCATCTATACGATACATATTTTATATCTATATGATACGACTAGACTTCTGCTCGTGCCTCCACCCGCGTGAACAAGTTTTTCCCGGATAAAATTCCCGCTTTATATTTCTCCGGGTTAAAAAGTAGCCTATATTACTCGCTGATAATGTAGCTTTATATTGGTGAAAGAAATTTTTCAAATCGGTGCAGTAGTTTCGGAGGCTTTTCAATATAAACAAACAAACAATGAAATCTTTCCTCTTTAGAATTTTAGTATAAATTATAATATATGGTTGAGTTTTTCTCTCTGAAGGAATAGGTAGAGGAGCATGTAAGTAGTGTACGCCCCTTCGTTCAGCTTAATATATATTTTTTCTCGTTAAATGATAAAGAGCGATCTCATTTACTACATCGGGTACAAAATAAAATAAATAATTGCTAAGACTATATTTCATATCAGCTATAGACATTATCATACAACTTATGCAATAATTATAACTGTCGGCTGTTGAAAAGATTCCATTTTTAAATTAACTTTGTTGTAACTCGTTTAACTATGTCGACATTAATGTAATACAATTATCTATCTTGATATTATTTGATACTTTAAGATTTTTCGTCCTGTTTCTTCGTAGAGCAACTATCTGCCACAGGAATATGGACACATAAATGTATAAATTTGCTCGCATATATCCTCCTGCAAATACATTATTTTTTTGGATAAATATAATCTATACTATCTAAAAAGTCTACTTTTAGTAATAAAGTAATAAAGAGTTATAAAAATATGGTGTAGAATAAATATACAAAGTGGGTCTCGGTATAGAAAACGTAACAATTTAACTATGATTCGACTCTATGTCAAAAATAAAAAAATAAACCACAATCAATAACATCACAAATTACAGTTTCACAAAACATACATCTGTACTAGATAGTACATAATATTACCTATAAGTTCGACACATATTTAATTAGCACACCACCGTCTGCAACTAAATCAGCGCTGCAGTATTGGTTAGGCAGTACTGCAGCATGGAGCTGAATGAGGGTTCCCATTGTTGGCACAATATTATATTTTTTGATACATTTTATTTTGCAAACATGTAAAGGACTTGTCCAAAAACGGACCTGAAATTCTAAACAAGACAATTTATATATATTTGGATAGAACTCCTGAAAACTAACCTTTTGCAATAAATCGTTTAATTTTAAAGACCTCCGATTTTGAGATTTATGTAATTTTGTTTGGCTTGAAAACTACACTTTATATGAACATTTTTAAAAAAGTTGGTTACGAATGGAGGGGTCTAAAAATATTTTTTTAATGGATTTAAGTTCCATATTTTGCCCTTTTAATATGCCTAAAGTTTGAGCCTTGTTAGATTTTGAGGCCCAGCACTCATACAAAAAGCGGACATCTCCTTTATTGTCCCAACAATAAAACATTTTCTTTATTTCTTCTTCTACTAGTTTCATATAGGGATCGGCCCCCCATCTCACCTATCTAAATCCCGTCCAGTTCAAATCCCGCAGGCAGGTAGGCAGGTGCGTTCACGATCCCGATTACGAAAATTATTAACTTTGCAAATGTTCTGTCGGTGTGTTTCGCTGTTTACCCGACACATGTTACATCGGGCCCTAATTTGGACACGGTGATATGTCAGGCATGTTATGTTCTTTTGTAGGAAGTGTTAGATATGTTGGTTCATGTGTTTTTGTTGTGATAAATAGAGATTATACCTTAGTGGTGGTGACGATTGCTGCGAAGGAGGTGATGGGTTTGAACCTTCTTTATAGTATTCAAATTAGATTGGACAGTATTGTCGTCAGCTCGTTTTCGAATTGAACAGTGGTTTCAAATAAGTTTATTTGAATCTTTAATCTCTGGATGTACAGTGAGCCACGAAAGTAATTTTTGTGAAGAAAAAGAAACTTTTGCATTTGTTCTGGTACTAATGTGAGTGACTACATATCAAGTGACATTCGATATATTATGAATGCGAAAGCTAGTGAAATGTTTGGATGTTCGTTAGAAGTAAACGCAGAAAATATTGAACAGTTTTTGATGGTATTTGGCACACGGGTAGATCATGTCCTGGATTAACATAATATAGACTGCTTTTTATCCCGGTAATTTGCTCCCATGGGAAATAATGGATATTTCTTTTTATATAATTAAAAGTATATAAAAAGAACTGCTCGGTGGCGTAGTTGTATTACGGTACGACTGCAATGCTGAGGTCGCGGGTTTGATCCCCGGGTCGGGCAAAGAGATATTGGATTTTTCTATTCAGTATCAGCCCGGAGTCTGAAATTTGTAATTTAAAAATTTCATTGTTTGTTGTAATAACGGCGAAAAGTGTGTGTGTATAATTAAGTAGATGGCGTTGGCGTCTTACTGTGTTTTACGGACTTTTGTATTTGGAAAGGCTTATAGTTATTTCTAAAAGTAAGAATAAATAATGTACTATTATATCACCAAGTAAAAATAAATATTGAACTAGATCTATAGGGAAGGACAAATGATTCCCCCCTCCCCAGGCCGTCTATACCATCCACCCTCAATGTCGCGACCTGATAAGGTGCCAGGTAATGGAAACCGAGGATAATAAGGATAGCACAATGAACGTCTAAGACAGACAAGAAATGCGAACATATTTTTCGTATTCCCAAGTATTCGAACTATAGTATTGTATTTAGTCACGCCTTTTATCCCCGAAGCGGTAGGCAGAGGCGCAACTAGTGTACCCACTTTTCACCATGTGTATTCCACCCCATGTGAGAGGGAGCAAGTCTGTCTTCATCATCATCATCATCATCAACCACATGAAGTCTACTGCTGAACATAGGCCTCCCCTAAAGATTTCCAGATGGACCTGTATCCAGCCATCCATGCCTGTCGCCATATCTAGAACAAATTCCAGGTTCCGGGCTTATACAGAGCAGAAAACCTCATTATCGCTACTCGACCGGAGTCGAACACGGGACCTCAGCACGCCAGCCGTACAATACAATTACTGTACTGAGGCACTCGTATTTAGTATGTGAATATATTTATCAGGCCTTATCGACTCAGACCATTGCCAAATTAATTTAGATTATATGGATAAATTATTTGATTGGTGTTGCTCGTGGCTACGCCGGAAAAAAAAATCCAGTATAAAAGTCCCACTGCGTATGTTTTCGGCGTCAGAAGTAGCCTATATGCTAATCTAGGACATGGTCCACCTGTATGTCAAATTTGATACATATCCGTTCAGTATTTTTTGGGTTACTTTTAACAAAAATTAATACATCTTCACAAATTAGCATATTGATAATATTAGTTTTTTGTATACTGTCTCGTAGAGCCTGTCTAAGGAAATATTACAGAGGTTCCTATCCATCACGATTGGCAAGTAAATCCGAAGGTATTAAAAGGGTTAAAAAACCTCCAAATGTGTTCATATGCGTAGAATTTATAATGAGATGAAATTTCCGTTTGTAAATGGCACGAAAGTTTTTACGTTACATTATGTTCGAGTTTTGATCCATTTAATTAACTTTCCCCTTTGTTACGTAAAACAATATAATTTTGTGATATTTTCAGAAGCTGATGTAACCGCAATGGTAGTCACTTAGGCAAGCTATTTAAAGTATTTGGATTTTGGAGAGTATCTAAGTGTAAAATTTCCAAATTTCATTTAATTAATCACATCACACTCATTCATTCATTCATTCAATAAATATAGAGTGAATATAGCAATAAGTATAACCAGATCTCCAGGTCGCATATGTGGGTCAGGCACAGATAGCTCAAAGCACGTATCCGCGCCATTGTTGTCGCTTGATTAAGTCATTCGTGATGGAACAATGACCTTATTAAGTGACGTCACAGGCCCAAGTAACGCGCATGACTTATCAACGCTAGTAATTAGGCCAAGAGATATGTTACGATTTATGTATCGATTGCAAAGAAAGTGACGAGAATCGATTTGAAGAATTTTTTATTTGAAATTTTTGGACTTGGAGGAAGGAATAGTTTGTAAGCAGATCTTTCGTATAAAAGACTCTTACTAGCTACGTATATAGCATCACCTCTTCTTACCTTTATAAGGTAGGTAGAGATATATTACGCCAAGATTATGGAAGCTATGTTGAGTTCCATGCAATAGAGGCGAGCCTATTTTTTTGAACTCAAGGCTTGAACCTGAAACCGTACCGAATACACAACGCTATGCCACGGAGGCAATCAACGATAAAACCTGCTTCTAAATTTAGTGAAGTAGCGATGTCTTGGGACAAAACCTATTTTGAAACCACAGATACCTTAGCTTATTGATTTATGGATTACACTGCGGAACAGTCTCGTCTAAAATTAGTTGCTTTAAGCTAATCATGAAGCAATTACGCAGAGTAAATTATGGAGTGTGTGCCTTGGGTTAGGTTTAGCGGAAAGTTACTTAAGATAACGAGGCAATATTATAGGTTTAGAGGGAAATAGTGGGTGGTGCAATGAGGGCTTGTAACATCTCTTCTTACCCTTGAAGGGAGAAAGGCTTGGTTCTATATTTATACACATAAAAAAATCTTGGTTCGATACACTATTATTGTCGACATCGATAATATAATTTATTCCATATGGATAAGTTTGTATTATCAATATGAAAAAATCTTATTATTGATATCGATCATGCCACGACTCCTAAATTTAGTTTTTCTTTAGGTAATTGATGTGCAACACAATAATTATGACAATCGTCATATATGGCGATAGACTATTTGGGAATGGAACTGACTGCCGAGTCGAATGCAAGGTCAAAGGCCAAGCCGCTCGACTAAATAACTTTTTCTAAGTTAATGGGTATTTTTTTAAAATAGTTATCGGTACACAATATCTTATAAAGATAGCTAACGACCTGCAAACCGTTTCGGTGCCATGCAAAACACAGACTGACACTATTGAAGAGGTATAAAGGCATATAAAAGATATCGAACGGTACTTACGTGTAGATAGGCATCCTGTCAGCATCTTTGAACCACAACATCATGGCGACATCTCGCGCCGGCGCAGCAAGGTCGCAGGGTAGTCGCGTCATGCCGCCCGGCGCTGACCACACGCGAATCACATCTGGAAAGATATGATCATTGGTAACACTGATTTAGGTACGGTTGTTTCATATTGATCAAGTAAAGATAAGGCTCTGGCAAATTGCAAGCGAATTCACAGCCAGGCGAAGGCGCCGCGCTCTAGTTACTTTTACCCTTAATTTCACTTGACCATGGATGAATATGGGCTTAGGAAGATACGAAAAGGCACTTAAAGTTTCAGATATCTTTTTATTTCTATCGTTGCGTCGGTTGGTAATAAAAACATTTATTTTTTTTATTATCAAAAATCCTTTGTTTATTTCATCATAAAAAACTCTTAAATCACCTTTGCAGTTTTTAATTTTAATATTACTTATGATTAAACAGTGATCGTTACGTGACTCATCAAAAGTAACTAACGTTTTCATAAAACCCGAACGTTAGACATATAAATAAAACTGGTTTGCAGAGAAATATATAATTAAGAACCCGCGGTAAAATCCGCAAAATAGTTTTATTTCAATTTACTGAACATCATTAGAAAAATCCGACAGCTAAAAGTTTAGTTTGCGTAGGTTTGCAAGTAACCTCCATGCTCACTTGCTGACATACAAAAACGCCTTATTTAGCCCCAAAATATCTCTCTACTAATATGAACATTTGAACATGCCTGCGTAACAAGTCCAACTGTTGCGACAGTACTTGATAGTTAAAAACCTAACTACATTTGACCCAGTTTGGCTAAAGTTAGTGTTTTGAAGCGAGTCTTCAACCTGAAAATTTACTGTGTGGTCTTTCATATGAGACTTTGGGTAGATACCATAGTTTTGTGTATTTCTGGCGCTAGGATGAAGATCTGATGAAGGATATTGTAGACAGTTTATTACTGGGCCTTGTTATTGCTCTTGAATGACGAGACGAGCATGCCGTTCGCCTGATGGTAAGCGACACGACCCACTAACAGTAGCATCACCATACAGAACTATAAATTACAAAGTACTGCGTGATGCGTCGCACTCCACTACGCTTGCACATGAGAATATTAAGTTTATAATGCTCAATAAACATAAAAAGCTGAAGAGTTTGTTTGTTTGTTTGTTTGAACGCGCTAATCTCAGGAACTACTGGACCGATTTAGAAAATTCTTTCACTAATAGGAAGCTACATTACTCCTGAGTGCTATAGGCTACTTTTTATCTCGTGATTTTTTTTTCATGCAGGCGGAGCCGCGCTCACATGCTAGTGCTCAATAATTACGCTGGCTACGATTTCCTTCAATCTGGAACTAAACCGTGCATTCACACTTAAATAATTCAGTTGTAGCTCCCCATATGGCGAGGGATATGAGAAATCTACGACCAGTGTCTATAAATATAGTTGACCAAGATATTATGATTATCTCTCGCCAGTCGATATAATAATTATATGATTAGTAAACCAGATGTACATGAAACAGAGGCTGATCCCGGAACGGGACACATCTATATGGGCCACTATGGTTTTATATCTTGTGTACCGTGATCACTGGTTCATATCCACGTTCATACAATTAATATCTTTCCGGCAGTTATTTTATTGTTAAACTAGTAGGTACATATTATAAAACAAAGTTCCAGCTGCGTCTTTCTGTATGTCTGAATGCGGTAAACTCAAAAACTACTGAATGGATTTCGATGAATTGTGGTATGAATATGGTTTGGAACCCTGAGAAGGACACAGGCTACTTTTTATTCCGGAGAACCTCTTACACGTCGGCAAAGTCGCGACTGAAACTAGTTGTCAAATAAATTAATTTTGTTGGAAAATAGGAATCGAATCCAGAAACTTACGTTTTACAGTACCCTGCCAATAAGCTAACCAGGCGATTTTGAGTAAATGTTCTTTCGCGACCTTAATTGATTTAGGACCTTTTTATTTTTCTGAACCAATTTGCATGCTTTTTGTGTTTTTATTCCCGTATCGGCCTTTAGATTTGCCCTTCCTACCTCTAAGGACTCCGAAGGACCCGTATTTAGACCTTTGATTATTACCGAATTGTGTTTTACTATAATTGAAATCCACTTTGTTTCCCCCCAATTCCTTTGTCCGCCTTCCTTTTTGATTGGAAATTGGCTTTCTTTTTATTACTCACGATTACATTCGACAGGCATTTCTTTTAATGATAGATTTCTTTGTTTTTGTGTTTATTGGCTTCCGCCCACTCGTTCTGCGATACGTCAAATTGATTTTCATTTGTAGCGATCGATTTCTTTTGTTTTACCGATAGTTATATTATTATGTATAGATTAATTTATGTGACAATGTTGTCTATGCTTTTATACCTACAAATTATTATACCCGGATGTACGTTTAGTACTACATTAATATATTTAGGCCCTTTTTTAAATAACAAGCCACATTTTTTTTTTGTAATAATATTGTAAGTACATGAAATCCTACTGTTTTGACTTCAATAACATTACTTTGTCTTCTGGTTGTATTCATCGTCATTAGTACATATTCTATGTTTTATGTATAAGAAATTACGAGGAGTCGTAGGATATGTCATATTTTTAGCCTGTCTGTGTCCATTAATACATCCTAACACAAATTGGGGAGAGCGGCCAATGTGGCATGGTACGGGAGTACACTGCGAGCGATAATTAATTAATCTTTTGTTTTTATTTCAGTGACAAGATGTCCAATACAGCTTCATATAAGTATAATATATCTTTTTTTTTATCCATGGATGCTTTACAAACTATCTTTAGTTCGCGGTCCTGCCCGCGTGAAAACGTTTTCCTGTGATTTAAGTCCCGCTTTATATTTTCCCGGGATAATAAGTAGCACATGTGCTATTTCAGACTATAATGTATCTCTGTGCTAAATTTCATTCAGATCTGTTAAGCCGTTCTGGCGTGATTGAATAACAAACATCCATCCAAATTTTTGCATATAGGGACACACACACTTGCGCATCTATGTAAGTGCACGTATGTAGTTGTGCGGGAACGCTGTGTCACACCATGCCTCCCATATATAAGCGACGTACGCCTTAGTTTATTCAGTACGTCTGACAAATTATTACTGTTACCACCTAAGTACGCCGCTGTGTGTATACGTACTCTGAAGCCTTTAATATAAACCTATACAAGTGCCATCTCTGGAGTTTTAATTACTACAAGCTAGAGATCACACTCCCATAACACGCAAAGCTCTACAATTATAGTAGTAATATGATAGAATAAAGCTTCTGCTCATTTTTCCAACCTCATTAATGTTTTTCCAAGAAAAATACATTTATAGTTCATTTTCTGGATACTAAATAACTTATATGGTAATCCAAGACTTGGTTTATCTGCATACTAAATTGCACTACAAATAACGAATACCAAAAAAAAAAACAGAAACTTAAAATTGTATTATTTCTAGGTTTATTTCATAACATTTTCATACCATGTTTGCCTTTAGATACACGATAAAATAATTGATAAAGTTTTGCAAACATCTAAAAAACCTATAAGCAAAAAAATACAAAAAAAATTGCTCTTCCATTTTGTCATCAGAAACAAACTTCTGTCACTTAAACCACAAGCCCACCATCTTAATAGGTAATAACGTATAAGCGGCAAATGTCTCCGTACCCTTATCTGATACATGGACAGATACAATAAATTACACCACCCGGGGCCACTCTATGACTCCTGGCCTATGAATATACGAGGTCATGTCTCATACATTTAGGTCCTAGATTTTTCATTAGAATACATATATAGAAACACGCTTTTTATCTCCAAAGGTAGGTAGAGACGAGTGCACCCACTTGTCACCATGAGTGTTCCATCCTAAGGGCGACCTTATCGCCATATCGGACACAAATTCTACCTTCCGGGTTGAAAATGAGCAGAAAAACCCAATATGACTGCCCGAGCGTGGATTCGCATTTGAGACCTTAGCCTAGCATCACGCCTTTTGCCCATTCTGAGGATAGACAGAGGCGTATTAGAGAATAGCGCTCATAGTACGAGAGTTGGATTATACTATCAATTGTCAACTGCTATGTAGTGTGGTTTCAGTTTGAATCAGTAGTTAGTATGCACCGTTCGCCCAAAAATATGAATTAGATACTAGCCAGTATACTAGGAGTTAGCTTTAACTGCTAGTAACAGGAAGACAAGCACTGTGTAATATCCCATAAAGCTTTATAATTCAAAGTTCTGGGGAGTATACGTTTTATGAGCATTCGCAGCGATTATTAGGTTATAATAATGCAACCAAATACCTAAGTCATACCAAACTATCATCAGCCACATGAAAGCCATTGCTGAACATAGGCGTCCGCTAAAGATTTCCAGACAGACCTGTCAAAAGCGTCCTGCGCACTAAACTATGCTCCCAAACAAATGGCTATTAAATTGGTACTATCGATGTTATCTAACGGCTATCATTTATTTGATCATAGCGAAATAGCCCTAAGACTTACTCAATAACTTTTGCCTCATTTTAGGGAGGTTGCTGTAATGCCACCAATTCGCTTTAAATAAAGCAAAATAACATCTAAGCTCGATCAGTAATCAAAAAATAAAATAATCTAACGTTTCAAAGGGAAGCAATACAGAACGTAAACAAGTTTAATTTTCATATAATAATGTATGGACGTTCGCATCAAAGTGAGTTCAAAGAGATGGAACAATAACTTTATTGTAAATCCATCACAGTAACTGTGTTATATTTAACTTTAACGAATATGCAGTGATTTCAACTTGGGATCGGCCTTGGCTTGTTCCGATGGCTTTTCAGTCTGAGTCATATTTTTTTATATACGCACAGCAAATTCACCCTTATGCACCTGATGATAAGCAGATCCAGATAGAGTTGACTGATGAGAGATCTTTATCTATCACCAGTCGATACATGCTGCCTGTCAGTATGATATTGAACATATTTGTAAAATAATCTTTATGTACCCGCGTAAACTGCATGAGATAATAAATCAGTCTAATCCCAGCGCTCGTCTTTGATTGCTGTGTCCCATTAACATGGCGCAGCCGGTAGGATAATTGTTATACTTAATTTAGTTTTGCAAAATGGAAACCGTTCTGTCTCCCCCGGCTCCGTTTTGTTTCGATAAAAATTCCTTCGATTTGACAAACGGAAATCTTACTGAATGTTGGAATAAATGGAGTAAAGGATTGAAGATATATTACAACGCGTGTGAACTGCATAAAAAATCGGATTCAATTCAAGTGAACATATTACTTCATATTATCGGGGAACAGTGCAGAGACTTAATTGAACAATTAAAAGTGAAATATGAATCAGTGGATGAAGTACTGGAAATTTTTAGAAAATATTTTGAACGCAAGAGAAATGTAACGGTCGAACGTCATAAGTTTTTTACACGTAGCCAGGGAGAAAGTGAAAATATCGAACAATATGTATACGAACTCAAGAAATTATCGAACACCTGTGAATTTGGGGCATTATGTGATTCGCTTATAAAAGACAGACTAATATGCGGTATTAACAGTTCCGTAATAAGGGAACGGCTACTTCGTGAACCAGAGCTTACCCTCGAAAAAGCAATCGAAATTTGTCAAACAGTTATAGTCTCAAAAATATATTCCGAAAAGATTATCACGGATAGCGATTTACCAATAAATAATTTAAAACAATCGGAAAACGAGAAAATTATTAACAAAAATGGCATAGACGATGTGTGGCTATTAAAAAATAACTGGAGATTTCGAGGTCAAGGTCGACAGTCAGGTAGCGGACGGTCGGGCGCTGGCGGGAGGCCGCGAGCGTTGCGGGGCGGAGCCCGAGGCGGCGGCGGCGGCTACGAGGCAAGTCGAGTGCGCCCATACAGCGGCGCGGGCGGTAGCGGCGCATGGTACGGATCTGCGCCGGCAGCATCGGCGACGCGGAGCGCTCCGGCGGGCCGACCGCAGCGCAGTTGTCAACATTGTGGCATGACTCACGATTGGATGAACTGTCCGGCATATGGGAAACGATGTTTACGTTGTTCGCGAATGAACCACTTTTCTCGCATGTGTGGCGTGTATCAGGTGGAGGAGTCTGATGAACAGGTATTACGTAATTTCACTTCCGAAAGTACCGAGTGGTCTGTTAAGTTAAAAATAAATAAAGTATATATAGAATTTAGAATCGACACGGGGGCCGATGTCAATGTTTTACCTGCTAAATATTTAACACGATTAGGATTTAAAAAGGAAGATTTATTAGCTACGAATACGAGACTCCATGGTTACTCTGGAGCGCAAATAGAAGTGTTGGGCAAATGCTTTTTAAAAGTATTTTATAAAGACAAGTTATATTTACTAGAATTTAAAATAGCGAATGTCTGCTCTGAACCAATCATTGGCAAGCATGCAAGCAAAGAATTGAATTTAATAAAGCGCGTGAATTCTGTCCAATGTAATCCCAACGAATATCCTGTATTTATAAAAGAATTTAGGGACGTATTTCAGGGTTTAGGTTGTTTACCGGGATATTATGACATCCAACTTAAACCAAATAGTAGGCCAGTTGTGCATGCGCCGCGAAAAATACCAATGCCAATTAGAGACAAAGTTAGGGATAAATTAATAGAGATGGAGAACTCAGGTATTATAGCCAAAGTGGAAGGTCCCACTGACTGGGTCAATAGCATGACTGTTGTCAAAAAGTCTAATGGTGATCTTAGAATCTGTTTAGATCCAAAAGAACTGAATTCAGCTATTAGGAGAGAGCATTTCAGACTACCTACACTTTATGAAATACTTTCAAATCTCTCAGGGGCAAAATTTTTTAGTACCCTCGATGCTACAAATGGTTTTTGGCAAGTAAAATTAAAAGATACTGATTTATGTACATTTAACACGCCATTCGGGCGCTATCGGTTTTTGAGAATGCCGTATGGTATTAGCTCTGCCTGTGAGGTATTTCATAGGAAAATTTACCAAAATTTTGATGATATTCAAGGTGTCTGTATGTATGTTGATGATATTTTGGTTTACGGTACGACTAAAGAAGAACATGACACAAGATTAAAATTAGTTTTAGAAAGATGCCGTAAAATTAATCTAAAGTTAAATTTAAAAAAGTGTAAATTCGGTTTAGATGAGATAAAGTATTTGGGGCACAAGATTACAAAAAATGGAGTTTATCCTGATGATAGTCGTATTTCGGCCATAGTAAATATGCCCCGTCCGCAAAACAGTAAGGATCTTGAAAGATTTTTGGGATTAATCACATACGTCAGCAATTTCATACCACAATTGTCTGATAAAACACAACATCTTAGAGAGCTCTTAAAGAAAAATATAGAATGGCACTGGACCGAACATCACGAAAAATCCTTTTTAGAATTAAAAAAATGTTTGTCTCAAAAACCCGTTTTACAGTTTTATAGCATGCAAAAGCCCATAGTTATATCTGTAGACGCCAGTAGATTCGGTTTGGGAGCGGTATTACTGCAGGATGGTCTTCCTGTATGTTATGCTTCTAAGGCTCTGACTAAGACAGAACAGCGTTATGCCCAAATAGAAAAGGAATTATATGCCATTGTTTTTGCTTGTGAAAAATTTTATAGTTATATTTATGGCCGCACGGACGTTACTATTGAAACCGATCATAAACCGCTCATTAGTATATTAAAAAAGTCTATGGCGGATACTCCCTCTCGATTACAGCGCATGTTGCTCAGATTACAGCCATATACTTTTAATTTAGTATTTAAGCCTGGAAAATATTTATATATTGCGGATACGCTGTCCCGCGCGGTAGAGAGTAAGGCGGATGATTGTTATGAGGACTTACGAGAAGACATTAAAGAGGCGGTACGTACTATATGCTCTCATAACGAATTGACTGATACTAATTTTATAACTTTACAAAAAGAAACAGAAAAAGATAGAGAACTTCAGGAGTTAAAAGTGTTTATAAAACATGGATGGCCGAATACCAAAGTAAATTTACCAGATTATGTCAAACCATACTGGCAATATAAAGACGAACTTACAGAGGCGTGTGGGTTATTATGGAAAGGAGATAGGATAGTTATCCCGAAACAATTACGAAAAGAAATGCTAAGTAAGATACATTTACCACATCTCGGGTTGGAAAAAAGTAAATTAAGAGCGCGTGAGTTATTTTTCTGGCCAGAATTAAATAATCAATTACACACATTGATAGAAAATTGTCAATCATGTCAAACGTATAGGAAAGTTAACACTAAAGAGGAACTCATACCACATGAAATTCCAGGCAGGCCTTGGTCAAAAATCGGTGTAGACTTGTTTTATTTTCAAGGAATTAATTACCTGTTGGCTGTTGATTATTATAGCAAGTTTATAGAAGTTGCACAGTTAACTAGTACACTCGGTTGTTCAATTGTTAACCATTTAAAAGCAATGTTTAGTTCTTTGGGAATTCCGGAAATAATCATATCGGATTGTGGCCCACAGTTTACATGCTCTGAGTTTCGTCGATTCACCACTGACTGGGGAATCCAACATGTAACATCTTCACCTTATTTCCCTCAGTCAAATGGACAGGCCGAGCGCTCTGTGCAGACTGTAAAAAATATGCTAAAAAAATGTAGACATGCAAAATCAGATTTCCGGTTAGCTTTGGTAGAATATCTTAACACTCCAATAAATGACACATTACCGTCTCCCGCAGAATTACTGCAAAATAGAAAATTAAGAAGTGTTATACCCACGCGCGAATCATTGTTGAATCCTTTTCTAAACAAAAGTGTTTTGCCAAAGCTGCGATCTCGACAGCAGGCATACAAAAAAAATTATGATGAACACTCTCATAACTTGAATGAACTTCGTATCGGTCAGAGAGTAAGGGTCTACAACATACATAAAAAAATTTGGGAAAGCGGAGTTATAAAAAATAAATTAAGACAGAGAAGTTACGAAATACAATTAAATTCCGGTAAAGTAGTTGTTAGAAACAGACGGCATATAATTAGTGAACTAACAAGAACTGCGGCCCCAGTTTCTGATTTTAATTTAGATTATGATGATATTGAGTACCAAGGGAGTTCAGGCACGACATTGACATCGTCTCCAGTTCCTAGTTCAAATACTAATGTGCATATTACTCGTTTCGGCAGGACAGTCAGACCTCCGGATAGATGGGGATACTAAGCCAGTAACGTCACACATGGTGAGAACGCTCATGTAGTGATAATAATAGATAAGAAAAATAATTATTATTATTATTATAAACTGTAGAATTGAATGTAAAATAAATGATAATACTAACATAATTATGTAATAATCATATAATGGAATGCATAATAAATACTTATATTTTTTTTTTACATGTGTAATTTAAGAATTAGTTAGCTCATATTATTATTTTATTTTGTTTGCATATTGTGTAATAATTTTAAACGATATTATAATTTATTAAAATTTTAATGCCATAAACATTGATGTATTAAAATACATCAATGGCCATAAACGAATAATGAGAATTGTATCTTTAATTTATTTGTATTTTTTCTTTAAAATGACATTTATTAATAATCTGATGTAATTGAACTAAATGTAAAACGGAATAATGGAATTGAAATATTTTTTTTTTTTTTTTTTTTTTTTTATGGTATAGGGGGCAAACGAGCATACGGTTCACCTGATGGTAAGTGATCACCGCCGCCCATGAACATCTGCAATACCAGGGGGCACAGAGATGCGTTGCCGGCCTTTTAGGTGGGAATACGCTCTTTTTTTGAAGGTCGCCAGGTCGTATCTGTCCGGAAATGCTGCTGGCGGCAATTGGTTCCATAGTTTAGTAGTACGTGGCAAAAAATGACGGCTAAAACGTACAGTGGTGGATTGCCAACCTCCGAGGTGATGTGGATGGAATTTGGAGTTCTGCCGCGATGTACGGTGATGGAACTCAGCAGCAGGGATAAGTCCGAACAATTCTTCAGAGCACTCCCCGTGGTAAATGCGATAGAGAATGCAGAGCGATGCTACATCTCTACGCAAAGCCAAAGGATCAAGCCGATCGGAAAGAATACGGTCGTCGACGATACGAGCTGCCCGACGTTGAATACGGTCAAGAGGGAGAAGCTGGTACTGGGGAGCCCCTGCCCAAAGATGGGAACAATATTCCATGTGGGGCCGAACCTGCGCCTTATAAAGTTGCAGGCGATGGCCCGACGTGAAATATCGCCTCGATCTGTTGAGCACACCAAGCTTCTTTGAGGCCAATTTGGCCTTACCCTCAAGGTGACCGCGGAACTGAACGTCACTCGATATGTCGACACCAAGAATTCCGATACTGGCTGTGGCAGTTAGAGGAGTGCCTTGGAATTGAGGCGAAACGACAAATGGCGTCTTTTTTGCGGTAAACGCACAAACTTGTGTCTTTGTGGGGTTGAACTGAACCAAGTTAGAACGACCCCAATCCAAGACTCCAGACAGCAAGGTCTCGACTTCAGACACAAGTTTGTTTCGGCACTCTTCGACATTTTCCCGAGAGATATTGGCTCGGCTGGTATACAAAGCATCACCCGTGCTGTCATCCGCATAGCAATGTATACCGCCAATTTGCAGCAAATCATTGACATGCAGAAGAAATAGCGTGGGTGATAGCACACAGCCTTGAGGGACACCAGCGTTTACGGACTTGAGATCCGAGCATGCACCGTCGACAGCGACCTTGATGCTCCGGTCCGCTAGAAAGCTGGCTACCCATTTGCACAATTTCTCGGGAAGCCCATAGGAGGGAAGCTTCGCAAGAAGCGCTTTGTGCCAAACTCGATCAAAGGCCTTCGCTACATCCAAACTAACGGCCAGCGCCTCCCCCCTACTATCGATCGCCTTCGCCCATCTATGCGTTAGGTACACAAGAAGATCACCGGCTGAGCGACCCCTACGGAAACCGTATTGGCTGTCGCTTAATAGCTGGTGGTAATAATAATTATAATTTAAAACCTGGCAACACATATCGTTATCTGTTGAATATATTTAAATTTTTTAAAATATTTATGTTTTATGGTATATACCCACTTAAAATCAATTATTTTAGGCACAATAGTTCATAAACAATAATAACAAATATTTTTATCAGATTTTAATAACGAATAAGTTAATAATAAATCATATTTATATAAAAGAAAATATATCAAACAAAATGACAACGTCAAAAAAATTATTGTGGTGAAGAAATATGTATTTATTCAACATATTGCGGCATTTTAATGGATGACGACGATTAGAGCCAGAAAGAATATAATATATATATAATATATTATATTATATTATATTGTAGGCTATGGGTCACAGAACGCATAGACTTCTATAAACAAAAAGTTTATGCGTGGGCAAGCCGTATTCGCCGTTATAGGAGGCGATGGGAACGATTCCAGCAGAATCGCACTTTTCAAAGCGATCAAAAGAGAGTTTATAGGTGTTGGGAGGATTCTCCTCATGGTGTGGTGGATGGGCGGCTGCCTGATGCTCACGATATGCGTGATTATTGGAAAAATATCTGGTCGTCGCCTGTCCCCCATACTGAAGACCCCTGGTTTAGTGTTGTAGAACGAGCTTGCGACGCAATACCGGCTATGGAAACCATTTCAATTAGCTCAGAGGATGTTCTGGCAGCCATCCGTCCGACACATAATTGGAAGTCTCCTGGTCCGGATGGTCTGCACAATTTCTGGTTGAAATGGTTTCTCAGTTCGCATGCTCGTTTAGCAGCACAGTTCCAGGATGCGCTAGATAGAGGATCGCTTCCAACATTTATGACGACAGGTGTCACTCACCTGCTCTTTAAATCCGGCTGTACCACGGACCCGAAAAACTATAGACCCATAACATGCCTTCCAACCATTTATAAACTTTTTACATCTATATTAAGATTGAAAATTGCAAATCATTTCACAATCAATAATATCCTTTTTCCCGGACAAACAGGATGCAAGATTGGGTCACGTGGTACAAAGGAGCTCCTTCTCATTGACATGACCATTTGCCAACAGACTCGTCACAACCGAAGGAATTTATCGGCTGCCTGGATTGATTATAAGAAAGCCTATGATTCGGTGCCCCATACTTGGCTAGAGAGGGTGTTGAATTTGTATAAGATTGATACAAATTTATGCACCTTTCTTGGGTCATGTATGGGACAATGGACCACTTTCCTAAAATATCCAGGTGGTACGAGTCCCCCTGATTGTGATGAGCCGATTAGAATCAAGCGGGGTATATTCCAGGGTGACAGTCTGAGTCCATTGTGGTTCTGCATGGCCCTGAATCCTCTCAGTACTCTGTTGTTGGATTCAGGGTTAGGATACCGTCTACGGAGAGGGAGTGAGCCTATATCTCACTTGCTTTACATGGATGATCTCAAGTTGTTTGCATCAAAACAAACAGAATTGATTGAGTTGTTAAAAATAACTGAAAGATTTAGCAACTCAATCAACATGGAGTTTGGTGTAGATAAATGTGCGGTTATCCATGTGAAGCGAGGAGAGGTGGTGATCTCTGATGACATACAAGTCTCAGAGACTATAAGACTTAGATCCCTTTCCGAGACGGATACCTACAAATATCTGGGTATGCCTGAGGCACTGGGTATTATGGGTGCCGACGTAAAACAATCGGTCAGGGAACGTTTCTTCGGCCGTCTGACAAAAGTACTTAACAGTTTTTTGTCAGGTGGAAACAAGATTCGCGCTTTCAACGGTTGGGTTATGCCTGTACTCATGTACTCTTTTGGCATACTCAGATGGACTCAGACCGAACTGGACGCCCTGGATCGAAAGGTCCGGACCCTACTGACTGCACATCGTATGCATCACCCACGATCGTCAGTGATGAGATTGTACATCCCGCGGAGATGTGGGGGCCGAGGCTTACTTAATGCTAAGGACTTACATAACCGCGAGGTATGCAATCTCAGGGATTATTTCCTCCACAGCGAAGTGGGCATGCATAAGGTTGTAGTCATGGTGGATAAGGGATTTACCCCGCTTTCCTTGGCGAATGAGAACTGGCGAAAACCTAAGGTGATGGGCATTCGGGAACGTGAGGAGATATGGAAGAGCAAGGAACTACATGGTCGGTTTTATCGGGCCCTTCACGGGCCTGATGTAGACCAGCTTGCATCCGTATCTTGGCTACGTTTTGGTAACCTATTTGGGGAAACTGAGGGTTTTGTCTTTGCAATTATGGACGAAGTTATGAAAACGAACAATTATAGGAAATACATCATGAAGGACGGTACGGTCGATATCTGTCGGGCATGCCACCGTCCCGGTGAATCAATCAGGCATGTGATTTCCGGTTGTTCGTATCTTGCTAACGGCGAGTACTTGCATAGACACAACCTAGTAGCCAAGATCATACACCAGCAAGTTGCTCTTCGGTATGGTCTTGTGACTCTTGAAGTGCCATATTACCAGTATGTGCCTCAACCAGTTCTCGAAAATGATCATGCAACGCTGTACTGGGATCGATCTATTATCACGGACAGGACTATTGTTGCCAATAAGCCTGATATTGTAATAGTAGATCGATTGGCGCGCCGGGCAATACTTGTTGACGTCACTATTCCGCATGACGATAACCTTGTTAAGGCCGAAAAGGACAAAATGTCTAAATATTTAGATTTGGCTCACGAGGTTACCGACATGTGGGAGGTAGACTCCACAATTATTGTTCCGATTGTCGTTTCTGCTCATGGGTTGATACCAAAGAGTCTCGACCAACACCTCCAGAGGCTCTCAATTGGTCGTTGGGCCAAGAGCCAGATGCAGAAAGCAGTACTTCTGGACACGGCACGCATTGTGAGGAGATTCCTCACTTTGAATCCCTGACCACCGGTGGCTTGGGTCTTGAGCCTCGCCATCGGAGGGTGATTCACTTTTTTATATTTTTATAATATGTATTAATGTTTTTTTTAGTATGTATATAAAAATGTAAAAAAAGGAAAATTTAAAATAAAGAGAAATTATAATTTATTACTTATGTTAAATTTGTTAATGTTTCAGTTCAATTACGTGAGTTTTTTTTTTTTGTTTTTGTTTTTGTAAGGAGAAAGATGTCAGTATGATATTGAACATATTTGTAAAATAATCTTTATGTACCCGCGTAAACTGCATGAGATAATAAATCAGTCTAATCCCAGCGCTCGTCTTTGATTGCTGTGTCCCATTAACAATTAAAAAATATGAAGAAATATCTGCACAAAATAAGGGTCTTGGGATCACTAAACTTATAACTCATCATATTGATACAGGGGACCATAAACCAATACGTCAACGCTACTATCGCCTATCTCCTGAAAAACAACGCATTCTAGTCGAGCAGGTTGACGAAATGCTATCCCTGGATGTCATCGAACCCTGTGAAAGCGCATGGTCGTCTCCTGTTTTGCTCGTGACAAAAAAGAACGGTCAACCCAGATTTTGCCTTAACAGTCGGAAAGTTAATTCGATCACCAAACGCGACGCATATAATCTACCCTACATTTCAGAGATTCTCGATAATTTAAGAGATGCTCGCTTCCTTAGTAGTATAGACTTATCTAAAGCGTTTTGGCAAATTCCGATTGCAGAGGAAGATCGCGATAAAACGGCATTCTATGTTCCTGGTCGGGGTACCTGTCGATTTAAGCGTATGGCGTTTGGTTTAACTAACGCACCGGCCACACAACAAAGGCTTGTGGATTTGTTATTCGGCGAATTCGATAATAAGGTTTTTGCATATCTGGATGACATTATCATCGTTTCTTCCGATTTTAAAGATCACGTGGACTTACTTCTACGTGTCCTTAAAAAACTTGAACACGCAAACTTAACAGTCAATCTTGAAAAATGTAAATTTTTTAAACCTAGTCTCAAATACTTGGGCTACGTTGTCGACAGTTCTGGGTTGCATACCGATCCAGAAAAAGTTGATGCTATTTTAAATTATCCAACACCCGCTTGCCGGAAAGACCTGAAACGGTTCCTGGGGACTGCGACATGGTATCGACGTTTCGTTCCTAACTTCAGTACCATAGCCGGCCCTTTAAACCAATTAACTTCCACCAAAAAAAATGCTCCTTCTTTTAAGTGGACTTCAGAGGCAGATCTTGCCTTTAAAAAACTTAAGGAGTGTCTGGTCTGTGCCCCAGTATTGGCTTGTCCAGATTATTCTAAACCTTTTGAGGTCCACACGGATGCTAGTAATTACGGTATAGGTGCGATGCTGACACAGACAATTGATGGTAAGGAACATCCGATTGCCTATATGAGCAAGTCATTGTCGGCACCTGAAAGAAACTACAGCATCACGGAACGCGAGACTTTAGCTGTCGTAACCGCGCTCGAGCACTGGAGATGTTACATTGAGAATGGTCAGGCATTTACCGTCTATACTGACCATAGTGCGTTAAAATGGTTTTTGTCGATCTCAAACCGTACTGGCCGTTTAGCTCGTTGGGGAGTACGATTATCAGCATTTAATTTTTTAATTAAGCACCGCCGCGGTGTCGATAATATAATACCTGATGCCCTTTCTCGTAGCGTTCAGGTGAGTTCCGTAAGCACTTCCGACAGTTACTTAAAGACCAGCGATTCTTGGTACAAAAATATTTATTCTGGTTCTGCTAGCGATCCTGGAAAATTTCCAAATTTTTTAATAAAAAACAACACGTTGTTTAGGCTATCCAGAAATAAACACGAGTTAACTTCGGAGTTTTCTTGGAAGGAAGTAGCTCCTAAAGAATTACGCGAGAAGATTATTTTTGAAAATCATTCTGAGCCTACTGCTGGTCATATGGGAATATTTAAAACTTACAGACGCCTGGCATTACGCTATTTCTGGCCAGGAATGTATCAAGATGTTGTGAACTTTATTGGAAAATGCGAGAAGTGTTTAGCTTACAAGTCACAAAATCACCAACTATTGGGGGAGATGGGTCGTCCTAAGCACTGTTCACGACCTTTTCAAACGTTATCTATTGATCTTATGGGACCTCTTCCTACAACAAAAAAACAAAATAACTACATACTAGTTATAACGTGCTGTTTTTCCAAATTTTGCTTAATTTTCCCCATTAAAAAGGCAACTTCGGACATTATCACAAAGATCTTAGAAGAGTCAGTGTTTCTTATACACGGCATACCCCAGACCGTATTAATGGATAATGGTACACAATTTACTGGCAAAATAACGGACGGTTTTTTTAAGAAATACAGCATCCCTAATGTCCATTATACTCCTAAGTATACTCCGCAAGTAAATTTAGTGGAACGTTACAATAAAACAATAATAACGTGCTTGGCTACTTATGTTGACAATGACCATCGCTCATGGGATTCGTTTATTCCAAAAGTTCAATTCGCGATCAACAATTCAGTCAACGAAGCTACAGGATATACACCAGCGTTTCTTGTATTTGGACGTGAACTTGTCACTTGCGGTAGTCATTACATTGATAATGAGAATACTGATGAGATTATATTCTTACCACGTGATGCCTATGCTGAAAACCTAGGTTGCCTATCATCTATATTTGATAAGGTGCAGTCAAAACTTTGGCAAGCACATGTAAAAAACTCATCTCAGTACAATTTACGACGTAAGTTTGCAGAATTTAAGGTCGGCGACATAGTCATGAAGCGGGCTTATTTTTTGAGCGATAAAGGGAACAAATTTTCGAAAAAACTAGCACCGAAATTCATTAAGGCTAAAATCATCGCTAAAAAATCGCCCCTTGTATAATTATGTATTACAGGACATGTTCGGCAAAGCATTAGGCACTTGGCACATAAAAGATTTGAAGTTGGTCGGTATAAACAAGTAGCTGCTTAAGAACACTGACTACCTTTCGAGTTATACGGATTTTTTTTTTAGAAACAAAAATCCTTTTCTATGGCGGGGGGTATTGTAACGTAGTAACGTTACATTTCAATTTAATTTTAATAATCGTTTAATAAAATCATTTCCATAGAATTAATAAATAAATTAATTAAAAAGAATATTGATAATTACTAAGATAAAAAAAAAAAGGAATAGAAAGAATAACCTATAGTTTATGATCATACGCAATTGAACGCGGCAATACCGGTCTCTGCGTCGGCTATGGTTCGTTTCTAACGGTTCCAATCCGAACTCGCCCGACGCAAAAGCCGAGCTGCCGTCTCTCGTTCCCCCGCCCCGGTCAGACCTACGGTAGTCATCGAAGCATACGCACGTCGCTCATCGATCTTGTTCTGCCGTTACGTGCGTTGCTACGTCATTCATCAGTGACCGTTAAACTATTGGGACACATCCCAATCATTATAAAATTAATTTTATAATATTTGCCTACGCATAATAGAAACCCCCATTTGGGTAAGTGTTGAACGTAATGTTTCAAACCGTATATACAGAAGCTGATCCCGGAAGGCGACACCCACGCTGCAGTAGATTTTACACCTTGTGCACGGCGGTCGCTATCCAGACGGATACAAGTATTCTACCACCAGCAATACGTCTCATAATGCAGTAGTACATTGAATCCGAAGTCTTAATAAGAACGTAATAATATTACTGCGTCTTGTTGCGTTTCATATCGTGAAAGAGATTTCCGGATGCTCAAAAATGCCAGTCCATACCTTGAAAGTAAGTACTGCATCCATGATTCTCCTATTATTGTGTACATTTGATATTTCTGGAATTTTCCTTTACACGTAAACTTCAAAGTTTCTAGTACAAATCTGTATCGAATAATGTACCAACAAACTCAACTGATTTATTATAAAACATTCTACGCAAATTACAGCACTCTTTTACTGAACGTCGTCTCAATACTAATTGAACTGCCCGAATTATTAGATACCACACCAAGACCCTTAATTGAGTATTCCAAATTTTTCACATGTCATGCATATTTAACATTGGCGCTAAATTGAAAATTATTGCCGCTGTAGTTATGGCAATTAGTTATGTGTTGTCACATGTCTCATAGTTTTGCAAGACGTTCTCTAGTTAGGTTGTTTAATTGCTCATTGGCATAATTGTCAGTTGTAAATGACTTTATTAGGGGCTGGTGTAATACGATAGTGCAATAATGCAGTCATTAAGGATTAAGGAATTAATTTTTTTGTTGACATTCGTATCAGCGAGGTCTACGTGTACCCACGATACTACAAAGAATTAAGCTCTTCTTTATTTTCTTCTGTTCTAACACTGTCCCCTTCTTTATCTCCCACCATTATCCCCTCCTAAGTTTTATTTTATATTATGTTTTTCTTGCTTGATAGCTCATGCTATTTGTAAATTTCGTATAAATATTTAATAATTTTTTCATACGCACTATTCGTTTTAAATCTGTTCTTTACTAGCTTCAAATTACACTATGCAACACCAAAAAAATCACCGGTATCCCGAATGGTAATTCGTATAAAGCATACTTAGTGAAATACAGAAAACAAATTTATATTTAGATATCACGTCCCAAAAAATAGATGACGGGAATCTTACTTTGTTTACTTTCTCCGTCACTTTTTTGAGGGTAGTCATAAAAATATATCTTTTCTGGGTACAAAAATCATCAAAACATTTATATTACTCATAAATCTACAAAATGCCATGTGTTTCTGTTAATTCTCCTAAGTTATTTTGTTAAGCTTGTGGTGAATTCACTTCTAAAAGTGAAAAAAAGCCCATTCATTCTTCCTTGTTTGAGAAGTGTTATGAAGCTGATCTTAAGATTGCAATTAAATATCGACAAATCGTGGGTGCTTTAAGTGTGTTGTTTAAAATGCTATAAGTATTTGACGGGTTGGCACAAGGGTACTATAAAACAAATGCCTTTTGGTGTACCAATGCAGTGACGTGAACCTAAAAATCACGTAGACGACTGTTACTTCTGTTTGACAACTTAGAAAGGTTTTTAAAAAATTCAATACACTCGATTAAGTATGCTAACGTGTCATCCGTGTCGATGCCACTCCCACATTCTCCAGAAATTTCAGTACCGGAAAGATTTTATAGTTCGTTGAGTTCGAGTATGGAAGAAGACGTCGAAGCAGGCCCATTTAAAAGTGAAGAGGTATTTCGAGATCAAATAACCACATTTGATTAGCCAATCAGAACTAAATGACCTTATCAGAGATTTAGATTTGACCAAAAAAAAAACGAAATATTAGGCTTGTGATTAAAACAATAGAATTCATTGCAAACTGGAGTCAAAATTACAACAACCCGATTTCCATGAAAAAATTAATATAATGCTGGATGCTTATCAAAAACTAGGATGATTGCATCCTAGTTTCTACATATATTGATATGTTGCTAAAAATCCATTTCCTAAACTCCCATTTCAGTTTCTTTCCAGATAACATGGGTTTAGTGAGTGATGAACACGGTGAAAGGTAGCATCAATAAATTTCAAAGTAAGAGAAGCGTTATCAGGGTAGATGGGAACCAGCCATGCTTGCAGACTACTGTTGCAGCCTCCAGAGGGATACTGCGACTACTGACTACAAGTGGAAAGCCAGTCGTTACAAAAAAAATATGTTTTCTTATGTACAATAAAAAAATATGTCGTCACTCCATATGAATTTGAAGAAAATCAATAATCGCGTTCCACTACTAAATCTGACGTGATGTAAAAAAAATATTTATATGTTTCGAATAGTTTTAAGGTGATGATTCATAATTACATACAGTTAGTTCAGTGAAACAAAAAAGTATCAAATTTGTTGCATAGTGTTATGGATGACATTGAGAATTTTGTTTTATTTCGGCATAAGTATTTTAATAAATTTAATACTTAAGCCACATATTTTTTTTTTTCATAAAGAGAACGATTCAATAACCACAACTGAATTTTAGTCCAAATACTCCACAATTGTTTCTTAACATCATATCACCAGAAAAATAAAAGATATTTACAAGTTCCCGAACCAATACAAAACTAACAATTTACAATTTGTGCAACAGCAAAAAGGTCCATTTTTCCTTATTGCCCCATTGCCAATTTACATACCAAACGAGTTAATATCGCTTCGAAAGGTGTAGCTAAATGAAAATTTACTAAAGGCCGAGGGTCCATATTATCTGATAGTGGATCTCGTTCCGTAGATTGTCGGAATTAATTTAAGTGAATCGCTTTCGGATATCTAACACGTGTAACTACCGATTTGTGTATTGCTTTTATATGTTTGTTTCGTGTTATTTTTGTAACTAAGGACGCCCGGTTTCGCATGGGTAGCAATAATTATAATCTATAACCAGATGCAGATGATGACACAGTTTTGCGAAAAAGTAAAAAAAAAGTTTATCCAATCGCTAGCAAACTTCACAGGATCAGCCACTGCACTTATTTGAATACTAGATGTTGCTCGCGGTTTCGCCCGCGTGAAAAGACTTTCCCGAAAAGTCTCAAAAACACAGTACGACGCCAACGCCATCTACTTATAGAACGAGCAAATTACCGGAATAAAAAGTAGCCTATGTGTGAATCCAGAATATGATCTACCCGTGTGCCTAATTTCATCCAAATCCGTTTATTTTTTTCTGCGTTCGCTTGTAACAAACAGACAACATTTTCACACACTTTCGCATTTATAATATTAGTGAGATTACGTTCAATAAATTAGATTAAAGTCGCTCCAGCTGGTATGTAGTCCATGAACGATGGGGTACATATGTATTATGTATATTATTCTACATTCAGTGTTTTAGGATAATAGACCACTTAAGGGCTTTGTCTATATACTTAGAAATGTGCAATTACAGATTTAAACGTAAAGTACCACTGACCATTATCAATTTCACGAAGCCAAATTAAATATTGATACCCCAAAATAACTAATTTGAATGAGAGTCGCAAAAAGCTTCATTGCGTAATATAATTGCCGGCCGGTCCGGTTCAAACTATGAAGCCAGGCAATTTTGTCCGTGACGTGAATATGCATGACGATCAACCGCGTGACGCGTCTGTCGCCTATCGTTGCCTTATTTTTAACCGACCTCCAAAAAATAGAGGTTCTCAATTCGTGTGTTTGTATTTTTTTTATCGTACACTGATTTCTCCGAAAATTGTGAGCCTATTTAATTGATTCCTTCTTTATTTAGTAAATAAGGGTCTCGAAATGGTCCCATTTCAATATATCTTGCTTTAGGGTTCATTATTTTATGGAAAAGACTGAATAGTTTGGTGTCTTTTCGGTTTTGAGGTTCAAAACTGACGATCTTTAATTTTGAAATAAATCTTCACGGATTTTTTTTTAAATGTTTACTCATCTTTCTTGTTATTACTATTCGAACTTTGAGTACACCTGATAGAATTGGCCTACAGTATTGGCCCTTAGAGATTGGTCCCATTAAATCAGTAATCATACTTCTTTGCTTCAAATAATACAACATGCATACTACAGGGGCAGAAATAGACGGTGACACTAAACTTCCTACCAAAGAAGTATTTTAACCGGCAGAGTCTACAAGGTTTTATTCGAAAACTATTCCCACGAGCCTTGCGTAGTTTATAACGGAAAATAAAATGCATCTTTCACTGAAATGCAGCGTTAGTGTCTTGTTTTATACAAGAAGCTCAAATAACGGTTATATAAAGTGGTCGTCAGTTAAAAAGTTCTTCAGGTTATAAAAAATAGAGCTATTTGTATTTATGTGATTTTTAATTAAGTAATTGAAAAGTTAGGGCATTTTTTATTATGGTTGTCGTAATGTTAGCACCTAACACACACCTAGTTTTTTTTTTGGTTTTTTCTCTTGAATTTTTTTGTGTATTTTATTAATTACCTATTAGTTTACATGTTCTTTCATTTGTGGCAATAAATGTTTCTTTCTTTTTTTCTTTCTTTCTTCTTTCTAACATACTGGCGTCTAAGCCTAGTTTGGGTTTAATAAGCAAACTGTTAAATACATCGTGAAGTGATCTCTACAAATGACATGTCTGAGATTGGACAAAGTCTGATATGGATATAAGCTCGCTGCCAACACATCAGATAAAATATCACATAGTAAAGTGGATTATCAGCACTTATCATCATCATCAGCCACATGACGTCCACTGCTGAACATAAGCCTCCCCCAAAGATTTCCAGACCTGTCGAAAGCGGCCTGCATCAGCACTTATACTTTTCGCTAACAAAAACTGCCTATTCTAACAAAAAAAAAACTGACTGAGTTGGAAACAATTTTCACTAAAGGGCAACCGCGTTGTATAGTGACTAAACTAGCTGAGTTACAGTTTCAAACAATAGCATGTCCCTGGCACGTCCCTCCCACGTCCCTCCCACGCCTCTCTCACGCCCCTCCTACGCTCCTACTATGTCCCACTTCAGCTGTAAAAATGAGTAGTGCATTACTGAATGCAAATCGAATAGGCAACTTTGAAGTACTCCTAACAATCGTATCGGACTCGCTGGACATAGACTTAGGGACGGGTAGAGGGGACTTAAAAATGTCTAATAGATTCCTGAGTAATGATTATGATAAATATAAATAAACATTCTAATCATTTTGTGTGCATAAATAATAATGTCAGTCTTGATTGTTGATCCACTGCTGCAGATGGGCCTCCTCTACAATTGAGACGGTTTGGGCCTCTGTCCCACATCGCTAACCCAACGTTTGTTTGAATTCACATCTTCAAAATTAGTTATAATTATTCTGAATTCTTAGGAACATAAATTTCCTCGCAATATTTTTTGTTACGTTATGGCATAAATGTGTTATTTCGATGTAATTCCGTAATTTATCGTGTAATTTTGTGACAACCATAATTACAACAATAACCGTATACTATAACATACTTTTTGATTTAGTTAGAAAATTACAAGTAATACATTCTTAAAAAATATTATTAGAAAAATATTTCAATATTAGTTCACATTCATTCTGTAACAGCTGAATACGTAGACATTTCTAAACCTTATTATCTCTTTGCGATGCTGAACGAACAAAGACATCGAATGCCGTCTAAGTTTCAATGTTATCTTGGAAATGAACACTCATTCACAAAGCTTGTTGTCTCGTATCATATTAGTTTTAATGGAAACTACGTGGTATTAATAGCCGCTTTTATTTCAGGAAGGAGCAAGTCTTTTAATGGCTATAAATGCTTATGGGTAGAAGCAAATAGCAAAGTTGCATCCGCAAAGGATTTACTTTTAATTGCACATAAGGAAGGATTAACGTATTTTCTCAATGCGCTGCGCTCGATATAATCTTTAAAAACTTCAAAACCAACTAAGTAAAAATAATTTTAATTTACTTTGGCTGCTATGGTTTATTAAGAAAATCAATTAAAAAAATGTCTTGAAATGATAACCATATTAACACCCTAGCTGAAGTCAATACCCTCTGAATAACATAATGTTTTGGCATTTTATGAAATATTTCATATTCTTTCAAGATATAAGCATTGCACTTATTAAAAACAGCTCCAAATCAACCATAATTCCAAATCAAATTCTTCAAAAATATCCAATTATTCGTATATAGGGCAAAGAAACCTCCAAGCATGAAGCCGGCAACTGCGCCGAGCGGAAATTACGAAACAACTGCATTCAACACCTAGACAGACTAACTTGCAATAACTGGAATGAAATGGGAGATTTCCTTAGTGATGGATGCATCTGTGTATCACAGCGCGAGTTTATACAAGTCGTTTTGTTCACATCTTCGCGGGAAGTCCTTTCTCGAAATTAAATTCTGTTTTCTGACAAAGTAGACGATAAGTTTCGGATGTGTATAATTCTATCTAAAACTGTGCAGCGATTTTTACAGCTTCCTCAGCCACACCTTCCAACCACCAACCTTCCAACCTTCTTCAGCCCATTATATTTAGTCTCTCACTATAAGTACGGGTTGTCTGGAAGAGATCGCTTTTTAGCCATAAGACCTCCTATTGTTGCACGTATTTTTACGTTTACTTCTAATAAACATTCAAATTTCATACATTTTCTCATTGATAAAAAGATTACTCCATTTGTTGCGACTACTCTATCATCCACAAAATAAATTATTTTTAAGCATGTTTTTTTTTATGGCATTGAATGACGAGACAAGCATGCTGTTTGCCTGATGGTAAGCGATACGACCACCCATAAACAGTAGCAACACCATCCAGCCCCTTGATTTACAAAGTACTATGTGGCATTCCACTGCGCTCATCATCCTGACACATAAGATGTTAAGTCCCATTATGTCCAGTAGTTACACTGGCTACAATGTCCTTCAAACCGAAACACAACAGTGCATACACACTGCTGCTTGGCAGTAGAAATAGACATTGCGGTGGTACCCACCCAGACGGACTCTCACATATGAGAGACCTACCACCAGTAAATGTGTGCTAATTTTCACAAACAATTCAGTGGTTTTGCGTTTATATCTAACGTCGAAATATCTTGACTAACATTAGCATTTATTAATAAAGGTAGGAAGTGTTATCATCTACCATGCTTTATGTTATTAACCTTCTTGATTATCTTTTCTTCGGTAATTAATTAATTTACCTTTATTAAATGAATCAATATTCCAAAAACTGAAATACATTCTCGCCTCTTTAATTTAAGCATTCATATAGGATTATAATGTATTCTCAGAATGTATAACCGAGCCGCAATTCAGAGTGAAACGTGTCTTTGGCACCATTCCCTAATTTATTAATTTGGTTAATTAATATTTAGAAATAGATTTGCAACCTGCTTCGGTGGCATAGTTGTATTACGGTACGACTGCAATACTAAAGTCTCGGGTTCGATCCATGAGTCGGGTAAAGTGATATTAGGTTTTTCTATTCAGTATCAGCCCGGAGTCTGGAATTTGTGCCCGATATGGCAATAGGCTCGCCCCCTATCACATCATGGGACGGAATGCGCACGGCGAAAAGTGGGTGCACTAGTTGCGCCTCTGCCTAGATAACACCGCCCATAAACAGTAGCAACACCACACAGAACTTTTAATCACAAAGTATAGCGTGGCACTCCGCTGCGCTCGTCACCTGACATTAGAAGTTTAAGTCTCAATGCCCAGTAATTACGCTGGCAATGGCCTTCAAATCAGAACACAACAGTGCACACTGCTGCTTAGTTGTAGTAATAGACATTGCCGTGATACCTACCCAGACGGCCCTCGCATACGTGAGACCTACCACCGGCTCCAAACAGGCTTTCAAAAAACTGGCAAAGGGATAAACATCTCTCCTCAGTCGACTCTGGACCCCATTCAGTGTACCTTCAGGTGCAGTGGGGTATCATTGTCGAGTCCGTATAAAAATGAACTTTATATCTGACATGCTCCATCTAGACACTATTTTGTTTGCCATCAGATGTGGAGGTACTAACGGCCAGATTCTTCATTGTCAGTAACAGGCAACGTTACTGTTACTTTTGCCTAAATTATGAAGTTTATGGTAATACTTATACGGCGGCGATAGCCTAGTTGGGAGTGGAACGGACTGCCGAGACGAATGTCCGCAGGTTCAAAACCCAAGGGCACACACCTCTGACTTTTCTAAAAAGTTATGTGTCTATTCTTTGCGAATTATCGCTCGCTTTCACGGTGAAGGAAAACATCGTGAGGAAACCTGCATATCTGAGAAGTTCTCTGTAGGAATTTCGAAGGTATGTGAAGTCTGCCAACCCGCACTAGGTCAGCGTGGTGGACTTAAGGCCTAAGCCCTCTCAGTAGTTAGAGGAGGCCCGTGCTCAGTAGTGGGCAGTATATAATATAGGGCTGGTATGGTGATATGGTAATACTTACGACTTATACAGGGAGAATACCATCAGATGTGGAGTTACTAACGGCCAGATTCTTAAAGGTCAGTAACAGGCTTAGTGTTACTTTTGCCTAAATTATGAAGTTTTTGTTATGGTAATACTTACTATACAGGGATAACGGTGGCAGATATTTACTTTGAAAAATTAAGCAATCACCGTTTCTATACTATCTATACTAATATTATAAAGAGGAAATATTTGTATGTTTGTAACGAATAAACTCAAAAACTACTGGAACGATTTCAAAAATTATTTCACCAATATGAAGCTACATTATCAGCCAGTAAGATAGACTACGTTTTATTTCGGCAAAGTATGACTTTTATCCCGGAAAAATTCCATCACGGGGGCGGAGCTAAATTTTTGCGAAGAATCGTTGCCTATGCGCTGAGATTTCTCGAATTTCACATCGAATGTATTCTGCCGAGCTCTTACTTTAATAGTACAGTCAGCCATATAAGTAACTAAATAGACGCAAAATTTCAAATCGCTTCTAAACTTTTGCGTCAGTATCAACAATTGTTTTTTCTTCACTAAAATAAACTTCACAGGGTTAACTTAATTTTACATAAAGAAAAAAGAATATTTTGAGTGGAGTTAACGTGCAGAAGCGTTTTGAAGTTTTTAATTTGTTTAGCTACTTTTGTGGCTGACTGTACATTAAACATCATTAGCCACACGAAAAATATCATATTATCATCATTCAAATACATTTCCCGTTCTCGACCGCCCTTTGAATCTTTGAAGTTTGCTGATCTCCCCCATTATGGGTCTACCCCTTGTGGAAGTTACCGTGATGATATTAGTAAGTTTGCGAGCTTCAAATTGGCTCGCCGCTTCGCCAGTCTTGGTGAGTGAATAATCGAATTATTAAATTAATTTAGTACTAACGTTATGCGTAAGTCATACGGAAGTAAGTTAAAATTATTAATATACATTTTATTTTGAATAGCTAACTTAAACTTAGGGTATAAAATTATCCAACCGACCATTTTTCTAAAATTTAAATTTCATATATCAATATCCTGCAATGATAGGAGAGATTTTGTTCTTTGTTCATTCTCTTTTCCAATAATGGCAATTTTTAAAACACAACCGTAACCAAAAAATTGTGCATGCAGTCCAAAAGACTTTCTAAAAATAGTTACAATTTTATGAAAGCAAAAGCTTGTTAGAATGTTTCGGGTCTATAGAGGATGTGAAAACTTTGAACGAATTTGAAAGTACTACGGGGATATATTAACTGTCATAGGTAAATATGTTGAAGACTGGTGGTAGGTCTCTCATATGTAAGAGTCCGTCTGGGTGGGTACCACCGCAATGTCTATTTCTACCGCCAAGCAGCAGTTTGCATGCACTGTTGTACTTCGGTTTGAAGGACATTGTAGTCAGTGTAAACTACTGGACATAATGAGACTTAACATCTTATGTCTCAGGATAACGAGCGCAGTGGAATGCCACACAGTACTTTGTTACTCATGGTGCTGGATGGTGTAGCTACTGTTTATGGGTGGTCGTATCGCTTACCATCAGGAGAACGGCAAGCTAGTCTCGACATTCAATGCAATGAAAAAAGAAATAAAAAAAGATTACTTTTATCCCGGATAACTTCGACTGCTTCAACAGGAAAGTTGCAAATAAACGAAATTAATAGTACCATAAACGAAACTCGAGTACCTATAGATAATGTCATCCACGATGACGCACACTACCAACTTTTGAGTGGCAATTTTGCGAGTTAAAGGGACTTTGATTATTGATCATAGAGTGCGAGTACACTTATAGGTATTTATTGTGTACATACAGAACTAAAACACAAGCAAAATATTGCCCACTTGGACTGTAAGCGATTAGGAAAATTAGTAGGGCGCGTCATCGTGGATGGCATTAAGTTTACTTCAGTGACTCGAAAAACATAAACCCGCATATACGAAAACCATACACTAATTGAATTAAATCTGTTAATTTTGTATATCCGAATAAGATGAATCACAGGATAAATGAACTCAAGAGGATATGCAGGGATTTATCAATATACTTTTAATCAGCGATTAAGGTAGTGTATTGTTTTTGACCCAGTTATAATATTAAGGGATGTTTTCACCCCTTTATTGATAAATGGTACTCGTCACATAAACATATAAGCCGATCAAATACATAAGTCACATATATGTATGCTTCCAAATACATGATAATAAATTGAGTAGTATCTACATTGGTTGTTTAATACTACATGACGCCTTTATCCACTTTTAGCCATGAGTGTTCTGTCTCATGATGCCATATTGGGCACAAACTCCAAACTAGTATTGACCAGAAAAACCCAATATGACTTTCCCCGACCCGCGATACGGACCCGGGACCTCAGAGCGGTGCCGTACCGCGTGAACACAATTCCGCCACCGAGGCAGTTAAAACACCTCCTCATTCTATTCATATAAAGTCTAAACTATGCTGAATCGTTTCTGCAACATACTTGGGTGCTAACCCTACATCAGATCGGAATAAAGAAGAAGAATACAGACAAAATAATGATTAGTTAAAAACTTGTATTGATAAAGTGGGAGCAATCTTTCAGCACGTTTACAAATTCTATATTATATCATTATCAATACACTTAGGGCCTGTTTCATAACTACTAAATAATAATCGTCACATAAATCTATAAGCTGACCAAATACAAAACTCACATTCTAATTAAATAATTATGTTTCCAAACAACCGTCGTCCGTCCACCTGCAAGGTGGACGGACGACTTGATAAGGGTAGCAGGAGCACGCTGGATGCGGGCCGCTTTTGACAGGTCCGTCTGGAAATCTTTGGGGGAGGCCTGTGTTCAGTAGTGGACGCCATGTGGCTGATGATGATGATGATGATGATGATGCTGTAACGTTGCTAGGAACGTTAACTCTCTTCGTAAACGGGCTATCGTTTGCGTCAGTTTAACTACCAATCGAAACCGTTAATGTATCGTATTGGCTGGTTGAACTGTCACTAGTTTTGACGTACATCTGAATGGCGCCGTATAAATAAGCGTGCAATGTCACGCGCGCCCTCTTGTTGCAATCTTCTTCGACGTAGCAACACTACTAACTAACTGTGTGTTGCCACGCACATCGTTGTTCCCGCTGGGGTGAGTGTGCCAATACTACTAACCGCTTCCAGGTATTCTGTGCATCTGGGCTCGTGAGCTATCACGAGTCGCTGTCGCGGAATGTAAGCCTAACTTGCATTCCGACCCGCTGGGATTCTGATTCCAGGTTCTACGGTGCGGCGTTGACCGCCGTGTTTTTCGGTACGGCGTCCTGACCGCCGTGCTCCACGCACGGAGTGCTGACTCCGTGCTGACCGCCTTCTCCACGGTGCGGAGTGCTGACTCCGCCACGTGCACACCACCATCGTCGTCGCGGGTGCTGACCCCGGCCACGTGTGCACAATCGTCGCGGGTGCTGGCCCCGACCACGTGCTCACCACCACCATCGCAGTCGGGTGTGCTAACCCCGACCACCTCACCACCGCTGCGCAGACCACGTGGCCCTAACATCTGCCCGGCGAGCTGCCGTCGGAGCTAGCCACGTGCATCAGCGTCGTGCCGTTCGCCTGAATCGGAGTCTCCGCAGGCCAGTGACTCGTTTGCATACCACCAGCAAACCGTACCGAGTGTAACGCGGAGGTGCAAAATAAAGCTCGTACCACGAACCTAAAACCCTGAGTTTCTCTTCTCTTCTCTCTATAACTATCTACCTGCGGCGGAGCACGCCGCAATGCTTCCAAATAAACGGTAATGAAGTTAGTACAATTTACGTTAGCTGTTTAATATGATAACTCAAATAAATTTTACTTGGAACTTATGTAACAAGGCCTTAATTTCACCCTCAGATACATAATATTCAACCAAACATTATTTTAAACTATTATATTCCTGTCAAATAACAATGCTTAAAACAATAATGAGGCTCAAATCAAGATCTAAGCTATACCATTCACGTTGACAAACATTTTCATCCCAGTTAATTAATATGTCTATAAAATAAGATTTGCCGGAGTCGCCATCTGGCTGAGAGGAAATTGCGCTGACGGGATGAGCAGTGACGTCACGTGACGACGCTATTTTCCATTCAAATTTCATGACTTGAGAGCGTTATTGCGACTTAAAAAAACGTGTTGTCCCTATATTAGTCCGTTTGTTTTAATATACCGTCTGGGTAGAATATAATACGTTATTTTGAGAGAGGTTATTTTACGCTGATGTAGAATACATTGTATATATTCCAGGGATATGGATCTAGGATATCTGCACAGAAACACTCACGCTATTTATCCCCGAGGAGGTAGGCAGATGATCAACTAGTGCACCCACTTTTCGCCGTGCGTATTCCGTCCCATGATGTAGTAGGGGGCGAGCCTATCGCCATATCGGGCAAAAATTCCAGACTCGGAGCTGATACTGATTAGAAAAACCCAATGTCATTTTGCCCGACCCAGGGATCGAACCCGAGACCTCAGCATTGCAGTCGTACCGTAATACAACTACGCCACCGAGGCACTCTATCTAGGATATCTACAACCATCCATAATGCGAAGAAGGCCGCCGCACTGGGGTTTTTGGTATACTTGGAGTTTTGCTAGAGTGTGTAGATGTATCCCGCGAGAGCAAGTCTATTTTAAATTTTACCGATTTTATGTTATGTCCTTCTTCAAAAGCGGTTAAAAAATCCAGCTCATCCCAACCCAATTTTAGCTAAAAATAACCGCCTTAATAAAAGCCTTTGTCATTTAGTAATTTGAAGTAACGAGCCATGACTCGTGCTACCAGGAAGTGTTATGCGAGGAATTATTAATTATCTTAAGTAATATAGTTGGAAATGTGATATGTACAAATTGCGCCAGTCAAATTAGCCCTCGTGGCGTGAGTCAGCGCTGAGAGGCCCGGCGTTCGATCCTATAAGAGCAAGACGCGATAATATCGTAGATTTATGTGTGACTGTTGCTCGCGGCTTCGCCCGTGTGGAAAGCTATTCCCGCTACAAAAATCCCTTATACAAGATAGCGATGTATAGCAACACCAGTACGATGCCAGCGACTTCTATTTAAAAAATCCCAATACTTCCCACGGGACCAAATTGCCGGGATAAAAAGTATGTGTTAATCCAGGACATGGTCTATTTGTGTGCCAAATTTCATCCAAATCCGTTTTGTTGTTTCTGCGTTTCCTTCTAACAAACATCCAAACATTTTCACCAACTTTTGCATTTATAATATTATAGTATACTAGCTGACCCCGCAAACGTTGTTTGGCCATCAGTTACCGACCGGGGTTAAAGGTTATTAAAAAATAGGGGTTGATCGTAGAAAGGTATGAATGCTGTATCATAAAAAAATAAAAACAAAAAAAATGACTAAAAAATAAAAATAAGTGGACCACCCTTAACATTTAGGGGTATGAAAAATAGATGTTGACCGATTCTCAGACCTACCCGATATGCACACAAAATTTCATGAAAATTGGTAGAGCCGTTTCAGGGGAGTTTGGCAACAAATAAGCAATACTGGTGGTAGGTCTCTCATATGTAAGAGTCCGTCTGGGTGGGTACCACCGCAATGTCTATTTCTACTGCCAAGCAGCAGGGTGCATGCACTGTTGTGTTTCGGTTTGAAGGACATTGTAGCCAGTGTAACTACAGGACATAGTGAGACTTAACAACTTATGTCTCAGGATGACGTGCGCAGTGGAATGCCACACAGTACTTTGTAACTCAAGTTGCTGGATGGTGTTGCTACTGTTTATGGGTGGTCGTATCGCTTACCATAAGGCGAACGGCATGCTCGTCTCGTTATTCAATGCAATAAAAAAGAAAAAAAAAACAAACACCGCGACACGAGAGTTTTATATATTAGATTTATATATTTTACAAATAGAAAAACTTAGTAAATGCCATCTACTCAAAACCAAAATCAGGCGATTATGGTACACGCAAACACAGGTCATCCTTATAGTAATAGGTTCAACAGGTATAGTAGCAAAAAGTTTATCCAGATATATCAACACATTCAATTCCAACATAGATATTAATATTCTCCAAAAATAAGATAGATAGATAGATAGATAGACAACACTTTATTTTACACCACTAACATACAAAGAAATCAGCATACTTATTAGCTAGATATAGCTAGTGTAACAATAGGCGGTCTTATCGCTAAGAGCGATCTCTTCCAGACAACCATAAGTGTAACAATAAGCAGCAATCCATACGTCTATAATATTGAATAAAGTGTTAGGATCCACTTTTCGTACATGGGGAACAATGGGGTGACTGTACCATCTTTTCCCTGAGAGTTTCAGGGCGGGTGGTCGATTAATCCGAGCAAAAAGCTCGAGTCAGAGAAATCTCTGAAAGGAATACTATATAGTAAGATTGGCAGATTATATTATATTATCCTGTTTAAAATGTGTGATGTGTGTCTATTGAGTAAATGTAAATAATCGAGTTTTTCTGCTCAGTATCAGTCCGGAGTCTGGAATTAGTGCCCGATATGGCCCTATGGCCATATCGGGCCATGGTCCATGATGTGAGCCTATGCTCACATCATGGGACGTAATTCCTATAGCAAAACGTGGATGCCCCGTTTGCTATTCTGCCTACCTACTGCGTATTTTTGTTTTGCTGTCTAAAAGTAACGGTTAAGGAAAACATCGTGAGGAAACCTACATACTTGAGAATTCTCCATAAGAATTTTCAGGGTATGTGAAGTCTGCCAACCCGCACTTGGCCAGCGTGGTGGACTAAGGCCTAACCCCTCTCAGTAGTAGAGGAGGCCCGTGCTCAGCAGTGGGCAGTATATAATACAGGGCTGATTGCATTGCATTGCATTGTCTAAAAGTACAAGAAATAAGAATTACTTAGGGATCATGTTCTAGATATAATTAACTTATATGTAAATCTCCGTCGCAAAGTACTAAGTGAATACATAGGTGCAATTTATGTGGATCATCAAACAGACATTCTTTCCTGTTTATAATCGGTGTAGCCCGGGGTTTCACCCACGTGAAAGGCCTTTCCCGGTACTAAAGTTCCGCAGTGTACTTTCCGTCACAGAAAAATTAAGAGCAGCTTTTAATATTCTAGCTAACCCAACTAAATGGTAGCAATCCATAAATTACCATTACGAACAATACAAAAATTTCAGTTACCTTCGCATTGAAATATTAGTAAGTAGTAAGAATTACGAACAACAACACGAGAATTGGTGATAGGGCAAAATATTATTGAATAAATTCATTTAAAATATACAATTGAAATGTACCGTGCACCTGTTCTATTTGTATGGATTTATTATAAACATGTGGCGTGGATGATTCTCATGGCGTGACGTCATGGACCATAAATTTAATGGGCGGTTCATTTTTGAGACGTGGGACCATATGCTGCACTTAAAAAGCAATAAATCTGTGTGAATTAATTTTAGTATTATTAGTTTCTCAGTACAATTATAAATTATGCGAGATTAGGTTCTGCTTAGAAGTAAATTGAAGAACTAGTTTAGAAAAATAAATTTCGGTAATTGGTTTAAAGATGGCTTGAACTCTAACAGTTTGAGGCTTCCTTTTACTCAAGAAAACAATAATTAGTAAATGCTACTAGTCACATAAATGTATAAGCCGACCAAATACAAAAGTCACATTCTAATCTATGCTTCAAAATAAATGGTAATAAACTAAGTACTATCTTCATTAGCTGATTAATACGATAATTCTTCTTCTTCTTCAGCCTTTAGAAGTCCACTGCTGAACACAGGCCTCTCCCAAAGATTTCCAGACCAACCCGTCAGAAGCGGCCCGTATCCAGCGGGCTCCCGCGACCTTTACAAAGTCGTCTGTCCACCTTGTAGGAGGACGTCCCACGATAATTATCAAATAAAAATTATTTAAAATTGTGGCAGAGGCACTTAACCTAATTGATTTACTTGATATCCTATGAATAAATAAGACACTTAAAATATACATCTTAAGCTCAGGTTTATGAATGCGTACTAGGTACATATAAGCTTATAAATAAAAAATACATTTATTCGAACTTGAGATCAAAATAGCTAAACCAATTTATACATAGCTTACAAATTAGCTAATATTTACAAAATAATTGTTTTTCATTTAAGCGTTACCGCTAAAGCTCGAACAGTACTTAAAAAAGTTTTTATCAACAAAATGTAAAAATGAAGGATGTGACTAAACCACTTGTGAGCGTTTGAAAGAAGATACTCAAAGCGCTTAGTTCAGTTGATGGGTGTTCAGACGGTTCCCGAAGGACTCTCGGGACGTCTAGCCTCTGCAGTTACTTCAACAGCCTCTAGATGTTTATATTAATTGGGTTAAAAATTTAAATTTTAAAAGAGAAAATATTTTTCTAATATATGAAGTACAGTATCAATTATTTTATTTGAATTTACGAGTAGGTTGCTCAACTTAACGTTCGAATTTGTAGTCTAGTTAACTGGACACTGGACCTGATAATGAATACGGTGTCATCATCAATAATATCATCCTCATGATCAACGACAAGATGTCAACTGCTGAACATATACCACCACTATTTCCCAGACCAAACTATTAAAAAAGTGCCCTGCTGCTCCCGCATCGCCCAGGTCGTGGACACAAAGCGTAGTCCACATTAGAGCATGCACAACAGTGGCGAATAAAGAGTATTACATCAAAAGAGCCGGGTGATACGAATTGAGTTAGTATTACGCGTTTCCATTGTAAAATTCTCTTTGCAGTAGACTCATGTGGATTGTTTGTAGAATTACAATTTTAATTCCTACTTATTTTATCAATGTAGGCACAAGATTTGATGTTTATAAGAAGTTCAAAGAAGGCATGCTCGTTTCGTCATTCAATGCAATAAAAAAAATGAAAAAAGTTAACATCGAAATCACTACATGGAACTAGATGGCAGTAAGCACATAGATAGGTAAACGAAATTCTGGATTGACGTAAAGGTTGATTTTTTTCCTCACAAAAAACACATAATCCTTCTCAGAAGCGACATACAAGCGGAGTCACAAAATCTTATTGAATTGAGATTAAATTACACAGGTCTACTAGGATAGCCCTAATATCCTAATATCATAAATGTTTAAATCCCGTGCCGTAACAATGGAAACGTTCACAGTAGGCAAACAGTTATTAGATCATAGAGGACGCGATGCGCACAAGTTATGTTTTATGTATACAATATTACGCCATATTCACAGGCTAATGGGAAGGCATATTCCAATAAACAACAGTTGAAACTGGTCGATATGAGAATACCGAAATGTCCTGGATATTGGGACGAGTTGTAACAGGCTAGTATTATGTCCAAACTAGATTTTAAACCTGTGTACTTCATGTTTTGGTGTGAGCAAATTCTAAATATAAGGATATTTTTGAATTAATTATTAACGTCTCACTCAATGTTACCAAAATTCTTTCACTTAGTAAGTAAGCCTTTTAGAATTCCAAAAATATTTGAATTCAATTAGGTATATCAGATTGAAAAGCATTTTATAATTTTTACAATAAATTCTCCGGCAGCTCAAGTAATTTTTTGATTCGAAACACAAGTTTTTTTACCTGATCTAGCCTGGTATCCACCACAAATACAGGTACTAAAAAATCAAGCATGGTGAGAGTAGCCCGAACCTCACAAATTAAAGTCCAAGTAAAACTACTAAGCGAATCAAGCAAATCCAAACCCAAACCAGAAACCCAGTTTCTAACCCAACTACATTCATCAAAGCCGTCGAACCAGAACATTTAAAAATCCTCTTCATCACCTTATTTTATGGACCTCTCAAAGAGACGACACTTTCCAATACAAAGGACCAGCAGGCGGCGGCGTACGTGAGTGAAATAAAGTATTTCTCTCATTTCGTTGGCTTGCATCATTCCGTTTGGTGTATGCACGTAGAAAAACCCTCGTATGATCTCACCAAATTGATGCCATAAATACATGATATTGCCTTTACGAGCAGTTTACCTAATTGATTTGGTAAAAAAATTATCGAATACCGAAGAATTGAGGCGTTGTTTTGGAGATGATTAGTTAATTTTGGAAATAATTGGGTTTAGAAGAATGGGAAGATGAAATGACCAAATTACTAATAAAGTTGATCGTCGTTCATATGAGTTTCAATCGTTATTAAGTATGTAAAAATTTTAGTCAGTTATTTAAATAACTATTTAAACATATTTGCAATTGTGAAGGTTTGTTGTAACGATTAAATTCTATAGGCACTTGAAATAGTATAATGAGCTCAACATATCAAAATATTTATTTATTTATTTATAAACTCTTTATTGTACATCTAAGGCAAAGTGGAAATAACAAATATACAATATAAACTAGGCTAAACAACAAGAAGTACAAGTGGCGGTCTTATCGCAATTGGCGATTTCTTCCAGACAACCTTAAAAAATAATGTATTTTTATAATGTTATATTTCAAAGTTTAACAATCGTGGTTTTTATTTATCATTTATTTACCAACCATCACGTGTTTATGGGTAAGCGAAGATCAACCAAAAATACAAACCTTTTTTACCAGCAATAGTAATTACAGTAACAGGAAAAAAGCTTTTACGTTCCCAAAACTACTAAATACAAATCAACATTCGCTTTCGTTCCAAAACACGTTTCACTTGACATTCATAGCACAACGAAACAGCTAAATTTAGCCCCAACTTCAAAGCGAAATCCCTCGCCATACCGCATCAAAATCAAACCAAAAACTAATAATAACCGCGCTCCCCCATCAAAACTGTCCTAAATACAGAATTGCACTGTGACATTACATATTTAGAGATCGGCATGTCTTGGACGTAAGCCAGAGATCATTGTGACGAAATTAACCGACGACCTAAGCGCCACCTAGAAAAAGAAAGTCCAGAATAGTCATAGTAAATAGTCTTTAAAGTTCAAATCTCTAATAGTAACGAAAATAAATCAACACAAATAGATTTTGAGGATAGCGGTCTAAGAGTTAAGAATAGTGCAGCTTTGTTTCTAGACAATACTATTTAGACAACGGCGTACATTTTTATATTGCATCGGCAGATGTGTTATAATATTGCAAAAGAGATTCCTCCACTGCACTGCTTACAAACACCCACAATTTCAGAAGAATATAAATTTTCCAAGGGAAAGGTATTGCGGACTCTAGGAATCTCAAAAGTTTATACAGTATCATACACTGATAGATATAAAACCAATATAATCAGTCGACTATTCACACGCATCTCTATCGATAATGTGTCGTGGTTAGCACAAAAAATATGATTAATCTGATCACCCTGCTCGATATTATGAAGTCGCGGCAATACAATTTCGGGCATATTCCAAAAAGGATTTTTCTTTAACTCAGTTTTTACTACTGACCACCTGCCTGAGATTAATCTTCTCTACAAGATTTAGTCTTAAGAAAGTCGTACTCAACACAATGAACTCTGGGAATAGAATCCGGATCTGCCAATTCACAACCCAGCGATGCCACTCGACAACTGGCAGTTATTAATAATCTGGATAGAACCCAGGACCTAACAATCTACAGCCCAGCGTTGCCACTAAACAAATCCAGCCCCAGTAACGAAATACCAAAATGATCACCATTCACAACAAAAAATGCATTAGATTCAGAAATGTCCCCATAGCGTAAGAAGGAAGCGCTCGCTGGCACCTCGCCAGATGCTACGAATTTAGATGAGACACGTGGCGTGGAGTCCCTATCGACGCACGTCACTGCACGTCAACGGGGATAAACTCTAGATAATGAATACTGAAAAAAGTGACTAACAAATACTGCTACGCCTCCAAGCTTGTCTGACAGGCAGGCTGATACTCTGAGGCCTCGGGTTCAAATTCTTTGTCAGGGAAAGTGATATTGGGTTTTTCTGCTCAGTATCAGCCCGGAGTCTGGAATGATTGCCCGATAGTCTCGCCCCCTATTACATCATGGGATGGAATACCCACGGCGAAAAGTGGCTGCACTAGTCGGTATACCTTGAAAAACTTATCTAAAGACTAAGTAGCCGAGGTGCAATGAACGGTGAATGGTACACAGAATTTGTTTGTTAACGATATTTGCAGGTGGTTGTAATTATCTCCTAGATTTGTGTTTCCATCTGTCATCGTTATGGAATCATTTGGCAAATGTATTTGAAATTTTATTTTATATTATTAACTATTAACACTTGCTCTTAGGCGCTTCTCATGTAAAGATCTAATGGTGTCTAGGGGATTTAAGTAAAATAAGTAACAGAGGCTACTACACCAGTTTTAACGCTTCATGCTTTTGAAATTTTGTGATTAGCATCATCATCATTATCATCAGCCTATATTTTAGTCCACTGTTAGACCTCTGGTTAGTAAGTTAGTAGCATCTAATTAGATAACACATTATTTCCATTACCTTCCTCGAAGTTCATTTTGCTTTGTTTACTTAAAAACTCCAAAACCAAATGGTTTTACTAGGAAGGTAAAAAATGTTCAACCATCCAGAAAAATAATATTATATAACAATTTAGTAATTGGCGAAGTGTCAACTATCTATATTTATCCGGGTTCCTGACCTGAGGCGTGGATACGACGTATATTTAAATAGCACAACACCTGCCTGCACTATTTGCAGCTGCATCATAACACTGCATATTTTAAGAGCTCGCTCCTGCAGATCACTGGAGTGTTTATCTTTCCCAGGTAACTGTTTTGTTATTTTGGGGGACCACTTGGATGTTCACATTTTGCAAATAATCATTTTATGTTACTTGTAACTTACAACTGACTGCCTTGGTGGCGTAGTTGTATTACGGTACGACTGCAATGCTGAGGTCTCGGGTTCGATCCCCTTGTCGGGCAAAGTGATATTGGGTTTTAAATTCAGTATCAGCCCGGAGTCTGGAATTTGTGCCCAATATGGCGATAGGCTCGCCCCCTATCACATCATGGGACGGAATACGCACGACGAAAAGTGGGTGCACTAGTTGTGGATCTGCCTACCCCTTTGGGGATAAACGGCGTGAGTGTGTGTGTAACTTACAAATTAAATTGTTTTCTTCTTTATCACGTCCTGTATTAAAATGTGTGCCTCAGTGGTGTAGTTGTATTGCGTGTACGGTACGACACCTCTCTGGGGCAAAATAATATTGCATTTTTCTACTAGGTATCAGCTCGGACATTAAAATTTGTGCCCGATATGGCGATAGGCTTGCCCCTTATTACACATGGCAAATGTGGGTGCCCTACTTACACATCTGTCCACCCCTTCGCCATAAAAGCATGATGTCTGTTCTTTTCATAAAGTAAGAAAAGGTCAGACAATACCGGCGATATTTATAAATAACTGGTGCTACATATAGATACCGTAGTCGCAATACAGATTATGCAACTGAAACTATTCCAAAAAAGGCTTACGTTGCCTGTTATTTTAGATGATTTCTATTGTGGAAAAGACGCGGACAAAAGTTAGTGTAACACTATCATATTCATTGCGTAATTCGCATGGATCATGTGATAATTTCAACCGGACTATAGGGTTTACGACTTGGCTTAACGATTTTCAGCTAATAGATGGAGTCAGGACCCAGCCGAGAAGCGCTGGTACTAAACTATTTATAGACGAGTATAAGTTTATATGCCAGGTTCATAAATTATATTATTACTTTCCTATTGGGAAATACGAAAATAATAATTTTATATTTCTAATTGCGATAGGCCAACGCGCACTAGTCCAGCGTGGTGGACAAAGGCCTAAACCCTCTCAGTAGTATAGGACGGATCGGAGAAAGGCTACGACCCTGGTGTTAAGTGGAGTGAAGCTCGAAGAAAATATCCACCGGCAAGTTCAAAACATTCATCACCCATGCATCCATCAAACATCCCATGGCACAGTTATGCCGACCTGCCCAATTACTTCCTAACATATTATCTATTGTACAGTCAGCAGCGTAACAAGCGGAACAATATCAAAATTTCAAATCACCTATAATTATACGCATTAAATTAAACTGAAACATTTTTTTCTTCGTTTGAAGTAAAGTAAATCTCTTTTATTTTATTTTTGTGAAGAGAAAAAAAAGTTTAGTAAGAACACAAAAGAATGTAGGCAATTTGCAAATTTGAATTTGTTCAGCTACTTATGCTGTTGATTGTACATACTATTATTTTACTCAAAAAAAACACTGTATGGTGTGAGACCTGCCATAGTAGCCCACGTAAGTGTGTCGCGTTCCCGTGTACATCCGATTTCAAACAGGCTGGCATAATTGTGTCGACTGGCGAAGGATAATCAACACCCATCAGTCAGATACAGTGAGGTGCACTTTGCCCGTATAATAAAAAGTGGCAATGACCAGGATAGGACGCAGACTAAGCCACGAACTTTTTTTTATTGCATTGAATGGCGAGATGAGCATGCCGTTCGCCTGATGGTAAGCGATACGACCACCCATAAACAGTAGCAACACCATCCAGCACCTTGAGTTACAAAGTACTGTTTGGCATTCCACTGCGCTCGTCATCCTGAGATATAAGACGTTAAGTCTCATTATGTCCAGTAGTTACACTGGCTACAATATCCTTCTAACCGAAACACAACAGTGCATGCACACTGTTGCTTAATAAGATAAAGTTTATTAAACAAAAGAACATAAACAAAAGAAAATACAAAGACACATAACATAAATGAAACAAAAAATAATTGTCTTACAATTAGAGTAATGCTAAGTAGATCAGCAATGTGTTTGTTTGAACTCTGGTGTCCCTCAAATAAAGATCTAACTTGTGTTATGGACGTAGAAATAGACATTGCGGTGGTACCCACCCAGACGGGCTCTTACATAATATGAGAGACCTACCACCAGTGTAATTAAAAACAGTTAATACAACAGCTCAACGAAGCGGAGACAGATCCATGTTATCATGTCACACAAGATACATCAAGTTCGCGGGCTCTTCATAACTCCGCTTTATGCGTGAGCTTCTTCAAATTATTTTAAGATATAAAGTGTGTTTTGGTATAATTTAAACTTATATATACCGCTTGTCTGTATGTAAAATATGTTTATTATATTTGTTATTAAATTTTAATAATATAAATTGTAAAGTTTGTGAAGATGTCTGGATTTGAATAGTATACGCAGAAACCGCTGAAAGGATTTGGTTAAAATTTTTCAGCAAATAATCAAATTTCCAAAAATAAAAGTTGTAATTTTTTCATTACCCGTTAGATCAAATATAATCTAATTTTGATCCAAAAATGAACGTTTGGTAACATGACAGTAACTCAACCACCGATACCAGATACAAACGCAACGGCTCAACTACTTGGCATCTCGAACAAGCAAATCCGCAAGCGATCGCCAGTTGGCATATAAAATATTCATAGTAGATATTACAGCGGCGTGAGTTAGCTCCAACATAGCATCTTAATGCCGGAGATAAACGTCGTAACTCGGGACGTGGGAGTCGGCGAGACGCCGCGCCGCGCTGTTCCCACAATTCGAAGGCGTGGCGGTTTGTTTGTCATATTTAAGGGTAGAAAACTCCAAAGTCAATGCGTTTTTTTTAAGTATTCGTAGTTTTTAGTTTGTCATATTTATTTAAATATCAGATTTGTTTTATTATTCGAATTTGGTATGTGAGATGTAAAGTTCACAGAATTTCGAGGTTGATGAACAAAATGCGGGAGTAATTCATTAGTTACATTTATTATATTAATACAAAGTTAAATTCTAGTTCTTAACATAAATAAATATAGTTAAGTGTTTGTTTTTCTGACGTTACATCAAGGCTAGTAGCCATGATCACAAGCAATTAATATACATAATATCTAATGGAGCTAATTTATATCCTCCAGCAAAGTCGCGGGATGCGTTAGTCTCGCCCCACATAACTTGTTTGTGAGCGATAGTAAAATTATGTTTAATGTATGCAAAATGTTTAACATGTAAAATGATTTTACAATTGTAAGGAAATATACGCAAAAATATCTTTTAATAATTCCCATTCTTTTGCCTTAGGAAACGGTTCTTCTTCAGCCTTTGGAAGTCCGCTACTGCACATAGGCCTCACCTAATCATGTTATAGGTATGGGATGTCTGAAAGTAAATTTCCCTAGCATGTGGCATACCATACCATACCAGTCCTGTATTATATACTGCCCACTGCTGAGCACGGGCGTCCTCTACAACTGAGAGGGTTAAGGCCTTAGTCCACCACGCTGGCCTAGTGGGTTGGCAGACTTCTCATACCTTCGAAATTCTTATAGAGAACTTCTCAGATATGCAGGTTTCCTACTGAATACAACTATAATAATTAATAATAACAGTTTCATTACTATTAGTCCGGACAGCATTGCCAGGGTACAAAACTGTACTGATGAAATAATTAGGTGTGCCCGAAATATTGACTCAGGTGAATGAGTCAGTGTTAATCTCTGACTGTTAAATTAAGTGGTCATCAAATTTATTCTGAGTCTTTGCCATGGTCTTTGTTGACAATCACTGTAGCGTAATAGTTGATGAGACGGCTGTAAAACTAGGTTGTGAGTTCGAGTCCCGCTCTGAGATAAAAATAAAAAAAATGAATTACGTTGGTCTCGCCACCGGGTAGAAATGCACTCTACGTGGCTATATATCTGTGTATTGTGACGTGGCACTGCGCGAAAAATGACAATCTCATGATTAGTTAAGGGACGATTTTACAGTGATCAAGTAAATTTTATTTGACAATTATCGTATTAAATAGTCAATGTAGATAGTACTCATTTCATTGCTATTAATTTGGGACCATAGATTATAGTGTGACTTTTTTATTTGGTCCTATTATACATTTATGTTACAAATAGCGTTGATCAGCCAGCGGTGAAATCGGCCCTTAGTCTCGTAATCCACAACTAGTTATACTACCAATGTGTCTAACAAAACTCTATTTACCAAAATTGTCTTTTTGATTTAATTGCAGCATAGGTACTAGAGCTACGATCCGTGAGAATCTGAGTTAAATTTTCAGGCCGGATAATTATAATCTGTGTATTGTTAAATTTAAAAATATAAATTTACCATGATTGTAATCAGTGGCTAAAAGCGGCGATAGCCTAGTTGGGAGTAGAACGGACTGTCGAGACGAATGTCCGCAGGTTCAATACCCAAGGGCACTCACCTCTGACTTTTCTAAAAAAGTTATGTGTGTATTCTTTGTGATTTATCGCTCGCTTTAACGGTGAAGGAAAACATCGTGAGGAAACCTGCATACCTGAGTAGTTCTCTGAATTTAGAAGGTATATGAAGTCCGCCAACCCGCTCTAGACCAGCGTGGTGTACTAAGGCCTAAACCCTCTCAATTGTAGAGGAGGCCCGTGCTCAGCAGTGGGCAGTATATAATACAGGGCTGGTATGGTAATCAGTGGCTGATATGGAAATATGCTCGCCCTCATCACGTGATGGGATGAGAAATTGGCCAAAATTGGTACAATATTTACGTCTATGACTATCCCTATAAAATTCATATGTTTACCTAATATCCATTTGTTAATTGGATCAATAGTTAATCAAGTAATACCAAACTTTACAATTACTAATAATCATGCTATATCCGTATCGGATTAAACCCGGCTAACTATACAGCGTGTGACAAAATTGCTCGAACTGTACATTATGTTCGCGCCATTTGGACGGGAGCCAGCAGAGAAATAAGGTCGGCTTCGACACTACATGCTGAACTAGATAGCGTATCAAAACCCGTCACGATTAATATTGGAGGAACGTGATATTAATTGAATGGAGCGGACTGACTAACCCTACAGGTAAAAAAGTATAACATTGTCTTTAGATAATTTGATAACTCTTTTAAGCCAAATGGATTTTTATATCGTAGCAACCATGCAAAAAAAGCGGCGACAGCCTAGTTGGGAGTGGAACGGACTGCCGAGACAAATGTCCGCAGGTGCAAAACCCAAGGGCACACACCTCTGACTTTTTTAAAAAGTTATGTGTGTATTCTTTGTGAATTATCGCTCGCTTTAACGGTGAAGGAAAACATCGCGAGGAAACCTGCATACCTGAGAAGTTCTCTGAATTTCGAAGGTGTGTGAAGTCTGTCAACCCGCACTAGGCCAGCGTGGTGGACTAAGGCCTTAACCCTCTCAGTTGTAGAGGACGCCCGTGCTCAGCAGTGGGCAGTATATAGTACAGGGCTGGTATGGTATGGTATGGTAATCATGCAAATGGTTCAGTGGGCTTAGAATATGGCAAAAAACACGACACGACTCCGATGCATTTTATTGATTGAGAGACTAACACCAGACTGACGTATTTGTCTCTCGATCAATCACAAACATCAAAATTAAACGACATCGACTTAAGAGTTGCGTTTTTCTGCCACATTCTAAGCCCACAGCTGATCTTAAATGATGATGTAATATAAAAAAAATATCCATGAGTTGCCTGCCTTAAAAGAAGGAAATATGGGTAGGCACACAGGCGTTTGACTCTGGAAATTTTAACTTACAGCGAAATTGTGAATTGATTTAGATAAAATTCACGCTATAAAGTAGATAAATCTAGTTTCATAATAAATTAATAAATATATATTCAGTTCTAAGAGAAAACCCGCATACCTGAGAAATTCCCTATATGAATTTCGAAGGTATGTGAAGCCTGCCAACCTGCACCAGACCATCGTGGTAGAATAAGGCCTAAACCCTTTCAATTGTGGAGGAGGCCCTTGCTCAGCAGTAGGCGGTATAAAATACAGGGTTGATATTATTATTATCATTTATAAGTACTCACGTGAATCGATGATCTCCACACTAGTGTCTATGACCATCAACACAATCAGGGTCACGATGGCGCAAATGTTGCGCTCCCCCATCATCACTACCGGTTCGATCACTCACTACCACTTCACTTGCACTACGCATTGAGTTATCGATATCATCACGACCATCACTCCGCGGGGTAAATGCATCTCGATCATCCATTTAATTGTATTACTTCATTAATATTACGATTAACTTTCATACTATTTGCGGGTTCCGAAATCTTATATAGTTTTGGATTGTTTCCAACGTTATTTTCTCATGGTTATATTTGAAAGGAGGCGCGCGATCTGAAATGAAAATAATATTATTTTAATAACTCTTGACGTATGTTTGTGCTTGATAGGAATGAATAAATCATAAGAAAAAAGACCTTGTAGCCTTCAGGATAGAAGTTAGATTAAAAAAAAATACGTGTGGCACTCGGAGACTGCCGCGGTAAAGCTATTGCATAGCATTTTTTATCACAAATTTTGATTGACTAAACACAAATTCGATCTTACGCTTACCACATAAAGTAGATTTTTAAACGCGAGCAACGCACGTTTAGTCTTGTTATTGATAAATGTCAGAAATGCAATGGTCATCACAACCAAAGTAGAATAAATCAAAATTTGAAAAAAGAATGTTACGTTCGATTCTTTTGTAGTCGTGCCGTGCCAACGCTGGGGAAATAGCTTCTACGCAATGTAATTAAGGTTCATATTAGATTAGTAAGAAATGGTTTTAATGACTTTAATAAATAAAATAAATAAAAATATACTCGTTTCAAGAATTATAGCTTCTACGCATTGTATTTAAGGTTCATATTAGTAAGATAAAAAAGATGTCAGGTTATTTTCGTTACAGAATTTCTGGATTCGGTCTCCACGCTCAAGGCCCGCGATAGAAGCTATAGAATAGCTTAACACAATTTTCTTTTTAGCTAGTGGTATGATATATCTATACCCACCCGGATAGTCACACCCGTACATATTACACAAGGCGTTAAAAACTGCCATAGTGGCTCAAGTAAGTGTATCGCGTTCCGGGATCAGCCTTTTACTGGTGGTAGGTCTCTCATATGTAAGAGTCCGTCTGGGTGGGTACCACCGCAATGTCTATTTCTACCGCCAAGCAGCAGTGTGCATGCACTGTTGTATTTCGGTTTGAAGGACATTGTAGCCAGTGTAACTACTGGACATAATGAGACTTAACATCTTATGTCTCAGGATGACGAGCGCAGTGGAATGCCACACAGTACTTGGAACTCAAGGTGCTGGATGGTGTTGCTACTGTTTCTGGGTGGTCGTTTCGCTTTCCATCAGGCGAACGGCATGCTTGTCATTCAATGCCATAAAAAAAAACCTGTGTATATTCAGTTCAAACAGGCCGGCATAATTGTATCGACTGATGAGGAGTAATCATCTCTCGTCAGTCGACATTCTATTTGGACCCCACTCCCTTACCATTAGGTGCAGTGGGGTCATTTTGGCGAACCTGTATAAAAAAGGAACAAAATCTTATAGTGTACTTACTTACATCATAAATGCGAAATATTATGTGTATGTTAGTTAGAAGTAAACGCAGAAACAACTGAATGGATTTGGATAAAATTTGGCATATGGGTAGACGATATCCTGAATAAAAAAATAGGCTTTTATCCCAGTAATTTTCTCCCGTGGGAAATAATGGAACTTTTAATCAGGTTTTGACGGCGGTGGGGGGCTACAGTTATTGAATTTTGTAGCGGGAAAGACTTCTTACGCAGGAGAAACCGCGAGCAATACCTAGTCTATACTAATATTATAAAGAAGAAAGATTTTGTTGTTTGTTTGTTTGCATTGAATAGGCTCCGAAACTACTAAACCGATTTGAAAAATTCTTTCACTAATATAAAGGTACAATATCAGCGAGTAACATAGGCTACTTATTATCCCGGGGTAATATAAAGCGGGACTTTTACCCCGAAAAACGCATTCACGTGGTTCAAGCCGCGGGTAACAGTAATTGTCAATAAAATCAAGTTAGTGAAGACTTAAAACGAGACCAATCACTAGAAAAAGATTTGTTTGTAATATAAAAGCGAATGGGGATACGAGGAAGCAACTTGTCCGATTAGAGTTGAATTATGAAGCACTGTGTTGCCCAAATGGCAATAGGCTCGCGCTCTGTTTCATAGAAAATGTAGGTGTGTCTACCTACCCCTGGCAAGGGAAAAAGACGCGATGCTATGTATTCATATATGTTTTTATATATGTATGTACGCGTGGTACAATAGTCTAGTATACTAGAGTAAGAATGATATTCCGATTCACAGTTCTTTTGAAATTTAGGTACTTATCATTATTGACTTCAAATTATTTATATGTAAGCAAAACCACAGTAAATTGTTAATATGAAATATTATTTTGATACGCAAAAACATTATCCCACGTCTCATATTCCAAGGCCGCGCCCACGGCGGCCGCTATTAAAATACTTTTAATAAATACGCGTTAGATCCTAGCTTTTTCTGCGGTGGCATTAGGTTGTTCTGTTCAGTATCAGCCCGGATTCTAAAAAATAATCCCGATATGGCAATAGGCTCACCTCTTGTCACATCATGGGACGGAACACATAGCGAGCGAATACCCTAATTGCACCTGCCTTTTTTATTTGTCCCGCAGGAAAAACTGATGCTTACATAGATTATAATAAAATTGTATTAATAGAGCGCCCTCAAATTTGCAAGGTCTGGAAAGGGCTACTAAGTTATAAGCACAAAAAAAAATAACAACAACTATTGTACACTTAGTATGCTAAAGAAAAAAAATAAAACCGTCTTATGGATACTTATCTTGAGCCTGGGGAGGGGAAGAATAGTTATGTTGGACTCAGTGTTGTGTTTAGTACCTAATTCCAGAGGACTAAACGCGCTACCACCTTTCTAATCCGTATTCCTTTTCGATACGGCCAACAATGCATTTATGATTCTCCTAGCATCGTCAGTGTTTAGGGGCAGTGGATCACTGAATATCAAGTGAACCACGTTCTTATTTGCTGGCCTGTGTTATTAAAAACGATTGCATTATAGGATATAAAACATGTGTCGGATAACATTTGGCTTGTAACGTTTATTATCTCTTTAATGTGGTTGATTGAATGGAAACATTTTCCCATAATACATCACGTGTGAAAGAGGGCAATATAAAAGATTGCAACAATCACAAAATCTGTTTAAAAATCTATCTATACTAATATTATAAAGCTGAAGAGTTTGCTTTTTGTTTGAACGCGCTGATCTTTGAAGATACTTAGATTCTGAGCTTGATTTCACTAATAGAAAGCTATATTATCTCTGAGTGATTCAGAGAGTAGAAACGAAAAGAATCCGGTAAAGTATATTTTTCCTCCGTCACAAAGAGATGTTATTTTGAAAAAACTAATGTTTAATCATTGTTATTATACGCCAGTGTATTATACGGCAATATAAGAAACAAATCGACCTCCCGGTGAATGACATTGAGTCACAATAATATTTCTACAAAAAGTTATTAATAACAGCCATATTACACGTTAGCCACTTAGAGAATGTAACCAATTATCTAAGTTAAGCCAATTAAAACGCGAAAGAACAAAACTAAATTCATAAAGACATGACGGATTTTCATATTTTGTGGCAAACGTAAACAATGGATTTTAATATTTCCCACATTGATGGCTCACGATCGGAATTCAAACTTAAGACATTTTGTCTCGATGCATCATAAAATATTGACGACCGCATCATAAATTCTGCGAACAATGTCGCGGATGATCGCGAGATACTAACATAGAATTCGTATGTTTTTATATAACGGAAATTTTATATGGGGTGAGGAATGTATATTTAAAAATGACGATTTACTCGCTTTATAGCACGACTGGACATAAGCAGTAGCAACAACTAAGAACTATGAACTACGCTCGTCACTCTAAAGTACAATGGTTTCAAGTAAATATTTTTTTTCAGTTATCGTATTAAACAGCTAATTTAGATTGTAATCATTTGAGTCTCATTTTTTGATAGCATACATTGGAGTGTGGCTTTTGTATTTGGTTGGCTTATACATTTATGTGAATTAGCATTTATCAGCAAGCGGTGAAATCAGCCCCAAATATCTCAAAATTCCCAGGAAATACATTAAAAGCAATAAAATTAATAAAAAGAAATTGGGTGACCAAAGAAGAGTATTGAAACATAAATCAGCTATATTTGGAGTTCTTTCCAGTCTGTCTGCTATTCTGTTTCTTTCCACATCTCCGAATCCAGGTACTGAAGGGATTTTCACGTAGTTTGCACAGGTGGACAGAGTATAATTGGGAGCAGAATAAAGGCTTTGTTTCATTAAAATCGGATATCGAGAAAAGGTTATTTTAAGATATTTGCAATTTACTTTAAAGTTAAAATTCTCCTACGCGGACGGACTTCTACGCGGGCGAAGTTTCGGTCAGAAAACTTCACCTACTACTTTGCGATAGAAATATACAACATATAGTTCCTACCCCAGTGATAGTATACCTCGCTATAGTGACTGCCTCGGTGGCGTAGTTATATTACGGTACGACTGCAGTGCTGAGGTCTCGGGCTCTATCCCCGGGTCGGGCAGTGATATTGGGTTTTTCTACTCAGTATCAGCCCGGAGTCTCGAAATGCTCCCGGTAAATGGCAATAGGCTTAATACATGGGACCTAACATGACTGGTGTGGTACACTTCTGCCAACCCCTGAAAAGGGAAAGGCGTGATGCTATGTATGTATATAATTCCTACGCAGACGAATCTCAGATATAATTAATTTGCCAGACAGGGGCACTGAACCAAGTACCCCACAGCTTCCAAATTTCGGTGCCGCCATGACATCCGCTCATCTAATTATATTGTCTCGCGGATGTGCTTCCCTTACCTTGAAACTGTAATTAACTCATTCAATTAACACGGGATGTGGTGTGTGTGTATTTTTATTTTACTCCCCACTAGAGGGGAGAAAGTATTGAAGTTAGGGAGCGATTACAAGACTAGCGTTTTCGGTCTCAATATCTGATAAATAAACCTAGCCTATGAAAGACTATGGAGAGAGATCTAAGCCCAGTTCAATTTATAGAAGTTGTAGCAGTTTTTGTTCCATAGTTTGTTTAACGTCTGAGCATTAAAAATAATTTCTGAGTTTCCGCCATTTTAAATTCCAGTTTACAAGTTAGAATGCAGGAAGTAAAAAACATACCTACTCTCTCTTAAAAACATCTTCCTTTTCCTACCTTCACTATTCCCTTCGGAGATCAACTAACTACAAGCATGTTGCAAAATAACTTAATACTAAAAAAGACATAAGTAGGTACTGTACTAATTCACTGTATTCATAATTACAACCGTAAGCGACGCGCTGGACAGAAACCAGTGGAGGCAAATCATCCACTCCAGATGCAACCCTGATGCTGACCACGATCTTCAGACATGAGGGACCGACCAGAGAGAGAGAGAGAGAGTATTCATTTACATCGAAAGTAAGTACGGCACTCCTATACCAGTTATTTTCAAGTGTCATCGTAGTGGAATGTGGCCGGTCCTGTGACGGTCACAAGTTTTAATTAATCCACGTGTCATTCAGAAGATGCAATCAAAATATTTCAGCTTTACTTCATTTCTAACCCTGTGTTTTGTTAACCGACTTCAACAAAGAGGTTATTTTTCGGCAGATTTTTAAGTTAAAGTATGCAATTATCATTTCGATTCTGAATTGAATTTGTGGACAAATTACCGTAAACAGCTTGCTGTTTGGTTACATAATCAAAATTTCGGTAATCCCAGATAAAAATATATAATAATAATATACTTAATAGTGCTACATTATATAGCTAATGTCCCACTGCTGAATACGAACCTCTACTACTGAGAGGGTTAGGCCTTAGTCAACCACACTGGCTTAGTGCGCGTTGGGAGACTTCAAGTAGCTTCGAAATTGAGAATCAAGGTCTTCTCAGGTATGCAAGTTTCTTCTCAATGTTTTCCTTCACCGTCAAAGCAAGCGATCATTCACAAAGAGTACACACATAACTTTAAAAAAGTCAGACGAGTGTGCCCTTGGCCTTTCAACCTGCGGAATTTTGTAGATTCCAAATAGCCTTGCCGTATTAAGTCCCTACTTAAGGACAGCAGTGCATGATTCCAGTATTGGGGGTGTTTATGGGCAGCGGAGATTACTAAACGCCAGGCGAGCCACTTGCTCGTATACTGGCCCATATAAACTTATCATTAGGCCCAATTTATTCATTTAATAACTGTATATATAATTGTAAAGTGCGCATTACCTAGACCATCTCTCTATAGAAATAATAATTATATAAAATAATTTATGTTAATTGTAAGCAGACAGTAGATACCTACCTATAAAAATTTTGCATGCCGTTGAAACGGTAAAACATGTTGCACATTATGTATAATACATATATATTATGTTTAACACCTTTGTAACATACCATGTTTATAGCAAAATAAATTGATCTGATTTGATTTAAAAATATGGCCGGCGATGACAATTTATCAAACGACAACCTCGCTTTCATTCTGAAAAAAAAAACTGAACAATATCTAGTCTAGAAAGACATGAGCAAAATTTTAAGTAGAGCTAGATATTTTAATACCAGTCCGTTTGCTGCCAGACATGCGACAACCTGTCTATCTTTCAGCATAATAAATTGTATGCTCGGAATAGCGTGCTGCCGGTTCTCTAATTCTAAATATTTAACTAATATTAAAGTTGGAATGTATTATATGTTAGTAACGAAGTGGACGATAGCCTAGTTGGGAATGGAACGGTCTGCCGCGACAATGTCCGGAGGTTCAAAACCCAAGGCACACACCTCTGACTTTTCGAAGTTACGCGTGTATTGTTTATCAATTATCTTTCGCTTTAACGGTGAAGGAAAACATCGTAAGGAAACCTACATACCTGAGAACTCTCCATAAGGGAGTTTTGGCGGGAACTTGGAAGTGTCATGAGGTGCTCTTGTTTTAATTCATTATTTTGGTGATATTTAGTGTTATATTGCATAATTATGGTGGTACATTATCCAATATAGAGAGCTCAAATGAAGTGAATTGAAATAATTGTGCTAATCAAGTGTTTTTTTTGTTGCCGCCAAAATTCCTCGATAAAGTCTTGGTAAGGTAGCCACTGCTTTACTTCGACATACTACAGATAATAAAATAGACGAATCAAACTTGATATTGGCAAAATGTGAACACAAGTGTCATAAAAAAAAAACTCTTCATAAGAATCTAGAGGGTATGTGAAGTCTGCCAACCCGCACTAAGCCAGCGTGGTGGAGGCTAAGGCTAATGTCTAACCCCTCTCAGTAGTAGAGGAGGCCCGTGCTCAGCAGTAGGCAGTATATAATACAGGGCTGAGCCCCTCGCGGCAATTCTTGTGCGCTGGGTCTTCGCACCCAATGCACGCCCATGCGCGGGGGGACATTAATCGAGGGCCGAGGCACACAGTCAGTGTGTATACCTCTTGGATGTAAATCACATTGAGGCCTAAAAGGGCCCGCGAACATTTCCTGGCACCCTCTCTTTCCACCCATCCTGGGAACCTTCCTCCCTTCCCCCACCTTCCCTTCCATATTCCTCCTCCACTCTCCTCCCAGGCCCCTATAGTCGCTAAGCCGGGGGACTCCAGTATCCCATTCGCAGGTTTCCCCCGGTGTTGACTGCAGGATCGCCTACCCCAAAAAAAAAAAAAAATACAGGGCTGATTGCATTGCATTACAACCAAAAAAATTTGCAAAAAAATTAGCAAAAGATCTTTGAAATTCGATGAAACTCTACTCAATTTGCTGCTGGTAGGATATATTGTGTATCCGCCCGGATAGCGACAGCTTTACATAAGGTGTTAAAACCCGAAATAGTGGCCCACGTAAGTGAGCCGCATTCCGGTGTGTATATCCGGTTCAAACAGGCCGGCATAACTGCGTCGACTGGCAATGGTTATGACGATGTTCAGATGTTTGTATTTATCGTCAGACAGGTGTGCCAAATCCCTCGTCATCATATTATAGACTACTCTTTATCCAGGCGGAGCTGTGAGTAAAATCAATACATACAAATGTTATACAGATACAATTGTTGTCATGGAAATACTATTTTTCATTTTAATCATTTGGGAACCAAACCTTAACATATCCTGGTATCCAAAACACGAGAATTGTATTTTAAATTATCTCAGGAATATCTGTTTTTGATGTTTTGTTTGACCGTTACATAAACTATACATATCTCATCTTTTGGTCAGTAATTTACAAATGCACACATAAAAGATGATTAAGTCCCATCAAGCCAAGTCCTACCAAATAAAAGATGCATTAATCTTCGCCAGATTTGCACAAGCTTAGCCAATTAACTTGAAGAACTGAAGTGCGTGCAGACCGATGAGTCAACCCGACGGCTTGCATCCATAAATGCTGTTAATTATTAAAAACTACATCTGTGTATGACTGTTCATACTTCCAAAATTAAGATGATCAAGTTGGCTATCGCAACGTCTTCGAAAGTGAGACATGCTATAGTTTCTAGCATTGCTTGCAGTTCCTTCTCTAACGTCCTGGGTCACCACGTATAAGAGGACCAAATACAAAAGACACTATCAACTATGCTCCCAAATAAATCGTAAATGTTTTTCAAACAAAACATAATTATGTCAAATGTTGAGGGATACTCATCTCTTGTCAATCAAAACTATCTGGACTTCACTTCCCAACAGGTGCAATATACTATGAACCCTCAACCAAATTTTGACAGCCAAATTTTTGATCGAACCTAGGAAATGGGACTTGCAGTTAAACTACAGACACAGTATTTAAATCTATTTTTAACTTGCAAAATTTCTCTCCAAAAATATACATACATAGCATTATTAACGCTTGAAGTCTGAACCACTCTGCCGACCCGTTGTTGTCGTAATTATACAGTACTTTCAACGCGGCTATTCCACAAACAATTGCACACGGCCTCTGAATAAATAGCTAAAGCGTAACGCTAATTTGAATGTTTAATTTTATATTGTGACGAGTCTGTAAGAATATTGTAATATTGGCCAATGAGTTTACTTACGGCACATTTCACAGGTTTCAAGTATTTATTAAACAATTATCGTATTAGACAGCTTATGTAGATAGTATGTACTCATTAGCCTTTATTTCGGAGCATTGATTAGAGTGTGACATTTGTATTTGGTCGGCTTATACATTTATGTGACGAGTTTATCAGCAAGCGGTGAATTTGGCCCTTAATCTACTTTACGATATAGGCAAAATAGAGAAAACTCTTCTTACTTCATACTAATAGCCGACTTTGAAAACGATCCCAATTTTTAATTATGGCTATCTTAGGATCGATCTCAAATGTAAACCTATTAGTACGGGATTAATAAATCAATCTCGCGTTTGAGTAAAATCTCAAGTAGACATTTAATGTATTGAACTTTTTAATAAACCAAGCTTAAGCTGTCATTTGAGAGCTTGTTTTCAGCTGTCAAAATCCGTTACATATTGTAATTTAAGATGTTATTTGAGCTGATGTCAATATGGGTTTATTAAACAGCGACTATCTTAAGACCTTAATTTGACAGCCTCTCAGCAGATATCATACTTCAGAGCGATATTGAGTTCCATCTATTAGTAAGGCCCTAAATAAATCATGTGTCGAACTCTATCCTGATTGGTTAATTTTTGTGATGTATCCGTAGATAGTGATTAGGATTGCTTATTGACTTCAGCCATGATAACACCGTTATATATATTTTCTCGTTGGATATGACTCGTATAGACTAGATATTATTATAGTGCATACTTATGCTGCCGGTAAAGGCACTTTTGTGTTTTCAAAGATACATTAGCTTTTGATACTTAAGGTGGTATTGCAAATGTCCAGCAGTCGAGTGCAAATTTATTGTCTTTAGGTCCGAAATACCTCTTAATCCAGAGTACTAAATCTTAAGACAGCATTTACATTTGTCCTTAAAATTAGTAAAGGTTCTGTAAATATTTTTTCGTTTGAAGGAACAGCCATTTAAAGATTATCCCTAACAATAATTAGGGACGCCTTAACCATAAAGCTTAGCTGTACTTTCTTTGGTTTGATTTGTCGCCTTATTGATGTAGTAGCAGCGATTATGGGATTTGAGATGTGGTATTCTGGGTTTGATTTGCCTTATACATATTTTCATTTCAAAAATATATATTTCCGTCGCCCGGTATTAGAATTTGCACCTGATAGAGCGAAAGGCCCCATCACTATTAAACTATATTTAAAATTGAATTCAGAGAAGCAAGTAAACGTTAGGTGTAAACTGTAAAAGAATATTTTATTTTGACCATCTAATAAAAAAAAATTCAACAATTAAAACAATTAATTTTATCTAAAAATATAACAAGGACAAATTAACAATAGCCCAAAATAAATTTCTCGACCGGGGTACAAATTAAGATACACATCATGGGGGCACAAACTGTCAAGTCATTTGTAATGAGAATAGTGATGTACAAAAAATTACAGACATTTGTTACAATTAACTTCTTACGCAATTTCGGGATGACTATGCGGGATACAAGGGTCCTGATAGCGATTATGAATTGCTATTTAGAAACAGGGTGGGTGGCCTGATGCTGATAAGTTGTTGCTAAGAACTACACTGCTATGAAACTAGAAGCTACTGAAGCTACTATTAGTTTCATAAGTGTTATTATCTACTCTCAGCTTATAATATGAACAGTCCGCTCATCATGTACTTTGGGAGTATAGTCTTTGGCATGGTGAGCGCAACATAATTTTAGATAGTATGCAAATAACATCCGGGGATGTATACTACATGGACCTTGTAGAGAATAGCGTTTTTGCCATGCCTATTATTGGAATTAAAATTGACAGCTCAAATGATAGAACCCTTTAATTTAATTTTTATCCGTGGTGCTTTACAACTGGCTTTTCTAGTTGTAAACGTCCCTATAATTGAGGTTAAAATGCCTCCTTAGTTCATTATTTTGTCTCCGGCTTTGCTATGAAGGGAAGTGGACAATTAATATTTCCAACTCCTCCCTATCTTTCTATTTGATTAATTTCGTTGCGGGATAAACAGACTAGTGTTCCCTGAGACTCGCCGAGCTTCACCGCTTGGTGTCATAAAATGCGTGCCATTATTGATCCTGGCTTACAGGAGTTGTAGTGGCGGGTGTGAGGGCGGGATAGTCTCTACTCTCAGCTTCTGACAGCGTCTGCGCATCGCTTTAATAACCACTAGTTCATGAGCTATACTTAATACTGTATTAACGGCTACAGTTTATTATCAACTAGCTTTTAAGCTAAAAAGTTTTTCCGGGATAAAAGCTCCGCGTTATATTTTCCCGCGATAAAAAGTAGCATCTGTCCTTTCTAGGGTCTCAAACTATGTCCATACCAAATTTCATCAAAATCCGTTCATTAGTTTCGGAGATGTGCAGTAACAAACAAAGAGAAAAACAGACAGACAGAAAAGAATTATAAAAATCGCTGATTTGTTTTCCATTACTCTTTTTTAGTTTCTTTTTTATCACATTTCTTTCAATTTACAGACTCACCGGGATCTACTGCTTTATTATAGTAATAAAGATAGTTTTTTTATGGCATTGAATGACGAGACCAGCATGCCGATCGCCTGATGGTAAGCGATACGACCGCCCATAAACAGTAGCAACACCATACAGCACCTTGAGTTACAAAGTACTGTGTGGCATTCCACTGCGCTCGTCATCCTGAGACATAAGATGTTAAGTCTCATTATATCCAGTAGTTACACTGGCTACAATGTCCTTCAAACTGAAACACAACAGTGCATGCACACTGCTGCTGCACCCAGACGGACTCTTACATATGAGAGACCTACCACCAGTAAAAGTGTCCTCACCGGTGAGGATCGCGACGCGTTCCTCCCATTATTTTAATAAAATGATCTCTTTTTTATATCCCCTTTCCTGCCAGCCCGAGCTGGTTTTTTTGTTTATTTCTCATCATAGATTTACTCCCAATAAAAATGTCGGTAGTTATATAAGTGACCATTGGTATTAATAATAATTATTAATATAATCAATTTAATGTATCTTGACTTATCATAAGTGCAACTATGTTCGCCTACGTGATGAATAAAGTATTTTATTTTATTTTATTTAAAAAAAGATGTAGATAACCAAGCATTTCCTCGAGACTCTTCTGTATGAATGTTTTTCTGCTCAAAAATATAGCTTGTCATTCAAAAGAAATGACTATTTGAAACGGTGGTATGAAAACAGATGGATGACGAAGATTTTTATGGAAAACAGTGTGTTTGCTGTCTTTTCCTGGTGGTGGTAGGATACTTTTACCAGCCCGGATAGCGACCACGGTACACAAGACGTAAAACCCGGCATAGTGACCCACGTTAGTGTGTCGCGTTCCATAGTCTTAGGGACTCGGTCCAAGCTCTGTCGGATGATGCTATATTCCCGTGAGTTGACATTGGGCCGTAAGATCGGTGTAACCAACATAACCGTTCCACTCCACCCGATGGTGGTAGTGATAACGAGTGTTTCACCACGATAAAAAAAAGGCATCAAGTCACTTTCCAACCAAGCAGCTATAATTTTGTAGACTGGTGAGAGGTTATCAACTCTCGTTAGTTGACACTCTATCCTGCTTCGCTTAGCATCGGGTACAGTGCAGTCACTTTCCTGAGCCAGTGAAAAAAAATCCACTGAAAGAATTTTAGAATCTGTGTAATTCCAGAGACTAACTAGTAAACAAACTTACAAATCACGTCTTTTAATATTAATATAAACTGCCAGATCAAAATGGCAATGAATCAACAGCCCACTGAAGTTCAAATGAATGACTGAAATACTCGCTCATTACATGAGTCACCGGAAACCGAAGAACGCTAGATTTCCTGCTGAACGAAAATAAACTCGGCTGAAATAGTTTCCCTGAAAAAAATATAGAGGGCTACGATGGTTAGTGCAGAAGTGTTATTAGGTCACTTTTAAAATAGCTGCTACTTTGGAATCTATGCAGTTTGTCATAAATTAATGTTTAAGACTGCCCACCCAACAGTGCCCATTTTTTGTCACTTAGTGGTGATGTTCGGGTAAACTCTGGGAACACTACCCTGTTTTTAACTCATTTTTTGATAATTTGATTTTATTCAAATTTAAAACACATATTAAGCAATAAAAGCTAATCTTTAATAAAACATTATATGTAGTGAAAAATACACTCTAGCTTCATTCTAGGCCGTTTATTTTGAGCCTAATTACCTCTCAAGTCTCAAATCAATCAAATCGATTCCTAATTACCCGCAGAATTCCTAAGTAATTAGGTCGAATTTAAGTACCTGCCATAAAAACTAAAATTAAAATTGATCTTTGGGCCTGATTGTATACTTGCGTGACTCCCAAATCACAATAAATTCAAATACATAACATGATTTAAAATCTAATTACTTGTGACAATAAAGTAGCAATATATTATGATGGGAGGGAATTAAATTGACGCAAAGCTGTTAGCTATATCTTAACTTTGTTTCTCTGAATTCAAATGACTGACTTTTGCAAATAAACTTACGAACGATGCGCTTTTAAATAGAAGCTTTTACACGATAAGCACATGTATAAAGCCTCCTTCATAACCGAGGGTCATCATGTAACATTGTTGTGACAATTCAGTACCATTTCAACCTGTCATCTCCGTTGATTCTAATTGCCGCGGCGCCGACCGCGTCGTTCCAAGAATTATATCAAAGAGATCATCGAAAACTAACACAGTATCAACTATTTGTACAAAGCGAATCCTGGCTAATTGCTTGTTTGTATGTTAACGTAAATATTTGGCTGTAAATTGGGGGTTTCGTGTAAACTGCGCGGTAATTTTATATCTATAATTCTTGTTTACATGTTTCGTCTAGGGATTGGATAACGCTTGCGTAGAATTAAACAGTAAAAGAGAGGTTCTTTTTAAATATGAAGAGACGTAATAGTTACTCACTTGATGGTAGTTTCTGCTCATAATCAACGTTAAGGTAGATCAAATATAAAAGGTGGTAATATTATAATACTTAACTACGCTTCCTATCTTATGTGATTAGGTGACATAATGTCTCATAATGCTCAGTAATTAAAGCAAACCCGAACACAGTATTCTTCTTAAAGTATTTTTTGGCAGAAAATAAAAGCTATATAAATATCACTTTAGATACACATGAGTTTGTTATAGAAAAAGAAGTTTCAAAATCAAATTTGAACTAATATTTGAAAGTATAAGTCTCAGAATAAATGTTCGAGTATGTTCTTTTCGGAATGAAGAGTAGCCTACATGTTAATCCAGAACATGGTCCAAATAGTGTGTGCCAAGTTTCCTACAACTCCGTTTAACTGGCATTGCGTTTATTTCTAACAAAAGTCTTCATAATTTTTCGCATTATTAAAATGAATCTACATGAGCTGGTATCATGTTACGTATTATGAATTTGTCCAAACTTCCCCATGTGTTAGCTCAGTTTATTTTCGATCAGGGCCCATCTGTTGATCGCCGCTTCGTTTCAATCATTATTTTCTTCCACAAAGTGACGTGAAGCATCAATCAATATTATTTATGAATAGTGGTTTCTGACGTTGGCTTTATATTAATAGATAATAAAAATAAAGGATTGAGTGGAGTTTTGGAGATCAGGAAATATTGGTGATTTATTGTTAGCAATTTTTCCGTTATCGTTTTTGCTGAGGTACTTAGGCCAGTTCGTCATGAAACAGATTGCCGAGGCGAAAGTCCCCCGCTTCAAAACCGACACACACCTTTGATTTTTCGATGTTATGTGTATATTGGTAATCAATTATTATAATTCAATTTAACGGTGACTGCAAACATCATAAGGATACCTAATATGCGAAACAAAAAATTCAAAGGTATGTGAAGTCTGCCAACCCGCACTAGGCCAGCGTGGTGGACTAAGGCCTAAACCCTCTCAGTAGTATAAGAGGCCCGTGCTAAGCAATGGGCAGTATATAATACAAGACTGTTGTTATTACTTAGGCTATAGGTCCGGTGAGGTCCCGACTGAGGTAATTTGTAAAGGAGAATGCCCATTTTTGTATGAAAGTTGGGCTACGCTTGCGTCTTTACAAAATCTTCACTAAAGTATAGGAAATATATCCTAAATCTTATACAAATTGAAAACAATAGGATATACAATGGGAGTTCGGAGTAATCTGAATTTTTATTGCTCGGTTATTTTGAGGTTAAGTATGTAGGTACTGCAATAACGTACCGTAGAAAGTACCTACGTGCCTAATTAAGTTCAGTATTGCAGTATCTACTTGTTATTGCTATAAAAAATATTGATCATTCTTTTCACCTAGCTTTAATCGCCCTTTTAAGAAATTGATAGCTACCAACATATCTGATAAGACGAAACCCTAATAAAACTTCTAATAAGATAGTATGTCGGAATACCAGTTTTTTCACTGAGCGTATGCTACCTGACCTTTAGTGAGAATACTTGCATCTTTATTTCCACCTACCTTTATCTCACTCCAACATGGCGTCGGCGCAACACATATTGCAGAATAGATTCAGCTAAGTTTTTATGACCGGCCGCTTGCCTGACGCCAACCCTCTTTGGAGGATTCCGATCTCAGGCAACTCATGTTAAAAACATTGTGATAAAATGTTGCCTGGCCTGGGAATCGAATCCAGGATCTCTCAGTTCACAGCCTGATTAGGCTAATAGTTAATTATCATAGGGAAAGAAAAATAAAACAAAAATTACGAAATCAGATGTACATTTTTAGATATATTGTGACTGAAAATACAGTACACACACACAAACAACAATCTATTATATACCCATCACAACAAACACTCATAAAAGGTTTTACAAGATTATCTAACTTTTGCAAGCTATAGGTATCTTTTTGTAATAGGTAGTTACTGCTATTTTGTACAAATATACCTATAGGTTGCATCACACATAACAATTGCAGGTTTAATATTATCATCTAGTAATATGGGGTCACCGAACAATCTCTCTGGTACTGTTTTATTCCTAATTGCTACCTGCTCTACAGTTAAGTGACCAAAACATAAATATCTAAAGACAAAATCTGTTATCTAAACATTTTCGTGCAATATTCATTTTTCTTTATAGAGTACTCTGACGCATTTTAAAAAGAGAAGAAATACTTTCATTGCTCTCTTCAGTTCTTAATTTAACAATATAAATGCACACATTTTTTACTTCTTGTGATAAGCTTGGTAGTCATGCCAGTAATTCTTCAAATTGTTTTGCATTCAAGCCAAGCCAGTAATGACATAAATGGGGTAACATATTTGCTACATTTTCAAAATAATAGCCGTGTGCTCTTCATAAGATTTCTAATATTGCATCAAATTGTGCACCAGTAAAATCTCATAGATTTGAAGTTAGATCACTCCAAGATCCATTATCTAAATGAAATAGACATATTCTAGCACTTGTTGGCACATAGAACTTATGGTGTATTAGAATCAATTCTCGGATTGATTTAGGCACCAATAAACATTTTGGTTCTTGGCATCCCAAAACAAACAAGAACTTGATGTAGCAACATCTGATCTGAAGCATGCTTATATACTGCTGAAGTTATCTTTGCTGCACCTGCACTGAAGCATTGAGCAGTCAGATGGGATGGCAACGGTGGTGGCACTGGGATTTCAAATCCAGTTTCACTTGTAGACTGAATGACTTCTTGCAGCGCTGGTCATGTCATGTTTTTGTTGCCTGTGAACCTTTCTATTAGTTGATCACGAACAGGCAGCTCAAACTCGTTCCAGCCTTGAAACCTAAAATATAATATAGAAGTTGAGTAAACATGTTCAGATTATTAATATCGTTAAATTGTATTCTTTAAAAAAAAAATGGTTTTGTAAGACTTTTCCCACGTTGTGGGTATGTTAATAATAATGTTCATAACTTACAAACTGGTTATTACAGTAAGTTCACCTCTGTTTAGATTGACCAGGTGTGTAATAATATAAAAATATGATTTTTGGAATATTACCTGATGTGCTGGAGTTGTTCTAAGAATGACATTCCTTTTTGGACATTCTAAAGACACTCTGTAAGATCGTGATATTAATATAGACTTCCCAAATCCCAAAACCGAAGCAAACTTGTCTGTGTCTAAATTCCGGTGCAGGTATGACCTCAGAAGTTTCATGAGCTTGAATCTTTGTGTAACATTCAAGACATAAATTATCTGCAACAATGATTTTTAAGTTGATTTAGCATCCAGTCAAACTTGCTTTGTAGGAATTGAAAAATCGAGCAATAACAAAATACTTACATTCAAACAAATCTGAAAGTGAACTGTCAAAATGTCATTAATTCCGGCTGCCAGTGTAATAAAAATCTGTACCCATATATTTATTAATTATATTGTAAAATAAACCGTACCAATAAAGAAAGGAATTCTAAACGGCGGCGCTAATCATTTCCCCTCATTTTCATAATATCGCTGTATATTATTATAGTTGCCAGCTAAGCAAATACAAGAATAAATATACGAAAACAATGTTCAATTTAAATTAGGCACCGACTCCAAATATACGTATATAAAGTTAAATATTCTTTTGGTTTGTAGGGTTTTGAAGCCGGTTTTATTTTTTACTTACTCGAAAACAAGGAATTTCTGCGTTTTATCCATAATGATATGTGATGAATTTCTTGATAACCTCTGATTTTATGATATTTTCCACATTAAATAGGTAATCTGTATCAACTGTAAACGATGGTTTTAGTAGGCAGTTGGCACAAGTTTATTCAAAATCGAACTAGTAATTCTAAACATATTGACTATTAGGACTTAATTCACCATAAAATATTTTTAGTCTGCAAGCAATTAAACATGGTTTTTTTATTTTAATAAAAAATAAAGTTGACAGGTTTTGCTGACTTTAATTTCTGTTAATGCAAGTACAAGTCGCCATTCGTTTTTTTTTGGAACCGTTTATAATTTACAACTTTTTTCCAGCTGCTAGGAGTTCGGTCATAATTATTGAATAAAAGATATTATTTTATAACTATGTTTTTGTTTAATGATTAATATATTTAATCCATATATTATAATAGATTAAAGTACAAGCACATTTATTGTGCATATTTATTTTTTTATTCCATTTAAAAAGGGAATTTGTTATAAGTTGGTATTAATTCGCCATATTGGCAGTAAATGAGCCGGTGTTGCTTAGTTTGCAACAATAAAACAACTTTTTTTTCATATCTTTAAAACCCCATTGTGATTATGGCTGAAATAAATACAAGGGAAATAATAATTGAAATAATGATTTTTTATCGATAATTGGTTAAGACGCATGACTGACGCAAAGATAGCCTGGTTTTGGGCATTCTCCTTTGCAGTTCTAGATCCAACCTGCCTAGATCCTTCGACTGCCTCGGTGGCGTAGTTGTATTACAGTACGGATGCAATGCTGAGGTCTCGGGTTCTATCCCCGGGTCGAGCAGTGATATTGGGTTTTTCTACTCAGTATGAGCCCGGAGTCTGGAATTTGTGCCCGATATGCCGATAGGCTCGCCCCCTATCACATTATGGGACGGAATACGCACGGCGAAAAGTGGGTGCACTAGTTGCACCTCTGCCTACCCTTTCGGGGATCACGGGCGTGAGTGTGTGTGTGTGAAATTATGTACTTTTTTTCCACCCCTTATTCATTTTTGATTTGCCTAACAAACTACGAAGAAAAGGTTTCTTTCTCTTTATACCAGCATCGAATCAAGAATTATTCAGTTTCATTACTAAAGGCTCGTATGTCTTCTTACAATTGTTTCGAACTTCAATGTTGTTTATGATAACTAGCCCGGCAGACGACTTTACTGAATCCATTATGACGTCTTCAGCTATTTTCCTTTTCAAGTCCTACCCGAACTTCTTTGGACTATAATACTGCTAGTTTTGTAGAACATCATGCATATTTTAATAATTTGGTTAAGATATTATAAAATTTGCAATTTGTTGCTGTTATTAAAGATTTTATTGACACCATTGGAATTTTATTGTATAAGAAATGAAATGGATGTCTCTAAAAATAAAGATTTTCAACGCCTAATTTAGCTAAAGTGTAAAATTTATTTGAATCCTTAAAATAAACAAATAATTCTCAAAGTAACTTAAATAAGCTATTGTTTTGTAAACGAACCAAAATAAATAATAATTTATTATATATTTCAAACGCTTTACGTTTAAAACAAGTCAAGTTTAATTTATATTCTAAACAATCATCTATCACTAGCAACCCAAGCGTAACCCGACCAATTTTAAAAACACCTCCGTCACTCATCGCGCCATTAATAAAGGCGACTTTTTAAATTGCTCCTATAATTAGTCGAACAATAACTGTAGTACAGGCACATTTCTCTACCGATGCCACCAACCGAAGCAAATCATTCGAAGTTTACAATATTTCATACAGATCAAAGACTCTTACATCAAAAGAGGGTGTAATAGCAACAACTTTCTTGCGTATGTCACTGTGTTTTAACACGTTGGAGTAAGGTTTGTTTTTCTTAGTTCTGACGTAAGGATATGATTTATTTAAGTGTACGTTTTTGGGCAAACAGAAATGAGTTATTAAAATAGACACTAATGATACTGTGTTTATAATTCTCATGCGTGAAACCATTTGATCTTTACCTTTCTTTTAGTTTCTTATTGTTTTATAATTGTCTATGAGAGTGGTTTTTATAGCAAATGGCCGCCAGGTCAACATAGAATAATTGACGAAATATATATTTTTTGTTAGTAGATTGTGGTAGTTGGTAGATCGTAGTAAACTTTAAACTCTATCGGCTTAGGTATTTATCTAAATGTAAACATATCATAAAAAAGGTATTTTACATGCCCATTTCTCTTTACAAAAGTACGTTGTAACCAAAATAAACATCTTCGTAACCTACACAACACTAAACACTTTTATTCCCGTTTATTAAACTTATTTGGTTATTGTATAGTTATAATTATTAATTAATACGCGCGAACACAATTAATTATTAAAAAATACAAAACTTTTATAATAGGATCACAATCTGTCAACTGTAAAAGACCTAATACAACAGGCACGCTAAGCATTTTTCCAATGGATCGTAACAACCCCGCAAAGTTTTAGAGTACGAATGTCACGTAGCACGCCATTAGAACTGACCGCTATTCAATTTACTCGGTTAACTAGGCTCCAATTATCCATACATTTCTGTATTGTAGAAATTTGTTTATTTGCTATATTTTTTGCTTTGTTTCTGATAATTAGTTGTTTTTAGTTATTTGTTTTGTTTCTAAAGTGAATGTAATCATTTAAGTGTTTGTTGTACGCCGTAGTTTCATTGACACAACAGTCTTCGTAAACACTTTCGTAAGAAAAGGTTAACTACCCAGAAATCATATGTCATTATTCGTTTACATAGTATTTATATCGTATTTAACTAATTAAATACTTAAACCGATAGAGTATAGTTATCAAAAGATTATCGGAAATGAGATTTTGTCGATTTTTAAAGACGCATCAGCAACTGCTCTGGAAAAGGACATAAAAATAAAATAAAATACATTAAGGTATACACTCTACTATTTGTGCCTCGACTTTGATTTTAATTAGATCTTTTAACAACACATTTCATAATTGATTGCGATGTAGTTTCTATCCAGTCGCACAAAGAAAAATCTACATTTCTAGATAAATCCAGTAACTAGAAAAGAAATTCTTGTTCTACAAACATTGATGTATTAAATGACTACAAACAATCAAAGGTAAATAATTTTCAGTGTCTAGATGTAATGCGATTACTGGTATTATTTGTTAAAGAAAATAATTTTCTATATCCGTTGCAAGGCTTTATACGAGATTGGATAAATACAGCACCTACGTAAAAAGGCATTTTAGACCTGAACGTAGCTTTGTTTATCTGGTAGCATTATACTTCACTAATAAACTTTGTGGTTCTAGGTAACATAAGTTTTTCGTAGAACCCACGTAACTTTCCGGCTCTCTTTACTGGAGATTTTTCATATATCGAAATCTGCTTAGCATATAACACCTTTTTTAGGAACAAAGGAAGGAGCTGTTTTGAAAGAAGTTGGCAAACACCATCCACCACAATTGGAAGATATATACCATGTAATTTTATCTCTGGTCGATACATAAGGATAACCGATAAGCTTTGAGAATGGTAATGGCAGTAAAAAGAACATAATGCCACAACGTCTCGAGACGTAAATATTTGTCTCGGAGCGAAAACGACTGTTCCTTTTGGTGCAGTCGAAATAGCGTGAATGTTTGCGACGATGTGACAAGGCTGTTCTTTGGAATATTTTAATGGACGAAGCGTATCGACGATATCATATAGTGCAGTTTCTATGTATGTTGATGGAGTTACAGCCTATGATGGGGCGATAGCCTGATGGAATATAGAATAGAAGGCAAGGACGGAGTTCGCCGGTTCGAATCACGCCCTAAGATATGCAACTATGATTACTCAGGTGTCTTAATTTTCGCTCATTTTAACGCCTAAGTCAACAAGTACATAAACAACAACATTTACATCTAGCTGTCCAACTCCTTGACTAACAGTTCATGAGGACAGTTAATAGATTTCTTAATTTAAAGTACTCGTTGCAAACTCTTCAATTATAAGCATTTTTTTAGCTTGTGTTCTTTTCTTACTTCTATGGAACTTCAAGGAAGCATAAAACAAGATTATGCGAACATGCGTAGTTTTGACCAATAGGGTTTACGACCGGATGGTCGACGTCAATTCTTCGAGTGATTTCAATAGTTGTTCAATATCCGCTACAAATCATTAATATTTTTACGATTTATTTCGTGAAACTTCTATAGATATTATTACAATAAAGTATGTTGATATTTTTTTTATAGATCCTATTAAATCCGATAGGCTTTTTTCCAATCACATCATGAGCCTACTATGAGCTCGGTAATACTATGATTTAAAGCACGTAAAGCCGTTGGTCCTGCGCCTGATCTCTCTCCGGTCATGTCGAATTGCCGTCTCAACGGACTATGAGAGTGAAGGAATGGTGAGTGCACTTGTGTATTGCGCACACACTTGTGCACTATAATATCTCCTGCGCACCTGGCTGATCTCCGTTGAGATTGGCCGCCGTGGCCGAAATCGGCTAGGAAGGGATTATTATTATGAGCTCGGTGAAATGTAAATCTTCTAGTAACGCCTGTTGCTCCAACATTTTAAAGCGGAAGATTATTGAAATTACCAAATAACTATAAAGTTAATAGCAATATTATGGATTAAAAAATATAATTAAACTCACCAACTAAGCCAAAATCCTCCAATTCAACGGACCAATTAAAGGTAGCAACAAAAGTAAGCATTTATTGGTAGAAATAATAGTAAAGAATTATTGCAAGCAGTAATCATACGCAATTATTGGCAGGAATAATTTTATTTTGAATATCTGTCAAAAGTCTCGTTTACGGCAACGCGGGCGAGAATCGCTCATCATTGCGCATGTTCAGACGGGATAACATTTTCAAGCAAGAATTGCGTACAATTATTACTAACAATAATTGATACATCTAAATGAGGCTTAATCGTTAATAAGCTGTTGAGATCATTTGCATACCTCCTATACTGATGAAGATATTTTTCAATAAAAAGTTCGAAGCTATTTACTGCCAAAGCGTTAATGTGCGCCGACCTCAAGTACTTTTAAATAACAACTGACATTAATGTCGTACGAAACGTAATATCGCTCGATTCAATACTTTGCCTTTGATATTTTCTTATATAAGAAATCCTCTTATAATTTGTGAACGCACATTTCTGAGAACACTTTGGCGGTTTTAGACGTACATAAAATGTTTATTGTGTAAACATAATTTTTTAAACTAATTTATTTGGCCCACAGCGAGAGATGATTAGTTTTATTGCCAAACTAAAAATTTATAGTATTTTTTTGTTGGTGAGTTACTTATATACGATTTCATCAGGGTAGACTCATGTTTTGTCTATTTCTCCAATATTAGTGTAAAGATACTGTTGCATTCCGGATTTAATGTAGTATAATCAAGGCATTATGAACCTTCAGGTTAATGTTTTAGGGTGATTATCACAGTGTAGGGCATGCACAGTGCTTGGCAATCCTCAGGTTCTATCTAGGGGCAGTCGTAGCGTTTGCTATAAGATGACCACTTTGCTGACAGATTTCAGATATCATAAAGCAGTATAATTTTATTGCCAAAGTAAAAATGAATAGGTATCATATTTAAAACATAAAAGCTCGTGAAATATTATGTTAGCGACTGAATCTCTGCTAAATTTAGCTCACCCCTCATTTTGTAAGAGGATTTCGAGCAACTTTAAAACGATCCCATGCGGGTTAAGAATTCGATGCCTTTAGTATTAACTGGCAACAAGGAAGACAAAGTTCGGTCTGGAAATCTTTGGGGGAGGCCTGTGTTCAGCTGTGGATTTCATGTAGCTGATGATGAAGAATGAAGTAGAACTGTTCGCAGGATATATCCTGCGAACAGTTCATACCTACGGTATTGCGAGGGATGGATTGCTTGATAAAATAAATCTTAATTTGTTATCTTACTGTTTTAAAAGCAAAAGTTTGTGAAAATGTTTTGATGTTAGTTAGAAGTAAACGCAGAAACAACTAAACCGATTTGGATGTTTGGCACACGGGTAGGTCATGTCCTAGATGAACCCAGAGAGTACTTTTTATCCCGGTCTTTTGTTTCTATGGAAAATAATGGATATTATTTATCTGATTCTTTAAGTAATAGCGCTGGTGTCGTACTGTGTTTTTGGGACTTTTTAGAGGGAAAACACTTTCACCCGTGCGAAGCCGCGAGCAACACCTAGTTTATAATAAAGATGAAATCAAGAACTGGTTAAAGACTGGATATTCTGGTATAAGGAGTCAGATGCCTGGTGTAGGACAGGTAAGACGAAGAAGAAGGTAGGTAGGTAAGACATTTAGAATATGATCTTGGACAGAAATGAGAAAACCTTGACATTGGGTAGAATTTAGAAATATGAAGAATTAGACAGCATCATAGTAAAATTGCCTTCCATGACTAAGGTATAGCTTTCCTTTTAACAAACAACCCTGATTGCTTTCCATGCCCACTAAAGTCTACTCAATATGACCAGCGAGTCACTATGCATCCAAAGATTGTCGCCTAGAATAACGTCTGTGTTACTGGATAAACTGACTGCCTCGATGGCGTAGTTATATTACGGTATGACTGAAGTGTCTCAGGTTCGATTTCCGGATCGGGCAAAGTGATATTGAGTTTTTCTATTCAGTATCAGCCCAGAGTCTGGCAATGTGCCCGATCAAAGGCAATAGGCCCGCCCTCTATTATATGGGATCTAACATAGCTGGCGAAATGTAGGTGTGATACTACCCTCTGCCTACCGCCTTTTCTTTTCTTTCGCGGTGAAAGTGACTTATTACTACCGCCCACCCTTCAAGGGGGGCGACTGAGTGGTTATGTGGGGTTCACCGTGCCTTACGACCCGGCGTTGAGCCGCCTGGAGAGATGGAACAATCGAGCGACCGCCGGGCCGAGTCCCTAACCTATGTGCAACGCACGGCATATGAACCAAAACTCCGCGGTGGCCATCTTCGGCGCATTAGGGACGGCTGCGGGCTTCCTCTGACGGAAGTGTCTAAGTTGTCGTCCGCAGCCGCCCCTGCGCGGTGCCGCCTAGTGCGACCCGTCTCCTGTTGTGGGGGGGGGGGGCTTAGAAGCCCCCGCGTACCGAAGGACGCCCTCAGCGTCAACGGCAGCGTGAGGCCTACCAGCCACGCTGGTGTCCGTCATAGGGATCGCAACAATGTGCTAATAAGAACACAAAATTAAAGACCGACAGCCCCCTGCCGCCCGCCGGCGACCCCCGGTGGCCCCCGGTGGCCCCTATTAGTCGCCTTTTACGACAGGCAGGGGATACCGTGGTGGAATTCTCGAAACGCCCCTAATCCACAGGGCGGACCCTCTGCCTACCCCTGAAAATGAAAAAGGCGTTATGCTATACATGTATGTACGTACTGGATAAACATCGACTAATCACGGATCAAGATTCTTCAGTTCATGTTATCATTTTCTATCTACGATATCAAAATTGCTCGAAGTTATTTTAAAAAATACCTACATCAGAAATTCTAAACTACTGCGTCAATCTGCATACTATCATTAACCTCACGATATACGCTGTTGGCAGCCATCAGCTTTGTCTATTATTTCAGCACTTAGCGGTAATGCTGCAAATATTTAGGTCTGCGTCGAAAATTATCATGTGTTTTCATTTTACTACAGTACTAAAATTAATATTGGTTATAGAATGTGGACACATGCAGAAAACTAATTACTCAGTCGATATTAAAATATAAATACTAATAGAAGATCTACTAGCTCATTTGTTGGCCTTGTTCTAGATGAAAAAATACCTATTGCGATAAATGTAGTTAACAATTATTATATTAGTAACATTGAGAACAATTGGAGCATACTTTAGATAAGTATGTGTTGAGATTTAATACTTTAGCTCTGATACTTCTACGTTCTTGTATTCTTCTTAGATCACTAAGTGAATAGTCAAAATGATATAAATAATATAAGCCCTTTATAAAATGGCCTCATTCCTTATTGAAATGAAATGAAATAATTTATTCGAACCTATAAAATGTACATTATTTAGATTCCGTCAATATTAACTCTACCACCAGTTCGGAAAGCAGTTCTCATTAGAGAAGAACGGGCAAGAAATTCTAGTGTTTTAATTTAATTTATTAATAATTTTAAGAGTGATTAGAAGTAACCGTGTACGTTCCTTTCTTCGCAGCAAGAACAAATCACTACAAAATCCTGTCAGACATTTCGTGACGTACCTTCGTGTCTGTCTCGTTGAACACAATAGAAATATCATTGTGATGTAAATATGAAAGCACTTACAGTAATTGTCCATTTGGGTCAAGCGCAGTGTATTTGCATGATAATTTGTATGCGAACCGACCGCTAGTTGTTTAAAGTGATAGCGAAATAGTAATTTGTGAAGAGCAATGGCCTATGACAAACGAAGTTCTAAAAGAGCATAACTTTTAACTTAAACGAGGTTTTGATCGCGACTTGCTTGTCGGATAGTTCTTTCTCAGATAAGACTATTTTTTTTTCTCAGTTTGCCTCGGTGGTGTAGTTGTATTGACTGCTCTGCGGTCTCGAGTTTGGATCCAGGGTTGCTCGACCCTGGATTCGGAAGTGATTTCAGGTTTTTCTGCTTAGTATCAACCTGGGGTCTGGAATTTTTGGCCGATAAGGCAAAAGGCTCGCCCCAATCACATAATGGGATGGAACTCCAAAACAGCTGAAGAGATTTCAATTAATTATTTAGATAATCTTCATTTGACCTAGTAACTGTAGTTTGTAAGGAATTGCATCAACATTAATTTCCTTTTAGGGATTGAATGACGAGACGACCATGCCGTTCGCGTGATGGTAAGCGATACGACCACCCATAAACAGTAGCAACACCATCCAGCACCTTGAGTTACAAAGTACTGTGTGGCATTCCACTGCGCTCGTCATCCTGAGACATAAGATGTTAAGTCTCATTATGTCCCGTAGTTACACTGGCTACAATGTCCTTCAAACCGAAACACAACAGTGCATGCACACTGCTGCTTGGTGGTAGAAATAGTCATTGCGGTGGTACCCACCCAGACGGAGTCTTACTTATTAGAGACCTACCACCAGTAAACTTATTTTTATTGTAAAAAAATACTGTATTATTAGGGTAGCTTGTAGTAGATATATGAAAAATAAACGTTCACATTTCTTTTCCCAGACCAAACTACCGTGGATAAAAAAGAAATACGCTTTTACAATAAGTTAGCTTTGAACAACTTTAGTAGGACTTCAACTCACAGTCAGAAAGGGCAAAACTGAACCACATTTGCAAACTAGAACGGCGCTGCACTCGTATGTATTCCGATACGAAGTGAATTTTATTCTCAAGTAATGTGAGCACCGGTTTCGCACAAAGCGACTACAATTTTGGTAAGTGACGTTTATCGAGTAGTTGCTTTCTTTGATTAAGAGCCTATGCATATCTGTGCCCCCTCGTATTGCAGATGTTCATGGGCGATGGTGATCACTTACCATCAGGTGAACCGTATGCTTGTTTACCCCCTATACCAAAAAAAAAGGCGTATTTACGCGCTTAAAACGCAATTAACACCATAGACTACTGAATCTGACACGCACACTAAACCCGTGTTAGGAATTATGTTCCTTACTAAGTTTCTAATACAATTATGCGCACCGTAAACTGAGCGCTGTCAGTAAAAAAACGGGCGATAGCCTAGTTGATAGTGGAATGGACTGCCGAGACGAAGATCCGCAGCTTCAAAACCCAACGCAACGCACCTCTGCCTTCTGAAGTTATGTGCATTCTTAGTGAATTATCTCTGGCTTTAACGGTGAAGGAAAACATCGTGAAACCTGCACAATTGAGAAGTTCTCCATAAGAATTTCGAAGGTATGTGAAGTATGCGAACCCGCATTAGACCAGCGTCAAAAAATGCATAAAACCCTCTCAGTGGTAGAAGAGGCCCGTGCCCATCTGTGGGACAATATATACAAGGCTAATATAAAACAATAAGAAGAAAAAGGTTTGCACTCGTAATGCGCAGAACACTTTCAAATTGAATCTTATCTTTTTCCATTAGATCACTTCCAACCCGAATCTTGTAGCCAATCAGTTACACAAACAAATGAAGATCCAGTTACTGTCCAATCTAGATTACTGTAAGATTATCCACATGCTAGTGAATTGAACAATGCGCGTAGCATGAAACACGAGTAATAAATTATTGTAGTCCTTTTATTTCATTCCATCAATGAATTGCGCTGATGATAAATTAAATGGTGACGCACTTATATTTTCTAGATGACCTATCTGATACATAGATACATATCTATACTATAATAAAGCAGTAGATCCCGGTGTGTCTGTACATTTAAATAAATGTGATAAAAAAGAAAGGGGCCGACTAAAGAAGAGTAATGGAAAAGAAATCAGCGATTTTTATAATTATTTTCTGTCTGGCCGTCTGTTTTTCTCTTTGTTTGTTACTGTACATCTCTGAAACTGCTGAACGGATTTTGATTAAATTCGATATGGAGGTAGTTTGAGACCCTAGAAAGGACATGGGCTAGTTTATCCCGTGAAAATGTAAAGCGGGAATTGTATCCCGGAAAAACTTATTTCATGCGGGCGGAGCCGCTAACAAAAGCTAGTTTTAAATATGTATTGGCTTTTATACTTAAAGATGTAGGCAGAAACGCATCTTCTTTTCGCCAAACTTATTTTTACCTAATAATGCAATAGAGGAAAAGCTTATTGCTACCTGAGGCACAAATTGCAATAACGAAAAACTTACGGATCTTTTTTGAATTGGCTTAATACTTTTTGTTTGTACGTTGAGGAATTTGAAGCTAGAACCTCACGGTTAACTGTCTAAAGCAAATTTATTAGACAAATGAGACTATAACTGATGGTTCTGCTACATCTGTTAAGGATCTACACTCATCTTCATTAATGTGTCAGTCATTTTATGACTCGTTTGAATGATCAACTGCGTTACTATGTTTAATTAATGTGGCATGAATAATTTTATTCCTTTCACCAACTAACATACTACAGGATTATTTTGACAGTGCGTTAATAAATGAAACCACATATTCGTCTTTGCTAACATTATGCCAAAAATCATCCATTAAAATCGAATATTTATCCAAAAATCTCAGTTTTACTTTCCTGTTTTTTTTGTTATCATTTAGTAGTTTAGTGCTAATAATATGGCGTGTGTGTGTTTATTTTTGGAAATTATCGCTCGTTTTAACGGTGAAGGAAAACATCGCGAGGAAACCTGCATACCTGAGAAGTTCTCTGCATTTCGAAGGTATGTGAAGTCCGCCAACCAGCACTAGGCTAGCGTGGTGGACTAAGGCCTAAACCCTCTCAGTTCTAGAGGAGGTCAGCAGTGGGCAGTATATAATACAGGACTGGTATGGTATGGTATACATGGTACAAAGAAAAAGCTCCCTTTTTAAGCTTCTTTGAAGTGAAATATATAATAAGTCCAGTTGTTTTTATGACTTTAAATTTAAAATGTATGAAAGCAGTGAAAAAGAATAATTTGAATACGAACTGGCTAGAAGACATTATGTTAACAAAATAATTGTTTAAGCAGATTTAAGAAGATAATGGAAGGGCGTTAAATCAAGGGACAATAAGACAAATCTTGTCGAAGTAAAGTGGCTATTGGCCTAATCTTTCGGTATCTTATTTTTATTGGAGAGTGGTTAATGGATATAAGTGGTTGCTTAAAAACTTTTTATGGCGGGAATTAGGTCCTAATCTGTGAAATATGATTACTGCCGTGCATCATACTCATAACTTTAGTCTATTTCCTCAAGGAAAATTGAAGTCGGGCAATAGCAACTTGTAAAACTAAGAGAAACCGTTTCTAAAAGATGCTTAAAAAACTATTTTGGGTCCATACCACATACGATGACGGCTGTTGAAAGACCACCTATGAACAAGCAACATGGATACCTTACCATACCTTAAAGATTTCCATGTCCCTAAATAATCCGAAAATATTTAAAGCTCACAAGAACGTCGCACGGATAGAAATTCCTAGCAAATTGACCCTTTGAATGCCATCCATCCTTAAACGGATATGTGTCAACAGTAAACTCACTACGCTGGCCAATGCGGGTAGTGTTCCGTTCAAGACATTAAAGCTAGAGTAATTAGTAGGTGTTCTGATGTCTTTGGGTGAGGAACGTGCATCAACAATTATTTTGGATGTTGCTAATAATAATTTATCCGTGCGTATTGGTTATTTTTCTAGACGAAAATTCCCACACGTTTATTTCACCGAGGTAAGTATTTATGCTACTCCAGGACATGGTGTTGTTATTTATGCCTGATTGAGTAACAAGAATCCAAACCCACAAACTTTCAAGTTTCACAATATATCTATAATAAATGACAAAATACCATTAGAACATGAAGATAGCTTTGAAGAACCCAAAGAAGTTTGAATAGGAAAAGGGAACCCTTCGTACAATAGGTACATGTGATAAGCTAACAAAACACCATCAGTGATAAACCGATATTGAAAAAAAAAGAAAACAAACTTGTTTACGACAAAGAAATAAAATTCTGTAACGGTTGTTTATGAAAATACGTAAATAAAAACAAATGGTGTAGCCAAGCGGAAGCCATAACATGCAATTAGAGTAATTGATGTCCGTTTCCGTTTTTAAAATATTCCTGTTGCGTTCATTCTGGATTTTTTTGTTGGATTGGATTAAGACCTACTACTACGACCTAAGGAAGTCTTTGAGTAGTATTTTCAACCGTTTAGCGGGTAGCAAGAATTGACGACATTTTTTGAATGAGACTGAGACCATCTATGACCATCTATGTCTTTGGCTTTGAATGTCACGATTATGATAAGGAAGGTCTTTTATGAAGAGCCCATGTAAATAAATTGTAAATTATATATATTCTACCTAGCAATAACAACTAATAGGGTCATTCGGCCTAAAAGCACGCACTTTTTTTTCTATCGTCTACACAGTCAAAAATATAGTGTCTAGGAAAACGTTTTAACACTCTATGTAAAGTAAATTTATTCTACTTTTATTATTTAATGAGTTTTTGTACATTACTTCATTGTTTTTTTTGGAATACATGTTTAAGTGCATCGGGGGAAATTCGTACTATTGACCCGTTATGTGGGTAAAACTACGCAGAGTGTTTATGGAGAATATTTTTTTTCTGTATAAGGTCTAAAAATCTTTACAAATAATATTCGCCTTAATTGCAGCTTAAAGAAGAAAAAACCGTGCGATCATTGTAATGAAGTTATAACAGGGTGCGTACTTTTAACCTCGTACTCTTGCCCAAACAGGGAATATTTTAAACATTCACACGTTAGTTGAGACGCATTTATTTTCTAGGACAGAATTAGTAACTAAAATAAATACTATAATAATCATGTAAACTTAACATAATTAACGGACTTTTGTAAACTGATGCACCGTCTAGCCAGACACTTTTTTCCCAGCACAAAATGTTGGTAACTAATCAACAAAATCACGTTGATCACCGTTTTTCGCTAAACAAGTGAGGCTTGGCAAAATAGCTTGTGGCTCTGACATCGTCCCTGACGCGCCCCTGATCTAGCCGAAAAAGTGTCTGAGCCCCCTCAATAGGTTCCGAGATATTGACCATGCGAACTTTTACCCACTGCGTGCTGTTGCCCCGAATGACCCTACTGGTCATTAGAAACATCTGACGTAAAATGACGTACGTATTGCAATGCATTCCTTGTAATTTGAAATCGTGGGAGTTGTTAATACTCTTGATATCATATCGTCATGGCCGTCTCGTCTTCCCGTGTACCTGATAAAGCGATTTAAGATCTGAGTGCTTTAGGATCAAATATCTACGTTTTCATATCCTCAACTTGTATCTTAGGACTATGTGCCAATTGTTTTTTGAACATTACTTAACCCAAAAACGATTTTATGTTCATTTCATCGAACTCATGTACGAAGTTCTAGCTTCGCATAACCAGCTTCCCAGACTAATCCCTCATCAATGAACTGCCGCCATAATAAATAACAATACGATAATGTCAATAAAGCATGGCACAGACTGACCATCGGAAAACATTAATCATTCGTTTGCCGGCCGCCCGCACGTTTCCGCAGTCAACTTTTATTGTTATTAATTGGTACAACTTAATTAACAGGAATTAGATTTGGGAAGAACTTCATCTTTTTTTTCCAAATAACCGAAAGCTGGTGATATTTAAATGGATAAGGTTTTCAGTTTAGTTATTTTATGTAATATCTTCGGTACTGAGGGCCTGGGTACGATCCTCAGGTCGGGTAAGGTGATGGGTTTTTCTGCTCAGTATCAGCCCAGAGACTGGCATTTTACGATATGTCAATAAGTTCGTCCTTTATCAAATCATGAGACAAAACACAACAAGAAAATTGGGTGCACTATTTGCGCTTCTGCCTAACTCATCGTGGATTTTTTTTTATTACATTTGATGACGAGACGAGCATGCTGTTCACCTGATAGTAAGCGATACGACCACCCATAAATAGTAGCAACACCATTCAGCAGCTTGAGTTACAAAGTACTGCGTGGCATTCCACTGCGCTCGTCATCCTGAGACATAAGATGTTAAGTCTCATTATGTCCAGTAGTCACACTGGCCACAATGTCCTTCAAAACGAAACATAACATTGCATACATACTGCTGCTTGGCTGTAGAAATAGACATCGCGGTGGTAGCCACCCAGACGGACTCTTACATATTATGAGAGGCCTACCACCAGTAAGGATCAAAAGCATGAGTGTGGTAATCAGCTTCTTGGCAGATTTCAAATGATTTCAGAATAGTTATGATTAATATAGTGCAATGCAGGGAGCATTAGCTAGTATTCGTATAGCACAGTGTCTCTGTGCCATGAGGTGGAAAGCGAATATCGCGGCGGGAGGAAGTATCAAATTGAAACAGGTAAGCGGCCCCCTCAGATAGCGTGCGACTCTTTCGGCCTCGCGTTACGCACCGTGTTACGCGAATTTATTGAATACACGTCATTAGTGCGATGGGTGTGTTCGCGAAATATTTAGTAAGCTTATAATGTGGGGGAACTGGAATTATGCACAATTTTAATCGCTACTAAGGAATTTCGTTAATTACGTAAACTTCAATTGCTCTTCCAAAGACCCGGATATTAAATTATTCATATTATAATTATCTACACACCATGTCATAAAAATCTACTTTTTCGAGGCATTCTTTGAATCTTCTTTCAACCATAAATGTAATTCGAGAGATTATTTTATTCAAAACACCTTTTACATAACTCAAAATGTTAATAAAACCAAAATATATATATCTCCACTATAATATAGATTTAGTTTATGGACATATTTAGAAAGGTCATCTTTGATCACAGAGAATGATATTACAAAAATGACCAAAAAACCTCTATCTAATCCACCAATAAAGATGTTCAGCTCAAAATATGTCATGACACATGCTCACCATTTGTCATTCAATTTCAAACGTTGTGACTTTAAATGATTTATCGTGTGGTATTACGGCCGACGCGACGCTCGTGCCCTAAGTACATAACCTAGGTCATTTTGTCGCTTCATATTTTTGCAGTTGAATAGCGAGACGAGCAAGACACTCGCTTGATAGTAAGTGATTCGACCGCTCATAAACGATAGCAATACCATACAGAAGTTTGCATTTCAAAGTAAAGGTGTTAAGTCTCATAATGCCCAGTAATTACGCTGGCTACAATGTCCTTCAAACTGGAACAACAGTGCACGCACACTGTTTCTTGGCAGAATTAGAAATTGCGGTGGTATCTATCCAGACTCCTCGTATACGAGAGACCTACCTCCAGTAATATTTATAAGAAGGCAAAAGTATATGAAAGGGTAATTATTCATAGCCTTCAGCGGCCTTTGTCACCAAGGAAAAGGCCAATCCAGTCAGATATGAACACCACTACTCATAATCGGTATTACATACATTGGTTACAAAGTGCAGGATCACCTAATGGCGCGATTACTGTTATTAACAGTGATAATTATGCGTATCAAAATAGAAATACATTATATCGCAAAAGCTACATCCAGTTTCGAGTTCTTTAGATCCCGAAATAGTCCATGGGAATGAGTCCACAGGACTTTCATACTTTGATAATAACGATAAAAGTATCTTAGCCTACTAAACTCCACGAAATTCACACCTAATCACATCATGAGCATGATATGACCTTAGCGATGTGGGTTCTCCGGTTACGCCTCTGCCTCACCTTTATGAGATAAAGGCGTAAACTTAAGTATGCACATATGAAATCGTTTAGTATCATTTGATAACTAAATCATGTACTGAGAAATGCAACTGCGTCTTCATTAGCTTCTATGATAATCTAAAAATTTATACATAATATATGTATATACATGGATTCCAAATTCCAGATAACTAGCAGAATCGTATATTCAGTTACTCAATAAATAAATAAAATCAAATCATTTATTAATCAAGTAGGGTTGTAAAAAGCACTTATAACTAGTCATGACAAGTTAGAGAATAACAAATTTACAAAGGTACATATACCAATTAAATAATTTAAAGTATAGAGGACACGGACATTGAGGACAGAAATAGAGCTAGGGAAGGAGAAGTGGAGCTGATATAAAAGAAAGGGATGGAGTATCTTAACATTACGAGGAAAGGAAACACCACGGTCCTCGTCGGCGAGGATGTTAAAGGTCCTAGCCTAGCTAACCTACCAGCCTAGTGACATCACTTAGGTAGGTAGCCTCACTAGCTACCTAAGCGATGACGACCGGAAGAAGAAAATTAATTTTTTCGACATCAATTGTCATGATTTTCTTCCGATTTTCATAACATAACTGTAGAATCTATTATAATCACCTGAGTAAATGACTAATGAGATACGTAATGTTGTAAGAATCAAAGTGTTAAACTAAATAAAAAATATTCCTAATCCATAAATCCTTGATTAGGGTACTAAAACTTTAATAAGGTGTCAATACTGTGTTTGTTAATGTAATATTTTTTCAGTGCCCGATTTCCGTGTCTATTAAAAATCATTGAAAAATCTTATTATAAAGCACCTAATTGTTGTGAAATACCTACATAATATCAGTAGTTAGAGTGTGGGAGGTCTACAGATTTCAAAACGAGTACACTTTTCCATTGAAAGCAAAACCAAACAATTTCATTCTCGAAATATTAACAATATATTTCTGTAAAAAAATTAAAAGGAATAATAGTTACCCAAAAACAAAATCCGACATTTCGAAACACTTCACATACAAAACTAAAGTAAATGAAACTGGCCGCTAAATACGTTTCAACTCAAGAAATCGAACATCGAACTCATTTTCAAATTTCGAACGCGTCTACGCAGCGCGCCGCCGCGCATCACCGTATTACAATACGAACTAAATTACAGTTTTACGCGCGAGAGTCGCGTTCACACTATAAATATCACAGTGTCGTTTTCCAACTACACGCCGTGTCTGTATCATATGAGGCGATTAACACACGCCCCCACACGCACACACACTGTGTACTACCGTGTTTGTGTACATGAGAGTTATGGCCGACATTGTTGTATCGAGTTTGATGAGGTTTTGAAAGATTTAATGGTGATTAGATCGTTAGTTGGTTTAGGGTAAACATAATTTGTGGTATATTTAAAAAGCACGTCTTTTGTCGCTAAGGGTTATGTGAACGTTAATTAAGCTGTGTACAAGTTACTTTTTCAATACATGCTATAGAGGGGAAACGAAGTTATTTTTAACAGTAATCTATATTACCGTCAGGTCTTTCAGTTTTATATGAATGAATTTAATCGTGAAATTTAAGGCAATCAGTCCTGTATTATATACTGGCCACTGCTGAGCACGAGCCTCCTCTACTACTGAGAGGGGTTAGGCCTTAGTCCACCACGCTGGCCTAGTGCCTGTTGGTAGACTTCACATACCCTCGAAATTCTTATGGAGAATTCTCAGGTATGTAGGTTTCCTCCTTCACCGTTAAAGCGACCGTTAAAGTGAATTTAATCTCACTTAAAATAAAATATAATTCTTGAATCCTTATAAAAATTGATTATGGTTGCCAACATAGTCACCTGGAGGAAAATGTCATACAACCTCAACACTAAAGGAATTGTGACTAGGTTTCTAATCTTTATAGAAAAGGTAGGTTGGGGATTACGGGGGATATGGACAATAGATAATATCATTTACCCTAATTTTGTAGAACCAGTCAGCCTAGCCTTTTTTATGATATAGGGGACAAACGAGCATACGGTTCACCTGATGGTAAGTGATCACCGCCGCCCATGAATATCTACAATGCCAGGGGGCATAGAAATGCGTTGCCGGCCTTTTAGGTGGGAATAGCCTACATGTTATAGTCAAAATTGTCTGCTATTATTCTTTCAAGTGACAAATAACTTGCATTAGTATTCGAGATCATATTTTCAAAGATAGTTCTTAAGACCCGTTTAGAAGATATTTTCCAAAGACATTGATGTTACTGATTATTTTACCATCAAACAACTCGCTCGTTTTGCCTTCCAGAGGAACCCTGTTGCTTCACACTATTTCTTTGACAAAATCCTAAATGGCAGCCCTACTCTACACAAAAAAAATTGAGTATAAGGAAAAACTATATTTTCAATCAAGACATCGTATTGTTCAGAATCACGTGTCGAATATGTCAGATGTATTGCCAGGTGACTTGGAACTTTATGTCGTAACTTGAGGAGTGACAATCGCGTGTTATGAAAATGGGGAATGACTCACAACCACTTTACATAAGGCAAATAGTTCGACAAGCATTGTGATGATAATTCAGGGCTAAAAAGTGTTTGAGGCGTGGTTCTTGTGTTAGCGAGTAATTATAAAAGTGAATACGGGCAAGTAACTCGCCTTTTAAACGCTATATCAACCTATAAACAGCAGCGTCTCCAGAACTTTGATTTTCATAATACCTACGCTTTTCATTTTGACAAACAAACAACTGGGCAGTATTTTCCCTTGGTATTTGCCCAAAGTATATAGAAATAGATCAAACTAAATAAAAAGAAAAAGTGTGTGTGTCATTATGTACACGCGTTAGAAGTTATACTTCTTTGGCGTAACAAGATAAAAATCTTTTTAATTTTTTATTTTCGCCTTATTCTACGTTCAAAAATCAAAACTAAAATGTTGACTATAGCTAACTTCAGGGTGTCGGTTTTTCGTGACGGTGTGGGCGCGCATCGTAAAAATTTACTCTCATAATTTTCCCTAACGCGCCAAAAGAAGTATAACTTCAAAAACGGTTTTACAATACTGCTTTGTGACTGATAGCGAGAGCGGTGAACCTATTCGTCTTTAAGCCTCGGTCTACCAATCCTAAACCTTAATCTCTATTGCTCGATATATAATAGTTTTTTTTTTTTTTATGGCATTTGTGTTCACATTTTGCCAATGTCAAGTTAGGTTTGTCTATTTTATTATCTGTAGTAAGTCGAAGTAAAGCAGTGGCTACCTTACCAAGACTTTATCGAGGAGTTTTGGCGGCAACAAAAAAACACTTGATTAGCACAATTATTTCAATTCACTTCATTTGAGCTCTTTAATAGAACTATATTGGATAATATACCACCATAATTATGCAATATAACACTAAGTATCACCAAAATAATGAATTAAAACAAGAGCACCTCATGACACTTCCAAGTTCCCGCCAAAACTCCTATGTAATAGTTACTGCCCCATACTGTACTTTGTTGTACTGTCTTTTGTTACCTACTCTGCTTTACAATGTCAACCTTGCCTACCGCTCAATGTTTAAACTTACAATACAACATGCTCACATCTCAATCTATACTAATATTATAAAGAGGAAAGATTTGATTGTTTGTTTGTTTGCATTGAATAGGCTCCGAAACTACTGGACTGATTTGAAAATTTCGTTCACCAATATAAAGCTACATTATCATCGAGTAACATATGCTACTTTTTATCCCGGGAAATATAAAGCGGGACTTTTATCCGGGAAAAACTCATTCACGCGGGCGGAGCCGCGAGCAAGTCTATGTTTAATATACGTTTGGCACACGCAATTGCTCAGAATTAAGCCAGTTGTACACCTGTATCGAAAAAGCGAAGAATGTCTACGGCATTAATTCTTTCGTATACATTAGTGTATAAAGTGCTTAGAGTCTAGGGATAACGAGATACTAGCATGGCATTCATTACGTAGTGAACGATAAAATTATTATTCACTATGACTAAGGTTAAAATTACATAACGTTATCAAATGTTACCTTTTAACGGGTTTATACAGGTAAGCAAGCTGTAGACCTAGGCAAGGTTTTAATTTTTTGATTGTGGAAAACCTGGATTCATTCCCATTTCATTACTAAAACTTTTTATTTACAGTTGCAAAGAGCATGTAATGAGGCTTTAATTAAAATCAACTGATCAAAAAATATTATGCTATCGAGGCAAAAATCAATCATCAAACACACAACCCCCTACAATATTCAATTTTCAAAAAAAGAACAACAGAACTGTGCACGGCGTGCCGTTTAAAATGCCATTTACTGCCAGTACGTATGCCATATATCTGGCATGCCATCTACGTGTACGCTTAAGATATGAACGGTGCCTTTTGTTACGCAAATGAGATGATTTCGAACACTGCGCTTACGTCAACACTCTCGTAAACACGTCATTTCGAGGTAATTGATCGTGATGATTTTTGAGTGTTACATTTTAGCGAAATTTATTCGAAGTGAATGTGGAGTGGAGTTAAAAATAAAATATGTGATTTAGATAATTTGGATTTTTTTGTTATTAGGATTTTAGATAAAAAATGTACAAACGATACAGTATTACCTAGTCCGCGCAGTCTGACATTTAAAGAGCTTGTATGTACTTTTAAACCGTAATAGAGAACGGGCTTAAATTTTCTCATAATTTATGTTACTATAGAGTATGGCGTAAGTCCCAAAACTAATTACATATGTGAATATTATAACGCGTAGGTACTCATTCAGTATTCCTTTAATGATAGAATTACTCAGCAATTAATTTTAGTACAAATCGAATAGTTTCAACCAATACTTCCTTACATATTATAATATAAAAAAAAAATATTAATGTAAATTATTAAAGCGATAAATACAAATACTACCAGATTTTTTTTTTTTATTTTTTTTTTATTGCATTGCTTGACGAGACGAGCATGCCGTTCGTCTGCTGGTAAGCGATACGACCACCCATAAACAGTAGTAACACCATTCGATTGATTTCGATTAAATTTGGTATGGATAGTTTGAGACTCTAAGAAGGACAAATGTTACTTTTTATCCCAGGAAAATATATAGCGGGACTTTTATCCCCGAAAAACTCATATACGCGGGCGACGTCACGAGCTAGTGAAAAATAATCAGTTTACGGTCCTCAGAAAACTCATGAACTTTAACCCTAAAACACTCTTGTATTTAAATGTCTACAGAATAGTAAACGGAAATGTTCCTAGTTTAAATATTATAGAGTCGGTTACGATTTTATGCCACGCTGTTTCCGGTCTTAGCTGAATAGTCCGCATCTCGGGGATGTCGTAAAAGTCATCTCAGAGACAAAGTTGCAACATAGAATTCCATAATGCTGAAACTGTATAAATGCATATAATTCGAAAAATGAGGTAATTTGTATACAAAATATGCATGAAAAGATAGTTTATTAGAGGATATAAATATGGCATAACCAAAAAACATATAATGACAATAAAAAAGTATACACACACACTCACGCCTATTATGCCCGAAGGGGTAAGTAGGCAAAAGTGCAACTACTAGTGCACCCACTTTTCGCCGTGCGTATTCCGTCCCATGATGTGATAGGGGGTGAGCCTATCGCCATATCGGGCATAAATTCCTGATTCCGGGCTGATATTGAATAGAAAAACCCAATATCACTTTGTCGAACCCGAGACCTCAGCTTTGCAGTCGCACCGTAATACAACTACGCACCAAGCGAATAAAAAAGTATATTTAATTGAAAATTTATTTAATTTAATAGGTACCAAAAAACGCAGGCAACGTGTTTCGAAGTGAATATCACTGCATACGTTGTAGAGATAGTTCCCTACGTGAACATTTCCGCCAGCACCGCCACGTCAACAGCTGGTCTAACACGCCACATTAGATGCAATCGCAATGCAATGCAATCAGCCCTGTATTATTTACTGCCCACTGCTGAGCACGGGCCTCCTCTACTACTGAGAGGGTTAGGCCTTAGCCACCACGCTGGCCTAGTGCGGGTTGGCAGACTTTACATACCCTCGAGATTCTTATGGAGAATTCTCAGGTATGTAGGTTTCCTCACGATGTTTACCTTCACCGTTAAAGCGAACGATAATTGATAAACAATACACACGTAACTTCGAAAAGTCAGAGGTGTGTGCCTTGGGTTTTGAACCTCCCGACATTGTCGCGGCAGACCGTTCCATTCCCAACTAGGCTATCGTACACTCACATTAGATATTTCACTTAAATAAACACCTTAGTTAAACACAGTTGAAATTTCTGTCCTTTTGTCTTCCCTATCACAATATTATGGAAAATTCTGACGAAAAACTTAGGTATAGGTAAAGGTCAATGTTTTCTTTACCATCAAAACGAATGGTTAAACAATGAATGCACACCTAACTTCAAAACATAGAAGTGTCCTAGAATCTAATAGTAAACCTAATATGTTAATTACTTTTTTTTTTTTTTATTGCTTTGAATGACGAGACGAGCATGCCGTTCGCCTGATGGTAAGCGATACGACCACCCATAAACAGTAGCAACACCATCCAGCACCTTGACTGACAAAATACTGAGTGGCATTCTACTGCGCTCGTCATCCTGAGACATAAGATGTTAAGTCTCATTATGTCCAGTAGTTATACTGGCTACAATATCCTTCAAACCGAAACACAACAGTGCATGCACACTGTTGCTTGGCGGTAGAAATAGACATTGCGGTGGTGCCCACCCAGACGGCCTCTTACATAATGAGAGACCTACCACCAGTCTTACTGGTTTAATAAAACCGAAAACGTTATCTTATGTTTCTACTTTAAAAAATAGAATGCGTCACAATATTTTAAACTATTTCAAAATTAGAATGGGGTAAGTGACGTCATCCCTGTCGATATTATGTTTACAGTTTACACGCTACCCAAGTCCGTTGGTCCGTTTCATAGTTAGGTGTCGCGTATCCGCCATAACTGTATAAAGTTTGCGCGTTACTAAACTTGTCTATGGACGCCATAAGTAATACTTTTAACGGTGTCGTTCGCACACTTCGCTTGTCGCACTAGCGTCGGATATGCGCTGCGTTTTAATGCTGAGACTTGAGATAAACGCTAGTGATTATTATTGGTTATAATTGTTACTTTTAAGTAATATTTTATTGTATCTTAAGCAGGTTGTGTGTCCATTATATACGTAAGTCTGTCATAAGTTACTATAGTTTTGTGTAAGTATTTCTTACAAGAAAGAGAAAATTACAAGTACAGTAACGCTCCAAATTGCAAGACACTAAAACGAGTGTAATTACTGTGTGTATTAGATACTAGCATTGCGCGCGGCTCCGCCCGCGTGGAAGAGTTTTCGGGGATAAAAAGTAGCCTATAGCACTCAGGAGTAATGTAGCTTTCTATTAGTGAAAGAATTTTCAAAATCGGTCCAGTAGTTCCTGAGATTAGCGCGTTCAAACAAACAAATATAGTTCAATGTTCGGAACGACATTGGGACTGCTTGAACAGTCTCACTTATTAAAAATAGCCTGTTAGTTACTGTTTTTGTGAAACCATCTAAATATTATCAGACAATCACATTTTAAACTAAAAATATTCCCGAATTACTTAACGACGAACATATTTTAATGTCGCTATCACTTATCAGACATAAATAAAAACATTCCAAATGACAAACTGTTTTGCAAAATAGCCGCAGCATACAAATGAAAATACGAAGGAGAATTGAAATAACGTATCTATTTTGAGGTTATAAAGGATTTTAAAAAATACTTTTGCAAATGTATCGTTGTATTATGCAAAAAATACTGGAATTTAAAATCTCAAATGGCGTAGTTTAGGATCCAGACCCATTTATATTCAGTTTTAATGTGGTTACTAAAATGTTGAAGTGAAACCATCTTAAAGTTGGGGCTTAAATATTTCTTGTCTAAGAACTGAATGCCTAAAAAGCTGTGGGTAATAACTTGATAAATAGTATTTTTATTGTAATTCAAGGAGAAAGGGTTCTGAAAGCGTTTTTTCGGTTGAACATTCAACTAGGGAGATATTTTGAGCTAATTATGTACTTATAAATTGTTGAAGTGGGCTGAGTTTAGTACTTGAATGCTTTGAATGATTTTTTGGCTTCAAATTAAATTGAACTTATATGCAAATATTTATTCAAAATTAAATCATATTCAACCTAATTACAACATCGGCATACTTTATTTCGCTCTTTTATGAAATCTTTTTAAATGTATTATATCTTTAAAACTCATATTTTTTTTATTAAGCACAAGAAAGGATAAGCAATGCACCCATAACCTACTGGTGTCTAATTATTTATTTTATTGATTTTTTTTCATTCCATTTTTAAAGGTAGTATTCTTAATTCAAATTATACATTATACTCTACAATTTATACTTTAATCACGAAATAGCTATTGATCACGATTCCACTCCGTTGAAAATATATTTCTATAATTATAAATGCACTCTTCTAGGATGAAAAATAACAAAAAACAATAATCAAGGACTTTGGTTAATATGATTGCCAAACATTCAACACCAATTAGAGGTTTGTGAGTTTATTTCTAACACACAAACATCTTCGTTAAATTTAACATTTACAACAGCGTTTTTTAACAGCCAATGCACCAGAGTCACAACGCGAGAAATCATTAAACTGACATAAGGGATATACTGGGGCCGGGCGCACTTACTCTTTATTAGGATGACCATAAACGCCGAGTCAGCGGGACACAGACCCTTTAGTCTGGCACGCACTCTGACGGATAGTGTGGGGTCTGACCTCACGAGGTAACTATAACTGGGTATAACAAGTTAATTGTGTTTATTTGTGCCCGATAGGCTAGCCCCCTATCACATCATGGGACGGAATATGCACGGCGAAAAGTGGGTGCAATAGTTGCGCCACTGCCTACCCCTTCGAGGATAAAAGGCGTGATTATTTTATAAGTGATTTGTAGTAAAAAGATAGCACTCCGTATCAATCAATTTAATGCGGCACTGATGTACAAGAAGTCGCATTATATAATAAACTAGTATTGTTCGATGCTCCGCCCGCGTAAGAAAGTTTTTGCGGGTTAAAAAGTAGCCTATAGCACTCAGGAGTATTGTAGCTTCCTATTAGTGAATTTTTTTTCAAAATCAATTCAGTAGTTCCTGAGATTAGCGTGTTCAACCAAACAAACAAACAAACTCTTCAGCTTTATAATATAAGTATAGATAGTAAGTTGTAGTTGCGTGTAAGATTTTATATAAAAATCTTTCATTAAACTTTATTCAAAGATCATAATTCAAAGACAGCTATAGTCAGTATTTATGTATATTATAATGCAACTCACAATAGTATGCAGTCTACTTCACTTCCTAAAATGTGGAGCAGTTGAAATCTACCTCGCTGCTCTCAAGCTGATTTTATTAGACAAATTGCCGGTTTAATGTTAGAATTTTCAAGTTATAAATTTTGTTTCTAACTTTAGTAACGTGCTCTCTGCTTTAGAACTTCAGACGTAGACTTAAAGCCTCATCCGCATGAAACAGATAGCTCTAGAATAACTACCGCATATAACTTTTAATGTAAACCAACCAGGAATATATAAATGCTTGGAAATCTAACTGCATAGAATTCTGTAATAATAAATCGACTGAAATGCAGTCTCACTGCTTTGTAAGTATATAGAAATAAAATATTGCAATGAGATATATGACTGCAGTGTGACGGCCGCCATGTTAACCTATGCAAACTATTGATTTATTTAAATAGAGCATTTTTACGTGAGACGACGCGCGATTTTGATACACACGATCTCTGCCCATTCTCAGTGCGCACATTTGTATGCAAGTATCGCGTTTACGTAATGTTCAGATGTTTGGATATTTTTTTGAATAAATTCAATACAATGAAAAATAAAATGGCTGGACTTTTATAACGGAAAGCAACTTTCCCGGCAAATATTCTTTTCATTTAATTCTAGAACTCTACTTATTTTTCTCTCCATTGCGTCCTACACCTGGTCTTCCATTATCGTATATTTTTGGTACCCACATACATCTGCCCTAGAGTACGCGCCTGTCCACGGCAGATCTACGCAATTCGGCTAATGGTAAACGATTCATAATAAAACAATAATGTCCCCACTTTACGGGCAAGATAAGGGACGTTTCGGAGTGCTGGCAATTCTAAATGTTTTTCGTAATGTCGCCAAATGGTTACTACAGTTTCGAATAGATAAAATAATTAGGGAATTGTTTTATTCTGACCTTAGCTGTTACTTAAAGTTTTTTTGGTGTTTTTCGGATTATTTTTATTTATTATTAAAAAAGGTTCGAAATTTTATTCTTTTTTTTAAATAGTGTGCAAAGAGGTACAAAGTGGTGGTACAATGATGGTATGGTGGAGGTACAAAGAGACTTCTTAAATGAGTATTTAATTGTATTGTTAATTATGTAATTTTAATTCTTTCAGGCTTTGTCAGGATATCATTTTTTTTTACTTGAACAACTAAATGTTTTGCTACTGCTCACCAACGTTATTTAAGGATAACGCTATGTGTTAAATGTCAATTGTCAATCAATGCTAATTTTATGAAGTCGAAAGTAAATTTGGAAATGTTTTTGTTTTGAATATAGCAATTTTCAAGCAAGAAAGTACGTTCAAAACATACTATGCACACGTATATGGTATTTATATTTGTCTTAACAAATGTTGCTTGTCGATTCAAATTTAGGCAGACATTGTATTTTGATAAAAAAACGTCTCGACGAAGTCTGGGTCTTCCAAAACGGATTTTTGGCAACGACATGAAAAATGTAAAGAATTTCCAACATTTTCAGACATGTATTCATCTGAGCGTTGTTTAGACATAATAAATTAATTATACAATACAAAAAAGATTCACATATCCTGATGACAAGCGGAATGGGGTCCAGCTAGAATGTCAGATATGATATGGATCCTGCATCAGTTTTTGGCAACGTGGCTTGGTACTTTCGATTCATTGTTACATAGATCCGGAATAAATATTTATGGAGATAGCAAATATGTACCAGGACATGATTTGGAAACCACTTGTCCAAAAGAGGCTCACCCGCTTTGTCATAGAAGCTGACATGTCTAAAGGTTGTCTGAGACGTTGGATAAAACTTGTTGATGTATATTTAAAATAGCGTAAAATGAAATCTGAATTACATTAGAATCTGAAATCTTGTGAAAATGTTCTGAGATTTGTATGTTTATACCGCTGAACGGTGAATGAACAAGTGATTTAGGGAATTCTGTAGCAAGAAACGCTTTTCACGCGGTCGTAGCCGTGAGCACCTCCTAGTTGCAAAATAAATAATAAATCTATATATATAAAAAAAAGTTGTGTTAGTTAAACCATTTACAACTCGAGAACGGCCGAACTGATTATCATGTTGTTTGATTTTTTGGATTTGTACCGCTTCCGAATAGCAGAATAACTATAAAAATATAGGCAAGTTCATGATCACGCAAATTATAAACAAAATTCGTTTTCTCATACAGTTTATTTGTAATAATCATAAAAAAATGAACATGGCGTTGTGTATTTTATCCTTTGACAGCTGCTTCAGATGCGCAGTCCCTGTGACGGTACCGAAGAGTACCTATTTTACGATGTCCTATTATCCTCTTTGCATTGCATACCATTGCGCTTAGCCTTTACACGATTAATTAGCGTCTTTTTTGAGTTTTCACCAATTTTAGTCAGTTTTTGACCGTGTTAACCGTGACAGAAACAAGTATTCTGGACTGTGTGTTTGATTTACTAATATTATTTACAATGCCGCGATTAAGGAGAACTAAAAGATCAAGTCCATAAGGTACATGGCGGAGAAACATTTGGCTAAATCAAAACAAGCCTTTTGTGCCTTCGTAAACTTGGAAAATGCTTATGATCGTGTGCCGAGGAATAATTTGTGGTCAACTTTGTCATTAACGTATGGGACTGAGGGCCGCCTGGTGAGAGCATTGATGACGTAATGAGAACTCCAAAGCCTGTATCAGGGTAAAGGGAGCAGAATAGGGATTCGCAATACTGTGCTGTTGCTGACGCTTATGCATGGAAGTGAATGCTGGTTGGGCAGAAAAAGCACGAAAGTCAAGTATTTGCGGTGGAAATGCACTTCTTACATAGTATATTATGTGAAGTTGCTATTTCTTGTTGCTATCCTATGATAGTATGATGTTATAACTTGAAGTATGCTGAGATAATTTTGGCACTTGGAGGATGGTTGAAAGACGAGTTACCAAAGGTATTTATCGAGCAAATGTCAAAATGTGGATGGTACGGATGGAGGGGATGCCTATAATATATGTTGAGAACTATGAATGTGGAAGAGGTGAAAGAAGTATGTCGTTTTAGTTGCATGTTGCTCTCAACAGTCTCTGCTGCTCTCTGTCTCTGTGTATGAATATATTATGACTTTTTCATTTAGATTTTTATACATTTGTTGAGCTTAATTCATTCAACATTAATAAAACAAAAAACTAATAAGTTAACACAACATTCACTGATTCTGAAGCGATACGAAGCTCGCCGGGCCAGCTAGTTATCTAAATAAAAACACGGCTCATTATTCGTCCTGATAAAAATCTACCAGCTAAGATAAGCAGCTCATGTATCGTTATCAATACGACAGTCTGCACGCAATAGAAGCTCGGGTGGGCGGGGCATTAATCACAGGACTTTATTTCAGATTATCATAAGACGGGGACATACGGGAGTGTATTTTGTCGAGCATAAAAATCTATCATCAGTGGCCCATTTAAGTGTCACGTTCCGAAAGCAACCTGTGCATATCTTGTTTGGAGAGAGCTGGCATGACAGTGTTGACTGACGAAAGATGGTCATCTCTCATCGATCAGTACTCTATATGGAAGCCACTTTACCTATCATCAGGTAAAATTAACCCACTTTGTCATGCTCATACAAAAATAATAATAAAGAATTGTTCTACCGACTTGACCTGACATTAAAGAAATAGGCTTTAAGAATAGGAATTTCGGATATGTTTACTGGTGATAGGTCTCTCATATGTAAGAGTCCGTCTGGGTGGGTACCACCGTAATGTCTATTTCTACCGCCAAGCAGCAGTGTGCATGCACTGTTGTGTTTTGGTTTGAAGGACACTGTAGCCAGTGTAACTACTTGACATAATGAGACTTAACATCTTATGTCTCAGGATGACGAGCGCAGTGGAATGCCACACAGTACTTTGTAAGTCAAGGTGCTGGATGGTGTTGCTACTATTTATGGGTGGTTGTATCGCTTACCATCAGGCAAACGGCATGCTCGTCTCGTCATTCAAAGCAATAAAATAAAATGTATATCCGCCTGGATAGCGACTACCGTACACAAGACGTAAGACGTGTTATAGTAGCCTACGTAGAGTGACTTGTTCTGGGATTAGCCTATGTAAATCCGGTTATAGACAGGCCAGCATAATTGTATCGGCTGGCGGGAGGTCTTTGGTCAGTCGACACTCTATTTGGAGTCTGGACTTTCTCAACTTACCGTCAGGTATAGTGAAGTCATTTTCATTAAAAAAAAGACTAGGAGGACTTATTTTTTACCACTCAAAACGCAACAGAAACCACTTCTCATTGGTTGAGGCAATGGCAATACCCCTAATCGAAACGGCTCATTCATGCTCAACGTGACTCTACTTTTAACCTTACCAACCAATTTGCTCGTTTGCTCTTTAAATCATGTTTGCCCATATTCTCATCCATGGGTAAACACGTAAGACGAAAATGGGCAAACATTAGAGGGGTGAGCGTCATGAGATTCGTAGAGCTGGGTAATTACCATACATAAACATTTCATTAACGCACTTAATTAATTCAAAGAAAGCGAGAACCTTAGATGTAACGGGATTCTCCGGGGGAATATGGAATTTTGTTATATTAAGTCATGTTTGGGTAGGTATTTCTACTGAAATGTATACTAAACTTTTATAGTAAGGTGGGGCATAACGTACCATAATTATTACATTACTGGTGGTAGGTCTCTCATTATGTAAGAGGCCGTCTGGGTGGGTACCACCGCAATGTCTATTTCTACCGCCAAGCAACAGTGTGCATGCACTGTTGTGTTTCGGCTTGAAGGACATTGTAGCCAGTATAACTACTGGACATAATGAGACTTAACATCTTATGTCTCAGGATGACGAGCGCAGTCGAATGCCACACAGTACTTTGTAACTCAAAGTGCCGGATGGTGTTGCTACTGTTTATGGGTGGTCGTATCGCTTACCATCAGGCGAACGGCATGCTCGTCTAGTCATTCAATGCAATAAAAAAAAAAAAAAAACCGTAAATAATTTACAATGGCTCTTATTGATTGGACGACCCGTCATCTTAGTGCATATATTTTAATTGTTTGGATATTGGTTGAATTATTTTGAAAATCTAAAAAAACATTTGTTTCACTATGTCCCACTGTGTGAAAAATTCGATGCCTTCTTTCTTGTCTCAAATTACCTCATTCTGACTACCTTCAAAGGCTATAAAGATCTACCTGCCATCAAATAGAGAAAAATAGACCATCAATGCGATTTCTATATACACTCACGCCTTTTATGTCCGAACAGGAGAGACCAAGGTGTAACTAGTGCAACCATTTTTCGCTGTTTATTCCGTCTCATGATGTGATAGAGGGCGAGCCTATGGCCATATCAGTGACAAATTACAAACGTCGGATTGAAATTGAGAAAAAAATCTAATCAATGAGATTTAATAGCATACAATAAAAATAACAAAGCCGACTAACATAACGATAATAGAAAACCTAAACAAATATTTGATACTTAAAATAGATTTCCTGTGTACTTTTCAAAGCACGGTAAGCTTTTTGTCCCAGTTGTTGACAAGTCTTAAGTCTCGTTGAGCTTCTGTTAAGCCGTCTCAAAAGCCACCTGGAGTTTGTGACGTTTGATTGATACCTAATCTACTGTTGCATTATGTTTCAGACGGATTGGATTCTTCGCTTTGAGATGTTGTGGAGTATAAGGATAAAGTTCATGACCGTACAGTGGAAGGGGTAAGCAGAGGTACAACTATTGTATTTATAATTCGATTAGTTTTTTTTCGGGTAATACGACGGTTTCCCAGAAGAGTTGAATTCAATCCAGTGGACAGTCGTAAATACTATCGTTTCTGCACCATGCGCATAACTTATAAGTGTATAACGCCAACCTCATACTGGAGAGCAATTAAGAAAGAAGTAGATTGAAGATAAAAAAAGACGTACAATAAAAAAAACACACAAGACGCCATATAGTGAAAAAAATATAGGCCCAGACAGATTGTGTTTTCCTAAATTAAAAACGTGCCACATTTTATTTAAATGTAATTTTTTTTAAATAGTCTATTTTCTAAAAGCCTTTGTGAACTGCCTCAGCTTATTTACAATTGATAAATCTCCCTGTAAAGGAAGCCTGACTTCAGACGCCAAACAGAAGAATCATTATAACCGTCACAATTCATTTGTTTTGCGAAGAACAACGGAAATCCGAACAAAACAAAAATTACCGACACATCACAAGAGAAAACGCAACTAAACGAATGAAAGGAAACCGTTTGTAAGTATTTGTTGGAAACTTTATAAGAACACGTATTATTAAGTGAAACAATTCTTAAATAGAACAAACAAATGAGAACCTTATAAACAACATTGTAGGTCGTAATTACGACTGAACAAATCTATCGTGATTATCAGAAAAATCTATCATAACCACGATACAAAGATAGGTGAAGAACAAGAATTTTCAAACAAATATTCGAACAACCGAGCACATCTAACGGTAAACGTAAAATTGTAAGTCAAGAAGTCTCGCTTGAAGAAAAAAATAAATTTCATTGTAAATGACAAAAGGGAACCGCAAGGATCGAAACAAAAGGCTGGAAACAAAAGGTCTCTGTGACGAATTACGGTACAGAATAGCTTTGATGTAAAATAAATGAGTTTGTGATAACTGACAGGAATAAAAATGTGGTAATTGCACTCTCTGGTTGCTGTCACGAAGGTCGGTTGGAACACCTTGAGTGTTTTTAGATAATGTCAGACACACCAAAAGCATATAAATGCAAATTATAGTAATTGTTTTTTTGTACTTACATAAGTACACACACACTCTTTTTTCTGTGTACTTACACGCGTTTGAAGTTATACTTCTTTGGCGTAACATGATAAAAGTCTTTTCAAAAAAATTATCTTTCGCCTTATTATACGTTCAAAATTCAAAAATGTTGACTATAGCTAACTTCAGGGTGTCGCCCCCCGAGGCAATTCTTGTGCGCTGGGTCTTCACACCCAATGCACGCCCATGCGCGCGGGGACATTAGTCGCGGGCCGAGGCACACAGTTCAGTGTGTATACCTCTTGGTTGGATAACACATTGAGGCCTAAAAGGGCCCGCGAACACTTCCTGGCACTCTCTCTTTTCGCCCATCCTGGGAACCTTCCTCCCTCCCCCCACCTTCCCTTCCATATTCCTCCTCCACTCCCCTCCCAGGCCCCTGCAGTCGTCAAGCCGGGGGACTCCAGTATCCCATTCGCAGGTTTCCCCCGGTGTTGACTGCAGGATCGCCTACTGGAAAAAAAAAACTTCAGTGTGTCGGTTTTTCGTGACGGTGTGCGCGCGCATCGAAAAAAAATACTATTATCATTTTTCCCTAACGCGCCAAAAGAAGTATTACTTCAAAAACTTGCTAATATTATAAGTGAAAGTTATTAAATATTTGTATATACACTCACTCACGCCTTTTATCCCCGCCGGGGTAGGCAGAGGCGCAACTAATGCACCCACTTTTCGCCGTACGTATTCCGTCCCATGATGTGATAGGGGGCGAGCCTATCGCCATATCGGGCACAAATTCCAGACTCCGCGCTGATACTGAATAGAAAAATCTAATATCACTTTGCCCGACCTGGGCATCGAACCCAAGACCTCAGCATTGCAGTCGTACCGTTATACAACCACGCCACCAAGGCATTTAATATTTGTATGTTTGGATGTTTCTTAGAAGTAAACACAGAAACAAATAAACGGATTTGGATAAAATTTGGCATAGGTTTGCATGGTTTGGCATAGGATTCTAGACTTCGGGCTGATACTGAGTAGAAAAACCCAGTGTAATTTTGCCCAACCGGGAAAAAACCCGAAACCTCAGCGCTGCAGTCGTACCGTAATACCAGTACGCCACCGAGGCAGTCAATACATTCATTTTTATATTGTGATTTAGTGTAACAATTATTTGTGAATCCATTAATATAAATAATTTATTAGAAGCAGGCATTGCTCTGGTACATACTAACCTACCCAGAGAATCTCGCGTATATTAGACCTACCACATAGAAATACTAATAATTCCAACCCATCAAACTATAAAAGGTTACTAAATATAAACTGAATCCTAATATGTTTACAAAGGATTTACATGTATATAGGAGAGATGATCAGGTGGGTTCCTATTTCCATTTGTTTGGTTTTTCTAGAACAGTCTTCGGAGAAAGTTCAATGCTCGGTCATGGGTATTGTCATTGTGTATTCTCGTTTTATTGTGTTTATGTAGTTCCAGTTAGTGAGGTAGGCAGAAACGTAAATTTAAGATTCCTTTACGAAGCACGGTTTAGTTTTATCGATTTTTGGTTTATTTTTGTGAGTATTGACTGAGTACGTTAATATTTTCTAATATGCTCTGTAATTTTTATTTATTTATTTATGGTCTATGTGACAAATCTTCTACTACCTTAAGCGGTTTCTAAATTTACTTTAAAACAATCATCATCGTCATCAGCCACATGATGTCAACTGCTAAACGCAGGCCTCCCCTAATGATTTTCAAGCGGACCTGTCAAAAGCGGGCTGCATCCAGCGTGTTCTAGCGACATTTATCAAGTCGTCGGTCCACCTTGCAGGTGGAAGTTCGACGCTGCGCTTGCCGGTACGTGGTCATAACAATACTTATATGTAATTATCTTCACTTCCACATTTGAGGTATTAGTAGAAATTAGAAAGAAAGAGACATTTTGTTTAGGATTGTATTGAGGAAGGGCTTATTGAAAGCCCAATTCATGAACATGGGCTTGTAGAAACTTACTTGCTCAATTCAACCCTTTGATTTTAATAACTTAACGCACTCCCCCAACAACTAAGCCACAGTTGGTGTACCTGATAATGCCAGCGATATCGGCCAGGGTAGGCAGCCAACACAGCCGTCCGCAGCAATAAATCAAAGCAAAAATCCGAAAGAGCTACGCCCTGCGGTTATTATCCAACAACGACCAGCGATTGGTTGCTTGCCCAGATTTTTTATTTCCTAATAATATTTTAAATGCAAAGGTATCTGTTATGCTTTTACGGTCAAACTGCTGAATCGATTTTGATAGAATTTGATGCGGACTCAACTTGCATCAGAAGTTTAAGAACCTGTTCTGTTGACTACAATTAAGGAAGCCCACCAATGAAAATCTACTTTTGTTCATGATTTATGCCAACATGTTGAAATTTACAATGGATTTAAAATAACCCTCAATTCTATTATAATAAACGCAAAACCGTGTTATTTTAGCGTTCAAGGCAGCAATGGAGCACCCAATCTAAATGATTACGCAAAGACTATGGACCGTTTTGACATGGGCTAATGTTTATCCCAAAAAACATTGGATATTAAATGCGCGATTAAAGTCAGACGCGGCCGGAGTCACGAACAAAAGTACTATTAATATTCATATGCATAATAAATACCGTACTTAAATTCAAACTCAAGCGCTTTACATAATAAGTCCAATGTCGCATACGTTATCTCAGCATGCAACTCGGCCTCAATTTCACGCGGTGCCGCTCAAAAAGGCCAGGGGCAGCCAAAAAAGGCCAAAAAGGCCGGTAAGGCCAATAAAGCCGGTGAAGGAGCACCTTTGGCAAAAATGAGGTCCTGGAGTAAATTGCCCTACGGATTAGCATTTTCATTAAAAGTATGTATAGGCGTATTGATGAGCTTTTTGTGTGTATGCTACTATTTAGTTAAGGGGTGTACAGGTTCGATTATTAGATGGTGGATTCCCGCGTTTTTATCATAATCGGAGAGTGTGTTAGGTCCCGCGTTTTTTAACAAAAGACTGAAAGGTGTTCGGCCTTGGTCATTGCCAAATGTATGTAAGCAGTTGCTAAATCAAGGCAGGACAAAGTTGCTATTCACCATAAACGACGCATGAGTAAATAGTATCATAATTGTAGAATAAAAACAGCTATGTACCATTATTAAAACATACAAACACATATTATTATAACTCGGTGACTGTACATATATTTGTTTTGTTAATATTGGTTTAGATTTATATTATAAAATGAGATGAGGTTGAAGATGTTGATATTTTCATTATAATTTGTATGATAATTTGATTTAATTTTGGTATGTTGGTATATTCATCCTGCGTTAGCTGCCACTACACGTCGATTATTTGAACTTGGTAGTACTCAGGTTGAACCAGCCCTTTCATGACGTACTAAAATATTAATCAAAGCATACTCTACCACTGTAAATATTAATAAAGTAGAACTAAATAATTACTAGTAGTTGTACAACGGTACGACCGCAAAGCTGAGGTCTCGGGTTTGATCCCCGGGTCGGGGAAAGTGATACTGGGTTTTTCTATTCAGTATCAGTTCGGAGTCTGGAATTTGTACCCGATATGGCGATAGGCTCGCCCCTTATTACATCATGTGATGGAATACGCACGGTGAAAAGTGGGTCCACCAGTTGCGCCTCTGCCTACCCCTTCGGGGACAAAGGGCGTGAGTGTGTGTTCGTATTATTATATACTAGCTTTTGCCCGCAGCTACGCCCGCGTGAATGAGTTTTCCCGGGATAAAAGTCCCGCTTTATATTTTCCCGGGATAAAAAGTAACCTATATGTTATTCCAGGACATAATCTACCCGTGTGCCAAATTTCATCGAAATCCGTTCAGTCGTTTTTGCGTGAAAGAGTAACAAACATCCATACATCCAGACATCCATACATTCATACTTACAAACTTTCGCGTTTATAATATTATAGTACGATTGTCACATTTATGCTCGAAGACCCTGAGATACAATTAGTTTATGCAAAGAGCGCTGGTATTTGCGCTCATTAAATGATAGATGACCACTATCTCCTCTTTTCAGGCACGAACTTTGGGCTACACTGCTGTTACTACCAGGCCATGCCAGCAAACACATACGAATCTAATTCGAAATACTCAAACTTTGAATTCAAACTCAGAACTGAGTTTCAGAGCTTCCTACCACTGAACCAGAGTCTCCCAAATCCAAGAAACATTTAATCACTGTATTTCCTTTATTTCATAACCACATCCTGCAATGGAAACTGACAAATGCTGGCGCGTATGAATCAGTTCTATATTTCCGGACCTCGTTGCTAAATCATTATACATAAACAGTACATAATCAAATAAAACACATGGCCGGCATAAAACTACGATACAGGGAGAACGGTACGGCACTTTTTATTATAACTTCAGGCAAATGAGCAGGTACTTAAGTTGATGGTAATTACGACCGCCTTTATGCTTGATTTTTTATAGCATCAATTATGCAAATGAGCTGGTAACTTGATGGCAACTTATCAACTTTGTTTAAAAGCTTTGCACCTAGAGGATTTCGTTCAGTTACGGCCATGGAGTTGGAATTCAGAAGTGGAATATTGGGCCTTGGGCATCTAACTCATGATATGGAATGAATACGATTGCGAGAGAAGAGATTGGGTATTCGGCAATACTTACCTGTATTGTCGAATTCGTATGAAATGTAGCAGCCAAGCTATCATATCACTACCGTTACAGTAGCACTAATTAGGATAAAGCGGCCAATTCATGTAGACAAATGTGTTTCTGTTTTCTACGGTCACATAAAAGTAACTATACTGTCTTTGCAGAAAAGTGACCCACTGAACCTCTTAAGTAATAGTGCCTGATAGTTTAAACTGAGGATAAATGTTTATCCCTCACCAATCGACAAAATTATGCCGGCCTTTTACCACCAGATATACACAGGCTGATGTTGGAGCGCCATACATTAAACTCACGTGGGCCACTATAGCGGGTTTCACAGTTTTCTACAATGGTCGTTATTTGGCCGGATAACTGTGGGTGTGGGTGACCAGGTTACAGTGTGACTGCACCATTTCAGTTTAAACATTTGTAAATCAACGTAGTCAATGGCAATACTCACTCATTTCATGAGACCTAACATAGTTGGCGAAATGATTATGCGGTGTACTTCTGCGTAAAAAAGGAGAATAATCGTAATACCCTAACGTGTGTTTGATGGATGCGATCTTCTCATCGGACGTAATATATTAATGCCGTACTGTTCACTCACATCTCTGTATAATCCCATAGCTGTATCGGGAGCGAGGAATGAGAGACTGTATGTAAACTAGTTGCCAATAAAGGGTGCGTGTTTACGTTCCACCGATAGACGGACAATTGATTTCTTTTTTTATACGCGCTGATCTGCGAACTGTCGAGGGGCCCCTGAGTTATGACTGCAGGGAATTTTAGCGTACCAATTGGGTGTAACAGAAAAGATACGCAGTGAAATATTTTGGATTATTTGACGTATAAATTTAAATATTTCGTGTTAAATAATAGGTTGGTATAAATTTTACTCGTACCTACCTATGAGTAACAAGAAAGGTGTTTTTAACCCCCGACAAAAAAGAGGGGTGTTATAAGTTTAGGGTGTGTATCTGTGTGTCTGTGTATTTGTATGTCTGTTTGTGGGATCGTAGCTGTCAAACGAATGGGCCGATTTTGACGCGTTTTATTTTTTGTTTGTAAACTGTTCTCTCGAACTTAATAAGTGTTATAATAATGGTTGACATACTAGCTCAAGTTAGATGCGGTTATTAATTGGATCTTAACTTATAAAATACGCCCAAAGTTTGATTTCTTTCCTCATCATCAGCCGTGGCCTATCCGCTCGACAAAGGCCCTCCCCAAGATTTCTACACCTGTCAAAAGCGGCCTTTGTCAACCGTTTACCTTTTCAAAATATTCTTTATTCAAAGAATAATTGTAATAATTTGTAACCAAATTATTACAATGCAATGTCTACGACACAACAAATACAAATACAAATACTCTTTATTGTAACCATTTTTAAGCATAAAATAAAAAAGTAAGAGTTATACAATTTCCTTAAGTCTATGGTGTACAATGGGCGGCCTTATCGCCACAAGCGATCTCTTCCAGGCAACCTTTGTATGGAAAGAAACTAAAATCACATGTAGACAGCGGAGTAAACAAGAGGAAAAAAAAATCAGAAATAAAGTATTAAATAAATCCTAATACATATACAAAAAAGATATACTAATATATGTAATTATTAACTAATAAATACGGTGGTATTTTGCACTATGTCCTACAGAGATAGTGATTTTTTACTAATTATTTACAACGTATTTTTTTTATTTTTTATTTTATGAGCTTTGTCAAATGTTACGACCAAGTCGCTCCATACGTCCACCTAAATATAGATTATAACAGACTAAACATACATTGTTTAATTTAGGAAAACTTAAAAGTGAAAATAGTTCATGAATTCCACGACATTTAATGCATAATTAATAATTACTTGTTACATATCGATGTTGCTAGTAGATTAAATTGATATAGATAATTTTTTCAATTGTATTCTCAAAACAATAGATCGATTTTTTTATCATGAGACCTTACTGGTCTAATCGCCTCCTTATATCTAGGGCTTGGGTTAGGTTTAAGCTCGTTGCCTCGAAAAGCACGTAAACAATGTGTTCTGCGCCTTGATCTTTCTCCGGTCATGTCGGATTGCCTTCTCATCGGACTATGAGAGTGAAGGAACATGAGTATACCTGTGTATTACGCACACTTGTGCCCTATAATATCTCCTGACTCCTACGTACCTGGCTGATCGCCGTTGAGATTTTCCGCTGTGGCCGAAAAACAGCTAGGAAGGAATCTCATTTAAGTAAAAAGCTTTATACCTATGAGCTTTTTACTTTCAGGGAAAGCTCATTCACGCGGACGAACCCAAATCAAAAATTTCGTTAATATATTATATTATATTATTCATAAAAAATATAATTAATTCTCATTACATAAATTACCCTCAAAACTATGTTTCAAAATTGCGAGAGATTTAGGCCGCTTACGAATTATCATGCAAAGCACTTGTTTGCGAGCGGCCTTCGGACGGATTGATTAAATCTTTTGTGTACGTGTTGTTCGCAACGATACCTGGTTATTAATTGAAATTTCACTTACATGTTATATTAAATCTATTTCAGATTCAGTTGAAATTGCTTTGAATTTAGTTTAACTGGTGTTTCTAATTTGATGTTATTTTGCTGGATGTCCTTTCCGTCTACCTAATTCGTATCCCTCTGTAAATATGGACATCGAAATCATAATTTCTTTGCCTGGTGGCTTGACTAGATATGATCACTTCCTAGTTACTATCAAGTGACCCAGTGGCAGTTACTTTGAGTACTGTTTCATAACATCCACTCTTAACTTCTTCCGCATCAAATCAGAACGACATTGCTGCAATTCAAAGCGAGAGAAGCAGCATTCATAACTATATTTCGACAACCTCTTACAACATCTTCGTCAGCCTTTGAAAATCCACTGCTGAACAAAGGCCCCCCCAACTAAGTATTTCCAGACCAACCTGTTAGTTCGACAATATCATCATCATCTACATTATAAAATATTGACTGACGGACGGATAACACAGTCTAAATTTAACCTGGATGCACGATTTCACACAAGCACAAGATTGATATTGGATGGCACATACTTGAAAGGATTTTTAGTCATCCGCTAAGGGTCCAGTCATCAGTGTCATCGACCACACGGCCAGTATTTTATATTTTGTTGTGATACCGATTAAAACTGTTGTGATACAGACTCAAAAGAAATTAAACAGCCATAACAAAGGGAAAGGCCGGCGGAGGAAATTTAATTTCCTTCGGAGTCACCGTCATTCTGATTGCTTGATTTACAATTTGTAAGATTTTTTTTCAATCGCTGTTTCCATCTGGGGACTGATTGAAATGAAATTGAATGAGATGATTCGCCGGCATTCCTTTTTGGTTGCGCTTGATTAATTTTGTACTTTTCGGTTCGCGAACTATTGAACCGTTCTTTTTAATCAGTCGTAACTATTTTGTTTAGTTCACTTTTATGTCTTTTTGATCAAAGTTCGAAGAACTTTCTTTTTAATCAAAGCAGCTAGAACTTGGATTTTACTGGTCTTTCGCTGTTCATTGCAGAGAATACTATGGTAGATCTTTGAAGCAATATTGCATGTAGTAATTTCACAGTCGCCGCGATTTCCGTCCCATAATATTACTATGAGTGCAGCTATCACGAAATTATACAAATTCCAATCTTTAATCACCTATTTTCGAATCTAGAGTCTCATATTTTATTTATGCGACCTAGGTATCAAACCACAATAGGTCCCATGCACACTGCTTTAAACCAATGACCTGTTTCGCTACTATAATGTTTTAATTACACCCCCAATTATGTAAATAGACTTGATTTGAATATACCTGCGTTACCGAGACCTAAGATAGGCTACGACTAATGTGCTTTATGCAAATTCAACACAAATAATGGAAAATTATGCTTACATTGTATGTTGAATGGGGTGAAATAACTTGATACCTACTATGAATTATTAGTCGACATACTTGAACTAGTAACATCTGTTTTAAACTAAAATGATTGTATTGAAAATGATTCTTAATTAATGTTGAAAACAAAAATTGTACGAACTAAGGTTTTAGAGTTTTAGAGTTTTAGAGTGGACGATAGCCTAGTTGGGAATGGAACGGTCTGCCGAGACAATGTCCGGCGGTTCAAAACCCAAGGCACACACCTCTGATTTTTCGAAGTTATGTGTGTATTGTTTATCAATTATCGTTCGCTTTAACGGTGAAGGAAAACATCGTGAGGAAACCTACATACCTGAGAATTCTCGATAAGAATTTCGAGGGTAATGTGAAGTCTGCCAATCCGCACTAGGCCAGCGTGGTGGACTAAGGCCTAACCCCTCTCAGTAGTAGAGGAGGCCCGTGCTCAGCAGTGGGCAGTATTTAATACAGGGCTGGTATTATTATTATTATATTATAAGGTTTTAGAGAATATATAACAATACCAAAGTCACAATTTCTTACCCCTTAGTATATAAACACACTCACGCCTATTAAGGGGCAGGCAGTTACGCAACTCCTGCGTCCTTCCGCCGTAGCGTGAAGAAGCAGCTTAGTAGGCCGACATGCATGTGTTGAATGGCATGAGATAACCATCTACTGCCATTCGATACTCTATCTGGACGGCATCTCGCTTACCATCAGGCGAGGTGCAGTCACTTTGTCGTGCCCGAATTAAAAAAAAAAAATCTAATGCATTCACTTTTCGCTGTGCGTATACCATCCACTGATACAATAGGGGGGAGCCTATCGCCATATCGCGCTCGAAATTCCATACTTCGGGCTTATACTGAATGGATAGAACTAATTATCTTTGCCCGACACGTGATTCAAACCCTAAATCTCATGGTGGTAGTAACGCGTACGCCATACCTACTACTACGCCACCGGGGCATTCGCATAATGTATTGTCAGAATAATATTAGAAATCTAACAATTAATTAATTATAAATAATGACATTTAATTTTTTTTAACAAAATAAACGTTGGGAAGCTTGTTATGAAGTGCATATGAATTATTGATTGAATCTAATTCGTTCATTTTACAATCTGATTCTCAAACTAATTTTCCACTTTCTTAAGCAAAAAATTCAACGTTGTTTTATAATATTTTTATTTAAAATATCTCTGTTGTTTCAAAGATATCAAAACAAAGCTTTATGAGTTATTTTTAAGTACTTAAACACCCACTTACATTCCTACTAATTGCGAAAGGTCATTAGTTTTATTTATGAGAAAGCCTTCGATTCGATCGAGACCTGGGCTGTGCTGCAGTCTCTCCAGCGGTGCCACATCGATTATCGGTATATCGAAGTGTTGAGGTGCTTGTATAACAACGCCACCATGTCGGTCCGAGTACAAGAACAGAGCTCGAAGGCTATTCCACTACACAGAGGCGTGAGACAGGGAGATGTTATCTCTCCGAAACTGTTCACTGCCGCGTTGGAAGATACCTACAAGCTCTTGGATTGGAAAGGATTTGGCATCAACATCAATGGCGAATACATCACACACCTTCGTTTTGCCGATGATATCGTTGTACTGGCAGAATCGCTGGAAGATCTCAGCATAATGCTCAATGACCTCAATCGAGTTTCTCAACTGGTGGGCCTTAGGATGAACATGGACAAGACCAAGATCCTATCGAATGTTCATGTTGTGCCTACCCCGATTACCGTTGGGAGCTCAGCTCTCGAAGTTGTGGACGATTACGTCTATTTAGGGCAAGTAGTCCAACTAGGCAGGTCCAACTTTGAGAAAGAGGTCAACCGTCGAATCCAGCTCGGTTGGGCAGCATTCGGGAAACTAAGCAAGGTCTTCTCGTCCAAAATACCTCAGTGCCTGAAGACAAAAGTCTTCAATCAATGTGTGTTACCAGTGATGACATATGGCACTGAGACGTGGCCTTTGACTATGGGCCGCTTAAGACGGCTCACGGTCACTCAGCGAGCTATGGAGAGGGCTATGCTAGGTGTTTCTCTACGCGATCGAATCAGAAATGAGGAGATCCGCAGAAGAACGAAAGTCACTGACATAGCCCAGCGGATTAGCAAGCTGAAGTGGCAGTGGGCAGGGCACATAGTTCGAAGAACTGACGGCAGATGGGGCAAAAAGGTTCTCGAGTGGAGACCACGTACTGGCAAGCGCAGGGTCGGCCGTCCACCTGCAAGGTGGACAGACGACTTGATAAGGGTAGCAGGAGCGCGCTGGATGCGGGCCGCTTTTGACAGGTCCGTCTGGAAATCTTTGGGGGAGGCCTATGTTCAGCAGTGGACGTCATGTGGCTGATGATGATGATGATGATTAGTTTTATTTTGGTATTATTCCAAACGATAGATCTCGTAGGTTCATCAGAGGCGGTTTTTTTTATTTCTACCGCTGCGCAGCATAATATAGCGTTAACACTTCTTCCTCTACTACATCTTAAGTTATTTCGTTCCTTAATTGATCTTGGAATTAATCATCACCATCATCAGTCACATGAAGTCCACTGCTGAATATAAGCCTCCCCAAAAGACTTCCAGATGGACCTGTTGAAAGCGGCCTGCATCCATCGTATAGAATAAATAACCAACAATCACTCGCTCTTTATACCTATTCATTTCTTCACTATTAATCCTTGAAAAAATATCCCTCTTCCATCCACCAACATAGACTGATCTCTCCCAAAAATACCTACAAACGGGCGGAATACGTGGAGAACTTTTTAACTTCATTAATCGCCCCCCTAATGGCTGTTTCAATATAAACAGAGAAGGCACGTCGGCCACACCGAGAGCTCATATAAATTACGCATTAAAGGCATTTCTTTGTGTTTCTACACGGCAACGACTGATTTGTGATACGCTGGTCTGGGCATAGATGTGGCAAGGTAGATGAGACACTTGATATACACGATGAAAAAGTAACTACCTTAGGAATTACATAATTTGAATTGAAAAGTAAACTTGTGATTTTTTTCTATATGTAATTCATTACATTGGTCTTCTGTGGTTGTGATACAGTAATTATTATTACAAACTATTGAAACCAGTGGTCATATTACCTTAAAATGTTGGTCCGAGATGAGATTTTTGATATTTCTCTAAAAAGACTATAACTCGAGAACTATGACAGGTAGGCCTCTATTTTTTTTTATTATTCGTGCTGTCATGGTACGATGTTCCTCCTGATGCCTTTTTAACGTCGCTTTCTGGGACACCATGTATATTATAGCTCACTATATTTTCCGTATCAACCCTGGTTGTTTGAGCCCTAAGAAAGAAATTTATCAGTAAGTCCGCGCTGGCTTATATAATTTTTCAACTTCAACCTCGATATAGAATTTCCATTAATTTAACATTGTCATTAAATAAAGATTTTTATATTATGGGTATGGCAAAGTGACTACTGTTCCTGTGTGTTGAGTGGCATCAAGATAAAGCAACGATTGACAAGAATTCATTATTACTCGTCAGTCGACTCAATTATGCCGGCCTGCTTGACACCGGGCATACACACGCTGATCCCGGAACGCATCACACTAACTACATCAACTACACTTTAAGTACAGTGGTCGCTATTCTGGCGAATACAAATATCCTTGCCCTAGCTTATACTTTATAGCCCAGAATAGTATAGTATTGAAGTATTAACATTCATACTATATTGCGATAGACTGTCTTATAAAATTCAGTAGTTATCCAAGTTTTCCCTAATTACCTGATTTCCTTTACTTATTAATTTATTTATTTTAATTATGCACTACATATACAAATGTATAAAGGCGGACTTAATGCCGTAGGCATTCTCTCCCAGTCAACCTTATGGTGGTGCAGAGATTAACAAGGTAGGTGCATCAGAGGTAGATAATTCGAAATAATAAAAACTTATAAATACACATACCTAAATATTGATTCATATTATGATAAGTATAATGCATAATTAATAAATATATATACCATACATATACAATATATAAACGTGTCTACAATAAATATATACGTAGTTACAAATTCATAGATGATATCCAAGACGTAAACTATAAATTCACAATGATGCACCCGAAAGTAATTCTTTAACTTTTAACTTTAAACGCATAACGACTCGTAGACATCCTGATTCCTAGAGGGAGCGCATTCCAAAGAAGTACAGATTGAACAGGAAAAGACGAATGGACAAGGCCAGATTTATGAGAAGGACACAAAAGTAGACGATTATTACTAGAGCGAAGATATCGCTCATGGTTGGAGTGAAGATATTGGAAGTGTGACAATAAATAAGAAGGTGGTGTAGGGGACTTAAAGATTGAAAAAAGTGTAGTAAGCGTTCGTAGGCTCCGACGCTGACGTATGAGAAGCCATTTAAGTAAAGATCGATAAAATGATGCGTGGTCGTATTTACGGAGATTAAAAATGAATCGAATGCATTTATTAAGAAGACGAACGAGTTTGCTGAGAAGATCTGCATTCAGGTCAAGATAGCACACATCACCACTTACTATTATTGTTACACACACACCACACACATACACACTCACGTCTTTTATCCCCTAAGGGGTAGGTAGAGGCATAACTAGTGCACCCACTTTTCGCCGTGCGTATTCCTGGCCATGATATCATACGGGACGACCCTATCGCCACACATGACACATATTCTAGACTCCGGGTTGATACTGAGTATAACCCAATATAACTTTTCTCAACCCGGGGATCGAACCCAAGATTTCAGCATTATCTCATTACCTGGATAAATTTATAGCGCAACCCCTATCTATTCTAAGTTTACTCTATGCCCGATAATTCCCAACGTATTTATAGAAAGAATGTGCCGTGCAGTGCAGATGGCGTACTGTCGCGTGCGTCCTTGTATTCATTACCGCGGCTTCGCTCTTAATATCGTGGAATGTGTTTGAAGTTCCGAAGATGCCTTCATGGAAAGATTTTGTTAAACCAGCCCTGTATATACTGCCCACGGCTGAGCAAAGGCCTGCTGTACTTCTGAGAGGGTTAGTCCTCCACGCTGGCCTAGTGCGGGTTTGTAGACTTCACCTTCGATTTTTTTACGGATGATTCTTAGATATGTAGGTATCCTGAGGTTTTCCTTAGCCTTTAAAACGAAGGATCATTTATAACCAATACACACGTAACTTCGAAAAGTCAGAGATATATGTTTTGGATTTTGAACCAGCAGACTATTGTCTCAGCAATCCGTTCCATTCCCAACTAGGTTATTGTGCATAGCAACATGTTACAAATGATAGATTTAAACTATGGCCAAAAAAAAGTGGTAGATTCACGCTCTATATTGGTATTGATGAACTCGACAGAGGTGCTGTCACTGATATCAAAATTAATGATGTGTTTGCCAAAACCACTGCCCTTCTCTAATCGTTTCCTTTAAGGCAGCATTATTCAGATTCATTTGGAATTCCTTCTTCTAACCTACAAGGGTAGGTTACCTTCTTTAGGTCCTTACCTTCACTTTGTCTCTGTCTACAGAATGCACAAATTTGTGAGGACATCACTCAGCCCATTTCTCTATATTTACATGCTTCATCAAGAGACTAATTCGGACCCTGCGCTGCATATAATTACGTTAGAAATTAGAATAACATCGGACGTCTACTTTGCATCTATGTAAACATGAACAGTTGTGAGATTACCTAGTGCTGGGGTTTCTCAGTATTTGGAGGAAATGGAACTAAGATGGCTTAGCATCTCGAATCTCGTATCCTGTTATTTTAAGATGAAATATGTTGGCAAGGAAATGCAACTGGGAGATAACCCATAGTATGATTTGATAGTTACATAAAGCTACGACTGTATCACCAATGAAGTAGTCAGAGGTGAAATTACGAGACTCTCATTCGATAACGGTATTTTCGTTTCAACAAACGTCACTTGTGAAATAGTAGTTTCAACTGCATTTATCAACGATTGGGTAAGCAGAGGTGAAATTATGAGACTTAAATTTGATAACGGTGTTTTCGTTACAACGATTGTATCTTGAAGATTGTATATTTTTTTCTAAGTAAGAGACTTGCTCATTAAAAAATATTTCTTTATGGGAATTGAGAATAAATACCCACATAGAAGAAAAATGTTATACAGCCCAACTAAGTTAGACCATAAAAGTAAATTTCTTGTCACTGTATAAATTAAATACAGCCTTCTATTTCTTGGCACAGAAAAGTCACCGTATTGACAGGCTATTAAAATGAAGCCAGTCACCGACCAGCTAGCTTAATTGCTTATTTACATAAAAACTAGCCAGTTCTACTGATAAAAAAACGAATATAATAAGTTCTACGAAGATTAGAAAATTGTATCAAAAACTAAACTGCTTCGGTACGATCGCTGAGGTTTCGGGCTCGATCCCGGCCGAGAAAAGTGATATTTACTTACTGATAGGTACTTACGTCACCTGCTAATGTTACAAAACAAACCACACATCACGCCTTTATCTCCGAAGGGGTAGGCAGAGGTGCAACCAGGGCACCCCGTTTTCGCCATATGTGATCCTTCCTATGATGTGATAGGCGGCGAGCCTATCGCCATATCAGGCACAAATTCCAAGGTCCGAGCAGATACTTTTACAGCTCCTGAAGATTACCCGTCATCAGAAATAGCTCTGTTCCAAAATCTATTTTTCCAAACCTATTTCGGTACTATTGACTCGAGCGCGTAAACACTTTCATAAATAATCGCTAAGCAGATGAGATATTTCACCCGAACAGCAATAACTTCATACGATTGTTTAGCAAATAATAACTGACGCGTTTACAAAACTTGTCAGTTTCCATGTTTTATTATAGACAACATGAGATACACCGAGCTGGGTTGAAAGGGCGACCTTGAATTTGCTATTAGCACGTTTGAAGACTGTTGAACTGTAGAAAATATTCGGCGACAAACGTTTTTATACTAACTAGTAGTTGCCCACTAGTTGAAATTCGACCGCAATTGTATACATCATTATCTGTACTTCTCTATAATATGAATTTGATTATGTCAAATTTCACATTCCTCCGTGTGCACAATGTGCTTTAAAATGGGTGAAAAGTCTTTTCTTCACGTATTAATATAGTATAGATGATAAAGTTGATAGATGTATTAAGTGCTAAAGAGAACCGACGATCAAAGGAGGTACCTGATTATCTCTTTTTCTAAAAACAAGTGTAATATTCATTGCCGAGTACGTATGAGTATATATGAGGAAATGACTCAGAAGTTTAACTATTTAACAGTGGAAAAGTTTCCTGATACACATGTAGGTATCCTGCATTCTATAACGTTAGATTCTTTAAGCTATTTAGTTCCTAGATCCTTTACACTATTATTATATGAAGCCTAATTTAGCCTGCAAACTGTGGGTTTGATACATATCTCCCAACCCTTTTAAGGAGAAAGTTGTGATCCTATTTATGGATCCTTTAAGTGGAATCTGAAACAAACAATTAGACAAGCTGGCATATGGCTGACCAAATAGAAATACATAAGAGATACAGCTGGTTGTCGCCATTTTATGACATATATATATATATATATATATATATATATATATCCGGTGCAGTAGTTACAGCATGTCCGCGTCCAAGACACCTAGCCCTTGATTTGTAGATTATGGTATCTGGACCTATCATTCTTGGCAGAAAAGCAATTGACCCCCACAACCACTATAAAAATGAACTTTGTACAGTTATGGAGTCTGGCAAACAATAGCCGGCATAAATCTAGCATCACTTAATGAAACAGTCGTATATCACGTCCAGAACATTCCTCTCATAGGTACCAAGTTGAACTTTCAATTAGTAAGTTGGACCCAAAGTTGGCACCTGGATGCGAGCCAAACGCCATGCGTCGTATGAAATTCAAACTCTGAATTCAATTATTCAATTTGGCTTGCAACTGAGACGGTGGTACGTCGATTTTTAGAGTTTCACTTGGGTCTGCAAATTTGTATTGCCAGAAATAACTTGTATGAAAATGGGTCTCGGGATGAATTTGGTTGGAACTTTGGGACAAATTTGTTTCTCCTCTCTGATTAAAGTTTGCAAGCTAGAGATGGAGTATGCAAGTGTGTGTGGACCAAGAAACAAATGCACCACCAATATTGGAGCTACCAATATAACTATATTGGTAGCTCCAAGGCTAAACTTAGCCTTAGGGGATAAATTTTAATATCATGGTTCATGAAAATTCATGGTTCTAGAGTCACTGGTTCTGGCTGCGCATTATCTTTCGATCAGCCGATGTTCAGACATTTTAATAATATTATGTAAGATAAAAAACATCCGCTCACTAATCCTGATCTGTCTCTTTAGTTCAGATTGAGCACGTAGTCTCGTTAACATTTTTGTCGTTGTTACCTCTCTCGATATTTTTAATAGATTAGGAAACATTGAAACTATTATTTTGCATAAAACTATTTTAAGAAAAATAATCTAAAACAATATTTTCAAAAGTATAGGAGCAACATCAATATTTTGAGATAAAAAAAATGAAAGTTTTTTATTCGATGTAGATGTTTTTCATATCATACCATACCAGCCCTGTATTATATACTGCCCACTGCTGAGCAAGGGCCTCCTCTACTACTGAGACGGTTAAGGTATTAGTCCACCACGCTGGCCTAGTGCGGGTTGGCAGACTTCACATACCTACCTTCGAAATTCTTATAGAGAACTTCTCAGGTATGTTACTAGCTATATAGGTTAACTTATTAGAAAAGTCAGAGGTGTGTGGCCTTTGGTTTTGAACCTGCGGACATTCCTCTCGGTAGTCCGTTCCACTCCCAACTAGGCTATCGCCGCTTAATGTGTTTCGTATAGTTGTTAAAATATTTATCAGTTTACAATTCATGTAATGTAATTTACATCTGTACCTCGGGCTGGGAGTATGTTAATTACCGCTAAACATGGAAATATAATAGAATTTCAATATCCAACCGATACACCGTATCTACACTTCAATAATGCTCCATTTAATATGAGAGCTTTTATTATATTTAGTCTACCATCCACTGAGATTTTACACTTAAGGAACTTCCCTTCTAATACTTTTTTTGATATTTTAATTAATAATCTTGTAAAATGTTTTTAATTTTAATTAACATGTCTGAATGTTTAGGTATTCTTTGTCTACTTTAGAGTACATTAATATAATAACTTATTTAACAATGGCGGAAAATATCGCATATTTTCCTCATGGGTTTGTTCATTAGTTCTTAGTTATGTAGTAACCTACATTAGTCTCCATAAGAATTTCGACGGCATGTGAAGTCTACCAGCCCGCACCAGGCCAGCGAGGTGAAACTAACTAAACCATCTCATTAGATGAGGAGGCCCGTGCTCAGCAGTGGGCAGTGTATAACATAGGATCGGTGTTGTTGTTGTTCAATATCCATTGATTTTTCAAGCGCACTACAAAATATATATTATTTCGAAACTTCTACTCATTGCAATTTCACATACGATTGTCAAAGGTTTCAATTATCAAACGCACAGCATCAAATTAACAACTAACATCAAACGCAAGTTACTGTGACTGGTTTAGTTATTAATTACTGGCTCGTACCTGTATTTGAAAACAAGTGGGTTCTGTATATTATAAAAATAGAATTTCTTTTTTTGGTGATACCAAAATTTTACTCTAACGCTGATTTTTGCGGAAACTTGCAGATAGCTGAATATATAAGCAGTTAAGTTACTTATTACACCGACATTATTTACAAGGAATGGCCTGAGAGTGACACACATAACCCATAAAATGCACAGCCAAATATGGCTCTTATTCCGTTAAATAACTTCTACATGGCCATATTAAGTAAAATCTAGATAAAATCAAATAATTATCCATCAGCATAGTGGACAGACGACTTAATAAAGGTCGCAGGAACACTCTGGAAGCCACTTTTGACAGATCCATCTAGAAATCTTCAGAGGAGGCCTACGTTCAGCAGTGGACTTCACGTGGCTGATGATGACGATGGTCAACCGCTACTCAGAAGAAGTATAAGTAAGAAATACTCATGGATGGTGGACTAATTTTCTCCGATATTACAATAAAGCTACACTTCATTAAAATTTGACCTTTGATCCAATACACAGGATCCCTTGGCACACATAAAGTATACATGTATAGTATGTTTCTGTTATAATTAATATGCATGATGTACTCTTAGGTCTGGCAGTGTACTCGGTATAGTAACAGAGAGAAATGACTCAAGAAATAAGCTGATCATACTTTAAAATTATAGCTTAATTTTTCAGTAAATAAGTTTAATTTTCAATGTATATTCTTTATCCGAGACATTGATATTATTGGTCAGTCACATAAGTAGCTAGCTGAATAAATTGTAAATTTCAAATCGCCTGTGACGCATTCAGTTTAATTGATACTTTTTTCTTTGTGTAAAGTGAAGTAAATATCTTTTATTTTGTTATTGTGAAGAGAAAAAAAATGATAAGAACACAAATTGTTTAAGACGAGGTTATGTATTGAATTTGTTCATCCACTTATGAGGCTGACTGTACATAGTTATGTTGTATTTTTCCAAGGCACGGGGGTATCTCACCGCCAACTTCCTGACTCCGAGCTGCGACTGAGTAATTTTTAGGATGGAAAAATCCAGTCACAATGTTTTTGGCCGGACCCGGCATCCGAACCCAGGACATCAGCGCGCAAATCGTACGCAATACAACTACACCACCGAGACGATCTCGCGACTTCGCCTGCTTGAAAAGCGTTTCCCGCTAGAAGTGTTTAAATCTGTAGCCATCCATAGTAGGTACCATGTGGACGACGCCAGCGCCATCTGTGTAAAAAGTTGTATAAAAAATTCTAATTACTAAAATTAAAAAAAAAACATCTTTTATTTCGATCAAGCGTTTCTTGAGTTCTTTGGATTCCAAAAGGTAATAATTCAATATTAAATTTCATATGACAGTATGTTTTTTTACAAATCATTCACGGATTTTGTATAGACATCTTATTCAGTATATTTTTATTGAATTGCTCATGGAGGTATATATTTTCTAAAATGACACACGACCTCTAGTAAAACTCACCTTAAAACTTTTTACCATAAACACTATAACCACCTCACCACTCCAATTTATTATAATAATTAATTCATAATTCTCAATTCATCTACATTCTTAATTAATTATAGATATGAATGGATCGGTTGTTTTCACAAATGAACGAATGATTGAATGAGTTTCCAATTTAATCAAGTATGAGACGTGATGTGTCGTTATTAATTGAGTGAATGGCGATCATAAAACAGGCAATTATGGCGCTGTGAATATTTCGGACGGTAATAAATTGGCATCAAATTATACGCATGCTTTCGAGTGAGATTGTGCTCGCTTTGTTTGTTATATAGCTAATATTTATTTATTTATTTATTTAGGACCATCAACAGAGATTACAATAAACAAATTACATTAATTTATATCCTGTTATGGTTACATTATCATTGTATCTCTAATAACAGATGGACACAACATGAGTTATACAATCACAATATTTTAGTAAAGTGTTAAAAGTGAAACAAAATTATTTATCGTGACAAGGTCTAAAATTAGAAACAAAATAACAAAGTTTATAATTTGAAGAATTAAAATAATAATAAAAAACAAAACAACAATATAACAGACATTATAGTTATAAATTATTTCAGAATTATCATAATATTAAATTATTTTATTAAGGTGTTTAGAGAATGTGCGAGAACTATTAGTTATTAAGTTCAAGTCTACCAATTTACTCGCATACTTATTATATAATTTACCCATGCGTGCGATAATATCAACAGTAAAATGAAGAAGAAAAGTCAATTTGCAGTTTTTCAATTCCAAAAACATAAGTGTTATTTTTTTATACGTGACAGAGCGAGCTTATCGGGCACAAAGACTGATACTGAGCAGAAAAACCCAATATCAGAGTCCTAAGGCCCGACTAGGGATTCGAACTTAGGACCTCATATCGTGAGGTACCGCGCATGCAATACAACTACGCCATTAAGGCAGTCTAAGATAATAGTATTTGAAATATTGACGCGTATTACAGATCCACTATTGAGATTCACAGCAACTCGCCAAGTATTGACATCTATTTCTTGAAACGCCTCAAAAGATCGCTTCAATAGTCAAGGAGCTGCAATGCAATCACTTCTCTAAGTTCTAGTATGTATAGGTAATTTTACTGTGTTTTACTATGGATCAGTTTTGATTTAAAAAGTATTATACGTTTTAAGTTACCTATTTTACTTTATTGTTGCCAAATTATTGAAAAAAGACCTTAATTATATTTTTGAGGACGTTTCTCCTTCTTCACAGGGATAATACTTACCGAAACGCTATCATGATTTATAAATAAAAATAAAAATATTTTAATTAAAGCAATTTTTCATTTAATATTGTAATAATTTCAAAGTTACACAAACTCATGCCATTTTGGTGTTTAAATTTCTAGTCATTTGATATGAGGCTGAGTGCAGCGATGGAGCAATTAATTATTAACCTAGTATTATTACAAATTGAGCTTAAAATAATTGAACATTCTACTTATCTGCAGACTCAAACCACCATCTGTTTACAGTTACAGAAGAATAAAACCCACACAAAATTCCATACAAAACTGCAGCTTAATTTTTCAGTACTCCCCTGTCTGAATTTACTTAATGCGACGTGAAATTCCTGAAAAATAATTATATTTCATCAGTGTTTCAGTCCTCCCGCGTCATGTACGCGGGCAAATGATGCTAATTTCTTTTTAAACTGAGCCTGAATTACATGAAATTATTTTATTATTTATGAAAAGTTTAAATTATGGTTTTCGTAATTTACGGGTGTAAGGGTATATAAGGGTATAATAGTACGGTAGGGTAGTGTATAATATACATTTTGCACATGGATGAAGACATCCATATACAGCAAGTCACAAAGCGATTGTTTCCTCCGAGTCCCGTTCCGGGAATAGCCATCGAGAAATTATAGTTTACTATACTTCTGCTCTCGGCTCCGCCCGCGTGAAAAAGTTTTTCCGGGATTAAAAGTAGCCTAGCACTCAGGAGTAATGTTGTATTAGTGAAAGAATTTTCAAAATCGGTCCAGTAGTTTTTGAGTTTATCCATTACAAACAAACAAACAATCAAATCTTTCCTCTTTCTAATATTAGTATAGATGGAACTGAAAGATAACATTAAACGAGGCTGAGAGCAATGTCGTCTTTACCATAAGGACACACGGGGCCCTCGCCCAGGGCCCCCATCCTCACGGGGGTCCTAAAGGACCGTCAATTTTTTTCACATTTATTATCAAAACATTTTTGTCGGGCACGTGACGCTTTTTTCACAAATAAAGTTACAGCTCATAATGAAATAATTGAAGTTATTCCTAACTAGGATGGATGCGTTCGGAAATATTTTTTTCATACTAACATTATTAATGATACCCATAATGAAAAGATCATAGTAGAAACATTTTAATATAATTCGCTTTCTTTACTTTCCAAAAGGGACCCAAATTGTTGCGTTGCTAAGGGCCCAAGCATAGCTTAAGAGGGCGTTGGCTGAGAATTGGGGCTTCCCTCATTCTCACCGGAAGAAACGCAACATAAAAATTACTTCTAATCAGTTCTAAATAAGACCATGGTAATGTTAACATTACCACGATTAATCGTGCCCAATAATTACACTGCTTACAATATCCTTCAAACCAAAACATAATTTTTGATAATTGCTTCCTGGCGTCAGAAACAATTAATTTGCATTACTCATTAAATCACCTCTCAAAACTATTAAAATAGATTAGTTTCCTATGTTTGATTTTGTAAATTATTTTATATGTAACCGAAAATAATACGAAAAAGAAATTCTTCTGTGAAATCAGCATCAAAATTGGTTCAAAAATAAAGCGGTCATTCGTATTTGAAATATATTTTGTAAGTAAAAGTGGGGACGTGGAGAGGGGGATACCGCGATATTTCTTTCGCACGCACGCAGCGTTATGGCCGGCGACTAACGGTGACGTCACAGTGTAATATTACTGTTATCTGACTACTACCCCTTCAACCAAATTTCAAAGCTTTATAACTTACTAATTATTGCCCCAATTTTGAAAAATATTTTTCTGTTAGATTTCGGATGGCATACATTTTTGATAAATGTATTAAAAAAAAGTAGTCAACTACCGTATTAGCAAATGGACAACTTTAAAACGTGTTTTCTATTTTACGCACGGCAAAATGACCCCACTACATCTGATGGTATGCGGAGTAGGGTCCAGAGAGGGTTCGACTGACGACCGATGATTATCCGTCGTCAGTCGACATAATTATGCCGGCCTGTGTGAACCGGATATATACAGGCTGATCCCGGAACGCGGCACACCTATGTGGGCTAGTGTCGTAGGTTTTAACATCTTGTGTACGGTGGTCGCTATCCGGGCAGATACAAGATATAAGACTAGCAAATGACCATAATATATTCACACAGATAACTCCGCCCAAAAACCTAAACTAATACCGTCCGAACCTAAATCCGTTTCAATCTATGTTTTTTTTTAGGAAAATCAATCAGTACGGTATTGGGAGCGTTCTAAACAAATTGTTTCACAAGTCACGGACATTAAAGCCGAGCTTTGCAGCGTAAAGCGAGGATTACTATGGCCGGTCTGAATCAAAGTGCGCGTTATTGGAAACGTGTCGTGTGCATTTTAATTTAGATACGTTATGGTTTACACGGTTTTTTATACAACCCAGGCTATGTTATAAATGGTTAGGTAGAACGGGACTGCTGAGACGATGGTCCATGTTCAAAACCCAACACACCTCTCAGTTTTTGGAGTTAAGAGCATAGGTGATCACTGAAAATCAGTGCTGTGTTTTGGTTTGTCATAGCACAGCTTATGCTGAGATGACCACCTAGTTGTCGCGGTGAATATTATATTGTACTTTGTTTGCTTTTTTATGTATCACGTGTAACGCGACAGAAAATTATTCTTTCTTTCTTTCTTTCTTTGTCAGTAATTATCGCTCGCTTTGAGAATGAAGCAAAACGTCATAAGGAATGACCTAAATTATTTCTGTGCTAAATACTTAAGAATTCTAAACTTCTAATATCTTCGAAAATATCCATAAGATTTTCAAACTGACTGCCTCGGTGGCGTAGTCGTATTGCGGTGCGACTGCAGAGCTGAGGTCTCGGGTTCGATTCCCGGGTCGGGCAGTGATATTGGGTTTTTCTACTCAGTATCAGCCCGGAGCCTGGACATGGGCCCGGTAAATGGCAGTAGGCTCGCCCTCTATTACATGGGACATAACATAGCTGGCGAAATTTGAGTGTCTCACACCTCTGCCTACCCCTGAAAAGGGAAAAAGGCGTGATGCTATGTATGTATGTATATATTTTCAAAGGTATTCAGATTAGGTCGGCGTGGTGCACTTAGGTCTAAACACTCTCAGTAGTAAAGGAGCCGTAGAGATGATTTTCTCCTATCTTTAACGCTAAATTAAAAAAAATATGATAATGACACATCCTAGTGATGGATTGGTCGACAAGATACACTATATTTTTAACCGAATTCATTGTTTTTATCAGCTTTAACGAATGTAATAAAAAAACACTAAAACCCAAAAATTTTTAAGATTACCTATATTCCGTGACTAATTTCAATTGCTAGCTAAACTCTTAGAGCTTTAAGGCTAAGCTGGATAAATACATGAATTAGTATACGATAACATTACTTATATACTGGTTGCTAATTTTGAAGTCGGTTCGGTCGGTAATTTTGACCCTCCTCCTTTTTTTGAAGTCGGTTAAAAAGGCATTTTCTCTATAACCTAGCCCCATTCCCAGCTGCGGGATAACATTATTATAACACTGGGATTCTTATACAAGAACAGATAACATAATACAATCCTGAGCTCCTACAACACAATCCTACGCTCGGGTACCACTCTCGTGGAATAGGTCCCATTCACTCCACGGCGCCCGATGCGCCGGGGGAATAAATCTCTAGACCCACCGACTTTGTTATCACCAAGAATCACCTTTTAATCTTCGTTTTATTGAGTCATACGGGATTCATTCACTTGAGAGTTTGAGTTGTGTTAGAATATGGACTGTCTGTTAATTATGTTTGGAAATAGATGGTATTTTTGTAGTAGTTCACGGTTTTAGCATCGAAGGGTAAATTATTGCAATTGTCTCACTGGTCTATTAGTGGGCTGGGGCTATGGAACTTGAGATTTTCGGTTCGATTTCTAAGCCTGAGAAGAATCTGAGGATTGTCGTGTTGCAATTGGAATTAGTACCCGGTTCTAATTCCAACTCGGGCGTAAAAGTGCAATTTAAAGTATTAACAAACCACTTCTTGAAAGAGGCATGATGGAGCTTCGTAAATATAATACGCAAGGCAGAATTTAATCGAAACCCTACTATACTACTATTATACTATTTAAAAAAAAAAAAGTCTCCGTGAACTGCTACGTCTCAATGATACAGACAAACGTCTGCAATGTACTTACAAGAAATAACTTGATAAAAAGCAATAAGCAGATAATCCGAGCTATGCATGAATAAGCAATTCTCCAGTACAATAGAGTTAGCGCCACATTTCACCCAATTTAATAAGTGCCATAAAGAACACGTGGTCCCCGCATGGCAGAGATTCGTCGGCATTAAATCATAAGTTCTGAGAACGCGCGCGCTATAAAAATTATATTAACCATACACCGACTTCAGATCATGAGTGACATTGGAAAAAGAGAACTCCAAATTCCCATAATTTGACTCGCATAAGGAAGCTTTTAGTTTCGTGGTAAGATTTCATGAATGGAAATTAATCAAATTACTTTTATGTAGAAAGAAGCATATAAGTGTTACGTTTGATAGGGATTATTTTTTATAATGGTAATAATTTTGGTCTGGTAATAGGGAAGGTATATGAGCTGTAGACGACATCCGGAGTCACAACACCGATATTTATATACATAATAAGTATATTACTGTAGAGCTCAGTCTAGACCTTCATTGGCATATTGGATGTCTAAAATGTGCTTTTTACAACGCCGGCTAACTTATTTTCAACTCGACAGATTTTGGACGCCAATTTAAAATTGTCAAGAGTTTAGAATTCTGTATTATGGATTAAACGCATATTGCCTTCCTGGAAGTCAGTCCAATCATAAAATCAACGAGTACCATTATTCCGAAACCTAATCGGTTCCAGAAACGGAATAATTCTAATAAAAGCGCACAAAGCGCTTAAAGCCACACAATTTCAAAACCCGCTAGAACTTCGAACAAAGCCGAAATCGCTGCAGCGTAAAATAGCCGTCACTCCCGCAACCCTCAATCAAGCTGTAACATGATTCTGAACCATTGAAACCTAAATACCTATTCTCGGACCAGTGTCCGCACAATAAAATCAGGTATATCGTGTGGAATATTTAGTGGGGGTCGGACCCGCCGTCCGTGACTCGAATACGTGCTTGCACCAGACGGTGCTTGTAGATTCCCTGAATAATATCTCCTTAACGAGATGTGGGAAGTGAATCTTAAAAAGCATGTTTGTAATTGGATATTTCTGACACTTTTTTGGACGTAAATGTGATGATGGTAAGTGTCATTTAGTGCAAGCTAATTGTCGATTAGCAAAAGATCCCAGGACTAAATGCTTCTTCACAATTCACTTATAAACTTAGCAGTTATATTAAGTAAAATTTCTTATAAACACCAATATTATAAGTATGAAGGCATACGCGTACTGGCAAACTGTTCCACAGTTTAATGGTGCAGAACTAAAAGTTTCGAACATTATGTTTCGAATCATGATAGATTAAGCCATTATTATGTTATAGGTTAAGGAAATAATATGATTCCAATCTGAAATTCGAACCTAAACTCTTCACAGATCATAATTACTATTAGAATAAAAAAGATGAATTATGGACCCTTCATACCAACTTCATACTATGTGTGGTACATACAATATAAACTTATCAGATCATGAGACGGAATACTCATGGCGGCAAGTAGGTGCAGTAGTTACGCCTCTGTCTACCACTTCGGGGAAAAAAGGCATGTAAAAATATTTTATTAACGAGCCTATCTTCACAAATTACTTTTTAACATCTCACATTAGTATTCTTACATTGTCTACCGATCCAAAAGAATTCGCGTATTCGCAATCCCCACCGGAATCGAATACAGCCCATGGTTGCAAGAAGTGGGGGCTAACGAGAGCTGCGCCGAAGTTCCACGATGAATTCCCTGATGAGGGCTGCAGTAGGCTCACCTTGCTTGCCTTTCAACGAAATTTTATTTGCGTGTCATCTTGGTGTTTGGTTGTTTATTAAAATTTACTACGTTTACCACTTTTTTATTTTGTTTAGACCAGTTCATTTATTTACTTCTATAATATTTTTTCAATTCCCATACGGGTACACAACCGTCGCAGGTTTTTAATTACTATCAGTGTTACCAGGGATACTGTAATTATCGCAGGAGCACGGTATTTTTTGGCCAAATCGTAATGGTCATGATTCAGTACCATGATACTATGATTTGTTTTAATAACTACATTTCAAAAATTAAATCTAAATGAAAAATAACATACTCACGCCTTTTATCACCGATGGGGTAAGGCTGAGGCGCAACTAGTGCACCCACTTTTCGCTGAGCGTATTCCGTCTCATGATGTGATCAGGTCGACCCCTACATATCATCCTATCATCATATCAGGCCCAGATTCCAGACTTCGGACTAATACTAATTAGAAAAACCCAATATCACTTTCCCCGAATCGGGGATCGAACCCGATAAGAGTGCAGTCGTACCGTAATAGCACTACACCACCGAGGCAGTCAGTGATAATGCAAAATGTTTTAGAATAACCATAGGCAACCGTTAGACCACATTTATACGAAAAATTTTCGTGTAATGAATGAATCAATTAACCTTTCTTTCATTTCCTTTATTTGAGTTGTGTGTATTTTTGAAAGTGTACACGTTAATTGGAACCTTCAACACTGTGTAGTTTATACATTTAATTTGGCAACACTGATTATAAAGTAAGAAAATAAAGATTTTGAGAATCGAACCATCAAGACTGCCTCGGGGGCGTAGTTGTATTACGGTACGACTGCAAAGCTGAGGTCTCGGGTTCGATCCCCAGGTTGGGCAAAGAGATATTGGGTTTTTCTATTCATTATCAGTCCGGAGTCTGGAATTTGTGCCCGATATGGCGATAGGCTCGCCCTCTATCACATCATGGATCGGAATACGCACGGCGAAAAGTGGGTGGTCTAGTTGCACCTCTGCCTACCCCTTCGGGGATGATAGGCGTGAGTGTGTGAGTGTGTGTGTGTGTGTGAACCATCAACTGTGAGACCAACGTCCATACTTATACTTTAACTAAGTTATGCTCGCGGCATCGCCCGCGTGATAAAGTTTTTCCGTAATAATAGTTCCGGTTTATATTTTCCCGGGATAAAAATATTCATTCAGCCGTTCCAGCATGATTGAGTAACAAACATACATCAAATCATCCGCATTTATATTAGCAGTAAGATAAATATAATTGATCAATTGCATAATCTTTTACATACAGACATATAACTACTTTTTAATTAACCAGTACTATGTTCTTTCCTTACAAATACATTGCAATTCACGAACTAATCTCGCGGAAATTGTTCCGACGTTAACAATGTTTGAAGAGCTAACTTTGTACAACAATGCACGCGCGCATCGCTTTCATCCTTTTGTTTTGACTAATTACACCGAAATGTGTTGTTTTATATTTATATATTGTGTTTATTTTTGAATGTTCTAGAATGCTTATTGATGTTGGAATGCAGTTTAGTTTAATTATAGAAGTTAATTATAATTTCTATTAATAAAAGCCATAGTAAAATGTACTAAAGCCTTTTTTAGATGGAGCAATTTTCTTAAAAAGACATAAATGTTGCCTTAAGTGAATATTTGCAATGGAGAGGCGATTCTCCTCCGCTTTGTCAAACGATACTCGCCTGGCTTATACTACAATCGTGTACGAATCTTTTGACAGATGTTAAAAAGAAATACGCGTAGATTAATAATACGACAGTGGGCTTAGAATGTGGCAAAAAACGGAATTCGCAAGACGATGTTTAATTCTGACGTTTGTGATTGATCGAGAGACCAATACGTCAGTCACGTGTTAGTCTCTCAACCAATCACGATAAAACGAAACGGAGTCGTGTCGTGTTTTTTTGCCAAATTATAAGCCCATTGGTCCATCACGGACTTACAGTTCTGAAAGATGAAACATAAGATTTTACATGACGTGTGTTAGACAGTAATGCTTGACGGCTTTTTTGTCCCTTTCGGCGTGCGTGATTTTTGTTGAGACAAACATAACAACTTTAAGGCGTGACAAACATATTTAAATAATCACCTGTGTTTTTGAGTGATAAATAATAGTGACGTTAGTTGATTTTAGAAAAAGAATGCGACTGGTACGTGGTAAACACTGCATCCTACCATTTTTATACGTGTAAAAATGGTAGGATGCAGTGTTTTCGAGTGTAAAAGCCGTAAAAGGCTGAATCGTTCTGTCTCAGCTATGTGCATGCGATAAAGTCCTCTTGGCATAATGCATACCAGCCCTGTATTATATACTGCCCACTGCTGAGCACGGGCCTCCTCTACAACTGAGAGGGTTAAGGCCTTAGTCCACCACGCTGGCCTAGTGCGGGTTGGCAGACTTCACATACCTGGTACTGGTGGTAGGTCTCTCATTATGTAAGAGGCCGTCTGGGTGGGTACCACCGCAATGTCTATTTCTACCGCCAAGCAACAGTGTGCATGCACTGTTGTGTTTCGGTTTGAAGGACATTGTAGCCAGTATAACTACTGGACATAATGAGACTTAACATCTTATGTCTCAGGATGACGAGCGCAGTGGAATGCCACACAGTACTTTGTCAGTCAAGGTGCTGGATGGTGTTGCTACTGTTTATGGGTGGTCGTATCGCTTACCATCAGGCGAACTGCATGCTCGTCTCGTCATTCAATGCAATAAAAAAAAATAAAAAAAAAAAAAAAACCTTCGAAATTCAGAGAAATTCTCAGGTATGCAGGTTTCCTCACGATGGTTTCCTTCACCGTTAAAGCGAGCGATAATTCACAAAGAATACATACATAACTTTTCAGAAAAGTCAGAGGTGTGTGCCTTGGGTTTTGAACCTCCGGACATTGTCTCGGCAGCAATTTGACCCAGTCAGAGTAATAATTTCGAAATTCCTTTAAGGCCGAATTAGGACTAAGGTCTAAGTTACATAAAGATTTTGTTGGAAAGGCTAAGGGTAGGGACTGTTAATTAAAACTCAAATGGATGTCCGCTTTTTGCTAGCTCAAACTTTAAGGATATTAAAGGGGCAAAAATGTTAACCTCGATCCATTAAAAAATATTTTTAAACCCCTCCATATATAATTACCTTTTTTTTAAAAACGTTAATTTAAAGTGTAGTTTTTAAGCAAAATAAAATAACACAAATCTCATAACCCCATTTTCATGACAGAGTGTACAGTCAGCAGCATAAGTAGATGAACAAATTCAAAATTTCCTACACACTTTTGTGTTCTTACTAATCTTTTTTTGTGCCCGTGGATTTGAACCTACCGTAGTAGTTGGATATTTTTTTCCGCCCAGATAACGACCACCGTACCCTAGATGTCAACCTTGTATAGCCCACTTGACTTTGTCACGTTCCGTGCCTGTGTATAATTGATTTTGAACAAGCTAGCATAATAATTGTGCTGGTGTGAGATAATCATCTCTCATCGGTCATCTCATCCTCTATGAAAGGTAATATAAATTTTGTATTTCAATTGTATGACAATATATATCTAATTGGATATAATTCCTGTAATGATAATATTGGAAAATAATAAAAATTAAATAAAATATTTTTTCGTGTTTGTATAAAAAAAGACTGTGTGCTAGCCATATATGCAGCAAACGAAGTCTGTGGAGCTGACGAGTGATGGAGTGGAGATCGCGATCAAGTACACGTAGTAGGTCGCCCTGCTGCACGATTGACCGAAGATTTGAAAAAGGTGGTGCGAACTGCTCAAAATTGGGATTATTTACGCTCACTTGGAGATAGCCCTCCAGTTCAGCCGCATGACTTGCCTCTACGATAGCCAAAATTATGTACTTATGACGTCCTATCGGTTGATCCCGAAACGCGACTCCTCAGAACGACGAATATGCCGGAAATTTCACCATATATAGTCAATATTCAGTACAAAATATAACAAGAAAGCTTCTCATGGGATGGTATATAATACCAACCCATGAGAAGCTGGATGATGATGAGATGAGAGGATGATAATTCCATTGAAGTCTGGCAATCATTGTATACCACGGGAATACAAGCGGTATGTGATGCCGTGTAACACAGTTACAATTCGAAGGGATTCGATAATAATCCAGCCGTCTCTAGGGATCTCGCTTTACAATAATCAACTCAATTGCCAACTGCAGTTCGTATAAAATTTGATCAATGATAAAATATATTTTATCTGCGATATTTATTGTAACAGACTTAATTCTATCTGATTTGCTATTTCTCAAAATGGAATCATTCATTCCAAATCGATATTTTGAGTGTGCTCATTTTATTTTGGATGTAAGAGTTATCCTGGAAATCAACAGAACACCTCCCCCCATTAATGACCTCCATACCCAACCCCTACATCAAAATCTGAACAATACCCCAACTAAACCCCAAGCACTAGAATACACGAAAAACGTTATTAACAGTCGAACTTTTTCAAATCCCTAGCATGAGGGATCAAAAAAAACCATCTCGTGGCGATATCCCAAAGCTGAGCGCCAAGTTATGGGTAGACAGTGCGGACTTAGTTCCCTTACTTTATTGTGTACCATTAAATTTTACAACGTGCATAAGCTGGCCGCTTCGGCCGGCATAGATAATTTCGCAGAGCTGTGCTTTTGGACGAATTAATTCGAGTTATCAACTGCCCCAGTATTATGCTATTGCGAATACTCTATTATTATATCATAGAAAAAACCACCTTATGCATGATGCAATATGTGCTATAGTCGCTTATTCCGATGAATCGCGTTCTATGTGTAACAGTATTCAATGCAAACATAAAGATGAAAAGACTGTTTTGATTCGCTATATTTCAAGAGACGGTATAGATTTTTCATCATAAATTAGTACCAAAAATTGTGGAGAAAATAATAAACCAAAATTCGAAATATTAATTTGCATTCAAATGGCCTATTTTTGGCTGAGTGAAACAATCACAAACTCTAATTTCTTTACAAAGAAAGTCATATTTTTTGTACAGTCAGCCACATAAGTAACTGGTCTAATTCCAAAATTCATATCGCGTTTAAACTTTTGCGTCTGAACCAACTATCCTTTTTTTTTCACTAAAATAAACTTCACGGGGCTAACTTTATTTTAATTGAAGAAAAAATAATATATCGACTGGAGTTAACGTGTAGAAGCGTTTTGAAGTTTTTATTATTTTCAGCTACTTTTATGACTGACTGTACATATCACAGCAAATTACATCAAAAAATCATTTCTTTATCTTTATTTCTTTTATTTTTCCATTGTTTCATTATGTTAATTATACCTATTTTTGCATCTGTGGTATACGACATCAGTGCCGCTGACCGCCAGGCCGAGTTTTACGCTTCTGTCTGTGGCACACTTTTTTCATACTTTTTGTGTCGCAAAGTTGGTAACACTGGGACGTCACGTGTCCGCCGTTTGCACGCGGTGTTGCCAGCTTCACGTATCAACTTTAAATTAAAATGTGCTTTTACATTTACCCTTTTTTATTTTGTGTTTTTTTCCCTCGTTAAATAGAAAATATTTAACGCCAACTTGGTCTGGGGTTAATTTTGATACATTTTAACTTTTTAAGTGTTCTGTTTGGTTATAGTTTTCGTAGTTCCGATACGCGGTATGAATTAAACAATCTTTTTAGCACTTATCTCATCAAATTCAGTAGAATAAATAGTAAAAATACAACTGTTTTAATTTGTGATAAGCCAATTTAAAGAGTAATTGATTACATTTGCAAATAAAAACTTTACCGATAATTTAGAATGGATAAAGGACTTGAACAAATCACTATGGAGGTTGGAATTTACACATACGTGTGTACTTCTAAATTTACGATAATCACTATCCAATCTAGGATCCAATACTCACCTATATTGTACTAATGAATACGGGAGATTCCTGAAACAGTCTCGCCTCTATGCGAGGAACTTATGTAAATCAGTCTTAATTTCAAATCGACCGCTTTGTGTTTCTCAGCTTACCCCATTTTCATTAATGTTTATGTTGTAGAACCAAGGAATAAATCGTCATTTTACAAGACGCCTCTCCTTTCAAAGTTGCGTAAGTCTTGAAATTGCAAAACGTAAGCGAGCCCTGAGTCTGGAAATGTGCCCTGTAACGCGGGATCATGTTTGTTGACATGTGGCGGTATTACACTTTTGCCTACCCCTGAAAAGGGATAAAAGCGTGATGCTATGTATAGTTCTAAGTCAGGCACCAGTCAGTGCCTTGATAGAGCTGTAAATGAGAATTCTTGGTTAGCTACCTGAAGTATTATAAGTAACTAGGCTCAACACAAAGATGTTTGGTAAAGGTCCTTGCCCCGCTATTTTGTTTTTTATTCTTCTAAAACCATCTGTAAAAGTTGTTAAAGGTTCCAAATGAAATCCAGCGCCAGAAACACCTTGCCCGGTATTTTATGCTGAACTTTTTGGCAATATCAAGGGATGCACGTTGCACGAACCCTTTTATATTACTCATTTTTATATCTTGCAAAATTGTTGTATGCGTCCCAGTATATATTGTAGTACAAATAAATATTTCTTTCTAAAGTTTGAATACGCATACGCATACTCACGCCTTTTATCCTCAAAGGGGTAGGCAGAGGCGCAACTAATGCACCCACTTTTCGCCATTTTTATTCCGTCCCATGTTGTGATAGGGGGCGAGCCTATCGCCATATCGGGCACAAATTCCAGACTCCGGGCTGATACTGAATAGAAAAACTCAATATCACTTTGCCCGACCCGGGGATCGAACCCGAGACCTCAGCATTGCAGTCGTACCGTAATACAACTACGCCACCGAGGCAGTCAAAGTTTGAATCATCAGCAATTTATGGGGCAACTCAACATTAGATATAAGATAATTTGTAAACAGTTACTATGTTCATTGCCCACGACGCTCTAGCTCATGATTTTAACATAAACAAGGCAAGGTAGGTTTACGGTAACAACGGTCGCGAACATCTGGTGGTAGGTCTCTCATTATGTAAGAGGCCGTCTGGGTGGGTACCACCGCAATGTCTATTTCTACCGCCAAGCAACAGTGTGCATGCACTGTTGTGTTTCGGTTTGAAGGACATTGTAGCCAGTATAACTACTGGACATAATGAGACTTAACATCTTATGTCTCAGGGTGACGAGCGCAGTGGAATGCCACACAGTACTTTGTTAGTCAAGGTGCTGGATGGTGTTGCTACTGTTTATGGGTGGTCGTATCGCTTACCATCAGGCGAACGGCATGCTCGTCTCGTCATTAAATGCAATAAAAAAAAAAAAAAAAAAAAAAAATCTGACTATGGTTAAATAATTAGGCCGCACATGTAGGCGTCGACTTATGAGCCTAATGCATCTGCTATTAATATTAAGGAAGTTGGATCGATGTTTGAAACGTTTATTGAATGTTTTAAGGCATGTTCTGGTTGTTTTGAGGTTTAAGGCTGGAAAATTGTGTGGGTATGTCTGTACTATTATTCTGTGGTGCAGTTTAATAAATGAAAAAGGTTCATCCTTGTTGAAGTTTAAAAGTGGTAGGACCTATAGATAAACAGATGTCTGCAGCACAAATGGAGCAGCTTGACCGTACCGCAACTATTTTGCAGAAAACCAACGTGAAGTCATATTGCGTTACATAAAGCAAGATTTTCGGAGACCCAAAACTACGATATGGGAGATAAGTTATCATATAACACCATGAGAAAAATACCATTACAATGCATGTACTTTGATTACCTACCTCTTCAGGGATAAAGATATCTCATAAATAACACGTCATGCGAGAGTTTTATTAGATAACATATGCCTACATTTGAGTGCTTGGTTACAGAAGATGTTCTGAAAGCACTCCGCGGAACGCAGCCACAATGCGACAGTCTTTTGATCTATAAAATTAAACTTGTACTGGGTGAATGGTGTAAGGGGGAGGGTATAGCGGATTCCTATTAACTACTGTTACACATCGAGTTACCAGTTGAAAACCAGCGTCAAATCCACTGTCTTTTTTGTACTTCTCACATATTCTAACTAAATCTATTTTTTGTACTGAACTTAGACTTGGTTAATGGTAATGGCAGGGAATAAAAAAAGACATAAAGAGAAAGATACCTCTCCTTTGGATTTTTTATTTGTCTTTTACTTTGTGATCATTTTATGTGTATTGTAACGTTGCTAGGAACGTTAACTCTCTTCGTAAACGGGCTACCGTTTACGTCAGTTTAACTACCAATCGAAACCGTTAATGTATCGTATTGGCTGGTTAAACTGTCACTAGTTTTGACGTACGTCTGAACGGCGCTCGTATAAATAAGCGTGCAATGTCACGCGCGCCCTTTTTCTTATAATCTTCTTCGCCGTAGCAACACTACCAACTAACTGCGTGTTGCCACGTACATCGTTGTTCCCGCTGGGGTGAGTGTGCCAACGACTACTAACCGCTTCCAGGTATTCTGTGCATCTGGGCTCGTGAGCTATCACGAGTCACTGGCGCGGAATGTAAGCCTAGCTTGCATTCCGACCCGCTGGGATTCTGATTCCAGGTTCTTTTCTACGGTGCGGCGTTGACCGCCGGTTTTTCTATGGTACGGCGTCTTGACCGCCGTGCTGACCGCCTTCTCCACGGTGCGGAGTGCTGACTCCGCCACGTGCACACCACCATCGTCGTCGCGGGTGCTGACCCCGGCCACGTGTGCACCGTCGTCGCGGGTGCTGACCCCGACCACGTGCTCACCACTACCATCGCAGTCGGGTGTGCTAACCCCGACCACCTCACCACCGCTGCGCAGACCACGTGCTACCATCTGCCCGGCGAGCTGTCGCCGGAGCTAGCCACGTGCATCAGCGTCGTGCCGTTCGCCTGAATCGGAGTCTCCGCAGGCCAGTGACTCGTTTGCATACCACCAGCAAACCGTACCGAGTGTAACGCGGAGGTGCAAAATAAAGCTCGTACCACGAACCTAAAACCCTGAGTTTCTCTTTTCTTCTTTCTCTAACTACCTACCTGCGGCGGAGCACGCCGCAGTGAACGTGGGACGACGATGGTGGTGTGCACGTGGCGGAGTCAGCACTCCGCACCGTGGAGAAGGCGGTCAGCACGGCGGTCAGGACGCCGTACCATAGAAAAACCGGCGGTCAACGCCGCACCGTAGAAAAGAACCTGGAATCAGAATCCCAGCGGGTCGGAATGCAAGCTAGGCTTACATTCCGCGCCAGTGACTCGTGATAGCTCACGAGCCCAGATGCACAGAATACCTGGAAGCGGTTAGTAGTCGTTGGCACACTCACCCCAGCGGGAACAACGATGTACGTGGCAACACGCAGTTAGTTGGTAGTGTTGCTACGGCGAAGAAGATTATAAGAAAAAGGGCGCGCGTGACATTGCACGCTTATTTATACGAGCGCCGTTCAGACGTACGTCAAAACTAGTGACAGTTTAACCAGCCAATACGATACATTAACGGTTTCGATTGGTAGTTAAACTGACGTAAACGGTAGCCCGTTTACGAAGAGAGTTAACGTTCCTAGCAACGTTACAGTATGTATTTGTGTGTGTCTAAAAATATGTGCTGAATGTATTTTTCTTTCTTAGAATATCAATCAATTCAATGAAGAACAAAGCTTAGATTGTATTGAGCGTTGGAAGACAAGTAAGAAGCTGAGTAGAGTGAGAACAGTCAATTTTATCTCTGGCGAATTGGTAGCCATTAGAATGTGTGTATTTTGAGAGCCATCCTAATTACAATTAAAAGTGAAAATTTATACAGATGTTTGGAGCTTTGTTAAGCTTAGAAGAAAACCTGGAAGCGTGGGATGGAATAGCTAGGATTGCTTATAATTAATTCGATATAAGTAAAATTTAATGAATTAATTATTTGGTTAAATTAAATTAACTTCGGTACAAAGAGAGACAGTGGAGAGTATAAGGTGTAAAAAATAAACAAATATCACCATCTTTTTTCTTATCCAATACTCCATAAGCCTTCTCCCCACACCACGCCATAAAGACACCACACAAAAATGAAATTTCCCCGCACGGAGTGACGTGGCGCGTTCTTTGTCACGCTGCACTTTTGTCGCCACTGGGCTACGCAAAAAATGTTTCAACTGAAATCCATTCTGTTATCAATGGAAAGGTTCTCAAAATTTCATTTCTGATGTTTTTTGAGATAGTTTTAGTATGAATAAATGCCCATTTTTTTAATAGTTTTTATTTTATAGTGCCTGTGTTCAGCCAGGACATGGCATATACTAAAATAAGTAAAATTTTATCCAAAATAAATTCAGTTTCTGCGTTTACTTTTGAGGAACAAGTAAAAAATTAAAAAATGTCGCATTCTTTAAGTAAATTATCAAGAAATAACATTATTTTAGGTTATTTTCCAGAATATCATACTATGTAGAAAGTAGTTGGGCAATTACTATAAAGTGACCTACATGCTCGTCTGCTTATCTATAACGATAAAAACATACATACGTCATCACCTACAAACACAAATTATAAGCTTATGTAAAAATGATATTAAATTCCTTACTAGAAATGAGAGATAATGAATTTGCAACGCAAAATTTATGGAGCACTACGAACATCTTGCCAAGTTCGGACCCGGATAGAAATAATTATCCAGCAGATCAATAAACAGGAGCTGCTCTTGGATCACGCTACACTGGATTGGACGCTAAATTCCTATACAGGTATTATATTGTAAAGGAAACCACTTTTCGTTGACTTGTCTATACAATGTCAATATCTCTGTATTGTTTTATAAGATTTTTGTACTTTTATATAATTATTATAATCTATCGATACAATTATTGAATATCTGACTGATAAATACTGATTTCTTAGTCCAAACTCTATTTAAAATATTAGGAGGATGTTGATTTTATAATCCTATGGAGATCCCATAAGGTCATAAGAACTAAGTCAAATGCCATTCTGCATCCAGCATTATGCTTGAGGAAGAGGTTATAACTAATTTTTGCTCGCAAAATCGCCCGCATGACAATTCCCGGAATAAAAGTTCCGTTGTTTAGTTTTCCGGCATATAAAGTAAATGCATAATGGCACTCGGGCATAGATAATTTTACCGCGACTCCAACATATTTCAAAAGTCCAATCCAGTCGTCGCAAGCAGATTTTAATAAAATATTAGCACGTACATGTGTGGTTTAAATTCCACGTGTATTTATACGCATGCTCACGCCTTTTATCCCCAAAGGGGTAGGCAGAGGCGCAACTAGTGCACCCACTTTTCGCCAAGCGTATTCCGTCCCATGATGTGATAGGGCTGTATATATACACTCTGTTTAAAAGAAATGCGAACTACGACAGCGTGTTCGTAAAATTTTACCACTGAAAACCTTTGAGAGTGTCTCAGAATTTGTCTTGTTTGGCAGAAGATGGTTCATCAATCTAAATGTAAATAACTTCTAAATCATATGACTGGCCATAACGGCATGAATGATGCATTTCAATTTCAAAACACTACACGACATATTCGTCGTCATTCTGAGACATAAGAATACCAATTTTATTATTATTTCTCAACTTTATATAATATATATATAATTATAAACATCCATACACACTCTCGCCTTTTATCCTCGTAGGGGTAGGCAGAGGCACGGCTAGTGCACCTACTTTTCACCGTGCATTTTCGCCATATCGGGCACTAATTCCAGACTCCGGGTTTACTGAGTAGAAAAATCAAATATCACTGCCCGACCCGGGGATCAAACCCAAGACCTCAGTACTGCAGTCATAACGTAATACAACTACGCCACCGAGGCACGGTATATAATTACTATATCTATAATATCTAAATCCAAAACATAACTGTTTGCACTCTGCTGCTTGGCGGGAAGTATAGACAAAGCGATAGCACCTGATCAGACAGACTCTCTGCCACCTGCTTAATAAAGGCTTGTATGGTTAATCCATACATAATTCATTAACCCATTGCTAAACCAATAACTATAAAGGTAAAGGAGCCAAATAGCTAACCATAGTTTACAGCGGCCATCAAATACAATCGAGATTCTCCACAACTGAGCCAAACTTATGATAACACTAAATCTGAATAATAGAACTCCGCCGTCCCCCAGTCCCCGATGCAGACACTCAATCTGCGACCCACTGAGCTATTGCAAGTGACCCATCTGACACCAAAAATTATTTTACACGGTCCAGGGGGGAAATGGCTGGCAGGGGCCAGTCAACACAATGGGGTAGTTTCGTATATTTGATTTTGTAAATTATTTTATATGTAACAGAAAATAATACGATAAATAAATTCTTCTGTGAAATCAGCATCAAAATTGGTTGAAAAATAAAGCAGTTATTCTCATTTGAAATATTGTTGTGAGCAAAAGTGGACGTTTTTTTTTATGATATAGGGGGCAAACGAGCATACGGTTCACCTGATGGTAAGTGATCACCGCCGCCCATGAACATCTGCAATACCAGGGAGCACAGAGATGCGTTGCCGGCCTTTTAGGTGGGAATACGCTCCTTTTTTGAAGGACGTGCAGGGGATATCGCGCTATCTCTTTCGCACGCACGCAGCGTTATGGACGGCGACTTTTTTTTTTATTTATTTTTTTATTGCTTTGAATAACGAGACCAGCATGTCGTTCGCCTGATGGTAAGCGATACGACCACCCATAAACAATAGCAACACCATCCAGCACCTTGAGTTATAAAGTGCTGTATGGCATTCCACTGCGCTCGTCATCCTGAGACATAAGATGTTAAGTCTCAATATGTCCTGTAGTTACACTGGCTACAATGTCCTTCAAACCGAAACACAACAGTCCACGCACACTGCTGCTTGGCGGTAGAAATAGACATTGCGGTGGTACCCACCCAGACGGACTCTTACATATGAGAGACCTACCACCAGTAGACTCTCAGTGACGTCACAGTGTAATATTACCGTTATTTGACAACTACCTCTTCCACCAAATTTTAAAGCTTTATAACTTACTAATTATTGCCCCAATTTCGAAAATTCTTTTTCCGTTGGATTTTGGATGGTATACATTTTTGATAAATGTATTAAAAAAAGTAGTCAACTACACTATTACGCCGCCCTATTTGAAAATGGATATACACAGGCTGATTCCGGAATCTTACACACTTATGCCACTATGGCAGGTTTTATACATAGTCTACGGTGGTGGCTGTCGGGCGTGTACAAATACCCTCCCAGCGAGTTACGTTTAAAATAGCGGAACCTCGTCCTCCGGTACCCCATATATTGCAATCATACCAAATAATGTGAGCACGCAGACGCAGACTCACGCCTTTTATCCCATAATGTGATAGGGGGCGAGGCTATCGCCATATCGGGCATAAATTTCAGACTGTATATGTAAGAGTCCGTCTGGGTGGGTACCACCGCAATGTCTATTTCTACCGCCAAGCAGCAGTGTGCATGCACTGTTGTGTTTAGGTTTGAAGGACGTTGTAGCCAGTGTAACTACTGGACATAATGAGGCTTAACATCTTATGTCTCAGGATGACGAGCGCAGTGGAATGCCACACAGTACTTGTGCTGGATGGTGTTGCTATTGTTTATGGGTGGTCGTATCGCTTACCATCAGGTGAACGGCATGCTCGTCTTGTCATTCAATGGAATAAAAAAAATAAAAAAATAGACTCCGAGCTGATACTGATTAGAAAAATCCAACCAGGAGATAATGTGAGCAAATACATAATTAATTGTGAAATCATGGAAAAGAACAAAAATAGATAAGTTACAGAAATGATCAATTTTAATTACGGTTTTAGACACTTGAGTAGGTTAATAAATTCACGTGGCCCGAGGAACCATAACTACATGTCTCTATGGCTATTACCAATAAAAAGCTGAGTATGGTTGCCCTTATGTATCTACATACACTTCATTTGCCGTAAATTTTGTTTGTTTTAGTGTGGAAATTAATAGGTAATACTCGCGGCTTCAACTGCGTAAAAGACGAGGATATAAAATTTCTATTGTGTATCTTCAGGGATAAAAGTAAACTATACGTGATCCAGGGCCATATACATTTTTATTTTTATCAAATCTTACGATTAGCTAATCAAATTCTATTGAAATACATTCAGGCGCTCTCATAGTGTTTTTCATACATCTTCACAAACTTTCGCATTATAATATTAGTATTAACTATTCTGTTATTTGTTTTCACTATTACTGTTACAGACTCTAAACAAAACAACATTCATTTTTTTAATTAAATTCTAGCAAGAACTACAAAACTCTATCTTCATACAAAGCATACAGACGTTGATGAGCAGAAAAAGCCGCGCGTCAACGCTAGCTTTAACAATGCATCCTCTTGCAAACAAAAACATGGAGAACATAATTCATTTTTCATTTTGGTCACACAAATAACGCCTTTAAGCCTCAGTGATAAGACTCGTTCCATACATTATTCAGAGCTTCTGTGATAGGGTGGCTATACATTGGGTAATTTTTTGGATAATATTAATTGAGTAAATTAACATTAAAACTTTGTAAGAATCCTTACGTAAGAATTAAAAGTGCATGCAAGCTACAAAATATTTATAAAATCAAATTAAAATAAATAAAATTACATTATATCTCTAAGGTTGCAACTAATCTATTAAACGTAGTAATTATTTGAATCTGGTGACGTCTGCAAACCTCTTTACATTATATCACGATATCCATATTATAAATTCGTTTTTTTAAGTCTTGGTATGAAAAAAATAGTAAACAAGTCACTTAAAGCCTAACCTAATATTAATATTTCTAAACAAAGCCATAATTTTTAAACTTACCTCACCGATTCATAAACAATAACCCCAGGCCAGCAATAAATACCAAATGTACACAATCAAATGGCTTCATGAAACAGTTTACGAGATTACAATTCCCAAATAATTGCTATAGAATGCGCATTTCGGTAAATGATATTTGGTGCTTGTAAATCATAATCCCCACATTGGTGTAATGTACTTGGGCTGACAGGTTTTGGGTTCGATATTGACAAGAAAATTACGTAGAAATTAAAGTCTCAATACAACTTTTCTACACTGTACAACTAAATGAACAGTTTAATAGATGGGACCATTCCATATTGGATCAAAGAAAAACGTTGCATCTCTACTCTCATGATCATCGCCAAAATTATGTTAGTTTTAAAGACTTCGGATCGTAACTCGCTTGAACGAGACAATATCTCGTTTGTACCTGAGTGTTAGCTATCACTGTTTAGTGACTGGTTAGTCCAGTACAATAGTCGATTACCGCCTCTCAATAACGGATTAGCATTTTTTTTGCCATAGACTTAGCTTTAGATCACAAAGGAAAACACAATATAATATCGAGAGCAAACATAGTTCGACGAAGAAATCAACATAAGAAAACCAATTTATTACAGCATATTTTTTAATTACTCCTGTCCGCAACAACTAGTAATTACGGCCAACCTACCGGCAGCAAAATGTCGTATCTCTAAACACAGTTGAAAATCGACTCTACACATCTCTACATACGGTGTAACGGTACGCAAAATTAAGTTGGTAGTACGAATAAAGACGAATCCGAGGGCTTGTCTCGGTAGGTGGTCTGACTGACAGATGCTCCATTTTACTGAGAACACGTACGTCAAGTATATGCCATTTTTAGTTAACAAAACATTATGGTTATGAGTGAAATCTTGAAGTTGGGTATTGTTGCAGTTTCTTTTTTCCACATGCACTAACATCCAGAGGGGCGCTTTATTCTTTCATATATTTGGATTATACAGTTTAGTTTTTATGTATCTGGTTGCCCTCAACCTCTTCTGGTGGATTCCGTATAAAGGGTATAAGAAAAACTCTCACAAAGTGTTTCCCGTCTTAGAAATTGAACCCTATGCCTCCCAATACTCAGACAGACAGACAGTATAAGCTACTAAACTAAGTGGTGATGAGATAAAATATTACATATATTATTAACCTATGTTGATATGGAGAAAAATTACAAAACAAAGAGCCAGGAAAGAGACAAATCAGTGATAGTAAAGTGCTTAATATCGCTAACAAACATTGCTTATTCTACCGATATTTGCATGGGTATTCTATAAAAGAAATTAGGATATAAATGTCACATTTTTTGGATTGCGTTGATAGTTTGAGAGATAATTTAATGTCACACATTATTAAAAACAACGTAAAGCCATGTCTCAAACAGGCATTAAGTCTTACCATAACAGAACCTTCGTCCCATAGTATATTTAAAACCTCTGAATATAGTTCCTTGGCATGTAATAAATTGTTCAGAGCCCTACGCAGGCACGTGTCACTTTCAACCGTGGCCTGAGATAAATTGTCGTATGTGGGTGGAACAGTGAATTAACCACGGTTTAATCGCGGATTAACGTTATAAATTAAATTTCAAGGCTTAGGTGATTTCTGTGAATGTATCAAGATACGTTATTTGGCTCGGAATTGCTTGCTTGAAAATTTTCTGGTGAGTACAAGTTTCCGTACTCAGAGTTTGTATCGGTGGTGAAAGCTTAAATTTATTTTTGCCTATAAGGAAAATTTCGCTTCACAGATATAATAAACGCTTTAGGAAAATAACTGTGGTTTACTGGTGGTAGGTCTCTCATTATGTTAGAGGCCGTCTGGGTGGGTACCACCGCAATGTCTATTTCTACCGCCAAGCAACAGTGTGCATGCACTGTTGTGTTTCGGTTTGAAGGACATTGTAGCCAGTATAACTACTGGACATAATGAGTCTTAACATCTTATGTCTCAGGATGACGAGCGCAGTGGAATGCCACACAGTACTTTGTAAGTCAAGGTGCTGGATGGTGTTGCTACTGTTTATGGGTGGTCGTATCGCTTACCATAAGGCGAATGGCATGCTCGTCTCGTCATTCAATGCTATAAAAAAAACTGTGATCAAAAACTCTAATGATTTCAAAGCGCTTCCGTTAGTCGCTAAAACCTTATCTATCAGCACCAGATATTTCGGAGATTAGTGATAGAATTCACAGTAGAATCACATCCTCTACTTTATTCAACTATTCGAAATTCAAAAATTGCAAACTGCCAGTTATTGTTTCCAAATTCGAAAGTATTATAAACCTTTTTTAAACACCTAAAATCTGTAACCGTCCTTTAAGCAAACTATATTAGCTGCCTGTAATTTTTTTCATAACCCTTCAGCGCAACCGGGCCATGCGTGCATCGCTCCCCGTCATTTGTGTAAACTTATCTCCATTACACTACACTGGAACATTATGTTCCACTAATTAAGCCTTACACCGGCTTTGTGACGTGGTTAATTAGGAAGTGCTCGTTTTTCAGGGTTCCGCGTGATGCTTGCACGGAATTGAGTGATGAGGGGTTGAAAGTTAGTTATATTTCCGTTTTAGCAATTCTTTCATCTGTCCGTTAACTTACACTACTGGGTTTGTGTATTAGTCGACCAAACTGGCCTAATGTGGGCCGACAGATTACTAATTCGTCCAGAATTCTCATGGTAAATATTTTTTAGGTAAGTAGGTGTCTTCGAGATGTTTTCCTTCAACGATTTAAAACTTGAATCAGTTACCACGAATAACAACGTAACTAAAAAGTCTGTGCGCTTAGAACGTGGCAAAATAACGCAACTCGTAAGTCCATGTGGTTTAATTTTGATGATTGTGATTGATCGGGAGACCAATATCTACGTCAGTCACGTGTTAGTCTCTCAACCAATCCCAATAAAACGAAACGGAGTCGTATCGTATTTTTTTGCCACATTCTAAGCCTACTGTTGCGTGTGAATTATGCTGTATTCGAACTCGCGATCATCGTCTCCACAATTCTTTCTATCCTTATTTGGTAATGTAAACAACTAATCAAATCTAATCATCTCTTTAATAGGAATAACTTACTCCCCATCGGCTCCACAATGAAGTATCTGGGCTTGGTGTTGCACAGCCGATGGGACTTCCGTGCCCATTTTGAGATGTTGTCGCCGAAACTGGTGCGGGCAGCAGGGGCGCTCAGTCGCCTGCTGCCAAATTTGGAAGGTCCCGGTAACCCTTGCCGAAGTTTATATGCTGGAGTTGTGCGGTCCATGGCCTTATACGGTTGTCCCGTCTGGGCCGGGTCTCTGAATGCTCGATGCGTCACTCTACTGCGCAAGCCGCAACGTTTAGTGGCGCAGCGACTCATCAGGGGCTATCGCACAGTCTCCCACGAGGCTGCCTGTGTCTTGGCCGGTATTCTGCCTTGGGATTTGGATGCCAAATACCTCTCGTCAGTATTCTTCTGGCGTGAGGAGGCATTCAGTCTCGGGCGGAGACTGGCTCCAAGGGAGGTCGCGGCCCAATTGGCCTCCATTCGCAGCGCAGCCGTGGAGGAGTGGCATACCAGGCTGGAGAGCCCGAGTGCGGGCTTGAGGACTGTCGCGGCAGTACGACCTGTCTTCCTAAGCTGGCTAGACAGGCGCCACGGTGCGCCGACGTTCCGTCTGACACAGATGCTGTCGGGCCACGGGTGTTTCGGCACGTTTCTGTGTCGGATCGGAAAGGAGGAGTCCGCGGTGTGCCATCATTGTGGCAACGGCCGCGAGGACACAGTCCAACACACTCTTGAGGATTGCCCAGCCTGGGACCTACAACGCAGCGCTCTTAGAGCAGTCGTCGGAGGAGACCTCTCGCTGCCGGCCGTGGTGTGCGCCATGGTCGGCGGCTGGAGGTCATGGCGAGCTGTGGCCTCCTTCTGCGAGTGCGTCATCTCGCGGAAGGAGAGCGCCGAGCGGGATCGTGAGCAGAGCGATCCGGCCCGTAGCCAGAGGAGACGAAGGAGGCGTCGGGTGGACGACTGACCGGCGCCTCGTGCCCTGTGGTCCGGGGGCATCTAAAGAATTTCGCCACGGCATCCCCTGCCTGTCGTAAGAGTCGACTAAATGGGGTGGCGAGAGTCGCGGGGTGAGCAGTGGGGGTCTGCTTGCTCAACTACTTCAATGTAAGCGACTACGAGGTGGACGACAATGCGGGTGGTCGGTCTCCTGCAGTCGTAGACGCAAAAAGCGTGCTTTAGAGTTCGGAGGCTTCTCAGCCTCCTCGTTTAGAGAGGGGCCGCAATGCGGCATAGCGCAGGGGCGGTTCCGTGCAGCTATCTTCGTGCAACAAGATACCCCGGGACCGTCCCGTAGGCGCCGAAGAAGGCCACCGCGGGTTTTGGTTGGTATGCCGGTGTAGGGTGTACATAGTGTTAGGGACTCGGTCCAATGCTCGCTCGGATGATGCCATACTCCCGAATGTCGACATTGGGCCGTAAGACTGTGTGAAACCAACATAACCGTTCCACTCACCCCCCAGTGGTGGTAGCGATAACGCGTTTTTCCCCGCGATAAAAAAAAAAAAAAAAAAAAAAAAAAAAAAGGAATAACTTACTCATTCTCAATCCACGTCCAGAACTACAATAACAACTATTAGCAGCTTGTTTATAGTTCAAATAATACCTTGGTTATGCTACCCTGGTAACTTAAAATATAGCTGTACGTGTGTCACAACTTTGGATGAGGATTTTCAACTGATTTGGCTTAACATTAGTTCTGATGTAGTTCTGAAATTGTCTTATAAAGAGACGACATGCTAATAACGCCATTAGAAGATAAGAAAATCTGATCACTTTGCCCGACCCGGGATTCGAACCCGAGACCTCAGCTCGGTAGTCGTACCGCGCACGCAAATCACCTACGCCACCGAAGCAATGTTATTGACATTAATAGGCAACTTCATCTACGAAATGTTAGACAGAGGTGCAATTAGTAGATATTTTATTGAGCTTATATTATGCGGTCTTGTATTATAGGGGACGAGGTGATCAGCAATAGCGGCCATTTAGGCTTTGTCTAAAACTTCACCACAATCACCGGGGATGGGATAAAATTTGCTAAAAAACATCAAGTGATTAATGGACGACCCCTTAGGCGATTTAAGTTTTTAAATTGTACAGCAACTAATGTGGACTAAGGCCTTAACCCCTCTCAATAGTAGAGGAGGCCCGTGCTCAGCAGTGGGCAGTATATAATACAGGGCTGATTGCATTGCATTGCATTGCAACTAATGTGATTGACTGTACATGTAATTAAACAAAAATGATATTTAAAGCTGAAGACGCAACGTCTATTGTTGGTCAGTATAATTGCTCTGCACGTACAGTGTGATCATGTACCCGAATAAAACGCCATGAGCTAGATAAAAATGTATTTGGTTTTACACCTAAGACCCTGGATAGAGCTGCAGTAACCGTTTGATGATATCAGAACGAATTTAAGAAAATTGGAGATTAGTGCAACAAGGAACTTTAGATAAGCATTCTTACGGTATCTATTTAAATAGCGCAAGACTGAGAATACGCTCTAGCACTAAAAGTACCTATCATAAACGGTAATCTATTTCGTATTTTCCCTAAAGACATTTTGATTTCAGATCTATACCTACTTTTATAATACAATCAAAAATGATACCTAATCCGTGCTTAGAAATATAAATTTTAGTTTTAAACAATTTTGGTAATGAATCCCAGTTATGAAGTAAGAAACAAAAAATGGGCTTAGAATGTGGCAAAAACGCAGCTCATAAGATGATATCGTTTAACTTTGATATTTGTGATTGATCAAGAAACCAATACGTCGGTCACGTTTTAGTCTCTCCATCCACACACACATACACATACGCCTTTTATCCCCGTAGGGGTAGGCAGACGTGCAACTAATGCACCCACTTTTCGCCGTACGTATTCAGTCCCATGATGTGATGAGGAGGCAAGCCTATCGCCATATCGGGCACTAATTCCAGTCTTCGGGCTGATACTGAATAGAAAAATCCAGTATCAACTCAACCATTCCCAATAAATCGAAACGTAGTCGTGTAGTGTTTTTTTTTTTTTTTTTTTATTCTAAGCCCACAGATAAGGGAGATAAAGAACATTATCGCTTTTCTTACCTGATCTTTATCTCCAGTCCAAAATTGCGATAACGCACCCAAATTACCAATATAGACTTTTTGAAGGTAACTTATTTCCTTACTTGTTTTTTTTTCATATTACAGCAGAACCCTAACCCTGATCTAGAAACACACTTATGAGCTGAAAGAACCGCGTTATTACGGGTTCATTAAGCTGCGAGTGAATGAGCTATGCAAACAAACAAAGGGAATAAAATAACGAGACTCGACTAAAAAGTACCAGATTCAATGGGTTTTGAATTATTGTCTATAGTTGAAAAGAGAATCTGAGAGAACGTAGGTAGATACCTACTTTCTCTCAGAAAGATTTAGCACCTAAAGATCGTAGCACCTAAAGATTTTATGTGCTACGTAGATAACCATTAATTTTATTACTCTAAACAGTTGTTGGCAACTGTATTTTTTTCAAATAAGTATATTATTATTGTTCACTTTAACGATGAGGAACAATGTGAGAAAACCTACATATCCATAGAAATTTCCAAAAAATGGATTTCGAAGGTATGTAGTCTGCCAACCTAGGCCAGCGTGGTAGACTAAGACCTAAACCTAGTCAGTATTGGAGGAGGCCCGTGCTCAGTAGTAGTCAGTATATAATACAGGACAAGTATTATTAAGTAAATTAATTTGAATTTGACAGTGGCAGTGACCTTCAATTACAATTTAGCGACTAAAGATGGCATGTGGCTGCTTCCTATCGACAAAAAGAATACAGCCACCACCTTACCATACCAGCCCCGTATTATATACTGCCCACTGCTGAGCAGGGGCCTCCTCTACAACTGAGAGGGTTCAGGCCATAGTCTACCGCGCAGACCTAGTGCAGGTTGGCAGACTTTACACTCCTTTGAAATTCTTAGAGAACTTCTTAGGTATGCAGGTTTCCTCACAATTTTCTTCCTTCACCGTTAAAGCGAACTATGATGCCCAAAGAATACACGCAATACTTTTTAGAAAATTCAGAGGTGCGTGCTCTTCCGTTTTGAGCCTGCGGACATTCGTCTCTGCAGTTCGTTCCATTCCCATCTAAGCTACCTCCGCTTCACAACTACTAATTTCAAACAATTAAAAACAACATAAAATTTACTAACAAAATTATTTTCATTAGGCCCGCTATTGTCACCATCATAAAAGAGAGTTTTATCCTCAGAATAATATTAAGGTTTTAGTTATTATTCTATTATTCTATGTTATTATTATGGTATTATTATTATTTTTTTTTTTTTTTTTTATTCTTTATTTAAAGAGCTTAGTCTAACTTAAGACTATGTCGCTCTATACGACCACAAAAGTTCTTAATTTCTACGACTTAGTGCTAATTTTACTAATTTATAGAGCCTCTTTGCCTCTGCTGACAATGGACAGGCCAGGACACTATTGCACCCACCGATACCTTCCACAATATCACGGCATTGGCACCGAAGGTCTTCATTACGAAGACATTCCATGATAATGTGGTATACGTCTTCTAATTTATCGCATTCAAGGCAATGAGGGGATGTGGCCTTCCCCATCATGTGGGCAAATTTATTTAAGGGTATATGTCCAGAACGAAGCCGCAAAGCTAATATTGTGTCTAATCTATTTAATGAACAGTTGCTGATCCAAGAAATATTCAAAGGTTCAGGTTGTATAGTGTTATACCAGATTCCAACCTCTCTGGATCTAGAATCGAAGTAAACCTTCCACAGATCAAAACAGTTTTTCTTAATTGGTGACAGTAATTCCGTATAAAACGGTTTCGCGTTCAAATAGATGCCATCAGAACAACCAAAGTTCGCCAACATATCCGCCTTTTCATTTCCCTCTATATTACAATGAGATGGAATCCATTGTAGGATCAACTCTTTGTTTTTGTTTTGAAGATTCCGAATTAATCTCAAAATAGTATAGGCTATCGGTATTCCTCGAATGGTCGAGGTACACCGAGCCAAATGTTGCAAGCCGCTTTTTGAGTCTGTAAAAATAACGAACTTGTCGTGCTGAATAGACTCGATATATGATAAAGCCTCGGCAATCGCTAAAAGCTCTATGTGCATTATGGATAAATTGTGATTAATTTGGAATCTCACATTAATGTTCATGGACTGATCGTAAATTGCAGCTCCATTGCCACTAGCTTTCTTTGAGCCATCCGTAAATATTTTGTGAAATGCCCCATAGTTTTCACTACACAATGTGTCAACACAAAGTTTTAAATATCTAAAATCATATTTAGATTTAGCTTTGTCTATAGAATTTATATTAAGTTTTATAACATCATCTAAGTTAATATAGCTAACCCATACATCTAACGAAAACATTTCTAGGCTACGACTAACGTGTATAGGTGTATCTTTCAGTGCGTTTTGAACATCCACTAATAGGGGATAATTCTTCCGGTGCCAATTGTTTTCCCTACACCTTTGAGTTAAATTGCCAATAGTGTCCAGAAAATTATTATTATCTTCAGTAGACTTTGTTTTAAGCCAAAATTTGAATCCCAAATACCTCCTTCTAATTCTTAAAGGTGGTAGAGCTAGTTCGCTTTCCATTACGTGAATAGGTGTACTTTTTATAAAGCCACCCATTACACGCAATGCCTGATTTTGTACCATATCTAGTTTTCTCAAATGGGATAAAGCACTATTATCAAAGAGGAAGCTAGCGTAATCCATACGACTACGAATAATTGCAATATATAATCGCCTTAAGTGTACAGGGTGCACACCCCATCCAGAACCCGCTAAAGCTTTTAAAGGATTCAAAAAATTTAGACACTTCCGTTGAATTTCGTTAATATGAATACCCCATCTTAGTGTACAATCCAACCACATTCCCAGATATTTGATTTTGTCCACAACTTCTAAAGGGATACTATTGATTTTAAGCATTAAAGGTTCTCTGTACGGCCTTTTTTTAAATACAATTACTTTGCTTTTATTAGCAGACACATTGAGTCCTAGATTATAGAAAATACCAGATAATATATTTAACGCAGTTTGCAGCCGATCAACGGCATCAGATACCTTACTTTTTGTTGAATATAAGACGAAGTCATCTGCGTATTGGCAAATCATTACGTTTTTAATAGTTTTACAAATGTCTATAGAAACAATGTTAAATAATAATGGCGAAAGCGGATCGCCCTGAGCTAAACCTTTACTTGTACATCTACTTAGAGAAATAGAATCGATTTGTATAGAGATGTGTCTTTCTTTGAGGAAGTTCCATAGATATATACAAATTTTAGATCCAATATTAAGACGATCCATCGTTTTTATGAGTGAAGATAAATCTACATTATTATATGCGTTATCAATATCAAGAAAGCAACAAACTGTAGGAGCATTGTGTGTAAAGCCCAACTGAATTTCCGTAACTAGCCTGGAAAGGCATTCAACACTCGACTTTGTTTTTCTGAACCCTAAAGTATTAATTGGAAACTCTTTTTTACTTTCTAAATACCATTCAATTCTTTTGTTTAAAATAGAGTGGAAAATTTTACAAATACATGAGATTAAAGATATGGGTCGCAGGGAAGCCGCAGAATTAGGATCACGACCTGGTTTTGGAATGGGAGTAATGTGAATATTATGCCATTGCGTGGGAACAATGCCTAACTGAAAAATATTATTGTATAGTTTAATAAGGTACATCTTTGCGTTAATTGGCAATTTTTTTATCATGGAAAAAGTTATTTTATCTTGTCCTGGTGCCGTGTCGTTGGATTTAATATTTTTATCCAATTCTTCAAGCGTTATGTATGTTTCTAGTAGTGAATTAGATGATGACAATATAGGTAGCAATTGCGTAACATAATCAGGGCATAGCTCATGAAGTAGAAGATCCACTGCCTTTGAGTCAACAGGAGATCGTTTACTATATTTATTTCCCTTGATCCAATTCATTTTGTTCCACATATCAGAAGAAGAAAGCGATTCGTCAATAGATGTAGTAAATGTTTGCCAACTCTTATTAATCGACTTACGTATTAATTTTTGAGCTATACGGATACGTTCTAGTAATTTATTATGATTAGCAGGAGTTGGATTCCGCCTAAAGTTCGCCAAGGCTAGCCTACGCAATGCTACAGCGTGAGATATCTCTGTATTCCAATACGGCTTAGGTATAAATTTAGTCTCAGGGGCTATGGATACTTTGACCAGAGGGATAGATATCTCTACTGCTTGATTTATGTGTTTTAGAAAAAGGTCGTATGCTACTTGCTGATTATCCGGAAAGGTTAAGTTATCAAAAGATTTTTCTAAGTAAGAACGGTAGATAACCCAGTCAGCTTTTTTAATATTTCTTTTTTTGTGGATATGTACTTGAGTATTAACTCTGGATGACAATTTAATGATAAAGTGGTCACTACCTAGCGATTCATTCGTTACACACCATTGCATACGAGCAGCCAAATCAGAGGAGACTGTAGATATATCCGGGGACGATTCACGCAAAACTCCATCTACAAGTTGAAACCGCGTAGGAGAGCCATTATTGAGTAGAATAAAATGACTGTCCATAATCGCCTGAAAAATTTGATTACCACGTCTGTCTGTTTTGTACGACCAACTGGTATGGTGACCATTGAAGTCTCCAAGCACTATAGTTTTTTGAGTAAATATCGAAAATAGGCTATCCCATTCCGAGCTATTGATACATATATTAGGCGGGCAGTACACACAAATTATATTTTCAATATCTAAGCAGTTCAGAATTTTAACACATATTACCTCAAAACCGAAGGAATTATTAGGTATAACATATAAGTGAGATTTAATAGTTTTATGGACAAGAATAGCTACACCTCCATATGGTAAGTCGCGGTCTTGTCGGTAAACATTAAAATCAGAAATCCTAATATTAGAGTTACAGTCTAGCCATGTCTCTGTAATAGCCGCAATTTGAACTTTCTCTTGAATCAGCAACTGTCCTAAAGATTGTACTTTAGGCTTAATACTACGAGCATTCCATTGTAATACATTCAAAGTGATTATTTTGTTGAAATTATCCATTGTTAATGATATTAATTAAAGTTTCAACAATAGATATATCAGACACATATTCGAACACAGTGGATAAAATATATTCTAAAACTACTTTTACCGATTTTTTTATCTTAATATCTACGCTGTATTGCTTAATGAATAAAATATCTTTAAGTTTATGAAGAAGGTGTTGAAAAGAATTCGCTTTACGTGCAGAATTAGATTGAGGCTGGCCGCCGTCATCCGAGCCTTGACATATGTCTTCATCCATTTCAAAAGAGCCTGTGGGAATTTGATCGGTAGGTGGAACTATTGCACGTCTGTTGGTATTGGACTTAGTTTGAGGCATGATGTTTTTAGTCATTTTATTAGTCGCCGTCGCATACGTTGGCTGAGCCACAGGAGGTGGAAGAATATTGCAAGAAGTTTCTGCCAGATCTTGTTGATGGGTTGAGCCTGAAGGAAGTGCAACGGAACTGCTATCAAATATAGGTCTACGCTCCGCGGTAGGCGATGGAGGCACATACATTAAGGCGGCTTTGCGATAACTTACATTGAATTCGGACATAATATTTCTAATCTTCTTCTCCTTTATATAAGCAGGACAAGTTTTCGAGAGGGCCATATGTGGTCCTTTGCAATTAACGCATTTGAACTGTGATGTAGGTGCCTCACAGTTAGCGTGAAAACCGGTACATTTAGGGCAAACTATTTTATGTGAAGGGCACATTTTCTTCGTATGACCAAATCTCCAGCACATCGAACACTGAGTAACGGGGAATACAAAGGGTTCTAACTTAATACGTAACTCAAATAGATATATGTGTGTTGGTAGTTTTGAGCCAATAAAACCAATCCTCATTGTTTCACTAGGACACCAACCCTCTTCACCTCTGCGGTTTAGCCTTTTCACATTCAAGATATCCACTGAGCTTTTGGCATTCATGATGAAGTCGTTTTCTGATAAGTCTATATCAATGTCTTTCGCTACCCCGTACGAGACACCTACCTCCCAGGCCCTAAGACTACTCCATCCCATTTTCTTAAAATCTTCACAAGCCATAAAATTTTCTGCGCTGAGGTCAGACATGAAGTCTATAATAATCTTGTAAGGGTTGACATATTTAACTTTTAATACGTCCGTTATATCATGTGAGGATAAGATTTTTGCTAAGCCAAACTGCTTCGGAAATTTATCTTTACTTGTTACGCGAACTTGGATTTTTTCTTCTTCTAAAATACCTTCACTACCTCGTTCATTCCGCGACGGTTTCTTCATTTTTCTGCGTACTTCCTGCCATGTCTCACTGCTAGTTCCTTCTCTTCCCCTTTTGGTACTTCTTGTGGTAATAATATTGTCTTCATTTAAATGTGTACGGTCATCATAACTCCATTGCAAAGTAACGTCCTCGGCATTATTACTATTATAGTTCTCGCCGTCATTATCACTCAAAATAACGTCATCCGCCATCGTTAATAAGGTACATAATCTTGTACCTCTGACTCACTCGGTGTGCGAGCGAAACGCTTAGTCTCGGGCCGAAACCGGTTTAATTATTTGCAACAGTAACCCAGGTAAACGCGTGCGGACCGAAAGCGATAAGTATAAGGACTCGTATTATTATTATTCTGAGGTTTGCTAACCAACCGTCTTTTCCTGACGTTTATAACAAAGTATACCTCATATCACCAACTATACAATATTCTTCAAAAAATAACTTATAAGCATGTCGGACGTGGGTACCTTATACTTTATTTCTCAGCGGAGCTGTTGAGTTGAATTGAATGCTATATTTTGAACATGTAATAGACGTATCTTTCGACGGCGGCGTCCTCTGGGCTGCGTAAATATTTCTTAGTTGCTGACGGAGTATGAAGTTATAGTGTTTAGAAAGTATTATACTAGTAACATTTTTTTAGATGTCTGTCGTCATAAAGCGCTACTAAAGATTTAATAAAGAAATTACTAACGAGAAGACACGTAGTTGTAAATGAGACTTCAGGGGTTATAAATTTAATAAAATATAAAAATATCATAGATACTAGAAGTGCAAATAATTAATACTCTATTAGGTACTACCACAATAACGAAAGGTAATTTCTTTCAATATTTATAAGACTTCGGTTAAATAACGCATTTCTAACGTATCTCATTGCGGTAACTTTAACATTTTCTGCGCAGTATTATGTTTTATTAATATTCTTAATTAAGGACAATGTGACAAATTTTGGGGTAATTCGAACTAGTATATATACTTTATCTCACATTAGTTCAATAATTTTCCTGTCGTTATGCCAACGTTTAAATAAATTTGGGTACGCTTACAACGATTGCTAATTTCGCCGAGATTAATATTCTAATTATTGTATAAAAGATGGAGAAATGCCTACCCGTGAAAATTTAATAAGGCGTGACGTTATATTATGTAAGTAGCAAAATACAAAGAAATAAAAGAGGTACATTATTTCAAACGTGAAATGTATTTAAATTCAAAGTGCTTTTGTGCTTCTAATATTACAATATTGAAATCTAAATCTCGATGTTGGTAGTATCGTCAGAGGGCAATATTTAAACTGCAACTACGTTCTCTTTGCTCATGGGTAAAATTACTACTTCTACAAGGATAGTACCCTCGATCTCTTTAAGGATTGTACGGTCTACATTTTAAAACCTTTCGTTTCTTTACAAAACGCCCAAAGAGTAATTCCCACACTAAAACAAACACACTTATAACACACATAAAACCTATGAACATAAACGCGCCCAATAAGTGCTGGATACTCAGCGGCACAATAGAACTCGCACCCTCCCCCGAAACCTTATGAATGAACAACTCCTCATTCCATTTATCTATCAAACCATTCTCCGATACACTCCTTATTATCATATTGAATCGTTCCAGCATGGGAAACCATTTTCTAGCGAGCAAAACCACGCCGTATTTATATAGGTTATTTTCCTCGGAGAAGCAATAAATCAAAGACGCGCCCTTCCCCAGTTTTTGGTCTTGGAATTCCGCCTGACGTCGCGAAGAGACGACGGCGAAATTTCTTTCCAACGCCGCCCGCGTGATACCGTCTATAAATGTTGTCGGTCTGTATTTGTGGTATAAATAAAACGAACTGGCGTTATTCTTCTCAAAATAAGGTTGATATATCTCCCTACCGCCGATCGGTAAGTGAGATTGTATGAGCTCTGCTTCGGTGGTTATCTGCTTTTCGAAACGTGGATGCATTAGAAAGGTCCTGAGGAATGATTCGTACGAAATGCTCATATTGATGCTGAAGCACAGCCATCCGAATAAAAGAATCCTAAACGTTATGCTCTTAGGGTCGAAATTCGCTCCCCATCCTAATAACATCGCGAACGCCATGAGTAGTGATTTTGTCGGCCATTTGGTGGATTTATAATGTTCTTTATAGTAAAAATAATGGAATAACAATCCCATTATTATCAAACTCATTAATGTCACAAACCATGTCTGCCATTGGAAAATTGTTACTAGATTGTCCCATGTAGGCGCCTGTCTGGCCTTTGGGATGCACCAGGTTATTTCATCTTGTGTGTAACTCACTGTAGGATGGAACCATTTACGAATAGTTCTAGTCACTTCTATATTACCAATTACTAAGTCAGCTGTACCGTTTCTTAGCACACCATACGCGCCAGTGGCGGTACCATCTGGATTAATCGTTCCCCAATTTTCTTCTTGATCCGCCGTTCTAACTACCAAAGTCATGTTTGTAAATTGGCAAATAATCTTCACTAAATTAATTTCTCCTCCTTTGTTGAATTCGTACACATCGTTATAGTCTGGATTGGATATTTTTTGAACAGGTGCCATCACATAAGGCTCAGAAACCACAGCGTATGTCACTAACGGACATTTCTTCATGTTTTGAGGAAACATTTCAGTTTGCATTTGTATTTCATAAATAGTATTGTTAAAGCATTTATCGAGAATATAGACTGATTCACATTTCCCACCACAGTTCTCATCACTGTACGGTCTCCAAGTATAAGCAATGACCTCATCATTTTCCTCTTTATAAATCAGAATGATTGTTTTGAATACTTTGAATTCTCGCAGCTCATTAATTAAACCAATAGCTACTTGTTCACCAACTTCGTCAGCCTTCAACTGGTAGAAAACCACTGCTTTTGCTAAAGGATTCCACGTCGGCAGCTTGTTTAACTGCAGTATATTCCTCCTCAATTCAGATTTCATTTCCAAAATCAACATATAATTTTTTGCCTTCTCCGGAAAGTGGGAGGCGTTCGCGTGTGGGTAAAAAGAGTCTTTTACCATAACCGAATATTTCATACCTCCGTGTATGGTCTGCAAAAGTAGTCTCTGTGTGGTCGAGTGATAGGAGTTGATGTTTATTATCACGATGCTGCCGCTTAATGCCTTTTTCTCCACAAAGTATTTAGCAGATAGTTTTAAAACGTACTCAGCAGTTTTTGCTATTTGATCAGAGTTCCGCGTTGCCATTAGTAATGGATTTTCGCCAGCAGCTGACGCGACGTGCATGGAAAATAACAGAAAAAAATGAGTGTGCATCTTTCCTCACATCTGTGTAATGATTCTGAAAGAAATAGAATAGTTTTCTGTATAAATAGTGAGGCAATTTGTTTGCCGTGAACTTCAGTGATTGCTGTTCAGCGGGCTTAGGGTTCCGCGTTTTGAAGTGCAGTTCTTGTTTTATGTAACAATAGGTATGTCTCAAGGAAACGATGCATCATTTCATGCATGCTATTCAACTATTTATATGGAATGTACAAAATAAATTGGATTGCAACTCCTATATAGCAATATACTTATGGGTTATTTTAGCGGCAAATTTATTGCACCTCCCTAGAGAACAGACCTTAAAAACAACGCTCTAAGTTCCACATAAATGGCAGTGCCAGATAAGTTTATAGCTATAACATAATTTACTAGCCGTATGCCCGATGGGACTAGACATCTTTAGGTTATGACTTTTCAAATATATATACCTATATATTTTATTGCATTGAATGACGAGGCGAGCATGCCGTTCGCCTGATGGTAAGCGATACGACCACCCATAAACAGTAGCAATACCATCCAGCACCTTGACTTACAAAGTACTGTGTGGCATTCCACTGCGCTCGTCATCCTGAGACATAAGATGTTAAGTCTCATTATGTCCAGTTGTTAAACTGGCTACAATGTCCTTCAAACCGAAAACAACATGCACACTGCTGCTTAGCGGTAGAAATAGACATTGCGGTGGAGCCCACCCAGACGGACTCTCAAATATGAGAGACCTACCACCAGTAATATTTTCTTAATACTAACCCTAAATCATAATTTATACGAACCCCTTGGCCAAAAATTATCATAGTTGTACTCTGTTTATCGACCAGTATAAGATGTGCGTTGTTCGACAGTCGGATTACAAGAATTTATTTGTATTATATAATAGAATTTTTCGGCTCTACCCGGCTAAAAGTTCAATCTAGGGATAAAAAGTAGCCTTAGATATCACTCAAATATAATGCAGTTTAGGTTCTATTGTTCGGAATGGACGCAGTAGTTTCAGACGTTAACGCATACAAACTAAAATACTAGAAGAAACTTAGTATCAAAATGAAGAGTTTACTTATTATTCTGTTTAATTTAGTGTTTAACTAGAGTTTATAGTTCTATGTAGTTCTTTGATTCTTTATTATTTTCTGAGATATTTATTACTTGTCATAAACTTGTTAATTAGTTATAAGCTAGATCTAAGCACCTATTTGCTAAATATTTATATGATTCGCAGATTTATCATTGTTACTTGATACCATTATATGTGCCCGATCTCATAAGTATGAGTTTGAATACATTACTGACATTATTATTAGGATTCGTCTAAAGCTTATTCCTAACTAAAATATTTTTTAAGAAAAATCTTGAAAGCTAACTAGAAAAGTCGCAAATGAAAACTGATTCCAGAACCGAGTATGGGATTCTTCAAGCAGTCGGAGAAAACACAGGTTTAACCATTGACATTTAAATCCTAGAAAATATTAAAATCAAGTTCAACAAGCAATCAAATATGGCATTTAGGAAATTGTCCTATTACGAGCAGTTACTATCGATCCATAACGAATTTATAACCTTATTAGTCGAAACAGAGCTTTGTCTGCAACTTCGTCCACGTATTCATTCTGGTATCAAATTACTGCCAATTAGTTCCTATTTCTAAGGATGAAATTTTTTCTGTTCTTACTTTAATGCACTGAAAGCCTTGCACCTTAGCTAATTCCAAACCAAAAAAATCACAGTTTGAGTCACAGTATCAATTACAATTAAATTGTTCACATCGCGGTTGCAAATTCAGGAAAGAAGACTTCACAGTGGATTATTTGAAAGACACAATATTCTTTACAATTACTATGAAATTCCAGATTGTTCTTTATAATTAAACCTCAATCACCAGTAAAAATATAATCCGCCATTAAGATCTAAATAAATGAATGTTATGTATTCCATATTCATAAATGTTTACATTATTGTCTTCAACTATACCAAAAGGATCATGATGCATATTTAAAAAAGCATGTAGTACCTAATTATGCGTATTTTTTTTTCCTAAGGAAGATTTTAGATTAGAGATTTTTATTGGCTCAGATTCACCTTTAGAGACTATAAGGCGCTGGTTGTAGTACACTGCCTGGTATTAATAAGTGAATAATTGTGTACAATACTTGTAGAATGTTCATTGTGTCCGCTTCACTTGACATTGGCAAAATTGTCCTAAAGGACAGAGCAAGATAAAAAAAAATTGAATGTTCATGTTGATGTTCAGAGATTAGATTTCAAAACGATGTGATAATAAAGGTAGATTCAGCGAAAGAAATCGATGTTATTTTAAAAATAAACCTATCCTTTTAGATTTTCTTTATTTTGTCTTGCATATACGAGATCTTATAATCATTAAGGAGCTAGAAATATAGAAAATGAAATATTTTTTAGATTTTCATAAGTTTTTAAGGCGTCAAAATTAAATCGGATTCTTTTTACCATATACTTGAGATGTATGCGTATGGTATTATGCGCTATAGAAGATGTTAAGATTATAGTGATACATATCCTGAAACATTTTCGGCAGTATCATGGGATGCAAGTTGCCTGAATCCTTGACTATTATTTTTGTACCTAACTTATTTATAGATGTTCTTGTGCGTCCCTTATACAGGGCCATTTTTACATTGCATTACTAAATGAAACCACACATTCGTCTTTACCTCTTCTAACATCTTGCCAAAAATCATCCATGAATAACGAATATTATTGTCAAAAATCACGGTTGTAGTTTTCAAATTTTTTGTTCATTTCGTAGTTTAGTGCGAATATTGTGTGTGCGAAGTGTATTTCTGAATGAAAGTATAATGTTGCCGCTGCGACGAATAATCTTAGGGCAGTAGTAGTGGCATTAGGGCGTGTAAACTTAAAGTTACTTTTTATTGTCATTTATTTTGTTCGAAACTTAAACTTTTTTATTTTACGTCTATTGTTAAAATAACTTAATGGAAAGCGTTATTTTCGACGAGATAAGTATGTGGTTTCATTTATTAACGCAATGTCAAAATGATCATGTATATTGTACGAATACCTATATGTTGTCTTTCTTTCTTCTATATCATTGCTAGACGAGCACCTACGCAAGCGGTGTGCGGTTCAAGTGATATTATTCTTATCGTCAGTCTATGTCATTTAGCATCAGCCACTTGCTCGTCTTTAAATGATCTTGACAAAATCGCGAATAATCCAGGACAATCGACACAATAAAACAACAAGTAATTTACATAATATTATTTAATGTTTTGGAATTTGACGATTTTTACAAGAAACAAAACTTGGTCCAACGGGAATCCTGTTTAATAACATCGGTTACAAATGTCGTAACAAAATGAACGCCGCTCGTTCTACAGACGCAATCATCTTCCACTATTATATTGACCAGATTATTAGTATTGTCTAAAAATTATTGGGGATCCAAAAAACATTGAATCAGATTCTATAGATTACATAAATTGAGATATTCTTCACCATCATCAAATTTCGTAAGTCATAATAGACTTCACTAGGACCTTAATGGTTGCGTTTGTAGAAATCATTATATTATCAATAATTATTTTACGGTACAAATCATCAACGTTAACCATTTAATAATTACCACTAAAATTGACACATAAACAAATCGTTAATAACATTTTGTGCCACAAAACGAGTGTGAATCATACATCGTACTGTACCGCTTACGCTATAATAATGTTAACTATTTACAATAAATGCAACTTCCAATCACCTAGAACCTGTGCTTTATAACAATCTATATAAATATTTATGTATTTTATAAGTACTAGACTTATTTTCGCATAATTGTTTTGAACTTGATCTTTGGAGAAAACGTTCGGTGCATAAAATTTCGATTGATATACATTTGAGAGAAATGTTTACGTTTCGAATAACCAAGAGGAAAGTCAGGGTACAGCTTGATATTGATTTTCTTGTTTTTAAAGTCGAAAACGACAAAATGATTCATACACATTTATTTCTCTGCCTTTACATTACATTTATCAATGTTCTAACACTTCATTCTTCACATTTCGCTGCTCTTGTTCAAGAAGATCTATGCGAAAATAAGTCCCGTGTATTAAAGCTAATTCAAGTTTTGATATTCGGAAAGAGGAAAACGGGACGGTGGATGTATTATCTAAATGTTAAAATATAAGCATTTGTATGATTAGAGGAAATCGCATGCAGTGATGGTTGTTGAATACAAATTTTCAGGTTAGAACTGACATATAATTTTATATTAAGTCTGGTAGCTATTTAGAATTAGTTTTCCTAATTTTATCTGCTGATGTCTTATGAGCGTTTTTACCGGCGTTCTATATATTAAACCCTAAAGATATTTCAAGGGTTGATCTTATGACGTGAAAGTATTTTCTTGCTTCAATAATAGTTTTTTTTTGAAAACGGATCTTTTCTGCCAGTTGCAATATTAAAATTAAAAAGATGGTGTCTAAATTGTACAGTTATAAATATCTGATTTTACCTCAGTTCCATCACTTATCCGTGTAATCTAACTTTGCCATTTACCTTTTTATTCTTACAATGCTTTATCTTTCTCTTTTAGTACCTTTTTATACGCTCCATTTTCTTTAATTTAGGCCAAAGTTCTGAGTAAGAATAAATTTAAAAATTATAAGTTGTACGGAAAATTAATATTATATACTTCGATTTGTGTCATAACTTGAAATGCTTTACTAATATTGCAATAAATAACAATTTTTCGTTCTATTTTCATCAAATAAATCTTTAATTAACTAATATCTTTTGCTTTAATCTGTTCATTTATTTCATCTTTCAATAAACTAGCACTTGTTCCGCAAAGATTTAAGAAAACTAAATAAATTTCAACTATTCTTTACATTAATACATTCAATAATTCTAATACAAAATGGTGTACGTTTAAACTTAAATTTAAATTGTCTATGGTTAAAATCCATACCAAATCTACAAGCTCGTAGATAACGCTCTCTACAGATAATTTACAAACTTCGAGGGTGTTTGAATGAAAAAAAACGAATAAAACTTTTTGCTTGATAGATTTTGATTTAAACTATGGAACTATTTGATGCTGGTACATGATTAAAAAAAAAATACTGTAATTAATAAAAGAATCTAATAATATCAAATCTTACTACGCGTACTCTTGATAAAATGAAATAAATAATTTCCGTAAGTACCTTACAGTAGATTACTTCTGATACACAACGAAAAAAAAATCTGTATGCTACTATAGAATCGAAATCCACGTTTTAATAAAATAATTGATAACGGGAAACAAATTTACATTAATTGAAACAATACAATATCTAATAGAGAATCTACAAAAAAACTAACGTAATTTAAACACTAAATACCCTAAAATAAAGATACAAAAATTAAAATTCAACAAACTAGAGTTACTCATGGAAAATCCACCCAAACACCCCCATTCTACCACGCTCTTACATGATTATGTATCGATATCGTCCACTACCCGTCCGTTTGTATATCATCTAATAAATATAGGAAAGATTATTGGAAATTGTATAGTAGTCTTCACATGAACGATATGCATCATTTGCTTGATGGCAGCTCAGTTGTAGTGATTTATTTTGGTTTTTATTGTACCATCGTGTGGTTTGTGAAATTTTATCAGAATTGGAAATCTTTAAATCAGTAAGAGAAGATATTGATGATGACAAAAATCAACAAAGAGCCAGAAGAGAGAGAGAAAAGAGAGAGCAAGAGAGCTGAGAACAAACATAATTATTTTTACTATAATTCTAACAAAATAACCCTTAAATACCTTATCATAATGACTGAAACCTATTGCACAAAGAAATAAACCAACACATATTTTCACAATGCGATAAAAACCCACAGATCCACACGAAATATTTTACATTATCCTTAATTTATACTATCAAAGGCAATAGATTCGAAAATTTTACGTCGCGTATCCATGAGTCAGCAATTTACAATGAGAAGCTATCCAGTGGTGATGGAACTAATAGCAGTTAGAACAAAATAAACAGTTATTTATGAACGTAGGTTTATGCAATTCCGAGATGGTACCCGACTGAGGAACGAGAACTATGGTAATATTAAAGTATGAAGGAGACACTTCTTAGTCTAAAATTTTAAAACTTAGGTGTAAACAATTTTCCAGTTGAATTTTTGTGAATGCCCAAACGAAAACCATAAAAAAAAGAAATTAGGTGTTCACGGTATATAAATTTGTGTATGGACAGATGTTGTTAAAATATTAACTTAGTTTGAATAACAGTCGGATACCCAGTTCATATATCTTTATAGATACTTACTTTATTAGTACTTGATGTAACATACTGACTTTCTGGGTTGCTTGTCCAGTCAAATTCATCTTGCTTGATCCAGTTTGATTGGTTCATACTTTCCATCAGTATTATTAAGAGTACTAACAAAACAAGCACTATAACTCCACATAGAACCCATACGATCGCACAAGTGGTCACAATTACAATAATATTTACACCATTACAAACACTTGCGAATCAGTCGGTGTTACGTCTTACACTACTTAATCCACTAGAGCCTCTGAACGTTCAGCGATCTTTAAGTCAGTTCACACGTTTCCATCAAGAATTGTTTTATTGAAAGGAGCATTTAGTAGAACGATAGTTCTCACGTGACGATCTTGAAGGTCTAACGGAAACGTGTGAAGGGACTACTGTCTGCGAGGTTATATCGAAGCAACTAAGTCATAGTCTGCACTTCACTCGAGTTTGATATGTCCTTTACACCGCACTATTCTAAGACCTTTGACCTTCACTTCACATCTCATTTAACGTCACTTTTCCCTCTGATCGCGAATAGGATGAATGTTAGGGACAATGTCAATTTAAAGAACACGTGGCAATTCTTGAAGCTTCTTCACTGGATCAGCTTCATTTTAATTATTTACGTATGGAGCATGATCTAGCTCTCTTCAATCCGTTCCGTTTGATTTTTTATCAGTAACTATATCCTGATAATGTACCTTTCCATTCATCACCATTGAATATACAACAATCCAATATCTTTAAACCCTAAACTGATCATCCATGTACCCACATCACCCATTCTATTGAATCTGTCATATCCTCTCTCCTTATCCGCTGCCTCCAGTCCTAATAGTGGTTGGTTTAGACGTACCACTCCTTGATGCCGTCCCGCTTGATGGGCTGCGCGGGGAGTGGCGCCAGGGGGGGCGGGTTAGTGGGATGTGTGGGGAGGCAGGGGGGAGCATTGCGGTTGAGAGGGAGGGGCTGCAGGTTACGTGTGGGCCCCGTCATCGTGCCGCCACTCTGGTAGCTAGAGTGCGCCTGGGTGATAAAATAAAGTATCATTATTGAAAAGATTCCAAACACTAATCTGCTGCCTATGGCCTATTGAAAAGAAACGTTTGTGAAAAGTAATCTGTTTTAATGCCATTAAAAGTAGCGGTAAAAAAAAACCATTTTCACTTCATCTACTTTCAAAATATATTCATACTTTCTCGACAGCTTTGTTTTTCTTTTTCCCTTAAATATATTAAATAAATAACAGCAAAAGTAAGTATATTCCACTCCTAAAAATTATGAGGCCAATATTTTTGTAACACAAACATACACACGCACTCGCGCACACACACACACAAACGCACACACACACACGTGCGCGCGCAATCAGTGCACCACCTTTTTGCCGCATGGAGTCAGTCCCATTATGATGGGGGGCGAACCTATTGCCATATCCAAATTACAATTTCCAGACTCAGGGCTCACCGAGTAGAAAAAGCCTATATAGCTCTGCCCGACTCGGAGTTAGAACCCGAGACTCAGAGCGAAAGTCATACCGCGCATACTATGCAACTACGCCACCGAGGCAGTCTTCTTTTGTTTTCGTAACACTAAACGAAAATATAAGTTACTAAACTTCTGTTCGCGGCTCCGCCCGCGTGGAAAAGTTTTTCCGGGATAAAAACTAACCTATAGCAGTCAAGAGTAATGTAGCTTCCTATTAGTGAAAGAATTTTCAAAATCGGTTCAGTAGTTTTTGAGTTTATCCGTTACAAACAAAAAATCAAATGTTTCCTCTGTATAATATTAGTATAGATGAGGTGAATATTTTTGTATTATAACCAACCTGATTGCCGAGCAACGCAGCGCTGGCTCCCTGCTGGTATCCCTTGTCCTCAGTAACCTTGTACGAAGGGTCGAACTTGAACACTATGTACTTGAGCACTATGATAACTATCAGGATTATCGCGATCAACACCGACGCCACTATACCTGGAATACGACAAAGCAAATTGATACCTGATGGAATCAAAATAAAACTTAATGTTGAATCTATCAAAATGGAATTTAGAAGTCCAGCTAGAAGTTGAGAATTGTACGCGCAAGAGCTACGCTGCAGATACGCAGTGATATCACGGAATACTGAATAGTACTACGTCGTTATATTTAAAATATTATGCTGTAAATTTAGTCCTTCTATTGTCTTGGGAATCCAGCGTAAAGTGAACATATTCATCATCATCATACCAGCCCTGTATTATATACTGCCCACTGCTGAGCACGGGCCTCCTCTACTACTGAGAGGGATTGGGCCTTAGTCCACCACGCTGGCCTAGTGCGGGTTGGTGGACTTCACATACCTTCGTAATTCCTGTAGAGAACTTCTCAGATATGCAGGTTTCCTCACGATGTTTTCCTTCACCGTTGAAGCAAGCGATAATTCACAAAGAATACACACATAACTTTTTAGAAAAGTCAGAGGTGCGTGCCCTTGGGTTTTGAACCTACGGAAATTTGTCTCGGCAGTCCATTCCACTCCCAACTAGGCTATCGCCGCTATATAAGTTAACATATTGCTAATGTGTTTATACGTATATTGTAATTCGTAGTAAGATTTTTGGAGCAAAATGTATTGCAATTAAATTTCATCGTTTTAATAACATAGTAACGTATGTTTTTTGTTGCCTTAATTCTAAAAAAACGACTTGTAAACTCAAAACTGACCACTGTACTGTTAAGTACTGATTTCTAGAAATGTCTTGGTGTCAGGAAAACATCTAAATCATTCAAACTTACCCACAATAGTAGCAAAGAACTCTGATTCAGGCGGCACGACCCTGTTATCAGTAGTCTTTGGGTGATACCATTTCGTGGTGATCTCATGTTCATATCCATTGTAATCAGGATGAACTCTGCCGGGCACTCTGTCCTGCTCACTCCCACTCTCGTAGGTGGGCGTGCGTGTATCTATCTCGCTCTCTCGCCTGTCCTCGTACTCTGGTATATGATTTGTGTCCTCTTCTGTTGTGTGGGAGGTCTCTTCTAAATGGTCAGTTGGTGTGAAATGGTGCGCTGTGTGCGTGTGGTCTGGAATCCAAGATTTTGATTTACGGAACAATCCTTATATGAAGTATGTCAAAAGTCAAATGTTAGAAGTCGGATGTACAGTCAGCCACAAATTCAAAATTTAAAAACGCCTATACACTTTTGTGTTCTTCTCAATTTTTTATTTTCTCTACTAAATACAATTAAAGGGATTCACTTCACTTTACTTAAAGAAAATAAAATGTTTCAATTAACCTTAACGCTTAAATGAGTTTTGAAATTTTGAGTTTGTTCAGCCACTTATGTGGCCGACTGTACCTACATTGTGGGATTATGCATATCTGATGCCTAATATCAGAATTCAGAGGGCTTACCCAACGGCGTAGTCCTGGTATCAGTAGTGGCTGAGAACTCCTTAGTTCCTGCGTGCATGTTATCATGGTCAGGCGGGGAGGTGGCTGGCTCGATCCTCTCCGTACCAGCGGCACTGCCCCCCACTGGCGCACTGACACGCTCCGTGCCAGTAGCTGTACCAGTGGCAGAGCCAGTGGCTGCACTTGCTGTGCTGGTGGTGGTGGGTGTGGCGCTGTGCGTGCTGCTTGATGAACCACTGTAGGCAGTGGTACGAGCAATTCAGTTATATCAGTTATTGAAAATTTTGTACAAGAATATTGGAATTATTGTACGCAGTAGAACATTTTGATGCTGTTTTAGAGAATTTATATAAATCATCAATATACTTTATATTAATGCAGTTTTTTTAAGGTTTTAAACGACTTGTATTCGTAGTCACCTTGTATTTTATTTATTTTTGGGTAAAATGGACAACTAAAAGTATCGTTTTTTACCTTATAGGAAATGCTTTGGTTCATGTACTTACGTGGTAATAGGCTGCTCTGGTTCGGTGATACCTTCGCCATTGGAGCCTGAACCCTCGATGCAGTCCTCGTCATCGCATGGCTTCATCAGCTTCCCGCTGAGACCCTAAAAAATTCAAATGTCGATAATAACCTTTGAAATTTTAAAGAGATACAGTATGGGGAGAGGAAAAATTGTCACGGTAGCTATTTATCGATAAATGTAATAAAGGATTTAGTAGTTCTCTGTTTGTTTTAACTTTCAGACAATTTATTAACACGTTACCTAAAATCTATCAATTTCAACTAATTGTATTTTCAATATTTATTATTAAATAGACTAAGATAAAATTAGATGAAAACACACACGATGAAAAAAAAAACAGATTTTATATAAAACCTTAATGATTATTCGAAGAATCAATTACCAACTCGTAAATAACTCACTTTATTGATCTTGGAAGGAGGTCTCCTCGTGGACGGCACGTAGACCGGCGTGATGAGATCATCTCCGGACCCTGCGTCGGGCAGCACGCATGCATCCTCATCATCGTCCCTACAGCCCGACCCTGCGCCGGAGTACACCAGCTCGTCCAACACTCCTGGCCCTCCGTAACCTGATGGTGGAGTCTGTAAGAGGAAATATTATGAAATTTAGTACACTTACAAACAAGTTGGAGAAAGTATGTGAAATGAAACTACGTTTCAAAGGCTTTGCAGCCTTCATAATTACGGGGCAGGCTAATTAGACGATTCAGAACTATTCTAATTGACTATGTACAGAAAATATTTGGCTTAGTTTGTTACGACCGGACGTCTACCTCAAAATATCAATTCCTCTCAAAATATCCTCACAGGACTTGACCACGACACTCCCAATCACAAGTAGGTAACTGTAATATCTTTACCCAAAAATGACATTTGTAAGTTCAATTTAAAATATTTTACCTGCTGCATCCTATTAATATCCCTATCAAGTGGCGTATGCGCTCTCCTGGCGTCTCCTCGAGCTGATACTGAGGGGTCCCCAGCCGCAGCCAGGTCCAAGGGTCTGACTCCATCCACCACTAGCCCTGCCACCAGCCCGCTGAAGGCCCGAGCGCCACTGCCACCGATGATGACCCGTGACATGCTGTTGAAGATGGTGGATTGCTGCCCACCTGGTAAAGAGGAGAACAATATCATTTTTTTTCTAGTCAGATACGACAAAGTGACTTCACTGAACTTGCAGTGGCATCCATAGAATATTTGATAGAGGAAAGAAGATTATCCCTTGCCAGTGAACATAGTATTTTTTTTTGTCATTGTTATAATATATTGGAATTATGCACTGTGCATTGTCTGTATTATGCTGAACAACACAACTTCTCAGGCCACGAGAAAATTTTGCATTAACGTCCCAGTAAAACTTCCCAAATTTAATAAGTATGCTCCGTTTCACGTACGTTATTCTTCTACGAATTTGGGTTCTCATTGTCCTGTTAACAGACTATGTAGAAATTATAATTCATTGCATAAATGTAGTAACATTGACATATTTTTCCAAAGTAAAATTAAATTTTGGAACGCCATTTTAGAATACCAGTCACAATCCTCCATACCATAATAATGTTATTAATATATCGTTTACTCTATTTAGTTAGATTTCCTTTTTGTTTTTTTTTTATCCTTTTATTATCCTTAAAATTTTAAAAATAATGTATCATTTAAGTGTGTGCATTTAATTCACGCACTATTAATTTTTATTTTTTGTGTATAATTTTGCCAAGTTGTTGTGGTTTATATGCATGCCATGTACGCCTTGTATGGTAACGGCATTTAGCTTAAGGCTACTATGAACGTTGTCATGTTAACTAATCATGTGTTAATGTACGTTACGTTGGCGTTACTAAATAAATAAATAAACTTCTTTTCCTTACCCTTATCCACTCAAGCTTGAAGTGTCAAGTGTGGATATGGAACGGGCGCTGGCACCAAATTTAAAAATATACCAAGGACATAAATCATTTATATTGTTCTTGATTAATTATCTATGCCAATTCTGTTTGACACACTTGCCATCCGCCTGTCGTCGTATCACCACTACTTCTGAAGACCGCAAGAACCGGGATCCCGGGGAAGATTCTAGAACAGGTGGGTCACTGCGTCGCAGTAATTCCTTTATTTTTATCCCTTGTCTGTTGTTTCCGCATACACATATAACACTGCCAGTGCACTAAAACCGCCTATTTATACAGTCCACTTTAAATTCAAATTCAAATTGTGGGGTTTTAATAACCACCAATAATGATGATTCAATCGGGATATACACAGGCTGATTCCGGAACTCAACACAAGTCGGTCACTATGTCGAATTTTACATATTGTGTAGGATGAACCAATATTAATGATTTTCCAATGACTACTGCTTTGGGATTATAGATCTCCGTAGAATCTAGGACCTAAATCTTTCTCACAGACTACTTGGAAGAAATTGGATCTTACCCTGCGGATGCCTCACGTTGACAGCATAGTGGTCGAGCTGCAGCGCCGCGGAGCTGCCGTTCCTGGTGAACCTGGCCACGTGGTAGGCGCCGTCGTCCACTCGCACCGCTTCCTCGCCCACGGGCTGCTCGCCACCACCCACGTTGTACACCGCGAAGACATTGCCACCAATCTGATAGAAAATGGCGACAATTACCGAATAGAAGCCAAACTGCTACAAATCTGTTGATATTTTTTTGAAATAGCCTTCCTGTTTGGATAGCTCTGTTTCTCCAATTTGCCGGAGCTCAACGCCAAAATTAAAAAATGTAGGAGAAGCGATATATGATCATAATAATATTATGATTACCAAACCAAATGAGTTTACGTAAATTCCTTACATCTTCTTTTAGAATCTTTCATTAGCATGTTTGTTGCTTACTTGCTCTTGGTCACTTAATGTATAGTAGGTATCAGGGTTCAATACAGTCAATTTTATAACTCAAAGTTTGGGTAGCGTTGTTATTATTTATGGGTTGATTTGATGCACCATCAGACTAGCGATTTGGCCGTCTTTTCATTTCTATAAGATTTTTTTTTATATTGCCCTGAATGACGAGACGAGCATGCCGTTCGCCCGATGGTAAGCGATACGACCACCCACAAACAGTAGCAACACCATCCAGCACCCTGACCCACAAAGTACCGTGTGGTATTCCACTGCGCTCGTCATCCTGAGATATAAGATGTTAAGTCTCATTATGTCCAGTAGTTATACTGGCTACAATGTCCTTCAAACCGAAACACAACAGTGCATGCACACTGTTGCTTGGCGGTAGAAATAGACATTGCGGTGGTACCCACCCAGACGGCCTCTTACATAATGAGAGAGCTACCACCAGTAAGATAAAAAAATAACATTTACAATTTCCATCTGCATATAATCCTGGGTGTTGGAAGACTCGATCCTCAACAGCACTGCTTCAGACTTGCTGGTGATGAAGCCGAGCGCCACTTTATCTGTCTCTGTATCAGCTACGGAAGTAGGCGGGAAAGTATAGGTGATGGTGCCTCGCCCGGGACCGAACTCGTATGCTATCGACTCTGCGAAATAAGAAGATTCTGGTATAGATTCCTATAAGAAGGATAATTATAATTGATATTGAATGAACAACTCAGTTGGTAATTTAAATAGTAATGAATTTTACGTAGGAAGTAAAATGTTTTGTAAAATATCAATTTCCCAGCAAATGTTTAAGATCGTTGGTCCAGTGAAGTCCAAGTCAATTAATCATCAGTATTGCAAGTTTTGAGATAAGATATGAATTCATTTTTTTATCAAATCCTATAATGGGTTCGTTTCTTATTAATTATTAAGATTTAATGTCAATCCAATTGGACTTTAAAACACTAACCATCATAGCAAGTGGGTCCAGTGAACGACGTCAAGTCACAATCACAGACGTATGTGTTCCATTGCTGCACACACACGCCTTTGTTAGAGCAGGCGTTATGCGTGCACTTCGTTGGACCTGCAATATAAAACATTAGTCATTTATCTTATGATTAGGTTTTGTGAGTGAAAAAATCTTGAAAAGCGATGTTGAAATTATTAACTTTTTTTCCATTAAAATGCCTCGGTGGCGTAATTGTATTACGGTACGACTGCAATGCTGAGGTCTCGGGTTCGATCCCTGGGTCGGGAAAAGTAATATTGGATTTTTGTATTCAGTATCAGCCGGGAGTCTGGAATTTGTGCCCGATATGGCGATAGGCTCGCCCCCTACCACATCATGGGACGGAATGCGTACGGCTACAAGTGGGTGCACTAGTTGCACCTCTGCCTACCCCTTCGGGGATAAAAGGCGTGAGTGAGTGTGTATGTGTGTGAGTGTGTTCAATTAAAATATTTTTATTTAAAAGCGGAGTAAGGTCCTGAGAGTGTCAACTGACAAGAGATGATTGTTCGTTGCCAGTCGAAACAACTATGCCGGCTTGTTTAAAACGAACTCTCTCATTCTCTAAAATGTTATTGGGCTTTATGTCTGATATGAAACGAAGTAGTTACTAAATCTATTCAGTCTAAACACATTTGAAGAAATCTTAAATAATTCCATTTAACTTATCTCTTTTTTAGCCAAGATATTACTTACCTTCACATCCAGACCCCAGTGAAGAGCTGGGTACCACAGCATCTTCTATAAGCGACGGTGACTCTCCGGGCAGGTCGAGGCTGGACATGCATCCTTCGAACCCTTGCCTCGAGAGGACTCCCACTGGTAACGCGGTGTACATGTCCTTGGGCACTCCTCCTACGTAGAGCACGCTGTCTAGCTCTAGCATTAGGTTTGAACCTGAAAAATAAATTAACCATATAGCTTTACCATAAATAAGTTTTTTTTACGAGTCAAATTTTATTAATAAGAACAAGAGAAGAGAGATGTAAAAAAAGAAACAAAACAACAATAGTAAATACGACGAGTTTCATAACGGAAGACTTAAATTTTAAATATTAAATTGTGTGTTTAATAATTATAATCATTGATAGTTGAAGATAAGTCAAATTAAACTATTTTTAGAAATATTATTAAAATTCTTGCAACAAATTCAGTAATCAAAACATCACTTACTTGTCGTATGCATTTCTAGATCATCATCCACCTGCAAAGTATGGATCTTCGGCGTCGGTCGCCTCACTGAGACAGTATGCCATCTATTATCGTTCAAATACGCCTTGAATTTATCCTTCATAGTCACAACTCCATCTCCAAGATTGAACACACAGTGTATATGACCGTTCACCAACTCTATCGCAATGAAGTCTTGTTTCTTCCCACCATTATAGAATAATAGACCATCCATCTCAGTTGTTCGGAAGTAGAAATCTAAATATGTATTAGCATACGCTTTGAGTAGCGGTAGTCCGACGTATGTGTGTTTAGATTTAAAGGTGACAGACTTGTATACATTTAAAGAGTCAGGCTTCACGAATTTCCCATTGAAAATTATATTCGACGTCTCATCAAGAATGTTATTTTCTTCACCGCTCCCAATTCCAAGGCTCTTTGTCATATCTATATATCTCACTCCATTGAACACAAACTTCTGGAGGTATCCAACAAAGTTAGGTAGTGTTGACGTCATCTGAATCTCCTCTTCAGGGTGGTAAAGACCACCCAAATGTAATGAAGAAATCTCTAAAGTCGACGCCTTTCCTAAAATAGTCTCAGCTGGAAAAAGGAATCCGCAAATCAGTATCCAAACTCACAAATTATTTCGCCACACAACATTGACGGTTAAATAAAAGATAACTAGCAAAGTAAACATGTCACAGATCAAATTGGCAGCGAGTTTAAGATATTTACAGATATTTTAGCATGTAACAAACATTCAAGCCGAAAGAGCTAACGATGAACATTTATTAGCGACTAGAAGAATAGACCTTAGAGCCAAATGATATAGAGTTGCTATTTCTGTACAGTTTGTTTTGGAGCACACAGACAAACAAGCGGAAGGTATCGAATCTGGATTTGAGACTATTTTAAGACCAATAATTTTAAATCCACTTGCCCGTCATATGGCTAAGAAAAGTTTCAATTTAGTTTGCAATGCTGTTGTAAGGGCGTCCACTTTTTCTTTTTACAGCAGTGTTTATATAGAAGTTAGCTTAAATGAATTCAAAATAGCATCAGAAGTAATGAATACGCTTACAAGAGCAAACGCAGAAGAGAAAGCGTCACAAATGTTTGCATGATTTGGGATTGCTAATTTACCCAATAGTTTGTTTCGTATACCGATCAAATCAGGTTGTATACCGTTTGAAAAGTTGCATATTTTCCATTGATGAGTTACTTGAAACTAACTTACTAAACTTAATAGCTTTAAAAAAATTCGTTGTCCTAATTTTTTATAGCAATACCAAGATAGAATGCTTGTTTCTTAATATTCAAAGGTTTTTAGTATATATCATAACGGTATACCATCTGATGAATTTTAGTATTTACGTACAAACTCCATAATAATTAAAAACTTAAGATCAAAAAAATTTGAGAATTTCAGAATCACAGCACATAGGACACTACAGAAGAAACAAAAAAAAGAAGTTAGAACACAAGCATCAAACAAAACGGTGTATACAAGTGCGAGCTATAAAGTAACAAAATATAAGCAACTAATACTGGCTACCAGGACTTCTAACATCAATGCACGTTTCAATTTGGTCGGTTAATCGAAAAGTGCTTTGTAAATTTGAATTCTTTTGGAATACAATAGAATTCAAATTTGAGTGTTGTAATGTATTTTCTGCTGGTTTGTCGTTTTCTATTGGAAGTTGGAACATTAATTTTATTCTCATCAATTCTTCGACTTCGGATATTAGCTATCGACGACCCTACACTGATCGTCTAATATTTTTTAAAATGAAGTCTTTACGTGAACGTCGCCGCTTGCATGACCTAATTTATCTTTACAAAATCATTAATGGATTGATAAAATGTAGTAATTTGGTTGAGTCCTTGTGTTATTCTGTTCCTTACAAAATTCCTAGACACCCCATCAATGACATATTTCACATTCCTGTTTGTAAAACTAATATAGGCTTAAACTCACCTATAACAAGAATGTGTCGAGAACTAAATAAACTGTATAAATCTGATTCCAGCGTTGATATCCATGCAGATTCGCTGACACGTTTTAGAAGAGCTGTATTTTCAATTGATTCGGCTGTGGTACACGAATTTAAGTAATTTTGTTTTTGTTTATGTATAAAAAATGTTTTTATTTTTTGTCTATAAGTTCCTATTATTTTTAAGTTTTAAGTTTTCCGTAACACTAATTTTGTTCATCTGAAGTGTTGTTGTTTGTTAGTTTTATTATACCATTTTTTTTTCTGTGAATGTTGTGTATACCTGTAAGTGGCATGCATATCAGGTAATTGTTTAATTGAATTTATGTATTATAGACTTAAGGATATGTATGCTGTTGGTGTACCTTATTAAATAAATAAATAAATAAATTCTTATATATTCAGAAACTTTATTAATCAGGTATATTATCTCTGTCTCCCATAAAAAAATATCGCCGGTCGTATTTTATAATAAACCTCAGTAATTTACAAGGTAATAAATATCAAAATTTTAAAACTACAAGAAAATAAAATTAGTCTCAACCTTATTTGTTTGTTTTCCTAGAAACATATTCCATTAACCGATTTTTCTGTCATCCTTTCTCGTTTTCAAGCGAGAATGTTTATTAGAATTGCTAAAAGACCTCGGGTTTCTTTATTCGACAGGATAAATTACTTCAATACACTCTATGGTAAGTCTAGCGTCAACCATCAAGTTGTTGCGATCATCAGAGACCAGAATTCCACCTACCTGTCTTACTGATCCTACATCAGCCCAATCTGGCAGACCATTTCATTAGAATTAGCTACTTAATTTCCACTGTAAAATAGTCACTTTTCGGGCAAGGACAAAATAATATCTTCGATACTCATCCATTTAAGCGCTTTCATATTTTACCTCTTTACTAAATAGAATCCAAGACTGTTCACATTCTTAGTACTTGCGATCAAGATAAATCTAGTATTATTTGTTCTCCAGATCATAACGTAACGAGAAAGTAATTCTAGCTACCATTGCCAACAACCTATCAGGACCATATTATAATTTCTGGTTGAAAATACACCAAAATAGAAATGAAAAAAAAGGTCGAAATGTAACTGTAAAACCAACTTAGTGTAAGCCCTATTGCAACTAACATTAAGAGTATTTTTACTTGAAAATAAAATTATATTATTATTATTATTAATTATGAACTAAACGACAAACCAACATCCACTAACCTCGACTACTCAAGGGTGAAACAAAAGAGTGCGGGTGGTGTCCCGTGCATACGTACATAACATACCGCGCACGGGCGGCGCGCCGTCCACCTGCAGCTTCAGGTTCGACGCCCGGCGGGAGAACCGCACCGTGTGCCACGTGTCGTCCGCCACGTTGTTGCCCGCTAGAAGGTTCTGGAAATTAAAGGAAATCGTTTGAAAAACATGATGATTACACTGGAGGTACTGTCAGTGTGATGAACCGGTTTTTAGCAGAAAGTAAGCAATTGAGGAGATGGGTCTGCTGATGGTAAATAGTCCTCTACCACCCATGAACAATAAGCACAGCCATCTAGTAGTTGTAGTTCCTTAAGTTGCCATGATTCACGGAAAAGCAATGGAACTTAAAAAAAAACTTTAGAAAATGACAAAAGATCAATAAAAAGGTACAAATGGGAACCTTTTCTCTATCACCAAGCCGCACACTTGCCCTGACTCTTCCAGCAGCCACGGCCAGTTCTATGCGATCCGCGGAATTCTCAGACGCAGTACGCAGCAGGAGGCCAGCTCTGTTGGTCCGGAACCTGAGCATCAACTCCTCGGTCTGCGTGATGTGCTCGGGACCGAGAGCTGCTGTAAGATGCTGGCTGCCGTTCAGATAGATTGTTGCCGATTCTGGAAGAACAAATGTTTGTAAATCAGTGTTTTTTTTATAGCCAGCGTGACAAAATGACTCAGGCTTCTGGTATTAAGTTAAGTGAAGCCAAAAGAAACTTTCGACGAGCAAGATGATGAATCCCATGATTCAAGTAAAGTCTAGAAAATAATCTGGCTTGAATACCATTCGAACCAAAACACAACAGTTCTTGCAAACTCGGGGTGAAGATAATCCCATATTTAAATTATCACAACATTTCCTCCAATACTTCTTATCACGACAAATAATATTAAAAACTTCATAAAGTTTTTGCAAGTCAGCTTACCTCTTCCACAAGTAGGTCCTCCGTAGTTGGTGGCAGAGCAGTCGCAGAGAGGTCTGTTCCACCCCTCGGAGCAGACCCCGCCGTGCTGACACGGGGAGCTCACGCACTGCTTCATCAGGACGTGGCATGCAGGACGGACCGACGCTAGAAAACGATATTTCAAATTGGAAATACAGGATATCTCGACATTTTGTGGTTCAATTACCTTTAGATTAGTGTAATTATGCAATATTTTTAGGATTAAAAACTAAATATACGCGACGCCTTTTTTGTTTAAGGTCAGAAATGTGGTGTAAACCTGCTGGTATAGCAAATTCTCATAATTACAAGTATAGCATTTCTGAAATTTCTATGAATCATATTATACTAGTAACAATAATTGATACAACAGTAGTATTAAGTATTGCGGCAAAACACAGATTTCTCCTAACCTTGATAAGGTTCTAAAACTTATACTCACCAGAATCCTGCTGCCGTCCATAAGCCGTTAAATCCTGAGGTTTTCCGTTCAGCACCAAGTCTCTGATGCAGCCAACAAAGCCTTGCCTCAGAGCCGCCGTCCATAGAGCAGCAGGAGTGCGTGATGCGGAGTATTCCGAGCCTAAGCCTCCTACGTATAGAGGACCGTCCAGTTCTAACTGGTTGGATTCTCCTGGAATTAAGAAAAGAAAATTTATTTTTATCGCAATATTCTCTTGGAAATTCATTGCTTCATATCGTATGCCATATGACTAGCATTTATTTCATTATCAGAAAAATTTTAATATGGATAAATAGTAAAAATATACTAATTTCCTATGCTTTAAGAACTGACGCAAAATTCCCTTCTTTCAAATTTACTATAATATTCAATTCTATCGGATTCAACCACTAATAATACATACATACATACACACTCACGCCTTTTATCCCCGAAGGGGTAGGCAGAGGCGCAACTATTGCACCCACTTTTCGCCGTGCGTATTCCGACCCATGATGTGATAGGGGGCGAGTCCATCGCCATTTCGGGCACTAATTCCAGACTCCGGGCTGATACTGAATAGAAAAATCCAATACCACTGTGCCTGACTCGGGGATCGAACCCGAGACCTCAGCATTGCAGTCGTACCGTAATACAACTACGCCACCGAGGCAGTCATACAATAATATAATTGATTAAAGAGAAAGAGGAAAATGAATTGACAGGTTGGTCTGGAAATCTTTGGGGGAGGCCTATATTCAGCAGTGGACTTCTAAAGGCTGAAGAAGAAGAAGAAGAAAGAGAAACAATCCTTAGCACTCTTAATTCTCAAGACTCCCATACTCTATTTCAAGACTCTAAAACATTCTTACCCGGCGTCTTAAACTCAGCATTAGCTCCATCAACAGTGACCCTGCCATCTCTACCACTCCTTCGCAGCAGGAATTCATGCCAGTGTGAGTCATCGACCCTCCTCCGAGAGGCCCTCACTCGAACCCCTCCCGACCCAAGATCCATGTGAACGTAGATATAGCCGTTAAGCATCTCCACGGCAAACAGATCAGCCTGGAAATTATTGAGAAAGGAAAATCGTTTCGGATTCTTGGATTAGGTTCAGATATACTTACACATAGAAAGGCATAATAGAAATAGATGCTAAAATGCAACGTTTCCGTAAATACATTTTAATCGCTTATCTAGGGCATTTTGGGAGAAAATCTTACCAGATTTTTAGCAACTCGAGTTTCTGCTAATTAATAATTTGTTTTAATAACCAAGCAGGTACTCATAAAAAAAACCTGATGTCGCCTATCATACTCAATCTACCTTTAAATGCCATAGACGCAATCGTGAAATTCCTTTATCACAGCATATCGAATTTTAAATGCCTTATTCAAGATTCAAGTTCAGAAGACATATTCACGGATAACTTAATAAAAAACGTAACAAGTGCCGCCTACTTACTAAAATATTAATTATATCTAATTGCTAATATATTCTAAGATATACCTAACCCTTTTCACATGGCCTCCAAGAGCAATCTACACACGAAGGTTTTTCAACGAACGGAAGACGCGCTCGAAAAATTAATTAAAACTGGTGATAAAAGCTATATAATTCAGTACTTTGCACAACGATAACGTACAAAAAAAAATATTTACTTTTACATACAAACGTGCGCACCAAATACACGCAGAGGCAGTTTGTCTTCAGCTTATTTAAAGCATCATGTGCATAGACCTTTACAGCTAATATTTTATGGACTTTTCTATCAATTGTAAAATGTGGAAACAGCATTGTGGCGAGTATACACCATGTTATATTTACAATGTAATTGTAACCACCTATTAGTATCTGGTTATCAATAACACTGAAATCATAGTTATTGTCGTTTATGTCACTTAATTATCTACAAATACAACTAGTATTACTGTCTTTAACTTATTAACCAACATTTTTACATTGTTAAAAGCAGATATTACATTTAAAATAATAACATTCCAATATAAAAATATACACAACACACAGTCAACTATTCGGAAGCTAACACTAGCATGCAAACTCTTACAAAACTCGCCAAAACTTAGTTTTTAAAGAGGAAACAAATCCCACGGGCACAGGTCGAGAAAGAGGTCGCACTTTGATGCACACAACTTGGCAAATCTTTCTTCTATAAATCGGTGAAAGACTTAGCCACATAGAAAGTGTGGCTGGGTGGGTTGTCGGCTTGGCGTGCTGGCATGAACCATCACACCGATCTAAGCGTGGCAGTTTCTGTGTGGCTGCCATAAATTGTCATATTAGTAATTTGCACGCCAAGACAATGCTAAGACCACGCGGCGTGAATGTCATGCCCAGCCCCGCTCCTTGTGATGCGAATCCTTTAGTGTGTAATAATGATTTGAGGTTTTCAGGCATGAACTCAATTCTGTGCCTGGAGGATCTAACACAATTGAAATTACTTACTAGTTTAACAGAACAGGTTAGAGTAAATATAAGTCTAAATTATGATAACTGAAATCTGGGATGACCTAAACCTTCTTCGACGCCTAACTTTATACAGAACATTTAATATTGAAGACCACAATAGTGAAGTATATATGATTTCATTACTTAGAGACATAATAAACGATGTTTTCTCTGTTCTTCAAAAACTTTATAATCTATAATTCGTTTTCTGAACACTGAGAGTTAGGACTTTGAAGCCAGCGCCAGTTAACATAAATATTTATGGCTTTTATTTTATCAAACCGACTAGATATTCTGTGGTTTTCAAAATTGATGAAAATTTTGTAGCTTTTCGAGAAAGAATCATATCTTCTAAATATTTTTAAAATATTATATTCAACACAAGAACTTACATATTATATCCATGAAAATGAATTCTAAAGTTTAAATATTACATTCAGGACAAATTCTACGGAAAAAAAAACTAACTAAATCTATTTTATAATAAGTGATCGTGGTGCAATGGTGCGAATTTGTGTAGGTTGAAGCTCTTAATCGTACTGACAATTTAGCAGTGTTCTCCATAGATTCATAAACTAAAATATTTTTGGTTAACTTAACTAGCCAATTATAAATTACAGCTAAGCTTACGGAACAATCCGAAGCACACAAAATTTTGAAAAAATCCGAAAGAACTAAAATTTTGACAAAACAGTTTATTGTATAATTCCATAATAGTCTCCGTAAACCAAAATACAATTACAGCCAATTCACATAACGCCAATCACATCGAAATTTTGAAAACACCAAAAAACTTTTAGATGCAATACGCCGTGGGTGTCTGTGCTAGAATTTGCGGCACGGTGCACTACGGTGCGGACCAGACAAACACAAGGTAATAAGTGGGTGAAACTTTCAAAGGTACCCGTACACAAATTCACCTATTCGTGACTCTCGTTTTATGCTTCAGATTTTTTTCCATCCTACCATGCAGCTCCGAAATGGATGAGATTATATTCCAAATTATTATAGTAGTGTAAATTGGTCTTAGTGATGAAGGGTCTAGAAAACTTGAAAATATCCTTGAGTTTCATGACACGAATCTTAATGTAAAATATAACTATTATTGCAATAACAATCTATAACAAGGTTTTCAGCAACGCTATCGATGTAATGGGGGCATTGGTGTATAAAAAACCTTGGAGGCCTTAAAATTACAACACCAAAACACTTCTGGCTTGACAGCTTGCATAGCAATGCATTAATTGATGTTGAATTACGAGTTCCAGTTGCCTTGATACTATCTTTGGTAAAATGGGTGCCATTTTATCTATAGATTATAATTAATTATTTCACCACCTTTGAATTGTAGTTATTTTTCTAGACGTCCCTCTCAAAATCAATGTGTTAGATATAACAAACATGTTACGTCACAAACATGAAATAGACAATACAGTTCATGATTGTGGATAATGACATGTTAATGCAATGAAAGCATTTGAGCAAAAATATATAAAAAAAACTCAGTGTAACATTAGACAACACACAAAACTTATTTAGACTTGAATATATTATTTATTCATCAGTTTAGTTTCAAAAAGCAATTTGAATATGTTATTTTTAAACGTTTATTCTCGAAAACCTGGTTAGACACTAATGATCCTTCAACTGAAGATCTTGCAGACAGTGAAGGAAGTTTAAATAATGACGGTCTTGGCATCAGTTACATTGGATAGAATAGCATTTTAACTGTAAGCCAAATGAATATTCGAATACGTCTCAGCTCTTTTTTGTTTTAGATTAGCTAAAAATACGTTAATCTGGCCAACTCCGAAATAATTTTACCGAACAAAGATGAATTCGGTACAGTTAAAAGATTTCAATTGAAGCTAACAGTCGTCCCGGAAATCCAGCATTTAAACCCTTTCACACTTGGACAAATTCACAAAATGACAAAGTTATTGAAGTAAAAAAGGTACTTTAATGTTGTGCTCATCCATTAAGGCCTCTCTGTGGGAATCGCAATTTGTGGTTACACTGAAGTGTATCGTTCATCTGTAAATACATTTACAAATCCATTTCTAACTTGCCAGTTGAAACTTTTTATGTTTTCTGCTAAGGCTTCACTTCGCTTGCATTGGTTTTAATAATAACTTTGTGAATATCACATTATTGATACCCAAGCATGCTAGAACTAACTCTTGTATTATGTCACAGCATCAATATTCAGTTGTATACGAAGCCTTATGGTTTATCTATTTAAATTTCAATGTCCAACGAGTGGTAGTTTAGTAACCAATATTTCTTCCTATATAAGTAATATCAGTAGCAATTAACTTCTTTGATATATTTACACACATAATACATTATTAAAAAAAAACTTATTGAACATGTTGATTAAGTAGGATCTGGTCTATCTTTGTGATGATAATAATAATCCAATACTTCGAGAACAATTACTAAATATAGAGATTAACTAGTCAAAGTCATTTCAGTCGTTCCATCTAGTTAAAATGGATTCGTAAACCAAGGCCATAACCACAAACCCAACCACCTCCAGTAAAGCTGATGAAATGACGTGATGTCTCATGATATGGTATTTCCACGTGACCGTAACCCCTAAAGCTCCACCCCCTTACCGTGCAACCTACCCTTGGTGGTTTGGCGCCCATGTTGAAGAGGATCAGTCCGTTCGGCTCGTTCGTGCGGAATTTGAACGATATCGTCCCCGTCTTCACCGCTTCCCATTTCGGCAAGATCTGTGGAGATATTTAATTTAAATGGACTCCATGTTGTTTTCATATTTATAGCTACAATATTATGATTTTTTGCACTTCATCATCATCAGCTACATGACGTCCACTGCTGAACATAGGCCTCCCCTCAAGATTTCTAGACAGACCTGTCAAAAGCGGCCTGCATCCAGCGTGCTCCTGTGACCTTTATCAATCTTTTTTGCACATTCTAGTTTAGATTTTTTATTAAGAATAGTGGCTATGCACTGCCTACGGTCATTTTCTATCTTTATGTCTATGGTTATCATTCTTACAATATTCAGACTTACTAGGGCCGTAGCCAAGGCGCCTTCGCTTTCTACAATCGTCAAAGCCAATAGAAAACAAAAAAAATATGGTAATGACCTATCCGTGCGAAGAAGTTATATTTCATTCGCATATTTTTTTTTGTTTTCTTTGAGAAATCTGTTCTATTATCTAAGGTAAGAATAAATTGCTGTGACAGAGGGACATAAAAATAAAATTTGCAATCAACTCCTATTTTATTGACCACCTTGAACCAGCAAGCCCAGGGTATCTCTAGATACCCATCAATTAATTCAAAAACACATAAAACCGTTATCAAATCTCCAATCAATATCCAAACAAGATTTATTGCCATTAAACTTGAAGCCGCTTAACCTTCCAATTTCATTGGAAAGTGAAAACACAACAATATTCACGGCACAATCGATATTACCATCGGAACTCGACGACATTCACTTGAATAATTGATGACGCGCGTCCAATCGATAAGATAATTACAAATGGAGGCATTATAGTCCTGTCTACCCTCATGGAGTAGTCTCTGACACTTGTCAGTGCGCGATGCTTTTATGCGGTTTTTACTGTGTCTCTTGAAAGTCTGTCTGAGTTATCGCTTTGCCTATTTCTTCCACTAAGGAATGTTTTAGTATTGCTGTGTTTCCCTTTGAAGGGCATTTAAAAAATATATAATTACTGACGAACGGACCGCATGCGAGTGCTGAAGTATGATGTCAGACCTTCGAATAAAAACCCTACGTGGTGTTGCAATAATTTAAATCAGTTTTTTCCATGTTCCGTTTTTTGGTGCGTTTATGAAAAACTGCGAAAACTTCAAGAACATTTTTCAGTTTTGAGATCACCAGGGTTTGCATACAGTCCCACCCTGGTTAAAATTCAGGTCCCTCTTTACTTGGGGTTGGAATTTCGTGCTATATCAAAAGGAATTTATAATAAAGTTTACAAAGGTTTCTAGTACCTGTTATTTGTTCTTTAGTTAGTAGTATTAATGGGTTTCATTACACGGAATACATAATGTCGTTACAATCATAAAACCATCAAATATCATTACGTTCAACCGTAAAAACATGGCATTAAGCCCCTATATCAATTCCGAGTAATCCAGGGGGATTATAACGAAAACAGCTTTTAGCGGATTAAGAAACATATTGTTGAAGGTGTTTATTACAAAAACGTTGGAAAAGCTGTTTTTATGTATTATACTTGTGTAATTAGCTACATTTTTATCATATTCTTTTTGTAGTTTGGTATTTTTAACGTACCAATATTGGATACAAGCCCATTCTCTTCGGAAATTCGAATTTAAAATTTCACTGCGAATATAATGCTAGTAAAGTTAGTCTTTTATCAAGTTTCCAACCTTCCAATACAACGTGTATTGGATGGTTGTTATTAGATGCAGAAACCGCTGACACTATTTGGATGACATTTGACACACACAGAGACCATATCCTGGACCATAATATAAGGTACCCTAAGACACACAGTGGCAGTTATTCTGGATGTTTCACGGATGAAGCCACAAGCAAAACCTAGTATAGGTGCAATTAGAGAAACAGCGCCGTAGGCCGATGTAGCGACCTCTCATGGTCGCCATTCCGTAATATCGAATCGCGTGCGCGTCGTCACGCGATATGGTTTTTGTGACGATTTTTCAACGGTGTTTGGTTTCTTTATCGTTCATAGGAACTGGTGGGATTTTTATCGATACTTTTGTGTAGTCTGGAGTAAAAGGCGAGGGTTTTTTGGAATAAATGCCTAGAAGTTCGCTCACCTCATAACAAGTGATTCTAAACAATAGAAACTGTGTCAAAAATATCGTATAACCGTGCTAAATGTTACTGCTCTAATGTCATATGTCATAACATAACCCTGGGAGTTATCATGTCTAATAATGTCTGGCAGTAACATTGACCATGGTATCCTTCAAGCCGAAACACACACTTGCACTCAACTTAGTGGTAGATATAAAGCCAATGCTTGCACAGACTCCTCATAGGAGAGACCCATCACCTAGTGCCTAAACTTTAATAGATTTTGGAAGTTATAAATAACTATTTTTTATCGTATTCAGAGATCCAAAAATTCCCAAAAAAGTTATGGATTATTTCAATGCTTACATTTTCCTGCTAAACAGCCAACAATACAGTAATGTTAATTAAAAATTTTATAATAGTAGATACTCGTAATACTTGTATCTACGTTCCAATGAAGGTGCGAAGCAGTCGATAAAAGCTCTTATGTACCAGACATAAGAAGTAAAATTTAATTAGAGGGACTCGACGTGTAAACGAGCGTCAATTAAAAAGAATGACCAGTGCAGGCGTGGATTAAAAGGAACAGATAAGAGAGTTGTCCTCTATAATTGTTTTCCTTTAGTTATTAAACTACGATTTTATCTCAGCTCCACTTTAAAAATCTTTCACATCGCGGGTATTTTTCATGATTATGTCGATACAAATTTAAACTAATTGTAATCAGCGATTTTTACTTTTCTAGCATCTAAAACGCCTTCACAATGCTAATACTAAAAAAGCTAGATTTAGGAATCAAACCCAGAAGCCTATTCACAAAAAGCTAACTACCACTACATCAATAAAGAATTATTTATTTTATTTATTTGTTCATTTATCAGTGTAGTAAATATTCCCTCTTTACATTTGTACAAAATGTTATATGATTTAATTTTTATCACATCCTCATTAGAATTTGAAACAATCCATACACATAATCCGTAAAAAAATTATATACATTAACCTTAAGTTTTAAATAAATTCAACCCTGACCTGAAATCCGCTACTGCACGATGCACACGCAGTAACATTTAAAACATTAAATTCTCCCACTTTTAAATAAAAATGTATACATTAAGACCGGAGTTTATACACGTCTCCTCAAAGATTTATATTTACAACGCAAAGTGAATTCCAAGATGACTGGTAAATATTTCTTTAATTAAGAGCTGCGTACGTTTATTATTTGTATTATTGTACATTTTTACCTACTTAATATCGAAAATAAAACCTTACTAAAATACGTATGTAGTACGTATGTTTGAAAGCATACGATTTTGAAATTAAATGTCTTCCAAGTACGCTGTCTGTCAATTTATTAATCAATCTCTATTTCTCAAATCCTTGTATCACTCAATTCGCAATATATAAAACGCAATTACACAAAATACACAAATCAAAAGATAAAATAATAGCGTCGTAAATTTCCATTTTCAAATAATAACAAATCCACATCTTCGGTTAAAATAATTGAAAAATTATTCCATTTTCAAATAAATCCAAACGCTCAAGCCTAGCACTTAAGATCTGGAAATGCACTCAAAGAGGAGGCCCGTCCGGCCGAGCGGTCGGCTTCCGATGTGATTAGATGGGACAGCTATTGGATTTGACCCGAGGGCACTATTGATTGATTTCCGTGTAATGTCGCATTACTTCTGCCAATATCCTTCGCTGGTCTTTGATGGCGCTAACTTTGTAGCCTTTCAATCGAAGATTGGTATGAAGTTTAGTATTTTTATTGCTCAGTTTCATAGTATTTGCTTTAGCTTTTTCTTTTTTAGTTTTTATGTGGCCTATATTAGATCCAAGTCTATATCTTGTAATACGAAAAAGCAATGTTTTCGATTATGTTTTACGTTGTGGTCAGATCTGTGCACGTGATTTTTGGGTTTATTTATTTAATCTACATTTCCTTTTTTAATTGAAATATTATTATCTCTGTTGATAATTACTTTATCATTGTCATACCTACATAAATTTTTGTATATTTGTGATGAAACATTATTGTCTGAAAACCTTTAGGAGAGACCTATGTTCAGCAGTGGACTTTATGTGGCCGACGATGATGATCATTATTGTCTACTGTCTACATGTTTATCAATGGGCGTATTTAATTAACATCCACTAAATTTTCATTTATTCGTTCCTAAAGTATAAAATTGAGCTCATTCAATACCGCATTAAGGATGTCATTAAAGAGATGGGACCCTTTAACCTACTTTAGCAACAAAGCCCGACACCTAACACTGCATAACCAAAATGGAATTATTCCTAAGTGCTTCAAAGTCGGGTTAATGGAAGTAACTGATTTTACCAGCGATATAACTCCTTAGAAATATTGCGTGCTGGTTTGAGAAAATATACATAGCATTAAGCTTTTTTTCCTTGTTAGGGATAGACAGAGGTGTAAGGCAGCTAGCTATGTTAGGTCCCATATAATAGGGAGCGGGCCTATTGCCATTTACCGAGCACATTTCCAGACTCTGGGCTGATACTGAGTACAAAAACCCAATATCACTGCCCGACCCGGGAATCGAACCTGAGACCTTAGTGCCATAATCTCACCGCACACGCAATATAACTACGCCACAGAGTTAACTGCGGACAGAAGCTCGTTTAAAATATAGCTAATTGTAATAATTTACTTTATTGATCTTATTTTAAGTGGCCCATTAGTATTTGAAGGTCTAAGATCATAAAAACCAAGTACTTTATCCTTGAGACGATTGCTTGCAATTATAACTGTGTTTAAATGCTAATATGGATATTTACGTTACTTTTGGATCCATATTGAAGGAGGTAGTGTAGTTTTCCACTTCTTGTTTGGTTACCTTTGCCTTTTTTTAATTATGTCAACAAAATTGATTGTATGAAAGGAAAGCAGTCTTAGTTTAAATTTTAATGTGTCCTTCCCTAAATGTCTTGGCCTTCAAATTTCAGAAAATCAATCATACCAAATGGGCATCCCTGGTGGTGAAGGTGACGGGATCTGCGGAGTCAGTGGCGGTGCACGCGTACTCCAACCTGCCTGTCACCGTGATCAGCTTGCTGCCAGTCCGCGCCAGGTCTATCAGGTTCAGGCGAAGAGTGTCTGCCGAGAACTCCACCTGGGGTAGTATATGTAGTTACATTACTTTAAAAGGATCTTCCATTTTTATTGTTAAAAAGAACTTCCAAGATATTTAGCAGACGCTGGGGTTCAGAAAGTTTAAAAAGGTTAGGTTAATGCTAAAGTTTTGTAATTATTCCATTGTCATATATGAGCCGTTTTTGGATTCCTTGGTGATCCTCCTGTAGATAAAAAGAAATAAGCTTTTCATAGTAAGCAACATTCATATTACGAAATTCCATTCATAGTCACCATTATCTTCAGGCGAAATACCAATTACCATTGTAACTCATAAACACTTATTTTATATTAATTACCTCATCTCCAACTTAGGAACTGACGAGAGCCATCTTGGGACATCTGGAGGACTCTCGTTTCACAAACCAAAATCCACTTTACATCCCTCAGCCAGCGGAGATAGTTACTTACCTTCTTCAAACAGCCGATGAAGTTGGTATGCACCCTGGCTCCAGGCAGCGCGCGTGCGTTCAAAGACCCTCCGACGTGGGCTCGAGAGCTGGCTAGCAATGTGAACGAGCCAGCCACGTGCGAGTGGTCCGAGTAGACATCATCAACCACTGCTGACACCTGTTAGAAGACAGTCGGAGTTCCACATATCTATGATTGAAGATGTTAGAAGACGCTCGGAGTTCTTCATGTCTGTGATAAATTCGTCTTGAAGAAATTGTTTTTAAAATGAAATTCGAGTAGATCAATTTTCATTTACGTAGCATTACGCTCTTATGGTAGTATTTATTACGCCATAGTTACTGCAGGACTAGTTGCAATTGCAAGTCTTGCAGTTAACTTAGACTATTTAAGTCGTAGTACGAACTTATCTGCCAACAACATTGATGTAAAAAAATCCAACAATCAACAAACTTGGTTAACTTATAATTTGGTATAACACATGCTTTGTATTAATTCAAGAAGAAGTGACACAAATTTTGTGTCTCCAAGTTAAAACTCAAAACCAAAGTCTAATTTAAGTTTCTCGTAGCTCAAGTAAATGTCTGCCCTCTTTGCCAGAGACTTAGTGACTGAAGTTAATTCGATAAATGTAATACGTATTACTGCTTCGTTATTTACAAAGATTGCAAAAAGAAGGCAAACTTCTTGGCGTGTATGAAAGAACCACAAACATCTAATAACATTCTTTCAATTTCAAAGTTTTACTTACATGTAAAACTAAAGCAAATCCCTTTTAAAAGTTTCCAAAACCGATCATCAAATAATGAAGTTGTAAATAAGTTTTTTATCTGTCGCATTCAAAGTCGAGTTATTGCTCGTAAACTTTTATGGATAATATTACTAACAACTTGGAGGGCTACCGACAGATGGCGCTTTATTACAAATATGAGTTTGAAATGTTTTGTCACATGTGTGTATCTCTATTGCCTGCCATCAATGATTGGAGGCAATAACTACTGCCTGCATCAAATCATGCTGGAAAACCCACACAAAATATTGTCCGACCTGGGATTGAAACGTAAGACCTCCCGGTCCACACGCTATACGTTGCGTCAAGACCTAGCATAAGTGAACGCTAGCTTAGTTGGGAATAGAACCGTTTGCCGAGGCAATGTCTGGAGGTTCAAAACCCAAAGCACACACCTCTGACCTCTCGAAGCTACGTGTTTATTGTTTATCAATTATCGTTCGATTTAATGGTGAAAGAAAACATCGTGACGAAACTTACAAACCCGAGAATTCTCCATAACGAATCTCGAGGGTATGTGAAGTCTGCCAACCAGCACTAGGCCAGCGTGGGGGACAAAGGCCTAACCCCTCTCAGTAGAAGAGGAGGCTCGTGCTTAGGAATAGGTAGGTATTGCATTGCATTGCAAGACCTAGGATGGACTACCAACGACAAACACGTTAGTTTATTAAAAAAAAATCGAAACTCCATTTCAGCCCTCAAAATATTCATCACATACTATCAAGTACCTAATGCTTTTAAACAAAGCAGAATCAAACCATACACAAGTTATTGTAACACAACAGGTTACCTCAACTCACCACGTTATCTAGGTGTGTAAGATAGTTAAATCAATGGCTTTACGTCTGTAAACTTCGAACACTATCTGTAGTTTCAGGAACTTAGAATCTAGACGGAACCTATACCCTACGATATATATAACCTACGTATTTATCTGACTTCGATACTGACTTAATGCAATTTAGTTATACTAGGTCAGATGAATAAGATACATTTATAATAGAATCGAGAGATATTAATTTAGAAAAGGAAGTCGTAATTTCTAGGTTATCATAAAGAGAGAAGGTAGTTTGTGAGCGTGTTTGTTGAAAATTATCTGGAACTACGGCATCGATTCTAAAAATATAGTACTTTTCTTGCGAAACATGAAGTTAATATTTTGATTTCAATAGGAATTCAATCTGGAATAGAAGTACTATTCCAGAAAAGTCGTTTATATTGCCTGAAGTAGCAAAACCTGTTTTAGACCGACTTCAAAAATAATGTTCTTAGTTCGACGCGTATTTTTATGTATCTAAATCAATTAAGATTCAAAAAAGGTAGCGAGATGAGCTAGACAAATTCCACAAGGATTGGACACACATACCTTTAGACGGATCTAAATGGAAGGCTGGGAGATCATCGTAATGTAATGAGACAAGAATGGCTGATCATGATGACCATATTTATAGACCAACTAGCATTGCGCGCGGCTCCGCCCACGTGGAAAAGTTTTTCCGGGATAAAAAATAAACCTACAGCACTCAGGAGTAATGTAGCTTCATATTAGTGAAAGAATTTTCAAAATCGGTCCAGTAGTTCCTGAGATTAGCGCGTTCAAACAAACAAACTCTTCAGCTTTATATATTAGTATAGATTTGCATTTTTTTTCATTCTTATCAAATTAAACGAGTATACCACAAAGCGAAGGCTTCACAAGAGACCCCCACGCCCGCATTTATTTATTAGTAAGTATTTTGAAGCCCGATCAAGTTTGCCAAGTCTTGTTTATTCGACCCCACAAAGCCATAAAACCACGCTTTAGTGACGCGGGCACAATTAGTCCGAGGCGGTTAATTAAACAATTCGAGTTGAAGAAAACATTTTCTGTTGGATTTATTTACTGTTTGCCGCATTAGGAGTGTTTTGGTTTTGAACTGCATTTTTCTTCCAGAACCAAAAAAAAAAAGTTTTATTCCGATAATATGAGGATATAAATTCATCGAATATGCACTAGCACCTCTGCCCGTATATTCGAGAAATCAAGCGTAGTCTTACATGAAATGAAGACTCATACTATTCATCCTTAGCATTGCCAATCCGCTATTTTTAACTCATTTGAAAGATAAGACAAGGTAGTGGTTCTATAATACTAAGGGCCAATTTCACAGCTTGCTGATAAACGCTATCCGTCACATAAATGTATAAGCCGACTAAGCACAAAAGTCCCTTTTTAATCTATACTCCTAGATCAGCGAAAAAGCCGGCGATAGCCTAGTTGGGAGTGGAACGGACTGCGAAAAGAATGTCCGCAGGTTAAAACCCAATGGCACGCACCTCTGACTTTTCTAAAAAGTTATGTGTATATTCTTTGGGAATTATCGCTCGCTTTAACGGTTAAGGAAAAACATCTTGAGGAAACCTGCATACCTGAGAAGATCTCTATAAGAATTTCGAAAGTATGTGAAGTCAGGTAGAGGAGGCCCGAGCTCAGCAGTGGGCACTATATAATATAGGGCTGGTATGGTATACATTTATGTGACGAATAGCGTTTATCAGCAAGCAGGGGAATCGGCCCTTAGCGTAGCGCCTGCTCATAAGAAATAGCAACACCACTCAGAAATAACGAAGCACTGTGTAACTTACAGTGTATGTTACTGAGAGCGCATCACCGTGAAACATTCAATGTCAATCTCAAAATACTCGGTTATTACATTTAAATTATTCGAGATAAAATCAAAATATAGCTTATATATATTTTAGTGGCCGAAATAGACAAGATAGTGTCCACTATCCATCAAACTAAAACAGAGTAGTTATACCTTCCAGAAAAGTGCCTATTCCTACCCCTAAAGCAGGGTATGTGTTGATATACATATATTATGTTTAATTATAATTATCATTGTATATTTATTCTCATTTTTATTCTTTTTTCATTATTTATAATATACACCTGCCTCCGTCTCTGCACCACCTTAAGGTCGACTGGGAGAAAATGCCCTTAGTCATTAAGTCCGCCTGTACTTTACATTTGCACAATGTGTAACTAGACAAATAAATAATTCCTTATTATATATAATGCTGCCCATAGGCGTATATAGAGGGGGCGGGGCGGGTGGTCCGTGCTCACCCCAGAACTGCTTGATGCCCACCCAAGGATTTTAAGGCACCCTACTACTACTATGATTTTTTAATACGAATAATTATCTTATATAGGCAAGTACATAGAAGTAATTTATTTTTTTAAGACTAGGTCACTGCCCCCCAAGGAAAATGACTCTTATAATAGACAAGGCAGTGGTAGACACATGCGTATACGTGAGACCTACTGCGTAAACTGCTCGGAAAACTTAATTTACATTATTAAACGCCCAACTAAGGTCCCATTCAACGTGCAAAAGCAAGGTCGGCTTTTCATTTTCACCTTCACGCTGAATAAACCCTAAACGGCTGAGAAATATTAACCGCAGTTTTTTAATGACCTAGAGTTCCAAAACCACCTTTCTTTACATTTAAGCCTATTTTTTTTAACTGAACTATAAAATTGAAATAGAAATAATATTTAATGTACGATTGTTGTACTATTTACTATCAGCCCGGAGTCTGGAATTTGTGCCCGATATGGCGATAGGCTCGCCCCCTATCACATCAAGGGAAGGAATACGCACGGCGAAAAGTACTTGCACTAGTTGCGCCTCTTCCTACCCTTTCAGGGATAGCAGGCGTGAGTGTGTGTGTGTATGTGATTGTTTTACCAAAATCTTTTGCTTGGAAAATAATTTCACGCAGGTGGGACCGTGAACTTATAAGAAAATTATGTGAAAAATATTAGGCAAAATTCTGCCATCTTGTAATTTTGCCGCTTTTGCAATGAGCAGATTGTAGGGTCATTCGGCCTAAAAGTACGCACTTTTTTTTCTATCGTCTACACAGTCAAAAATATAGTGTTATGAAAAATGTTTTAACACTCTATGTAAAGTAAATTTATTCTACTTTCATTATTTAATGACTTTTTGTGCATTGCTTCATTGTTTTTTTTGCAATACATGTTTTAGTGCAGCGGGAGAAATTCGTACTATTGACCCGTTATGTGGGTAAAACTACGCGAAGTGTTTAATGAGAACATTTTTTTTCTGTATAAGGTCTAAAAATCTTTACATATAATATTCGATTTAATTGCAGCTTAAAGAAGAAAAAACCGTGCGATCATTATAATGAAGTTATAACAGCGTGCGTACTTTTAGACCCGTACTCTTACCCAAACAGGGAATAATTTAAACAATCGCACGTTAGTTGAGACGCATTTATTTTCTAGGACAGAATTAATAACTAAAATAAATACTATAATAATCATGTAAACTTAACATAATTAACGAACTTTTGTAAATTGATGCACCGACTAACCATACATTTTTTTCCCAGCACAAAATATTGGTAACTAATCAACAAAATCACGTTGATCACCGTTTTTCGCCAAACAAGTGAGGCTTGGTTAAATAGCTCGTGGCTCTGACATTGTCCCTGACGCGCCCCTGATCTAGCCAAAAAAGTGTCTGAGCCCCCTTAATAGGTTCCGAGATATTGACCATGCGAACTTTTACCCACTGCGTGCTGTTGCCCCGAATGACCCTAACCTTGCCGGCTTAATCCAACTTTACGATCAGTTGGGATATATTGAGCGGTTCTCTCGTAAGCCAGGATCAACATAAAACCTCCAGGTAATTTCCCAACAAAAGTTATTGTTCATTTTCAATTTAAATAAAAGATAAGTGACAATTTCATTTGCAATAAAATTGGCGCCAAATTGCGTTCTAATTTTAAATGTAGGAAAAACATTATCTGCCTTTACCATTTCCATATTTTTGTTTAATATATAGGCTATGGGTCTAAAAATAATTATATAAATAAAAAATTTGCATATTTTTTTTTTTTTCAAATAACAATATTCATTTTTTACACGCTTTATATTAGCTTCACTTGTATGTTTGTATATTTGTAACTCCTTTGGTAGCGATTTATTTTTAGTGACATCTGTTGGACCATAGTAGAATTACAACTAAACTGGCTACTCTTATGCGTAAAATAATCCTACTTGTCACAAGATGGCGCTTTCGTTTTTAGTGACACCTGTTGGACAATAGAAGAACAGAACTAAAAAAATAAAAATAAATAATAGTTTAAAACAACTAAAAAACACGCTTTATAGAAAATCCAACCAAAAAGTAGAACATAAATACATCAATGATTTTATATGATTTTATTGTACAAAAAAGCGTGGGGTGCATGGTGTCAATAGTTATAAATATTTTATTCACAGATAATATGAGTAGAAGTATTATATATCATTTTAATAATATCTTAAAAAGAACCCCACGTTTTTTTTACAATAAAATACACTTTTTCTTAATTACACTAATAATAATCCTTTCCTAGCCGATTTCGGCCACGGCGGCCAATCTCAACGGAGATCAGCCAGGTGCGCAGGAGATATTATGGTGCACAAGTGTGTGCGCAATACACAAGTGCACTCACTATTCCTTCACTCTCATAGTTCGATGAGACGGCAATCCGACATGACCGGAGAGAGATCAGGCGCAGGACCAACGGCTTTACGTGCTTTCCGAAGCACGGGGGTATCACACCGCCAACATCCTGACTCCGAGCTGCGATTGAATAATTTTTAAGATGGAAAAACCTAGTCACAATGTTTTTGGCCCGACCCAGGATTCGTACCCAGGACCTCAGCGCGCAAATCGTACTGGTAACGCGTACGCAATACAACTACGCCACCAAGGCAGTCGTAGGCGTCGTATTTACACTATTCTTAATTCAAATTTATTTTCTATTTTTCAGTTGTTTTAAAGTATTATTTTTATAATGAACAAGACATCAAGTAAGCTTAGTCGTAGTAGATATCCATCATTGGTCACTTTAAATCGGCTGACCAAGGAACTGAACTCGTCAGAACGACCCACTAACGAGTTTTACTATATCCACCTGAGGTATAGTCTACTTAAAAAATATATTTATTGCACGAAAAATAATTGAAAGAAAAATACGTCTTATTAACCGTTGAAGGCAAGGTCGTAAGTTTTTCTATTTTCACCTTCGGTCTAGCCGGAATAGGTTCCATTGTGGAAGGGAGGCATTGTGCCAACGCCACGGCCGCGGGCTGTCTTCAACAATTCAACCAGTTATTAACGGTGGAAAGATTTTTCATTTCTATTTTTGAATAACTCGCGGTTTATGTGTGTGGGTAATTTGTTTTTCTTTGATAAAATCATTAGTATTTATTTTGATAGTTATTTTTTCGATGTTTGGATTCTGTTAGATTTTTTGCACAAATCCTTATGCTGAAAAAATATTTTGCATTTACCAAATAAGTCTCTCCTACGCAAGCGTCCGTCTGAGTACTAATGCAATATTTCTAACACAAACACACACACACACACACACACACACACTTACGCCTTTTTTTATCCCTGAAGGGGTAGGCATGATCTGATATGGGGCGAGCCTATCACCATATCGGGCACAAATTCCAGACTATGAGCGGATACTGAATAGAAAAATCCAATATCACTATGCCTGACCCGGGGATCGAACCCGAGACCTCTGGATTTCCGTCGTACCGTAGTACAACTACGCCACCGAGGCAGTCTATAATATTTTAACATATTTCTAACATAAAAGTTAAAACAGATTGTGTATATAAAGGACATTTTAGCCAGTTTAATTACAGGGCACTATCAATTTGCACAACACTATGTTGTCTCACTGTGACGAGCGCTGTGTAATGCCACTAATAATTAGTTTATTTGCTCATCAGCGTATCACGTCATTGACCTGTTTCTTTTTACTATCACAGATTTGATACAAACAAAATACATCAACATTATGCATATTATACCAATCCATCAGCAAATCCCCTTCTGAATATAAAACGCTTCGATACCGCGACCCAGATTGCGTCTTATCAAAGATAGATAACAAGGGAATTAGGGTCAGCGACCCCCGAAAACTGCGCCAATATAGGTTAATACTAACGTAGATATAAGGTATTGATAAGTGAAGTTTGGGGACGGGTTTCCTATTTATCAACATTTGGTACCAACATACCAACTATTTACCAAAGTATTTACTAACACTGCCTCGGTGGCATAGTTTTATTTGGTACGATTGCAATGCTGTGGTCCTGGGTTCGATCCCCGGGTCGGCCAAAGTGATATTGGGTTTTAAATTCAGTATCAGCCCGGAGTCTGGAATTTGTGCCCGATATGGCGATAGACTCGCCACCTATCACATCGTGGGACGGAGTGCGCACGGCGAAGATTGGGTGCACTAGTTGCGCCTCTGCCTAACCCTTCTGGGATAGAAAGCGTGAGTGTGTGTGTAATGACTTACTCTGCAGAAGCTGGTGAACGGTGTGATCTGCGAACAAAGAAAAAATATTTATAAATAAATAGAAAAAGATATTTAGTTCTACTTTATTAATATTTACAGTGGTAGAGTATGCTTTAATTAATATTTGTCTACTTCGTGAATGGACTGGTTCAACGTGAGTACTACCAAGTTCAAATAATCGCCGTGTAGTGGCAGCTAATGCAAGATGAAACGCAATTATAATCAAAATACCAACATCTTCAACCTGATTTCATATTATAATATAAATCTAAACCAATATTAACCACGAAAATGTATGTACTACAGTCAGCCACATAAGTAGCGGAACATATTCGAAATTTCAAATCACCTTTAAACTTTTGCGTGAGTATTAACAAACGTTTTTTCTTCACTAAAATAAACTTCACGGCGTTAACTTTATTTTAGATAAAGAAAAAATAATATTGCGCTAGAGTTAACGTGTAGAAGTTTTGAAGTTTTTAATTTGTACAACTGTTTTTGTGGCTAACTGTACATAATACTTATAGGTATTTGTGTTTAGAGAAAGATTTTTAAAAGTATTGTACGATTTTAAAACGAGTGTAGTGTTGTGACTTTTTACACGATCACACATCAGCTGCAGACTTCGATTTCGACTTATAATTAAACAAAAAAAAATCCGTAAAGTAGTTATATTTCAAGATATTTGGATTTGTCCGTATTTCTGGAACTACTGAATCTAATGTACGCTGTGCCTTAGAAAAATGATATTCTATTGCTTTTATATTAACTTTCATGCCAGACAACCACTAATAACAAAGATCACAATCACATTTCAACATACCGAACCGCAAAAGCCTGTGTAATAAAGGTCCTAAACAAAACAAAAACATAACCAGTGAAGTCGGAAATCGAGAACGTGAATAAACGTTGTTTTGCGTGTTACATTCGGACTGCGGCACTGCACGTTTGACTGACGTGACGGCTACACGAAACTATTTACAATGGTCATAAAACTTAAGCCATTTTACGTAGGAATGATCCTTAGGTAAGGCAGAGACTATACTGGTATCACAGTGAAACTGTTCTTGAATTGAGTGGATTTCGTTGAATTTTGGAATCGTTTTTTACGTAGGATACTTTGGTATTCTTTGCCTTTGGGTAAATGACTATACTGGGATCAGAATAAAAGCTGTGTTAATGTGATGAGCTAGCTTGATTAGAGAGGTAGTCGTAAGCCTAATTCTCAGTGTAAGAGTACCTGTCCACCAAAATGTAGGGAGGAAAATGTTTAACCCATAGAATCCCAACAAATGCACCAAACAGCGAAGTAATATGGTTATATTCAATATAATCATATTACATTCATAATCACTTCTAACTTTGACTTATGATTCAGGGACGGTTTCCACACTGTAACAGACAAGTGCACTTAAAATATAATATGGTGTGATTAAGATAATATGCGAGAACAAAAAATATATATTATATCCTCATAAGATATACTTTATGTGCCTACACCGTATTGCTTTTGTAAAAACATTTAAATCCATGGCAACATACTCATCTATGCAAAATGCTACTACTAGCTAAGAAGTTACCCTCTTTTATACCATCCCCTCGCGGAGTACGTCATCGGTAATCAAAAAAATGTTCTCTGTACCCCAACCCCTCACACCTAGAGAAAACAAAATGGCTCCGATATTAAAGCCTCCTTTCCCGCTGATTGCTACGTCCCGACCACACGGTGATTGTTTATTTAAGGGGCGTTACACGAGTTCCTACCGTACCCTTAATTATGTATCACAGCTGAACGTTCTTTGTCTAGTTTGGGATTATTTGTGTTATATTAAGCTTTCGTTTGTTACAAATTGTATGATAGTAACATTTTTATATCACAGCTTGGTAAATTAAATAGTAAATAGCATGCACGAAAAATTTTCAACAAATATTTAAACAAAATATAACATTATCGATTATCTCTTGAATTTGATTTAATTGCGAAATTTGATATAAGAGGTATGATAGTGAAACAACTTTGAGTACTGTCAACATCAAGTAGTGTAACTAAGGAAATCCCAAATTGTAGATACGACTTTATACTATGGAATAGAATGTACCCCAAATGTCTTCCAGGAAGGTCGAAAATAAATACATATTCATTAGAGTGGTTTCCATTAGGTTGTTTGGAAGTCCTTACAGGATTTAACTTAAACCAAGAATCTGATTTGTAAGGTTTGAAATGGCTTCAACGAATCCGTTTTTTTGTTGAGTTGGTTAGGCTTTTAACTCAATAAACTGTCCGGAAAAATAGATAAGGTGAAGTGAAATAATTATTGTCAGTGAAAAGTAAGGTATGTTTTACCAGAAGGCAAACAAATTGTGGGTACCTCATGGTAGGTCACCATTGCCCAAGGACACGCTGCCAAAGTAGTGGAAGAAGGCCAGTCTTTATAGAAAAGGAACATGTAGTTATTACCCAATACTCAATGGGAATGTGGGAAGATATTCAGGCGCCACGCAAACACTTTAAATATGACATCAGGTTTTAATAGATTTGCGACACAATAGCGACAACAAGTTTGCAATCTTTAGTGGAGGCCTATTTGCAATAGTAGATTTCCATAATCTGAAGATGATGATAATGATGATACATATACTTCGCTTAATTTGCCAAAATAAAAAGTTTAATACAGCTGTAACAAATCGCATGTTGATGAATTGTACGAATTAGTTGAAGCGACTGTCGGTTTCGTACAAATTGTATGAAAACCAAATGTAGACAAATCATATGCGTTCGATGTTCAGTGTATTTCAATAATTGACGTCTGCGTGGAGCTTTAAATCAGCGATAATCGCATTATTCATATGGAACTTAATTCTTGGAAGGTTAACCATCCGATAGTAGTCTAATTGAGGGTTTTTGTGAGTCATACTGTAGGTAACGTCCTCCCACTTTTAAACGACCTCTTCATACTAAATGACACCATACAGTCAGGTCATATGAAATAGTCCAAATAATAGCCGATGTGACAGGTAAAGCTATAATTACAAACCCTTACCAATAAATATTTCTTAGAAATTGAGGCATTTAGCCATAAACGTGGCTTTTTTGTAATTTACTTTATACCGCGAAATTCATACATCATTCACTAAGAAATATGACATTACAATTTAATGGCGGAAAAAACTAATAGCGTTCGAAACAGATTATTACGGTGAAGGTCTAAATGGAATTTTACAGGGGTGGCTTCCATTAGCAGTTGGTGCTCTTTTAATTTCAACAAAATCTATTACGAATAAAAATGAAACATCTGTCTGTGTTGCATTAAAAACTTTTGATAAGCTTAAATTGAATTAACCAAATAATTACGCTTTGTTTTTTTTACTGTTTGCTCATCAAGGATAATCTCCGAAAACAAGGCTCATATTGATAAAATTGAAAGTAAACGTGACATTTATACCAGAAAAGGATTTTATAACCAACACCCTACCGACTCAAATTAGCAAAGAATATAAACAAAACCTTTCACCAAATCTATTACGCATCAAGATATTCAAAAAGCCACGAAATTGGTTCAATAGCGGAGCGACGTAAAGCAGCCGATCTACATGAGCAATTAGCAGTAAACGGAGCATTGGGCCCGGGAAAAATCCATTCGACGCACAAAGGGAATTTAATGGAATATTTTTATAATGAAATCATACGGCCGACCCCGGTTAGCTGACTTGCGGGCGTGTGGAGCCCTGGTTTTCATTCTCACTTGTAATCAATAGCTTTACATATACTGTATCACGCCTTTTACCTTTCGTTTTAATATCACTTTGCACACTTTTTTCATAGCTTCAATTCAGATTTTTGGGGGAAGCATTACACCATGCATTCATTCATGCTGTGGAGAAATGTGTATACATTTGCTGTAAACAAACATGTTTACATTTGCTGTTAAAAAATGTGTTGTCATTTGCTAGATAGTTGTGTACAGCATCAATAAGCGAAATTGCTGTCTCACAGAAAACCGACGTGAAGTGGCAGCTCACATTTTCCTTCGCTCTGATAGCACGACTCACCATCTAATTTTTTACAGTGAATAGCCCGGGGATCTTTTTTAGGCCCCTCATTCGATTGTAATCAGATCTCTTTACTTGGTTTTGGGGAATTTAATTAGGCAACAGTGACTGATCAATGGCACATATACTACAAATGAAAATTGGTGACAGAAGAACTTATTACAGGAAATAACTAAGGCCGTGAACCCCTATACCAATATTACCAATAATAATATCAGCTAATATATTTTCCTACATTGAATTATAATTGGCCGTGTGATGTAGATGCCAATCTGCCCAAATTACATGAAAATCCAAAACCTACATTCAGAAACGAAATTACTAGCTTATTAAAGGAAAAATCTCTTCATATCTTCAAGAATAAATTCGAAATCTATACAACACAAGAAACATCGAAAAACTGAGTAATTTCATAGAGGAGAGTGGATACAATTCATAAATTGCTATAATAAAGATATAAACGAAAATGCGTGCGTAATATTTTCTTTTTATAATATTATAACACTCAGGGGAGACTGGGCATAATTAGTCACATAGCTTTTACGAAAAACCTAAACATTTACGATAAATGATAAAATCTAAACAAGTTATTTAATGTGATATTTTGCACCGCACTAACAGCGTGCTGTGACGGATGGCTTTCAAAACACGCCAATGCTTTATAACTCAACCATACTATCGATCAAGTTCCATAGAATTCTAATATCGTACCTACTAAATAAAAACGCCCTTTCAACTCGTTGAGTGTTTTATACAATGCTTATAAATAATATATAGAAAGTGATATGAATAAAAAAAGTATATTTAATAAATAAATACTCTGTATTTCGAATTTTAAAATATGAATGAACGCTGAATGAAATGTAACGATTTGATCTTAGGAAATGCCCATTAACCAAAGAAAAAGCTGAAAGAGAGAATTGTTGGTATTTTCGTTATTAGTTTTCATTCAAGATGTCGATGTTACAATGTCTCATTGGAGCATGTCTACTTCATGAAATCTCCACTAAAATATGATTATTATTACCACGTGACCATCTTCACTAAAAGACCTATTTTGAGCAAGTTTTAAAGTTTTTTTATTACAAATAGACAACGAAAGGGGAAATTATTAATCGAACCACCAAAAACTCGAATAAAAAACCCGACTATTATTATCATTTTAAAATATAGCAACTTTTGCAATTCTCCTCCGCATACGATAATAATACGGAAGAAGACCCTCACCTCCTGAATCCTCCTGTGTACTGTCAGCTTGTGCCACTGATGATCATCGAACCTTGTCTTGGCGGGTTTGATGTGCATCTCCTGCTTGCCGTTGCCAAGCCCCATGGTGAGGGAGACGCCGCCGTCACGCACGGCCAGGTTCAAATAATCGGCTTCATGACCTTGGAAGAAAAGAAATTTAATACAAAAATTCGTTTTTAAACCTACAGTACCAATTCTAAAGTTCTATTCAAATTGGTGAAGCCAACCGACGTTTTATAATTTTATTTGACAGTTATCATATGAAACTGCAAATGTAGATACTACTCATTTGAGATTTCGAGCATAAGAGTTTTGTATTTGATCGGCTTATACATTTATGTGAGAAGTAGCATTTATCAGCAAGTAGTGCAATCGGCCCTAAATTTATATCAATTATAGCAGAATATCTTAGATAATCAGCATATAAACAAATCCCAGACTAACCAGTATAAAACAAAAGTCCATTAGGCTGTCGGGTCTTGAAGTACAACGAGATGGCGTCCTGAGTGCTGACGATGGGCTCCCCTCCCGTCTGGGTGAGGTCGTACGAGAGGAACTCCGCCCCGCGGAACGTCGCCTCCGATGGGGCTTTGTCTGAAACAACAATAAACATTAGCAGCTCCCAAACTAACGGAAAACTCAACAAAAAGTTCACTTTGTGGAAATTATTCAGCATTGCTATTTAAAAGATCAAAATCTTTAATTAGGAATAGTTTCTAATTGATACAGTTATATTCTTTACTAGCTTTTGCCCGCAGATCCGCCCGCGTGAATGAGTTTTCCCGGGATAAAAGTTCCGCTTTATATTTTCCCGTGATAAAAAGGAGCCTATGTGTTAATCTAGGACATAATCTACCCGTGTGCCAAATTTCATCGAAATCCGTTAAGCAGTTTTTGCGTGAAAGAGTATAAAAACATACAAACATCCCTACATCCATACTTACAAACTTTCGCGTTTATAATATTATTATAGTAGGATTTTGCCATTTGATATGTAATTTCACTAAACCCGGTTATTTAGGAATGGCTGATCTATATTAAACCGCCTCGACAGTGTAATTGTATTGTGGTACAAATACCATGCTGGCGTCGCGGGTTCAATCCCTGTACTGGCTATGATATTGCGTTTTTCTACTTAATATCGTCAGTATCAGTCCGGAGTCTCATTGTGCCCTAACATAGCTGGAAAATGTCGGCGTAATAATACCTCTGCTTACCCCTAAGTGAAAGAAAAAGGCGTGACACTATGCTTGAATGTTTATTAGAAACTATTTGTCTAGGAAATATTTAAAACAGAGAACGACGTTTCTAGGAAATTTAAAAGAGGAAAAGTTTTGCGAGTTTCCGTACATATTGCAGGACACTTGCGAGAGAGACTTTTGTGAAAGAAGATTGATTATTTTTCTTTGTCTTTTAAAGATTTATTTCCTAATGGAAATAATCCTGAATATAGTGATTGACCTCTACAGAGACCTATCTTCATTAAACTAAAAGGTATTTTGAATAGAAAATACCTACCACCGATCAAAGCTATATTAATATCTATTCACTTTGCCTCGTACTTACTACTGGGAATCCCCTTAAACTGTAACACATGTGTTGCACAAGTGCTGCAAAGCCTTCGAAACGTCGCGTCGGGAGAAAAATAAAATAAAAAACCGCGATAAAATCCGTTATAGTAGTTAAATTTCAATGTCTAACATTCGCGCAAACGTAAGGAATCACTATGAGTAGAATCAAATATGACACACGAGCTTTTGCCCGCGGCTCCGCCCGCGTGAAAGAGTTTTCCCGGGATAAAAGTCCCGCTTTATATTTTTCCGGGATACAAAGTAGCCTATATGTTAATCCAGGACATAATCTACCCGTGTGCCAAATTTCATCGAATTCCGTTCAGTAGTTTTTGCGTGAAAGAGTTACAAACATCCATACATCCAGACATCCATACATCCATACTTACAAACTTTCGCGTTTATAATATAAGTAGGATTATAAAAAGAGAGTATACCATTTAATTCAGTTTTCGTGTAACGTCTAATACTCATACAAAATAGTCACTTCATTCGCACTTGTAGACCGAATCTCAATATCATCTCACACAGAAAACTAAATTCCAAAAGTATAATTCAATAAAAGAAGCACTCTATTTCCAGTACTAAAAGATCCAATATCATCCTCACAGATCGTGCGATAGAGTAATAAGTCCTGTGACGTCGCTGCAGCCATCAGTTTCACTAGAAGCCTGGACAGTGCAATTGGAATTGAATCAATACCGGCATTCATCAGAGGTCGGGTCATTTAGTTGTGGCATTGTGGGTGTGGTGTGAGTGCTGGCTGATAGTGGGTATGTTGACTAGATTTTGCTTGCTGTTTTGTTCGAAATTCGATTTTTGACAAATTTATACTAATATTATAAACCTAAAAAGTTTGTTTGAACGCGCTAAACTCAGGAACTACTGAACCGATTTTAAAAATTCTTTCACTAATAGGAAGCTACATTATTCCTGAGTGCTATAGGCTACTTTTTATCCCGGAAAAACTATTTCACGCGGGCGGAGCTGCGAGCAATACTAGTATCATAATAAGCCTATGCCCTTTGTTAGGGTTCGAGCTTGATTTGTTCCAAAGTTTAGAATTTGGTTAGTCTTAGTGCGCATTGTGATTCAAGATATCTGCGTCTCAATTTTAATTAAAATTAGTTTAGTGTTTTAACCGTGACAAGGCAAATGGATAGATGGTACTGTAACTATAAACTATGGTTTGTTTTTGAGCCTCTGAAAATCTCCCACGTTGCGTTGGTTTGAAGACACTGCTACCCCGATTAAGGCAAACCAAAGGCCTTTTGGCTTATTAAATCGAAATTTAGTAACTCAATTATGCTACTCCCAAAAGTGTCTACAATTTGGCTCTGTCACTATGAAAATGGATCCAAAAATGGGTACAACATTCACATGGATTTCATTTGTGAGACGATTGAATCCTTTTATGCCTAATGCCTTTTAATTGTTGACGACTACTTTACCATATACATCAATATTTGACAACTAGCTTTTGCTCGCGGTACCACTCGCGTGAAAAAGTTTTTCCCGGATAAAAGTGCCGCTTTTTATTTTCCCGAGATAAAAAGTAGCCTATGTGTTAATCTAGGATATGATCTATTCGTGTGCGAAATTTCATCAATATCCGTTAAGTAATTTTTGTGATGTGCAATAATTCCATTACTCTTCTTTAGTCACCCCCTTTCCCTTTTATCAAATTTCTTTAAATGTACAGACACACCGGTTCTATTGCTTTATTATATGTATAGATATAACATGCAGATCTTATACACACACACACTCACGCCTTTTATCCCCGAAGGGGTAGGCAGAGGTGCAATGAATGCGCCCACTTTTCACTGTGCGTATTTCGTCCCATGATGTGATAGAGGGCGAGCCTATCGCCATATCGGGCTCGAATTCTCGACTCCGGGCTGATACTGAATACAAAAATCCAATCGCTTTGCCCGACCCGGGGATTCAACCCGAGACCTCAGCATTGCAGTCGTACCGTAATACAACTACGTCACCGAGGCACTCATACGATGCAAAAATTATTTTACAATTAATAACATCTTAGTCTCGCTAGCACTCCCGCCATTCCCTAATTACAGAAGCACACGCGTTGTCACCGAGCGCGCGTCTGTTTAAAACTAATATTGGAGCGCGCAAATGTTTCCAATTGACAAAGTTTTACTCGTGTCCTGTATGAGATTCATCAAATTGTGTTTTCAGTTTGTGTTTTGATGTTTGTTTATACGCGTGGATTTGGGTTCAATGACTTGATTATGCTTTATTTCAGTACAGTCAGCTCCAAATGAATGTATACGTAGACAGGGAGATGATTTATCCTTACATAGTATAAAACAAAGTCGCGCCGTCTCTGTACGAGATAAACTCAAAAACGGATTTGACGAAATTCGTATCGTGATATTTTGAGACCCTGGGACGGTTTTAGGCTACTTTTTATGCCGTGAATGTATATAGCAAGACTTTTATCCCGGAAAAACTCTTTTACGTAGGCGATCCGCGATCAAAAACTAGTATTAGCTAATTAGTAGTTCATACATTTGGTCTATGTCCACGTATAATTTAGTACAAAGCAGACTGTACCTATACATCAATATTTTTTGGCCTTGATATATCTTTAATTGGGTGGGTTTTTACCACAATTTTCCCAGGATGAGATACCTCAGAGAGCGATGATGTCAGACAGGTGGCCAGTCTTAAAAAGCATACCCTTAACAAATTTCATTTCGAAGATAAGATTCCATAAATCGTGGAAGCACTTCTCTTCCCTGCCTACCCCTTCGAAGAAAGACGTATACACAGCTTCAAGTTAATATTCAAGCTACTTGAAAAAGCCGAGCTTCAAAACTTTTCTGCGGCCCTCCGACGCTAACACCTGATCGGGAATTGATTAATGGCTTGAAGTTCGCCAAGTTATTTGTAGAAAAAACTCAAGTTTTAAGCTTGGTTGGCAGGTGAGACTACGAATATTTTGGTTGTAATGGCTGGAGATTTTAAAACATTTTAAAGAAACTTGAGGTGTTTTTTTAATAAAATAATGACGAGACGAGCAAGATGACCATACATAAACTTTCGAAACACTCCAACTCTGAGTTATGAAACACTGCGTGATATTGCTACTCTGTTCGTCACTCTGAGATGACACCATTTTCTGTTTTGTCATTCTCGAAGATTTAGCTTTTTTTATGGCATTGAATGACGAGACGACCATGCCGTTCACCTGATGGTAAGCGATACGACCACCCAGAAACAGTAGCAACACCATCAAGCACCTTGAGTTACAAAGTACTGTGTGGCATTCCACTGCGCTCGTCATCCTGAGACATAAGATGTTAAGTCTCATTATGTCCAGTACTTACACTGGCTACAATGTCCTTCAAACCGAAACACAACAGTGCATGCACACTGCTGCTTGGTGGTAGAAATAGGCATTGCGGTGGTACCCACCCAGACGGACTCTTATATATGAGAGACCTACCACCAATAAAAGCTATTGTTTGTGACCATTATTGTCGCTTACCACCAGACGAGCGGCTTGGTTGTCGCTTCATTCATTTGCATGAGAACAAACAAAAAGAAATCACACATCTCATCATATTGGCATAAATATAAAGATAAACTGAAAACTGAATCCAATTTTATACTTAATCTACTCATAACCGTTTCACAGTTTCCTTTAAAGCCTTGCTTCCTACACCTGCGCCAAATGGCAGCGAGTTTAATGTTTAATGACAAACGTGTAATCGAGCAGTTAACGTTCAACGTAAGTGAATAGAGTGGAGTTACATTCTACGAAGATTAGTTTAAATGATATGGGTTAAGTTATTAATTGCGTCACATTGATGTTTAGGTTTATTTCTTTTCTTTGCAACTGAATGACGAGACGAGCATGTCACTCACCTGACGGTAAGCGATATGACCACCCCCCATAGACAGTAGCAACACCATCCAGCACCTTGAGTTACAAAGTACTGTGTGGCATTGCACTGCGCTCGTCATCCTGACGCATAAGATGTTAAGTCTCATTATGTCTAGTAGTTACACTGGCTACAATATCCTTCAAACCGAAACATAGCAGTGCATGCACACTGCTGCTTGGCGCTAGAAATAGACATTGCGGTGGTACCCATCCAGACGGACTCATACATATGAAAGACCTACCACCAGTAAATACTTTGAATTACAAAGTACTGCCTGGCACTCCACTGCGCTCGTCACCTTGAGACATAAGATGTTAAGTCTCATAATGGCCAGTAACGACGCTGCCTAAAATGACCTTCAAACAGTAACACAACAGTGATTGCATACTGTTTGATTTGATTTAATATTTAATAATAAGTATGCCTACTAGGCTTCTTATGAGACGGTATATCAGCTAGATCAGAATAAATGAGTAAAACTGCATTGCTCTTGTCACTCTAAGCCTTTCGGTCTTAAAACTCATAAAGCCTAATATGTATTTATCTTCTTCTTTTACCTGCCCGTTTTGCCATCCCAATGGGGGCTCGGTGCAATCTACTTTTCCACTCAAAAGAAATGATTTGCTTTAGTTTTCCAACCAGCCACCGGCTGATATGAACTTCTAGCTATCCAATTTCGAGCAAAAACCTCTTTAGGAATCGAACGCAGATTCCAATTCAAAAACCAACTATTAACAATGAACTATTTAATGGTAACAAATATTCAAACGAAACTATTAACACATATGAATACGGACTTCATCAGCCATTTGCTTTGAAATCGATACATTGCAAATTTGTTTGCAAAGCGTCGAAACTCAACGGCTGAATCACAAATAACCGAATTTGTGTTTACCAGTTTAATTACTGTGTTATGAGATTTTACGTCTGATTTTAAGCATGTTGTAGACCAAATAATATTGTTAAAGTACTCTAAAATAGTTGGTAGAACTCTAGTATGAGAAAGTATGGGCAGGTAACACTGCAACGTCTTTATCTATCGATAGGAGTTTTGGCGGGAACTTGGAAGTGTCATGAGATGCTCTTGTTTTAATTCATTATTTTGGTGATAGTTTGTGTTATATTGCATAATTATGGTGGTATATTATCCAATATAGTTCTATTAAAGGGCTCAAATGAAGTGAATTGAAATAACTGTGCTAGTCAAGTGTTTGTTTTGTTGCCGCCAAAACTCTTCGATAAAGTTTTGGTAAGGTAGCCACTGCTTTACTTCGACATAGTACTACTACTACTTTTTTTTTTTTTTTTTTTTTTTTTTTTTTTTTTTTATGGTGTACTACATGGTGCAATACATCATTTCAATAACAATCTAGCCTTATGACTAATAAGTTATTCGAATTTAACCTAAACTTCTAATGAGACTATGACTAAGATTATGTCCAATAACACTTTTCTTATTGTCTCTATTAAGGGGAAGACACATTGTTCGCGTGTTCTTTTTAACTAGCACTCACTGCACTATATTGCATTAAATGTTCACTACACTAACTCGAAGGTTTTTGTCCTCTTAAGTCTTCTCACTAGGTCCGTGTTGTCGAGGAGCTGGATTGCCTCGACGTTCACATGATGATGAAGTCTATATTCATGAGCTTCGGCATATTTCTTTACAATATTCGTAACGAAGTCCACTTTAAGGTCCCGATGAAGATCTTCATTTCTTACGTACCAAGGGGCATTTGCAATACCCCGAAGAACTTTGTTTTGGAAACGCTGTATTATTTGTATATTGCTTTGTTTGGTACAACCCCACAACTGTATACCATAAGTCCATACTGGCATTAGGACTTGTTTATACAAAAGTACTTTGTTGTGTACTGACAACGAAGAGTGTTTACCAAGAAGCCAATACATCTTTCTGTAGCGGATTTCCAATTCATCGCGTTTCTTTTTGACATGTGCCTTCCAGCGAAGCTTTGCGTCAAGAGTCATGCCTAAATATTTGGCTGTATTTTCATATGGTATGTTTTTACCGTTTATGTACACCGGCTGATAATTCGGCCTTTTGTTGGTGAAGTCTATATGACTTGATTTTGATTCATTAATCTTTAGACGCCATTTTTCAGTCCAGTTGGAGATGGTGTTTACGGCTGTTTGGACCTTATCCACTGCTTCTTCGTGAGTCGAACCTATAGCTATAATTGCTGTGTCGTCTGCAAAGGTTGCAATGGTATGGTTTTCCATTTTAGGAATATCACTGGTGTATAATAAGTACAGGACCGGACCTAATACACTTCCCTGTGGTACTCCAGCTTCTATATGCTTAATTTCTGAATACGAATCTTCATGTTTTATACGAAACATTCTTTCAGAAATATAAGATTCCAAAATTTCTGAAAATTGCTTTGGCAGCATTTTCCTTAGTTTGTACGTGAGGCCGTGGTGCCATACTTTATCAAATGCTTGTGCCACGTCTAGAAACACCGTTGAGCAAACTTTTTTCTCTTCTAAAGCCTTTTCTATAATATTAGTTATCCGGTGTACTTGGTCTATTGTAGAATGTTTTTCCCTAAAGCCGAATTGGAAATCGGGGATTAAGTTCCGTTCTTCTATAACAGGTTTAAGCCTTTTCAAGAAAAGTTTTTCAAATAGTTTAGCCATTATGGGCAACAAGGAGATTGGTCGGTAGGATTTTACCTCATGAGGAGGTTTACCAGGCTTAAGTATCATTATCACTTCTGCAAATTTCCATAAGTCAGGCACATATTTTAGTCTAAATGAGGCATTTATAAGAGTAGTTAGTTTGACGACTGCTTTGCGAGGTAAATTAAGCAGAACTTCTCCTGTAATCAGGTCATAGCCAGGAGATTTCTTTTGTTTAATTTTTTTTATTTCACATATCACTTCTTTAGGAGTAACAAGTCTTATTGCTTGATTGTCTTGTGATATTATATTATCTAGGTCGAAGTTCAGTATAGTAGCTTCATTTGGTTTGAAAATATGCTCCAGATGGTTTGCAAATATATTTGCCTTTTGTTCGTTGTTTATGGCCCAGCGTCCATTAGGTGTTTTGATCGGAGGGACCTGCTTAATTGGTTTTTTAATATTTCTTGTAGTTTTCCACAGCGAATAGTCTGACGTACGGTTGTTAGTAAGTCCACGCAGGTATGTATTCATCGATTCATCTTTAAAACTTTTTATTTCTCTTCTCAATTTTTTTGTGAGTGTGTTAAGAATTTGTTTGGCTCGTGGGGACCTATTTCTTTGCCACTGTTTTCTTTGCTTTCTTTTTTCTGTTATAAGATTCCTGATTTCTATTGGGTAAGAGGTTCCTCTAAATCTTATTTTTAACTCAGGTGTGTTTCGCCAGGCACACTGTTGAATGTTCACGATAAACTGTCTCAAGTCGTGTTCCAGTTGCTCCGAGTTTTTCAGGGGAACCTTGAGGTCAATAACGGATTCCAAATCAAGCTTGAAGCTTTCCCAGTCTGTTAATTTATTTGTCAGTGCGAGATATTTGTCTTTCCGCAGGATTTGGTCGGATATAATAAGAATGATTGGTGAATGGTCAGAACTCATGTCGTAGCCCTCCTCAATATGAATAGAGTCCAGGGAGATATTTTTCAATATGAAAAAGTCTATAAGATCTGGAATCTTCTGAGTATCTGTAGGCCAATAAGTTGGCTTGCCTGTAGATATTACGTCACATTTGACTTCCCTAGCAGCTGATAGTAGCTCTCTACCTTTGGCTGTCGTAAGTCTAGATCCCCAAAAGGTATTTTTTGCATTAAAGTCACCACCGAGTATGAACCTATTTCCTAGTTGTTCAAAGACATTTTTATACCGCTCTGCCTTTAACGAATATCTAGGCGGAGAGTATATAGCTGATATAGTAACAGGATAGCGTTTTGTATGTATACACACGGCCACAGCTTGTATATCTTGCTCCTCTATCTTTAGTTCCTCGTAGTGGCAGATGTTCTCCTTTATTATGAGGGCACTCCCACCCCTGGGAGTATTATCAGGATGCAAGGCATGGTAAACTTTGTATCCTTTTATTTTAATAATTGTTTCCCTGGTACAATGTGACTCTGATATGAGGCAGACATCGATTTGTTCTGTAGTTAGGACAACTTCTATTTCATTTAGATGTTGAAGTAGCCCATTAGCATTCCACGCCATGATTTTGTGGATCATTGTTTTGTATGTGGTAAGATAGCGGTCTTGGTGCTATGTTCCAGTTTTTTCAATCGATTATCGAATAGGGTCATAAAATTTAAAATTTTGTTGATTTTCTCTTCCATACTGTTAGTTTGAGGTTGTGGTTGCGACTGCGGCTGTGGCTGTGACTGGACTTGTGGGTGTACTTGCGACTGCCCCGCTTTGGCCATTTGTGAATACGTCACATCTTTTTTGACACTTTGAGTATCTATTTTTTTATTTCTGCTTGTAGCAGGAGCTCGCACAGCGTTTGTACTTTTATTCATCGATTTCTTTTTGATATTTTGTAGTTCTTTGGCTACTATGCACCCTCGGTAATTAGCGGGGTGAGGTTCACCACAATGAACACATTTTGGCTTTGCATCCGCTGGCTTTGGACAGTCACGAGTAAGGTGCTTACCCGTACATTTGACACATCTGGGGTCCTTACAGCAGTATTTTTGGGTGTGGCCATACGCTTGACACTTTTTACACTGTGGAATCAGTTTAGATGTTTTTATAGGCTGTATTTCCACTTTGCAGCCCAGTATTGAGCTGATTTTATAAATGTTGCTTGCATCTTCTTCTTTTTGAAACGAGAGCATAAACATGTTAAGGGGTTCCTTAGTCCTCCAGCTTAATTTGTTCACCGCTTCTATGATTTTGTAGCCTTTATATTTAAGGTCTTCAATAATTCTCTCAGGCACATACGAGTGGTGAAGATTTTTTGCCATTACTCTAATTGGTCTGTCCTGCTTGTTCTCATACGAGTGCCAACGAGTGTTATTTTCAACTAACAGTTTTGTGGTAGCCCGATATGAGTTCTCATTTTTGGTGTTTATTTTGACAATATCACCTTTCATCATTTTTATAGTAAATGAGTCACTAGGTATACTTTTAATAAGATAATCGTAGAGATTCTGATAATCTTTGATTCCTTCTACTACGATAGGAGGCGGTAGTGGTATCTTCTTTTCCTTTGGCTTTTCCGAGACTTTTTTGCTGGGCTCGGTTTTTTCTGATGGGGAAGGTGTTGGGTTCCGTTTTCTTTTCTTCCTGCGCTCTTGACGTATCCATTCAGTTTCTCGCGCGAGTTCCTCTTCGTCGGTCTCATATTGGACTTCATTGGTTACCTCATTGCTGACGCTTGGTTTGTCCGAGACAAGTTTTTTGTTGTCCTCTTCAGCTCTATTCAATTGATGCTGAAGAGTTTCCACCTTAATTTGGAGCTCATTTACTAAGCATTCCAATTTTTCTCGTAATATTTTTTCTTCGTTGTATAATTGGTACAGCAGTCGTTCGGTTTCTGTTTTGATCGTGATAGCGCCTTTCTGTTTTGCCATATTCGGTTAGTAGATATAGCTTGGCCTTAACAGTTGTTTTTGTAAATAATTATTATGAGTTGCACAATAATTTCTGGGTCATCGCGGCGTCCGCAGAGCGCAGCTCACCGCGGCAGCGGGGATTGCTGCGTCAACACTTTACCCGAGCACGAACTAGAGCACAGTACGACGCAACCGTTCTTTGTGGCTGTCTAACAAAAACTGACTACTACTACTGAGGATAAAAAAAGAAACAAGTATGCGTCTGAAGGACTTGTATCCATGAACAAGAAAAAATTAACTAAAAAAAATATTTATCTAACGATAAGAAGGATTTTGCAAGTTCTGTGTCCGGTTTGATGATTATAGTCAGTAAATGCAGTGGCGTAGCGTGTCTGGGCTGAGCGGCTCTATTAGGGGGAAATATGCGTAAAATAAAATCTTTTACCAATTTTAAGTTTTGGTAACGGGGGGATTGGTACTCGCTTGACTCTTATTTGTTGGAATGACCTTTTTCGTTGCCATGGGGCGGCAGATTTTGGGTCCGCCCCGGGCAGAACAAACCTACGCTACGCCATTGAGTAAATGACGGGGCATTATGAGACTTAACATATTATTACTAGAGTAATAATTTCATTGCAGTATAATGCTATAAATTCAAATTCAAATTCGATTGGTGTTGCTACTGTTTTTGTGATGTGACGCTAACCATCAGGCGAACCAATCGTCTCATCATTTAATTATTCAATAAACTTTGAAAGTAACATAAATTTTGTCATAGAAAAAGGTAAAATAAAAACACTGCTGAGTGCTGTCTAGTGTCTACCCTTTTAAGTAACACCACACTATTACGTTTCGTCTATTTGAAACAAACAAATCTCAAAATTGCTTTAAAATAAATTCCATAACAGCGTCAAAATGGTCTGGATTTAAAGATAAAAGCATCCGTGAATAAAGCTCGGAAACTTTCTTATTCCACTAGTGACAGACTGGAAGTTACAACTGTACTAGTGGGGAACATGACGTCACGGGAAAAAACGGAAATGTGTCTCCAGGTCCGGAAAATGGAGGAAAATTTAAATTATTCATACATATAACGGTCTTTTGAAATTATTTTCTTTGAAGTCAGTATAAACATTAATGCAGAAGTTGTATGCAAGTTGCTATAAGTTTTACTGGACCGTTGTATAGGTCTCTTGTTGTAAGATTACAAGTTACCAGTTCTTTACGAACTTTTATTAACATTACCAAGCTCTATTGCATTCAAATTTCAAATATATTTCATACACATTGTAATTATTGGACATTAGGTGACTTAGGGCCGATTTCACCGCTTACTCGTCACATAAAAGTATAAGCCGACCAAGTACAAAAGTCACACTTTAATCTATGCACTCAAATAAATGGTAATAAAATGTGTACTATCTACATTAGCTGCTTAATACGATAACCCTCAAATAAGCCTCAAATTAGCCTCGTTCATGATTCTTGAATAAATAGCTAAATCATCAGCCACATAAAACCCACTTCTGAACATATCGGATCTGTCAAAAACGGCCTGCATCCAGTGTTCTAAATAAATGCTACCAATAAAAAATAAGAAGACGAGCAAATACAAGTCACGCTGTAAACTAAGCTCCCAAATAAATGGTAATCACTGTAACACAGGCAATTACACTGGAGTTTATCGCTCGTTCTTTTCTGGTAGAAACTTCTTTCCGAACTGATGGTAGAGTTAAAATTGATAGTCTAATGGGAGTTGCAGAGAATCAAAGTAATGGATCGTGATCCCAAGGCTGGCAGTCTCCTTATTTGCTGAGAAACAAAATTAGTAGGATAAAATTGTTATTTTTTTGTTACATAGAATAATGAGACGAGCATGCCGTTCGCCTGATGGTAAGCGATACAACCACCCATAAACAGTAGCAACACAATCCAACACTTTGAGTTACAAAGTACTGTGTGGCATTCCACTGCGCTCGTCATCCTGAGACATAAGATGTTAAGTCTCATTATGTCCAGTAGTTACACTGGCTACAATGTCCTTAAAACCGAAACACAAGAGTGTATGCACAATGCTGCTTGCTTAATATGTATCTTTGGTGTAAGCTATCTTGTACTGACAGACAGTTTACGTTCAATTTTATGGATTGAATATTTAATTATTTTTGTCCGTTTCAATAACTTAAGCAGACGAAAACAGTTTGGTGTCATGAATACCTTTTTGATTGAATATTCTTATGTAGATTGTTCGTTGGGCCACTCCCAATCGTATAAGTCATTTATGATATCTCTCGTCATTTATGATCATCATCACCCGCCAAAGTCCATTGCAAAACATAGATCCTATGGAGTTCCAGACGGACCTGTCCAAAGCCACTCACTCTCGACATTCACTTGCATAAAAACAGTTGTATTAAAAACATATCACGTACTGAGTTTTTTATTAGTTCGTTATTGGTTTATATTGTATGTGCAGTGCAGTACAAAAAACCAATCAAAATTGTTTCACGCTTCGACAGAAACCAATATGCACACCGGATCACAGTTATACGCTTATATTACGAGCTGACATACAAAAATACAAAATAACAAATGTTAAGTTCTTGGGTCATTGATGAATCAATTCTCTTATATAGAATTCTATAATTTTACATATTATAAGCAAAACACTGTATTTATCCTTTTAATATTATAGTTTGAGAGAAATGTGTGGATTTTTAAATATTTAGATGTGAGATTAAATATCTGGATGAAATATGGAAATCAGATAAACCAAGCACTAGAAAAAAGCGGGCGGAGCTGCGGGCAAAAGCTAGTCAATCATAAAAATGTATGTACAGAAAGTACACGTTCTATCAAGACTTCATTTAAGCGAGCCAATCTTGACTCCATTCTGGCAGAATTGATATTACCTCGTTCCGTACAATACAAATATTTGCGTCAGGCACACAACGCTAAGTGGATTATAACATTATTACAACGCTAAGTTTAAGTATCTTGTATACAGGAATTCAAGTTTGGGGCCGCATTTGGAAGGGGGTCAGACCCACAAGGAGATATTACAGTTAGTTTCTTAAGCGAAATTCGCAGTGCGTCATAAAATTTTATTGGATTTTCCGGTTTTACTCGTAAAAGTGTGCAATTATTATGCTTAAATGGATAACGAATATTTCCATTCCGAGACCATCTGGTTTGTATACAATAAAATGGGACGACTTAACTAGTTACTAACTGAGACTTAGACTGCCTCGGTGGCGTAGTTGTTTTACGGTACGACTGCAATGAGGTCTTTGGTTCGATCCCCGAGTCGGGCAAAGTGATATTGAATTTTTCTAATCAGTATCAGCTCGGAATCTGGAATTTGTGCCCGATATGGCGATAGGCTCGCCCCCTATCACATCATGGGACGGAATACGCCAGGTAAAAAGTGGGTGCACTAGTTGTGCCTCTGCCTACCCCTCCGGGGATAAAAGGCGTGAGTATGCGTATGCGTTAACTAGTTACAAAAACAAGAATTCCAATTGATGTCATAACTTTTCTTAACATAATATTAAAGGGTTTTGCCTAATCAATATACTAACAGCTTATTTTATGCGCGAACTACGACATACTATCTCGAATAGTTTAATACGTAAATTTATCAATTCCTTTGTAACTGAGCTACAACTTGTTATTTTAAAGTTTGCATCTACTCAGTATAGCGGTATTCACTATGAAACGGGAAAAATTAATGGGATCAGTGCGATTACATCTCTATCTACATTACACTTAAAAATACAAGCGTGATTATATCAGCTATAAAGGATTAAACCCCCCTTAAAACATTCTTAATCCACACCTGTGTAAATGTACGTAATTTGTATGAAAGCGTAATTATCTTGGACCCACATAGGCTTTTTACATGGCTGTAAACTGGGCCCTGTTAGTACCCTCTTAGGATGTCTAGGTACTAGAATACATAACATACAAAATTAAGCAACTTTTTTTTAATAAAACTACGATACGTACAATGGTGTCTAAATTTAATGTCGTCCAGTGACATGTTCGACTTCTGCCTGTCGACGGTCGCAAGAAAAAGTTTTTTTTTTCACTGGAAAAGTGACCACATTACACCAGATGGTAAGTACAGATAGACTCTTGACTACGCATACGCATACTCACGCTTTTTATCCCCGAAGGGGTAGGCAGAGGCGCAACTAGTGCACCCACTTTTCGCCGTGCGTATTCCGTCCCATGATGTGATAGGGGGCGAGCCTATCGCCATATCGGGCACAAGTTCCAGACTCCAGGCTGATACTGAATAGAAAAATCCAATATCACTTTGCCCGACCCGGGGATCGAACTCGAGACCTCAGCATTGCAGTTGTACCGTAATAAAACTATGCCACCGAGGCAGTCTCGACTAATAAGAGATTATTACCACTCGCCAGTCGCTACAATTATGTCAGCCTGTTCGAAATCGTATGTACACAGGCTGATCCCGGAACGCGCCTTACGTAGGCAACTATAATCTAATAATAATAATAATAAATAATCTAAACCTATAATCCTGGGTCCTTCGGCCGTAGCGTGAAGAAGCAGCTTAGTAGGCCGGCATGATTGTGTCGAATGGCATGAGATAACCATCTACTGCCATTCGATACTCTATCTGGACGGCATCGCGCTTACCATCAGGCGAGGTGCAGTCACTTTGTCGGGCCAGAATAAAAAAAAATCTAAGGCGGATTTTAAACGTTATGCACAGTGATCGCTATCCAGGCGGACACAATAATCTAACCACCAGAATGTCGGTTGGTTTTACTAGATGCATACACATTCAATACAAATATAACTTCAGTTAGACTCCGCGCAAACGCTGTTAACTTGCATTATATGCACAAAACTGCGACAATGTGCCGTCAATATTTCATTTTCAACTACTTAGCTAAGTTGGAACAATAAAGTTGTTGACTATGTTTGAATTTGTGCATTATGGTCAATTCATACGCGCGCAGAGTCGAAGCTCATCGAAGCGTCAAATTCTTCAGAAGTCGCACGAATGCGCGTGTATTCGCACGTATTAGCTCCAACAATTGACTAAGTCCTAAAAGCGGACCAAAGGCCTACCATTCCATTCCATCAAGTCATATTCCATCTTCATAATTGCAGAAATAAAATTTAGTATCACTGTATCACATCACAATAAATTAAGGGTCAACTTAATCTAAGTTCTTTGATAAGGACCGTCCTCATCTCGGTTTCTAATGACGTAATTAAGAACCCTAGGCGGTTAAAGCCAGACTATTTGCAATTGAGGCGATCACAAATTAAGTCGGCGACTTAACTGTGGTGAATCAAATGTTAGAACTGCATATTACAACCATATTATTTTTATGTAATTTGAAATTTCATCTGAAGAGTGAAAATCAAATAGCATTTACTCAAAGCTTCAATTTCTTCATAATGTACTTTAGTAACAAATTAGCATTTGACGGCGGCTTCAATCGCGTGTACGATTTTTTCCTGGATAAAGCCCCGCTATATATTTTTCCGGGATAAAAGTAGCCCGTCTCCTAGGTTCTCAATCTATTTCCATACTAAATTCCATCAAATCCATTTGGTTGTTTTTGAGTTTATCACGTTCAGACAAACGCAGCTTAAGGACTTTGTTTTATAGGATTATCATTTGCGTATTTATAATATTTTATCATTACCAATGCCCCAAACAAAATATGACTTTTACCAAAGAACTGCTCTCACCTCCACGATGACCTCAGACTTGATCAAGTCATACAAGCCAATAACGTAACTCAAATAGGAATCGATAACAAACGAAAAGTCAACGACTCACCTGCGAGGTCGAGCGAACTTTGAGGTTCGTTCCCTTGGAAATTCGTGTGAGTTTTACGCTAAGTTTTATTGGAAAAAATACTTTGTCCTCGAATAGTGTTTTCGAATTGATTTGCAAGGGATAAGTAGGCTTTATTTGGTGTAAATCAACATAGTTTTCGAATTCACACGCGCTTATGCCTTTTAGTTTGAATGGCGTGACATTTCGCTGAGCTTATCCATCCCATTACTGTTCGCCCCATATAACATTATGGAGAGTATAAAGTGGACGAATCTATCAGTATACCTGATATAATTCCCAACAATAGTGTTTTTACGAATCGAAAATCCTACTTTTTTACCCTGGAATCAAACTCATATCACAATTCATAAACCAAGCACGGTGCCACTAAACCAACCAGGCATATCTACCCCATAGTTTACCTTAAAATAATTGAAATTCCAACAGTAGCTCCCGCTGTCCGCCATCAAGACGAAGGTCGTTTCGAAAGTCCAGCTCCCCAGGGAAGCGACGGCTATCTTTAATAACTTTTGACGTGTAATTAACTTAGATAGTATTACCCCAGGGCCAGTTTCGAATTCAACACAAAATAACTTGATCATTTATAATCATTTTTATTTATGAAAATCAAAGTTATTTATTTTTCAGATCAAGAAATATATTTTTGACTAGATTTTGCTTTTTTCTCGGAACAAAGTAGCCTATATATAAATCTAGGACTTGCTCTATCCATTAGGCAAACATGTAAATTGATTCAGCAGTTTATTAGTTTACTTGTTTACATACAGCAATGTGTTTGGGCTGTTATGAACCGCTTTGAAGGACATAGTAGCCACCGTAATTACTGGGCATTATGAGACTTAGGGCCCGTTTTGTCACAGTAGTTATCTTTTTGTCAGGGGTTTATTAAGCTAGACGCGCTCGCAGCACCTGGAGCACTCGAAGCTCTGCGAGCGCGTCCAGCTTAATAAGACTCTGACAATTGAAAAAACCCGGTCTTAACATCTTATGTCTTAGGGTGACGAATGGAGTGCAACAAAAATCTTTGTAATTCAAAGTTCTGTATGGTGTTGCTACTGTTTATTGGCGGTCGTATCGCTTCCAGGGGGAGCGGAATACCTGCCTCGTCATTCAGTTAAATTTAAAAAATGCTCATTACAAACTACTGATGAAACTATAGATTAACTTGTATCCAGATCTGTACCGCGCAACCTTTCCAGCAAAAATAACCAAGGCTATCTGAAACTATTCTTACAACAGCCTCAATATTGGGCTAGAGTTCGAAGGTAGCTGTTCTGGAATTTTCCAGGTGAACTAAAAACATACTAAAGGTCACATTACATTAAGATAGACGATGCAGTCTACACAAAATAGAATAGAAACAGTATCTAAAAATTATTGGAATATCGATCCTATGCTGTTGTTTATATAGCCGACGAAGGTAGACGACCTGAAGGCCTTGACCGTATGTGGTCACCGTCACCACGGACAATGCCAGGGGCACAGCTAAAGTCCTTATGTCGGTTACATAGATAGCATCACGCCTCTTCCCTTTTCAGGGGTAGGCACGTATCACACATTTCGCCAGATATGTTAGGTCCCATTTAATAGGGGGCGAGGCTATTGCCTTTACCGGGCACATTTCCAGACTCCTGGCTTATACTGAGTAAAAACCCACTATCACATTACCCGACCAGGGAATCGAACCCGAGACCTCAGCACTACAATCATACCGTAATACAACTATGCCACCAGGCAGTCGGTTAATACTTTTAAGCCTTATGAATAAATACGCCATTATCTAGTTTTTTGTATGCTCGTATCCAAACGCTATATCCAGCACAGGTAGTCTTATATGGAGTTAAAAGCTGAAAGGGATCCGTATTACCAATAATATATTGACATCTTTCAAACGCGGAACTCTAAATATGAGGTGAAGTGGCAAAACATGCTCTCCAATACAACGATATCGAAACATGCATTATCCATTACACCTGAGCGATATCTCTGACTTTTAGATCGGAAAGAGAGTATGGATTATGTTTTAAAGTGGGTATTATTATATTTACTTTACGTGCCTCGTGAGATTTTGGCTCCTTGAGGGGCAAGTTTTAATTTTGTTTTTCTTAGTGCTCATCTAAGTTTCTCAATCGGGCGATATGCAATATTTCGTTGTTCTAGTGCTTCTGATTCCTTTGATAGCGTAGTTGTTTTTTTTAATTTATTTTTTTAATATATATAAGATTTTGTTAAAGTTATGTGTGTATTGTTTATCAATTATCTAGCGTGAGGAAACCTACATACCTGAGAATTACCCAAAAAATATTTTCGAAGGTATTTGAAGTCTGCCAACCCGCACAAGGCCAGCGTGGTGGACTAAGGCATAAACGCTCTCAGTAGTAGAGGAGGCCCGTGCTCAGCAGTAGGCAGTATATTATAATACAGGGCTGGTGGTATGGTATGGTACAGCTATCGGACATCCGCATATAGCTGTTGGACGTCCATATAGTGATCTGCGATGGTGAATATTGTGTTGCTTCTATCCAAATATATATAAATTGTGTTGTTTAGAATTTCATGCCCGTTTTTGGATATGTCCTTTAAATAAATTTTGAACTTAAAAAATTTAAGCAATGCCAAACTTTTCTATCCTCGCAAATCCAACATGACAGTTTCAACATATAGAAAGCACGAACTGTTTGTCTGTCGTTCCATCTAACACGAGTTTCCAACTCAAGCAGAGCTTTATTAAACCGCTGAACAAATTTAAACTGTAATCTCTCAACGGAGGGACTTGCAGTTTAGTTGCTAACATAAGTAATGTTACAGTGAGTTTGACTCCTGGATTTATAAATACTTACCATGTTTATTTATTTTTATTTATTTAAAAGCTTTATTGTACACCAAAAACAAAAACAATGTACTTAAGATTATGAAAACAATGACAGAGAACAGGTACAATTATGCTCACGCCTTTTATCCCCGAAGGGGTAGGCAGAGGCGCAACTAGTGCACCCACTTTTCGCCAAGCGTATTCCGTCCCATGATGTGATAGGGGGCGAGCCTATCGCCATACCGGGCACAAATTCCAGACTCCGGGCTGATACTGAATAGAAAAATCCAATATCACTTTGCCCGACCCGGGAATCGAACCCGAGACCTCAGCCTTGCAGTCGTACCGTAATACAACTACGCCACCGAGGCAGTCATGCCCTTATTACGTGGAACCTAATATAGCTGGCGACATGTGAGTGTATTACACCCCTGCCTACCCTTTCAAAAGGGGAAAGGCGTGTGTACTGTGAATGTATACAACATACCCATGAATGCTATACAAATCTCTATGGTCCAATAAAAGAAATACAGTCACATTGTCACCTGAACCCAACGCATTTCACCCTCCACCACAAACGCACGTGCAAAAACGAATTTAGATTTATGTGAACTATTGTCATCGGAAGTAGCAATCGTATCTCAACGTGGTAAGATTATTCAACAGATGCGATGGGATCAATAGACTTTTCGATTTAAACGGGAAATATACACCTGGTGTTATTTAAGATTCTAACAAATGTGATTTTCACTTTAAACCAATAATTTTCTAGCACAACTGTTGATCAAATGCTTAATAAAGCTGTTGATCAAATAATAAATAAATTCAAATTAAAGGAGATTCTCAAAATATTTAACCAATATTTCGTCCCAAATTCTTATCTAAACCCGTTCCGCCGCAAACACAACCCGTTTCATTGCAAAGTCACCAATATCCACATTTCGACGCTTGAAAGGCAATAATATCTAAGCGACATTTAGCAAATTTTTCAGTAGAGCGTTTTAAAGTTTTGATTTTGACAAAAAAAATCATAACTAATTAACCATTTGCTGTATAAAAATAATTGTAACTGTTTTAGGAACCTCTTAATTTTTGACGTTTTTTGAGTTAAATTAACAGCCCTGAAGATTATAAATTAAAAAGTTTACGTCGCTTAGTTAAAAATTACCTAAATTTACAAACAGGTAAAATCATCTAAATGGATCATCTTATGAATACCGTAACAAGTAAATTTAATGAAATACAAATATTTGAAAATGCACAGTTGGTGAAAATCATATAAGGATATCTAAACATATTAAAAAAATCAAGTAAAAATATCTATATCTAAATTATTGGGTCACACGATCGTGGAGAAACATAAATACGTGCATAATATTGTAAATCTTGTTATTCCTACAAACATTGAACTATTTAATAATCAGTCAATTTTAATAATAATCAACATTTTATTGTTAGATAAACATACTTACATCCAAAATATAGCATAATGATATAGAATTTGTTAATAGCCAACACTTATTTCTTTGGAGGGAGTTTCTCGCCTCAAATATACGATGAGCGGAAGGACATACAAAATTGCCTTATCTGAACATTTACAACGGCTTGCTTAAATATCTCTGTGTAAGCATAACTCGAAAGCAATAATATTATAATTTATTCATTGTGTTGGAAACTCATAATTTTCTCTCTAAATTTATTTTTGCTGAAAGCAAATACATGCGTACACACCCACGCCCGTAACCCACAGGGGTAGAAAAAGACTATTGAGCACCACATTCTACGATCTTGACATACGTCTTCCACAAAGGTTTTTCATAGTACTTCGCAAAGACAAGTAAGTGTGTATAGTGTATACCAAAATGAAAAAGAGAGTTCAGAAAATAGTTGAGCAAAAGAAAGAAAAAGGAACTAGACCACAAACCTCGTGAATCCAAAGCGAACCTTTCACTATTCTGGAAACAAATATGGTTGATCAGGGGAGAGTCGGGGACTTCAAAGATAGGAGTCATCAGAAATGAAGATGGAAGGGTGTTTAGAGATAAAAGGGAAGTATTGCTTGGAAGGCCTACTTCAAAAGACTTTTTAAATGAGGCGGTGGGGATGTAGCAGGTGGTTAAGAGGCTATAGACCTGGCTTACTCTCAAAACGAGGCTAATAATGAGATTACGGAAAATGGAATAGTGAATGCGATGAAAAGTATGAGGTTAGGCAAGGCTGCTGGGTGTAACCGTTAAAATGCTGAGATACGGCAAAGGCGTAGTAGCAAAATTGTTATGGCTACTTTTTAATATCTGGTGCAAAAGCATTATTATATGCATTTTCAAGAAGAAATTTTCACAGCAAGAATATAAAAGCTACCGCAGAATAAGCCTTCCCTGTGCTGCCAGTAAATTGTATGCCAAGGTCCTCATTAAGAGAGTGATTAATGAGACTGAAAAAAAGTGTGGAATGTCCAAGCAGGTTTTAGAAGAGGAATGGGTTACACACATCAAGTCTTTCACATAAGGTGCATAGCGAAAGAACATTTGGCTAAGTCCAAAAAAGTCTTTTACACCTTCGTAAACTTGGAAAAGGCTTATGATCGTATGCTGAGGAATGAACTGTTGTTAACATTGTTATTTATTTATTTATTTAAGCACTTCATATACAAATGTATAAAGGCGGACTTAATGCCGTAGGCATTCTCTCCCAGTCAACCTTAGGGTGGTGCAGAGATTGTTAACATTGTCTTTAATATATCGGATTGAGAGTCACCTGGTGAGGACTTTGAAGTCTCTGTACGAGAAAATCGACGGGAGAGCTGCAAGACGAAAAATTATCTGAATGATGTCTTTAAAGAGAAGGGAATGAAAATGAATGTGAGCAAGATAAAAGTGGTTGTGATAGAAAGAGATCTGGGCACGTGGAGAGGATGGATTCAAGACAGGTCATGAAAGGTTAAATACCTTTCGTAAGCTTTCGAGCTAATGTGGATGGTACGGCTGGAAGAGGGCACCCTACGAGAGCGTGCATTTATCAAATAAATTATCTCCAAAAAGGGTAGGTCAGGATTAGCCTCAACCGGCAAAAAAGTATACGGAGAGAATAGGAAAAATTTGAATTAAATTATTATTAACATATTGTAATACACAATAATGCAACATATATATATATATTTATTACAAAAATAAATGTTATTAAAATTATAAAAGTCTATTTATTTGTAAAAAACCCACCATATCTACGTAAAATTGACGCAAAATCATAAAAACGTCGGACGGCTGTCCTCTCTTAGCGACAACCAATACGCGCTGTACAGGATCGCGCGCATATACAAATGACACTTTCAAAACACTAGGTGGTTCGCAAGCGGGTGTATTTACTTTATTATGAACAGGTAAATATCTCTTAGCAATAAGTATATCCACCTGAACATACCCGGTAAAATTATCTATGCGACATGACTGAAGTTAAAGGTTGTCAAGTAAAACTATCTAAGTATAAAAAATAGAACTTATATTATTCAGGTAAAATTATCTAACCGACTAATAATTATTTATTTTATTTTAGGTAAAATTGTATAAATGTACTATTAACAAAATATTTTATTAAGCTGAAAATATCTAAGTACATAAATATGGAGAGTATGGGTCCAGGTAAAATTATATCTATGCCAAAGTTATAATTTTTTGTGTAGGTAATAAACAACTAATTAAAGAGCGAGCAGTTTTTTATTTCAAGTAAACATATATTAATGCTAAACAGTAATATCATGATTTCATGTAAAACACACTAAGTTCAAAATCAATTTCCTTAAGCGTACCAACTACTGTAAATCCAAAAAGTCGTAAAAATTTTGGCGGTAAGTGAGAAAAAAAAAGTGAAATTTACCAGAATCATCTAGTATCTAACCGCCAAAAAAGTTGTCCTAGAGCTACGAAACCCGGATCAATCGACGCAGAAAAATCTGGCGATTCCAAATATGTATATAACTCATTTTAGGTATTTTTGTCGCTTAGATATTATTGCCTTTCAAGCGTCGATTTCCATTAATTTAATCCCTCCATTTTCAGGTACTTTTCAAATCCGATATTCCGGTATTTTCCGGGATCCCGGTGTTTAACCCCACGTCGCGGTCATATTGGTTTTCGGAGAGGCAAGGGAAACTCAATTTTGGCCCGTGGATTCGGGCCTATATGCAAATTTCTCCCAGCGTTGCTCATTCTAATTCCGGCGTCCCACTTTGCGCGAATTCCAAACTAAATTTATTTTTATTTGGACCTGTTTATTTACAAAACGTAAGATAAACAGAAATGAGGACTGAAAATTAGGCTATTGGCTTAAACGAAATTAAGAAAGAAATGAGTCACGAGAATTTCATGCGTTGCAACTTAAGTATACGAGTCCAACTAAGTAGGTCTTACGGCATAACGGCATTACCTATTTTTACCACCTAGCAGCATTGTTTTAAAGACCAGGCTAGAGTAATTACGGAGTACTATAAGGATTAATATCTATCTAAGATAAATAATTTATCATGCTTTTTAATTCTAGAACCAGAGCTTGGGCCAGACAATTTTTAATATAAATCACAAATCCAGGGTCCGTAGACCGAGATGCCTGTTAACGCTAATAGAGAACAAAAAATAGGAAAGACGTATCCTTGCGATAGACTTATTGATAAGATTTGTCATTCGCAATTTTTTTTATATATTAAGAAAGAAAGAAAGAAATATTTATTATTGGCACAACAGCAGTGCAACATGTATCTTTTATAAAAAAGGGAGAAAAATCTAAATACAAACAAATATAACATAATTATATACATTGTGCCAATAACGGGAAGCCCCATTCAGCTTCTTGCTGCAGCACCAGCCTGACTGATACTGCAGCGCTGATTTTCAATGGGGGAACCAGCATTAATTATTAGCATCACAAGAAAAGCATCTTGGATTTGCCTCCAGTACATCTCATAAAAGACGATAGCCAACTTGGGAATGGAACGGTCTGCCGAGACAATGTCCGCAGGTTCAAAACCCAAGGCACACACCTCTGAATTTTCGAAGTTACGAGTGTATTGTTTATCAATTATTGTTCGCTTTAACGGTGAAGGAAAACATCGTGAGGAAACCTACATGCCTGAGAATTCTCCATAAGAATCTCGAGGGTATGTGAAGTCTGCCAACCCGCACTAGGCCAGCGTGGTGGACTAAGGCCTAACCCCTCTCAGTAGTAGAGGAGGCCTGTGCTCAGCAGTGGGCAATATATAATACAGGGCTGATGATGATGATGACATCTCATAAATGACTCGTAAAAAATCAACATGTCCAACCAACTTTATATTAGTTCTCGGCTCGAAATCCAATTACCACTAACAACAAAAGTCACGTGACCCTAAAATATCCCAGCGTAATTAGCAAACTTGCTTCAACATTACATTAAGGGTGGTCCAACTTACCAAGTTTCTAACTTAGGACTATTTAAAAGAAATATAGAATGGTAATTACTGAATGTTCTAGTTATTGCAGATTCGTCGGATTTCATCTATGATTTCGAAATATAATATTTAATAGTAGACTGCCTCGGTGGTGTTGTTGTATTACGGTACGACTGCAGTGCTGATGTCTCGGGTTCCCGGGTCGGGCAAAATGATATTGGGTTTTTCTACTCAGTGTCAGTCCGGAGTCTGGAAATGTGCCCGGTGAATGGCAATAGGCCCGCCCCCTATTACATGGGACCTAACATAGCTGGCAAAATGTATGATACACCTCTGTTGTTCCCTGAAAAGGGAAAAGGCGTGAAGCTTCATATGTATGTATATCTAGTAGTACCATAGATCCCTCATGGTTGAGTAGTTTTTACGTAGTCTGATCTGATAGGAGAATCGAACGCCCGAAGAGATCGTGGGTTCGAGTCCTAGGCAATACTTTTACACAGAATTCTATTTATAGCACATTTACAACACTCCAATCTGTAACCCATCTTGGAGTGGAATAAATTGATTTGAATCTTTCAACAGCAAAATTATGTTCTAAAACGTGTTCTTATACTAAATCGACAATCCACAATCCAGACTTTCAAGTCCCAGCTAGGTTAACCTTCAAATATCTTTGAAGTTACATAAGGTCAGCTTCTAATTCATAACAAGCGTACAGGGATTTGGATACTCTCTGCCCAATTAACAATCGTACATATTCATGTGTAAATTTAACTTATCAAAATATGAGGTTGGTTTAATGGGCAGAATAACGCTTGTTACGTTAACTAAATTAGAACCTATTTGGGTTCTAATCCAAATGTGTAGATTTGAAATCACTGTACTGGCTATAAGGCCTTTGTTTAATAAGTCTTCAATTGTTTAGCTGTTATAGGAATTTCTTTTACAAATTAGAAGTCCTAACAAGAAGACGAAGTAGTTTTTAACCGATACCAAAGCAGGAGGTTCTCAATTCCTAGTGCATTTTTACGTTTGTTACCTCTTTAATTTACTGATATATTAAATATATTAATCGATTTGGAAAATATTTTACATTGCTACGCTAGCTAGTTAAGCTAAGTGAATGCCCTAACAAATATACGATAACAATGCTAATCAAAATTGGTAACCAACATTATAGAATGTTAAACTATTTTTTGAGTTTTTAGTGGTTTATGAAGGCTGTTAAATTTCTTATTAATATGTTTTCGATATAACTTAATTAGCCTGACCTTATGACAGAAAGCGGGTGTGAGACGTTCACCGTATCGCTCACTATTCCTCGTCCAATCGAAATCTATCGAAGAACTAAACATTTTTATACATTAACTTCTAACACTAATCTTGGAAATTCAACTTTACCCAAAAATTACCAAACTTGGTCGGAATATTGACCTTTATAAGCGCAAGGGTCACATCGGCCCGTTCCTATGAATATTCCAAAAGCGTCATAATATCCGTCGAGGGATTTTAAGCGATGATTCCCATTTCGGCAACAGGACTTCTACACGCCTCTGAGCGACCTAAATATTAAAGCACAAATATAATACTTGACAGTAAGTGACTGTCTCACTGGCTTAGTAGTATTGCGTGTATGGTACTTTACTACTCTGAGGTCCTGGTTTGAAATGATATTAGGTTTATCCTCAGTATCAGCCCGGGGTCTACAATTCCACGATTTGGAGATAGGCTTGCACAAATCACATCATGGGACATTGCGAAAAGTAGGTGATGTATGTGTGTGTAGTAGGTAAATAGATCTCCCGTATGCAAGAATCCGGCTGGGTAAATACAGTTTCGATTTCTGCTACCAAGCAACATTATGCCAGCGCTTTTTACGATTTAAATGACATCGTAATCATTGTAATTACTGGCCATTACGAGGCTTTACATTCAATGTCACGGTGACAGCGGATTGCATTTTAATGCAAAGGTCGTGTTGCTTCTCTTTCTCTCTCTCTCCCCAGTCGCTCCCTCAATATTGATTATAGTGTCTCTACATAAACTTCGGTCTTCTGCCTGATGAAGTGCTGCATTAATGAGGACTTTCGTGTTGCTTACCATCAAGAAGAAAATATCGTACTCGTCTTGTTTAAAAAATTCTCGACTTGTATGAAATAATAGCCATTACTATCAAAATCAAAACCAGTACACCAATATACGAATATACGTAGATAAACGAATTTACCTACAGCAAAGAATTTAACAAGATTCTAAAAATAAACATAAAAACATGGAAAGATATTTCATTTTAAAATATGTTTACTCGACTCAAAGATTATGGATGTAGGACAAGATCCCTTAGGGGACATAACGGGAATTGAGATATACGTGTAAATAAAATTTACATGAATAAAATATTGAACTTCAATGACCCAGTTCACTCGGAGGTATTTTTTAAACTGAGAGCAATATCGCCTTAGTTGGACAGGGAAATGAGCTATGGACCGGGGGGTCTTCGGTTCGATTCCCTGGTCGGCAACATCTTTGTACGCAGACTAACGAGGCATCGTAAAATTATGACAAATCCTTTTAGTAACATGCTTCAAAACATTAGAGCACTCCAATGTGTCCACATAAAGGCAAAGAAAATAAGAGGAATTTTATGAGCTAGTTCCTCGCCTGGTCTCCATCCCGCAGAAACTAATAATTTATTTTTAGAATTGTATTTAAAGTAGGTAACCCATATGATCAACTCAAATCGCTAGACTCAAGTAGCTATGACGCTATTATAGAGTTAACGTCTAAAACAGAAGGATCAAAATCGCACAACTCACCGTGATCCTACCCGGAGTACCGGAACGGCAACAATCTGCATGTTAATGCAGGCTAAGCATCGTAAAGAGGAGTTACGAGCGGCATGCGGCATCGATTGTTACCTCAGCGGTAAGTTATTGCAGTAACAGCAAGATTTTGTGCTTCTGTTAGTGAGATCTGTTTTCCGGATGCAATTTACGCCTGCGCTGCGCTTTACGGCACTACCAGTAAATGTATCTGAGTTTAATAAACTCAATTTGTTTGCGATGATGCGGTTCTAGCTACGAGGGCTGCCATGTATAATTTTCGATTGTAAAATACATTGTAATTTCCTGGTATTGGATTTTTTGTTATGGCGTAGGACGTCCTCCTACAAGGTGGACAGACGACCTTGTTAAGATCGCAGGAACCCGCTGAATGCAGGCCGCTTCTGACAGGTTGGTGTGGAAATCTTTGGAGGAGGCCTATGTTCACCAGTGGACTTATAAAGGCTGAAGAAGAAGTTATGGTGAAAGACGTAAATATCATATCGTGGGGCGTAAATAATTTGTTTCTCTGTTTATCCTTTGATATAGACTTAAGTAGCCTAGTATGTGGGCGATAGCCTAGTTGGGAATGGAACGGTCTGCCGAGACAATGTCCGAAGGTTTAAAAACCAAGGCACACACCCCTGAATTTACGAAGTCACGTGTGTATTGTTTATCAATTATCGTTCGCTTTAACCGTGAAGGAAAACATCGTTAGGAAACCTATATACCTGAGAATTCTCCATAAGAATCTCGAGGGTATGTGATATCTGCCAAGCCGCACTAGGCCAGCGTGGTGGACTAAGGCCTAACCCCTCTCAGTAGTAGAGGAGGCCCATGTTCAGCAGTGGGTAGTATATAATACAGGGCTGATTGCATTGCATAGGCTTAAATTGATATTATCAAACCACAAAAATACCACAAGAGCGTCTACAATAAAAATTAGACAGGCGAGCAATCCCAAAACTTTCAAATACAAAAGATCCCCTAACCACAACTTACGGACCTCCATAAAATTGGCAAAACATAAAACGTAAATTCCCCATAAACTTTCCACTTCGATAACCGATGAAGTTTCTCTCGTAAATTTGGTACATTGTATATGACGTTTTGATCCTTTGAAACCGCGCGAGAAGGATCAGTCAGTGACTGAGCGAGTTACTGTCCTGATAGTAAGTCGATTGTCTATAAATAGTGAGATAATATTAAAAATTGATTACAGAGCCATGTACGTTGTGCTCTATGAGAAATTATAAGTGAAATAAATTCCAATTATAATATGTATTTATGCATTAGCTTCTAACAAATATCCAATTATATTCACGAACTTAATAAGTTATTTTAATGCATAGACCGACAAACAAGTAAGGGAGTTAATATTACTATAACAGGTGTTGCTCGCGGTTTCACCCGCTTGAAAAGCCTTTCCTGCAAAAAATTCTCTAAATTACCGCATCTTAATCTTTGCGACGCCAGCGCCATCTATTTAAAAATCTGATTAAAACTTCAAATACTTCCTACGAGATAAAATTACCGGGTTAAAAAGTAGCATTTATGATCCAGGACATGGTCTATGTGTGCGCCAAATTTGACCCAAACCCCTTTCAGGCGGTAACCCCTTTGCACCCGAGCTTAAACGATCGTCAGTTTTGACTTTGAAAAATTCTACACTGCACACGAAACAACTTTTGCGGACCCAACCGTCGTCGACGGATCGTGAGACTATCTGAGAACCCGCGAAAACACACTTTATTACTATAAGTACAGGTTGGAAATTGTCAGTCGTCCGGAAGACACGAGAGAGATGGCTGCGTTTTTTGACCACGCCGCTCGAACAAGTAAGTATTTGATATTTTCGTAATGCTAATGGTTTACTTACATTTTTTTATGTATGTTGCTACTTTATTGGTTGTTAAATAATACTACATATGTTTATTGTACATTATTTTATATATCGGTTGATACTACTCCTCGAAATTTAAACTCGCACGATCGTGGTACCTCGGTTGTAAACATAAACTTAATAACAAATGTAACTCTGTCTTTTACCTGTATTTATGTAAGATAATACCTTTAAATGTATGTTTTTTTTTTACGTTTAGAGCGTTCACTCACGAAACAAACAATTTGTGACCTTTTGGCGAACGGCAATATCTCAGATTTTGAAGATTTGGACGAAGATGCCACAGAATTCGATTCAGACGTCTTGTTCCGGCACACTGCAGACAACATGTCAAAGGAAGAACAGGATGACGAAAAAGTACCATCTTCCTCCGTGGCAACAGTACCACCACCGTCACCACCACACAAATTGCCAGTCCCGCCAAATTTAAGAACGACTACATGAGAATCGCCTCTACAATTGGCGAAGTGGGCGAGGGGCAGCATCAGTACCTAGAGTTACAAGAAAGCGAATATGAAAAGAAAAGACACAATGCCACTGCTAGATTTTCGTTTGAACCTTGCGGATAGTTTATCTTGTGTACCAGATCAACCTCGTCCGGACGACAGCGAACAAGATTCTCAAGTACCGCGCCGAGATTATAAAATTTATAGACAAGCAATTGCAACATCGTTTGCAAAAAGATATGATGGATATGAACACTATCCTATCAGTGATGATGTAAAAGCGCCTAGATGCTGACGAATAGAAAATTGTGGCAGTCGTTCAAAAATTCGATGCGAGTAATGTGATGCATATTTATGTTTGCCACGAGATAAAAATTGTTTTAAGTCTTATCACGTCAAAAATATGTAATTTATTTTTCTATTAAACTGTAATAAGGCTGATTATTTAAATAAATACAGTTCATATAATCACTTACCAAAAATACCACTAGTGTCTTCCAAAAAATATTATTTTGTTTAACTTACGTGTAAAAGACTGATTAAAGTAATGAAAAAGCGTTGATCTTATATTTTATTAAAATAAATATAATGTTTATAATTATCAATTGTTATTATATTATTTTCCTTGTTATATTGTCATATAATAATACAGACTCACGATCGTGCGACTTACAATTATTTCCTGAAACTCACGATCGTGAGGGTGAGGGAGGGATTTTTTTCTATATTTTTCCCATAATTTTTGAACACTATAGAAGTTACGGAATAGCATTTAAACACGATATAGAGGAACTTCATCTCTCGGGTGTAAAGGGTTAATGCGTTTTCTTCTCACAAACATCCAAAAAAATCACAATTATTCGCATCTATGATGTATAAAAGTAAGACAAATAAGTAAAATAAATAAATATTAAATGCTCCACCGTCCATTAACAGCCATAATATCTGCAGAATGAGTAAGATAAACACAGAAATAGGAAAATAAATACATAATAGGATTTCATCTCCATACTTATTGTATCCAAACTTTGTCACTTCTTATTTTCAGCAAAGTGTTTCATTCGCCGCAAGACTAAATAAATTTCAACCATCTAAAGTTTGACATTGTTGTTAGTTTAATTCGACAGGTGTTCTTCGTTGGGTAATGTTCCCGATAAATTGTTTTCATTTCTGGTAATTGCGTTTTGGTCCTTCGAGCAGGATTAGGATTTATTTACCATTAATATCAATCAGGGCCATCAGATATTTTCTGCAGTAAATTTGAAAAAGGTTGCGTTGACCCCACATCGGAGTGGGATTAGGGTAAGTGAAAAAGATACTATAAAACATTTTTGAAATATTTTTAGGTTCTTATAACCTTGCTTAGCTACTTATATTTTCAAACACAAAAGCCAAACTTTTCATCCGCACAAAAGTACTTTTGTAAACAGAAAACGCTTGGATCGACACAACGGGCCATAGCCCAGTGGTTGTAAAAACAATACGACAATAAAATGCAAACAGCTCTCGGTCTACATACAATACGTGCTAGAGATTTTCGGAGCGAAGTCGAAACGCTACCGAAAAGTTGCCGAAAAAGAGAATTCGAATAATTTACTATTGCTTTGAAGTTTTTATCCATTGAATGCACAAATTGCTCGAAAGCAAACGTCTAGAAACTAGTTCTTACAAGAATGTCATTGATGGCGGATACATAGCACTGTAACCATTGTGTCTTTTGATTGTTATTTCAGGTAGTTAATATAAAACCACATTATATTAAGGTGCCATGGAGTATGTTTCGTTAATAAAATGTATTTTATACCGTACATTCTGCGGTATTCCATAAGAATTTCGAGGGTATGTGAAGTCTGTCAACTCGCACTAGGCGAGCGTGGTGGACTAAGGCCTAACCCTTCTTACTGGTGGTAGGTCTCTCATTATGTAAGAGGCCGTCTGGGTGGGTACCACCGCAATGTCTATATCTACCGCCAAGCAACAGTGTGCATGCACTGTTGTGTTTCGGTTTGAAGGACATTGTAGCCAGTATAACTACTGGACATACTGAGACTTAACATCTTATGTCTCAGGATGACGAGCGCAGTGGAATGCCACACAGTACTTTGTAAGTCAAGGTGCTGGATGGTGTTGCTACTGTTTATGGGTGGTCGTATCGCTTACCATCAGGCGAACGGCATGCTCGTCTCGTCATTCAAAGCAATAAAATAAAAAAAAAGTAGAAGAGGCCCGTGCTCAGCATGTATGTGTAATGGTGATGGTAACGTAGAGGATTCGCGAATCAAAAACCTTGAACCCTTCGGTTAATTGGTTTTCCATTTTAGAACCATACGGATTGTATTGATTTATTCGTTGCTTTGGGGTTCCGCTGCGAGTTTTCCATCCGCTTATAAAATGCATGTATTTTTATTTTCCAAAGTGAGAGGAAGAGAAAAATCCGAAAGATAATTCGTTTATGTAAGAAATATATAGACAAAAATGTATGGTGAGGTAATTAGCTGACCTGGTAAAATGAAGGAGGCGCATCTATATATGCGTTAAGCCCAAAAGTAACTAAGAAATTGAGCCTTGCATACCCACCTACCATACATACATACAAATTACTTCCCCTCCCCTAACTAATCTCCATTCCCTGGCTGTTCTATTTCTTGATACGCGATTTATGACCTATTATTAAACAGCTTATATAGATACATTGATGTAAAAAAAACCCTATGGATATTACTCATTATACCATTAGGAGACATTTGTATTTAGTCGGCTTATACATTTGACATGCAGCACGTGCTTTAGTTAATGTTCTGTGTGCAGCACTAACTCAAAAGTTGTGAAACAGGCCCTAAGTTATTAATAGAATGGCCTCTTAAACTTCTATTGTTTAGATAACACAGTTTAAGTCCTTGAAATGGAAATTTGGTCTATTTATATACTGTATCACTAGCCGAGCATTGTTCTCGGAAGGCATTGAAGCGTTTGGGTATTATAAGGCTTAACATCTCGTTTTCTTAATGGTTTAGCGGCAGCGTGCAAGACTGTGACCCGGAAGATCCTGGGTGCGTATCTCATATCAGGCAAAACTTTTATGAGATTTTCTAACAGCATTTTCCGGGATTATAATATGTGCCCAATATGAAGATAATCTCCTATCACATCAAAGGACGAATATTATATAAGGTGACCGAAGTATGGGCGAAGTAGTTTAATGCAAAAGTAATTTTTAAAAAGTACAGAACCCAAAATACTCTCTTATCCGTACTTCGGTTTTCCCATTACATCTAACCCGAGGGCATCATCCCACGCCGGGATGTTTCGGTTCCCGCTAACAACATACACGTGTACGGCCTAACTGACCTATTTTACAGTTACTTTGTTTTTAACTAGATATTCTCGTTTTAGTCGAAAGAGGATTTGATGTACGATAACAATTCTGTATTGCCTTACTGTATTCAAGGGCTTTGCCTCATGCCTCAATAGTTGCCACGTATAAGTAGTTTTTAGCGACATTGAGGCTGACAAATAATCCCAACAGACCTGTCTTAGTTTCAAGTTTCGAGGGTCTATATGGCAATTTCCCAGCAAGTAAAAATCAATAGGACAATGAAAAACCTACATTTTATGAGCCTCGTAACTTGAAAAAATTCGAAATAAGTGCTATGATAATAAAGTACTTTCCTTTATGTGCAGAGTGACAACCCTAACTCCTCATAAAACGTTAAGCCCATTCGAGCAACCTCTTCACCCCCCAATTTAGCAACGGCCAGCCAACTGTTCCAAATTCAAATTTCCGATCGGCCCTCTTCGGCCGCGCTCGACCGTTTCCGTAACACGTCGGCTGGAATAATGGCGGGCGACGCGTGTCACCGGAAATGGGAGCGATGACGTCTGCGCCGGAAACACGTCACGGATGCGAGTGACCTTCTGCTTTTGACACATTGTGTTGCAAGATGAACGCTTTGTTTAGTTTTGTGAATTTAATGACCCTAAAATTCATTTTAGGGGTGAAACTTGATAATGTTGATGTCCCACTCTAATATAGAGATGGATTAGGCCTTAATCCACCACACTAGCGTAGTGCGGGTAGTCAATTTCATCTTATTTATAGAATTCAATGCGTATTAAAATTATTTTCTTTTCGTTCCTCTCGCTGTGCAATTTGTTACAAATGCTTACAACCTAGCCATATCACAATAAAGGAAGGTCGCCATGTTTCTAGTGGCATTGTTGTTTTGAAATGTAAGTAGTTACGACAAATTGTTATGGCGAATGTAATGGGCTCTCAAGGTTGTCCCTTTAGCAGAACGATCCCGCCCGTAGCCAGAGGAGACGTAGGAGGCGCCGGGTGGACGACTGACCGGCGCCTCGTGCCCTGTGGTCCGGGGGCATTTAGAGAGTTCCGCCACGGCATCCCCTGCCTGTCGTAAGAGGCGACTAAATGGGGCTTCAAGAGAGTCGCGGGGCGAGCAGCGGGGGGCTGCTCAGTCCAATTTAAGCGACTCCGAGGTTGACGACAATGCGGGTGGTCGGTCTCCCGTTGTCGTAGACGCCAAAGGCGTCCTTTAGAGTTCGGGGGCATCTTAGCCCCCTTGTATAGAGAAGAGCCGCAACGGCACCGCGCAGGGACGGTCCCGTGCAGCTATCTTAGTGCAACAAGATACCCCGGGGCCGTCTCGTATGCGCCGAAGAAGGCCACCGCGGGTTTTGGTTGGTATGCCGGTGTAGGGTGTACATAGTGTTAGGGACTCGGTCCAATGCTCGCTCGGATGATGCTATACTCCCGAGTGTCGACATTGGGCCGTAAGACTGTGCGAAACCAACATAACCGTTCCACTCACCCCCAGTGGTGGTAGCGATAACGCGTTTTTACCCCGCGAAAAAAAAAAAAAAAAAAAAAAAAAAAAAAGGTTGTCCCTTTAAGAATTCCTTTTATGCGATATAATATTTTATGTTAAAAGGTATGTGATTTTTATCTCTTACGCTATGAAGATAGTAGTTTTACGGAAATAGAGCATGCGGCTATTTTCTTCACAATACCAGTCAAAGTTACACACGCCTTTATCTCCGAGGAGGTAGGCAGATATCTAATCAAGACACCATTTTTACCATGTGTGTTGCGTCCCATAATGTGATAGAAGGCGAACCTTTCGTTATATCTGACACGAATTCCTAACTCCAGGCTAATACTGAGCAGAAAAACCCAATATCACCCGACCCGGGACTCAAACCCGGGACGTCAGAGCGATGTTCGTGCCGTACGCAATACAACTACGCCGCGAAGGCAGTCCACTGTCAAAGTTATTGTTATTATTGTCAGTATTATCGTTTGATTGTGGCAACTCTTATTGTCTTTACTTTAGCGTCGTTAGTGCTGTGGCAATTCTTATGATTATTACTTAAGCCATTACTTTTACAGTTCACGCAGAAATTGGCTATAAGTAAAATAACACTTACTTTGTCTCTGATTACTTTTGAGATTTGCAGCTATGCTATCTCAGTTTTGAGGTACTTAGATACTTTTATTCCTAGAACGAACTCCGCGAGCAAACGCTAGTTGTAAAATAGAGTTGATAATTCATCATGCTGTCTAGAAAGAGAAGCAATAATTGTTCCTCTAGTCATTAAGTTAGTACTTATTGCCTTTGAACGTGACACTGATGTTCATTATTGTAATTGTTTTTACACTGGTTCGACTACGAAATCAATAAACAAGAAAGCTATCTAGGTCGTATTTGTGTAGATAATTTCATCCACGATAACGCGCGCTACTAATTTTTGAGCGGGGATTTCGCGGGTTAAGGCTGCTTCGATTATTCATCGTAGTGTGCGTGTGCACTCATAGGTATTTAGTTTATATTTAAAAAAACTAAAACACATGCGGTAAGTTGCCCAATATTGGACTGTACACACACACACTCACGCCTTTTATCCCCGACGGGGTAGGCAGAGGCGCAACTAATGCACCCACTCTTCGCCGTGCGTTTTCCCATGATGTGATAGGGGCGAGCCTATCGCCATATTAGGCACAAATTCCAGATCCCGATCTGATACTGAATAGAAAAATCCAATATCACTTTCACCATATCGAACCCGAGACTTCAGCATTGCAGTCATACCGTAATACAGCTACGCCACCGAGGCAGTCTGTAAACTGGAATGTAAACGATTATCATTAGTAGGGCGCGTCATCGTGGATAAAATTATCTATGTAGTACATATAATCTATACCTACTTATATTATAAAGAGGAAAGATTTTTATTTTTGTATGTTTTGAACGAATAAACTCAAAAACTACTGGACCGATATAAAAAATTCTTTCACCAATGTAAAGTTACATTATTAGCAAGTATCATAGGCTTAATTCCGGGAAAATATAAAGCGGAGCTTTTATCCCGGACAACATCATTCACGCGGGCGGAGACGCGAGCAAATGTCTAGTGCTTTTATATTCCCAGAGCTAAGGCAGCAATTTTTTTTTCTGCAGTAAAGTATAATTATAGATTCCGGGAACTTATAGGTCATATAAAAGGTAGATTTCGCTGAATGAAGTTAGTTAGAACTGCCGCAAGTTACTCATAAATTTAAAAGTCGTCTGGAAGTCAAAGGCTTTGCTATTCCTTGCGTAGTATATGAATGACTTTTTAATAAGAATTGAAAAAAGAGTTATTAAAGAAAGTATTGCAGAGTCTCTGTGGTGCATTATAATCGACTGTAAAAAGACCGTAAGTTCGTCCCCGCAGTGTTAGCCATAGCACAAGCATAAGTAACCCACCCACCATATGTTTTTTTGCCTGATGTCGAATGATTCTCACTGCGTAGTACAATCAGCCACATAAGTAGCTGAACAAATTCAAAATTTCAAATTGCCTTTAAAGTTATGCGTCTGAAACAACAATCGTTTTTTCTTCACTAAAATAAACTTCACGGGTTTAACTTTATTTTAGATAAAGAAAAAGAATATTTCGACTGGAGTTAACGTGTCGAAGCGTTTTGAAGTTTTTAATTTGTTCAGCTACTTCTGTGGCTGACTGTACATACATCCCCAATACGTAAAAAAATCCTGATGCACCTCCGGCTTTGAGGATTCGAAATGGGAATGTTCTTTCACCACATATATCTAAGTTACCACGTGCAATTCAAAAATCACTTTACACAGGTTTCCTGTAAAACATATCAGGATTGGGCTGATCCATGCTTTAGACAAATACATCGTGAGTTTACAACTTTCCACTTTTCCACTTTTTCCATTAGATCTAGTGTTCCTTAAGCATTTGAAACTAAAATAAATTTCTCTTGGTTAGAATTGTTTATGGACAGTCACACCTACCTATAAAACGAACTGGTCATCAATAAAAACAATTCAAAACAAACACACAAGAAAACAATAAGATTTTTAATCACAGATTACGTGCTGGAACAATTTAGCGGGAATTCCAAGTGAAAACTCCAAAGCTCTTGCGTTTAAATAAATTCTTCGGAAAAAAGGCACTTACCGGGATTGTCTCATTCGTTATCCAGTGGATCGTCGGGCATTAAAATGGAACCTTCCATTACAGATCGGTCAACTAACACAGTGCTGTTTTAAACTTATATAGAATTGGAGGTTAGTTTCTCGTTTCAGCAGGATCAAAGTCATACTAGGTGTGATCTTTCACGAATGAAATTCCCACTGTGTACTTTCCTTGACAAAAAGTAGCTTGTATATTAACCCAGGACACAGTCTGTCTGTATGCTAAATTGTATCTAGTCTCTTCAACGGTATTTTGCAACTTCTTAGAAACATTCAGACATCTTGACAAACTTGAGTATCAAAGAAGCTGATATCAATACTATACCTTCGACACTGTTTTTATTAAAGCTATTTAATTCCATAGCTTTATAAATATAAATAGATAAATCACTTCGGAAACTCCATAAAATAGTTCCAAAAATTTTACACGACGCCAAAACTCAATAAAAAAAATGAAAGGTGTCAAGGGACACCCGGATGGAACGAAGTTCCTTTCGATTAATTAGTGAAGGAATTGTAATAAAATTTTATTTATATAACAGAGTGTGTATATATATAAATATATAAATATTTTCCTATTTCCGTTCCAATACATAAGTTTCTAAAGAAAAAAACAAATAAATACGTGTGGCACTCGGAGACTGCCGCGGTAAAACTATTGCATAGCATTTTTATCACAAATTTTGATTGACTAAACACAAATTCGATCTTACGCTTACCACATAAAGTAGATTTTTAAACGCGAGCAAAGCACGTTTAGTCTTGTTATTGATAAATGTCAGTAACCAAAGTAGAATAAATCAACAAAATTTGAAAAAATAATGTTACGTTCGATTCTTTTGTACTCGTGCCGTGCCAACGCTGGGGAAATAGCTTCTACGCAATGTATTTAAGGTTCATATTAGATTAGTAAGAAATGGTTTTAATGACTTTAATAAATAAAATAAATAAAAATATACTCGTTTCAAGAATTATAGCTTCTACGCATTGTATTTATGGTTCATATTAGTAAGATAATAGCAAAAAGTGTCGTGACAACTTTTCGTGAGAATTTTTTCCGTCTAGCTCCCTTTCACAACGCGCGATAAGGAACTTCGTTCCAACTTCACGTAGCCTGTCCCACAATTCAGGTAAACTCTATTAAAATTAAAATATGATAATACCAAACTTCTGCGAACTGTCATCACACAGCAGGTGTGGGGAAAGTTGAAGTATATGACCTGTACAGACTTTGGTGTGGGTTACTATATGCACCCAATGGTACGTCTTTCGTATGCTAGATTCTAAATATCAAGCGAAAGAGTTGTGGATCAATTTCATAACTACGGACTAGGTATCGTAAGCGGAAACCTGTCTTCATTGATAGATTCGGCCACCGCCTTGTCTATACTTCTGCCAAGCAATTATACAAGCACTATAGTTTCGGTATAAAGAATGATCTAGCTCTAATAATTAAGCTCTGTCACTTGTCATTGAATTTATCAAGGTGACGAGTGCAATGCAGCGTCTTGCAGAGCTTTATAGTTGTGTATGTTTATGGCACTTACGATCAGGCTAGCAACTTGATCCTCCCGTTATTCAATAGAAAAATTAAAGAATGTTGCTTTTTATACTATACATTAACTAATTCTTATTGATTTAAACGCAATTTACTTAATAAACTAAATTATACTGCGAAAATAAATCATAATAATTCTATTAAATTGCACTCAATTCTAATATAACATTAGTCATTACTTAATTATTAAACGCACGGTAAACGGAACTTATTTAAAGAATACTAATTTCATTTGTTCATCCGTAAATACTATGTTTTCATAATGGTATTTCCTATAGCTCATATTTCCTAATATTTAATGCTTTAAGCGGTACATAAAGAAGCAATCACACATGCCGACATATTTCATCATCATCATCATCATCAGCCATATGAAGTCCACTGCTGAACATAGGCCGCCCCTAAAAATTTTCAGCCGGACCTGTCAAAAGCAGCCTACATCCAGCGTATTCCAGCGACCTTTATCAAGTCGTCCTAATTTATGCCGAAACAATTATCGAGGGATACAACGCTCATTACTGACCTAAGTCTCTTAGACTTTTCCGTACCACTTAAAAATATTGCAAATTACACTGCATGCAGTAATTATCTAGCGCAAGCCAATACAAATAAAGCAAGGTAAAATTGTGATAATTGTGCTGGTCTTCTTAATTGGCTTTTAAATCTGTCGCAACGGTTGCATATTGCAGCAAAAATACTCCAATTAGAGCGTTCAGGTATAGGTATCTATATTACTTTCGTTTATGATCCTCGAAGTCCGGACATTATTGCTCCATCCAATTTTAAGTTTGTTGTTACAACTTATGACATTTATTTTAGATTATTACTTGTTTTAATAACTTATTTTACAATATTATATCTCATTTCCAATTTAAGTTTCGTTACCTCATAATCATATATTATATTTTTAGATAGGCTCAAAAATAAGTATTATGTAAGATGACGTTTAAGGCCCAATAATATGACGTCAACGCCGTTCCCGTGCAGGCGTGTGAGCGAGATAGCGAGATGCTCCCACTCACGCCCTCGACATCCTCGTTCTAATATTTAATATCATTAACTTTTTTTTATATGCTTAAAATAGGTATCCTATCCATAAAAACAACCAGTATTAATATTAATAAAAAAATATTTTTCATAGTATTGTATTTATAAACTAAATACACTAACCAGCAAATTCCAATATGTCGACCGAAGTTCTAGCATTCTATTGGGATAACTGTCGAGTGGTAAATACCTAGTTCTCAGCTGGCGAACTTTATACAGCGCTCGACTTGCCCAAACCCGGGGGATTACGGGAATCCGCAATACATCCCTGGATTTACCCGAAGATTTTCAATATTCACACTCTTATACGGCTTGCAATGTTCTGAGGTAAATTTGGTGTTATATTATTTCTTGGATGCATTAAATTAAAAAGCTCCTAATAGAATTAAGGAACATTTGAGGCGAAAGAGCAAGATGCACGTTTTTTAATAATTACGTCGAAGAGATCCTTATTAAATCTATTAGAGCTTTCGTACTCCTGGGTTTGTTTGGCTAGACACTACTGCATCGTCTAATTCTACGGCCATGCATTTTTATCGTGACTCAAAGGCATAATTACAGTGTACTATGAGATTTAACATTTGCCTCTATGACCAAAATGCCATGTATGATTTATGAAAAGTGATTTATCGTCAGGCTACTAATATTGCCGTTGAACTAAAAAAAATCTATAACCAAATAATATTTCATACACGGAATCAATTACAGAAATCAGTGAACTGACTTCACTTATATAAAATCCAACCTCTTGCAGCCGAAGCGAAAGATATCTTGATTTATGTAGAGCACATAAATTTCATTTAGTCCGTGGGAACTGTTCGGACCTCGCATTGTGGAAATTCTGATATACTACCCGCTGCTCTTTCAAATAGGAACTATTTTCGGAAATGTAATGAAATAGAACTCTAAAAACGCTTTCAGGTCGTCGATCTAGCTTAAAATAAGTTTTCTCTATGGCCTCCGGCTCTTCGTCTATATTAATAAAGAGGTAAAGTTTGTATGTAGGAGCTTAGTTCTGGAACTACTCATATTAAAGTCTTTCAGTAAAAGCAAGCTATAAAATATTATCAATGAGTTCTATAGGCTACCTTTTATACTGCGAATAAGCTAGCGGAACCGCGGGCAAAAACTAGTGATTAATGAATTCCTAGTGATTAAGTATGAGATAGTCTCCTTTTTACTTTTTAACTCTGATGCTAAAACAGGGGGGGGGCGTTATTAGTATACGATTTTTTTGTGTCTGCCGCATCCTAGCTCCCAAAAGGACAAAAATCAGACCCGTTTTTTTAATGTTCAACGGGGATTCTTTGTATCTAAGAGTGATGAAGATTACGTTTGCTGATCAAAAGATTATAATCTAATTATCATCTCTTCAGTTCTATTGCTCTGAGGTATAAAATGAACACAAGCTGAAAAAAAAACCTGGGCTGCTCAAGAAACGAAACCTAATCTTTGGAATACCTTATTTCTTTGTTACCGGTGTTTTATAATTTATTTTTTTCCTCAAAATAACCTGATCCAAAGTTTGGTAACAAAAAATTTTTAGCAAATTACATCCCCCACCTTCCATTTATACTTGAAAAGGGAATTTATGAAATAGGCCGGAGGAATTATCGAGTTTGCGTCGGTAATACCAACTTTACGAAATCGGGATCATTTCCGGCAATTAGCCGGAAAAGTTCGCAAATAAAGAAATAAGTTTCGAATTATATCATTTTGGAGAACTTATTTCTTCCATTCATAAATGTTGGGAGCATGAATAAAATATTATGATCTTGTAAGTCTTACGTTTGTTCTCCAGGTAAAGCATTCAAACCTCATACAATTGACCGGAGATCAATTAATTTTAGATCGTGGCTCCTGATTTTCACAATACAAGACTCATATTTTGATCGGCATTAGAGTCACTGCAAGGTTTACTAAAGTTTTTTTTTCTCGTACAGGAAAGTGACTACAGCTACTAGATCTTGAAATTTTATGGAGATCTTTGAGTTTTACAATCACCCATAAACAATTATTATTAGAAGAAGTTTGATAGATAGATATTTCAAACCCTAGAATAACATACTTTTTATACCATAAATATTCGTCTGGAGCGTTATATTGACGAGCAAAATCAATCAATTTAAAAAAAAAAACAACAAAAAATAGCACCGACTTCAAAAACCACCATAAGGAAAAAAAAATGTGCTTTGCTTATGGGTTATAAGGAAATTTTATTAATACCAATATTATATACACTGCCATTCGTGTGATTATATTAATGTACAATTAATAAATCTTTGGAGTTGTATACAGTCGTGTCATCAGTGTACATAAAAAAATACAAACACATGAATTAAGAACCTCCTCCTTTTGGAAGTCGGTTAAAAATAACAAGTTATCTAAACCTATTAGGCACCGCAGAAACAAACATTTATTTCGTAATCACGAAAAGTCTTGTTAGAACATTATTTAACAACGTTATAAATGTTCTGCCCATTGTGGCTGAAGGTCATGTTCTAATGTCAAGGACAGGAGGTCAGGTCGAAGCAATCACACTGCAGTTACAATAGAAAATGGTCTTGAATAATTTTCAAATTTAGGGATCGCGTGGCATACTAATACATGATTGGAACAAAAATGTCTGAGTTTTGGTCTAGATTTATTTTATTGCACTGAATGACGAGACGAGCATGCCGTTCGCCTGATGGTAAACGATACGACCACCCATAAACACTAGCAACACCATATAGTACCTTGAGTTACAAAGTACTGTGTGGCATTTCACTGCGCTCGTCATCCTGAGACATAAGACGTTAAGTCTCATTATGTCCAGTAGTTACACTGGCTTCAATGTTCTTCAAACCGAAAAACAACAGTGCATGCACACTGCTGCTTGGCGGTAGAAATAGACATTGTGGTGGTACCTACCCAGACGGACTCTTACATATGAGAGACCTACCACCAGTATTTACATTTTGCTTTAGATGGCTTAGATCTGTGTTGATATGAGCTCGGTAAGGTTTTGCTGTGATTTGCAAACTTGTTATGAGTATTCTACAATTTTGACCATGCTACCTGTGTCTATCATCAAACAGACAAAAAATATTTTCTGTTGCACAATATGATTGAGATTACCAAAATTTCAAAAACTCCCACTCACTCCACTTACTCAATATAATATTCATTTAAAGGTATCATCATTATATAATTACTAGCTTTGGACCGCGGCTCCGCCCGCGTGAATGAGTTTTCCCGGGATAAAAGTCCCGCTTTATATTTTCCCGGGATAAAAAGTAACCTATGTGTTAATCCAGGACATAATCTACCCGTGTGCCAAATTTCATCGAAATCCGTTCAGTAATTTTTGCGTGAAAAGTTATTAAATTACTAATATCGGTATATATATATAGATATTGCTATCATCATCATCATCAGTCACATGAAGTCCACTGCTGAACATAAACCTCCCCCAAAGACTTCCAGACGGACTTGTCCACCTGCTTGCTAACCAGCTATAAAATAAAATATGTATTTTTTCATTTATTTGTTTGCACTTTATACATAGTTATGTCAAGGGACACTTAATGCCGAAGGCATTCTCTACCAGTCAACCTGAGGCGGTGCAGAGACAAAATCATAATAGGTTCACGAAACTGAACTTAAACATAATGTCGAAACAGTTAAAATACTTAGTAATATGTAAATAATACTAAAATAAATACAATAATATACACATATTACCTATAAAAGTAATAGGTATATATAACATATATAAACACGATACAATTATATAAACGTGTCTACAATAAATATATACGTAGTTACAAATTCATAGATATAACTAGAAATTCACGATGATTCATGATAAATAATATTCGAATTCTCTAGGCCGTTAAACAGTTTGTAGCTACTAAAACTCACGCTGCCAACCATCGTCAGGTAGAAATCCATTAAGTTTTTTAATAAAGTCTACGGGGAGCTTTAGCGAAAACTTGCGCCGTAAAAACTTTCCTCCGGCCAACATAATCGCTTGGAAGTTATTGCTGAGATTAACGATATAAGGATAGATGTTTTATGCAATGACGAGACGAGTTTCATGCTCTTATAAATAGTAAGTAGTTATATGTGAAGTGAACGATACATATTGAGAATAGAACTGACTGTCGAAACGAAGGACCTCTGGTTCTAAACCCAAGGCATAGCTTTGATTTTTTGAAATTATGAGTTTATTATTTATCGTTCGCTTTGACGGTGAATGAAAACATCGTGAGAAAAGTTATGCCTAGAACATATCTAAGAATTCTTCATAAGAATTTCGAAGGCACGTGAAGTCTGCCAGCCCCCAATAGACCAACGTGGTGGACTAAGGCCTAAACTCTCTTAGTAGTAGAGGAGGAAGTGGGACTCACATTATTATGTGTATCTGGTATCAAAAAGGCATAACTTCATCAATTGATGAGGGATAATCATGTCTCGGGATTCAATACTTTATCTCGGACGCCACTCAATTAACCATCAGGTGGAGGGACTTTGTCATGCGGGCGAAGCCGCGGGAAAAAGCTTGTAGTTTATAATAAGTTATAATGATTTCTACAGTTTACATGGATGTTAGACATGGAAATAAAACTAATTTTACCTCAGCCCGCCCTCTGATCATGAGGCTGAAAAGGTTTGAAACTATTAACTGGTGGTAGGTCTCTCATTATGTAAGAGGCCGTCTGGGTGGGTACCACCGCAATGTCTATTTCTACCGCCAAGCAACAGTGTGCATGCACTGTTGTGTTTCGGTTTGAAGGACATTGTAGCCAGTATAACTACTGGACATGATGAGACTTAACATCTTATGTCTCAGGATGACGAGCGCAGTGGAATGCCACTCAGTACTTCGTCAGTCAAGGTGCTAGATGGTGTTGCTACTGTTTATGGGTGGTCGTATCGCTTACCATCAGGCGAACGGCATGCTCGTCTCGTCATTCAATGCAATTAAAAAAAAAAAAAAAAAAACTAAAACACATACACACACACACACACTCACGCCGTTTATTCCCGGAGGGGTAGGCAGAGGCGCAACTAGTGCTACCACTTTTCGCCGTGCATATTCCGTCCGATGATGTGATAGGGGGCTAACCTGTCACCATATCGCACACAAATCCTAGATTCCGGGCTGATACTGAATAGAAAGAACCCGATATCATAACATAATAAGAGTTATATAAAATATTGATTGATTGATGTGTATATCATTGATGTATTAAAAAAACCCGTATATATTATGTTTTATGATATACAACCACCAACTCATTTGCCAGATTATATTAAATAAAAAAAACACTAAAAACTTGCTCATCTCATCATTATGTTCAAAGGGATATTATGTCCCTCGACGCTCAGCATTCACTTTGACTTCTCTATGTGGGATGGTATTTGAGACCCACGCATCGGAGAGAATCTGAAATATTATGTTTGGATGCTTCATAATATTATTTTTATAACGAGAAAGACATTGCCTTAAAGGCATTTATCTCCGCCGAAAAGTTAAAAATATGTCACGAAACAAAAATAATCTTGGCAGATCGCAGATGCCATTTGCTGCGTTCCTAACCCTGGCGTTACTAATATAATAAAAAACAAACATAAGTTTCTTAAAATTAAATTAAAATAGCTGGCATAGACGATTTAGGCCTGACTAATGAACTTGAATCGACTTCAAATATAAATTAATATTGTTAGCGCTTATAAAACATTGGCATCATTGTCTGTTGGACATATTATATCGTCAAAATTGAGCTGAGAATTGATTAATTTATGAACAACAAAAAATGTAAATACATTTAGACGAAATTCGTATAGTTATGTGCTGATAATACATATACTGAAATATTTAATTTAAAATTATCTAGCAAAATTTTTGTTACAGCTGTTAGTCACGGCTTTTTCAATATAAAAGTTCCAGAATAAACTTCCCATCGCATGCTATAATGGAATCAAAAGAAGCTTGCAATACTCTTCCGTACACTTTCTCTATTCAAAACATCATATCAATACATTTCCCTATTACAGCATAAAATAACAAAACAACTTTCGCATTTATTGCTAAGGAAGCAGAATTTCAAGCAATTACTAATGCCGAACTAACCCGAAAGTGGTTTGCCAATCTCTAAAAAGATGGTACTCTACCCACGAATGGCAACCCTAAGAGCAAACCGTTTAAAATGTAAGTAGTGTGTGAACTCACCACAAACTAAGTTGTGTGTACCACAGCGTACCGGCCGAGTGGTTTCAGGGTTGCCAACATTTCTTTTTACTATGTATTTTAATTAAAACCAGTGAATATGCATTTATACATGGTTAAGACTGAGTATTCAATGCCAGGTCATACACCTCTGAATTTGTAGTAACGTGTTAGCATTTATCTATACTAATAATAAAGAGGAAAGATTTGATTGTTTGTTTATTTGTTTGTAATGGTTAAACTCAAAAACTACTCGACCGATTTCGAAAATTCTGCCACTAATAGGAAGCTACATTACTTTTGAGTGCTATAGGCTACTTTTTATCCCGGAAAAACTTTTTCCCGCGGGCGGAGCCGTGAGCAGAAGTCTAGTATTTTATATGGTCAGTTAGATCGCCGGAAGCTTAACCTTGCCCTCTCCCGAATCCTCCCCATCAAAGATCAGTGATCCACAAACACATCATTTGAAAGCGTGAGAGCTAGCAATGATAATTTAATAGTAAGTAAATAATCTACTAATTTTCCTACATTCAATTATCTATACTTATATTGTTACTAAGAGTTTGTTTGTTTGTTTGGTTGAACGTGCTAATGTCAGGAACTACTGAACCGATTTTAAAAATTCTGTCACTAATAGGAAGCTACATTACTCTTGAGTGCTATAGGTTAGTTTTTATCCTGGGATTTTTTTTTTATCCCCGAATAACTTTTTCACGCAGGCGGAGCCGCGAGCACGACTAGTAAAAGATATAATAAAATAACTACACAAGCGATAAAAAATTGTGCGGAAATACCATACGAAGCATAATATGAATAATGTCAAGCACGTAAAGCCGTTGGTCCTGCGCCTGATCTCTCTCCGGTCATGTCGGATTGCCGTCTCACCGGACTATGAGAGCGAAGGAACAGTGAGTGCACTTGTGTATTGCGCACACACTTGTGCACTATAATATCTCCTGCGCACCTGGCTGATCTCCGTTGAGATTGGCCGCCGTGGCCGAAATCGGCTAGGAAAGGATTATTATTATAATATGAATAAAGAGTGACAACCCTAGTGACGTGGTCCGCGTATGGCGCCCGCCACAAACCGGCGCAAAATTGCGCAAAATTAAAATTTGAATACGAGTTTTAAATAAGGTTCGAGAATTATTCGCAGTTACGCCGCCGACATTAGGTGTAATGCTTGTGAAACACTGTTCTTCTGTGCTCTTTCTTTGACAAAAAGTTCGTTTATTATTTAAAATTAGCTTTGTTTTTATTATTTCGGAACTATTCTTTTGAAATATAACAGCTACTTCTTTATGTTCCACCACCCTTTATGTCGAGTTATTACTGATTCCTTCTTTCTGAAACACCTTTATAGGCTACTTATATATACCGATTCTATTTTCCTTGGTACTGGTATCTCTTAATTTTTTCAGTAGCTTCTATTTCCTCAAAAGATCCGAACATCTATCAAAAACTAAATACACATACCACCGAAATTAGCTAGAACTATTTTGGTAACATAAATTGGAATAATGCGGAGCATGTAAGCATTAGCGGTTGGAACCGACGCTGTTCCGCTAAATACTCTATTACGTACTGAAATTCGCACTATAACGAAAACTAGAGTTAATTAGAATAACTCATCTTCCTTTGAGAGATCTCGAATGAGCTGAAGAATAAAGTAGTATTTTAACTAAAATAGATAGGCAAGGTTGCCTAAATATAAACCAATCGCAGCGAAAAAGGATTGACTAGTAAAAGGTGGCTAAGGTTGCAGAGCTGTGTGACCTTTGTACATTCTTCGGTGTGCCTTTGCGACGGACGACAAAGCAAAAGGCGATTCTGCAAACGGCAAGGGTTTTTACTGGTGGTAGGACTCTCATATATGTAAGAGTCCATCTGGGTGGGTACCACCGCAATGGCTATTTCTACCGCCAAGCAGCAGTGTGCATGCAGTGTTGTGTTTCGGTTTGAAGGACATTGTAGCCAGTGTAACTACAGGACATAATGAGACTTAACATCTTATGTCTCAGGATGAAAAAAATTGTAGAAGGACTCAAAAGTCTCAGGACAAGGGACACAGAGATATTTCCAGATGTAATTCAGGTCTATATATAATGCTCCAGAATCGACCCTTAAACACCCTAGACCAGCAAGAGGTTAACAAATTACGACAACCCATGTGTTTTTAAAATCAACAGCTAGCACATTTTTGTTGCTGAGCTCTACATAACCTAGAATTTTAATAATATCAATTCGTTCCATACCACGAGGACGAAAATATATACATGTTTATACTGCTAAAATGTTTCGAGGAAATATATCTCATGATTCCTTTAGAATTTCGTTCAAGTAAAAATGTATGTACAGTGAGTTTGCTACACATCCTTTGTATGCTCTCAAAAGGTGAGCCGAATGAAGAAATAACGAGGGCGAAACAAAGTTTCGAAACAAAATTGTATGTATTTGCTATCTGTCTAGACAGGTCTCGTTAGTCGGGTTACATAGCCAATGAAGTTTTGAGGTCTTAGATTCAATATCTAGGACAAGTACAAAATTCGTGCAAGGAATTGACCAGGATTGTTTTGCAGCGACGACGATATACTAGCTTCACATCATGAGACGGACCTATGTATATATTGATTCTACTGGGGATACAAATAATGAAACAAGTGAATACTTTTAAACAGTTTAAAACTTGCACTTCAACACGTGTCGCTTTTTTTCCATTGTATTTTAATTTCCTTCACTTTAATGTATTTGCGTTTACTCGTAAAAACAAGAACTTGTAATGGTGCCCAACGTGGTGTTACAAAACCTCACTTTGAAATATAAAATCGGATATCATATAAATTTTGAAAAATGTTTATGCAGGTATCAATTTATTTTATTTCAATTCATGACAGTTAAACACTCTATTCACTCTGAAGTTCTAGGCAGAGACATACCTTATTAATCAACACATCTTATGTAAACTAAGTATAATATCTACCCCATTACATGATCGAGAACACATAATATTAAAATCCCGGGCAACACCGGCTTTATTGTCATAAAATCCTATTTATTTAATTTTATTACCTTAACGTTATTAAATTTATGAAAGCAACTTTAAATTTTATATTTCATGACCACACTGCTATAAAAATGCATCACTCTTTAATAGTATTGTTTGCATATCATTGAATATTCATACGTTAATTGTTACGTTAAAGTGATTTATTTTATAAAACCGGTGGTTAAACTATTAGCAACATGTCAGTTCATGGACGATTTACCTGGTGACCCACTAGCTCTTTGGGCTCCTTATGCTATAAAGTACAATGTACAAAGAATGAGACGTAAGAACTGCCCACCACTTCGGAGATGCGGTTGTAAGAGTATCCTGGATACTCTTGCTGGCTATGGCGTTTACGAATCAAAAAGCCCATTTCAATTTAAGTATTTAAGGATTAGACGCATAACCTCAAAATTCTAGTCTTAAGAAGCATAAGTAATACTTTTATATACGCAAAGAGATACACATCATGAGCACTACTGATCAAGTAAACTACTAAAATACATTTTCTAACATCTATCTATTTATATATATAAAAGGGAAAGGTCACTCACTCACTCACTCATCACGAAATCTCAGAAACTACAAGTGACAAGGAGTCTCAAATTTTGCAGGTGCTCACTAAGGCAGAATTTTGCGAAATTCAACCCTTAAGGGGGTAAAAAGGGGTTGCAAAGTTTGTTTAGTATAAAATAAAGTCGCCCGTCGCGTACCGAACGGATTTCAATGAAATTTGATTTGGAGATAGTTCGAGACCCTGGGAAGGTCTTAGGATACATTTATCGCAGAAAAATGTATAGCGGGACTTTTATCCAAGAAATACTCTTTCGTGCGGGCGAAGCCGCGGACAAAAGCTAGTTTTATAAATATTTTAACCAACCAACTTCAAGCGTTAGCTACTAAACTGTATGTAATCCATCTAGAATAAAGAATGAACTATCCCCAGAACAAGCAGACCATTAACTTGAGCGAGTGCACTGGCTAATAGTGGGATAAACGAGTATCTAACACGCGATCCCGGCTTCATCACGCTACATCCTTTGTGGAGTGGTTAGAATAATATTTATTATTTAAAGTTAAAATTTTGTGAAATAAATTCTTAGAACATGATACTGCAATACTGATTTATTTTAAGTCCCATGGCATGTAAAGTATTATCTATTGGTTTAGCTTCTCAAGCTTACCTATTGCCGGGTGCTCAAGGCCGAGATGGTTGACTCTCACTTGGAGAGACCTAAGTTCAGCAGTTGACGGCAATAAACTGATTGGTTGATTTACTCGCTGTATATACTTACATTTTCTTTTTAGTTTTATTCACTAAAATCTAGGTCCTAGATTTTTTGTCCTGAGATAAATTGTATCGTACGAGTGACTTGAATTTTAACATAATTTCTACCTCTACAGAGAACCTCTCAGAATGTCAATGATATTCGCCGAAATTTGCTAATTCAAAAGTAACACAAGAATACCAAGTTACTAAAATTTTAATATACGCGTAGACGAAATTTTGGCTAAGAAAAAAAATGAATCGAATTGCAAATGACATTAAAAATGCTGTAAATTTGAAAATGGCAATATACATTATGTGAGACAACTGTTGCTATCTCATAGAATTCAACCTGTAGACAGCTTGCTGAGTTTCTTAAGGTAGTAACTAGCAAGATTTTCGAAGTCTGTACAATCTACTCTCTTAATTCTATTTCCTTTACTACAGGGCCTACAGCATCCTTAATTTTATTGAAGGTTAAGGTCCTTCGAATATTTCCATCAGATCCACCTTTATCCCTACAAAATCTTTGATCTACCACTGACCTCTCTCGCAGAAGGCACCCTCGTAGTCTCCATCACGACACTCGCAGACCGGTCCATCGTCGGTGCTGATGCAGACTCCTCCGTGTTGGCAAGGGTCGCGCCGCTCACACGCATCACCACTGCCGTTGCTCGCTCGGGACGTCTGTAACAAAGAAAAGGCGTCTAATTGAGAAACTCCTTTTTTAAGTTGGTTAGAAGGAGAAATGGTATTTGCAAAGTATAAAACATCTGACTCTGGCTTATTATATACTCTCTAGTTATACTTGGATTCTTCTAGGCAAGCGATGTCATTTCTTTGTACGTAATCTGAGTTAGCACATAATATCCAAGGATCAAAATTTTAAATAAACATTTTTTTGGAAGTAGTTCTCGCTTGCATTAGTTACTTCAAAATCATTACGTTTTAGAGGTCTCGTAAATAGCAAGTGCCTCGTTCCTGAGTTACAAAAATAAACACCTGAGATTATCTTAATAACCCTCAAGGGAAAACTAAGGCACATAGAATAGTTTTTAAACCAAAGCAGATTTATTACCCTGCTGTATTCATGAATACACGGTGCACGCGATATGAGTTTGTATTATAAAAAAACCTGTTACGATTAAACAGCTGAAATATCGATATTTTATATTTGAGAAGTCTGAGTTTAAGCCACTCTTGTCTAATCTGTGATCAAGTAAAGTTAACGGTCTTATTACACTGACCAGTGTACCAACTTCGTCTCGCTTTGAATTCGCTTGCAATTTGCCAATATGATGTGTGCCTTATTCAAATTCAAATTCAAATCATTTATTCAGTAATTAGGCCCCTAAGGGCACTTTTACACGTCATTTTTACAATTTTTTATCATCTAAAGGTTCTACCAGTGCTTCGGAAAAGCCCACTGACCTGAGAAGAAGCACCAAGAAACTCAGCGTAGGTCTTTAATTGTAATTTTTTTTTTCATATTATATATATATTTTACAAATTGCATGTAACAATATAAATTCAATTTCAAAGATGGATATTAAATGCGAAAATTAACGGAGAGTACCTAAGTCAAATAACCAGCTACATGTTTAATTTGAAGTAAAAAATAGAGTCAACCATCAAACAGAGCAGACCAGTCCACGCAAGCAGCACCCGTTCACGAATATCTTTACCTGACCACGATGAAACAACCCGGCCTATGGCGAATACAAACTTTGTTCTGTTACATGAGACCACGAACTTAGAAAGAAGGGGTCCACACTCAGAATTATTATAGACAAGATATTTGTTGCTGTCTCACTCTCTAGAGATATTTCCTCTTTCTAATTAAATGCAGCCGTGTTTAGAAAGTGACGAATATCTCACTAGAGTTTCTTTAGTTATTCAATATTTTAGTCTTAACATAGGGAAGTGTTTTTTAGAGTGTAGTTAATGGTAGTCATACACAGTAGGGGGTACCAGACAGGTTTGTCTGTACAGTTAAACCAGAGCGTGTATATTGCACAGCTGTGCAGGTAAACGAAAAAATATGAATTTTGATATTTTTTGCCCGTGGGTATACATGCACAGTGTGGCGTCGTTCTACTGCGCAGGCGTCAGTTGTGCGGTGATTGCGAGAGAGGAGGCGCTTAGCGCTATACTTTTGAATATGGCGTTTCGAAAGTGGAACCCAGTGATAGAGGAGTTTATAGACATATACAAATTTGAATATTATCTTTGGCGTGTGAAAAGTAAGGAATACCACGATAAAAATGAAAGAGCAGCAGCCTACAAAATATATGAGAAAAACTCATTCACGGTATATTTATTTTAAATTCCTTCTTTTCAATAAAACAAACCATAAAATTATTGGTGCCACAGTGCCGACACACACCTCTGACTTTTCGAAGTTACGTGTGTATTGTTTATCAATTATCGTTCGCTATAACGGTGAAGGAAAACATCGTGAGGAAACCTACATACCTGAGAATTCTCCATAAGAATTTCGAGGGTATGTGAAGTCTGCCAATCCGCACTAGGCCAGCGTGGTGGACTAAGGCCTAACCCCTCTCAGTAGTAGAGGAGGCCCGTGCTCAGCAGTGGGCAGTATAGCATACAGGGCTGGTGTGTGTGGTGTGTGACAGTGCCGAAATCTGCGCTCGCCGCTGCCGGGGCCATGATTTCAACTGAGACTTTGTACAGGTTTACCTCTATGTGTATGTCCTCTACTTGGCTCAAGCTAACGTGACGGGTGTTACCTACTATATAGGCAAACCTATCAACTACATCCAACCGTGTATGACTACCGTAAGAAATATGCTTACAATATGCTTGATTACATTTTTATTGTTCCTTACAAAGGCTTACATGTAGCTGCGAACAAAACTTAGTTAATGTTTAAAGAAATTTATTCTCAAAAAAGACTACAGTCACTTACATGAGAATACAATTTACATAAAAGTGGACACGATATTGAGCATTGTTCGCACATGATGCAGTTCCAACACATTCATCATATTATTGGGACTAATTTGAAAAAACAATATTTTTATAAAGAACAATATAAGAACTCAGCTATTGTTTTATCAATTTCGCTATTTTGAACCAAATCGATGCGTGGGAAGGCGCGGGGGCGTGGAAAATAGCATACCGTTTATAATATGTCAAGGGTCAGTAGAAATAGACATCTGATGCCACAATTTTGTACGCTCGTATATTGTAATAAAGTTTGTTATCATAAAATAAATTTTTTAAACCGGCATTGATTTGTTAACATTAACAAACACACACTCACGCCTTTTATCCCCGAAGGGGTAGGCAGAGGCGCTAGTGTGCCTTTCGCCGTGCGTTTTCCATCCCATGATGTGATATGATGTGATAGGGGGCGAGCCTATCGCCATATCGGGCACAAATTCCAGACTCCGGGCTGATACTGAATAGAAAAATCCAATATCACTTCACCCGACCTGGGGATCGAACCCGGGACCTCAGCATTGCAGTCGTACCGTAATAAAACTACGCCACCGAAGCAGTCTATATAATTGGTTCAAAATGCAGTTAAATTAATTGTGTTAATTAATTTAACTGTATTTTGAATCGCGTATCTGTTGTCAGTTGTTGCACACCAAACGTAAACTTAGGCAAAGGTATCTATAGTAATAATGTTATAATTATATCAGCCATGTAATATATACTGCCTACTGCATAGCAAAGGCCTCCTCTACTTCTGAGAGGGTATAGTCCTTAGCCCACCACGCTATCCGCAATCTATACTCTTAACGTAGTCTATAGTCAAATATTATAAAGAAATGAAAAGAGAATTCAAATAATTGAACGAAAAGAGAATTTTAATAAGCCGACAATAACTCACACCATATCAACAAACGTTTATCTCTGCATTATAGAAAAAGCGTTTGAGAAATGGCGGGAAAGATTCAGACTATATAATATAATTCGCGGCACGTCCATCGCGCGCTGTTATTCAAGTCACTGCGGACCGCGCAATGTACAACTTGTTATATTTTATTTACATCCAACCAATCGAATATAGTTTTTGAAGTGAATGGTGTATGAGCGAAATTGTTCCTTACAATGTCTTAAATAAAAGATTATGTCCCAAATCCACAAAGATAAAAGTAACGAGTGTAAAACTAGAGTCGTGTTGCTATTTTTATCATGAGCCCGGTTCAACCGCGTTATATAAGGTCAGAGTAAAGTGGCATTCCTATTAAATACATATAATTACGCCTTTACTTTTCAGGCGTAGGCAGAGGTGAACACACCCACATTGCGCCAGCGAAGTTGTGTCCCATGTAATAGGGGCGGGCCTATTGCCATTTATCGGGCACATTTCTGGACTCCGGGCTGAGTAGCATCCTTCTATATAATATTATAAACGCGAAAGTTTGTAAGTATGGATGTTTGTTACTCTTGCATGCAAAAATTACTAAACGGATTTCGATGAAATTTGGCACACGGGTAGATCATGTCCTGGATTAACACATAGGCTACTTTTTATCCCGGGAAAATGTAAAGCGGGACTTTTATCCCGGGAAAACTCATTCACGCGGGCGGAGCCGCGGGCAAAAACTTGTACATACATATGGGTCGAATACGGAACCACCTTTTTTAAAGTCGTCTAATAACCGAATATCACTATTCCCAACCCGGTATTCGAACCTCAGACCTTAGCGCGCCAGTCGTACCGCGCACGTGATAAAACTATGCCACCGAGGCAGTTAGTATTGCTATTGTATTTAATATACTTAATCAATGAGACTGCCTGATACATCAAGAACATCTCCCACAATATCCAAGCCTTTAAAGATCGTCAGTACAAATCGAGTCTGGACTCGAACCCCTAACTTACCTAACCATAGTCTTGACCAGGCTACAAACTCATTTCCTAAATAGTAATCTAAATAAAACCAATTACGAATTAATCAGCAAATTCGTGGATCCCGCAGGAATCCCCCGTGGGCGGGATTATTTCAGTAATTCCACTGGCGTGTGTACCGACTTAATGGACATAACTTATGTAGCATATGGACCCTATAATTATTGGAGTAGAGATAGATAATGACACAAATAGCCTATGCTGGTTTTAGGATACTTGTTCTGCCTGGATAGTCACCACCGTTCACGGTGTAAAACCGCCATAGTTTTTTTTTTATGTAGGCGATCCTGCAGTCATCACCAAGGGAAACCTGCGAATAGGATACTGGAGTCCCCCGGCTTAACGACTGCAGGGGCCTGGGCAGGAAGTTGAAGAGGAAGAAGGAAGGAAAGGTGCTGGAAGGGAGACAGGTTCCAAGGATGGGTGGAAAGATATAGGGAGGCAGGAGATGTTCGCACGCCCTTTTAGACCTCAATGTGTTATCCAACCAACTGAGCACAATGAACTGTGTGCCTCGGCTCGCGTTTATGTCCCCCCGCGCATGGGCTTGCATTGGTTGTGAAAACGCAAGTACGCGTCACACGTCGACAACTATGGCTGGTTAGCCATAGTTGTCGACGTGTGACGCGTTCCGGTATCAGCCTAATATCCGGTTTGCAACAGACCATATAATTGAGTGGACTGACGGGGGTTAAACGGATAATCAATCGTCAGTCGATAATGATATTTCTGGACACCACTTCGCCTACCATCAGGTGCAGTGGGATAACTTTGTCGTGACTGTATAAAATAATATTTTTTTGAATAACTTCTACCACTAGATGATAATAAGTACTTTATATTCACTATAGTTCCTAATGGTAAACTAGTACACATGTAAATAAGAGCAACAAAAGAATGTTCAAGTACTAAGTACTGCATCGCACTAGGTTACACCTTTAGACATACGATGACTCAAGATGACTTCGATGTCCTTCCGACCGAAGCAAAATAGTACTTACGTGCACTGCTGCTTGGTGGAAATAGACAGCTAGATTTGCATATCCTACCAATATTATAAACGCGAAAGTTTGTAAGAATGTATGGATGTATGTTACTCTTTCACGCAAAAACTACTGAACGGATTTCGATGAAATTTGGCACACGGGTAGATTATGTCATGGATTAACACATAGTCTACTTTTTACCCCGGGAAAATATAAAGCGTGACTTTTATCCCGGAAAAACTTTTTAATGCGGGCGTAGCCGCGGGCAAAAGCTTGTCACTTATAAATACCTAAATAATAAATACTATCCCTACAATTCCTTTTAAAACGTAGCCTAAATGGAACACGATTTGTATAAAACAAAATCACTAAAACACTTAATTAATACAGACCTTTTGAAATACAATATAATGTACTAGAATACAAACGCCGCGAATTTCGCCTCTATAATGGGCTTCGTCCCACGAAACGCCCACACTTTTGCCTACGCATTCCTGGATGAGCGTGGGTGAGGGACAGGTAACTGAGATGCAGCTTTATTGGATAATTAATGTTGGTGTAAATATACCACTGGATAAAGAATGCGTGGTATGCAAATATTTATGAGTAGTTTTTTCGAGGCTTCGCGCGCGTGATATTTTCCCGGATTTAAAGTCCGCGCTATATATTTTCCGGGATAATAAGTAGCCCAAGTCCTTCGCAGGAGATCAAACTATGTCCATACGAAATTTCATCGAAATCCGTTCGGTAGTTTTGAGTTTACCGCGACCAGACATACAGTCGCGTCGGCGGAGTCTATTTTAAAATATTATGTAAAAATACCAGCCCTTTTTAAATTATAGCTGAAAGTGATATTAATTATTAAAAGATAAGGAAAAATTGAAGTTAACGACGACAGGCAATAACTGTGAAAAAAACTGTGATAATACACACACACTCACGCCTTTTATCCCCGAAGGGGTAGGCGGAGGCGCAACTAGTGCACCCACTTTACGCCGTTATTCCGTCCCCTGATGTGATAGGGGCGAGCCTATCGCCATATCGGGCACAAATTCCAGACTCCGGACTGATACTGAATAGAAAATCTCAATATCACTTTGCCCGGGCATCGAATCAGAGACCTCAGCATTGAAGTCGTATCGTAATACAACTACGCCATTGAGGCAGTCATATAACCAATTTTATAATTAGATTCATTAATTTATGTAGTTCCATTGAAACGTAATTGTTTTCACTTATCTGATATATTTCAATGAATAGATTCAAATCGTATCCGCATAAATCATTCTGATTTATTAGATCATACAAATTGATAATACGCATGCTCACGCCTTTTATCCCCGAAGGGGTAGGCAGAGGCGCAACTAGTGCACCCACTTTTCGCCAAGCGTATTCCGTCCCATGATGTGATAGGGGGCGAGCCTATCGCCATATCGGGCACAAATTCCAGACTCCGGGCTGATACTGAATAGAAAAATCCAATATCACTTTGCCCGACCCGGGAATCGAACCCGAGACCTCAGCCTTGCAGTCGTACCGTAATACAACTACGCCACCGAGGCAGTCTGCAAATTGATAATACTATTTCCATTAAATTATTCTATTCAATAGGTATTTTAAAATACTATTCATTGTTATCTCTAATTACGTGGTTAACCGTATTAGTCATTACGAAGCAAAACACCCCAGAAATGGAATATTGGGAACGACAAATGTTATAGAAATTTATTTTCTAATGCTAAGTTTAGACTACCAAGTTCTTGCATCAATATATCGCGCAAAAACTTTCAGATGTGTTTATAGTAGCGGCAATATCTCAATATTCCTATACACATTCGACTTGCCGCAAGTCGTGCAACATCAAAATTTGCAATATTCAGATTGCCGTGATTGTTTACAGTAAAAATTGCTAACAAAAATAAACTTTTTGTGCTAACCTATACCTCGCTTAAGGTTTCTAAATTCCACGAATGCGGCTAGAAAAATAAAACCCTAAGCTATAACCAAAATACACATATTCCGTTACAAAATTAAAATATGCCGCATATACCCAAACGCCCAATTCTCCATACCGAACACCCAACGTTTTCAACAGAATCGACTTAATTTCCTGCATTACCAAAACGTCACACGTTTTAATTAATTAAAAATGCCTGGGAAAGTATTTAATTATCTCTCTTAGGTAGATCCCGTAATAACCCGCTAACGATCGCCATAACGGTCTCAGGCGTCATGTACCTCGGTTACCTGATAAACGTGACACTTTCTTGACGTTTATGGACGTTCCAGCTTTTCCTGTGTGTCAGGGAACCTTATTACCGGGATGGTTGGCGCTCACTTAAGGAGGTCTATATCAGCAGTGGACGGCGCGACGATAGGCTGATTTAATTGATTGATTGAAGGGAGCTTTATGTGAATAGAAGAATGTAAAAATCATCTAGTAAATACATATTTCTCACTTATGGCGACCACAAAGTTGAAATGGTCTAGCATCATTATTATACAGGGTCGGTTTGACATTGCATTCATAAATGAAACCACATATTTATCACGTTGAAAATAATGCTTTCAATTAAGTTATTTTAATATAAATAATAAAGTGTAAGTTTCGAACAAAATAAATATCAATAAAAAGTAACTTTAAGTTTACACGCCCTAATGCCACTATTACTACTCTATAAGAATTCGTTGCAGCGATACCATTACACTTTCAGTTCGAAATACACTTACGCACTCATCATATTCGAACTCAACTATAAAATAATAAAAAAAAGAACGGGTTGCACTCCGAGAGTGCCGGCAGAAGTGAAAACTTGAACATTAACGTTGTGCATTTCTGAATATTTTGGAATGGTTAGGAAATAATTTCGCACGAATTGCTTTATTTATCAGTATAAAAGTAACAGCATTTATGTGGTTAGATACAATATTTATTTATTGCGCTATCGTCATTGATGTAGGGTTTTTAATACACCAATGGCTATCGTACACAAAAATGACAATTTCACTATTTCTTTATAAATCAAAATTTGAAAAAGAATGTTACGCTTTTTTGTTCTCGTGCCGTGCCAACGCTGGGGAAATAAATAAAAATGTAGTCGTTTAAGAATTATAGCTTCTACGCAATGTATTTAACGGTTATATTAGTAAGGGATGGTTTTAATGACGTTAATAAATAAAAATGCACTCGTTTCAAGAATTATAGCTTCTACGCATTGTATTTAAGGTTCATATTAGTAAGGGATGGTAAAACCTAAGCATTTTAGATCGATCACGTGATCCTGACGCGAGTTTAAAATTTTATACCCATCCCAAAAGTGCTCAACGCCCCTAAAGAAGTTTTCACTTCAAAAATCGGAAAGCTACAACCGGGACTTTTGGCGAAAATATTCATTATTCATAAATGATTTCTGGCAAGGTGTTAGCAGAAGTACCTAAAGACGAATACGTGGTTTCATTTAATACCTAACGCAATATAAAAATGACCCCGTATAATTTCCAATAAGTGCTTTCAAAAACCCAGTTCCTTTCATACTTTCCATTGCTGATAAACTTAGTTAGCTCCTTTCTTTTTTTCATAGTCTGTAATATGATAATATTATTATAAGTATTCACCGAGACAAAAATTAATAAGGAATTAATTATTCACTTCTCAAAAGCGATAGCGTAATTAGGTCATACCTTATTAATATTTATTATCAAATTAATTCAATAATTTATTGAAAGAAATACTTGTCTAGTAATTATTATTCTACAGTAGATGTATACATCACATCACGCCTTTTTCCCTTTTCAGAGATAGGCAGAGGTGTAGGTAAGCAGACACATCCACTTCGCCAGCTATGTTAGGTCCCATTTAGTAGGGGGGCGATTATCATTAACCGAGCACATATCCAGTTTCCAAGTTGATACTGAGTAAAAATACCCAATATCACTTTCGTCGACCCGGGACTTGAAGCAGAGACCTCAGCGCGATAGTCGTAATACAACCCACGCAATACAACTCCGCCACCGAGGCAGCGCCAATATAGATGTAGGATTTATTTATTGAAGTATATATGACTGCCTCGGTGGCGTAGTTGTATTACGGTATGACTTCAATGCTGAGGTCTTGGGTTCGATTCCCGGGTCGGGCAGTGATATTGGGTTTTTTTTTTTTTAAAATTCAGTGTCAGCCCGGAGTCTGGAATTTGTGCCCGATATGGCGATAGGCTCGCCCCCTATCACATCATGGGACGGAATAACGGCGAAAAGTGGGTGCACTAGTTGCGCCTCTGCCTACCCCTTCGGGGATTAAAGGCGTGAGTGTATATGTATATGTAAGTATATATGATAAATAAAGCAATACGTGCGAAATTATTCCCTAAGCATTCCAAAATATTCAAAAATGCACCACGTTAATGTTCAAGTTTTCACTTCTGCCGGCACTCCCGGAGTGCAACCCGTTCTTTTTTTACTTTAATCCCAATATGGCAATAGCCTCGCCCCCTATCAGAATATGGAAACAATTGTACTTTCGGGGAAAAGGCGTGTCCGCTACTGTATTCGTCCCTAATATAGGGAGAGGTTCGTCCCCTATCGAAAATATCAAGAATAATGTGGGTGGGTAAATAGCAGCCTACAACTTCTAGAAAACAAAGATGAAATATATGTAAAGAATAATATTCGTGCTACAGCTATATCATACAGGGTCATTTGGAAATTGTGTTACTAAATAAAACCACATGCTCATCTCCATGAATATAACAATTTCCATTAAGTTGTTTCAACCATAGATGTAAAATAGGAAAGTGTAAGTTTCAAAATAAATTACAATAAAAAGTAACTTTTAGTTTACACGCCCTAATGCCACTAGTACTACTATAAAAAGATTCGTCACAGCGGCAGCATTACACTTCCAGTTACAAAAACACTCACGCACACGCCACATTCGCACTAAACTACAAAATGATAAAAAAATCAGGAAAGTAAAATTGAAATTTTTGGTGAAAATATTTATTAATTTATTTAACACTTTATACAAAGGTAGTACAGGCGGACTTAATGCCTAAGGGCATTCACTCCCAGACGACCTTAAGGTGGTGCAGAGAAACGAAGGAAAATATTCGTTTTCTATAGATGATTTTTGGCATTATGTTAGCAGCGGCAAAAACAAGTGTGTGGTTTAATTTATTAACGCAATGTCAAAATGACGTATACGTCGAGGACACATTTACAGGGTGGCTGTGGTTAATTAGGGGCTAAAGTGCACGAAAGAGAACATTCATCACAAAGGATCAACGAGAATATAATATTTGTAACATAATTGTGACAAGGTCATAACGCGACGCTTAACTTAAGTATGAGGTGTGAATCTTTATTCTTTTGTTCGTCCCAAGTATAAAGCTATGAAAGTGGGAGGATTTGGAGTAATCATTTTTTTTTTGTAGATGGTAGAATTGCGATGTGGCCAGTCTTGTTAACAGAAAAAAAACGACGTAAAATGGCTTTGTAATGAAACAATGATCTCACATAATCAACGAGATTGCCCAATAAAAATAAGAGTTCTCTTATCTAAATGTTCTACATTCAGAAATCTATACTATAATATTATAAAGAGGAATTTCGTGAGTTTGTTGAAGCTAATCTTTGGAACTACTAAACCGATTTTATTTTTATTATTTACTAATAGGAAGCTACATGACTTCTGAGTGCTGTAACTTTTTCATAAGGGCGGAACCGCGGGCAAAGCTAATAATTAATAAAATGCCTTATAACATAGAGCGAATAAAACTTACCTTAGAGGTGAAAAAAATCAAAAATATTTTTGAAAATATTACATACAAAACGAGTTCATTTTCGAAAAACGTTTGTCAGATTATAGTTTCCTTTTCTTTAAAACAAACTCAATAAAGTTTCGTTTTTTGCTTAGGTAGGTACACTTTATTCATCCAGTACTACAGTATTATAAAAAAACACGTTTTCTGCAGAGATTGAGTGGTCCCATAGGTTAATTACTCAACGTTTTATTACAACACAACCGGAAGCCGGTGTCGTGCGGCACGAGTCACGCCGCGTGCTCACACGACGTAGCGTGACACGTGACGTCACAACATGGCAGGTCGCTGACATAGTGATTATTTGAAATGACGCTAAGCAAACAAACGTAAGTAAGCCTTTTGTTCCCAAAGAGTAGGTAGAGGCGCAACTCGTGCACTCAAATCATAAGCTCACGCCTTGTGTCCCTAAAGGACGGGCAGAGATGCAAGTAACTCATAAATTGCCGTCCTTACCTAATTTTTTTTTGCTAGTGAGTGAATTTATCAATAGGGTAGATGTATATTTTTTTCAATTCCTTTTATCAAAAAATTACCATAGTCAGAACATAATGCAGAAAGAGATGTTAAAATAAGCTAAAAAATAAATAAGTTGCAAGCATTTCAAATCAGTTGGAAGTGGTAAATGTCAAAAAACAGAAGTGAAATGCGCGTAGACAAGCGTGACGTCACCGGTTGTAAATAAGCGCCATGATGCGGGCATAAGATAGAGACGGAGGGATATCCCTACTAAGCGCCCACTTATGTTCATTGCAATATTAGAACAGGAATTTCTACCTCATTTTCCAACTCATTTTGATGCTGTTTTCGCAATATTGTTTCTTTTTAGAATTATCAATGATCACGTGTATAATAATGTAAAAATTCAAACATAGGCATCTACCTTATTCACTTTGCAATCAGCCCTGTATTATATACTGCCTAATGCTGATCACCACGCTGGCCTAGTACGGGTTGGCAGACTTCACATACCCTGGAGATTTTTATGAAGAATTCTCAGGTGTGTATGTTTCCTCGCGATGTTTTCCTTCACGGTTAAAGCGAACGATAATTGATAAACAATACACACGTAACTTCGAAAAGTCAGAGGTGTGCCTTGGGTTTTGGACCTCCGGACATTGTCTCGGCAGACCGTTCTATTCCTAACTAGGCTATCGTCCATTTTATTCACTTTATAGCATACAAATTAAATTATTTAAAAAGGTAAAATTTTTGATACTCTGTCTTTATTTGTGCACCTAAAACCCCATGGATTACGGCTCAAATAGCTACCACTAGAGCAAAAACTATCATCATAATCATACCATTGCTTACTATGAATCTCTCACTATCTCAGTTTGATGAGATGTTTAAACCTCCGCTTACGTCACAAGTATGTTCTGCCGGGTGGTTCGGCCTCAGCAACATGTCAAGTGACGTCAGTAACACCTGTCGCAAAGGCCACGTCGATTTGTTGACCTTAGCAGTCGTATCTATTTCGGGAAGATGCTGCATGAAATATCGTGTTGAAGAGCGGAAATGGAATACCAGATGTTTCAGCAAAATATTACTGGTTACTGGTACATACATACACACGCATACGAATGAGTATTGTCAATTTTACTGGTGGTAGGTATCTCATTGTAAGAGTCCGTCTTGGTGGGTACCACCGCAATGTCTATTTCTACCGCCAAGCAGCAGTGTGCATGCACTGTTGTGTTTCGGTTTGGAGGACATTGTAGCCAGTATAACTACTGGACATAATGAGACTTAACATCTTATGTTGAGACATAAGATGTTAAGTCTCATCATCGTTATCCTGAGGGATGACGAGCGCAGTGGAATTCCACACAGTACTTTGTAGCTCAAGGTGCTGGATGGTGTTGCTACTGTTTATAAGTGGTCGTATCGCTTACCATCAGACGAACGGCATGCTCGTCTCGTCATTCAATGCAATAAAAAAAAGCAGCGATGCAAAAATAATGTTAGTCTCTTTTTAATATGACACAGGCGTTATATCTCACGAAAAATAGGCTTGTGTGTGTGTGTGTGTGTTCTAGCAATCGTCGAGGGACGTAGCCTCTTTCGTATATTGACTTTATTTTATAACACACATTTCTTTTTGACGAAATTACAATAAACCCTAAAAATAATTCTCAAACATATATTATTCCTTATTTCTACACACGTATGAACGCTGAGCGACGCTTGACAGCGCTTTCGTCGCTGTAATAAATCATGAACCCCCGAAGGCTGTCACTCGAATTTGTACTTTTTATGCGTAAAGTACAGAAACATTTCTTTTCAAATAGTCTTTTATAAGTTAAGAATCGTTCCTGTAATTGACAGCCTCCGTGGCGCAGCGGAAGGCCCTAGCTCCGATAAGAGACAGAGACACCATTGCAACTGATGGTTACTGGAGTACAATCATTAAAAATATAAATGACCATTAACGTATCTTCTACCGATAGACACGAACGTCCATAAAAATAATTTGGTTAAAATACTGGAGTTAAAACTGAAGTTCGCTGCAGCGCTAAAACATTATTTATGTCGTCTAACCAAACATAAAACATACAGCGCTAGATCGCTTTAATCAATGTTAAAGCCACGTGCCACACTAACGCCAGGTGTACGTGGATTGAAGGACAGCAAAGTTGAACAGAGTGAATGTTCGGATCGCGTAATCTAGTGCGTAGTACATATTTAACGATGTAAATGGCTATTTTTTCCTAGCTTCTGAGCTTATCAGCAGACTGTCGAATTACTCGGCACCTCAGTTACCTGTATTCTTCCACTTATTATTGAAATTAAACTATTATAACGGATTTTATGCAGCACTTCGTAGTGCTGCAAAGCCTTCGAAACGTCGGGAGAAAATAAAATAAAAAACCGCGATAAAATCCGTTATAATAGTTTAATTTCAATGTCTAACATTCGCGTAAACATAAGGAATCATTATTCCACTTATTATTCCAATCAGTCGGCATGTTTTTACAAGTGTTGCAATTTTTTTATAAATAATATAGTTTAGTTTTTACGACCGGCCTATTGTCTGAAAATAACCCTCTATGAGAATTGAATAACGGACCTTAATATCCCAGATCGAATTGTCAGTTAATAAACTTCATGTACGGGGAGTTTTGGCGGGAACTTGGAAGTGTCATGAGGTGCTCTTGTTTTAATTCATTATTTTGGTGATATTTAGTGTTATATTGCATAATTATGGTGGTATATTATCCAATATAGTTCTATTAAAGAGCTCAAATGAAGTGAATTGAAATAATTCTGCTAATCAAGTGTTTTTCTGTTGCCGCCAAAACTCCTCGATAAAGTCTTGGTAAGGTAGCCACTGCTTTACTTCGACATACTGCAGATAATAAAATATACAAACCAAACTTGACATTGGCAAAATTTGAGCACAAATGCCATTATAAAAAAAAAAATACTTCATGTACCACAGAATAAATATGAAGTTATTTATTCTGTGTCATGTACAACTTTTTGCGTGTCAATGGTTAACATGTCAAAATACGAAATTAATCCGGCCGATTAAACGTGGCGTCGATTCCACACACTCATGTCAAGTGACGTCACAACATGGCCGCCGCAATTACGGTAGAGGGCGCTCTGTCACAATGCGAATTGCAGGTGCGTGTCCTTTAATTCGACGTCCAGTTGGAAATACTTATCCTATTTCCGTTTATTGCTTTATGTTAATTCAATGCATTATTTAACCCGTAGGCAGCGACCATATAGCCAATAGACGTCTAATAACAGGCGATCGGTTTCGGGTAACACATCTGACTAATAGATCAGATATAGCTTGTCGTTCAATATCTTCAAGTCAGTTGTGACCACAACTGTGAGCTGTAAACACTTCCACATTATCGATTTACTAAATTCTATAATCGCTCCTTGCACAAAACAGTGGTGTACTAAAAACAACCAAACTTCGGGTTTTCACAAAAATAGCATTACTTTTCTTATTTATGTCAATAATTTGAATTATCAATTAATTTTTAAAAATTATCGAAATTCATCTTATACCGGCCATGATGTATTTAAAATTTTAACATTGAGGAACGCTACTGTCAAATTATATTTGCATTTCTTTCTGACTTAAGTGCATTTTACGCTATCTCTACTGCTTAGTTGTTTAGCATTACATGACAAGTGACGCACCCAATAAAAATAGTGTTTCTATGGCTACGTAAAACATAATTATGTCAACAGGCCCAATCGTAACGCAGGTACCCCGCTTCCTCAAACCTCAAGTAGTTGACAGAATTAAGGACGCATTTACATTTTTGACAACTTCGATTTTAGATATTTTAATGACAAGAACGCGCTTTGCTACACGCGCACACATCGAAACCGATTTAAACTAGATTTTCCATTGGAACGAGCTAATCTTAATACTTGAAGTTATTATTTTACTCATCCATATTTATTTTTTTGGAATTGTCGAATGTTTACAATTATATTTAATAATTATTATTAGTATAATTTCATCATGTAATAGACATTTTTATCTCTTTCTTTTAAATGTTCCTTTTTTCATATACAAATATTTATTTATATAATATTTTTATATATACAAAAAAAAATATTAATACATATAAAATTTAAAAAAGTGTATCACCCTCCGATGGCGAGGCTCAAGACCCAAGCCACCGGTAGTCAGGGATTCAAAGTGAGAAACATAAGATGTTAAGTCTCATTATGTCCAGTAGTTAGACTGGCTACAATGTCCTTCAAACCGAAACACTACAGTGCATGCACACTGCTGCTTGGCGGTAGAAAAAGACATTGACATTGCGGTGTCCAGAAGTACTGCTTTCTGCATCTGGCTCTTGACCCAACGACTAATTGGTATCAACCCATGAGCAGAAACGACAATCAGAACAATAATTGTGGAGTCCTCTTCTCACATGTCGGTAACCTCGTGTGCCAAATCTAAACATTTAGACATTTTGTCCTTTTCGGCCTTAACGAGGTTATCATCATGCGGAATGGTGACGTCAACAAGTATTGCTCGGCGCGCCAATCGATCTACTATTACAATATCAGGATCTACTATTACAATACAATATCTTATTGGCAACAGTAGCCTGTTCGTGATAATAGATTGATCCCAGTACAGCGTTGCATGATCATTTTCGAGAACTGGTTGAGGCACATACTGGTAATATGGCACTTCAGGAGACACAAGATCTTGGCTACTAGGTTGTGTCTATGCAAGTACTCGCCGTTACCAAGATACGAACAACCCGAAATCACATGCCCGTTTGATTCACCGGGACGGTGGCATGCCCAAGAGATATCGACCGTACCGTCCTACAGGATGTATTATAATTGTTCATATTTCCTATAATTGTTCGTCTTTATAACTTTGTCCATAATTGCAAAGACAAAACCCTCAGTTTCTCCAAAAAGGTTACCAAAACGTAGCCAAGATACGGATGCGAGCTGAACGCCCCGATAGAACCGACCGTATAGTTCTTTGCTCTTCCATATCACCTCGCGTTCCCTAATGCCCATCGCCATAGGGTTTCGCCAGTTCTCATTCGCCAAGGAAAGTGGGATAAATCCCTTATCCACCATGACTACAATCTTATACATGCCCACTTCGCTGTGGAGGATATAATCCCTAAGATTGCATACCTCGCGGTTATGCAACTCCATTAAGTAAGCCTCGGCCCCGCATCTCCGCGGGATGTATAACCTCATCACTGACCACCGTGGGTGATGCATACGATATGCAGTCAGTAGGGTCCGGAACTTTCGATCCAGGGCGTCCAATTCAGTCTGAGTCCTTCATTCTGAGTATACCAAAAGAGTACATGAGTACAGGCATAACCCAACCGTTGAAACCACAAATCTTGTTTCCACCTGACAAAAAACTGTTAAATACAAAAGTATTCAACAAAAATCAGGCGGCCGAAGAAACGGTCATTCACCGATTGTTTTACGTCGGCACTCATAATACCAGGTGCCTCAGGCATACCCAGATATTTGTAAGTTTCCGTCTCAGAAAGGGATCTAACTCTCTAAGACTTGTATGTCACCAGAGACCACGACCTCTCCTCGCTTCACATGGATAACCGCACATTTATCTACACCAAACTCCATATTGATTGAGTTGCTAAATCTTTCAGTTATTTTTAACGACTCAATCATTTTTATTTTGTTTTGATGCAAACAACTTGAGATCATCCATGTAAAGCAAGTGAGATATAGGCTCACTCCCTCTCCATAGACGGTATCCTAATCCTGAATCCAACAACAGAGTACTGAGAGGATTCAGGGCCATGCAGAACCACAATGGTCTCAGGCTGTACCCTGTAGCCTGACCCTGGAATATACCACGCTTTAATTTAAGGAGCCCCCGCGCATCTCTGCGCTCTCGGCGTCAACGGCAGCGTGAGGCCTACCTGCCACACTGCTGTCCATCAGGGGGGTCCCAACAATGTGCTAAAAAGACAAAACTAGAGAAGGCACCTGCCCGCGACCCCCGGGTGGCCACTATTAGTTGCCTTTTACGACAGGCAGGGGATACCGTGGTGGAATTCTCCAAACACCTTCAATCCACAGGGTGGGAGACGCCGGTCAGTCGACCACCCGGCGCCTCCAACGTCTCCTCTGACGGTGGGAGGAATCCTCGCGTTCCAGATCCCTCTCGGCACTCTCCTTCTACGAGCGGACTATCTCGCAGAAGTGGGCCAACACACGCCAGACCTGACTGCCGACCATGGGAGCGACCACGGCCGGCAACGAGAGGCCGCCTCCGACAACTGCTTTGAGAGTGCTGCGCTCCTCATTCCAGGCTGGGCAAAACTCAAACGTATATTAAGCCGTAGCCAGCGGGCAACTGTCACAATGGCACACACAGCCGACACCTCCGTACCTACGATACGAAACAGCTACTCACCGAAGCAGTCATGCCCAGTGAGTAGTTGTGGCTGAACTGTAGTAGTGAGTGTTTAGATATTTTTGTAGCGGGAAAGGCTTTGTAGGCGGGCAAAAACGCGAACTAAACCTAGTAAAATTTTAAAATAAATAATCACCGATACTAAAAATAATAAATAGATAAATAGTAAATACCATACACTGCAAAACTTGTCGATTTTGTAAATATAAAAATACATTCGCCATTTTGATTATGAAATTTAAATATTCGCATTAAAATAAATGATTTTTTTATTAATTAAATCAAATTTGCATTGACTTATTGTAATATTCAATTTTCATACTTGCTTTTTGAAAAATAATAATTTGAAATAGTATCAACTATTTTATTCGTAGTATAATGACATCGCGATCAATTTATTACGTATTTATTTTTTGAAAAAAAGTTGTACACCCGTGCTTCCTCGGCCGCGTCTTAGCGCGGAATGACAGCCCGAAATAGGAAAATGTATGAAGAAATTCAATTCAGGTTATATTTTTTCTCATAACTGGAAAAGTATTTAAATTTACTTAAAAATATTTAGCCATAAAGCAAGAAGACTATATAAGCCAGCATATTATTTCAGTTTTATATTAAAATGTTCATTAGTCTTAGGTATAATGGTTCCGATTCAGACCCTATTTTTCGTCATTTTCAGCGATTATTGCTCCAGAATAAACGTATTTACGTGTTAATATTGTATGGGAGCATACAATTTCTATATGCCATAAGCAAAGAGGAATGTTTAATCTTTATTTATATACCAAGATCTCTTCATAAGCGTGACTCCTGATTCAATAAATGGTACCTCAAAACCATGGAAATTTGTAAATGCGCCCTTAATATGAAAGAAAATATTGGGCATTAGGTGTCTAGGGGCTATATAGTCGCTGCCCGTAGGCTACAATGACAATCCTTTCTTACAACATAGTATACGCATTAACAAAGTCCCCCGCCGTCTCTATACGCGGTAAACTCAAAAACAACGAAACGGATTACGATGAAATTTAGTATCTAGGTATATAATTAATAAAAGCTTATAAGAAATCTTTATTAATGCATTACTGCCTCGGTGGCGTAGTTGTATTACGGTACGACTGCAAGGCTGAGGTCTCGGGTTCGATCCCCGGGTCGGGCAAAGTGATATTGGATTTTTCTATTCAGTATCAGCCCGGAGTCTGGAATTTGTGCCCGATATGGCGATAGGCTCGCCCCCTATCACATCATGGGACGGAATACGCTTGGCGAAAAGTGGGTGCACTAGTTGCGCCTCTGCCTACCCCTCCGGGGATAAAAGGCGTGAGCATGCGTTGTCTCTGATGCTAAATATCACAACAGCAAAATAAAATACTGCATAATTATAATATGATGGACTTATGTATTGTAAAGTCAAGTTTTATTCAAAATAAAAATAAAAGCAAACCCGCGTCGAGAACTCTTGAGCTGGTACTCCAATAAGAGTAAGTACTCGATTTACTTAAATGTTGAAGTTATGCCGATAAAAATAAATGATTTACTTAATGATTTCTTATGTTAACGCTAATGTTTAATATTGAAATAAAACTACTTAAAGATTTTTTTCTCGATTAATTTGTTTAATTTCACTCCCGACATTTTGAAGACAGCAGCCTATGAAGGCTGCTCACAGGGCGGTCTGAAGTGTTGGTCGACCGAAAGGTTAATGTTATAATATGTACAGTCAGCTACATAAGTGGATGAACAAACTCAAAACTTCAAATAATAAAATACTTAAAATGATTTACTTTACTTCACACAAAAGAAAAAAAGTTCCAAATAAGCTTAAAAAATATAAGTGATTTGAGATTTTGATTTTGTTCAGCTAGTAATGTATCTGACTGTACTTTCATTTCTTAATTAGGTATACAAAGGTTTAATTTAAATAAACTGTGTTCTTTTAAAAGAATCCACCAGAAAGCCATACAAAACGTCAAGCACTCCGAAGCCCGTTATACCGACCACTTTATTACAACAAAAACAAACAGTTTCTAATTAAATACACCCATACAAAGTTCCAATATTTGCTCGATACACGTGACCAATGACGTCACAACATGGCCGCCAAATCACCGCGTCCGTTAAAACTACGTTTGTGTGTGTTTCATTTTATTAATGTATTGGATTATTTTGAGTTCGTTTGTGTAGTTTATTGATGGCATAGAATAATAACGCCAAGAATGATAGTTTCATATCAAAAAACTGTCAAGTGTGAAGCATAAAACTCATTGATGTAGGCGTAGGCCACACGTATTGACGTTCTGCGACACGCACACAAGGGTGCAAATAATGTTGCTAGTGGTATCGGATGTTCCCCAAAACCTTAAGTCATTATTTAATTAGGATTATTTAATTATGGAATTATTATTATTGTTCACAGTAAGGGATTACTTTATCCTTAATTATAATGATAAAAATCTGAAATAAAAAATAATTAAATAAATCCCTTAGAATGACCAAAACAGTACCAAATTAAAAACAAATTACGTTGATGACGTGAATTAAACGGTTGAATGCGATATTTACCTTTGCCTCCATTCTAGTTTTATGATGATGATATGAATGAATGCCTTTATTTATGTCAATAATATCAAATGTATCTGGTTCTATTTTATTACGGTTTTTTTGCGAATCATAGCAAAAAAGGCAGCATCACCATTCACCATTCAACCGTATAATTGACGTTATTTGAAGCTTAGTGCTTACGTCTGCTGAAAAAAAGAAAAAAAAAAGTTAAAATTATAAATGATAACTTCATAATTTCTAAAAAAGAAAAGATACAGGTGTCCTTATTTTAGAACTATTTTCATTTAAAATAATAATATAAGCTTGTTAAAATTTGAAATGTCAATTAAAATCAACTCAACAGAAAAATATTATTTTCATAATACTGGCAACACAATTCCAAAGCATGCAAAGGTACTAATTAAATAAATTAATTTTAGAAATATATTAATTTTAGAATTTGAACATCAACATTTGGGGTATCAATTTTTTTTTTTTTGGCAACATTTTGATATAATGACGTCTATAAAATTTTTGAATGATTGTTTTTGCTTCAGCTATTATTTTATGTCAAAATATTAGATTAATCGTAATAATTGCATGTGACATGTTATGTTACAATGTTTCTTAAAATTATCCGAGATACTGTGACATCAGTTTATTGCACAAACCATCATTTTAAAATAAAATATCGAGAGCTGATAGCGCTACGATTCGGCCTTGAGCACTGACGCGGATGTTTGGTTACTAGGCTAATTTAGCCTAGTTTTACTTGCCTCACTAAGCGTGTATGTTCACGGTTTCTATGTGTTATTATTCTAAGATTGATGGTAATTTATGCTTTAAATCAAATTATGACCATTACAAGGCTTTAAGTCTAGATTGGGCGTGTTACAGCCTAGCCTAGACATAATTGGATTGTTTAAAAGTGAAACGGCATATTTTACTAATTAATTACCTGTATTTAGACATACAATTTATACAATTACGTCGTTTTGAGATAATTGATCTAACTGACCAAAACAATTGCTGAATTTAATCAGGAAAGTATACATTAGATGTATTTGTCGCGCGTGCGTGCTCGTTTTGTACGACGTGAAGACCCATGGCGAGGTCTATTGCCAATATACATTATTACGAGCGCGCACGTGCTTTCACGCGGACAAAAGCGTCCGTATATGTGTAAAACGGAAATAATAACTATTATCTCTCCCTCTGTGTGTGTGTGTGTGTGGTATGATTTTAAAATGACATCGAGCACGGAAATAAGGAGATTATTTGAGGATAAAAATGAAATGAAACAAAATCCTAAATGCTAATAAACAGACATTTTTCATAATGCGAATATCACTCTAACTTTTTTTTTTACATTGAAAACGTCTGCAAGTGTTTTGTCTTACCATGTCGAGATTTAAGTTCAGACAATTTTATACAATTAGTGTTGCGAGGGAGTAGTAATAGACCCATATTACCCACATATCCAAACTAAAGAGAAATTAAAACAGCCCCAAAACACAACGTAGCTGAAACGATAGAAATTACAGTACAGTTAAAGTTTGAGGAGCATTTTTAAATAAGTGTTGAGGTGTCGCAGCTCCCTCGGGAGCCGCCTCGTCGCAAACAGTATTAAAACGACTTAATTTGCTAAAATAAAGCGTACAATTGAATTTTGCATTGTCTTTTACTTCTGTAGAATCTTTGTTACAAGTTTCTGAGGATTTTGTATTTTGGTCTTCGATTTGTTTCTTTGTTTTGCTGTTACTTTTTTAACAACAAAGTTGATTTTTTGGTTTTTAATTTATCGCATTCACATTGTGACGATTTTTTACATCTTCTCACGACAGTTTATCTATATTATTAAATCTTCTTACTTCTTATCTTGTCTTACTAATACCTAAGTATAATTAATGCGAAATTTTGTGAAAATGTTTGGATGTTTAGATGCTTTTTAGAAGTAATCTCGGAAATAGCTGAACGGATTTCTATGAAATATGGCACACACATAGAGCATGTTCTAGATTAACAAGTAATTTTCATCCGCGGCAACTTCCTCGCATGAGAAATACCTAATTGTTTTCTATTAATCCATTTTTTCCATAGATGGCGCTGGCGTCATGCGAATTGAATGTTCGAAGGAAAAATGTAGGTAAAGAGTGGTCAACAAAACCACTTTTTTCATACAACGAACGCACGGAGATCATACCCGAGACCACAGCACTACAATCGTACCGTAACACAACTACGCCACTGAGGCAGTCTTAACTCATTAACGTTTCCCTATAAATAGGGTAATCTTCAAGTATTTTATAACCCAAACTCGACTAAGTCGTAATTAGGTTTATAGACCCTAAATCGGATAAAAACACAGAACTATATTACTTGAAAAAAACATTTTACATTCGAAATTAACCAAACTTATTAAGCTAACATAGTCCACAGTAAACAACAGCCAATTCAAAGTCCATCGACCGCAATAATAACAACATGTGGAAAGGTAATAGCAATAAAAAAAGAGAACAAAAAATTAAAATCAACGACCTTTCAATTGACTGAAACCAAACTCATTTTAATATTAAGTGCCTAATTTCTAGTTTTATTATTTGAGTTTTGTGAATTCGGTCTCTTGGTAAGGCAAGGCGGACAGACGACTTGATAAATGTCGCAGGAAGACGCTGGATGCAGGTCGTTTTTGACAGGTCTTCTCGAAATCTTTAGGCGAGGCGTATGTTCAGCAGTGGACATGATGTGGCTGATGATGATGATGATGATGAATTAGGTCTCTTGTATGCAAGGCGGGCTGGATCATTTAATTCTCCGCTAAACAGCAGTATGCAAGCGCTATTGCTTAGACCAGATGTTCTCAACCTTTTTCAAACTGGCCACAAAGACGTCTTCGTTGTGGTGCCTTAGGCCAAAACGTAAAATCATTAACATACTTAAGTGTAGGTACGTAATAAAAAATTGATATTTTATTTGTTTTAATAAAAACTTACACAATTCATTAAATGATTTTAGTCTTATAAGGGCATACAGTAATCTTCGGAAGAGTTTCTTGAGTTTGAGTGAAATTTTTGAAGTCAGGTGGGCCACTTGCAAATGCTCGGAAGCCGAAGGTTGAGTATAACTGGCTTAGAAAGTTTATTTTAACTAACATAGTTACTAAGCTTCAAAAGATTCGCCTCTTATGTTACAGGGTGACGAGTGCAGTGACTTGCTATATGGGCAGGGTTAGATCTTCGGAAGCTCTGGCAAATAATTATTTATCAAGCTATTTTTGTAAGTCCAGAGCCGTGTGGCAATCCCTGGGACTTTTGGCATCCCTCCTAAGACCTAGCGTGCGTCCCAGCCTAAATCCGGTACAGTATGCAATATGTTGCAGCTAGATCATGGTCGGCGTGAAGTAAGTCCCGAGTGGCAATAAAGCCGTCGTTACTGGCGACTAGCGTGACGACAGATATAAAGATCGGGCGTTATGAGTAACTTCAAACGGCCACGACAAAGCGATCGTACTGTATTTGTGTCAAAATTATGACGTTTGTGGCAACTCTTGTGGTATTTACTTTAGCTTTTACTTTTCATATAACACTGGCTGTTAAGAGGCGAGCAACCAGCCTCTTTATACAAAAAACGCTTTGAAAAAAGTAATATATTCAACCGCAAAATTATTCGATCATTAAAATTCGGGGACGGTCGTGCTGTTAAGGAGGGTAGTTGGTGATAGGCGTTCGTTCCCGCGGGATGGCGACGGGACGCGGCGCTCGGCGACACAAATCACGCGCCGACCATAAATCTTGGACTACCCGCCAAAAATTGTTTTATACAAAACAATTGCTGTTATGTAACAATTCGAGCGTGTAAAATTTTCAAGCAGTACCTATAAAAGTTATATAAGAGGAATAATTCTGACACTGAGAAAATTTCTAATGATTGTAGCGCAAAGTATATTAATATATAGCCGGTTTGCGTAAAGAAAGAGTGGGTAAGTTTTTAATCACCTAATCTATACTAATATTATAAAGCTGAAGAGTTTGTTTGTTTGTTTGAACGCGCTAATCTCAGGAACTACTGGACCGATTTCGATTTCTTTCACTAATAGGAAGCTACATTACTCCTGAGTGCTATAGGCTACTTTTTAGCCCGGAAAAACTTTTCCACACAGGCGGAGCCGCGCGCAATGCTAGTTAACTACATAAAGCCGCTAGCTTGACGCAAAATGTAAAGAATCAGTGTTCTCACCCCAGGAGGTGCGAAAGATTGGACGAACGGGATGATGAGAATTGACAGCGAGCTGACTATACCATACCAGATATGTATTATATTGTATATTATACTGCCCACTGCTGAGCACGGGCCTCCTCTACTACTGAGAGGGTATAGGCCTTAGGCCACAACGCTGGCCTAGAGCGGATTGGCAGACTTTACATACGTTCTATTTTTCTTATAGAGTACGTCTCAGGTATTTAGGTTTCCTCACGATGTTATCCTTCACCGTTAAAGCGAACGATAATTGATGAACAATACACACATAACTTCGAAAAGTCAGAGAGAGCTAACACAACTTCAGAAAAAAGTAAATTTTTAATGTTCGCACCGTCGATCAAATATTACAAGAGATACAATAGCAGATATGATGAAGCGAGACAATTTCATAGCTCACAACCCCATGCAACTATTCATTCAATAGTGAAGCAAACGCTTTAAATTCAAAACTTTCTTTAAAAATTCTCTTTTCGAAGCGACTGGGGATTACTTGCGAAAAAACGTGCACTTAAATATGTGAACATTCCTATCGAAATGTAAAAAAATTAGTTCCGTTGGACGTAAAATAAAATTGTTAAACCTGATCGTTGAATCGTAATTTAATCAACTTAACGAAAAGAGAAAAAGAAAATTAAGAAATAGTTTTATGGGAAAAATTATTACCTCCCTATAAATAAAAGGCGTTATATCTCAATAAGAAACCTAGCAGGTAATAAGAAACAAATTTCATATTTTATGACACTTTTAGAGCGAAACTTATCATAAAAACCTACCGAAAATAACTCCATGAATCACAAACCATTTCTTTCAACTTCCATCGAAATACAGAATTAGAAAACATTTTCCATAACGCCAACCATAAGAAATAAAATCACATGACCGGATATTAACGTAACTCGCAATATTTTGAGCTTAAGGTCAAAATGTTTGGAGCTTGTAAGTAATCGCCACGCAAGGTCACCACGCGGGCACAGTTGACCTTTAACCTCGATAATATTTTTTATACATTGCCTTAGCGAGTAACTCTAAAACTATTGCCGTAATAAAAAAAAAACATTTTTTGGGCGCAGTATTCGTTATAGATACCAGAAAATGTTACTCACTGTTTTGCCCATGATTCAAATGTTTCCCGTAATTAGACAAACAGAAACCGTGCATAATTCCGGATAAAAGATAGCCTAGAATTTAGATCATTAGCTGACAGATAAGCTTAACAAATTACTTAAATCCGTACCTTGAAACTAGATGATGATAAACACTATCGCATCTATAATATTGGTAAAACTTTATTGCCAACATTATAAAGAACCACTGCCTAGGAAGCATAATATTGTAAATAAAATTACTACAATCTCATTAATCATAATCAAAAAGAGACTCAATCGCGTTTGTTAAAAATAAAAAGTCACTTCCTCAAAAAGCGGAAAAAGCGTTAGCTTTGTCTGGTGACTGGTGACTGCCCGACCTCCCCTCGTGTGATTGATGTGCCCGCTGTGATTTGTCTAATGACAGGCTCTGCGTTTGAGAAAACACTTTTAATAGGACCTGTCGTGATATGCGACGAAAAGGGTAAGTCGGGGTAAGAGAAATCGGTTAATATGATTTTCAAAATGTGTGAAAATTCAAAATGCTGTGTTAGCTTGATTTTGGTGATCTTAGTTTTGTATGTAAACTGAACGTTTTAGATGTAACATTAAATATCCTACTAATATTATTAACGCGAAAGTTTGTAAGAATGTATGGATGTATGTTTGTTACTCTTTCACGCAAAAACTACTGAACGGATTTCGATGAAATTTGGCACTCGGGTAGATCATGTCCTGGATTAACAAATAGGCTACTTTTTATCCCAGGAAAATATAAAGTGGGACTTTTATCCCGGAAAATCTTTTAAACGCGGGCGGATGCGTGAGCAAAAGCTAGTATAATATATTTTCTCTAAAAACAGAGAACCCTGTAAAAAAATATTATATTTTATCAATATGTACTTTAATAATATCAATTATCGTTCGCTATAATGGTGAAGGAAAACATCGTGAGGAAACCTACATACTTGAGAATTGTCCATAAGAATTTCAAGGGTATGTCAAGTCTGCCAACCCGTACTAGACCAGCGTGGTGGACTAAGGCCTAAACCCTCTCAGTAGTAGAGGAGGCCCGTGCTCAGTAGTGGGCAGTATATAATACAGAGCTGGTATGATACTGAATATTTTTTTAAAACCGAAAGAAAGTCCATATCATAACAAAATATAACTAAATGGACATTTATAATAATAAATGTCCATTTAGTTATAACAATAAAAAGTACAAAAAAAAAGCTTTTATTTAAATCCTCCAAAAAGAAACAAATAAGTTTAAATAGAATCAAACTTTGTTTAATACTATGTAGAGATAAAAGCTTGTCGCGAGATTTACTTTTGTCAAGATCAAGTTACATAATTATTGTATTATCTACATAAGCTTTTAAAAAGTTCACCCTTCGTAGTCGTATCGCAAAATAATTTCAATCCAAATACCTAGTGTAAGAGCTTATTTTAACAAAGAATAACATCCTAATCCCAAGAAAATACAAGGAAAATAGCCAAAATCCTAAATTTGAACACCAGGTAACTATAATCCACCCGACCCTAGATTACCCCAAATAAATATAGCTCCTATTCACGAGAATTTTAAAATAAACATCCAACAAGCTAAAAGGTTAACAAAGGATTAAGAGTAAACAGCAGTTAGTCTTAAGTCAAACTTTCAGCAAGTTATGGTGTAAAATTTCAATAACTTCAAAAGCAGACGAGGTTTAAACGCAGTAAAGTTTGTACGAAGCTAAAATTATGAATGGACTGTCCATTCAACCCGATCTCCCTTTTGAATTGTAGAATTTAATTAAAGATTTTTAATTCATTTGTGACTAATCTGACCACTTTCTAATTCAGTTAAAACCCAGTAATTTTTTGACGTTATGCTCAAGCAAGCCAAAATTATAATAATAAGGGTACTACTTACACCGTACTATTTAATATGCAGACGGCGTATTTTATATTATGCGTACACAACGCGCGTTTCTGATACGCGCGCACTTTTGTAATAGTTTACAGCTCCCAAGTCTTTTATTATCATAGCATTGAGCTGTCCTTAGCTAAGTATCGTTTGTGAATACGGGCCTTAATTGCGTTTGAAACGCGTTGTCACTTGTCAGAGTATTTTAAATAAGCCGTCAGCGTAAAACTAGCTAGAAAGCTTTAAAAATCATGTAGTGCTTTTATTCACTCTAAACAACGATTTTTTTGCCACAATCACATGTAATTTAAAACTTATAAAAAATGAACAAATTTAAACACAAAATGTTTTTGTTTTCTTTTTCATCGAATGAATTTTACAATCCTCGACAACTGGGGATTACTAAAATCGTTTATTTAGATATGTAAAACATTCTTAGATATAGGAAAAAATACTTTTTTTTAGTTTCACACGATTTAAAATATAAATGTACACTTTGGATTGAGAAAATTCTAAACATAGTTGCGAGCTTCGAGTAAATACTATTCGTCACATAAATGTAAGACGACCAAATACACAAGTCACATTCTAATCTATGCTCACAAATAAATGATAATAAACTGAGCATGGGCGTAGCTATAGCTTTCACATTCGGGGGGTCCTAGGATACCAAAATATCAGTGACGTAGCGTGAGTTCTTGCCGCCCCATGACACCTAAGAAACCTCCTTTCAACAATGAACTCACGTATACAAGCCCAAGTCATCAAAATTACAAAGATTTATTTTGCGAGTCTATTTCATCTTATTATAAACTAGCTGTTGCCCGCGGCTCCGCCCGCGTGAATGAGTTTTCCCGGGATAAAAGTCCCGCTTTATATTTTCCCGGGATAAAAAGTAGCCTAAGTTACTCCTTATTACATCAGCTACCTGCCAATAAAAGTCCCGTCAAAATCGATCCAGCCATTTCAGAGATTAGCCGGAACAAACAGACAGACAGACAGACAGACAAAAATTGTAAAAAATGATATTTTGGAGTATGTACCGTATATATATTCATATACATGTAGTAAAAACGGCAATTCAATATTACAAACAGACACTCCAATTTTATTTATATGTATAGATGTATAGATGCGAAAGTTTGTGAAAATATTTCTTAGGAGTGCACATAGGCATTATAAAGCGTACATGTTTTGTGGCCCGGATTATTATTTTGGAAGCTAAGGGGGGGGGGGGGGCGGACCCCCGAAACGCCTCATATACGCCCATGAAACTGAGTAGATACCTACTATCTACATCGACTGTGTAATACGACAACTGACAAAAAAAACTTGTAAAATAGGCGCAAGTATAAAGAAGTTTGTAAGGCATGTAATTTTTTCATGAAAAATTCATCCCCTAAGGGCGTTAAATTCGAAATACATTTAAAAAAAGTGTGATAATATCATCAATTATACAATAAAATACAGCGCTTATCAAATATAATGCGACAAAATAATATAATATTTATCAAATTCTATTGTTCGGTCCTTTAACCTATTGTTTGATATATTTTATTTTCATAAATATAAAATACAATGGCACTAAGGCATCAAGCTTTAAGACGTTATTTAATTGCTTTCTTGTAACATTCCTTTAAAAAGGACCCTTTATTCATAACAAACATTAAAATAAGTTACGAGCGGAATCAGTAGGAAATTATTCTTACCTTTTTTATCTTTACGTAAGAGGTTGGAGTCGCAATCTACAGGAAATCTATAGACTTCGAGATCTCAAAAAAACAAAATCCTTTTTTTTTTTGTTTTCGCGGAGAACGTGACTTATTACTACCGCCCAGCCTTCGTGGGGGGTGACTGAGCGGTTATGTTGGGTTGGTGCCTTACGACCCGACGTTGAGCCGCCCGGAGAGATGGAACCATCGGGCGACCGCCGCGCCGGGCCGAGTCCCTAACCTATGTACAACGCAGGGCATACCAACCAAAACTCCGCGGACCGTCTTCGGCGCATTAGGGACGGCTGCGGGCTTCCTCTGACGGAAGTGTTTAAGTTGTCGTCCGCAGCCGCCCCTGCGCGGTGCCGCCTAGTGCGGGATAAATGATCCCTTGATAACGTAAAAGGAAAAGAAAATAAAGGTTTTAGCCGACTTCAAGACGACGTTCTCAATTCGATGAGGAGGTATACTTTATGTAATGTACAAATAGATGACAAATCGAACAAGTCGTTCGCCAGATGGTAAGCTACTGCCCATACATAGTAGTTACTAGTAGTCAGTACCCAGAATTATGCTGCCGTGGTAATCGAGAGGGCAGTAAGTCAAAGGCGGCCATATTTCAGAATTACTGTTATATCGATTACTGGGGCAGTATTGTCCTATGCCTATGCAAAGGCTGGATTGATTGGTATTTGGTGTATCTGTGGTTTTATTTTTATTTTTATTGCGTTGAATGACGAGAGGAGCATGCCGTTCGCCTGGTGGTAAGCGATACGACCACCTATAAACAGTAGCAACACCATTCAGCAACTTGAGTTACAGCACTGCGTGGCATTCCACTGCGCTCGTCATCCTGAGACATAAGATGTTAAGTCTCATAAGGTCCAGTATTTACACTGGCTACAATGTCCTTCAAACCGAAACACAACGGTGCATGCACACTGCTGCTCGGTAGAAATAGACATTTCGGTGGTACCCACCCAGACGGATTCTTACATATGAGAGACCTACCACCAGTAAACATTCATACATTATCGATATTATATCTACTGCCTTGGTAATCGATATAATAGTAAGTCAGAAATATGGACACTTTGACTTACTGCCCTCTCGATTACCATGGCAGTATGATGGATAATATTGAACTACACTTGTTACAAAACTAATACACGTTAAGCTTCTCAAACTCCACAATTTCCTTCAAACCGAAACACAATAATAATTTCACAATGCTTGAAGATAGAAATAGACAGTAGTCGTACTCACCCAAACGAATCCTTTCATACGAAACCTAATTAATAAGTTTGTAACTTTGTACAACTGATAGTGAATCTTAATTATCTGAAGTAATTAAATATTTAAGTTTATTTCAAGAGTCTTGGCGTGATGCCACGGTTTACGCGGAAGTACTCTTTAAATTTGATAATTGGGACAGAAAAACTGCTTTTATATCCCGTGCCGGCAATTGGTTGAAATTCGTTTATTTTTTTTTTACCTTATCCGCAACAAAAGTTCGTACACGATATTAAACTGCCACCGCGGCAGTATCGTGTACTAAGGTCTAAAGTCTAAATCCTATAGGAGCTCCGTGCCCAGCAGTGAGGCAATGAAACAGGCTGATATTATTATAAATGGGACGAGGAAATGGTAAATAAAAAAAAATGTTACCTAACTTGATTACAGGCTAAAGGTACCACCAGTTTTCTCGCCTGTTTTCAGTTTCAGATATGAAACACATTTCACCAGCTATGCTAGGTCCCATGTTATAGGGTGCGAGCGCCATTTACCGGACACAATTCCAGACTATGGAGTAATACTAATAAAAAAACCCAAACCAATGAAGATATACATTAGTTAAACGTTGATTTTGTTCTGAATCTTTTATTCATATCCAGGACAAAAATCAATAAACATACTAATAATATGAATATTTATATAACAAGTGTTTTATAAATATTCATCAGCGGTGTCGACGGCAACGGTCGATCGCTGACCATCTCTGTTTTACAAACATCAAAAATTTCATCGAGAAGGCGTAAGACAATACATTTCTGACATGCTTGGAAAAAAAGACGCCGACCCCACGTCAAAGTCAGATGAGGACAGGTTTAAAATAATGTTTTGTTATACTAGATACTAGCTTTTGCTTTAGGCTGCACCCGTGTGTATAAATATTTCCGGGATAAAGGTCCCACTATATTCTGACGAGATAAAAAGTAACCTTTGACCTTTCCACTGACTCAAACTATCTCCATACCAAATTTCATCCAAATACGTTCAGTGGTTCAAGCGTAACAGACAGAGTTACTTTCGCATTTACAATATAAGTATCGATACAATGAAACGCGAGAATAGAATTAACCGATTATTAACCTTATTTATATTAGAGATTTCGAAGAAAACACATATTTTGTGAAGACAAAATTTTATAGCAGTGACATATTGACACCTGTCTGTTGCGTTTAAATAAGAACAAAGTTCCAATACTGGCCCTTAAACGCAACTAGTCTAATACACAAGCTTTTATTAAGTACCTATATATATAAAACTATATGGGTACACAGATAAACAAACATACATTTTATGTTAACATTAAATTTGTAAATTTACAATGTTTATCTCTACAAAGTGGCTTTGTTAGTACATCAGCTAACATATTATTTGTATTTAAGTATTTAATTTCAACTACACCATCATTAACAATTTCTTTTATAAAGTGATGACGTATATCAGATAGTTTTGTACCAAACAAATTTCTGAGGAGGCCTAGTCTCCTGCATAATCCGCGACTTTCATACGCCTTCTTTAAGTTATTCCACGCTTCATATGCTGTTTTCGCTGTACGAATATAAGGAATAACTGGAGGTTGGACAGACAGAGCAATACGTGCCAATGCTTTGTCAACCTTTTTCTTATCTTTGCATTCTTCTTCTTCCACATACTCCCAAAGCTCTTCGTGAATCAACAACATTCGCATAGCAAATTTCCATGTTGAATAATTTTCCGAACCTTTGAGTTTCTCAACAGAATTTATCAATTGAGTTGAAGAAGCCATTTTCTTGATGCGGCGTTGGTCCTAAAATATATTATGCGTCTTCTTCAACGTTCACAACCACGCTCTGCTACCATATTAGAGATTTCGAAGAAAACACATATTTTGTGAAGACAAAATTTTATAGCAGTGACATATTGACACCTTTTTTTTTTTTTTTTTTTTTCCCTTCTTCGGCGCATTTAGGGACGGCTGCGGGCTTCCTCGGACGAAAAGTGTCTAAGTTGTCGTCCGCAACCGCCCCTGCGCGGTGCTGCTAATGACACCTGTCTGTTGCGTTTAAATAAAAACAAAGTTCCAATAATTTATACCTTCACAACACTTATATACATTAAAACTACAATACTCCTCAAACCTCAAAGCTAAACAAAAATACACAAAGCAGAGGACCCAGACGGACTCTTCATCGAGATATTTAGAGATTCGAGTTCTAACACCGAAATAGCAAAGCTTGTAAAGTGCGCCTTTTGCATGTTTTATTGCTGTGGGTCGGCTTGTCGAGAGCTAATGGACTTTTTTGCATCAACATTCCCGGGCTTGGACACTTTGATACGGGTTCCATGCACCACAGCTTCAGACACATTACTCATTAGTCATGATCAAGTCAATGAAAATTGCGTTTTATTTTTATAACTATACCCCTAGCACGAATTTACGCACTATGGTAATGGTTTCGAGTACGTAAATTTTTGTATGGAAATTTGAACCGCGCCCCGGTGAGCGTATTTAGAAATATAACACGACAGCGGTAATATTGCGCGCGTGACGTATCGTCTAACGAATACTAATACCTTCTACTGGTGGTAGGTCTCATATGTAAGAGTCCGTCTGAGTGGGTACCACCGCAATGTCTATTTCTACCGCCAAGCAGCAGTGTGCATGCACTGTTGTGTTTCGGTTTGAAGGACATTGTAGCCAGTGTAACTACTGGACGTAATGAGACTTAACATCTTATGTCTCAGGATGACGAGCGCAGTGGAATACCACACAGCACCTTGAGTTACAAATAACTCAAGGTGCTGGATGGTGTTGCTACTGTTTATGGGTGGTCGTATCGCTTACCATCAGGCGAACGGCATGCTTGTCTCGTCATTCAATACCATAAAAAAATATATAAAGTTCACTTAATCTATACGAATACTTTTCAATAACCCGTAAATTCCTGCTAGGGGTACTGATACACTATACATTCGTTTAAAAAGTATGTGTAGGGCAATTAGTGTTAAAAATTGTAGGAACTAATAAGGCATCATGGCTAAAGTCCCTGATTAGCACGGGCTGCAAATTAAGCGCAATAAGGACCAAAAACTCTTCTCATAATACTCATAGAATATATTATGACGTCTCGGTAATGCTTTATAGCGGATAGACTTCTGCTCGCGGCTCCGCTGGCGTGAATGAGTTTTTCCGGGATAAAAGTCCCGCTTTATATTTCCCCGGGATAAAAAGTAGCCTATGTTACTCGCTGATAATGTAGCTTTATATTGGTGAAAGTATTTTTCAAATCGGTCCAGTAGTTTCGGATCCTATTCAATGCAAACAAACAAACAAATCTTTCCTCTTTATAATATTAGTATAGATTACGTAAATAAATATACGGACAAAATAAAAAAGCCTTGTTACGTAGTAACAAAATGTATGGAATGTAATGTATGATCTGTATCTAGATAAGAGCTGTATTTTCTAGGAACCTCTCTGATATACAAATAAATTGTGATTCTTGGATCTTATACAATTACCATTACATAAATAATAAAACACAAGAAAATACGCCCAATGAATTCATTTTTTTCATCTAAATACATCATAAATATTTATCTCAGCCTAGCTTCTGCCCACGGCTCCGAAGGATGCCAGATTCCCATAGAGACTTTGGCTTGATGTAAAATATTCACGGACAAGACTAGAAAGTATTTCGATTTGCAAAACATAGTATCCAAAACATTTGTGTGTTACTATTTTTTCCTATGAACTACTTAAAAATAGTCATTTATGAAATTGTGTAAAATTTTGTGTTTACGTCATTTTGCTTACCCTGAGTAGGTACTCACATAATATTATGGTAGCTTAATTGTACTATATCAACCCATAATCGCCTACTGCTTAGCATGAGTCTCCTCTCAATTGAGAGGTTTTAGGCCTGAAGTCCGCTATGCTGGCCTAATGCGGGTTGACTTTCCGTAGTATTATAATAAATGCTCTTTGGGGTTGGCAGACTTCACATCAAAGAGCATTATAATCTTCACATACGTCACATTTTACTGCGCAGCACCAAAGCCGACATCAGCAGCAGTTTTTTTTTTTATTTAATTATTCTTAGTAGTACGTCGTAGTAAAGCAGTGGCTACCTTACAAAGACTTATAACAGAAACAGATATTATGCAGTGTTGCCATTCGGCGAAACGTCAACCGAAACGTGTACCATTAATGATTTTATTTATAAAGAATTAATATTCTTAACTGGATGTATATTCTTAACTGATTTTAAACTACTAATAAACATTTTTGCAAACAAATCGATATCGAGTATCGATTCATTATTAGCTTATTTGAATTCATGACCACACTAGTTTTATATTTCACGATAAGTCGGAAGTCAGTCAGCGGTAATTCATAATCTAAATATTATTTCTTTATTATATAGTTCCCACAACGTAATTAAGTCATTAAAATAAATAGAACGATTTCACATAATTGCCATAAAAAACAAAACATAGCCATGTATTTTATTTGGTCTAAACTATATCGTAGCACAGGTGATGTCTCACAAAGCATTCGCAAAATTAATTTCGTTTACACATACCGATCAATAATTCTTTATCGATATAAAGAAATCTGAAAGTAGTTCACGCGAATATAACCATTGACGATAAACTCGCTCCTTATCACATCATGGGACGGAACACACATGGCCAAAAGTGGATGCTCTGGTCGAACCTCTGCTTACCTAGTGGGGATAAAGACGGGATGTGTTTGTTTTGTAAGCGTAAAGTGACCCTAAACTTAACCTTCGATCCAGGTTAGATAATTAGTTACCTTTTTAAAAGCTGAAAGCGCTGAAATTTAAGCAAGAATTAAGCAATTCACTCAGACACCGGCATTTGAATTTACGATACTGTGTAAAGACTCCTTTGTCGGGTGTTGTGGCCCAATTTATGGAAAATAACGATAATTAACTTTTATTACTTTATAGCACTTTTTCGACGAGTGAATCTCGTGGGAAATCTGAAATGTCGTGACATCTGCAAAAACGTTTTCTGTATGGAGCTAAGTTAATGCCTACGATAAATGCTAGGAGATATTTGGCTAAAAATATAATGTTACGGCAAGTACCTTTCTATTTTTCGTACCCAAAACATTTTGAGCATACCCTATATTAACACATAAAAAGTACATAAAAAGTATTTAGTACGTTTGTTTCCTTACAGATGTCTGCCTACTGCAAAATAGGGAAGGTTAACTGATTTAAAAACCTTACGACAGTAATTTTAAGCAATAGCATCTAATATCCCGGGATTATAAACGCGATTCAAAGACATGCGTTTGTACTTGCACAGATCAAAATACATAATTAAGATTAGGCTCCTTATTATTTTTGTTTTTAATAAACACTATTTTCTTGCAGGATTATCGAAATTTTTTATGTATTCAAAATCGCTTCCCGCTTCATTTTAGGCCAACCTACGAATTAGCCCACAGCAAGGCTCGACGGAATTTCTTTGCTGACTTCCACAAAACGCAATTTCACAACCGATACACCAAAATGAACTCTTAGTTAAAACAACAAGGTGAAATTTCAAACGTTATGAAACAACGAAATTTCCTCGCCGCAAATAGACTTGTTTGGCGAAATATTGTTGAAAAATGCTCAGCATTCGCAAAATTTTCGCCATTATAACGGATGATCTTTCTCTCTGATACAGTTTGCTTGGGTTTCAATATCTTGTGGAGATTAACTTCAGATAGACGATCGTAAATACGAAGGCAAATAGTTTCAATAAAATAAGTCATAACGTATCGGTGACCCCGCGTAGGGGTGGAATATGAACAGGATTATTACCACAGTCTAAAGATACATATAGTCTGTATACCGAAGTATTCTAAGCTAGGAAAGGTGAAGCTCAGCGTCTATAGCACTAATCTGTCTTTATTCCGCAATGAAATTAATCGAATCGAAAGATAGGGAGGAATAAATATTAATTGCCCATTTCCCTCCAAAGCGGGAGACAAAATAATGAACTAAAACCGAACCGCAAATATAGAAGTTTACAAGAGGAAAAGCTAACTGTAAGAGCGCCACGGATAAAATTGAATGAGAATTAAATCATTATATTAGCAATAATATCTTGCCAAGAAATAAAAACCAAAATAAATACATATGACGCCTTTAATGCAAAGGTTCATCTAGAGCACATTTCGTCGTATTTCGCCCATGATGTGATAAGCGAGCCTATCGCCATATTGGGTGCAAATCCCAGACTCCAGTCTAATACTGAGAAGAAAAACCTAATATCTTACCTGACCCCGCATTCGAACCCCGAGAATGGAAGTCGTACCACGGACGCGATTCAACCACACCACAGAATCAAGCAAGAAATAAGTTCTCACAATTGAGATTCCGGTTCACAGGCCGGCATAATTGTGTCGACTGACGGGGGAAAATCATCGCTAGTCAGACACTCTATCTGGACCTCTCCGCTTACCCATCAGGTGCAGTGGGGTCAATTTGCCGCGTATAAAGAAATATGGCAAGGAGTACTTGCAACAATACTTCAAGGCAGTCAAAATTCCACCAGAAACGTACAGCAGTCGGTATTGCATTATTCATTTAAAATATCCTAAAGATTCCACAATGCGCAAGTTTCCCAAGTTATGTCTAATTTATAGTCTATGCGGCGGTTTCCGCAGTATGTTCTCCATCCATTCATGTCGCAGGCAACGGATTTGCCTCATCCATTTGTCTTCTACGTCATTTTTTATTTAAATCGACCGATCATGTTATATTGGTGGATCGGTTACAATTTTTCTTAAATAAGCTTTTGTTCATGGCTCCGTTGAATAATAATCTTTTTCTAAAATCCTTAAGGTGTCTTTTCCCGTGATAGAACGATGAATACCTCACTCTTTGAACTAATAAGAATATGTATCAGCGATAAACACTATAATAATCACTTCAAAATCCTTATACTTAAGCCTAGAAATTATACAACCAGAACAAAATCTTATACCAATACCATAAGACCTACACTACAAACCTACCTTCAAATCACGCGAGTGCCGCAACTCCTGCCTCCGCGGCGGCTGTCCAGGCAGATCTGAGTACACCAGGTTCCGTACAGAGCCTCGGAACTTGGGCTCGAAGATCACGGACGGGAGCGCCAATGTTGTCAGCTTAGAATTGTATCTGGGACAAAATAAAAAAAATATGAACTCTAATAACCCTCCTTTCGCAGTCGGGTAAAAAGGAGGCGGTGCTCATTTTGGTGTATGCATTTTTATTTTATATTTCTTAATATTTATTTAATGAATTTGGTTATTATTTTTATAATAGTTTACATTGATTATATTGGTATTAAATAACAAATTATAAATATTATTATATTAAGGTTCAAAGTCATATTAAAATTATAGGCACAGCCTGATCAAAAAACAAATGGGTACTAGTTATTACAACTTCAATTTACATTTCGTAGCGTTATAAAAATCATTGAAACATTTCAACAGCGAATGAAAACAGTACGCCAATCAAATAGTATGAACTATGAAACATAATATTTTGCTTTCCACGCCGTTTCCCAGTTTTATTATTTAGGGGTTCATTTTGTACGAACTATATGAATTGATTGAAAAGTTGATCTAGTTGGCGTGGGTATCAAATATATTTTCTAATTAATGGCAAACATAGTGAAACTTTACTTATTATCTTTAATCACAGTCAGTTCAGTCAGTACGAGAACCTATTTTAATGCCGGTCGAAAAACGAATAGTAAACAATAATAACCATTGCACAATAAATACGAATTGATAGACATGGATACATACATACATACATACATGCATACATAGGGTGTTAAAATCATTACCCTTCCTCGCTTCGCCTTAGTCGGGTAAAAATAGAGCTACAAGAGGAGAATGAGCAAAAATGAATATGACATGGAAATATATAAAATACTTTATTAAATTTTTTTGGTGGTAAGATATGTGTATCCGACCGAATAGGGATCACCGTACACTTTTGACCTTATTCATAAACCGTTTATGAACCCACTTTAATTATAGAATGTTTTGTCTATTTCCTTCAAACTTAATTCAAAATTCGTTCGAAGAAGACAAATCATTCGATATCTAAAATAGGTTTATAAACTTTTAATGAATAAGGCTGATAGTGTACAAACTGCCATAGTGACCCACATTAGTGTTTCGCGTTCCGGGATCACCCTGTGTATATTCCAAACAGGCCGGCAATTGTGTCGACTGATGAGGAACAATCACCTTTCGTTGGTCGACACTATCTGGACCCCAATCCACGTACCATGTGCAGTGGGGTCACCTTGACGTGACCAGATAAAAAATATCTCTAAAAAGTAAAATAATAATAGTGTCTTTGACGTTTAAGTACCTAGTAATATTCTGAGCCAAGCGTCGCGCGTCGTCGCGTCGGGGGACCGCTATAGAAGTATTTTGGTCTCCCTGGTCCGGAATTCGGTCCCCCGACGTGAGGACGCTTGGCTCAAAATATTACTAGGTACTTAAACGACAAAGACACTTTTATTATTTTACTTTTTAGAGATTTTTGTGTCGGGGGTTATTTCAATTTTAAACTTTTTGAATTACTTTATTCTCCATCATGGGGCCTTGATAATCAACTATCTAACACCTACTCGATGAGACCATCCTTATGAGCCCAAACATAGCTATATCTGCTATAAGTTGCTAAAGAGTTGGGTATCCCGCAGACTACTTGATGCTGCAGCATCAGCTCATGTTTACCAAATTTAAATTCAATCGGTCTTTTTGAATTGGAAATGAGCTGATAATCTTCAAACGCCTGAACAGATCTTCATAAATTATAGCTAAGAACCATCGCGATCATATCAGCTTACAAACAAAAAAAACCGCGTCAAGATTGGTCCATTCGTTTGAGAGCTACGATGCCACAGACAGACATACAGATACACACCCTATAATTATAACACCCCGCTTTTTTGTCGGAAAAATCTGTATACAGTGTGTAAATAAAAAAAGTGATGGACATAAATATTTGACAACATTATCAAGTTTATAACTCAACCAGCAAAATAGCCAGTGTTTTAAAAATATTTTCGTTCCCTCCATGTTTAAAAACTTGAAGATATCTCAGAGCTCCTCGCCTCTCTGTACATGACAGGCACCACACAATTTATCACACGCCATATTAAAGGCAACCGTTGTGTTGTTACATTTTAGTTTGTAAACGTGACGTCAGACAGTGCAAGTAATTTAAAATCTCTCTAGAAGTTAGATTACCGTTGGGTGATGCATCGCCTGTTGTACAGAATATTGTAGTATTCATCTGAGTTGTAACAGAAATGTATACAGATGTGTACTCGTTTTTACAGTGTTTTTTAGGATCTATTCATTTTAAATAACCGTTACATGTATAACAAAGAGTTCTAAGCTTATATAGAGCGGACATTGGGAAAATTGACATACAAAAAATTTGAGCCTGTTCATCAGTAACTCAATCTACCGTGAAATAACAAAATACCTATGAAAATGCATTACAGAATATTGTTTTCTTTACAAAACATAAGTAGCCTAGACATCTTGTCACATGGACGTGTCAGATAAGACAGCGACTTATTACCAATGGGTAATAACTTTTGGACGAAAAATTTGGGCCTGATGTCCGGTCTATAACTATACTGTTTAATGTCTTTGATGTATAATATAATTAATGACGCTTATTCTCTTTTAAGGGATACACAAAAAACATTCAGTAGAAATAGAAAAAACCCTTCCTTTTTCAGTAAATATGGAACGAACAATAAACATTAATAAAACACAAGCACTAACCTCATTTTGTGTAATAACGGAATTAAAATTATAACTTTATAATTAGGCGGAATACCTCTGAGTGTCCAATTACGGAGACGCAGGTTCAACCCACAATTTCACGAACGTGACGGTCGTGATAATGGCTCTATTCTTTTTTAATCTATGGCTGTTACGTTTTCTATTCTCTTTGGTGCGTTTAGAACAAATAATTGGGTCAAACTTTTTAAATATCCACAAATTATCGACATAAAAATTAAGGGGATATTTTTTAAATAAGGAGGTACTATCTATGACTTTTTATACTCTTAAAAATGGTCACGCTTTTTATGTATCTACAGTTACTACCTATGATAGCAATTAATCATCATCAACCAAACATTATCATCATCATCATCAGCCACTCGACGTCCACTGTTGAACATAGGTCTCCCCTAAAGATTTCCAGACGGACCTGTCAAAAGCGGCCCGCATCCAGCGTGATCCACCAAACATAAAGACGCACAATCGCTTTTACTTTCCCGGTCTCAAAAAAAAACAGAAATACTTCCTTGAAATCCTCTAAATCGGAACTACATCTCAGTTAATTAAAAATTGTCCTGTATCTATTTACAGACTGTCACAGAGCAGCTCAAAGTTAAACAAACTCCTTGCGACATCAACGTACCATTGAGTCAGCCAACGTAAACAGACATCTGGTTCGCAAACAGCGAGCAAATACGAGAAAATATCTCCTTAAAGCTAGAATTTAATTAGCTTAATGCACTCTGGACGGTCAAATTATAACCTTTTTAAAAAGTTGAGACGCGCTCTGCACTTTTTAAAGCTGAAAATATTGCCTTAACTTTAGTTTAGTTTCAGTCGATAGTTACGTTGGAGCTTTCCTGGTCGTAGCTTTGAGGTATACGAAGCTTTAAAACGTTAATAACCGTTTATAACGGTTATGTCTTGTGATTTTCTTTTAAATAAATATTCAAGAGGAATAAAAATTTAACATACACTCACGCCTTTTATCCCCGAAGGGGTAGGCATCTAGTGCGCACCCACTTTTGCGCCATGCGACCCTATCGCCATATCGGGCACAAATTCCAGACTCCAGGCTGATACTGATTAGAAAACCCAATATCACTTTGCCCGACCCGGGGATCGAACCTAAGACCTCAGTATTGCAGTGGTACCGTAATACAACCACGCCACCGAGGCAGTAAAAAATGTAATACCAAATAACTAAGTAGTTATGAACTGGTAAAGGTCGCAGGAATACGCTGGATGCAGGCCGCTTTTCACAGGTCAGTCTGACAATCTTGAGGGGAGCCTACGTTCAGCAGTGGACAATGGACATCATTTGGCTGATGATGATAATGATGAAGTAGTCATGATTGTCTAAAAGCATTCAGGCAGACCGACAGAGCTAGGCACCATCGACTTTGCTGCACTCACTATAAAGTGCAATATCCTGTATGACCTGGAATCATAAACGCGTTCTTATAATGTCGCACTACTTTCCTATTTCACAATGTCTGAGTTAACGCTTAACGCGGATTATAGTATAAGGCAACGAAATACAAAAGTCAATTTCCCAAATAAATGTAAAACAAAAGCGTGCTACCAGCATTAACTGTCTTATACCCCAAGTGGCGCATAACATTTACTTGAACATTGGCCCTAAACGAAACACCATTGTCAATTCAAGTTGCGGTTCCTACAAAAATATCTAAACAACTTTGCAAACTTAAGTTTTATACGAAGCTATAATATAAATAGGTCAGTAGGATAAATATTTCTTGATAATCAGATTTGTAATTAAAATTAAAAACAAGATACCAACTCGATATTATTATCTGTCCATTCCCAAAGCGGTTTATATGAATTAATTGCTTAAGGCGGAACACAAGTTTCTGAAATCAATAGTTCTCGTAGATCGGATAGTTCTCGCAACTCGACAGATAACACTGAGCTATGTACCCGTCGGGAACTTTTAATGGATTATTAGAAGATATTTTGTAACACTTTGGAATCCTTCATTGAACTGGCTATTGCTCGCGGCTTCGCCCGCTTGAAATATTTTTTCCAGGTAAAGGTCCCGCTTTATATTTTCCCGGGATAAAAAGTAGCCTATTTGTTAATCCAGGACATGATCTACCCCTGTGCAAAATTTCATAGAAATCCGTTCAGCCGTTTTGGCGTGATTGAGTAACAAACATCCATACAAAATTTCTCATTTATACCATTATATTATGGTGAGATTTAATAAAAATCGGTTAAATATTAACGTCTTACTAATAAATATTTATATTCGGGCCACAATAAAACGAATTTCAATGATCGCTATCGATGTAATTATGGCGTATAATACTTCAAGCGTCCGACTAATTGCCGTTGTCAAATTATTAAAAGTCGTGGCTGTACCGACGCTTCGTCTCTATGCGATAATTAGGACCTACTTCACAAGCTTCAAGTTTGTTACAATTATCGTATTAAGCAGCTAATGTATACAGTACCAGTACCAGTTTTTTTTGTATGACGTTCCTCTGGGCCAGGTTCTAGATGAAAATCAGCGCCAAACAATTCATTGTTTGGCATTATGCTGATCTAGAACCTCTTGGCACTGTTGTGGTGGAACATATACCGTCCACATTCGCGATTGAATATGTTGTATTTTTTTATTTTGTATTTTTATAGTCTTTTCTGTATATTAACATTATCATTGTTATTGTAACTGTCACCACCCAATTGTTGCCAATAAATGTTTTTTCTTTCTTTTCTTATAGTACCATGTATTTAGGAGCACAGATAAGAGTGTGACTTCTGTACTTGGTCGGATTATACATTATGTGACGAGTAGCATTTACACAGAAGTTGTGAAACAGTCCCTTAATGTCATTAGACGTTATTTCAATCAATCCCACCGTTATAGTTAAAGGTTTTCTTCATCTCGCTTTCTCCAACGTTAAGTGTCACTAGAGAGAGCAAGACAAAACAATGTACAGCTAATATAAAGGTATGCAACGGTTATTAAAATTGGGTAGAGTATTTTTTTATTATTAATATATCAGCAATATACCATAAACAATTAGGAACTAATTTGACCATATTTTTATAGTCTTTAGTGCAATCTGCAGATATCTACCTACCAAAGCATACATTGTTATATGTTATTAAAATCTCATTTTATTAAGCTCAAAATTCTAGCTTCTGATGTTGATCTCTAGTATTAAGAGGCATTTACAACGTATGGACATCACTCAAGTGGCGCTTATCGAATGGCCATCAGTTCGAGACGACTTCACAAACACTTCGTCTTAATACAAAGAACCATTAGAAATCTACTCAGATTTCAGATATTTCTAATGATTCAAACAGACCGGCATAATTGTGTCGTCGACTGGCGAGAGATAATCATCCCCCTCTGTCGTCACTACCTGGACCCCTCCACGCTTACCATTACGTGCAGTGGGTCACTTCGTAGTGGCCTAAAAAAAATAATAATAAGGGTATAAAGTATTTGACATTTTGATAACGAAAATAGACTACAAAACAATTTCTTAGCAAGTTAAGGTCCTATATCAAGTCGGGGGACGGAACCCCGCACCGGGGACATGTAAATAATTCTTTAGTCGTCCCCCTACGCGAGGCAAAGGATCCCCAAATGCATTTTATTTTAAACTTTTTAGAAGATTTTTTGTGTCGGGTGTAATTAAAAATTTTAATGTAATATTTATTCCAGAAAAATATTCTAATAAAATTTCAAAGTTGTACGGACTAAACCATATAAAGTTAGCTCGGGTCGTGAGTCATAATTCCCGTTTAGACGAATAATCGTGACCTAGGGCACAAAATCTAGACTTCCTTGGCTAAATTCAAGACTGTTTACGACTTACTCGATAGTTTCTGATGGAGTCTCGATCGTCTAATACTTTATTTTCATCGAAATGGACGAGTAATTTACATACAAAGTGAGATAGAGTGGGTAGCTTGGCTTCACCGAAATCCATGAGTAACGGTGATAACTTTCCTTGTGAATTGTTAGCTCGCCTTGACGGCAAAAAAATCGCTAGGTATAAACTATAAAGCCTGGAACCTCTTTTTTGAAGTTATACTTCTTTTGACGCGTTAGGGCAAAATGATGAGAGTAAATTTTTACGATACGCGCGCACACCGTCACGAAAAACCGACACCCTGAAGTTAGCTATAGTTAACATTTTAGTTTTGAATTTTGAACGTAGAATAAGGCGAAAGATATTGAAGTTATACTTCTTTTGGCGCGTTATTTAAAAAGATTTTTATCTTGTTACGCCAAAGAAGTATAACTTCTAACGCGTGAACATAAGTACACGCGTTAGACTGACTGCCTCGGTGGCGTAGTTGTATTGCGTACGCGTTATGAGTACGATTTGCGCGCTGAGGTCCTGGGTTCGAATCCTGGGTCGGGCCAAAAACATTGAGACTGGGTTTTTCCATATTAAAAATTACTCAGTCGCAGCTCGAAGTCAGGAAGTTGGCGGTGTGATACCCCCGTGCCTCGGAAAGCACGTAAAGCTGTTGGTCCTGCGCCTGATCTCTCTCCGGTCATGTCGGATTGCCGTCTCCCCGGACTATGAGAGTGAAGGAATAGCGAGTGAATACACAGGGTATTGCGCACACACTTGTGCACTATAATATCTCCTGCGTATCTGGCTGATCTCCGTCTAGATTGGCCGCCGTGGCCGAAATCGGCTAGGAAGGGATTATTATTATTACATAAGTACACACACACTTTTTTTATCTAGAAATCGATTATTCTTAGCTAGTTTCGAACCCGCAACCTTCGTCTCGGCAGATTCCTTTCCCAAAGCTATCACGGCTTCTATATGCAACTCAAAAAATCCTTGACCCCAGTCCACAGTAACAAATTAATAGTAACAGTAATGGCCGTACGTGCCGGGAACGCAGTTGGGCCTAACGAGACGGTCCTGTGACCCCCCGTCCCCCACACCCAGCTCCGGATGGACACTTGTCACTTAAACTAGTTTTTGGTTTTCAACTGATTGTCTCCTGAATTGAGGTCGATTTTATTTTATTTTATTTTATTTGGGATAACGAACAATTATGTAATAAAGCTAAGACAGATAACAATAGTATAAGTAACTTAAATAATTACATAACCAACACCATTATCCACTGATTTTTGTCGTGTTGTAATTTTTGAAGCTGGTAGTCGATTTTTTATTGTTTTTGGATTTTACAATGTAAAGCCGTAAGAATATTTTTAAGAGATTAAACTAGTGTTTAAGTGTTACTACGAAATGAGATGTAGGTAAGATAATTTTATAACAATAGTAAAACTCTTTAATTAAACCGACAAAAAAAGACAGATTGTTAAAGGAACTACAAGGTTGAATGGTCAGTCTTATTGCATAAAGCGATATCTTTTAAACAAGATGATACAGAAAAACAGAGCTCAGTCAAATAACAATTGAAGGTAATACAGCAAATATTTTGAAGTGAGGTGGCTAATTCAAGATTCTGTTCTGCAAATATCTCACTCATCATAAGAGACGTAACATCGACCTATCACTTAAAATCTTCAGAGAATGGTATCCCCCAGTCGAACCTCATTCATGCCATAATAATAATACCAGTCCTGTATATATGTCCTGCCCACTGCTGAGCACGAGCCTTCTCTACTACTGAGAGGGGTTAGGCCTTCGTCCACCACGCTGGCCTAGTGCGGGTTGGCAGACTTCATACACCATCGATATTCTTATAGAGAACATCTTAGGTATGCAATTTTCCTCCTTATTCTCCTTCGCCGTTAAAGCGAGTGATAATTCACAAAGAATACACACATAAATTTTTAAAGTCAGAGGTGCGTGCCCTTGGGTTTTGAACCTGCGGACATTCGTGTCTGCAGTCCGTTGCACTCCCAACTAGGCTATCGCCGCTATTCATTCATGCTATACCCAAGGATCCTCAAGGATATACAGCGTCCTCTTCATGTGCTAACACTTCTGTAAATGTCTATAGCATACTTTAGAAACATTATCATTTGGAAAAATAAACTCCATCCGAGACCCAAATAAATCCCGTTTTTTCGAACAATAAAAAAACCAGGTGACCCAGAAAGCGTTCAAACTTAACGCCACTCTATTTCGGGATGAATTAAACGCGAAAAGGGAAACGGCGGCATTTTTGTATAAACGGGGCCATATTTCGTTGGGGCCATCTTATTCCGGGAGCTTTGTGCACAGGTCAGGAGCGAGAGCGGGTATTTATAGTCCAGTATTATAATATTTTATAGTCCAGTTTTTTGTAAATGCCCTGATTTTTCTCCGCTATACCAGAGTTGAGTGGGAGAGAAAGTCTATACCTAACATTAAGTCCAACTAATAAATTCATAAATTCTTAATAATATTTATAACAAATATCCATTTTTAGCCATTGTACTGGTACTCAAATTTGCATGCTGTGGTCTCTTATAATTGAAGAAGCACGTCACACTGTAAATTGTGCAAATGCTACATCATTGTTTTTATATAATATGTCGTGTATTCTTCGTTGGAGGTCCTTAAATAAATAAATAAAATAAATAAATAAATAAAATAAATAAATAAATAAACTAATATTTTCTACTATTATTTTAATACGAGACTAATGCTCGCGGCTCCACCCGCGTGAATGAGTTTTTCCGGGATAAAAGTCCCGCTTTATATTCTCCGGGATAAAAAGTAGCCCATGTTACTCGCTCATAATGTGAAAGAATTTTAAAATCGGTCCAGTACTTTTTGAGTTTATTCCTTACAAACATACAAAAATACAAATATTTCCTATTTAATATTAGTTTAAATAAAGCTTTGCGAAGATATTTAGATGTTTATTAGAAGTTATCTCCAAAACCGCTCAATGAATTTCGGTGGGCACTAATATAGAACACGTCCTGAATTAACATAATACTATTGGATTCATTTTATTCTGGAAAAGTTCACAAATAGGCTTTAAAATTCTGGTAAAAATCATTCACCATTTTGGGTTTAGCCACGTTCAAAATCAAGTGTTGTCTAGCTCGCTCCTGTCTCAAACCTTACACCTACCCCAAACAATGGAGACTCAATTAAAATTCTTAAGGCGTCGGTATCCGCTTTTATAACGCTAATTTGTAACTAAGACTTCATTCGTATCTGCTGTGTGCTATATTATAGATACTATTTAATTGTACCTCAAACACTAGATTGTTTTAATAGGTGGTAGATTTCTTTCAAATGGGATTCTGGCTTGGTAGGTACTACTACAATGTCTATTTCTCCCACCAAGCAAAAAAAAATTATAACTGCTTACAGGTTCTTCCGCTAAGGAATAAAATGAATAAAAATAAAATCGATACTGTTTCTAAGTAGTCTTGCTTACCATCAAGCGAGAGGCCTACTCATCTCGTCATTTATATAAAAATAAACCTTCCTAAAGGGTTGACAATATTTTCTCAACTTGTGAGCTAGTGTTAAGCCAACTTGGCTGACAACCTTGATAGTCTATAGGTGGACAAGTTAAAGCCGCCCTCCAGGGCTTTCAGCTTCAGCAGCTCGGAGATAACGTAATCCTCTGTCTTGAGTGTCAACAGTCGATATAGCGTGGTTAACGACGTTTCACACTGGTCAAGTAATACCACTAGTTCCTGTAAGACAGTTATATTATGCTCCTAGATTAGTTAGACTTTTGTGTTTGGTCGGATTATACATTTATGTGACAAAAAGCGTTTATCAGCAGGCGGTGAAATCGACCCTAAATGTTGATAGCACATAATAATAGGTAGTTATGTGAGTATGAATGGAGAATATAGTTGATAATGTAACTTTGTATCTGGTCGTCGGATAGTAAAAATTTGAGTCGTGCGAATACGTATAAATCTTGTGCGAATAAAATGCGCATACTGGGTGCGTTTCATGTTTTAAAATAGACTATTTTCGCTGTTTTGCCCTGTCTGTGGCACCTAAGATCAAAGAAATATTTAACAAAGCAAAAAAATCCAATGTCCTGATTTTCCGTATGAATCGACGTACAAAATTTATATAAAATTTCGAATTGTAAGAGCAGCTGCAGCTCCCAGCATAAAAATGCAATAAAATTAAAACGCACGAGCACAACCAAATATATCAGACATACGAAACGGAAATATTTTCCTTTCAACTCGTGTATGTTTGTCGAGCGTGTACACTGTGCAGGTTTTGTGTCCGACATCTGTAACGCCTACCAACGGAAACTGATTACGGAAACGGACTTGGATCGAAATAAAGGGGGATATGACCCCCATCTTTATTTAAACATTTTGCTATTGTACAGCACAATTCTAAATAAGTGCAAAAATATAATTACATCTTTAGCAAAATATGAACATTGGAAGTAAATGTGCCATTTTTCTTATGTCTTACTGGGGGGTAGGTTTTGTCCCTGAAAATAGTGACCGCAGATACGCTGCACTAGTTGTGCCTCTGCCTACCATTCAGTAATAAAGCTGTACCTGACCGTATGTTAAAAAAAACCCTCTCTAGCTGATTTCGGCCACGGCGGCCAATCTCAACAGAGATCAGCCAGATACGCAGGAGATATTATAGTGCACAAGTGTGTGCGCAATACACAGGTGCACTCGCTATTCCTTTACTCTCATAGTCCGGTGAGACGGCAATCCGACATGACCGGAGAGATATCAGGCGCAGGACCAACGGCTTTACGTGCTTTCCGAGGCACGGGGGTATCACACCGCCAGCTTCCTGACTCCGAGCTGCGACTGAGTAATTTTTAAGATGGAAAAACCCAGTCACAATGTTTTTGGCCCGACCCAGGATTGGAACCCAGGACCTCAGCGCGCAAATTGTACTCGTAACGCGTACGCAATACAACTACGCCACCGATGCAGTTAACCGTGACCGTGACCGTATGTTACGATAGCAAACATTGTTTTATTTATTTTTTAATAATTAATAAAGGGTTTTATAATAATAAAAATTGCAAGAACAAAACCTTATAAGCTAATACGATATTAATATTCAAACACGGTCTTCCAAACCTCCATTACGTAGCCACAATACATATTTTTCACTCGTAAACGCTTCCGACGTTACACGGACCCTCGATAAATTAGGGACCTTTCTTAAATCAAGGGATCAATGCGTTCGACGATTTAAGCCAATTACGAACATTTAGGGTTGGGGACACGTTTTACATTTACAACTCTGCAGACGGCCCTGGAGAGCCCACGAAGTTGTGAAAATTTCGTTAAAAGTTGTAGACAGCTTCGAAATGAATTTTTTTTATGATTTATTTTAGAATTTACGAAATTTTATGCACTCGTTAATTTGAGGAGGAGCGACGTCTTAGACGTATGTCGGGTTTTCGATTCCTGAGCAGAGCATATTGACTTTGAAAAGCTTTGTTAGAATTCACGGTAAAAATAATCTTCGACGTTAATTTTGAAGGAAAACATAGTGAAGAAACCTGCATAAATGAGAGTTTGTGATAAGAATATCGAAGATTTATGAATTCGCATCAGAGCGTAGAGAATGAAAAACCTGCCAGTCTCATTACTTGAATGACCTCGTGCCCAACCTTAGTATTAAAAAATGTGCAGGATAGATACTCATCATATATAGCATATCATACCATACCAGCCCTGTATTATATACTGCCCACAGCTGAGCACGGGCCTCCTCTACAACTGAGAGGGTTTAGGCCTTAGTCCACCACGCTGGCCTAGTGCGGGTTGGCAGACTTCACATACCTTCGAAATTCCTATAGAGAACATCTCAGATATGCAGGTTTCCTCACGATGTTTTCCTTCACCGTTCAAGCGAGCGATAATTCACAAAGAATACACACACAACTTTTTAGAAAAGTCAGAGGTGTATGCCCTTGGGTTTTGAACCTGCGGACATTCGTCTCGGCAGTCCGTTCCACTCCCATCTAGGCTATCGCCGCTTCCATTATGTATAAGTATACATATATATATTCATATATAAATCTTAGTTTTTATTAATTGTATCCATAGCGGACATGACAACCCCAACTTGTTACAATATAAATACATAATTTAATCGAAAAACGCCAACGCCATATCGGTCCTAGTTTCGCCTCTGCCTACCCCTTCGGGGATAAAAGGCGTGAGCGTGTGTGAGTATAAACAGTAATGAAGAGTTCAAACTGACAGAAAAGAATTACAAAAGTCGCTGATTTGTATTCCATTACTCTTCTTTAGTCCCTTCTTTTGCCCCCTTTCTTTTTTTCACATTTCTTTAAATGCACAGACACACCGGGTCTACTGCTTTATTATATTACAGATATAGCATACTTGTAGGTACAGTTGAAAAAGTGTATGCTTGACCACCGTAAGGTTCTAAATAAGTCGCTCGCACATCATATGTCAGCAAATTGCAACTTACAACTAATGTAGACAAAATAGTTATATGCTCATTCCTTTCTACATCTCCGAAATAATAGCACCTGCTTGGTAAAATATGAAAAATGGGCGTTTTATGTGGGTAAAGTGTATTAGCACCAAATTGGGTGATTTGACATACGTCTTTACCAGACTACTCACTTATCTTATACTCTAAAAAATTATCAATAATTAATCCAAAGGTTGTCTGGAATTAATCGCCGATTGCGATAAAACTGCCATTTATACTTCTTATATATATACTTTTCCTCTATGCCTTACTTGTACAATATTAGAGTTTAAAATAAAAAAATAAACTATTTATACACCCCAAGTAATACAATGAAGGATAACTCCACAACTGAGATATCCCTTAAATATATCTGAACCATGATAAGCGAAAAACGTTGCACACCAAGTGAATTTAATAAATACGGTAACCTGCAGCAAAGTGCGCTCATTAATATTTATGCGGACATATATCCGCCAACATATCCGATGTATCCACTGCAATCGTTCGGATAAGAATAACACGTCAACAGCACGACTTGCAGTTATTGGCTGCGCGGGAATATACAAGGATTCGGTTTGACGTTTACGAGTGGCGGATATTTAGATGGTGTATTGTGAGGATCCGTTTGAATGTAGTGCTATTTTATGACCACTACAATTTTAGAGCTTCTTTTACATTTAGTGGTTTGGTATGCAAAGTCTGTTTGGTAAGTACTACCCTCTATCGGCATGTAGAATGCTCTGAGTTCAAGTTTAATCAAAAGTTACGTTCCGAAGCGTAGCGTCGGTAGATTCTTGACGATTTAAAAGATTTTACTTTTAAAACTATGTTGATAAAGATATTTAAAATTCTAATAACATTATAGCTTGTGAGATAGCTGGTTATTGCGAGAAGAAATGTGTGCCTTTATACATATATCGAATGTTTTGTCTTCTTCGAAAGAATTTCGAATTGAGTTTGAAGGAAGAAAACCAAACATTCTATAACTAAATAAAATAGGTTTATAAATTTATGAATATGGCCTATAGATTCTTAAATAACATAGCCTATACACTGAAATTGTATAATGTGTATAAAATAAACTAAAAAAACAAATTCCATCACTTCCCAAAAATTTATATGTTCTAAATTTCGATTAACATCACATCCAGTATAAACACAAATGTTTTGGCATCCGCCCTCGGACGCAAATGAATTGAAAACATATCGTGGTTGCCGACACCACTACAGAAACGCGAAATATAGAAAAATAACACTAGAAGTATGTGCTGTTATCTATACATTATAAAATTTTTTGTCTATACGTTAAAGGAAAAAGGGGTAGGTAGAGAAACAACCACCCACCAACTTTTAGCCAAGTATGTTCCTTCCCATGATGTGATAGGAGGCGAGCCATCTTCACTTACCATCAGGTGACCATACGCTAGTTTGCCCCCTATATCATAAAAAAAATGGGCACAAGCTACAGATTCCGGGCTGAAACTGATCAGAAAAATCCGATATCAGTTTGCCCAACCCGATATTCGAACCCGTGACTTCAGAGCGGTGTCACACCGCACATACAATAGAACTACGCCTCTGAGGGAGCCTTCTGTACAAATCATCGATCAACGAATATTTCTTGAGTTTTTCTTATACACAACAATCCCAATACACAAGACTCGTGTGGCGTAAATATTGTGTGTATTGGGTGTACTTATAGGAACAATCCCAATACACAAGACTCGTGTGGCGTAATTATTGGGTGTACTTATATGAACAACTTCCTCGCGTAATGATAGGAAGTACGTAAAACCAAAATTACTCATAAATGGTATCAAATTGAACTACAAAGATGAAAGAAAACTCATTAGATATAGTGTCTAAAATGTCCTTTACCGCCAAACACTAAAAATAGTTGCTCTAAAATTGTCCACAAACTACATCCTGCATACACTACAGCGTCCAACACAACTAATACAATGCAGTTTACACCTTTAAAATTAATTTCACCCTCCCGTATTCGAAGTCTAGGACGTGTCAAGTCGTTAGCCGGTATCCCGTAAGTGGCCGCGTGTCCCGGTGCCCCAGAGCGCACTTCTCGATCGATAACTCCCTAACGACACATAGCTTGAAGGAAGACGTTTACGTGCTTGTTTTATAGACGCTTGATCCGGGATATATCCTCTAGTGTTTTATCTTTGGCTTCGGGGATGGGAAATTAAAAATCGATACATGTAATAAAACAGTAGAAGCAGGTGTCTGGACATTGAAAAATATTAGAAAAACGGTGTGACTAAGGAGAAATAGAACACAAATTATCAATTTTAAGAATTCTTTTCTGTTTGTTAGCACAAAAAAACAATGAAATTTTAAGAAAAATGCGTAGATACGGCACCTATACTGTACTCGGCTCTCAAAAACGGCACATTATCCCACACATAGTTAAATTAATATTACAATAACAAACTTTATGACACGTGAAAGTATTACGGCATATCATAATTATCATTATTATCATATAGAACATTTTATCGACCATTCTTTAGACGTCTAACTTCGACAGATTCTGTCACGATACTAAGGCCGATTGTGCTAATTAGCTCAATTTTATTGTGCCATTTGGAGACTGTTTATAACGCATCTACACCTTTTTCTTATAACATCATTGACAAAAAGTTATCAACGCATACGAAATCGCGCGCTCAGCTAGTTAAAAATAATAACTATTCACTTATATTACTAGGTGCTTATGGCTCGGCTGGCTATTTTTCCTTTCGCTGAATAAAAGTCTAACTACGTACTTTTCCAGGGCAAAAGGTAGGCTACGTGTTAATCCAGGATGTTGTCTATCTGTATGAAAAAATTACACAAAACCGTTCAGCAGTTTCGTTGTTTATGAACATTCAAACATTTTCAAATATAATATTTTAATTTTCATTTTTAAATATAAGTTAAAAGATTAGTAAGGTTTAGTTTGTGTATTATCTTTTTCTAATTATTTTTTCATTCCTTATCATTACAGTAAACACCTAGTAATATTAATTTGTAATTTTTTCAAATTATTATTCTTTGATTCATTGCCATTATTTTATGTATCAATTTATGAAAATACTTTTATTCCCGTCCTGAAGACATCAGCCTAAAATTTCCATCTTGGCTCGACATCTCGTCACAAATAAGTCTCGTGCTCGGAATTGGCACCCTCGTCTGTAACAGCGTTGCCAAGTAACGCGTCACGTGTTACCCTCCAAATTGCTTTATCTCTGCTGGTGTAGAGGTTTTGTGGCAGTGTACTTAGGTCGTGAACTGTGAGGTCCTGCATTCGATTTATGTCGGTTAACGCTCATGTTATGTGATAAAAAGCTTTGGTGACTTTTGTAGAGTGTAGTCTGATCTGTGGAACTAATAAATTAATTCCATAAAATATATCAATAAGGGCCTATACCACAATGTTTGAATAATGCTTATCGTCGAATATAAAACAAGGCGATCAAATACAACATGCCAGCTCCCAAATAAGTGCATTTTTTTTTTTTTTTTTTTTTATTGCCTTCGAAGGCAGACGAGCTAACGGCCCACCTGATGGTAAGTGGTTACCGTCGCCCATGGACGTCAGCAATGCCAAGGGCACAGCTAAGCCGCTGCCTACCGTAAAAAACTTTTTTTAAGCCTCGTTTGAAGAAGGATAAGTCATAGCGCTGAGGAAACACCGTGGGAGGAAGTTCATTCCAGAGTGAACACGTACGAGGAAGAAATGATCTCTGGAAACGCACAGTGCTGGCATTCAGTAGTACCTTATACGCTAGCGTTTAACATTTACTTGGACACAGCTAAACAGGTTCTTAGAGCTCCGCTCGATGGATAGGGGTGTTAAGAGAATACGGTATCCACGGTATCCCCTGCCTGTCGTAAGAAGCAACTAATAGGGTCCATCGGCTGTCTATAAGTGTATCTGTATATAAGTGACTTTTTGTAATAATAATTATTAATAATTAAATGTATCTTGACTTCTCATAAGTGCAACTATGTTCGCCTACGTGATGAATAAGGGTATTTTATTTTATTTGTCCACCGTTATTTATACACTTGTATTATCTTTTAATATATTGTTGTGACCCCAGAGATGGACGACAGCGTGGCTGGTAGTCCTCACGCTGCCGTTGACACCAAGGGCGTCTGTCGGTGAGCGGAGTCTTCTGATTACATCCCCCCACCGCCCCCCGCCGGACCCCCTACAACAAAACTACATTCTCCCTGTGTTACATTTATGTCGTATTTATTTAATTTCTTTAAATATCCTACTAATATTATAAACGCGAAAGTTTGTAAGTATGGATGTTCGTATGTTTGTTACTCTTTCACGCAAAAACTACTGAACGGATTTCTATGAAATTTGGCACGCGGGTAGATTTTTTTTTTTTTTTTATTTGCATACTAAGTGTACAATAGTTGTTGTTACATTTTTTTGTGCTTATAACTTAGTAGCCCTTTCCAGACATTGCAAATTTGAGGGCGCTATATTAATACAATTTTATTATAATCTATATAAGCATATAAACATAGGATACCAAAGTAGTCTTTAAATTTATTTTTAAGATACATATAAACAATACTTAATATTTAAGACATGTAATATTTTTTAATTTCTAAATTACTTTCAATTATATCCTGGATTAACACATAGGCTACTTTTTATCCCGGGAAAATATAAAGCGGGACTTTTATTCCGGGACTACTCAATCACGCGGGCGGAGCCGCGGGCAAAAACTAGTTTAATATAACTAGGCTAATGGAAATTTCAAACGACTTGTTAATCCACGGTCAGCATCAAAATATGTTAACCGTCGCAACTCAATTATAATTATCATAATGAATCGAAACGGTTGGTATTATTTTGTCAAACCAATCATAATGTTGCAGGATTTATAAAGAGCTCCGTTCACACACACACACACACTCACGCCTTTTATCCCCGAAGGGTAGGCAGAGGCGCAACTAGTGCACCTACTTTTGGCCGTGCGTATTCCGTCCCACGATGTGATAGAGCTCCGTTTCTAGAGTATAAATAGAATAAGTACATCAGTTGATATCAAACCAGTTAGACAGACATATCTACCTCTATGATATCAAACTATTTAGTAAATAGGATTTTAGAAAAGGACCTCATACCCCAAGATTTCCAAGGAAACTATGTTTCCAATTATGCCGTCTCTGTCCTTTCTCTATCTTCAAAACTAGGTAGCGGTCTGATATTTTCGAATAAGCGTAAAATAGCGTATCCCTCTTGTAACTTACTTAATAGTAAAGCAACGGTAAATAACGTTTATTAATAAGCAGATAAAGTTGAATATCCATAATTCGCAATTTATCCACATATACTCTAACGTTGAATTGATACTGTTATTAATCCCGATAGTGCCCGAGTCCCGTAGCGTTCCCCGAGGCATCGGCCCATTCGTACAGAAATACCGGTGAAATACTGACGGTAAATGAGTTTTTTTATTATGTTCTTAATTTACGGTTTATTTTGTGTTGACGCATTTTATATTTATTTTAATGATTATCAAGGGTGAATTTAGCTTAAACTGCCTCGGTGGCGTAGTTGGATTACGGTACAACTGCAAAGCTGAGGTCACGGGTTCGATCCCCGGGTCGGGCAAAGTGATATTGGATTTTTCTATTCAGTATCAGCCCGGAGTCAGGAAATTTGTGCCCGATATGGCGATAGGCTCGCCCCTTATCACATCATGGGACGGAATACGCACGGCGGAAAGTGGATGCACTAGTTGCGCCTCTGCCTACCCCTTCGGGGATAAAAGGCGTGAGTATGCGTAATTTAGCTTAAAATGATGCTGGTAGATGACCCTAGTAAGATTAAACTTAATCCATCATAACTACTATATTTATATTAGTACTACCATATTGTCTATTTCTCGCGCAAAGCAGTAGTGTCTTGCACACTTTTGTGTTCAAATTTAGAGAGAATTGTATTTTAATTGGGCGTTTTTAGACTTCATAATATATAGATAGATATTTTATATGTTGTTAATACTGTAGCCTGTAGGTCAGTAGTAACGCTAACTAAGCTAGCTACTTGCTCGTCGCCATTCAGAAGTATAAAAATCGCATTTTAGGAATAACTTGGTTGCAATAAGATATGAATTATATTTGTATAAAAGTATATTACAGCCAAATAATTTCCAAGCATTTTTACTGCCTATAACTGTCCTAAATAAGTTACGAGGTATCTTAGCGTCATTAAATCTAAACAAAATTAAATCGGCCATTAACCTACATGAAACGCTAAACTACTAAGTTTATTTTTGTTTTGAAAAGCGTTGATCGTTAAATTTACATTAGAATCCTGATTTACTGAATGACGAGAGCGTGGACAGTATAACATTGCATCATGCATTTTTCCCCTTGCTAAGCAAATAAAAAAAAAGGTAGGCAGAGGTGTAACTCACCCACATTACGCCAACTATGTTAGGTGCCATGTAATAGGCTATTGCCATTTACCGCGCACATTTCCAGACTCCGGACAGTTACCGGACGGGCAAAAGAAAAACCGGTCGAAGGAAAAATCGTGGTTGCGGAACATCCGCGAGTGGACGGGGATTGCAAGCGCTGCAGAAATATTTCACCTTGCAAAGGACAAAAGAAGATATGCTGAGCTGACTGCCAACCTTCACTAGTTGGAGAGGCACTACAAGAAGAAGAAGAAGAAGGACTGTTACTGAGTAGAAAAATCCAATATCTTACTTAACAAATTTATAAACTTATAGTTATAGTACACAATGTATAAATGGCATGAAAGTTTAGCGGTCTAGAATATTCTATGTATAGAAACGCTAGCGTATCGATATCACTCAACCCAAGAGCCGGGTCGCCTTGAACCGGGCCGGTAAACACACCTCACCCTTGTTTCTTCCCATTTGTAAACGCCCGGCTATAATGTATAGTTTCTAGTTTATTGTCTATTAACTAAGCATTTAAAAAAGTCTAGAATAAACGGTAGGACCGCTAAATATTTATTTATTTTATTTATTTTTGCACTTTATACACTAACTAGCTTTTGCTCGCGGCTCCGCCCGCGTTTAAAAATTTTTCCGAGATAAAAGTTCCGCTTTATATTTTCCCGGGATAAAAAGTAGCCTATGTGTAAATCCAGGATATGATCTACCCGTGTGCCAAATTTCATTGAAATCCGTTAAGTTATTTTTGCGTGAAAGAGTAACAAACATACACCCATACATACATACATACATACATACATACATTCTTACAAACTTTGGCGTTTATAATATTAGTAGGATATTCAGACGAACATAATGCCGTAAGCAATCTCTACCAGTCAACCTTAAGGTGGTTCAGAGGTAATCAAGGTACGTGAATTAAAGATATATTATAAATACTGGATGTGTAATCACCTTGAAATTTTAGGTTTTACGTCCTATAATGCCACTTGTTACAATGGAACAACAACACTACTCGGTACATTGCTTCTATGACATTAGTATCATAATACTTAAGTAATTATAGACACACTAGCTACGATGTCCGTTAAGCTGGAACACAAGTATACATACTGCTTGGCAGAACAGAAAAAGTAATAACTTACGGACACAGACATACGAGCGACCTACTGTTTTGAGATGTAGAACTCACTTCATATCTTTAATAACTCGTAAATTATTACTTTTCTAGGGCATCTAAAACCTGAGCAATAAAACATCAAGCCGATATGACAGAAACTATACCTATACCTTGACGTGTTCGTCTCAATATAAACTGATTGATGGCCTATAAAATTGTGGGTCTTTCGTATCAATATAAAAAATAGTTGAGCACGCAACTGCGTGCATGTATGACACGCGACACGCTATTGGAAAGAATAACCGTATTTTTTTGTAAAATGATATTCTTAATTCAAATTCGAAGTTTTTTAATACATCAATGTCGAAATATGATACTTTTTTCGTAAAGGACATTCTCAATTTAAATCTTATACGTTTAATAAGTAATCAAAAAGTAAAAGTTTTTTCATCGAAATGACATTAATCCAAATTCAAATCAAAATTAAAAGTTTCTTTTAAACGGCATTCCGAATTTAAATCTCATAGTTTTATTTTTTTTTCTTAAAAAGACATTCTAGATTGAAATATTAGATTACTTAATACGTTTTTTCTTTGATTAAAAATATGAACGGAAAATTCTTGCAATAAAAATATTAGTAAGATTTTTTCCTAAATCAAGATTTTATTACTTATTAACACGAGCACCTGCATGAAATCTTACATCTACTGATTTAATCTGTAACAGCGTGTAATAAAAATCATTTATATCGTGCGTCGCGTCGTCGTGAGCGAAAGCCTTGCGAGGAATGGGCAGGAGTCAGGACTATATTTGAGAAGTTCAAAATTCAATAATTCTTTATTCGGATTATTAACAACATTGATCTTTGTTGACAAGGTTAACGAAAGCATCTACATTACATTATATACATTATATACAGACTGCCGTGACAGAGGCCCAAAGTTAATTTACAGCCAGCACGTACCTGATTTTTTGCAGTTACTCAAGTGCATTCATTAACAAACAATTAGAAAAACAGGCACATCTTAAGTTGTCAGAATTTTAAAGATATGATACATCTACAAGATCAAAGACGACTTATAAAGGTCGCAGGACACGCTGGAAGCAGGCGCCTTTTAACGGGTCCCTCTGGAAACCTTTAGGGGAGGCCTATGTTCAGCAGTGGACTTCATATGGCTGATGATGATGATGATACATCTTTAGATACGTTATACAAACTCAATACGGGAATCGAAACTGGGACTCTTATCACAACCAGCTCTTCACTTCCTAATATCTTTTCTATTCTAAACGTTTACAGGCCGCCTAATATTGGATTTTAGTAGCGTCCACAAAAATGTCGAAACTTCCGCCAAAGTATACAGCGGTGCTTCCGCATAACTAACACCCGCACTTTGCTCTCAAACTTCGTGAACGAGGTAATTATCGTAATTATAGCACATTTTACATACCACATTAATCAAAGTATTATCCGAAATTGTACACGCCAAATTGGCCCTTAACACGTTCGTATAAAGGCCAATATTGCATCATGAACTCTATCGGCCATCTAACAGATTAATCATACAAAATTTGCTACGTAGAGGACGTGGGTACTTCAAATAAGTAATTATAGGAAATCTTTTCATACAAAATTTTGGTGTTAATTACAAAATTTCATGTACAGTCAGCAGCATAAGTAGCTGAACAAATCCAAAATTTCAAACTGCCTACATACTTTTGTGTTCTTACCAATCTTATTTTTCTCTTCACAAAAATAAAATAACAGAGATTTACTTTACTTCAAACGAAGAAAAAAATGTTTCAGTTTAACTCAACGCGTATATAGGCGATATGAAATTTTAATTTTGTACAGATATTTATGCTGCTGACTGTACTTGTACGGTTTATGACAGATTGTGTGGGTTCCAAAAGATTCCGTTATACGCAACGCATACTCACGCCTTTTATCCCCGAAGGAGTAAGCAGAGGCGCAACTAGTGCACCCACTTTTCGCCGTTCGTATTCCGTCCTATGATGTGATAGGGGGCGAGCCTATCGCCATATGGGGCACAAATTCCAGACTCCGGGCTGATACTGAATAGAAAAATCCAATATCACTTTTCCCGACCCGGGGATCGAACCCGAGACCTCAGCATTGCAGTCGTACCGTAATACAACTACGCCACCGAGGCAGTTCCGTTCCCCCGTTATATGGTCTTATAAATTAAGTGTCTTTTGTCTTCTTTACTTTAGAGTTTGTTTCTCCTTCTTGCAAGGATCATTCGGTAACATAAAAAAGAATCCTACAGAAACCAAATTACCAAGATCCCAAATCGATGCTGAAATGATTTTCCTGCCAATTAAAAAAAAGGTTGTATCTATAATACTTATAATAATTAAATAGGAAAACCAGATGTGTCTGTGCATTGAAAAAGAAGTAATAAAAAAGGGGGTAAAGAAAGAAGTGTCATATAACACAAATCAGCCATTTTTAGAATTATTTCTGTCTACCTGTCTGTTATTTTGTTTGTTTGCACACATCTCTGGAACTAATGAATTGATTTTGATGTGCTTTTTACAGAAACAGAGAGTAAGTATTATTGGGTGCAGAATAATATAGGTTTTATTTTAATTAAAATCGGATATCGGGAAAAGTTATCCTCCCTACATAGTATTAAACAAAGTCGCCCGTCGCGTCAGTACGCGATAAACTCTAACTACCCAACGAATTTCGACGAAGTTAGGTACAGAGATAGTTTGACACAGTGTCCGGAGGTTCAAAACCCAAGGCACACACCTCTGACTTTTCAAAGTTACGTGTGTATTGTTTATCAATTATCGTTCGCTTTACCGATGAAGGAAAACATCGTGAGTAAACCTACATACTTGAGAATTCTTCATAAGAATTTCGAAGGTATGTGAAGTCTGCCAACCCGCACTAGGCCAGCGTGGTAGACTAAAATCTCAGTAGTAGAGGAGGCCCGTGCTCAGCAGTGGGCAGTATATAATACAGGGCTGATTGCATTGCATTGCATAGTTTGACACGCTGAGAAGGTTTCAAGCTGGATTTTCGCTATGGGATATAATGTAATATATATCCCGAATTATATCTCGCGACTGGCCTTCACACTGTGAGATATATCTTTAGGTCAGTTTCAGTTCGTCATTTTATCACGCCGCACGCGTCGTTCACAAACGAACTCAAGCAAAATGGATATGTTCATCGGTGTTTGTCGCCCGTAATCATGGATATTTTCTCACAATTTCTATAAAGTGTTACATTTTTGTTAATAGGTATGCGACGAATGGCTATAGGTACGCAAAAGATCACAACTGGACTCGAACTGCGGAGCGAGGGCGTTGCGGCGGCGCGGTAGGCGTGCGGGGGACAGTAGTAGATATTGAAAATATCGCTCGCTCGGTCGAAAAAATATTGATAGCTTGAGATGTAATATATATGACATCGCAGTGTAAACGGTACCATACTAAAGTATGGTGACCGATATTTATTTATATCTCGAGATGTAATAAATATTACACTAGCATTGCGCGCGGCTCCGCCCGCGTGGTAAAGTTTTCCGGGATAAAAAGTATCCTATAGCACTCAGGAGTAATGTAGCTTCATATTAGTGAAAGAATTTTCAAAATCGGTCCATTAGTTCCTGAGATTAGCGCGTTCAAACAAACAAACAGACTCTTCAGCTTTTTATAATAGTATAGATTATATCCCGTAGGGAAAAGCCAGCTTAAGACTACTTTTTATCCCGGAAAACTCTCTCGCATTGGTGAAGTCGCGAGTAAATCTAGTATAGTATAATATGTGAAGAGGTTTATATAACACGTATACGAAGTTGCGGACACAGCTACTATAAAATAACAACAAGCTACACAAATATCACATATCGTTAACCACTTAAGTTTTACCTCTAAATCCCCAAAGGACATAACCATATCTCGAAAGGGGACAAATGTCACCGCGCAACACATTTAGGTCGCGTTCACAATAAAACTGGAGACAACTCGAGAAACGCTGATGTTGATGTCTCTTACAATAAGAAACAGAATTATGAGGATTGAAAATTAATGGTTTTGAAGTAAGTTTGTACTGAGGATTTCATAATGTTTTTAAGATTTGTTGCATTTTTATCAATAACAGTGGTAATACATAATATAATTGAAAACTTTGCTCTCGGTGTTACGCGTCAATGAGCTACAATATTTATGTTCTTGAATAAACTAAACTAAGCGACAACTTTCATATATTATTATACATTAGTGAGCCAGCTTCTCACGGGTACCACTAATTTTATCTATAAACAGACTACTTCTGGGGGTCCAATCGCTAGCGTAATTCACAGGGTTACCCGCTGAACTAAACTGAAGATTACCTAAAAAAAGCATTAAGATCGGTCCAGCCGTTTCGGAGTCTATAGGGAACATACATATACATTAATTTTATAGATAGTTGATTGGACTATATAGCGAATCGAATAAATCATTGTCAATCCCTCAATTTCCCAAACGCCGTAAAGTTGACCGCAAAGAAACAAATCATAAACGAGGGTATTCCATTGTAACAACGCCAATTGGACTCGCTGATCTCGGTATGTGGAACACCAAGCAGTGACCTGTATGCGTATCACCTAACCCCATTATACAGCCATTACCAAAGCTTCGCATCCCGCTCCATTTACCGCTCGGCCATTATTTATTTTGCTAAATCGTCGGCAACTCGGGCACGCTAAGTTTCAATAAAGAGGTCACTCGGACCTCCAGGCCACGCTGTCTCCGTTGTACCGGATTTATGGGTTTTATATTTTCTAACAAGATTTTCGGGTCATACGTGATGCTTATTCTTATATTGTGAGGTTTATATGAACGTATTCGTTTGCGTTTCTATTATTCGTTTAAATTGTTTTGTAGCGAGATTTTACCATGACTAAATACTATGGTAAGCCTATAAATATTATTAAAAAGAAACACATTATCCTCGAAGGCGTGGGCAGAAGTGCAACCAAGGCACGATTTTTTTTTGTGTGTTCCGTCCCATGATGTGATAGGGGGCGAGTCTATCGCCACATCAAGCACTTTTTTTAGGACTTCGGACTACTAAGCAAAACAACTACTAAATCACAATAACACTACTTTACCCGTCCTGGGACTTAAACCCAGGACTTCAAAGGAGCGCCGCACCGCGCTCGCAATAAAATTACGCCACCGAGGCAGTCTGGTAGTTAGTATTACTTATAAATCATAGCTGCTGACCGACATCATCGATTATAAACAGCAATTCAATCTAATTGTTGCTTATAAATCATCCCTAGCCAGTTTCGGCCACGGCGCCCAATCTCAACAGAGATCAGCCAGGTACGCAGGAGATATTAAAGTGCACAAGTGTGTGCGCAATACACAGGTGCACTCGCTATTCCTTCACTCTCATAGTCCGGTGAGACGGCAATCCGACATGACCGGAGAGAGATCAGGCGCAGGACCAACGGCTTTACGTGCTTTCCGAGGCACGGGGGTATCACATCGCCAACTGCCTGACTCCGAGCTGCGACTGAGTAATTTTTAAGATGGAAAAACCCAGTCACAATATTTTTCGCTCGACCCGGAATTCGAACCCAGGATCTCAGCGCGCAAATCGTAATCGTTAGGCGTACGCAATACAACTACGCCACCGAGGCAGTCAATTATTGCTTGTAATGCTATAGACTGTAGCTAAAAAAATATACACTCAATTCCAGAAATTGCGTGAAATACAATAAAACCCCACAGCGGACCGTAACAATTACCCTGGAAACTTGTACGTATAAATTCATATTATTTGAATTTACAGCTATCGCGTAGCTGGATGTAGCTGGTTTAGCTTTTTGTGCTTGAATGTTTAGAGGAGGTAATTCCCATTCCCGTTCCCGTTCTAGTTCTAAAGTAAATAGGAATCTCATTAGTATTATGCGGGCTGGACTCGGTGGAATTTATTTGACGACCTAGTTACTGTCACTGGAATGCTTCTCCAATTTCCTGATTAATGTTCAGTTTGCTTGTTTGTTTTTGTAGCGTAGGATGACGTATAATTGAGTCGCGTGGTAGGTCTCTCATACGTGAGAGTCGGTCTGGGTGGGTACCAACGCAATGTCTATTACTACCGCCAAGCAGCAGTGTGCATGCACTGTTGTATTTCGGTTTGAAGGACATTGTAGTCAGTGTAACTATTGGACATAATGAGACTTAACATCTTATATCTCAGGATGACGAGCGCAGTGGAATCCTAAACAGTACTTTGTAATTCAAGGTGCTGAATGGTGTTGCTATTGTTTATGGGTGGTCGTATCGCTTACCATCAGGCGAACGGCATGCTCGTCTCGTCATTCAATGCAATAAAGAAAAAAAAAACATCCAGGTTAATTATAGATGGTAAATTTGACATAAGCTTCGAAATTTTTATCGAAGTACCTTCATAATATGTGAGTTCCCACATAATGTATTTTTTTACCTTTAAAAGTATATCTATAGTAATATGTGAAAGTTAAACCACATAACCGACTTTAATGCAATTTGGTATGGAGTAACCTAGATCCACAGGAAATTATATGGGTCTACTTTTAATATTTGTCAAAAATCGACCTCGACACGGGCGAAGCCATGACCAAAAGTTAACTAACAATATATTATAATTGACCACTGCTAAACTTTGTCCACCAGCGCAAACGCAAAATTAAATTTTCGCATATGTCTAAAACACGTACCGCACATCCTTTGTTAAAACAAGCCTAGTCGGTTATTACGCCAGCATCGCGTTTGTGATGCCGTCATAAATCTTGTCCACTTACATTTTAATTTTAAAACTGGCTTGTCCTCTCGGCCTGTCCAGACTGTGTAATGGAGCTTAGTGTTTTAGATTTTACGATGCGTTGGGAGAATCGACTTGGTTCGTATCGCTTTTTATTATATAATTTAGCAAATATAATTGTTGAATCCATAAAAAAGAACCGATGTAAATTCTACAACAGTGGTTTCATAATATTGAGAAAAACTCGATAAAAAACAATTATTCATCCAATTAAGTATCTTTCGTTAACAGCGGACTGAGAGCCACGGAGTGCAGGCTGTTTGGCATTATTTCCTTTGACTTTCAATTATTTTTTATACCCTTTTTGAATCTGTGCCAGTTTGTAATATTTGTTTTACATTTTTTCCTGTGTCGTTCAATTTGCTCGGTCGTGAGAGATTTTCCTTTTCTATTGCCGCGGAAATTATGTTCTTGAGAGTAATGGCGAATGTTTCTAGTTTTTAATTAACCAAGGAGGTTAGAACATAGTTTTCATTACTGTTTTAACCTTTTCTAATTTTATTCTGACCTCAATGTAACGGGAAGTTGACAAAAGAATTTTAATGGATTTGATTTCTATAAATGGAGTCTGATCCTTATATCTATAGGTATAGCATATAGACCCATTGGATTAGTGGCATATAAATATTTTAGACATAATATCTACTAAACCAAGCAGAATGTATATTTTTTCGATTAAATATACTCTCAAGTTGTGTATGATTAGAATTTAATGTTTGAAAAATTTATTCTCAAAAAGGTAATGGTACTTACTTGATGAAAACATCAGTATTTTTCTAAAATATTGAGCAAGTTTTACATTAAATGTATTGAAAGAATTTGTGGTCAATATTACGATAGACTCACTTATTACAGCTTGAAATCTAATGTAGAGTGCACTTTGTAAACAGAAATACACGTTATGAGACCGTAAGCAAAGCACACTTTGTACTGTGTTATAGTTGTAAATAAACACGAGTCCAGCATACCAATTCATATCTCTAATTACATACAAATCACGGCACAAACTAATCCAGTGTAAGGACTATTATATTACTATTATATTACACAGAGTAAAACAAAGGAATTCAGCTTCCACGCAAGCTCTATTTGGAGCTTACTCGAGCTTATATTTGGGTTTGTTCGAGAGTAAATATCACCACGTAAGCTTATAAACACGGGCGTGTTACAGCTTATCCAAAATATCATTGACTATAAACTCTTATTCTTTTCGAAATTCGATGGGGCATACGCATGATTATTTATTATCATTTATTTATTTATTTAAAGCTTTATTGTACACCAAAAACAAAAACAATTTACTTAAGATTAAGAAAACAATGAAGGCAGAGAACAGGTACAATTGGCGGTGTTATTGCTCGAGGCAATCTCTAACAGACAACCATTGGATGGAATAAGAGAAAATAAATAAAAGAGTAGTCTAGGGCGTACATATAAGCAAAAATATTTTGTATAGGTACAAAGAGTGTATTTATAAAAATTAATTAGTATAAAAGCGGCGACTGGTCCATGTCATACGATTCCTTTCTTTTTAATATTGTCGAACATATTAAATATTTACAATAAAATAAATCCTTTGGCCTTTTGGCAGAGTATATGGGCTGTGTACCAGCAGACGCTGGGTTCAAACCCATGATCAGGATGTTGCCTTTGTCAACTGCCTGTAGCCGCATATAATAACTAAGCAATTGGTATCCTCTACAGAAAAGATCTTGCACCGACTCTACATACTAGAATAAAGGTAAGGCAACGAAAAAAGGTATTACTAGCTTAGTATTGTTTATACACACACACTGGTGCCTTTTATACCAGAAGGGGTAGGTAGAGGCGCAACTAATACCCCCACTTTGCGCTGTGCTTATTCCCCGTCCCATGATGTGATAGGAGCGAGCCTATCGCCATATTGGGTACAAATTCCAGACTCCCGGCTGATACTGAATAGAAAAATCCCAATATCACGTTGCCCGACCCGGGGATCGAACCTGAGACCTCAGCATTGCAGTCGTACCGTAATACAACTACACCACCAAGGCAGTCAGTCAGGAAGAGGTAGTATTGTTTATAATTGTAGACATAACCCAAAATTCTATTTCCCAAAGTCAAAACGTTATGTTAAGGGAATATAGTAACGATACATTCGATATCAGACATTAGCATGATCTCCACACGTGGCCACCGCTCGCTGTGAGTAATGCGCGGCGCGTGGCGTCTGAGCGCCAAGCGGTCTCTGTTTCCGTAGTATTATAATGCTCTTTGGGTTTCCGTGTGGACTGAAGGAAGAGAACCGATACCTATGTTTTTCGAAATTCGATATTAAAAAATAAATCTAATACGATCGTCACTTATCGGATATCGCTGACTAGTATATTTTCTTCGATAATGAATTGAGATTTCACCTCACTATTGTAATCTGTCATAACAACCACGATAGCGTGCCGGTACAATATCATTATTGTTTGCAGTGGCAGGTATAGTATGATATTTCTACAGCTCAAGCTGCGTGATGTGAGGCAGGGTTGGTGAGGTGGTCGTGGCGGTGTCGCTTGACATCGCCAACGCGTTTAACACCCTACCTTGGGCGTGCATTCTTGAAGCACTGCGGTACCACGAGGTGCCACCATATCTTCAGCGTCTGGTGCAATCATACCTATCTGATAGGTATATTGTGTATCCGGGCGCTGATGGGTGGCACCAAAGAGCAATGACCTGCGGTGTTCCACAGGGCTCAGTACTTGGCCCACTCTTGTGGAACATCGGCTACAACTGGGTGCTCCGTGGTACAAACCCCCAAGGCGTCGCTGTTGTCTGCTACGCAGACGACACATTGGTGATAGCGACGGCTAGGACCTTCCAGGAGGCTGCTCTGCTCGCCTCCTCTGGTACCGAGCAGATGGTGAGCAGAATTCGGCGACTGGGCCTCAAAGTGGCCCTTAACAAAACCGAGGCTCTTTATTTCCACGGGCCTCGGAAGAGGCCACCTATGGGGGCCCATATCATAGTGGAGGGGGTGCGGATTCCTATCGGCTCCACGATGAAGTATTTGGGTTTGGTGTTGCACAGCCGGTGGGACTTCCGTGCCCACTTTCAGACGTTGTCGCCGAAATTGCTGCGGGCAGCAGGTGCGCTCGGTCGCCTGCTGCCAAACTTGGAAGGTCCCGGTAACCCTTGCCGAAGTTTATACTCTGGAGTTGTGCGGTCAATGGCCTTATACGGTTGTCCCGTTTGGGCCGAGTCCCTGAATTCTCGATGCGCCGCTCTACTGCGCAAGCCACAACGTATAGTGGCGCAGCGACTCATCAGGGGCTACCGCACAGTCTCCCACGAGGCGGCCTGCGTCTTGGCCGGTACTCTGCCATGGGAATTGGATGCCAAATACCTCTCGTCAGTATTCTTCTGGCGTGAGGAGGCATCCCGGCTCGGGCGGAGACTGGCCCCGAGGGAGGTCAAGGCCCAATTAGCCTCCATCCGCAGCGCCGCCGTGGAGGAGTGGCATACCAGGCTGGAGAGCCCGAATGCGGGCTTAAGGACCGTCGCGGCAGTGCGACCTGTCTTTGTAAGCTGGCTTGACAGGCGCCACGGTGCGCCGACATTCCGTCTGACACAGGTACTGACGGGTCACGGATGTTTCGGCTCGTTCCTGTGTCGGATCGGAAAAGAAGAGTCCGCCGTGTGCCACCACTGTGGCAACGGCCGCGAGGATACGGTCCAACACACTCTCGAGGAGTGCCCAGCCTGGGATCTACAACGCAGCGCTCTTAGAGCAGTCGTCGGAGGAGATCTCTCGCTGCCGGCCGTGGTGTCTGCCATGGTTGGCGGCTGGAGGTCTTGGCGAGCGATGGTCTCCTTCAGCGAGTCCGTCATCTCGCGGAAGGAGAGCGCCGGGCGGGATCGTGAGCAGAACGATCCCGCCTGCAGCCAGAGGAGACGTAGGAGGCGCCGGGTGGACGACTGACCGGCGCCTCGTGCCCTGTGGTCCGGGGGCATTTAGAGAGTTCCGCCACGGCATCCCCTGCCTGTCGTAAGAGGCGACTAAATGGGGCTTCGAGAAAGTCGCGGGGCGAGCAGCGGGGGGCTGCTCAGTCCAATATAAGCGACTCCGAGGTGGACGACAATGCGGGTGGTCGGCCTCCCGTTGTCGTAGACGCCAAAGGCGTCCTTTAGAGTTCGGGGGCATCTTAGCCCCCTTGTATAGAGAGGGGCCGCAACGGCACCGCGCAGGGACGGTCCCGTGCAGCTATCTTAGTGCAACAAGATACCCCGGGGCCGTCTCGTATGCGCCGAAGAAGGCCACCGCGGGTTTTGGTTGGTATGCCGGTGTAGGGTGTACATAGTGTTAGGGACTCGGTCCAATGCTCGCTCGGATGATGCCATACTCCCGAGTGTCGACATTGGGCTGTAAGACTGTGTGAAACCAACATAACCGTTCCACTCACCCCCCAGTGGTGGTAGCGATAACGCGTTTTTTCCCCGCGAAAAAAAAAAAAAAAAAAAAAAGGGTTGTGATACCAAAAAAAGGAGAAAATGGCAAAAACAGTTGCTGAAAAAATATGAAAATATATTTTATCAGTTATTTTTTTTTTTTTACATATCGGTAAATTGCGCGGAAAAATTTTAAACTATTTCTTCCGTCTGTATGGATTTTGCGCCAGAGTGAGGACAATACTTTTTTAAAAGGGCTTTAGAAATTATTTTTATAACCAGGCCTATTTCTAAACCAGGTTCATTCAGGCCTCCCGGGCCACTCAAGTAAAAAAGGAAACGTTACCCGTTTGAATTCGAACCGAGAACCTACCAGTCCATAACCAGTCGCAGCCACCAGACCAACCTGACCTTCAATCATCATCATCGTCACCCACATGAAGTCTACTGCTGAACATAGGCTTCTAAATATTTCCAGACGGACCTCTTAAAAGCGGCCTGCATCCAGCGTGTTCCTGCGAGGCGTCGACCTTTATCAAATTATCTGTCCTTCAATGAGAAGAATTAACTCTAAATCAATTGTCCTTAACCTATACAGAACATAATGGGGTCACCTCAACCCTTACAAATTGCTAACGATGGTCCCCGTGATCGCGGACCCTTTGGGACCTTTACAAAATGTGTTACGACAAGTACCCTCAAACAATTGGCTCGGGAGGTTAAACCAAATATTATACATCAGTGTTTTGCACATCGACAAAATTTTCAGAAAATGAGTTATGGTAATTTTTTACTAATAAATTCAACTATATTTGTTCATAATATGCTTATGAAAATGGTCAGTTGGACACTATGGCGACGTAAGGCGTAATTAATATTGAATTTGCTGATAGGAAAGCGATATGAGATGGAAACACTCGTGGGAAACGCGTATATTAAAAAGAAAGATTCTATTCTCAGCCTGAACATTGGACGAAATTACTCAGGATAAGAGAACACAAAAGACAAATTATACACTAGTTACGTCTCTGCCCACACTTTAGACGATAAAAGTGTTTGTATTACAAAAGGACAAAGTTAGCCATAACCTGACAGAATACAAATATTAAACAGTTAAAGAAACTATTCAAATAGCCGTCATTTTCAATTCGTTCGTGTTGTATTTATCCTACGACTCAAAATCATCCTTATTTTATCTTATTTTAAGGAGCTTTGTCGAATATTACGACCAAGTCGCTCCATACGTCCACTTAAATAAATTTCTACAGACTAAATATTCACCATAGTATACTTAATTTTTTTTTTTACCAAAACCCCCCTTCTGACATAGGAGCCGACAACATACTATTAAAATCCCCTATACTACTAACTAAAATGTGAGGCCCACTCCGTACACACTCCGACAAAATATGGTGTACATCTTCCTTCACTCCACAGTCAGAGCAGTTTGGTGAGTCTGACGCCCCCACAAGATATTTAAACATATTTGTCGGAATGTGCCCGGAGCGGAGTTTCACAACTGCCATTAGCTCCCGTCTGCTTAAAAAAATTCATCCTTAAGACATAACAAATGAGTTCTTACCGTAAGGCAATTGTTTATTCTAAAAACAGCTCTTCTTGCTCATAAATCTGTTTTGGCTTCCACAGAAGGTGGAAAAATGTTAAATCGTAGAGTCTACCGTCTGTCTAAACCGCTTGTGAAAACTAAATTTGCCCAACGTTTTGGTACTTTCATAAGAGCACACGTTTATAATGGTATAGTCAAAAACTGCAACATTTTTGAAAAATCTATGTATGAGGCTAAAAGAGTAATAAAATTATGGCTTATGACACTTACTTATGAGGATACTGAAGATCTTATAAATATTAAATACTGAAACTTGTACTTAATTAATGGCTATTAAAACTATTAAAACTTCATATTTTATTTATATTTATCATGTTTCAACACTATTTTTTATATATATATATATATATATATATCTACTATTAACTATATATTACAAAATTATTATTCAAGTATGCATATTTATTTATATACTTCTAGATACATAATCTACATGTCAGTATAAAACTATTTTTTGTGATAAGACCAGTGTCAATTGGAAATGTATACCTGTAGGCAACTAGGCTAGATTATATTTGGGTCTTCACGATACAGGCTTGCCTAGTGTGAAGACCATAGGATATTACCATTGTAAAATTTTGTCTTTCGTAAATATATTTTCATTTCATTTCATTTCAATGATTACATACATAAGCAGAAGTTGAGTAATAACTATAGAAGAAATAGTATACAATGAACACACTAAACAATGCCACACCCCAATATTTTGTACAGAAGACAACAAACGCCAGAACAATGCACAATCACTTCCGGTTGATTTATTTATATCATACAAACTACAATATTGATGTGTACAATAGTGTCCTATTGTGTCTTGAACGTTCGTATGTGTTTAGTAATACATTTATCTTTCGCTTAAAGAAAAGAATTAATAGGACAACTAAATCACAATATGATAAAATCCACGATAGCCCATAGAGCACCAAACCATCAGAACCTTAAATTGCATGCAAACTACGATCTTCATTCTAAAATACTAGACGTTAAGTCTCAATATCTAGTGACTACAATGTCCTTCATATCGGAATACAGCATCAACGACATAGCCAATAACTTTGAACACAGCAAGGTTTACACACCGATAGCATTATTTTAATGCTACTCAATGACGAGACGAGCACACCCGTCGCTTGATCGTAAGCGATACGACCGCCCATAAACAGTAGCAACACCATACAGAACTTTTAAGTACAAAGTACTGCGTGGCACTCCACTGCGCTCGTCACCCTGAGACATTTAAGTCTCATAATGTCTAGTATTTACGCTAGCTACAATGTCCTTCAAACCGAAAGACAACATTGCATACACACTGCTGCTTGGTGGTAGAAATTGACATTGTGGTAGTACCTACCCAGACCGCCCCTCGCATACGAGAGACCTACCACCAGTAAATTGTATTCAAGCTACATTCTTGATTACAAAGCATTGCTAAAAAATTATCAATATATTACAAATTTTTTTCCTCATTTTGTTCAATAATCATAATTTATTTTCGTCCATTAATCTCTTTGTGTTTCCGAGCGCTTGCACGGGCTTAAGATCGGGAAAACAGGTCAATGAGGAAACATCTCCCTTTGATATGATATCAAAGTAAATATTACCTGAGAGGTTTCGTTACAAAATACGATACATCGAGTTTGTTTTTATAATGTTCCATTGCCTGTATTGGAAAGTATTGTAAAGTGGATAATATAATAATAATATGATAATATTGTAATCTTCAATAGCCTCGTAATTTTAGTGGCAAAGTAAGATGAATTTGAGAGTTTCCCTTAAATGATTATCTCTGATAGAAAGAAGAAAAATTGGTTTAGATCTCATAAAACTGGTGGTAGGTCTCTCATATGTAAGAGTCCGTCTGGGTGGGTACCACCGCAATGTATATTTCTACCGCTAAGCAGCAGTGTGCATGTACTGTTGTGTTTCGGTTTGAAGGATATTGTAGCCAGTGTAACTACTGGAGATAATGAGACTTAACATCTTATGTCTCAGGATGACGAGCGCAGTGGAATGCCACACAGTACTTTGTAACTCAAGGTGCTGGAAGGTGTTGCTACTGTTTATGGGTGGTCGTATCGATTACCATCAGGCGAACGACATGCTCGTCTCGTCATTAAATCTTGTAAAATTCTTTACGATACCACTTAGTAATAAGTTTTATAAGTCTTATATAATTTAAAAATGTACTAAAAGTCGCCCTCATCCCAAAAAAGAACAAAACACATCCGAGCAAGGTTAGTTAAAATTCGTCCAATACCGTCGTGGTAATGACTGACAATGGTCGTCCCGGACCATCAAAACTTCGAAGCGTCTTGGAAACAAATGATATTAAATAAAGTCGCGGGACAGCGCTAGGTCGAAATGTACGCTAAAATTACAAAGAAGTAAAGTTTGTAAGTATTTTTTGGGGCAATTTGGTACTACTGAGTCAATTTTGAAAGTCTTTTACGGATCCCTGAATAATATAGACCTTTTCACGAGTTCTCACTAATGCTATGCGTCACATCAATGTACAAGCCGACTAATACAAACGTCACTCTTTCATCCATAAATAAATGGTAATAAAATAAGTATTATCTACATTAGCAGGCTAATACGATATCTGTCGAAAAAAAATTAGGTGATTGTGACTGCCTCGGTGGCGTAGTTGTATTACGGTACGACTGCAATGCTGAGGTCTCGGGTTCGATCCCCGGGTCGGGCAAAGTGATATTGGATTTTTCTATTCAGTATCAGCCCGGAGTCTGGAATTTGTGCCCGATATGGCGATAGGCTCCCCCCTATCACATCATGGGACGGAATACGCACGGCGAAATGTGGGTGCCCTAGTTGCGCCTCTGCCTACCCCTTCGGGGACAAAAGGCGTGAGTGTATGTACGTATGTATGATTGTGAAACAGGACCTTAAGGTTTCATTAATTTGGGTTTAGAATTTATGTCCAGAATAGCGACAAGCTAGCCCCCTATCACATCAGGGCACGGTAGATTTTATGTGTTTTTTTATTATTTCAGTAATTTTATTTCACACTGACCGAAACACAAAGAAAATATTACGATAAAAATAAACAAAGTAATTATTACTATTCGTGCTCAGTTCAGACAAACCTAATCTTCTCTAATCCTTATTTCGTTCCCTGGAATCAGCAGCTCTTTCTTGATTATTCTAAAACTGTGGGTGATAGAGATAGCATGTACTTCAGGTGAACCATTTGCCCGTTTTCGTCTGATATAAAACCTTCATCATCATATATTTCAATAAAAACAAGCGCTAGATAAAATAATAAACACTCGAAGAACTTTCTAGAAGCTCTCGCTGTAAAGTTTACATTATCAACAGATAAGAGTTCATCTCCTAGAAGCCTTGGCCTGGATAGTAACCGGGCCATCCCGTACAACCTTCGCTATTTGCTTTTAGTTTCAAGCGCAGCGTACGAACGCAGTGGCGTCACTGTAAAACTCGATTTTATTTCTAGTTTACTGTGCTGTGTCCTGGTTTAGAAATTGTATATGTACTTTCATTTAATAGTATATTAACTTTGTAAATACTATATTACATATCACGAACGTTAGTCTCAGAACGGTAACTGTATCTGCAACCTCTCTTCTCATACCTATGATTAAGTTCGTTTGGTTTTTTTTTTTGTAGATTTTAATTAACTTTCGTCTACTTTCTTCTATGTTTGTACTGCCTATTAGTGGAAACTGTTTTGGATTAAGAACCTTAATTTTTTATTCATTTATTTTTAGTTATATTTAGTTCTGTTTGTTTCCCAAATAAATGAATAAATAGCCAATTTATCGTCTGCTGCGTCATGGAAGTTATCAAATTTGTCAACTTGACTAATGATAAGATGCTGTAGTATTTAGGGCGTCCACGATTGAATATTTTTACGAAAATCCTCTCTAAGGATCATCTGAACTGACGTAGGTGGGAGCGTGAATAAAATCAGGTCTTCTACCAAAAACTTGTACAACTTATGAAACTCGTCAAATGTTAACTCATTTCAATGTTACTGATATCTACTCCAGTTAATATAAAATAGAATCATCCATTTTGTTCTTACTAAATTCTTCTTACAATTTTGCAAACCACTTCAGTGTCTTATAAAAATAACTATTATACCTTGAACATTTTATCTCTGGAGTCTGGACCTTATCTACTTTGAGTTTCGTAAATTCAGTGATTTCGCGGAATATGGTCATCGTCTTACGTATCTCACCTCGTGCCAAAGGGAGAAGGGAAGCCGGTAATTCTATTTTATTTACTAGGAATCCCTTGCGGGTCCTTTCGCGTGAATAACCTTTCAATAAATGTCCCACTATATGAAGTAATCTCAGGTAATAATTACTGTTTTAATTTTTCGAACGATAATCTTACTTCTTACTCCAGTATTATAAATGCGAAAGTTTGTGAAAATGTTTGGATGTTTGTTAGAAGTAAACGCAGAAACAACTAAACAGATTTGGATGAAATTAGGCACACGGGTAGATCATGTTCTGGATTAACACATGGGTTTTATATATCAATACTTATTATCCCAGTAATTTTTTCCCTTGGGAAATAATGGATATTTTTGTCTGATTGTTTAAGTAGATGGTGTTGGCATCGTACTGTTTTAGGGCCTTTTGTAGCGGGAAAGTCTTTTCAAGCGGACGAAGCCGCGAGCAACACCTAGGAAAAAATATATTTCCATCTCCTCCCTATCTGCCTCGGTGGCGTAGTTGTATTACGGTACGACTGCAATGCTGAGGTCTCGGGTTCGATCCCCGGGTCGGGCAAAGTGATATTGGGTTTTTCTAGTCAGTATCAGGCCGGAGTTTGGAATTTATGCCTGATACGGCGATAGCCTCGCCCCCTATCACATCATGGGACGGAATACGCATGGCGAAAAGTGGGTGCACTAGTTGCACCTTTGCCTATCCCTTCGGGGATAACGGGCGTGAGTGTGTGTGTGTGTGTGTCCTCCCTATCTTTCTATTGATTAATTTCACTGTGGGTTAAGACTGATTACTGCTTCGAGACTCACCGAGCTTCACCGCTCGGTGTCATAAAATAACATTGCCGATCCTGGCTTACAAAAGTTGCAATTTCTGAGTGGTCACTGACATGAAGATTAATTAAAATCTGCCCACCCCATTGCCCTATACGCATATATATGGACTTAACGCCCAGTATATAATAGGAGGGTAAATAAAGATATAAAGGTTATGGTGAGCAGTAAAGAGCACCATTAAGAGATTACAAAGTAAAAATGGTGTCGTATAAGGTAACAGCGTTCTGCGTTATGTAGGATTACCACACGTGCCCCGTGGAATGAGACCGTTCCGTTATTCCGGGGTAAAATAAATTTAAGCTTATGAGATAGCAGTAAAAAAAATACCATAAAGCTCACACAATTAAGTTTACACACAAAATTGTAAAAGAACATAGTACACATATACGATCTTTCTAAAAATATCGTCCAGAATAACATGCCACTAATGCAAATACTAAAATTACCAAGCATTTCGCTTTCATGCCAAAAATATGGTCACCTTATGCCTACCGCCAGTGTGGCAACAGAGTTGTGTCGTGTATTAAGTCCTAATAAATGACGTGAACACAAAAATATCGCACGGCGGAGCAGTGCAATTTGCATACTATATAGCACTCGCTTAAATTAGGTAACCAAGTTATCACATTCAATTTTTTATATTTTATAATGATCGGATCGTTACAACGTCTAGCGGCAATTCTTGCCTTAGACAAGCTGCACCGTAGGCAAAAAATAGCCGTATAGCGTTGCAAAATCCTGCAAGTAAAGCCCAATATGCCTATGAATTAATGGCTACGGCTACAATTAATTGACTACATCGTAGCTAATTCTAAATCCATTCTGATACAATTACTAGCAGGCCTATTGTAATAGATTCAAGCTATCTGCTACGAGCTACGACATATAACATGCTACGCCGTAGGCTGCAGCTACAAACAACGTTCAATTTAGATTGATCTGTGTCGGGTAATATTACGCAAACTATTGTTTAATGTTCACTTCTGATCATCTGCTACAAATATAACACACTACGCCGTAGACCGGCGTAATAGCAATGTAGAGTTTCATTTAATTAGTGTCTGGTTACATTGTAAACTATTATAAGCTACGCCGCGCCGTAGCCGGTGCATGATGGCGTAGCATTTTCAAACTTTTAATTGGTTGGCTAAATTATAAATATTATTTTCCTATGTTTATTTTACAAAAATATAAGGGTAATATTACATTTTCATAAAATACAATATATAAATTATTTTTTTAATTAATAAGAAAAAGGCCAAAAATATTATTAATTACGATGAGACTTAAATGAGAGCTTTTATCAAAAGACATTTCCGAGAAATGTACATTTTCAAGTAAAAGTTATAGTTTATACCGGGAAAATAGAAATGCCTTAATGCTTCATTGAAATATTTCCAATAATTTTCAAGTAGGTTTCCTTGGGATGTTTTTCTCCTAATTAATGAAGCGAATTGGCATTGAATAGATAGCTTTGAAAAGTTAAATGTGCGTTCCTTGTCCTAGGAACATATCGAAGACTTATACGACGGTGTTGCATTTCACTTTTTTAAGCTTAGGCCGCAACGGACAAACAGTATTAATTTTAAACTCCAAGTTGTTTTTAAAAGTTAGGCAGGGTATGATTTTAGGGACCCGAAGCTCTTAAAAAGTACCCACTTTAGGTGTTAAAATTACGACATCAGTTTTTCGATCCTATAAAACACAACTGAATGGTCCGCGACTGGGAGCCCTACATTTTTTTCATTGCATTTTAATGTCTATGAGGTGAGCACGACGCCCGCCTGATAGAAATACCATACTTTGCATTTCAAAGTACTGCGAAGCACTCCACCTCGTCACCTCGAGCCATAAAGTGTTAAGTCTTATAATACCCAGTAATTACGCTGGCTACAATGTCTTTCAAATAGGAACACAACAGTGCGTGCACATTGTTGCTTGGGTGAAATAGACATTGCGGTGATACCTACCCACTATCCAGGCGTAAACATGCTATTGCGTCGCTCTCTATCACATCATGAATAGAAAAATGTTTACCAGTGTACCTTTGGAGTAAAGGAATTGTAAATAAAATCATATACAATGTCTTTAAGGTCGATTACTTGACGTATGTAAAACAGAATTAAATACCAATTGACTTTGGTAATACGTGAAATTCGTACGAAAGACCATTAAGGCACCGACAGACGCACAATTGGAAGCCAACGACAGTAGGTTATTACCGTCTAAGTGTTTTGAACACGCAATACCTTTGTATAGTGTATTCGGTTAGGCAGAGGGGAGAATATGAAAGATATGACTGCTTACGACGATTGATTTTGCGCTAAAGTCCCAAACGCCTTGAGCTAGAGTTTGAATAGATAATTAAATAACTAAAAGAATATAGTGTAACTGCTCGCGACTCCACCTGCGTGAAAAAGTTTATCCGGGATGAAAAAATCCAAACACAAAAATTCAAGTCTTTCTTCTTTATAATATTACTTGTAGACTACACTATCAGATTAACTGTTTCAACATAATCCCTGAATCCAACAGCACTCATTACACATTTAATCCCCAATGCAAATTGGTTAGGTTTTGACATCTACATGGCTAGGCGTACCGACGAAAATAGGGCTCAATCTCGTCGAGTCACCCGAGGCTTAATCAATTATATCTGGATAATCTCTGACATATTACACGCGATATTGGAATGGATTTATTTTAGTGACGTAATTACTTAGACCATATTATGTAATATTTGTATGTATTATGTGAGGTTATCCCCTATTGGGAGAGATGTGATCTCATTCGTCTCTAGTGTTGGGCTTATAAGGGCTACTTTATTTGAGAACTTTCTGGAAGGCGGCTTTGCGTTTTCTTTGGCCATTCATGAAGATTAAATGTTTTTCAGTTAATGGTCAATACTGCAAAATACATTTGAGACAATTAACTGGAGTGCATCCCACATCCCCACAAGGTTCGTCGCAATATATCCAACAACGAACCCCTCTTGCATACTAATACGTTTTTCATGTTAATTTCTAAACCTGAAATAGAACAGGTCACGAGTTTAATCCTCTTTCGCGAATGTACCGAAATTAAACACTTAACTCCCATAAAAGTATTTTATTACTCAATACAGGACCTAGGTCGTAGGCTTTATTGCATGCTCTTAAAGCCTAGCCTGCAGGGTTGCCTGGGGCATGATTTGTAATTTTTGCTTCAAAACAGAGTGTTGTACAAAAATATTGAGTGAAGAGAAATTTTGCGTCCTATGTTGACAAACTAATACATTTATAATGAAATTAACTTTTCCACAGTAATATTGAGTGTGGAAAATTACCAAATACGAGAAATACGATTATAGGATCAATAAAATTATGTGTGAAAATGAGGTGCCATTAAAGTATTTTTTTATTATATCAGGTTGCTTGCACTGTTACTAAAGATCTAAACCAAATAATACCAAACTGCCGGCCAATGCTTCTTATTTTACTTACAATTCTTATAATAAAGGTAACTAAAGTTAAAATAGATCCCCTGAGTAACAAAACCGCTTATTCTTACACTGCCATATGCATTATACATTTGTGTTCAAATAATATTTTAATATTAGTTTTCTTCTAAAATTCTATAAAATTACTTTTCTAGCTATCTAATAGTTTGATGCCATGATTAAACGCCCTCCATGTGTCAAGGATGGACACAAGGTGGACAGACGTTATTAAATCGTCTATGAACTGTTCCCTTACTGAATGCACACGTAAGGCCATAAGTAGAGAGAGATGGAGAAGTCTCGCTAGAGCCGTAACCAAATTTTTGAGACGACCCATAACCACGACCAATCCGCCAGGAGTGTACGACTGAGAAGATGAAGAAATGTATCAAATTATATCCATTATTTTTCTTCAGCTTTTGGAAGTCCACTGCTAAACACGTTAAAGCCTAAACACTTCCAAACTAAATTTTTAGAAGCGGCCGTTATCCAGTATATCCCTAAAATCGACAAATCACTTTATCGCTTTTTGAAAAGCCCTCCCAACAATCAATATGGCATCTTAGAAAAGTCTAGAAAAACCATTCGAATCATACCTTAACTCATATGTCTAGACCGATGGCATAGGCCAGTCTAGCAGCCCTGCACACCGCGACCTGAATACATTCTGCAGCCGTGTCACGCTCAAATTGCTAATCGTTCTTATGCCGCACAGAACCGTTTATAAAAACCGACGCGGGCTGAATATCGATAGCAGCCACTTTGTACTTTCGACAGCTGCGTTTTAAATTGAGGATTAATACGTGATTAATACGAATAGATTTCTAGGGCGGATGTCACCGCTTGATAAACGCTATCCGTCACATAAATGTATCATTGTATAAGCCAACCAAACACGAAAGTCACACTCTAATCTAGGAGTATTTTGGTTCTGTTGTCCTCTTCAGTCTAACTAACATGTTTTGATACTATAGCTGCGTATACCTGAAATAGACATATATATCTTTTTACATCACGCTTTTAAAACACTAGTCTATGTTAGTAGCTGTGCTCGCGTGAATTTCAAGAATAAACGTCTCATGAGAGCTCATTACCGGGATCAAAGGCCTGTGTGTTAATCTAGGAGCTAGTTCGCTGCCAACTTCCATACAAATCGACAGACAGACATGCAAACATTTGCACTAATTTTACATTTGCAATATTAGTTAGATACTCATAGATTTTTTGAAGTTTCGCGTCTCGTGCATTTAAAACACTTCATATTAGAATGTCAAAAAAACATGACACGAGAGTCCCTGTTGTTTAACTATGACACGACTATGATTGGTCGAGTGACTCACATGTGACTCACGCGTTGGTCTCTCGATCTTTAAAGATTATCACTAGTTACTAATTATTCAGTTTTGTATTCCTACTTTTTCAAACAACTGTAAAATAAAATACATCCACTACTGGCGCTAGTGGAATCTTCGCTACCTTTTATTCTCATTCTCAGAAATCTGCTTCCATTTTTAAATCCAAAATACATAAAGAGTGACATCACCACACTATGCTTTTAAAATATATCCAAGTTTTCACAAACCGGAAACAAAAGCTGACCGGATTTTGTTAAGCCAATTTAACCCACAATACGTCCTGTGGAAAAATCTAATTTTAATCCAATTTTTCCAAGCTGGCGGAAAATCGGTGGAAACACGTGATCACTTCCCCTTTTCATCGGCTTTTCAATTAGGTTGTTTGAAAAGCTTTGAATTTTCCATTTGAATTTACAGCTGCATTGTCAGTGTAGGTAGTTTTGAGTATAATACCTCTCGGTGACAGCTACTATTGACGGCTTCCTTTTTTGCACAAAATAACAGAAAAAGCTTGTCGCTTTATTGGTATGCGCCATAGCTGTTAATATACAGAATGAATACCCCAAAAAAAATTACAAAACACTATGTGTCACTATACTGCGTTCGATACCCTTAGATGATGTCTCATAATGACTCGATTCGAATCGAACCCGAGACCTCAGCATTACAGTCATACCATAATACAACTACACCACCGAGGCAGTCAGCGTAATAACCAACACGTTAATTAATAATCACAAATCCTTGACTAAGAAAATACGCTGTACCAGATAACCGCAAACTACAGTTTAAAAATAAACCGGACTTGAAGCAATTACAGTATTCTGGTAACTAAATAACGAGGAGACCGCAACGACGCAGTTAGCCGAGTGATTTGCTCTGGGATTATAGCCGACTCCAGATAGACTTTGCGTTAGACCTAAACTAACAGATAGGACGGACACTGAGATTACAACTGCCGTGTAAACTAACACTAATAGTGTTTAGTAATAGGATTTTAGAAGGAAAATCAGTTCTACTTAACATTGTGAAAGTATGCTCTTACTTATAATTATCAATGCACTTAACATTAACAATTTCGTGGTGTTTATTTAAAGTAACAAAAAATCGAGAGTCGTATGAAGACTGTAAAATCTACAATTTGAGCAACACAACAAATTCCGTTGCATCTATTTACGTAAAATATTTCCGTTGAGTTTATAAAAGGAATTTCTTCTTTTATCTTAATTTCGGCATCTAGATTAGCTCACCGTATCCTCAAAATTACATCCTCTTTTTCATGAGAATCTTCTTCCCAATTCACTGATTACACTTTATACCCTACATTCATCTCCATAACGAAAACAGAATAAGTGTGGGTACTCACGAGGGTGGTATCCCCCCGACGAACACGTCCGAGTTGGTGGTAAATTTGCCAAATGCGAACTCCTTGCCGCGCGAGGTCTTGCTCTGCGTGATGCCGTCCACCATGAGAGAGGTGTGCTCGTCGCGACGCGCCACCTGGTGACAGTGAGAAAGTGGATTTATAGATCCCTTCCTAGCAGGTTTCGGCCACGGCGGCCAATCTTAACAGAGATCAGCCAGCTACGCAGGAGATTTTGTAGTGCACAAGTATGTGCGCAGTACACAGGTGCACTCGCTACTCCTTCACTCTCATAGTCCGGTGCCAACGGCTTTATATGCTTCCCAAAGTACGGGGGTCTCACACCGCTAACTTCCTGACTCCGAGCTGTGACTGAGTAATTTTTAAGATGTAAAATCCCAATCACATTGTTTTTGGCCCGACCCGGAATTCGAACCCAGGACCTCAGCGCGCAAATCGTACTCGTACTCAGTACAACTACGCCACCGAGGCAGACAAATATATAGATATGGAGTATTTTACGTCACGGTGAGGATACTCGTGATCTTTGAGTATATGATTGAATACAAATTTCACAATGTCGACTATGCTTCCAAATGGCAATCTAATAAGTACATTAACCGTTCAATAAAGGCGAATTGAATATTGTGAAACATGTCATATTCGAGCGCTCCCTTATCTATTATAACTGACTTAACGATATTCATATTATATTGATACTAGTCAAATGAACCATAGTGGGCTTTTGTCCCTTCATAATTCGAAAAATAAATGATCCGACTCACCTGTACTTTATGCCAGTGTCCATCATTGAGGTTGCTTCCAACAGTAATGATCTGCGCGCCACCTCCCAAATTGTACCGAAGCCGCAGAGCTCCATTAACAAGTTTCAGTTCAAAGAAGTCGTATGTCCCACCGTCATCAGTATACAAAAGTAAACCATTCGGCTGGTCAGTTTTGAATTCAAGTTCGAGTGTGCCGTTAAGACCGGCGTTCCATTTTCGAAATTGTGAGTACGGGTTCTGCTTGTCTAAAACGAAAGCGCTGTTCCTGTCGAATGAGAGGGAGAGGAGGCAGAATAGAACGTAGCGCATGGCGGCGACGTCCGACATCATGATGAACAGCACCACGTCACCACACCACTCCTGATGTGCTCGTACACCGTTTGCGTCTCATTTCTTGGATGTCTGTAACAAATGTTTAAGTTAAAGACAAGGCTGTATGGATTGCAGTTCTTTTGCAAAAACTTGTCTTAAAAATTAATAATAAAGCAATATGATAGAGAAATGTAAAAAGAGTAGTGCATACGGCATCTCTCATATACATTTTATATTCCAATTTTCAGTTTAAAAACCTTTATTTTTTACCGAAACTGCAAATCGAATCAATATTATATTCGTGTTACATGTGACATATTGCAGACCGCGTACGACCAAACGTTAGGAACTCCGCAAGCGATCGCAATAATGGATTCCAATATCGTGTGTAATTTGTTTCCTACGGTCAACACAAAACAAAATGAAATAGCTAATGTCTTTCGGTTTTGCAACTATCATTTATTTGTGCTGTTTTTTTTATTATTGAACAGCTAACGAGCAAATGGGTCACTTGTTATTATTTGACTATACAACTCACAATACCGACATTATAAATGCAACGCATGGCATTCGACATCCTACTAATATAAAGATTAAAGATGCTTGGATGTCGCAGTGTGTGTGTACGTTTCATAACATACACACAAACAGACCAAGTCATGAATGAATGACTATATTTCCCAAAAAGTCTACACAACTCCACCTTTTATTCCGTGTAAGTTTCAACTTTAAGCGAAATATTGTGAACAACCTAGTATATTATGAAATGTCGCCACTGGATAGTGTTCTTTCACTCCAGTCCGGTCCATTCACTCCCATCGTTACAGTAAATAAATGTGTGTTTCATCGAGCTATCTAGTACAGGTAAAAAGGCACTCGACGGTACAAAAGACTCGCTGCCGAACCGAAGAAACTAGGCCGACAAAATACTAAAATATGGATGTCCTCGTGAATGGATGCGGCATAAATATACTAAAATGAAGCTGATTTTACAGTAAGTTACGAAGTTTTATATGATTTTCGTACTAAAATAGTAAAAGATGTAAAGTGATCGCACCACGTTTGAACACATTATGCGCATCTACCGTAGACGCCTTGACCTTTCCACACAGTGGTCGGTTTTGTGAAGGTATTAGTTAGTGCTTTATCTCTCTTTGGTAGCGAAAAAATTTTACTGCTTACTAGTTACTCATAGGAAAGTAAATAGTCACATCGTAACAAATAACACTATAATATTGTCTCATTTCTATACGTAACTCACATAAGCATAATATAACAAAATGGGTGACTAGTTCAAATAGTTAGTTACTAGTCACCCAAATATGTATTTAAAAATAAACAACCAGCGAATGAAAAATAAAATTATTTTATACTCATATTATTTATAAAGAGTTCATTAGGAACATTTCTGTAAATGTAGCATTTACCTAAATAAACGCAAATCACAAACTCGCAAACCTTTAGAAAAAACCGCAAACTTTTAATTTATACCGCATTCTCTCGTTTATTTTCGGGGGTAGTTCCGCGCGGGAAGCGCCCAGTCATCCCCTAAGGGAGGGTGGGGAGTCTTGGCACCGACCCCGACTTTTTTCCAGCTGCCCGGTGGCGTTGATTTGTCGACCTTCCCCTTTAAGAAAACTTTTGATTCGCACCCGCTGGCTTAATTATCAACGAGTGTGCCTGAGTTTGCACTTTATATAAAAAAGAAATATGATTGTTACGGACTGAAGTTGGCTCCAGTTTCGTTACGTCTTTTATCTTATTTTCTTGTTTTGCGCTCAAGAGATGACTTATAAATTATGATTGATTTCTGTAAGCATATCTTCTTTGTAAGTTTTCCTTTCGTTTTATCGCCGTATTGTCTGTTTTTACCACCAAGCAGCTGTAACAGATTAGCAGTTTTGTGCGCAACCCCGACCGCGGAATAAAACTAGTCTAATTTTCTAAGTTATTTATTTCCGAAAAACAAATATTATTTCTCGCTGTAAGGATGTACCCAAAGTATAATCTAAGAATAAGAGTCATATCACACACATGTTAAAAACCCATCTCAACTCCACTGATTGAATTGCTGCCATTTTCGCCGTAAAACCCTGCAACAAAAATAAATGTCTGATCACCAGAGTGGCGATTAGCGACCCGGCGGCAACACGGCCGGCACTGAGCGACCAATGGGGTGGAAATAATGCCGCAACTCACACGAATTATATCGATGCCACAACACTAGCTCCAAAACGATCATAAACGGGCTTAAAAGGTTTGCATATACGAACTTTTTGCACGACCTTGTTTACAAATCCGCAAATAATAATTTATTTTTATCTCTGTTTAATTGTAAAATAAAAAATATTTGAAGAAACTTTAAATACCTAAAATATAAGATATATACATTAATCATAATTTAAATATTTTGGTACGGATTTGTTTACGTATTCCAAAGGAATAACAAAACGTTTTGACAGCGGTTGAAGTGAAGTTGGCAGCATAAAAGTTAAAGCTGACATTTTGTCCAGTCGAATTATTGATTTTATACGAGTGGGCACACACTCTTTCTTCCAGATACATTTTGAATCATTTACCGCAACCAAAAAATGAAAAAACTCCGTAAATACGTAGTGAGGAAGGCGTTCAAAGATTATTTACCGGAACGAAGCGACTTCGAAATTGTTAACGAAGTGATACCCGCGCTCAACGACGGCGAATTCCTCGTCAAGGGGGAATACATAAGCGTTGATCCGTACATGAGATCTTTTGCTGACGAACGCGACGTACCTTACGATCAGTTCGGGTTCCAGGTCGGGACGGTGGTCGACTCCAGGAATTCAGATTATCCCGCCAACACTCACGTAGTGTCGCATAGCGGGTGGCGCGACTTCGCCATGCTAACCGCCGATCCCGACCCCATGTTCAACGTGACGCCGTATCGACCGCACACAGGGAGCCTACCTATCTCCCTGGCTATAGGCGCGTTGGGAATGCCCGGCATTACCGCGTACTTGGGCCTCACGGAGATATGCGACCCGAAAAAACATGAGACAGTCTGCGTGACGAGCGCGGGTGGCGCCGTCGGCTCTTTAGTTGGACAAATCGCGAAGCTCAAAGGCTGTACGGTCATTGGATTCACCGGCTCCGACCAGAAAGTAAGCATGCTACTCAACGAACTTGGATTCGATTACGCGTTTAACTATAAAACAGCAAATGTGAGGGAGGCTTTAAATTCAACCGGTGGCATCGATTGTTACTTCGACAACGTCGGCGGTGAACTAGCGGAAATTATCCTCAACAACATGAAGGAACATGGCCGCGTCGCTATATGCGGCTCTATTAGTACATATGGGAAGAAATCTCGAAGGAAAGCGCTCAAGGCGCCCGTCTCGGTCAAAATGGAAGCGTTCAGTTTCACACAATGGGACATTACGAAGCAGCAAGCCGCAGTGAGCCAGCTGAGGGACTGGCTCGAGAGTGGAGCGATCAAAGCCAAGGAAACCATTACAAATGGCTTTGAAGAACTGCCTGATACGCTACTGGCGATGCTTAAAGGGGAGAACATCGGCAAAGCTGTTCTTAAAGTTTGATTCTTAAGTATTGCAACTAGGATTCAAATTAGCTTGTTTCGTGACGGTTCGGGAAATACATTAGGGTGAATCGAAAAGGTTTCTTTATTTATCTGCCTCCAGGGCGACGTTTATTACATTGATCGAGATGTTCCCCGACTTGAGTCTAAGTTTAACTTACATTCGAAGGTCTTGTTGATTTGTTAGCGACGTTGAGGGCTGTAATAAACAGTTTCGGACCCCAGGGAATATTGACTTTGGAGATATTTAATACAAACCGATGTACAAACGACATTACCGAATTAGGAAAGTTTGACAGGCTGGTTAAATTAGACAGGCCTTGAACTAAATATAATTTAATATATTACCTATAAGTTTGTTTATAAATATAAAATGTAGAACTTGAATGTTTTTATATAATTTTATTTAATTTATTATTTCTAAAGTGTCTTTAGATAATATTTTGGTTATAGGTATGTATATATTATGAGTCTACGTTTGTTTAGAAACGAGCTTTTAGATTTGACCGGTCATTATTCGCTTGGCCAGATTCGGCCATGACGTCACCTTTCAATTAAGCGGACATCGTTTTTACGCAGCGGCGCATAAGGTTCTAGTTAAAAAAAATGACAGCTGTCAAACTACCGAATAGTGACCGGTTAAACGTGATGTCCTTCATTCGCCAAGTTCCAATGACAATGTGACATGAATGACATTGTGACGTCCCTTAAACACGAACGATAACCTAAAACCAACCACGTAAAAAGATTTCGCAGCCTAACAACACAACCCCGACAGAAACCATATTAAGCAGGTATCTTGTTTTAACAATTCTCATACACGCGCATGAAAACCCGCGATAAAACATGAATTGGGCTAAATGAAGCCAACGGGCCTTATAAAATTCATAATTATCCACTTGGCAACATTACCTTTTGATATTAAAATGATACGGACAGCGGTGAAAGCCGATAAATATTTATTTTGTTAATGTCAACATTTAAATTTTGCTGTCATATTGTTCCAACGCGGCGGTCGGTGAAAATTTCAGTGATTTTAAATTTAATTGGGTTTTTGTTTATTTCCATCTCTATAGTCTATAGTGACGTCGTCTGTTGGTGTTTGGTTGTGCATGTATGGGAATTAAGCCAGAAGTCCAGGGTTCAATTACACGTCAGACATAACCTTCTGGGAGATAGTAAAAGCATATTTACATAGAGCATAATGTCCAGAACTACAATGCGATTCAAATAAGAATAGGAACGTCAATGACCTTTATGTGTCCAATCTCACTTGAAAATTAGTAAATTTGCATAGAAAACGTATAAGCATATCAATAATAGTTTATTTTATGTTGTCTAATTTACTCTTACATCAAATTTAAATAAAAACGTCATTGCTAAATTAGCTTAATATAATAATTAATTATTTAGACGTCCTAATATGGCGCAAAGTTGATCCTATTCTTATTTTAATCGCATTGTAAGCATCAAATCAAATCAAATCGTTTATTTGTAAATGTAGGTACATATTTACAATAGATGGTATAATTAAATTTAGTCCGCTACATTTTAATTAATATACAAGTATACAAATTTAGGGGTTAAAAAGAAATAAATAATAAATAAAAAGGGGTTAAAAAGAAATAAATAATAATAAATAAAAGATTACTAAACCATATTCTAAACCTAGTTGTAATATTTATAATTTAAGACTCCAAGAATTCATCAATAGAGTATCTAAAAGCATTTATGGATCGAGTTTTACAGTTTTACTGGTGGTAGGTCTCTCATATGTGAGAGTCCGTCTGGGTGGGTACCACCGCAATATCTATTTCTACCGCCAAGCAACAGTGTGCATGCACTGTTGTGTTTCGGTTTGAAGGACATTGTAGCCAGTGTAACTACTGGACATTATGAGACTTAACATCTTATGTCTCAGGATGACGAGCGCAGTGGAATGCCACACAGTACTTTGTAAGTCAATGTTTATGGGTGGTCGTATCGCTTACCATCAGGCGAACGGCATGCACGTCTCGTCATTCAATACAATTAAAAAAAAAAAAAAAGTTCTTTCTCATAAAATCTGCATCATCCTAGCTACTTTTTCCCCGTAATGCAATGTAACACGAGTGGACACATGAATCACATGATCAAGAAGTAGTCCCATCCAATTTAAATTTGTTGTGATTGGCCGTATCGTTTTTACAATTCTACCAATGTCAGTTTAAAAAGCAGAATGAACAGGTGCTAAATATACAAAAAAATGTCTGGCCGGCTGAAAAAGAAAAATATTGTAACGAATAGTAATTTCAAGACTGAAAGAATTATAAATATTAACATAGTAAAGCTATTGAGAAATCTATACTAATTATAATAATATAAAGGGGAAAGATTTGTATGTAAGTATATTTGTAACGAATAAACTCAAAAACTACTGAACGGATTTCGATGAAATTTGGCACACGGGGAGATCATCTCCTGAATTAATACATAGGGTGCTTTATCCCGGGAAAATATTTTTATCCCAGAAAAACTTTTTCACGCGGGCGAAGCCGCGTGCAGAAGTCTAGTAAAATATATAGCTTAAATGTAAATAGCATTGTTCTTTTACGTGTAATTGGAAAACAAATAAAATTTTCGAAATAATATATAGCCTATAACTGTTCCAAAAGAAATACGAATCGATAGACACCTCGTTTGTCAATATCGGTTCAATAGAAGCGACGGTAGAGTGGAACATAAAATGGATACATACATACATACATAGGGTGTTAAAATCATTACCCTTCCTCGCTTCGCCGTAGTCGGGTAAAAAACAAGCTTATCAGTTATCAACACAATAAATCTAAGATGTCAAAACCAAACTACCAAGAAACAGATAAACATTCAAATCCACGAAGCAGTCAGTGGTGTGAACCATTGACAATAATCAATAACGTAATGCCACGACGTATCTTAACGTATGCGGTTGTATATCAAGCGGTTATTACCATGTAGATTGTATCTCGAGACTTGTCATGGGACTGATTTACGCGCCATTGTGAATGTTATGTAGTGGATTTATGGTTTGAAGGATGTTATTCAATAGATACGAATTTGATACCGGAGTTCAATATTGTAATGTATCATAAAACTATTATACTTAGAATGGTTTAGTGCGTAGTTGGGCTGTGAACCGTGAGTTTCTAGGATCCATTCCAGGACGTGCAATGTTTTTTTTTGGTGTGTGTTCGACCTATAATCGGGTTAAAAGTTTAACCGATTTACTCAATAACCCTTTCATTTGTTAGCCCCTTTACGGGTTAACCCTTATACTAATAAAGGTTAATCGTTACATAACACATATTGCTGATTAATCCAAATAAATAAATGAACAGTAAAATCTTTTCCGCAAAAAGCCACCTTATTTAAAAACCCATATACATACATACACACTCACGACTTTTATCCCCGAAAGGGTAGACAGAGGCGCAACTAGTGCAACCACTTTTCGCCGTGCGTATTCCGTCCCATGATGTGATAGGGAGCGAGCCTATCGCCATATTGGGCACAAATTCCAGACTCCGCGCTGATACTGAATTTAAAACCCAATATCACTTTGCTCGACCTGGGAATCGAACCCAAGACCTCAGCATTGCAGTCATACCGTAATACAACTACGCCACCAAGGCAGTCCTGATTAAAAAACGATTTAAAAACCCGATTGTAACATTTATCATAGGGTTTTTAAACTCACCCTGAAAAATAAACCTGGTTGGACCCTTAAAAGGCTCTTCGGTCCCTGGTTATTGATTGAGAAAACAATACGCGTGTTGCTGTAGGTATTATCATCCACGATGACGCGCCCCACTAGTTTTCCTAAGTGCTTACAGCACAAATGTGCAACCTTCCGCTTGTGTTTTAGTTCTGTAAACACACTTATCACGTACTAGGTGTTGCTCGCGGCTTCGCCCGCGTGAAAAGCCTTTCCCGCTACAAAAGTCCCTTAACACAGTACGACGCCAGCACCATCTACTTAAAGTATCAGATCAAAAATTACCATTATTTGCCATGGGAGCAAATTACCGGGATAAAAATTACCCTATGTGTTAATCCAGGACATGACACACCCACGGCCAAACATACAAACATTTTATAATGATTCCTTTCGTTAAGCGAATGTTAGACATTGAAATTGAACTATTATAGCGGATTTTACCGAAACGTCGGGAGAAAATTAAATAAAAAACCGCGATAAAATCCGTTATAAAAGTTTAATTTCAATACAAACATTTTCACAAATTTTCGCATTTATAATATTAGTAAGATTACAATACAATACAATACAAAACACTTTATTGCACACATGATAGAGAAAAAACATATAAAATTAATAGACATAAAAAAACAATTATAAAAAATAAAACATGATGTACAACGGGCGGTCTTATCGCTTTAAGCGATCTCTTCCAGACAACCGAATGGATTATAATTACTAAGATGAGTGGGTGCACTCATCTAATCATACGTACTACGATAAATAATCACTAATCCATCTCATGAAACCGCGAAATCCCAGCTCAAAATTTCGAAGTGCGCGTCATCGTGAATGGCATTATCTATATCAATGTTACTAATATTATAATTACGAGTGAATTTGTTTGGATGTTTGTGTTCTAACTAAGCTTTAGTAAGATAGTATTATCTTGTTCTAAACAGAATCTTGACAGAGACCATTAATTGTCTGTTCCTATTATTTGTGTTTCTGTGCTCCGCAGCCGTTCCTACTTCAAACTTTATAACGAGTAGAGTTCAGACCAAGTTACTATTTCTATCATATTACATAGTTTCATGTACTACATTACATTTTTGTTACCCCCCATAGATAATGGTCTATGAAGCAGGTGAGATATTACGTCAATTCCCAACTTGGGCAAGCAAATTTAGCCCAAGAACAAATATTTTTCTCGAAAGATACGTGATTTACCTGTTATTTTATTAAAAATACAAGCCTTATTTCTATCGTAGCGGGCCCATAAATAAATTAAAAAAAACAATCTCGATGCTAATTTTAATCGCAAAGGACGGCAAGCGGTATGTGGGTTGAATGATGTTAAATTTCCAGTGCCTATAAACACAAACATTATCATCATGGATAAGTTACTGGTATAAAGGAAAAGATTAGGTTTTAGTAAAGGGAAGATGAACTGAAAAATAATTGAATTGATGAATTGGACAGACGACTTGATAAAAGGTCGTAGGAACACGCTAAATGCAGGCCGCTTTTGACAGATACGTCTGGAAATCTTTAAGAGGCCTATGTTCAGCAGTGGACTTCATGTGGCTGATGATGATGATGAAAGGGAGACGGTATCCGGGAAATATCATCGAACCTACGACCTCTCTGTCCTAACTTTACCCGGTGAGCTATCGCCAGTACAGGTAAAAGACCGTAATTTATCAGACGGAGCTGTGTATGAAATGCACACAAAAACCATGTCTCCCACTATCCGTGTGATGTACGATGTCGTAATACACAGGATAGCATTAGTACTAATGATTGCGATGTAAAGATTTGACGGAAGATCGGCTGGAACTCACGTTTTGTTATAAAAAGGGAAGACAGTTTGGGTAGTAGTCAACCTGTAAGTATATAATAATAATATCCTGTATTAAATACTGTCCCAATGCTGGGCACGGGCCTCTTCGACTACTGAGAGGGTTTAGGCCTTAGTCCACCACGCTGGCCCAGTGCGGTTTGGCAGACTTCACATGCCTTCGAAATTGTTATAAAAATCTTCTCAGATATGCAGGTTTTTTCACAATGTTTTCCTTCACACTTCACTTCACTTAGAAAAGTTCTCGAGTGGAGACCACGTACTGGCAAGCGCAACGTGGGACGTCCTCCTACAAGGTGGAAGGACGACCTTGTGAAGGTCGCAGGAACCCGCTGGATGCAGGCCGCTTCTGACAGGTTGGTCTGGAAATCTTTGGGGGAGGCCTATGTTCAGCAGTGGACTTCTAAAGGCTGAAGAAGAAGAAGAAGAAGTTTTCCTTCACCGTTAAAGCAAGCGATAACTTACAGAATACACACATACATTTAGAAAAGTAAGATGTGCGTGCCCTTAGGTTTTGATCCTGCAGACATTCGTCTCAACAGACGGCAGTCCTTTCTACTCCCAAGTAGGCTATCAATGCTTCACCTGTAGATATACTTCATGCATATCTTAACACTTTTGTCCAATAACGTTAACAACGTCAAATTTAGTCAAATAAAATCAACACATCGTCTAATCACGTTTACCGTAACTACATTATGTATGAGGAAATATTGTTCCACATCGTGATTATCTGACTAGGGAGGCGTTAGGCCGAACGTGTTAATATAATTTAACAACTAACTTATCTTTCTAATACATTGATGTATTAAAAAACCCTAATATTATAAATGGGAATGTTGGTATGTTCGTAGCAGCAACTATATAGTAAACGCTGAAGAGATTTGACTTAACTTCTGTGACAACTGATTTAAACGGTTCACATCATCACCAAATTTCAAAGCTTTATAACTTACTAATTATTGCCCCAATTTAAAAAAAATATCTTCGTTAGGTTTTTAATGGCATACATTTTTGGTAAATGTATAAAAAAGAAGTAGTCATCTACCCTATATTCTCCCCATATAAGTCGAATTTTAATATTTTTCATAAATCCATAACTCACAAATTGCAAGTACATCCAAACAGGCACGCCGCTAGAGTGAGGGAGGGATTCGGCGAACAATATTATAACACCCCCCTCCGTAATTAATACCTGGGCACTCCCTTTGTTCCTGCTCTACGCGAAAGATGTAGAGTGTCGGCAAATTGATAAATCCCTTTGAAGACGCTTTTATCTTATTCTCCTATATGTAATGAATGTAATTATGCATATTAATAAGTTCCTCATATTTTTTCCTTTTATATTACTTTCTACTAGTGACACCGGCCAATTTGACTTCGGTAACTAAGTAAAAAAAAAAATAACACTATATCCCATCTTAGGGTACAAGCTTGCTCGAAAGAATAATTTCGAACGAAACAATTTCATCGTTCGACATTTCGAGAGTTTTAGTAGTTCCAGAGAAGACAGATTGATTAGCTACATACGTGTTCCATAAAAACAAAAAGATACACACATCACGCCTTCATCCCCGATGGGGTAGGCAGTGTTGCAACCAGGGCACAAACTTTTTGCCATATGTGTTCCGCACATGGCACAATTTTGAGACTCCGGGCTGACATTCAGTAAGAATCCCTAATACCACTATCCGCATTCGAAACCAAGACCTCGGAACGATAGATTGCCGCGCACTATATATACACAACTTACGGCCGGTCTCAATACCTTGGTACACATTTAACTGGAGTTTGATATCTACCTCGACAGTAAAAGTTAAGCTAACTGTTACTGCTATTTCAATATCAATTTTTATCCATCTTAGTTTTAAGAAACACAGATAACCACCAAAAGTAAGCTTTTTAAATTTTTGTTACTAAGTTATTGAGACCGGACGTAAGGCAGGCAACGAGAGGCAAACATCTTCGTAAACTTTCGCATTTATAATAGTACCAGCTTTTGCTTGCGGCTTCGCCCGCGTGAAAGAGTTTTCTCCATACCTCGTCGAAATCCGTGCGGAAGTTGAGTTTATCGCGTTCAAAGGCGGCGGGTGACTTTGTTTGATACCGTGTTAGGAAGAATGTAAGGATGGCACTATGGATGATTTTTTTATTGTATTGAATGCATGCCGTTCGCCTGATGGTAAGCGATACGACCGCTCATAAACAGTAGTAACACCATACAACACCTTGAGTTACAAAGTACTGTGTGGCATTCCACTGCGCTCGTCATCCTGAGACATAAGATGTTAAGTCTCATTATGTCCAGTAGTTACACTGGCCACAATGTCCTTCAAACCGAAACACAACAGTGCATGCACACTGCTGCTTGGCGGTAGAAATAAACATTGCGGTGGTACCCACCCAGACGGACTCTTACATATGAGAGACCTACCACCAGTAAACTTTCTTTACTAACGTAGCTATCTAAAGCCATCAATACATCATCAAGCTCCTCACAAATTCAAACATTCCCGACGCAGGTTAACTGCAGTATCCCGCGGGAAGGGAATACGTGCTTCATCCCGATGCTGGGAATTTTATGTGGACTATTCGCGGGATGACTTAACTTCTATTTCAAAATTGGAAATTGTACCGCCGTTGTCGGGTTTGCGAGTTGAATCATATTTTTTAATGGAAAATGGGAAACTTCAGATTTTTTTGTTTGTTTTTTACGTAGTTCAAAATTATTAGATCAGGTTAGGTTAGGTTAGGTTTTTTAGGTTTTTTCTTGTTTTTAGGTTTATTATACCTACATAGTTTTAGGTTAATAGAAATTGAATGAAAATTATACTTAACATATAAATAATAAAACATTGAATATACATACTGAAATAACACTTTTTAGACTGAACGGCGCGGCGTACACGAATGTTGCTTACGGAACTATTTTTTACGTTGATTTTTTAGTAAACGTATACGTGGTAGATTTCATCAAAATTCAAATTTTGGGGTTCTTTTAAATACGACAAAGTTTATCTGACTGTACCGAGAAGTGTCTTTAATACAGGACGTGCCGCGAACATAAGCTAGTATTTTCATAAATGAATGACGAAAAGCTTATCCGACTGAAAGATAGAAAATCAAAAAATGTCACAACAGTTTAGAAATTCATGAAAAACAAAAATACCGGCAGAATACAAAAATTTGCAAAAAAATCTACCGACAATTGTTTCGGACAAAAAATCCATACGAACGTGACCTGATGGTGGAGAATGGCGAAAATCCATTGTCGCGCACAACGTTGAACGTACATGTGAACTCTGCTGCAGTTTATGGAGAAATTAGGGTTGGCACTATTTCAACAGAGAAAAAGGTTAATTATTGGAACAAAACAAAAAGTCTGAAAACTGCCCATCCAATATTTCTGATTTTATATTTAGGTATTTGACAAACCTCTTTAATGCAATTTGTTTGCTATATTATGTGTTTGTTTCGTAAGACAAGTGTCCCAACATTTTTATATTAATTGGTAATTTCCTTACCAATTAAGTAACAAAATATTTCATCCCAATAGCCTAATCACATCCATAATAGCATTTCCACGCCATCACATCCTACTTAATATTATAAACGCGAAAGTTTGTAAGTATGGATGTATGGATGTTTGTTACTCTTTCACGCAAAAACTACTGAACGGATTTCGATGAAATTTGGCACACGGTTAGATTATGGCATGGATTAACACATAGGCTACTTTTTATCCCGGGAAAACTCATTCACGCGGGCGGAGCCGCGGGCAAAAGCTGGTAATAAATAATAATACCAGCCCTGTATTATATACTGCCCACTGCTGAGCACGGGCCTCCTCTACTAATGAGTGGGTTTAAGCCTTAATCCACCGCAGTCTTGGTTGCAGTCTTGGCAGGTTGGCAGACTTCACACACTCTTGAAATTCTTTTTGGAGAATTCTCAGGTATGTAGGATTCCTTCACGTTTTTCATCACCGTTAAAGCGAACGATAATTGATAAACGATACACACATTACATCAAAAAGCTGTGTGTGTGTGGTTTTGAACCTGCGGACATTCGTCTTAAACCTTTCCATTCCCAACTAGGCTGTCGTGCACATAAATAGCCAAACTACATAGCGTTGCCATAATAATGGCCACTGTCAACCCTAAGTGGAATGCACAATTGCCGGCCTCTCGCAATCTCGACGCGCTGGCGCGGATGCCACTCGGATGGTATGCCTCTCCCCAATAGTTTCCTGTCGCTATAATTTGTTCGGATTTGCATATGCCTTTGTTTAATCTGCAGTTAGTTTTGTATGATGCATATGTAAGGCACTAAAACCATCCATAATATTTAGAAGGGATAAGCAGGGATTGCCACTTCACGGACACTAATTTCCCTTCTTCCACTTTGAAGAATCTACTTATGCAGTTAGTCGGTTTGGGGTAAAATTATACATGAATGCTTGTCAAGCAAAATGTATTTTTTAAATTATTAAACCAGCAATGAGAAGTAGCAAAACGACAGGAGAATCTTGAATCAAAAATAAGACGACAAAAGCTCGAAAGAATTCGATTTTAACCTATGCACGACAAACTGAAAAAATTGAATAGTCTAAACCGAAACAATACCTACTCGGACTACAATTATCTTCAAACCGGAGCAGATTTTTTTTTTAAATACTCACTGCAGTGGGACCTACTCTAAAGGTTAAAATAGAAACAAAATATACCACTTTTTGACCCTGTAGTCTCTATTCAGTTATCTTTGAAACCATTATAGTAAGTCCACATCAATCCCTCTGTACAAATTCGATTTTTCCAACAATGTTGAGGAAGCTCCGAGCTCCCCTTTTCAATTATTTTCCAACATCACTGCAAAGCTTTAAATCCAAGCAAACAGAGCTTTATTTGCTGGAACAAATAATATACTTTATAAAACTTTGGGAGTCCAATCCTATACAAGAAGTTATGATAAACTATACAAAAGCACATAAACAGCAGTAACGCCAAGAGAGCAGACAAAACACCGACACGTGCACTGCGCTCGTCACGCAATGATTTATCTAAAACTAAATGTCATTGCCGTCGCCCTTTTTTTTCTTTTTTTTTATCGCGGTGTAAAAACGCGTTATCGCTACAACCACTGTGGAGTGAGTGGAATGGTTATGTTGGTTTCACCGATCTTACGGCCCAATGTCGACACTCGGGAGTATAACATCATCCGAGCGAGCGTTGAACCGAGCCCCTAACACTATGTACACCCTACATCGGCATACCAATCAAAACCCGCGGTGGCCTTCTTCGGCGCATACAGGACGGCCCCGGGGTATCTTGTTGCACGGAACCGTCCCTGCGCAATGCCGCATTACGGCCCCTCTCTAAATGCATTGTCGTCGCCCTGGGACTGAGAATATTCATATTTGATTTTTAGGCGAGACCTATGTTCAGCAGTCGACATCATGTGGCTGATGACGATGAATATCAATGATTCTATACCATCAGTTTTTCCTATTTAATCATTGCGATCTAAAAACGGTTTCATCTTTAAACCATTCCCGAAACTAGCCTTTTATTCATGCAATACCCATTTGGCCATGGTCTGGTCATTCCTGTTCCCCTCCAGGGCCTGCGCCCTGTGCCCGCAGCTGGCACAGCCTTACAGCACTGCTTCTAACATACACAAAACTTTATACAATCTGTTGTATACACACACCAACTAATTACCTTGTAAACTTAGACTAATTTCTTAAAAAACGCAAATTTTCTTCTCCGTTATAGATGGACTTTTAATGAGTCCAAGTATCAAACTAATTTATCATCCGACATTTTTATTAAACATTCTTTTATCGTAAACAAGGCATGGTACTTGTGTTTTATGGCACACTTGCAAACGATTAATTATGTCACTGATCATCTCATTATTATTATGCCATCCACGATGGCACCCTACCAATTTTTGAGCGTGAATTTCGCTGTTTAAGGAGACTTTGATTAATTATAGCAGTATGTTGGTGCACTCATAGATTATAATAAGTGTGTATTTAAAACACAAGCGGAAGGTTGCACACTTGTACTGTAAACGATTAGAAAAACTAGTGGGGTGCGTCATCGTGGATGGCATTATCTATAGCAACACTAAAAATGCTAGAAACAAGAACCATGGATATTGCCGATCTTAAAGGAAAATATTGGACAATAGGGAAAGAAGATGTATGGAGATCCAAAAATCTCACTGTATAAAAAATAACGCTACTACACGTTGGTTTTTCTGTAAGATAGCAGTAACACCACTGGTAGATCTCTCATGCGAAGGACCGTCTAAGTAGGTACGACCGCAATATCCGTCCGTCAAGCAACAGTATGCATGCACTGCTGTGTTTGAAAGGCACAATTACTGGACATTACGAGATATCATCTAATGTCAGGGTGACGAGCACAGTGGAGAGCCACGCAGTACTTTCTAATTAAAAGTTATGTATGGTGTTGGCACTGTTTATAAGCGGTCTTATCGCTTACCATCAGGCGCGCCGGGAGCGGCATGCTCGTCTCGTCATTCAAATGCAATAAAACAATCTTCATGCTGTAGACTATTATGTCTATGGCAAATACAGTCACACAACTCTCTTATTCGTTTACCATTAAGATCCTATCAAAAACCTAAACAATAACCTTCATAAACCACATTACGACGATAACTACTTTTTGGCCTAATTACTGTTTTGTCCCTATGTCCTATTTAAAATCATGATACTTTTGAAGTTAATAAACGATTAAAAATGTTTCTTGTAGTCATCGAACTATAAGGAAGCATTACAGTTTACTCATACTACGTCATTTCAGAAGTTATACGTTTTTGTAATATCCTAAAAGACATCTTAATGCATTAATATATTTAGTAAACATAATTGAATCATATTTCGTCTTAAGAAAGCACAAATTTAACTAGGACAAGTGGTTCCGAGTGTTCTCTCGTCCTATTTCGTTTAATTTATGTAACAAGTGTTATATAGTTGTAGTTATTTTAATTGGATGTTTTCGGGGCCATTTGTGTGAGTGCTTTTATTATACAATTATTTTTATTATGTGCTATTTATTTGTTCTGCCGCCTAGGTCATGTATGGGTATATGGGTTGTGAAACCAAATGGACGAAGGTTCAATGTCTAGGTCAAATAAAACTGGACTTTTACTAACACTGTAGATCCTTCCACTTCAATCTGGAGTCGACGCAACACTTTCCCACAAACTACTAGGACCGATTTAGCTTAATTTACAAAAGGCCTGCTTATATAATCTCTTCTCAGAGACCTAATCTCGAGACAATGGCATCACAGAGACCAACACAGTGTTTTCTGACCTTTGAACGGATCTCTCAATCTCCAAGGCCACATAAACACATCCTCTAGGAGTTTAACTTAACATTGTCTATTTCATATACATGCAAGAACATTCGTAGTAGTAGTATAGTATCTAAACAACTAGCAGACTCATTAATTAAACAGCAAAAGTTGAACAAGAGTTATGTCCCAACATGACTGTCTGCAAAGTTACTCTGGGCAATACTGGAGTGTACGCAAAATGCACGCCCTTTAGATGTGATTGGTCTTGAGCAAATAAACTATCAACTGCTGTCTGATGAGACTTGAATGTTATGCGAAATTATATTTTTGCCTTTTTTCTTTTAAACTCTTAAATTGTTGGTAAATGTACATTTGGTATGAATATAAAATTTGAAATGGTTTTTGGCTCATAAAAGAATTGGCAAGTATGTCAAATATGTAATATAATGTCTATTTCTACCGCCTAGCAACAGTGTGCATGCACTGTTGTGTTTCGGTTTGAAAGACATCGTAGCCAGTGTAACTACTGGACATAATGAGACTTAACATCTTATGTCTCAAGATGACGAGCGCAGCGGAATGCCACACAGTACTTTGTAAGTTAAGGTGCTGGATGGTGTTGCTACTGTTTATGGGTGGTCGTGTCGCTTACCATCAGGCGAACGGCTTGCTCGTCTCGTCATTAAATGCCATAAAAAAAATGCCTTGATTTACAACAATCATATCAGCTCTTTCTTACTAGTGTCCCACTGCTGAGCACGGGCCTCCTCTACAACTCAGAGGGTTTAGGCCTTAGTCCACCACGCTGGGCAACAATGTGACCTCATAAATGTTGCAGCGCCCAGACTAGTTTAAGTCGCTTAAAAGTGCCTTAATACTATGAACTACATTAGATACACTTCTGCCTAACCCTTCAGTGATAAAGGCTAATATGTAAAACGCTACACATGTAACGATCGGTGTGCAATCTCGTCTAGACTGAACTAATCAACTGAGAACCGCGGCCGAGGCCGCTGAGAGCAATTTTATATTTCCATGCTATTCGTTTTGTGGCTTCTCAGTTTGTATTGTTTTTAGAATAGCGCTCATAACAACCGTTGGTATTGTTTAGAACTGGACACATATTAACTTGAAATTGTAAATGCGAAAGTTTGTGTAGATGTAGTTGTTGAGATGGGTTTATGAAAAAAAAAATGCATTTCGTTGTAATATGGGATGGGACACTGTTAGACCAAGCCCTGGAGTAATAAATAGGCTGCTTTTATCATAAAAAAGACCACGCCAAAGACAATGGGGAATTCATTTCGACGAAGGTAATTCAGTCATAAAAACCATGATCACAAACCTGAATACAAATAACATTGAGGCGTCCATGTTTTCGAAATAAAGGTTTGTGATTTTTCATAAACTTATTTGATTGGTAAACAAATTTAAAAACGAGCAGCACATTAAACTTGGAGTATGAAAACTATTTAACATAAAGCTGTACAGGGAATTAAGTTTACTAGAATACGAAAATAGATCATTACAAATTTCTCCAGTTATGCAAAAACATGTACCAGGTTAGCAGAACTAAGCTGAATGTTAAGAACGGCCATTACAATACTTCGATTTTTGAATTGCTTTTAACATTCCAGACCAAATAGAACTTCCTTACAAACCGATTCAGCAAGTGGCAAGCGTCCATTGAGTGAAATCGGAATGTTAGTGCCCATTGTGCGGCACAAAGGGAATGGCTGGAGTTCGATATCAAATTCCAGGTATGTTGGAACTTCCGAACTTTAGCTTGGTAATGTGAATTGAGTCACTTAAGGCGTAAACTCAGGACATATTTCAAAAGCCACGTTACATGGGACCTGACATAGTTAACATGAGTGCATTGTTTATCAATTATTGTGCGCTTTACAGTTAAGAAAAACATCGTAAGGAAACTTGCATACCTAAGAATTCTCCATAAGTATTTCGAATGTATGTATATTCTGCCAACCCGCACTAGGCCAGCGTGGTGAACTAAGGCTCAGCAGTAGGCAGTATAATATAATACAAGGATTTTCTGATCACCTCTATCTATCATAGAAAAGGAATAAAGTATTTCGTGACGATAACTCGTGGTTTGATACACGCGCTCTCAGTGGCCCTTTAGAGCATAGTATATAAAAAAAGTATACAGTTCCCCACTGCATTGAGTTAAGTTGTGTATGAAGCGCTTGTTCCCTGCACAGCTTGTTTAAAACACATGTGCACAGGCTGTAAGAGGTAAGTACTCTTCGGGGCTTACTTAAGGCTGACTAGTAGGGACTGTCACTGGCAATAAGTCCGCCTTCATATTCATTTTGTTTAAAGTGAGATAAAAATAAAGAAACAGCGCTTACTTATGTTGCGTATAAAGTGAAAGATAGATTTAAAATGAATAAAAAACGCTAGTATACACAAATAACTTTTTTTTTATGGCATTGAATAACGAGACGAGCATGCCATTCGCCTGATGGTTAGCGATACGACCACCCATAGACAGTAGCAACACTATCCAGCGCCTTGAGTTACAAAGTACTGTGTGGCATTCCACTGCGCTCGTCATCCTGAGACATAAGATGTTTAGTCTCATTATATCCTGTAGTTACAGTTAACCTCAGTAAAAGACATTAATTTTGAAACAACACTTCAATTTTATTCACATAAACAATAACATAAATCAATTCTGCAGTGACCTAAACCGAAGGTCCTGCAAACTGATAGATAACGAGCTATCAAATGTTCAGCCTTGACCAGTACAATCTGCCGCGAGGGCGCCCTCCGCTCAAGGACCTCTGCCGCTCCCGCATTTATCATATCAATATAGATTCAATGGATGGACATTTCGAATGCACATGTTATATAGCTTGTGCCTATGTACTTGAAAAGGTTAGTGGAAATACTGATGGAATGAAAGCTATTATAGCACAATAATAATCAGTATAAATATTGCCCATTTCCAAGAGTCCTATTCCCAAATCTTTGATTTCAATTTAGGAAAACAACAATAATTATAGCAGTTTCTATATTCAAACATACATGATGTTACTTTATACTCTTTTGTTCGCTATTTTCGTATATTAATGGAAAATTACAAAAAATAAGTCAATGATAAAATATACTTGTAAATTTGATTATACGTCCATTTTATATTCCTAGAGGCAAAAAAAATATTAAAATTTTCAACATGCAAGAAGCCTCCGTGTTGTCACCGACAGTACCTCAAACATATCCTTTGTACTAGCGTATAGAGCCTTCACTTCACACCTACAACTACACATAAAAGTTTTGAAGTAAAGCGCGGTGAATGAAACTTGCCCGCCTCGGGCAAACTTCGCTGCGTTGAGACTGCGCGACTTACATGGAACTCTTGTGATGCATAGCAAAAGCCTATAAGAGGGGGAGAGGTTGTAGGGACTTAAAATGTACCGTACATTATTGATATGTTAGCTTAGGAGGATTTAAGAAAGTAATAAAGGGTTCTCAGTTAAATGAGGGCTTTATTTGTATGTAGATAAAGATCGGTATTAGGCCTTCATCAATGTTTAATTTTTGTTTTTAATATTACTGTGTAGAACATCATACACGTATAAAAACAAATATTAGATAGTGTCAATGCAGGAATCAAACCTCGTTATCGTTTCTCAGCCATTTAATCGCTTTTTTATGTCGTCCGTGACATGGCTTTAACTAAAAAAATATATGAAAGAATGTACATATACGATTCTGAGACGTGGCTATTCAATTAAGATTTATATATTAGTGTTTGTAATGCCTATAATTTCACGCGATTAGCGCTGCGTGAGCCGTGAACTCCGTATGGCCTTCTCACCCGTCAGTGCCAGGTATCAAGAGACGCTAGTCGTTAACCCAAATCAAAGTTCAACGGCATAGTAAATTGGCGTAATATGATGGATTATTGCCTCAGACAGCTCGATAATATATATACCTTTTACTTTGAAGGGGTAGGGAAAGTAGTAATTTTTTTTTGTGTAAATGAACGACGAGTTAATGGCTTGCTCACAGCGTTTTCACAATGTTGCTTCGCGGCAGAAATACACTTTGCAGTGGCACCTACCCAGCCGGAGTCCCGTATACGAACGACTTACCAGTAAACTAGAACCGGCTCATAGGTATTATGCTTTTAAAATCAATAAATAAATGATTATTAAGAATGGTAAAAGTAATCACAAGGCCTTCGAATAGAGTATTTACATTAACAGTTACAAGCCGGACAAATCTACTTGCGTTTTTCATATTTTCTTTATTTTTAATGCTTTAGGGCCTAACTAATAATCGCTGTACAGTCGTAGTTATACAATGTTTTGTCTCTATTCTTCTGACGATAAATGTGACTCAACAAAGCTAGACAAAACACTGAATAACTATCACAGACCTATACAACTTTTATTAGTGGGGCGATTAGTCTATAGTACATTGATGTGATAAATGCGTAATCAACGCTGTCTATACTGTTACGCTTTCATGGCTGCAATACTAAGCTGATTTTGATGAAATTTGATATGAAGGAAACTTGAACAGGAAAACATTGTTACTTTTACTACGTATTCTTAAAACAATCGTTCCACCGAAGATAAAGGAGCAATACAGTGATGACAATTACTATGGGCTATTTCACTTTTGTAAAACTTTACCAATTCGAGAGAAAGTCAACTTCTCTGTAATTGTAGAACACGCACATAACACTGGCATTCCGACAACAAGGCAGCACAATAAAAGAACACGATTAGCCTTAAAACTACATTACAATTTACCTCATTATAACAACCTTTACGGACGCCGTACGGTAAAATATATGATACCGTACCTATTAAATCAGTTACCCAGTGACATAAAAAATAAAATTAATTCCGTAAACAGAAAAATGACACTCAAAAAGTATTTTTTAAACAAGATAAAAACATAACATAAAATAAATAAAAATATACATAAAAAAAACATTATGTATTAAACAATCGAATGATCCTGTTTAACGATGGACGAAGAGGCGCGCCTACCTGTACTTGGTATTTTACTAAACTTTAAATAAAAAAAAATCAACTACCGTCGAAAGTCAGCCAATGTAGTTTGTTAAAAATATACAGATTCTTGAGGGATATATGTAATTTGTACTTATGTTGTTACTTTTATTGTAAGTTAACCTTAATATAGCTTTTATTTAATTGTATAATTGTATAGTAATAACTCTGTTCTATTTAGCAATATTTACATATTATGACGGATGATGTAGATGTACACAAAAACTTAATCTAGTTTATGCTGCATCTCTTGTTAAATTAAATGTTAATTGTTTTGATAATAGTAATAAATAAAAATAAAAAAATATTTGTCGGAAACTGAATTATCGCGGACAAAGCCGCGAGCAAAGCTAGTCAAAGCTTGTATTATATCTAAATACCTACAAATTTTTGCTTGTTTGTTCGAGTGGCAGTGTACCTATATAGGTTACTAGCTTTTGCGCGCGGCTCCGCCCGCGTGGAAAAATTTTCCGGGATAAAAAGTAGCCTATAGCACTCAGGAGTAATGTAGCTTTTCTATTAGTGAAAGAATTTTCAAAATCGGTCTAGTAGTTCCTAAGATTAGCGCGTTCAAACAAACAAACAAACTCTTCAGATTTATAATATTAGTATAGATAAGTATAGATAGACTGGTACAAGGTTCGAATCTCAGATCGCGCAAAAATGTATGTTGGTTTTCTAAAATTTTGAGGGGACTGTAGGTATGCTCCAAAGGGGGTCTTTAGGCAGGTAGCCAGTTAAAAATCTAAGTCAAATCCTTGATGCATCATTCTTGAAATAGCGCGTTGGTGTTGAATAGTACCTAGTTGGAAGAATTACTATACTCTTAGTATTCTTTATACCATACACACACACACACATACGCTCATCACGCCTTTATCTCCAAAGTAGTAGGCAGAGGTGAAACCAATTCACCCATTTTTGCCAAGTGTGTTCCGTCCCATGATGTGATAGATAACGAGCCTATCGCCATATCGGGCACAAATTTCATACTCCGGGCCGATACTAAGCAGAAAAACCCGATCACTTTGCCCGACCCGGGACTTCGAAGCGGTATCGCACCGCGCACGCGATACAACTACGCGATCGAGGCGGTTCTTTACACCGGTTATGTATAACAAATGGTTTTGTACCAAAAAATTATGCAATTTTCATCTCATTATGCAATGTTATTTTTATTTGTTACAATATTGCCATAATATAAAAGTATCCTGGTATATTAGGTATAGTCTGGCTACTGAAAGTTGATACTGAAAAAGCGCGGCAAATTTAAAAAATACCAGTAGGGCAACCCCATTATTAAAAGAACATTTGGAACAACCTAATTTGATACTTTGATATTTTTATATTTAAATTAATTTATGTAAAAATATATGGTATGTAGGAAGATCTTTTAAGCTACTAGGAAATAGTTCTTTATAGGTCGGTTTAGTGGATACTACGTTTAGACTGCAAGGTGTGACACAGGAACATATATAAAAATAAATAATAGTTTAAAAACTAAAAAACACGCTTTATATAGAAAAGCAAACTAAAAAATAGAAAATAAATTTTAATAAATTTGGATTGAGAATAGTTTAATTTTTTTAATAAATATAAATTAAGAATAGTGTAAATAAGAAAAAAATGTGTTACTGTAAAAAAAGATATTGTCGAAATGATAATCCTTCTTCTCACATTTGTCAATGAAATGTTTATAACTATTGACACCTTGCACCCCACGCTTTTTTTTACAATAAAACATTTTTTTCTTATTTACACTATTATTAACTTATATTTATTAAAAAAAATTACACTATTCTCAATCCAAATTTATTTTCTATTTTTTAGTTTGCTTTTCTTTATAAAGCGTGTTTTTTTTAACTATTATTTACTACTTTTTAGTATGGTTTTAAACTTTTTCACGCAAGTGGAGCCGCGGGCAAATGCTAGTGGTATATAAATTAACAAAAATCTCATTTTGCAAATTGAATTATGGCATAATCTTATCACATTAGTGTATTGTCATCGGTCCTCGACAAATCTACAAAGTTTGAATAAAATCTGACCGTTTAAAGTCGGTTACAAACATACAAGTGAAGCTAATATAAAGCATGTATATAACAAACATTACCCTCGTTAGGCAGGGTAGTGTAAAACATTCTAGTAATATTTATAAAATGTGATTTTAAGAGCAATCTGTATCTACAAGAAAAAAGATATATTAAAATTATCATTTATTAATTCATTCATTATAATCAAAATCAGAATCTAAAAATTCTGCTTCAAGAGATTCGTCAGAGCCACTTGTGTCATTGTCATTTCTAACATTAATTATAAATCTTTCCAAACTATTTTCGGTAATCCTATCTCTTTCTTTGTATTTGTTTTCAACATGTAAGACATGGTCAGTCATTTTCTTCCAATCATCTGCTGTTGTGCTTTCAAAGGCGTCTCTTATGATTTTCTCAAATTCTTCGGAAGTCAGATTTACATTTCTGCTTGCCACTTTGCGTTTTGCCAAACTCCATATTAATTCTATCGCATTTAAGTCACAATGATAGGGGGGAAGTCTTAATACTTCATGACCATTCTGCCTCAAAAGTTCATCAGCTTCATAGATTGGCTCTGAAGTGTTTTTTTTCACTAAACATAGAAGCTCTGCCTTTGTGTGGTAGTTTTCAAATGAAATATCATTCAAAGTAAGCCAGTATATTATTTCAGACTTGCGATTTTGTGTGGTAGGTACTTTATTTACGATGACAGAATGGTATGATGCATTATCCATAACTATTACACTTGGTTCATTTAAATTGGGCAGAAGCTTTTCTTGTAACCATTTATTGAAGTTAGTAGCATTCATGTCATGGTGGTAATCGGCCATTTTAGATTTTGTACTAAAAACTAATAAAGAGTTTGGAACAGAGCCTTTCTCTGACCCAGCATGGACAATTATATAACGCTTTCCCATTGCAATATTTTCAATAACACCACTTGTGGATGGGCCTTGCCAAGATTTTTTTGGTTTATATGATTTGTGAATATAAGTCTCGTCCAGGTAAACAATCTGCTTTCCCTCTGCACGCTTCAGAGCTATTGTTCGCAAGAAGCGATGTCGCCATGCCGAAATATCATATCTTTCATTTAAGATTGACCGTTCATTGTTGTTTTTTTTAAATTCAAATCCATTGGCTAATAGTATAAGGCGAAGAGTCTCACGACATCCACTAAACTCAATGCTGTCTTTTAAAGCTGGTAACAAAGTTCTTAGTGTAGGAACTTGTTTTCTCACAATATAGAATTCATTAATTTTATTTCTAATGGCATCAATGTCAAAGCTATCTAAGTTTGACAATTTCTGTTGGTGTGGTCTTTTTTTACCTGGAGTTCTCCAGACACCTTCATTCACCACACCTTCCTTTTTAATTCTTTTTAATGTTGCAATACTGGTTCCTGTAAAAATACAATCAAATGTGTATGATAAATAATTATGATTAATAAATAAATTTATTTCATGGTTATATCAGTCACTAAACATTTTCGTATGCAGCAAACATAACATGTATCTTGTTGTCTTCCATTTATGACTACAAAAGTAACATTCTGAGTGAATTTTGTTTTTAACATGAAGAAATGACTAGCTGTGCACAAGAATGACTGAGATAGATAATTAAAGCCATTATATAACAAGTACCTACTAAATAAAACCTTACCAGTTAGTGAAGATATTTCTTCCATGTACTCGTTCTGAGTTTTAATCGTATCTTTTTCTTCTAAATCAGTTAGTCTTTTAATTGTTTCCAATACTTCACTAACCCCCGCTACATTATCGAGATTTTCTGAAAAGAAACATATGTAAATTATAATACAACCAAAACTAATTCTCAGAACTTTGTAAACAATGGGTAGGGACGCTATGCTTTATCATGTCATAAATCATGTTAATCATGTGAAAATTAAACAAAAGACAACAAACAGTATGAAAAGACACACAAAATCAGAATCAAAGTATCAAAACATTTGAGGCATACTAACCTAAGAAATTTACGACAATATGTAAACAATCCTGTTTCTGCCGGAATTCAGAAGCTTTTTTCTCTTGTTGCTCTTTAAATTTACACATCATTCGAAACAATAATTCTCGTACTCCACTCTTAATAGTTTTGTTCATTTTAACACTCAGAAATCCAAACAAATACAACTTAACTCAATCTCAACACAACAACGTCAAGGCGCCATCTTGTAAACATTAGATTTTAGTGATGCCATTGATCGATTTTGGTTCCCCGTTTTTGGGAAAAGTCCCGGAATTTTATTTTATTATTTATTATATTCTCGAAACATTTTTTGTTTACTAGAATGAGCAATTGTATTAATATATAGTTCTATATAGATATAAAGTTTTCTTGCTTTATTGTTTAAAAAAACAATAAATTGCATGTCGTACACAAACTCATAGCTACGTTGAGTTTGTGTACGCCTAGTTGATAAATACAATAATGGTTATTATATAATCAGGTTCATGTTTATATTTCATTATTATAACATTTTATTTATTTTAACCCTTAAAAATACTGTGACATCAAGGGAAAATTCTGAACGTTGGAACACTTAAAGTATTGCCATGTGAAAAATTTGCAAATAAGTTCAGTATCAACTTTCTGTAGCCAGACTCTATACATTGGCACTTAGAAGAAGTAATACCTACTTAACTGAATATTACCGAGGCGCCAAAAATATACGCAATGTAAGAAGAAATCTTTTCGAACCTACAAATAAATAACATAGAGGTTATTCCGTTATAAACATTATTTTCAGCAGTTTCAGCTCCAAGAAGGCCGATATAAAATACATAATATTAGTTTTTTTTTTCTTTTTATTTATTTAGAGGCATAGAGTCTCTTAGGAGACTATGTCAGCCCCATCAATATTAGTTTTAAGCCTAAGTAAAGTGTATTAGAGTATTGAATATACATGTACTGTTGATGTACCTTTTTAAATAAATATAAAATGAAATGAAATAAATTTATTCAAACCCATAAAATGTTATACATTATTTAGATTCCGTCAATATTAACTCTACCACCAGTTCGAAAAGCAGTTCTCACTAGAGAAGAACGGGCAAGAAACTCTAGTGTGCTCTTTTCAAAATCTGTTCAAAGTATAAAATACAATGCATCATGCATTATAGAGAAAAAAATACATACATAATAAAACTACTTCGCTACGAGAAACTGATTTAATAAACCTATACGCTTTACTTAGAAATACTTTACATACAAATATAAAGATTATTATGGTTAAGCTTCATCAGTCTTGTCAATTCCCATTCAACATTATAGTATAAAACATAACCTCTATAACTACACAAAAATACACATACATACATGTGACCTTTCACTCACCACACGTACAAAATACATCCAATTGACCATAAACTAAGAGAAAACCACAGACAAAAACGCGTTGTGAAATACAAACAATCGATAGCCGAAACAACAGTACTAAAACGTTTTTGATTCATATAATAGTAAATAATAATAGTACGTACACACAGAGAATCCATGAGCCGCTGTTGCACTGAATAGTCACTGTCTATAGATACACGACAGCACTCACAGTTAGTTTTAATTGTTTTATCACGATTGATTATGTAATTGTGCTATGTTGGGTGCATGGCGCGAGCAATACGCGCTGGGGCCGACTGCAGAGAAATGGCCGACGATGCGCGCGCCGACCGCCCTACGGTAAGCGGGGAGTGTCGTAGCGCGCGAGGCGGGCGGCTGCGATTTTTAGTCTGTGGTATTTTGTCGCTTGGAAAATAGTCGGGCAAGAGTTGCTTTTTTCTACATTTCAATACTTTAAGTCTTTACTGGTGGTAGGTCTCTCATATGTCAGAGTCCGTCTGGGTGGGTACCACCGCAATGTCTATTTCTACTGCCAAGCAGCAGTGTGCATGCACTGTTGTGTTTCGGTTTGAAGGACATTGTAGCCAGTGTAACTACTGAACATAATGAGACTTAACATCTTATGTCTCAGGATGACGAGCGCAGTGGAATGCCACACAGTACTTTGTAACTCAAGGTGCTGTATGGTGTTACTGCTGTATATGGGCGGTCGTATCGCTTACGATCAGGCGAACGGCATGCTCGTCTCGTCATTCAATGCCATAAAAAAAAGAAGATTTTAAGTCTCAAAATCTCATTTTATTACGAAGAAGGACTTTAGTACCACTAGGGTGAGTTTTACTTTATCGTTTGACACGTTTTGCTAAAAGCACGACGGTTACGAAACAATATTTGTCAAATTCAAATGCATATACACACAAACTAATAAAATTCTTAGGTACAATACACCAAATCTATTCAATACGTACTTCAAATCTGAAGTATCAGAAAAGGTACAACGTATTTAATTTTAAATATGGAAACAATATAATTTCACTTATATCAGCACAATGCATAGAATTTATCATTGCGGATACGGAAATCGAAACTATGCTACATCGTGTGGTTATTTTAGTGAAATTAGGCGAATGTTGAAATTGATACGATCGTGATGTTTCGGTAAAAGCATCATAAATCTCGTCGGATTTAAATTGGGGTATAAATAGTCAGCTCAATGCTCTGTCATTCCGCTTAATCGGAAATAGATTAGTACAGATTTAAAGAGGGAAGTGGGTGCTATAAAGTTTATATCATAGTTTATTACCCTTCTGTAAGTTTTAGAACAAGACATAACAATATCTCCGGTATGTAAAGGGTTTCAGATGAATACTTTCGTTTAAGAAAATTAAAACTTGAATATAAATTTTCACTTCGAAGATTAGCCTACATCTAAATGGAATATGTTACACGGAATAAAAATAATATTTTTAAAGGTCATCTTTAGTTGGAATTAAAATCATTATATTTTTAATACTGAAGAAAGGTTAAAAATATTAGTATGGTTGGTTGTATATGCTCCGGGTAAGGGAAGCTAGATTCGACAACGAAAATCTACATACGAAACCTAAAAAATTATACATGACAAGACAAATGATTAGAAAAAAAATCGCACGAACAAAAACGCACCTTAACCGAGACAAAAGGCTCACACTTTGTAACGTTCATCGTGGCCTTTCACCGACGACATCCCCCGACATACCCCTCCGTTAACCCTCATCCATCGCCTCCTTACTTAGTCTCGCACCCATCAATTACGAAAAAAAACACGCAATGTACACAAGACTAGTAGAAATAAGCGCATAGTACGCAACCATTGGTAAGGGAAGGTGAGCGTCGGTGAAAAAATGTTGATTTTCACGACTAAAATCCCCGTTCATAAGTGCAGAAACTGAGGGGACTTCACGCGTGGCACCACATAAATATGTATGTTGTGTTTTCTTTTATTGATAAACGACGTACCTAATGTCCGTATTACTTGAATTATTTACTACTAGGTTTTGCTAGCGGCTTCACCCCCGAGGAAAACCTTTCCCGCTACAAAAGTGTATTATTTCGCATGGGAACAAATTACCAGGATAAATATTAGTCTATGTGTTAATCTAGGACATGGTCTACCCATGTGCCAAATTCCATCCAAATCCGTTCAGCGGTTTAAAAAAGCACAGCAGTGAACTACACAGCGCTCGTCACGCTGAGGCATTAGATATTGTCTCAAAATTCTAATTACTCTATGTCTATGAGCTATGGTATATAATTAATCAAAGGAGCTATGTATTATTTAAATTTTCATGGTATGTTATCTATTTATAGCTAGAGCAGTTTATTTAATGCTTCCTGGATACGGTAAAGCGAGAGATTCAATGTGGTGGAAAGCCACGCGGTAGAGATTTTATTCTACACGAACGTGCGACTCTACAGATTATTTCGTCGGGCACTGAGTATTCAGTATGTGTACTATTGGGTAACATATTTGCTAGTTTGGGTTCTGTTAAAATAATAAATAAAAGTATCTTACACAACGCATTTATCATCTCTTGCTCGGAGGATAACATTACATTTGAAACATAAAAGAAAAAAAGTGTGTGTGTACTTATGTACAAGTTATACTTCTTTGGCGTAACAAGATAAAAATCTTTTTATATAACGCGCCAAAAGAAGTGTAACTTCAATATCTTCCACCGTATTCTACGTTCAAAATTCAAAACTAAAATGTTGTCTATAGCTAACTTCAGGGTGTCGGTTTTTCGTGACGGTGTGCGCGCGAGGTACAAACTTTAAGTAGAGTTTGAACGTAGCTCCGTTAATGTCTGGAACTTGTTCCGATTTTCAAAACTGTAGTATGGAAGCTACGTTCTGTCTGAGTGCTATAGGCTAATTTAACATTCAAGCTTTTACCCCAAGATTTTAACACGAATAAAGATAGACTAATACCAAGTAGGTATTTAATAAATGCTCCATGTACCTATTCGAAGACCTTTTGCTCAAGACCAAGTCTGCATTCGCTATCTCTTAAACCAATGTGCGACCAGCCTTATGTCGCTAGTCGCTAGACTATCATTAGTGCCGTCTAGGGAGTATTTCTCTAGAATCTTTCGTAATAAAATATTACTCACTTTGACCGGCGTACTACTGATTACTTTGACTGTAACTTTGTATTTACAACGTGTTGAATCCATTGAAGTTAGTAGGTAAGTTTCTGTACCAAAATATGTTACAAATTAGATATTATATCATCCTTTCGATGCTGTAGAAGTAATACGTGTATAATAAACAATGAGACGTCTAGATTGTTTTCACTGTGTAGCTTTTGAAGAATATGCCGAAACAGCTGATAAATAAAAAATAAGATATTACACAGCCGAGTAGTGGGAATAAGGATACTAAAGATTAAAACGATAAGTTATTAAGCACTGTTGTGTTCCGGTTTGAAAGACAATGAAAACCAACGTAACTACTGGGCATTACGAGACTAACATCTTATGTCTCAGGGTGACGAGCACAATGGAATGCCACGCGTACTTTGTAATTCAAAATTCTGTATGGTATTGCAACTGTTTATAAGTGCTTGATTACCATCAGGCAAGCGGTGTGCTCATCTCGACATTGATCTGCAATACTTTTTTGAACACTTCGATATGATTAATATGTGCTATAGATACAAATAGCGATTACCTGTCGCCTGTAGCCCTGATATCACTGAATATCGCAGACGTCGACTGCATAATTATCGACGTATCGATTTCATATTTTAGGATAAAGGTTTGAGATTAGGCTGTAAGTTTATCGATCCCTTTACTAAGTACTAATGATAATAGTATTGGTAGATGCCCCATTAACGTGGATTGTTTCCAAATTCAGCATACCTCTCAGGTAGCGTCTATCATAAGTTAAGGAAGCCTTGGTAACTAATTTTTAAGATTATATTTTTTATTATTTTACTTTTTTCATTCTATGACAATTTCGTTTTGTGTTAGGCTTTAAAACAATCCTGTTTTTTTCATTGGTTGTTCACAAGGATTAAAATTGTAGCTGGGAAAATCCATACAACGCCACGAGATGAGTAGTCAGTAGCCAAAGAGTTCTATGACTATATAGAGGGGACATTGGGAAAATTTTCATAAAAAAAATTTGAGCCTGTTCGTAAGGCGCAAATTGGCCTATTTCCTTCCAAAATATTGTTTTCTGTACAAAATTTGCGCATACCGGGACGTCTTGTCACATGGATGTGTCAGATAAGACAGCGACTTATTACCCACGAGTAACAACTTTTGGACGAAAAATTTGGGCCTGATGTCCGGTCTATAACTATACTGTTTAATGTCTTTGTCAGTAGCTGATGGCAGGTGACTGACCTTTACGCGGAAAGTAACCATTTTTTATTAATTCCCGATATTTGTAGAAACAAAACTGGCAGCACTAAGTACAGTCAGCCACATAAGTAGCTGAACAAATCCAAAACTTCAAATCGCCCCTACATTTTTGTGTTCTTACCAATTTTCATTTTCTCTTCACAAAAATAAAATAAAAGGAATTTACTTTACTTCAGACAAAGATAAAAAGCATTTTAATTCAACTGAATGCGTATAGGCGGTTTGAAATTTTGAATTTGTTCAGCTACTTATGTGGCTGACTGTACGTAAGAAGTGTAAAACGATATCACGAAGCCATACTAACTCACTGAACTGCAGGAATTGAAAGGAGAAATAACACGTTTATATTTTAAGTGTTTCAGTAGCGTGAAGCTAAGTATATCGAATTTAAAGACTCAGTACATTTTAATACTGCACGTCCTTTTAATGGCTTCTTTGGTTTTGTGACAGTATCGGTTTTAGAACGAACGTCCTTAGTTCGACATCTTTTGTTAAAACCACTTTGTATAAAGTATTTGACCATGTGTTTTGTGTGTAATCGTCGCTACGCAGTCGGATGCTAAATATCATGAGATACCTCAACACCCAAGGACGATATTGTGGGTCAAGTGCACTGCGACGCCTAGCCTTTCTACAGCTACGCCCTGCTTTGAATGGCAAACACTACATGGCACTTCACTGCTCTTCATCCTGAAACATTAGATATTAACAACTCTACCTAATAATACCGTAAGAATAAAGATTTAATAAGCTCAATAATTCGAAGTTACGTGTGTATTGTTTAGCAATTATCGTTCGCTTTAACGGTGAAGGAAAACATCGTGAGGAAACCTACGTACCTGAGAATTCTTCATAAGAAGGTTAGTGAAGTCTGCCTACCCGCACTAGGCCAGCGTGGTGGACTAAGGCCTAACCCCTCTTAGTAGTAGAGGAGGTCTGTGCTCAGCAGTGGGCAGTATATAATACAGGGCTGATTGAATTGCATTGCATGGCAAGCTCAATAATTAATTACAATTAATTACATTTGCTACCATCAACCATGTTCAAACTAGGACACAATCTGAATAATGCTTACGTACTGATGAAATAGACAATGCGAGGGTACCCAGACAGACTGTCGCATAAAAAGCAAAGCTACATGTATCAAGTATAGTGGTCAAGGCAACTCAATTCTATAGCGACACGAATTCCAGCCTCTTTCGGCGCCAAAATCCACGACTATCAATTATTCTCAATGGGGTTGCAAATGAGATCGTCTAAGTAACTAGGGCGCCATCTGTCAACGGGGATGAAAGAGGTCATGCTAGTTATAAAGTTTATTAATAGATGGCGTTATGATGAATTGCTTACCTGAGGCTATCGAAGAGAATGTGCAATAGATAAGTTTTGAGTATAAGAGAGTCCATCTGTATAGAGACCACTGAAAGACGAGTCAAACAGTGCCAACTTTAGGGTGGAGCGGGCCGGGCGGACGCCTTGAGCGGCAGGTCCTAGGGAGGGTGACTATGGTGTCACAGACATGAACGTGGAAACTAAAAAAAAAAACCGGGGCGCCCGTATGCCTAAGGCCGGCCCGAAGACAAACAAGTTTCTCCTCTGTTCAGAGCTATCATAAACATAGATAAACCACCCACTTTAAGAAGCTAAATGTTGCATAGTAGAGAATTCTGCACCCTCAGACATTAGATGTTGAATAGCACAATGAACCATAATTACACTACATCCTTCAAACCAAAAAACCTGAATGCTTGTGTACTACTTATTAGGTACTTGGAAGCAAAAATAGACAAAGCCTACGACAAACGGCCTTGAGCATACGAGAGCCCTATCTTCGACACAATGTATCTCGATAAACATAATATTAGTATGTAGGAAGAGTGTATATGATGTCTTGAGCGCAGTAGGCAGAAATGAACGAAACAAAGTCCACACGTTAAAATAAATAGTTTATTATAGCACGAAGTAAAGTCAAGACACAAGAGTAGAATTCCACACAAGATAATAGAAGGAGAGAAATAAAGAAAGAGTCTACAGCGAAGTGAAAGCAATAAAAACTAAAATCGGCTTTTAACAATAATGAGCGTAAGCGCCAGCGAGTTACAAATTCGCGTCGCATGCGTCAGCTGACTAACTACCTGCGGCCGGCCGGGAACATAGTGATAGGCGGAGCTTGTGTGCCCCGCTCCGACCGGTTTATGTGACGTAGGCCAGTGCTAGCTGCTCGCTATATACAACGATTGTTGTACCGTTTGTACATTTAAATTGTTTTAATTGTAATATGTTAGTAAATTTATTGTGACTTAATTTAAGATTAGTTTTACAATAGTTTTTGGTCTGATTATTTTATTATTAGTTTAAGTTTTTCTTTATAATTTTAAATAATATATCCTACTTTGTATTAATAGTGCGGATAATACCGCCACATAGTATGTGTCTATTAAGCATTTTGTAATGTTTTGATCATTTAAATATGATTGATCTTCCTTTATGCATGGCTTATTAATGTATATTTAGGATCAAAGATAATTATTAAATGGTGCGGAAGCGGCCCAGGGATACTTTACCGCCTCGTCATTCTATATGAAACAAAAATTGCAACAAAATTAATTACTGCCTATAATCTGCTTTGTGTGTGCCATCGCTACTTATAATACACCAAGCACACAAAAATAATCCTGCAATATCTGATTTACTTATAGACAATTTTATAACTACCACCCTTTGATACAACGCCATAATAGTTTCATTATTCTTTATTCGTGTGAGATCCGAAAATTCTCATGAAGATTCTGAATTAGAACTGGAATAAAATATCAATCTCAGAAAATGCCGTCTCGATCTAATTCAATACGCCTATAAACCAATCCGTAATCTGAAAATAGGACGTAGACTTAGGTCGGGGCAGGGCCGTCTGCGGGAAAACGCGTTGGGCCCCATTGCCTCCAATTTTATACAAATGAAGTTTTCTAAAGAGCCAGACGCGTTTCTTTACAAATCGGGTACTCTTACTTAGCTGAGGAGTTTGTCGGAATTACTTACGATTTTATTAGTGAATGACGGATATCTGCTTAAAAAACAACCATAACAGAATGAAACAGAACCTTATAGAGTCAATCATGTTTCTCGCTGGTAGGATTATCCTTTAACACAGACACACACACTTTCACGCCTTTTATCCCCGAAGGGGTAGGCAGAGGCGCAACTAGTGCACCCAGTTTTCACCGTTGTTCCGTCCCATGATGTGATAGGGGGCGAGCCTATCGCCATATCGGGCACAAATTCCAGACTCCGGGTTGATACTGAATAGAAAAACCCAATATCACTTTGCCCGTCCCGGGGATCGAACCCAAGACCTCAGCATTGTAGTCGTACCGTAATACAACTACGCCACCGAAGCAGTCTTTAATAATCATAATCATTTAATACTCCTTTATTTACATATCTAATCTATATTGAATGTAGTTTTTTACTGCACTACGCTATAAAGTTTCTTTTGCTGACCGACCCACAAGAATTAACACTTTTAATAAGTTTTTACACCACTGTCCAAAAAATGATGATTGCTTGCTCTATCACACCCTCAAACAATTCAACAAATACAGTTTCGCATTTACATCAGAATGATATTACAGCAGTAAAGGTTTAAACAGGCGGCCTTAACCCTCCAGACGGCCCTGAACTGAACAGCAAGATTCAAGCACGCGATACACCAACCCTGAAACGGGTTATGACACTGTCTGCCCCCGTTTTGGTTATGTCGGGCTATCTCGCCGTGTCAATGGCTTTAAAGGTGTTCTTACATCGGTAGTAAAGAATGGCGATAGTACAACTATCTGTCATTTTATTTAGTCTTAAAAATTCCCTTTTTGTTCCTCAAGTAGGTTAATGGCGAACGAAGCTATTATTGTACCACATTGTCAAATTTTAATTTTGCATCCTTAAATATAGATGATTGTTACTGCTATTGTACGTCATAGAAGTGAGAACCTGGTGACCTGTAACACAGGCTTTGTCTACATCGGGCACCATTCTCTTTAGTACAACCTGTGTAATTTAATATTTTAGTAACACTTTAAGTGATGTGATGATGAGTATGTAATAAATAAATAAATAAAAAAAAATTAAAAAATCTCTACATAGTATTAAACAAAGGTTGATTCAAAAAAGGTTGATTCATTGTTTTCGAGATTTTGTCTTTGATATATTTGACAGGCATGGCCACAGAACCTGTGCACAGAACAATAACTAAAGCACTTAGTTATTGTTATCTCTTTGGTTATTGTTCTGTGGGCACGGCAATGTGAGGCCAGTGCATCTGATGGTAGTGTGGTCTCCTACTAGAATATGCCATGCCGGCATATTTAAAAGCGAATGTGAAACCGGTGTGATTCTGTTTTTAGATTTAAAAAAATTACGCAATTAGTCCATGAAAAGAATACGTACCCGATTTGGTGATATGCTCGATTTTTTTCGTCTCTGCATAAAGTAGAAAACCAATCAAAAACATACTACTCATGCCAAAGCCACAACCACTTTTCGAAACATCATAAAACAAATTCCACATGAACATAATGAAATTAATACCTCACTGATCCCTCAGGATATCCCTTATCCATCTCCTGAATCATAATCAAACAAAGCAAACGCTGTAACATAGTTAAAAATGGGCCATGAAATGCCGCCGCGCCACAGATCTCTGTCCCAAAATAATAGGATTAGTCGGCGAGTTAATTTGAAAAATAGCCGATTGGGATCAGCCGTGATCCCTTTATTTTGTTCTGTGGAGGAATAAATGTATTATTGTGATACTAATATTGTAAATGGACTTTGAGAAGAGGATTCGGTGTTTACATGTTTGTTAGAAAGCAGCAACTGCTGGATGGATTCAACCATGTGAAACTGGAACTAAACTGAATTATCGTATATGGCTATATTAGGCTACCTTTGGTTCTGGAAAAGTACGGTGTGGTATTTTAATCTCAAGAAACATCACACTCACGCGGATCTGTGGACAACATGTAATTATGTATTTAGAAATGAAAGAATCAAATTTTGAATGATAAGTAGACCTACGCCGAAGAAACTCTCTGAATGGGCCAGATTGACCGGGTTGACGCCTTATATCACGCCATTATCTCTTAGAAAACCTGCATGATTAACGGATATACTATAATAGCTACGAAGGTATCTTACGATTGTAGGTCAAAAAATCCCCTAAAAATTGCAAGGCTGTAATCTCATCACTCTTCTTTTCCACAGACGTATAACAGGTCTGTGTTCTTTGTGTAATATACCCAAATTAAATATGGCATCGATACTGGGATATCGAGTTAGGTAAAGCTTAATACCTATAATGGCAGACGAGAAACACTATTAATTAATATTATGCTTGCACATTTAAAACATGATGGTGTATTTCGTATTAATCAGTATAATTAACCCGTCCTATTAGTATTAATTTCGTGCAAATCACTTTAATTTCGGGTTTGATAAATCTGTAGCAAACAAACGAGGCCGTTGAACCCGCCCGCAGCATTCATTAATTGCGTATTGACTAATTGGCCAGTTTATATTCAGAATCCTTTTCATTTGGCAACCATAGACCATAGACTAGGTGTTTCTCGCAAGAAGCTTATTTGGGTATAAGCTTCTTGGTTTCTCGCGGTTTCGCCCTTGTGATAGCTTTATACAAAGTTTACTGATATAAGGATACCTCTCCGTAATAACTTCTACTTGATGTGATAACATCAGTACAGATGGTAAGCAGCAGTTTGCGTGCACTGTTGTGTTCCAGTTTGAAGACTTTGTATCAAGCGTGCCTAATTATTGGACATTCATCTTACTATGTCTCAGAGTGACGAGGGCAGTGTAGTACCATGCAGTAGGTACTTTGTAACTCAGTTCCAATGATGTTTAAAGAAAAAGATGTAGGTAGATGCGTTATAAACAGTCTCCAAATGGCACAATAAAATTGAGCTAATTAGCACAATCGGCCTTAGTATCGTGACAGAATCTGTTGAAGTTAGACGTCTAGAGAATGGTCGATAAAATGTTCTATATGATAATTATGGTTTGTTATTGTAGAATTAAATTAACTATGTGTGGGATAATGTGTCGTTTTTGAGAGCCAAGTGCAGTATAGGTGCCGTATCTACACATTTTTATTAAAATATAATTGCTCAGTTCTGTATTTATTTGCTATTGTTTACTGGTCGTACCACGATAGACTTATCGCTAGGATCTTGTCTAAGGTCCCAGGGCGACCAATCACGTACCGGGGTTAGCCTATGCGCATCTATTAGTCATCATATTTCGACCGTATTGTAACTGGGTACTTATACTAAAGTAAAATGAAAGTAAGGTAATAGAAACTGAAGGATTGTTATAATTGAATGATACTATAAAATTTACGACAAAGCCAGACTTTTCCGCAGACCCATAAACACACACACAATTTTACAGGGTTTTTATACCTTATTTTAGCCTTTACGGCGGTTTTATTCTAGACTTTCGTTTACTTTTATATCTTCAGCTTCGTCCAACTTTATGACATGTACAGTCATGATATTCATAATATTATAACTAAATTATACTAGTATAATTGTGGGACAAAATATAAGTACTTACTTATTTACACTTATATGATTGATCAATTAATGATTATAATCATTAATTGATCTTGCCATGTCTTTGACTGAGGGAAAGATCATACGAGCCGCGTCCTTTATACTTTATCTAAGGGTAATATGTTTTATAATTCATTTTAAGATGTTATAATCAGTTGGCCTAAAAAATCAAATAGTGGTAGGTCTCTCATAAGTAAGAGTCCGTCTGGGTGGGTACCGCCGCAATGTCTATTTCTACCGCCAAGCAGCAGTGTGCATGCACTGTTGTATTTCGGTTTGAAGGACATTGTAGCCAGTGTACCTAACTACTGGACATAATGAGATTTAATATCTTGAGACTTAATAAGTCTCAGAATGACGAGCGCAGTAGAATGCCATACAGTACTTCGTAACTCAATGTGTTGTATGGTGTTGCTACTGTTTATGGGCGGTCGTATCGCTTACCATCAGACGAACGGCATGCTCGTCTCGTCATTCAATGCCATAAAAAAAAGTCAAATTAATTAATGTTTCTACGAGTTTTTTTACTGTGTCTGGCGTGTTAATGGCGTATGCGGAACGAATACGTGGAACAATTATCGCCATACTGATTCCCGGGTTCGATTCCCGGATCGGATAAAATGCTATTGGGTTTTTTGCTCAGTATCAGTCCTGAGTCTGTAATTGTAGCGCACGAGTTGTAACCAGTAAATTGCAATAGCTCGTTGCCAGCTTAGGTTGCCAGAAAGGTCTTTAATACGGCAGGCGAAGATTAGGTGCCTAAACCTAAAAAGAAAAAGAACATGACGGTATATTATATGTATATATATAGGTACGCACTCTTTTTGATTTTAATTACATAAACAAAACAAAATAACAAAGTATACTTATATATTTTCTCAGAATAAAGACAAGCATAGAAGTAATGCTATGACATTTGAGCGTATACTCTCATAGACATCAAGAAATTTAGTTGTGATGAGATCCCTTGTGACAGTTTATCGATATCGATAGATACTGTTCGTTTATGGCCTTTGGTAAATTTACAGACGTGCTAAAATCAACACTTTTCGATTACTCAACTGCAAATACCTATCTATACAAATTGCTATTTTAATAAAGGGATAAAAAAAAATATGAAATCCTTAATTTGGTATTAAAATACCAAATGAGGTCTGGTTGCATACAAGCTCTCGTTAAGAGGCTGTTACTTTACAAGAAACTTAGGGCATACCGGATTTCTCCAAAATGAAATTTCGTCCGAGTTTCGCTTGATATTTACAGCGGTTTTCATACCTTTCTAAATTTCATGCACACTAAAATGGTTTGGCATTTGTAATATTATTATTTTTTAGAAAATTGTTAGAAATTATGGAGCTAATGGAAACCACTGTAATTAGCAAATGAAAATCGACCGCAATTTCGTTTCGGAGAAAGCCAGTAATTCTCTGTTCTTTTCTGACTTCCTTAGCATTAAAGTAGATACCCAAAAGGTCTGGGTCTGACAGAGAGCTACTAAAAATGGGACATTAAAAATAAAACACGGCGGTATCATTCATGTTACATAAGTATGATCATTTAGCCACTGTGGGGTTAATGGCAAAGCCCTTGAATTATTTAAATCATATTTAAGCAATAGGGTACAAAGTGTTGATGTGAATGGAAAACGATCTCCTGGTTCTATAGTTACAATCGGAGTTCCACAAGACTCAATTCTTGGACCTTTTCTTTTTCTAATTTATATAAATGACACCTTATTTCATGAGGGATAATTGTGAAGTAGCGTTGTTTGCAGATGATACTTCCTTATTATTTAAAATAAGTCGACATCAAGTCGTCAATTCTTGACGATGTAAGCAATACTCTCTCAAAAATAGTGCATTGGTTCAGCGTTAACAATTTTTATTATTAAATAATGAAAAAACTAAATGTATAAAATTCGTCACACCTAACGTCAAAAAAGTTAACGCTAACATTTTCATAAATAGTGACGAGTTGAGCCTTGTGGATACAACCAAATTCTTAGGTATCAAATTGGACTCTACACGTCAGTGGGGTCCTCATATATCTGTACTAGGTAAAAAGCTGAGCGCCGCAGTTATTGCAGTGAGCAGGATACAAAAATAAAAGTAAAAATCAATGAAACAAATATAATGACGGTAGCATCACAATTTATATTCGCTAATTTAATGTACGTACATAAGGATATAGAAAACTTTTCGAATGTTTGCGATATCCATGGCTTAAATACTAGTATCAAAAATAATCTAGTTAATCACAAAACAAGGCTCCAACATACATACATACATACATACATACACACTCACGCCCTTATCCCATAGGGGTAGGCAGAGACTATTGAGCGCCACATGCTACGATCTTGACACACCTCTTGCGCTTCTTCCACATTCATAGTTCTTTTCATACATTTTCGTCGGTTAAGGGTACTCCTGACCTGCCCTTTTCGGAGATCATTTATTTGGTCAGAGAAAGTTCTCCTCGTGCGTCCCCTTCCAGCCGTACCATCCACATTCGCTCGATAAATACCTTTTGTGTTCCGTCTTTCATCCATCCTGTCTACGTGCCCAAACCATCTCAGCATACTTCTTTCAATCTTAGTCACCACATCATCCTTCAACTTAAATCGATCTCTTATCATACTATTCTTCATGCGATCAGCAATGGTGACTCCACATATACTCCGTAAGGAGCGCATTTCCACAGCATTTATTCGACTTTCGTGCTTCTTTTGCCAAACCCAACATTCACTTCCATACATAAGCGTATTTTTTTTTCTCTATATCATGCATTGTATTTTATACCATTAACTGATTTTGAAAAGAGCAACACTACAGTTTCTTGCCTGTTCTTCTCTAGTGGGAACTGCTCTCCAAACTGGTGGTAGAGTTAATATTGACGGAATCTAAATAAATGTATAACATTTTATGGGTTCGAATAATTTATTTAATTTATTATTCATCATCATCATCATCATCAGCCACATGACGTCCACTGCTGAACATAGGCCTCCCCTAAAGATTTCCAGACGGATCTGTCAAAAGCAGCCCGCATCCAGCGTGTTCCTGCGACCTTTATCAAGTCGTCTATCCACCTTGCAGGTGGACGGCCGACGCTGCGCTTGCTAGTACGTGGCCTCCACTCGAGAACCTTTTTGCCCCATCTGTTGTCAGTTCTTCGAACTACGTGCCCTACCCACTGCCCCTTCAGCTTGCTAATTCGCTGGGCTATGTCAGTGACTTTCGTTTTTCTACGGATCTCCTCATTTCTGATTCGATCGATGATGGATTGCAGTCGATGGTCTGATACCATTTTGCAATAGTTTTTGGATGAGGTAAAATATCCTTTAACTCGCCGCGCAAGAAAACATAAGCACGTGGTGATAAGTAATTCAACGTGACCGCAATTTCTTGAGTTCCAAGTTGAATTCGCGCGTATTGTCCATTTTTTTGTCAAATATCTCTTTATTAGCGGGTTATTTTTCACAGATTCCAATTAAAGCAAACTTTCCGTTTCGATTCTCTCATTTTTTAGTAAATCCATTAAGCGGGTATTCAAATCAGTATTTTTTTCATTAAACGTTTAGTTTTTTGTCGTAAAGAATTTACCTTTAACAATCGTTGCCTTGCAACTTTCTTAAGCCTTTCATTATCTTTTTCTAATTTAGATACCTGATGTGTTAAATCAATTTGTTTTTGAACTGATAGCAAACTAATTGAACTGAATGTCGGTACAGCGTCGAGGCTAGAGGATGTTGTCGGAACAATGTTCTGAAACAAAATTAAACATTACAACTCACTCACTAACATCTATCAGCATGGGACACAGATACAAGCAAACTACCATACTGCCGTAATTATTCTAAAAAAAATTACCAACTTAATCTTCTGTACTCTTAGGCCTCGTTTTCGAAGACGCCTATCGTCACGCGGCGCGTGTTGCGTGGAGTCTCGCGGCGCGTCGGGCGATAATTATCGTTTATAGAGAGGCGGCGCGTGCAGCGTCCCGCGTCATCGCACGCGTAAACACAAACATATGACAATGTACGATGTTGTTTATAAAGATGCGGGGCGTGGAGAGTGGCGGTGGCCGCCGCGGCTCCCGCGGTGTGCAACGCGTCCTTGCCATCCGCGGGCTCCGCCGCAAATATCGCGCAAACGCGTGTAAAATCGTTTCTCCGTAAACACACTCATACACCGCCATATGTTTGAATTTAGTGCGTGCCGCCCCGCCCAACGCCACGCGCGACGCTCCGCGTCTCCGTAAATGAGACCGTAGCGTTGCAAAAATATACTAACAGTGATTCAGAGAAAATTTACATATTGCATTATAATGCGATTTCCTACCATACAAGTGTAATAGATGTGCATTCATTTCATGTGTTCTTCTTGTTGCACGCATGCAATGCATTATAATCTTACCATCTGTGAACGAAGATGTAATGAGGGGACAGCATTCGATTTTAGTCTACGCCATTTATGATCCGTGTTAATAAAACATTCATTGTTGAAGTGTTTCGAGCAAACACGGTGCTGTTTTTTCCATTGCCAATTAGTACGAGCAAGAGCACCGATCCATTTTTGCCTCATGGTATCATCTGTGGGGAATCTGCAATATAACATATTGTATGAAACACACTATGAAAATATATACTAGTATTCTCGACTTAAGCCGTCGCGCACGTTAACTGAGTGCCTTTTACCACTACAATACCATATTTTGAAAGTACTAGCCATTTTATGCAAAACAGTATACTACATAATACTAACATCTATGTTAGCGATAAAATATGCAGCACAACACCATTGAAAATTACTATGCAAATTGGTAATAATGAAAAATACTTAAAAATTACTGAATTATAATATGACTACAGCATAATAATAAGTATAATTACTTAGGCTTTTTGCACTTCTGTATAGGTTTTTAGCAAATATTATTGGTTTGTTGTCTACTCACCGATGGAAGCTGATGGTTTCATCTTGATTTTCTTTTCGGGAAGAATGGGATTTACATCCTACAATAACGCAGGACATAGTTTGTTTGCTGGGCTTTAACTGACTCACAATAGCAACTCGAAATTATTAAATTAATTCACAAAGAAATTACAAAATAGGCAAACAAATTTGACAAGCCCGCACGGAAGTATAATGTAACCTAATTGTGTGGGCGCGTTGGCAAATTGTAACATTTGACATTCATTCGCTTTTTAATTCGGCATCGTAAAGGTAGCCAAGGTATCCAATTTGATGTTTGTATAGTGTACGCAATCTGTGGTATATGCTTTTGCCCTATTTAAAAAAATAGGATCAATATATGAGTGTAATTTAGACTCCTTCTATGCTTTATTTATTCTGAGTATATTTTACAGTTTCACACTGTTTTCTTTGTTCTGTGATTTCACACTATCTACTCAAATCTTACTTATAATAATAGTACTTTTTTCTACAATAACGAAACGCAATTCTGTCATAGTGACATTTCAAAAGACTGACCACTGTATTATACAGTCGGTACAATTAAACTGAGAAAAAGTGTAATTCTGACTAAAATTGAATTAAAATGAAATAACACATTTAGCTATGACTACTCAATATAAGAAATTCATAAAACTCATTGCTAAATGGCCTTTAGACGCGTCAAAAGGAGACAGGTTAGTGCAAGAGTTAGGTTATGAAACATAATTTTGATGACTATCGCCCTAACTGTGCATCTTTATGCTTCATTTCTATATAAATAATATGAAACAGTAATAAATAACTTAATTCCAGCTTCTGGATCTTTATATGAGCGTTAAGGTAACGATGTTAACTATTTGTCTTTGAAGGCTCTCTGATAATATCGTATTTATAGTGAATATTGTGTAATATTATGTATCCTACAAACACGCTATAATAATGACACAATAACATAAATACTTGAATTGTGGGTATCAGGAACCATGAAGACTTTTCCTCAAACTACATCAGGCAAAATATTTTTTGTATTACACAAAAACATATTTATTTACCAATGCAGATAAAATGTGACCTTGTTTCAATACAAAAAAACTTACCATACCAGCCCTGTATTATATACTGCCCACTGCTGAGCACGGGCCTCCACTACAACTGAGAGGGTTTTAGGCCTTAGTCCACTACGCTGGCCTAGTGCAGGTTGGCAGACTTCACATACCTTCGAAATTCCTATAGAGAACTTCTCAGATATGCAGGTCACCTCACAATATTTTCCTTCACCGTTAAAGCGAGCGATAATTCACAAAGAATACACACATAACTTTTTAGAAGTCAGAGGTGCGTGCCCTTGGTTTTTGAACCTGCGGACATTCGTCTGGGCAGTCCGTTCCACTCCCTAGGCTATCGCTGCTTAAAAAAACTGATTATACTTAAATATATATTTATTTCCCATTTTATCCTTACAGAGACCTTGGCAAGATTATCCGAGACAAAGTGAAGGTAGCTTTTGAGACCTCAGAGAAGCAGAACTTGGACTCTGAGTTGTGTAAACGTCAGTACAACTCGCTCAACAAACTAGCTGATAACCATTACAAAAACAAATATAAAAGAACAAAACAAAGCACAGCAACAGGCCTCAGTACTGAGGAGTGCAACCTGATATTATCCAACGAAGTATTGCAGTTCCTGAAAGAAGAAAATAAAGGTTACTTTAGGAAATTATTCAGTAAAGAATAACCATGATACCAAGAACTGTTTGTACAAGATTCCTACATTGCAGGAAATTCTGCTCAAAAGCTGTAGAATATAAAGACCATGTACCTGTTATGTTGAATGAATCAATTAAATACCTTAATCCAAAAGACAATGAAATGTACATTGATATGACATTTGGAGCTGGTGGACACTCCAGGAAGATTCTGCAGGCTGCTGACTGTAACCTTATTACTTTAGACAGAGACCCCACAGCTTACGAAAGAGCTAAAAGACTATCAGAAGAGTATCCAAATAGAGTTACCCCACTACTAGGAAGGTTTAGTGAACTACCTAAACTTTTGAAAGAAAATAATATAAGACAGTCATCTATAGATGGCATATTATTTGATTTTGGGTGTTCTTCAATGCAATTAGACACAGGAGAAAGAGGGTTCTCAATAAACAAGAATGGTTATCTTGATATGCGAATGGATGCAGGTAGAGATCCTAATCAAATCACAGCAAGAGAGGTCCTGGCGACGGCAGATGAGCATGAGCTTTATAAGATATTCAAGATATATGGAGAAGAGAAGAAAGCAGCAAAAATAGCACAAACTATCATACAAGCTAGATACATGATTAAAAATATAGACACTACACAGGAGCTAGTAGACTTAGTGAACTCCTGTTGTCCAGACGAAGTAAGGTTAGACAAATTACAAAGGCCTCAGTCGAATGCTACAAAAGTATTCCAGGCTTTACGGATCTTTGTTAATAATGAACTGAACGAAATCAACTATGGTATGCTGTTGTCTAGATACTATTTGAAAATTAATGGAAGATTGGTTACTATAAGCTTCCATTCTTTAGAAGATACCATAATAAAGAGGCATATTGCTGGTAACATTATCAACGAAGTTGCAAATCCTGTACCTCTAAAGTATCTAAGTCCCATGTTGGTTCAAGACAAGGATACAATAAATGAATTCCTGGACACTCCTTGGAAAGCCCTCAATAAACATGTGGATGTGCCAACTGATGATGAAGTAGACACTAATCCAAGAAGTAGAAGTGCAAGGCTGAGGGCTGCCATTAAAATGAAATAATTGGGTATAAATTTAAAATTTATTTAAGTCTGGGTTACATAAACAACAAAGAAAATATAGTACACATTTTGTAAGTCAATAATATATCTGGAATTTTAGCCATACAGCAGCATAACTAAGCATAGAAAAGGGCCTCTGAGCACCACAACTTTTATAAAATTTCAATTTGCAACAAATTTTTCATTTAAATTTTAACAATTAAATAATTATGTAAATAAATAGATGATGCAGCAAATTTTCAAAAATCCAAACTGTGCCACTGCATCCATATAAGGGTATTGTACTTTGTGCAGTATTAGATTGATTGTCAAATGAACTATCTGAACTCCAGTTTCAAGAAATATTATAAAGGTGGAAATCATCTGCTTTTAGTCAAGTATAATGTAAGATGAAGCATTTCTAAAGTTTGTAAATAACTGGAACAAAAATACAAAAAATAGTTATTTTGCTAACTAGCGTATTTATATATATATATATATAGCGTATATTATTGATTAATACTTTTTTTGTTACATTTTCTTATATAGTTCTGCTGTTTGTTACTGCCTACTCAATGACCAAAGAATAATTTTCCAACTTTTACATAATTAATATACATGCCAGATTAATTTTTATTTACCCCTCATTGCATACAACCGTGAACTGTAGATTCTTATTTAGTTTGTAGATAGAAATTTGTTAATTATAAAAAAATATACAATGTGTTTTAAGTATTTCATTTTAATAATAAGGCCTTGATGCTATTGTGAAACTCAAAATTCAGACAATCCCAATTTTATCGAGATTTTGTTTAATTTTTACCCGGCTGCGAAAGAAGGAGGGTTATGTTTTTCGAGTGTATGTATGTATGTATGTTTGTATATTTCATTGGCACGCCCTACAGCCTAAACGGCTTGTCGTATTTTTATGTGAGTGGTATCAATAGATTCGTCTTAGTCGTGAGAGTGACACTGGGTACATCAAAATAAAAAAATAAGCAAAAAAAAAAAAAAAAATAATAATAATAATAATAATAAAATTTTTGGCGGCAAAAATCGATCTAAAAAAAAATGTTTTCAAAATACATCGAGTGTGGTATCAATATAAAGATTTTTTTAACGGTGATTACGAATATATATATAACTTATATGTTTTATTGGAGTTAGGAATAGGAAATGCTAATAAAGGTGCTTGAGAACTAAAAAGATGAGAATAAAAAAAATATTTAAGAAAAACAAAAAACCCGACTGCGTCAATATCTGCCATCTTTAATAAATTCATTGAAGAACTGAAAAGATAGAAACAAGATTTTAGTTTGAATATTTTGTTTTGGTTTTGAATAATCTTAGTTGACAGTGTTCACAAATGCAGTAGGAGGCATCTGCTCACTCCGAGATTTTGTTGTTCTACCTATATCACCAACCAAATTATGAGAAGAGAGCGTGTTATGCCTCCGACAGTGTTTGTGAACACTGTCTACTAAGATTATTCAAAACCAAAACAAAATATTCAAATTAAAATCTAGTTTCTATCTTTTCAGTTTTTCAATGAATTTAATAAAGATGGCAGATATTGACGCAGTCGGGTTTTTTATTTTTCTTAAATATTTTTGTATAAATTTTAACCTTTTCAGCCTTATGATCAGAGGGTGGGCTGAGGTAAAATTAAGTTTTATTTCCATGTCTCCATTTCCATTCAGCGTGTGTACCCAGTAGTGGGATGAAACCTTGCTCTGTCATTGTAATTTTTCTTATCCACTATACTAACTTGACAGTAAAGTAGTGTTAAGAATTGTTGATTAACCGTTATTACATAGAATTAAAAACCACTATTACAAATTAAACACTGAAGTCACATATGTGTAAGAATTTTCCTGGTAGACTGCTAGCCAGTTTTGGCCACGGCGGCCAATTTCAACGAAGATCAGCCAGGTACGCAGGAAATATTATAGTGCACAAGTGTGTGCGCAATAGCCAGGTAGACATATGAACTCAATATTTAAGAATCCACAAAGCGCCAATTCTTGGGAAAACTGTGGAAGAAAGTAAAGAAAAATATTTCATACTAACGGATTTTTAAACTTCCAGAAATTCAAAATTAGAATTGTACACAGGTTGTTACAGAAATGGGGAATATTATTGTCATTAAAAAAGCGATTAAAACTTGTTAGGAAATTATTTTTTAAATAAAACAAACATTGAGTAACATCAGACTATGTATTTATGTATATACAAAATTCTCTTCTAGAATTAAAATTTTCTTATATCGCCTAAACATATTTTAAATCAAACATTTTGAAGAAAATAAAATTCATTTTAATTACATAATAGACTTTCTTATATACAATATTTAAGTGTAGAATTATGCAATATCTAACATACAGTAGAGCGATTTTATACAAACAAAAAATCACTCTTATTCTGGCAAAGCGTGACGCGAGAAAATGCTTGTCATGACCAGAAACAAAGGACCATTTATAAATCAACATTTTGAAAATACATAGACAATGGAAAAGCATAAAGAATGATGGCAAGTTTCCATACAACGTTTTACCTGATATCGATTTGACGCGTCTTGGAATGAAAAAATGTAAGAACCATAGAATATACTTATCCTGAACCAAATCAAAAAGAATTTTTCTATTAGGAGGCCACAAAAAAATCTTATTCGTTATTTAACATTTTCATACTTAGAGGTTATCTGTCAATGAGATATGACAGCAGATATAGACTGTATTTAATTAATACCATATAATATATCTTAAAATTGAATTAATGATTTTTCTAATCAAAACAATATGTAGGTGTATATTTTATTAAACTATTTTGAGGGTGGGCTACTCTACTCCCACTGCTAGGTCACTGACTTTGAACACTCAAACATACTATGATTCTGTTACTAATTAGAAATTGGATGTTTATTAGAACACAGCTTTAATTGTTACTAAAATAGAATAAGTTTTCATGTGTACTAATTATTTGAATCATGGTTACTTGACATACAAATACTAATAATATTTAATAGCTGAGTTCTACAATGTTAAACTACACCCAGACCTTCACTAGACTATTAATTTCTGAAATAGTGATCTACATCACAATAAATCATAAATATCTATGTATGTATTATATTTATTTGTCATGGTCCATCTCAGGTAAAAAAAATGGAATTCCATTGATAGATAGGCTTTCGGTTAAATAAAACAAGCTTTAGATTTATTGACAATTTATTTATTCCTCATCATTTTCGAAATCTAATGTAGGGTTGAATGCATTCACAAATTAAAAAATGTGTTGCATTGGATCAACAATAAGTACATTAATGCTATTTTCTGATTAATATAATTCATCCCATGAACTCCTAAATAAATGGACTCCACAGACACGGGCCAATTGTGGCACATAAAACATATTATTACATAATTTGATGGCTCATAGTTTATCAGTCACACTCTGTAAAGTACCAACAGTTGGGCAGTCAGAAAAAAGACAGTGGTTACCGGTGTTGGCCGCTCTCCTGTAGTTAGGTAATAATATTATTCTGGACTCCATATTCTGTGATCCTTATGCCCTGGCATCATCAACAACATGAGAGTCCTCACTGGGTTGGTTCTATTTTATTGAACTCCCTGCATTCAGCCCGGAGATATGTTCCTCATCGTCAACATCTTCATGTTGATCTATTGCTCCATCGCGTAATCTTAATTCGGTAGCCTGAATATTACGGACAGCTTCACTTTTGATATGCAACCAACAACATGGCATACTTAGTCTGTAGATGTTATCTGTGTGACAGAAATAAGATGTATAATTCTGATACAAAATCCAGTCCTAGATAAAGGAAATATTTTAAAACAAACGTCCATAGTAATAAACAAAATTACAGTTATGTAATGTAACCCATTGAACAAAAATACCAGGTTAAATAAAAATGGAAATCCTAAAAGCCCAATAACTGCTACACATAATATTATATCATAAAGTAATATTTTAGACTTTTAAATTAAATGGAACTACACACCTGTTGTGGTTCTTTCTGGCTTTGAATTATCAGAATAATAGTCTGCTGCAAGTCAGTGGGATTATCCTTCAATACTTTATCACTTTGCCGTCGTGCAAGTGAACAGCCACACAAAATACAAACATTAGTATAGCCTAGTTGGCCTGTTCCAGCTTGTGGAGTATTAGTATTTGCTGAAGATTTTGATTTACTGCAGCCATTGCGATTTCCAAACATGTTTCGCAAACAGTAATAAACAGTATAAACGTCATAATGTTACGCTCGCTGTCATCGGCTGGGTTGCTATTACTTTTTTTATAATTACCTTAGTAGGTTGGGTAATGGAACAATCTTTTATGCGAACTTGACAATTAATAGCAAAAAGGCGATTGGTGTTTATTTTATTACATTATTAGTATTTAAAAATAATTATTACATATTATTACCACTTCTTTACTATTAAAATAAAACATAAATATATCTACCGCGTTCAGCCGCTTTTATTCTCAAGTGGCAACATTTTTTATATATCACTACAAATCACAAATAACGTAACCGGAAGTACAAATGATTAACTTTTAATTATAAACATTACTTTGTGGCCTTTAACAGTAAAACTAAAACTGTGATAAATATTAGCTATTTAAATTATATTTGTTTTTACATATCTTAATCTTAGACGCTAACTGAAACAATCAGGTATAAACTTGCCGTCATTCTTTATGCAAGCAAAATATTTTTAAAACAAATCTTCCGCCACTAATATTACGTTTTTTCGCATGTTTTTGGTCATTTATTTGATAAACAATGCGTTACACACAACATAACCCACAGTTGGAATGCGGTAAAAGGTACAAGTAGCGATTTTATGTGTATATGGTGAAACGGCAGTGAAGTACAAAGTATAAGCGATGGATTTTAAATAAAGCAATACGATAGTAAATGACATAGATTACGTATTATCCGTGTCACCAGTCCCTATATTTAAAGGAAGGATTAAAGGTGTCTTCATCTCGAAACTAGGTGTCGATTGTAAATAAAGGGCACAGGCAAATAACAGGGAATGCCCTAATTAATAAATTTTGACAAAAAACAATTTGAAAGCTTGAAAGTATAATTATTATTTTTATTGACACAAGAGAGAAAGAGTATATTATTTTTATGGACATGCCCAGTTCTTTTCGTTTTGCCCATAAACAAAACTGCATATTTGGCACAGAATAAATAACTTCATAGAAGTAATGCTATGACATTTGAGCGTACACTCTCATAGACATCAAGAAATTTAGTTGTGCTGTGACCCCTTGTGACAGTTTATCGATATCGATAGATACTGTTTGTTTATGGGCTATGATAAATTTACAGACGTGCTAAAATCAACACTTTTCGATTAATCAACTGCAAATACCTATCTATACAAATTGCTATTTTATATAAAGGGATAAAAAAAATAAAAGATATGAAATCCTTAATTTGGTATTAAAATACCAAATGAGGTCTGGGTGCATACAAGCTCTCGTTAAGAGGCTGTTACTTTATAAGAAACTTGGGGCATACCGGATTTCTCCAAAATGACATTACGTCCGATTTTCGCTTGCTATTTACAGCGGTTTTCATACCTTTCTAAATTTCATTCACACTAAAATGGTTTGGCATTTATAATATTATTATTTTTTAGAAAATTGTTAGAAATTATGGAGCGAATGGAAAGCACTGTAATTAGCAAATGAAAATCGACCGAAATTTCGTTTCGGAGAAAGCCAGTAATTCCCTGTTCTTTTCTGACTTCCTTAGCATTAAAGTAGATACCCAAGAGGTCTGGGTCTGACAGAGAGCTACTTAAAATGGGACATTAAAAATAAAACACGGCGGTATCATTCATGTTATATAAGTATGATCATTTAGCCACTATGGGGTTAATGGCAAAGCCCTTGAATTATTTAAATCATATTTAAGCAATAGGGTACAAAGTGTTGATGTGAGTGGAAAACGATCTCCTGGTTCTATAGTTTTCCGTGATAGTAAAACATTCAATATTGAAGTGTTTCGAGCAAACACGGTGCTGTTTTTTCCATTGCCAATTAGTACGAGCAAGAGCACCGATCCATTTTTGCCTCACGGTATCATCTGTGGGGAATCTGCAATATAACATATTGTATGAAACACACTATGAAAATATATACTAGTATTCCCGACTTAAGCCCTCGCGCACGTTAACTGAGTGCCTTTTACCACTACAATACCATATTTTGAAAGTACAAGCCATTTTATGCAAAACAGTATACTACGTAATACTAACATTTATGTTATCGATAAAATATGCAGCACAACACCATTGAAAATTACTATGAAAATTGGTAATAATGAAAAATACTGAAAAATTACTGAATCGAATGGCCCACAGCCGATTATAATATGACTACAGCATAATAATAAGTATAATTACTTAGGCTTTTTGCACTTCTGTATAGGTTTTTAGCAAATATTATTGGTTTGTTGTCTACTCACCGATGGAAGCTGATGGTTTCATCTTGATTTTCTTTTCGGGAAGAATGGGATTTGCATCCTACAATAGCGCAAGACATAGTTTGTTGACTGGGCTTTAACTCACTCACAATAGCAACTCGAAATTATTAAATTAATTCACAAAGAAATTACAAAATAGGCAAACAAATTTGACAAGCCCGCAAGGAAGTATAATGTAACCTAATTGTGTGGGCGCGTTGGCAAATTGTAACATTTGACATTCATTCGCTTTTTAATTCGGCATCGTAAAGGTAGCCAAAGGTAGCCAATTTGATGTTTGTAGGTATAGTGTACGCATACCGTCCTTAACAACATAATATTTGTCTCTGTCTCTTCCATGCTTTTGCCCTATTTAAAAAAAAAGGATCAGTATATGAGTGTAATTTACACTCTTTCTATGAAGTTATTTATTCTGTGATATTTGGCGCCATCTTTTAACTTTTTTTAAATTCTAATGATTGGAATTCAAAATACCATAGACAAAGATATGATTCTAGAAAAAAATATAACAAATGTGCCATTCCCTGTTATTTGCCTGTGCCCTTCAAATGTATAAACCGTAGAGAGAATCAAACATTGACGGTGTCTTCACATCAAAACTAGGTGTCACATTGTTTAGGGATGACCTTAGAGAGCACTGGTGTAATCAGGCATTGGTTGTTTATAATACATTGATCTGTTATTATATATTACGAAGCAGCTTGCGATCGATTTTAAAGCTATAATAATCCATCGCGTGTATAAAATTAATAGGTAACCAAGCCGACAATGAAACTTTATTATTAGCATTAAGATTAATCATTGTTGCTTTATTTATCATCTGGCCGTACGACCAGCGACCACCTTAGCTTACTTGTTTATGACAATCTTGTACTATTAATTAGCTCTTGCATTATGCATAAGTAAAGCAATAAATATTTACATTAATGGCCTTAAGGAAACGGCATTCTATTACACTTCCATATTACAATTTAGTGTTGCCACAGTGCCTCGACATTTTAAATAGCTTAATATAAATTTCTACACTAAATTTAATGATTTAAATGTACATATTCTAACCCAAATATCTAAATGTTAAGATAATCAGCATTATTAAACATTAGTTCAAAACAAAATTATAACCGATGAATTTATGATGTGATAAAAAGTGCTATGTATGCTATTACTAAATCTCCTGAGTATTAGAAACAAGCATGTAATACTGAATAACATCGGAATATATAATGAAAATAGAAAATGAATCATGGGGCTAGCCAACAAAATGTAGGTGCCCCCCGAGGCAATTCTTGTGCTTTGGGTCTTCACACCCAATGCACGCCCATGCGCGGGGGAACATTAGTCGCGGGCCGAGGCACACAGTCAGTGTGTATACCTCTTGGTTGCATAACACATTGAGGCCTAAAAGGGCCCGCGAACATTTCCTGGCACCCCCTTCTCTTTCCGCCCATCCTGAGAACCTTCCTCCCTTCCCCCACTTTCCCTCCCGTCTCCCTATTCCACTTCCTTCCCAGGCCCCTGCAGTCGTCAAGCCGGGGGACTCCAGTATCCCATTCGCAGGTTTCCCCCGGTGTTGACTGCAGGATCGCCTACCGAAAAAAAAACAAAATGTAGGTCGTATCAATATTTTAACAATCTAAGTAATTTAAAGATTCATATAATAATATGTTCGAACAATTCAAGAGGAAATGATATGGAGCGCTCCATATATAGGGACGCTCCATAAGGACATCCCTCCCAGCCAAAAAGTAAAACACGAGGATACTGAGGAAATAAATGCAAAAGTTAGTGCTACATGATCACTAAATATATAATTTACAACCCACATAGAGAGAATCTCATGTTCATTGTTCAGTGAAGGAACAAAATACAAAGAAAGGTAATTCCTTTATTGCAGAATTATTTTATCTCTTATGTCGATAATTTTAAGTTTCGTATTTCAATGCCATTATGGCGCATATCAACGAAATTTATACAGGTTGCTCTCTTAAAACAGTATCAAATAAATATTTTTGCATTATATAGAAACTGCTTTCACGTTTCACGGCATGTTCCTTCACTGGATATAATTCCTAAGTCGGGGTTCGAAATCGGGCAATAGATTTTTTTATTACAATTACAAATTATTTAGAAAACAATACATCTATGATTGGAATATATATATACTCCATAAAATAGCTCTATAATGGTAACGTGGAAGATAAGACTGCGATATTTTCAACTATTTCCTTAAACCTTTTTATAGAATAATCCATGATGTAACACTGGTCAATATTGAATAGAACTAGAACTCTGATTGTATGACTCTGATGATATCTCTATTACTATGTATTAATTTATAAATAATTTCCATATTAGGTATATGGGGAATATTTGCATAAACGATACAAAATCTGTAATATCTAATTTTGACCACATCAAAGTTATATTATCATGATTATAATAGTAATCATTTTCATATGCCAATTTATGATTAATTAAACTTTAATTATGATGGACAACAATTATGTAATAATTATATTCAAATCGAGACCAGTAGGAGACAATAGCATTGATTTGCTTGTAATCGACGTAATTTTAGGAAGAAAGTGACTTTGGTGTGGTCAAAGTAATAAATTTTCAATAAATACCGCATGGAAAGAACAGTTCCATATCTCGTTTATGCTTTCACATAAAATATGATCATTGGTTGAGCATCTCTATTAGCTTATTAGAGCATCTTTCTGCACTAAGCCCCTTATAGAGCCCAAAAAATCTCATAATGCAGTATTTATTGAAAGGCGTGGCGTATCTTTATTTCACTATCACTGCCTTATCAGTTATGGCAACGTTTCTAAATAATCCACTACAATGTTCGTAGAAATTACATTAAAATTACGATTCCCAACACGATCGCAGCATTTAAATTTCACGATTTTGTCATATAACTTCAGGCATATCGATGTATCAACCCTGTCTTATGCTTGTCTCCATAACACTGCCGATTCGTGGATACGGTACCTATGTCCTAGAAGGTAATAGGTATTCGAACTACAGCAGGTATAAACATATGCCATAATGCACTTCAGTTTCTGCGAGGCACACTAATGCAACCCATTAATAGACAAAACCTGGCTATCCGCCGTTTTCAAAACAATCTCAATCCCCTTTTTTGATCGCGAAAATAGTCCAATCAGCACACAGTCTTTTTACAAATTACTTACTTTGGGTCATTGGACTTTGTTCTGTTGGCAGAAAAAAGGTTTTTTGACATCATTTTGGTTTATTCTCTGCAGCACATCAAAGATTAAGATTGAGTTGAAAATGGCCGTAAGTGTAGTCACACAATTTGATCCAGTTAAGTCTGTTAAGCAGGGTGCGCGACGTCGATGTCGTTTAATTTTGATGTTTGTGATTGATCGAGAGACCAATACGTCAGTCACGTGTTAGTCTCTCGACCAATCACAAGCACTGAGTCGTGTCGTGTTTTTTTGTCACATTCTAAGCACACTGATCTACCAATACAGCTTTCAACAGGTCCGTCTGGAAGTCTTTAGGGGAGGCCTATGTTTAACTGTGAACTTCATGCAGCTGATGATGATTATCTACCAATCGTTCAGTCGGTACGCCGTCGCCCTGCGGACATCTACTAGCGATGGGTCAAGTTGTTTACTGACAGCTATAGCTGAAGTCTTTAGGAAGGCCTATGTTCAGCAGTGGACTTCATGTGGCTAATGATCTACCCATCGTTCAGTCGGTACACCGTCGCCCTGCGGACATCTACAAGCGATGGGTGAAATAGTTTGCCGTCAGCTATAGTTTCAGTGCGCGTTCGGGATCGATTTTAAACAAGACATGGTGACCTCGGCGGGTCAGTCAGCTGGTGGTTACGTGCGGTTGACGGAGGAGAGCGCGTTGGCGGCGGCGGTGGCGGCGGAGCGCATCTCCTTGAGCGTGTGCGACACGGGCGCCAGCCCCGCGCCGTGCGACGTCTGCCGCTCGTATAGCGCGTGGAGGACGTGGTTAAAACCGTTTGCCTGTGGATACAAATTACATATCCATCTCTATCTAGTAAAATAAAACAGATCTTTGACGAGCCAAGCGCCACCAAATTCAGGTTATACAGGGTCTTTTTGACATTGCGTTGATAAATGAAACCACACTCGTCTTTGCCTCCTCTAGCATTGTGCCAAAAATCAGGCATGAGAACGAATATTTTCACTAAAAATCTCAATTTTATTTTATATTTTTGTAATTGATTTCTTTATATTTTTGTAGTTTTGTGCGAATATGGCGTGTGGGTGATTGTTTTTCTGACTGAATGTGTGATATTGCTCCAGCGACGAATCCTTCTAGACTAGTAGTAGTGGCATTAGGGCGTGTAAACTTAAAGTTATATTTTATTGATATTTATTTTGTTCGAAACTAACACTTTTTTATTTTACATCTATGGTTAAAATAACTTAATAGAAAGTGTTATTTTCAAGGAGATAATTATGTGGTTTCATTTAGTAACGCAATGTCAACATGGCCCTGTATAATGTTTGAGCTGCAGAAGGGACGCAATAATTAAAGCAATCTGTAATTTTTTAGTACATCAAAATCATTTTAAAAACACGTTATGGTTTACTATAATCTGTTTACCAACAAAGGCGTTCCAAAACTAGGCCACTCGGCTACTAAATGCCCACAAGATCCTAGCTCGATATTGCAGCTAAAACTCACCATTTGCGTGCAGTTCTTCTTGAACCTGTCGACTCCGAAGGCTCGGATGGCTCTTGAGAAGCCGAACACCTGCGAGTCGATCCACGCGGACCGCTTGGCCACGGTCTGGTGCGGTCCCGCCGACCTGTACTCCACGCGCTCCACTACACTCTACACGGATACCAAACACACACTCAATTAACTACTGCTTTTAAAGTATTTTTTTTTATGGCCTTAGTAGGCAAACGAGCAAGCGTGATGGTAAGCAACATCCGCCGCTTATGGACTAAAGCAATGCCAGAGGCACTGCCAAGCCGTTGCCTACCGGGAGGTGAGGCACTCTTTACACCTCGTTTACGAGTATACGAGGAGTTGCTTGCGGCTTCATCCTCTTCATATTTTTTCCTGGATATAAGCTTACTCCGTATCAAACTTCATCAAAATAGGTTTAGTCGTAAAAGCGTAACAGATGGACAGCATTTACAATATTAGTATGGATGAAATCATCACTAAGGTTTCGAGTTGGAATAAAAAATCAGAGTTGCAAGTTCGATATAAAACATTCTGAATTTCATTCAAAAATTACGGCAGTTTTTCGAACTTACCATAACTTTAGTGTATCCCAAATTCCTAGTGTACGTGACGAGAACTTTTTGGTCGGGGTCCACGATGCTTTCTTCGATGATTTTCACTGATTTTGCGTTGAAAAACCTGCATAAAAACATTGTATTTGTAAATTAGCGAATTATCGTAATGGGACAGGTATATAACATTATACCGGATGTAACATAAAAGGGCATAATATATTTTATAACTAACTATACTTGCTTGCGGCTGCGCCCGCGCGAATGAGTTTTTCCGGGATAAAAGTCCCGCTTTATATTTTCACGGCAATATAAGTAGCCTATGTTACTCGCTAATAATGTAGCTTTATTTTGGCGAAAGAATTTTTGAAATCAGTCCAGTAGTTTTTGAGTTCATTCGTTACAAACATACGAAAATACATATCTTTCCTCTTTATATTATTAGTATAGATTTCGTCCACGATGACGCACCCTACTATTTCTCTAATCGCTTACAGTCCAACTGTGCAACCTTCTGCTTAGGTTTCAGTTCTGTAAACAAACACTAAATACCTATATGAGAACACGCATATAACGATGAATAATCAAATTCTTTAACGCGATGATCCCTTCTCAAAATTCGTAGCGCGCGTCATCGTGGATGCCATTACCTATATATTCTACAAAATAGAACTGAAATTACGAATTTGGCAGTAAGGAGAAAAATGTCAAAATATAGCTTCTGAGATTGAGATGAATATTTCGTTCATACTCATTAGCATGACTCTTCCAATACTACGTCAATTTTTGTACTTTCCTAATTGTTTTTCTTGGCAACTATTCGACCGGCGCCAAAGTTCGTTTTACATCTGTGTTATTTTATCTGACTTCCGCCTCATTCCTCATATTAGACTCATCCGTGGAATATGCTTTAAAAGCATGATTTTCGGCATTCATTGACATTGTATTCTGACTTATAGATTTACATAAGTGGCAGTGGTCACTTGGTATCGCAGTACTTTATTATACTCTAAAACTTGGTATTAAATGATGTATTGCCGGTCTTTTATTTATACAGATAATAAAATTGCAGATATACCATGTCTGTATTAAATATTTTTGGGAACAAATATCTGGAAGGCGCGAAGAATACGGAACAGAACGTTAACCTTTTGAAATTTTTGTCTGGATGTTTACTCGAACCTTCGTTGGAGTATCACGCGAAAACTACTGATACTAATGGAAAACATTAAGCTCTTTCTTTAACATGTAGGGTAAGTCGGGGACAGATGGTCACAGTGGCATGCTTGTGTGTTGGAAAGAGTATGAGATAGGCTGAGACAGATCTAAGTCCACACAGAAGTCATTGTGGGCACAGCTAGTGAATAATAACTTATTCAGATTCAGGTCAGATAGAATCTTATTATATCTGACCAAATATGAAAGCAAGTATTCAAGCGATTTTTTTATTTGTTAATTGTCTCTTCGGTGTTTATTCTATCATCTAAAACTAAACAACCAGAAATAATGGGAACGCTGACACTAAATCAATATTTACCGGTGACCTGATCATATTGACATACTTTGAGAATGTTCGAAGTTATCAGCAACGTTCGTCAACTAATAAGATAAAGCGATAAGATATTTACGTAACGAATGGATTATAACACCGCAACGTGAAATAACTTGAACAATGTTGATAGTGGACGACGTTGCTGTGAAAGTATGTGTCTTCGGTATTTTAAAACAAAATTTGTGGAATCTGTAAATATCTGTTAATGTAAAAGAAAACTAGATGGAGCCGCCTCCTATTATCTTGGACCTTTCATAGATGGCGAAATGTGGGTGTTGTTACACCTCTGCCTACCCTTGAAAAAGGGGAATAGGCGTGATGCTATGTAAGTGTAAAAGAAAATTCAGAAGCGCCCACATAAAATATAGTGTAAATACATTTAATATACGTGGGGACTTCCGAGCGCATTAACACTTTTCTATTATCACCTGATAGTTAGTACCTTTGTTAAGTAATGCGAGTCAAGCTAAAATAATTTAGCTTATCTTTTGCTCTACAACCGACGTAACCCTTCTCTTGTGTGTAGAGATTGACGCACAACGTGCCGGTTGCAAAAACTAACCTAATCTCTTCTGTAGCGTAAAAATGTTGCGACTCTACAATGGAAGAAAAATAGACGGAAGAAGAACGTTGTCCATTTCGTAATTAATATCCCTTAATCTCTTGTTCCAACTTGTAAATGCAACTAAGTTTATCATGGGTGCCTATAAATTATAAATATGAAGGAATTCTGTTTTATTAATTTTTAAACGACTTCAAAATGATATTTGGTCTTTTCTCCTCAGTATCATCCTGGAGTCTGGAATTTGTGCCCGATATGGCGATATGCTCGCCCGCTATCACATTATGGGACGGAATACACTGGGCGAAAAATGGGTGCATTGACTGCACCTCTGCCTAACCCTTCAGGGATACAGGGCGGGAGTGTGTGTGTGTGTGTGTGTGTGTGTGTGTGTGTGTGTGTGTGTGTGTGTGTGTGTGTGTGTGTGTTCAAAAAGGATGACGAACTTCTTTTTCAGCCTTTGGAAGTCCACTGTTGAACATAAGCCTCCCCCAAACAATTATCTTTATTACACCTTTTTTTATTCCTTGTATCCAAACCTTGGAGATTCAGTTTGACATAGAGAATAACCGCATTTCTTATAAAATACCTTCTCTGACATTTTGGCAGGTATACAACAAATTGATATCACCCGCTGAACGGTAACCGTTATCAGCCGGTTTACTGATAGCGCTATCGACACGTCAACTATCGCGTGGGTGTTTATTTACATTTCAAATTATACTATTAAGAAGTTTTTTTTTATTTTGTTAGTATACATTTTCTTCGATATTTTTTATAGTATTATTAAGTGAATCAATAGTATTATTGTATAGTTTATTCATTTTTGAGCGTTAAAAAGTAACCTACATGGTATATAAGAATTTGGGCTATCTTAGTTTCAAAATTCATCTAAATCAGATGAATTTTGGCACAATTCAGTAGATAGTCGCAAACTATTGCATTAAATATTACATTTGTTAAGTAAAAAATAAGATAATAATATTAGGCCTAATAATAACATAGATATTTGAATTATAAACTTATTGCATGACTTTGCACTGCGCACGTTACGTATTAAGTCTCATAGCCTTTATATTATGTATTCATTAGAATCTAGATAGTTGCCCCAATATGTAGGTATAGCCACTCGACATTTATCAATTATGTGTATTTTGGTATAACTCGGAGTGCGGAGGAAATTTGAACCCCTAGAGACGACATAGGCTATATTTTAAAAATATATTACCTTACATACAGTAAATTACAGGCTAACCAGAAAAATGAAACACTTGGCTTTGAGCGCACTACTTTGTTTTTTCGTTTTAAAGTTAACGTTGCCAATCCAAAAAAAATAGTTCCATATTTTACCACAACATGGCGAGTTTTCTGGTCACGCTGTACAGCCATGCGAAACCAGTGGGACTAGTATCTAATAAATGCATTTAACAAGTACAAGCTCATACAAGCAGTGGAGCCAACTCGGCAATTGATAGATGAGCTCGTTATTGCTTCGGACGCCTACATGATGCGTCGTGGCTTGTTCGTTTAATATGCTCTTCCTACTGCTATTTTGAGCTGAGATTACTTTGTCTATGCTTGTTTATGGTGAGTTTTTATCACAATATAGATATGCAAGGTCAAGTGGTTAATCATCGCTGCAACGTAGACAATGTCAAAAGTATTGTGAGTGTCTTCTATTATTAACCCTTCAACGCCCGCTTATATATAGATATATACGTGGTTGCCCTATATACCCAGACACCGGCGTCCGTCGCGGGCGTTGACGAGTCAAAGAAAGAGTGTTATTCTTCGGTGAGACCGTTTTGTAGACCTTCGACCCATACACATAATAAAAGCGGCCACAATGACTTTCTGCATGGTGGTCCATTATGTGGGGATTTTGCTATGTACATTCTCTGTAGGTATCTTTGCTACACGGGACTTAAGTTCAGTACTGTGTCTAAATATAATGGCATCTATGGAAAAATATTGCGTTGCCCTGGCTGGATGGCAGAATTGTGTCAGCCTGCGCTAACCAACTTTGAATGGAATTGTACAAAACAAACATCACTTTACATCAATGACACAAGTTTGATATTATAAAAATCAGCAATTCAATAAACTTCATTATCATTGTTTTCTGTATTGAGCCATGAAAATAAGTACTCCTTCGTGAGAATAATAAAATCATGAGTAATTGTATTTCATAGTGGGCAGTAATTCGTGGGTACTTAAGTGCATTACGTAACAGTAACAGGTAAATTCAATAATGTAACAGTACATCTGTTTATTGTGGTATAACCAAGTTTGCAGATGTAATTTATTGCAAGGTCGATGAACCAGCAACATTGTTTTTACAATGGTCGTCACACTGAGGTATAAGTATAGACCGTCTCCGCTTTAGTACACTGATATTATAGGAAGAAATTCTACCGCATTAGAATTGCATTTATATGATTAATGGTGTCTCAAAAATTTGCGAAAATCCTCAATCTCCTATTAAATAACCCAGTGGCATTGCTGGGGAGGGAGCACAGAGAGAGCCATTGGTGCCCTGGGTGGCACATGAATTTTATAATTTTTAATATCACCTAAAATTCAAAAGGAATTTAAAATTAAAATGTTGGCAATTAAATAATTATGAAAATTGACGGGACGACAAATATCCGTTCGGCTCCTGGCAATAAAAACCCAGACTACGCCACTGTTATAACCAAATATGCTATAACAATAGCTACGAATGTGCACATATGCCCATTCTCCTTCTTCATAGTTCAGACATTTATGTGCGTAATCATGATATTATTATGCCCTTTACTTCTATACATTGTCTATGCACTATCAAAGAGTAAACGAAGCAACCTTGAGCGGTGACCGTGGTTGTGCAATAACCTTGCTACTTGTTTACTATCGAGCCATAGGCGTCTCCAATGGTGTGGCGTTCCTTTATCGATCAATTTACTAGCATACGCTAGTTAATATGTTACGAAGCTTATGATAGCATAGAACATTCCAGAACGTCTTCTAATCCATCACATTTTTTTCGGTAAATGATTTATAACGATCGGAAGATAAAGTGTTCCATAATAGCTATTGTTTATTTATTACAAGGTCAGCGAACGAGCTAAGTTAACAAGCAATATGATAGTAATTGATCAGTGCCAGAGAAATCATGGCTATTTAGCCTTCCCTTATATTAAGTAAGTAAGGTACGCGCAATATTTAAACCTCCTAAATATTAATCTTATACAGGATTACTTTCATTATTACGAGCTGGAAATAATATTTACATACATACATACAAACACACTCACGCCTTTTATCCCCGAAGGGGTAGGTAAAGGCACAACTAATGCACCCACTTTTCGCCGTGCATATTCCGTCCCATGATGTGATAGGGGGCGAGCCTATCGCCATATCGGGCACAAATTCCAGACTCCGGGCTGATACAGAGTAGAAAAAAAATAAAAATTATTCGATAAATTATCGTAGAACGTTAATGAAAGCCAAATGATGCGTGAATAACACCTAATTTTCCATTCATAATATAATCAACTGAATCACGTAAACCTGCTTCCTAACCGATCAAAGTTATAAACAGGAGAATGACTAACTTCTTTTGTTTTTGTTTTCGAACTGACGCGATACCGCGTTCTTTGGACTTTGTAAACTGCAATTTTCCGTAAACATAAAGCTAAAAATGTGCTAAAATTATCGTTTAATAGCTGTTGGATAATACATATACTAAGCACAAAGGACTGAAACCTTCATATCATTTTTCTTCTTCAAGTTCAGCTTTCCGTTCTGGACTAATTTGTGCCCGATATGGCGATAGGCTCGCCCCCTATCACATCATGGGACGGAATAAAAATGGCAAAAAGTGGGTGCATTAGTTGCGCCTCTGCCTACCCCTTCGGGGATAAAAGGCGTGAGTATGCGTATGCGTTTTTTTATTTGTATTTCCTAATAAAAAATTTAACTTAATAAAATCCAAAATCTGCTTATTTATTGCCTCTAAGGCGGAACAGAGTTCGCCGGGTCAGCTAGTTAAATATAAAAAACATGCGTATACGTCATGAACGTATAAATACTCCAAAATATTACTTGTTTACACCTGGCTGCGAAGTAGGTAGTTGCGGCCGCGTGTGCAACGGCACCCATCGATTTTCGAATTCTTTACATACATTGCTATGATGTGAATATTTTATTGAAAAAATAAGAGAACGAATTTTTTTTTGGAAAATTATTTCACATTAATTTTCCAAAAAAATTACTTGCGGCCATTTATTCTCCTAATCATAAATGTATGTAAAATGTGAATTCTATTAACTACGCGATGAACGTAGAGATTTTGCAGCCGGTTCTTAGACTACAACTTTTTAGAAGGTGTCAGAGTTGCGTGCCCTTGGGTTTTGAACCTGAGGACATTCGTCTCTGCAGTCTGTTCCACTCCCAACTAGGCTATCGCCGTTCATACATGATACCTCAATTAGGTGAAATATAAACAAAGGCTTCAAAAAAGATCGACATCAAAGTGTTTTCTAAGATAGTATGGACTGCTATTTTACATAAACAACACTGAAAATATTCTAAAAATATTCCTGACTTGCTGTTCTTTAGGATTTGCAATAGATTGCACAACTTTTTAAAGACACTTAAAAACATGCAACTTTTAAATACACTTGTTTCGTTCTTATTATTTGACATGGGGTCAAGACTGCAATATATCATCTCTGTAATATTTTTTACAAGTATGTATTTAGAACATTTTGAAACATTAATAAACTAAAAACAAAGCTCATAATATGTCCAAAGGTTCCATTAAATTGTAATTTAGCTTGATTGAAGACAATTATGGGATAGGATTAATAAAAGACAATCTTACAAAGCTATGTAAACAATAAGTGTAATGAGACTATGTAAACATAAACCCCAGAGATATAAGTAGATATTATGTTTTTTAGATATTACAGCAATGACATAATCCATGTGTGACTATGTGTATTGACTTTGCCAGATCTAAGTCCTAAGTGGCACTGCAGTAATATTTTGAGCTAGCAAATAATGAATAAGTGTATATAAGTATATTAGATAGTTGGCAAAGTTACCAACTTCATGCCAGTGAAGTTAAATTGAGTGCATATAAAAATTTGATTCCAGAAAACCCTTGTCTCCTCTAAATTGCTGTAGATAAAAACTTTAAAAATGAAGTGATCAGAAAGCTATCTTGTACATGTAAATCTATACTAATATTATAAAGAGGAAAGTTTTGTATGTTTGTATGTTTGTATGTTTCGAACAAATAAACTCAAAAACTACTGAACGGATTTTGATGAAATTTGGCACACGGGTAGATCATGTCCTGGATTAACACATAGGCTACTTTTTATCCCGGAAAACTTATTCACGCGGGCGAAGCCGTGAGCAGAAGTCTAGTAAAAAATAAATCCTGGAGATAATCACCATTTTCTAGTGTAAATAAATTAATTCTGAGAGATTTTATCAATAACAAAACTCTAAAACCAATGTCGGACAAGTTAAACAAACAAATAACATACAAATTTTAAATGTAAATAAATACCTTTCACCCCATTTTGGCACTCTGTTTGTTTTTGTTAGAACTCTTTTTGTGTGAAGGCAGCCATCTTTGATTTGTCTGCTCCATGTATCTTCAGACAGGACATGGGTGCTAAAAAAATAAAATAAAAATATTGTTTAAAACAAAAAAAGTATGTAGGTGCACTCTATGCTTTAAATATGTGTGAATCTGGTGTAGAACAGATACAAAAGTATAAAGTTCAAGTTCGTAGGGTCAAGATTCTGTTATAAAATGGTTTTAATTTAAATGGAAAAATATTCAAACTTCCATAATGAAACAGCAAAAAATGACTATATTATTTTGTAAGACATTGTGATAAAAAAGAATATGATATGAATTTGCAATGATATCATGTACACAGGTGCCAGATAATGGAGAATATACACTGGTGTCAGATAATGGAGAATATACACCGGTGTCAGATAATGGAGAATAAAAAAGTACTTTCAAAATATGACATGTTTGTTGTTCATTTGGTCAGTGAACTTTGACCCCAGGTTATGATATAGATAAACTATAAAAAATAAACAAAGAAGACTTGTATGGTTCTGTTCCTTTAAAATAAAAGTGTTTTCAATAAAGATACTCGAAAATATGTTTTTTATTTTTCAATAGTTTTTTCATAGTTTACTAATGAGATTAGAACACCAAGCTTCTAGCAGTATTCTTTATTTAAAATTGTGATTATTTGTAATTCTTAGTAAAATATTAAATTGAGCTCTAACCTCTGTGGATTAGGGTACCTCTTCCAGTACCCGCGCACCACCTGATCCCAGCTGAAGTTGAATGTCGAAGTATTCTCATAATAACGCGCCATTTTACACTTTTTTAGTCACAATTTTTTCTTATTGGGATGAATGTAAACAATGTTTCAAAACAACATAATTTCTCGCCAACACTGCGAACGAAAACACGGATCCCGTCAGCACGTGTTAAATTCGTAAATAAATAGTAGTGATACCCTATCGTATTACATAAAACGATCAATGTAGGTCACAACTCACAAGTCGCGACAGTGTTTCGGCGGTTGGACCGATTGAGCGCACCCACATAGGCTTTGTGATGATCGTCACGTACGTTAACACGCTCCCGCACACAATAAAAAAACAAGCGTTCAACTCGCAAGTAAAATTTGCTGCGGTTGTGCACTCTCTTCACGGAAATAGCGCCGAATAACCTCAAACGTGACTTAACTCAGCTAACATACTAATGCATTCAAAAATCACGCCTCACGGTCACGTACTATACGATAATATCGACAATATACAAATAACAACTTTACTTACCACTTCGCCGGAGTCAATTCTGGTCCACGATTTTAATTACAAACTCGTATCGGGAACTACGATGCGTCCTCCGCCACAGTTCCCGATAACTATTTTGAACGAACGAAGCGAGAAACTGTCGTGAAACTCATGTTATCATTCATATTTTCAGGTGTTTTTGATAATAATTTTGATAACTATTGACAGAATAATCGAGAGTCCATTGGTGGTTGACAAGACAACTGTCAGCTACTGTCAGATTATACAGGCCCGATCATAGACAATCTGTAGTGACGTCATTCCAAATGTGAATGTTTCGAATTCTTTTCAATATCATAGGAGACAAATAAACATACTATTTTATTATATTATAATTTTTAATTATAATACAAATAGGGCGTTATTATTCTATGCAAATAGGTATCTATAATGGTTAAAATTCATTGCAAGTTAATTAATAGCTATCACATTTAAAGTGATTATAGGCAAACGATGTGAACTGGTGGTAGGTCTCTCATATCGCACTACTAGATCTATAAAGAAAGACAACTCAAAAATTTTCAATTTTGAGTTATCATTATATTCGAATGTTCTGTGATCACACGCAACTATTCAACATAACAGGTTCAATAAATGCTCGAAAGATTCGTCGCTAAATAACGTTAACTTCTTTTTGTTGAATTAAGCGAAATGCTCTTTGATTATAAGCTTACCAAAGAGTATAATATATACTACGGAAAAGTATACTTTGATATTTGCTTTGATACATAGAGCTTGAATCAAAGATAATTTATAATACTACTGGCATTATATATGCATTATATAATAACACTACGGTGATATCTGACTTTGATTATACAAAATGCAAAGAACAAAATGGATGTTTACAAAGATTTCTTTCTCCGAATCCGACGATTATCTCTTGAAGACCCGTGCATACTTTGTCACGATAGCATTTGGCCTAAATTAAAAGAATTCGTGCAACTCATAATAAATATTACACTTGAAGGTGGAACGTACCACATATACTTTGGTAAAATTAAAAGAGTCCTTTCTAGCTTCAGTATATATTTTAAGGTAACAATGGATGAAGTGTTAAAAGAAGCAGACAGATGTAGCAAGGTTTTGAACAAAGATGAATTATTGGATCTAATGGAAAATACAATGCATGTGCATGAAACTAACCAGATTAATTTCGGGAAAGTTTTTCTCCCTGTTAACTCGCGCGAAGAACGAGAGGCTTACGAGGAAATAGATCAAAAATATCATGCGTATATGGAAAAGTTACACGAAATAAAAGCTGAAATAAATAAATTCGATAAGCAATTCAAAGTTGATGACTTTTGTAAAAATCATTTCAAAATAACGGTGAACAAAACGAGCCGTTTATTTAATTACACGCTATCATATCTCGCAGTAATGTTGGCAGATCGTGTAAGTTTAATTTTATCTGACATAAAATTATGCTCTTAGTAAAGATTGTTGTTTTTTCACTATTCCCAACAAATGACAATGCTATAAATAAAATATTACTAAATATGTTTAGTTTATGGTTCAATGCCAATATTATAATTTATAAACCCGTCACTCTTATTGGCGCCCAACGTGGAGCCTGCACTTATCCTTGCCTTGGAGTTATGACCTAGAAATCAACAGCATCTGAAGCTAAAAATAGCAATTCGCCTAATATTATAATTATGAATATTTGTGAATATGTTTAGACGTTTGATAAACAGATAGATATCCTTATGCTAATTTTTGTCCTGGAAAAGTACGAATTGGAAAGATGCAGCTGTTGCTACGAGCAAGGTTATAACGCAATATATATATATATAATATTAATATATATAATAATATCAACGCCCGCTTATATATAGCTATAAGCTAATCTTAATATATATAAATCTCGTGTCACAATGTTTGTCCTCAATGGACTCCTAAACCACTTAACCGATTATAATAAAATTCGCACACCATGTACAGTTCGATCCAACTTGAGAGATAGGATAGTTTAAATCTCAAATTATAGTCGCAATTTTAATTTATTGCTAATTATTTGTCTGTTATTATTTGACAGTCACAATTATCTTAACTCCAAATGATTCTAACAGATGTCGATACCTTTCGACTGGGTTGAGTAAGTAATCAATAGATGGCGCTGCTATGAATGATTCTAACAGATGTCGATACCTTTCGACTGGGTTGAGTAAGTAATCAATAGATGGCGCTGCTATGGTAAATCTACGAACGTGTCATATAAGCTACATTTTAAGCGGGACTTTTATACCGGGAAAACTCATTCACGCGGGCGGAGCCGCGGGCAAAAGCTAGTTTCCTTATATAAATGGACACCGGTGTCCACCGCAGGCGTCCAAGGATTACAACTAACTTGTCTATAACGCCCCCCGAGGCAATTCTTGTGCTCTGGGTCATCATACCCAATGCACGCCCATGCGCGGGGGGACATTAGTTGCGGGCCGAGGCACACAGTTCAGTGTGTATACCTCTTGGTTGTAAAACACATTGAGGCCTAAAAGGGCCCGCGAACATTTCCTGGCACCCTCTCTTTCCGCCCATCCTGCGAACCTTCCTCACGTCCCCCCACCTTTCCTTCCATATTCCTCTCCCACGTCCCCTCCAGGCCCCTGCAGTCGTCAAGCTGGGGGACTCCAGTATCCCATTAGCAGGTTTCCCCCGGTGTTGACTGCAGGATCGCCTACCCAAAAAAAAAAAACTTGTCTATAACAGTAGATATCAAATATAGGTACTTTTTTCTCAAGGTGGACCAAATCCGCATAAGCATTGAAGAGATCTTGCTACGCATGCGCAACAACCTGCGACGAGAAACTGAGGCGGCTAATGAGTACCAGAACAAGTTGCTGAATGAGTTATACGATAAGAATAAAGAAAAACTAACCATTAGCAGGCGATATAGGAAGAGTTCCGTTGACTGCGCTGAAGTAAGTAGTATGGAATGCAACCAGTAGGTGCAAGACCTTATCTAGCTATTTAGCCGCTCCGAGCTAAAATCCTCCACCTTTTACATTTATAACACGATATAAGTTGTTGTCATGAGCTTGTTATTTAAAATAGAATATATAGCAGTATCTGATCGCAAACTCCCCGTCCGCTTAGGTCGCGGTAAGGTGCCTGCACGATACACCTCGTAACGACGAATATCCGAAACGCGGAGCGTGCAAGCGCCTCACGTCACATGTCGCCGACCAATCGGGTACGCCTGCGCGCGTACCGTGGGAGTCACGTAGACACTATGGCGGCTATTGTTCTTAGACTAAGTTTAGTTTTAAAGAATTATTAAAGGACAATGGCGAAATCGTATTTATAAATAAATTATGCGTTTAGAAATTCCATACATGGTAATCTCAATATAATTATTTTGTATGATTTTTCAGCATACTAACTTTAGTTGTACAAGTGTGTATAAGTTGCATAAATTATTAAAAAAAACTTAATTGACTTTTTAGCAATGTGTCACGGCCATTTTTTATGAATGACATAAGATTATTTAGGCTACCAAAACATAATTTTCATCAGGTCTCTAAAAATTGCAAAAAATATATCTGACTATAAAATGTTCATTAGGAACAACAACAAAGATTTCAGCTTTCTTATCACATTTTTTTTACTATGTATATTCTATTCTATACATTCTTACCAGCTGCCTGTTGGCTGTATAGTTACGGTCATTGCTTATATCATTTTAGAAAAAAAAGCTATTTCCGACATTTCGTTTCTGGCATGTAGTATTTTTGTAAAATGTGTGATAATATCTTTTGATTGAAAATAATGTACCTGGTCGAGCAACCGTACTGTAGGTTGCTGCGCTCATACCATGACAGTTGTCTGGTATTTGGGTTGGGCCGTCAGACAAGGCAATGTATCTGCCCCGGGAGAATTTTTAGATGAGATATTTATCAGAGAGAATTATTATGAAGAAGATGAATAAACATTAAAAAAAAAACAAATGTGTTTTATTTTTTTTCAGAACTCGTTTTTATTTAATTGTTATTTCCCAAAGTCTAGGACTTAGGGTCTGAACGTATTTTTCCCAATAGTTTCAGAGTTTATTACAAAAAAAAAAACAAAGAAACCTTTACTATTTACTATAGTAGTATCTATAAATAAAAAATGATTTGATATATAAGCTTGTATAGCTGAGGAAGGTGCATGCCGCGCGCTAGTATGCCGTGTGGCAGATCACCCTTCTCCATGTTTAGTGAAATGTTAGGTTCGAATGTGATGAGGGAGGGTCTCGCGTGACAATAGACAGATTACCAAACATTTTATGAGTTTCATTATTCATATTATTATGTAAGAATCAATTCATAAATGTCAACTAAATCATAACCTCAAAATCTTTAAAATGACAAATCTTTAGATTTAGACTTTTTTCACTAATAATCTTGATACATAATTGTTTAGGAATTGCTGCTGAATTGTTAAATATTTTTTTTACTTCTAAACGCTACACATTTACATCAACTAAAATCATGTATGGAGACCTGCCATTGTCCTTTATGCTGCATTTAAAAGGACTCATTACTGAACTGACCCACCCCGACTATAAATACCATAAAATTCAAATACTTTTGTCAGGCTGCTAAGCATGGTAATATGGATAAGATTTGTAACGTTGCTAGGAACGTTCCAAATCTCTCTTAGAAAGGAAATTGAGGATTACTGGGAACTGTCCGGCGCTGTCTATTTTGCCGCCCCTCATTTTTGCCGATGTGGGCATTTGCCTGGCTGGCGCTGAATGAACGAATGATAAATGATTAGTTAACAAGGATTTTTTGAATTGCGTTGGTATTGACAGCAATCGTAAAACCGCACAAAGGCAGTCTCTTTAATCTAGTGGCAACGTATGGTCGATGGACCTGGTCATCCGGGGTTCGAACCTCACGTCAAGCAAGACTCAATGGGTTTTACTAACATTGTTTGCCCAGGTTTAGATATCCTAGAGGTTGAAATCAGACAGGCCGCCGGTAGTAACCAAATGCATTCTATACCACCATACCATACCATACCAGCCCTGTATTATATACTGCCCACTGCTGAGCACGGGCCTCCTCTACAACTGAGAGGGTTAAGGCCTTAGTCCACCACGCTGGCCTATTGCGGGTTGGCATGCTTCACATACCTTCGAAATTCTTATAGTGAACTTCTCAGGTTTGCAGGTTTCCTCACGATGTTTTCCTTCACCGTTAAAGCGAGCGATAATTCACAAAGAAAAATCGTTACTCCTTAGTGCCAATATACACCTTTTGTATTATAATAGTGACGAGAATTGATATTAGGTTAGCCGCAGCATCGAAATATTGCGAGAGAAGATAGAGAACTGCGAATCGAACACTCACCTCTCTCGCTTGAAGGAGGAGGTTGACTACTGGACGCAGAAAGTTCAAGAGTTCCATAAGATCGCAGATGTGATTACAAAACTAAAGCAGGAGCAGGAAAACTGCGCTAAACAGGAGGGCATTTATAATAGTATGGAGTAAGTTGATATCATAGTGTTTTTAGGAAATATTGTTATTCGAAGTGATCGAAAAGAAATCGTAGGGACCAGTAAGCTACAGGAGCGTAGGTAGAATTCATTCATTCATTTATTAATATGGCAGAAATTTTATGTACCTAAGAGTTTCGAACCTGCTTTGTAAGGTAATATAGCTGGTACAAAATACTTTTTACAATGCAATATCTTTCCGTTCGTATATAGTCTATAGATAATGGATTATAGGTTTTTTAGCAAAAAAAACCCTAAATCCCTGTATAGTAGGTATGTAATAATAACCAGGGCGTCTAGAATTTATAAAGATAATTCATATGATTTCAAGAAGCACCGAGCTTCCCGGCTCTAAGCTGACCGCTTGGAACATCATTGGCAGTACCTTCAGATGTAGGCAGATCTACCTGAGGGAGAAATATATCAAAGCATGCAGGAGTTTGTACACTTACTTCACTTGCAAAGGTTGGTATAAGAGTTTTGACCTCTATACCTATTAATAGCAGATATTGAAATCATTACCCTTCCTTGCTTCGCCGTAGTCGGTTAAAAAACAAAATAATTAGAACTAACAGAATTATCATCTTCGTCTTGTACTTTTTTTGCTGGAAATTTGAATCTTATCCAGTTTAAATTTCGATAACGCACTGACATTGCAAAAGTGAAAGGGTGATCTACTAAACATTTAAAATATTCAGGTTCTGACAGAATATGCTATACGGACAACGTGGGACGATACTACGTGGACGAGTTTAACCATCAAGTGTACCCTGTTGACTACGCACTGAAGATTTATCATCTGGACTGCAATGGAGAATTTCGGGAGGTGAGTCAATTAATCATAGAAAAATTAAAACAGTGGTAAAACATTGATCTTTCCTCTTTTTTGGCGAATAAAATACCACCATGCTCTGTTAATAAATATAAGGGACTAATTAATCACAAAGTTGCTAAGATTCATAACAAATTATAAAAAGCTAGCTTTTGCTCGCGGCTTTGCACGGGTGAGAGTTTATCCGGGATAAAAAGTAAAACCTTCCCAAGGTCTCAAATTATCTCCATTACAAAATTTCATCGAAAGCAGTTCGGTAGTTTTTGAGTTTATCTCGTACAGAGGCGGCGGGCGACTTTGTCTTCATGTAAGGATAAGGAAGGGCGACTTACTAGTTTATACAACATTCAACATTCGCTCGGCCCAATTGGGCCATGACGTCACCTGTCAATTAAGCGAATTTGAAATTCGCGCGGTTTTACGCGCCAACCCCATAAGATTCCAATTCCAATTCCAATTTGTTTTGGTTGGCCGTATCGTTAACCCCATAAGATTCTAATAAGAAATTTGAAATGACAGTTGTCAAACTTCCGAAAGCTGAAAGGTGAACGTTTTTCCTTCATCAGTGCCCAGAAACGGACGTCTACTACTTCGACTCGTCAGGCAGGTACATATATAAGGACGGCGAGAAGATATACCAGTGTGCTGCGTGCACTAGTCAATACAAGCTGGCCGACAATCACCTGCTGACCAAGGTGACGAAGGACTGCGGACACTCGGAGAAGATGAACGAGTCGTGTCGGTTGGATATACGCGATCCAACTGTCGTTGAGCTCCTGCCTAGGACTGCTGATGTAGATATTAGAAGTAAGTTTTGAGAATGCTTTATATTATTCAACTTTAATCTCATCTCTTTAGTCTTCGTTTTTTATAACTTTCCCAAATTCACTTATATCATAAGGGCCAGTTTCAAACACACACACACACACTCACGCCTTTTATCCCCGAAGGCAGAGGCGCAACTAGTGCACCCACTTTTCGCCGTGCGTATTCCGTCCCATGATGTGATAACGGGCGAGCCTATCGCCATATCGGGCACAAATTCAAGACTCCGGGCTGATACTGAATTTAAAAAACCTAATATCAATTTGCCCGACCCGGGAATCGAACCCAAGACGTCAGCATTGCAGTCATATCGTAATACAACTACGCCACCGAGGCAGTCAAAGTCAAAGCCAGTTTTACAGGTTTAAGTAAATATCCTTTTACAGTTATAGTATTAAACAGTTCATATAGATAGTGCTCATGTTATTACCATTTACGTGGGAGAATAGTGTGACGTGTATTTGGTCAGTTTATACATGTATGTGACGAGTAGCGTTTACTCAGAAGTTGTGAAGCAGACCGTCAACCTCGCAAATGTATTATGTTCAAACTAAACAGAATAATAATGAGTTACCTACTTTAATTGAACTGTCTTGTGAACATACGTAAACACCAATGACCCATTACAGAGAACCTAAGCTCGGAAGTTGTGAAGTACTTATGGGATAGTTTCGGCGGGATACTACCCGACGCGTTGCATGACGTCGCCATGGCCAAACCCAACAATCCTATACACATTCTTGCACACAAATTGCTGTGGCATAAGTGAGTTGACGTCTTACTCTTACCTTGTCCCAGATGTGAACTAGATATTGCTTTTGTACGATCAGCAAGATTATCGAGGTTCAAAACCCAAATAAATCACAATACAGTATACTTTAGCAATCAGATTGGATCTAAGAACATCAACAAAGGGATGAAGATGTGTATGCCATCCTATGCATTTGAGATTTTATTATATTGATTGATTGATTGTAACTTTTAACTGCGATTAAACTAACCAATGAATTTTGTTAGAATTTACACATTGGCGCCCAACGCGGTGCCATAATTTAACCGTTTCAAGTAGTACACCATTATCTTACTAATGTATACCTCTTTACAGATACGGACGGACTACCAATGAAGTTAAAAAGAAATCTGAGGAAGCACAAGCATACAGGGAATATATATTTAAAGAACGTCGAGAGGTTAGTTACCACCAACATGATTCAGCATCATTGGTTTTATTTTTGAAAGTAGTTTAGTAAGTAAGTATATTAGCATTTTCGCAGTTCCAGTATGACAATGAGCTAAATAATTTAGTTGTATTTTGATTTTTTCCTTAAATACACTCCGTACAAATGTGGATATGTTGCCATTATTATTTATTGTCACAGAAAGCGGCAGCGCAGAGTAGGTTATGGAAGTCGAAGCAAGTGAAACGCCGCAAGCCCGAGGAGTCAGACGACGCTCAGGACATGGCGGTGTACTCCGCGCAAGTGGCACAGCACGACTTCATCAACTCGCTGAACTATTACAATTAAATGTCTACGCCATTATATGATAAATTCAAAAATATTTTTCGTATACTTGTTTACAGGAATATTTTTGAATGATTTGAAAACTTAATTTGGTCCTTCGAGTTCGAACATGGTATAAATAAAAAGTCTTACAAATAAAAGCATTTCAAAACACGTGTTGCATATTATAAATATTTATTTCATGTAACCTATACTACGCTACTCCCAATTTATGGATGTGTAGATAATTCTGAATTTTTAAAATATCTCTTATTGAGACTATATAAACTTTGATATTACATGTATATTACACATTGATTTTACTAGCTGTACACAGAAATACAAGCGTCGTATTGTCTATGCGAAGTTGTTCTAAGTACACCGGCTGTTGCCTCTATGAGTCCACAAAAAGCAGGGAAACTACCGAAATAAGAGAAAAATATTGATTGAGATCTTGTAGGGGTGTGCCTAAATAGATGTATATTAAAATAAAATTAGTACATAAATCTTAACTTTTAGCTTAGGCCACACAGCAGTTTAGTTCGCGAGGTAGCAGGACACAATCCCGTCACTACCCGACTGTAGCAATGTTGCCAACGCTTTATAGTTAAAATCTTCTAAACAACTAAATTCTTATTCGACACCCATATCCGATCCCTATCAACACGAATAAAAAAAATAAACGATCCATTGCAAAGGTTCAGGTATTTATTGTTCAAGCGTCTACTAGATACCGAGACACACTACGTAGACTCTCGTCCGAAAGCTTTTGTACGTACCGACGTGAAGCCTACGCGCCGCGGTTACAAGTAAAATAATCCACCGCTATACATTTGGTCTAATCAAACGAGTTACGAAAAGAAACTAAATTAAAAAATAACTTATAGCACTATGGAAACAATGCAAAATAGGTAAAAATAAATGACGGGCTTTATATGATGTGGATGTAATTTCGTTTGGCATCTAATACAGAACGATAATATGAATTTTATTTTAGTAACGTAATATTGTCTTGCTAAAACAGTTGTAGCAATGCTTGGCACGCAAGTTTTGAAACGCGATATAGAACTCTATTTATTATAATACGAATGATTATAATTATACAAACGCTAACTAAATTCCAAGTGTTGCAACATGCCAAAAAACCTACCCCAATGAAGATTTTCTTGTGACATTAAACGAATATTCGATGCCAAACGACGTGTGGAACTAAGAGGGGAAACAGGAAGTTTGGTGTCACACGCATGGCGTTGCTACAATTAGAAATGTTTCTAAAACAACACTGGTCAACTTTTTCCCATAAAGGCTGTTAATTTATTATAGTCATTTCGTAACGGAAATAGGGTATTAATTACAATAAACATATTTATATATTGAACAGTGTTGTAAAGTCAAATACACATTAAATTATTAAACGGCCAAACTCGCGTCTGAAACATTTGTATTCGCAAAACTATTATAATAAGAACTTTATTTTGAATCATAAAAGCTAGACAATTTGGGCATTTTTATGTTACGTTACAAACTATATCAGATATGGTATTGTTTTATTCATATAAAAATTTGAAACAAGCAAATTTAACTCAAAAATGTGTGATATTTAGTAATCATTATTGCAGAGAGCCGATAAAAGATCAAGTCACCAGATCACCAACGCCGATGAACTACGTCAATGCACAAAGAATCATAGGTGCATTCCTGTTCTCTAATTAAATTTCCAACTTCCCTTATTATTAGCACATTCTACCATGATAGTAGATTTATGTAATTACTGGCAACACAATTTTGAGTTACATTTGGCACACCCATCATTAATATCCCCATGTATAGTACATACACTTATTAGATTGGTGAAAATAGTATCATAAACGGCACATTTTGACATATTTCTATAATCAGTATAACTATAAGGAAATTGGATCAGGCGCGTGAAAATATGTTGCCAGCTTTAAAATTAAAAATATTTTTAACTACTTTGTAAGTATTTTTTCGTCGAGTCAAAAAATTATTTTAGATTTTTGTTAAATGTACAATTATGAATAGAAGCCCCGAAAGATAAACTTTGGCTAGATTATAAATGCGCCCGATCCAAAATATAATCAAACTTTTATTCTAATGAAGTCATGAACAGGTACAAAAGTAGTCACTTTCCCATTATTTTATTTACATGTACAGTAACCGTCATATATAGCATATGTGAAAATGCGCGAGTGTTGGTAACGATGTAATGATTTTTACGAAGATGCAGTCATAGAGCGTTCAATATGGCCATAATATTATGTGAGAACTGGAGCTCTATCTGTTTTTTTGTCTATAGCGTGATTTTATTTATTCCAATATTGGTATTATACAGAAGGGTTACTAGTGGACCTTTTGCACAACAGCAGGAGAGTATAGTATGAAATAAAATCAATTGACCAGAACTTCTTTTCCTTCTTTGTTTGATGGCGAAGAGCTTAATTATGAACCTGTTCTTCCAATGTCACATTGGTGCAAAGTTCAAGATTCCATAGTTGAATTTCTATGGTTAGCGGGAAAAGATAAGTAAAGGAGATAGTGTGTCCTAGACCGAGACGACGTTGTATTTTTGTCCCGCATATTGAACTGATGTTTACCCATTGTTAAGTTTTTGGAGGGTAGATACAGGAGTCAGTGTCAACTACCCTCCAAAAAATATATTTATCAAGATTTTTTCGTTAAGCTCTACAACCGCGCCTTCTGCCTTCAAGCGTCGAAATAATGCATTAAGTTTCCTTTTCTAAGTACGAAGCAATTTTAAAAGCACGCCGAATTATAAAATACATGTAAAATTAAATTTAGAAGCATTTTAGGTGGTCAACTGACTGAAAACTCCATTCAACTATTACTGACGAAGATGCGATAGCTTCGTATTGTGAGTAATCTTTAAGAAGAGCCCCAGTCAGTAAGCACCTAAAATATTGTGAAATGAAATAAATGATCCACAAATGTATGAGAAAAAAAAAACAAAGTAAACTAACTATTTAAAATCCCATGCATACAATTCCCGAATAATTATACTTATTGAGACATTTGTTGAGAGGCGAATCGAGACGTCTGTTTAAACTTTGTTGTACAGCTTCCCGTAAGCGCCCCAACAAACCCCCTGGCCCTACATTTATAATGAAAAAAACTATTCGCACGTTTCGGATAATGACTATGCATTTGTATAGAAAAATATGTACAAAAAGAACAAAAGAAAACTAATCATTATCAATATATTTTTGAAATCTATTTATTTATAGCGATAAATTTCTCTTAGGCTCAACATAAACGAACGAAAATTGCGAGGGGGTGTAATTATTCCACTAAGTGACTGGCCATCTTGAATCATAGACAATAAGAACTGACGCCACAAACAAGTGAGGTACCTATGTGGAAGTATATATTTTTTATTCTCTATACCCATTAGAATGTCTATTTTAAACATTTAATATTATGATATTCACGAATGGCCAATGTTAACACGAAACAATCTAATCTACTAAAATAATAATAAAAAAATGTAATGCGTCCGAACATGTTGGGTCGCGCCCATCATTCTACGTGTTTGGTTATGGTATATATTTGGATAGTTATTGTGAACAAAATGAGGTATTTGTGCCACATCATCTGTTTAAATCTTTAGATTTTGGTACAAAAGAAAGGTGTGCGCGGACAATGGTTTTTTGTCCCGAGCTGTTGCATAGAGGACACAACAACGCCGCACACAGCTAAAGAGTATTACATACAACATTTATCATGAAATTTCCGTACTTGCCACATTCGACAATCGGAGACAAAAAAGATCTATTTTATCTATGGACACAATTTAACGGTATATTTTTATACAAAGCTGGCAACATTGACTCGACAATCAACACAGACGAAGTACTATTTAGCGGATTTCGTATTAAATCGAAACAAAATTACAACTATATTACCTTTAGTATGTTATGTACAGGTTACAGCGTGGCCGACGCGACGTTCACAATAATACAAAGTAATGTAGCCGCAACTCCGTTCGATTTGTACTAATTTTGTATTCAGCTAAGCGCGACGGAATCGCACACCACTCATCTTGGTTATAATTTGCACTGTAAGATAATTAATTAAGGAATTAATTTTCTAAGTTTGCAATACTTTACAAAAAGAATATAGGGAGACTTTGGTTTTGGTAATGGCAACCCCGCCTGTTTGGTGTACGCGGATGTGTGTGTGTGCGATACCGCCGCGTGCGGTAATGTACGCGCTTAGTTCACGTCCGCCATGTCGGTCTGACAGTCGAACGTCTCCGAGCTGTCCTTGTGGTCCGGGTAGAACTCCCTGTATATTTTGTCCAGTAGCGCTTGCCTGGAAGAATAATGAAAATATTAATAACAAAAAAAAATTTTGCTTATAACAATATTTTACCAAAACGCAGCGGTTTCTAGACATCTACTCTAAAATACCTAAGTTATAAAATAATATGTAATTCCTTCCTTTTCCTTTTAGGCCAGTCAGATCCAAGATTCTTTTAGTTTGTCCTGTCTTGTTTATGAGTAATGGAGATCACTTATCAGGTGTACCCACACGCTCGTAAGCCGGTTTTTTAAATAAAAAGCCAACCTGAGCAGTACCACCAGAACTTTATGAAACAGACACCACTTTGGTTGTAGCTACAATACACTGCGACTAAAAAGGGTTTCTTTTGCAGGTGTTTAATACATACATAATATCACAACTCTATTCCATAGGGGTATGCAGAGTTTATGAAATGACACTGCGACAGATTCTGACTTCTTTAGCTTCTTCCACTTTCATCAATCTCCTCATGCATTCCCGAAGGTTCTGGGTACCTTTTATCCGTTCTTTACTAATAATGTCAGACATCTGATATTCAAAGGATCGACCCAGATATTCAGTCGACCCCTACCGACTCTTTCACCCACATTCGCCACTTAGTCAATCTCCAAACATCCGGATTTCATACGCTACCTTCTTGCTCTACTAAAAAAATTATCCATCTAGAACTCTTTCACAGCGGTGAAGTTATTTTGTCACCACATTTATAATAACTATTTGTGGCGTTATTACTGACGATAAAACTGTTCCCGCCATACAGGCATATAACATTTACGTAGTAAACACATCCTAGACACGCTATATTGATTATTTTTGTATTACTATACGTAACTTGAGTGGAAATGTGATATATTTTGGTATGAGTGAGCCTTTTTAGACAAAAAATGTTTATTATTATGAATTAGTGAATAATAAAATTGTATTTTTTTCTTATTTAACTTGACTTTGAAAATGGTTGTAATTGTAGGAGCAAAGAACTTATTTTTCACAATTGTATAACTACAGGGTGATCACTTTTAAGTTTTAAAAGAAAGAGAGGTGGAAATGAAATCTCTCATGCTTTTTACACGCTTTATATTAGCTTCACTTGTATGTTTGTAACTCTCCGACTCCGACTCCTTTAGGCGCGATTTGGACCCACTTTAAACGGTCAGATTTTATTCAAACTTTGTAGGTTTGTCGAGGACCGATAACAATACACTAATTTGATAAGATTATGCCATTATTCAATTTGCAAAATGAGATTTTTGTCAATTTATATAATTTTTAGTGACATTTGTTGGACAATTGTAGAACAGAACTAAAAAATTAAAAATAAATAATAGTTTAAAAAAACTAAAAAACACGCTTTATAGAAAATCCAACTAAAAAATAGAAAATAAATTTGAATTAAGAATAGTGTAAATAAGAATAAAATGTATTTTACTGTAAAAAAAAGCGTGGGATGCATGGTGACAATAGTTATAAATATTTTATTGACAGATAATATGAGTAGAAGTATTATATATAGTTTTGATAGTAACTTAAAAAGCACCCCACGCTTTTTTTACAATAAAATACATATTTTTCTTACTTACACTATTCTTAATTCAAATTTATTTTCTATTTTTTAGTTGGATTTTTTATAAAGCGTGTTTTTTAGTTTTTTTAATTAATGATACAGAATTCTATAATACGTAATTTTTAGGAAGACTTTACACAGATAATCTCTAGCTACTAATCCTTACTGCGGAGTGCGACCGCTGTATCATAAATTTTTTTCATGCTACACAATTTGGCAAAATTTTACCATAATGATTTCTTATATTTACCAAATGTTTAACATTTCAATAAGTTTTACTATATCAGTTTTTGCCATAACAATGTACCTCCCCTGCTAATGAGATGCTGGCACCTCCCCCCGCCCCCCTTAACCCATGTTCTGTGCATACGTACTTGGCGGCGAGTCCTCCCCCGGGCGGCAGGCCGGGTATGTTCTCGTGCAGCAGCTGCTTCAGCACGCAGGAGAAGTGGCACGAGGGGTCCTCGCGCGCCTCCGCGCCGCCGCCCGCACCGCCGCCCGCGTTGCTCTCGATCAAGGCTGCAACAACATATTACAGTTAATTCCAACATCATATCTACCAAAAACAAAATGTTACTTCCACCATCTTCTAAAAAAACAGTTTTTGTTTTACCTATATAGGCATGGCAAAGATACCCCTTACACGTGATGGTAGGGTGCTAACCTGATACATGAGAGATGATTACGACACGCCAGTCGACCTAAACAATTCAATACATAACGAAACTATCGGTAACGGTGGTAGGTCTTTTTTTTTATTGCATTGTATGACGAGACGAGCAAGCCGTTCGCCTGAATATGCAATCTCTAATATGTAAGAGTCCGTCTGGGTGGGTACCTACCGCAATGTCTATTTCTACCGCCAAGCAGCAGTGCGCATGCACTGTTGTGTTTCGGTTTGAAGGACATTGTAGCCAGTATAACTACTGGACACAATGAGACTTAACATCGTATGTCTCAGGATAATGAGCGCAGTGGAATGCCACATTGTACTTTGTAACTCAAGGTGCTGGATGGTGTTGCTACTGTTTATCGGTGGTCGTATCGCTTACCATCAGGCGAACGGCATGCTCGCCTGTCATTCAATGCAATAAGAAAAAAACTAATGTGACATTCGCTAGATCCCACTATGGAAACAGTCGACACCTATAAGAAATTTTAAATCCCTACTTTTGCTTGCTGAAATATATTGTGTTTCTAGCACTAATATATTGTAAAGAAATATGGGAATCCTTGCGTATGAGGCCATGCCAGCCTTGTATTTTATACTGCTCACTGCCGAACACGGGCCTCCTTTACAACAGAGATGGTTTAAGCCTTAGTCCACCACGCTGGCCTAGTGCCGGTTGGCAGACTTCACATATCTTCGAAATTTCTATAGAGAACTTCTCAGGTATGCGGGTTTCCTCGCTATGTTTTTCCTACACCGTTAAAGCGAGCTATAATTCATAAAGAATACACACATAACCCTTTAGAAAGGTAAGAGGTGCGTTCTTTTGGGTTTTGAACCTGCGGACGTTCGTCTCGGCGGTCCGTTGCATTCCCAACTAGGCTATCGCCGCTTATAGGATGGAAAGCACTGAGCAACAATTCTATTGTAACTCCAATTTGAGTGAAGACAAAAAATTACAACTAACGAACCAAGTTGCAATTTTATTGTTCCTCGTCGGTGGCTTAACCCTTCAACGAACACTTAACTTTAAACACGCCAATCCAAATGTCTGTAGTCATTATTCCGACCACACGGCCACCTGGCGACGACTCCTCACGCCAGTTTTATGTAAAAACCTTTTACTGTTGCGCATAAATATTACTCATTTTATTTTATTCAACTCACTATAGGCACAGCTCACGCGACCTAGCCCGTACAAACACGATCTTGACATTGCCATGCGACCTTGAACTTGAGGTTGAAAGGGCAGATTTTGGTTGTAATATGGAAGTCCATGGTGGAACAATCATTTGAGCATTGGTCTTTGGAAATTTTATCGCAAAACACTCAAAATAACTTCCAGATTCTGGAATCCGTATCTTAGCTTCGAGAGCTGATCTACCCACTCATTAGATGAGATTGAAGTTAATTGGGCATACAGAACACCAATAAAAAATCTTTCACATTTTCCTTCTTAATAAAACGGCTGTCCAATTCAAAGCCTCGCCTTCCAAGAATAAAATAAAACTCATGAAGAGAAAATAGACAATACCGCATAGCGGGCGCGCAATAATGCAATTCTTTGCATTGGCGACCTCACAGGAATCCACGTACGGCAGCGCCGAGGTTATTTTTATATTAACAATTCATGACTCATAACTTTGTTTCATCTATATAAATTGTATCACGCCTATACCCTTTCATGGGTAGACAGAAGTGTATCACACTCACATTTTGACAACCATGTTAGGCCCCTTGAAATAGAATATTTTATTTACTAAAATATTAACTCGTAACTGAGTGGTGGATTGAGTTTGTATAAAATATAGGAGCATGTGGCGAGAGAAGTCACAAATTAAACTTCTTTAAAAATAATGTGGGCCATAAAACATTTTGCTTTAGCACGTAATTTATGTCCGCATAACTTGAACTTCTAGAGTTACCAGAGCTTCAATTTTAGCAAAATAAAAAAATCAAGTACCAAGTCTACCTTTATCATTGAGTACTTAGGAATCATGTCCACCACATTGCCCTAATGTGGTTTGATACACTTTATAACATTACAGTTTCCTCATTATTAACAAAGCCTATAAATTAAACTATTTTGTGTTAACTGTGAACACTAAGAGCCAGTGTCACAGGTTTTGAGTAAATTTTATTTGACACTTATCGTACTAAACAGCTAATGTAGATAAGACTCATTTTATTACAATTTATTTGGGAGCATTGATTAGAGTGTGCCCTTTGTATTTGGTCGGCTTATACCTTTATGTGAAGAGTAGCATTTATCAGCAAGCGATAAAATCAGCCCTAAGCGTTTGAGCTGTAGATCATTTTGTCTATGGTACAGTCAGCCACATAAGTAACTGAACAAATTCAAAATTTCAAATCACGTTTAAACTTTTGCATCAGAATCAACAATTGTTTTTTCTTCACTAAAATAAACTTCACAGGGTTAACTTAATTTTAGATAAAGTAAAAAGAATATTTTGACTGGAGTTAACGTGCAGAAGCGTTTTGAAGTTTTAATTTGTTCAGTTACTTTTGTGGCTGACTGTACATATCTATGTACAGGCTCACTGACTATACTACCTCCTAAAAACTGCTGCTGATTTTTACGGCTCCAATAAGTTTAAAGACCCTGTCTTTTTCCTTTCCTCCTCATCGCTTTATGTTGCTCACACATGTTTATGTTCGCTTGCTTGTTTGCCTTCTGCTTAACATGAGATTAAAAAGTACATTTTCCTAGTCATTCATTTCATCCGTATGTTATTATTTATGTCCGAGTCATTGATTGGAGTGGACGATAGCCTAGTTGGGAATGGAACGGTCTGCCGAGACAATGTCCGGAGGTTCAAAACCCAAGGCACACACCTCTGACTTTTCGAAGTTACATGTGTATTGTTTATCAATTATCGTTCGCTTTAACCGTGAAGGAAAACATCGTGAGGAAACCTACATACCTGAGAATTCTCCATAAGAATTTCGAGGGTATGTGAAGTCTGCCAGCCCGCACTAGGCCAGCGTGGTGGACTAAGGCCTTAACCCTCTCAGTAGTAGAGGAGGCCCGGGCTCAGCAGTGGGCAGTATATAATACAGGGCTAGTATGATGATGATGAGTCATTGATTTATCCACGGCTGTCTCGACTAGCTAAATTAACTTTGTGTGGTCATAAATATTATATCGTTATTGTGTAATGCAACCTTCATAGAAAATATTTTTTTCAATATAATTACCATATATATGTTACCTTCGTGAGAAAAAAACATGTATGTGACTAAAATCTTATTGATTCATAAGAAATTTTAAATTCACGGTTACATTATTATTACTATTAATTTATGACAAGATGATCCGTCTAAGCGCCACGTCAACCGTACACGGTAATGATGCAAGTTATGTATGTTACACTGGGTTCGTCAGTGGTCAACCTGAATCTTATTTACTGCGTCAAAAGGTCCACAACTATGAATTTTAGCTATTGACAACCATTTAAAATACCACTAAGCCCAATTAGTACTATGTGACTGAGCGTATTTGTTTTACTCAACCAAACTTTCCTTCAAAGGGCAAGTCAATTGTACTGTTCATAGAAATATTCTTTCGCCTGAAGACTACATTATTTACGAAAAGTATTGATTCGTACGTTCATTGGTAGGCTGTTCGCATTGCCTTTAGAAAAACAGTTTTTACAAGTAACTTCAGCTATACATTTTAACATAACTACTTAGTGATATGGCTTAATGGATATTGATTTTTTCAAGACTTTTGCTATAAATTAAGTCTCTAGACTGCATTGAAAATAACCACATACCTGAATATCATAGTTAGTTGGATCCTATGCTTTCTTTAACATAATTTGACACATATCCCGTTTGTCGTATTGTAAAAACCAATGAGTTTGTCAGCAAATATAATACTAATTCTAATAGTCCTTGGCGCTCTTTTTAACTTAAATATAATATGTATCGGTATAGAAGTCGATGTATATATTCTAAGAGGATTGTGTATATCCTAAGATTTTTACTTATTTCCTTATAAAAATGAATACTAGTTTACTAACTTCCACAACTAGTTTCACCAGCTTTATAAATAAGGGCCTACAAATAAAATTAACAAATCGTAATTAATATTGTTTCCGCACCCAATATTGAACCTTAAAATCCAGTTTCCAGCAATTTCATACAAGCCATTTACGATTACGTAAAGTGCTCGAGCAAAATCGATAGACAAACTCAACAAGATTACCAGTGCATAGGGCTTCATACCTTACGTGCATTCGACAGAATTCTCACAACGGCCTACAACTCAGCTGCGGACGCACTTTCATTGCTTTAACCCCTTCATTCGGAATTTATTTATATGTTCAAAAGGCAAACAAGTATTTAGGGTCAGGACTAAAGCAATGAAACTATGGCGTCAGAGTTTTCAAAAACACTTTAATTAAGCAGATATGGTAACAATTAAAAAAAAATGATCACAAATTACAAACTCTTCGAAGATCACGCGAGAGATAAATTTTGTATAATATCACATGTTTAAAGTTATGTTACATTTAAGTTACATTCGTTATACATATAACGTACAGTGTGGTCCGAAAAAGCATGTATAAAACAAGCGTGACACTTGCAAAAAATATTGCGAGCGTATCCAGATACTTAATTTTTATTTTAGAAATTTATTTTTGTAACGCGTACTTTTGTCACAGTATAAATATATCTATACTTTGTCACCTTTATTTCATTAGAATTTTATTTTACTTTCAATATATTCTTTTGTGCTGTTTTACATGCCTTTTGGAACCAGCCTGTACATAAACATATTAAAATACACTTTCATGCAAAATTAACACGTATATTGGACGAAAGATTATTTTATAGAATATTAAACATAGTCCAAGAGAAGTTAAAACACTACATAAAATGTTAATATTAGATAACCTAACAGCAATAAATAAATAATAAAAAAACATCGATATATACATATAATAATTTCATAAATTATTATTAACAATTCAACACAAAATAATTCGTTACAGAAGTTTGTACCTTTAAAAACTATCTTAAATGGCATCTTGATGGGACATTAAAAATTATGACTGCAATGGTTATAGCTACACGGAAATATAAAAAAAACGCTTGGTTTTTCTGTGAATAATATTGTGAAACGCATTATGCAAGCAAGTTCTTTGGGTACATGCTACAACCAAAGTTCCCATATTTTTGCGTGATTGCACCCAATAAAAAATAAAAAAATATTTCTTTGTAGCTATAATCTAATCCTTCTAAAGAATGAGACAAACAATTAAGAAAACTCTACATCTAACAATATCTTAAAAGGAGAAACATTATAGATAAAGAGTAGAATTAATGTGTATATTGTATAAAGATTAAAATTTAATTATTATTGGCAGACTTTGACCACTTTTCAAAAAGGCAAGGATTTTTATTCGTACGTGAATAAAACTTATTGAAATATATCATGAAAAGTTTAGTTTAGTTTTTGATGACTTAGATGGCGCTTACAGAGAAAAATATTGACTATTCATTACTAAGTACCTTCTTAGAGACACGTTATAATTAAAAGGCGTAGGACAGTCTCTAGATAAAGGTTAAAATAGGGTTATAAGTACGCATTTTCACCAGCCTTCCCTAAACTGGAGTGGAACTGAAATAGATTTGACGAGACCTAAATAAAATCAGAAACAGACATCATATTTTGAATCTCCAACGATGATGCGCAAAGAAACAGTGAATAAAATTAAAGTTTCTGTATTTTACCACATAACCAAGTTCAGATCTCCAAATGGAAATTGCCCATGTTTCTACTTTCTACCCAAGTTTAAGGAACGCTGTTAAAAAGGTGCACTTAAATACTAACTAAACTAGATTCCCGTGAGAATGCATTAAGGAATATCAACATCATTATCTATTTAACCGTGTCACTGGAGGCGCGGACCAAATTATAACTATTATCATTAACAGGCACTCGTGTTATCTGCTGATAAATTATCAATATATACAAGTTGTGAGTCATAGATTGTGGCGTACAACGTTCGCGAAACACGACACGAGCTTCTTAGAAAAACTTATACGAGTATATTCCTTAATATCATAGTGATGTTGGCATTTTTAATATTTACTTCTGTTGAATATTCCTCTTTTGGTATTAAAACTTGGTAGTATTCACTTTAAACACTTTATTACTTATAATCCACAAAAGTCTCTCTTATTGTGTGCTTCTTACTTGGTGGCTGAGCGACGACTGACCATTTTATAAAATCTTCTAAAAGGTTGACATTTATGATTACAAGCACTCAATTGACTTAAGATATTCGGAAAGCAACTGTCAGATGTCGTTGAGCCACTGAATTAATAGAACTAAGGTTACAATTGCTATTAATATAATCTTAATCCTTGTTTAATATACAAGTTAAAATCAACATATTTTAGGTAACACAAACATAAGTTTATTTATATATATTTGCAAAGACTTCCGCCATGATTAACCAACTTAGCCAAATTCATTCCTTTCGATAATTACATAGATAAAATAATAATATTAATTCCAATAAGCTAACAATTCGTCCATCCTGATAACCATTCGCGTCCTCGCGAAAATAAGAAATAATTTGACTAAGGTTACAAAAGGCAAATCACATAATAACAAAAGTTATTATAATAAAAAAAAAATCATATGTCATTTCTATGACTACTAAATGAATCAATGGTAAACACATGTTGCTAATTCGGCTCATAGCTCGTGTAACTAGAGAAAACAACCAAGTCTTACATTAGGTATATATTTCATATTTCTATATAACATAATCACCATACTGTGCAAATTGCACTTCCGAATACCAAATGCTCATAGAAGTTGTGTGCACATTGCACTTCAAAATAATGAACGCTCATAGCAATTCATTACACGTTTTTGTGCACCTTGCACTTCGAAATAATGAACGCTCATAGCAGTTCATTACACGTTTTTGTGCACCTTGCACTTCGAAATAATGAACGCTCATAGCAGTTCATTACAAGTCTTTATGTGCACCTTGCACTTCGAAATAATGAACGCTCATAGCAGTTCATTACAAGTCTTTATGTGCACCTTACACTTCGAAATAATGAACGCTCATAGCAGTTCATTACAAGTATTTATGTGCACCTTGCACTTCGGGATAATGAACGCTCACAGCAGTTCATTACAAGTCTTTATGTGCATCTTGCACTTCGAAATAATGAACGCTCATAGCAGCTCATTACAAGTCTTTATGTGCGCCTTGCACTTCAAAGCAATACTGGCTCATAGCGCTTCTTATATTTTACATATATATATATATTTTTTTTTATAATATAGCATAGGTTTTCAATAAACGCAAAAATAAAACACTTGAGGTACATGTTGAGTACATTACATTACTAAATTTCTTTACTAATGATTACGAAATTATGAATTATTTGTTAATTCATTACAGTCAACTAATCATCAGCGCTCCCGCTACCAGACAACTCACTGTCTAAATCATTGAAGCAAAGCCAAGGATGTATTTTGTCGATAGCGAATATTCCTTTATATTTTGATGCGCCTTTTCGGGTTATAGGAGTGTCTACAACCTCGTATCGATCATGGCCTAAAACTTTTGTTATCCTATATGGACCTGAACATTTTGGTAATAATTTTCTACTTTTGCCTACCGTATGTGCCGTTCTTTCAACTCTTACTAAATCCCCTACCTTAAATTCTAATGCTTTTCTTCTTTTTTTATCAAACCTATTCTTTTGCTTTGCTTGAGACTCTATTGTATGTTCGCCTACTTCTTCCCTAATTTTACTTAGTCTGTCAGTACGGAGGTCTTCACACCTATTAATAGGGTTATCAACGATATCGTCATTTATTTCAGATGTCAAGGTACCTTCATTTATACCAGTAAGTCTTAAGCCAAACAAAACCTCTGAGGGGGTTTTACCAGTACCCTTGTTGATGGTGTTGTTTAATCCCCATTGTACCTGTAATAGATGATCATCCCAAAGCCTTTCAGCCTTATCATGGTTTTGTGAAGCTAATGAATCTAATATAGTCCGGTTATACCGTTCTACTTGGCCATTAGCTCTGGGTGAGGCAACTGCATTCTTTATGTGATGAACTCCCATTTCGGATAGAAAACTTTTAAATTTTGAACTTGTAAATGACGTACCCCTATCGCTAATTAATCGTTTTGGTAATCCAAAGGTTCCAAAATAATCTCTAAGAACCGCTATTGTAGACGCGGTTTTCGTATTTTTGACCGCCTTTAACACAATGAATTTTGTAAAGGACTCTACGATAACTAAAATATAACAATTTTTCCTTTTAGATCTTACGAAAGGACCTACATGATCAACATGGATGGTGTGGAAAGGTGCAGTTTCTTTTGGTATCGGGTGCAAGAATCCTTGCTTTTTCCCGGTTGGCAGTTTATTATGTGCACACTCTAAACATGAATTTACATATTTTTGAACGAACTTTCGCATGCGGGGAAACCAATAATGTTGTTTTATTTTATCTAATGTCTTATCTAACGCAAAATGACCTATTTCGTCGTGATTTTTCTGAAGTATTTGCCATCTACAACCTTTCGGCACCACCCATCTTAACCCATCATCTGTAATTCTATATACGCGATCGCGTTTAAGAACAAAATTTTTACGTATTTCAACCAAATTGTCGAATTCTTTATTAGACAGTATTGTTCTAATACGTTGTATTTCAGGGTCTCCCTCCTGTACTGTAGTCAACCAATCATCCGTTATAGACATAATATTAAACGATTCAATGGCCTGAATAATTCCTGTATCACCATTTATAGCAGGGTTCCTACTCAACGCGTCAACGTGAATCATGCCCTTTCCGGACTTATACACGACATTACAGTCATACTCCTGAATTAAACTCCACCATCGCGCAACTCTTGGTATCATGTCTCTCTTTAAAAAAGTAGCTCTAAGAGAATTACAGTCAGTTACAATGGTAAAGTTTAACCCAAGGACATATAATCTGAACTTTACTAACGCGGCAATGACTGCAAGGGTTTCTAACTCATAGGAGGAAAAATGAGACTCTTCGGGCGAGGTCTGCCTACTGTAATATGCTACCGGTTTAAAAACTCCATTGGCTTGTTTTTGAAGCAAAATGCTGCCTATGCCATGTTTACTAGCGTCTGTGTGAATTTGAGTCTCTAACTTAGGGTCATACAACGCCAGTACAGGCCTTGAAATAAGAGCTTCTTTTAATTTGTCAAACGCTTCGTTTTGAGATTCTGACCAAACCCAGACAGAGTTTTTCTTTAACAATTTTGTAAGTGGTCGAGCTATTTCGCCGAAACCCTTAATAAAGCGTCTAAAAAAACTCGCGAGACCAATAAATTGTCTAACACCGTGTACGTCTGTAGGCTTCGGGAAATTTTTGACAGCCTCTATTTTCTTAGCACCAGGTCTCACACCCTCGCTGGAGACTTCAAAACCGAGGTAGTCGACGCGATTTTGAAAAAAATAACATTTTTGTGGTTTTAAGGTTAGTCCAGCGTATCTTAACTTTTGTAGAATGATTTCTAATTTTTCTATACCCTCTTCAAATGACTTACTCGGTACTAAGACATCGTCCATATAAGCCAAGGCACTATCAAAACGTGAGTTGCCCAAAACCAAATTAATCGCCCGCTGGAAAACGGCCGGCGCGTTTGCCAGACCAAAAGGCATTCTGTTAAACTCAAATTGTCCATCGGGCGTCACAAACGCGCTTTTACATTTGCTTTCTTCAGACAGAGGAATTTGGTAGTAGCCTGAGGCTAGGTCCAGAGCACAGAAATAATTATTTCCAGCTAAACGATCAATCTGATCTTCAATACGAGGCAATGGATAATGTTGTTTGATCGTTTTCCTATTTAAGGCACGATAGTCTATACATAACCGTTTGTCTCCGGTTTTCTTCTTAACTAACAGTATGGGACTCGCATATGGTGACCGAGATTCCCTAATGATGTTATATTTGAAAAGTTCGTCAACCATAGATCTAACTTCCTTACGTTCCGAATGACTCATCCTATATGGTGGATAAACTACCGGCTCCGAATCCATCAACTGAATATCCATTTCTGTAATGGTTGTCACGCCTAATTCCGACAAGTCCTTGGCAAAACAATCACGATATTTGTTTAAGATATTTAATAACTGAAGGATTTGATTGTGATCTAAATTTTGGTCAATGTTAAGGTCATCTAGGGTAAGTGATGTTTTTGTCCCAGAATTTTGAACCTCTTGTATCTTTTTAACGTTTTTAAAGCAAGTATCGTTTGTGATCAATGCCTCTTTGAAAGCCCACGCCCGGGCTAATACTTGTCCCTTTTTAAAGTGAATTAATCTATTGTTATCGTTTAAAATAATTAAATGACCTTTACTGTTTTTAATATTATAGATACCGATTTCTACATTGTAATTTAAGCGGTGGCCATTTTCAACGACAACAGCTCCGTTAAATGTTGTATCAGTATATACCATCACAGACACAGAACCTTCTACCGTAACGGTCTTAAGGGACTTCAGAACCACTCGCAAATCTCCTTTTGTACGTTTGTCGGTAATTGTTAGATTCTTATCAGATTTAAAAACCCAAATATGTGATTGTTCCGTCGCGGTTTGCCCAATAAGTATGTCATGATTAAGGTAATTGTCGGGAACAATAATTACTTCAACATTCATTAGAGCGTTATCGATGTTAAGGGAAATCGTTGTTCTGCCTAATGCACTAACACAGGCATTACCAAAACCCCTAAGTGACGGTAAATTTATCACTTCCCAAGCGTTACGTGGTACTATATCGCTCAAGATGGATTCTTTTATCAATGTACACTGACTACCAAAATCCACGTACCCCAACAACCGCACATCATTTACACTTACACACTTTATGAATTTGTCATCGACGCGGAAGTCAGAATTTTTATCCAGTCATAACGTTTTGACTTCAGCTCTATCTATCCAAATGTTCCTGTTGCATTCAGGATGGTCATGTCCGATGCGTTTGCATTTCTGACACTTAACAATTGGCTTTTTACATCCAGATACCACATGACCCGTTTCATGACAGTTAAAACACTTCAATATTCTACCTACTTCGTGTCTTATAGATTTCCGCGGAATTTCAGTACTAGGACGTATCTGTTTTTTATTGAGCTTATCTGATCGCTCATGTTTAACAGTCCTCATATACCCTAGCAATTTATCCGCATCCTCAAACCCTACTGCCTCCGCTCCGTACCGAACCGACCTATCCTCTATACCGTACACAATGCAATCAATAGCATTCCTTCCTGTAATACCGCACCGATTCAAAGCTACTACTTTTTCATAATAATACTCCTCTAAATCATCTCCGAATTTTGCTCTTTTAGCCAACATTTCCGTAAGCAGATGACCATAATTTTCGTATGCCGGAAACGCCAGTCTCAATTTTTTAACCCATTCATCCCATGTGAGCAATACTGATGGTTGGCCTTCGTACCATTTTTTTGCAGTACCGACTAGTTTCGGGAGAGCGTAATGAGCAGTCTGTTTACTATCCCAGCCATAAATCTCAGAGCATTCTTTAACTTTATTTAACCAAGTATCAATCGTTTGGTTCTTCGTTTTGGGGTCAAACTCGGGAATCACGTTATTGTTAATATATCTTTCTTTACTCTGAGAATTTTGGGCAGTGATAAATTGCAAGGACTCTTTTATACATTTTAGTATTTCACAATTAACAGTATCTACAGTTAAAGATGCATTTCGCTCACCGTTACAAGAACGGATTCGACTCCGTGATCTAGAAGTATTCTCCCTAGGAGGAGTCTGCAATCTATGACTCCTCTTCTTACGATGACTACGATCAATAATTTTATCTACCGACTCACGTTTTCGAGCGCCTCGCCGTGATGCACACAGTGCGCTTGATCGCTGTGGACGCGTGCTAACTGACCTGCTTCGACTTCTTGCCTGGATATCAACCCGGTGAGGTGATCTTCTAGATCTGCTGCGCTCTGCCGTCGACCGGTGACTCCGACGGCATGCACGAGCACGTGTCCGGGATCGGCTGCGTCTCGACGAGCCCTCGAGCACGATGCTACGTTGACTGGCTTTCGAGTTGGGTTTGCTATTGGACCGGTCACGCGGCATCTTCTCTCGAATGCTCAATGTCCACTGATCTGAAATAATTTTGGCAACGAGTATCTATTTCCAAACTGAATGCTATCATCCTATGACTTTCTTGCTAACAAATTAAGTTCAATGATTACGTTTCTTAAGCTAAAATTAATACTGAAATTCAAGGAAATACATTGTCCTTTCCATGTGGAGAATTATTTGTTTACTTTAGTGTTGGTAGATTAAACCAATACTCTTTTACTACTAAAGCAAGATATTACTTGTTCAATGATCATGTTAATAATTATGTAAAAATACAGTTAGCGTACCTTTGTAGTGGGCGTACGGTCACACCAAAGTGGTTACCAATACACGACAATCCTTGGTGCAATCCCACTTCTGATTTGTTGAATATTCCTCTTTTGGTATTAAAACTTGGTAGTATTCACTTTAAACACTTTATTACTTATAATCCACAAAAGTCTCTCTTATTGTGTGCTTCTTACTTGGTGGCTGAGCGACGACTGACCATTTTATAAAATCTTCTAAAAGGTTGACATTTATGATTACAAGCACTCAATTGACTTAAGATATTCGGAAAGCAACTGTCAGATGTCGTTGAGCCACTGAATTAATAGAACTAAGGTTACAATTGCTATTAATATAATCTTAATCCTTGTTTAATATACAAGTTAAAATCAACATATTTTAGGTAACACAAACATAAGTTTATTTATATATATTTGCAAAGACTTCCGCCATGATTAACCAACTTAGCCAAATTCATTCCTTTCGATAATTACATAGATAAAATAATAATATTAATTCCAATAAGCTAACACTTCTAATTTGGACTTTAGGAATATTGGAGTATGGCATGTATTGTAAAACTATGTTTAGACGTCTAACAGTTACAATGGGTTCCACTTCGAAAATTTCCCTAATACGGTCTAAAATAACGCTTACAATTTCCCTTCAAAGAAGATATGTCTCATTACTAGATCTAATACAAAATCAAATAACCATCAAAAACATGCACTAAGCACCAAAATACCATACCGCTGTTACAGGATACACGGTTACTTTTACAACTACTGGCCATATTGCGCCCTCATCACTATTCCGTATGTATGCGCGTGCGCAGCCCATGTTAGCTAGGTTAATTATTTATTTAAGTACCGTCGTCACATTTTGCCAGACACGTGTGGCACATTGAATATGATGTACTGTCAGATTGGACGCAGTAACTGTTCCTTACACGCCGGCTGGACTACAAATGTGATGTTATCATCTATTTTAATAATCGCTGTTTGGCGCTTAGACTCTATTGGCATAACGGATTAATTTGAGAATAGAGTTTTCATTGCATTATTTATAAACTTTGATATGGTAAGCCATTAATAAAAAATCTTTCTATGAACAGTCGCAACGCCTCGATTTTGTATTAAAACCACTGCATGGCATTGCGCCTCAGTTGTCCCCCAGAGATATCGTATAAAATGTCTGTTTGTAAATGGCACTAATCAACAGTCTGCAAGAACTGATTCCGGTTTGTTGGTTAGTGTAATTACGAAACAGCATTTCACGGAGACAAACACAGCACAGTGCTTGTAAATTCAAACTTCTGGTAGGAATTTTTACTGTTAATGGAGATTGGACAACTGTGGCGCTTGGCATATTTCGGGAAATCTGCTCGCTTTAAAAAAATACCCTAACCTTATGTAAGACTCTCAAATTTAAATTTGATTTCACAAATATAAATGAACAATTGAAAAACATCTTTAAGCTGAAGCTATAAAACATTCATTCACATGATGCATCGATTTATTAGGTCGATTCTTAAGAAAGATATCCGGGTCATAACGTCAACGTTGCCTAGGCTTGCATCGATCAAATGTTTCTTTGTACATAACGAAACTTCTATGCAGTCCGATATTTTAAATCATATCATGTGATATCACTTATTATTTAAATGTGACTGTTAAAATATGAGAAATGTCTAGATTATTCATTGAGTTCTTATTCCGGCGCCTTAGTGCTTATTTTTGCAACCGCCCAAGTTTTGTTGGCAATTATTGTACCAATAAAGCTGAAATTTAAGGTGTAACATTCTGCGACAACGTATTCAAGGAAATTTGGTCGATTAGGAAAATAAGAACTAAGACGAAGAATTGCTTTAAATTTTAAGATTCCAAAACTTATTTAGGCAAAGTGAAATAGAAACTTTACTGTTTTTTATGGGAAGCCCATCACATAGGTACGGCAAACGAGCAATTGGGTAACCTGACAGTAAATTATCACCGACGCCCTTCAACGCCTACTATACCAGAAGCTTAGTTACATTATTTTAAAGTGCTCTAGCATTAAGAAAACCATATCCTTCTTAATAAATTTATAATACCTAATACCAATCGTATATCATACTGACCCATAGCTGGACACAAGCCTCTTCCTGAGAAACTTAACTCGTTAGGTAATCATTTCAAAGTGCTTTCATATACTCCGTTTAACAACCCATCGTCGTATCATATATAACATTGATGGGCGTTTGTTCAAAATTGCTTTTATTGTATAAATTGTTTTATCAAACTATCTAAACGGCCGTCGTGCGGTTAATGGATTTTACGTCAAGCTACTATTTTACCACGAGTGATCGCTTTATGATGTTAAATTAGCTATATCGCGGCATCGCATGCATGCATTTGAGTATCTATTCTTTAAAGTTAAAATTAATGCGATATAATATTACTTAACCGCCAACAAAAAATTAAAACAATACATAAAAATATCTAAATATTGTGACTATGCCATGGGGACACATTATGACAAAACCACAGATTTTCTTTACTATAACTGCATGACAAATAAACAAACGATGAGATCACAATGTCTGTAGTAATGATTCAAAACATGCAATCGTCAATACATATAAGAAAAAAACAGTATGTCATCTGTACATCGGTTAATTTTCTTGCGTGTCGCTTAAGTTTTTTTTAATGTTTTAATAATTTTTACTATTATTAGGAAAAACTTCAACAAACATGTAGAGTATAAAAAATATGGAAAGGGTAAACTAGTTAACTAAAATTTTTATACGGAAACCTGCCAAAATGCATTAGGCTAGCGTGGTAACTTTAAAGCATAGCCCTCCTAGTAGAGAAACTAAACTAAACTAAATGAGATAATATATAATACAAAGCTAACAAAATAATTTAAGGATCATCCGGCATACAAAATAAGAATATATTTTCACTAGTTTCGTTGTGCTCAACTATAAGAAATCATTATCAACTGCGTTGCATACCTTCCTAGTTCAACATTTCAAGATGTTATTTAGCTATATTACTTAAAACTGCAGCATCTTACATAAATTGAAAACTGACCTCTAAATGTTCTTTCCCAGGGTATATCACATATCAATATACGTAAAAACTACGTATTCAGCCGATTTTTATAGCGCATGGTAAATGCAACACTCAGATACATTGTTCTAATAACAGCTAGTTGTAATTCAACTCGCGTTTGTTTTAACATGGAACAAACCGCTGACGACATAATCGATGTACTCAGCAATAAACTATTTTAATGTGCAATTATTCAATTAGATGCGGATTTAAAATCAGAGGAGATATCGTTTGATGATGATTGATATCGTTTTTCAATGATTAGACGTGGAAGGTGCTTGCCTGATATAAGCGCCACGGCTACCCAAAAGCAAGGCAAAATCGCCCAAAATATCTAATTATTACAAAACACTACATGGTCTGCATTACTCTCTCTCTCTTTTTATAATACAATATCTTAAAAATGTTTCAAATTAGGATTTAATCTCCACCATCTGAATGGACGACATTCCTATTTCCTAAGCTGTGCGATTTCCAAATTTTCTACCCTGCGCAACGTCCTTCTGAAGAGATAGAGCAGATAGACCCTAATCGCTCTTTTACAGTCGATCGCGGAAATGGACCAATAAGAACGAAGGTTTCTTGACATGCTTACAAATTATCATATTCGATCGAAGATTAAGGTCGTTTATTGAAATCGGCGGTTAGACAACTTCAATATCTAATTTTTACCTTAAAAGCCGGCAACACACTATTTCTGGAGCATTTTGAGTGTACGTAGGAAGTGATGTTCACTTGGAATCACTAGATGACCCAATTGCTTGCCTTCAAACAGTAATTAATGCACTCACGAGTTTAGGATTGAAGGTCACGACAATTTTTTTATTAACTAAACTTATTTGTACTACAATGAGTATTTTATACATTGCATGATTTGAATCTATTTCTAAAACAATAAAAATACTTTCATGTATCAAAATAATAAAACATTTCATATGCAAATTATAATACGGAGGGAATGGAAATGATTTTTTTAATTTGTACTTTGTAACGAGTCTTTGCTGGAAGCCTGAAAGAATTTTACAGCAAAATATTATGCTAAGTTTATAATTTGTACATTTGGAATATAAGTCAACCAGTTGCAATAAGCAAACAAAGCAAAATATTACGATGACCGCAAATATAATGTCGACCAGACACTTTGTGTCCTAGACGGTTGTACGAATTTTGTCTTCCTGGCTATATTTAGTAGAAGTGAAATAAAATGTAAACAAATAAATATTGTTATGATTAACTTACGTTTTTTTTCTAAATATAGGATTTAGAATAAAGGGAATATATAAATGGATTATACCGATTTCGAACTATATAAGCTGCATATCGTCGGGGACGGTGCAATACCGCGTGACAATAAAGCTAAATTGAGATTGATACTATACTAAACTCATGATTCATAGTACTAAAAAAAATGTCGCATACGCAGTATTGCACTATCCCCGACAATATTAAATATTGAGAAAAAAATTCCGTTTACACTATTCATAAGTTCTATTGAGATAAAATACACTCTCTAGAGAGTGTTGATGCTCTATGGCCTCAAATAACTTATGTCTACGTAACAACATAAAAAATACGAAGTTATGATAAATTCATCCTTGGAATTTATGTGTGCCCAAGTGTAACTTAACTACGCATTTTGTTTCGATAAATCAAATAATTTACGTTGTAAAAACTTCCCAATGGGGCTTTGTAATTCTTAAGTAATAAGGTAAAATGTCCGATACTATGTTAAATTACTGTGAGAACGAAACTTTGTACTTCAATATAGGAATAATATGTTACTTGAAGGCGATACCATGTTTTTTAAAAGATTAACAACCAATCAATCCAGATAAAGAAATCTTTGGGGGACGCCTATGTTCAGCAGTGGACTTCTAAAGGCTGAAGAAGTATGTTAGAACAAAATTCCAGTTCATTTATTAATTACTATCAACACTAGATCATCGTATCTTAGTTTGGGGTTCCACGCATGTTTTAAAACTATATCTACAGGTGAAAGGCTAATTGACTTAAGCGACATTTTTTGCGACATCGAGTTTTATACATACGTTTTTGAAATCCGCACATATTTCTGTGTATTCGGACCAACTTAAAATTTCTAGAAAAATAAATAAGCCTTTCAACCTGTCGATATTATTGTGTATTGCAATAGGGAAAATATTGCTCATGCTATTTCATACTTTATTAGAAATCTATATGGTCGAAATTATTCGATCAGTATAAAACTAACCAAGCATGATCAAGCAGCTCGCTAGGCTTGCGCATTGTAAGGCATTAAATAATTACCGTTATGAAATACTCTTCATAATTTTATTTCCTGTTCAACTTCGCGTAAAAGTGCAATTGTTTAGCATTATCTCATTACATAAAGTAAAAGTGAACTCGAACAAACCACGCAACTTGCGAAATCGCTGTATAACTACTTTCTACTAGTTGTAACAATAAAGACGATGGTTATTAAGATATTTGTATTAGTTTTTTTTTTTTTTTTTTTTTTTTTTTTATAATGGCATTTGTGTTCACATTTTGCCAATGTCAAGTTTGGTTCGTCTATTTTATTATCTGTAGTATGTCGAAGTAAAGCAGTGGCTACCTTACCAAGACTTTATCGAGGAGTTTTGGCGGCAACAAAAAAAAACACTTGATTAGCACAATTATTTCAATTCACTTCATTTGAGCTCTTTAATAGAACTATATTGGATAATATACCACCATAATTATGCAATATAACACTGAATATCACCAAAATAATGAATTAAAACAAGAGCACCTCATGACACTACCAAGTTCCCGCCAAAACTCCTTGTATTAGTTTATTTAAAAAACTAGGAAAATATTTTTTAAAAGTAGGCAGGTAGGGGCCTCGGGGGTCGCTGCCCCCATCCCCTAGATACAACACAAGTACATACTTTTGTATTTACTTATGCTCAGTTATGGAGATTACCTACATAAAATTTTCGCTTGGCCCCCATGAATTGAAAGCTGGCTACGCCCATTTTAATAATGGGCGTAGGTGTGTGTATCCCACACTTGCGTAGCTAATAATTCTGCTTGTAATTTCTTCCGATTTGCTGACAAGAATATTGAGTTAACTTTATAATTGTAATAAATTCATAAATCACTTAAAGTTCTTCATAATAAAGGCACAACCACCTGTTACCCCATATGCATAAAATGATGTCGATCTACAAAGACTGTAGAAAACTTCCTACGTTCTATGTAACGTAACATATCTTGTAAATCAAATATCAATATCATGGTTAAAAAAATAAATAAAAAAAACAAAGTAAACTTTACAGCCTCCATGGCTCGACGTTTGACAAACTAGAGTTCGCGTTAGACTCCCTAAACAAATATTTGTATGATTCGTAAAAAAATGTTTCATGTGAGATAAGAGCTTTAAATCGGATTCTCACGACGCAATAGTTATCTTGGCATAAAATAGTACTGAATGTACAATGGCTGAATGCGACTGCGATTCATTGGGACAGTACCGCGATTTTTTTTTTTTATTGCACTGAATGACGCGACGAGCATGCCGTTCGCCTAGTAAGCGATACGACAGCCCATTTCTATCATGGAGTCGCTATCAAATCCAGTATGAAATATATCCGAAATCCTACAACAAATGTGCGTACACACCCAGTATTTAAAAAAAGCAATTGATTCTTATTACCCAAAACATTCTAAATAAGGCGTATGCCAGTCACATGTTTCCTAAAAAATTCAATACATTTAAGTACGTTTATTAATACTTCGAACTGTTATGCACACTTGCATTAGGCACATACTCTTATAGAATAATTTTGGCAATAGTAGAAAACTACGTCCAAAATTTTGTATAACGATATGTAATTCACTAGTTTTTAATTAACGGTGAATGTCGTCAAAACCATCGAATGTCGATAAGTAGTTATAATATGTATTTCATAATATCAAATGTTTTCGTTCATACATTTGTTTCCTTTTTCTCGACAATTGCCTAGACTACACTGCGCCCGATGGTGTCAATCCAATAAGCGACAACAGGCGCGAACACCTGTCGAAGGTCGCCAGTGTTATGCCGGCCTAATTGTTACGTCACGACTTACTAAGGCCACGTTCACACGAGGGTTAAAATCGTTTTCACAGTCGAGTCATTAACAAAAATCTCGTGGACGGGTTCTATAACATGCTAGTATTTTAGTATTTATTTAGTAACACAAAGGTCAGATCATATTGGAGCTAATACCTACAGGTAGCCTCTTGCTTAGTGGTTAATAACTACTCAACCCAAACTACCCTCAAATCATCCCCTGGCATCATTACCAACAGTCCTACGCTCCTGATTTCGCATCTCATTCGCCTCTGTGTTCGTCTGTCTGTGTCTGTGCTTATGTGAGCAGGCATGCAATAATGAATAATAGCAACCTGTGAGCCTCTGTCTGAGCGTCTCGTCCAGCTCTCGGTCGGCCTTCTGCGCTTCGGGATTCGGCTTCGGCGCGGCAGGGAACACCACTAGCACGATGCTCATGTTGTCTTTGCTGCCCTGTAAGAGATATATGGGAATTAATTGGCCGTAGATGAGGTTTGTGAATTGTTTGGCGTATTTTTTCCAGACACTGTTATCAAGCTAGTTACTCAATATATTAAGCTAGTTACACAAATAAAAAAATAGATAGGGACACGTTAATATTTTAAAATACGATAGCTAAAGGCTAAAGTGTTCAAATTAAGTTGTATTGAGTAAAGAGATCGTATGTCAATTTAAATAAATTAAACCATGCATAACATTCCACAAAATTCTGCATCACTTTTTTCTTTTTACCTTAGTGTAATGCAGGCTTGGTGCTAGTTACCACATGCCTATTAAATCTTTTTTAGTCTTCAATTCTCTGGAGTATGATCAATAAACAACAAAAGAATCCCCATAATATATTCTCTAGCCTGTCTTGATTTAATTGCTAAGCAATTATGTGCAATTACATTAAAAAGTATCGGGTTACAAAATGAACTATGTAATTGTTAATTATAACTCTCCAAGGAGTGGTTTGGGACTTACTACGAGAAATAACGCAATAATGGATCTTATTCCCTACATTAAAAGATAACTTGTACACTTTAATTTATGTAATTAATGCGATATTTGTTAGTTATAACTAATGCAGTACCCGAACAATGCGTAAACTTTACCACCTAGAAAATTAAATTACGCGTCTTCTTCTTCTTCTTTTAAAAATGGCTCCACCGTGTCATCGGTATAAATTACGCGTCACTGAATGGCATTACACTATGGTGGTTATCCAGCGACATTAGGACTCATAATATCCAGAAATGACTCTAGGTCCTTAAAACCGGAACACAGTGGAGCGGCCCCTTTACACTGCTGCTTGCCAGCTGAAGCCTGAAGCAGATACACCTCTACAGGACACTTTGATACTATAAATATCATACCTAGTAAATATGACTATTTGGCACGTCATATATGTTAGCCATTCATATATGTGATGTGTTTAAACCAATTTTGCTTCCTTCCGCTGAATTCGTCTTCTGCGAGATTACATGTAAAACAAGGTAGTTTAATTGTAGTTATCCAGAAATTAGTAATGTCTTGTACTTAAGGGGAAAACCTAGCTACAGGGCAGTCAAGTGGTATGTGATTTATCTAACACCACAGCAAGAAAACTTGCAGAAGGCGATTTCGGTAAACTATTTTTATCGTGCTCAAAAATCACGGTAAGTTGACTTCTGAATATTTTGAAACGTAAGACTTGCGGCAAATCGCAGGTATATACAACTATTGAAATATTGCCGGATGTGTAAAGATATTTGGAAGTTCGTGCGAATTATATTTTTCTGTAATAACTTGCTTGTCTCAACTTGGTATAACACCTACAAGTCCTATAAGATAGACTTACTCGGCGTAACAACCTCGGCTCCTCAATTCCAATTGATTCTCATTTAATAGATGTTACCTTTACTTTTCTTTTTAATTGTTCATTTACAAAACATATTGCAACAACTACTGGCTATCTTAAAAGAATAAATAAATAACTACACTTCCACCACAACACATCCACCAATAAATCAATATATTGTATGGTTAGTGCATGACAACACCTACGTAAGAAACCTGTAATTCAATATTTATCAAAAGTTTTTTTTATTATAACTTTAAAACGCATGTAAAAACGTATATTTTTATTGCTCCTGAATAACAAGACGAGCATGCCGCTCGCCTGATGGTAAGCGATACGACCCCCCATAAACAGTAACAACACCATACAGAACTTTTATGTACAAAGTACTGCTTGGCACTCCACAGCACTTGTCACCTTGAGACATTAGATGTGGTAATCTCATCATTCCCAGTATTACGCTGGCTACGATGTCCTTCCAACTGAAACACAACGGTACATAAACACCGTTGCTTGGCGGTAGAAATACACATTGCGGTGGTACCTACCCAGATGGCCCCTGGCATACGAGAGACCTACCACCAGTAAAGAAACTAACTTTACAAATAGTGTGTTGATATCTAAATGTTTTAGTTACATTCAAGAATTCATTAGTATAAATGAAGCTTCTATTCTATTCTGTATCCACTATGGCCTTCAATATATTAATATACAACTTAATGATATAACATTTTCCTTATTATTTTTACCTATCATAAAAACAGGTTGAAACTGAAATAATATACCTATTATAATTTGTTATTCAAATAATTTAAATTATCACTAGTCACTTTGAAATATGTTGTGCTGAGTCAAATTTCAAAAAGGCAAAAGGAAATGCATACAAGTAATTTAAATTTACCGCTAGTCATACAGTTTAAGAAACGCCACATCATTTAGATCAATTTACCTCAACATACAACAAACATTGTGCATTAATTTCTAACATTTTATATTGATTTATCATTAAGGTGGGTTTTACTTAGGACCAAATTTAAACATGCAGCATTCATCATCATCGTCAGCCAAGTGACATCCACTGCTGAACATAGGCCTCCCCTTAAGAGTTCCAGACGGATCTGTCAAAAGCAGCCCGCATTATTAAAAATATTTACTAACATTATTAGCATGCAGCATTATTAGAATCTATTACTATTATAAATGTAAAGGCATGTTACAATGATACAATAGTTGTTTAGGTATAATGGGACTGTCATGTGTGAAAATCCCTAAATTTAATTAAAGGGAAAAAGAAGTCCATGTAAACCAGCTTCTAAATTATCTCATAGGCTATTTTTAAAACATATGCATGGTAAGACAATATTAAGCAAATATCCGCAAACAAGGAATTATTTTTGGAGGCATTGAGAAGCAGTGTTAGTGACATTTTTAGTACAAATTTCATTAAATCTATTAATAATGTAAATGTTTTCCTTACTTATTATAATTGAATTGGCTCTCTAATGAAGTCTCACATACTTAAAGGTTAATGAGAAATGTGATGTGGCATTGTAGTCAATAATTATGTTTTGTAAACAAAAGTAATTACTTGTATTATCTCACTAGCTTTTGCACATGGAGATCTAAAGATGGATTCATAAGGATAGTAACACATTCTCCTGGGATAAAAGTAATTTTAAATAACATACAGCTTAAGTTATTTAGTGATATTGCAACCTTATATCAATGTTTTTTTTTTAGATTAGTGAAATAGTTTGTGTTTAGTTCCTACAAACAAATACACAAACTTGGAAGCTTTACCTCTTTATATGGAAATATAGAAAAGCCTGACAACACAGCTATTGTAGTTATTTTGGCTTCCCTAATCTGAGATTAAGGACACATTATTTACAATGTAATGTTTGTTTTTAACTGCCATGTTTAGAAATAAGGGAGCGATAACTGTTACCAAAATAAAGTTTTGTTTATAGAAGTGTCATACAATGTTACATTATTAAGCTAAAAATAGCTATGCTGTCAACTTATTATTCAATGTTTTTACTGGGACTAAATTAAATTCATATGAATGTTGTCTACAAGATAATTTTACCAGGCTATTTATGTAATTTGTAACATATTTATCCAACTTACCTTTCACCACAGGCATATCATTTTACACATGTAATTGGATGTCTTACCTTATAGAGGCAGGTGTCTATGACCTGGTTGGTGATGGCCACCAGGTCGTTGGTGAGCTGAAGCAGCGAGTGCACGTACGCGCAGAGCGCCTCGTTGCTCATCACGTCCCACACGCCGTCGCAGGCCAGCACCAGAAACTCGTCCTCGGCCTCCGAGCGCTCGTGCACCGACACCTCCGGCTCCGGCGACACCAGCTGCTCGCACGGCCCGCGGTCCAGCACCTTCTTGTACTCGTAGTCGCCGAGTGCGCGCGACACCGCCAAGCTGCCGTTCACGCGCTGGATCATCACCGACCCGCCCGCCTTCACGATGCGCGACTTCTCCGACGGCAGTTCCGGCTTGTGGTCGCGGGTCGCGAAGATCGGCAGCCCGTTTCGCGCCAACACGGCGCGGGAGTCACCGCAGTTCGCTATGTATATCTGCTTCGGCGACACGAACGCGCACACCGCCGTCGAGCCGGACTTCTCCTCGCCGTTAGACAGCTCCGGCAGCTCGCGCATCTTCTTGTCCAGGTCTAGGAAGCCCGCGCGGATCGCCTCTGCTACCTCCTCGCGCCGAAACTCATCCGTCTGCAGAATGCACTCGAGGAGGTTGTCCGCACAGTGCGCCGACACCCGGGCTCCCGCGTGTCCATCGAACACCGCGAAGTATGACCAGTCGGAGAGAGTACCATTCAGAGTGAGTTGCGCGTGGTGCGCGTCTTCCATCTCCACGCGCCAACCCTGCATCGACGCCACGCCATAGCGGAGACCGTTTCCTTCACCGCTCTCGTTGTATTTCTTAGTCTCGGGCTTGTTTAAAAACGCCCCCATGCTGAGTCCTCGTTCACTGTTTCGTTAATCGAACATACTTTCCACACCATCAGGCACTGGGACTCACGTCGCGACCGATAACGTAAAAGGCAAGCAAGAGCATCACTGGATGATACGATCTCACGGGTGCGATCACGTCAGACGGCTGATACACTACACTTGAAGCGATGATGCCTTCACACCTCCTATTTAGTTGTTCCTGATTCACTTTGCTTGAATAATTACGCGAACGTGTTGCGTAGATCTCGATGACAAATCGTGGTCTCGGAATCGTAAAACGAAAAAGCAACTCAAAAAAGAAGAATGAATGGCGGACATAAATAGTAATTGTCTATGACATGATTTTTTAAATTTTATCGGTCATTGTCTTTGGGTTTTCATTTTTGGGTATAAGCTTCTTGATTGAATGTAATAAATCTAGAATGATATAACTTATTTAATTTATGAAAAAGTGCTTAATAACAATAAAACTACATGTAAAGACTTCCTGTTAATTACTTGATTTTGTAATGTAGGTTTTATTCATAACTCTGCTTGAATTTATAAAGGCGTCCATACTATTGACAATAAATGTATTTATATACCTACGTTATATAACAGGCTTAGAACTAAAAAAAATAATTCTAGACTACATAAAAAATCATAAAATATGATTAAAGACAGTTATGTTATAATAACAACTTCAATGAAATCTTTTATAACTAATTCTCAATGACTAATTCAGTCTAATTTGACTCATGGAGATCATTAAATTTTTTATCAACGAAACGCAACTTGAACTTCAAACTTAGCTGTCATTTATTTGGAGGTTATGTTTCTATATTGAGCTTATGAGAATTTTTACTGTCTAAAAATGAAGTTTATTTCAAAATGAACTGTATACAAACGAATAACATTCATAAAAAGTAAGAAAGAAGAAGCTATTACATACGTTCGTGATATAACCTCGTCCCCATAGTACCTTTAGGAAAATTCTCTTTAAAATCCTGTGTGTGACTATAAACTTACGAAAAATGTACAGAAGACTATTGCGTAGTAGGTAAGTAACATCTTTTCTAATATTTCAATGGATGGTTCATTCTATAATAGTATTATAATGACCATTGACATAGTTGATAGTACTCACTAATTTACATTACCTACTGCAGTTCTCTATTATTGTAATCGGCCTTGAAATGAATGGTAGAATGCATCGTATCTAGACGAAGCAATGCTTGGCAAGATCAGTTTATGAATCGTTGGATGTATAACAGAAAAACTATAAAACAGACTGGCCTAAAATTATTACACTATTACATTTATAAACCAGATTTTTATTACATTGGTTATTTATTTGATGTCTAGTCACGACTTTCCATAAACAACCACAAAAAAAGGAATTATTAATACCTTTTAACATTCATAAAGAAAGGAATAGTGCAATAACAGACAATGCATTGGTAAATATCACATAAGTTGTAAAAAAAGTTTAGTATTATCAATCAGAAGTTTAGTACAGTAAGTATTCATTTCAATTTGGCATTTTCATCACTTATTTACTAGTCCTTTTTCCATGGTATTGTACTATCCCCAACGCATTGGTGTTTAGCTTATCGTTATTGTGAAACCAATATCTGATGTGTGCACTTTTTTGAGATTTCAACATTTTGACTATTATGACTAGTTTGCCACCCAAACTGATATATGAAAGCCGCTATATGATTCTAATCGTTACACGGACAACAATGAGTGCTAGAAAAAATATGGTTAGTGCAAATTTTGTCTCAAAATTTTACATGACAATGTTTTTATTCGATATCTCAAAGTTTAACTTTTTGCACATAGCAGATATTGGTTTGACAACGACGTTATACTCTTTCTAAGTAGTTTTACACTTCCAGGTTACCAATAGCATTAGTGAAACGGGAGTGTTATCTACAAGTGTCTGTTAAAAGCAATCAGTTGAACACACACTGCCAATGGGCACGGCATATATCTATGTCGGTTGTGTGCTGGAAGAAGAGAAGGACAGAAGAAGAAAGGGTGAGTTCAAATTTAGTTTATAGTTATTGCAAACTCTTTGTTTTGTTCACATGTGAATGGATGTGCTGCCAGACATGAATATTATATTTATTATTTTTTGTGGCATTTATTAGCAGATTACTATTAATATGGACATTTGTTAAACCTACAGTGCCTTACTAATAATTGCTGTATACCGCTGTCATAGTTATACAACATTTTACCTTGTTTCCTCTGATGGTAAACATCTTTTGTTTTTTTATGGCATTGAATGACGAGACGGGCATAAACCCATAAACAGTAGCAACACCATTCAGCACCTTGAGTTACAAAGTACTGTGTTGCATTCCACTGCGTCATCCTGAGACATTAGATGTTAAGTCTCATTATGTCCAGTAGTTACACTGGCTATAATGTCCTTCAAACCGAAACACAACAGTGCATGCACACTGCAGCTTGGCGGTAGAAATAGACATTGTGGTGGTACCCACCAGACGGACTTTTACATATGAGAGACCTACCACCAGTTTATGCCATAAAAGATGTTTAAATAAATTGTAGGCAACTGCAAGTCAAGGTAGATCAGCAATCAGATATTCACCAAAAAGTGGATCAGAAGTGGTGGGGATATGGCGCAACATGACCGTGCAGGATGTGGCCAATGTGCTCAAAAAGGATTTAGGTAACAAATACTGACTCTGGCTCCTAAGCCGAGCAATAGTTGTCTACTGTTTATAGTACCTTTAGAATTTTATGATACTTTTTTATTTTATTAATAGGATAGTATAGTTATTTGTTTATAATTTATTCATATAATATTTCTTTATTTATATTAATAGAATTATCAATTGTCTAAATATGGATGTTTAAATATTTAGAGAATTCATTCTACTACAATTCATAAGGTAAAATAGGTACATAATCAGCTGTGTTTTATTTTTTCACAGACCATGTCTTCAAGGCGCTGGAGTTTGCAGACAAAACATCCGATACAGTCTATTCAAAGAACACAGTGATACACAACCCACAAATTGTAAGAGACATTGTCAAAATATCAGGCTGTAGATTCAAACTTGTGGCGAATCCTGACAAAGACTCTGAAGAAGAACAGGTAAGGTTTATTAAAAAATAATGTGTTTTAATTAAGTCAAGCCTTTGATACAGCAGTATTAGTAATATATTATTCAGTTAATTATGTTATAGTACACGGTAAATTCGACAATGAAAGACCTTTTATCAGTCAATTTAACGATAAAGCAAAAAATATATTTGATATCGCCGTGCCGGCGTATGTGTCGCGCATCTTGTTTTTGAAGCATCTATCTACTATCAATTATCATTATTAAAAGGAGACTGTAATAACATAAGACCATGAGTGTCGTCAAATATTTTTGCTAAAGAAAAACTAACCAAGATATTCTGCAGCAGACTATAAAATAATTAAATATCGTACAAGAACTAGCTGCATTCCGAATCTATACTAATATTATAAAGTAGAAAGATTTTTATGTAAGTATGTTTGTGACCAATAAACTCAAAAACTACTGAACGGATTTCGATGAAATTTGGCACACGGGTAGATCGTGTCCTGGATTAACACATAGGCTGCTTTTTATCCCGGGAAAATATTTTTATCTAGGAAAGACTTTTTCACGCGTGCGAAGCCGCGAGCAGAAGTCTATGTATTATATTTTTTTTAAAGAAATACGCAGTATTATAGATTAAACTCTGTAGTGGGTGCCTATGTACAGTCAGCCACATAAGTAACTGAACAAATTCAAAATTTCAAATGGCCTCTACGCGTTAGTAAATTAAAAAAAATGTGTGAAGTTAGTTAATCCACTTTATTTTATTTTTGTGAAGAGTAATCGAAAATTGGTTAGAACACAAAAGTGCAGAGGCGATTCTAAGTTTTGAATTTGTTCAGCTATTTATGTGGCTGACTGTACATCAGTGGACTGGAGCTAATGATAATTAAATAGTAAAATCTAGTGCTAATAATATCATAAAGTAAGTTCTTAACATGTCCCCCAAACAGAACAAAGACGCAGTGCCCGCGCCCCCGGCTCCAGCGGAGTCGCTGCGCCCCCGCCCGCCCGTGGTGTGTGTGATGGGGCACGTGGACCACGGGAAGACCACGCTGCTCGACTCGCTGAGGGACACCGCTGTCGTGGATACTGAGTTTGGGGGCATCACACAGCATATAGGAGCTTTTGAAGGTATGTAATATATCCACTTGAAGGTGGTGGATGAAGAATTGTTTACAGTGACAATAAACGTCTTACAATTAAGTGATTAATCAGCTAAGGTCTGTTAATATAATGGAGTAAAAGTAAGGCCAATTTGAACAATGATGACTCACTATTTTCTTACCGCTAATGAACTATAGAATAAATATTCTTAATTTTGCAAACAGTGAAACTCCCTAGTGGCGAAAAGGTGACATTCCTGGACACGCCGGGTCACGCCGCGTTCACCGCCATGCGTTCCCGAGGGGCACACGCCACCGACATCGTGGTGCTTGTGGTGGCCGCTGATGATGGAGTCATGGAGCAGACCCTCGAATCCATCCGCATGGCCAACGAGGCGAGAGGTGAGTGTTAAACTGTTTTGAACTGCATAGATAAGCACCATCAGTGAAGAGGTAATAAGAGAGTACCTGACTGGATAGTAATCGCAGCCACTTTTACATCATTTTTAGAACATATCACACGAAATATTTAGCTTAGTTCTTGCAATCGGCCGCCTGTTTAACTTAACCTTTGGGAGATGCAGTCATAGACAAATCGAGCGGACACTAAAGCTCCACAGGGTTAGCATCGACAGGAGAAAGCCCTTGCAACCACATAACAAAAGTGTTTTTGAAAGGCCAAAACAAATTCGCCAATAGACTTTACCCGGGGCGCCAGGGCTGTTAAGGCCGGCAAGACTGCGGAGGGGGAAGGGCAGGGGTATATATAGGGCCGTAGCTACAGTTGAATTTAAGGCAGGGCAGCTGTGGTTACAGCTAGAGCGGAAGTTAAAATGTTACTTGATCTGTTCTGGTCAATCGATTTTTGGCTTTCTTGACTTGTCAACATGTGTGAGTCATGTTAATTTTTAATACTTATGAAATTGTTTGGGTCATATACAGGGTTATTTTGACATTGCGTTAATAAATGAAACCACATACTCGTCTTTGCCTCTGCTAACATTATGCCAATAATCATCCATGAAAAACGAATAGTTTCATCAAAAATCTCAATTTTACTTTCCTGGTTTTCTTATCATTTTGTAGTCTAGTGTGATTATTGCGTGTGCGTGAGTGTTTTTCTGACTGAAAGTGTAATGTTGCCGCTGCGACGAATCCTCTTAGAGTAGTAGTAGTGGCAGTAGGGCGTGTAATCTTAAAGTTACTTTTTATTCATATTTACTTTGTTCGAAACTTACACATTTTTATTTTACATCTATGGTTAAAATAACTTAATGGAAGGTGTTATTTTCAAGGCGATAAGTATGTGGTTTCATTTAGTAACACAATGACAAAATGATCCTGTGGACTTAGAATGTGACACGAAGACGCAACTCGTAAAACGATGTCGTTTAATTTTGATGTTTGTGATTGATCGAGAGACCAATACGTCAGTCTCTCAACCAATCCCAATAAGACGAAACGGAGACGTGACGTGTTTTTTTGTCACATTCTAAGCCCACTGTATAGTGTAACGAAATTCCCTTAAATCCGTCAATCCATATTTTTTCCGTCATAATCTGCTTTACAGTCCTTTACTTTTTGTTAGTTGATTATTAAGGTAGGGCATTGCCCCACAATGCCCCCCTCCCCCTTTGCTACGGCTCTGCGTATATAGGAGACGCGGATGGATGTCTCTAGCAAAAATAGTCATCGAGTCTATAGAATGACTGAATGAATTTGTTACAGTTCCAATACTGGTGGCAGTGAACAAGGTCGACAAGCCAGGTGTGAACATTGTAGGTATGCCTCCTTTCTGCATTTATGTTTGTTGCTTATTTTCCACCTTTTATTCAAAGAAACTGCTTTTCATATTACCTGTTGATTGTCAAATCATTTTTTGTAAACTCGAAGTATTTTTTATACAATTTCTTGTTCCCCTGATGGCATGAATTCATGAATAAAAACCATGCAGCCATCAACTTTGTTTATCAGGGCACGGGGCTCGTTATCTGAAAGCAATATATGTTCAGTCTTATGTTCATCAAACTAGCTAAAATCTCCAAGCGTTAAAAACCTACAAAAAAACCCTCCTAAGCTACAAAATCCTTCACCAGGAAAAAACCCTCAGATCCCTAGCCCAGCACGGGATCATATGTGAACAGCTGGGCGGGGATGTCCAGGCGATACCGGTCTCTGCCCTGAAGCGCCAGAACCTGGACACGCTGGTGGAAGCGCTGACGCTGCAGGCCCAGCTGATGGAGTTGAAGGCAGACCCTGGAGGGTACGTGGAGGGCGTCGTGCTGGAGGCGCAGGTCGACCCTAAGACTGGGTGAGTTGGGGTGGAATTGTGTAGAAATAAGAGAAAAATAATGGTTAATATCAGATATATTTTTAGTGCCCTTATACATATTTTTAACCGACTTCAAAAAAAGTCGTTCTGTATTCGATCCGTATGTATGTATGTATTTTACTTTTACTGTTAAACATAATATATTTGTAAACATAATAATCAGTGTTTGAACAGCTCCATGTTTGTTTTGTTGTGATAAAACTAGCTTACAAATAAGAGAACATAAAGGTTGGTTATTAAAATTTAAATAATGATTTTTTTTATATTTACGCGAATGTTAGCCATTGAAATAAAACTATTTTGCGGATTTTATCGCCGTTTTTTTATTTGTATTTTTTCTTACGTTTCGAAGGTTTTGCAGCCTTCATGGTCACGGGGCAGACTGAGGTGTTGGTAGTCCCAAATGTAAAAGTTACAATATCTACATACATTTAACAATTATGTAAGATTTTAAAAAATTAAAAAAAAAGTCAAAGCTGCAAAGCAAAATACAAATTAAAAAACCGCGATAAAATAGTTTTATTTCAAAATTGAAATAGTATTTGTTGTTGTTAGCAAACAAGCGACCGTGTTGGTGCAGCGCGGCACGCTGCGGCGCGGCGCCGTGCTCGTGGCCGGCAGGGGGTGGGGGAAGGTACCTTTAACTACTAAATATCATTTCTTTTTCTTTTGAATTATATTTGTTACTTTTATTTTAATATTTAAAGAAAATATGCGTCCAATTTACTAGCCTTCATTATAAAAATATCCATTCCATAAATTCATAAGGCATTTCTAGGTAGCTAGACAAATATACGGCTGTAATGGGGTCATATTGGCGTCCATTTCAAAATTTACATATCAAATCTAAATATAATTACTGAAAAGCACTCGAATTCAATAAAAATTGACTCCTAATCCTCAGTATTAAGGTCATAAATTTAACAACGCTACGTACAGGTGCGAGTGCTGAAGACGGCGGAGGGTCGCGCGGTGGAGGAGGCGCCCCCCTCCACGCCCGTCTCCGTGCTGGGCTGGAGGGACCTGCCCTCTGCTGGGGATCAGGTGCTGGAGGTCAGCTCGGAGGTGAGGAATGAAAAATATTAAATACTAGGATTGCGCGCGGCTCCGCCCGCGTGGAAAAGTTTTTCCGGGATAAAAAGTAGCCTATAACACTCAGGAGTAATGTAGCCTATAGCACTCAGGAGTAATGTAGCTTCCTATTAGTGAAAGGATTTTCAAAATCGGTCCAGTAGTTCCTGAAATTAGCGCGTTCAAACAAACAAACTCTTCAGCTTTATAATATTAGTATAGATAGGGCTACTTACTAAATTTATCATCATCATCGTCATGAAGTCACTGCTGAACATAGTCCTAAAGATTTCAAGACAAACCAGGTCAAAGCGACCTGCATCCGTTATTTACTAAGTTATTACACTTAAATCCTCAGTTATAAAGCAGACCAGTTCCCAGCAGTAGAATTGTATGTAATACAAGGCTGATAGGTAGAGTAACATATTTTTTGCTTTCTTGAATAATTTGCAATTAAATTTGCAAAATGAGATTTTTGTCAATTTATATATTTTTAGTGACATTTGTTGGACAATAGTAGAACAGAACTAAAAAATTAAACATAAATAATAGTTTAAAAAAACTAAAAAACACGCTTTATAGAAAATCCAACTAAGTTTTTTTAGTTTTTTTAAACTATTATTTATTTTATTGTACAGTGTGCAAACGAGCATACGGTCTACATGATGGTAAGTGGTAGATAGATGGTGATCACCGCCACCCATGAACATCTGCAATACCTGGGGACATAGAGATGCGTTGCCGACCTTAAATTTTTCAGTCGGTTTTATAGACCTACTAGATTTTGCCCGCGGCTCCGCCCGCGTTAAAAAGCTTTTCCGGGATAAAAGTCCCGTTTTATATTGATATATCTCGTAGGGTTTAGCCAGCGTTTGCAATGTAAGCTCAAAAAATGTATTTATTTACGACATCACATTAGAAACCTCTAAAATTATCAGTGTTTCTCTACTATAATATGCATGTATTTACATATAAATCTTCCTCTTGAATCACTCTATCTATTTAAAAAAATCCGCATCATCCGTTGCGTAGTTTTAAAGATCTAAGCATACATAGGGACAGACAGACGGGAAGCGACTATGTTTTATACTATGTAGTGATAATTATAGCCCTTCTTTTTTATTCAGAAACGCGCAAACGAAGTGATGAAATGGCGGCACAACCAGCGTATGAAGGAAAAACAAGAGTCGGATTACGAGGTGATCGAGGCCAAGACTGCGGAGCACAGGCACCAGTACCGCACCAGGCTCGAGCGCAAGAGGACCCTGGGACGGTTCAGGATGAAGCCAGACGGACCTCGGCAGAAGATGATACAGGAGGACACGCATCCCACGCTCAGTGTCATTGTTAAAGGTAACTTATTTTTTGTTTCCCTTATCTCTAAGCGGCGATAGTCTAGTTGGGAGTAGAATGGTCTGCCGAGACGAATGTCGGCAGCTTCAAACGCAAGGGCACGCACCTACGACTTTTCTAAAAAGTTATGTTTGTATTCTTTGTGAATTATCGCTCGCTTTGACGGTGAAGGAAAAACATCGTGAGGAAACCTGCATACCTTATAAGTTCTCTATAAAATTTTCGAAAGTATGTTTTAAACCCATTTTAAACCTTATTTTTTATCAGAAGTATCGTCACTTATGTCCAAAGGGTTTTGAAAGTGTTTGTGTATATTGGTGATGGGATCTTAATCATAAATTGACTTTTAGACAATGTTCACTATGTTGATGATGACTGTTAATATACAGGGTTATTTGACATTGCGTTAATGATTGAAACCACATACTCGTCTTTGCCTCTGCTAACGTTAAATATAATCCATGAAAAACGAAGATTTTCACGAAAATCTCAATTATACTTTACAGATTTTTTTATCATTTTGTAGTTTTGCGAATATGGCGTGTGCGTGAGTGTTTTTCTGACTGAAAGTGTAAGGTTGCCGCTGCGATGAATGCTCTTAGACTAGTAGCAATGGCATTAGGGCGTGTAAAATTAAAGTTACTTTTTATTGATATTTATTTGGTTCGAAACTTTTTTACATCTTTGGTTAAAATAGCTTAATGGAAAGTGCTATTTTCAAGGAGATAAGTATGTGGTTTCATTTAGTAACGCAATGTCAAAATGACCCTGTATGTTGCAGGGTTTCTTTTTAAATTTCTGTTCAGTGCCATGCATGCTTAGCAATAGGTGAACTTGCACATCTCGGTATTCTTTTGTATATAAACAGCCTGTATTTTCTTCAATTCTGTGGAACAATCATAAAAACACCTGGTGCAGAGTAAAAATAATATTTTTTCTAGGCGACGTGGACGGCTCAGTGGAGGCGATTTTGGACATCCTGGAGACGTACGACGAAAACGACAAGGTCAGGCTGGAACTCGTGCACTTCGGGGTTGGGCAGGTCACGCCCAACGATTTGGAGGTCAGTTGTTATGGAAATATTTACATTTTGAAGTTACGCATAGGTTACTTCAAAAAGAGAATATAGCTACTTTGATATTTTTTTTATTAGATCCTAATTTGTGGGTATTTTTTTTGTTAAAAATAGCTCTTAAAGTCTTTGCAACCGCTTATATATAATTTTGGTAAACAGGAATTTCTATGTTTTTACTCAAAAAAGTATGCCGATAATATTTTACCCTTCCTCTCTATATCTCTCAACCTTTCTTATACACATACATCCCCAATTTTATAACCTACTACCTTTTGCCCAAGGTTTCGCCGCACGAAAGAGTTTTTACTAGATTAAAGTCTCGCTATACATTTTCTGCCTCGGTGGCGTAGTTGTATTACGGTACGACTGCAATGCTGAAGTCTCGGGTTCGATCCCCGGGTCGGGCAAAGTGATATTGGATTTTTCTATTCAGTATCAGATCGGAGTCTGGAATTTGTGCCCGATATGGCGATAGGCTCGCCCCCTATCACATCATGGGACGGAATACGCTTGGCGAAAAGTGGGTGCACTAGTTTCGCCTCTGCCTACCCCTTCGGGGATAAAAGGCGTGAGCATGCGTATGCGTATAAGCAAACAATCATTTCTATATAATAACCATTATTACCCAACAGATAGCGGAAGCCTTCAAGGCGGTGATATACGCGTTCAACGTGGAGTGTGCGCCGCCACTCGCAGTCGACGCCAAGAAGAAGGGAATACACGTCAAACTGTATAACGTCATCTACAAGCTGGTGGACGACGTGAAGGACGAGCTCAGCGACAGGATACCCACCAGGCAGGAGGAGGAGGATATCGGTGAGGGTTATCGTAGACCTGATCTCTCTCGGTCATGTCTGCCGTCTCACCGGACTGTGAGAGTGAAGGAATAGCGAGTGCACCTGTGTACTATAATATCTCCTGCGTACCTGGCTGATCTCCGTTGAGATTGGCCGCCGTGGCCGAAAGTCGAAGCTGGCTAGGAGGATAACGTAGAACAAACGGACGAATTGAGGTTACTCGCGACTTTTCCCGCTACAACCGTCTCTAAAACTATACGACGCCAATCTATATACTAATATATAAAGCTGAAGAGTTTGTTTGTTTGTTTGAACGCGCTAATATCAGGAACTACTGGACCGATTTTCAAAATTCTTTCACTAATAGGAAGCTACATTACTCCTGAGTGCTATAGGCTACTTTTTATCCCGGAAAAACTTCCACGCGGGCGGAGCCGCGCGCAATGCTAATGCCATATATATCTGACTAAAATGCCATATTGTCCCATGGGAGCACATAACAGAGATAAAAAGCAGCCTATGTTACTACACAGGATTACTATCCAGGACATGTTTTACTTGTGCGCCAAATTTCATTCAAATTCGTTTAGTAGTTTGAACGTAAAAACTTGACTTGAGGTCTAAACTAAGGATAGGACTAAAAAGGTTGAGGGGTTATTGATAGCCTTCCAGCTATCGTGCTGCTGGAATACGCAATGGTTTTTATCATTTATTTGGTACTTGGTTGTTTTTCATGAGGTTATATTACCTTCCTATAATCTCTCGAATCTTTTGTACTATTGCAGACAAACAGACACAATCATTTTTGAATAAAAAAAAAAAAAATTACACTCCATAAAAATATGCTTCCTTTCTAACACTTTGAATAATATTTGTCCTACTAGGTGAGGCCAACGTCCTGCAGCAGTTCCTGGTGTCTGAGGGTAAGAAGAAGGTCCCGGTGGCGGGGTGTCGCTGCTCCAAGGGGACCCTCGTCCGCAACGCGTTATACAGGATCGTAAGGGGAGAGGAAGTCGTCTATGAAGGCAAGAAAATAATTCGATATCTATCAGGCCGGCATAATTGTGTCGACTAGCTAGAGATAACCATCTCTCTTCAATTGATATTCTATTACAATTTGACTTACCGCCAAGTGCATTGGAGTAATAGGGTAGTTACTTTTTTTTTAAATACATTTATTAAAAATGTATGTCCTTCTAAAATCAAGAGGAATAAGAATTTTGTAATACAAGCAATAATAAATGAGTTATAAAAGCTTTAAAGTTTGGTGGAAGGGGCATCTGTCAGATAACGGAAACAGCAGAATGTGACGTCACCGAGTGTCGCCAGCTATAACGCTGCGTGCGTGCGAAAGAGTTGACGCGATATCCCCACTACGCCCCCACTTTTGCTCACAACAATATTTCAAATATGAATAACTGCTTTAGTTGTCAACCAATTTTGATTCTTAGTATAGAAAAATCATTTTTTCGTATTATTTTCTATTATTATTATATTTCCTATTCTATCATGGCCGTGTATAAAAGTTGACTATCATAACTTTGCTATCTTAAGCATTTGAGTCGTTCTTCTGAGTTTACCAGTCTTATAATTTGTACTAATTACCCAAAAGCAATACGAAAAAACAATAAAGCGAGCCCAATCGCATTTTTCAATCCATCACGAAAATGGACCAATCAGAACGAAGATTTTTAAAAACAAATAAATGGCTTATTTTCGGAATCAGTGGACTTAGAATGTGACACGAAGACGCAACTCGTAAAACGATGTCGTTTAATTTTGATGTTTGTGATTGATCGAGAGACCAATACGTCAGTCTCTCAACCAATCCCAATAAGACGAGACGGAGACGTGACGTGTTTTTTTGTCACATTCTAAGCCCACAGATCGAAGATTGAGATTGGGATCGTTTCTTAAAAACTGCAGTAAATCTATCTAAGTTTCTTCCAGAGCATAAAGAATATATTCTATTTATTTTAGGTAAGCTAGCATCCATGAAGCATCTAAAAGACGAAGTCAACACGATCAAGCGCGACATGGAGTGCGGGCTGCGCTTCGACGATCCGTCGTTCGAAGTGAAGCCGGGTGACACGATAGTATGTTACAAGATGGTGAACGTCAACGACAGGACCGGCTGGGACCCTGGCTTTTAACGATGCTTGGTAGTTAATATATTTATTAGAAGATTCTGTTGTTTTATTTGACTTTTTTTTGCTGATCGTATATGATACGGTCAGCAGGTTGTGTATTTTAGTTGTTGTCTTTACTAATAGACTGACCCTTGATACTAGCGACCCTTAAAATACATTATTTTTCTCATTTTTGGTCTTTACTTTTATCAAATGTTTACGTCATATAAATTCTAACACAAAAAAGTGAGTGTGTACTTATGTACACGCGTTAGAAGTTATACTTCTTTGGCGTAATAAGTTAAAATCTTTTTAAAAATTTTATCTTTCGCCTTATTCCACTTTCAAAATTCAAAAATGTTTATAGCTAACTTCAGGGTGTCGGTTTTTCGTGACGGTGTGCGCGCGCATCGTATAAATTTACTCTCATCATTTTCCCCTAACGCGCCAAAAGAAGTGTAACTTCAAAAATTAAATCCAGACAAAAATCAACAAATTTTATTAAGCCTTTGAATTTCGGTAGAAGGGGTAAGTGTCAAGAAACGAGAACAGAAGCGCAATACGCACACGTGACGTCATCGGGAATGTCGATGCGTGCGAAAGAAAGATGAAGCGATAACCTCACTTCACGACCACTCCTGCACTCTGAAATATTTGAAATATTAATTACTGCCTCATTCCTTGACCAATTTTAATGCAATTTTCACAGAAGTGCTTCTTTTTCGTACTATTTACTGTTACATACAGAATAGTGTACAAAATCCAACATAGGAAAATACCCTATTGCAATGGCAATAAAGGAGGTAGGGGAGAGTGTGTCCGCAAACCACAATACCAAATCATATTTTAGATTCGTTTTGAAATAAAAATACATGAATTATAAAGAGAATTCTCTATTTAATAACTTGATAGGCTTGTAATTTGTGTCTCACTAGTTTTGAACAAACAACTCCAATAAATTAATTAAATATTAATTAACTAAACATAATAATCAGCGATATTGATACCGTGGGTGAAGTATATATTTCTCGCGCCATGAGCGAGCGACTGTCTATGAAAATTGATTCATATTTTTATTTCTATAAAGTTTTCTTTTGCATAGACAATATTTGCGAGTATCATGTTAGTACCCTCAAATATGATTAGTCAAACTGTATTTATACCATATAATTTGGAGTATGCCTTAATTCTACACTTTCGTCGACTTAGATACTGTTCTTGACTATTATCCCATAGATTTTCTGCTAGGCTAGACCTCAAAGGCCAATTTCATGTTTCAAATGCACATCTTATATTTCAGATGCAATAATCTATATTACTAACATTACAGTCGCCCGCCTCAAAAATCTCTAAAAAAATATAATAATAACTAGCAGCACTACATAAGAACTCAAATAAAAAATGGCGGAAAAAAAAACAAACCCAATGACGCCCTTGATAAGAGAGCGCATAATTTTCACTAACATACAATGCAAAGTATAACCCGATGAAGAACATCAAACTGTAGGCACCATACAAACGAAAATCTACCATTCTTTTATAATATTTCCGCTTGCAACCCTGAATATAAATATAGACTGTGGAGCTTGTACTACATGGTATAGATTTTTCATGTTCCTCATCGGGTTTATGAATACGTTCGGATTGTGACTGTACGGCGTAAATAATAAGATATTTGGCGCATTGCTGCAATGCATCTGATAGTAGGAATTTAGCTATATTATTTAAGCTGGCAGTACCAACTATTGTCATAGAATATTTATTTACATGATGAAGAAAATAACATAACCTTAATTTAAATTGCCAACGTATTTGTGTGGAGGATCGAATTTTGAATTTATATTCAAGAGTCTGTGTAGTATATGACAAATTGTCAGAGAAAACGAAATAGATTCTCATAAATTCCAAAATATTTTGTAGATTGGAATTTTAATATAATTTAAAATCAACAATACTGCAACAATGCGCGTAGCCGCGTGTAAAGTACATAGCACAACCCACATTTAAGTGAGAAGTAAAAATGGCTGCAAAAGTTACATTTAGCTGCAAAGTTTATACCGAGGTTGTGACAGACAAATTGAAAGATTGATCACATTTATTTTTTAGACTCTTAAAAGATATGAACTACAAAAACAGACTTTTTTATAATATAATTACAATTTAAACAAAACAATTATATAATCAATAAAACTTTACTATGTAAACTATGAAAAACGATTAAAATTAGGAAATTGAGTATCTTTTTTTTCAAAAGTAATAAATGTGACCACCCTTCCAATTTTAAACATGAAAGTATAAAAACAGGATGTGACGTCACAATCTAGTAAGTGAAAACAATGTCTCCATGTAGACCACAAGTACCGTATCCACAATAAGTAACATTCATAAGGCCACGAAAAAAAAAATCTCGTACTTTCAAACACCTTACACATTATTACATTTGACATATAACATGCTATTGGCAGATTCACATATTATGACATATAACGTGCTATTATAATTTACAGTATTTCATGTCATTATATTTAAATCAATTGCTACCACATTTTGTTCAGGACCTGTATTCTCAATTTTTTTTATTCCTTATGGAAAGTATGTAATCCACAAACATGTAATAACATCAATAAGTTATATTACATCTTACGTGTCATTATATTTCAACGAGCTGCTAATTTTACATTGCTTCCAGAACAAGTATTCAACTTCTTTTTATGGAATATTTGAAATCCATAGCCTTGAAGACATGTAATAAATTCCAGCTTATGGAAATTGATAACCATCCTATGATTACGCTCGTCTCTAATTTTTAAGTAAATTTTAGAGAACGCCCGCAGTCTCGTAGAGAATTGCCGCCCAGTGTCAATATCGGAAATAATACACAATAACATGTTATATGTTTAAGGAATTGATTGTGTTCACATGCCGTCGAATTAAAGCTCAAAGACGTTGTCTGATTGATAAATAATGCAAAATTTTGTTCCTGTTTTCTGAAATAATAATAGCCCTATATATTTTTATCAATGGGTTATACAGTTTCCAGTGTGACTTAAAGGCATATTGCAAAGATAATTATTGCCTACCCTTACAAAAACAGGATGCAATGCAAGGTTGGAGTAAAAAAAATATATATAACAATATAAATTTCATCATGTTAATTTATTAAATCAGACGAACACATTTGACTCAAAAGCCCACGACATGGAACAGTTTTCTATCATGCTATTTTGCTGTTACAAGATAGAATACAATGAGATGAATTGGCCATGTATTGTAAGTATTTAGAGCATTATAACATTAGATTATATTCAACAGAAATACTTTATATTTTCATATATTTAAAAGAACATATTAAATGAATATAAATTGAAAAGACTTAATACATCCTTGACTACTAGTTTTGTGTAGCTTCCTGCTTCGATTTTTCTTAGAGTCCAAGTGTGGATATTGTGGCCTTAAAAACAAAATAGTTTGCCAGCAATATATCTCATAATATTCAAACTCGCCGCAACTCTAGATCTGAAATCTGTAACCTGCAACTTAAGTCAAAGTCAGAGTGTAAATATAGATCAAAATTATTTGTTTCAAATGATGATTCTTTCAGCTATCGTATTTCTGGCAACACTGCATTTTTTTTATCTATAACCTATTGGTAGGTAATAAAAACTATTTTCGCGTTTTTGACAGGTGACGTCATGGCCCATTCGGGCCAAATGCTGACAGCTGACAGATTAAGGAGTAACATTCAAATAAAAAAACATAACGTTAAAAATGTTTTCGTTTTTTCCAAAACATTTATACTTTTGTAAAAAAAATCGCTTGGACCAAATAATTCCTTATTTTCACTCGGACTTACTTAAATCGAAAAGCTTTATACATATCAGTTGCTGTCACTTCATTCGCACTCCCAAACAGAAATAATGTTCAACGCACAAATTATCAAGATGTACTCTATAAGAACGAAAGGTTCAAGCTATGTACATAAATTGTGACTATTAAAACATTATTATTTAGACTATTAAATGATATTTCGTGTGAACACTATTAAGTTAGGTACATATTGCATTGTATAACATAACAAAGTTATTTTTTACAATATAATTTTTCAAATAATCGTTCGATGTCAAAAACGTTAGATCCTCTTTTTTTCTTAGTTTTTTTTTTTTAGGAAAAACATTATTTTTTCCACCATTTACGAGCATCTATGTGTTCAACAATATAACAATTTATCTATCTACAAGCTTCATCTTACTCAAAAGCTTTTTTTACTATAGCTAATCTTTCATCAAGGTCCGTTCAATAAAAAAAAACTACTAACCGACCGAATAAATAATATTAATTTTTGTTTCTGTTGCTACACAAGTTCGTAAAAATTCGAGCGGTAATAAGTACCCGGAAAGAAAATTAATTAAAACAAAACTTTCTTACCATTTTTCCATGCAGTATGTCAAAGTATTAATCAAACTACAATGGGCTTTAATGACAAAGGGCTAATTTTTTTTTACCAAATTTTCAGCTTATATATTCTTTTCGACATTTCTGACACCGAACGCCGAAATAAAAATAAAAACAGGACATATTTTTACGTAAATAATAGGATAATGTTGTCTATGGAGAAAAAAATTCACTAGTCTACGTGTCTATAATCTATAAGTATTAACAATTGACGGGGGAGGTGCGGGAAACAGTGACCCTCCGCCCGAGTCTTGCAGACGCTATCATCCATACAACAACACTTAAATTGATAAAAAAAGATTTTCGTTCGTTTAAATAAATAAGAAGGAGAAGCGCACGAGTGCGTTTTTTTGCTAGTGCACGAGTTGCAACATGAAATATATTGGGGATGCTGAAAAAGTTCAGCTGATTTTAAATATACTATTCATTTAATCAACAAAGCCATACAAGCCAGTGCTTCTAGAATTTCAACCAATAAGATTTTATTATACTATGAATTCTGTATTATAGAAGGTCTAGCGAGCGGCAAAAGTGCAGTTAAGCTTCAATTATAATAATTCAGTAAAAAAGAAAACATTTTTTTTGTTGTCAATATCTTTTTCCAAATCAACAAAATTATTTACTTATAACATGCAATTGAAGAATCGATTACTATAATATTTGTATTTTTTTTTAAATCTTTACAGTTTGTTGACCATTACATCTCCCAACACATGTCATTTTGCATCTCATTATTTGCGATTAAATCGCTTCATGTCCTAACTTACAATATTTACATAGGTGAGCCGAAGAAAAAAAACTGTCTCCTTACAATTAAGTTTTATACAATTTCTATACAATTAGAATCTCAATTTCTATTGCTATATAATTTTATGTTGATCGTATATCGTTTTCACGACTTGAAATGCTTAACGGTACCACGCGATGGAAGCTTTCAGTGTGACTTTTACCTAATTATTTATTTTTCTTCATTATAAGGGAAATATCCCGACTCTAATACTTTTTCATTTTACTTCAACCACTTTAATTTTAGGGACAAATTTTCCCCTATTCACTCATTCATTTACCTATGGAGATTTTTGTCTGAGGAAATACTCGCTTCAAATGATTTAAGTCATAATCACTTTTACTGTACCCACATGAAATGATAGACACATTTCCATTCTCATTTCGTGCCACATTCCATTCACAATAAATGATTCAAATATTTTTGAATCAAACTTAATCCGACAAAGTATTAATCTCGGAATGTCTGCAACTCGAGTATCATAATTGTCTCTTACAAACCACCACAAACATACTGAGATCAGAAAACCATATTTCCATACAAACTATCAAGTTTAAACATCTATACAGGCAACCCTAGTCACACTGGAAACTTCTATGACACCACAACCCTCCCCAAAGTCTATGGTACTCAAATACTGTACATTTAGTACACCCTCTATATAGTTTTACAGTCATTAAAATATCCTGTACTTTACATACATTTCACACGACACACACTGAGGTAGGATTCGTCGATCAGGCAGCCTTTTTCAACGGTGTCTATTAGTGCACTTTATTTCATTTCCATATGGAGTCTCTTTGTCACTTTTTGTAAATATATAGACATAATTTCGCTATTAAATGTTTATAAGGGGTAGTATTCATGACGACTTTTTGAAGTATGAAAATCATATTATATCTTCATATTGTCTATGGTCAATGTTGAGTATTTTATCTTACGCCTGTTATTTGATCTTGAATTTTATCAACATGAGACCATTTTTAAAGATTCAGCTGTGACTTAATCAAATCCTGACATTTTCAGAGCTTAGCATCTCTAGTCGACTGACGTGCATATAATATCTGTTACACAACATCAAAACAAAATCATATCACAACTACTGACTATATCTACGCGCGACTCGAAACCAAGAGATAATTGTATTGTGTCAGATCGACTAAAAGATGATCAACATGTCAAGGTTTGAATATATCAGAAATTAGTGTCACGTATCTTCAGCCATAACAGTATGAACAGTAGTCAGATTACCATTTGACCAGAGGAGGTCGTTACTCGTTACTACACAGCCACTTTGGGTGTGCAGAACACGTTAACCAACCGCAGAAGTGTTGCGAGCTTGAAGTGCACTAACAGACAGGACCCGCACGCGGAGGCCGCGCTGACGCCAGACGATCCCGGCGGAGCCACGCTCGCGGCGACACTCGCGGGGGCGGCGCCGCGACGCGACCCGGACTAGTCCACCAGGTCGATGCGCTCCGACCTGTCCGGCCGCTCCGACCGGTCCGACCTGTCCGGCCGCTCCGACCTGTCCGGCCGGTCCGGGCGGCGTCGCTCGGCCGAGCAGGCGCGCGCGGGCCGCGCCCACGTGTTGACGCACCCGTCCGCACACGCCGTCACGAGGTACTCGGCGCGGAACAGCAGCGCCGTCAGTCGCTCGTGCGCTATCTTCTTGCACACCAGCGGCTCCAACACGGGACACTCGTCGAAGCGCGGACACGACGCCGTGCCGATCAGCTTCAGCGGGTCGTACGAGTCGCCGGCCCCGGACTTGCGCATCGCCACGCTGTTCGACGCGGTCTTCTGCTCGGCGGGCTTGCTGAGGCTGAAGTTGCGTCGGTGCTCGGACCGACGCTCGCCGAACGAGAAGCCGGCGAGCCGCTGCGTCAGAGAGTTCACCGCGAGCGGCCCGGAGCTCTCTTCCTTCGCCTTGCCCACGCTGATGTTGAGGGTTGCAACATTGTTCACTTTAGTCTTCTGCTTGGTGCCGGATGGTTCGCCGGCTGCGTTGCCACTGAGTTCGGCATGTTTGTGCCCGATTTTATTCGTCTTTGCCTTGACGGGTAGTTTCATACCGGGAACACCGTTCGGCGAGAAGGTCTGGCTATTAGGCGAGAGGTGCGCGGAGGCGCGCGCTCTCACCGGCGGCTTGAGGACGTCCTCGGTCAAGTCCCAGAGACACAGTTGCGTGTCCTGCGACACACTGCCTAGCCTGTAGCACTGCACACTCTCACTCTTCTGCCGGTCGTCCTCGACGCCCTCTTCGCTGTCAGGGTCGGTGAAGCTGATCACGTACGGGTCGAACGCCACCACCGACACCCACGAGCGGTGTCCCTGCCCGCGCGCCACCACCCGCCGCTCGCTGAAGCACCACACTGTCACGAGATCGTCCTCGCCGCCCACCACCACGTATTTGCCGTCTGGAGACCAGCACACACACAGGAACCCGCCGAAGTACGACCGCGCTCGGCCGATGAGCTCCATGGTGTCGTAGTGAAAGACACGTAGAAAGCCGTCCTGGGAGACGACGGCGAGGTTGGTGCCGCAGGGTGAGAAGGCGAATTCGTTAATGCAGCTGCCCTCGGCGCCAATCACCCACCGGTAGAGCGGGTTGCGCGTGGACTTGGTGCGGCAGGTGTGGATGGAGTAGCCGTCGCCCTGTTTGAACAGCTGGTAGTGCGGCGCCGCCGTGCCGCAGGTGAGCTCCTCATTGTACACGTACAGCTGGCCGGACGCATGCGCGCTGATGAACAGGTTGCTCGAGCCCGGCACCCACTTGATGCACGTCACGCGCGTCTTGTCGATCAGTCTCTGTAAACGATATTTACATAGTTTGTATTTCATAAACACACGCACGCTTTTAATTAGCCCTCAAACGAAGAGACAAAGGCGCAACGAGATCACCCATAAATTTCGGTGAAATTATATCCGTCTCAGGACATGATAAGGGGCGAGCCCATAGCGATATCGGGTTTGAATTCCAATACCAGCTTTTTCGAATCGCGTAAATCTCACAAAATTTTGTTGTCCAATGTGGGAACCGCGTATCGGCAAAAAGGCATTTTTTTAAATTTGGTGTTTCAAATCATCATGTTACGTCACATGTATACAAACAAATAAGAGTCGGGTATAATTTTATATTGAAAGCCAATAGTTTGGGCTACAGTTTAAAATGATCGCCTGGTCCCTCGACCGTAGAAGAAACAAAACCTTATTGTGATATTGCATTCCCTTCGGCATAATCACCTTCGAATACTTTTATTTAACTAGGCTTAATTATAACGTACACTGTGTGTGTTGGTACTTTGATAAGATCATTATCGTGTGTCCTATATAGCTCCCAAATTAGGTTACAAGTAACTAGTATTTGAATGTGGAGAAGAAGAGACCAGCACGCACTATCTGGCATAGTGTTCAATGTACAGTCAGCAGCATAAGTAGATGAACAAATTCAAAATTTCAAATTGCGTACATACTGTTGTGTTCTTACTAATCTTGTTTTTCTCTTCACAAAAATAAAATAAAAGGTATTTACTTTACTTCAAACGAAGAAAAAAATATTTCAGTTTAACTTAATGCGTATATAGGCGATTTGATTTCGTACAGATATTTATGCTGCTGACTGTACTCTCTGCCAAGATAGAAGAACAGACAGACTGGAAGTAGCACAACTACAGGAGGTAAGCTAGGAGACATTATTAGGTTTAGAGGGCAACAAAACGATTTGTAAAGTCAGAAGGGGTCATACTGCAGGAGCACCAGTAAAACCAGTGCTCTAGGGTGGAAGCTGTCACGAATAGCCAAGGTAAGGCAAGCGATGCGTTTTCAACAAGGGGACGCCGGCTGGAGGGTGGGAGAGTATGTGGGCAGACAAGGCCTGGCAGCTCGTGCGTGACGCACATGCTGAGCGCAGCTCGCCCTGTTGGCTCCAGCCGCAATGATCAATCAAGGTCAAAGTGGCGGGACGCTCAGTGGAGGGCAGTGCTGGGCAGAGATCGGCAACCTGAAAGGTGCACACCTGGGAGGGTGCCACGATGCCTCTAAGGTCTAGCTGAGCTACAACTGAAATTCCTTATGGTGAATGCGGGCACTGGGCATGATACCAGCGTAGCGGGCCGACCCAAAGTGAAAGTGGCAGCACTTAATAAAAACTAAGTATAAATCATGGGGCGTAGGAACGCGCTGGATGCAGACCGCTTTTGACAGGTCAGTCTGGAAATCTTTAGGGGAGGCCCATGGTCAGCAGTGGACGTCATGTGGCTGATGATGATGATAAATCATGATTCATTAAATAAAAAGATGAAGAAGTCGATCATGAAGAGCCTTAGAATGGAAAGTATAACAAGGCACTGCATTTTGTCATGACTTGTCACACTTCCTGATGTCATGTGTCCTAATGCCCATTATTTTTATACGGCAAAGTAACCTCACTGTACATGATAGTAAGTGGGGTAGGGTTCATATAGAGATAGAGTATCGACTGATATCGCCAATTATGCCGACCTGTCTAAAACCGGGTATAGGCCTGCTGTGCAGAAACGCGACATATAGCCTGAATTTCCTGCTGCTTGCGGGATATAAAGCGATGGTACCTACCCGCAACCTCTAGCAACCAAAAGACCTCAGTACCCGAGACGGTAATCTTTAAATAAATAACCCATGCCACGAGACCAAAGACAGTTAAACCTCGAGCCCCATGTAACGCCGACGCCACAAACCGCGCGCCCTTACGCCCACCGCATACGGTCTCATTTTGAACGATCGAGTTTTTGACCATTCAAAGTAGACCGTATACAATGTATGCGTTAGGGCGCGTTTCTAACATGTGGTATAGAGTGGTTAGAAACCAAACCTAATTACATCTGATTGTGTCAATTCAAATAGTGATACCGCGCGTCATACGATATCATGCGAATTCATCGTTACATCGATAATGCAGCATCGAAGATGTAAGCCGATAAGCCTCGAGTGCGGATTGCAAAGGTGTGACGACATACAGGCAAACTGCACTCATTATACAATAGCATTAATGATAACGTCGCCGAGTGACCTGAACGATTAGTGCCGGAACGTAACCGATCGGCGACTATGTAGGATGATGAATGAAATCACGCGAGATTACGCGCAATTTTATACGACGTATTTACTGAACTTTAAAAAAATATAGCCAGGGGTAGCCTTAGGAAGTGTCAAAAATGGCAACTGCCAAGAAACTCGCGCTTGCAAAGGAAACAAAAAAAAACAAATATCTGCCGCCTGGAGACTCGCATCAATAAAGGCTTCACATTATGCGACCAAGCCATAATAAGTTTGCACGCCAGTAGCTTAGTTATAGGTAAGGTGTGTAGCACACTGGTTGTTTATGGCTTTCGTTGTCGACGATGATTCGTCTATAAAATTATATTCCTCTATAAGGAATTTTGCGACCTTTCACGCATTTCCTTAATAAAATCGCGAAACACAACACCAATGTTATTGTACGCCATCTATACCTCAATACAGTTTTACGTCAATAGGAGCAAGAACTCAGGCAAATATATCAAAATATTATTTTAAATCGACGGTTATCATAATGGGCGCGATGACACGTATTCATTTGTGGCATTTCCGCTACAAAGTGGCTGACAAATCGATGGTACTACGCGATACAAGCGAAACCCCATAAATGATATCCAGTAATGATAAAACCAGTCTAGCAAAATGGTGTAGTAAAATAAATGGCGATTTATTAACCATGTGTGGTAGGTCTCTTATATGTAAGAGTCCGTCTGGGTGGGTACCACCGCAATGTCTATTTCTACCGCCAAGCAGCAGAGTGCATGCACTGTTGTGTTCCGGTTTGAAGGACATTGTAGCCAGTGTAACTACTGGACATAATGAGACTTAACATCTCATGTCTCAGGATGACGAGTGCAGGGGAATACCACAGTACTTTGTAACTCAATGTGCTGGATTGTGTTGCTACTGTTTATGGATGGTCGTATCGCTTACCACCAGGCGAACGGCATGCTCATCTCGTCATTCAGTGCAATAAAAAAAATGTGTATTAACAGGTTACAAAATATATTATTGGTTGTGGGAGATTTTAATAATTTAATCTACATAAATTGTAAAATAAATAAATTAATCATAACTCACCTCTTCATTGTACAATTTACTTAGCTCCTTCTTAATGGGATCTATAAGTTGTATTTGGCCGGTAGAAAATCCTATAACTAACGATACACTGTCCGGTGTCATCGTGACTGTGTTGAAGTCGTGGCATGTTGGGTTCGTGCCTTTGTACATCTTCTTGTCAACTGGTTTTGTGAGATCTGCTGCCTGTTGGACAATATATTAATCTATATAATTGTTCTGAGCAGACCGGCGTAATTGGGTCAATTGGCCAGGAAAGTCTCTTTTCTGATGGAGTATCAAATGAAAAAATATCTTTTATAACCTTTTCTTAGCACTACATCTACACAAGTCATTTTGGCATGCCCAATAAAAAAATTCGTTTTTGTCGCCAAAAGGCAATAAAACAGTGTCAAAACTATCTTAGATTTGTAATTTTGGCAAAATATGGATTCCATGATGAGGGACTTTTGGACTCGTTCAATTTCATTCATAATATAAAACAATAAAGCTGCAAATTTATGCATTTTCTGAGACAATTATATGTCTAATGCTGATTCATATTTGTATTGACTATTGGTTACTTAATTACCTTTATAAAGTAATAATGGATAGGTAGGACTTGGGGTATGAAGCCGAATATAACCTACTGGATATACAAGGCCATCATACTCCCAAGACTACTGTACGGAGCCTTGGTATGGTGGCATAGGGCGACCATAAAGGCAAATTACAAGAAACTAGCCCAGGTACAGAGACTCGCTGGGCTTATGACTACAGGTGCACTAAGAACTACTCCAACTGCGGCACTAGACATCATTCTAGGATTTATACCGCTGGATCTGGAGGCTAAAAAGAGAGCATTAGAACAATGTTACAGATTAAAGTCCTATGGACTGTGGAAAACTACTTCCACAAACAAAGGACACAAAGATGTAATCAATACAATTCAAGGAAAAATGTCGATGATCTTGGGAAACAATGATCTAATTCAGAAACAAAAGATCTTCGACAAAAAATACAGAATACATATAGGACAAAGAGAAAACTGGGAACTTCCACACGACCATGATAAGTCGGTGGAATGTTTCACAGATGGATCCAGGAAGGAATCAACAGGATTGTCGGGGGCAGGAATATTTATAACCACGCCACCCAACACAGAAGAAAGCACAATAAAGCTAGGCAGATATGCGAGCGTATTCCAGGCGAAAATAATGGCCATTCTGGAATGCGCTGATCGTACTAAGCAAATAACCAATAAGGAAATCAGCACAATACTGATTTATAGTGATAGTCAAGCAGCCTTAAAGGCACTTGACAAACCAGAGACAACGTCGGCCCTAGTGAAAGAATGCAAAAGCAAACTGAACACACTAGCAGCCGACAAAGAGGTCATCGTCGCCTGGGTACCTGGCCATCAAGGAACCACAGGAAATGAGAAAGCCGATGAGCTAGCGAGAGAGGGAGCTGATGAAACATTCATAGGACCGGAGCCGTACTTACCTATACCGGCAAAAGTCACGAAGGGAGTAATCAGCAGGAAGATAGCTACAGAAACAAACGTCAGATGGAGAGACATGAAGGGCTGTCGCCAATCTAAAATCTTCATCAAGACGCTAGACAAGAAGAAAACAAGAAGCCTACTCCAATTCAGGAAGGAGGACATAAGAACCATTATAGGAATCATGACTGGACACGGTACGCTGAACAGGCACTTAAAAATAATAGGTAAGACCGAAGACGCCTCGTGTCCAGAATGCGGAGAAGAGGAGACCAGCATCCACTTTCTGGCAGAGTGCTCAATGTACTCTCTGCCAAGATGGGAGATACTGGGAACAGACAGACTGGAAATAGCACAACTACAGGAGGTAAAGCTAGGAGACATAATAAGGTACAGTAAGGCAACAAAAAGGTTTGTAAGAGTAGAAGGGGGCATACTGCAGGAGCACCAGTAAAACCAGTGCTTCAGGATGGAGACTGTCACGAATAGCCAAGGAAAAGGGAGCGACGCTATGTCGGACTGGGGGACGCCGCCTGGGGGGTGGGAGAGTATGTGGGCAGACTGGGCCTGGCAGCCTGTGTGGCCCTCACCGCATAGGCTGAGCGCTGCCCCCCCTGTTGGCTCCTGCTGCAATGATCATTCAAGGTCAAAGTGGCGGGACCCTCAGTGGAAGGCGGTGCTGGGCAGAGATCGGTAACCTGGAAGGTTCACACCTGGAAGGGAGCCACGATGCCTCCAAGGTCTAGCTGTGCCACAGCCGAAACTCCCTATGGTGAATGCGGCCCCTGGGAACGATACCTGCGAAGCGAACCGAACCAAAGCGAAAGTGGCAGCTCCACCCAAACTGGGACTAAGGGTGAAATAGTTCCCAAGGAAGTGAACTGATCACCCGTCTGTGCGACTGCATACGTCCCCATTAGACATACATACATACATACAAGTAATAATGGATAAGCCCATTATTTAAATCTTTAATACAACTTGGGGCAATAAATATGATGTACATATTATCATAATTATTACTTTTGTCAGGATTTTGATAGTTCTTTATCTAATAAATCTTTAAATAAGAGTTTTTTACACTGAAATAAAACTATTTTAAGAGTTTTATTGTGGTTTCTTAATTTATATTTTCTCTGAACGTTATTTTTAAATTATTTTATAATTGTTAAATATAGGTGGATATTGAATCTTTTACTTTTCGTACAACCAACACCTCAGTCCGCCCAGTGACCATGCAGGCTGCAAAGTCTTCGAAACGTTGGGAGAAAACATTTACATAATCATAACAAATATTTATCTCTTTACACATTAATTTGGAAGCCTTTGCATTTCTAATTTAGGTATGGAAATGAAAGTCTGTAACATGATGATAAGTAAAGTAATAAGAGTTTTCACTGATGATATACGTTTATCCCTTGTTAGGACACAATTATACTGGTCTATTTGAAACCTGATCATAGAATAATCTCAGAAATAAAACATTAACCCTTCAACTCCCCCTTATAAATAGAAATTGCGCGCGGCTCCGCCCGCGTGGAAAAGTTTTTCCGGGATAAAAAGTAGCCTATAGCACTCAGGAGTAATGTAGCTTCCTATTGGTAGAAGATAATTATCAAAATCGGTCCAGTAGTTCCTGAGATTAGCATGTTCAAACACAAAAACAAACAAACTCTTCAGCTGTATATAATAGTATAGATATACGTGGTTGCCCTATATGCCTGGACACCGGTGTCTGCCACGTCATGGACAAGTCAATGTGGGTCTCTATGGCCAATTTTACATTTTGTATTTACATGAACAAAAATAACTTATATTAAAGGTTCTAAGATTCATGATCGATCATCTGTATGCAAAATTAGGGTAATAATATGATTTTGGGGTACATGAGTGTTTTCAAGAGTATGATTGAAAAATACCTTTCAAATGTAGGTTTAATAATGTGAATACATAAACAAAGGTGTCATATATAGAAAATGCAATTGCATATTGTGCCATTATGCCTATATTTATTTTGTACCAATATGTGCGACGTAAATAATTTTAATGTTTTTAATAAAATACGCAATAAAAATACAATCCTATTAAATTGTCTGTCTTGATTATTGTATCTTAGATGTTTTATAGTTGTTATACCAATTGGATTAATGACACTAATCCTATTTGGTTACAAGAAAAAAGTTACACCTATTGTGTAACGTGTACTTGGTCTGAAATAGAGAAGATAGTATCATTGTTAATTTCCCATAACAACACTCATAATGCACATTCAGCACAAAGTAACCTATGAAATTACATGGCAATAAGATCAACACAGTGATGAAATTTGTTACCTTCTTAACTCCTCTGTACACATAAACATAAAGCTCTTTCCCATGGTTAAAGCATATCCTGTCGTCGGAACCCTGGCCGTCCGAGCCGGGCGCTCCACCCCCTGGGCCCGGGGGCAGCGACACCAGCGACACGCGTACATGAGAGGAACCGGAACCACTGGTGTAACCCACACGATTAGGTCTCGAGTACTCCGATAACGTCATTAACCGGTAGGTTCCTTCTCGTGTCACGAACTGTGTTTTCACGTCGTCCTTCCCTCCAGAGTCGGACTGTACAGCCATGTTAACATATTATCCTGTTATTATTCATGTACACGGCCGCAATAGAAGCCCCGAGTGCACTTGACAGCTCACCCAAAGTTCAAGTCTGATTTTATACGTTCGTACACTACTTTCATAGCTGGATAGAAGTCAGATGCCAAGTTAATACATTCCTCTGGCGGTCAATATACACTTTTTGTTACGTTTTCAATTAAAAAACGTTGAAATTGACAAATTTGTGTATGCAACTAAAAGTCAGGTGTCAGACAACATGACATGACGGCTGATTGTTTATGGTGCTCTTGTTTTTTTTTATTACATTTTTTATTCATTCGCCAAATATAAAGGCAAAGGAATATAAGTCCATACTCCATACCAGATCTTCTTTGAACTGATATTGTGAATTTGAGGCAAATTAGCCTCCAATACGCTAGCTAAAAAATAAAAGAAATGAAGTCATAAGATTTTATAATATACTAGCATTGCGCGCGGCTCCGCCCGCGTGGAAAAGTTTTCCGGGATAAAAGTAGCCTATAGCACTCAGGAGTAATGTAGCTTCCTATTAGTGAAAGAATTTTTTAAATCGGTCCAGTAGTTCCTGAGATTAGCGCGTTCAAACAAACAAACAAACTCTTCAGCTTTATATATTAGTATATAGATAAGGCTCTTCTTCTTCTTCAGCCTTTAGCAGTCCACTGCTGAACATAGGCAAAGATTTCCAGGCCAACCTGTCAGAAGCGGCCTGCATCCAGCGGGTTAAAGGTTTAAGGCTCACCTGGATAATATTGTCTAATTTCCCATATTACAAATCATTTCACGTTCTAAGACACGGTATAGACATTGGAGGCAGGTATATACTGCCCGAATAAGATAGACGTAAATACTAACTCAAACTAAACGAGAAGATAGAACTAAATTGAAACCACTTTCACAGTACATAAAACTAGTTATTTAATACTTTACTCTAGAACCTATAGGCTGTCAAGCTATTTTAAATAATGTGTATCTCAGTGTCTCTAGGCTACAGGTGCCATTAGATTAATATATAAAATGTACGCTAATTAATTTATATCACAATTATTCGTCTCTATAGGGAAAAAATATATATTTATTTATATTTTGATTTATTCAAATTTAAAAGTACATTGATACTGTTTACTTATACTTAAGTTTTGTCTACGACTTTATCACATTCCATTTCTTCATTGGCATGTTCTTTCTGATGTTCAGTGTCCTTTACACCCTGTTTGTCCTCTGTAACTTCTTTTTTCTCCTGTTTGTTATCCTCCTTACCGTCCAGAAATTTCTCCCATTTATTTATCCTTTGATTAATGTCAGCATCAGTTTCAGCTATCTTGTATTTTGTCCTTCCATCCCATATTTCAGCTGTGATTTGCCGTTTGCCAAACCATCTTCCATTGATTAATTTGACAACTTCATCAGCTTGTTCCGGCTCCTTCATGGACACCTGTGCCACTCCTTCAGGATGTCTATCATAAATTATAACTTTGCGAACTTCTCCGCATTTGCCACATTCCTCTCTCATATCCTGCTGGTAATCTAAGATTAATTGTACTTCATTGTCAAAGTCAGATGGATGGAACAAATTCTTAATGATTACAACTTTCTCATGCTTGGACCGTTCTCCGATAAACTTCTCTGGTCTCCAATCAAAAAGTTTATCTTTCATCTTTTTTATCTTTTCCAATTCTTTCTTTTTTTTCTTCTTAGGTTTTAATGCTGGGTTATATTCTCCTTTGAGTTGAAAAAGTGCTTTCTCCACTTTCACCTTATTTCCTTTAAAGTCACAACCGTCTAACAATTTCAATGCCAAATCAACAGATTCAATTTTGATGTAAGTACATAATGCGTCTCCTTTGAAACAATTGTGTTCTTTATCCATATACAATTTTACTTTCATTTTCTGTGTACTGGGATCTCGCTCAACAAGACCACACTTTTGCATGAAATTTACAAATTCTTCTTCATTTATATCCAGTGGTAAATTAGACACATAAACTTTTGTGTTAGTTTCTTCTGCTGGTTGAAACCATTGTGGTTCATTTTTCCTTTTCGTAGTAATGCCTTCATTTTTTTTCTGGACCTCCTTCTTCTCAGGTTCATCTTTTTTCTCTTCTGTTGTGTTATCAACAAAACCGTAGGACATTTGATAGTATGCTAGAAAGTCATCATCAACTTTTGGTATCCAAGCTTTCTTATCAACGTCCCAGAAGTATTTAGAGCCATCTGTTTCTGTATAGATATGTGTATCATCTTCATAGCTGTAAACCCTACCAGGAACATCGGCCTTCGCTTCCCATGTGTTACTGGATTTACTCCATGTGTATTTTTGTTGGCTAGTAGGGTCAGTATAGATTGCTTCTTCACCCTCATAGGTGACGTAGGGAGCGTAATCACCCCAAGAATTATTATCATCAGATTTCTTACTGGTTGTACTATCTGTTTGGGAACTTTTTAATTCAAGGTTAGTTTCAGATGTACTTTTTCCTTCGTGACTTACGTTTGACCGGTTTTCCGAGTCGATTGATTTCACTTCATCGTCACTTTTATCGATTTTAAGCTCTTCTGTAATATTATCATCATTCCTAACCTCCAAGTCGTCTGTTTTGCTTTTAGATTCACAGTCAAGGTCATTCGTATCTTTCTCTTCTGTAATGGGGACTACATTCTCATTTATAGTTACAGATGCAGCTGCCTTAGCCTGTTGATCTTCTTCGGCTAATTTTTGCACAGTTTCAGTGGAAAGTTTTATTACAAACCCCGGCTTTGAAGTTGGCTGTCTAGCCATTTTTAAAGACGTGTATCTTAGTGTCTAGCCCGGTGCTATTCGATGTATATATAAAATGTACGCTAATTCATTTATACCATAATTAGGTGATAAAATACTGATGACTGAAGAACGAATTTATGATCATTACATGTCAAAAAAGTCAATTGTCAATTTCTAAAAGTGTGACCAGATTTAAATTGAACATTATGCCGCTCGGCTAAATCTGTTTTTTTATTTTTGTTATATATAAGTACTAATGAATTAACCTATATTTGATACTTTCGCACCCCATTTTTCCAGCGTCCTTTTTGAAGTGATAACTTTTTATGGGAGGGTAAACCGCTTCGTAGCGTAACGCGGTACGGCGCCGCGTCACTCTGTCTGGGTATGCGAGCGCGCGCGGCAGCAGCAGCGAGCGCACGGCGGCCGGTAGGTGGCGTCGCTGTATTTATAATCAATAAAAGATTTTATTAATAAATAACCTTTCCTCACATTATCATATTAATATACATAAAGTTTAAGTAATAACCTAAGCTTTTCTCAAGTTAAACAATTTCAATATTAAATAGTTCAACTTAGATTAAGTTATCACTTCTGTCGAGCGTCCCGAGTCACACACGTTTTTTTTACGTCTCAAGTGTGTGTATAACATATTTTAAAAGTTTTATTTGGCACATTTTGCTGTGCAAAATTGCCGCCCACCACATGAAATCCTGTTAATTTGTAAATGTGTAATTTTATTAAGTTTTTTGGGTTTGTAAAATTCAAGCAAAAATTGCTAACTTTATATGCGACACAATCTGCTGTCCAAAATTTGGGATCTAATTCTACTAAAATTGCAGAAATTTGCGAAATTTGGTCACACTGATTTACAAACATAAAACGTCATATCATTAATTCCAGAGACAAGTAAACTATTCATTCCTGCCTGATAAAATTAAATAAAACATGATAAAAGCCTATTAATACAAATTAAAATATAGTCAAAAATGCTATTTTATTTATAATAATATACATTGAAGTATATTTATTATTTAACTTAGTTGTCTATTTTAGCTGCGGTTGTATTGTCCTTTGTCAGTGTCAGATAAATGAGATTCTTGTTCAGGGATGCCAGACGTACCAATTTCCTGGTATCCGTACAATTTTTCAGGGTCTTGTACCATGTACCAAGTAAAAGTTGTGTTGGTACGCAATAATACCAACTTTCAACATCAATCACTCAATTGTTTTTTTTGTATCTAAGAATATATCAATTCTTGTTGCATGATTTCATGCTTTGAAAACAAAAATAGTAGTACAGGAACCTAAAAAAAGTAAAGGTCACCGAAGAAACTGGATAGGTACCAGGCAGTACTGGTTGCAAAGGGGTCGTTTTAGAGGGGTGGCAAATGTGTAAAATAAAAGCAGAGTCATCAGATCATCAGAATTCAGAAATGGGTGCACAAGTGACTTTTATTTGTTGAAATTACCGTTTTATCGGTGCCTTGGGGCGGCAAATTTTGGGTCTGCTCCGGGCGGCTAGATCCCACGCTACACCACTGATAATAATAAAAACTATTCTTGGTTTTAAATTTCCAAATAAATATTTCCCGATTTCTCCCGATTTTTATCTCGAATTTTTCCCGATTTTTAAAATATAATTTTTGCAACACTGTTGTAGTTTATTTGTCTCTGATTCTTGTTATTTGTCAACAGTCAAATTGTCAGTCATTTTCGGTTTTGTGATCCCAAGTTGGCACCAGGCTATTCAATCTTAGTACATTGGTGACGGTAACTTCAGACAGATTATTGTACTAATTTTAGTTGTACGGGAGTGCAATGGAACGTATACCTAATCTTGATTACTTTCTATTTAGCAGCCTTATAATTTACTTTTTCCATAAAACGTTTAGAGATGTCGCTACGGTTATGTTATCGCAAGTGTAAATATGCTAAATGAGATATACATGCTTACAACAGTATTTTGGGTGCCTTGATGGTCTCTTTAAAATAGCCAGATAATTTTCACGAACGTACTTTGAATTTCTGCTCTTTGGTAGATTTATTTTGCATGAAAACTAAATTGGTAAATAATAAAATCGATCGATTATAATGACACTTTATAGGTATGCTAATTAATTTTGATTTATATAATTTTATAGTCAAATATGAGCCAAATCGGTTGCAATGTAATAAAAATCGCGAGTTTTAAGTTTACTGTAGAAGCTAAACGTAAGATTTTTTTTAACTATCCTGGCAACATTAAGAATGTCATTCTGGTTAACCCGGTCCAAAGTAAAAACTCAAAGCGAATTTGCTGTTTATCAGAATTCTCGTTTTGTTGGAGATTGCCACTTCTATATTATTATCATAATAATCCGTTGCGTTGAGATTTTCTTTTCCGGTTGCTGTGATAATTGCTTCGTATGAGTGTTCTGTGTAGTGAGATATAGACTCGAAGTGTTGTGGCGAGACAGTGACTCTTTTTCTTTTTTCTGTTGATTTATTTGTGAGATAGGACTCTGATTATGTCGATGTAGTGTTTATATTCAATTTATTATTATATTATACTTTTAAATCTATCTTCATCTTTTTAGTTCAATATTTATGGCCCAAATCTATAATATTATGTGAATGTATCTAGTTCTTGTCAAATAAATGTTTTAATTCACTTCTTTCGTTTTATTTACATTTGCCCTAAATTCAAATTTGAATAATCGGATTTTTATACATTGATACTAGAGTAACTACCTATATATTATATAATTATGTAGTGTGATATAATAGGTCTATAAAACGAGTACAGATGGCGCTGTAAATTTGTTACCAATAAAAAGGCCGGAGAGATATCTCTATTTCAGTATATTATAAAGTACTCTGTGGTTGGCACATTTCTCGTAATTTTTTGGCTTGTATAATATAGTGTTTAACATATCGTATATATCACTATTTAGAAACATCCGTTTTATTATTCGTTGATATGGAAGACCTCAATGAAGTATACCTCAGTCCACTTCCAGACTCGCCTTATGTAAAACCATTCAGGTTTAACTACACGCAGAACGGCAAAAAGAAGACATGGGACCTGCTGGAAATACATGACTCTGTCGCCATTATAGTATTTAATATAACTAGGCGAGTGATGGTCTTCGTCAAACAATTCAGACCAGGTTAGATTTTGCCGTAAATCTCTAGCACCAAGTTTCAGTATATGCCGCCGGTGCAGGGCCGCGCCGTCCCTGTGTGCGAAGTGTGCGGCGCACACACGTCCCTGTGTGCGAAGTGTGCGGCGCACACAGGCGCCAAGGCAATAGGGGCGCCGGAATCAGGATACATGGGCCATGGCCAACATTAATTATTGAAATTATATTTGTTATACTACAACACATTCTTTATAGTTGAGTAGGTAAGAAAGTAGGTAGAAGTCTCCCAAGACAATACTCACGCTTGTGGTTTAAATTTTAAACTACTTAAATTTTGACCCCAACGTTTATGAGCAATGTTTTAAAATCTAAAGAGCCACCGCAGTCGCTACATTAGCCAACTACATATCTTATCACAAACAATTTACAAAAGGTAATTTTCTTAATTAAAACCTTAAAAAAATTATTTGCGCTCCACAATGAGCCAAGAAAGGTTAACGTTGAATAATAAAAAAATATTAATGTCGGAACAAGAAGACAATAAAATAAATATTAAAAAAAAAACAATAACACACTCACTTCTCATAATTTGGATGGTGATATAGGTAGAGCAACAAATCTCGGAGTGAGCAGATGCCTCCGGCTGCTTTTGTGGACACGGTCAACTAAGATTATTCAAAACCAAAATAAAATATTCAAGTTAAAATCTTGTTTCTATCTTTTCAGTTCATCAATGAATTTAATAAAGATGTCAGATTTTTTTTATTGCATTGAATGACGGGACGAGCATGCTGTTCGCCTAATGGTAAGCAATACTACCACCCATAAACAGTAGCAACACCATCCAGCACCTTGTCTTACAAAGTAATGTGTGGCATTCCACTGCGCTCGTCATCCTGAGACATAAGATGTTAAGTCCCATTATGTCCTGTAGTTACACTGGCTACAATGTCCTTCAAGCTGAAACAGAACAGCGCATGCACACTGCTGCTTGGCGGTAGAAATAGACATTGTGGTGATACCCACCCACACGGACACTTACATGTGAGAGACCTACCACTAGTAAATCTATTGACACTTCACACCACTCACATAAAAATACAAGCCGTTTAGGCTCTAGGGCGTGCCAATGAAATATACATACATACATTCGAAAAACATAACCCTCCTTTCGCAGGCGGTTAAAAATCATAGGCGCTTCATAGATTTCGCACACAGGCGCTGTCTTGGGTCGGCGCGGCTCTACGCCGGTGTTTAGTGCAGCGGTAGCAACACATAGTTTATATAATTCTATCTTGTATATCATCCGTAAAGCATTTACCTGTCTCACACAAAGGACTTTTGTTAAATTGTATAAAACTTATGTAAGACCGCTACTGGAGTATGCCTATGTTATCTGGGATCCATATTTCAAAAAAGATATTAACCTATTGGAAAATGTCCAACGGAGAGCTACGAAATTGGTTGCTAATCTGCGCAATAAATCCTACAATGAACGCCTAAGATGTCTAGGTCTCACAACGCTTAAAAATCGGAGCAAGAGAGGCAACTTGATTGAGACAAACAAAATTATCTCTGGTTATTATGACGTTCCTGGTTTGCATGATATTTTCCGACGTAATGAGAATACCCATCTACGAGGACATCCCCTAAAGCTATCTGGAGTGTCTTCTAAAGGAAATCCAATGAAGCATTTTTTGACAAATCGTGTTGTTACCGATAACAAACTTCCTGAAACTGTTGTTATGGCACCTTCGCTGAATGCCTTCAAAAATAGACTGGATAAGAATATTAATCAGTATGATACACACGCATCAGCTGTATAGAGCTGCTAGTGTGCTTACCAAATAAATAAATAAATAAATAGTTTAATAGTGGGTGGCGGTAATCAGTTATTATCGGGTGGCTTTGATTCTATAAAAAACCATAAAACTTTAAATATTTTGCAATATAGTAGATATTTGTTAAGGTTACTGTTGGTGCCGAAAAGACAATTTACTATCCACACAAGGATCTAATTTGCAAATACTTTGTTTCAGCTGTGTACTATAACTGTATCAGCCGGCAAGACCGTGAGTCCAATAACATAGACACTAAGAAGTACCCCGCATCCCTGGGTGTATCATTGGAGATATGTGCTGGTATCATAGACAAGGACATGCCTGTAGAGCAAATAGCTAAGGAGGAGGTCCTTGAAGAGTGCGGATATGATGTAAAAGTATCTGATTTGCAGAAAGTATTAGCTTATAGGTAAGATATTTTTGTTATGAATTTACTTGCAATAGTTTGGTTGCAGATATAAATTGTAATTTTAGTGAATTATAAGTATTTAGGATAATGATTTGTTTTAGGTCTGGTGTAGGTGTGGAAGGTGCTGTACAGTACATGTTCTACTGTGAGGTGACAGATGATATGAAAACAGAACAAGGTACATAACAAAGAACATCTGTCAAGTGTGCTTGGTTCTAAATGGGTTCTAAATTAACGTACTGTTTACATTCTCATTGGCATAACTAATGTCAAATATTTTAGTTGTATTGCTCTTTGCTCCCATCGTTTCTTGGTTTACCTCGGGTCGAAAGTTATTCTTAAAAAGTTATACTATTTTAACATCTACCCACTTGACATTGGCAAAATCACCGATGACACGGTGGAGCCATTTTTAAAAGAAGAAGAAAAAGAACAAAGAACATCATTTCATAGACAATATTTGACCAGAATATCTAATACAAGTGTTTTTTGACAAGTCTCTACCTATAGATACGTAATACAGCTATATACTACGTAATATGACAACTGACTACAGTATAGATTAGGAAACAACTTGAACTTACAAAAATGTACAATTTATAAACAATTTTGATTCTAGGTGGAGGTGTTGATGATGAAATCATAGATGTTGTCGAGAAAACCATTCCAGATATAGAGGAGATGTTGCAATCGCAGAGTATACTGCCGAGTCCACCGAGCATGATATACGCACTCATGTGGTTCATACACCACAAGGCAGACAAATTTAGGAAGTAAGAGAATACAATATTCCTGTTTATTTGTAAGAAGTTGCAGTTTCGCTGGTGAATGTTTTGTTAATGAACTGCCATTATGGATTGACTTTTAATACACCTATAATAAAAAAAGAACAGCTTACTGCTATAATGATAATGAATTACATATGCTATATTATACTATGGCAAGTCAAATTAAAACAGAGGACATGTCCAAAAATGGGCTTAAAATTCTAACCAACATATTTTATATATATTTGGATAGTACTCTCAAAAACTAGGCCTTTACAATAAATCATACAATTTTAAAGTCCTCTTATTTTGAGATTTATGTAATTATATTTTGCTGAAAAACTACACTTAAAGCGTATTGTAAATAGAGGGTCCTAAAAATGTATTTTTAATAGATCCAAGATCCATATTTTGGGCCCTTTAATATCCACCAAGTTTGTGCCTGGTTAAATTTTGAGGCCCAGCACCCACACAAAAAGCAGACCTCTCTTTTTCAAAAGTGTATAAACAAGTAACAATGTTATTGTTATTATTTTAAATAATATAAGAATAACAATAAAAAAACATTAATCAGTTGAAACTGAATTCAGTTTATAAATGAAATTTTAAATCTATGCTTGGCAATATGTTTAGGGTTCAAAATAAGTACTATGTATTATTAATGCTAAAAACTAAATAGAACCATAGCACTGGTTAGCCTATTATGTAGGTCATAAAAGGGTACATTATATTATGATGTGTGTTCGTTGTAATAGCTATAACTCTGGGTTAATTTGTGGGTTACTATAGCATAATAGAGGGAACAGTATTCATACACAGATTTGTGTAAAGAAATTGCAATACAATGTGCCTTTGTTGAGACCTTATCCAATAAAAAATACTTTTAATCATATAAATATTGTTTTGGTAAGTTTTATTATAATCTTTCCAACAGTGTTTGGTTGTATGGTTTTATGTTAAATTTATGCCTGAGGCAGAGAATTGTTTTCAAAAGTGTAAACGTTGGGCAATCGTGCTGGCGCGATCGTATCCGCAACAGTAACTTTTATAGCAATAATGCTACGCAAGTAAAAATAGGCAAAATAAAACGCGATAGCCTACTGTGTGAATCTTTATAATGTGGTATCTAAATAAATATCTATACATATAAATAAAATTGGAGTGTCTGTTTGTAATATTGAAATAACCGTTTTTTACTACATGTATATAAATATTTATACGGTACATACACCAAAATAACATTTTTTACAATTTTTGTCTGTCTGTCTGTCCGTCTGTCTGTTTGTTCCGGCTAATCTCTGAAATGGCTGGACCGATTTTGACGGGACTTTTATTGGCAGGTAGCTGATGTAATAAGGAGTAACTTAGGCTACATTTATTTTAGTTTCTATAAAAAGCGGGACTTTTATCCCGGAAGAACCCTTTCACGCGGGCGGAGCCGCGGGCAACAGCTAGTTATGTCATATATCTGTGATTAAAAATATGTTTCGGAATCTACTATCAAATTATACTAAAATGATTTCTGTGTTTGATCCTATCTATAGATATAAATACATTTGAAAGCCGTTAATAGTCATGTGAGCAAAATAGTCTGGGTAACACTTAAACATTTATGTACACTGAAACAATTCTTTGTTAGCTGGTCTGGAGTTACTGTTTACTGATGCCGTCGCATTGTTTTTAGTACAAAAACGACAGGTTGCGTAAAGGACGGGTAAGGTGTTTCGTTTCAGGCCGGCCATAAAGATTGGCGTCAGATATACAAGTATTTATTGAAACTATGATATTACCAGTGACGTAAAGGCTAATAAGTATAAACACTATTACTGAGAATTTTAATACACACAAATACATTTCATCTTTTTGTAAATTGACAGAACTTTTGAAAGAACATGTGCGGAGTGTAAAGGAAAATGATTTTATCCTGTACGTATTTTTTCATATTTTTAATCCGTAGCTTGTTCATGGCTGTATGTACATTTGTAATTTTTGGTTATTTTAGATTTTTAATTAATTTAGCAACAGTTTTCAAATGTTAATATGTTTTTATCCAATTAAATAAAGTTCGTGCTGTGTTGGTGACATTTCCCTGCCATAATGCTGGATCGATTTTGATGAAATTTAATGTGGGTAGATACTATAAATCCTACGGATAAAAATATATGGTAGCATTTTTTGCGAAAAATTTATATCCCACACAGAAACAAGAAAACTAGGTTTATAACCCATAAAAAATCGTAAGTCAATGGTATATAAGTACGTACAAATAACGGAATTGATAATTTCATGATACAAGTATAGCGATAGGTTGATGACCTTAGTGTAGTTTTTTCTGGAATTTTCGTGTCAATTGACCTCACTATCTTGAAAATATTGTAGAGGTAATGATATTTATCAGTTATTTGAAATTTGTAATACATACTAATGTTGAATAGTTAATTAATTCCAAATGTAATTTTTCATCACGGATTCTAAATTTGGACAGTCTTTGCCACACTTACATATTATAGTAATCATTTTTTTAGAATGCATTTAAAATAAGTGCCTACATACACATCCTACTATCCTACTAATATTATAAACGCGAAAGTTTGTAAGTATGGATGTATGGATGTTTGTTACTCTTTCACGCAAAAACTACTGAACGGATTTCGATGAAATTTGGCACACGGGTAGATCATGTCCTGGATTAAAACATAGGCTACTTTTTATCCCGGGAAAATATAAAGCGGCACTTTTATCCCGGGAAAACTCATTCACGCGGGCGGAGCCGCGAGCAAAGGCTCGTTGAGTATATTTAAAACCCAAATATGTTCATCTTACTTCTTACTAATATAAATGCGAAAGTTTGTGAAAATGGATGTTTGTCGGATTTGGATGAATTTTGGCACGCAAGTAGACTATACCCTGGATTAACAGACTACTTTATATCCCGGTAATTTGTTCTATTGGAAATAGTGGATGTTTTTAATCTGATTTTTTGAATGGATGGCACTGGCATCGTACTGTGTTTAGGGACTTTTGTCTCGGGAAAGGCTTTTCACGCGGGCGAAGCCGCGAGCATCACTTAGTGTTTCATATTGAAAACCTTACTCTTTAATATGAACTTCGATGCTTTCGCTATTTTAATAGATTTTCAAAATATTACGGTAACGCTGTGTTTAGGTCACACAAAAGGCACAAAGAGCAATAAAAAACTGTATGCACTAAAAATACACCAATAACTGTAAAAACTGTAGTATTCACAATTATCATAGGACACGGGGTCTGCATCCCCATGAATGCTGCTGCCCATTTTCTATAATGTGGTCTAATTATTGTATATTATAGTACTTGGCAGTAAATATACATCGAGCTACAGAAAGTAAGGCAGCAACTAAACGTAACATAGCTTAGGTGGCATAAGCTCTATGCCGAAGCTAATACATTATTTATTTCTAAAGTCCATGTGATTCATTGCCGATACCTCTCTTTATAGTGATAATATATTTTACTGTCGAATACTGTAACTGTATTGATAGATTAGATTTGAATACTGAAGCATAGTAATTATTGTGAGTAAACAGTAGTAACTAAAAACGAGTGCATAGTTGATAACAGATGTAACACAAGATAATTGTAGTAAGTCTAAACAAAATAATCCAGTTATCTTTGATTAATTATATACCTAGATGGAGTGACGCGCTGCAATGAAACTAAAACAAACAGACCAACATTTCTTAAGCTAGTATGCGTGACAGCTGTGTCATACGCTATCGCTGCATCATTCTGCGTATCCTTGTGTGCGCGCATAATTAAACCAGTTATTACATGGTTTCTATTAAAATGGGGAGAAAATGATATCCATGAAAAACAACAAAAATTAATTCACTCCAACTCATTTAGTGGACAACTGTTGGCCTCTATTTTTTTCGACGCGTTTGAAACGTTCAGTGTCTATCTAGGTATATAATTAATCAAAGCCAGTTATCATAGTTTCAAATGCCTTTACACATCCTCATATTTATCGTAATATAATTAAATAGATCTTTGTGATAAGTACACGTATTATTCTTTGTTTTACGACTTTCAAGTGCTTAAATTGTTATCAATTATGCTATCTCTATTATACATTCTTACGTTGTTATATGTATCCTTATTCTTGCAAATTGGTGGTTAGTAATAAAAGGTGTTGTTTTTTTCAGTGGCTTGTAAGGAATAGTCAAGTTTTATCTCGGTGATTTGCAAACATGTGATGTGTAACGGAAAAGGGATTATGCTTTTAGTGCTGCCAGTCCTGTAACTGTTATTTTTATACCATGTTTGCAATGTTTGGCTGAGAATGCCACTTTCTTAGTAGATTTCACTTATTGGAGTGGGTAGAATTAAAACATTTACGCCCCACGGAGAACTTTACATTGTCTAGGTATTGTGTAGAATACTTTTTTTTATATTACGGCTCTGGTTACTAGTCCATTAAGCTCTATAGAATACCTGATTTATACAGATTGCCAGTATCAAATACATCTTATAAAAGTAAAAATCAATTTTGTTTGGTAATTTTAAATGTTTCTTCCCGGAAATTTGGTTTAATATCGTGACAAGCTCCTCCAATTGCCTCATGAGTGTTGCTATTTGTACGTAAAGTACATATTTTGGAGTAATGGCAATATAGGTAATATTATTTTTCGATTTTTATTTTTCAATGGCATAATAGGTTTTGAATAATTCGAATATACTTGAGTGACTTTTGGGTGACGTTTTCATTAATGAAAAAAACCCCTAAAGAAATAAAGAATATACTTGAATGTATCCTGTGTTCTAGTTATGTACTAAATTTTGTTATTCATACAATGCTGTGATTTGAAAGCCTTTGTGATCGATCGTACAGAATATATTGTTATGAAATATGCTGTGGTTTTATTTTTATTGTTCTCGTACTTTACGAATGAATGCGGCTTTCAGATGTGTTCAAATTGTATTTGTAAATATGTAGGCGCACGCGCATCAGCGGTACGGTTAGCACAAAACCAAATGTAGAATGTATTTGAAGAATTAACAAAAATTAAACAAACATATTTTAATTACTTTTTATAATACACAAATAACCACAAGCTTGGTTCATGCGCTCGTGGATTGCAACTTTACTGTGGTAGTTTTTTTTAATACATGACACATTATCCCTATTTTATTATAATAAACTCATAAACATGTATCTTGAAGCTTCGGGTCGACAACCTCGACGAGGCAGCTCAAGTAGATACGTTGCCTCGCTCGAGGCTCATTATGTAGGAAATAAAATCGGTACGAGCCATGTTTAGTTATTACTATTCGAACAAAATTTAATACACAAAACCGACTAAACTCCAAACACTTTGTGTTTTTAACAATTATTATTTTCTCTTCACAAAAATAAAATAAGAGGGATTTACTTTTCATCACACAATAAACAATGTTACAATAAAATTTAACACTTGTAGATATTAAATTTTTAATTTTTTTCAGTTACCTATGTGGGTGACTGTACATCCCATAAAATAGGCTTGGATAAATCTGACGACTGTACAAAACATCTTTATCGACTTTATACACTTTGATAGGAAAATTAAACAAAACGCAACTAGATAGTATAATTTATTGAATATCGTGTGCTAAATGGCTCGCACCGATGACACTGGGACGGGTGGGGAACGCTAGTGTATCCTGGTGAGGTCCTCTACAACCTTTATCAAGTCGTCTACCGTCGCATCTCGCATCATGCCGCCGCCGTCGTCGATCTGGAAGTACATATTATATACATCTATACATATAAATAAAATTGGAGTGTCTGTTTGTAATATTGAAATAACCGTTTTTTACTACATGTAAATGAATATATATACGGTACATACACCAACATATTTTTTTTTTTAATTTTTGTCTGTCTGTTTGTTCCGGCTAATCTCTGAAATGGCTGGACCGATTTTGACGGGTCTTTTATTGGCAGGTAGCTGATGTAATAAGGAGTAACTTAGGCTACTTTTATCCCGGGAAAATATAAAGCAGGACTTTTATCCCGGGGAAACTTATTCACGCGGGCGGAGCCGCGGGCAACAGCTATCTACACTAAATTATAAAGAGGAAAGATTTGTATTGTTGTATGTATGTTCGTAACGAATAAACTCAAAAACTACTGGAGCGATTTGAATTTTTTTTGCGCCAATATAAAGCTACATTATCAGCGAGTAACATAGGTTACTTTTTATCCCGGGAAAATATAAAGCGGGACTTTTATCTCGGAATGCAAAGGCTAAGGCCCGTAGTCACAAACGTTACAATATAATCGGGCTGTTAGTAAAAAAAAGCTGAACAAAACACACACACTCACGCCTTTTATCCCCGAAGGGGTAGGCAGAGGCGCAACTGGTGCACCCACTTTTCGCCAAGCGTATTCTGTCCCATGATGTGGTAGGGGGCGACCCTATCGCCATTTCGGGCACAAATTCCAGACTCCGGGCCGATACTGAATAGAAAAATCCAATATCACTTTCCCCGACCCGGGGATCGAACCCGTGATCTCAGCATTGCAGTCGTACCGTAATACAACTACGCCACCGAGGCAGTCGGTACAAAGCTGAACAAGGCCAAAGAAAACTACGAAATTGCCGACACTATGCGTTCAGGGGTACTGTGCGTCCTCATAATATTGTGAATACGTCAATACATGGACTGTACTTTCAGTAATACAGGGCTGATATTTTAAACTCTATCTCCAAAATTGATAAGTATAGGTGCAACAGCTGCACTCATTTTTCGCCACGGCTTATATACCTTCGTGAACACAAATATTCGAATCGATAAACACCTCACCTTTGGTTGATCTCATCATCTTGGAATATGAACCAATTTTCTAAATTGAAAAGTAAAATTTATAATGAAAATATTTTCTTGTTACCTGCAAACCCTGTACGGTCTCGTGCTGCACGTCTCTCGACAGGTCCAGGAAGCTCTCGATGAGGTCTCCGTCGATGAACCCCTCCGCTGGTTCGGTCTTGATGTCCGTGTTGAAGGACCGCCAGAACGAGTGCGGCACCTTACCCACGGACTTGATCGTGTGGGTGAGGCGGTCTTCCAGCTGGTGCAGGAAGTCGAACAGGTCTTGTGATATCTGGACTACTAGACCTGCGGGAATATCGATGAATCAATTTCAATGAAACAGTTAATAGTGATTGTTTTTACTGCTGTCTTTTATTTACTATCATATTTATTATTCGTTTAGACAACACAGTAAATGTCATTTAAGTGGCCAATGTTCATATGTTAGTGGTAACCCATCTGACCAATATGTCGACAACACTCTCGAGATATTGATCATGCACTGTAATACACATTTTTGCATACAACTGATAGTGCATTTCCAAGATAATGTCGAGTAGAAATTAAGCCTGGCATTTTAATTAGAATACCTGCTGATCCTGGAATATTCCAGATCGTCTGTCTATGAACATTTAGTCTTAATAGGGTAGTTTCCTATGTTTTATTTTGTACATTATTTTATGTAACTGAAAATAATACGAAAAAGAAATTCTTCTGTGAAATTTGCATCAAAATTGGTTGACAAATAAAGTAGTTATTCATGTTTGAAATATTGTTGTGTGTATAGGGTGGGGGCGTGGTGGGGATATATCGCTATCTCTTTCAAACACAGGCAGCGTTATGGCCGGTGACGTCACAGTCTGATATTGCTGTTATTTGACATTTCAAAGGTTTATAACTTACTTAATATTGCGCCAATTTTGAAAATTCTTTGTCCGTTAGATTTTGGATGGCATACATTTTCAATAAACGTATTAAAAAAAGTAGTCAACTATTGACTATCAGCAGATTTGTTTCAAATAAACGACATCTATAGCTGGTATATAGTAGATATGGTGGGTGGTGGGTGGTGAGTACTGACATATGGCGCCGCTGACGGTGGCGAGCAGCACGGGGTGGTGCACGGGGGCGGCCGAGTCGGCGCTGTGGTGCGCGCCCACCAGCGAGCCCAGCCGCATCACGTTCACCATGTCGCCGATGTGGAACTGGCCCATGTAGCCCATCTGCTGCCGCTCCTCGTCCGTCGTCGCCGCGCTGCAACAACAACCAGTCCGAGTGACGCTAATGCAACGCACGCTCAGCCGAGATCGAACCTTGTCACAGACCACAGTTAAGCCATGAGATGGAATTTTAAGATTTATTCAAAGAATGGTTTAATCCGAATCTCATAGATCATAAATAAAGGAATCTTGTTTCTAGCTAGGACACATTTTCGTCATGCTGGTGGTAGGTCTCTCATATGTAAGAGGCCGTCTGGGTGGGTACTACCGCAATGTCTATTTCTACCGCCAAGCAGCAGTGTGCATGCACTGTTGTATTTCGGTTTGAAGGCAATTGTAGCCAGTGTAACTACTGGACATAGTGAGACTTAACATCTTATGTCTCAGGATGACGAGCGCAGTGGAATGCCACACAGTACTTTGTAACACAAGGTACTGGATGGTGTTGCTACTGTTTATGGGTGGTCGTATCGCTTACCATCAGGCAAACGGCATGCTCGTCTCGTCATTCAATGTCATAAAAAATGCAGCTAATCTATCTGAACACAACGCTTGAACCGATGGAGTAGCCTTGGCGAGTAAAATGCTTTGTCAATCAGGATGCAGACAATAGGGAATATGCATTCTAATAAATGGCAGTCCACCAGCCAGTCAGCCAAGCGGGACCGTCAGGCTGATCATGCGATCAAGCCAATTATGTAAAAAAAAGCTCAAAAGCAGCGGTACCATAACCATGTACCTACCTTTAGTATGGAATATGTATAATCCCACTGTTGGACACTGCTTAATTTACTGAGAGGACCTAAGTTCATCACTAAGTGTCGTCTAAGGGATTGCCGAAAAAGCTCATAAGGCCCTAAGACCCCCAACACAGGCCTAGAGACGAGCTATTTGCTACCTCTATTAAATATGAACCAACCTGTCTTTTTGGCACACAAACATGTTGAAACTATTCTCTGCTCCGAGGAACGTGTCATCGTCTAGTATCTCCACCGCTGTCATCCAGTTCGGACTGTAATCTCTCGCTATTTCTTCGAAACTGCCTTCCATCTGTAACCATAGACAATGTTAAGATTGACTGGTAATGACCAGCGTCAACTAGGCTCAACGAGTCGCTTTGTTTCGATTCTGCTCAAGCGGACGTCGCGCTTAATTAACAGCATAACTACGGTTATTTTTCTTTTGTCTCTGTAGGCAAATAAGATCTGATGGCGAAGGTTCATTGTCCGATGGTTGTAGACTATGCCAGGGGCTTAGCTAAGCTGTTTAGATGAAGACTCAACATTATTTTGGTGATTCTCAATGGTCACCAGAATTATATTGGGTCGTTTTACTGGATTTACTCTGGCTGATTCCAGAAAACAATGATTTATTTTATGCTGTCCGTCATAGTGACTGCACCTCATCTGATGGTAAGCACGATGCCGTCCAGATAGAGTATCGAATGGCAGCAGATGGTTATCTCATGCCATTCGACACAATCATGCCGGCCTACTGACCTGCTTCTTCACGCTACGGCGGAAGGACCCAGGAATATTTGCAACTATAAGGTCTACTGTAGGTGTGTGTATGAAGGTTGCTTTTAAGGGTACATTTCCACTAAAACCATCATAAATACTGTAAGTCTCACCTGCTTGTATTGCAATAATGACATGGACCGCATCAAATCGCCGACTAGTATGAAGTCACCTTTGACCTTCAAGTATAAAGCTACAATATTGTTGAAATGGCTGCACTCCAATCTTAACTCTTTTTCTGACGTCCATTCGAATAGGCGTACCTGTAAAAAAAAAAATAAGAAAAAAAAACTAAATTTGATGATAAAAAAGAAGTGTTGTAAAAAATGTACTTAGAAAAAAATAATTTAAACGTATACGTTTTCAATTTCGATAGTTTATATCTATGATTACGAAATATCGATATGAATTTATAAGTTAGTAACAACACTAAACGATCAAAAAGAGCATGAAATGTGTTTAATATATGCCCATGTGATACATTATATTGTTTAACTTAATTTTCAGTATAAATTATTACAATAAAAATCGTTTTTTATCAATTGTTAATCATAGTTATGTTGTTGATAGATCTCACCGTACTATTTATGGAGGCGAGTAGCTTCCCGTTGAACTCGACCAGCGTGTAACAACCACCCTTTATCTCTTTCTCAGCGACCTGCGCTAGTTTACCTTCCGACCAATGGAACAAAAGTATTCTACCCTGTTCACAAAAAAATATGATTAAGAAATAATAAAGAATAACATTATTTAGTTACTAGCATTGCGCGCGGCTCCGCTCGCGTGGAAAAGTTTTTCCGGGATAAAAAGTAGCCTATAGCACTCAGGAGTAATGTAGCTTCCTATTAGTGAAATAATTTTCAAAATCGGTCGAGTAGTTCCTGAGATTAACGCGTTCAAACAAACAAACAAACTCTTCAGCTTTATATATTAGTATAGATTGCCACGATTACAATAAATTGATAGAAAATTGTAGGCATATATACAAAATCGATAAAAATAGTCCCGAATTTTTTTATCGACATTATTCACTGGTTAAATTAAAATTAAACATTTCCGTCATTAAAACTAATATTATGCTAAATCGATTGTACTTACTTGTTTGGGTTCAGACTCTTCTGGGTTTAGTATGGCGGTGCCGACGGCGTAATAATGGTTGGGATCGTCGCCCAATTTACAAGATACTAACGACATTGCTATTTCACTGCTCATTAACTGGTGGGCGTGGAGGACTGGAAATAATAAAGAATATTATTTTTACATACATATCACGCCTTTTTCTCTTTTCAGGTGTGGGCAGTGGTGTACCACATGCACATTTCGTCAGCTATGTTAGGTTCCATGTAATAGGGGGCGAGCCTATTGCCATTTACCGGGCACATTTTCAGACTCCGGGCTGATACCGAGTAGAAAAACCCAATATCACTTTGCCTGACTCTGGGATCGAACCCGAGACCTCAGCACTGCAGTCGTAACGTAACACAACTACGCTACCGAAGCAGTCTGATTTTATTATATGTTATGCGCTTGAATTTTAAGTATATGGCGTTGGCAGTGGTTAGATGGCGCTGCGGATCCGTACAGTGATTTACTAATAGTAGTAGCGACAGAGGTTTTACACGCGACCGGAGCCGCGACTAACACCTAGTGTTGAATATTGGTTGTGTATACCTTCGAAGGTGTGATGGTCGAGCAGCAGCAGGTTGTGCACCTCGACGTCGAGCGCGTGCGCGGTGTGCGCGTGGTGTGCGGACAGCTTGGCGGGCGCGGCGTGCGACGCGTGCGTGGCGTGCGACACGTGCGACACGTGCGTCGCGTGCGCCACGTGCGGCGGCGCCGTGCCCAGCGCGCCCGAGGCGGAGGGCGCGGCGGTGGAGGCGCTGTGCCGCACCGACACGGCGCCCAGCGAGCCCTCCGCCTTGTCCACGCGCATCGTTATCACGCCGAACGTCTGCCGAACACACATCGCATCACTTTACTATACATGCAAGTCAGCTTACCGCAACTGCTTACACGGTAAAAGACACTTGCAAAAAATAACTCCTGCAAATTTTCAAAATGATTGTAATCTCATTTTATATCATACATGTCTACAAAATAACGACATATCAATCACGCAATGCACAAATTCTACTTAAATATTTATTGCACCATGTGGACTATGTTTCTTATTTCTATTGTAATGTTAATATAAAATTGATTACAATCGAAAAAATCAAACATATTCAAATCTAACCAATGAAATATGAAAAGTTCATAATCTAAGTACGTTACATTATTTTACAAGCTTAAAAATCGATTAAATCATTGCCAGCAGCTACAACACTATCGATAATTTCAATATCTATTTCATTTAGTAACCCCAATTTTGTGCTTACATTTCCTTTCTTTAAAATAAAAAGCAATCCGGCAGAGAACTAAGGTGACCGACATAGCTCTGAAAATTAACAGGTTGAAGTGGCAATGGACCAGTCCAAAAGGGACCAGCCACATATGTCTCAGAACAGATAACCGCTGGAGTAAGCGTGTTCTGGAGTGGAGACCGCGTCTTGGCAAACGTAGCGTGGGACGCCCTCTGGTCAGATGGCGGGACGACTAGCACAAGAGGGCCGGCAGCGACTGCATGCATAAAGCAGCAGACCGGGCTCTGTGGCGTACCTTGGGAGAGGCCTATGTCCAGCAGTGGACTGCAACGGGCTGATGATGATGAATATAAAAATCTTGAAAACTAATATGGCGTTACCTGTGAAGCCTCCTGGTACGCGATTCTGCGAGGTGTTTCGCCCAGCGGTACTGTCCGTATGTGTAACTTCTGTATTTCGTCTATAGTGCCGATTGTTACTGTACTGTCCGTTGCCAATGCTAAACTGCAAGAGACAAATATCGATACATTAAATAAATCGATTTTATGTAATAACAATAAAAAACGATATTCATCGACCGTCACGTCGTCTATCGTCGTCTACGTCAGCGTAGTATTGAAAAGCAGTTGATTTATGCAACATTTTGTGTATGACAAGAATCTAGGACAAGGAGGTAGATTTTTTGATGGTTAGTGATCACCATCGACAAACAGGTGGACAAATTACTTGATAAAGGTCGCAAGAACGCGCTGGATGCAGGCAGCTTTTTCCTTTTCTTTGTTCACCAGTGGACTTCACCTCTCTCTCTTCCCAGCTATAAATCCCGTATGGTGTTGGGGTCAGCTTTTCTCGTTTTTCTTCTCCACTTCGCTCTGTCCAAGATGTCGTCTTCGGAAACTTGACATTCTCTCATATCCCTCAGCACTACATCTTTCCACCTTGTCTTGGGTCTGCCTCTGGATCTTTGACCGGGGATGGATAATTGCAGCACTAAGTTTCCCATATAGTCATACGGCCTCCTCTTGATATGCCCATACCATCGCAGCCTACTCTCCTGCATTTTATCGGCGATTTCGCGCACACCTAAGCTACCTCTCACGCACTCGTTGTGTGATGATGATCACCATCGTATATAAACACCCACACTACCAGAGAAGTTATTGCAACTAGGACGTTTGGAAGTTTACATTTAAGTTGCTACCTCACCTGTCCGGGTATGCCTGTGCATTGAGCGAGCACATGTGCGTCACTTCCTTGAGGTTCACGTTGGAGAACACCAGTTTGTGGTTCGATGAGAATATCACCGTGGGCCGGTCCGAGCATGCGAATATGTTTGTCGTTGATAAAGATCTGGAATAAAAAAGTTGCTATTTAGAAAAATAACAATATATAAAGTGTAAAATGAAAAAAATAAATACATTTATCATTATATTTTTATTTTTGTCTTATATAATTATTTTACTACTCGCTAATATTGCCTGTAATTTTATAAGACCTGCAATAATAATACTGAATTTAAATTCTATATTAATTCTGTTCATCACTAACTTGCACCCAAACCAAACCCAAATGGCACCCGTATATGGCAGAAAGAAATAAAAAAAAAAAAAAACTAGTTTGCACATTCGGTCTGCCCCTTATTCTCCATGACAGCGTTAACTCGTAACGCGGCCGCGTTACGTTAACTTCGTGTAATTAGCGTTAAATGGTATTCGGTATGCCAAATTCCATAGTGATAAAAGTGATTAATTACGTTACGCGCTTGTTACGAGCGGTGAAAATAGCGTGTGGCATAGAGAATAAGGGAGCAGAGGGAACATAGTCTCAACTACCTTTCTAAGCTCAATACTAGTACTTTAAAGATAGTACCTAAAACTCCTCAGCACTGTGGGCTGCGTGCCCAATGTGACTTTCTTCTTGTTAGTGAGTACACCAGTCTCCTGGTCCAGCGTGAAGTAGAACATGGAGCCGTCGCCCAGAGCGCACAGCAGGTAACACACGCCCTCCAACACGCAGATTAGCAGGGAGCGCGGGATTATCTCTGAAAATTAATCACGTTTGTAGCAGTGCGTCTTGTTCTATCCGGCTCGGAGGACCATTTTATGGCTTGGCGGATGTCGCTTAGAATAATCAGATAGTTCCAAGTGGTAAAAATTATAAAAAGGCAAATATTATATTCTATTGTTCCATAAGTAGTTTTATAGGTAGTGTAGGTGTGATGGAAGTACGCAAGATAAACGAGGTATAAAAGTCAAAGTTTATTCACGTCACACAGAAGAAATAGTTCACACACAGTACAGTACCATAGAAACAGAAGGAGTAAGGAAGAAGAGTAACCGAAACAGAATAGCGATAGTTTAGCAAACACAGAACAGCTGGTAGTCGATAGCAAACGTTAGCGGTGCGGTAGCGAATGATACGGGCTTCGCGGGCGATCGTGTGTACCGACTGAGCGCGGTGTTCGGGTGACGGCCGCTGCCCGCTGGCAGTCATCGCTCGGCGCGGTCGGTTGCGTTCGGGCACACTCGGATGCGTGCCGAAGCTACACGGACTCGGGCGTACCGTTATGTCGCAGTGCGTAACGTATTTTCGTGCGATCTCGAAAACGACCGGATATGTCACTCGCGTCATTGACAGATGAAAGATGTGTTTGTATATAAGTATGTCTGTGTGTGTGTGTGTGGATGTGTGTATGTAATGTAGGGGTAGCCTACAGTTTGTTTACAAATATAATTTTATTAACTCACCTCTAGACTGTTTCTCATTGAGTAGACAGTCTAGCCACAAAACACTGACGGATATATTCGTCCATAAATTTATTCTAAGCAAATTATGGTCTTCTTTAAATATTTATCGACATTATCAACTCACCTCCAGACAGTCTTTCGTTGTGCAGTGGCCGTAGATCTGGCAACCGTAGCACTCTGACGGATATATCCGTCCACAATCCAACACCAAGCAGTGCTTCGTCTTCCCCCGGGCCGAGGTCAAGACACGCCACTTCTTCGTCCATGCATACTTCTCTGAAGGTAGACATTTATTAATTGCAGCATATACTTACTTATCTGAAGATGTAAGTGCGTTGGTTGCAGGGTTAAAATGAATATCACCTGTACTGATTATTACATTATACGGTGATTTTTTGTAGCGATGCACGTAACGTAAATGTGCTTATTTTTGTGCGTTCAATGCGCGTTGGTAGCGATACAAACGCACGACAGTATTACTAATATCGTGGATGTGAGCAAAGGTCACGTCCAGGTGTTGTTATCGATAGCGTCGAAATGTATCGCGGCCGTTTTCTGATTTCAATTACAACATCATTGTAAAAGTCGTGGTTCATCTTATTTTGGCATATTCTGAAATAACGTAGTTATTTCGAGGGGAAATGTTGCGGCACACGTTACAAGCGTGCGAACTATACAATGCGATTCAAATAAGAATGAAACGTCAATGACGTGAAAACTTATTAGCATATCAATAACGGTTCATTTTATTTTGTCTAATCGACTCTTACATCGAATTTAAATAAAAACATTATTGCTAAATTAGCTTAATATAATATTGAATGATTTAGACGTCCCAATATGGCGCAGAGTCAATCCTATTATTATATTTCAAATTCAAATAATTTATTAAGTAATAAGGCCCCTAAGGGCACTTTTACACGTAATTTTTTACAATGTTTTAATCATCTAAAAGATTCTACCATTTGAATCGCATTGTAGAAGAGAGTATAGTGTGGGTGTGAGTGCGTACGCCTGCAGTTCGAGCGCGGCGTCCCTGACGCGCACGAGGTAGAGCCGCGGGCCGGCGGCCGCGACGGCTGCGCGCGCGCCGCACGCCACCACCGACAGTGCGCGCGCGCCCGGCGCCGCCCACTCCGCCGCCAGCGCCCACCCCCCACCACTGCGGCCGATCAGCCGGATACCCTCGTCCGTCACCTGCAACACAATACGGTAATTCACTACTTTTATTTAATACATTTATCAAAAATAGACTGCCTCGGTGGCGTAGTTGTATTACGGTACGACTGCAAGGCTGAGGTCTCGGGTTCGATCCCCGGGTCGGGCAAAGTGATATTGGATTTTTCTATTCAGTATCAGCCCGGAGTCTGGAATTTGTGCCCGGTATGGCGATAGGCTCGCCCCCTATCACATCATGGGACGGAATACACTTGGCGAAAAGTGGGTGCACTAATTGCGCCTCTGCCTACCCCTTCGGGGATAAAAGGCGTGAGCATGCGTATTTATCAAAATTGTATATCATCCAAAATCTAACGCAAAATAAATTTTCAAAAATGGGGCAATTAGTAAGTTATAAAGCTTTGAAATTGGGTGGAAGGGGTAGTTGTCAAATAACAGTATAATTACACTGTGACGTCACCGAGAGTCGCCGGCCATAACGGTGCGTTGCGGTTGCTCGCAATATTTCAAATATGAATAACTGCTTTATTTTTAAATCAATTTTGATGCTGATTTTACAGAAGAATTTCTTTTTCGTTTTAGTTTCTGTTGCATATAAAATAATTTACAAAATCAAACATAGGAAACTACCCTATTACATATATAACATGACTAAAAAATTCAAAAATTGCTTTAGATAACATGGTTTCTCGATTTAAAGTTAACATTATCAGGTCAGTACAAAAAAATAGTTCCACATTTTACTACAACATGACAAGATTTTTTATTTTCTATATATCTCTCAAATACTGCCCTATTTATACTTTTTACGAAAACGCAGGTAATATTAAAAAAAAAATATGACTAGCTATAATTTTTTTTATATACCTACATATACATAATACTGAAATCAATCAATAAGATATTCACCTGAATAAGCTGATCGTGGCACACGTTGCCACAAAAGAACGTCTGTCGATCCGACACGAAACCTTTGATCTCTGTCTCCTCCACTTCCTCGCCGCTAAGCGTGAGGACCCTAAATACAAAGAGCAATTTAGAGGCAAACTAAACACAAATTATGAGATTTCATTTTAACTTTGTGTTTATAAATAAATAATTTCACATTTTTACTTCAAAATAAGATATCTTTCGGAATCTTTTATAGACATACTAGCTTTTGCCCGCGGCTCCGCCCGCGTGAATGAGTTTTTCCGGGGTAAAAGTCCCGCTTTGTATTTTCCCGGGATAAAAAGCAGCCTATGTATTAATCCAGGACATGATCTACCCGTGTGCCAAATTTCATCGAAATCCGTTCAGTAGTTTTTGCGTGAAAGAGTAACAAACACACATCCATACATTCTTACAAACTTTCGCTTTTATAATATTAGTAGGATAGTAGGAAGTAGGATTTTCGACCGGAATCAAACACTCGATTCATTATAATCTTTTCTGTTGATATCCATTAATTTCAATGTCCAAACAACATTGTGACCATGCTAAAAGTTAAAATAACTGACCTAGTTTGGCCGACGAAGGACAGTACGAGTGTGTCATGATAAGGCGAGTTAGCGGCCAGGGTGAGTGGCCACATGCCCTTGATGCCGGGCAGGTCGATCGACGCCTGCTCCTGTATGCCGATGCCGTTGCGGATTATACGCAGAGAGCCCATCTTGAACGCACCTGATGAGGAGAAATTAATACTGGATGTATTCAGATGTACTGTAGCGTACTTTAGAGCACATAAAGCCGTTGGTCCTGTGCTTGATCTCTCTCCGGTCATGTCCGATTGCTGTCTCACCGGACTATGAGAGTGAAGGAATAGCGAGTGCACCTGTGTATTGAGCACACACTTGTGCACTATAATATCTCCTGCGTACCTGGCTGATCTCAGCTGAGAATGGCCGCCGTGTATACTGATACTGTAGCGACTTAGTAATTATATGTCTGTCAAAACTGAGGTGGAATGCCAAAATTGAATGGTAAATGATAGATGAATTTAGACAGCAACGGGGACTGCATACATAGATGTGCCGCGTACTTCACAGAGTCATATAAGTTGGTATATAGTGTTGCTTTAGTAGACAGGTATATTTAGACCGTGAAATATGTAAGACCCTAGGTTTGGATTATGAACCTCAACTCAGCTTGAAAAAAAAAATTTTATGCGATAGTGTGCTGAAATGATTGCACTTTTTGCATTCTCATTATGTAACATAGCGATAATGAACGATGAAAAGCAGTTTATTCCCCATACCGGAGCATGTGATGAGCTGGCTCTGCCCCTGCCGCTCCAGGTCCACGACGCACATGTCCACAATGGGCGCCAGGCTGGTGAAGGTCTCCATCGGCTGCACGTAGTGATGTGCCTCGTCCCGCGCTGCAGACAGCCGCACCAGCGCCGAGTCGCCCAACCGCGAACCCACGAACACCACGCCGTTGTCCAGGTACGTCATGCATTCCGGGATTGGGATATCACCTAACAAATAAACATGTTCATATACATCATACAATTGAAGTTGAGAAATATTTTATGAAGCGCTTAGGTTGTAAGAAAGGCTTCTAACACATCACAACATCTCATTCGTAAGTGGGAAATGATTCAGTAAGACCCATAGAAACGATATTCCCAAAACTATAACGAGACATGTTAATATGGTTCATCCGAAGCTTATCTAAACTCGATACCATTGAATACTAGTGCCGGTCATTGGTATCCTCAATTCTGACACTTTGCTTGAGCTTTTTATGGTGACCTTTTTTGCTACAAAAGTGCTCGAGCCTGTGGCGCCTTCATAGGATTGACGAGTGACCCTCACATATCGGACTCCCCCCCCCTAATCCGGTACTGTAAACCCACCGAGGAGTTCCACCTTGAGATCCTTGACTGCCTGCGTGCCGTCTATCTTCTCGTGCAGCTCGAGCAGCAGCATGAGCAGGCGGCCGGCCGTGTCGCCCAGCAGGTACCGCAGCCCGCGCCCGTCCACGCGGCAGTAGCAGTTTATTTGAGTCAACTACAGAAAATTTGGGTTGGGTTAAGTGAATTTTATTTATATTTTAATCACTTTACAGGTGATTTACGTAAAATACTCATAATTGGATACCTTCAATAAATAATAAAGTACTATATTATTTTATGGATTAAAAATAGAAATAAAAAGAAATCATATGATTTTTACAGAGATACGCATCACCATCCATAAAATATAAATAATTTCTTATGTAATCAAACTCACCTTAATTTGTGGAGGGGCGACTGCTACGTAACTCTGCCCGTCGTGGTATACTATCGACTCCTGACCAATTACAATAGCTCCGCCTGTAGACAAGAAAAAAAAATGCCACGCTAAAAAAAAAATTTTTTTTCGAATCCGGCTCTAAGGGCCACGAAAAAGTAGTGAAATATTTCGTGGTCTTTCGAGGATTTTTTTACATTTTTGTGAAAGATCTAATCTTATGTAATGCAATACCGTAAATATTAACACCTAAAATATAATATAATATAATATTTCGATTATCTACCTAGTGGACTCGGCACTGGTATCAATATAGATGCTGCAGTTTCCACATTATCTTGTTTCCAAGGTATCTTCATAAACTCTTTGTCTCTTAAATTAATTTCGTGTGTCTGAAAAAAAAACATTACACAATTTAAATATAATGAGAAGAATATCTATTAGGGTGCGCAAAAATATAAAAGTTCAAGCAAATATACCTTAATATGTCTTCCATTAAGGTCCTGATGTATCAAAATTAATGTGGGATTCGAACAGCCATGTAAAAATTCAACATCATACACATTTAGTTCTTCTAATCTGAAAATAATAGGAAATCGATATATGACACTGTTGCCAAGACTTAAATGAGAAAAAAAAATTTATTAATGTTGAAGCAATCCAGTGGAAAAATAAAAAAAGGAGCAAAAAACATAATTTAAATCGTACATCTCACTTACATTATAAATGCAAACGGTTGGTATTTTTTTAGAAATACACACAGAAATTAAGCACCAAAAACATTTATTTATATTTTTTTTCTATTCAAATTCAAACCATTTATTAAGTAATTAGGCCCCTAAGGGCACTTTTACACGTCATTTTTACAATGTTTTTATCATCTAAAGATTCTACCAGTGCTTCGGAAAAGCCTACTGACCTGAGAAGAAGCACCAAGAAACTCAGCGTAGTATCTCACCTTAAACTAGCTGCTTTAAGTTCAGTAGAATCCTTATCCAAGGGTATTATTTTAAACAGCCCGTCATAAAGTCTCAATCCTATGACTCTTGCTTGTGGGTCGATTACAGCCAGTATGCCGTTCTCTGACGGTTTGCCGATGCGGTCAGACACGTTGCCGTGGGCTCTCGTGACCACTTCCAGCTCTCCGTTGGCCCCTGTTCGCCATTCGAGGATCATGGCATTATAACGGGCTGTTAGTATGAAAACTAAATCTTTCTTTTCGTACTGAAATCAAAAATGTTAAATTAGCAGAGAACATGATTGCAAAAAAAATTGGCATCAAAATATCGCACCTTTAGAACGAAAACGACACAATTCAAAACAATCGAAAATTGAGTTATCGTCATAAAATGACTTAAAACTGGTCCCTTTTATATAAAAATATAATAAAAAGGGGCCGATATAACAGTTTGGTCCTTTTCTCACTTGAAAATGACTTGTGTTTGAACTATTGTTGTATTGAGAACTTTGTTTTAAGTCATTTTATGAAGATAACTCAATTTTAGATTTTTTTGAATTGTGTCGTTTTCGTTCTAAAGTTGCGATATATAGATATATCGTCAAATATTGCAGGTATAATACATCTTGTAGGCAGGTAGGATACATCTTGTATCCGCCTGGATAGCGATCACAGTACACAAAGTGTTAAAACCCGGTATAGTGGCCCTCGTAAGTGTATCGGGTTCCGGGAGCAGCCTCTGTGTATCCGGTTCAAACAGACCGGCATAATTGTGTCGACTGGCGAGAGATAATAATTTCTCCTCAGTAGACACTTTACCTGGATCCCCCTCCGCTTAACATCTGGTGCAGAGGGGTCACTTTGTTTTGACCATATAAAACAATGTATATAGGGATTAAATAAATTGTACTAATGACTACTGCTGACAAATATAAACACCAAAACCAAGAGCCATGGGTCATAATTACCCAGTGTTACACCCTGAGACTTTGAGAATGAAGAAGTTTTGTTGAATACTGACAGCACGTAACTTACTGGGGGTCTAAACAGTCTCATCTTAGCCACTCGTCCGTAGAGGCCGACTTCCTTTAGTGGTCGCAGGCCCTCCGGCGTCACCAGGTACATCTCCAGGCGGTTCACCTTCGCCACCAGGAGATTCAGGTCCGTCGGTGATGTGAAATTTCCTGAAATTTATAGTGAGTAGAAGATTTTAATATGGTAATTTCTTTATGATGATGATCGCCTATTTGGGAGTTGAACAGAATGCTGAGGTAATGATCGCAGTTTTAAAACTCAAGGTACCATCACAATTTTCTGCTTGTTCTAGTCAATGAGTATACCATACCAGCCCTGTATCATATACTGCCCACTGCTGAGCACGGGCCTCCTCTACAACTGAGAGGGTTAAGGCCTTAAGTCCACCATGCTGGCCTAGTGCGGGTTGGCAGACTTCACATACCTTCGACATTCAGAGAACTTCTCAGGTATGCAGGTTTCCTCACGATGCTTTCCTTCACCGTTAAAGCGAGCGATAATTCACAAAGAATATACACATAATTTTTTAGAAAAGTTAGAGGTGTGTGCCCTTGGGTTTTGAACCAGCGGACATTCGTGTCGGCAGTCCGTTCCACTCCCAACTAGGTTATCGCCGCTTCTACTAGGCTATCGCCGCTTCGTTGATGAGTATATTCTTTATAAATAATCACTAGGTTCAACAGTGATAAAAATGGTAAAGAGATCTACTTACCTAATGCTGGGTTGTTGCATCCGTGGTCAGGTAAAGTTAAGGCTCTCGCGAAGCTGCTGAGCGCTCCTCCAATGTAATAAGACCATTAACTCTACTTGACCATGGATGAATCAACACAAGCAATGAGTTTACTACAATAAATTTAAATGTATGCCAACCTACACTTGGTCAGTGAATTACAATAGATTACAACACTATACATATACTACAACAGAATTATATAATGACATCAAAGCGAAATCACAATCACGTCATATTTAATGGACGACATACAAAACATAAAGATGGATTTATAATTTCTTAGTTCCCACATAGCTTATTCTTAACACACAATGCATAATTGATCACACATATTAAGAGACTTCAAAATTATTCACATTGGTCACTATGAATGGGCATATTCCTTAAAATATGTCATTGTGAGTGATATGTCATTACAGAAGTCTCGCTCATTTGGCACTTTTAAAAACAAGAGGGTGCCAGATTATTGGAATGTTCGGATTACTGAATTGTATAGAAAAAATTATAATAAATAAAATACTTTAAGAACTTCATAAAGGGAATATATTTGTATTTTTTTTACACATTTTTATAATAGTAATATATTTTACTAATTATACGCACAGGCGGAAGGTGATGGCTTAATTATTGGTTGTGCTGAACATTGAAGAGCCTGACTAGGACGACTCTACTGTATAAGCAGTCATTAACAGTAATTTTATCTGAATTTTGCCTTATAGAAGTTTGTATGAAAATCAAATAAATTCTAAAGGCGCGTATTGACATTGCAAGTTTGCTTGATTGAGCAGTAAGTCGAGAGGCAGCCTCGCGGTGAGCTTGAACGTCTACATAGTAACACCGAGCCTACGAGGCGTCAGTATACTACTGTAAGTATGCCTCGCGAACCAGCCTCGGCCTCGCAATGTCGATACCCAGCATAAAATTTTGTAATAAGTGGTTGGTCAATATAGGCAGACCCAAATTAAATATATTGATGCTTGCATATTGTGTTTCAAAATCGTCATTTCACCATTTGTTTTACTGCTGTGGAAGTGACACCAAGCTTAGCGCAGTGAAGAACATAGTTGTAGATATTCATTTTAAAACATTTTGCTAAGGTGTATACAGGCATACATGCCAAATGTTTTATTTATGTATATATAATGTTTATGTAAGCTTTAAATACAAAACTGGTGTGTCACATATTATAATCACACACAATGATACATAGACTGGATTGACTGTATTTATGTTTTAATTATACAAATCTTAACGTTCTCTAGATTTTAAATATGACTACAACTTTCCAAATATTATCATATAGATGGACTTAATTAGAAACATGGTGATAAACAGGCAACAACAAATTCAGTAGAGGATCATACTAGGTTTGATTTTGTAGATAATTCTATATGTAACGTTAATAGCATACAATAGAAGTCTTTCTGTATAGTGGGGTTATCGCTTCATTTCTGTCTATAGCATGTGTCATAATTCTCAATCGCCTTATGAGAGTATTGTGCCTCTCTTCTGTTTCTTGGCATTTACTCCTTCTACTGAAGTTCATGTGCTTATGAGTTATTGTTTTTTTTGACTAGACTTTTTTTGTGTTGGATATGACGTAAATATTAGATGAAAGTAAAAAAAATGAGTCCGGTACCTTTTCGAAGTATGAAAGTCTAAGTTATTTAAGCATGTTTGAATGATAAAACATCTTTTATTTTATTTTTTTGGTATGTTATAGATATAAATAGACTTACCTGAGTAACTTACATTATTTAAATAAATAGGTCAAACATAAATAATTATCTGGCAAGGGCAGACAATCATTATGATGAATACAACCTTCATTGTATTTGACGTTGAATTAATACTTATCACTCAATATATTCATTACAGAAATTACAATAATTATACCTATGTCGCATTTAACTAGATTTCTTCATAAATTCCCGCCGAAAACTAATTTTGGATACGGCCCAAGATACAAACAATTTCTCATACCATTTTGTAACTAATTAAAATGGTTTCAAATACCTCTACAGCAACAATTTAAATTACTAGAGAACTTTATTTGTTTATGGATTTAAAATAAAATATGTACTTAAATGGTACACATGAGGGTGCGCGTTCTATCAACTCCTAAAGACATTTTTTAGGCCAAGACTCTTTGGAAGCAATTTTACTGCATGTAAAATGACTTTTCCAGCGCAATAAACATTAAACGGATTCGTTGTTCAACGTGAAAACTGAATGACAATTGTTATTTATCGCTCCATAGTACCAAATCTAACCTCAATACGACAAAAACACAAAATAAAACTAGCATTTACCGGTAACACATGCTGTAACAGCCGTAGGTTTCTGCGCGGTTACCACGTAGTGGTAAGCCATCGTGATAATTTCAATGGTAAACTTTGATAAATAACACTATATTAGATTCTTATTTTCCTTCCATTTATCAAACAAATCGCCGATCAGGGTTACCAACATCTCAAAAAAAATAGCCCTAAAGTCAAGATGAAATATCCCCAAATAACCCTAAATGCAAAAATCAAAAACCCCAAAAAATGCCCTGTAATGTCAATGATAATTTTTACGGTGTAGTGTATACCCAATGTGTATAACTATTGAAGAATATTATTTAAATAAGTACCCTGTTTTATAAAGGTAAATAAAAAACAACTTAGTTTAATTTTAAAACGTCTACATTGTCAATGATTGTAAACAAATCGTGTTGTGTTTGCCGCCGTAGGATGGCGTATCTTTGATGGCGTGCCCACTGCACAGAGATTATTATGCCAGATTCACATTCTCGGATTTGAGATGACTCGTGTAGGTTCGGCAGCAGTGTGCATTTGGCATTATAGCATTATACTTTGTGTAAGAACTTGAACGTCTTGCCTCTTTTTTTTTTGTCAATCAAACAGTAACACATGAAAACATTTTTATGGCCCTAAAAACAGCCCTAAATTATTTTGGGCCCTGAAAAAAGCCCACTGCACATATTTCAGCCCTAAAGAATGATGGCAAGTTTCCATACAACGTTTTACCTGATATCGATTTGACGCGTCTTGGAATGAAAAAATGTAAGAACCATAGAATATACTTATCCTGAACCAAATCAAAAAGAATTTTTCATTTAGGAGGCCACAAAAAAAACTTATTCGTTATTTAACATTTTCATACTTAGAGGTTATCTGTCAATGAGATATGACAGCAGATATAGACTGTATTTAATTAATACCATATAATATATCTTAAAAATGAATACTTAACTACTTAATAATTTTTCTAATCAAAACAATATGTAGTGTGTATATTTTATTAAACTATTTTGAGGGTGGGCTACTCTACTCCCACTGCTAGGTCACTGACTTTGAACACTCAAACATACTATGATTCTGTTACTAATTAGAAATCGGAGTTTTATTAGAACACAGCTTTAATTGTTACTAAAATAGAATAAGTTTTCATGTGTACTAATTATTTGAATCATGGTTACTTGACATACAAATACTAATAATATTTAATAGCTGAGTTCTATAATGTTAAACTACAACCAGACCTTAATTTCTGGAATAGTGATCTACATCACAATAAATCATAAATATCTATGTATGTATTATATTTATGTGTCATGGTCCATCTCAGGTAAAAAAAATGGAATTCCATTGATAGATAGGCTTTTGGTTAAATAAAACAAGCTTTAGATTTATTGACAATTTATTTATTCCTCATCATTTTCGAAATCTAATGTAGGGTTGAATGCATTCACAAATTAAAAAATGTGTTGCACTTGATCAACAATAAATACATTAATGCTATTTTCTGATTAATATAATTCATCCCATGAACTCCTAAACAAATGGACTCCACAGACACGGGCCAATTGTGGCACATAAAACATATTATTACATAATTTGATGGCTCATAATTTATCAGTCACACTCTGTAAAGTACCAACAGTTGGGCAGTCAGGAAAAAGACAGTGGTTACTGGTGTTGGCCGCTCTCCTGTAGTTAGGGAATAATATTGTTCTGGACTCCATATTCTGTGATCCTTATGCCCTGGCATCATCAACAACATAAGAGTCCTCACTGGGTTGGTTCTATTTTATTGAACTCCCTGCATTCAGCCCGGAGATATGTTCCTCATCGTCAACATCTTCATGTTGATCACTTGCTCCATCGCGTAATCTTAATTCGGTAGCCTGAATATTACGGACAGCTTCACTTTTGGTATGCAACCAACAACATGGCATACTTAGTCTGTAGATGTTATCTGTGTGACAGAAATAAGATGTGTAATTCTGATACAAAATCCAGTCTAGATAAAGGAAATATTTTAAAACAAACGTCCATAGTAACAAACAAAATTACAGTTATGTAATGTAACCCATTGAACAAAACATACCAGGTTAAATAAAAATGGAAATCCTAAAAGCCCAATAACTACTACACATAATATTATATCATAAAGTAATCTTTTAGACTTTTAAATTAAATGGAACTACACACCTGTTGTGGTTCTTTCTGGCTTTGAATTATCAGAATAATAGTCTGCTGCAAGTCAGTGGGATTATCCTTCAATACTTTATCACTTTGCCGTCGTGCAAGTGAACAGCCACACAAAATACAAACATTAGTATAGCCTAGTTGGCCTGTTCCAGCTTGTGGAGTATTAGTATTTGCTGAAGATTTTGATTTACTGCAGCCATTGCGATTTCCAAACATGTTTCGCGAACACAAACAGTAATAAACAGTATAAACGTCATAATGTTACGCTCGCTGTCATCGGCTGGGTTGCTATAACTTTTTTTGTAATTACCTTAGTAGGTTGGGTAATGGAACAATCTTTTATGCGAACTTGACACTTAATAGCAAAAAGGCGATTGGTGTTTATTTTATTACATTATTAGTATTTAAAAATAATTATTACATATTATTACCACTTCTTTACTATTAAAATAAAACATAAATATATCTACCGCGTTCAGCCGCTTTTATTCTCAAGTGGCAACATTTTTTATATATCACTACAAATCACAAATAACGTAACCGGAAGTACAAATGATTACTTTTAATTATAAACATTACTTTGTGGCCTTTAACAGTAAAACTAAAACTGTGATAAATATTAGCTATTTAAATTATATTTGTTTTTACATATCTTAATCTTAGACGCTTACTGAAACAATCAGGTATAAACTTGCCATCATTCTTTAGGGCTAAAAGCCCTAAGTTGGGAAGCCTGTCGCCGATTCGTTCATTTAGACTTCAAGACGTTAGTGATATACCCTATGTTTGACTGGCTATATCGATATTTATAAAGGATCGACATAATGAAAATTTACATATGCAGAAAAAATACGTCAATAGTTTTCTTGTAAAAGTAAGGACGCAATGCATATGATAATTGTTTATCAGTATCATGTTAATCTCCTTTTTTTAATTCTATGAAAATAGACCCAGATTTATAACATATTTTAAAATCGTTTCAGTAGTTTTTGAGTTTATCCATTATTTCTAATGACAAACAAAAAAACAAATCTTTGCTCTTTATAGTATTAGTATAGATAAATCATTGCCTTTTACTAGAAAAAAGACTCATTGTGTACTTCGCCGGGAGACAAAATTGCTTTTATACTAAGAAAGAATCGTTTTAGCGCAGCACTGTTTTGTTATATACCAGCGCTTAAAATGTTTTGTATTCTTGCCAACTAAACATAATAGTGTTGCCAGATTAGGCGATTATTCTCAATTTCGGAGGTTGCCGGGGCGATAAAAAATTGCGAATTGAGATAATCGCAAAGAGCATTTGGATAGTCGCCATTTAGGCAATTTTTTTATGAACTTGGGGTCATTTTAACCTTTTAGGGTACATTTGTACGGATCTAAAATTGGGGACATTTTTTTGCTCCTCACCTTTACCTAACATTAGGCGACTTTAGGCTACTTCGAACTGTTGGCGACTTGGACCACCATCCATCTAGCAATTAATTGTAATTATAACATTATGGATTTTCTATTTCACATACTTTTAACTAGTTCATTACATTTGAAATTTGAAAATATTACGTCTAATTCAAACTTTGGGTACCTAACTAAAAATAATTTTTTTTTTGGTATGGCAGAGAAAGTACAGTCTTTATCTAATATTGAACCGCCCAGACTAAAGTGGCGAATAGAAGGTTATGCTGGATTCATCAGTCTTACGACCCAAGGTTGAGTCGCTCGGAGAGATAAAAACATCGGCTGACCGCCGCACCGAGTCCCTAACACAATATTATACAATCCTATGCACAATAGAAGTGACGGTAAACATCTTGAACCACTAGTGCGTCGTGGGAGATTTTTCTTCTAACATACAATACTGAATCGTACTACTACGTAGTTCTACTCAAATGAATGTAGCGACACGACACTTAGGTACGTTAAAAAAAAGCGCCCACCACGCGGTAGCGGTATAAGTTATTTGCCGGCAGTTATACCAACTTAAACTCCCTGGTAGCCATCTTCTGCGACCAGCACTTTAGTAACGGCTACGGGTTCCTCCGACAAAAAATGCCTAACCTAGTTGTCCTCTGTAACCGCCTGTACCTGTAGGGCTTGTAGAGTTAGAAGTTTGGCTCAACATGAGATCTGATAACTTTTTGACGGTGCGAGCCATATGATCTCGTCTTAGCAACATTTTAAATGTGTTTTTTTCTGATAGGATAGTATTTACATAATACAGCAGCTACGTTATGATTAAAAGAATATCCGGAAGCAATTCTATAGTGGCCAGGGCCGAATTTAACGAGAAGGAAACTTAGATTAGATCAATAAATATCTTGGCAAAATAAAACTATTTATGTAGGTAAAATACATAATAAAATTTAATTTTTGATTCTTTGTGTAATATTTACATTATGTTATAGATTTATATAGTTAGTGGAAAATCAGTCTTGTTCTTTGCTGGGCGGAACACTTTCGAATAAAACTTGTGTTATGAACGTGAATTTTCCTGTAACAAATAAAAATATTATTATAATTAGGTAAATAGCTTCCTCGTTACATATGAGTAGTAAGTTCTTTTTCGTATAAAAAGGGAATATTGCGAGTTAATTAATGTTGTGTTAGCTACATACTATGTTTTTTTTTCAGTAGTTTAATCTATGTGTGTTACAGACCTGCGATCTGCTTTTAGTATTTTTAAATATTAGTGGAAATCATATTGAAAAATTTCGTAGAAAGTATACGCATTTAAGTGAGTTATATTCAATGTTCAACTATCAACTTCTAAATCATGCTTGACACAGGAAAAATATTACGAATATAGTAAATTTCACTACATGGTTACGTATGAATATAATTTTTATTTGTATTTTATCATACTTACTCAACAACGCCGTAGGAGTTTTCTTATAATACACAAATATTGTGTAAACAATGAATCCCAAAACGATGAATCCTACAGCCATTAAATATTTAATGGACGGATCGTGTACGATTGGCAGTATAGACAAAAATATTGCGACTAGCAACACAAAGCAGGGGATTGGCGTAGGGACTCTGTAGGGTCTCGGCTTGTCCGCTTGTGTCTTCCTTAGGACTAATAATGCGACCATAGCAAGCCCGTAGAAAAACCAGAGGAACCAACTCGCAAACTCTATGAGTGTCTTGATGTTACCCACTGATATGAATATTGAGGTTAGAAGAGCCTGGAAATAAAGAAAAAAATACGATATATCTTGTAAAGGTGTCCGATGAGGTTTCAGGTGAAAGTGGAAACTCGAAACTTTATAATTACGCGACTTAAATAATGGAGCAAATAAGTTAGGTCGTTGTATATTTTGTGACCCAATAATAAAAAAGATTATACGAAAAAAAAATAGTTTAACGGCCGAAACTATGCACAATTCCTATGCAACTTACTTGGAAAGCGACAGCTGGTGCTGGCGTTAGTCTCTTTAAGTTCACGTATGAGAACACTTCAAGCATGTGACCACCACGCGCCGCTGTGTAGCATACTCTGTAGATAACATTTATATTAAAATACTAGAATACCTGTATGCTCGATGGGATTTAAACTCCTGAGAATTATCGAATATTCTTTATAATTGCTCAAAGTTTAATGCATTTAGGCTCACAGGGTTGAATTGTCTTGTCGGTCGGTCAGTGTTCAAAAATTAACGACACAATTTAGTATATTTTCTGGAGGCGTATTACACTTTTAAGTGCACTTCTAGTAGCGATAAATATTGACAATAGTTGACATTTTAGAACACTTGTTCTTAGTTTTTACAAAATAACATGAGTGCAATTACTTTATTCGAACAATTGATAATTACATTAGGTACGGTCTATGTTTTATCATTGAATAACAAGTTTGTGTTAAGTGGACGATAGCCTAGTTGTGAATGGAACGGTCTGCCGAGACAATGTCCGCAGGTTCAAAACCCAAGGCACACACCTCTGACTTTTCGAAGTTACGTGTGTATTGTTTATCAATTATCGTTCGCTTTAACGGTAAAGGAAAACATCGTGAGGAAACCTACATACTTGAGAATTCTCCATAAGAATTTCGAGGGTATGTGAAGTCTGCCAACCCGCACTACGCCAGCGTGGTGGACTAAGGCCTAACCCCTCTCAGTAGTAGAGGAGGCCCGTGCTCAGCAGTGGGCAGTATATAATACAGGGCTGATTGTATTGCATTGCAAGTTTGTGTGACAGTTCTATCTACCATTAGAGCATTCGGAAATTGTCGGAAATAAGATCATGTCTTCATGTAACTTTCTTTTACCTAGTAACACCGAACTGGACACTCATAGCGCAACCAAAGGTTGCTATGGCAACACCAAGGGGTATGAGGAAGCTGGCAGGCCCGAGGACTCGCGTGCCGAAGGCCACAGCTACTGCGGGCACTGAGGTCATCTCCGCATAGCTCAGCACCGTCATATATGCTACGTTCATGAACACGTACAGCGCCGTGATTAGAGGCACTGCGATAGAAATGCTGAGAGGCACGTTTCTGGAAGACAATAATAATTTAAACTATATTTAGACCCCCACGGTTTGCAATGGAGTTCGTTCATTTTCATGTGTGAAAGGGAAGGCTGCTATTAGCGGAAGACCCGAAAAGTGTCAACCCAAGAAAGACTGTCTCTGGGAAAGTCCACGTTTGATTGACTACATTAAGAATACTTATTCGGATGACATTTTATTTTTTGTTACAGCCAGGTGTAAACAATAGAGCATTTAAAGCTTTTTGAGTAGTTTTTAAACAAATAACACTTACACCCCAGGATTAATGATCTCCTCAGTAACTACAGTGACGCTGTTCCATCCATCGTAAGCCCACAGGCCAGAGTACAGAGCAAGCGCTATGCCACCAGGGCTTGTTGTGCTGCCTTCGAAACCTTTGTCGAGGTTCTCGGTGTTGCCTGAAATAATTAAATATTAGAACTGTGAATTAGTAATATTTCAAGTCTAAAGATATGTTGCAGAAATATCTACAAATTATATAATTTCCGTTGTTTTAAATTACGAAAATAATTGATAACGTTTTCCTATGTGAGAGATTTTGAATAATAATCAAAGATTTGATAAAACTTGAAATTTTGATTACTGGTGGTAGGTCTCTCATTATGTAAGAGGCCGTCTGGGTGGGTACCACCGCAATGTCTATTTCTACCGCCAAGCAACAGTGCATGCACTGTTGTGTTTCGGTTTGAAGGACATTGTAGCCAGTATAACTACTGGACATAATGAGACTTAACATCTTATGTCTCAGGATGACGAGCGCAGTGGAATGCCACACAGTACTTTGTAAGACAAGTTGCTGGATGGTGTTGCTACTGTTTATGGGTGGTTGTATCGCTTACCATCAGGCGAACGGCATGCTCGTCTCGGCATTCTATGCTATAAAAAAAAATAAAAAAAACATATTCTCGGAATAATTATACCTAACTCTCCTTAGAATATGATAAAGATCTATGTGTATGGCAGGACCCTTGTTGGGTTCGTACGTACGTTCCACCTTAAAGCCGTGAACCTTTGCATTTATGATATTTAATAATTACCAAAGATATTGAAATCGCTTACCTTTTGCGATTTCGTAAATGCCTCCTCCAATGACAATCAAACAGGCGAATACTTTACACACGCCGAATATGTTTTGTACTTTGACGAACAACTTTACGCTTGTTATGTTGATGTATGTCATTATAACTGAAATGAGAGGAAATGAAATGGTATTTCTGTTACTATTGTATATTTTTTAATAATAAGGACTTTGTAAGTAATAGTCAGACATTCTACGGTCGCTCAATATTATAGCCATAGAGGTCGTGCGTAGTAAATAATTCATTGGTTCGTTTGGAGTCACGCTCTAATTTATGCTACTATAGTAGGGACAAACTAATATGGCCGGTATGACATGACACGATTTTGGATTTTTTGGGTAGACGTTCTCACAGAGTTATCGCTTCGGGAAAAAAATTGAATTGTCATACCGGTCAGCTTAGTTTGTCCGAACTATAGATAAGTGTGATTTTCGTACTTGGTCGGCTTATACATTTATGGACAAATAGCGTTTATCAGCAAGTGGTGAATTCAGCCTTAACTTGGATAATGTTAATAAAATTTATTTAAGCGCATATCTTACAGTATATCATCGAAAACAAATGTCCCACATTGCATAATTTTTATATATTGCCTAAATAAATCCTTTTTGTCCTTAATAGTCGTATTATGAACTAAGAATATTGAAATTTCTAAGAAAAATGCACTGCATGAGAGCAATTTTTTTATCAATGTGAAATGAAATAAAACAACAATAACTTTAAAACGAATATATTTTGTGGTTACAAATCATTAAATTATTATTTACTTTATTTGTCTTATGTCTTCATTCATAAACATAACAACTTAGTAGTAGAGGAGGCCCATGCTCACTGCTTAGCAGTAAATAGTATCAAATTGAGGACTGACATAGTTACATAAAGAAACTGTAGTATTTAAGTTTTCAATAATTTTAATTCAAAATAAAAGAATATAATTAAAATCCACATAAACAGGTTAAGTCTTTACGGCTGTTAGATAGAACTCAGTATATAATTTCAACTGTCTTGGAGGTAGTTACTCTACTGATGATCAGTATGCTAACTTGATTTCTGTATTATTATAAGGATTTGTAGTAACAAGATCAATATCTTTTAACAGCTCTACAATCCGATAGTTCTCTGATGTGATGGGAATGTATCCATTTGTCTCTGGGTTCAGTTTTTCTGACATTAAACTCTGAAATAATAGGGAATTAAAGCTTAAAAAACAAATGTTCAATACTGTGGTAGACAGTAACCTTAGCTGATTGGGATGCTAAAACCTGTTATGAAATGTAATGGCATTGTTGTCTATTAATATCTAATCTGGCAAACTTAGTTTTTATTTGGTGAGATCCTAGGTACCAGGAGATAATAACTTAATATTTGATTAAAAGATAAAAGTTTAGCAGCACCACTATATAGAAAAATATTACTAATTTAAAGGAACCACCAAATTTCAAACTGAATACTGTACTATAATGAGGAAATACAACAATTGCACTAAAAAGTCTAAACAGAAGTTGACACCCCATATTGTAAATAGCTATAATAAATAAAATTCTCACCCCCATAAACTCAATAACTTCATGAGAGCAGTCAGGGAACATAGAGTTGATGAGGTTCTGCAGTTCATTCTTCATCATATGAAACCTCTCTTTAGCTTTATGAAGGTGCTCTGGTGTTATTTCCCGTTTCTGTACTCTCGGACGAGACTTCACTTCTTGGGCTATGTTGATTTGGGTTTTTAATCTGTAATAAGATTATTTTCTGATAACACAGCTATCATAGCAGTAGATCACTGAAATATACTAATGGGATTTAACCCGTCAACGCCCGCTTATATATAGCTATAAGCTAATTTCCTTATATAAATGGACACCGGTGTCCACCGCGGGCGTCCAAGGATTACACTATGTGTTTTATAACACATTTTATACAGTGCATTGTCATGAATTAGGATGCCTGTTCAAAATTTGTACAGTAGAAACTCGATTATCCGGCCCTCAGTTATACGGATTCGCGATTATCTGAACTACCAACCGCAAACAATTATATTAAATGAATGAATGAATGAATGAATGAAGCCTTTTATTCAGACTTAAACAACATTAGATTTACAAAAATTTCAAGTTATCATATTGCAATACAATCAATATAAGTTTTTAAATTAATTATCATTCAGTATAAATTTATAAAATAATTATCATTGTATCATGCTTTATCATTAAATATAAATTCTATTAATCAATGTAATAAATATTTGCATGCATATATATATTTCCATTTTATTTGGTTTTGCTACTTTTCCTCTTTTGTCACCGGTTACTTGTCTGTGTGCCCTTTGGCATAGGCCTCCTCCAACTCCTTCCACTTTGTTCTGTCCCTCGCTACCCTAGTCCATAGTTTCCCGGCTGTCCTTACGATGTCATCCATCCACCGAGTATTCTGCCTTCCTCTTTTCCTTTTTCCCGTTCTTGGGTGCCAAACCATAATCCTTCTGCTCCACTTATCTGTACCTCTTATTGTATGCCCGGTCCATCTCCATTTTAATAGTTTTATCTTAAAAGTTACGTCAGTAACTTTGGTTTCTTTCCTTATTTCCGCATTTTTCTTTCTGTCCTTCCTTCTCACACCCAACATACTCCTCTCCATTGCGCGCTGACAAACTGCTAGTTTAGTATGTTGGTTTTGCGTGATACCCCATGTTTGACATCCATATGTTAAAACAGGTAGGATGCATGATTCAAACAGTTTCTTTTTCAGTCTCATATCAAAATCCCTATCTTTCAACACCTCTTTCAGCGACCAGTATCTCTTCCATGAGTTGGCTACACGTCGATCAATTTCCTTCTCTCCCATACTCTTTGTAGAGATGACTTGCCCCAGATAAATGTATTCATCTTGGTAGTCTATTTTTCTATCATTCACATCTATCTCCACTTTGTCATGGTTAGTTATTAGTTTAGTCTTGTTGGTGTTCATTGTTAGTCCTACCAACTCGCTTTCTTCAGCCAACTCTTCTAGCATCCTTCTGAGTGCTGTTGGTGATTCTGCAAAAAGTACCACATCATCCGCAAATCTTAGGTGCGTTAGCCTGTTTCCGTCTATCATTATCCCAAGTTTGTCCCAATTCAATCGACGGAAGACTTTCTCTAGAGTCGCTGAGAAAAGTTTGGGCGATAGTGGGTCGCCTTGGCGAACTCCTCTTCCCATTTGAATGGTCTTCCCTTTTTTCTCAAGACGTATTTTTGCTGTGCTATTGACATATATATTCCTTATAACCCTTATATATTTGTTTGCTGCACCTTGTTCTTTTAATGCCTGCCAAATAGAGGTATGCTCAAGCGAGTCAAAGGCTTTGTTGTAATCCACGAAGGCGCAGTATAGTGGCATATTATACTCGTTATACTTTTCTATGACCTGCTTCACTACGTATATATGATCCATGACCGAAAATCCACTTCTAAATCCTGCTTGCTCAATCGGTTGATTCTCATCTAACACCGTTGTGAGTCTTTGTAGGAGTATTTTGGAAAATATCTTGTAGATGTTGGACATAAGACTGATAGGTCTATAGTTGTTAATGTTATATAAATCTCCTTTTTTAAATAGTAAAATAATGTTTGTTTCAGTCCATTGAGTAGGTATATATTCGGTTGTTAGAACATCATTAAATATTTTTGTTAGTGCTATTGCAGCTTCTGGTTTGTTGTGTAGTAGGACTTCATTTACTAAATTATCGGGGCCGGGAGATTTGTCTTTCTTTTGTGACTCAATTGCTCTTTCCACTTCTCTAACAAGTATCTCTGGTGTATCTTCAATGTCCTTGTGGAGGTTGATATCTTGTCCTTCTTTCTGCTTTTTATAAAGAGTTTCATAGAACTCAGTAGCTATAGTGAGTATATCAGGTCTTTTTGTGTTGCCATATCCACTTTTGTCAATTATATTAAATACCTACAAGTCAAATTTATGCAAGCCTGATACATTCTGTTGTTGTTGGAAAATGTATCTCTTAATAATTTCTTAATAAAAATTGATTTTCGTTGATATGTATTTTTTTTTCAATAAAACACATAACATTATGTACTTCATAATTCACATGCACAAAACCCACTTTTCTTCACATATTCGATTATCCAGATTTTCAATTATCTGAATACCTCACAACAGCAATTAGGTTAATTGAGTGTCTAATGTATATCGAAAAATATATATATAGTAAATATACTAGAGATAACCTAATTTACATCTAAGTAGCTTTAAACATTATAAAACTTCTTAAAATGAAGAGAAGACGAATGTTTAAGTATATTACTTTGATTAGTATAAGTAAACATTTACTGAGAAAACTCATTCATCTGTTTACTCTCACTCACGCCTTTTATCCCCGAAGGTAGGGTTGCCAGGCGCCCGGATAAAGCCAGACATAGTTAGGCTTTTTGAATGCATGTCCAGCCAAACTACGGCTTGTCCGCCTTTTATTAGGCGTTTAACATTTGACCAGTGACTTTTAGGGAGTCGGCTAAATGCGTAAAATGAAATGGCCATGGAAATACATTTAGTAGCAAAAAAATCGTATTTATACTAAGACACAAAATCCATAATAATTTAGGGCATCCGGCCTTTTTACCCAAATGTCCAGCCAAACTGGCTGGTCTGTCAGACTATTAGGTTTAACAACCTGGTAATCCTACCCGAAGTGGTAGGCAGTGGTGCAACTAGTGCACCCACTGTTTGCGGTGCGTATTCCCTCCCATGATGTGATAGGGGGCGAGCCTATCACATCATGGGAGGCACCATATCAGGCACAAATTCCAGACACCGGGCAAATACTGATTAGAAAAATACAATATTGATCGAACCCGAGACCTCAGCATTGCAATTGTACCGTAATACAACTACACCATCGAGGCAGTCATCTGTTTACTATTAGGACTTGATTTGACAAAATAAACATACCTGTTAATTTCACCATCTAAATCATGAATAACTCCTTTAGTAAAAGCAGTAAGTTCTTCTATTTGGCTAGTTTTGACTATTAACTCATTTAGGAACTGGCTGGTTAGGAGATTTTCGTCTGTTGTTAATGGCGTGTTCGAATTTTGAATTTCTGTTTTTAAACCTTCGACGTAACAAAGAGCTTTATGTACAACTTCCTCTGCTTTAGTGGAGGGTAATTCTTGGGGAGCATTGTTTATTACAGTGCAAGTATCGACACATTGACTCTGTACTGCCTTGGTTTCCCGTTTAAGAATCCCAAGAGTCTCTTTATTGCGTTCACTTGGCATCCTGAAAATATAAATGGTAAAACTAAGGAGACTGTAACAAAAGTAAGTAATGTTTGTAGTTTCTTCGCGATTAATAATTGTAAGATTGAACATATTTCTCTACGTGTACTTACTTGGAAGTGTTTTTTATCCGACACGTAACACGTAAATAATCACTAACTAGTACTTATTTATGAATTTGATATCAACATTCACAGTAAATTCAATTTTTAAAAAGTTTATTTCGACGCTGTTTATCCCAACAACAAGTTTATTTGAATTTGACAGATACGATGACACTACGTTTGTCTTTGACAGTTGTAACTTTTAGTGTTGTGAGCTGCGCCCGAGAGTCATGACTCGAACGTAAACGATTTTTAAATCGATTGTTGTATCAATTCTTTGTATAACGATAAAATATCGTGTAACTGAATTAAATATTATTATGTACTTACACAATGCTGCTAAAGAAGTCAATTTTATTGCCTTATCTTTATAATCCTCTTGTAAGTCTGGCGTAAACGGCTGTATCGCGTATTCGGCGAAAGTCATCACAACTATAGCTACTTCCGCTGGTCGCAATATTACTACGTAGATCCATGCACATGAAAACGATGGCAGCGGGCCCCAAAATTTGTGTATTTTGCCAAACGCTTCTTGAAAATATGCATATTCAGCACCTGATTTGCTAACTACTGTACCAAGTTCAGCAAACGAGAGCGCTCCTAAAACAAAAACCGTATAAGTAGTATCGTTCTTTATCAGGACGAAATGCATACTCAGCAAAAATATTACGAAGTCACGTTTTATCGAATGCAATATCAAATTATGTAACAAGGAGCTTCATTTTAATTTCGTAATAAGATAGGCGTCTTACCTACACCCACCTAGTAAGGATATGATTCCCGACACAGTCCATATGATCAGGCACATCGCTACAGATCCTGAATATTCTAACGCTGAGGCGGGGGATACGAAGATCCCGGAGCCGATCATCACCCCCAGAATGAGATTGACTGCGGAGAACAGGCCCAGTTCTCGCCGCAGTTTTACGGTACTGCCGCAAGCGCTGGCCACGCCGTTGCCCGTCTCACATTTTTCAGCTGGTTCCGCATCCTGAGCGGACATTTTCTGGTTCAACTGAAACAAACAAATGTTCAATATTTTCTAAATGAGTCTTAAATGCAACTAGTGCATGGTATGCTAAATTTTGTGGTCGCAATATTCATTTCATACATATTCCATCATCAAGTCTGTGACAAATTCAAATCTGGGGCAACTGAAATGTACTTATTTTACGAATAAAAATATGATGTCTTCTTCGGTTTCGCAAATAAACCGTAACTAGACTATTGAGACGAGTGTAAAACTCATTTACTTTCGCATCAAATACAATAGGGTGCCTGAGGATGACATAGTTGCATCAATCTGTGTTCTGTAATAATTTCTCATGAAATGTGATCTATCAGCTATTTAAATTGTAATAATTGGTACAGCTTCAGTTTATCACTATTGCATAGTTACATTTAGATATGGATATTGTACCATAGCATTGAGTTTTAATAAATTTCTTTTAATTTGTCGTACTGCCTCTGTAGAGTATAGTGTACTCGGTACTACCGCGCGCCGTGTTGAGGCCCCATGATCAATCCCCGGGTCGGGCAATGCCAAATAAATGTTTGTTTGTATGCCGTACAATTGCAAGAGCCTCGAGCTGTACCTTTGTATAAAATATCTTCAGGCCTCTTCATTAATGTTTATAATTTATTTCATTTTCAAATAATTCCTAATTAGCAGCAAAATTCAAACTTATAATTTAGATTAGCCAAAATTATCTGATTTTATCTCAATCTGTTGAAGTCACGGCTAGCGAATAAACGAGCATTGTGTAGCAATTACGGGCTCTATGTTGTCAACAAACGTTGAAAGGCGAGAATGTGCATAAGTGGAGTGAGGCTATATAGTCGCTGAGTGGAGTTAACATTCCTTCGCAAACGGCCACCGCGCCGCGGCGCCGCCGAGCGCCGGATCACGACTGACTTGTCACGCTTTATGCAATTGGCAATTGCATCACTATTTTTATACGGTTGACAGGCGTCATGCATTTTAAGGATAATAAAACTAATTAGACTAAGGACTTGGGCCTTGGCAGCATGGTCTTTTACCTTAGCCGGATTCCTACGGGACGAATAAAAAAAAAAGGTTGGTATAAAAAAACATTTATAATACTACGGAAAGTAACACCTATAGTTTGTAATTGAATATGTACAATTATAAATCTTATCCGAATATACAGTACTCAACTGGATAGCGACCACCGGGCGAGAGAAAACCTCGGGAAGGTCTAGTCACTACTCACTAGACTCTAGTGGCTCGTCCCGTCGAGGTTTATCTCGTGTAGGTACTTCAAGTATAGTAAGCCGGCATAGTTGTAACTACTAACGTTTGTCGAGTAAAGTCTATATATTTTGATTTTAACTACAGTACACTATTCATTGGTGTAGCTAGAGTCATTTGCCTGGGGGGATGGGGTCATTGTACAAGACTTAAAAAATAAAATAAGTGCTGTGTGCTTACCGATATGAAAATGTAGTTCGTTTAAAAAAATATAGTAGTAGGCTACCTCAAAATCCTTGGGGTGGGCATGGACCACCCCTATATACCCTATGACTATATTTACCATCAGACAAGTACCTATCTAAAGTGTGGTCAGTTCACCGTATCATTAGTAAACTTTCTTCCCACAGAGTTTACGTTCTCACGCCAATAATATTTTTTAATTGTCCTTGTTAGTGTATGAAAGTCCATTAAGGTCATGTGAATTTATCAATAAACACAATTCACACAGTCATATCGCATTAGGATACAAGTCTTGTATTGGGAGATTTCCTATTAAAAGTACCCAAGCTCGTAAAAAGTCCTAGGATTGTACCTGCGACTTCTCGTTTTGTGTGAAGCTGACTTGAAATCGGCCACGCAATGAAGACTGATGACAACCGACTAAGTTACCGGCAGGTTTATTAGATATTCTGACGATGCGGCACGACAGAATAGAATTAAAATGATCATTCTAGAAAATTTCGAGTGTCTTTTTTCCGTTTAGTTACGTCATTGTGTTTCAAGTAGGTACGATATTTCACGAGGAAAACAACTGCTCAGTCAGTCGCCATACGTGAATGAACCTAGACTTCGTGGTATGACGGAAGAGGTCACATGGGAATGAAGCTGACCTCATTGTCGAATAGTGCCCGGAGCCCGAAGCGATGCCACTTAAGTGCCATACTTTATTGTTAGTTAATTGGTAAATCGCGACCGTCTGCGGACAATTTGTCCAAGGTGTAGGTGAATGTTATTGTCCAATACGAAAAGGTCGTGACTCGTGGCATATAAATAAATTCTAATTTCGTGACTTTAAAGTTATGAATGGATTCCACCGATCTTGGAACTATTTAAAATAATTAAGTTGCAATAGGTAATCTTGAAGAGGTAACAGAAGGTCACAAGTGCATTCTTTGAGGAAATAGGGAATATTGTGTAAAGGGAATTAGGCTTAAAGTTGATTCTAGGAAATGATCTCGTTGGAGAATTGCGTTACAAAGACAGACGTACATTCATTCGGATGATTTTATAGGGGGATAAGGAATGCGAATTCAAAACAGTGAAGAACTAGAAACTGTTCGGCGATTCTGACCAAGAATAAGTTAGTAAAACCGTGTTTTTAAACTAGTAATGCGATATGTCTCGCGTCAGTTTTAATAATATTAGTCAAGAACTAATTTCAACGGATATAAAATGGTAACATTTTTCGCTCTCATTAAAGTATGACTCAAATTCATAATCGACATGCAACCTCCAAACTGTATACGATTGAGATATATTTTATTATTTTAAAGCGTGCGAACTACAGTCCTCCGTTCGTAGTCAAGATGCCATACCATACCAACCCTGTATTATATACTGCCCACTGCTAAGCACGGGCCTCCTCTACAACTAAGAGGGTTAAAGCCTTAGTCCACCACGCTGGCTTAGTGCGGGTTGGCAGAATTCACATACCTTCGAAATTCAGTGAACTACTCAGGTATGTAGGTTTCCTCACGCTGTTTTCCTTCACCGTTAAAGCGAGCGATAATTCACAAAGAATACACACATAACTTTTTTTTGAGAAAAGTCAAGATGCCTTTCTACATTATTAGAGCTAACATTATATATTATGAGAATAACATGCCCTGGATGAACTTACCGACAGGATATGTCATGCCCAAAATTGTTTTCTTTTTTAATTATCGTTTAAACGATTATAGAAAGGCATCTCGTCTACGGGCACTGTGGTAGGTAGGTACGGTTGCTAAAAGATATATTCACGTCTCAGTAAAACTTTCACGATTGATTGAACATGGAAATGCGTTTGTAATATTGTTTTAATGGCTGCACCTAGGAAGTTAACCACGACAGTATTAACATCGCGGTATTACCAATGGTATTTCATGATTAGATTTAAACATCCTTCACTATTTATAAGTATGCGTTATACGCGAAATTATGTAGGAAGTTTCTAGCTGTGATTGGATTGTGGTTTTGTAATTTCTGTCTTTATTAAATACCATTTCTTCAATTGGTATGAAGAAAGTAATATTCTGAGATACAAATTATCAATCATTATGTCTTTAAGACATACCGCGTCGGACGCTTTCAACTTGTTTCTGAGAAACACTACATTATACAAAGTAGACGTACACCACTTTAAAATATTAATTAATCAAAATTATAATTCAATCCTGAATTTAATTGTATATTTCGGGCGAGAACTATTAAAATCACTGAATATTTTTGCCTTAAAATATTATCAATTTATATCTTGCCATAACTGGGCGGGCAGACCGCCGAAATGGGAATCGTGGCCTGTCTAACCGGTTTGTGGGCCAATCAACCCTTACACGTAATTTTGAAGATATTAAGGCATCTTCAGACCACCCGCGCTGTGATCGGTTATCAAATATTCGAAATATTGTTCTTAGTTTAATCTATAAAGAGGAATGATTTGGATTTTTGTATGTTTGTAACGAATAAACTCAAAAACTACTGGTCCGATTTTAAAAATTCTTTCACCTATATATAGCTACATTATCAGCGAATAACATTGGCTACTTTTAATCTCGGGAAATATAAAGCCGGACTTTTATCCCGGAAAAACTCATTCACGCGGGCGGAGCCGCGAGCAAAAGTCTATTATACATAATATAATAAAGTTAAAGTAAAAGTTTTAGGGTGGGTTGCAGCAAATGTGACGATAGTGTTACCGTTAAAGTTAACTTTAGCAGTGACAATAACAATGACCACTGAAATTGACAATTCGTCTGTTGCACCATTGTCGTAATTGTTAAAGGTCAACGAGTGACCAGTGAAATGATGCTACATTACCCTAAAATCTTGTACGGGTAATATTTTATTAATGGCAATGATTTAATATAACTATTAAATATCAATTAATTATACAAATTTCTATTATTACGTAGGTACCTAGTATTCCACATTCTCTTTGTTTTATCATAGAATTTCAGGGGAATTTTTTGCGTCTCAAAACTATTTGGATAGACCCTCTAACAGAATCGCTATCATCGCTAGAGCTTGTTCTCCACATTATAATAATAATTGTACTCGACATTTTACGTAGGTATTTAACAGAGTATTTGTATTAAAATAGGGTAGAGAATGTTATTATTGCAAATCGTTTGACAAATGACAATTAGAAATAGCAGAAATATCTAACTGTATAGACTACACACAGAGATTACGAAAACTAGCCGTAACTTTAACATTAACTGCCCGAAACTGAGCGGTTAATGTTAGGTACTGTTATTCGCAACGTCATTTTGACAATTGTCAATTTTATGCAATCCAAAAATTGCTTAACCGAAGATATGACAGTTGGTTAGACCTTTGTTATTGTTAAAGTTGTTTTCTGCAGACTGCAACCCACACTTAATTCCCAAAACTCTCACTAATAGTTACCTAGATGCATTTTTAAGCGGCATTTTAAATGGAGACAGAGCCACAAGAATTTACTAATAAAAATAAACCTCATTGGGAATCTGGATTCAATAAGGAACTGTGGGATTTCCGCGCCCTTGCGAATACCGGCCGACTCACTACCTGCTGTGCCACAGAGGCAGACACATCTTATCAATGAACTAATAATAGAAAAGAGCACACTTCATCATTCATAAATAAAACAATACAATTACAATAAAAACACTGGTCAACAACAATTGCGGGTGATGCAATTGGTCTTATCGTTCAAGTGATCTCGTACAACCTTGCATGAATAGAAATAAAGACGTGGAATAGTATACAACAAATTAGAATTACTTTTTATATTATTAATCTTACGACATTTTGTTTATTTATTTATTAATATTCGGAAAACAAAATAGCACACGTTGAGCCAAAAGAGTGAAAAACGCGGTTATTAAAACATTATTACAAAAAAAGCATGCATGTCATTTTGCATGTTTACATGCAAATTACCATTAATACGGTACCGAAACTGAAAACACAACAATATACGTAATATTGAAAAATATTGGCAAGATTTGCTTACAAGTAGAGAGATAAACAAATAAAAAAAACTATAATAATTTATGTTCACACAGTGTACTTATAGTAGGGACAAACTAATATGGCCGGTATGACATGACACGGTTTTGAATTTTTTGGGTAGACGTTCTCACAGAGTTATCGCGTCGGGAAAAAAATTTAATTGTCATACCGGCCAGCTTAGTTTGTCCGAACTATAGGGTCATTCGGCCTAAAAGTACGCACTTTTTTTTCTATCGTCTACACAGTCAAAAATATAGTGTCTAGGAAAACGTTTTAACACTCTATGTAAAGTAAATTTATTCTACTTTTATTATTTAATGAGTTTTTGTACATTACTTCATTGTTTTTTTTGGAATACATGTTTAAGTGCATCGGGGGAAATTCGTACTATTGACCCGTTATGTGGGTAAAACTACGCAGAGTGTTTATGGAGAATATTTTTTTTCTGTATAAGGTCTAAAAATCTTTACAATTAATATTCGCCTTAATTGCAGCTTAAAGAAGAAAAAACCGTGCGATCATTGTAATGAAGTTATAACAGGGTGCGTACTTTTAACGTCGTACTCTTACCCAAACAGGGAATATTTTAAACATTCACACGTTAGTTGAGACGCATTTATTTTCTAGGACAGAATTAGTAACTAAAATAAATACTATAATAATCATGTAAACTTAACATAATTAACGGACTTTTGTAAACTGATGCACCGTCTAGCCAGACACTTTTTTCCCAGCACAAAATGTTGGTAACTAATCAACAAAATCACGTTGATCACCGTTTTTCGCTAAACAAGTGAGGCTTGGTAAAATAGCTTGTGGCTCTGACATCGTCCCTGATGCGCCCCTGATTAAGCCGAAAAAGTGTCTGAGCCCCCTCAATAGGTTCCGAGATATTGACCATGCGAACTTTTACCCACTGCGTGCTGTTGCCCCGAATGACCCTAAGTAAATATAAGCTATCAAAATTACCTCATTGGTTAAGTCATAGACATTGTATATTCTCAATGTTTGTCTATTAAAAAAGAAAAAAAAGGTGGGAAAAACTATAAAAATTTCACATTGTGTCCGACGTAATATTAAATGAAAGGTATACCACGGATTAGCGGACATAAGCGTAGGTGTATCCTGGTGTTGATTGTAATATCATTTACCGGCCCTGAACAGCGCCGTAGTTAGGTTTGATAACTCCAAATAATTCTCTGGAATAATGTTTACGTTCGGTGAAGAATGGGATACCCGATAGTTTTTCTGTGTGGTTGGGTGTAGACCCTATATTCGTCAATTCGCAGCAAAAATATGATTTGAGAATTTTTGAATTGTAGCAATTTTAGCAGTGTATAATGTATCGGTATAAATGCAAAGATTGTGAAGATTATTGTTTATTATTTGTTTAGATCTTTGTAAGAAATTAACACAAAATCAGCTGAATGGGTTTAGATTAAATTTGGCACATAAATTGACTAAGCCCAAGGTTAAAACCAGCTACTTTTACGGTTAAAGACATTTATTTCTCAAAAGATTACAATAATCACTTATAGGGAAACATACAATATTAATAAAAACTTTTCATTTCAAAAAGTGAGATGTATATTGCGGAAAATTACTTTTATATGAGTAGCGGAGCGAACATTAATAAAACCAATAATACTGTCCTCAATAATCTATGTCCAGTCCATCTCTGCCCTAAGGCCTAAACACACTGATAAAGTACCTCTCATCCCGCTAATATTGCACCCATCAAACTGATAATGCGTAATCGATAACGTGTGAATGTGCGCGTTAATTGAAACAACACGCTTAGTAATGGGTGTTTTCATTAGTTTGTATTCGTTGCATCGAGTTTATGGTTATTCTGGAAGCTCGATTAAACACGAGACAAGTGATACTCTTTGGACAATAGCTGATGGAACTGTAGAGGTATAGGGACTCAGGACCATCTTAACTAATAACCATATTGGAGGCCGGTGGCAAAAATCCGCTAGCGGCCCCCGTGCCAGTAAATAAAATGTATATAATAAAGTTTCGTTGTTTTTTGTTTGTATGAGTCAGGCGAAAACAGTGACGTAGCTTGCCATAAAGGGGCCCTATATCGAAATTAGGTTGGGGGCCCTTCCAACGTTATATTTATATGTACTTGCCTTAAGTACAGGCCACTTAGTTTATGCCGCCTCGCATTCTCCGTGTCCGGAGGCCTGTTATGCGGGAGCAAAAAAACACCATAAGTTTAGCATATAGGATAAGAGGGGCCCCTAGAGTTCGGGGGGCCCCGTATCATTGATACGGCTGATACAGCGGTAGCTACGCCCCTGGGCAAAAATATTTGTTTGCTCTTTTTTCCGGAGATTTTATTTGACGGACGATTTGCTTACTTCCTCTTGGACCCTGCACCCGGGTGCCCTTTATATCCCTGGTAAAAATGGTCCTGAGAGGACTTTATATTAGTTGTTTTCGACAACATGAGAATTTACGATTCAAAAACAGTATGTTGTGTGGATTTGTGTAATATGGCAAATTGAGTGAGGTCTACCTGCGTAGTTGGCTGCGGTATATCCCTATTTTTTTCGTTCTTCAATTCTAGATGTGCAAAGGAAAGAAATATACATGATGCCACTCATCTCCTTCGCCTACGAACGGTGTTAGTTGGTTTCGAAACGAATCGCGTAAACGGGTGGAGTGACCGGTAACTGTGTAAAAGTTCGTCCAATTGACCTATTTTGGCCCCATGTTTGATGTTACCTCTCTATTTTGCTTTTACAGTATTTTTAGGGGCCTGGGAGGGGAGTGGAGGAGGAATATGGAAGGGAAGGTGGGGGGAAGGGAGGAAGGTTCCCAGGATGGGCGGAAAGAGAGGGTGCCAGGAAATGTTCGCGGGCCCTTTTAGGCTTCAATGTGTTTTTCAACCAAGAGGTATACACACTGAACTGTGTGCCTCGGCCCGCGACTAATGTCCCCCCGCGCATGGGCGTGCATTGGGTGTGAAGACCCAACGCACAAGAATTGCCTCGGGGGGCAGCTGGGTATTGTTGGTTCGATGTGCAATGCAATCAGCCTTGTATTATATACTGCCCAGTGCTGAGCACGGGCCTCCTCTACTGATAGGGTTTAGGCCTTAGTCCACCACGCTGGCCTAGTGCGGATTGCCAGACTTTATATACCTTCGAAATTTTTATGGGCAATTCTCAAATATGTAGGTTTTCTTACGGTTCGATGTCCGAGCCGTGAAATACTGGTAATATTAACCCAACCGCGCGAAAAGGATAATAATGTTTACAATTATATTCCTCTTTTCGTAATACTTATTAGTATTACGAATTCCTGACAACAGTTCATGATATAATCTATTACCGATTTTACTTAATCCAAAGTCACGGACCCCAAGGTCCGTCTTTGTGATCCACTTACATTAGTAGACGAGGTCAGCTGTTGAAAAAACGAGGTCGACCAACTTGAACGGTTCTTCGATCGAGTGATCTTACGTAGATTGATATCGAAAGGATAGTAGTATATGGTTATTTCTTGCACTAGTTACAATTAGAAGACATGCTACGGATGATTGATGACCCTTATCCTGTGATGTGAGACTAACTGGTTTATATACCCGGTATACATATTACATATAGGTATACCCCTTGTGGGTTCGGGGAAAAAGATATATAAAGCTTTACTAAAGACGCCGTTATTCAACGTTTTGTCTCTCTCCCTCTGACGGTAAATGTCATTCAATAAAGCAAGACAAAACACTAAATAACTAGCGCAGACGTATACAACGTTTATTAGTTAGGGGGTATGTAATATTACTGATTTGTGATTATTGGTGGTAAGCCTATTATGTATATATAATTGGCAATTGCCATAGGTTTTTCGAACCAAAAAACTCACTTCACAAAGATTATTTTACTGGTGGTAGGTCTGTCATATGTAAGAGTCCGTCTGGGTGGGTACCACCGCAATGTCTATTTCTACCGCCAAGCAGCAGTGTGCATGCACTGTTGTGATTCGGTGACATTGTAGCCAGTGTAACTACTGGACATAATGAGATTTAACATCTTATGTCTCAGGATGACGAGCGCAGTGGAATGCCACACAGTACTTTGTAACTCAAGGTGCTGTATGGTGTTACTACTGTTTATGAGCCGTCGTATCGCTTACCATCAGGCGAACGGCATGCTCGTCTCGTCATTCAATGCCATAAAAAAATACTAAAATTACGATCGTACCCACTCTGAGGTACCCACGACGTCATCCGTTTATCAGTGAGTTTTCCCGGTTTTTTGATAATTAGGAAAATAAACAATGGTATAAAACATTCGACGCAATATAAACGTTTATCACAATACCATTTATGGAAATAAACACTTATCGCTAACAGGTTTTATTGCAAATCTAGAATTCAATACCGATAAGAGATTACCGAGAGTAATTTATAACAAAACAAAAGTAGGTTGGAGTAAACTTGCTTTGAGACTTATTGGGTTGTATTTTCAAAAATCCTTTCTTAGAGTTTCCTTTTTTTTATAAAAGCTCGGCATAGTCTCTGCACCGCATCTGATGGTAAGCACGGAGCAGTCCAAATAGAGAATCGAATGGCATTGGACGATTATCCCATGCCATTCGACACAATCATGCCGGCCTGACCAGCTGCTTCTTCACGCTACGGCGGAAGGACCCAGGATTGTAGGAAGGAGGGAACACGTGTGCCGGCAAACTATTCCACAGCCTGATGGTGCGACAGAAGAAGGAATTATCGAACCTATTGGTTCGGGTCGTCATGGTTTTCACCATCAAGCTGTGGCTTCGCACGCCAGCACGCGTGGTTCTGCTAAGGAAAGGAGTGGGGGGGATCAAATTAAACAACTCCTCAGAGCATTCACCATGATACAGACGGTAAAACATGCTTAGAGAAGTGACATCTCTCCGCAACTGTAGCGACTTCAAGTTGCCCGTTACGTCTGCATCATTTACAATGCGGATGGCCCGCCACTGTAATCCATCCAAGGCATCAAGCAAGTATTGGGCGGAACCGTCCCATAGGTGCGAGCAATATTCCATTCCTGGCCGAACCTGCGCTTTGCACAAGCGGTAAAGCTGACCGGGCGCGAAAAAGCGAAGCACCTTGTTCCGGATTCCAACCCTGCGAGATGTGGCAGATATTACGCCTCCTTTTCCTATTCCCTTACGTTACATCTATGTTAACGCTCATCGAGAGTCCTATTCTGAAAATTAAGTATTTTCTTTTATATCATTTTTTATCCAGGAAACTACTTAGCTATTATTGACAGCCTCGGTGGCGTAGTTGTATTACGGTACGACTGCAATGCTGAGGTCTCGGGTTCGATCCCCTGGTCGGGCAAAGTGATATTTAATTTTTCTAATCAGTATCCGCTCGGAGTCTGGAATTTATGCCCGATATGGCGATAGGCTCGCCCCCTATCACATCATGGGACCGAATGCGTACGGCGAAAAGTGGGTGCACTAGTTGCGGCTCTGCCTACTCCTTCGGGGATATAAGGCGTGAGTATGTGCGTAATTAGCTGGTAGAGCCGCTAGGAAAAGCTTGTATTATAAATGTCTTTGACATGTCATTTCCACAGTAACAGAGTAAAGGCACAGAATACTGAATAGTACTGGTAAAGGATACGCCTATCTCGATCCTCGATTTATTACATAGAATATAGTTTATAAATATGAGCTTACAGAAACATATTATTATGCATAATTTTGTCCCAAAAATGCTCAGTTGAACTTTCATTCCGGGAAAAGCGGGCAGAAACGCCAGCAAAAGTAAGTAAAATCAATGATTTACCACATTTGATGGTGATCATAATTCCAACCAGTAATTCAAGTAGAAACTGTAATCAATCATCAGTTATGCCGTTCCACGATGTAATTACCTCTCCGGATGCGAGACTGGCGGGTTTTTCATCGCCTTTCGATGCTTGATAGACTATCGAGATATCTAGAGGGCAGATTGAAATTCTTAGATTATTTCTAACCTAGGATTTTGTGTTTAGGGTTCTGTATTAAATCATAAAGACAATCGTTGGGGACGAAATCTTTGCGCGAATCCGACTGTATTTAGCAGGTGTTATGCTGGTTACAAGTTCAAGTAAAATTACTTCAAGGACTTATCTATTGGGGATTACTACAAGTTATACTTTCTGTACTATCAATCAAGCTTCTCTAAAACAGCCGATTTGGGGACACCAAGGAATATGCACAGTTAGTATATCAGAGAATGATAAGGCGTCTTATAAAATTAAGTAGGCCTCAGATAACTTGGTTGGTTGAGCAGCGTTTGAGTATTCGGGCGTAAGGTAAAGTAAAAAAGGAAAGTTATGTGACTCAAAAGCAAAAGGATCAAGTGCTCTATCTCAAACTCTAGGTTAGAAAATCGTAGTGTTTCAAATTGTGCCTTGGAATATATGACATTGAGAGCGGGATAGTCTATGCTGAAAGTTGAAAGGTACCTGTACCTTTTAACAGACAGACATTTATCGTAGGGCTTCCACGGCTTATCTCCTATTAATATAGATGTGAAAATTTGTATATTTGTTAGTCAAACACAAGATTTTAATGTAATTTATCCTGAAAAAATCACAGTGGAATTTTTATCCGAGGAAATGTGTCACGTACTTTTTTATATTTATCTAGAATTTACTAATGTGTTATCGAATGTACACAGTTTCGAGTCTTCGCAAGGTGTCACGAAACTAAATGATAGATCACGACTGCGCATTTGATTCCTCTCAGTTTAGTGCACAGAACAAAGATAGGGTATAGTACTGCGTAGTATATTAATATTTGCATGTGATCAAACACGAGTAATAAGTATGCACTGTGCAGTCATGTGTAGGTAGTATCCAACTAGGTAGAGAAAAATGGGTATTATTTTCGGTTTGTGTATGCGATTCAGTTCTTTTGATGTCATCTGAAGTCTTAACCAATTGATAATCCTAGGAACGGGGAAGAAAACATTTTTTAAATCATTTATATCTTGCAATCTTCCTCTGTACTTGTCATTTTTGGGAAGAAAACTTACAAATCATACCGTTAGGCTAATGAGTAACGGCCTTATTCATAAACAGTTTATAAACCTATTTTAGTTATAGATTTTGTCTTCTTCACACGAATTTTGAATTGAGTTTGAAGGAAGAAGACAAAACATTCTATAACTAACATAGGTTTATAATCTGTTTATAAATAAGGTTGTAAAAGTAGAAGGTTGAAGGGATTCTATTACGGGCCAACGAGATTCTAGCTCTTGGTCATTCGGCCTTTCCGTGGCTCCGTGCAGTCTACAAGGTAGTATCAAAGTAACAAGTAGATATGAAGCAATCCAAGTGCGCAAAATCTTTGTCAACATACTGCAGTTCGCACGGCGATTCTCCTGTCTAGACAAATTCGAAGCCTGTATAATTTAAAGCATGCTGTTATGTAAGTTTACCTTCTTATTACGCAAGCCTCGCAAATTAAATATTTACTTTGTCCAATTATACTGCATAATATCGTCTTAGTTTTACAATTGTGAGATTTACGTCGCATAAGTACAAAAATGTTAATTCCTTTAGACGTATTATGTTATCGTATTGTCTGCAGGTATTTGTGAAAGCTTCGTTATGTCAAAGATTTAAATGTTTTTTAATCACAATGATAAGTTTATTATTCATAGAGTCGATGCAAAGATTAGGTTATCTCGTAGTGTTTATAGTCTATACCATAAGGTCATGACTGTCCTAAAAGAAGTACCTAAATAATAAGAATTTAAATCAATTCACACCCGGTTTATCGAACTCATTCAGTTTCATTTATAATAGTATCAATAAGTCCTCAGACAACATACGTGTGTTGATTAAACTGGATAAATATAAAAAATATTTGGTTGGCTGCACAACCCTGGTTTCACAGCCTGTCCTCATAGGCGTAGCTATAGTTTTCTAGGGCAGGCCAGGGCTCTAGACTAAAAAAAAATATGACTTCTGTGTACTTGCAGTTTCGATAATTTTGGTCGTTTTACAGATTTACAGCACTAGTAGGATGCTTAAAAATCCTGTGGGTGGGTACCACGCAATTCTGAGGTGGGCATGGTCCATCCGGACCACCCTCTATATACCTACGCATATGCCTATCCTATATAGAAGTATATATTCGGAAGCCTAAATAACTCCCGTTCTTCTCTGATCTTTATTATTTTCCTGGAAGATCGAAAAAATAAAATAAAAATTTCCTGGAATTTTTATTATCGATGGAGATAACGTCAGGTGACCCACCTACAAGCTTGCCATCTTATGCAACATCAGAAATAGCCCAATTGAGCGACACTCTACAATAAAAATATCAAAAGAAACATGGGATATGACGTCAGACTTCTAGCTATTTATATAGTTATGATTGATTTATTTGTTTATCGGTTACGTTAATAAGTTGACCCAATTATAGATGAGAAATTGGAAATACATTTTTATAAATATGCTGTCTGCTAGGTATGGAAAATATTATTCTTTGATCATGCAGATGGGGCGTATTTTATCGGATTCTATAATAGAAATCCTGATTTTTTTAAACTAAATCACTGGGAAATATGGATAGAGTACCTATTACATTGTTTTTCTTTTTAATCTACTTCCAAAAAGGAACAGGTTCTGATTTCATATGTTGTTTTTTTTTTATGTATTTAGACTGATTACCGGAGTCTGGAATTTGTGCCCGATATGGCAATAGGCTCGCCCCTATCACATCATGGGACGAAATACGCACGGCGACCAGTGGGTGCACTAGTTGCGCCTCTGCCTACCCCTTCGGGGATAAAAGGCGCGAGTATGCGTTAGACTGATTACTCAGAGAATTGTGAGTCTATTTCCGTGATTCCTCTTTTATTGAGTAAAGTAGGGTCTCGAAATGGTCCCATTACAATTTATATTGGTTTTGGGTTTATCATTTTTTTATTTCTTATCTATTCATAACGTCGGTCGTGACTCGTGAGAAATCAAGAGTGACTATCAATAAATGAGAAAATGACGACCAACACTAAGACCTACGCTTATCAATTTTGATTTATATACGCATTTCATTGATATATAATATGCATATTATAAGTACAATGCATAATTACTTAGTATGTGTAGAGTAGACGTAGATATTGTATAGAATTACCTATCCATTGTTATTATGTTACACCTAAACGGGCCTTTGACACGCGGCAAATGACGCAGAATGCTACCATATGTTATTTACATAGAAGTTATATAAAATTATGTAAACAAACATTAAACTCAATATTTCTAAAACTTTCCATTCGTATTGTGATTAGCTTACCCTTTATCCTAAATGGCACTTCTATATCATTTCGATAAAATAATAACTAAATGAGTTACCTAATATTTATGCAGATGTCACCATATTTGTTTGTTTACATTCTCCTGGGCAAAGAGATATTAGGGTTTTCTGCGCACTAGGCGAAACATAATATTATGGTAATAAGTAATAAATATTCAGAATAACGCCGCAAATATTTCTAAATACGAATTTAAGTCATGTTTCGAGCACGTGCCTCGTGCCTCAATCACATTCTGAGCTGGCTACGTCCTCGTGACGTAATAGTTCGCAGCACTAACCTAGTCATCTACACTCTATTTTATTGTTTTGCCGCTATAAATGACGTCTGTATAGCTAAATTGGACCTACCATTACCCGTAAACGTTGATAATTTAACTAATGATTGTTTTGAGTACGTAATTATCTTTTTTTTTGTGAAGGTATTCTAAATTTGAAAGTAGGAGAGTAAGGACAAAGCATTGATGAACGCGCGACCCCCTACCCCCAAGCTTATTTTTATTTAATATAGGTAAGGAGATAGTAGACTACTTATAATTAATATAAAAAAAAAACAATTTGTCGCGTCTGAAAAAAGAAGCTCCTGAAATCGCAAACATTTCACTATTTTTTTTATTATATTTTTTTTTCATTCGACCCAAAACTCGGTCTACGAATCGACAAAGTGTACAAGAAAATACTTATAAGATTTATACCTAATCTAAGTAGACTTGATGTATTTGTATAAGATTTAACCCAATCACGTGTCCCCAAAAACATGTCTGATAAATATGTTTTTATAGAATTGAGATCAGTTTGCTATCTAATCAGAAAAATCTTACAACTGATTGCTATGTTTATATTTGGTGTCTGTTTCTAGTTTGAATGTTGGATAAATTCTAAAATAAAATGTCATTTTTTTATTCTGATATTGAAATTATAAATAACTAGGTCATGCTCGCAACTTCTTACGCGTGAAAAAGTAAAAAACCTATATATAAGTAAAGTAACCTATATCCTTTCTTATAGTTCAAGCTTATTTCGTGCTAAATTTCATCAAAATCTAGTCAGTGGTTTCGCCGTGAAAGCGTTACACACAGACAAAACTAATTTCGCAGTTATATCATTAGTATGGATTATTTTCTATTATAATTTATGATGAATATTTTAATTATGGGCTTTAATTACTTAAGTTTAATAGGTAATTAAAACTTATATAATTATATTCTGTAATTTATAGTTTATTATCATTTGTATTTTTTCGGCGAAGTTATGAGTCACATATAACTACGGGAAAAATTATAATAGGATTTATCGAAGACAAACACATGGGTCCAATAATACGACATCTTGACTAGTTTTTGCACGATTATGTTGCAAATTACCCGACTTTATTATTTAAATACCTAAAAATAAATTAATATTTTTTCTCATAATACACTTTTCATGATTTTTGCAAATAAGTACTTAAATCATTTTAGATACTTACAATTCTACCTTAAAAATCGCGTGAAGTTCTAAAATTGGCAATATTTATCACTCTCTAAAAGCCATTGGAGTTTTGGCGGGAACTTGGAAGTGTCATGAGGTGCTCTTGTTTTAATTCATTATTTTGGGGATACTTAGTATTATATTGCATAATTATGGGGGTATATTATCCAATATAGTTCTATTAAGAGGCTATGTCGAAAAATTTAAGGTTATTTAAATTCAAATTTCTCGTAAAGTACTAAGATCGGAAGTTTGATTTTTGGGTATGTGTAAATTGAACATATAACTCAATGATTTTCGAAAGCCAAAACACAATTACTACAAATTTTCTCGATAGAAAAAAAATCCAAAGTTACCTCTGATATTTTCTTTAAACACGCTTTATCTCTAAATGGTGTAATATATACATTCGTAACTTGATTTAAATACAAGAACTCAATATTTTCTAAGGTCACAAAAAGACGCAATCAAACTAAATTGAATAGTATAATCACAATTAAAAGAAAATTGGTTTGGCGCTTACGCCATTTCATTTCGGCATACGAGTGCGCCTCCCGTCTCTTCCTCTCATCCGCGACGGCTAAATACGCCATCACTGTCATGGGAGTGGCCCGTGCCGACTTCAGTCGCCCGGAATCTTTACTGACGACGGACGTGCGCTCGACATTTTTGGGCGCCTTCAAAGTTCAAATTACCCGTTTGGTATAGGGATACGGCCGCGCTGCCGCCGTGACCCGCGCGGCAAATTTGAAAGTGCCCTTCAAATTCTATTTTACAGTATATCCAGCTCACGTCCGTGTGTCAATATAAAATTATAGGCTCTATTAGATCTATGAGATAGGTAGCAAGCGTAATTATTACATCCTTTCACCTTTGTAAATTATTTCTTTTCGGAGACCTACTTTAGTTATAATGCGTGATCGGTACGACTACCGCGCTCCCGGTCCCGGGTTCGAATCCCTGAACGAAAAAAAAATTGACATTGGGTTTTTTTTGTATTATTATTTATATTTCGTAATCCAGAGCTAGGGACGCGTAATACCTGGAATGCCATGCTGGGCCAATTTTGCGTAAATGACGCTTGCGTGCCGGTCATACATTTGAAAAATTCGGATTTTGGGTGTAAAGGCTGTTCAAATTTTTACACCATAAAATTATTTTAGTATGAATTTTTATATTACTTATTTATTTATTTACTATGGATCAATAGTCACTAAAATATTCAGAGCCAATGTTAGAATTGGTATACACGGCCGCCATTTTGAATTTCTTTCTTTTAAGGCCAATCGACCTCAAAATCGATTTCTGGGTATAACTTTGGTTACAAAAGACTGATCCAACGTCAGAATTGAATTAAGTGGCCGCCATTTTGAATTTCTTTGTTTTAAGGCCAATCGACCTCAAAATCGATTTCTGGATATAACTTTGGTTACAAAAGACTGATCCAACGTCAGAATTGAATTAAGTGGCCGCCATTTTGAATTTCTTTGTTTTAAGGCCAATCGACCTCAAAATCGATTTCTGGGTATAACTTTGGTTACAAAAGACTGATCCAATGTCAGAATTTAATTAAGTGGCCGCCATTTTGAATTTCTTTGTTTTAAGGCCAATCGACCTCAAAATCGATATCTGGCTATAACTTTGGTTACAAAAGACTAATCCAATGTCAGAATTGAAAAAAGTGGCCGCCATTTTGAATTTCCTTGTTTGAAGTCCAATTGACCGCATAATCGATATCTGTTTATAACTTTAGTTACCAAAGACTGATCCAATGTAGCAATTGAAAAAAGTGGCCGCCATTTTGAATTTCTTCATTTTAAGGCCAATCGGCCACAAAATCGATATCTGGCTATAACTTTAGTTGCCTAAGACTAATTCAATGTCAGAATTGAAAAAAGTGGCCGCCATTTTGAATTTCTTCATTTTAAGGCCAATTGGCCACAAAATCGATATCTGGCTATAACTTTAGTTGCCTAAGACTAATCCAATGTCAGAATTGAAAAAAGTGGCCGCCATTTTGAATTTATTTGTTTTTAAGGCCAGGCCACGGCGCTGCGTCGGCCGTCCACCTGCAAGGTCACATAGATTTTAAAGCCAATAAATAGCCCTTAAAACAAGAAATATCTAAATCGTGGCCACTTTTTTTAATTCTAACATTAGATCTGCCTCTTGTACACAAAACAATGCCCAGATATCGATTTTGAGGTCGATTGGCCTTAAAACAAAGAAATTCAAAATGGCGGCTACTTTTTCAATTGTGACATTAGATCAGTCTTTAGTAACTAAAGTTATACACAGATATCGATTTTGAGGTCGGTTAGCCTTAAAACAAAGAAATTAAAAATGACGGTAACTTTTTCAATTCTGACATTGGATCAGTCTCACTATGTCGGCCACTTTTCTCAATTCTAACATTACCTAAGTCAAGATCTTGCTTTCAACGGCAAGCCAAAAATAGCGAAAGAAGAAAAAACCTGTAGATGTTCAGTTTAATATATATTTTGCAGAAATCGGTCCGAGCGTACATGTACGCTCTCAAATTCAAGATGGCAGTCACTTTTTTGGCATTAGGCTCACCCTCTGCTCATGTTTTCAAACTTCATATCAAACTAATTTTATGGTGTAAAAATTTTGAACACCTTTACACCCAAAATTCGATTTTGTATGGCGGCACTGAAGAGTGAAGCATCATTTAGACCTGGTAAAACCCGGTGAAGTAGACCCGGAATTCCAGGGAAGAGGTAGCATAGTGACTGACTTGTCGAGAGTCAAGACTACCTCAATGTCGTAACTCGTAGCTGTATTGCGAGCTCGGTACGGCCTCCGCGCTGAGGTCCCGGGTTTGAATCCAGAGTCGGGCCGTAAAATAGTGACTGCATTTTTTGTATTATTATTTACTTTGTGTCAATCAAAGCTAGGAAAGCCTACAAAAATAAATCAAAACGATGCAAAATATAATTTAAAATGTAGTATAGAATTTTCATACTGCTCTGTTTTTTATATACCTACGTACGTCCGAGACCTATTTACCACCATACCAAATTTTACCGAGAAAGTGAATAATACTTTCGATGAGTTTAAATAACTTACAATGTCATTTTACATAATGTTCAAGTAATTAGGTAGTATAGTGACATAATAATGATTCCATAGGCGAATTAAAATAAATTATATGTTTTATAAGTTATAAAACATAGAATTTATTGGAAATTATAACTATAATATTTATAACGCAGCTGTGTATTTGCATTTGGAATGACGATCTTTTCGCGGGCTTGAGCGCAACGACCTAATGCGATGGCGGTGCGACGAGGCGCGCGATCTGTCGCAGCGGGTCGGCGGGGCGCCTCGCACTGGAAATACGCTAAGACACGCCCATCACCGTCCGATATTTTTTCGACATAGCCCCTTAAAGGGCTCAAATGAAGTGAATTGAAATAACTGTGCTAATCAACTGTTCTTTTGTTGCCGCCAAAACTCCTCGATAAAGTCTTGGTAAGGTAGCCACAGTGTTGCCAACCTCAAGAAACTAAAAAACAACAGTCACTAATAAATAAAACGGGAGAAAACAGTAATATCGGAGATTTTAAGCGAGGAGCAAAAAAAATGTCCTCGATTTCGATGTTTACGTTGGTAACATCTAAGAAGTAAGGGAAGGTGGATAGGGTGGTGACCTAAAAAAAAGCTCCCGTAGCGTTTAAGTACATAATAATTTACTAACCTGTGCACAAAACCCCTAAGGAAACATGTAAAAATCAATAAAACAAAAAAACAGTAAAATTTCGACTCTACACATAAAACAGCGATGACATAGCTAAAACAGCGATGACATAGCTAAAACAGTAGATCTACTGTTAAAACAGTAGGGTTGGCAACATTGGGTAGCCACTGCTTTACTACGACGTATTACTAAGGATAAAAAAACACAACAAAGTATGCGCCTGAAGGACTTATATCCATGGACAAGAATAAATTATAAAAAATATATCTAAAAGCCATTTATATTACAGTTAATTGTAGCTGATATTTAAGGACGAAAATAAACTTTGTGTTTACATCTTGCATTGTACGCAGCAATGATTGTGCTGAATTTCATTTATACAACAAACACGACGAAAATACTTCGTTTATCTTGCGTCCTTTTCAATGAACATACCAACATAAATTTCGTTATTATTAGATTAATGCAACAGTTTACGGTACAAAAAATTTCATAGATCATAAAGGTTATCAAACTAGGGTTCAATAAGGTTCAGTAACAAATAATACGTATGTAAATACCTATGTCAAGGGTAGCGACTAGCGAACAATGCCCTATGCGTATATATTAGGTCCTTACATATGAAATTGGCGTTTTTTCGTACTAGCCACTTTGATATGAAATATCTCCCCTCCTGTTAAGAATTCCAAATTAAAATTTGTAAATGCATTTAACTGGTATATTTGAGTTTCGAAAACAGTCATTTATTTGTTTTTTCCTGGTTAGTTTTTTCTTTGGCGTCTTTCATATCGCACAATGGAAGACATGAAATATCACTATATTTACGAGTATGAGCTCCACCGTGGCACCAGTGCTGCAGAAACAGCTCGAAGGATGTGTATGCAGTATGGCGCTGGTGTCGCAAAAGAAAACACGGTACGTGTTTGGTTCCAACGTTGTCGCTCTGAAAATGTCGACCTTCAGAAAAAGCCCCGTGGACGGGCGGAGACTAAGGTGGTAATTAGGAATTAAAGGCTATCGTGGAAGCAGATCCATCGCAAACAACTTCAGAGTTAGCTGCAGGCTTCGATGTGAGTGATAAAATCGTTTTAATCCACTTGAAGAAAATCGGGAAAGAAAAAACTAAAAAATATGAATTGAGTGAATCAAACCAGCAAACACGCGTTGAATGCTGCGTTACATTGCTCAACCGACACAATAATGAAGGGATTTTAAATCGAATCATTACCTGTGATGAAAAGTGGATCCTGTAAGATAATCGAAAGCGCTTGTCGCAATGGCTGAATCCTGGAGAACCAGCCAAATGCTGCCCCAAGCGACAATTAATTGTGAGTGTTTGGTGGACTAGTGCCGATGTCGTTCACTATAGCTTTCTAAAAACTGGCCAAATGATTACGGCAGATATCTGTTGTCAGCAACTGCAAACCATGATGGAGGAACTAGCTGCTAAACAACCGAGACTGGTCAATCGCTCTAGGCTACTGCTGCTTCAGGACAACGCTAGACCACACTCTGCACAACAGACGGCCGCTAAAATAGTGGAGCTGCAATTGGAATGTCTGCGACATCCACCGTGCTCCCTGGACCTTGCTCCAACAGATTACCATTTTTCCGTAATTTGGATAACTTTTTACATGGAAAAAAATTTAACTCTGATGTGGCAGTCCAAACCGCCTTCAGAGAATTTATTGATTCTTGCCACTATGGTTTTTTTAGTAAAGGGATCAATGAACTCCTTATGAGAGCATAGTTATCTATGCATTTTTGCCCAAAGTGCATAGATAACAATAGTGCAACTTTGGTTAATTACGTAAATTAAAAAAAAACGGTATTCTATTCCTCCCACACAAAACGCCAATTTCATATGCAAGGTCCTAATATTTATAAGTTTCAGGATAAATTTAATGAGTAAATTGATATCTTTACTCCGATTTGTAATAAAAACGTCACGCTCGACATTTATGGACGAAAATAAATTTAGTCATTTATTTGCGGAGATTGCTGAAATGTAGGTGACATTTATTTATAAATTAGGACAGATTAATAAAGGTACGCATACGCATAAGCATACTCACGCCCTTTATCCCCGAAGGGGTAGGCAGAGGCGCAACTAGTGCATCCAGTTTTCGCCGTGCGTATTCCGTCCCACGATGTGATAGGGGGCGAGCCTATCGCCTAACATAAAAAATACGTAATTAAAATATTAAAGTCCAAAAACCTAGGACTGATTAGGTTATTCACTGATTAAAAATGTATTCGTTAGGACTCTCCATCATAAATCGCTAAAACAGGTTGACCGCACCATTTCAAGTGATAGGATGTGAGTGCAATTATTCCGCATCATAATCGCAACATGCAATGTCGGGTTTTTCATTATCATCCCATATCCTGTGACAAATGACGTCACGCTCCACGCGCCACAAAACTGCTTCTTTGTTTTGTGACGCTTTTGATGCGTGAATGACCGCGAAAATCCTTCATGACCGCGATAAAAATTGTTTTCATTGGAGAAGTTTAAATGGAGTCGTGGAATTACGAATTAATCATCACCACTTTTCGGGAATCTTCCGGCATTTAACAAAGCAGGTTCTTGTTTACGCGTACTAATTACGTTTGTAGGAAGAAAAATGTACAGCGGAGTAATTTCTGAGGTAGAGTATGTACATATTTGATAATAGAGTTGAGACATTTGATACAATTTTGAGTTGTATCTGTATTCTTACATGCTTTATAGCCAGTGTTGCTTAGACGTTGTCCATAATTTTATAAGTTATTAAGTATTGTATTTTTTCTTTTCTCTTTCGAGATACTATGTGCTCTCTATATTTTGTATGAAGTGTTCACTGTTTTATGTTGTGCACTTAGTTTAATTTAATTATGCTCTGTATGTTTTTTGTATTAAAATTCGGTGTAGCAACTGTTTGTGAACCTATTAAAATAAAATAAAAAACATAAAAATAAAATAGTCCAGTAGTTATACTGGCTACAATGTCCTTCAAACCGAAACACAACAGTGCATGCACACTGTTGCTTGGCGGTAGAAATAAACATTGCGGTGGTACCCACCCAGACGGCCTCTTACATAATGAGAGACCTACCACCAGTAAAAGAAATAAAATAAATGTTATTAGGTAATTGATCAGTGTGCCAGCATCAGGACATTCAAATTCAATGCACAAATGCGTCCAAAGCTACATTAAAACATTGCATGCCGCGCCAAACTGAACGACCATTATTTATCCGAATTTCACCTTACAAACTCTTTTTGGAATAATTTAATTTATGTATGATTGGTACGCAGAAATTGCCAATGCACCGCACATTCTTTTTCCGAAAAAAATAATAATCAAAAGCGCTTCTCAATGCGCAGCATGCAACTGGCAGAAAAACAACAATTTGCGCACTTCGAAGAATCAAATTGCGGTTTTGGAAAAAGAATTCAGTTTTCTTTTTAATTTGCGCTTGGCGTTGATTTACAATCTTTGTTTACAATGTACGATTCGGGGATTTCAATCATAATCCATTTTTTATTTATAATTGTTTCTCTTAAAATAATGTTTATGTTTAAAATAAGTGAAAAAGTAAATTTTATTTTTGGTTTTGGATGATGAATGATAAAACGAGATATAATTTTTTAACCTTAACGTATTTTAAAATGGTAAAACGTGCTAGTTTTAAGAATAAAAAAGATATATTGAAATTCTTTGAAAACGATGATAATATCATCAGGTCCTTCGTACAAAGGCATTAATGTTTTATCAATTACAATGTAGAGTAATGCTAAGTACTTAATATTTATTAATTCATCAAAATATGTTTATTTTTGAAGGCATTTATTTTAATGATAAACTGTTACCTACTAGAACGATGCGCGTATATTACGGACTGGATAATAGAAATTTATTCCAGGACCATAGCAAGTATTAAAAAAATCACGTCATTTGTACCTAGGAGCAGCATAAGCACCTTCTAACGGCTCTAAAACCGTTTAGATTCTTCATTCGAAGCTAGATAGGGCATTTAAAATTCGTATGAGTTTTCGATTCGTTACAACGCGACGTGAGTAGTTTTCTACCTAGGTGGTAATCAGTTTGGGGAGCCATTATTGCTATTAACATAGTTTTGTTCCCCGCTTTAAACTATATTGTACGTATTGCGTATTTTTTTAATTTGACTTTTCTCTACAGTGTTACTGTTATTTATGGGCAATGGTATCGCATAAAACTTCGTCCTCTTAGTGATAAAAATATTACAACGATATCTCTATTTATTTATCAAATATCACACATTTTTTCATTTGGTAATAAATACACTGTTTAATCATTAAACAATAAAACGGATCGGACAGTTGATATAAAGATCAAACATACAAAGTTGGATGTTGTCTTAAGATAAAACGCCACGAGCACAGGAATACGTAATGTAGTGACATTTGCCAAACGACTATTTGAGATTATGTGAAATCTGCCAACCAGCACATTTTTTTTTTCTCGGGGTAAAAACGCGTTATCGCTACCACCACCGGGGGCTGAGTGGAACGGTTATGTTGGTTTCACACAGTCTTACGGCCCAATGTCGACACTCGGGAGTATAGCATCATCCGAGCGAGCATTGGACCGAGTCCCTAACACTATGTATACTCTACACTGGCATACCAACCAAAACCAGCGGTCGCCTTCTTCGGCGCATACAGGCCAGCGTGGTGGACTAAGCCCTTGCAGTTGTAGAGGAGGCCCGTGGTCATTGGTGGGCACTGGTCAGTAAGAATACAGGGTTGGTATTACTCAGTAAGAGTTATACGCGTTGGATTGAAAACTAAGCTAGGTTTGCTTAGTGCGCATAGTTTTTTTTAGGTAGGCGATCCTGCAGTCTACACCGGGGGAAACCTGCGTATGGGATACTGGAGTCCCCCGGGTTGACGACTGCATGGGCCTGGGAGGGGAGTGGAGGAGGAATATGGAAGGGAAGTTGGGGGGAAGGGAGGAAGGGAGGAAGGTTCCCAGGATGGTCGGAAAGAGAGGGTTAGCGCGCATAGTTGAGTATTTTTTCATACTTGTATACAGGCCGCAGACTGTAAACCAAGCTGTGTACTGAGTACTATGGGCGGTATTAATAAATCAATCTCAAGTTTGAGTTACATCTCAAGTAGACATAATGTATGAATAGTTCAATACATTATGTCTACTTGAGATGTAACTCAAACTTGAGATTCATTTATTACATTTATTAATACGGCCTTAAGTGTAATTCTCACAGCTTTGCGAGCTAAGCTACTAACTTAGCTCAGTAGTCCAGTACTGTGTGCTCTTGCGTGAGTCTACAACTTTAAAAGTCCTAAAAATTTTATGTAGAGTCCATTAATATCTAGAGGATATTTTATCATTTTTAACCGACTTAATAAAATGAGGTTATGTATTCGAGCCGTATGTATGTTTGAATGTCCGCAATTGTCTAAAAAAGGTATTGAGCCGATTTGGATGTGGTTTTCGTTCTTAAAAAGTATATATTATTAATTAAGTAAATGTAACTGTTTAAGAAGTATCAGATGTTTAATATGTTCACAGTACTCTGTAATTACACTGTACACTGCTGCTTGGTGACAATAATTGACATTGTAAAACCAGACGTACTTTCATATGAGAGAAGAATGGACCTTTGTTAATATACTGAGATAGCTGCCATAATTTCACCGGTACAGCGATAAAACAAATAACCAGACGTGTCAACATACTAAGATAATTATTAACAAATGCTGATAACAAAGTGGAAACGTCAGTATTTAATAAATATGCCTTTCCTCATTATTAGATAAGAAATGTTTCTAATTAACTTTATATTATTGCAAGGTTAGCGTATTACGTCATGTTCAAATAAATTTAAGTACCTAATTTACGGTCGTTTTGAAGTACTCTATGATGCAACTCAATTTCACTCTATTAGTTGAGACGCTGTCGAATTAATTTCGTTATTTAATAAATCCCTATTAACTAATATCAGCTCAAATGACATCTTAAGTTACAATATGTGACGGATTAGACATCTAAGTTTTGTTTGTGTAACAGCGCTTACTCATCTGAGAACAAGCTCTTAAACTATAGCTTAAACTTGGTTTATTGAATAATTTAATATATTTAAAGTCTACTCAAACGTGAGATTGATTAATTGATACCGCCCTAAGAGGGAGTTCTAATAGTAAGTGCTTAAAGTCGTATTTTGAGTGTTTGGGGCCGAATGATAAGTGACATTAGCGCCTCTCATGCAGTACTTGGTATACTAAGGCTCAAAATAAAGAATAGTACTACGTAGTATTGTTAACTATATGAAATTTTATACATGTGACTCTATTTTAGTATATGCTATACGCTATTATTATTGATAGTGTTATTTTATCAGAATATAATCATCATCATCATCATCATTGTCAATATTGGTCAATATTTATAGTAACATTACTAAAAAAAATGGTTTAGATTAACAATTGGATCCGGTAGGTGCCGCTGTTCTCGGGTTCTAGGATTTTATTTCCTTTTTAGGGCAGGACAACGTCTGTCGGGGCCGCTAGACAAAATTTCATTTTTATTAGAACAAAAATAACGTGTGCGTATTAATCCACATATTTTCCTCAAGCATATTTAAAATGGGGCCAACTTTGGAATTTTTACTTTACCGAAAGTACATAAGCTCTCGCCAAATTCTTAGATTAGGTAGAGACGGAACTATCACACTCACTGTTCGCTAAGCTTATACGCCCCATGATATCATAGGGGGCCACTCTATCATTCCGAAACGTAGCGTCACTTGTTTAATTTCTCAAGATAATACTCTGATTGTATGGCATAACGTATTGTTGTTCCGTGGAGAGGATGGAGATAAATACACCTTTGAAAACCTCACCCAAATACTTTCTGGTTAAAAAATCTATCAATACTAAGAACACAGCACAAATGTTGTCAACGTAACAAACTCTTCCCAGTGGCCTAACTACACGCGAGGTAAATTCATCTTATGAGGACCCTTGCCTGAACTCCTGCGTTTTTTTAGTATTCTCCTGAACGGTTCTCTTCCTCTTAGGTCTTAGAGCCGATGGCATTTTCCCGGCTTCCACTCTAGTAACGCCACTGACTCTACCCTACTATGAAACGAACAGTTCCTGAAGATGAATCAGCTGGTTGTGTCATAGTTATAGTATGACAGGTCGACGTCTGCGTGGTGCCTAACAGTAATGTGTAAGGGCCTCGTGCATACGATGTGTTATGAATAATAAACTACGTCCATTCAAGGCAATTTATACGGTGGGAACGAACTTGTGCCCTTGTTTACCGTAAATAAATAAAACTCACATCACGCCTTTCTCCGAAGGTGTCGGCAGAGGTGTACCTAGTGCATCGGCTTTTCGCCATGTATTCCGTCCCATGATGTGATAGGGGATGAGCCTATTGCCATACCGGGCACATTCCAGACTCCGGCCTGATATTGAGAAGAAAAACCTAACATAATACAAAAGAAATTCATAAAATACCTACGCTATAAATTAAATTTTCCTTACCAGTCTGCAAACTGTTTAAACATTTGTAAAAAGCTATATATTCTACCACTAATTAACCGCCGCAGAATTGCAGATGCAACACTTTTAATAAAGATTATGCGTAACGAAATTGATTGTACTGATCTACTGAAAAAACTCAAATTTAATGTCCCCATGAAAAGTATTAGATACAATCCCCCATTATATACTCCTAACGCATATTCTAATTATAGGCAGAATTCATACATAGTGCGATCAATTAGAGATTTCAATTATATTTGTAGAGAATACTCACTGGACCCATACTGTGCAAGTGTGTCGTCAGTCAGGAAGCAACTTAGTCATATTTTTTTTCAAACATGATTTAATTAGTCATTTTCAAGTGTATTATTGTAGTGCATGCCATTAAGTAATTCAAATATTACGTATTTGATGTTAGCGTAAAGTGCTCTCTAACTCTGTTTCTAAACTAATAACTAACCGTGATAACCTATAATTAGATTTATATATCTATACCATTACTTATATTTTCTGTATACCATTGGTTGTCCTTGTAACAAATAAATAAATAAATAAATAATTTTAACCAACCCGATATTCGATACCGAGGCCTCAGGTAGGTACAACAACGGCACCGAGGTAAGTATTACTTCGCGGGTCATTTTGTGAGTAAGTTCGGATGATTTCTACGACTTTAATTTTAAATAGTTAAACAAGTTTACATGTTAGTGTAGATAATTGCAGTTATCCGATACTATCTATACTATACATGCGAGGAACACAACACAACGGACGCTTCCAATTAATCTAATTAATAGAAATTGCTAGAAATTATTCCCTCGTTTTAGCTGAGTTACGCAAAAACCAAGAGGATTATTCTGCATCACCATTATATTTTTAAACAGATATAGTGTATTTATTTATCAATTTAAGAATTGTATATTACATAGGTATATAAATAGAGTGGAACCGTAACTGTCCAGTGCGTGAGAGAGAAAAGGCGATCGTGCGGCCCAAAAACATAATTTTTATGCTAGTGCGGGCTGGTAGACTTCACATACCTTCAAAATTTTTATGTACAATCCTTAGGTATGTAGGGTTTCCTCACGATGTATTCACCGGTAAGGGAATTATAGTTGATAATACACATGTAACTTCAAAAATAAAGTCTTGGGTTTGAACCTGCGGACCTTCGTCTCAACACTCCTTTCCATTCCCATCTAGGCTATCGTGAATAAATAAATAATTCGAGTAACTTACCATAATAATTCCCGTAAATATTCCTAACCACAGAACCACGTTTAAACACACTATGGTGAAATTAAATACTGGGACGAACTGTCTAGTTCTAGAGGATGTAGGCTGATACGACAGATAACCATTGGGATATTGATAACGGACTTATCAGCAATTGATTTTTTCTTGTTACTATGAAGTTACGTTTTGGTTAGATTAAAATCGGGCGGATTTTAGCTTGTTGTTGTATTATTTTTATTCTAAGAAGCAGTGTAATAAGTAAAAGAATAATAGTTGATAATAAAAACCGATATATTTTTCTTATGAATATTCTCTCGTTGTATAGTTTAGGTTCAGGAACAAATAGTATATGTTAATTTCAGGATTCATGTTATATTATTTTATGTCTATAAAATTAAAAATTATGATAAGGAAGGAGAGAACATTAATAATAAAATAATATCATACACGAACATATTATCGCTGTTACAGGTAGTTAAGTAATAAAATCACATTAGTTAGTACCTTTTGTTCATAAAGTGAAATATTATAAATATAACTCACGTAATAGGTATTCAGTGTTTTAACTAAGTAAGTACTGTTTTGTTCACGGATATCTTCCTGTAAATTATTTAAGACTTAGAACACAGAAACATAAAGGAACCAAACCACAAAAAAAAACAAGTAAATTACAGATCAAAGCGGGTATGTTTTTTAAAATCAATAAAAGCAATATGGATTTACCCACTACTCAGTACACAATATTTATATTTTATATTTTCATACGTACCTAGTACCTACCTACTCACATTTACGCCACAGTTATTTTTAGGTACACAGTTAGGTACGTTGTTGTGAGAATTAATTAATTAGTGCCCTATTCGTTAAAGTTATAGGTATAAACATGCCCTAAATGACGCATTGTTTATATCACGAAGGTTATCCAATTTATTGAGGTTGAAGGACTCATTGAAGTTTATGGACGAAGGGCGGGAAAAACAGTTCCACGTAAGTCAATGAAGTATTGATCTTCAGTAAAAAAATAATTTCTAATTGTTAAATTGCTATGTGTATTGGACGATAGCCTAGTTGGGAATGGAACGGTCTGGCGAGACAATGTCCGGAGGTTCAAAACCGAAGGCATACACCTCTGAGTTTTCGAAGTTACGTGTGTATTGTTTATCAATTATCGTTCGGTTTAACGGTGAAGGAAAACATCGTGAGGAAACCTACATACCTGAGAATTCTCCATAAGAATTTCGAGGGTATGTGAGGTCTGCCAACCCGCACTAGGCCAGCGTGGTGGACTAAGGCCTAACCCCTCTCCGTAGTAGAGGAGGCCCGTGCTCAACAGTGGGCAGTACACAATACAGGGCTGGTATGATGAAATTGCTAACTGTTTTTTAACAAATGAAACGAAAATGTCACTCCATTTGATAGGTAGGCCCCAAGAGTTTCCAGAGGCAGTAGAATTTAAACAGAACTTGGAATGAAAACGCATTGCATGATATGGTTGATGGTACCCACTGAGTCAAGTTAAGCAAAAGTACTGTCGTATACTAAGGACAATACACCTTGCAGACAATCTCAACAATCTTAATACCATATCATGACTTTCCTAGGTTTGTGGAATTTACTATTACAACCATTGGGTATAATGATTTTCTACTGTACCTACTCAACTGAAGTTCTTCTTTGAATTCTATTGTAATAAAGATATTTTTAGACACACATACCGCACACATACGTCAACATCGAATCCCCTTATCCTACCCGTATCCCATACTAATGCATGTTTATCTTAAAATCCTAGTCACTGATATGTCCTGGCCCACGTGAATGTGTGTCAATAGTAACAGTCGATAACATATCGATTTGAGACGCTGAGCTTAGATAATTAAAAAAAATATCAATTAATTTCGATCCGACAACGTTATTTCTATGCCGATAATAGCAAATCCTATTAGATAAGCATTATTATCATTTATAAGTATTCGACTGAACAGCATGTTTTGTCGACAAAGTGTATTTTGCTAGGGTTCTTCCTTATAATGCCTAATAAGGGGCTTATTGGAACGGGACAAGTTGTCAATCTATAGGGACATCTAGCGGTACCAACTGGAACTGCATTTTGCTGCGAAACTGGGTGAACACGGAACGGGGACTGTTACAATGTTTTTTATCGATTTAATGCAAGTTACGGATTCAATGTGATTAAAAGTAATACATAAAAAGATCTTAATATAGTTTAAAAATTGCTTTAAATTTCCTTTGTTTTAAATAGTTCTTTTAAAATAATTTGGAATAAGAAACTACCTGTTAAGGCACAACGACCAAACATCGGACTCTGCTTTTGACAAAAAATCATCTTCGCTCTCCATTCTGTTACATCTCGCTAGTTATTATTTGACTGAGGGCTTAGCCATCTAGAGAAGATGGGCGCAGATCGTATACAAATACATTTGAGTATTGGACCAAAGAACATATAAGTTCCCGTGTTCTGGTTGAGAATTTAGACGAGGAGTGTACCTAAATACAAAAAAATCAAAAAAATTGTGTAGTTCATATCGGTGTACAAAAAATATACTGTAATGGAACGGAACCTTAATACGCGCCAGCAGGGTTCACACTCCTACTTTTTAATCCGTATCTAATCATCTACTTGGTTTGATATTAAATTAATAAAACCACCGTAAATATTAAATAGTACCTGCTCGCTTAACGCTAACGACCAACAGGTTGTGGTTAGCCTTTAATAAATTTACATTTGCGAATACAATTAGATATTATATTATTTCCCAATGAGATAAAGTTTCTAACTAAGTGAATCAGCCTGTGACTAATATTTCTGCTCTCTTTGTTTCTATGATTCAAAAACATTTATTTAATACCTATTAAAATACTCTATACAAATAATTTTCCTTTTAATCTCTGCAAGTGGCTTACATATTTTTATATAACCCTTTCAGACTCTATTTATGTGTTTAATTACAATATCGCACTCATAAATTACAAAAAAACAGATATTTATAGCACAATTCTGTTGCCCCTTAACATGCATAACAATAAAATACTTAATATAAATGTTATATGCAATAAAATGTAAGTAGATTCTTATATCAATACAAAATAATAAGGAAATAACAAAATACATACCCAAACAAATCAATATATTAAACACAAAACACTTTAAAATTCACTCTACGTAAATAATTACGTGAAATAATTCGCGCCTAAATTCGAAACTTGCCGCACAAACACCTCCCACGCTATCCGAATGCACACTGGCCAGAGGATTCTGATCCTGCGACGAAGTGGTGAACGCACTCAGAGGGCTCGTGATTCGACGTTTAAATTATTTGAAAACTCATTACAGAGTACTTAACACGTGTGAGTGTGCACTGTGCACACGTAATGTACGCGTTGAATGAACGAAACATTTGCCGGGCTTCTCATTATTTAATTAAGCCGTGGTTTTTAGCGAAAATTAATAGATAATTAACAAGGTGCAAGGTGGACAGACGACTTGATAAAAGTCGCAGGAGCGCGCTGGATGCGGGCCGCTTTTGACAGGTCCGTCTGGAAGTTTTTGGGGGAGGCCTCTGTTCAGCAGTGGATGTCATGTAGCTGATGATGAATAGACAATTTACTGTGGTTTGCTAATTATCAGTTTGGTCACATTGAATCATCATTACGGACGATTATAGGCGTATTGTTTACAACATGTAGAGTTTGTCCAAACTAGAAGTAGAGAGTTACGTTTGGAGACAAATATGACTAATCAAAAATTTGGGATTAGGCCCGTAATCATATTTTTTTCAGAGGTGAATCATTAAAGGTCATTTATGTATGTAGTTACTAAGTAATCATTGTAATTTGTAAAGTTGTGCTGTTCGCCCCCAAGGCTATTACAAGCAAATCGCGTTTTGTACGTTGTTTATGAATTCCTTCGTGGGAGATAGCCCTTACTCAGGTGGAAAATTGACCTGATATTTTTTTTTTTTTTATATAAAATCATATATTTGTTTGCTTAACCTGATGATGCAACCAGATACGTAGGTACGTCAGTCTGTCTTTAAACCTGAAATTATTTTTTTGTCCGACCTGAGAATCGAACCTAGAACCTCTGCTGAGCACGGGCCTCCTCTACTACTGAAAGGGGTTGGGCCTCAGTCCACCACGCTGTCCTAGTGCGGGTTGGCAGACTTCATATACCCTCGAAATTCTTATGGAGAACTCTCAGGTATGTAGGTTTCCTCACGATGTTTTCCTTCACCGTTAAAGTGAACGATAATTGATAAACAATACACACGTAACTTCGAAAAGTCAGAGCTGCCTTGGGTTTTGAACCTCAGGACATTGTCTCGGCAGATCGTTCCATTCCCAACTAGGCTATCGTCTGCTGTCGTTTATTTTTATATTACATTTATTTAATAAAAGTTGTTTTGATTCTTAGTCTTCTATACCTACTTACTGGCTACTTTGTTACAATTATAAGTAGATACAGAAAACCAGATCGAGTACTTAACTATTATTTATTGGTATTACACGTGGACTAATAAGTAATATTGTGGTTTTGAACTCAGGTGGAGTAATCACATTTGCCTTCTAACATAAAAACTCGAGGAATATGAACCTGTTTGTATCACATCTTGATTTTTGGCACATGTAACCGAGGTTTTTACAATATCACATTGTGTAGAATGTTAATTTACTTTAATAATTTATACTTACTAAATGTAAAAAAGTGCATGCGCAATACAAGCATAGCATCTTATTTATGTATATTATAGAATAATATAATTACGAGCTTTAATCCAAATCCTTCGTGATCACTTCTAACAGCATTATTTGATTTGAGTGCAATGCAATAATCGATTTTAAGTCGTAATCAATTGTTTACATAGTTCGCGCAACACTAAATCGGAGTGTTGCTATATGACAATTTCGTTAAAATACTTTTTAGTCTTATAGATATAAACACTTGATAAAATTCTTGAATTTCTTATATTCAGTAAGATTATAATTTATTAAATTTAAAAAAAAGTATTCTTCCATTGTTAACGTATTTTTTTAAAAAAAGGCGCCAATTTGTGGCATTTTGTTTATGTCATTTACGTTTTTGGCAACATTCTTTTTGTCTTTCAGTTTTGGTGGAAAAAGCTCGTAGTTCGTATTGAACGATTTCGAGCGTTTTTCCATAAAACCATTGTTTTATTTTGTGATAATACATCTTAAATCTCTATATTTAGTTGTAAGAACCTTGTCGCAAACAATTCTGTTCGTTATCTCCGACTGGGAACACTTATTGCGTTTCGTGCTTGTGTTGCTGACAAATCGATTCGGCGTTGCGAAGTTTCAGGTTATATTCAAAAAATAATTGCGGGTTTTCATTAACATTTGTTTCTAAAATGGAAAACATGGACGTAGCTCAAGAGGGCACATCGGCGGCATCGACGCCCATCCTCGAGAATGGTGAGAAAATTGTGTTTTTTTTTGTCTGACGCCGGTTGTATATGGCGTCCATAGCGCTCAAAAACGTGCTTTGTTGAAGGTGCCTTGGACGAAATCGGCGGTGAGACTGGGCCTGACAAGAATGTCACGGCCGAGGAGATGACTTCTAGGGATTACTACTTCGACTCTTACGCGCACTTCGGTATCCACGAGGAGATGCTCAAAGATGAAGTTCGGACGCTTACATACAGAAATGCCATGTATCACAACAAGCATTTGTTCAAAGGAAAGGTAAGTTACACACGCACGTGCGCCAAATGTGTTAAAACAAGCATTCAAAACTTATTCCATTATGTATTTAAAAAAAAATTGCATGGCAACTACTTTTCATGTAGTGTGGTTTTCTCTGACAAAGGCATTCACCACCTGTTAAAAGTTAGTAGGTACATAATGCACACAAAAAAATAAAGTTTTGAACTTGTACTTCTACCGGTTTGTCTATTCTATCGTTGTTTTTGGAGGTTAGACACATTGTTTATTGTTTGCTTTGTTGATTGTAAAGTTTATAGATGATTCACTTTAAAATGTTCTGTATTCATTTTTCTAATAATTAACTGATACTAACTTGAGAAACAGTACTCATATTTTAAGTACTTAGTACTTTTAACTCTCTTCATAGTTATACCAATATGCTAAGTATACAAAGCTTGCCTTTTTAATTTGAATTACTAAGTTTATGATTCTTAGTTTAATCGTAGGACTATGTAAATCACTCAATAAATAGAACAAAATAATAAATATAACATACATCCTTTGTTAAAAAAATATATTCAATTATGCATTTGAAATTTAACATCAATTACTTGATTACGGTGAGTGTTTTATGTACCCTGAAGTCAGTGCTTTTTTCTTTAATTCAGTCTTCCAATAATCCATACTTCAACAGGTGGTCCTGGACATTGGTTGTGGTACGGGCATCCTGTCAATGTTCGCAGCTAAAGCTGGTGCATCAAAGGTCATAGCAGTGGAGTGCTCCAACATTGTAGACTATGCACGGAAAATTGTGGAAGCCAACCGGCTGAGTGATGTTATTGATATTGTTAAAGGAAAGGTGAGATGTGTAAAGATTTATGTCTTATCCATAAACAGTTTTTAATCCTGTTTTAGTTATAGAATGTTTTGTCTTCTTCCTTTAAAATCAAAATTTGTTTGAAGGAGATAAAACATTTGATTACTAAAATAGGTTTATAGACTGTTATGAATACGACAGTTAGTTTGGTACCTATTAAGTAAAACAGTTTATTCAATAGTCATTGTCCTGAATGCATATTTTTTTATGTGTGGGATTAATTAGTATGATTGCAGCCATGTCTGAAACAAATATTTGTTTACCATGAATATATTGATGAAATAACTTTGGTAATTCCATTGCTCATAAAGTAGAGTACATTAAAACCTATGACAACGCTCTTGAGATATTACAATAATTAATGAATGTGTTTTACCAACATAGCATGGAAGAAATCCTAAATTGAATATGACTACTACAGTTTCACTTATCAAAGAAATTTCAGGAATTTTAGAATCATATAAACATGTAATTTAATAGCTATGTAGATCTTGTACAGGACATGTCTGATAACAAGGATTTGAAAGCTCAAGGAGGTTAAAGCGGAAACAGCACTTATTACATTCAGAGTTAAAGTAAAAGTCATTATTTAATATAACATAGATTTTCTTAATCATTGCTCTGCTGTTGATCAGGTTGAAGAAGTGGAACTGCCAGTGGACAAAGTGGACATAATTATATCAGAGTGGATGGGCTACTGTCTGTTCTATGAGAGCATGTTGGACACGGTGCTGTACGCAAGGGACAAGTGGCTCAAGCCTGATGGCATGATGTTCCCAGACAGGTTAGACTTGATGTTTTTATCTAATATCTGTTAATTGTATTGTTATCTTATCTAGTCCTTTGTCACTCCTTTGTACATGAAACAATAACTGACACAATGTTTGTGGCTATCACCTAATTAAGAAAATATGTGGCTGGTGTATCCAAAATTGTAAATTGCATTAATTCCATTCAATATCAATTGCATATTTTTTAGTTTATTATGCTCAAGTATAATATTTGTATACTATTTTACATAATTCATCTATCTTGGTTGAACATAATTGAACCATGCATTCACAGATGCACACTATTCATCTGTGGTATTGAGGATCGTCAGTACAAAGATGAGAAGATCAACTGGTGGGATGATGTGTATGGCTTCAACATGTCTTCCATCAGGAAGGTGGCGATATCTGAACCGCTGGTTGATGTGGTTGATGCTAAACAGGTAATAAGCCTTGGCATGGTGTAAATCTTTACAATTATTATACAGGATGTTTTAGTGCAAAGGGTTTTCTTAATACAGGCTGTTACACAATTAAAGATTTATTTTTTATTCATGCATATGAAAGTATATAGGACCTTGAAATGCTATAGTTATTTCAAATCAGTATTGGCATCTGACTTCATGGAGACTTGTATTTGTTTTTATTACAGGTGGTGACCAACTCGTGTTTACTAAAAGAGATAGATTTATACACAGTCAAGAAAGAAGATCTCAACTTTGAGTCCAAGTTTCATATACAGGTGGGTATATTTTTTTACCGACTTTTAAAAGGAGGTTCTGTATTCAATCCGTATGTATAATATATGTATGTAAATTTGTATGGCAGTGCATTTCTCAAAAACTACTGATCCGATTTGGATGGATTTTCGTTATTCAAAATGTATATTTTTCAAGGAAGGTTTTATATTAACTTAATTTCTAGTGATTACTTAATTTCTATAATATGTAGTTTCTCGAACCATCAAAACAATATTGCGTGTTATAAAATGTGTAGTGCTGTAAACAAACATTTGGAGTTACTTTAAATCTGAATATGTGTGGTGCAGGTGCGGCGCAACGACTTCATCCAAGCGCTGGTGACGTTCTTCAACGTGGAGTTCACGAAGTCGCACAAGCGGCTCGGCTTCAGCACCGCGCCCGAGGCGCCCTATACGCACTGGAAGCAGACCGTCTTCTACTTCGACGACTACATGACAGTGAGTACAAATTTTACTAACTTCGAGAAACTAATTCGATTTTTTTGATAGTTACATGCAGTAATTATAGATTGCTAGAATCGTAATGTAATAACTAATTGATTTTTAAAACTGGTTGAACCTTAAATATAAATAATTGAGATATATTTTTTCATGCTAGAGGGATTGTGTCATGAAAAAGGTTGAAAAACACTGCCCTATACTGTATGAATGTCTTTTGAATTCGTGTTGGGAATTACAAAACACTTTTACATTTATGAATTAATTATTTCTTAATTAAATATTGCAGGTGAAAAAGTTTGAAGAGATCACGGGAACGTTCTCGATGCGTCAGAACGCGCGCAACAATCGCGATTTGGACTTTGAAATAGAGATAGACTTCAAAGGCGAGTTGTGTCAGGTTCACGAGAAGAACCACTACCGGATGCGTTAGTGACGTCACGCGCTCCCCTCCGCCCCGTCGCCTCTCCCACGGCTCCCACCCGCGCGGACCACGTGATCTGACGGGCCGGCGAGTTCCTTACGCGCAAACTGTTGTTTTTTAAACCAGGTAAAATAATTTCGAGTGGGATGAGTTTTGCGGATTTCTGGCGCAATAATGAACCTTATGTATTATTGTGATAGATTTAAAAAGCGTAGAGTAGTTTCAGGAAGTGAAAATGTAAGTGAAATTGTCGATATGTTTGCGATATTAGTGAGATGAGTTGTTAATCTGCATGAAATTAAACTAGTTGGTTGATTGATGACATAAAAACATTTTTTAATATATGGGGGCCACACTAGGGTCAATGTCGACGCCAATTATCCCATTGAATAAAGCGAGTAACTGTAATAAATTTAAATAAAATATCCAAATGTCAAATTATTGTGATTTTTTAATTTTAATAAATTCGTATATTTTATCTGCTATTACATATGGTGATATTACCGGTAAACGGTCGAATCTATCATATAAAAGACATCGTCGCGATGAATGCCTTAATTAACGTCATTGGACGTTAAACCCAAGCTAACGTCATTAGGCGTTATGTGGAAATTAACTCATTTGTTTTTTATATATTCTAGATTGACAGTCACGGGCATAAAATAAAAGCAAACTAGTCATTATCTAGGATGTATAAAATCAGTATTGCGCTATTTTGTCGCCTTATGTGTCTTTTTTTTACCGTTAACGCTTATTGGCGGCATTTTAACCGCTGAATGTTTAATTGTTTGTGTGATACGAATAATAAAAATTGCAATGCTTAGAATGTTAATAAAAGTAAATGGAGTTATATTATTCTAGTCTTATAATGCAGTTAAAAATCAACCAATAACAACTCTTCTCATTGATTTATTTATAGAAGTGTTGATACTTGATACAGCGCAAGAATAAAAAGGAATTAGTAATAGGCAAATAGATAAAGCGTCAGAAATTGGTAAAATTGAATAGCGTACATCTCACGGAAAGCTAAGATATTGCTTTTAAGTATATAACGTCATAGTATTTTTGGTACTTGTTTTTACAAATATGTACTGATGGATGATACAAGCTGTAATTTGTGAGCAAGGAACTCTACGGCCCACCCAACTTGTGAATAAACCAGTGGTATATAACTCTTATATCTGAGATTGGCAGCCACTGTTACTGTTAGTGTTTTATATGAAGCGATGGTCATGTTAACTTCGTTTTCAATGTTCCTCAATTTTCATATACAGCTGGAGTATATCGTTTTTAATCTGTGTTCAAATGTAATGAACAGTGGTCTGAGATGTAATAAAAACACAGAAGTTAGTTTGTTTTTTTTTTTTTTTTTTTTTTTTTTTTTTTTTTTTTTTTTTTTTCAATAAATTGAACTCTTTTTGCCACCCCCCCGAGGCAATTCTTGTGCTTTGGGTCTTCACACCCAATGCACGCCCATGCGCGGGGGAACATTAGTCGCGGGCCGAGGCACACAGTCAGTGTGTATACCTCTTGGTTGCATAACACATTGAGGCCTAAAAGGGCCCGCGAACATTTCCTGGCACCCTTTTCCTTTCCGCCCATCCTGAGAACCTTACTCCATTCCCCACCTTTCCTTCCATCATCCTATTTCACTTCCTTCCCAGGCCCCTGCAGTCGTCAAGCCGGGGGACTCCAGTATCCCATTCGCAGGTTTCCCCCGGTGTTGACTGCAGGATCGCCTATCCAAAAAAAAAAAAAAAAAAAAAAAAAAAAAAACTCTTTTTGCCAGTGTTAAAAAACCCAATAAACTGACGCGCATAGACTATGATGAGCAACACAACAGCGCGTTTTTTTAATATTAAATACTCACACTTGAAGCCTCTTATGGATTTGCGCAGGCGCATAAGCGGCACTCCTAGACAAGATCGTGCAGCTCTTGGCGTGCCCGCTGCTTGTCATATTATAATTTTGTTGGAACTTGATTAAACTTTTATTTTGTTTCTCTAAACACGGGCAACAAACGAGCGTTTCATTTGCCTGAGTTGGCGCAAATGGATACCATGCCCTTTGATTAATTATATACCAAGATAGAGTGACGCGCTGCAACGAAACTAAAACAAACAGGCCAACTTTTCTTAAGCTAGTATGCGTGACAGCTGTGTCATACGCTATCGCTGTGTCATACGCTATCGCTGCATCATTCTGAGTATCCTTGTGTGCACGCATAATGATACCAGTTATTACATGGTTTCTATTAAAACGGGGAGATAATATATCCAAAAAAAACAACAAAAAATAATTCACTCAAACTCATTTAGCGGTTCGCCTCTATTTTTTTCGACGCGTTTGAAACGTTCAGTGTCTATCTAGGTATATAATTAATCAAAGACCAGGCTTTAAGCGACGTTTATAAACGTTTTACGGACGATGGTAAACTTATACGACGTTACTACTAGCTATTGGAGCGGTTCCTCAAAGTTATACTAGTACTAACGTACATATACGTTACTGTCGTGTCACTGACATGCACGTCTTACAGTTGACTTCAGCGATTGGGGGTCCATCTCAAGGTCATAGATATTGAAAATGGACTAAGCAGTACCCTCACGAAATTGACCATTTTGTTAAAAAAGCAAAGTTCATTGTGCGGCTTATAAGCGAATTCGGCTACACGATCGCCAAATCTTTGTCATGCTTTTTTACCCGTATTCTCGACAGCTGGATAACTTTGGAGGGTAGAGGTAAGAGAACCGTCTCTGTGTATGAAAAAGTGTCCGTCAAAATGGATTAAATTAAGGTGGCGCAGCATGGAAAATTTTAAGGAAGTTATTTTAGGTTTTATATAAAAAAAATATTTTGGACTACGTAAATTGTTTAGATTTGTGTACTGTACTGGATCACGCTAATTGATATAGATTTGTGTACTGTACTGTCACTAACAACTAGTCACCAAACTATGCACCAAAGATACTTTTTTTAACTCTGCACACTTCAATCCATCTACAACTGCGACATTTATACCATACCCAGCCCCATTTTGGACGGCTTTTGAACTGTTATTTACAGCTTACAGCTGGACACTTTTTCCACTTTACCCATATAAGACGGTTCTCCTTACGTCTACCCTCCACATGGATAACGCATAGTTAATTTTCTATGTCTATGCCTAAGGTATATCAATATGACGCGCTGTTGCCATACGTTGCTCAACATGTTGCGTGGAATACAACTATGAAAACAAAGTAATCGTTTTGCAAAAATTTGTGATACGTTCGTAATTTTTGTCGTACTTCTCTTAGATTGATATAAAATCCATAAAAATGGTCCCAAAAAAATTTGAAAAATAGTACTGATTGCAAGTAAGTCGATTAAGTGAAAAGGAAATAGTATAGAATAGCTCTCGTCTAACGCTTGAAGTATAAAGGCTGGATATAAACGAATTTTGTATCGATAAGGCGACGCCCGCTGTGCTGTGTAGTTTTTTTTCGTGTCGAGTTCATTTTATTTTTATTTGACAAAGTACTGGTAGGAAATTTATAAAAAATAACCGAAATGACCACCTATCAGTCATACAAAATATGTCCATTTATTTTGTATGGACGTGGTAGCACGTCGTCACAATTCCCGTGAAACAACGTGCCAGACGTCTGTACAGTCAGCAGCATAAGTATCTGTACAAAATCAAAATTTCAAATAAGCCTATATACGCGTTAAGTTAAACTGAAATAATTTTTTCTTCGTTTGAAGTAAAGTAAATACCTTTTATTTTATTTTTGTGAAGAGAAAAACAAGATTAGTAAGAACACAAAAATATGTAGGCAATTTGAAATTTTGAATTTGTTCATCTACTTTTGCTGCTGACTACGTGTTCTGATGTTCCCATGTCGCATGGCCCAACGTTGTATGATTATAGTAGGTACCATTATGTTCAAGAAATTAATTATCTTAGTTCTATACTACCTCACTTATAACGTAAAAATTGAAACACTTGTCACATACTTAGATAAATCATAATAGTGTTTTATACACATGTAACGGTTTATATATTGATGCCGGTAAGACGCGTAAGATTTATTCCTTCAATAGATTTTCACTCTGACGGCTTACGAAACTAGACCGCAGGGACAAAAAGGACCAAGATGGCGACAACTTTGAACGACCGGTAGCTAATAAAATACCTGATTTCGAGAGACTTCACCGAACACATATTTCAGGACAGTTCACAAACTATTCAAAAGGTTGGCTGGGATTAGAATTTGTGTTCGATTAAGCGATGTGATTTCATAGTTAGGGCATAATTAATAGGTTCCACTCATTGGTCAGTTACATCTAGACTGATCCTGTTGGAGATAAGCGCGTATTATTTAGTATCTGATTTTAAAATACTAAGGCCCCTATATTGAGAAGTAAATGAAAATAAAATGAACTCTTTTAGTTAAGATTGTTTTCTTATTATTTGTATCGAGCCGCCTAGATTACTAGCCCCATGGTATCATTTTTATTTCATCTTATGTAACAGATTACTGACGGTTTTAGTTGCAAGGTATTTTTTTATCTGTGGTAAGTTTTGCATGCATTTATAGCACTTTGATTAATATCATCGTTGATAAAGGTCTTCTTGTATTCATGGGTTGGCTGACAGCATTAAGTATCTTGAAGTTAGATTATGGTTGGAAGCCTAGGGAAGCTCTTCCTATTTCCGTGGTAATTTTCTGTTTGAAGGCAGATGCGATCAGCTAGCTCGGTAACCTAACTACTGTTAAAAAAGTTTTTCTTTGTATTGGACTTTGATGTTGAGAAGATTGATTGAGAAGACACTGTCAATTCTGTAAAATCAAAAGACATGAGACAAAATTACTGCATTGGTGGCGTAGTTGTATTACGGTACGACTCGACTGCAATGCTGAGGTCTCGGTTTCGATCCCCGGGTCGGGCAAAGTGATATTGGATTTTTCTATTCAGTATCAGCTCGGAGTCGGGAATTTGTTCCCGATATGGCGACAGGCTCGCCCCCTATCACATAATGGGATGGAATACGCACGGCAAGAAGTGGGAGCACTAGTTGCGCCTCTGCCTAACCCTTTGGGGATAAAAGGCGTAAGTGTGTGTGTATGAGACAATTTAGGGATAAATAGATAAGCTAGCTAGCCTGTTGCGTGGAAATTAATTCCATATTGTTACGAGGAAATAGATGCATCTAAAACCGTCTCTAATATTGTGAAAGAAGATCTTACTCAGATATTAACTGGTCAAGGTTCACGTGAACTGTATTTTCTACGATGTAGCGAGAACGCGTGTATGAACGAATAACGGTGCATAAATGCGTACCTATTACTTGTTGTTTTTATTTACTTTCCCCCCTAAATAGAACAATGCTTGTACAGTCAGCAGCATAAGTATCTGAACAAAATCAAAATTTCAAATCTATATACGCGTTAAGTTAAACTGACACATATTTTTTCTTCTTTGAAGTAAAGTAAATCGCTTTTATATTATTTTTATGAAGATACTACTTATGCTGCTGACTGTACACTGCTACTTGAATTCAAAAATCCACATCGACGGTTGAAAGACTAATTGACTCAAGCGATTTTTTTGCGACATTGAGCTTTATATAATATTTGGAATCAGCACATTTTGCTCCATATTTGGAACATAGTTGAAATTTTTCGAAAAAAAATGTCGCTTATGTCTATTAGCCTTTCAACCGCAGATATTTTGCTAATATTATAAATGCGGAAGTTTGGGAAAATGGATCTGTTTGTTAAAGTAAATTCAGAAACGGCTGAACGGATTTGGTTGATATTTGGCAGACATATAGACTGTTCTGGATTAACTCTTTTATCCTGGTAACTCCTCCCGTGGGTAATAGATGGTCCTAGCGTTGTATAACTGGCGTTATGGATTGGAATAGTGATTTAGGACCTTCGTAGCGGGAAAGGCTTTTATCGCGGATGAAACCGCGAGCAACACCTAGTTATTTATATTATAACACAAGAGAAATTCTATATTTTTATTCTTGAATGTTTAAATCTGTCTGTGTTTAGTCCTAAAGGATTAGTAATGGAATGCAGGATATTTTTTACCCGCTGAAATAAAATAATACACTACATAATACATATTAATTTACGTTTAATGTAATTAATACATTTAATTTCTAAGTACTTACGAATATTGACCTAACAAAGTTATTACAGTACTGTTTTACTTATTGTTACCAAATGCGATAAATCAAATCAATTGTAAAGTTTGGTAAAAGGTTAAGTGATTAAAAACTACACATTACGATGTACAGACGGCAATACAGCAACAAGACAAGAACCCTCTACAATATCGAAATTACAAAAATATAGACAATGTTCAAGGTTGTATAGCATATTATTGTAATTAAATTTAAAAATAACGGTTTCGAACACCGTTAAATTTAAATATTTTACCGTATGGGTATTGGCTTTTTAAGCCATAAGTAATGCCATGTGTACAACATCCTTAACCTACATATAATAAATCAGGCGATAACAACGGGGGCCACAACTGGAGGGATCACTGGAGCCGTCGCGGCGGATTTCTGCACATCCACGCAGCAGCAGTTGGTTATCAGGTGGTATTCGTCGCAGGAGTTCGCGTACAGCGACCTGCAGTTACTCTTGCGGCAGAGGTATGATTGGTCTGGAAAATGGGGAATAGAATTTATATATTGCTTTAGAAAATAATTTTGGGACTGAAAAATTATTATGATGCAATTTTAAGGCTTGGGTACCAAGTGTTGCAACGACTGGTGTTCTTAGTTGGTGATAGCTAGAGTGAGATAGTCTCTGTATAAAAGTTTATTAGAAATGTGGTCTATTGACTGAAGATCCTGATATTTGCTGGTGGTAGGACATATTTTGTATCCTGGATAGTGACCACCGTAGATAAGGTATTAAAACCTACCACAGTAGCCCACATAGGTGTGCCGCGTTCCGGGATCAGCCTGTATATAGCCGGTTCACAGGCCGGCATAATTGAGTCGACTGACGAGGGATAATCATCGCTCATCAGTCGACTCTATCTGGACCACTCTTCGCTTACTACCAGGTGCCGTGGGGTCACTGTAGTGCCGGTATAAAAAAACATCCATAATTCCAAACCTTAGTATCTACTACTTATTGTTTCGGCATTTACATATATCACACTACAAGTAATTTTATGATGATAACTCAATTTTCGTTTTTTTTGAATTGTGACGTTTTCGTCCTATAGGTGCGATATGTATTTCGTACTTTGTACGAGTATTGAATCATTACCATTTGTGGTTAAGGATGCAGATATCGAAATAGACAACTGACGCCATTGTTTAATATAGTGAAGTTATATTTTCATAGTTCTTTCACGGTACTTAAATACTCACAGCCAGGACTTTCGCAGCAGCAGCTATCGTGAGCCTGTTTGTACGAGCAGTAGCTGTAGACAGAGGAGTCACAGAGCGGGCATCCAGGATGTGCTCCCGGCGGCCCAGCCGGTCCAGGGTATTGAGATCCAGGGTAATGGCCCGGGTATCCAGATCCGCCAGGGTACCCGGGTCCTTGCGGGTAGTTGTTGCCCGGATATTGTCCCGGGTAGCCGTAGTTGCCGCCTAATAAATAGTCCCATATTTCGCTTAATCCAAAACCTGTTGGTGAATGTTAGGTGATAAGCGATGTTAGTGATGACTGATGATGTGACTTGTCCTATTAATGTCATGGTGCTAAGCATGAAAATCAGCAGCCATGCGTACATTTAATATTTAGAAAAAAAATGTTGGGACAGAATATGATGAGGCACTTAATGCGTAAATATAATAATAATTAAGACCGTATGGCATATAAAAAAATAAGAAATGTGATGTAATGCAAATACAATTGCACACGGAGTACGAACGAAGATGCTAGTAACCTTGTTTCAGTAAATGTTGTAAATACCTAAATAACTGGTAGGTTTGAAATTACTCCGAAGGGCCAAATAATGTCTAATTAAAAAGAATACGTTATATAACACATAATTATTTAATTACCAGGTTGAATGGTTTACATTGTCAGCTATTTTTAACCGACTTCCAAAAAAGGAGGAGGATCTCAATTCGTGTGTTTGTATTTTATTTTAATGAATATTATCAGTAGTCTTCGTGTCGGCTACTTATCGTTACTGTGCCTAGTTTCCTGCCGTATTCGTTTAATGTAGGTAAAAAACCTTAAGTTTTTTGTCTATTTGCTACTGTATAAGATTTTTTTTTCAAAAGGAAATAGCGATTTTGTCTTAATGATTAACAGATAATTTGAAGATGCAAAACGTCCTTGCACGCTAAGCGATTAATTATTCGGGTTAATTATCACTAATGTTTACTTGTCTTTGGTTTTTGTGTCATTGTGAAACTGTGTTAATAGTGCCATAAACATTAGGGATTTTTTTATCTTTGTACGCGTATTATGCAGAATAGAAAATATATGTATTTAAATAAAACTATTTTTACGGATTTTATCGCGGTTTTTTAATTTATATTTTCTCCCGACTTTTCGAAGGCTTTGAGGCCTTCATGGTCACGGGGCAGACTGTTAAAAAACCGCGATAAAATCCGTAAAAATAGTTTTGTTTAAATGTCTAACATTCGCGTAAACATAAGAAATCAATATATGTATTATTTAGACTTCATTATCTAACGCCACGTTTTGTGTGTCTACTATTTATTTAAGTTGCCTGTAGCATCTATTATAGTAGTCTGTGTGTAGCCTCTATATTGCAGTGGATAATGAGCCGGCTGTTGAATGAGAGACCATAGGTTCGACTTTTCACCGAATCAAATGTTTTTGTGTGCAATGTATTATAACTGAATCATTCGTAGATCATATCCACGATCCAAGAAATTGTGTATTTTTTTATTGCATTGAATGATGAGACGATCTTGCCGTTCGCCTGATGGTAAGCGATATGACCACCCATAAACAGTAGCAACACCATTCCGCACCTTGAGTTACAAAGTACTGTGTGGCATTCCACTGCGCTCGTCATCCTGAGACATAAGATGTTAAGTCTCATTATGACCAATAGTTACACTGGCTACAATGTCCTTTAAACCGAAACACAACAGTGAATGCACACTGCTGCGTGGCGGTAGAAATAGACATTGCGGTGGTACCCACTGAGACGGATTCTTACATATGGGAGACCTACATTTGTATTTCATTTTATATCATTAGTCTCGGTTTTCCATACATGCAAAGATATGATTAATGAGAAAAATGTATTTCCATAGTCAGTAATACTTTATTAAATAAATACTTATCAAGCATTATAACATCAATACTTTAACGATTTTTTCTTAATCATTTTATGTAAGTGGAATAATAATGATTTTCCGTTAACCTTTGTAATTAAAACCAAGAGTCAGTCCACACCGGGCGGTTAAATGTAGAATCTTAGTAAGTATTAAACTTTTTAATTTGTAAATTGACATATCCATATTAAAAACGTATCAAAAAGGTTGATTAAGGGACTAACCATAAAATACGAATATAATATTTTATCAGTAGCATTTTCGATGCAAAAACAGCTTAAGATGCCTTCGACATGGACTCCTCTTAATCGTTAATATTTGAATAAGTATAAATAATGTGCCTGCGGTTCCTTGAAGCGGCGCATTCCCTTCAGCTAAATCCCTCACCCATAGGAATTCATGAAAACCTTCTCAGTTAGTAATATAACCTTGCAATAAACTTACCGGCATCGAGACGATTTCTGCTTATATCATAATTCGATATATCTTGACCTATAATTCGGCGAACATGTTATTTAATCTCATCAGTATTGGGACGACTTACATTATTAAAAAAAATCTTTAAAAATAAGCTTTTATTTAAATGCTCTAAAAAAAAAACTTTAAATTGAATCAAACTTTGTTTAATACTGTGTAAAGATAAAAGCTTGTCGCGAGATTTATTTGTGTAGATAATACAAAAATTATGTAATTAGATCTTGACAAAGTCTTGTTTTTAAAGATTTTTTTTGCTTTTGATTTATTTTTTATTTTGTAGTTATTTTTCGAGTTATTCTCAGCAAACCCTTTCATTTGATACCCATATTATAGACGTCCACACAAAATAACTAGTCCATCATCTTGGGCCTTCCGCCATATTGGATTCAGAATGACGTCACTTAGCTAATAATTCATTGTCACCCAAACTGAACGTGTATGCAAAAGGACATGTCCAAAAACGGGCTTAAAATTCTAACCAAGATACATTAGGTATATATATTTGGATAGTACTCCCAAAAACTAGGCCTAAATAAATCGTATAATTTTAAAGTCCGCAAATTTTGAGATTTACGTAATTTTATTTTGCTAAAAAACTACACTTAACATTAACGTTTTTAAAAAAGGTAGTTACAAATGGAGGTGTACCTATAATTTTTTTTTATGGATCCAAGATACATATTTTTGGCTCTTTAATATCCATAAAGTTTGAGCCTGGTTGAATTTTGAGCCCCAGCATCCATACAAAAAACGGACATCTCCTTTCAATACAATCGGTTGAGGGTAACTGCTTCAAAATTGACTTGCAAGATTCCACCCGAACAAACATACATTGCAAGTTAAATAAAAGCTTGTAAAAAGTGATTGGTTGCAAAAATAAAAGAATGGAAATAAAAGGGAGTAATCGCAAAAATAATGAGGATATTAATAAAAAAATCAAAAGTACTACGCCATGATATAGGTACTAATAACCACCAGATAACCACTGCCTGTTACCTTACTGGTTATTGCGGCTACATAACAAAAATGTGGGCAATGGAAGTGCCATAAATTAGCATTTGTTTTCTTTATCTCGACCAAAAAGGTATGGTTTTAATTTTATTATCGGTTTTTTTTAATGGCACTTGTGTGAAAATTATGCCAATTTCAAGACTTCATCGATTTTTTTATTTTATTTGCAGACTACCGGTACGCTCTAGTTCCTAATTTAAATATAAGTAATTAGTCGTTGTAATGAATTTTCGTTTTATATGGATTGAAATTTAATTTAATACATTATAATATGAATTTATAATTACTAATTCAAGACTAATTACGTATGAAATAATTTACCCTTTAATTATATAAAAATTTATTCATACCTTGACAAACTGTGACTGCCGCAGCTAATACAATAATCAATATTTTCTTATCCATTTTTCACAATTTTCACACAATACAATAAATATCAAATATTTTTAATCACACTGTTTCGCGTCTTTCATTGGCGACGACTAAGAAATGAGTATTATAAATAAAGATATACCATTTAAGGCTTAGTGAGGCGGTTTTACCGGTATACACGTCGACGTAAGTTGTTTACTAATTTATTTTTCTAAATAAGTTTGGATGCATGGTATGTTTCCTCAATTCTTCTTTATAGGAGATGTCCGCTTTTTGTATGGGTGCTGGGCCTCAAAATCTAACCAGGCTCAGACTTTATGGATATTAAAGGGGCAAAAATAAGGATCTTTTGGAACTATTAAAAAAAAACGACCCCTCCATTTATAACTAACTTTTTTAAGAACGTTCATCGTAAGTGTAGCTTTTAAGTAAAATAAAATTAAAACATAAATCTCAAAATCGGAGGACTTTAAAATTATACGATTTATTGCAAAGGCCTAGTTTTTAGTGGCACTAGTTGCGCCTCTGCCTACCCCTACGGGGATAAAAGGCGTGAGTATGCGCATGCCTAGTTTTTGGGAGTACTATCCAAATATATATAAAGTATCTTGATTAGAATTTTAAGCCCTTCTTGGACATGTCTTTTGTAAATATGGATAGTATCTTCGTTTGTTCAAATGGAAAAGTTAGTTAATACCGGTATTTGATTGAAGAACAGTAATTTGGCATTGTGATTAACTCGTAACTTAGACGTTGTGATTGATACTGTGTTTTTGGTAATAATTAGGTAAGTATATTATAACCACATCAGCAGATCATCAAATTATTTCATAATTCCTGAGAGGGTTGTGCACTCAGATGGGAATTGAAAATCTTTTGATTTATCATTATATAAGTATGAACTTCTCCAAACAAAATAAAAAACAACATGTAATTTCTTATACACTGTAGGTACTTAATTAATGCCTCCATAAATCATTTCAAATGATTTTGAAAACAGCAACCCTAGAGTTTCTTGGTCTGGTAGAAACTGCTTTCCGAACTGGTGGTAGAGTAAAAATTGGCTGAAATTAAGTATTGTTTTACATTTTATGGATTCGTATAAATAATTTTATTTAATTTCATTATCTTCCAGAGGACAAAAGGCTGATAATAAGAATAATGATGGTATATGACAAAGGCGTTCAATCAATTCTGCCAACAACTTTTGCGTGCGACGATACCCGAATGCATACTAATGTTCTACAACTAAAGGGTTGATGCTGATGCTTGTTTAGGCTCCGTTCTCCGCCAATTACGATCAGAGACAATTTTCAACAGATAAATGGAAAATTTTATGACTCGCGTAATCCTGTGTAATGAACGATCTATAATTACTACCTACTGGTTTAGTATTTATGCCTATTCCAACTTGTAAGCAACTAATTCAATAGAATAAAATATTTTTAGTAGTTAAAAATATGTTTAGTGTTAATGGGTCGTGTTTCTTGTCCTTTTTTGGATAGGAGCACTAAGACAGGATAGGTTGGATCAGATTATTGAAACATAATAATTTCGGACCATTTGCATTACATACGTTGTTTTTCTACCTTCTCTAAATCCTTTTTCGTCGCCAGATCGGTTCAACACAATAATCCCAGTATGTTCCAAAAAGGAACATACTGGGATACTTCTTATATTTACGCGAATGTTAGACATTGAAATAAAACTATTTTGCGGATTTCGCCCCGTGACCATTAAGGTTGTAAAGTCTTCGAAACGTCGGGAGAAATAATAAATTAAAAAACCGCGATAAAATCCGCATAATAGTTTTATACCAGTTTTATTCAGTTCTGGGCATATCAGGTTATAAAAATCTACCCCGAGTGACTATCTTCCTGGAAGTCGTATCCAAAGTCCTCATACGAGGCAAAAGATGACAAATATAACTTAACTACTCTTTCTAACACATTCGGAACGGATGTCAAATAAGATGAGTAAGAGGATGCGGATATTTATCGCTCGATTTTGAGGAAACGGAAATTGCGACTACTTTTTGAATTAGCAATTCCGTTTCACGTCATTCGAAAAGTATAGTTAAAGTTCTTCTTTACTGATCGTAATATTGTGGGTTCAATTTATCATTCACCAACTGCATGTCATCATCATACATCATACCAGCCCTGTATTATATACTGCACATTGTTGAGCACGGGCCTCCTCTACTACTCACAGGGGCTAGGCCTTAGTCAAGTCAAGTGATTCTCATGTATGTAAGGTTTCCTCACGATGTTTTCCTTCACCGTTAAAGCGAACGATAATTGATAAACAATACACATGTAACTTCGAAAACTCAGAGGTGTGTGCCTTGAGTTTTGAACCTCCGGACATTGTCTCGGCAGACCGTTCCATTTCCAACTAGGCTATCGTCCACTGCATGTAATACTACAGAATACTGAATAGTACCTAATACTAAGTATTGCCCACTGCATGTATCCAGATTTACTGTATTTTCTTCAGCTAACTGGGATACTCTCCGGTGGGCTGACTAAAATCATACAATGCCTATTTTCAAAACACAGAAGGCCGGCGCTGGCAAGTTTTAAGAAAAGTATTTCAGATTATTGGAATCATTATAGCATATTGGTTTCACGCGCAATCCTGGGGTGGTTATCAGACACAGTGTGCCCTCATTGGGCTTTCAGAAACTCATTTATACCTCTCTAGACACTTCGGGTCGCTTTTTACACGTCGGTAAGGACTAGGGAATAATTGTGGAAATAATTTGAAATGCCAGTCCAAGCGTAACATACTATAACGCTCTTGCCCTACACACTTGCATTTTATTTTTGGTCTTCTCATTAAATATGTTCCTAGACCCTGTTCTATTTAAGTGCATGAGAATGTCAGGGTCTCGGGGTGGTTGACCGCTAGGCGTCGACCCGCGGTACCGTTCGCAAACCGGTCGGACGGGTGCGTTAAACACAATAACGTTTATTTTCGCCACACGACGCTAATTGAATAGGGATATAAGAAGTTTAGATACTTTTGATGATCTTTGTAAACTTTAGTCACTAAGGTTACAACAATCATCACTAAGGCATCGTTACAACCGTGGGCAGGTAAAGTTAAGGCTTATTTTTTTATACGGGCGCGGCATAGTCCCTCCACTGCACTTGATGGTAAATGGAGAGGGGTTCAGATAGAGTGTAGATAGACACAATTATGTCGGCCTGTTTGAACCGGATATACCCAGGCTGATCCCGGAACGCGCACACTTACGTGGGCCACTATGGCAGGTTTTAACACCTTATTTACGGTGCTCGCTATGCCGACTGACAGAAAATATATCCTACCAGCAGCAACAACACTGGGCGAGCGCGCAGCGCCTTCGCCACGTTGTGAATGCGCTCGGAATTCACCTTTTATATTTAATTTGTCTGGAAATCTTTGCGGGAGGCCTATGTTCAACAGTGGACTTCTAAAGACTGAAGAAAAACCTGAAGATGGCCACTGAAACAATGGTTTTTTAGTGGTAAAAAATATTGTATTCTAGGGCTAGTGCTTCTTTATCGTATGTTAAAGCGAGTCTTGTAAAGTAAACTCTCGACTACACTTGGGAGAACACACTACGCATAGACACTAACTTAGAACGACTTCCATAAAATAAGGTTTTCAATTTGCGTGCGTATGAATTTATGTACACTAATTATAAGTTAGTTAAGAATTGAAGAGAAAAACGTTACTAGATAGTTGTAAACCTCTCGTATGTGGGAGTTTGGTAACCTCTCTGTATCTATTTGTGCCGCGAAGTAGCAGACAGCAGTGTTGTGCATTAAGTGCTAAGGTAGTAGGCAGAGCGATCAGGTCTATTTGTTGGCCTTATGCCGAATTTTTATTGTGATTTCTGTGTCTAATACTAACGTTTTGCGCTACCTACATACACTTCGCATAAAGGGCGTCATCATTAAATAAAACCTAATTAAAATTCTATATAAAATATAATCAATTAAAGCTACAATTATCTACTTAAACCTAATTAGTACAAATAATAATATAATAGGTATGCAGTGTACATTTTCATAATAACGTCATCTTTTATCTTTTTACATAAACATAACAATAAATAAGAGACACTAAACCCTAATCCAACTTAATGTAAGGTTCTAATTTCATCGCCCTCATGATGTCTCCGGTGACAGAACATCTGCCAGCCTGCATGATGACCCTGGGATCCTCTCTACCCTGGACCAATTGTTTGAAGTAATGCTCGTTGAGGGTGAAGGTGGTGTCTGGGTCTTCTTCAGGCTCCCCTTCGTAGACTTGGACATTGTTGAGGTCAAGCGCTGGAATATACAATAAGGATAGTTTTACGATCAAAATTTTTATAAAGTATCATTTGGGACAGGGCATTGCCAAACACGATTATTTGTTTTGTGGGTGTTGTAAAACCCACTCTGACATCAGTACCTAATGCTTTTTGGCAGATTTCAAATTCATAATCCATAAAACATATTATCAAATTAATGTTTTATTATTTTCATGTCGCTTTACTTTAATTTTCCTTTTAGGGTACTGCCTGCAAAAACTTTTTATTTAACATAGAAACGTAAACATTTATCCGTTCTAAGAATCGAATACGCGATCTGTCTCATTCGGCAAATCACCGAGCGTCATAGAGATCGTTATTTTTTACGAGATTTTAATTACAGTTGAATGGCTCTCTTGTATCCGTTCTGTATACGTCCATCAAGATAACAGTACACGACAGCATCTACTCATTAGCCGACTTCCAAAAAAGGAGGAGGTTCTCCATTCGTGTGTTTGTATTTTTTCTATATTTTATATTTGTGGTGTGATTGTTACTAATCTATGTTCTATAAAATTGTATTACGACATAAGTTTGTATGTAGTGGGTAGATATGTACCCACTACATACAAATAGATTAGAACCGATCCGATTGTGATCGCTAATAAGAAGATAATTATATATAAGTATATGTACATAACGCCTTGTATTATTTTTAGCCCAAGAACATCTCGAACTTATGCTTCTCCATTTTAGCAACATAATACATTCGAGCGGATCACTCTCATAATGGTAAACAGTGGTTTTATGAGATTACTACATATTTGACTAAAATACACTATTACAGTGGGGCTCTATGAGCAATAATTTTTTCCAATAGTTTCTTTTACGAGTGTAAACAAACGATTACACATTAAAAAACAATAAAATTAATTGCGTCTATTACAACATGGCTATACCAGGCATAAAATTCTTACTCAAGCTCTTTTAATCTTAGGTCATTGCGCGAAATGAGATAGTCCCCTCAAATGATTATTATGATGCAAAACCAGTTCGTAATTAGAGGGTCAGGTGATCCATGATAATTATGAGCGGTAAATAGTTCACCGTTACCCTTAACAAAAAACACATCAAGGTGGTTCAAATCTTTTGAAATTGACAGCAGCTAACCATTGACTCGTTAGCTGTTCTTTGTGCTATAAAAAAGCACAAATCTGTGCATTAAAACCCATTTTAAAATTGGTAGAGTTATATTCTATATGTACCAGCTCTGTATTATATTATACTATCATTCTGCTGGTCACGGGCCTCCTTTAATACTGAGAGGCTTTGGGCCTTAGTTCACCACGCTAACCTATGGCGGATTTGTAGATTTCACATACCCGAAATTCCTATGTGGACTTCAGAGATATGTAGGTTTCCTCACGGTGTTTTCCGTCACCATTAAAGTGAACGATAATTGATAAACAATACACACAGATCCACATTCTTGACATACATAAATCCATTGTTTTGAAGACAATATTTGTGATACATAAGCTTTCTTATTTATTCATAGTAGATTTCCGGAGAACCAACAGTCATCTAGCTAGTCATAATCCATTCCTTGTCCATTTATCATTCTCTTAGTCCTATTAGTGTTTAAGCTTTGAAAATTACTTATCAAGCGACCAACTTAATTGCCAGCCTATGCAAAAATCTCCAAATGAATTGGAGCAGTGAAGCCACATGGCAAAATAAAGAATGCATTTTTCGGGAGATAAATGGATGGTTCCATTACTTAAATGTCTTAACTTACTCCAGGAATAAACATTGGTGCCTTTAATTACGTTGAAGAGGAACACTCCGCCGAGCTCCTTCGCCTTGGCTGGATCCACTGACGCCAGACGGGTCTTTATCTTCGCCACTAGTTCTGCCTTCGTTGAGCTTCCTTGTTCGCTGTGTGCTGCACCCTGTATATACAACTTTATATTACTTAAATGCTAATAAAACCCATATTACGCTGTTTTTAAAAAGCTGAATCTTATCTTAGTTCCTACTTCCTTGCAATGCAATGCAATCAGCCCTGTATTATATACTGCCCACTGCTGAACACGAGCCTCCTCTACTACTGAGAGGGGTTAGGCCTGAGTTCACCACGCTGGCCTAGTGCGGGTTGGCGGACTTCACATACCTTCGAAATTCAGAGAACTTCTCAAGTGTGCAGGTTTCCTCACGATGTTTTCCTTCACCGTTAAAGCGAACGATAATTGATAACAATACACACGTAACTTCGAAAAGTCAGAGGTGTGTGCCTTGGGTTTTGAACCTCCGGGCATTGTCTCGGCAGACCGTTCCATTCTCAACTAGGCTATCGTCGCTTAAAATACTTACCTACCTTACCTACCTACCTACTTACTTACTTAAAATCAATTCGACATTAGATAGAGATACATGGTAGGTCTCTCTCCTATGCAGGACTATAAGTAGTATTACATCAATAACAGTAAAAATAATAGGTAATTGAGTACATATTTGTTTCTATTTTGTTTTTCCTTCTCCCATTATAGTAAAGGTATTATTATTTTATCTTAATGTATAAATCCATATTAAACAGTGAATATAGGAAGTATTTGTTGTAATCGAAACGGCGTTCGTAATGATGATCACTATTTAATGGTTATGTGGTTGTGATTTGGAAGAAAGCTAATGTCCGGTGATGCTACAAAATTACGATCGATAGATGGCGTTAGTAGTTTATTCTTGTTTTGTCTCCTTCATAGTGTTATAGTGCGGATATATATTATACGGTAGTATACAATTAAAATAATTATATTAAGGTTGTTTTAAAACATTCTCGCTTAGTCTATTTAAACATTGAGATCCTAAGAAGCCTTAATTAATGTAACTTATAAATCGCAAATTGTGTTAAGCACAAGTAAAAAGTTATAGATTTATGCGTAGCGTATTAGGTATGCGGAGAAAATTAAACAAAACACATCACACCTTTATCCCTGAAGGGTAGACAGAGGTGCAATCAGGGTATCCACTTTACGCCAAGTTTGCCATCCCATGATCTGACTCTACCACCGTATCGGACACAAATTCCAGACTCCGGGCTGATACTGAGTATAAAAACCCAATATCACTTTGCCCGACCCGGGATTTGCACTCAGGACGTGAGAGCGGTGTCGTACCGCGCACGCAATACGACTACGCCATCGAGGCAGTTATTACGACAAAACTATTTTTGGAAAATTATGAAAGCTCGTTGTGAGGTCGGGTAACAGTTTGTTTGCACACTTTTTGTTGTGAAAATCCTACTTATATTATAAACGCGAAAGTTTGTAAGTATGGATGTATGGATGTATGTTACTCTTTCACGCAAAAACTACTGAACGGATTTCGATGAAATTTGGCACACGGGTATATTATGTCTTGGATTAACACATAGGCTACTTTTTATCCCGGGAAAATATAAAGCGGGACTTTTATCCCGGGAAAATTCATTCACACGGGCGGAGCTGCGGGCAAAAGCTCGTATTATAATAATATACTTATACTCAAATCAGTTTAACTAAGCAGAAAATTAAAACGAAGCAACGAATTACTATACCTAATGTAGAGCAAAGTGTAGCTCCGAACTGTAATGAGTAGGTATTATAATAAAACTTAATGTCCATTTTTAATATGACTTAATTTTATTGAGGCATTTCGAAACTTTAAAATAGAGCATACACAATGATACAAATTCTCAGACTTGTTAGAGTTTTATGTTAAACGTAAAAACTGTTAATAATGATATATTATTTCACACATCTTGTTCCAAAAGCTTTTAGTAATAGACATTGATATTAGTAAAATACTTTGTGGTAGATATTAATTAGTAATTCACATTATAAAATGAGTGTCCTTACTCTTGTTTTGTTCTTGTACTTAACTTAAGCGCACGCTACATAGACTATTTCGCTGTATTCATGACTCTAAACTGTTACTATCAGAATTCAAGAGGTTTGAATACCAAAACCACCGAGTTTTGTCTAAATGTATCTTTACACAATTATGATGTCATTGTCATTGCTGAAACATGGCTTCAGAGCAATGTGGCTGACTCGGAATTGTTTGACGATCGCTATGTAGTTTATAGGAGAGCCCGCGATTTAAAAAAACCTTTATCTAAAAGCACCGGAGGAGGTGTATTGATTGCTGTCAAGAAATCATTCAACTCTTACTTAATTTCCGATCTACAGAGCGATTTTGAGGATATATGGATTGTTATAGAATTTTTTAAAAAACGTGAGTTAGTAAAATTTTGCATTGGCACAGTCTACTTAGCACCCCCCGTCAACAACGATAAATTAGAAAAGTTCCTAGATTTGGCTAGTTTACATTTGACTCAGTACACACAGGCATTACTGTTAGGTGACTTTAACCTTCCCAATCTAGTTTGGATACACAATGATGAGCCACAGAAACCTGCAACTTTCTTAACGCGTACTAACTGTTCTTGTAGTGATTTGGTTTATGAATTCATGGCTCTCAATGGCCTCGCACAATTCAATTATATAAAAAACTATAACTCAAACATTTTGGATTTGATTTTCTCAACAATATCAGATCTACAAGTGTACAATGAAGTTGATCCACTCACTGTAATTGATATGCACCACCCACCAATACAATTCGATGTCAATTTAAACATGGAAAGTACGCTTACACTGGATTTAAAACCTAGGTACAACTTCTATAGAGCTGACTACAAAGCAATTCAGGATGAACTTAGTACTGTTAGTTGGGCTGACCGTTTAGGCGAGCATAATGCAGTCGATTCTATGGTGGATATTTTTTATAAAATTTTGAGGTCAATTATTAATTTACATGTTCCGATGACCAAAGTATACACAAGCAACAAGCCTCCGTGGTTTACGCGTGACGTCAGGAGAGTTATTAATGAAAAGAAAAAAATCTGGAAACGATATAAAAAATATAAAAACGGCAGAGATAAAATTGAGTTGGATATTCTCAACAAAAGATGTGACAAACTGATCTTACAGAGTTACAATGAATACATAAATATTATAGAGTCTAACATTGCTTGTAATCCAAAGTTTTTCTGGAGTTACATTAAACGCAAAAGGATGAATAAATCTCACATACCGGCATCAATGTCCCTAGGCTCAACAATCGCAACGAATAGTGCTCAAGTTTGTTCTCTATTTGCTAATCATTTTTCCCTAATTACATGTCAGGATAACGACATTCTACATCAATATTCCAAACCTTTGAATAAATCAGCTTTTAATGTAAGTCTTAACTCAATAGTTCTCGATAATAATGTTGTACTAAATAAGTTAAAAGTCCTTAATCTGTATAAAGGTCCCGGCCCTGATGGAATACCGGCTTATTTCATTAGAAATTGTGCCAAACAGTTATGTGAGCCCCTAACATTAATATTCAACAGGTCACTTCAAACTGGTGTATTTCCTACTTATTGGAAAAATGCTAAAATAACCCCCGTCTTTAAAAACGGTTCTAAATCTGACATTAGGAATTATAGGCCAATATCTCTTCTGTCAATTTTCTCCAAAGTATTTGAAAGTGTTTTATATCCATACCTGTACAAGCATGTAAGTCATCAATTGTCGAGTAGCCAACATGGTTTTATACGAAACCGTTCTACAAACACGAATTTGATCGACTATGTTGAAACTTTATATGATTGCATGGATCGTCGAATACAAACGGATGTCATTTACACCGATATCAGCAAAGCTTTTGACAAAGTCAATCACGACTTACTGTTAATTAAACTATCCGAGTGTGGTTTGGGAGATCTAATGTTATGCTGGTTTGATTCTTACTTGAGAAACAGAAAATCTTACGTAGTTGTGAATAATTCTCAATCAAATTTCTTTACGTCTAAAACCGGCGTTCCTCAGGGATCACACTTGGGACCTTTATTATTTATAATATTTATAAATGACCTAGTCAATTGCTTATCTGCCTCAAAAGCTTTTCTGTTTGCTGATGACCTGAAAATTGTAAAAACAATCTCAGGAAATTCCGATTGCGACTTACTTCAAAAAGACATAGACAACATATTCGGTTGGTGTAGTAAAAACGGATTGTATCTTAATGTAGATAAGTGTTATCACATATCATTCACTAGGAACACTAAAAATATAGTTAATCATAGATATTATATAGATAACACTCCACTTAATACTGTAACAAACATCCGTGATCTTGGGGTCTACGTAGATAGTAAGCTTGATTTTAATATTCACATCACTAATATCACTGCTAAGTCATACAAAATGTTAGGCTTCATCATGAGAAACGGCAGTCATTTCAAGCGCCCTTCCACAAAGATTATTTTATATAATTCACTTGTGAGGAGTACTCTAGAGTACTGCTCCCAAGTTTGGTCTCCTCACTATGATGTCCACAAAAACAGAATAGAAAAGATACAAAGATTTTTCCTAAATTATTTAAGTTACAATAATTACAGTGCTCGTCTTGCAACATCCTACAGTAAGCGTCTCGTGTTTTATAAAATGCAGTCGTTAACAGTACGCAGAAGATACTTAGACTTAGTCTTCCTTAACAAGCTTTTGAACTCTGGTATTGATTGTCCACAGCTTCTCAATAGAATAAACATATCGACTCCGAGTCGGCTACCGAGGCTCTCAGCCTATAAATTATTTAAAGAACCATTCTTTAGAACTAACTTGAGTTACAGTTCGCCACTAACCAGAATGGTAAGAACTTACAATTATTTGCCTAATTGTAATGACATTGACATCTTTTGTGACAAATCAATCACTTTTAGGAACAAAATTAAGCGGAGAGTTTTCCAAAGTATGTAAGTAGTGTAAAGTGTATACTTATGTTCTTCTATACTAAGCCTTGTCATAATTGTCTTATTCACTAAGATTTAGATTTAAATTATTGTATTTACCTTTTTAAAATTGTTAATTTAATTTAAATATTAGAATTAAGTTATTAACATAATAATATCCCATTAAGTACCTCATAATTTTTCTTTGGAGTAAGTTGTAAATACCTTTAAGAGGTAAACACAAGGCTCTATACCTAATCTAAGACTTAATTTAAGACAGTTGTACTGTGTATTACCTAATGGTGTTTCGAAATAAAATAAATAAATAAATAAATAAAATTAAATATTCTGTCAATTCTATGGTTTACAATACTCTACATTTCCCCTCGCTTTGTTTTTCAGCATAGCTACCCTGGCCCTATACAAAAATATAGCTAATTGTATAAATAAAAAAAAAACAATGTTGTGATGATATAATAGGGTACTCACCATGTCGGTGGACGTGAGACAAGTTCCGTTATTACAACCGGAGTGCGGAGCGACGCTGAGGCTGCGCTTTCACTCTCCGCTCTTGCAAAACATTTGCGCTTTGTGTGGGTAGGGTGACCAGGGTGTGTGATATTTGAGGATTTTACGACAGTTTTCGGGATAGGTAGGGAACTAGAAGGCCAATACAGTAGGGAAAATTGAAATTAGCCAGAGGCCATGACAGTCAAATATCAGAAAGTGTATTCTCTTATTTAAATCTAAGAATACTAGATCGCTCTTTACTAGAATAATGCAACGGGATTTTCCCGTGCATTTATTAGTGACCGTCGATGGGTTCAATATTTCCTGTTGGATCGCATTATATTATGTAGCCTATAATATATCTACATTGTGACTAGTGTTTCTTGGTGAATAAACAATTAAAACAAAAGACCAAAAGTTATTTAAGGGCCCGTTTCTGTAAGGCTGGTTGACTTACGTTTTATAGATCTTTTATATAATAATTAGTATTGTAGATGTCACTTTACCCAATAACACTGTTCTGTTTATATTCTTTAAGATTGAAAATTTAAAAAACAATTTGGAATAATCACGAATATCTCTAATACATGTATAACATCACGCTTTTCTCTCCATTAAGGGACAGGCAGAAGATTGACAGTACATTTCGTCAGTACAGTACATAGAATATCCATAATAACGCTGATATTATGGTTACAGTATATATTATATAGATATTACGTATAAATAGGGTCCCCCTCTGGACAGCAAGTGCCGTTCATTCGGTTTCACTTTCTTTACACATTTTTGATTAGTGCGTGCATCTTTATACCTTATTTAAATATTTGTAATATAAATAGATTTTAAGATGGTTTTCAAATGATAGTTAAGAATACGATAGGACAAAATAAAATTAGGTATCATCGTTTTTTAATCCTATGTTACCTGGCCAGAATAACGGAAACTAGTACATTCTTACGCAACCAGTTTTACCTTGCGATATTTTCAGATGCGATTGAGGGATCTTCAAGAAAGGACCTTATCGGCAATGAACCAGGTTGATCCAGGATTACCGGCATGTTGCGGAGGCCCTAGGGTAGAGCTAGAGGTGCGATTGCTTTAGGCGCCAGGTAGCAAAGGGCGCCAAAATGCCAAATGCGAAAAAAAAATGAGCGAAAAATTACCGAAAACGTTGACCAAAGGGCCAAAAGGCTTGCTTCGGGAGGGTAAGCATCGTATGTACTACATAGATATTTCCCGAAATGTAATTTGTTTCTGGTAACATACCACAGCGAACTGCGACAGAATTAAGTACGTCGAACGCATTGATGTATTAAAAAACCAAACATCAATGGTCGAACGTGATGTATCTTCGCCTCAGTACCAAAGTGCATAAAAAAAATGGAAAACCTGCCATGGCAATAACATCTTTTTCGTATTTACCCGTTGAAAACCAGTCGGTATAGTGCAATAAAGAAGCATCTGCGCCTGTGGTGGATATTTAGCGCGGGTCGATAAATTCTGCCGACCGGTTCCAATGCGCCCATATTTCTAGGATTACTTCGCGTGTACTCATCGAGTCGCTAGCAAGGTGTAGGAGCCAGCGGGTGCGGGTACAAAAGCGTTGGCGGTGTCTCTGTCATTGTGGATGTGGGCAGCGATGATCGCTTACCATGAAGTGACCCATTTACTCGTATAGCCTCTCTACTATTAAGAGGAACGCTACAGGGGAATGAAGCTAGACAAATAACGAGATGAGCAAGCCATCATAGCTCATTAATAAATGATTTTGATTAACAAAATTGGTTTTTTATTCCAGGAAAGTCGTTAGACGGGGAATTTAGGAAGAAAGAATAAAATATTCTAAGTCAAAGCATGGCTGTTGAGGCTCAACCACGATGAAACGGAAAGACTGATAATTTCATTAAATACCTAGCCTGAACTCCCACACACACACACACACACACATTTTATTGATATTTTTCCTTTTTTGCTTTTAAAGCATCTATTACCCACACTCAAATTTAACAGTCATCAACTAATAACAATTGTTAATAATGGGTAGGTACTCTTTATTTATGTCAGCAAAGATCATTCGATTACCCAACTCAGGCTCTTAAGATACAGGCTCGCCTAGTTTGAGAGTCAACGACCTTATACATATAAGTGTAACATGTCTTTGCCTAAGTAAATAAATAAATAAATAAAATAAATAAATAGTTCTTGCCGTTGCGTCTTCCTTTCTTTCCAGGAACGGTTTCTCACGAGTATGGAGTCGATACCAAGTTTATAACATTACTACACTTGTGCATATATATGTATGATGCAGTTAGTATTAGACTTAAGTTAACAGAGGCATTATATAAACTAGATATGCTTTGAGCTATGAGAGATCAAAAATAATAGCAGAAGTTTTTAACTTGCGCCGCTCCAACGGCGTGGACTAGCATACTGAGTTTTAATTATTTGCCCATAGCCCACATCCGCTAATACGCGAATATATTGCGAGAAAAATAAACAGCTCATCGGAATTAACGGCTAACAATCCGATACTTCCAATGCGGCTTATAATATAGAGTAAATTGAATTATTTGAACAAAAATTCGAATGGAGTGAAATTATGCACAAAATGGTGGAGGTAAATATGTTGGAATTTTCTGAAGTGCCTTTTAAAAAACTATTTTTGGTGGGGATCTGGTTTTTAAACTTCGAAGGTATAGTCGTCACAGTACCTTCCTAATACTATAGGCTCCAATTTCCAACTTCCAAGTTCAGTCTTTATTTATAGAGGAGAAAATTAGAGTTTAGGAGGATCCAATTTCTCTATTCGATACTGTAGAGGTAAAAGTTACGAATAAGGAAATAAAATGTGACACACCTAAAACTGTGACGTTTCCTGCTTTTTATAATTGTTTCAGTCAGATTTGGGCCGAGAAAGCAGTAACTGGGTTTCGAGGAATTCGCCACACTTTATAATTCGTCTTTATTGTTTTACTAGCTTTTGCATGCGGCTCCGCCCGCATTATGTAAGTATTCTTCTATAAAAAGCTATAGCACACAGAGATAATTTTGAGTTGCTTATTAGTGAAAGAACTTTTATACCCGTGTAGTTTTCGAATGGCCCTTATGTTCAATTCAAAATTGCAAAGTTTATCTCTTCATAACGTCATTATTTTTTTTTTTTTTTTTTAAACATCTCTACTTTAATGTTGACCCAAGACCCAAACATATCTAAAGCGGATTATTTATATAATATCCGTAAAAGAAACGACCAGAAATGCACTTTCTACAATTTATTGCTGTGTGATTTTTATTAAACTTAGCGTTTGCATTATAGGTACGTGTGCAGCACAGCAGTAATTAATAAAGATATAGTGTACAGTTTTAACATTTGTAAATAGTATATAAGGTTTTTTACATAATAAAAGTATATTGGAGTTTTCGTCACAATAGGGCTCTCCCTCGGGTATAGCCGCGGCCTACCTCAGGGAAACAGCCCGATAGGGGCTCTCCCTCGGGTATAGCCGCGGCTTACCTCAGGGCACAGTTGAAATAGCGCGATCTCTTTCGCACACAGTTTCCATCCCGCTCCCACATAGACAGAGAGGTGTGATACGGGAGAGCGGGATGGAGCCGAAAATAGTATAAAAATAGTGCCGTTAGCCCCGTCGGCCCCCCTTGATCAGAGTTTGACCTTCATCCCACACGTAAATGCGGTACGCGCGCGAGCCGCATTCGCGATGAGTCAACTGCATTGGCTCATAAACAAAAATAGTAAGATGTCCATCCGCAACAAGATCAGGATCTTTACCACGTGCATTAGGCCGATAATGACGTACGCGTCGCCCGTGTTCGCCCATATACCGCCTGCTCGTCTTAAGCGTATGCAGGTATTGCAAAATAAATTTCTCCGACATGCTCTTGGTGCCCCGTGGTACGTTCGCAATCGCAACCTCCACGTGGACACCAACATGCCGACCATCAGGCATTTTATGCAAACGACCAGCAGACGCTATTTCGATCGGGCGGTAAATCACCCTAGTTCGTTGATCCGCAAAGCGTCCGTTTACACTCCATTCGACCGCGCCAAATGGAGACGGCCGCGTTCAGTTTTAACCGATCCAGAGGACGATATCACTCTGGCCATCCGCCGTAAGAACGAGTTCTTGAAACTCATACACTCCACAAGACCGCAGTTCCGTCCTCGCCGTCGAGGACCTCGCCGCGTTCCCCGTCGCCCCCCCGACCCCCCTAACAGTTCCGGCCCGCGTGCCGACGTAAGCAACGGATAGGATTAGGCTAAAAACCAATCTTCCCCATTAATCGCTGATGTCTCATCCTCTCCCAGTGACCGTCCTGAGCCGAGGTCCGTAACCCGTTAGTGGGTTGCCCTCAGCATGGTCACCTAAATTAAAGGGTTGCGAGTGCCAAAAGCGCTCACCCTAAAGTCCGGTGTGGCCAGAAAAGCCGACTCTCGTCAGGCTACTGGCCGTTAGGTCCGCGTTAAAAAAAAAAAAAAAAAAAAACCCGTCGGCGCGGCAGTTCCAGTACGGTTCCCATAGAAGCAACAAGTGACGAGACTCCAAAGTGAACAGTTAACAAGAAGCGTTTTCATTCCTGCCAACCTGTTTCAACCTGTTTCGACGTGTTCCATCCTGTTTCTTATCCAACGTTTCTCTCGAAACGTTGGAGCAACAAAACAACCGTTTCTCTCGAAACGAACACAGAGAACATACAGTCCACTCTCGAGCTAAAGAAGAATCCGGTACATTTTGGTCCTATCGAGCGCCGGATCAATAGAAAATAGAAGATGCCGATTACAAGATCTCGTCACGAATACGGACAGAGCTGACGTTCGGGCGACGCTTCTGCAACCGCCTCAGCCGACGAAAACAGAACAGAACAGCAACAGTCGACGGCTACGGGCACCACAGAATACACAGGCACAAGCGCCACCGAAACGACGACGACATCACAGACGACGGAATCGGAACCAGTAGTAACAGCAGAAACCGCCGCGCAAACAGAAATGGTCACGCCGAATCCCACATTAACGGGACGAAAGCGGGCCCCCACAGTACACAGCAAGTCGCACCGCAGCAAGAAGGAACGCAATGCGAGGCTGGCGCAAGCTAAAGAAGAACTCCTTCGCCTACAAATAGAGCTCGCGAACGCCCGTATAGCGACTATAGAAGCGGAATCCGACACAGACAGTGAAGACTCGAGTATCACCGAACAGCATACGGCACATCGAGTCAACGAGTGGCTGAACAACAGCAGGCAACAGATACAAACCCTGGAAGCTCAGCCACAACCACACATAGCAGGACGAGAGGAAGCCGCACCCCCTCGTCACACAGAAACACAGCAAGAGGTGGCTCCCCCCCCTCACCCCGCAGGCGCAGAACAGGAAGCCGAAGAAAAGTTTACCTGCAGCGCACAACAGCAACAGCACAGCAAGAAGAGTCCGCAAGCTGACACGAAAATCAATCTCAGCGAACTCGCCAACGCAATCGCCGTCGCCGCGAGAACTCCGCATAACAGACATTTCCACGAGCTTCCGCAATTCACCGGCGCACATCAAGAGTGGCTACTCTTCAAAGCATCATTCAAGGACTCCAAAGCCAATTATACAGAATCAGAAAACATCGCACGGCTTCGACGCAGTCTCAAAGGAATCGCCAAAGAAGCCGTCGAGAGTTTACTCATCTATGGTGCACATACTGAAGAGATCATGAAAACGCTGGAAACTCGATTTGGAAGACCAGACGCGATCGCAATAGCAGAACTCGAAAGATTGCGAACGTTACCACGCCTTACAGACTCACCCCGCGACCTCTGCACGTTCGCCACTCGCATCTCAAACATTGTGGCGACACTGCGGATGTTGAAGAAGAATCATTATCTCTGCAACCCGGAGGTGACGAAAGCGGTCGTCGACAAATTAACGCCCGCTCTCCGCTACAGGTGGTACGACTTCGCAGCAGCAGCAACAGAAGATGAAGCGGATCTCATCAAACTCGCACGCTTCGCAGACAATGAAGCACAGAAGTGCGGTCCATACGCACAACCAGAACAGAACGCCAGCGCCACGGACTTCGAGAACAAGAAATCCAAGCCGCTGCGAAAACAGAAGACGTACACGACGTCGACCCGAACAGAAGAAGCCACGTGTCCGATATGCAACAACGCGAGACACTGTGCAGAACAATGTGAAAAATACACAGCGCTAGACAGCGATGGAAGATGGCAACTGGCGAAAGAGAAAACACTCTGTTTCGCATGCCTCAAACAGCGAACACAGGGACACCGATGCCGAACAAAGAAATGCGGAGTCGACGGATGCGTACGAACACACCATGAATCCTTACACTTCCGTCGACAGAAAATAGAAGAACCCAAGAACGAAGTGGTGACAAGCACATGGTCCACCGTCAAGTCACTTTCATACTTGAAGATATTACCAGTACAAGTGTCCGGACCCAAGGGAAGAGTTAATACGTACGCGCTGCTAGACGACGGGTCAACAGTAACGCTCGTCGACGCCGAGATAGCCCGACGGACCGGAACGAAAGGACGAAGCGAACCACTACGAATAGAAGCAATCGGCAATGCGGAAGTCCAAGCAGCAGACTCGAAACGCGTCTCATTGAAGCTGCAAGGCACAGAAGAGGAACACAGCATACAGGCCCACACCATATCCAAGTTGCGTGTGGCACCACAGAAAATCTCGATCTCCGACATGCAAGGCTGCGCTCACCTGGCTGACATCGCGCACCAGCTGAAGTATGAAGAAGGAACTCCCGGGATACTCATAGGCCAAGACAACTGGCATTTGTTATTGGCAACTGAAACGCGAAGAGGGAACAAGAATCAACCCGTCGCATCGCTCACCCCCCTCGGGTGGGTACTCCACGGCTCCGCAACAAGAACGCTTGGTCATCGGCTGCAACGCGTCAATCACCTCAGAACCATAGATGAAGATATGGACGAGCAGCTGAGACGCTACCTCGCCATCGAGTCGCTGACAGTCGAGCCCAAGAAACCGAAAACAGATCCTGAGGAGCAAGCGCTCAACATGCTCCGGGAGTACACACACCGGCGGGAGGACGGTCGTTACGAAACGACACTACTGTGGAAAAACCCGGACCTTCCCATGCCAAGAAACAGAGAAAACGCCTTCAAGAGGCTTCTGAGCACAGAGCAGCGAATAGACAGAGATCCGAAATTACAGAAAAAATACAACCAACAGATGGAAGCACTCCTCACAAAGGGGTACGCCGAGGTAGCACCGAAAACTACAGAACAAGACAAGACATGGTACCTACCTCATTTTCCGGTCATCAATCCCATGAAGCCGGACAAGCTACGAATAGTACACGACGCGGCGGCCAAGACACGCGGCGTCTCCCTCAACGACCACCTCCTCGCCGGCCCAGACCTGATTCAATCTCTACCTGGCGTGATCATGCGATTCCGACAACATCCCATAGCAGTAACAGCGGACATCGCAGAAATGTTCATGCAGGTGAAGATTCGCGAAGCTGACAGAAACTCACTCCGGTACCTGTGGAGAGGAGAGGCGAGAGGCAACACAGAACCAACAGAATACAGAATGACGTCACTCATATTTGGAGCAAAGTCATCCCCAGCCACAGCCATTTATGTGAAAAACATGAACGCAGAAAAACACAGAACAGAAAACCCGGCGGCCTACAACGCAATTGTCAAAAACCACTACGTGGATGACTACTTGCAGAGCTTCGCTACGACAGAAGAAGCCATCGCGACAGCCGAAGAAGTGAAGAAAATCCACAGCGAAGCCCGGTACGAGTTACGACAGTGGGCCTCCAACTCGCCGGAAGTACGTCAAGCACTCAAAGCAGCAACAGACAAGCCGTGCACGCACCTACACGACGGCGCGGCAACAGAAAGAGTGCTCGGCCTAGTATGGCATTGCGCCGACGACAATCTCGCGTTCAACCTCGACCTGGCGAGACTACCTCGAGGCGCTATGGAAAATGATTCACCCACCAAGAGAGAAGTCCTGAAGATACTGATGTCGCTCTTCGATCCCCTCGGATTGGCCGCTCCAATTACATCACAAGCAAAACAGATATTACAGGAAATTTGGAGAAGAGGCACCGACTGGGATCAGCCCATAGACGAAGACATACGGGGACGATGGAAGGAGTGGCTGAATCACCTGAATAAGCTTGAAGAAATCCGAATCCCGCGAAGTTATCTGCACTACGGCAAAGCCGTCCGCTTGGAGCTGCACACGTTCGTGGACGCCAGCGAAGCAGCCTACACAGCCGCGCTATACTGGAGAGCTACCCTGCCAGATGGAAGCGTCGCGACGACGCTCATAGTCGCGAAAGCCAGGGTGGCACCGCTCAAACTGGTGTCCATCCCGCGCCTTGAGTTGCAAGCGGCGGTGATGGGAAGTCGGATGGCAGCCGCAGTAATAGAAGAGCACGACCGAAAACCGGACGCCAAGACCTACTGGACAGACAGCAAAACAGTACTCGCTTGGCTCCGAAACGGAGCGCGCTCTTATCGGCCATACGTCGCACATCGCGTGGCCGCCATAGAGGAAAACAGTACAGTTGCAGAGTGGCGATGGGTCCCGACCAAAGCGAACGTCGCGGACGACGCCACCAGAAACACACCAGAAGACATCAGCAGCACACACAGGTGGTTCCAGGGTCCAGACTTCCTCAGGGAAGATCCAGCAACATGGCCGATCGAGACAATCACTCCTTCGGTCAAGACGGGAGAAGAAAGAACACTCGTCATCAAGAAAAGCACAACAGAATCCCTCGCTGAAGCCCTGCCACACATTGAACGCTTTTCGAAGTGGGAAAAGCTCGTACGCGCCACTGCGCGCGTCCTGCAGTTTATAGACGCCTGCAGACCCAACACCGTGTCTGTAAGCTACCGCAGACACAAACGCCGTGCTGAAAAAGACAGAACGTGGACGAGATTACCAGAAAAGCAGACCCCTCGTCTACACAAAACGAAGACGACGGGACACAACACCGTCCGCACATATCGCCCAGTGGACGGTACGCTCCAGCGCCGAGCAGAAGAGCTGCTGATAAGAAGATGTCAGCAGGATAGTTTCACAGAAGAGATAACGGCGATCAACAATGGAAGACCCTTATCATCCCAGAGTCGACTGCGCAACCTGGCGATGGAAGTACATAACGGTATCCTGGTAATCAAGTCTCGCATATTGGCCGCAGAAGAAGTCCCAGAACACACGAAGAGGCCCCCGATTCTCGACGGCAAGCACATCGTGACACGCCTCTACGTGGACTCCGTGCATCGACATCTGCTTCACGCCGGCGTCGAAACAACGCTGAATGAATGTAAACAGCGTTATTGGATAGTACAGCCGCGGACAACAGTGAAAGCAGTAATATACAGTTGTCTGCTATGCCGCATAAGAAAATCGAGCCCTCCTACTCCAGCGACGGGCAACCACCCAGCGTGCCGACTTGCTCATCATCAACGTCCCTTCACCTACACGGGCGTTGACTACTTCGGGCCGCTGACAGTGACTATAGGAAGATCAATACAGAAGCGATATGTGGCCTTATTCACGTGTCTAACTACACGAGCAGTACATTTGGAAATAGCGGGGTCCCTCACCACAGACTCCGCCATCATGGCACTGCGTCGCTTTATAGCTCGACGCGGTCACCCCACGGAAATATGGTCAGACAACGGCACCAATCTACAGGGCGCCGATAAAGAGTTGCGGCGCTCCATCGACGACGCAACCAAGGAAGACGCCAATCGTCGCGCCATCAACTGGCGCTACATACCTCCCAGTGCGCCATTCATGGGCGGCGCCTGGGAACGACTTGTACGCAGCGTCAAAGTTTCCCTGACAACGGTGTTGTTCGAACGCCACCCCAGTGAAGAAACCTTGGTAACACTACTGGCTGAGGTGGAAAACGTGGTCAACAGCCGGCCACTCACGCACGTCTCCGTGGATCCAGAAGATCCGGAGGCCCTCACTCCCAACCACTTCTTACTCGGTGGCTCCGCCAACCTGGCGGCGCCGGGTGAGTTCCACGACGGCGACACCGCGAGCCGCAGTCACTGGCGCGCCTCTCAGCGTCTGGCCGACCTCTTCTGGTCCCGCTGGGTGCGGGAGTACCTGCCGGAACTGCAATACCGGCGGGAGCCCCACAGCCGAGGTGAACAGCTGCAGCTCGGAAGCGTCGTGCTCGTCGCCGACGGAACACTACCACGCAACGTTTGGCCCCGAGGCGTGGTAGTACGAGTGTTTCCTGGACCAGACGGCGTAGTGAGGACAGCGGACGTGCGCACCAAGAACAGCATCCTGCGACGACCAACAAAGAAGCTGGTGATCCTGCCTGTGGACGTCGAGCGTCGGAGCTGCACGGGAGACAGTTCTGCGCCGTTCCAGCGAGCCGACGGGACGACGCACGGCGGGAGTAATGTGCAGCACAGCAGTAATTAATAAAGATATAGTGTACAGTTTTAACATTTGTAAATAGTATATAAGGTTTTTTACATAATAAAAGTATATTGGAGTTTTCGTCACAATAGGGCTCTCCCTCGGGTATAGCCGCGGCCTACCTCAGGGAAACAGCCCGATAGGGGCTCTCCCTCGGGTATAGCCGCGGCTTACCTCAGGGCACAGTTGAAATAGCGCGATCTCTTTCGCACACAGTTTCCATCCCGCTCCCACATAGACAGAGAGGTGTGATACGGGAGAGCGGGATGGAGCCGAAAATAGTATAAAAATAGTGCCGTTAGCCCCGTCGACATCCATTCCGTCTTGAGCAGCCGTCTCGGACGGACCTATTGTTGTCGTAGCGTAAGCTCCGACACTTTAATCCCTCCGAGTACCTGCTCGGTCGGACCGTAGCGACCTCGCTACACGCCAAAGCCGACAGGGAACAATAGGACTATTGTCCTATTGCTACCTGAAAGCTTTTCGGGCTAAACCGCGTCCTTCTCAGGACAGGGTTTCGCCCAAACTTCACGTCGAAAGTTTTTATTGCCCCTTCAGGGCTAGCTCGGTGGTTAACCTACCGGTGTGAACAAGCCGAGCTAGCGGTGACCCGGCCACGCGCTGCGCCCCTTCAGGGCAAAGCAAAGCCGGACGGGTGCGGATTTGGAGGCTGTGGAGACACACCACAGTTTCCACCGCATATCGCCTTCCCTACCTTGCCCTTCCCCGAAATCCATCCCGTGTATCGGTTGAGCGTGCGGTCCTCGGACCAATACCGCTTACGGTACACGGACTGTTAGGAACCCTTTTTGCACAATAAGACTGGCAAAAGGGAGTACAAGCTTAGGGCACACCTAATTTAAGTACACCCCCCCTCGCCTATACCCGGCGAGGAGGGCCACACACGCACTCACCCCCGGGCACACCCACCCGGGGACGTAGTATTAAATTCACTACCGCGTCCGCGATCCGCGACCGAACGTCTGTGTGATAGCCGCCTGGTTTCTTGTGCGTTCTTTGACAGGCGGAAAACACACCCGGGGATAGTGAACGCACACGCGGTCCCCAAATAAATTTTAACCATGGACGTGGACCCAGCCACAAAAATGGCCGGTTCCACGTCCATTGAACCCGCGCAACCCGAACCCTTCATCGCTCCCGGCATCACGCTGTCGGCGATAAAGGCCGCGGTACGAAACCTAGTTGTCCTGGACTCGGAATTCAGGAATTATATGTCCACGTTGATTAGCAACGTAAATGAACAGATCTCAGAAACCCCGTCCCCGCCAGTGCCGTCCGAGGCCCCGGCCGCTAGCCAAGCGCCCGAGACCACGGACGACTCTGCGATGGAGACCACTACGACGGGCTCCCTCAAGCGTCCCGTCCCTTCCTCTTCTTCCTCCTGCGAATCGCAGGCGGAAGAATCGTCATCGGAACCCGATGACGATGGCTTCACGGCTGTGAAGCGTGGGAGGAGGAAGAAAAGGGCGGTCGCTGCCGATAGTGTCCCCGCGCCTTCTGCGCCTTCAGCGCCTTCAGCGCCGTCTGAGCCTTCAGCGCCACCCGCATCGGCGTCGACGTCGTCGCCACCGCCGCCACCAACCCAACCTAAGGCTAAAAAGCCCCCGCGACTGAACCTTCAGTTGCCCGCCAACATGTCCATTCCGGACGTCTTCGCTGAGCTGCGCCGGCAGCACATCAGCATCGCCAGCAACTCGTGGAACAAAATCCACAAACTTCTTGCTCTGCAGCCCGCCTCAATCGCGGACCACAGAGCGCTAACTAAATTCCTGGACTCCAGGAAATTCCATTATTTCACTTTTGCTCTCCCGGATGAACGTCGCTTCCGCTACGTCATCCGGGGTATTCCCGTAGAAATGTCTGCCCAAGAAGTCAAGGATGGCCTCCTTGAGAAGGGCATCAAAGTCTTAGAGGTGCACAGGATGCACCGTCAGTCCCGTGCCTCCCGGCCGGGCATTCAATATGAGATGGTTCTCGCCATCTTACAATCCTCGGACGACGTTAAACGTCTTTACGAGATTAAGGATATCTCCGGGCTAGGCGGCTTCACCGTCGAAACCCCTCACAAATCAGGTCAGGTAGGGCAGTGTCACAACTGCCAAAAATACGGCCACAATTCCCGTGGCTGTCGCCTCCCCGCCAGGTGCGTCAAGTGCCTCGGCGAACATGGCACACTAGAGTGCCCCCGTCCCAAAGATAGGACTCAGTGCACGGAGCCCCCTTCGTGCACTAACTGTAGACAGACGGGCCACCCCGCCAACTACCGCGGGTGCCCTAGGGCCCCCAAAAAACAGTCCAGAGCTCCTAAAGCTCTAGCCCCTCAGGCCGCCCCACCAGCTTTCAAGCTGGCACCTGCTCCGGTGCGCAACCCGTGGTTCCCTCCCACGGCACGCCCGGACCCCCGTCTTAAGGCCCACGGCGGAGTCACTCCCGCCACCCCGGCCACAACTCCAAAACCACCTCATCCGTCCCCTTCGGCTACCGCGGCCCCTCCTTCAGAGGCAGCCCAGCCAACTCCAACCAAACCCAAACCCAAAACCCGCCAGGTGGCGACGACGCCGGCGTCGAACAACTCTGCGGAAACAGTCTCCGCCCTCCTATGTTCTCCGGAGATCATGCGTCTCCACGGCAAAATTGCCGAACTCTCCGCTCTCCTCGCCCGCTCTGGGGACGAGGAGCACGAAATCCTCGCGGAAATTTACCTGACCCAAAATAAAATTTACTGGGCCATCAACAACGCCGTGCGCCTTCCGTCGTCATCATAAATGGCGAACAACAGCGCGGTGCATCCCCCTAAGCGGACCAAACCTCGCTCCCTCAGAGTGGGGTTTTTTAACATCAACGGTATTCACGGCCAGCGAGCCGAACTCTCTGATTTTGTCCGCACAAACAACTTAGACGTTTTCCTCATCCAGGAAACGTTCCTCAAACCCGCCCATCGCAGTCCCAATATCCCCAATTTCAACCTGGTACGCAACGATCGTACCAGCGGCCCGTTTGGTGGCACCCTCATTTATTTCAAAAGGTCCCTGCACTGCATACCCCTAGACCCCCCAGATAGCTTGAGGAACATTGAGACTTCAGTTTGCAGGCTAGCTATGACAGGACATCCGCCGATCACCATCATATCGGCCTATCTCTCGCCCTCTAAGGAGCTTCACTCCGATGAGCTCAAGACCCTATTGGAAATGGGGGACTCCGTCATTCTGGCGGGGGATCTCAACGCCAAGAACACTCTCTGGGGCTGCAACTCAACCTCTGGGAGAGGTGCCGCCCTGGAGAGCTGTCTTGAAACAATAGATATGAGCATACTGGTTCCTTCTGAACCTACCCACTATAGCGCAATTGACTACGAGTACCGACCCGACATACTCGACATAGCGCTCGTAAGGAACGTAAGCCTTCGCGTGCGTTCCATGCAAGTGCTACAAGAGTTAGACTCTGACCACAGACCTGTGATCCTAGATTTAGTCCCCCAAAACTGTCCAACAGACACAGGTCCTAACGTTCCGATGAAGGTGAAAACGAATTGGCGCCTCCTAGGCACCAAACTCGCGGACACCTCATCCACAGATCTTTCCGCGATTCCGACCAACATCGTGACTCCCGAGGAAACGACCAGCGCGATACGCTCCTTCACCAACCACCTGCAAAACGTCCTGAGCGAAAGCTCCGAGAAGGTGCCTGAGACTGTCCACAGTCAATGGCAACTTCCCGACGACGTGCGAGAGGTGGTGAGGTTGCGTAACTCCACGCTCAGAGCCTGCGCGACGAGCCCCACCCCGGAACGACGACATCTTGCGCGCTACCTCCAACGTGAGGTTAGACGTCGCATAAAAGAGGTCGTCGATTCGAGATGGGAATCTCGCCTAGCAGAACTCGACCCGACACATCAGGCCTTTTGGCAACTGTGTCGTTCCTTCAGGAGAAACGATGTGACCTCCATGCCTCCGCTCAATCGTCCGAATCAACGGCCGGCGTTCGATGACGACGAGAAAGCGGAACTTCTGGCCTGCAGTCTGGAGTCTCAATGTTCTCTCTCAACGATACCCGTAGACCACGACCATCTTGTTGCGGTTAATTCACTCGTCGAAAGTAGGAACGCGGTCCGGCCACCGCCGATCTCTAACTCAAACGAAATAATATACATCGACGTCGACCCGGACGTCGACCCGCCGCCGCCCGATCCCCTTGCACCGGTGACAATCGAAGAAGTCATCGATCTGATCAAGGCACTCAAACGTCGTAAGGCCCCCGGGGGCGATAGGATACCCACTCGCATGATCAAGATGCTCCCGGAGCATCTGGTCAAAATCCTTACCGCAATCTATAACGCCGCGTTTCTTAACTGCCTCTTCCCAGAGGACTGGAAGGAGGCAGTTGTGATAGGCATCCATAAGCCGGGAAAACCCGCATTCGAGCCATCTTCTTACAGGCCTATCAGCCTGCTTAGCACCTTGGGCAAAATTTACGAGCGGATCGTCCTCGACCGCCTCAAAATCGTAGCCCACAATAATAATTTGATCCCTCCTGAACAGTTCGGTTTTCGCACCAGGCACAGCTGTGTCAACCAGGTGCTCCGCATCACGGAGCACGTTCATGATAGGTTCCGCGTCGGCATGCCAACCGGCGCTATCTTTTTCGATATTGAAAAAGCATTCGACAGGGTGTGGCACAACGGCTTGCTCTTCAAGCTGTACACTCTCAACGTGCCCACACATCTCGTGCACATCATACGAGAATTCCTGTCGAATCGTGGATTCAAATATCGCGTGGAGGGAACTCTTTCTTCCCGACACTCCATCACGGCCGGAGTCCCGCAAGGCTCCGCCCTCTCCCCCTTTCTTTTCTCGCTGTACACAAGCGACATCCCGAAACCGAAGAACGCCCATCTGGCACTCTTCGCTGACGATACAGCAATCTACGCTTCACGTAGAGACCCTGACCAAGTGGTGCGCATTTTGCAGACCGCCGCCGACCAGCTCGGTGAGTGGTTTCGCAAATGGCGAATCACCGTCAACCCCACCAAGAGCCAGGCCATCCTTTTCACTCGGAAAACGAGGTCCCTAGTGGCTCGCACCTCAGTCCGCATGTCCGACCAGGTCATACCCTGGAAGGACAAAGCCAAATATCTAGGAGTGATCCTTGATCAGAAGTTGACCTTCTTGCCACACGTAAACGCGGTACGCGCGCGAGCCGCATTCGCGATGAGTCAATTGCATTGGCTCACAAACAAAAAAAGTAAAATGTCCATCCGCAACAAGATTAGGATATATACCGCGTGCATTAGGCCCATAATGACGTACGCGTCACCCGTATTCGCTCACATACCGCCCGCTCGGCTGAAGCGTATGCAGGTGTTGCAAAACAAATTTCTCAGATACGCTCTTGGTGCCCCGTGGTACGTTCGCAATCGCAACCTCCACGTGGACACCAACATGCCGACCATCAGGCATTTCATGCACAACATCAGCAAACGCTACTTCGATCGGGCGGAAAAACATACCAACACGCTCATCCGCAAAGCGTCAATTTATACTCCATTTGACCGCGCCAAATGGAGACGGCCGCGTTCAGTACTGACAGATCCAGAGGACGAAATCACTCTGGCAATACGTGAGAAAAACGAGTTTTTAAAACTCTTACACTCCACAAGACCGCAGTTCCGTCCTCGCCGTCGAGGACCTCGCCGCGTTCCCCGTCGCCCTCCCGACCCCCATGACAGTTCCGGCCCGGGTGCCGATGTAAACAACCCGAACTGATAGGATTAGGAAAAATCCTTCCCCCCTGTAATGGTCACTATTCCCGTGTAATAGATTATAATATATCGGCTCGTTTGCTACACACAACGTCTTCACTCCGCACCGGTTAACAACAATATCCTCCATCTACCCGCGGTTTGCGTTGTGTCTAGTTCGAGACGACAGACGGAAATAAGTATAAATATATCCATACACTACATCCCTCCGTTCTTCTTATTTTAAGAGAATATTTAATATAAAGCTCATTATGAAGATTTAGTAATAATGTTTATTAATATCTCATACTCATCACTGCAAATTAATTATTACAAATGCTTAAATTTACTTTATTAAATTTACCTTTGAAGATTATATAAGTATGTTGATTATTATTCAGATTGCTCACTTGTGCTGCTCATTTGATCTTTGGTTACTTCTTGATCTTTTTCTCTCATCACTTGCCATTCCCCATTTGTTTTCTTCAAATGTACCACGTTTCGCCTAATTTTTTGGCCTGTTTCATCATTCTTGAGTTGTATGTCTCCACCTTGCTTCGTCTCTACTGTGTATGATGTGGGATCATAATTTAGGCTTAATTTGTTTGCTTTATTCATATTTTTTATATATACTTTATCTCCTACTTCTAGCTCGCAACTCACGGCCCGTCTTCTTTTGTCTGCATATTCCTTGCCTTTCTCTTTTTGTTCTTTATCTCTGTCTCTCACCTCTGCGTCTCCGGAGTTGTATGTTAGATCCTGTATCATCGGCAATTTGTCGCGAAATTGTCTCCTAAAAAACAATTCTGAAAACTGCAGGTGTCTTTCCCGTGACAGTATGAGGTGTACTATTGTACATTGTTAAATATTCGTATAGGGACTCTTTGCAGTCCTTTTTCTCAGCTTGACTAATTTTTAATCGCTTTAGTATATCCCTGTTCTGCCTCTCTACTTCTCCGTTTTGTTGCGGCCAGTATGGTATAGTATTAAATATTTTTATATTTCTATCATTGCAAAATCGTTTAAATTCCTCGCTAGTAAATTGTTTGCCATTGTCAGCAGTTAGAGAGTCTGGATTACCTAACCGTGAAAAAATGTCTTTTAATAATTCTATAATTACTGCACTTGTTATGGATTTGCAAATTTTGACTTCTTTATAGCGAGAAAAATAGTCGATGACTACTAGAATATGAATGCCGTTAGGTAAAGGACCCATCAAGTCAATTGCTATATCAACCCAAGGCTGGGTAGGTAATTCTCGCCTCTTTAAAGGATGTGGTGGATTAGGCATAGAAACTAATATGCAGCTTTTGCATGCTTTACACACATTTTCTGCGTCTTTATCACATTTTGGCCACCAAACTTTTGTACGCAATCTGGATTTCATTGCTACGATACCTGGGTGTCCTTCGTGCGCTGCATTTAATATCCTTTCTCGTAGTTTTGTTGGAACTACTATTCTAGTCCCTCGTAGCAAAATGTTATCGTAAAAACACAATTCATTCTCAAATATTTTGTACGTTTTGATTGTGTCACTCCAACAGCCATTGTAAAGACCATCTCTGACTTTTTGTATGTCGGGGTCTTGCTGCGAATGTTCAATAATTTCTTGTAAGGAGATAGCCGTTGGTAAGACATGTGCAATAACATTTTGAATATAGTCTTTGGCTTCATAGTGATGTGGCACTAACGGACAAAGTCTTGATAAAGGGTCCGCTATATTAGTTTTGCCTGGACTATATTTGACATTTTATAGCACTGTAGTCTCAAAACCCATCTTTCAATACGTGCACAAGGTTTGGATTTTGGGCCAAATATAGTTTCTAATGGCTTGTGATCAGTGATCAAATCGAACTCTTTGCCATATAGGAACATATTAAAGTGTTCGACTGCCCAAACTAACGCTAATGCCTCTTTTTCAGTTTGGCAATAGCGCCGTTCACAGTCACTGAGTGTCTTATTACCAAACGCTATAATTCGTGGTCCCTTTACATCAGCCTGAACCAAGACAGCTCCCAATCCAACTGGACTAGCGTCTGCGATAACTATCGTCTTATCATACGGATTATAATAACCTAAAGTAGGTATATTCATCAATGAAGTTTTCAAGGTATCAAAAGCTGATTGTTGAGCTATGTTCCAATTGTCCGTTATATTGGTGTTTCTGCCTAATTTGTTTCGGAGTAACAGCTTTAATGGTTCTGTAATCGTTGCTAAATGTGGAATCCATTTTCCAACATAATTTATTAATCCCAAGAAACTTTGTAATTCAGAAATAGTTGTCGGTGCCCTGAAATCTTTGATTGCAGAAATATATTTCTCCAGAGGTCTAATACCCTCTGTGGAGAGCTCATGTCCTAAGAATTGAACTTTCATGATTCTATATACACATTTGTCTGGTCTCAAAACCACATTATATTGTTCAAGTACCTGTAAAACTCTGTTAAGTCGGTTATCGTGCTCTTTTAAGTCCTTTCCATATATAAGAATGTCGTCAATAAAATTGATTACTCCTTCACACCCCAATAAAATCCTTTCTAATGTCTTTTGAAATATTTCTGGTGCACATGTTATCCCAAACATCATTCTCTTATATCTAAACAGTCCTTTACTTGTAATAAAAGTCGTTATAAATCTTGAATCTGGATGGAGTTCAATGTGATGAAAGGCATCTTTTATGTCTAATTTGCTAAATAATTTTGCATTTCTTATTTTTGGTAGTAACTGGTCCATTGTAGGTAATGGATGATTTTCACGTTTTATAGCCGCATTTGCTCTTCGCATGTCGACGCATAACCGCAGACTTCCGTCTTCTTTCAATATGGGGACTATTGGTGAAACCCAACTTGAAGGACCATGGACCCCTTCAATAATATCTTTTTTGAGAAGTTCTTTTATCTTTGATTCTACTTTTTCTTCTAAGGGAATAGGAACTCTCCGGTACGGTTGACAAATGGGTTTCACTGAGTCATCTATAGGTATTTCAATTAACACGTCTTTAAACTTAGGAAACGCAGTGCTTTCGACCTCATTAACATTAATATTGAGTACTCCTAGGGAAGTTGCAGTAATTCGCCCTAACAAATTTCTTGTTCCACTTTCGACAACATAGAAGGTGGCATATGCTACTTTATTAGACAAGTCTATATCTGCTTGAAACGAACCTAATAATTTCAACGGTGTAGTACATCCATATGCCACAAAGCTCTTGTTAGGATTATTATTTTGTACTGTCACTACAATATTGTTTTCTTTTAACTTCTTCCATGTCCTGTCTGTTATTAAGTTATAGTTACAGCCTGAATCTATTAACATCGTAGTGTCTACGCCTCCTATTTTGCACTTGACGGTTGCCTCACTATCTAAATTAAAAATATAGTCTAGTTGTTGCTTGTCTGATATATTTACAGTTTCTTCTAAGTTATTTATTTGTCTAAACCTTTTCACGCCTTTTTCTTTATCAAACTCCTTTCTATCCAACTTCCTTTTCTGACCTTGTCTTGTCCTACATTGATTTTGGAAATGACCCAATATTCCACACTTCAAACAAGTCTTTCCTTTAGCTGGGCAAGTTACATCGCGAGCAAAATGTTTGAAACTTCCACATCTTCCGCATGGTTTTCTCTCTGAATTTAGATTTTTATTTGGTTCTGATGATAGTTTATTAACTGTTTGTAAGTCTTGTGTCTTATTTCCAAAATGGCCTAATTGACGATCAATGGCTTCTAATGCATTTGCTTCTGATATTATCATATCTAAAGTAACGTTGTCCCCCATTTTCAAAATCTTTTTCCGTAAATCATCTGATACACATTTTTCCGTGATCTGATCGATAATATTTTCCTCTTTTGCCGTGTATTGACATTTAGTTGCTTGTTGTCTCAGTCTTATAAGATATTTTTCGAATTTTTCGCCAGGTTCCTGTTTAAGGAGTCTAAACACATGTCTTTCATATATTTTGCTCTGTTTTGGCGCGAAGTATTCGTCTAATTTATTTATCGCTATCTCAAAGACTTTATTATTATCGTCTATGGGTGCATTAGCACCCGGTATATTGTAAAATATTTCTTGTAATTCGGGTCCACCAAAATGTAACAAACAAGCTCTTTTCTTGACATCGGTGTCAATATCAGCCGCCTCTAAATATATATCTAAACTCCTTTTCCAACGCTCCCACCGAATAGCAACTGAGCCTACCTCCCCTTCGCTCTCAAATCTATCCAGAGTATACTGTGCCATATTTTGGTGCTACCTGTCAACAATGTAAGACAATTCGTGTATGTTTTACGGGATCTAACATTTTCCGGAATTTAATACCAATTATAGATGTCTCGCAATTTAATGCTAATGCTGTACACATTAGTCGCAATCTAATGCCAATGCTCTACACATTAATCGCAATTAAATGCAAATGCTGTACACATTAGTCGCAATTTAATGCAAATGCTGTACACATTAGTCGCAATTTAATGCTAATGCTGTACACATTAGTCGCAATCTAATGCCAATGCTCTACACATTAATCGCAATTAAATGCAAATGCTGTACACATTAGTCGCAATTTAATGCCCACATTTCATACGTTACTCGCAATTTAATGCTAATATTCTATACATTTCTCGCAATTGAATGCTCACATTTAATGCCAATATCATATTAGTTTTTTTTTTTTTTTTTTTTTTATAATGTAATAAATTTTCATATCATATAATAATACCTACAAAATAGATGATTGAATCTGATCATGTATATAGTCAGGTAACAATTAAATTAATTTCCTAATGTCGTACGATGGATACCGATTCATATTATATTCAACAATTACTAATATCGGGAAATATGAAAGTAATTTTAATATAAAATAGCAATCAACACATAATATTTAATGAAAACATAATTTTACTAAAGGTTTAAATTTATGATTACCTATAAAAGTCAAAGAAACAACTTAATTTACTTGATAAATGTAACCATGGATTTATTGCACACGTTTCTATGATAAGGATTTAATTCCCAAAAGTAAAGAATGCATCAAATAATAGGAGAAAATACGTCATTACCCCTCCCTTTTTTTCTTTTTTTTCTTGCCTGTTCCATAATTTTAAAATAACGAAATATAATTTCAATAAATAATAGGTAATTTATACTTGGGTACAACGACGGAAAGAAAGAAAAATATAGGTCATCAAGGCATTTTAAAACCGTTATCTATGAACTACTGTTTATATCCAAAAGTATAATATTTACTCCTTTATTATAAAATATGATTGAATCAATGGAGTGTAGGTTGTTTATTGTTAATACCAGTGTATAAACATTATATATAAAAGTAATCACCTAGTTCTATTCCGTCGGACTATAATTCTCGTAAAAAGTAATTATTATACGTAAATTCACGTGTACTTACAATTTACCTCGTCGCCACATGTAATGGTCACTATTCCCGTGTAATAGATTATAATATATCGGCTCGTTTGCTACACACAACGTCTTCACTCCGCACCGGTTAACAACAATATCCTCCATCTACCCGCGGTTTGCGTTGTGTCTAGTTCGAGACGACAGACGGAAATAAGTATAAATATATCCATACACTACACCCCCCACTAATCGTTGAATGTCTCATATTCTCCCCTCAGCGACCGTCCTGAGCCGAGGTTCGTAACCCGTTAGTGGGTTGCCCTCAGCATGGTTGCTTAAATTCAGGGTTGCGAGCGCGCCAGCGTTCACCCTAAAGACCGGTGTGGCCAGAAAAGCCGACCCTAGTCAGGCTACTGGCAGAATAGTCAGGGACAAAAAAAAAAAAAAAAAAAAAACCCCGTCGGCGCGGCAGTTCCAGTACGGTTCCCATAGAAGCAACAAGTGACGAGACTCCAAAGTGAACAGTTAACAAGAAGCGTTTTCATTCCTGCCAACCTGTTTCAACCTGTTTCGACGTGTTCCATCCTGTTTCTTATCCAACGTTTCTCTCGAAACGTTTTATTTTATTTTATTTTATTAGGAAAACAAACAAGTGTACAGATATATAACAAATAAAATTACTTTAAGATTAGGTTAGTGTACACTCCACTACGTTTTCACGGATTACTTATAGTACATAACATAAATTCATAAGGTACAGTAAAAATTAATAAAACAGTATAAGCACTTGCGCCTTACGTGTTTTGGTGCGTCATTAAAGCATCTGTAATTTGTTTTTTAAATACATAATTTCTTACAGCGAATATATCTATGTTAGTAAAATATTCATTATAGATTTTAGCAAGTCTATGAAGGGGCGCACGTTCACCCGCATTTGTACGACACGTAGTTGTAGCAAAGAGCGGGTATACGCGCGCTTCTCGTCTTATTATAGTCCTAGGTACAACATAGAATATATTATTAACTAATTCTGGACAATCAAATTTATTATGTACTAATCCATGGAGCATCATTGCCTGGAGCAACAAGCGTCTTGATTTCAGAGTTAATAATCTGTGCTTTGCGAGTGAATCTTCATATGGTATAATATTATGTCTCTTATTATAGCATTTATATTGCAGGGTTCTAACGAATTTCCGTTGAATTTTCTCAATTTTCAGATCGTATTTAGCATAATAAGGATCCCATATCATACATGCGTATTCTACCTGTGGGCGTACCAGAGAGTTGAAAAGATAACGATAGGTGTTTTCGTGCTTAAAGTCTGATGATGCTCTCATAACAAGGTTATACATCTGGAACGCTTTGGCCACTATTTGACCACGTTGGAGCAACAAAACAACCGTTTCTCTCGAAACGAACACAGAGAACATACAGTCCACTCTCGAGCTAAAGAAGAATCCGGTACAGTACGTAACAATCATTCTGCTTTCTTCACACATTATAGGTAGGTAAACTTTATTGTTAATTAATTTAATTATAGCTTAAAATGATTGCTCGTTTAATGGGCTCTGTATAATGATTGCTTCGACATCTGCGACAGAAATATAATTTGTTACCCAGTAATATATTTCGAACATTCAGTATTTTATAGTGCCTTTCAACTTGTAGCTTACTAGTGTTATAAAATCTTGTAGTAAAAAATATGATTGCTTTCCACTATTGCAGTATTACCACAGAATACTGATCAGAACTACGTAGTATTAACACACAAACTATTGCTTGCTTTTAAAAATGTGACATCTGTTGGGAAACTTTCGAACTTACTCTTAATACGCACATTGTAAACAAAACGGTTCCAAATTTAAATAAAAGATGTCACTGTAATTAAATGTTACTTTTCGGACATTATTATTATTTATATTAGAAACTCCGTCATTATTATCACCCTATTATAATATCTTACTACTTGAGTGTTAAGAACTTGTCAAAGAACATATTATGTGAGCTTTGATTAATTATATACCTAGATAGAGTGACGCGCTACAATGAAACTAAAACAAACAGGCCAACTTTTCTTAAGCTAGTACGCGTGACAGCTGTGTCATACGCTATCGCTGCATCATTCTGCGTATCCTTGTGTGCGCGCATAATGATACCAGTTATTACATGGTTTCTATTAAAACGGGGAGATAATTATATCCATGTAAAACAACATAAAATAATTCACTCTAACTCATTTAGCGGGCAACAGTTGGCCTCTATTTTTTCGACGCGTTTGAAACGTTCAGTGTCCATCTAGGTATATAATTAATCAAAGTATGAGTATAGCGATAGCTTTAAAAATAAAAGATTTTCCATACAAACTCACACCCCCTATTTTACCCCTTTGTAAGGGTTGTTTAGAAAAATAATTAACTACATTTTAATTTGTTTAAATAATGAGTATTTTCTTGTAAAACCTACTATCAAAACTATAGAAGTTTCATACAAACTTTGCCACCCCTTTTTACCCTCTTAGGGATTTAAATCCCGTCTCAGTGAGCACCTACGTCATAAAAGGAACCTCCATGCAAAATTTGAGACTCCTAGCACTTGTAGTTTCTGAGATTTCGTGATGAGTGAGTGAGTGACCTTTCGCTTTTCCATATTATATAGAATATAGATAATCGCGATAAAATCCGCAAAATAGTTTTATATTATATAGTTAATTGCAGATACACAGTGTATATTTCCTAATTACCTACGCATTATTTATAGAATTTGGCATTTATAACAGCTACAGATGGGTACCTAACTCGTTGCTATCAAACTCAAACTCAACATTTTCTTCATTAAAGTAGTCTGTCACAAGCACTTTTGAATCGTCATGAGTCTATCAGTAGTTCTTACATGATATTATATGGTGCAAGTACCTGCATAGATTGTGTATTACTATTCGGCTTTATTATTTATCGTAAATTTATTTTCATAAATTCCTAGATAATACCGAAAATAATCCAGATTTGATTAAAATTGTATTTATCATTCGTACATAAACAGTGCGTGAGATAGCACACAGCTATCGATTGTAAGGACTAAGGACTGACTAGTTTCATGCTCCACAGCCGATGAATAGCTACAAACGTGGTGCCTATTGTGCTCGTGGCTTTGTCGCGTCGTGTTTAAATCCTTAGGACGTCGCTATTCATATTTCGGTTCAGATTCCTTTGAATACGTCTGAATATACTATGTCATTTTAGTGAGGTTGGTATATGTTTTTAACAACTTTATATCATCCGACTTATATAGTCCGGTTCAAACTGGCCGGCGTCATTGTGACGACTGGGAAGAGATAATCACAGAAATATAAGAAGCATTAGTTATTGTTCTGTGGAGATAATCATCTTTTGTCAGTCGGCACTCTATCTGGATCTCACTTCACTTACCATCAGGTGCAGGGGGTCATTTCCTAGAAAAGCCCTAGAAAAATAAAATCTAATATGGGGTTGTGTGATAATTTATTCAAATTTTATGAGCGACCGCCTGATGTTAACCTTCTGAGGAGAATATACCATACCATACCATACCAGCCCTGTATTATATACTGCCCACTGCTGAGCACGGGCCTCTACAACTGAGAGGGTTTAGGCCTTAGTCCACCACGCTGGCCTAGTGCGGGTTGGCAGACTTCACATACCTTCGAAATTCCTATAGAGAACTTCTCAAATATGCAGGTTTCCTCACGATGTTTTCCTTCACCGTTAAAGTGAGCGATAATTCACAAAGAATACACACATAACTTTTTAGAAAAGGCAGAGATGCGTGCCCTTGGGTTTTGAACCTGCGGACATTCGTCTCGGCAGTCCGTTCCACTCCCAACTAGGCTATCGCCGCTGAGGAGAATATAATCCTGGGCAAATCATATAAGAAAATGATATTTATTTGAATTAGGAATCAAATTCAGCCCCACAGCTCATATCCTGTGCTGCCATTAGATTTCATTTTTTTTTCCATAATATGAAAGTGTCAAAATTAGTTAGTTATTGTTTTATATTACTTTGATTGATCAAGATTATTTTACATTGTGCTTGAACTGCTGCTTGTCTTGTCTTGGAAAGACTTTTGATATGAAAGTACCACGGAATAATACGCCGCTCAAAGCTCATATGTGACATTCGCATGAAGACCGAAGCATTTGGTACTGAATACTCGATGCCGGTTGTTGTATGAATTTATGAATATCATTAACGTTCCTGCCATTTTAATAATTTTATTTCTTTTTCAATCATCCGATTCTAACGAGAGACGTACGTTATATTGAGAGAATGGAACAAATTCTCGTGGAGTATTCGAAGTTAAATATAAATGTTTACTTATAAACTGTAATTTTAATATAAATGTTTACCAACGAACCTCACAAAACAGGCTTAGTCTATTGTGGGAGTCATTGTAAAACAATTTCATTTTGCAACTTATATTTATGACATTTGTTTTAGTGAAGTGTTTACTCATAATTATAATTTACACTCTTATTACCTTATGTCGGTGGTTTAGATCGCATGAAAGTCTTTTACGTAGAATAAACAAAGAGGGATTGTGTATTCTTCCGCGGCACCGAATAAAAAAACCAAAATTATTTCAAATTCTCTTCACTTTCACGCAAAAACTACTGAACGGATTTCGATTAAATTTGGCACACGAGTAGATTATGTCCTGGATTAACACATAGGCTACTTTTTATCCCGGTAAAATATAAAGTGGGACTTTTATCCTGGGAAAACTCACTCACGCGGGCGGAGCCGCGGGCACAAGCTAGTGAGGAATAAACGGAACGGAAAAAAACGAATATAAATATCAATAGAAAATAAAGTTTTTATATTTATGAAATATCTTTTTCCATTTCACGGTATTTCTTAATGTAAACGTAGTTTTATATCTATTTGTTCAACATAAATATATTAATTCTATAATCCTCTCTATAAATGAATTTAAGAGATTAACGAACATTTTTAATCAAACAATCAAACACGAACTGGTAATTGGGGCCTAGAAAAATAAAAGTTGAATGCTATACCTTCTTAACAGTTGACATAATAACATTTGTCGCGGGTCCAAAAGGTCGCGCGGCTTACTCGAAATTCTGTACTGGATTCCTTACAATAGAAAATAAGATTTAGACCGGCTAAGGCGGCGCGCACACTCTCATTCCAAACGCTCTCTATTTGCTGGGTCTTTTGATTTCTTTTTATAGCCCTTTTGTCGTCGAAAGCTATTTCTAACCCTGACATGTGGAATTGGTTTTATTTTGTTCATAAATCATTGTTCGATTTGCTTATTTAAGGTTTCGTTTTAGATTCTTTTGTTCTGATATATTTATGATCAGTGTTAACGCTAGGAGTAAATGGACCCAGTTTTATTTTTAGATTATTTTACTATTGTATAATTGTGTGTAGCATATTTGGGCATACAAACATATTTGGCATGATGTCAGAATAAAACTGGGATCTTTTCCTGCTAAATATCTACTGAACCCTTTGAGTATTGGTAAATACTCAAAGACTGAACCGTAAAACTAGGAGGACGTACTTTTAGGAGGAATAGAAAATTCAGTATACTTGACCTATCTCTAGCGTAGAAGCGACGTAGAATCTTTTCTTTAAGCACTTTGGACTTGGATACATAGATATGGCTGGGAATTCTATAATGGCTCTGACATTTTGGGTATTTTAGGCGACGACATGCTATTAGTACTTTTTAATAGTATCCAAATTACAAACACTTGCATTTTTTACCAATTTTAAACATAACTATTGTGAAATAGCCCTGACGTTACCTTTCATTGGCTTTATCTGTAAGAGGTCACAAATAAGTCTAATTTAATTTACCGGACTGGACAAAAGTATCTTCGCGACTTGAATTTGCAAGTGTGTAAACGGCTTATATAAATATCTGAACTGGTGAAAGTTCGCGAATTATGAGCCGTTAGTTTTACAGCGTGAAAGGAATTTTGATTTAGCATTTTTATTTATGTGTCTTGAAATAAGTTTCGGGTTTTGATAGTCAAATAAAGCCTTGGGGGACACAGGGGCGTGTATTATAATATGGAAAATTAGTGATTTATGATATTCAGATAGGATTCTGTGTCTTTTATAAATTCGTTTACACGAGACACCGCCAAGCAGCAGTGTCCATGCACTGTTGTGTTTCGGTTTACAGGACGTTGTAACCAGTGTAACTACTGGACATAATCAGACTTAACATCTTATCTCTCAGGATGACGAGCGCAGTGGAATGCCACACAGTACTTTGTAAGTTAAGGTGCTTATTGGTGTTGCTACTGTTTATAGGTGGTCGTATGCCTTACCATCAGGCGAACGGCATGTTGGTCTCGTCATTCAATGCAATAAAAATATATATTTGTATATACAAGTCGACGAAATACAAAACTCAGTCTTTAATCTATGCTCCCAAATAAATGGTTATAAAACCTGCTACCTACATTGGTTGTTTAATACGATAGCTATTTTGAAACTTGTGAAACAGGCTCTAAGCCTTAAAATGTCCAGTAATTACACAGTTATACACAGTAAGCTTAGGTCCTAAAGAACCAAAGCGACTTGCTATATGACAGGGCCGCGGATGCGTGGTAGCCGGCACAGTCAGCGTGCTCACGCGCCCGTCCACGACGAGGACTGATTTCCCACGCGGCCCACGCTTGAACGTTTAGACGGACGAGTGGACTAGACTGACTGCTAGTTATATGCTGTGGTAAGTGCAGACAATTGATTTTTGAGCATTTGTATAATGTTTATGTCGCTGAAAACGATAAGTACTTTTTTAGAACGATATGACGGCGTTCACCTCGACGGATGTTTGGATCAATTGTGTTTTAAAATCGGTCAACTCGAAGGTTATTTTGAATGTAGGTCAAATGTCTAGATATTGCTATTCAGGATTTTGTGCGGTAAAATTCGAGGTAGCGTTAATTTAATCACAACTGGTGGACGGCTGTGTATATACATTATACATATAGATTGGTTGATCCCGAAAAATGAGTCAGGAGTTGCCTTTATTACTAAGCATGATGGTCTTTATTCCCTTGCAATTAATAACGTAATATAGGATTACAAATCAACCTCTAAATGGATTTTGATGAAGTTGGTGTACGGAGTAATCAAGTCCTGGAATAACTTAAACTCTATTTTTATCTATGGATAATTTATAGAGAGATTTTTATACCTATGAGCTATGAATGTGGAAGAAGCGCAAGAGGTGTGTCAAGATCGTAGCATGTGGCGCTCAATAGTCTCTGCCTACCCCTATGGGATAAGGGCGTGAGTGTGTATGTATGTATGTATATGTATTTTTATACCAAAAATTACATTAATTCGGGAAAAGAGTCACAAGCTAAAACTACTTATAAACCCCTCAAGGCAACTGGGCACAAACTCGCCCTCACACCCCTATCGCATACGCTATATATTAAGAAACAACTCAAAAGTTGATCTATCGTGCCTGGTAACAATCGTGCGACTTAGACTATCCATTCAAGTACAGTGGAGAGTACAGTGCCTCGTTCAAACGCCCCACGCCGCATTCCATTTGCCCGCAACGCTACGCTAAACGGACACATTTTATTATTCAGCCGACCGTGTGTGATTGCGTCTCATACATTATTTGCTTCCACTGTGCTGAGATGACAATACTTTCAGATTAAGGTCGTATAGGTTCTAACAATGAACCTAGGTCTAAGGATATTGCTTTTCAAGAGGGACTAGTGACTAAACGTAAGGTGTTTGAGCATTGTCTAGTTTTTAAATTTGATAGATTTTGTCAATCAAAATACGATATCTGTAAGCCTGTCTAACTTTATTCTCAATGATTTTTTGATCGTTCGAATGGCATTTTGGGATGTTTAAATGAAATCAACTGTGATTGATTCAGAATCCATCATGCCTTTTGGTTGTGTTTGAAGCGATGACGCACTTTATTAAAAAACGTTCTGTGGACTTAGAATGTGGCAAAAAACGCACCTCGTAAGTCGATGTCGTTTAATTTTGATGTATGTGATTGGTCGAGAGAACAATACGTCATCACGTGTTAGTCTCTCGACCAATCCCAATAAAACGAAACTGAGTCGTGTCGTGTTTTTTTGCCACATTCTAAGCCTGAGTAAAGGCAAAATACACGTATGAGCTTTTGATTACCTCTCGATATAAATACACCTCGTTTACCTAAAATCCAAATTAATAAACAATACTAAATCCGATGGGGCGCGGGGCCTCAATCCGGCACATAACATACAGTGGGCTCGGAATCGATTCCCGCGGGATCCCGTAAAATACTGTTCTGACCCACACGCCGCTCGGGAATGGGGATTTTTGTTCAACAAATATAATTATACTCGGACCTTAGATGGGACGGATTGAGAAAAAGGTTCGGGGGTTAATGGGACTTATTTTTACAAAAGCCAAAAGTTTATTGTTGTTTCATACAGCATCCAGACACTAAATAAATATTTCAACATTAACTTTCGTAGCTTCTCCTTGAAGCTGCGCCGTATAAAGTCCATTCAATACATAAAGTAACCTAAAAAGAGCACTCATTGATAATGTAGTTTTCTATTAGTGAACCAATTTTCTGTATCTGGACAATACTTCGACATTGGCATTTGGCGCTTTCAAACAAATAACAATACAACTTTGTAATATTCCCCAAGAAGTATTTTGGGACCCAACTATAACCCTAGTCCAGCCCATTTTCTTCACGCAAGGTGGGGTAAGGTGAGACAAGGTTACATTCTACTGATTTATATACTCACTTAAACACTCTATCAGATTAAATAACGAAGCACTTATTAAATAACAACGTAATGCAACTTGTCTAGAATTATTTTTATGAAATTTTACTTTCAGCGTAAACATTAAATCTTGAGGTGGCCACGCGTACAGATTTGAATAGGAATGTAGCCATTGTCTTCAAGATATTCAATATGGATATATTTTAAACTAAACTTGAATACCAATCAGTAACAACTAACAAAATTTGCAAAACATAGCAAAAAACTACATGAAAATAAAATTTACATAGCGCCTGATGGTATGTACAGACTACTGAACACGTCCACATATAATGTTCAACATACCAACGCGATCACGCTATTTTAAAAACTCCAAAACTATATTGTCAATGTCTAACATTCGCGTAAACATAAGGAATCATTATCCAAATCATAATCCATTTACTGGTGGTAGGTCTCTCATATGTAAGATACCGTCTGGGTGGGTACCACCGCAATGTCTATTTCTACCGCCAAGCAGTAGTGTGCATGAACTGTTGTGTTTCGGTTCGAAGGACATTGTAGCCAGTGTAACTACAGGACATAGTGAGACTTAACATCTTATGTCTCAGGATGACGAGCGCAGTGGAATGCCACACAGTACTTTGTAACTCAAGGTGCTGGATGGTGTTGCTACTGTTTATGGGTGGTCGTATCGCTTACCATCAGGCGAACGGCATGCTCGTCTCGTCATTCAATACCATAAAAAAAAAAACAAAAAAAATATACTGTGTCTACTTCACTATATTCTTACACACATAAAACAAAATCCTTTCGCCACGCCAAGTCTGTCTGAACGCGATAAACTCAAAAACTACTGAACCGATTTTCATACGGTTTTCACCAATGGACGGAGTGATTCAAGAAAAAGGTTTATGAATCATTAAAATTTTGTCACAGACCGAATTCTATGTGGATGAAGCCCCGATCATTAGCTAGTGTTGTATAAATATAAGAACTAGACATACGTACGAACAACCTATCTCCCCTGAACACAATTACAAAGAAATTGCGGTATAATATGGATGATTGGGAAGAGAATAGGCATTAGATTTTATATTTATTGGACCTCCTACGATGATAATTGACTTTATGAATAACACACTAGTCACTCTTGTCTCTTTTCATTGTACTATGGTATAGAGGTCAAACCGATTTATTCTTGTTGCATATATGTATACCATCAAGCACACAAAGTAAATCCAGGTTTTCCCAATATATGGTCACAGTACTAATGCGCCGATTGAAAGTGCCATTAGGCTTTTCAAAAGTTTTGCACATTTTCACTTTAATGGAACACAATCAATCTTATTTACATGCGAAATAATAGATGTGTATTGTTGTTGGATTTAAGAGCTATTTTCGAGTGGCTCCTTGTAGCCTGATGGATTTAGATTTTAGACCCACGGGAATTGTATTTATTTTATGTAGGATTGCAACTCAGACCAAATATAGTCGAAATCTTATTAACAAAATATATGGTTAAAGCTTTTCAATTTGCGAAATATTCTAGAATTATATACACCGCGAGAATATAAATGTTATTAATAAGTGTTGTAAATAGTCATTAATTTGTCGCTTTCTTCCTTCATTCATCATAACTCGAGAATAAATTAATTGGGGATTTCGTGTGCGGGTAAGTACTCCAATGTCTTTCTGACACGCAGCAGTGTGCATGCACCGTATTCCAGTTTGAAGGACATTTTAGCCACTGGAAAATGCAAGTATATTATGAGACTTATATCTCAGAACAACGAGCACAGTGTAGTTATACAGTGCTTTATAATTCAACATTCTGGATGTGTTACTTATTGCCTTACGAGCAGTCGTGTCGGCTACCATCGGTCTAGTGACTTACTCGTCTATTCCTTCAGTATGACAAAGGTAACACACTGGTTAGAATTGTATACTGGTAAAGTTAAAGCTTAGTTTGCTTAAACGCATTTATCTCTGGGATTATTGCTCCAATTCTAAATGAATGTCACCTTAACTTGAACAGAGCATTAAAACAAAACTTGATGATTATTATTAACGTATTTCATAAGCTTTTATTACAAATTCTCACTATTTTAATGGTTAAACTGAACACGACATTACTTTAATGTCGTCTCATTAGGTTTTATAACTTGTGATATTTTAGCTCTGTTTGCGGGTTTGCGAAATTATTATATCAACTGGGTTAGTATTTTCAACATTCATTCTTGATTCTCCGTTAATTTGTGATTTTTAGTTAGTTTTAGATTTTTTAAATAATATATCTATATCTAAAGTTGTTTTTGCCTTCTTACATTTTCTTTACGTGTTTTGTTAACAATAATATGACCTGTGTACTCATTCATGTCTTAAGACCTTTACTGAATTCTCTTTAAATAAATTTATCAAAAATTTAAGTGAAGATCTACTAATCTATTCACCAGAATCTTACGAGAATACTTTTTAGCTGCTATTTTGAGTCTTCATAATTTCATTTATTTGAAAGTTAAAATTAAGGAACTATAAAAATTATCTTTGTTTTCTAAGCTGCTGTCTTGTTCTCGCAACTTTTGATCTTAAAGTAGTTTATCGAATCAATTTTAATAGCAGGAGCAGCCAGAAGCAGCAGATATTGCGTTTCTTAAAGTTTCAAGCCACTCTCATGATCTCTCAAGTTGCTTATTTTTCTTGACTGCAAACTAAGGCAAGGTTGGTTCATGCGTGGTCACAATGGAGAATTTCAAGCCAATTGACAGCGAGGCGAAGGCATTGCGCGCTCGTCCAGTGTAATAAAACCGTTAACTTGATCACGGGTAAACACGGGCTTAGATACCGATTTTTTAAAGTCCATTTCAAATTCCCATTTCGTCAAGTCTTCACAAATTTTTGTTGATTGTTCACTGTAGGACTGCTTTGTGTCCTGCAAGCGGCCACGCTCCGTTGAGATGACGTCATCGTTGTGGCGTTTGTTACGTCATGGTTTGCTTGCTCAGCTTCTTGAAGCATCACTCGACGTTGCTCCACTGAAATAATTGGATTGTGAATAAAAGGCGAAATAAATCTGATAACTAGTTAGTGCTTCAAGGCTAGAAATGATGTTATTTAAAGTACAGCGTCATCTGTATCCTCCAGTTTACATTCTACGCTACAACCAAATTTAATAAACGAACCCAATTGCTAACTTTCGATCAATGTCAAGAATAAATAAATCAATCAGGTGAAAGAGAGAATATTATTCCCAGAGATTAGCTGAGCTTCAGTGCTTGTTTAAATCAGTTAAAAGAGAGATTACTATTGCCAAAGAGTCGCTGAGCGTCAGTGCTTGTTGTCTTACAGGAGTGGCAGTGGCTGGTGTGTGGGCATAATCTCGCTATAATCAAGGCGTTCTAGCTTAAAAAATCGGGTTAATGTTTAAGGCACTTTAAGCCTCATATAGATGGAGCAATTTTCTTTTCATCCACGTGAGAGTGAAGTGAAATCGTGCGACTGCCTCGGCGGCGTAGTTGTACTACGATACGACTGCAATGCTGACGTCTCAGGTTCGATCCCCAGGTCGGGCAAAATTATATTGGGTTTTTCTAATCGGTACGTATCAGCCCAGATTCTGAAATTTGTCCCCGACATGGCGATAGGCTCGCCCCCTATCACATCATGGGACGGAATACGCACGGCGAAATCTGGGTGCACTAGTTGCGCCTCTGCCTACGCCTTCGCGGATAAAGGCGTGAGTGTGAGTTTCTGTGTGTGTGTGTGTGTGCGAGTGAAAGGATATAAAAAATTGCTTCGCCTGAACATACGCGAAGCAATTCTCGCCCGCGTTGACAGGCAATACTCGCCTTAACAATAATCGCATACGAGTCTCAGACTAATATTAAAAACAAAATGATGCAGTAATCTACTAACCATGAATGCTAGCAATAAATACTCAGTCCGTCTTCAGACATTTAGGCGACTTAGAATGAATAAAATCAAGAGCCAATATGTGCACATACTTACTGATGCGTCGTATGGCGATTTCGATCCTCCTCTCTATGATGGTGCCCACCAGCAGGAACATCACCACGGCCAGTAGCAGGGGCCCATAGAACCTCCATTCCATAGGGTGCGACTTCTGCTGGATCTAGATCAGTTCAAAAGTAACATAAACTGGCGCGTGACCCTAAAAAATTTGGAATTCTTTCGCGGACAATATTCTAGCTCTTGCTGACCATTGGCTGGGAAGCCATGATTCTAGATAATGATAGGGATTACTTTTAACATTGGTTGGTATAATCAGTACAGGGCTTTTGGGAGGAGTTGAAGGTTAAGTTTGGGGAGTGCCACGAGCTCGTAATGTATTTGAAAAGGGGCAATATTGAAAGAGACATTCGTTCCGAAGACTCCGGGTAGGTATGTATAGCTGGTACTTGACATAATTCTGTTGCTCGTTGAGGGAAGTAACTTCTTAGGTAGTTTCAATTATTTTATTTGGATTGTATTGCAGTCATTTCTAAGTCAAGTCACTCTACAGTGCCAGAAGAAAATAATTAAGATGAGTTATTTGGATATACTTTCTTCTACCACGCCTAATATATACTCTAATGAAATAGAATTCTTATATATTTTGAATGTACTTACTATACAAAACACATATTTGTTCCAAATTTGGAATTAGCAAACAATTTATGGCTTCCTTAGACGAGATTAATATTTAATACACTTTTAGGGATACCTAAAAGGGTCCCTGGATACACGTTGGTGTATCCAGGGACCCTGCGCTTTGGTAATGACCTAAATAAGTTTTACTGACTCGTGTGGAATTTGATACTCGTTATGAGTTGACTATGTCTCCCTCGGGGAACCATTACATTTTTCGGGAAACCATTTATTAGTCGGGAATATTTTGTCATAAAAAGTTACCGTGACGTGGGTGATACGAATTATATCTAAATACCTGGTTATTAAATCACCAGCTAGCGGAGGCTCTGTCTGGGAAGATTAGGACGTCATTTTCATGATTTTTTATTATTGTGGTGCATTGTTGATAATGGTTGGTTTTGTGACACATGTTGTCATTAGTTGTCATGTTTTGTATCGACATTATTTTTTGAGTAAAGAGATTAGATAATGTAGGAGCCTCTTTAATATGAAATATCTGTAAATAGGAGGAGATACGTCGCTTTCATTGGCTTTACCAACTTTGTAGATCCTAATTATCATAACTGCCTCACTGCCTTGGTGGCGTAGTTGTTCCACGGTACGACTGCAATGCTGAAGTCTCGTGTTCGATCCCCGGGTCGGGCAGTGATACTGGGTTTTTCTATTCAATTCAAATTCAAATCTGGAATTTATGCTCGATATGGCGATAGGCTCGCCCCCTATCACATCATGGAACGGAATACACACGACGAAAAGTGGGTGCACTAGTTGCACCTCTGACTACCCCTCGGGGATAAAAGGCGTGAGTTTATACGTATATGTAATTAGCATAAGTGGATAAATTCTCTAAGATGAGATTAGATATATATAATCAGGATTCAAACTAAAACAAATATTTAAACCTAATTCAATTCGCTAGTACGCGAGTGACTCGAGATTATGATAGAACGTATTGTTACGGCGGACGTGAGAGTACGTCGTGGAGTGCGGGGTTATCTTTTGGCACCGACCTGACGTCGTTACACGTCGCGTGGCATAAGGATCGTATTTGAGTGATTTTAAGTCAGGCCGTTAAGTTTTTTTTTATTTACGGTTAAATGACGAGACGAGCATACTGCTCGTCTGATTGTAAGTGATACGACCGCCCATAAACACTAGCAACACCATACAGAGCTTTGAATTAGAAATGACTGTATGGCACTCCACTGCGCTCGTCATTCTGAGACGTAAGATGTTATGTTTCAAATACTATAATACAAATAATTAAATTTCAAAGCAGTTGTAAAAACAAATATGAATACAGCATGATCAATAAACAAATAACCAATAAAACAGCAAACCCTCCAAACAACATGTCGTTCCGGTTTTCCGGAATCTTTCCACGTAGCAATTAGAATCGGTTAGGGCGGCCCACCGGCACGCCACGTTACAATGTCGATTCTCATACGGATTTGTAGTGTCGATTGTTTTTGTCGAACGGCACGCGCGCCGCATCCTGAGCACCTTTAATGGACCCCAGTCGATTGTAGGCTGTGTAGGCTATGAAATGAAAATATTTGTTCGATCATGTTGAGTAAGCTGATGTGAAGAATAAGATTTTAGGGTTAAGACTGGTTGTAAAAGTGGATGTTTTTTACGTAGTAAGACGCTTGGACGGATGTCTAAACTTTTTCATATCTTTTGATTTTAACCTAGTTGTTGAAGAAATAGATAAATACGTCTATAACGCCTAGGGCCTGTTTCACAGTTTGAAGTATTTTTTATTTGACGGTCATCGTATTAAACAGCTGATGTATATAGCATGGAGACTTTAAATTTTATTTATTTATTTGGAAGCACAGGTTGGGTGTGACTTTTGTATTTGGTTGACTTATACATTGATGTGACGAGTGGCATTTATCAGCAACCGGTAAAATCAGCCCTTAGAATTTTCAAATGCATTAATACTTCATTGATGAATTTTTTAATAAACATACTTCTTATTCCATCGAAAAAATGGGATATTTTATACCCACCAAATTTAATGAACCCCAAACTCTTTATTTTATTTATTTATATTTATTAAGGATACAAACAAAACAATATAACAGGTAACACACAATTCAATAAAGCTTCCACAGAAATATAACACAAAAGGGAGACAGCGAATACAAAATAATTTATTTATTTATTTATTTATTAGAGATACCATTAGATAACACATACAGTACGTTTATAATACAAAGCCATTCAGTATATCGGCGTATGTTTACCTTTTGAAGGTATCCACAACTTACATAAATATTTATAGATTGACATACATATTACATTCTATGCTTTTAAGAGTAATTATTGCCACAAAAGAATAAAAAAAACCTAAGAAATAAGACAAACACAATAAAAAAATTATAAATGGATAGATAAGTTCTTGACCTAAACAGCCACGTGGATTTAAATTTTTTCTTTTAATTTTATCTAGAAAAACACACACTGTATAGTAGAATCATTTAGGTATTTTTTTATTGCATTGAATGACGAGACGAGCATGCCGTTCGCCTGATCGTAAGCGACACGACCACCCATAAACAGTAGCAACACCATCCAGCACCTTGAGTTACAAAGTACTGTGTGGCATTCCACTGCGCTCGTCATCCTGAGACATAAGATGTTAAGTCTCATTATGTGCAGTAGTTACACTGGCTACAATGTCCTTCAAACCGAAACACATCTTAGCGGTAGCGTCAAGCAGCAGTGTGCATGTACTGTTGTGTTTTTCTACAAATAGACATTGCGGTGGTACCCACCCAGACGGACTCTTACATATGCGAGACCTACCACCAGTAAAAGTATTTTGATAAGTTTGATAAATTTCCAATTTTAATTTAAGAAGCTAATAAGTAAAAACTTAACACTAAAATATACTATACACTAAACAATTAATATATAAAATTAAATTAAAAGAGAATGTTATTTAAAAATATAAAAAGAAATGGCATCCCATACACGTATACTTCATTCGAACAGTAAATTCGTTGGTGGGTGCGAATCACGGTAATCTGCCGGTTCCTTTCCATCTCGTAACGGCTTTTCTTAGCCATAAAGACCGGAGCGGCAGATGTCGGTTAAATCTTTACGGTGGCCACTTCCCACGCGGCATGACACCCGGTTTTTTATCCGGAACGCACAGCCCTAGAGGCACACGGTTTTGAAGAACGTTGAACAATTTCGATACAGGTATTTTTTGGTCTTTTTCGAAATGTTATATTACGAAAATATATCATAAAAGGTAGTTAAAGCAGTACTGATGCGTGTGATGACAATAGAACCTTCGGAATCACTTCTGGCTGAAGATCTCCCTTTTCGCCGAAAGGACACCTACCATCAGTTTAACGATAGTTCTATGATCTACAGTCTACACAATACAAGTTATCGTGCGTACCTATATATTTTTTTATGTAAAGTAGTATTTTATTATTTAGTCTGATTTTATGATATTCACTCAAAGTAAAGCAGATCTTCTTTTAGCTTTATAATGTAAATAATAATTTTAAAGGTAAAATCTTGCCCATTCTTACCGTCCGTGCGTAACACAGAGCCGGGACTTCAGAAAGCCGTGAAATGGCGGATGATCTCCTAAGAGATTATTTTCCGCTGAGATTATTTTTATCAGCATAGTTTTTTGCATGGAGATGACCCAATAAGCTTAAGGCGAAATTACTGTAGCGAAACTAGTTGTTTCCAGTGGCGATTCTTGCATGACACTAAATTTTAATCTACTAAGGAAAAAAGAGGGCAATTATTTTAGGAGAGCTTGATTTTTCATCATTCCTAAACTAATGACGCTTCTTATGTCTTCTCACATCTCTTGTGTATCTCATAATCTTCATCTTTTATCCCAGGGTGACGGTTGCTGTGCTATTCTGAACGATGTTGTCTAAAATGAAGAATGGCGATAAAAACCAGACGGGCAACTTTTCATTTTTCCATTTAGTTTTAAACCTAACATGTATACATGAGTTTTTTGTTTCAGCCTTTTATGTTTACCATTCATAATTATTTCACACACTAGTAATTTGGCAAGTTGCCTGCACAGCCACCCGGATTGATTCCCGGGACGTGTAACTTTCCGGTTTAGATACCGGGATTTAGCCATGACCGGGATATTCCGGAAGCGTCGTGTTTGTTCCGGTGCGTACTCAGTTAATAATGTTGACATATTGTACGTCTTTACACAGAGTGATTTTTCTTTCTACTTAGTAAATGTAGCGAAAGTTAACGAGGCTTGTGTTAGGTTCTGTACTTTTATATACATAGATAAGCTCATGACTTCCCTAAATGGGTAGCAGAGATGCAACTAACTCAGTCACGGTTCACCGAGTCTATTTCGTCATTATACTCCGTCCAACCATTTATTTAACTATGACAGTTCGGTTTCTAATCAATTAGGGATGTGCTAATGCTTTACCGATTCGATTTCTTGTAACAATCTAATTTGACAATCTAATGATTTAATTTATGAAGAAGTTTTGATCGATTAAACACATTGAAATGTTATTTTTGCTCAACATTTTGTACTGTTCTATAAACATGCCAAAGCATTTAAATGTGTATATTTTATGTATTAAAATAACACACAATCAGTGGGCTTAATGAATATCGATCGATTATTAATATCGGAGCTGAAGAGCAAATCGCTTCACTATGGAAAAGAAAAAATGTCCATAAAGTAGTCGCGCAATACGCATGCTCACGCCTTTTATCCCCGAAGGGGTAGGCAGAGGCGCAACTAGTGCACCCACTTTTCGCCAAGCGTATTCCGTCCCATGTGATAGGGGGCGAGCCTATTAAGTATAAAAGTATAAAGTAGTCAATTATTTTATTTTCGATTCCCATTGATGTATAAAACCCCTCGATTCCTTGTCAATAATTATAAAATTTCATAGGCGTGCATATGTCAAAAGTTAAATAAATGGTTGGACGGAGTATAGATGTGATTGTTGAAAAGAGTACTAAGATAATGAAACTATCATAGAGTAAACTACAATTCAATTCTCATGATTTATGTGATGCGAAATCTGTGAGGTTTTGGTTTGGATTCCAAGTTAGTCAGGTCAGGTTAGGTATCTTACTAATATTGTAAATGCGAAAGTTTGTGAATTTTTTGGATGTTTGTATGTTTCTAGAAGTAAACGCAGAAACAACTAAACGGATTTGGAGGAAATTTGGCACACCGGTAGATCATGTCCTGGATGTTAATCCACGACATGATCTACTGAATATGTGTTAACATAGGTTACTTTTTATCCCGGTAATGTACTCCATGGGAAATAATGGATATTTTTATTCTGATTCTTTAAGTAGCTGGCGTCGTGCTGTGTTGTGTGTGTTGAGGGAGAGGTTTACACGAGGGCGATGCCGTGAGCAACCTTTAGTTTAATATAAATAACACGCGAGTGCCTCGGTGGCGTAGTTGTATTACAGTACGACTGCAATGCTTAGTTTTCAGGTTCGATCCCCGGGTCGGCCAAAGTGACACTGGGTTTTTTCTATTCAGTATCAACCCGGAGTCTGGAAATTGTGCCCGATATGGCGATAGGCTCTATCACATCATGGAACGGAATATGCACGGTGAAAAGTGGGTGCACTTGTTGCGCCTCTGCATGAGTGTGTGTGTATGTATGTATGTAGGACAGGAGACTTTCTTTGGATTGGCCAATTTAACAATAGATTCAAGTCCAAATATCATACGGTGGTAGTAAGCTTCACGAACATTGGTTCCACTCTTTGAGTATTTACCATGTTCCACTAGCTGAGTTTTGGAATGATGTCGAAGTATTGAGCAGACATGTAGATTTTCGTGCTGTCTCTCGGTTTCCTCTTCACATTGAAAACAATTACTCTTATAATAGAAGCATTAAAGGTTATAAAGAGACAACACAATAATCCCAACCCTAAAATTGCACACTCACAAAAAATAAACCGAGATTAAATAACTTTTTTAATTGTTTAAAAATTGTGTCGACATTTCAAAAATGGAACAATAAAAAACTATTGTCTCCATCGGATATTAAAAAAAGAGGTTGGTTAAAAACAAGATTGCAAATACGAGAGCCTAGGTTCAACAAAGCCCGCCAATTTACCTAAAGTATTATAATGAAGGTGATATTTTGGCACATCGCGTCCGAAATGGAAACCATTGTGGTGCCAAAATGAGTTGTCATTGTTCTTCGGGCAGATAAAACATGGCAGGAAAATTACGGCGGCTCTATACGCCATTGAATGCGCGCTGTCACGTGGTATTTTACCACTGTATTTTTGTATGTTTGTTCGTTTTGTTCGGCTTTATTCGGCCCTGTTCGGATATTGTCGGAATTTATTTTGATTTTGGTAAATCAATGTATCCATTTGTATGTATTTTGGTATTTATAATTACAGCTGTGTTGCGCAAATAATATTTATATAAAGAAATATAAAAATATATCGCTAAGTATGTATAAAAAATCCTTTATACGCCATATGCAGGCTAAATTAGAGCTCAAAAACTGCATGTACGATTTAATTACAAAACAAAAAACTACATTCCCGTTTGCAGAAAATTTCGCTAAAAAGCGTTTTTAAGCGATAAACAAGTGTTACAGTTTTAGCATTTGAGTCTTTATTTGCATGTTTTAGTCTTCATTATAAAACTGAAATGGGAGTTTTGGCTCGAGAAAATATTTTGACAAACCTACCAGTATAACTAGGTTGTAGATATCCCGTGAGAGATTTTTTAGCACTTTTTTGTCTATTTATATCACCAATCAGTTTGATTTGTTGTTACAGCTTAAATGGTGTTATAATCAGGATGATCATTAAGCGTTATAAGACTTATTGGTATAACAAAATTATGAATTGATTAACAGGTCATTTACCCCGTGGTAAGCCCTCACCCATTATCAGCGGCATCACCCAGAAATTCACCTACATTTACGCTTTAATACTATAACGATAATTTAAGCACTCGTGAGAAAACTCAAAATAGTACTAATTCGCACCAAGTTTAAGAGCTATTGGAGAATTCCTCGCGAATCTCAAGTTTGAAGTCAAGCGCTCAATCGGGTAATTGTTCCAACTTCCAACTTGTGAAGAATGGGAATAATGCATCGGCTTCATGCTTTTATCTTAAGGGGTACGCAGAGGCGCAACTAGTACACATAGTGACGAGTTTATATTCCTTATGATGTGATAGGTGCAAGGTTATCAACATATCAGTTGCACATTCCAATTCATAGCAACTATAGTGCGTTTTTACTTATTCTATGTTGATAACCATTTCAATACAACTTAATACATACAAACCGATATATTGCACACACACACACTCATACCTTGTATCCCCGATGGGGTAGGCAGAGACGCAACTAGTGCACCCAGTTTTCTCATGATGTTATAGGGGGAGGGAGCGTATCGCCATATCGGGCACAAATTCCAGACTCCGGGCCGATACTGAGAAGAAAAACCCAATATCACTTTGCCCAGCCAGGGGATCGAACCCGAGGCCTCAGCATTGCAGTCGTACCGTAATACAACTACGCCACTGAGGCAGAAACCGTTGTATTCTTTGATTGAGCTGGTCTGTTTGAGCCGGATATACACAGGCTGATCAGTACACTAACGTGGGCTACTGTGGCAGGTTTTAACATCTTGTGTACGGTGGTCACTATCCAGGCGGACACCATATCCCACCAGCAGAAATGTAAGTGCTAAATGGAAATCTACAACCCCTTTTTTTTTTCCCGCAGGAAAAATCCGCTTATGGATACTTATCTTGAGCCTGGGAAGGGGAAGAATAGTTATGTCGGACTCACCAGCGTTCCGACCCAGATGCCATCTAAATGACTTCTGGAACGGGTCCCTCAAATTATGCCGGCATACCGACTGAAACCCGCCGGTGGCCCGCTTCTGCGCATGTGGGACCGTTTCGGGGGTCGTGAATGCATCCGAATTCGCCGGACCCTTAAATCTACAACCCCTGCCCACCCTTACGGGATATAGGCGCGGTAATTAAATACAATGACGGAAATCACACACTACAATGTAGAGCGTCGAAGCACTATTATTAATCATGGCTTACAATCCATTAATTTCCGCAGGGCTATGGAAGCGTGTCTATTTGTTTCTAGGATAATATACGCATGTTATATAGTCTGCATTGATTGTAATTATGTGGGATGGTGCACCAAAGCTTAGTTGGGAACGGAACGGACTGCAAGATGAAGGTCGCAGGTTCGAATAAGATAGGGTTGTTTCATCCGTAGTCAGGTAAAGTTAAGGCTCTTATGACACTGGCGAATGGCAAGAGAATTCACTGCGAGGCGAAGGCGTCGCGCGCTCGTCCAGTGTAATAAGACCGTCAACTTTACTAGAACATCGTTGAAATAATACGGGTTAGGTCCGCGCACTATCCGTAATTTAATCTATAAACCATAAAACTACTTTTAAACCAACAAGCCCAACATTGGTTCAAACGTTAGGGTCGGTAGTTTTACCCTGACCCACCGATAATTGATGGATGTCCTGCACGATGACAAATTGTGCTGACCGCGCGCGACCCCCGTCATCCGTGACTTGAATGGATATGCTGACTGTACTGACGTCGAACAGGTGTCAGCTCGATAGAAGTCGAAGGTTGATTTACGTGGTGAGTGTTGGAGGTAGTGTTGTATTGAGTATTAATGGTAGAGGGTGGGTGAGACGAGAAGGGTTCACTGTCTCAGAGGATAGACAACTTTTTGATGTTAGTGTCAGTTTTATAATTATTGGCTAGTTAGTGTCTGTTACATAGGCGTCAAGTAAATGTTATTTGACAATTATGGTATGAAACAGCCAATGTAGATACATACACACACTCACGCTTTGTATCCCCGAAAGGCTAGGCAGAGGCGCAAGTAATACGCCTACTTTTCGCCGTGTGTATTTTGTCCCATGATGTGGTAGGGGCGAGCTTATCGCCATATCGAGCACAGATTCCAGACTCCAGGCTGATACTGAATAGAAAAATCCAATATCACTTTGCCCGACCTGGCGGTCGAATTCGAGACTTTAACACTGTATTCGTACCGTAATACAATTACGCCACCGAGGCAATAGAATAGTAATCATTTGTTTGGGAGCATAAATAAGAGTGTGACTTTTCTATTTGGTCAGCTTATATAGGTGAATTTTCCGAGTGGGTGTGGAGAGCGAAATCTTAAACTATGAGGAAAATCTAACAGGAGTCTCGGGACCGATTTTTCTGAAAACTAAAACTGCGTCATTGGATATTTGAAAAGCCAATATTCCTAGCCTGGAATCGAATCCGTTCATTTCGACAAAAATACACACTGTATTGTTATATCATTCGATAGTGTCGCTACTATGGATTAAATTTTGGGAAGTAATGACATACGGCAAACTAAAGAAAAGAGCTCATTTATTAGCAAGCGGTGAAATCGGCTCTTAATCTGTATATCTATACTAATATATAAAGCTGAAGAGTTTGTTTGTTTGAACGCGCTAACCTCAGGAACTCCTGGACCGATTTTTAAAATTCTTTCACTAATAGGAAGCTTTTTTTTTTTTTTTTATGGTATAGGGGGCAAACGAGCATACGGTTCACCTGATGGTAAGTGATCACCGCCGCCCATGAACATCTGCAATACCAGGGGGCACAGAGATGCGTTGTTAACTTAGTACATTACATTACATTACTCGAGCTACATTACTTCTGAGTGCTATGGGCTTTTTATCCCGGAAAAACTTTTCCATGCGGGCGGAGCCGCGCGCAAATGCTATATTATATAAAAGCGAAAGGTCACTCACTCACTCATCACGAAATTTCAGAAACTACAAGTGCTAGGAGTCTCAAATTTTGCTTGGGGGTTCCTTTTAAGATGAAAACGCTTACTAAGACGGGATGTTGCGAATTTCAACCCCTAAGGGGATAAAAAGGGGTGGCAAAGTTTGTATGGTATAAAATAAAGCCGCCCGCTGCGTTTGTACGCGATAATCTCAAAAACTACCGAACGCATTTCGATTAAATTTGGCATGGAGATAGTTCGAGACCCTAGGAAGTTTCTAGGCTACTTTTTATTCAAAGAAATGTATAGCGCAACTTTTATCCAGGAAAAACTCTTTCGTGCAGGCGAAGCCGCGGGCAAAAGCTAGTATAGTTAATATTGTTTTATTTATTTGCCATAGTTGTACAATGTTTTGTTTTTTTCTACACCACTCTACCAAAGAGAGACGGAACATAGTTTAATTTTACATTACAGATGTTGACAACGTTTGTTTGTTAGGCAGTTATAGTTCGGACAAACTAAGCTGGCCGGTATGACAATTCAATTTTTATCCTGACGCGATAACTCTGTAAGAACGTCTACCCAAAAAATTCAAAACCGTGTCATGTCATACCGGCCAGATTAGTTTGTCCCTACTATAGTCACAATCTACCAAGACTCATAATTGAATTTTCAATATGTAATGAAACAAATTACAATTCAAATACACTCGTTTAATATATTTACCACTCATAATGAAAAATCTGTAGGTTCCATTTTTATTTCAATCGGTAAAATAACCATTGTTCTGTTGATGAAAAGTGTTCATCATAAAGCGGAATACAACAAATCGATATTAACATGACTATTATTAGGTATATTTATATAAAATCTTCGATATTAATATTGTTATTGATACTTTAATTATGAGATTAATTAAATCTACGAAATTAGAAGAGGCGATAGCCTAGTTGGGAGTGGAACGAACTGCCGAGATAAATGTCCACAGGTTCAAAATCGAAGGGCACGCGCCTCTGCCTTTTCTAAAGTTATGTGTATTCTTTGTAAATTATCGCTTGCTTTCATGGTGAAGGCGAACATCGTTAGGAAATATGAATGTCTGAGAAATTCTCTATAAGGTATGTGAAGTCTGCCAACCCGCAAAAGGCCAGCATGGTGAATTAAGGCCTAATCTCTCTCAGGACTAGAGGAAGCCCATGCCCAGCAGTGGGACAGTATATTATACAGGGCTGATAATGTGCCTATTGTATTGTTATCATATGAATCAAATCGATTGACACTTTATAACTGATAGAACAGATAAATATAGTAGTTAAATAGCGTTATATGTTATCAATCACAGTGATAAAGTTAATAGTTTTAAATATTAAGATAATAATCATTTAAACGACAAATCAAGCATATAAAGATGAAAATAGAATCACCACTATCACTCGTTATAAGTTTACTAACAGCTAAAGAGTATAAATTCACGATGTTGCGACTCTGCTTCTTGGTTATTCTGTTTATCCACGCAAAAGCAGAACTAAAATGCGGTGAAGAAATCAATACTGTAGTCTTAGAAGATTACGAGGAGATACTCGGTAACTGGACCTATATTGCTCATTGGGATAACCTAGAAGATGACAAAGGAGAAAAATATCCTATAAACCATTATGAATGTGCTAAAATCGAAATATCAGAGGCTGAAGAAGACGAGGTTTCAAGCAAGAAAGATAGCTGCAAGAATATTGATGATTCCTTCGATTATGACAACGCTAAATATAAGCTCGTGGCTCCTGATTTGATGCTCAAAGGCAGTCTTATCGCAGTAGGATCTGAGAAGACTATAATGGAAACTTGTGGGATCATTGCCGGTTTGGAAGTCAGGAGAGTGTCTGAGGACTACATCATGATGATTGACTACGAGATCGGGAACATGGTCGAGCTGCTTTCGAGAAAGAAACCTTCTCGGGAAGAACTAGAGTGTTTTGTTGATAACATAGACGTTGTTAAAGAATTGGATGGTGTGATGTATTGCTACGATTAGATTTGGTCGGAAATAACTCTTTACCAATTTAAAATAGGGTTTTAATTAGTTTGATACCTGTTTTAGAGGTACATTCTGATGAGGTCACAATAATGAAAATGATTATGCTACGGTACTTTTATTATAATTAAATGGTCACGTTAGATGCTGGGTTTTATTTTTGTGAATATGTTTTGTAGGAACGTTTTTCATAGCATTTTTACGAGTGCTCTCATCACGATTCTGGAAATAAGCGGAAATGTGGGTATTAAACCGTTGATCGTGGTATAAAATACGACCGTGTTTTATATTACGCGAATCCTCACACTACTTGATAAAATATGAAAAAGTTTTAGTGGATTATTTAACTTCACATATCCTGTTTCAGTGATTAATAATATATACTGACTGCCTTGGTGGCGTAGTTGTAATGCGTACGCATTACGAGTACGATTTGCGCGCTGAGGTCCTGGGTTCGGAACCCCGGTCTGGCCAAAAAAATAATTGTGACTGGGTTTTTTCATCTTAAAAATTACTCTGTCGCAGCTCGGAGTCGGGAAGTTGGCGGTGTGACACCTACGTGCCTCGGAAAGCACGTAAAGCCGTTGGTCCTGCGCCTGATCTCTCTCCGGTCATGTCGGATTGCCGTCTCACCGGACTATGAGAGTGAAGGAATAGCGAGTGCACTTGTGTATTGCGCACACACTTGTGCACTATAATATCTCCTGCGTACCTGGCTGATCTCTGTTGAGATTGGCCGCCGTGGCCGAAATCGGCTAGGAAGGGATAATTATTATTATTATTATACTGAGAATTCTCCAAAAAGTATTTCGATGGGATCTTAAGTCTGCCAAGTCGCAATTGCCCAGCGTGGCGGACTAAGGCCTAAACCCTCTCAGTAGAAGAGGAGGAAGAAGAGGACTGCTCAGCAGTGGGCAGTATATAATACAGGGCTGGTATTATTATTATACTGATTGTTATTACCCACCGGTGATAAATCATCATCGTATACTTACATTTCCTTTTAAAAACAAACTCTAAGGGCCTTATTAATAGATACAACTCAATTTCGGTCTGAAGTGCGATATCAATTGAGACGCTGTCAAATTGAGGTCAGCATCCCCATATTAACATCAGCTCCAATGACATCTTCTGTAACAATATGTGACGGATCTTGACAGCTAAGTTTTGTTTGGGTAACAGCGCTTACTCAGCTGAGAACAAGCTCTTAAATGACAGCTTGGTTTAATAGTTCAATACATTAAATGTCTACTTGAGATTTTACTCAAATGTGAGATGGATTAATTAATACCGTTCTTAAACCTAACAGACTTTGATTAATTATATACCTAGATAGACACTGAACGATTCAAACGCGTCGAAAAAAATAGAGGCTAATTGTTCCGCTCTAAATCAGTTCGAGCGAATTATTTTTTGATGTTTTTCATGGATATAATTATCTTTCCGTTTTAATAGAAACCATGTAATAACTGGTATCATTATGCGCGCACACAAGGATACGCAGAATGATGCAGCGATAGCGTATGAAACAGCTGTCACGCATACTAGTTTAAGAAAAGTTGGCCATTTGTTTTAGTTTCATTGCAGCGCGTCACTCTATGTAGGTATATAGTTAATCAAAGCTAACAGATTTATTATCGACAAACCGAACAAGAAATCGCACAGTTAAACGCCTTCCATAAACGTTGAAAGCTGTTTTATTAAGAAACTTAGCGAAGGCTTACACATAGTTGTAAATCTCTATATTCTTAACTACATACTGGGAAGTTTAAAACTTGCTCTCGCTCGTATTATGGGTTGTGCAAGCGGTTTCTATTTTAACAAAATTTCTATGAAACGGCTTCGTACATTCTTCTTTTGGTGATGTTTTCTCAAAGGTTGTTATGATGTTGAATTTGAAATGTTTTAATAGATCTATTTTTATTTATTCCTTATTATATGAGTTTAAGGTCATTTAGCTACTTGATATTTATATATCATTACAATGAAAAATGAAATGGATATGGTAGCTTATAAGCAAACAATAATTATGTACAGTATTTTAAGCATTAATATAAATTGAAAATATTTTGTTTTTGTTAAATTAAATTGTGATTTTTCATCTATTCCTTACAAGAACCGAAAAGCGACGGCCATGATTCAGCCACGTTTGAAATCACATTTTTCATTTTACGTCAATTTTTCGTTCGATTGTCATAGTAACTTATTTTTTTTAAACATGACGTCACAACTTTCACGTGATCGTCTGTTTTCGCGATATTTCAAATCGACACTATTTTCTTTTCTTATACATTACGTTTTCCTTTGAGAAAAAGGCGAAGTGTATAAAATAAACATGGGTAACGGTGGAGCCATAATTTAAAAGAAGAAGAAGAAACATGTGTAATTTGTATATTGCTTTTCCGAAAACCCTCAATTAGCCTATTAATGGTAAGTGTCAGGCTTCCTTGGACACCTTAGCAGTTAGAATTATAGGCTAGAAATTGCACACAATTAGAACTATAAGTTAAGAATTACTTTGTTGCATACTAAGTTTATGCTTATTTCTCTGAGACATTAGTTCTTACGTTCAAAATGCCCAATAATGATAGCTATAACGTCTTTTTGACAATGATTATAGATTGTTGTGGTTGGATTATTTAATTACATACATACATAGATAGCAGTTAAATGATGAGACGAGTATGCTGCTCGCCTGATGGTAAGCAATACGACAGCCTATAAGCTACAGCATTTTGTAACGACACGACGAAAATTGTAGTAAATTGTAACGATAAAAATATAAGGGCCTGTATTTACTTCTGAGTTAATGCTACTCGTCACATAAATGTATAAGCCGCCCGAATAGAAAGTTATACTCTATCCTTCCAAATAAATGGTAATCAAATGAGTCTTATCGACATTGGCGGTTTAATACGATAACTATCGAGTAAAATTTACTTAACCATTGTAAAACGCCCTAAGTATATTAAATTCCATGAAAAGCATACGACTTACACCAACTGACCTCGGAACGCGAGTCTTAAGTTCGTCACACTGCATAGAGGACAGTAATCAGATGGGTTCAAATTACATCGATATATTTGAGACGATTATATCACACAAAAAAAATTACATGAAACATGACCATTTAATTAACAAATCCCTTTACATTTTTTGATGAGTTACTTCCTCATATCTTCACTGTAGCAATATAAGTCAGGATTTAATCCTTCCATCACATCGATGTTATACATAAGGCACGCGAGCTCATCATCATCAGGAATCTTCTTGCCCAGCAGGCGTCCGATCACATATCCAAACTCATAATTGATCATCACCACATAGTCATCAGAAACCCTTCTAACTTGCAGGCTAGCGATGTAACCACAAGTGTTCATAATAGACTTCTCAGATCCTACGGCTATGAAGCTCTTCTCTAAACCTGATGCAGGAGTCACTAATTTATATTTCGCGTTGGCGTAATCGAAGAAATCATAATAAGAATCATTCTTGCAACTCTCCTGCATACTTTGTACTTCATTTTGGCTAGCTTCGGATATCTCTACTGCAGTGCAGTTGATTTCTTCTTCAAGTGAAGCGTCATCTTCACCATCTTCATCATCCTCATCATCTATATTATCCCAATTGACCAGGAACGTCCAGTTACCAACTAATTGCTCGTAATCTTCTAATACTTCCGTTTTGATTACGTCCTCGCATTTGTATTGTGCGTTAGCCTGGACTAGCAGGAAGGCCAAGAAGCAGAATTGTAGCATACTGTTTTCACTGTAGCTTTATGTTGTTGAAGACTTAGAGACTGGCAGTTGAGTCTTTGATTTCTTTATTTATATACAGTACTACCTTGTTTTTAAATTGGTTCTTATTATCTTAATATTAGAGACCATTAGTAGTATCTAAAACATTATTAATTGTAGTTCATATTTATATGCAATCTCATTTCAATTTATTCTCAACATTGTAAGTATGTTCACTACGTTCTATGCCAACTCAACTCTAGGCCTAGTATTTTAACTAACTTTTTAAATTAAATTAATAATGGTACCTCATTTAAATTAAACTACTGTTACAGATTTTATCGCGATTTTTTATTTTATTTTCCACCACTCCTCCTTCTTTCTCTTTCTATTTAATGGTACCTCAGTCGAGCAAATCAGGCTCCACGTCATTAAAACTGGCTACAGTTCGGTTCTACTAAAGATATCTACTGCATTAATTCTTTAGAATTCCATAATACTATTGTACACTAGATACTAATCTGAATTATTATATTTGTGTAGCCCAAGAGTTAAAGGTAATCTAAGGCTCTGTAGATTGTTGACAGTACCAACACAGCCTGGCTGCGGGCCAATCTAATATTATTGTGGTTTGTTTTACTAGCGCTCTAAAATATTTAAACTTATCTATTGTTTAAAACGTATACGGTCTAGTTAGTATAAGATTGCTTTTGTAACCTATTTGAACTATGTAATTGATGATTTTCTGCTTGATTCCCAGGTTGTAAAATAAACTTCTTTTGTATACAAGGCTGGGTATGTGGCGTTATATTAGATGCCAACAAACGCCTAGGCAATGAACGAAGCAGTTGCAATACAACCAACCTCAAGGAAGAGACACACTACGGCCCCTCGTAAATTAAAGACCTACCCAGGCATCGAAACCAGATTCCGATTGATTGCATCCAAAGTGTCGTTAAACCAATTATACAGTTGCAGTAATTTTGTCTTAATAGAGAAAATATCTACCTAATTGACACCTATTTACGTCTTAATGGCTTATTAATACGTTGTAAAATAACGATAAATATCTTCAAATAACTCTACAGTTCTGTCTCAGTTGATAAGAACACTTTTTCCTGGAATACGACGGCTCCCGAGGGATGGGAAGGGACCTCCTGGTGAAACGGGTTCCTATGTTATCAATATATTACTTTTTATGTCCCACTAACTTTTGTCCTCGATACTGTGTTAATATTATTTGGGGGTTAGAGGTGACTGTATTTTGTTGGAAACGTTGTTATTCGAGTAGGTTAAGATGTATTGTGGTTTTCTACTCAGTAGCGTATCTATACTTATAATATTATAAAGCTGAAGAGTTTGTTTGTTTGAACGCGCTAATCTCAGGAACTACTGGACCGATTTTGAAAATTATTTCACTAATAGGAAGCTACATTACTCCTGAGTGCTATAGGCTACTTTTCATCCCGGAAAAACTTTGCCACATGGGCGGCGCCGCGCGCATTGCTAGTGTTATATAAATGAAATCATTATTATTAAAATAACCGCCTTGCGCGGTACGACTACCGCTTTTAGGTCTCGAGTTCGAATTTTGGTCTAGGCAAAAATGATATTGGGTTTTTCTGCTCAGTATCCGTTCAAAATCTAGACTTTGTGGCCGAAATGGTGATCAGCCCGTCGCCTGTCACATCATTGAATGGAATACACATATCGAGAAGTGGTGCATTAGTTGCACCTCTACCTACTCTTCGAGGATAAAAGACGTGAATGTGTGTGCACGATAATGCATGTTTCATCCAATATTGCCCCTCTTTTTTCATATTGAAAAATGGAATGTAGATCAAACTTTTCATACGCAACTGTTACTATTTCTATTGTGGTCTACGGTCAAAATACCAGTTGGCAACACTGCGTGCAATGCTGAATATAGTGCATACGAACGCACACTGTGACATTCCCCGCAACACCAACTCATAACATAAACGCTTTTTCTTAAGTGAAGAACAAATCCAAGTTTAGGTTTTAGTCTACCTAATATGAAGACAAAACTAGTTCGAAATACTATTACCCAACCGATTTCAATACATAAACGTGCACATAACTCGTCCGTATTATGAAGCACGTAGCGCGGGACGGTTTATGTGCTGAGAGCTGTTTCAGCCGTTTTTTGCTATAACTCTTGCTAATAGCTTTCTAAATGTGCGAGCAATTTGTGCTGTTGATTATTTCGTCAGGGGAATTGGGTTGGTAGACGCTGACGTTTATATTGAGGTTTTAGGTTCGATTTATTTTATAATTTGGGGACTTTACTCGCAGAAAAGTCCCACTGTGGGCATTTCCAGTATAAAAAGTAGACTATATTATGTAGCCGAAATTTTCACCTTTTGCACAAATTTTCTTTTTTCTTTATTAATACTAAAATACCTGTGGTATTTTAGTATTTTAATAATTTAAATTTAATTCTAACATAAATACAATGCATATATGCTGCAAGTATGCCTTAAATACTTTGAAATTAATAAGGTAAAAAGTTTTGCTTCTTAAAAAGCTTGATATCGCACTGCTATTACAAGACTGTATCAACTCAAAAAAGGGTAAATTTGAGATAAGTTATTTTTCATATGTAAAATTCAATTCCCTACGCGTCAATAAAATCGTCGTTCAAATAGTCCAAGAAACAATTAAGAAATGGCGTTAAAAGTCACTCTTCATGATTGACTGACTGTTGTTATCCACCGTGCAATATTGCATCATCTTTAGTTATTTTTCAAATTCGAGTGGTGAGGACATGTCGCTTTTCATTATTTTGGATTGTAACGCTATTGCTGAATCAGGTATGTAACAATTCAAGTATTATTTAAACTTAATACATTATTGTTGATTTAAACTTAAATATGAACTTGGTGTATTTCGAGTTGTTACACTATTGTCCATTAACGAAAAATCGATTTTAGGTAATATTTTGACTAAAGACGTTCTTATTGGTTTAGTAAGTAATTTTAGACTTAATACAGTATTGTTGAAGAATTTTTGTTTACTAGTTTTTTGTGGTAATTTATTAGAATTTCAAAAATATATTGTTGTTACTAATAATATTTAAAATCTTATGTTCAAACAATTATATTAAAGTCAAAATAAAAATAGATCTCTATGATTTAAAAAATAATTTTGAGTTACTACATTCTAGGTGACGAAAAAAAAGGTTTCCTTTACTTCATAAGTACATACTTTTCGTTTATTTGTAGCATGAACCATGGGCGGATTTTAGTTGACGTGGCGACCAAAACTACGTTCATCGATGAGAATGACAAAGAAAACAACAAAAATGAAGAAAAAACTTCATCCAACTAAAGAAAAGAATACATTTCACCCCTGCACAGTCAACAGACTGATTTTGACGATTCTGACTGCGCCTTCATTACATTCCTGGGTCCGTTGACCCAAGAATGTAAAACACCCTGGGAACATTACCTGTTGGTAATGTTCCCAGTTAGCCACGAAACAGTAAAGTAGTTCTTCGTCAAGTATCTCTTCTGCAAGTAGTTCCAGCTCATCTTCATCAAGTAGCTCAGTTGATGGAGCATAAAATAATTTAAGTCCCGTTGCTTCTACTAGTGAATTAGCAGGTCATAGAACTACAGAGGCAAATGCTTCAGAAGTGCAGGAACTCGTAAAAGGGTGAGCAATGAAGCGAATTGGAATGGTAAAATTGCAATTGAAACACAGGTAAGGACTACATATCAAGGTTAAAAACAAGTACCTGCAAGGAATATGGGTCCTCTGTGTGGAGATAAATGTCGATTGAATTAAAAAATAAATGGGATCTCGAGACAGGACATTTTCAATAGTTACTGGAGTTAGGGAGACGCAATAAGAAAGATAATTTATAATAGCTCATACTACTCAAATTAATTGGCTATAACTGGACGATAGCCTAGTTGGAAATGGAACGGTCTGCCAATACAATGTCCGGAGGTTCAAATACCAAGGCACACACCTCTAACTCGACTTTTCGAAGTTACGTGTGTATTGTTTACCAACTTTCGTTAGCTTTAATGGCGAAGGAAAACATCGTGAGGAAACCTACATACCTGAGAATTCTCCATAAGAATTTCGAGGGTATGTGAAGTCTGCCAACCCGCATTAGGCCAGCGTGGTAGACTAAGGCCTAACCCCTCTCAGTAGAGGAGGCCCATGCTCAGCATTGGGCAGTATATAATACAGGGCTAATCGCATTGCATTGCACACAAATTAAATCAAAATATGGATCATCCACTCAAAAATTATAAATAATGTTGATTTTCCCTGTTATTATTTCTTTATATAAAGAAGTGCCATATTATGTTCGTATAATTCAGTTTTTAGTTATTTCTTTTGATAAATACATTATTTATCCTCAGTATCGGCCTTTATTTACGTCCTAACCTTAGTTTAAAATAATAGGCCTATAATGTAAAATTATATTAACTCAAAAAAGTGACCTAAAATCATACAAAAATAAGCGAAGTAACTTGTAGTAAGTCAAAATATTTCACTAATAACTACACAACTAAAAATAATTCATAATTTTTAAAAATTTGCTCCGATAATACAGTATTAACTCAATTTTTTTAAATATCTTGATAACCTACAATCTTTAAAATAATTCCTAAATACAGAAATCCTTTAATTCTATCAATTATCTTAATATAGTGCAAACTTTTTTATAATCTTTAACAGGAAGCGAGTAATCAGTTTTCCGTCGTTTCTGAAAAAAGCTTCTTTTTGAATTGATACACTCTTGTAATAGCAGTGCGATATGTTGTAAAAATTTAGGATAATTGCAAAAATGTAAAAAATGGAAATTTTGGTCTAATGTAGGATATTTTGGTCAGTCTGTGCGCCCAATTAGTCCAAATTAATCCAGTAGTTTCTACGCTAACTTCTAAGAAACAACCAATTGTATTCACACACGTACACAATATTTATTATTAGTAAGATGATATGAATCTTTGATATGAATATTTTGCAAATTTAAAAGCAGTTAAAGAGTACTAATGTGTAATGTGGCAACATAAAACATTAATATTGGACATATTTACCAATCTCTAGAGAAAAAATTGTTAGTAGTCTTTGATTAATAATATAATATATTAATCAAAGTTAGTAGGTATGTCCAGGTATGTAGGTATCCAAGTCCTAAGTCTGTAAAACTCATAGAAACTAACTTACCTTTGAATTGACTGAAAGCTGATTTACGATGGTCCTTCGACGGTGATCCGATTACTGAAGTAACACAAGTCTTGAAAGAAACGCTTGAGGAGATTGATGGGCGGAATCAAGAAAGATTACGGGCAAGCGAGGGTCAGTACTGTGAATGAAATCAAAAGTAACACAAAACCTAGTAAAATTCTACGGACTTTTCTATTGTGATTCTTAACTTTGACACACAGCATATGAGACTAGACAGCTAATGTAGAAAGTACTCATTTCATTACCATTTGCTTGGGAGCATAGATAAAAGTGTGACTTTTGTATTTGCTCGGCTTATATATTAATGTGACGAGTAGTATTTTTACATAAGTTGCGAAACAGGCCGTAAATGTTTAGTACAAGACTTCATTAACGATTAGATGCCCGCGACTTCGTTCGCGGAGACCATAGATGGTACTGATATTTTTTTTATGGCATTGAATGACGAGACGTGCTTGCCGTTCGCCTGATGGTAAGCGATACGACCACCCATAAACAGTAGCAACACCATCCAGCATCTTGACTTACAAAGTACTGTAACGTTGCTAGGAACGTTAACTCTCTTAGTAAACAGGTTATCGTTGTGTCAGTTTAACTACCAATCGAAACCGTTAATGTATCGTATTGGCTGGTTAAACTGTCACTAGTTTTGACGTACGTCTGAACGGCGCTCGTATAAATAAGCGTGCAATGTCACGCGCGCCCTTTTTCTATAATCTTCTTCGCCGTAGCAACACTACCAACTAACTGCGTGTTGCCACGCATACCGTTGTTCCCGCTGGGGTGAGTGTGCCAACGACTACTAACCGCTTCCAGGTATTCTGTGCATCTGGGCTCGTGAGCTATCACGAGTCACTGGCGCGGAATGTAAGCCTAGCTTGCATTCCGACCCGCTGGGATTCTGATTCCAGGTTTTTTTTCTGCGGTGCGGCGTTGACCGCCGTGTTTTTTTCTACGGTGCGGCGTTGACCGCCGACCTTTTCTACGGCGTGGAGTGCTGACTCCATGCTCCGCTGGCGTCGGGAGTGCTGACCCCGATCCCAGCCACGTGCTGACCGCCTTCTCCACGGTGCGGAGTGCTGACTCCGCCACGTGCACACCACCATCGTCGTCGCGGGTGCTGGCCCCGACCACGTGCTCACCACTACCATCGCAGTCGGGTGTGCTAACCCCGACCACCTCACCACCGCTGCGCAGACCACGTGCTACCATCTGCCCGGCGAGCTGTCGCCGGAGCTAGCCACGTGCATCAGCGTCGTGCCGTTCGCCTGAATCGGAGTCTCCGCAGGCCAGTGACTCGTTTGCATACCACCAGCAAACCGTACCGAGTGTAACGCGGAGGTGCAAAATAAAGCTCGTACCACGAACCTAAAACCCTGAGTTTCTTTTCTCTCTCTCTACTATCTACCTGCGGCGCCTCCACGCCGCAGTACTTACTGTGTGACATTCCACTGCGCTCGTCATCCTGAGACATAAGATGTTAAGTCTCATTATGTCCAGTAGTTACATTGGCTACAATGTCCTTGCAACAGAAACACAACAATGCATGCACACTGCTGCTTGGCGATAGAAATAGTCATTGCGGTGGTACCTACTCAGACGGACTCTTACATATGAGACACGTACCACCAGTGATATAAAAAGATTTTTGAAAATTCATATCACGCTATTTTCTCTAAAATATATCTTTTTTTTTTTTATTGCATTGAATGATGAGACGAGCATGCCGTTCGCCTGATGGTAAGCGATACGACCACCCATAAACAGTAGCAAAACCATCCAGCACCTTGACTTACAAAGTACTGAGTGGCATTCCACTGCACTCGTCATCCTGAGACATAAGATGTTAAGTCTCATTATGTCCGATAGTTATACTGGCTACAATGTCCTTCAAACCGAAACATAACAGTGCATGCACACTGTTGCTTGGCGGTAGAAATAGACATTGCGGTGGTACCCACCCAGACGGCCTCTTACATAATGAGAGACCTACCACCAGTGAATAACTACGCTAACAATATATCTTGAATAGGCCGCTTTCGACTCACGACGGTTTTCTTAAGAAAGTACAGCCAGTGGTACTGCCTCGGTATGGTTGCCTTATGTACAGTTAGCAGGATAAGTATCTGAACAAAATCAAAATTTCAAATCGCCTATACATATACGCGTTAAGTTAAACTGATACATTTTTTTCTTCGTTTGAAGTAAAGTAAATCTCTTTTACTTTATTTTTGTGAAGAGAAAAAAAAGATTAGTAAGAACACAAAAGTATGTAGGTAATTTGAAATGTTGAATTTGTTCAGCTACTTCTGCTGCTGACTGTACAATAATATGAAATGAAATGAAATGAAATGAAATAATTTATTCGAACCCATAAAATGTTATACATTATTTAGATTCCGTCAATATTAACTCTACCACCAGTTCGGAAAGCAGTTCTCACTAGAGAAGAACGGGCAAGAAACTCTAGTGTTGCTCTTTTCAAAATCAGCTCAAGGTATAAAATACAATGCATTATGTAGAGAAAAAAAAATACAATTCAGTATTTGTTAAGTTTTGTTTAGAGCAGTTCATTTATATACTCGCAAAATAGGTAATAAATTTTTAAATTCCAACACTAGTGCATAACTATCTCAGGAATCATGTAATAATTTGATCTGAAATGTTCAAGATGTCGCTATTAATCTTAGTTCAAGATATACCCCTAATACTTAGATGTAGTAAGCGAAAAGGGCAGACCAGTCCACACAAGCAGCACTCGTTCACGAGTATGACGCATGTGCCAGCCATCGGCCTCCTCAAACATATTACAGGGAAGTGGCCGACCCGGCACACGACGCCGCCGCAGGCACAGACAGTTAAGGAGTATGTCAATATTACGGTTTCATCACTGAACTCGACAACGTAACCACGATTTTTCGGGCCTTTGTAATCACTGGCAATCATGACGATAAGCTGATATGATGTACAGAATCCACTGATTAGTTACAAGGCATAAAAATCCTTCTGTGTTAAAACAGAGGCCTTGGAACCGTCACAATGAGATTTTAGGTACATACAAGTGCGTTCCCCTCGTTAGGTCCTAATGGTATGGAAGTGGAAATCTCGTGCGGCGCCCATTAGCAGGAGTCCGGCGCTCTTGTCCCAAAAGGCACCTTTTAAAGAATCCAATCGGCTCGAGTGTCTCAGTTGAAAGCGGACTCGCATTTAGCCGCGGACATGGATTAAGATGGCGCTTTTTGAGATTGTGAGGATTTGGTTTTATTCGGTTGTGTCTGATTCCATATAAAGGTTTATTTTCACATTGCGTTACTAAATGAAACCATAGACACTGAAAATAAAAATATAAAATAAATAACACTTTACAATAAATTAATCGGACCCCAGATGTAACATAAAATAGTGTAAGTTTCGAAAAAAATAAATATCAATAAAAAGTAATTTTAATTTTACACGCCCTAATGCCACTACTCTAAGAGAATTCCTCACAGCGGCATAAATCACACTTTTAGTCAGAAATATACTCACGCACACGTCATGTTTGCACTAAACTACAAAAATATAAAAAAAAATGGGATTTTTGGGGAAAATATTCATTATTCATCATTGATGTATTAAAAAACCCATACATCAATGTTATTCATGGATGATTTTTGGCACAATCTTAGCAGAGGTTAAGACGAGTATGTGGTTTTGTTTGTTGAGCTACTACGACAGGTTTTGCATGTGCCTAGGCCGAAACACTGTATCAAATTACCTACAAAATTCTAGGCACTCTTCTATCAAAAATAGTTCCGCAACATATTTTACTTTAATATTATAAGGAAGAAAGAAAGAAAGATTAATTGACACAATAAAGGTATGTATTAACATGTTAACATACAGCAAAAAAAGAAGTATAGGTAGAAATAACTTATTAGTTATGTATACATATTGTGCCAAAAACGAGAATCCTCATTCAGCTCCATAATGCCTATAGCTCAGCCGATACTGCAGCGCTGATCTTCAATGAGTTATATTATTATAGTTATTGGTTCTATTTTACCGCTCACTTCATTCAGCTATACATCAGTGACCGCGCAATAACTCTCTGAGCGGCATCCTATCACCGTTCGATGTTCAAAGCTGTGGATTAATGGGTGTTGTTTAGTTGGAAAATGTTTGTCATCCGCCAGGTGGCAGCGCTGATTTACTGTTAAACTGTGCCGAAATATTGCCGCGTGATGTATGGACGCGTTTCCTTAGCCTATCACGGTGCTAAGGGTCTTATCACAACGAGCATAGTGTTGAAAATGCTTTATTATTAGCACTGATTGAGTCCTAGACAAGGCAACCTGTAATTTTTGTACATAATTTCACAGTAAATTTTTTTTGTTGATTATTTATGTTACTGGGGTTTAAATCCTAGTATACGACAAAAGCTAGTTACATTAAATAGATACACGAAAATGTTTTTCTTTTAAAATATTAAAAAGATATTACTTATAAGAGTTTTAGACTGGCTTACTTAATATAGCTAAAAACATATAAAACCTCGTGCTGTCACTGTCATACATTAGGAGTTGACGAAGACAGCACTATGATTAAATATATTTAACGTTAATAATTTTAGTGAGTCGTTGTCCAAGCCAACTTTAATTTTGTTTTATTAATTTTGATCTAGATTCAATGATTTGTCAAATAAATTTTAAAAGTAATGTAATGTACATGTAAAAGTGTATGTTTACATTTTAAGACAGCTAAAAAATTATACTAGCAGACGCCGCGTTTGATCACGCAACTTGAATACTTTTGCATAATGCATACTTTTGCTTGAACGATTCGCGCTCAATACGCACTCGTAATACGCATACATATTACATACGACACCACGGCAATATCGCGTCGTATACACATTTCTACTGTAAATAACAGGGAATAGAAAATGAGGTTGGATTAATAGGAAACCAGTGTGATCTGCTATCATTGTTGTGTAGTTCAGCACGTTAAATGATATTATTTCCATTATGCATGCTCACGCCTTTTATCCCCGAAGGGGTAGGCAGAGGCGCAACTAGTGCACCCACTTTTCGCCAAGCGTATTCCGTCCCATGATGTGATAGGGGGCGAGCCTATCGCCATACCGGGCACAAATTCCAGACTCCGGGCTGATACTGAATAGAAAAATCCAATATCACTTTGTCCGACCCGGGGATCGAACCCGAGACCTCAGCCTTGCAGTCGTACCGTAATACAACTACGCCACCGAGGCAGTTTCCATTATAATTATTATTATAATAATGAATGCAAAAGTTTGGATGCATGTTTGTTATTAAATTACGCCACCCGGACGGCAGCACAAATCTGGATGCTGGATGCAGATTTCGCCCGAAGATAGATTATAGTCGGGTATAGAACATGCCTAGGTGGCGTAGTTCTATTACGGTACGACTGCAATGCTGAGGTTTCAGGTTCGATCCCCGGGTCGGGCAAAGTGATATTTGATTTTTCTAATCAGTATCAGCTCGGAGTCTGGAATTTGTGCCCGATATGGCGATAGGCTCGCCCCCTATCACATCATGGGACGGAATACGCACGACGAAAAGGGGGGGGGAACTAGTTGCACCTCTGCCTACCCCTGCGGGGATAAAAGGCGTGAGTATGCGTATAGAACATATCATCATCATCATCATCCACAGCCTGTAGAGTCCCACTGCTGGATATAGGCCTCTCTCATATGGTGCCACCTTTCTCGATCTCGAGCCAATCGCATCCAGGTTCGACCCGCGATCCTCACAATGTCGTCGACCCATCTTGCCGCCGGACGACCCACGCTGCGTTTGCCTTGCCTTGGCCACCACTCAGTCAGCATCTTACTCCACCTGTCATCACTTCGTCTAGCTACATGGCCTGCCCAACTCCATTTGAGTCCCATAACGAATTGTCCGATATCTCGAACTTTTGTTCGTCTACGGATTTCGCTGTTAGGGATTCGGTCTTGTAATTTGATGCCGAGCATAGATCGCTCCATAGCCCTTTGTGTCACACCCAATTTCTATAAAATATCGCATGTGAGCGTCCATGTCTCGGCACCGTATGTCATGGTGGGCAGGACGCATTGGTCAAAAAGACGAGTTTTTAGGCATTGTGGAATCTGCCGTGACTGTAATACGCCCTTTAAGCGTCCGAAAGCCGCCCAGCCGAGTTGTAAACGCCTATAGAACATATATTACTTTTTATTCCGGGATAATATATAGGGAGACTTTGGAAAAACTTACTCACGTGGACGGAGCCGAAAATAAAATCTAGTTATTTATAAAAGGTTTTTACCCTCACATCCTTAATGACGGTGTTTATTAGTGGCGATTACTTACCATCATTTTGCCAACTTGCTTGTATGTCTCCCTAACTGTAATTACACGTGGCCTACTGCCTCGGTGGCGTAGTTGTATTACGTACGCTTTACGAGTACCATTTGCGCGCTGAGGTCCTGGGTTCGAATCCTGGGTCGGGACAAAAACATTGTGACTGGGTTTTTCCATCTTAAAAAAAAATTACTCAGTTGCAGCTCGGAGTCAGGAAGTTGGCGGTGTGATACCCCCGTGCCTCGGAAAGCACGTAAAGCCGTTGGTCCTGCGCCTGATCTCTCTCCGGTCATGTCGGATTGCCGTCTCACCGGACTATGAGAGTAAAGGAATAGCGAGTGCACCCTGTGTATTGCGCACACACTTGTGCACTATAATATCTCCTGCGTATCTGGCTGATCTCTGTTGAGATTGGCTGCCGTGGCCGAAATCGGCTAGAAAGGGTATATATATATAATTACACGTGCCGTATATGCGCGTATACATCACCCAGCGTAAAGCTTAGTGTGCCAATACCCTTAACTGTTATAGATTGTAGTATGTAACATAGTTTTTTCACTATGTTATTGCAGATCAAAGAGGTCTGGTATATTAAATGGAACGAGTTTTTTTCTAGATTAATGTTCTAGACATTTGCTATTTCACGCCGATATAGTCTGGGCGTGAGTGCGCTAAAAATGAACGAATGTTGCTTACATTACGGTCCGTGAACGTTTTTGAATTAAACTCTTAGTAAATTGCTGTCATTTTTGTTCACCTGTTTGAAGTGTTTTTTATAACTAGCTGATTTTTTATGTTGTAGAATAAATGCTATATTATATATATATATATAGAAATTTCGTGTCACAGTGTTTGTTACCATACTCCTCCGAAACGTCTGAACCGATTTTTATGAAATTTTATATTCAAACCTGGTACGACTGAGAATAGGTGGTTATCTATTGTTAATCCCCCTAAGTGATAAGATGGCCCAGCCCAAAACAATTTTTTTATGTTTCGTACAGATTTTTTAATTTTTTATAATGTTGCATTAGAAAATACATACAACCCTAAATTTTCTACCTTCTTCCATCATCCCCTATTTTTTAATAGCGATATTAGTAAAGGGAAGTTCTCACGTATATGGCAAACCAACGTTTGCCGGGTCAGCTAGTTATCCTATATTATTCGAATTACGTTATACGACTTTACTAAAGACCGATGCATAATACTAAGCTAGTGGTGGGATATATTTCGCATCCGCCCGGATACCGACCACCGTACATAAGGTGTTAAAACCTGCCATAGTGGCCCACGTAAGTGTGCGCGTTCCGGGATCAGCCTGGGTATATCCGGTTCAAACAGGCCAGCATAATTGTGACAACTAACGAGGGATAATCATCGTTCGTCAGTCGATGTGGACCCCTCTCTGCTTACTTTTAAGTGCAGTAGGGTCACACTACCAAACCATACCAACCCTGTATTATATACTGCCCGTTGCTGAGCACAGGCCTCCTCTACAACTGAGAGGGTTGAGGCCTTAGTCCACCACGCTGGCCTAATACGGGTTGGCAGACTTCACATACCTTCGAAATTCTTTATAGAGAACTTCTCAGGTATGCAGGTTTCCTCACGATGTTTTCCTTCAACGTTAAAGCGAGCGATAATTCACAAAGAATACACACGTAATTTTTTAGAAAAGTTAGAGGTGCGTGCCCTTGGGTTTTGAACCTGCGGACATTCGTCTCGGCAGTCCGTTCCACTCCCAACTAGGCTATCGCCGCTTACGTAGGGTCACATTGCCGTGCCCAAAAAAAAAACTTAGAACACAGAAATCAACAAAACGTAATACGATGGACTCTAGAGACCCTTCATTATACTGGGAATATAGTTCCTACGGGAATCTTCTAAAGCTACGACTATTCTACCGCTACGTCAAAACCATAAGTCAAAGGGATGAACCGAGAACACAAAAGGAAGGATAAAGTGTTCACGAGAAACTAAACAAATTGTTGGTGAATATATCTAAAGGGGTTAATGCCGTGGGACGAGGGCTACGGGCCCACGTAGGGGACGGCGTGTGCGGCGAATATAAAGGCTTTCGTACGGGGATGGATTAAGGAGCAAATGTGGGGTCAATTGTGTGTCTTGCGTGTTTATAGTAAAGGTTAAGTATATTATATGAAAAAAATTAAATATTGTGGATTTATATTCAATTAGGTGTTGCTTGCTGCTCTTTTGCAAAAATGGCCACTAGAGCGAAGATAATAAAATTTTAAAATGTATCGAATTTCTTCATTAGATTCACTCATTTTGACAAAAAGAAAAATAAATGAAGAATAGCTGAAAACAACATGTTACTAATTTGTTTCTTTTTTGAAATGTAACCTTTTTAATGTTATCAATGCAGCCAGATACAGCCAAAGAGATTTTATTACAAGTTTATACAAAAGACTTTTCCCCCAACCTATTACAACGTAATAGGTCTGCCTCGGTGGTGTAGTTGTATTACGGTACGACAGCAGTGCTGAGGTCTCGGGTTCAATCCCCGGGTCAGGCAAAGTGATATTGAGTTTTTCTATTCATTATCAGCCAAGAGTCTAGAATTTGTGCCCGATATAGCGATAGGCTCGCCCCCTATCACATCATGGGATGGAGTAACGGCGAAAAGTGGGTGCACTAGTTACGCCTCTGCCTACCCCTTCGGGGATAAAAGGCGTGTGTGTGTATTACAACATATTCACTTTTCGATGAAATTTGGTATGGAGATACATAGTTTAAGTCTCTGGGAAGGACATAGACTACTTTTTATTACCGGAAAATATTAAATAGCGGGTCTGTAACCCCAGAAAAACTCGTACACGCGGGCAAAGCTGCTACTTAATATTAAAAATAAAATTAAGCGTGAGGTATCGACCCCCATTCATCCTCAATACGACCCAGTCAACTAACGGCCTGTCGCGGAAAATAGGCGTCGATTACACAGTTACCTGTAAGTGAGAAAATAGCCTTATTCCGGGGCTTAATTTGTGATTATAGGTGCTCGAATACTAAGCAATACGGAGCAACATGGACGGGACAACTGGATTACCGAGATCCTGCATGTAGCGTTTGGAATAATGTTATCTTTTTTATTAGTGAAGGAACTACAGGAATGATTAAGTGAGTCACTTGATGTTACTGGTAGTAGGTCTGTCGTATGCTAGGTGCCGCCTGAGTAGGTCAGGTAAAGTCTATTTCTACCGGCAAACAGCACTGTGCATGCATTTTTCCCGGTTTGAAGGAGATTGTAGCCAGCGTAATTATTGGTCATTATGAGATTTAACATCTAATGTCTCAAGGTGACGAGCACAGCGGAGTGCCACGCAGGTCTTTGTACTTAAAAGTTCTGTGTGGTGTTGCTGTTTATCGGTGGTCGTATCGCTTACCATCAGGCGAGCGGCATGCTCGTCTCGTTACTCAGTAGCAATAAAAAACATGATCTTAATTGTTCATAAATACCATTTTAGAAGTGTCAAAATGGTGTCTTCCAAGGTAAGCGCGAAGAAGCAATTGGGCAGGCCGGCATAATAGTGCCGATCGTCAACGGATGCTTTCATATATTGCCGGTTGACATTTTTGCACCGTTCTCCAATGCAGAGAATTAGTCAGAGGTAAGATATATGCCTCAGAATATGTCACTCATTATACGACATGTAACAGCCCATACACACACAGTCACGCCTTTTATCCCCGAAGGGGTAGGCAGAGGCGCAACTAATGCATCCACTTTTGGTCCCATGGTGTGATAGGGGGCGAGCCTATCACCATATCGGGCACAAATTCCAGATTCCGGACTGATACTGATTAGAAAAACCCAGTATCACTTTGCCCGACCCGGGGATCGTACCCGAGTCCTCAGCATTGCAGTCGTACCGTAATACAACTACGCCACCGAGGCAGACATAAAGTATAAATGAATATGTACGATACATATTATTATAAACATATTTGTATTCACTCCACCTTAGCGTTCGTATTATTTCACCTGGGTCCCTCATTTAAAATCTGAGCTGTTTTATCAGTCATGCTGGTATTAACATGATAAATTAGGTGATAGTCGTTGATTTGTCCGAGTAACAAAACTCACCGGAGATAAAAGTCCCACGGGATAAGAAGTGGCCAAGATGTTAATCCAGGGTATGGTCTATGTCAAATTACACCCAAATCTTATTTATCAAATTAGTTCCTACAACTTGGGATCCTTCAAACGAAGCGTGAACGGAGCAATTAAACAGGCCCGCATGACTGTCGACCGTCTGGTCGATATATTTTTGGGCTTCTCGTCACTTACCATCAGGTATAGTGAGGCAACTTTACCGTGCCTTCGATAAAAAAAATCGGTTCACAGGTTTCCACTTACTTCTGACGAACATCTTAACAAACTTTTGCATTAAGTGAGATATGAAATAGAACTTGGAAACCACATGGATTAATATCGAAATGAAAGACAATCAGAGAAAAGTTGATCTTCGACTAATTACTATTTCGTTTCCAAACATTTGAGAGTTCAAACAAATGAAAATGTCTATGTCGAAATATTAAAAACATGGGACACAAATACATTATTTCTCATAAAACAGTGAAATTTATGTGTTGTATCGCAAACCCATACATTAAACGATGCGGTGAGAAGCGAAATAATTCGCGCGCCGAGAGCGAAACGGACTCGTCCCGACTCCCCAGTCCCGACGCGCGGGATTTACGACCGTTGCATACGAATGGCACACCGAAGCGAACGATTTTTTCCAAGCTGATATTTTGGTTTTATATGGCTAGTAGATTTTCGATAAGTAATTAAATAACTTTTGCATGATTTGTTCAAACAAATAATTTGACTATGACCAACTAATACATGATTTAATTCGTTGGACGCTTCAATATGTTGTTGATGTATGTTTTCGATGTATTTGCTATTATTATGAATTTTCATAAATTAAGAAATCGAAGACTCAAGAGGAACATCAGGGAATCCTGCATGCACTCTATTTACTTTTTTTATTTTATGTTACTTTTTATTTTTCTTAATTTTCATGAATAGATCTCCGTTTATAATACAAATTTAGGCAGATACTGATTTTATTTATGGGTAATCCTAGTTACAGTCTTTTTGAATCTTAGCGATACTATTAGATTGCATGTCACGTCATTCAGTTTAAATCATAATGTTCGCAAGCATTCTCTTCGGTGTAACACTCAGGTGAAGGTGTGGTGAAATATATCTAATATTATTATTAATGGCACATTCAAACTCGTCGACTTAACGAATATTTAATATTACCTCGATTTACGAATGTGACCCGACGTCGGTTTGTAGCCCTTTGGATTTTATATACGTCAGTAATATTTATTGGTCCAACGAGGGTACACACTCGTCGAGAAATGTGCTGTTGCACGGGTTTAGATACTTGCCGAGTAGAGACGAATAGTCATAAATTCGAGTGTGTAAATAGTTTATTTGGGTGTATTCGTTACTCATTATTCTTAGTAATATTTATTTGTCGTGTTACTACTGGATATAATGAGACTCATCTTTTGTCTCAGGATGACGAGCGCAGTGGAATGCCACACAGTAGGTACTTTGCAAGTCAAGGTGCTGAATGGTGTTACTACTGTTTATGGATGGTCGTATCGCTTACCATCAGGCGATCGGCATGCTAGTCTCATCATTATTGCAACGCATTAAAAAAAAAACGAAAATTATTCGTCAATAGTCTAAATGAGGCATAATACGATCGTATGCAAGATTTTATTTATTTATTTATTTATTTGGTAAGCACACTAGCAGCTCTATACAGCTGATGCGTGTGTATCATACTGATTAATATTCTTATCCAGTCTATTTTTGAAGGCATTCAGCGAAGGTGCCATAACAACAGTTTCAGGAAGTTTGTTCCAATCGGTAACAACACGATTTGTCAAAAAATGCTGTCGCTAAAAGATGTCGCTATTTTATTCTGCTTTTGCCAAAATAATTATAATTTGTCTGTTTGAGAGCGTGTGAATATAAGTACAAAGCACTCCGGTACTGCACTGGTGGTACCGTGGCATTTAACGGAATGGGAGGCCCATCGTTGGTGCATTTTTTTTTAAATAATATAAGATGTGTTTTGGTTTGCAACATTGTTCCAAAAATAAACGTCTTTCTTTCTTTTTTACAATACAAAAAATATTATGTTCATCAGTATTCTTTAAAAATTATTAAAAAATAAAACATTAAAAATAATATTGGATTTATAGTATTCTTAAAAATTAGAGTCGCTGCAAGGACGTACCTAGAACAAGACCGAGTTTTGTGTGTTTTTTGATGTTAGCACATTGTGAAATGAGAATTGAAAATTCGTCTTATTATACAAACGTTCGGATAGAGATTTGGGTAGATATAATATTACGCGCCATCATAAATTTTTTAACTGAGTATCCTAATTTATCTTTTTCATTTTTACTATCTGAGCAAGAAAGTCACGAAGTAATGCTTATTTAAAGTATAATATAATATAATTAATAATGAACTAATATAAACTTCACTAGACCAGAATTAAAAAAGGAATATGTAGTTTCCAATAAATAAGGTCTTGAATAAAAATGTCCCCTAATTATATTTGATATGGTTCATACCATAATATTAGTGTGGTACTTTATACGTAGGTAGGTATATCTTTACTAGTTAACCCTAAAGCAATATACACAATACAATCAACTATAAAGAAGCAAAAAACTCAAAGGGAACAATATTACAATAATTACAACAAGGGTACAAACGAACCAGAAACAAGGGTTAGACAAACGAGCCGCATGTCGGCGCGACCGCACGTCTCCTGCACGGAATGCACTGCACGGTTGGATTTACTGCGCCATGATGGGAATTTATTAGATACGGAACAAAGACCTGTTAGATACGGCAGTTACACGTGTTGATTCGTATCTTTGTGGAAAAAATGCAAGTACGTTAAACGACATGGCCTGTTCTAATTGAAAACATAGTTTTATTTTTTAAATTTAGAATAGGCCGTGTGTCTGTTACAAAACACAAACATCACGCCTTTATCCCCGACGGGGTAGGCAGAGAGATGCAACCACTTTTCGCCATGTGTGTTTCGTCCCATGATGTGATAGGGGGCGAGCCTATCGCCATATCGGGCACAATTCCAGACTCCGGGCTGATACTGAGAAAAACCCAATATTACCTTGCCCAACCCAGCATTCGAACTCGGGACGTCAGATCGGTGTCGTACCGCGCACGCAATGCAACTACTTGATGGAGGCAGTCTGTTATATAATGATAAATTTTAATAATATTAATGAACTACACAAACAAATTTCTTGATAACCATAAAAGCTTTATGCTTTGCAAAAGTTCACATCAGACTTTATTCCAGGTGTTTGTATACGAGTGAAGCTCCGAGCGAAAGCTAGTTAAGGATTATAACTAAGGTATAACCTCTTCTCGTGGTCCTTATATATCTCTAATTCCTGACGTTTTAAGACATTTCGCCATAGTTTAAGAGGTGCCTTTGCAGTGGTTTGTTTACCCGGGGAATTACTGCGGTCACCAAGTCTGTTCAAAGTTTGTGGAACATAGTTGCTTGTGTGTTATGTAACGTTTTTCGTGCTAACACTGGAATTATCACATTGTTTCGAAGTGGTTTATTTGGGTTTAAATAGCTAAGAATTGTCCTTTTATTGGTTTAGATACAGGGGTCTAAAACGTTCAGGTACCTAGATTCGATAATTGGCAAAAAATACTACACGAGTCTGTCGTTTCATTATGATTGGTCGTGAGACTATCACGTGACTGACGCATTAGGTTCTCGATCAATCACAAACATCACAATAGCGTAGCGGACTCATTTTTATTCTATACTTTTATCAAATATTTACTTTATATACATTTTAAAACAGAAAGAATCATAAACTCCGATGAAAACCAACAAGTTATAAGCCTTTGATAGAAGAATGGGTATTTACCTCTGACATTTGTCAAGAAATAGAACAGAGACGCAATACCCCCCATGTGACGACACCGGAAATAAGGCGCGTGCGAAAGAAAGGATGAAGCTATAACTCCACTACGCGCTCACTCTTGCACACTGCAATACTTGATATATGGATTATTGGCTCAGTTCTGAACCGATTTTAAGGCAATTCTCGCAGAAGGGCTTCTTTTTCGCACAATTTAACTTTATGTATAGAATAATACCTCTCTGCCTTTATCATGTGAAATACTGTATGTTGTGATGTACGATAAAGTTATAAAATAAATAAATATACAAAAGCAAACATGGTCCCCTAAAATGACATAGTCTTTCGTGTCTTATTTTTTGCCACATTCTAAGGGAACTGACCACCGTCTATCGTTAGTCGTTTGTTTTAAATGGTACAATCATACTGCATCTGTAAACATTTTTCTCCCTTCGATTAAATTAATCAGCCTATCGCCATCAACTGCTGAATGTAGGTGTGGCGGCATAATTGAGAACACCGCCACCTATCCACATGGCTGAGGACTACTACAATAATAGTCAATTAGATGACCCGGCACTCATCCATCAGACATCGAAGTGGTATCGACGATTGACAGATGGCACCACACGATCGAGAATTGCGATAGCAATATTCGCGCAAAGCGAAGCATATATACCACCTCCGATTAGGAACCATCGGAGGGGCCGCGGCCGGTCAGGCGCAACATCTGCCTGATTGGGAATCTTCCCCTTCCATAGAGGAACGCATCCATCTGTTCCTCTACAGCGGCGACGACCCTTACGCCGCTAAATAGGCCTCCCCAAGCGAGTGCCAATCATCCCGGTTTTGAGCGGCCCGTATCCGTTACCCGAGAAGGGAGAAGACTGGACAAGGCCACTGCCTTCTCTAATCATTATTCATAATCCTTCCCTTTAGTGCTGGTATGGGGATATATGATTCTTTTGAAATCATAGATGGTGAAGATAACATATGATGCTTTTGGTGATTGGCGGGTCCGTAATATAATGAAAAATCGAGGGAGGGACTTATCTATACACATAAATAAAATTGGAGTGTCTGTTTGTAATATTGAAATAATCGTTTTTTACTACATGTATATGAATATACGGTACATACACCAAAATATTTTTTTTTACAATTTTTGTCTGTCTGTTTGTTCCGGCTAATCTCTGAAATGGCTGGACCGATTTTGACGGGACTTATATTGGCAGGTAGCTGATGTAATAAGGAGTAATTTAGGCTACTTTTTATCCCGGGAAATATAAAGCGGGACTTTTATCCCGGGAAAACTCATTCACGCGGGCGGAGCCGCAGGCAACACGGGCTAGTAATATAATAATATTAAGAATACCAGCCCTGTATTATCAACTGTCCCACTGCTGAGCACGGGCCTCCTCTACTACTGAGACCATTTAAGCCTTAATTGACCACGCTGGCCTAGTGCGGTTTAGTAGACTTCACATACCTTCGAAATTCTTACAAAAAACTTCTCAGGTATGCAGGTTTCCTCATGATATTTTCCTTTACCGTTAAAGCAGGCGTTAATTCTCAAAGAATACACACAATATAACTTTTGGAAAAGTCAGAGGTGCGTGCCCTTGGGTTTTCAACCTGCAGCCATTCGTCTCGGCAGTCCGTTCCATTCCCAATTAGACTATCGCCGCTAAGGGAGGGATTTACTTGATCTGAAATTGAGATGCGTTCTTAACATCTCCGTCGTCATAGTAAAATTTTCTCGGCAATTACTCGACACCGTCCACTCGACGCCTTAATATTTGGATATTTCTTCCACAAAAGCACCATATTTTAGTTAAAAAGCTACAACAGGCGAACTTAATAGTTCGGTGCCTTAATTTACTTTTCAATTAGTCGAAAGTTATGGTACATAGTGCGGTCTACGCTTGATTTATTATAGTTCTCGTTTCGGGTAACTTTGTAGAGAAGTTCGATTATTTTCGTTGTTGAAGCATAAAATACAAAGGCTGTAAATGTTGTATGACGTGGAATATCAGATTTTTGACATTAGTGTCATTTAGAAAACGTTGGTGCGCTTCATACATCTAGTTTGAAGTTTATTAAAATCAAAGACATTAAACAGTATAGTTATAGACCGGACATCAGGACCAAATTTTTCGTCCAAAAGTTATTACCCATTGGAATAAGTCGCTGTCTTATCATACGTGTCCGTGTAACAAGACGTCTCGGTATGCTTAAATTTTGTAAAGAAATCAATATTTTGGAAAGAAACATGCCATTATACGCATTACGACCATGTCAAAGTATGTTCTAATGAATTATATATAGGTATTTTGTTATTTCCCGGTAGATTGAGTTAATGACGAACAGGCTGAAAATTTTTGAATGTCAATTTTCCCAATGTCCACTCTATATAATCTTAGAACACTTTGATTAAATTATATTTAAAAGTACCTATTTCTCCATAAAATGTATATAGGCATCGTGCACGTCGTAAGCTCTGGCATCTGGTGGCGCAATCTGAATCTATCAGCCTATCTATACTTGGCATTGACGTAAAATATTCATATTAAAAGGATGAAAAATAACAATTAATTGGTTAATAATGTATTGCTGTGTATCTAAATACTACAAAACATAAAAATAAACACATAAAAATAAAATGGTGTAAAATTCTATAACGTTCCCAAGAATAGTACCTAAGTACTTACATAAAACATACCATGGTTATGTTAAAATATACAAAAATAATAAAAACTGTATAAAACATACATAAGTATGAGTTCCAAAAGCATTTAAAAATATCTCATTACGTAATTTTTAAAAATAAAGTAGGTTTGAAGATAATATTCAATATAAACAAATCAGTAATTAAGGGACCATAACCTCCTAATTTTGCTTCAATAACATCAAAATAACTGGCTCCCTGCGTAACATGTGGCTCTTTTGTCGATTTTGTGCTGCCACCCATAGTTTGTGCACGTTCCCTATAGCATCTCAGTCGTTAGTTTTACATATTAACTATCACGCGAGCGGAGCTGCGGGTAGCAACTAGTGTTTGCTAATACACCCTGTCGCTAAATCAAAAGGGTACGTTGTTTATTTTCACAAAAAACAAAACGTTTAATTCCGAAAAGCAGAAACGAAACGCAGCCATTAAGAAAAACGAAATAATTGTTTTCTCCGAGTTTATCACTTTAATAATTATTCGCAGACCTTTTTTTATAGTTATCAAATATTTTCACCCACAAATTAGGGTTTAAGCTTTATTACGACGGGAGGACTTAAAAATTACCATTCTTTTATAGCCAACGAGTAGGGATGTGCTTTGTACGTCGACTTCATTTTGAATCGATTGTTATGATTGAATTATCAGTCCTTTATTTTATTATGCTGTAACCTACTGCCGGTCACATTCTAGTACTATTATATGTAATGTATCATTTTCTCCACGTTTTTCTGCCTATATAACCGATTATAACAGGATGCTTATACTATGAAGCCATTTTGTAGGAATACTGGGAAGGAAGCCTTGCAAGTGCTTATATCAAAGAAAAGGAGGTAAGGCGAATTTCGGTCTGATTGCTGTGAGGTTTATTGAGATGTAATATCTTATTCAAGCGTTCATTATATTATTTACATCATTTTCGAGTCTAAAATACGAAACGACAATAAACGACAAAACAATTTTATATCAACTTATTAATTATCCCCGTAATTCTCATTATTTCTGATTGCATAGGTAATTAAAACTGTCATCAACTAAATTACATTCTCAATACACAAAAGTATATTACGTCGATCACAAAATGAAATCGATATAAAACATCGATTAACCTCACAATCGATATAACATCCCTACTCGTAAAGGGCAACTGATTTCGCTATGATTTATGTATAATAAGAGGTAAGTTTTTAATTTGGTACATCGTCCCAGCTATTTGTTAAGGGCGCGCTGTAAAAACGTCAAGGCGTTGTATTTATTGTGCCCTAACGTCGTGCTGTGCAGGTGTTACCTATTTATATTTTAATCATTTATTAAATTTGATGTAAGAATTTGTTGTCTATTTTTATAGGATTTTTGTTGGTTTAATAATTCATGCTTCATGAAGGACAAGTTAATTCCCTGATAACTCACTACGCCCTGAATTGCGGGGGGGAGAGCTGATGAACACTTATACAATATGGCACATAGTCTCTAAAGTATTTTCTTTAAACTTAACCATGAGGTGATATACGCACGCTTAAAAAATAAAGATAGCCATAGTTCGACAGTTGGCATATAAGCAAGCCGAGCACCAAATGCTATACCCACAAACATCTATCTATCTATCTATACTATAATAAAGCAGTAAATCCTGGTGTGCCTGTACATTGAAAGAAATTTGATAAAAAGAAAGGGGGTGACTAAAGAAGAGTCATGCAAAACAAATCAGCGATATTTATAATTATTTTCTGTCTGTCTGTCTGTTTGTTTGTTAGTGCAAGCATATTGTAAAACTACCAATAAAAAAAATTTAAATCACTATAAAAGACCGCCTCTGTAAAAAAGCTTACTATCGTATTTGCGATTATCTGGAGGATACAAATGCTTGGGATTAAGTTGCTCGGTTTCACTAATGTTTTATAATTTGATTGTTTCTATGTTATATATTGTTTTGTTTTTTTTTGACATAAGTAATAATTGAATTTATATTGTTACTTGCAATTTGTAAAATATATATATATATATATATATATATATATATGTATATATATATATATTACGAACACACATATATACAATATATATATATATATATATATATATGTATATATATATATATATATATATATATATATATATATATATAAAAAAATATAACAATAAAAGACCTACGCTGAGTTTCTTGGTGCTTCTTCTCAGGTCAGTGGGCTTTTCCGAAGCACTGGTAGAATCTTTTAGATGTTAAAAATATTGTAAAAAATGACGTGTAAAAGTGCCCTTAGGGGCCTTATTACTGAATAAATGATTTGAATTTGAATTTGAATGAGTGTATATTTCCGAAACTACTGAACGGATTTCGAAATTTGGTATGGAGATAGTTTAAGACCCCAGAAAGGACATAGGCTTCTAACCCGGGAAAATATATAGCGGGACTTTTATCCCGGGAAAAGTTTTTCACGCGGGCGGAGCCGCGAAGAAAAGCTGGTCTATAATATCAGGAAGGTAGGGAGGAATTAGGCCTCCAGAATTATCACTCACCACACAACAGCATACTATCTAACTTCATATTATCTAGGCTAGCTAGGCTTTGCCACTCAAGATTTGATTTATTTTATCATATTTCTCCACTTGAGTTTCGGCGTAACACGCACGTACGATATCATTATATTCGTAATATTCCACCGCAACCACATTTCGCTACATATTAAGAAGCCAAGCTCATATTCCTTGAGGAAACAATTCTCTCATATTAAATACCTTGAATTTCTGGCCTGTTACGCCGTTTCCGCGTCACATTGATGACTACTGTTGACATTATTTGAGTTTCTGTTCATATAATATATTGAAATTAAACTATTATAACGGATTTTATCGCGTTTTTTTATTTTCTCCCGACGTTTTTTACATGTTGTACACTTTAATACTAATATTATTTATTTATTTTTGCACTTTATATACAAAAGTATATAGGCGGACTTAATGCCAAAGGCATTCTCTCCCAGTCAACCTGTGGGTGGTGCAGAGATAAATAAGGTAGGTGCAACAAGGTCACTTGATATAAATGAAACATACATATACAAACGTACATAAAAGTAAATATAGCAATTAATAAAAAATGCCTATCTTGAATATATACATAATATAAGTAAAATTGTAAATACATAACATACAAATTACACTTACATATGTAGGTATATAATATAATATTATTATTAATGTGGTGACTCTTCTGCTTCGTTCAACAGTAGCTCTCGTACTCTTCTTTTAAAGGCAAACCGAGAGGGGCCGATCTGATTTCGAGGGGGAGTGAATTCCATAGAAGAATAGATTGAATAGCAAAGAACGAGTGAGTGAAGTTAGAGCTATGAGGGGGGCATTTGAGGAGAAGATTGCTAGAAGAGCGGAGGTTCCTAACGTGGCTACTGCAATATTACTTACTATTATAAATGCGAAAGTTTGGATGTAAAGCGGCGAGAGCCTGGGAGTAGAACGAACTGCCGAGACGAATTTCCGCAGGTTCAAAACCCAAGGGCACGCACCTCTGACTTTTCTAAAAAGTTATGTGTATATTCTTTGTGAATTATCGCTCGCTTTAACGGTGAAGGAAAACATCGTAAGGAAACTTGCATATCTGAGAAGTTCTCTATAGGAATTTCGAAGGTATGTGAAGTCTGCCAACCCGCACTAGGGCAGCGTGGTGGACTAAGGCCTAAAACTTCCAATTGTAGAGGAGGCCGGTGCTCAGCAGTGGGCAGTATATAATACAGGGCTGGTATGATGGTGGTATGGTGGATGGATGTTTGTTACATACTCAATCACAACTAACCGGCTAAACAGAGCTGGATGAAATTTAGCACTGAGATCGATAATTATACACTGGAGTAGCACATAAGCTTTTTATCCCTGGAAAATATGTAGCGAGGCTATAATCCATGTAAAACTTTTTACGCGGACGAAGCCGCCAGCGACATCTGGTATTTTTGACCATCCAGAGACTTATCTTCAAAACATATCTATTATCTGGTGGTATGTCTCTCATTATGTAAGACGCCGTCTGGGTGGGTACCACCGCAATGTCTATTTCTACCGCCAAGCAACAGTGTGCATGCACTGTTGTGTTTCGGTTTGAAGGATATTGTAGCCAGTATAACTACTGGACATAATGAGACTTAACATCTTATGTCTCAGGATGACGAGCGCAGTGGAATGCCATTCAGTATTTTGTCAGTCAAGGTGCTGGATGGTGTTGCTACTGTTTATGGGTGGTCGTATCGCTTACCATCAGGCGAACGGCATGCTCGTCTCGTCATTCAAACAATAAAAAAAAAAAATATTAACCGGTAAACCGGAAAAAATATTTCCGGAATATAATGTTTAATCAAGCGCACTAACATCACGACCTGGATAACCAACAAACACTCAGCCGCACTAATCCTGCTGTAAAATGAAAAAACCACTTCCTTGTCCAAAGCTGTGGAAATCTTTAACCAATATTAGCGTCTAGAGTTCTTGCCTCGAGGCATTTAAAGGAAAATGTTGCTTAACGTTATTTATGTTTTAAATTGCATTACTTTATAGTTGCATGGAGATGTTTCGCGTTGGAGATGATATTGAGGAATTTTGTTATGTATTTGAGTTATTGCATGAACCGATTCGTCTGAGGTTGTAGCACTGTCTAATAGACAACGTGAAATGATAGTTTGATGTTGTTTCGTATTGCGAATGATATTTTGGAGACCCAAATAACCCCGTCCCTTTTTAAGCCCTACTCTTAATTAGGTAAAGGATGCACAACCTAATCATAGGCGTCACCATCAATAAACTGCGGGTGTGCGACAGAGATAGTCAGATGAATTTTTAACGCGTCCACTGTTGCTCACATAAATTGAAATTAATAAATATCTATTTATTTGGTTTTGGTCTCATGAACGGTTTCTATTTAATGTTATCTCCTATTGCATATAAATAATGTACAAAATCAAACGCAGTGAAATACATTATTTTGTCCCAACAGTCAGCTACCACTTATATCCATTGTAGCAAGGTGCCTTTTTGCATAAACATAAAATGAATATTACATACGAACTGTCCAACGTTGGCTCCAACGTTTGCCTTTAACTGCGCGTTTCCATACGTGTGTGAATAAAACATTGCAAAAGAACCGCACGTTTGCAACAAAATCCCACTGACAGGTTCACAACAATTTTATGACGTCGTAAATGTGACGTCACCGTAAAACTTTCGTCAGGGGAGCAGTGGGCCTAACGTGGCTATGTTCGGTTTAACGTTTCGAAGAAAGTCCTGTGTAAAAGTGTTTGTCAGCAACTTAAGTGCAGCGTTTCATACAGTTTCATTGATTTCGAAAGTAGTACTGCTCTATAATGGTGATATTTTGCACACTGTTTTTTTTTTAGGGCATTGGATGGTGAGACGAGCCTGCCGTTCGCCTGATGGTAAGCGATACGACCACCCATAAACAGTAGCAACACCATCCAGCACCTTGAGTTACAAAGTAGGTACTGTGTGGCATTCCACTGCGCTCGTCATCCTGAGACATAAGATGTTAAGTCTCACTATGTCCAGTAGTTACACTGGCTACAATCTACTTCAAACCAAAACACAACAGTGCATACACACTGCTGCTTGGCGGTAGAAATAGACATTGCGGTGGTACCCACCCAGACGGACTCTTACATATGAGAGACCTACCCCCAGTAAACCGGTTTATGGCATTGTTGGAGACCTAAAAATAAATTTCTATGAACATTCATGATTTTCTAATAAATCAAAATTTCGAGGTCTTGTGTATCCACAGAGGAAGATGATATAGAAATTGATGATTTTTAATTAACTCTCAATTTAAAAAGTGTAAAGTCTAGACGAGTACAAAGTCAGGCAATAATGAGTAGATTTTTCTAACACGATTTAGCCTGCATTATATTCCCGAGATGGATTACTCGTAGTACTAAACCAAATCTACAACATGCTTGAAAAAGTTTATGGGGGCGACTCTACATTAGATTGAGCTATAGATGGTAGGAGAAGAATAGCACACACACACACTTACGCCTTTTATCCCCAAAGGGGTAGGCAGAGCCCTAACTAGTGCACCCAGTTTTCACCGTGCGTATTCCGTCCATTATGTGATAGGGGGCGAGCCTATCGCCATATCGGGGACAAATTCCAGAGTTTGGGCTGATACTGAATAGAAAAACCCAATATCACTTTGCCCGACCCGGGGATCGAACCCGAGACCTTAGCATTGCAGTCGTACCGTAATACAACTACGCCACCGAGGCAGTCACTAAAGAATAGCACTGCTCTATAACAACTTTTAAATACAAAATTGGTCATAGCATTGCCTAGTTTTGTAATATCATTTACGTCCAAAGATAGTCATCATGCTCCTCTCTCCGTAGTATCAGACAACATCACTTATCGTCTGTCGCTACAGCAACTGGCGACTATTCGTACCTTGATATCCATTGTTCGAGTCTACAAGGGTGTGGCGTTGAGATAAGGGCTTTATTGCAGTGAATGTGAGGGCAGTAGGTCGTCTGTGCATTGAGAGATTAATTATTTTATATGAAATACTAGCCTATGAAAGATTTTTCACGAAATATAAGTCTTACTGTGTGGTTTTTCTAGATTAAAGTATTTGTTAATCTTGAAATTAAGTACACTTTTAAAAGTATCTGTTCATTTTGTCAAGTTTATAAGTACGTAGTAGTAGTATCATTTTTCGGAATAAAAGTCCCGTCAGTACCGAATACTTTCGTTAAGTATGGGCCTATTTTGCGGAAATAAAAAAACAAATGTCCCCAATTGCAATTATGCCGCCCCCTAGGTCGCGGTCTAAACGTGCTATTGTAAAAATGCGGCTCCAAGTCTCCCTGTGCCCTTTTTCGGGATGATAATAATTTATACTATATGTTCAACGGTTTCTGCGTTAATTCAAACAAACATCAAAAAATCTTCACTTTCAGCATTTATTGCTAGCTTTTGCCCGCGGTTTCGTCTGAGGAGATGAGTTTTTCTGGAATAAAAGTTCCGTTATACTTATATTTTTCCGAGTTAGAAAATAGACTATGTCCTAATAGACATCACAGGACCTCATTCTATCTCCATACTAAACATCGAAATCAGTTCGGTAGTTTTAGAGTTCATCGCGCTCAAAGAGACAGGCGCGGCAGGGGCCTTTGTTTTATAATATTATGATAGGATAATTAATTTACTAGTGGTAGGTCTCATATGTAAGAGTTCGTCTGGCTGGGTACCACCGCAATGTCTATTTCTACCGCCAAGCAGCAGTGTACATGCACTGTTGTGTTTCGGTTTGAAGGACATTGTAGCCAGTGTTACTACTGGACATAATGAGACTTAACATCTTATGTCTCAGGATGACGAGCGCAGTGGAATGCCACACAGTACTTTGTAAGTCAAGGTGCTGATTGGTGTTGCTTCTGTTTATGGGTGGTCGTATCGCTTACCATCAGGTGAACGGCATGCTCGTCTCATCATTCAATGATATTAAAAAAAATGAGAATGAACTAGCGAGTTATTTGCAAGGTAATAAATTGTTGTTTTACTGTAACCATCTTCTCCATGGTCGGGTGTATCTTAGCGGATGCGCGTCCAGGGATCGGCACACAGCTAATTTACATAGATCCCTATGTTGTGTTAATTGAATTGAGCTCTTGTACAAGGATTTTCTATTTTCCTCGACGTATCAGATTTATGTGACGTCACAAAGGATTTAGTAACGTGTGGTTTGTGTGAAAAAATGTCTGGAAAGTTGTCCGAACAATTTATGGTTTCTGTATTTATTTGAATTGGGTTTTTGACAGCGAGTTGTGATTGATTGGTCGAGTAGATAGCAATTGGAGGTTAGGTTTTTAGTAGCCGTGTGCGTGGGATTTAACTTCTCTATGCTAAAATCTGAATAAAAAAATCGTTTTTGAGTACTTACGTGTTATAGACTCTTCGGTTTAAGCTGTGTTGTCTTGGTCAGTATTAGAATTGGTCATTAGAATATACTTGTTTACATTATTTAGTGTTCTTTGCGTTTGTAGTCTACCTAGGTTACGAGTGCCGATGGTAAGTGATTACCACTATCTCCTGGTGTACAGTCAGCCACATAAATGGCTTAACAAAATCAAAATTTCAAATTTGTTCAGCTAGTTATGTGGCTGACTGTACATTATATTAGATACCAGGTGTTGCTTGCATCTTCAACCGCGTGATAAGCCTTTCCCGCTACAAAAGTTTCTAAACACAGTACGACGGCAGCGCCAGCTACTTAAAGAATCAGAATAAAAATATCCATTATTTCCCATGGGAGTACATTACCGGGATAAAAAGTAACCTATGTGTTAATCCAGGACATGATCTACGCGTGTGCCAAATTGCATCCTAATCCGTTTGTTCTTTCTGCGTTTACCATAAAAACATTTTCACAAACTTTTGCATTTATAATATTAGTAAGATAAGATGTACCTTTTTTTTTATTGCATTGAATGACGAGATTAGCATGCCGTTCGCCTGATAGTAAGCGATATGACCACCCATAAACAGTAGCAACACCATCCAGCAACTTGAGTTACAAAGTACTGTGTGGCATTCCACTGCGCTCGTCATCCTGAGACATAAGATGTTAAGTCCCATTATGTCCAGTAGTTACACTGGCTACAATGTCCTTCAAACCGAAACACAACAGTGCATGCACACTGCTGCTTGGCAGTAGAAATAGACATTGCGGTGGTACCCACTCAGACGGACTCTTACATAAGAGAGGCCTACCACCTACAATACTTATTGTACCTACGCTCCAGTGTAGCCCAATTACACTTTAATCTTAAATCTTATTTGTTCACCCTGCCAAAAAAAAAAAAGAAATCACTGCAAAAAAAAAAAACAATCAAAATACTTCAGCACGCCATTACATAACGCAACAAACTCGTATTTGCGTGAAATACAAATCAAATGCGGAAACATTATGTGATTCTGCGAAACTGAATGTTGCAATTAAAAACTTCATAATGTCAACGTTTGAGTTTCGGCGAATTCCGGGTATTGTTACTGACTTTTACCCTGCGGAGAGAGTCATTTAAAATGGAGAGCATTTTTTTGAGTAGAATTTATTGAAGTTATACTTCTTTTGGCGCGTTATTTAAAAATATTTTTATCTTGTTACGCCAAAGAAGTATTACTTCTAACGCGTGTACACAAGAACTCACACTCTTTTTTTTTTATTGTAGGTGGTATTTTGGTGTTTGGTGGCATTGGTGGTGGTATTTCGTGTGGGCGGTGTAGGTACCACCGAAATGTCTATTTCTGCTATCAGCATTGTGCAATAACTGTTATGTTTTAGAGATTGTAGCGACTAGCTGGGCATTATAAAGTTCTAGGTTCCATGTTTTGATGTTTCTCTACTTCTCATCTCAATCTTTTGAGCGGTTTTGCGTTTACTTCACATAAAAACAAACTTTCGTATTTGTTCTATTTTGAATGAATTTGTGTATATTTTATTTAACGTTATCTATACATATAAATATTATCTATACATCTATACATATAAATAAAATTGGAGTGTCTGTTTGTAATATTGAAATAACCGTTTTTTACTACATGTATATGAATATATATACGGTACATACACCAAAATAACATTTTTTACAATTTTTGTCTGTCTGTCTGTCTGTTTGTTCCGGCTAATCTCTGGAATGGCTGGACCGATTTTGACGGGACTTTTATTGGCAGGTAGCTGATGTAATAAGGAGTAACTTAGGCTACTTTTTATCCCGGGAAAATATAAAGCGGGACTTTTATTTTTAATAAATACGATATAAATCTAGTCCTATCTCCGCTTTATTTACTTACTAGCTTTCGTTCGCGGCTCCGGCCGCTTGAATAAGTTTTTCCCGAATAAAAGTCCCGCTTTATATTTTCCTGGGATGAAAAGTAGCCTATGTTACTGATGGATAATATAACATTCTAAAGTTGAAATAATTTTTCAAATCGGTCCTGTAGGTTTTGAGTTTATTCGCTACACACATACAAGAATTTCCTCTTTATAATGTATTTATATTTTCCCGGGATAAAAAGTAGCCTAAGTTACTCCTTAGCTACCTGCCAATAAAAGTCCCGTCAAAATCGGTCCAGCCATTTCAGAGATTACCTGGAACAAACAGACAGACAGACAAACAAAAATTGTAAAAAATGTTATTTTGGTGTTTGTAACGTATATATATTCATATACATGTAGTAAAAAACGGTTATAACAATATTACGAACAGACACTCCAATTTTATTTATATGTATAGAGTATAGATATATAAGTGTAGATAAACCATTATTGTTCACAATCCGTTGAATATAAGTGAAATAAACATAAAAATGGCGTAATATATACTGTCAGTACAGAGATTTCCGATAGTGCAGTACGTCCAAAAACAAGGCATAACCCACACAGGCACATGGGTTCTCAGCCGCACCATGAAAAATTCATAACCGATACCATAGACTCGGTATTGGACAGTGAGTTTGGAATTATGCCTATGACCTTGGACTATCGTAGAGGTATCCGACTTGTGAGGGTACTTGGTTCAATCAATAATAATAATAATAATATCTGTCTAGATTACGTACACTGTGTGTAAAATTAGGGGTTTAGTCTGTAGAGTCTTGTTAGAGGATCAATAGTTGCAGTTACATAACTTTGTACTTTCCCTATCTCTGACGGCCGCTCATTAATCTAACTACATAATATTAAGATAATTATTTATTTATCTACAAAATAATATCGAAAATTAGATAGATTTCATTTAATTTAAAGAGTAATAAAATTTAATATACTTTACTATTTTTATTTGGTCTTAATGCAGACATAGAAGTGTACCTATATTTATTTCTTTCTTTTGGGATAACAAATAGCTACACAACAAAAACTACAAACAATACTGTATCAACATTTATATAAATGTATAGCCCATAACTTTACCCAGTTTACTACAAGGAGAACAAAAAAATGCCGTAGGTAATTGATACTCAAATAACAAAATATATATATTATTCAGGGCTGATTTACCGCTTGTTGTTAAATACTACTCGTCACGTAAATGCATAATTCGACCAAGTACAAAAGTCACACCCTAACATATGCTGAAAGTCTAAAATGAGTACTCATTTTAGACTTTCAGCAGTTATTATCTAGATTAAAGGCCTTACTAATAATAGCTGTATACGTCTGTCATAGTTATATAATGTTTTGTCTCACTTCCTCTGACGGTAAATGTCACTCAGCAAAGCAAGACAAAACACTGAATAGCTATCACAGAGATATACAACGTTTGTTAAAAAGGCGGAAACTGTTTAACAAAATGTCAAATAAAATTTACTTGAAACCAGTGAAACAGTCCTTGGTATTTTTTTTAAGGTATTAATGCAATGTCCCCTCTATCACCTCTACTCTATGCCAGCTGGGTGTTTCACGGTAACAATAATGTGGCTGCAGCCACGTCGTATATCCAGGGAGATCTGAGCCGGCAAATGTGGATTTACAACGGGCAGAACGCGCGGCGACAAATCTCGCCCACGTATGTTATTGAAAACAACATTTTATTCTTAACTGACCGGTATATAGCCTTTTAAAGTAGTTTAGGTAATGGTACGGCAAATATAAGCGTAGTTTCGTATCTGTATTCAATGACCCATTTCTTTATAATCATTAGAAATAATACCTCAATTAAACAGTGGAAGTGCTACAATATTTTTATGCGTTGAGAGGATCCACGGAGATGACATATAATATGGGCATCACTCCTTTTCCCATTTTCTGGCGTAGGCAGAGGTACATAACACACCCATTCCCATACCATACCATACCATACCAGCCCTGTATTATATACTGCCCACTTCTGAGCACGGGCCTCCTCTACAACTGAGAGGGTTAAGACCTTAGTCCACCACGCTGGCCTAGTGCGGATTGGCAGACTTCACATGCCTTCGAAATTCAGAGAACTTTTCAGGTATGCAGGTTTCCTCACGTTGTTTTCCTTCACCGTTAAAGCGAGCGATAATTCACAAAGAATACACACGTAACATTTTTTAGAAAAGTCAGAGACATTCCTCTCGGTAGTCCGTTCCACTCCCAACTAGGCAATCGCCGCTTTTTTTTAACACACCTACATTGTGCCAGTTATGTTAGGTTCCAGGTAATACGGTACGGGCCTGTTATCATTTACCTAGCACATTTCCAGACTCTGGGCTGATACTTAGTAGAAAAATATCACTTAGCCCGAATCGGGATTAAAACCCGAGACCTAACCAAGATCGTCGTACCGCGCACGTGATATCCACGCCACCGAGGCAGTCCAGAGACATTGTAGCCAGAGTAATTACTGGACATAATGAGACTTAACATCTTATGTCTCAGGATGACGAGCGCAGTGGAATGCCACACAGTACTTTGTAACTCAAGGTGCTGGATGGTGTTGCTACTGTTTATGGGTGGTCGTATCGCTTACCATCAGGCGAACGGCATGCTCGTCTCGTCATTCATAGCTATAAAAAAAAAAAACTCCAGAGTGCTATAGTTTTTATCCTGGAAAAACTTTTACGTGCGGGCGGAGCCGCGGGCAAATGCTAGTGATTTATAACTAAACCTTGGCTACTGTAAATATATGCTACAATTTCATAGATCTACTCATAAGCAGAGTGGCGCAGTGGAAGCGTGCTGGGCCCATAACCCAGAGGTCCGTGGATCGAAACCACGCTCTGCTATATGAGAATATCTTTTTATACCGATTAAAAGGAGTGTTTTCATGTTTTTTTTTAAATTAATAATAATACCAGCATAATAATTGTCCTGTATTATTTGCTACCCTCCTCCGCTACTGAGAGGGTTTAGGCCTTAGCCCACCGCGCTGGTCTAGTGCGGGTTAGCAGACTTCACATACCCTCGGAATTCTTATAAAGAATTCTATGGTATGTAGAAGTTCCTCATGATGTTTTCTTTCACCGTTAAACCGAACGATTATACAATTGATAAACAAGACACCCGTTGCATCGGAAAGTCAGAAGTGTGGGCCTTGGATTTTGAAACAGCAGACATTGGTAACGGCAGAGCGTTCCATTCTTAGCTAAGCTATCGTGCACATCTATATCATAGAAAAAAATGGGGACCGGAGTAGTTGGAAGGAAAAAGTGAATAAAAAGTTGACCTTTACCTAGCATTTAGCTATATTTTTTTCTGAAAAAGTGATCTTATGTAATAACCTAAGGATGTCAATCATTTATAGTATAAAACTTTACTGGTGGTAGGTCTCTCATATGTGAGAGTCCGTCTGGGTGGGTACCACCGCAATGTCTATTTCTACCGCCAAGCAGCAGTGTGCATGCACTGTTGTGTTTCGGTTTGAAGGACATTGTAGCCAGTGTAACTACTGAACATAATGAGACTTTACATCTTATGTCTCAGGATGATGAGCGCAATGGAATGCCACACAGTACTTTGTAACTCAGGGTGCTGTATTGTGTTGCTACTGTTTATGGGTGGTCGCATCGCTTACCATCATGTGAACGGTATGCTCGTCTCGTCATTCAATGCAATAAAAAAAAAAAACATTGAATTACGTTGCTTACAACTAATCTGCCTAGGTGTATGTAATACCAAACCTGTTTTATATTCTATCCCACTAGTGGGAGGGTCTCTGTTACTGCTGAGAGACTTTAGGCTCTAGTCAGTCCACCACGCTGGCCTTGTTTTTTTTTTTTTTTTTAATTGCATTGAATGACGTAAGCGATACGACCACCCATAAACAGTAGCAGCACCATCCAGCACCTTGACTTACAAAGTACTGAGTGGCATTCCACTGCGCTCGTCATCCTGAGACATAAGATGTTAAGTTTCATTATATCGAGTAGTTATACTGGCTACAATGTCCTTCAAACCGAAACACAACAGTGCATGCACACTGTTACTTGGCGGTAGAAATAGACATTACGGTGGTACCCGCCCAGACGGACTCTTACATAATGAGAGACCTACCACCAGTACCTTGTGCGGTAGTGGTTTTCTTACAATGTTATAATGACACCATCTTACATTTTTACAGAAGCCGTAACATTACAAAATTGTACGGCAATTGATGTGAGTGTGCATTACTCCGCGCTGTTTATTATTCATTTAGCAGGCACTTTGTGGTCGCCCTTATGTTCCAGTTTTTACGACGCACCTATGGTCTTTGTTGCCATTCTCTGTTAGCTGTTTTGGGATCAAGAGTGTTTTTTAAATAATAAGTTATACTTGATAAATATATGAAATGAGAAACTAAGGAAATTTTCGAAAAATATTTTTTAGAAATGATATCTAGGCATACTGTTTTCGCCAAATTTTCAGTATAAGTGGTACAATTACGTTGTATATAGAGAATTTACTTGTGCGAGCGAATTAGAACTAATTTACCCAGATTTTTTTATTGAATAATGTCTAATCCCAAATAGTATTTTTTTAATTCATGGTATGATATAGTCATATTTGTCTAGTATTAATGTCTTGGTAACACTATTTCTAAAAAACCTCAGTGAAAAACAGTTAAGAACAAATCGTTAGAAACGGAATCACCTGTATATCCGGTTACAAACAGGCCGGCATAATTGTGACGACTGGCGATGGGTAATCATTTCTCATCGGTCAACACTATCTGGACCCCTCTTTACTATCAGTAGGGCTATTTTAACCTACTACGACTACCCGTCATAGACAAATCTATGGTGCCCGTATAAAACAATGTGTGTGTGTACTTATGTACACGCGTTAGAAGTCATACTTCTTTGGCGTAACAAGATAAAAATCTTTTTAAAAAATTTATCTATCGCGTTATTCTACGTTCAAAATTCAAAACTAAAATGTTGGCTATAGCTAACTTCAGGGTGTCGGTTTTTCGTGTCGATGTGCGCGCGCATCGTAGAAATTTACTCTCATAATTTTTCCCTAATGCGCCAAAAGAAGAATAACTTCAAAAACGTTAAGAGATATAGAATTCAATCTCAGATTACATAAACATGACTGCCTCGGTGGCGTGTTTGTATTACGGTAAGACTGCAATGCTGAGGTCTCGGGTTCGATCCCCGGGTCGGGCAAAGTGATATTGGGTTTTTCTACTCACTATCAGCCTGGAGTCTGAAATTTGTGCCCGATATGGCGATAGGCTCGCCCCCTACCACATCATGGGCCGCAATATGCACGGTGAAAAGTGGGTGCACTAGTTGCGCCTCTGCCTACCCCTTCGGGGATAAAAGGCGTGAGTGTATATATGTATGTACATAAACATTAAAAGCGTACATTGTAAACAAGCAGTAGTATACATTTTAATCTCTTTGCCGGCTCGGCTGTGCCCACTAAATCTAGTTAGCGGTAACTAGTGTGTCCAGCGCTGAGCGTTAATGTTGCAACTGTTATTTTTATTACATGTCTACTCCTTTAACCTTAATGATACGGAATAAATATCTTACAAAAGGGATAAAGAATTGCATAAGTTTAGGACGGCAGGAGAAGGGTTTAGCAGAGGTGGTAGGATTTTCGTTTGCCAGTCTAGGTAGGTGGGCGCAATGTATTTCTATTGCCAATCCACATTGTACATTCACTGTTTGAAGGCAATGTAATTATTGGGCATCATGGAACGTCCTAAGGTGATGAGTGCAGCGTATTGCCACACTATTTGTAATTCAATATTTAGGTGGTGTAATTACTTTCTAAGGACAGTCTTGACGACCACCAGGCGAGCAGCTTGCTTGTCACATCATTAATCTGTGTATAAAGACCAGTAACGTAACATCGATTCTCCTGGTGAGCATTCCCTCGGTGGTGTAGCTGTATTGCGTGCGCGGTACGACACTGCTCTGAGGTCCTGAATCCCGGGTTGGGCAAAGTGTTATTGGGTTCTTCTGGTTAATATCCAGCCTGGAGTCTGGAATTTAAGAGACTATCCCGCCCTCACACCCGCCACTGCAACTCCTGTAAGCCAGGATCAGCAGTGGCACGCATTTTATGACATCGAGTGGTGAAGCTCAGCGAGTCTCAGGGAACACTAAACTGTCTTTATCCCGCAACGAAATTAATCAAATAGAAACATAGGGAGGAGTTGGAAATATTAATTGTCCACCGAGTCTGGAATTTGTGCCTGATATGGAAATAGGCTTGCCTTCTATCATATCATGATACGGAACGCACATGCAAAAAGTGGGAGCCTTGGTTGTACCTGCCTGCCGGCTCTTCGGGGAGAAAGGCGTGTTGTGTGCCTTGCTTATAGACGGCCCTAATTCCTTACAATGACCCATTTGTTCTTTCGTTACCAACGTATAAAAATGCCAACAGCCAAAAATAAACGAAAATCCAAGAAACACGTTTAAACAATTAACGAAAGCAAAAAGTATAATTTTTGCAAACGACCGTAAAATTTCTTTAGGCCATAGTTAATTCGGAACGGGCCGCGAATTCGCAGTAATTCAGCTTAAACGAAACTTTGGCTCGTCGACGTAATTACTCGTAAATTAAAAAAACGAATAAAGTATCGCGTTATCTGCGATATTACCGAGGTTTTAAACTCAAAAATTGTTATCTCTTGGTGAAACTGCGTAAGTTTGGGTTTTAATAAGATTTTTGGAAATCGGCTTTGAATATAAAATTGGCAATGGAGCAGAGACAGACTCTGACTTTTCTAAAAAGTTATGTGTGTATTCTCTGTAAATTATCGCTCGCTTTAACGGTGAAGAAAAAGCATCGTGAGGAAAACCTGCAAACCTAAAAAGTTCTCCATAAGAATTTCGAAGAATGTGAAGTCAGCCAACCCGCACTGGGCCAGCGAGGTGGACTAAGGCCTAAACAGCTCAGAAGCTGTAGAGGAGGCCCTTGCTCAGCAGTGGGCAGTATATTGTAATACAGAGCTTGTATGGTATGGTATGATAATGGGACAGAGATAATATTAAAAATTAATCTTAAATGTTATGTTAAAAATACGAACAAAGGCTTTATACGTGTTGGTGAGTTTATTGAATGGGATTTTTCTATTCCGGAAAATACACATTTGTAGTGAGATAAAATTTTCGTATATACCAGGAACCATGAAAAGACTCATGCGTGGAGCCGCGGTCTAAAGCTTTGCGAATACACAAATGTATTCATTTTATTTGTCGTTTTATGAAATTCTTTGTATATGCGACGACTATAATCTGTTTCGGTAGCGTAGTTGTATTTCGTACGCGGTATGAGGTCATAAGTTCGATGCTCGGGTGAAGTGATAATAAGTTTTTGTGTGTACTATCAGCCTAGAAATGTGCCCGGTAAATGGCAATAGGTCGGCTCCTAATCATATAGGACTTAGCTGGCGCAATATGAGTGTGAGACAACCTATATACATACATACATCCTATGGAAGGGCCAATTAAAGAGTTCTCGTAACCGACGAGCATGTATGAACAGACTGATGACTGTAGAAGAAGCGAAAGAGGTATGCTTGGATCGTAGCACTTGGCGCTCCATAGTCTCTGCCTACCCCAATGGGAGAAAGGCGTGAGTTTATGTATGTATGTACAACCTATATTGATCCTTAAAAAACGAAAAAGGTATGATGCTTGTTTTTTTATGTATCTTGTATACTTTTCAGAAATTGGAAAGTGACCGATTTGGATAATCTGTATCCTTTTATTTACGTATACAATATACATACATACACACTCACGCCCTTGTCCTATAGGGGTAGGCAGAGACTAATGAGCGCCACATGCTACGATCTTGACACACCTCTTTCGCCTATTCCACATTTACAGTTCTTCTCATACATTTTCGCCGGTTAAGGGTACTCCTGACCTGCCCTTTTCGGAGACGATCATTTATTTGATCAGAGTAAGTTCTCCTCGGGTATCCCCTTCTAGCAGTACCATCCAAATTAGCTAGATAAATATCTTTCGTGACCCGCCTTTATCCATCCTCTCCACGTGCCCAAACCATCTCAGCATACTTATTTCAATCTTAGTATTCTTTGATAGATCCCAAGTTGGTTTCTATACTTCTCAGAAAAGACAACCGGTTTGGACACTATACATATATATAGAGTATAAGTACTATAGTATAGTGTACTATACTATACTATAGTAGGTATAGTACTATCTAATATATTATATAGTATACCGAAGTAGTTCTTATATAGCGAGAAATATTTTTTTTAAACACTCCCGTTCCCAAGACAAACTCGCGGGTCTGCTCAGTGTCTTCAAGAGGGTCATTACTTAAGCGGATGAGACGTGTCGTATGTCTATTCTATACAATAACTGAAGTGTCGTATCGTATGAGTTTTAAAAGGGTATAAATGGTGCTCATGTGGGTAGCCTTTAAAGTTTTTTTTATACCCTGAATATTCTGTTTTGATGATTATGAGTTTTATTAAGGGTATGTAAGATTAAATAAATTATGGTTTAATTATTTTTTTAAAATTATGTATCTAAATACTGAAGCAAATAATTCCTCACACTGGGTATCAAGGATTTTTGAGTTACTACCACTTCTAGCCCAAAGAACGACGTAATATTAGTCTTTTTTGTTTGTTATTTTTTATGTAAATTATTCTTTTTGTGTTTTTCACTGTGGCAAATAAATCGTTTTGCTTTCTCTCTATATTACTGGCTAATCAAAATGGGTGCGTAATGGACGGATATTTACACGTAAGGATGAGTACAGCCCGGCAATTTTGATGCGTAGCATGGACAGTTTATCTCTACTTAACAAAATTGACTAATTATTTACAAAAAAAAAAGACAATGTTCTGGAGCCGAATTATTATAAATGTTCGATATATATTACCAGAACGTTAGAGGTTTAAGAACTAAATGTAAGGATTTTTTCGAAAATGTTTTACTAAGTGAGTACAAAATCATAGCTTTAACCGAAACATGGCTCAATTCAAATATATTTGATAGAGAATTGTTCGATTCTAGATACAACGTTTACCGTAGAGATAGACTATGTACAAATGGAACCAAAAAAGATGGTGGAGGAGTGATTTTAGCTGTTTCACGGGACTTTCACTCGTTTAGAAATTATGGTTGGGAAAGTAGCAATGAAGACCTATGGGTCAGTATACAGTTGAATATAAACAGTGTCTTAAAAACTATTGCTGTTTGTGTGGCCTACCTGCCTCCACCTATAAAAATAGATACGTTGTCTTGTTTTCTAGATAATGTTACAAGGGTCCGTAATTATGTTGATGATATTTTAATTCTAGGAGATTTTAATTTAAGTTTTATTAATTGGACCAAGGATTTGAATGGTTCATTCTTAACTCCTACTAATCATAACAACTTATTAGGAAATATGTTTGTAGATTTTCTAGCCTCTAATTGTTTGTATCAGTATAATCATATACTAAATGAAGATGTTAGATTATTAGATCTCATTATTTGTAATTTGGATAAGCTTAATGTTTCCAGTCCATGTAGAATTTTAAGTAAACTCGATCCAAAACATCCACCTATCATGATTTCTTTAACAAATGCAGACACGAAGTACATGCGTTTCAATAACATTGTCCGCCCTAATTTTTTTAAATGCGAGTATGATAAGATCATCTCTGAACTAAATGCGATAAATTGGTATAAAGAATTATTAAATTGTCATGACGTAAATGAATCCATTTCAGTGTTTTATAGCAATTTAAATAAAATGATTGACAGATACGTGCCTAAACGTATTGCTAAAAAATCAAATTATCCTTCCTGGTTTTCACATGCGCTTATTAAATTACTACAAGAAAAAGAGAAATATCGACTTAGACTCCGTAAATTTAATAATCCTCGCGATAAACTTAGCTATGAACTTCTTCGTAACCGATGCCACTGCCTTATGCAAAGAAATCATGTGGAGTATAAAATCACCATCGAAAAAGATATTGAAAGAAACTGTAAAGCTTTTTGGCGGTATATTAGAAATAAACGAGATAGTACTAGTTCAATACCAGCCAAAATGTACTTGGATTGCCGTGAAGCTAAAACAGGTTCCGACATTGCCAATTTATTTGCATCTCACTTTTCGTCAGTTTTTACCAATTATTCCTTAACTACCATACCCCCTGACACCGTCAAAGCACATGATGTTCTTAGCACTATAAAATTTTCCGTTAAGGAGGTCAAAAAAAAAATTGATAGCATGGATAGCACAAAAGGTTCTGGCTCTGATTTAATTCCGCCAATATTCATAAAAAAATGCGCAGGTGCGCTTTCGTTACCACTAACTTTGTTATTTAATCTATCTCTTGAAACAGGTGTTTTTCCAGACGATTGGAAAGTATCAAGAATTGTACCCGTCCTCAAAAAAGGCGACACTAGTAATATAACTAACTATAGACCAATTTCAATATTGTCTTGTTTTTCCAAACTATTTGAATCCTTAATTAGCCCTGTAGGGACAGAACGGATCATGTATCAAGACCGACGTCAGTCCGGCGTGTGCAAGTGCAGTGTGCGCACGATTGTAAACTATAAATAAAATAAATAGTGTTACCATTATCTTGGAGTTCATATTTCCTCTTCATAAATATACTATACCCGCAAGCAACTAAACTGGTGACCCCGGACATTCTCTGGACAGTAAAACATCTGTACATTTTGTGAAGTGAACTGTGACTGTGTTTCGAACATGAATCCTGCCAAAAGCTACATGCACGATGCCACGTCCGGACTCACGGGACCGTCTGCCATGCCGGCAACCATGAAAAACGAAGATTCAAGCCTTGCGACTATATCAATTTCGGCCCGGATACCCCAATTTTGGGCGGAACTACCCAGACTTTGGTTCGCACAATTTGAAGCGACAATAAGTCCCCAAAAGCAAGGTGAGGATAGCAAATTTCAAATGGTGGTTTCAAAGCTTGATCGAGAGGCATTGCAACAAGTTTCAGATATAGTGTATAATCCTCCAGCAGACGGCAAATATGTAGCCCTGAAGAAGAGACTGCTGGAGGTATTTGAAGATTCTCCAGAACGACAGTTCCATAAATTAGTGAGCGAATTAGATTTAGGCTCACAAAAACCATCCCAGCTACTAAGGAAAATGAGAGAACTGGCTCGCAATTGTCAGGCCAGCGAGGAGACGGTGCAGAGCCTATGGACTGCACGCCTGCCGCCAGCCGTACGAGCAGTCCTAGCGGCAAGCCAAGACCAGAAACTCGACCACCTATCACCGATAGCAGACAAAGTTATTGAAAGTATGCAGCAGGGCTCACTGCCAGGCGAGATGGCTTCTGTTAGTACGACGCAGATTTCCTCGAGCAACGAATTGTGTACAAGTATGAATAAATTGATGTTGGAGGTAGCAGCGCTCCGAGAAGAAGTAAGAAGTAGGCCAAATCAAAATTTCCTTAGAAGCAGATCCAGATCAAGAGGAAGACTGAACAGGAGACCAAATTCGCCAGCCAGGACACCGTCGAGCCCAGACTGGCTGTGCTATTTCCATTATCGATTTGGAGCTAGGGCTAGAAAATGCGAAGAACCTTGTAGCTGGAAACGCAATCCGGAAAACTAGCTCTGGCGAGCTCTGAAGAGACGGGAGACATGACCGCCAGTACAACAAATCATCGTCTCAGTATTTTTGACAGTAAGAACAATTTACGTTTTTTAATCGACACTGGAGCTAACATTTCCGTAGTACCGGTTTCCATAGTAAGCAATCTGTATAAACGTAATAAAGTTTCCTATAAACTATTCGCGGCTAACGGCTCTGAAATAGCAACATTTGGTGTAATATCATTAGAATTAAATTTAAATTTAAGGAGAGCCTATAAATGGTCATTTGTAGTAGCTAAAGTGAGTCAACCTATAATCGGGGCTGATTTTTTAAATCATTATAAGTTAATCGTAGATATCAGTGCAAAAAAACTTGTTGACAAAATAACTAGCCTACATGTATCAGGAATCGTAATCAGTAATAATGAAACAACCATAAGTACATTCGACAGCAATAATTTGTCTTGCGATATCCTCAGTAAGTATCCTAGTATAACCAGACCATTCAATTTTAAAGAAATTCCCAAACACAATGTATACCATTATATAGAAACCGCTGGGGCGCCCGTGCATGCTAAAGCGAGACCATTACCAGCCCACCGATACGATAAGGTAAAACAAGAATTTCAGTACATGCAAGAAGTCGGCATTTGCCGGCCTTCGAAAAGCGAGTGGGCAAGTCCTCTACATGTCGTGCCAAAGAAGGATGGGCAAATCCGACCGTGTGGTGACTACAGACAGTTAAACGCCATGACTAAACCGGATAGGTACCCTATTCCAAGAATTCAAGACTTTACTTATGGCCTTGCAGGTAAGACAATTTATTCTAGGATAGATGTCAACAGAGCATTTCATAATATCGCCATTAATCCCAGCGACATCGAGAAAACGGCCATAATAACGCCTTTCGGACTATACGAGTTCCCGCGTATGACTTTCGGCCTATGCAATGCAGCGCAAACGTATCAAAGGTTTATGGACAATGTAGTGCTAAAAGGAATTGAACATATTTCATGCGCCTCAAGCAACGGTAATGCTGAAATGGAGTCTTCTCAATTATTCTGCTATATTGATGACGTTATCGTGGCTAGTAGTTCTATAGAAATTAACAATAAGCATTTGGATTTATTATTCCAGCGATTCGAAGAATTTGGCTTAACTATAAATGTCACAAAATGTGAATTCGTGCAAAAGAAAATCGAATATTTAGGATACGAAGTCACAGTTAACGGAATAAGACCACTGGATGACAAAATAAAGGTAATAACAGAGTTTCCGCGCCCAAAAACTGTAGACCAATTGAGAAGATTCCTGGGCATGATAAATTTCTACAGGTTACACCTACCACGCGCAGTGGAACAACAAAGAGAGCTTAATAAATACCTTCTTAAAACAAAAAGGAGGGATAAATCCGAAATACTGTGGACCGACTCAGCGATAAGATCTTTCGAGCAATGCAAGGTAAGTCTTAAAAACGCCGCCACTCTAGCATACCCATTAGCAGAGGCACCCCTGAGTCTCATGACGGACGCATCGGACGTGTGTATAGGAGCGGTATTACAGCAATGGACCGGTAAGTCGTGGATACCGTTAGGGTTTTACTCCAAACAATTATCGGTTACACAAGCTAAATATAGTGCATACGACAGGGAACTTTTGGCCATTTACATGTCGGTTCAGTATTTCAGAAACCAGATAGAGGGACGACCGCTTACAATATTTACCGATCACAAACCCCTAACATTTGCGTTTAGTAAGTCCTTTAATGATAAAGAAGTTCCGAGAAGGGTTAGACAATTGTCATACATAAGTGAATACTCTACAAACATACAACACATAACGGGTTGCAAAAATATCGTCGCGGACACCTTATCGCGCATCGAAAGCATTTCATGCCCCACAACATTCGATTTCACAGAATTAGCTAGCGCACAGGAAACCGACACTCAAATAACGTCGCTGCTGTCTAGGTCCGATAACAAAACTAATAATATGCAATTTAAACTATGCGATATACCTAATTCAAACAAGAAGATATATTGTGAAGTTTCTTCATCCAACATAAGACCATATATCCCCGAAAAGTTACGCAAACATGCTTTTGACACGATACATAACATTAGTCACCCAGGCGTTCGGTTAACACGAAAAATGATGGCCCAAAAATATTTTTGGCCTGGGTTAAATAAAGATGTAGGGCAATGGGCTAAGACATGCATTGGTTGTCAACGTGCAAAGATAACACGGCATACAAGTTCAGATTTAGGGACATTTGAGCCGAGCGAGCGATTCGACCATATACATGTAGATATTGTCGGGCCTTTACCCTCGACCCAAGAAGGATACAAATATTGCGTAACAATCATTGATCGGTTCACTAAATGGCCCGAAGCATTCCCCGTATGTACTATAACGGCAGAAGTAGTGGCTAAAGTCGTCTATGAAGGTTGGATATGCCGTTTTGGTACCCCCAAAAGGATCACAAGTGACCAAGGCCGACAATTCGAAAGCGACCTATTTGTTTGTTTAATGAAATTGTTAGGAGTAAAAAAATGCAGAACTACACCTTACCACCCCCAAGGTAATGGTATGATCGAACGTTGGCATCGTAGTATGAAAGCAGCTTTAATGGCGAGGTTAAGTCAAGCGTCGTGGAGTGAAGAATTACCTACAGTTCTACTTGGCTTAAGAACAGCAATCCGCAGTGACTCTGGGATAAGCGCAGCCCAGTTAGTATACGGCCAGGGCGTCCGACTTCCAGGTGATTTCTACACTGAGTCGACACAGGTGAGTCCATGTTCACATACATACCTCGAAAAGTTACGCCATACTATAAGCCAGCTACGACCGCAGATTAATATACATCCAAATTGTAGATCAATATTCGTTCATCCAGACTTACGAACATGTACTCACGTTTTTATCCGGAATGACATGGTACGTAGACCCCTGACACCACCGTATGAAGGACCCTATAAGGTAGTGAAAAAGAAGGAAAAGTTCTTTATAGTGCAACTACTTAATAGACAGAGTTCGGTATCGATCGACAGATTAAAACCAGCCTATATAATGAATAACGCTGATCCTACACCGGCGGTACAGGTACGTAAATCGCATTCAGAAACAAATATTACCACAGATGGCTCTCCGGCGGGGAATCGAACCCCGGTCTCCCGCGTGACAGGCGGGGATACTGACCACTATACTACCGAAGAATATTACCACAGATGGCTCAGCGGTTTCGAATCCCTCCTTAGCACCAAAGTCCTCTCGATCCGGCAGGCTGATAAAACGTCCCGTCAGATTTACGTAACACATTTGTTATGATATGGAATTAAGTTTTTTTTAGAAACTACCATGTAGTTATAAAATGTTCTAACTAGCAGATCTGGTATCGTTAATCGTCTCACGAAAACCAGATCTGATCCCAAGGTTTACGCCGTAGGGCTAGCTATGGACACTCTAACCATTTATTAATAATTCGTATAGTAATAAGTATAAAACATGAACATTGATAAATATATTTTATAATGTTACAACTATTTTATTTTCGTTTCTTTCACAACTACTAAGACGGTTAACAACCATAAGCATTATTTTTGTAATGAGGCCAGAGCAATCTGCTTATTATGTAAAATTCACATTTTAGAATATTTAAACCATTGTAAGAAATCACTCCACGTATTGACTGCACTGAGTTAAGACTATATATTTAAAATACAAGATTTATATCCTGTTACATAATGGGCAAGAATCAAAGCAAAGAACAGGAGATCATTATAGCCCAAAACGGTGCAAACGCTGCAAATCGCTATTGACGAGAAAGTAAACCATTTATATGTGATTCTTATGGTGATTAGTGTCAGTGTGATTATCCTGTATTTGTACATTTTATACCAACATTATAAGAAACATACAAAGAATGTGTTTAAGAAACAATTGGATACAGTAACTTTGGCGATGGGTCAAACTATAAACGCCAACCAACGCCAGTTTGCACAACATGTTTAGTGTAAGGAATACGTTCAAGTTTGTATCACGTCACAAGCCCTTACGAAATTTGTAACCCAGTACGTACATATGTATTGTATTTACTTGTTTAAATATTGTATTAGTATAAGTATGTATCCAATGTACATCGTTTTGATTAACAACAATTGTAAGTCGGACAGTCGGGAATGTACACAGTCAGCGTTTTTATTGTAACTTAATAATACTTGCACAGGGTACTATGACATCATTGAAGCATGATTGTGAAATTGTGAGTTGCAAATTACTACCTTGTTTGTAATATTGTATATTTTAATGTAACTCTCTACTATTTTTTTTGTTAAAAAAAAAGAAAAAAAAAAGAAAGGGGAGGATGAGTGTAGGGACAGAACGGATCATGTATCAAGACCGACGTCAGTCCGGCGTGTGCAAGTGCAGTGTGCGCACGATTGTAAACTATAAATAAAATAAATAGTGTTACCATTATCTTGGAGTTCATATTTCCTCTTCATAAATATACTATACCCGCAAGCAACTAAAGCCCTATAATTGCTAATTATGTAGACACTAAATTGTCAGACAGTCAACATGGTTTTCGTGCTGGACGATCTGTACAGAGCAATTTAGTTAAATACATCTCTGACCTGTCACAGCTACTTGACAATAGACAGGAAGTTGATGCGATTTATACAGATTTCCGTAGTGCCTTTGATAAGGTCAATCATCCAATTCTTTTAGCAAAGCTTCAACACTATGGCATACATGGAATCCTACTTAAGTGTTTTTCGTCATACCTTGCAAATCGTCCACAATTTGTCTCAGTTAATGATTTTTCTTCTCAAACATACCTTGCTAGCTCAGGAGTACCGCAAGGGTCCCATCTTGGGCCTATCCTATTTCTAGCATTTATAAATGATATCACATCTGAGATTAAGAATTGTGAATGTCTGCTCTTTGCAGATGATTTGAAAATGTATAGGAAAGTGACCGAACCATCAGACTGTATTTTAATTCAAAACGACTTACACAGACTTGAAAGTTGGTGTCTATCCAATCATATGAGCCTAAACGTTGATAAGTGTCACCTAATCAGATTTTCACGAAAAAAACGGCAGATGTCGACCTCTTATACACTAAACAATACATTACTGACCAAATTAAATGAAACACGTGATCTCGGTGTTGTTGTGGACAGTGCCCTAAATTTTAAGTCCCATATTAATGCTGTTACTAAAAAATCTGCTCAAATGTTAGGTTTCATCAAACGTCAGATTCGAGAATTTAGGCGGCCCGAAACTAGAACGATTCTTTTTAATGCTTTGGTTCGGAGTCATCTGGAATACGCAAGTGTCGCATGGAATCCTTTTTATTCAGTAGATTCACAAAGAGTTGAATCCATCCAAAGAGCGTTTACCAGATACCTTGCATTTATTTCTCCGGATATTAGCTATCGACGACCCTACACTGGTCGTCTAATATTTTTTAAAATGAAGTCTTTACGTGAACGTCGCCGCTTGCATGACCTAATTTATCTTTACAAAATCATTAATGGATTGATAAAATGTAGTAATTTGGTTGAGTCCTTGTGTTATTCTGTTCCTTACAAAATTCCTAGACACCCCATCAATGACATATTTCACATTCCTGTTTGTAAAACTAATATAGGCTTAAACTCACCTATAACAAGAATGTGTCGAGAACTAAATAAACTGTATAAATCTGATTCCAGCGTTGATATCCATGCAGATTCACTGACACGTTTTAGAAAAGCTGTATTTTCAATTGATTCGGCTGTGGTACACGAATTTAAGTAATTTTGTTTTTGTTTATGTATAAAAAATGTTTTTATTTTTTGTCTATAAGTTCCTATTATTTTTAAGTTTTAAGTTTTCCGTAACACTAATTTTGTTCTACTGAAGTGTTGTTGTTTGTTAGTTTTATTATACCATTTTTTTTTTCTGTGAATGTTGTGTATACCTGTAAGTGGCATGCATATCAGGTAATTGTTTAATTGAATTTATGTATTATAGACTTAAGGATATGTATGCTGTTGGTGTACCTTATTAAATAAATAAATAAATAAATAAATAAATCAACACACTATTACATCCACGAAGCATTTTATACCATGTAGCTTTTGCTCGCGTCTTAGCTCGCGTGAAAGAGTTTTTCCGTGATAAAAGTCCCGCTATATATTTTACAGGAATAAAAAGTAGCCGAATACCTTTCCAGGGTCTCAAACTACCTCCATACCAAATTTCATCGAAATCAGTTCAGCAGTTATGCAGTTTATCGCGTATAGAGGCGGCGGGTGACTTTGTTTTATACTATGTAAAGAAGGATTATAATAAAACATAATATCCTTTAAAATAAAAGACAAGAAAATATCACAGGATTTCAGACGGAGATATAAAGACTAATCAGGATGTGAAATATCTATAAGTTACAATCATAAATATTATATGAATGAGGTAGGGAGCGTCTGTACCTTGGGTTTTGCTTTTGATAACGAATTTTGACTGCATCCCGCTGCTTTGTGATGGTTACTTTGACTACTGTTGGGGCGTGGCACCTTTTAGAGCGTCTTATTAATTACATTATTTTTAGAATAGTATAGTTCACTAAGGCCCCTTTTTTCAACCCTGGCTATCTTTTGTCCAGGTCTTATTAAGCTGGACGCGTTCGCAGTGCCTCACGCCTGACGTACCCGAAGCTTTGCGACCGCTTCCAGTTTAATAACACCGGGGATTAAGCTAACTACGGTTGAAAAATCCCGGGCTAAGACTAAATTCTCTCGGTAGTAGAGGTGGTCTAGCCATTATATACTTTCGGCACGTTATATACTTAATACGTACGGCGCTTTATACTTACTTTATACTAGACTGGCTCGCGGCTAAGCCCGCGTGAATGAGTTTTTCCAGGATAAAAGTCCCGCTATATTTTCCCGGGATAAAAAGTAACTTATGTTACTCGCTCATAATGTAGCTTTACATTGGTGAAATAATTATTAAAATCGATCCAGTAGTTTTTGAGTTTATTCATTACAAACAAACAAATCGTTCATCTTTATAATATTAGAATAGAAGTATCGACTACACAACTAGTAGACGATAGCCTATTTGGGAATGGAACGGTCTGCCGAGAGAATGTCAGGAGGTCAAAACCTAATGTAGACATCTCTGACTTTTCAAAGTTACGTGTGTATTGTTTACAAATTATCGTTCGCTTTAACAGTGAAGGAAAACATCATGAGGCAACCTACATACCTGAGAATTCTCCATAAGAATTGTGAGGGTATGTGGCGTCTGCCAACCCGTACTAGGCCAGCGTGGTGGACTAAGGCCTAACCCCTTTCAGTAGTACAGGAGGGCCGTGCTCAGCAGTGGGCAGTATATAATACAGGGCTGATTTTATTACATGCATAGACTACATCTGATGGTAAGCGAAATGGGTCCGGATAGAGTATCAATTAACGAGAGATGAGAATTCCGCAGTCGATATTATTATGCTGGCCTATTTATAATTATACATGATAAAGGTCGCAGGAACACGCTGGATGCAGGCCGCTTTTGAGAGGTCCGTCTGGAAATCTTTGGGGGAGGCCTATGTTCAGCAGTGGACGCCATGTGGCTGATGATGATGATACACAGGCTGCTCCTAGAACGCGCACACTTACGTGGGTCACTATGGTGGGTTTATCCCCTTATGTACGGTGGTCGCAGTCCGGGCGGATATGAACTATGTCCTAGCACCAGCAATTTGTGTTTTGTTATATATTTCTTGCACTTCAGTAGGAATCGATATCGAAATTTACTTTATCGTTGCTGTCATCTGTCAATTTTAATCATATCTTTCTGTTACGTCATATGACCCCGCGCGAACACGCACCCCAATGTATTATTTTGTTATGACCGCAGAGCAAGGCGGGTCGTGATTAAACAGACAGTATGCCCATCCTCTGCCATTCGCTGCGTTATTGCATTTTGATGTAGATAAATATGCCTAAACCTGCGTTAGTCTAGTTGGGAGTGGAATGAACTGCCGAGAAGTATCTCCGCAGGTTAAAAACCCAAGAGCACTCACCTCTGATTATTCTATAGCTATGTATGTCATCATCATCATCAGCCTATATTTTAGTCCACTGCTGGACATAGGCCTCCTCCAATACGCGCCATTTTACCCGGTCTTCGGCCTGTCGCATCCAGTTTCTGCCAGCGACCTTTCGCAAATCGTTACACCACCTGGCTAGAGGGCGTCCCACACTACGCTTTCCGACTCGCAGTCTCCACTCAAGAACTCGTTTACCCCAGCGATTATCGGTTCTTCGACAGATATGACCAGCCCACTGCCACTTCAGCTTACCAATCCTGTGTGTTATGTCGGTGGCTTTGGTTCTCTGTCGGATAACCTCGTTACGAAATTTATCCTTCAGAGAAACTCTGAGCATAGCACGTTCCATAGCTCGCTGAGCAACTTTGAACTGGTGCATCAGTCGTACTGTGAGTGTCCACGTCTCAGCACCGTAGGTCATGACAGTAAGGACGCACTGGTTGAAAACTTTAGTTTTCAGTCATTGTGGTAGAAGTGACGAGAAGACCCGACGTAGTTTACCAAATGCTGCCCAGCCCATGTATGTATTCTTTGTGAATTATTGTTTAACGGTAAAGGAAAAACATCGTGAGGAAACCTACACTTTTTTTTGCGGGGAAAAAACGTGTTATCGCTACCACCACTGGGACCCCCCAGTGGTGGTAGCGATAACGCACAGTAACACAGGGCACAGTTACTATGTAATATATCGTACCTTTATAAGTAATCTTGCACAACAATTTAATACAAGCATGGGCGTATATAAGCCCCTCTTAGCTTACAATAAACTACGCTACGCCACTGACCGCTGGGGACGCGGACCCCCCCCCCCCCCCCTTAGCTTCTAAAATGATCGAGCTACCAAACATGTCGACACTCTAACATATTACGTGACTTGGGTGTTTACGGTGTCATGCAACGTAAGAACCCACGCCACTAATTTTTTTGTATCGTAGGACCTCCCATGTGAAAGCTATAGCTACGCCCGTGCATATAAGGGTATCATATCAGAGAGGTGTGATTATGACAATAGGGATTGGATATCCCCCGTGTGCGCCTATGCACCGTGCGCCGTCAATCAGATTAGATTCCCATCAGCCGACACTGAATCTCTATTAATATTGCAACACTAGGTCCTGCCTGCGACTCAGTGCGGGATATACGGTCTTCTACTGAGATGATTTAATTATTTATTCATTATCATCCTTGGGCTGTAAGCAGAGATGTAATAAATTAGGTATTTAAGCGATATAATTTCAAAAAGAAATAAAACCATTGAAAAAAAGTAATGTTTTTGAATTGATTAAACGTAGAAAGCTTTCTATATCCATGAAATATAGTTGCCTTCATCAGTCAGATTATATTACCGTTTTAGATGTAATATATTACCTTCGGTATCTTAATATAGAGGCATGAAGGATATTTGATCCACGTGAATAGCGACCAAATACAAGGTTTAATAGATACCAAAATGGCCCGCGTGTGAGTCGTGACTCGCGTTCCGAGATCAGTCTGTCCATCGGCTAAGAATAATCATGTCTCGTCACTCGATATGACTGCCCCATATCACCCCCTATCATGCGACGGAACACGCACGGCGAAAAGTGGGTGCGCTAATTGCGCCTCTGCCTACTTCCTCAGAGATAAAATGCGCATGCGTGCGTGCGTGCGTGTATCGAGCCCGTATAAAAAAAACAAGGACTATAAATAATAATATCAACCCTATATTATATACTGTCCCACTGTCAGTTACGATGTTCTGAAGGACTAGATATTTCTTTGTAAGGACCAAACGATACAAAGAAATCATATTCCTTTATAATTTTTCAGTCGAGTGCCTATGCGCCAACCGCTCCCTTTAATCAGCGCGTATCGATTGACGTTAATGATACGTACATTAGCTAATATCGTCAGTTAACTGTACAATGATTAGATAATTGTCGAGACGACATTGTATTGAATTATGATTGGGTTTCTAACATTGATGTAAAAAAACCCATCAATGGTTTCTAGTTTATTATTTTTATATTATGCGACAAGCAAGCCGCTTCCAAATTTGAGTGACTCAATTATAATGTCATTGAGAATGTTAATTATTATAGCATATGCACTACGTAAGTCAATCTAATACATTGATATGACATGAAATTATTTTATCATGTAGGCAATAAAATTTTACTTTACTAGTATTTTAGTAGTTATTTGTCCACATTCCTTGAACACGCCTCTAAGAATTTGTATTTAAAAACTTTCTGAGACAAACACACCGACAAGCAATATCAGCATTAGCACAGTATTAGTACCAAAACTGTTTACCTGTCGAATGGAATTATTCACGTAAGCAATTTCTGAACGTCTCTCGCCGCGCCTGTTCGTACCCTGTCAGTGTTGCCAGATGTCTGCTTGTTAATACCCTAAGAATAGGAATTCTGAGAACAAATCTTCCAAAATTATTATAGTTCCTGACCAAAATAATCTTCTCAATATTATGGTAAAGATTTTTTTAGACAGCCAATACAATGTAATAAATAAACCGAGTTAATATTTTCCCCCAAAATTGGCCTTTCAAGATTACTTTTGTTGTCCTCAAAATTTCTCCAATATGGTGGGAATCGTTCCGATCTGGCATCCCTGCCTTATTGATTAAACGATATTAAACAATCGCTGTAATATGACTTCAATTTACGTTTATTTTGTAGTGGTGGTGAATGTATGGGTTTATATCGACGGTTGGCGGGATAAACGACTTAAGCGACTTTTTTATTTCAAAAAAATAAACTGTTCAAAAAACGGAGCAAAGTGTGCTGATTTCAAATATTATGTATAAAACTCAATGTCGCAACAAAAAATGTCGTTTAAGTCAATTAGCCCGCGAACCGTCGATATGTTATGTAGTCTCTTTGTTACTTACATACATAGTATCATGCCTCTATCCCATAGGGGTAGGCAGTGGCTATGGATTGCCACTTTATTAGATTTTGGCACATTTCTTCCGCTTCCCCCATCTTCATCAATATGCATTCCCGCCAGTTTCTGGCACCTATTTTAGACCTGGCCTTTTACATTTATATTATTGTTGTACTTATGCATTTTATTACAAGTGACTACGATTAGTGCTTATACTGTAAAACAGGATGACTAGGGCTACGGAGTGCAATGAAACGAAATTTAAATCAATATAATTCTGAGATACAGCTATAAAAATTAAATGTGAACTCAAAAAAAAAATAATACCGACATTTAGCTTTTCTAGTGTAGTAAATAAAGTGTAGTGCATAATTACAGCTAACAAACAATAGTGTCAGTGCTAAATACTATATGTATTTATTGTATTTACACATGAACAAAGTGTTTTTTTATGTTATTAACCTAGTCCTGGATAAAAGAATTAGCTTCTCTCTGTACATATTTTTTAAAAGTCCCTTATTGTGTATAAAAAATCAACTACAAAATATTCATTGAAATAAAACTATTTTGCGGATTTTATCGCGGTTTTTTAATTATTATTTTCTCCCGACGTTTCGAAGGCTTTGCAGCACTTCGTGGTCGTAATTAAAAAAACCGCGATAAAATCCGCAAAATAGTTTTATTTCAATGTCTAACATTCGCGTAAATATAAGAAGTCATTATACAAAATATTCATTATGAATTTGTTTAAAATAAGCCCCAAAACTCGCAATGTAATATTTCCCACACGATTGCTTATCGTGTGGCCTCGTTGGTAACTCTATTAAAAAAACTGTCCTGTGAAACAATGTAAATTTTTGATCGTGTTATTTTATTTTGCTACACTATCATGAATATAACATATTCGCTGCTTGGGTATATGTAAGGCCGTGTCCTCACCACAATTTAATATGAATTATGGAAATGTATTGTGAACGCGATAGATTGTATTTCTACTTTATTGATGTCTCAGTTAGCAAAATGATTTAGGTATATTTTATAGTGTGTAAAAAGGAAAAATAATAATTTGATATTATATAGTTAAGTATCTACAGAAAAGCGGTTATAATTCCTATAAATGAAATGAGACCGCCTCGGTGGCGTAGTTGTATTGCGTACGCGTTACGAGTACAATTTGCTCGCTGAGGTCCTGGGTTCAAATTCCGGGTCGAGCCAAAAACATTGTGACTGGGTTTTTCCATCTTAAATAAATTACTTAGCCGCAGCTCGGAGTCAGGAAGTTGGCGGTGTGATACCCTCGTGGCTCGGAAAGCACGTAAAGCGGTTGGTCCTGACTCCTGCGCCTGATCTCTCTCCGGTCATGTCGGATTGCCGTCTCACCGGACTATGAGAGTGAAGGAATAGCGAGTGCACCTGTGTATTGCGCACACACTTGTGCACTATAATATCTCCTGCGTACCTGACTGATCTTCATTGAGATTGGCCGCCGTGGCCGAAACTGGCTAGGAGGATTATTAAATGAAACTATTTCAAGAGATAGTTGACATTTAGATGTCTTAATACCTCAGAATAGCAGCAGTGGGACAGAACACATTACAAGGTTTATATTATAGTATACTAGCTTTTGCCCGCGGCTCCGCCCGCGTGAATGAGTTTTCCCGGGATAAAAGTCCCGGTTTATATTTTTCCGGGATAAAAGTAGCCTATGTGTTAATCTAGGATATAATCTACCCGTGTGGCAAATATCATCGAAATTCGTTCAGTAGTTTTTGCGTGAAAGAGTAACAAACATCCATACATCCATACTTACAAACTTTCGCGTTTATAATATTATAAGTAGGATTTCAACATTTCAAATAATCTAAACGCACAAGTAAACGGACCCTAACGGCAACTCTTGCAATAAATTGTCACGAATCACCCTTTTTGTCAACTGGACATGTTGGGGTTTTTGGACCCTGTATGATTTATAATTTCACCAGCCCACCCTATTGGGTTTGTTTTTTTATGCCCACGATAAAATGTTTCTGTTGCAAGCGATGATTTTCCGTAAGAGTTATGTTTGGCCTATATTTGCGTGATTTAGGGCGTTATCAATAAAAAAAATGCGGTTAAAGTGGGCTTATTTCACCCAGTCTGGTATTTGTGTCCGATATGGCGATAGATTCGGCCCTATCACATCATGGGACGGAACACAAACGTCGAAGGGTAGGTGCCCTGGTTGCAACTCTGTCTACCCTTTCGGGCATAAAGGCCAGATGTGCGTTTTGTATTTCACCTAGAGGGAGTTGATGTTATGCAGGCGACTAGTTGGAAAACTGAACCAATTGTTTAAGCAAATTGCTTGAAGAAGAGTGTTACGTTGACCCCAAATTAGAGAGGAAGGAGAAAGAGTTATTTAAATTTAAGTGGTTTTATCTCTAACTTTTTTACTTTTTCTTCTTATGTTTGTATATTTTGCATTCTGTGTTTGCTTGTAATAGGTTGTGCAACTTATTCTAAACTAGTGTGTATGTTCTATATTTATTGTTGTAAAATTGTTACAACTGTAAGCAAACCTATATAAATAAATAAACTTTGAAGTGAAATATACTCACTACAGACTGCCTCGGTGGCGTAGTTGTATTACGGTACGACTGCAAGGCTGAGGTCTCGGGTTCGATCCCCGGGTCGGGCAAAGTGATATTGGATTTTTCTATTCAGTATCAGCCCGGAGTCTGGAATTTGTGCCCGGTATGGCGATAGGCTCGCCCCCTATCACATCATGGGACGGAATACGCTTGGTGAAAAGTGGGTGCACTAGTTCCGCCTCTGCCTACCCTTTCGGGGATAAAAGGCGTGAGCATGCGCATACAGACAACTTACCAAAGTAAATCTAATTCATTGTAAATATAACAACTGTTATTTACTAAATAATTTCATCAAAGAAAATGTTCAAGGAAATCACTTCTTTTATGCAACGTTAAATCCATAACGAAACCTTCGTTCCAGTTTCAGTGAGCTTTAAAGTATATTAAAAGCTCAATGTGATTAAGGCAAGCTAGTAATTAAAAATATGGCGCCGGCTTCTACAATGTCGGATTATTTACAAAGTTTGTATTACAATACACAGTTAATATTCTCAGAGACATTAGCTTCAGAGATATTTCGTAGTAATATAGTATTTTTATTTTATAAGATTATTTATTTATTTAACTCTTTATTGTACGTCACAGCAGAAAAGCAACATTTACATATACAATAGAGACTACACTTAAAAAAGAAGTACAAATGGCGGTCTTATCGCAGTCAGCGATTTCTTCCAGACAACCCTTGGGTGGACTTAGTTAACTAGGAAAAAGAAAGCGACTAGGATTTATAAATGTTAAAAAATATACTCATTATTTCACTGCATATAATCCATTTTAACGAAATTGATTTAAAAATCCCACAATCTTCAAATTTAAAGGAAGTCTGCGTAAATGTGGAGGTATACATTATATTTCTGCGACCTTTATCAAGTCGTCTGTGCACATTGTAGACTTCTGGATGTCCAACGCTGTGCTTGCCAGTACGTGGTTTCCACACGAGAGCTTTTTTGACCAATCTACCATCAGTTCTGCGAACTGTGTTCCCTGCCTATTGCCATTTTGGCTTGCATTTTATGGTCGCAGGAACACGCTGGATGCAGGCCGCTTTTGACAGGTCCGTCTGGAAAACTTTAGGAGAGCTCTATGTTCAGCAGTGGACGTCATGTGGCTGATGATGATGATACATTATGTAGAATGCAGTTTGTATATGGCAGATTACATATTAATACTTTTATATGAATTGAAACATCAGTTTTTCTTTTGCAATGATTCAGATCAAGTACTATAGCCACCTTTAAGTGAACGAATTCAATATCTGTCCTATTCTTTCACTTAGACGTAGCTAAATTGCTAATAGCGACTTATTTTCACAGGAACAGGCTTTTAGGCAGATGTAGCTACTAACAAAATTAATGCTAAATGCATTGATGTATTAAAAAACCCAAATGTCACACTTTGTTGTCGATTTGAAATGTTTCGCTGAGCGTTATACTTAAGATTACGTTAAGTAGAACAATTAACTTGACTAATTAAATCTGCGTTTTATTTACTAATTAGAGACTGTGTGTGGAATTTTGTTTGCATGAATATTTTTAGGCTTTTGTTAATGACTTATATATAAGTCCGTTTGGGTCTTGTGATATCTCAAAAAGTGTAAGGTAACGAAAAAGTTTTGTAGAGTTTAGGTATATATAATATGTAGCTATTTTTATGTCATATATTGATTAGTTTTTTATGCTATATAAAAAAAGAATTAATATAATTAATTATTGTTTTTTTTCTGGTTGGCCGGTTCCAATCATAGAAAAATCTAAAACAGATTTTGGTAAGGCTTTTATTAATGAGTCAGGCCTTTTAAAAAAATATTCTTAGCCTTGACTCCTGACGGGTTTTATGCAGGAGTCACAAGCAACGATATTATATTAAACAATACTGCAGACTATAGCCATTTCATAAATATGTAAGCTATGGACGTGACCCAAGCCTTTAGAAACTTTTGTTTAATTTTGCCAAAAGTAATATCAAAATAATTATACATTTATATTGAAATGTTTACATAAATATAAATTTATTAAAATATTTTATAAACAAGCTTTACGGGCAAATGGGACGTGACGTTTTTTCCCAGACTACCCAAGAAGGAGCGTAATGTTTTTCCGTTTTCGAGGATATATAATTTTCTAGCACATTCTATAATCATAAATACCAAGGAGTATTTAATTTAATTTATTCATCAAAATAAATAAGACTAAACTGCCTGCATCGGTGGCGTAGTTGTAGTAAGGTACGACTGCAATGCTGAGGTCTCGGGTTCAGTCCTCGGGTCGGAAAGAGTGATGTTGGGTTTTACTATTCAGTATCAGCCTGGAGCCTGGATTTGTGTCCGATATGGCGATAGACTATCACACCCCCCACCCGCTATCACACCATGAGACGGAATACGCATGGTGAAAAGTGGGTGCACTAGTGTCACCTCTGTATATCCCTTCGGGGATAAAAGGCATGAGTGTGTGTGTGTGTGTACTTCCTGAAACAGGTGTTCCAAACATGATATTCATTTGCGTTATTATTTGCACTTCTGGGAGGTCTCTTTGATCTCATTTAGACTGCGTAATACCTGAATATTAAATTGTACCGGATTCATGTAAACAGATTTGAATTAATTGGTTTCCTACAGACGAAAGTCAGTAGCCAACTTAATTAAATTATATTAATACTGGTTCATATAATTATTATTTGCTTTTATATACATCAATTTAAATTCGGCTACTTGAAAACTGAAGTTTATCGACTAACTCATTAAAACCTTGCATTCCATTTTCAAATTCTTTTTAATAAACTTAAAAAATAAATTAAACAGCCAGTGGACTTAGAATGTGACACGAAGACGCAACTCGTAAAACGATGTCGTTTAATTTTGATGTTTGTGATTGATCGAGAGACCAATACGTCAGTCTCTCAACCAATCCCAATAAGACGAAACGGAGACGTGACGTGTTTTTTTGTCACATTCTAAGCCCACTGTTTATAAAACGCGCGGCCGTCAAAAATGGAAACATCAAAATCGCATTCCTCCATAACGAATAGTGACAGATGAAGTATTAAAAATACTGCCTTGTCATTGGATAATAACCCGAAGTGACGGTTGACACGAACGAATTTGAATTCCCGTTGGTTATTAAATCGAATTGACGTTGAATCCGTCATAATATTGAAATGCGATTGGTTGATTTGGGGTTTGTTAGTTGGTATACTAGTCTGGGAATTCTTGCTTGTTATATTTCTGTGGGAATTCTCTTTGAGGACTCTGGGCGTCTAATTGCTTAAATATGGGCGGGGCACGTGCTAGCGAGCATTCTGTGGCGACGGCGGACGATTCTATTCTATCCGGGGCTATTGCCGGAGATATGTGAGACCGCTAGTTGGTTAAATGAATTTACGTTACTATTGAAATTGTGGAACGTTGCAGTTTTATTTAAAAGAATACGTACAAATAATTATTTTCGCGATATAGTTTGTGTGAGTTAGAGTGTAAGCGTTGTGGACTTGGAAGATTTTCAGTTCGCTTCCTAAGGCACAACATTGTGAAGAGAATCACCATCTTGTGCTAGAAAAACCTACACAATGCCCAATCTAGAAATCGCATACCTTCCAGTTCGCAATACGCTGCTACTCGGATAAGGCATCGTCTACATCAATACACAATATTTAAAATTGTCACATAATACGAGGCGGTCGATGGCACATAAAGGCGTGCGCACACGTGACGCGTGTAAAACTCCACTTTACGAGTTCCTCCGAGGTTTTTACAAGTGGAGATAAAATTTATGGTCGTACACGGGATGTGAGGATTTTTCAATGTGCTTTAAACGGCGGCGTGTGTCGCTTTTGGAATTAAAGTGGCACGTGTTAGGGTTAGTAGAGTATGGCTATGTTGTATACAACAAGGTAAAAATGAGTAGGGTTACTATAGTTGAAAAAGTCGTCGATAATCGGTTAGGTTAACATTTTTGAGAAAATATCGTGAATCAGTTACACACAAACTCACGCCTTTTATCCCCGAGGGGGTCGGCAGAGGCGCAACTAATGCACCCACTTTTCGCCGTGCGTATTCCGTCCCATGATGTGATAGAGGGCGAGCCTATCGCCATATCGGGCACAAATTCCAGACTCCGGGCTGATACTGAATAGACAAATCTGATGATGAAATGCACTGGAGTTACTAGTAGTAGCATTATTAGTAGTAAGGGATTCACCGATACTGGAGCAGGTTCGAGGGCCGGTCCGCGGCGCTCCGGCGGCTAATGGCCGACGTTTTCGATTGCTCCAGATTCGGCCCGCGGAACCCGCGAATAAATCCGCGGATTACTTTAATACCTACCGCGAATTAATTTGATACCTACCGCGGATTAATTTGATACCTACCGCGGATTAATTTGATACCTACCGCGGATTAATTTGATACCTACCGCGGATTAACTTGATACCTACCGCGGATTAATTTGATATCGACCGCGGATTACTTTGATAACACCCGCGAATAAAAATTATATCGTCCGCGGAATCCGTTTCATATCACCCGCGAGGTAGGTATGAACCACGAATTTGTTCATGGTCTACGGTTCCCTTAAGCTTGTACCTTTTCCCTGTTCGTTGTGCTTTTAACTTTCTACTTTCTATCGGCGATCCTTTTTTTTATTTGAAGGATGCAAAGGTCTTTGTCGCGTATTTCTATTAACTCGTGTTTCTACGCAAAAGCCGTTTAAAATTACTTAATAGTTACCCTTTACGCATTACGAGCATTGTTTATGATAGATAAAGCAACATTTTCCCTGTTTCGTTGTGTTATTGACTTTCTACTTTCTATCGGCGACCCTTTTTTATTTGAAGGATGCAAAGGTCTTTGTCTCGTATTTCTATTAACTCGTGTTTCTACTTAAAAGCCGTTTAAAATTACTTAATAGTCGCCCTTTACGCATTACGGGCATTGTTTATTATAGATAAAGCAATCGTTACAATACACCATACCTTTCTCAAATTCTAGGTAAAACCCTTTGGGTCTTCTCATTGTCATAATAATTACGGTTCCCATTATTCACATTACCTGATATTACGTATTCAACGGAACATTTGAGGTGAAAGTCGAAACATGTTGGATCTTGTCTGCAAGGAAACAATACTCCCTCTCCATATAAAAGACCGACGCAAAATCACATGGTATCGTATTCCACTCTGTGCTCTGCTCGAAGTGTGATCTCCAGTTGTTTGTAACAGTGAAGTGATAGTAAAATTGTGAAATAGTTAAATAGTGAAAGTGTTATAAAAATGAATGTAAGTACCTTTATATACTTTGATCTAAAAGTGTTGTAACCAGATGTTTCATTAATTGTTTATGCCATGTGTTGTCCACCAGGTTATTACATTTTAGCTATCTTTGATGTCTTATTAATTTATCATTGTTACTAATGTGTACATGTATACTTCGCATACCTATAAGTATTTATCATACAGTACTTACTTAACCGATAATTAAAACAGTTTCATTTCATTTTGTTACAGTTTTCTGAAAATACTTTCAAAAACTACTATTATGCTGAAGAAATCGACGAACCTAGTGATGAAGAAGGTACACTCGCCTTTAAAGTCAAAAAAGCGATATTAGCAAATAAAAGACCGATCGAATGCAACAGCATTGATGAGTTCTTCGAAAAACCAAAAAAGAAGAAGACAACAACAAGAAAGTCATCCAGTGTTGGTCGATCGACGAGCGGTGGTGTTTCATACATCCGATCAAACAGCGATGACAACAGTTCTGCATCACATCTCATAAAAATTGAGGTGTATGAAGTGAATAAAATAAAAAACATCGCACCGACGGAACATTGGAAACACGCTGATGTGCGAGTTAAATATTACGCGGAAAACGACAGTGATAAGAACTTGCAAAGTGTCAAGGACACTATATACAATATAACCAAACAGTTGGCTAGTAAGGACGATTGTGTGAAATATTTTATAGACACAGACAAATGAACAAAAGTGCCAGTGCGTGTCAATGTTTTAATATCATAACTTTAATCATATGCTTTGTACTACTATTATTGAAATAAGAAACTATTATTGTATTAACTGTACTTAAGAATCTACCTGTTTAAATTTAACTTACATTGTATTAAAACTTTGTACTCTTTTAAGTTACATACTTAATAGATTAATTTGTTTTTGATTCTAGAACTCTTTGTGAATTGTGTTATTGCTAAGTATTATTGTAAATAGTTATAAGTCTTTTTAGTGTTTTTTCATGCTCATGCTTACGATTGTAAAGTTATTGGGAACATTCATAAATTGTTTGGAAAAAAGTGGATAGCTTAGAATGTAATTACATTGTTTTGGGTAGTATATAAGCGTTGAAATAACTTTTAAAAATACTGAGACATTCCTTACCATGGATACAAGCTGTGATTTATACAACATGGAACTCGTCGCACTTCTCGAAAATATCGAATCAATGGATCTGATGTCATCGCAATACGACAAAGAACTGTACGAGCTCTGTGATAAAATGGAACAAAGACAAGTTGAAACGTGAGTAAAACATTTTTTATTATTTTAAGACTAGTTGCAACATGTTTTGGGAATCCATGAAGAGGGGATACACTTAAAGTATTTATAATGGTTCGAACATCTTGCACAATCATTCAACTTGTTTCTTCCGTTTATATTTTTAACATTGAAGTGCAACCAAAATGTACCACTCACTTGATATTTCTAGTTTATCTCAGAGTGAGATTGCAAGTTTCGATAAAAAGATAATTTTACATAAATATCATCGTTTCATACGGTTTTGGTATATATTAAATGTTTTGCCAGAATCAATGTTGGGAGATCCTGATATTTCTCCTTATTATACACCATGTAGTGGACATAAAATCTCAAAACAAACTCATTCCGATGAGGATGATATTGATGGTGTATTATCAATGAAAGCATATTGTTTGCAGTGTAAATAACAAATAATGTTAGTATCTATTTAAATAATAGAAACATAGTAGCATATTTATTTCGTGAGATAACATTTTTTTAACAGTTTTCTTATCCATCAGATCTATGCAGAATGGAGAAGGCAGCAGGAAAAGATTAGCGCCAACTGAATTGTTTGAAGAGGATCCATTAAAGAGAAGAAAAAATATTCATCTTGAAGCTCCTTCGACATCTACATCGTCGCTGGATAACATTTTAAATGTAAGTACAGAACAGCATAATGATAAAATTGAATGTCCTGAGTGTCACATATATGTATCAAAAAAATATATGACCAGTCACTATAAGAGCAATAAACATAAAAATAATTTAATTAGAAGAGATAATAATCTACCTAATGTTCAATTCATTGATAGTGCTTTCGGTAATAGAATTATTACATATCGAGTGAAATCTAGTTTAGTTTCTGTTACACAGCTTGAATCACCTGAATTATTTTTACAAAATATTAAAAAAATAATTTATACATTACTAGAACGATCTATCTTAGAATATTCTGTTGTAAAAGTTAATTTTATTCTCAATGCGGATTTCACACAAGAAACAAAAAATCTACACAATGTTTTTGATTTTCAAATTTCAAACTATCTTGTTTGTCAAGGTGATGATAAAGATATTATTTTCTCATCTATAATTACCGAAATAACAAACAAAATGACCAATTTCCAAAAAAAAGGTAGTGGATGGAGTTTAGTTAAAATAAATCACTTGGATATGAATGTCAACAAATTTAACCCATTGCGTGGATCTTCATACATAGACCTACCGTTAGATATAAAACATAAGAAAGCTGTAATCAATGTTCAAAATAACGATCACGAATGCTTTCGTTGGGCAGTTTTGTCAGGATTATTTCCAGCTACTCATAGTTCCAATAGGGTATCATCTTATATAATACACAAAAACAAACTAAAATTTGATAACCTATCGTTTCCTATAAAAATTAATGACATCCATAAGTTTGAAAAATTAAATAGTATAAGTATTAATGTTTTTGGATTACAATATGATTCAATAAGCAAATCAAATAAAGTTGTGGGTCCATTACACTTTACGAAACACCGTAAAAATACTCACTTAAACTTATTGTATATTTCTCAAGGTTCTAAAGGTCATTTCTGTTATATTAAAAAGCTCTCGAGATTATTATCTAAACAGTTATCGACTTCTGAACATGCAGTTCATATTTGTGATGGGTGTTTATTAAATTTCACGTCATTAGATAATTTAAAACGACACCAAGAAAATGACTGTTTCAATGTGTGCACAAATTTACCATCGGAAAATGATAGAAAAAGAAACTGGTTTAATGAATTAATACCATCAAACCACATTTCATTTAACAACTATGAACGTAAATTAAGAGTTCCATTCGTTGTGTATGCTGACTTTGAAGCATTTTTAAAACCAATAGAGAGTTGTTCTAACAATCCAAATCAATCATCAACTGTTAATATTCAAAAACATGAAACGTATAGTTTTGGGTATTATGTTAAATGTTCTTATGATGATAATCTTTCAGTATATAGGTCTTATACAGGGCAAGATTGTGCGCTAAAATTTATGCAATTCATTTACGCAGATTTAGAAAATATTTGTAAAAAGAATTCTTTTGTCAAATCACCATTACCGTTAACTGAAGAAAATAAAATAAATATCAATCAAAGTGAGTCTTGTTACATTTGTGCTACTAAATTAAACGTGGATAGAACAATATCTTATAATTGGCATACTGGTGCATATGAAGGTGTAGCTCATAGAGTATGCTCTCAGAAATACAAAGCTCCTAATTTTGTGCCAGTGTTTTTACATAATTTAAGTAATTATGACGCTCATTTCATAGTGCATGGTCTTGATTTCGAGAAAGGTGACATTGAACTTATTCCTGAGAACAAGGAAAAATATATTTCTTTTTCTAAAGTTTTACAAATCAATAACAGAGTTATAAAATTACGATTTCTTGATTCTTTTAAATTTATGTCAAGTAGCCTTAACAAATTAGCTCAGAACTTATTACTTGAACAATTTCGTGAACTCAAATTAAAATATCCATGTGAAGAAGATTTTAAACGTTTAATAAGAAAAGGTGTTTATCCATACGAATACATGACGACATTTGATTCTTTAAAAATAACTTCTCTTCCCACTCGCGATCAATTTTATAGTTCTTTAAATGATAGTCACATTACAGAAAGTGAATACCATCATGCTCAAGACGTGTGGAATCATTTTAATTGTAAAAACATGGGTGAATATTCAGACCTGTATTTAAAAACAGATGTATTGTTGTTAGCAGATATATTTGAAAACTTTAGGGATGTCTGTCTTAAAACATACGGTTTAGATCCTGCCCACTATTATACAGCACCTGGTTTAAGTTGGGATGCTATGTTAAATTTTACCAAAATAAATTTGGAACTTTTAACAGATATCGACAAGGTTACGTTTATAGCGAATAATATTCGGGGGGGTATATCACAATGCAGCAATAGACATGCAGTGGCAAATAACATGTTTATGTCGGAATACGATTCAGATAAACCATCTTCATTTTTGATGTACTTAGACGCAAATAACCTTTATGGTTGGGCTATGTCCCAATGTCTCCCAACAGGCAAATTTGAATGGGTCGATATAAATACAGATTTTAATATAGCCGATGATGCCAAACATGGTTTAATTTTGGAAGTAGATTTAGAATATTCAAAAAATTTACATGATTTTCATTCAGATTTTCCATTTTGTCCAGAAAACGTATGTTTAGGAAACAGCAAAGACAGGAAACTGATCCCAAATTTAAAAAATAAAAAAAATTACGTCATTTATTATAGAAACCTTAAGCAATGTTTAAAAAATGGTCTCCGATTGGTTAAAGTACATAGAATTTTAAAATTTGAACAATCCGCGTGGTTGAAAAGTTACATAGACTTGAATACTCATATGCGTTCATTAGCCACTTCAGATTTTGAGAAAGATTTTTTTAAACTTATGAATAATTCTGTTTTTGGTAAAACAATGGAAAATGTAAGAAAACGAGTTAATGTCAAATTAATTAATCATTGGTTAAATCGTGGCAAAACTCAAGGTGCTCAATCTTTGATAGCAAGACCAGAATTCCATAGTTTATCTATATTCTCAGAGAGCTTAGTTGCAATACAATTAAATAAAACTAACGTTTTATATAATAAACCAATTTACCTCGGTTTTTGTATTTTAGATATATCTAAAACATTACTATACGATTTCCATTACGATTATATGAAAATGAAATATCAAGATAATATTAAGTTACTATATACTGATACCGATAGCTTAATATATCAAATATTTACGCAAAATTATTATGCTGATATAAAACTTGATTTAGTCAACTACTTTGATACGTCCGACTATCCACCAAATAATCAATATGGTTTACCATTATTGAATAAAAAACGGTTAGGTTTTTTTAAAGACGAAAATAACGGTAAAATTCTTAAAGAGTTTGTAGGTCTTCGCTCTAAAATGTATGCAATGGATGTGCAGAATAAATGTATATGTAAAGCAAAAGGGATTAACAAAAGTGTAACAAAAAAATTTTGTCTTACCGATTATAAATCATGTTTATATGAAAAGAAAACGCAATACAGTGAAATGATAAGATTTAAATCAATTAAACATGCTATATATACACAAAAAATTAATAAAATATCTTTATCACACAATGACACAAAACGTTATTTAATAGAAAATTCAACAGATACTCTTGCATGGGGTCATTATAAAATAAAGGACATTTGATTTTATCAATGATTTCTGTACAACGAAAATATGTATGTTAATGTGTGTGTGTGTTTTAATTGTGGTTTTTAATAACTTAAAGTTCTGTCTTTATTATGTACTATCTTTTTTCTTTATTTTTTTACTATGACAACTGTTTTGTATAATATCATGAAAAATTAGATGTAAATTTTAATGTATGTAGTTAGTTATTTGTTATACCTGATTTAACTTTATTTTATAATAATTTTCTTACTGTAATATTTTTCAAAACAGCTATGAACTGTATGTGATCATTTTTCAAAGTATTTGTGTATGTAATCTTTGTATATAAAACAAAATCAAATATAATACATTCAATCGTAACTTCTAGTTTTATTCATTCCGAAACGCTTTTCGAGTTCACACGTGCATTTAAAAATGTTTCATTTTTATCATCCTTTTACTGCCATAGTTGCAGGTCCAAGTGGATGTGGAAAGTCTAATTTTGTAACAAACTTTATTAAACATATTAATGAGGTGTGCAACACCAATTTTCATCAAATTACTTGGTGTTTTGATGAAATGCAGCCCTTATATAATTTACCAAATGTAAACTATTATCAGGGTATACCAGATTTGAATATGTTTGATGGAAAGGAAGCTAACCTTATTATTATCGATGATCTCATGAGGGAATCTGATGGTCGCATTGTTGACATATTTACCAAAGGTAGTCATCATAGGAACTTGAGTGTATTTTACATTACTCAAAATTTATTTCATCAAGGTAAAGGACAAAGAGACATTTCTTTGAATTCAAACTACATAATTTATTTTAAAAACCCACGTGATAAAACTCAAATACGTTACTTAGCACGACAAGTATCACTAGAAAATAGCAAATTCATAGAAGATGCTTACAGAGATGCTACAAAAGAAGCACATGGCTATTTGATGATAGATCTAAAACAAGACACTTTTGACATGTGTCGAATTAAATCAAAGATATTTCCATCTGATGGTCATTCTACAGTGTACATTCCCACAAAAGAGTTTAAATATGTCAAGAACCAACCAATACCCGTCATTTACAAATGATGGATCGACGCTTAAAGACGCATGAACACTTATTAAATGCTCTTTATAAACTTAAACCAAAACATCAACAAGCTCTTTTAAAAGTCTGTAACGAAAACGAAATTAATTTTATATGTGAATGTATTCATAACGTTTTACAAGGAAATATAAAACTTGAAGAAAAATCAAAGAGTAAACTAAAAAAGTATAAAAATCTACTACGAAAATTGGTACGTAAAAGTACAAATAAAATAAGAAAGAATATTATAGTTCAAAAAGGTGGTGCATTTCTTCCGATTATATTGGGTTCTATTTTGAGTGGATTGATAAGTGGACTAGTTTAAAAATGGAACACGCCAAAAAAATGCTGTTAGTTGATCCAAGCTTAATAGATAAGTTAAATCAAAAAAGAAATGAAAATCCTACCTCTCGTTTAGATAGTGAAATGGAAAAAATACTCGACAGTAATATGGATGATCGAAAAAAGTGTAAATTATACTTACAAATTTTACAAAGATATCTTCACTTTATGGAAGAAGATCGTCGTCCCATTGAACTCCCTATAATAACTTCAAATGACGATAACATTAAACCCACATCTGAAAGCTGGAAATTTTTTAATATAAATAATGATATCAAGAATAAAGATGTAGTTGTCAGTCAGACACTGAGTGATGAAGAGAAGCAACAAGAAAGTTTTACACTCGAAAAAAAACCTTCCTACTCAACAAAACAAATTTTAAATTTAATACCAAAAACATATGTAAAAAAAGGTGAGTTGTTATTGAATTCGGTGTCACTAAATAAAAACAAAATTTATTGGAATGATGCTGGCACAGTGATTGTAGATAATGAAGCGATTCCTAACAGTAACATTATCGATTTAGTAAGCGATACACTGCGACCATTAAAAAACAACGACCCACCTGGTTGGGAAAAATTTGCTAAAGCGTTAAAGGATTTAAAAGTACCTTTAACATATATTGGCAATCCAAAAAGACGTGAGTACATAGCTCGACTTCAAAACGCCATCGAAGAACAACCGCCACAAAACACAGAGGTATATTTGACGCCAACGAGCGAAGATAAACACGCAAATAAAATTAAGAAAAAGATTGATTGGGAAAAATGGACCCCTTATTAGAAATAGATCAAATTTATTATGATGTATCACACCCAGCTGGATATAGCAATATCGACAAATTATCAAAAGCTATGAAAGGTAAAATGAAAAAGGAAGAAGTTAAAAACTGGTTGCAATCCCAATCTACGTATACACTCCACAAACCAGTACATAGAAAATTCCCTCGGAACAAATACGTTCTCTCTAATCTCAATGAACTTTGGCAAGCTGACTTAAGCGACATGCGGACTTATTCTAAAGATAATAAAGGTTTCAACTACATTCTTTGTGTTTTTAGTAAATATGCATATGCTAGACCCTTGAAAAAGAAAAATTCAGAAACCGTAAAAAAGTGTTTCGACAGTATATTTAATGAAGCTAATACTACACCCACTCACATTCAATCTGATAAAGGCACTGAATTTGTATCGAAAGATGTTCAAAGATACTTTAAAACAAAAAACATAAATTACTATACGACAAATAATCCAGACATCAAAGCAAGCATTGTAGAAAGATTTCAAAGAACGCTAAAAATGAAGATGTGGCGCTATTTTACACACAAGAATACACATAAATATATTGATATTTTGCAGAATTTGATACACTCTTACAATCATAGTTTCCATTCTAGTATTAAAATGTGTCCTTCAGATGTTAATTCTAATAATATAATGACAGTTTGGAGTAATTTATATGAAAAATCTGAAAAATCATCAAAAACTATACTACCTATGTTTCATGTCGGTGACCATGTCAGAATAACTAAATATAAACATGTATTCCAAAAAGGTTATGAATCTAATTGGAGCGATGAAATATTTGTGATTTCTTCTATAATAGAACGTACTCCGTGGCCCGTTTATACCATAAAAGATTTAGATGGTGAGGAGATAGTAGGAACGTTTTATGAACGAGAATTACAAAAGGTCATTTATGACCCCACCATTGAACACAAGATTGATAAAATAATTCGCTCTCGTTACTCTGGCAGCAGACAACAAGTGTTAGTTAAGTGGAAAGGTTATCCAAACAAATTTAATAGTTGGATTTTAGCTTCCAGTTTAAAAAAAATATGATTAAAGATTTTTATTTAACTTTACTTAGCAATAGTTCAATGGAATATTTTCCTGAGAACAAAACATCAATTTTTTCAACAAAATTACCCAAACCCATAATATTGGAAGGAGAATGGTGTGTAGGAATCGTTGAATTCCAATATCCATGCACCATGTTTACTGTTCAAGATCATGAGAATGTTATTTACATAACAAAAATCATGAAAATGCCCAATGAAGACAAACTATCTACAGTTTATTATAAGACCCACATACCTGCCACAAACTATGATAATATTAACCATATTTTATCAGCATTAAATAATATAAGAGAAAAAATCAAATTCCGCTACGATAATATATCTAAATTCGTTTCTGTTTCTGTGTTAGACGAATCAATAAAATCTGTAACATTATCTCCTAAACTAGGCTTACAGTTGGGATTTGAACCAAACAGAAACCTTGTTGAAAAGAATTTAGCTAAATGTCCAGCTAATTTACATTTAGGGTTACCATCTCAACTATTCGTTTACTGTGATATAGTTGAACCTCAAATTGTAGGTGATGTAATGACACCTCTTCTGAGAGTAATACCATTAGATCCTTCAAAATACATCTATGGTGCCAATAAAATGCATGTATTTTCACCTCCTCATTACTTATCGGTAATGCGAAGAGAATTCGATACCATTGAAATAGATATAAGGTCAAGCACCGGACAAAAGATACCATTTCAATTTGGAACGGTGTGTGTTAAACTACATTTTAAAAAATTATAATGCATTTTGAACGCTCCAACATGATATGTCCTTATCAACGCTATTATTCTCATCAGGCTGGTTCAGGTATAGGGGTGGTATATAAAGGGGCGCCTTATCAAAAAGGACATGGAATTGGTAGTTTTCTTGGGGGATTGTTTAGGTCAGTTTTACCATTATTATGTAGCGGTGTTCGAGCTGTTGGTAAAGAGGCATTGAGCGCTGGTGTTGGTCTATTGACAGATATGGTTAGTGCGCGACCAATGGAAGATTCAATAAAAGCACGTCTTAAAGAAGTTGGTTCCAACTTGAAACGCAAGGCTGATGAAAAAATAGATAAAATCAATATGTCTGGATCCGGATATATAACAAAACGAAAACGTCTACCTGGAGTCAGTCCGTCGTTGACCGCGAAAGTGAAAGCTCTAAAAAAATCAAAAATTACTCAAAAACAAATCAAGGACATATTTTCTAACAATTAATCAAAATGTCTTTTTTACATAGTCATTCCTGTGAATGTATAAAGTCCGAATTGGATTTGTTTGCATTGCCGTCAACTCAAACTAGCATTGAAAGTGGAATTTGGATCCATTATAAACCAATTTCATCTCTTGCCGATGATGGTCCTATAGAATTTCAAATTCCTGGAGCAGGAGATGACTACATAGATTTATCTCATACGTTACTTCACTTGAAAGCGAAAATAGTAAATCAAGATAACACCAAACTAACCGCATCTACAGTCGTTGCTCCGGTGAATAATTGGTTGCACTCACTCTTCAGTCAACTTGATGTCTACTTAAATCAAAAACTTGTATCACCACCCAATAACACATATGCTTATCGTGCGTATATAGAAAACTTATTGAACTATGCTCCTGCAGCAAAAAAATCTCACCTCACCTGTGGTTTATGGTATGAAGATACAGCTGGAAAAATGGATTCCACCGATGATACTAATAAAGGATTTACTAAGAGGCAAGAATTATCTAGTGAAAGTAAAGAAATGGAAATGATTGGTCACTTACATGGTGATTTATTCAATCAAGAAAAATTTTTAATCAATGGTGTTGATATATGTGTTAAGTTAATTCGTTCTAGAGAAAATTTCAATCTCATGGCCTCTACAGGTGACCTTAAATTAAAGGTATCTATTACGGATGCATCTTTGATTATTCGTAGAGCACGAATCAATCCCAGCGTGTTACTTGCTCATCAAAAGGTCTTAGCTTCTACCACAGCTAAATACCCCATTACTCGAGCTGAAGTTAAAGTTTTAACAATACCATCAGGTGTTCAAGGAAAAACTCTAGATAACATTTTCTTAGGACAATTACCTAAAAGGTGTATAGTGGGATTTGTAAATAACGCTGCTTTCAATGGAAACCTCACTAAGAACCCATTTAACTTTCAAAATTACGACATCAATACTTTTAGTTTATATATAGACGGTCAACAAATACCATCAAAAGCTTTACAACCCTCATTTGAGAACAAAATTTTTACTTCAGTATATCATACATTGTTTTCTGGAACAGGTATACACTTTCTCAATGAAGGTAATGGGATATCCCGAGAACAATACGCTGAAGGGTATTGTATGTTAGCGTTTGATTTGACACCTGATTTATCAGCAAACTCTGCAAGTCATTGGAATCTTGTAAAGCATGGTAGTGTGAGATTAGAAGTGCGTTTTGAAACAGCTTTATCACAAACTATTAATTGCATTGTTTATGCGGAGTTTGATAATGTTATTGAAATAGATAAAAACCGCAATATTTCAGTAGATTATAGTAGTTAAGAACACAAAATTAACTGTTTAAGATTAGATTAAGCGTGAATAATGTAATTCAGATTTGTTGTTAGATTTAAGTTACCAATAAAACGAATTCATAAAATATTAAGTTCTTTGTTTAACTATAATCCTTGCAACCCCACAACAAGAGTCAACTTGGCTGATAAGTACCATAATAGTGTCTTGTTAACCTTATATGAGACATTACCACTTTATCATTCGACCTGATAAGATTCTGCAGCGATACGGTGAATAAAAATGAATACAATAGAAATACAGAATTACTTAAAGAAAATTGATCCAAGTATTGAATATAATGTATATGCAGCCAATCGTCTACCAATATATGTGGTAACTCCTACATACGTAGTTAGCAACTTAGACTCTGATAACAAACCAGGTTCTCACTGGGTCGCCATACACATAGATAAGAATGGTTTTGGACAGTACTTTGATTCATACGGTCGACCACCTCAAGGATACCACCGAATGTTTTTAGCGAGAAATTCTAGAATGTGGAATTACAATACAAGTCGAATTCAAAATGACTTTACTATAGTTTGTGGAGAGTACTGTTTAATGTATCTGTATTATAAATACTATGGTAAGAGTCTCAAAGATTTTCAAGTATTATTTAGTGATAATACAATATGCAATGATGTGTTTTTAAATGGTTTATTTAAATCATGTTTTGAGGTGAATAAATGAAATATGAAAATGAATGAATGATTTTTCTTTATTGAAGATTAATAACCCCATACAATACTTATAATTCTTCCAAACAATTTATGAATGTTCCCAATAACTTTACAATCGTAAGCATGAGCATGAAAAAACACTAAAAAGACTTATAACTATTTACAATAATACTTAGCAATAACACAATTCACAAAGAGTTCTAGAATCAAAAACAAATTAATCTATTAAGTATGTAACTTAAAAGAGTACAAAGTTTTAATACAATGTAAGTTAAATTTAAACAGGTAGATTCTTAAGTACAGTTAATACAATAATAGTTTCTTATTTCAATAATAGTAGTACAAAGCATATGATTAAAGTTATGATATTAAAACATTGACACGCACTGGCACTTTTGTTCATTTGTCTGTGTCTATAAAATATTTCACACAATCGTCCTTACTAGCCAACTGTTTGGTTATATTGTATATAGTGTCCTTGACACTTTGCAAGTTCTTATCACTGTCGTTTTCCGCGTAATATTTAACTCGCACATCAGCGTGTTTCCAATGTTCCGTCGGTGCGATGTTTTTTATTTTATTCACTTCATACACCTCAATTTTTATGAGATGTGATGCAGAACTGTTGTCATCGCTGTTTGATCGGATGTATGAAACACCACCGCTCGTCGATCGACCAACACTGGATGACTTTCTTGTTGTTGTCTTCTTCTTTTTTGGTTTTTCGAAGAACTCATCAATGCTGTTGCATTCGATCGGTCTTTTATTTGCTAATATCGCTTTTTTGACTTTAAAGGCGAGTGTACCTTCTTCATCACTAGGTTCGTCGATTTCTTCAGCATAATAGTAGTTTTTGAAAGTATTTTCAGAAAACTGTAACAAAATGAAATGAAACTGTTTTAATTATCGGTTAAGTAAGTACTGTATGATAAATACTTATAGGTATGCGAAGTATACATGTACACATTAGTAACAATGATAAATTAATAAGACATCAAAGATAGCTAAAATGTAATAACCTGGTGGACAACACATGGCATAAACAATTAATGAAACATCTGGTTACAACACTTTTAGATCAAAGTATATAAAGGTACTTACATTCATTTTTATAACACTTTCACTATTTAACTATTTCACAATTTTACTATCACTTCACTGTTACAAACAACTGGAGATCACACTTCGAGCAGAGCACAGAGTGGAATACGATACCATGTGATTTTGCGTCGGTCTTTTATATGGAGAGGGAGTATTGTTTCCTTGCAGACAAGATCCAACATGTTTCGACTTTCACCTCAAATGTTCCGTTGAATACGTAATATCAGGTAATGTGAATAATGGGAACCGTAATTATTATGACAATGAGAAGACCCAAAGGGTTTTACCTAGAATTTGAGAAAGGTATGGTGTATTGTAACGATTGCTTTATCTATAATAAACAATGCCCGTAATGCGTAAAGGGCGACTATTAAGTAATTTTAAACGGCTTTTAAGTAGAAACACGAGTTAATAGAAATACGAGACAAAGACCTTTGCATCCTTCAAATAAAAAAGGGTCGCCGATAGAAAGTAGAAAGTCAATAACACAACGAAACAGGGAAAATGTTGCTTTATCTATCATAAACAATGCTCGTAATGCGTAAAGGGTAACTATTAAGTAATTTTAAACGGCTTTTGCGTAGAAACACGAGTTAATAGAAATACGCGACAAAGACCTTTGCATCCTTCAAATAAAAAAAAGGATCGCCGATAGAAAGTAGAAAGTTAAAAGCACAACGAACAGGGAAAAGGTACAAGCTTAAGGGAACCGTAGACCATGAACAAATTCGTGGTTCATACCTATCTCGCGGGTGTTATCAAAGTAATCCGCGGTCGATATCAAATTAATCCGCGGTAGGTATCAAGTTAATCCGCGGTAGGTATCAAATTAATCCGCGGTAGGTATCAAATTAATCCGCGGTAGGTATCAAATTAATCCGCGGTAGGTATCAAATTAATTCGCGGTAGGTATTAAAGTAATCCGCGGATTTATTCGCGGGTTCCGCGGGCCGAATCTGGAGCAATCGAAAACGTCTGCCATTAGCCGCCGGAGCGCCGCGGACCGGCCCTCGAACCTGCTCCAGTATCGGTGAATCCCTTACTACTATTATTCACAACAATATAACGCGGGGTAAAGGTGTCGGTTGTGGTTTTTATATGAGATATAATTGTCGTAGGTCTACATCCATCCAACTAACTAACAACCTAAAAAAAGGTAAAAGTGCGCTGTGCAAAGGAAAAGTCATATAAAATGTGTGTGAAAATTATCGGGACGAGTCGGACCGTCAGCTCGCGGGAGCAAAGGCAAAGAGCATTATAATACTACGGAATAGCAACACAGAGAAGCCACAGCACGCATAATACATATGAGTGATTTTATTAATCGTAAGTATTATTATCGCACACAAGGACGAGAAGTTTTACTAGTGGTAGGTCTCTCATATGTAAGAGTCCGTCTGGGTGGGTACCACCGCAATGTCTATTACTACCGCCAAGCAGCAGTGTGCATGCACTGTTGTGTTTCGGTTTGAAGGACATTGTAGCCAGTGTAACTACTGGACATAATGAAACTTAACATCTTATGTCTCACGATGACGAGCGCAGTGGAATGCCACACAGTACTTTGTAACTCAAGGTGCTGTATGGTGATGCTACTGTTTATGGGTGGTCGCATTACGCATCAGGTCGCATCAGGTGAATAGCATGCTCGTCTCGTCATTCAATGTCATAAAAAAAAGTTCGACACGGCAGCCGAGGTCTCAGTTGCCACCAGCCAGATCACGTATTCATGTATTAACATCTTATATACATAACATCTACCGTTTATAACCCTACAAGCTCAGTAAAGCACCTTACTAAGCTAAAAGCACTAACACCTCTTTTATTAGCCTCGAAACAACAATCGCGCTATGATTCCGAATTTCTGTTTCCACTTAGCGGTAAGAACTCACTCGCTTAAGTGTAGATTACGCGGAATATTATTGAGTAGCCAAAAAAAGGCTAAACGCAAATATCGTGTTTGCACGTCAGGGTGTTGCGTGCGGGCTTTTGTTATTGTGAGTACACGGCCGGCCATTAATAATGGCTGTTTGACATTTTTGATTAAGTACTCATACTCAATGGCGGTTGGTAAAATGAGTATTGCCATTTTTGATTTAGTTCGTTATAATCATCTAGTAGGTAAAAAGTAGCGACGGTAAGGGTTCCATTGTGAATTTTTTCTCTAAGACTTGCCTTATCGGTGGGTCAAAATTAATCAAAGCCGAGTATAATAATACCAGCCCTATATTATACAGTGCTCACTGCTGAGCACGGGCCTCCTCTCCTAAGAGGGCTTAGATTTACTCCACCACGCTGACATAATGCGGGTTGGTAGACTTTACACTTCTGGGACTATTTTGTTTTTTGAAAATTGTCAGGTATGTAACCCACGTATCTATATATCATATCCTCACGATGTTCTCCTTCATCATTAAAGAGAACGATAATTGATGAAAGCCTAAGGCTTTAAACCTTTGTACAATCACCAAATTTGGTGATTCTTTTAGCACCAGCTAGTACACTTTCTCAAGATAAAACGTCATTTTTCATATTTTATTAAGAACCTTAAGGTGGCTGAGCATTCACTTTTCTAACTGTCTCAGCAGACCGTTCCCTTCCTAACTAGGCTATCGTCTACTTTATATTTTTTTTTATAGCTTTGACTGACGAGACGAGCATGCCGTTCGCCTAATGGTAAGCAATACGACCACCAATAAACAGTGGCAACACCATCCAGCACCTTGACTTACAAAGTACTGTGTGGCATTCCACTGCGCTCGTCATCCTGAGACATAAGATGTTAAGTCTCATTATGTAGTGGCGAGTTATAATATTCGGCCCACAGTGTACACCAACCGTTACGATATAGATTTTTATAATACAGCAAGAAGTGGCAGGGCGTGTAGCTCTTACAGTAATGCAGAATTAATGGCCCGCCCACGGTTCCAAATTAGATTGGCCCGGCGCGAACCCTGACTTAGAATCCCAGATCCAACCTAACTGCCTACATGGAGTTTTTGCTGTTTACGACAAGCGAGGTAACTAAAATATCAAGGTCACATGGATAGTACAAGAAAGCAATATTTTTAGTTGAATGATGGTAAATGGTCTAGAGCCTAAGGCTTACCTTAGGTCCTCGTATGTGAGTTTGGTCTTTGTAGGCACTAAATACCTTTATAATATAGTAGTATTGTGAAGACACGGTCGTGCTTCGGTTTGAAGGCCATTATAGCCAGTGTGATGTGATGAAGTGGTGATAGCCTAGTTGGGAGTAGAATGGACTGCCCAGACGAATGTCCGCTGGTTCAAAACCCAAGAGCACGCACCTCTGACTTTTCGATAAAGTTATGTGTGTATTCTTTGTGATCGCTCGCTTTAACGTTGAAGGAAAACATCCTGAGGAAACCTGCATACCTGAGAAGCTCTTTATAAGAATTTCGCATTGCATATTGCTTACCAACAAGCGACTTGCTCATTTCATCATTAATAAAAAACGCAAGAATCATAGGTTTGTTTGGAAGCTAAAATTACCATAGACACAAAGCGAAGCGTGGAGAAATTATTAGGCAGGCCGGCATAACTGTGCCCACCGTGTGAAGATGTTTTTATCTCTCGTCGGTCGAAACTTTCTTAAGGCTTCATTTCACTTAACATCAGGTGCAGTGGAACAATATTGCAGTGCTCCGATAAAAAAAACAGTGATACACACGTTATAAACTTACAAAAAACCCTCTTTTCGCATCTGGGGTTAAAAAAGAGATCGACTCACTAGAAAACTCATTCAATTTAAATAAAATATTATATTTTCTATACACGTTTAATACATATACATACACACTCACGCCTTTAGGTAGGTAGGCAGAAGCGCAACTAGTGCACCCACTTTTCACCATACATATTCCGTCCCATGATGTGAGGGGACGAACCTATCGCCATATCGGGCACAAATCCCAAACTCCGGGCTGATACTGAATACACGTTTAATATCAATTAATATAAAATGAAATACACCATATAATGATACATTTGTACATCTTGTTTCATATCGGCCTAATCAGAATCCGGATAATTAACGAGATAAGCCGCTTACAGGGTAAAAAGTGAAACAAAAACAATACACAATAGAAGGGTTCCGTGTTATGATATTGACCCCACTGCACCTGATGGTAACTCGATTGGTGGTCTATATAGAGTGTCGACTGACGAGCGATGATTATGCCTCGGCAGTCGACACAATTATGCCGGCCTGTTTGAACCGGATATATATAAAGGCTAAGTATTATAAGCTTACGAGTTTTAAGGTGGGAGGTCCTCCTACAAGGTGGACAGACGACCCTGTAAAGGTCCTAGGAGCCCGCTGGATGCAGGACGCTTCTGACAGGTTGGTCTGGAAATCTTTGGGTGAGACCTATGTTCAGCAGTGGACTTCTAAAGGCTGAAGAAGAAGAAGAAGAGTTTTAAGGTAAGGTTAGGTTAACAATATGCTTGGTCTCTTGCAGCTGTCGTTGGACCGTATTAAGAGATGCAACTCAATTTCGCTCTGAAATGGAATATCAGCTGAGACGCTATCTAATTAAGGTTAACATCTTAAGATAGTCCCTATTTAATAAACTCATATTGACATCAGCTTAAATGACATTTTTAGTTACAAAATGTGATGGATTTTGACAGCTAAGTTTTGTTTGTGTAACGGCGCTTACTCAGCTGAGAACACGCTCTTAAATGACGGTTTAAGCTTGGTTTATTAAATAGTCTAATATATTAAATATCTACTTGAGATTACACTCAAACGTGATGCCCATAGACGCTGAGAGCATAATTCGGAGTTCGGGCCTTCTTTAGCTCTCACTTATTATGGCAACAATTTGCAAGTTTTAGCTGCTAGAACTGTCACACATGTAATAGCCACTTGATAATTCATTTTGTATGATTGGTGAAATTTCCGGAGACCGAAACACTCTCTGTCCTTCCCTGTTCCATTATTTTAAGGTCTGAACCGTGAAATCGTCAAAACTTTAGTGAACCATCCAAATTTTGATATCGTAGGTATTGATGGAGATATGACCTTTTTTCTCGTCACTTATGACAACAAAAAAAACAACGGAACCCTCCCTTATTTCAGCTTATTTAAGTAACAAAAATGTTTGTGCTCGTTAGTAAAAACGCTAATCCAAGCGTTTCGCCCCCATTAAAAATAAAAGCGTTTTGCCGTTTTGGCGCGCCTAATCAAGAGGTGTGCTGATGCCGCGCTCTCGATCGAGGAGTGAGGGCTTGCTTCCTCATTCCGTGGATAAAAATGGAATTAGGGCCATTCAGTCCAAACTTATGTACACTTATCCAGTTTGTTTATTAGTTTTATAATTAAAAATCTTAAGAGTTGCCATAACAGACATCATAATTCAGGGAAAGTGACAGTAACTTCACTCATTATGATGCAACATAAAGCTGAATTACTATACGATACATATACCGCGTCTTTTTAGTTTTTTATTGCAATGAGACGCGACGAGCATGTCGCTCGCCTGATGGCATTAACAACACCATCCATAACTTTGAATTACAGTGTACTGCGTGGCACTCAATTACGTTCGTCACCCTGAGACATATAATGTTAAGAATAATAATTAAAAAAGGTTTATTGGTAAAGCGATTATGAAAATAATATACAGCTTGTTAGTACGACGACGATTTTCTGATCGTTTCAAAGATGACCTTACAAATTCTTTCCTTAATAATAATCATAACTTAACCAAACCCGTAATAAAGTATAATAACAATAAATCTAGTTAAATTATCAGATCCACATATAATTTTAGTTATCGGCTAATCAATACGGGTCACCTTCATGAATAAATAAACTATATAAAGTTCAGTTAATCCGAAAGATTTTAATTAAAAAACTACTTTATTTGTTGACTTACTTCGACGTCTCGAGTTTCTTAAAAATTTATTCTGTAACCAAATGAATAAAACAAGAAAGCGTATAAGGTGAAACTATGTATTATATTATGATGCCTAAACTTTAGGGGGTAGATAGAAGAAATGTGATCCAATGTAAGTAACAGAGGAATTGTGGATCAATCTTTAAGGATGAACGTGGATTAGAAAGGGGGAGAATACCAATAATAACTCAACTGCTTCGGTGGCGTAGTTGTATTACGGCACGATTGCAATGCTGAGGTCTCGGGTTCGATTCCCGGGTCGGGCAAAGTGATATTGGATTTTTCTATTCAGTATCAGACCGGAGTCTGGAATTTGTGCCCGATATGGCGATAGGCTCGCCCCCTATCACATCATGGGACGGAATACGCTCAAGTGGGTACATTAGTTGCGCCTCTGCCTACTCCTTCGGGAATTAAACACGTGTGTGTGTATGTGTGTGAATATAATAAATATTATACTATCTAGTAATTTCACTTAGTTGATATAACCACTAATACTATCGATTAAGTTGCATAATTTACTTGATTCAATTGTCACTTTCAAAGTAGTTGTATGATAACGAAATTTTGACAGCTCATAACCATTCCCTTGTGTAGTATTATATAGTAAAATAAATGGCTTCAATGGGTTAAATGCAATAGTACAAAATCTATGCGGTGCCAAAAGCACTATAAGATAAAAAACGATTTTCAACCTGTTTGCCTGACCTGGAGTTCTCCCACAGGACGTCTGTCGCATACCCTAATCACCTGTGATTAAGAATTTATATTATTTGAAAGGACGTGTCCCAAAACGGGCCTAATATTCTAACCAAGATAGTTTATATGTATTTGGATAGTACTCCCAAAAACGAGGCCTCTGCAATAAATCAGATTTTGAGATTTATGTAATTTTATTTTGCTTGAAAATTACAATTAGTACGAACGTTTTTAAAAAATTAGTCACCAATGGAGGGGTCTAAAAATATTTTTACCCCTGTAATATCCATAAAGTTTGAGCCTGGTTAGATTTTGAGGCCCAGCACCCATACATAAAGCGGACATCTTCTTTTAACTTTAATATTTCGGTTTAAACCTTTATTAAGGTGCTAAATGTGTTTTATAACAACTTTACTCTCATATTTGCGTACTGTGTGCTTAGCGCCTTTAAGTTACTGTCCTCAGGTTACGTTTAAGTCTAGTACCTAATCTATCTGCGGTTCATGAATATTTATTAAGAGTGCTTTAATTATGAAGTGGTCTCTTCACCCCACTCTCCTCGAGGTGAATGATATCACCCAAAAAATAAATCAAAATTTCTGAATTTGGGATGGCTTGTGGTTGGAAATATTTGTATATTAAAAAAAAGGTAAAGTTTGTATGAGATTTAAAACTGTTAAATTGATTGGACGATAGCCTAGTTGGGAATGGAGCGGTCTGCCGCGACAATGTCCCAACCTCTGACTTTTTGAAGTTACGTCTGTATTGTATATCAATTATCGTTCGCTTCAACGGTGAAGGAAAGCATCGTGACGAAAGCTATATACCTGAGAATTCTCCATAACAATCTCGAGGGTATGTGAAGTCTGCCAACCCGCACTAGGCCAGCGTGGTGGACTAAGGCCTAACCCCTCTCAGTAGTAGAGGAGGCCCGTGCTCAGCAGTGGGCAGTATATAATACAGGCCTGATTGCATTGATTGCAAATTGATTGGAAGACAAATTCACGCTTATCCTCTAAAGAATAGATAGAAGTTTAAATAGTATGCCTACTTTTTGCCATGTGTATCCGTCTCGTGTGATGGGGGCGAACCTATCGCCATGTACAGTCAGCCACATAAATTGCTGAACAAATTCAAAGCTTCGCTCACACTCTTTTGCGTTTTTACCAATTTTGCTTTTCTTTTCGAAATAATTAAATAAAAGGGATTTACTTTACTTTACACGAAGGAAAAAAATCTTTGCAATAAAACTTCACGCGTATAAGCGATTTTGAATTTGTTCAGCTACTTATGTGTCGACCTGTACATAAATTCCGACTAAAAATTAATTTCAAAATTTTCTTTTTCTCTAAAATGAGGCGTAGATAAAGAAGAAAATAGATGTCCGCAAGTAATTTTTACCGTTTAAATAATCACGACAAGCTGAAAATTTCAGAACAAAACTTGCGGCAAGTCCCACATATAACTATAAAATTATTGCCGCTAGTTTAAGCGCATTAGGAACTTGCACAGTATATTGCAGCTAGAACTTTCTGGTTTATATTTAGCGGGCAGGACATCCATAATTCTTGTATTGTGGCGCATTCATCACTTACCAAGTGACCCGCTTGTACGTTCCTGGGTTATGCAATAAAAAAGGTTACATCCCTAATGTGTTTACTATCTCGTAACCAAGTCCCAGGGGAGCTACCCTCGATTCTAACAGAAGGTATCATAATCCGACGGCGAATCCTTTTCGTGCAGTAACATGAATTTCTATTATATTTTCGTAATCTCTCAATACAAGACATTTTTATTTATTTTGTGCTTCGAGTAGTGATGTGAATAATGGAATGTTGACTGGAATATAGTAAAGGTTAGCTTTAGATCTGGGATACATCTATACTAATATTATAAAGCTGAAGAGTTTGTTTGGTTGAACGCGCTAATCTCAAGAACTACTGAACCGATTTTGAAAATTCTTTCACTAATAGGAAGCTACATTACTCCTGAGTGTTATAGGCTACGTTTTATCCCGGATAACTTTTTGCACGTAGGCAGAGCCGCGAGCAATACTTGTTACGTATACAGCAGATTTATATTCCCGCCAGCAGATGTCATGCTTAATATGTAATGTCTTATGATAGTTCAGTGCCGTGAAGAGCTTTGTGTTTAATGGAGGATTGAGAAGAGATGGGTTAATCAGAAGGCGGTTTAGTTTACACTCCTTATTAACGAAAACCATACATATTTACATATGATATAGGTAATGTAACTGACATTATACATCTGATTCTATACAAAAAAGGAAAAATATATGATATTGGATTATTAGGTGTCTAAGTTGTTCTCCGCAACAGTGCCTGCGCGGTGCCACCTAATTCGGCCTGTCTCCTATTGTGAGGTGCTCAGAATTCCCCATGCACCGAAGGACGCTCTCGTTATCAACGGCAGCATAAGGTCTACTTTCCACGCTGCCGTCCATCACGATCATCACAACAAAAGCTAAAAGTATGCGCTTACTTTTAGGTTGCGATGTTAACTAAAGGCGGACAGTCCCCTGCAGCTCGCTGGCGACCCTTGCTGGCCCCTGTTAGTCGCCTTTTACGACAGGCATGGGATACCGTGGTGAAATTTTCCAAACGCCCCCAATCCATAGCCGTATGTGGCTAAGTTTGTATTGTTGTATCCGATTTTAAGTTAATGGTCTTATTACACTGGACGAGCGCGCTACGCCTTCGTCTCGCTGTGAATTCGCTTCCAATTTGCCAGCTTGATAAAAGCCTTGGGTGACCTGACCTGGGGGGAATCAACCCGGCCATAGCATCTAATGTCTCACAGCGAGGGCAGTGCTTCCATACCGTGCTTTATACTGTGAACTTCGAGCGGCGTTATATACACACATAGTATCACGCCTTTTTTGCGTTTTCAGGGGTAGGCAGGCGTGTATCACACACACATTCGCCAGGTATGTTAGGTCCCATATAATAAGGGCCGGGCCTATTTCATTTACTGGCCACTTTGTACACCCCGGGCTGATATTGATTAGAAAAACCCAACATCACTTTGCCCGACCCGGGATTCGAACCCGAGACCTCAGCGCGATAGTCACACCGTGCACGCAATACAACTACCCCACTGAGGCAGCCGGGCAGTGTTGCTACTAAATAGTTGTGAAGTTCTCCATAACTCGAGCCGGTCGCCTTATCTATTTTATAAAATCAAAATGCATCGACTCAATTAACCCGACCGTTTTGTTAGAAATGCTCAAGGTTCTTAGGGGCATAATCGTTATTCAATACGAGAGGTCCTACGTTACCAGCTTGAGAGGTGCTTATAACCACGCTACGAAGCTCGAGGGTGCTTGAAGGTACACGATTAGTATTGAGAGGCATCGCGTGCCATATATGTGCATTATTTAAATAATGCTTTAAAGACTGCCGGTGCCGTAGTTGTATTGCTTGTGCAGTACGACTACTGTTTTGGTCTTGGGTTTGGATCCCGTGTCAGCCACATTATCTGTGATATTTTTCTTTTGGTTAGAATTTGTGCCTGATATGGCGATAAATTTGACCGTCCCATGCGATGGAATACACGGCGAAAAGTGGGTGCACTAGTTGTAACTTGTGCCTCTGCATATTTTATTTTAATAATTTTTGAGAAACTTACAGCTAGTACAATTCATAGTAAATGATACATGCAAAGAAGGCCAATTGAAAGTTTCCACTACTTACTTACACAATGCAAAATAAAAAATACTGTGGTCGACAAGCAATTAAATAAAAGTAAAATTATTTGTATATTTGTATGTGTATTTGTATATGGAGATCAAAGGCTTGAGTGTGTGTATGGTGCGAACTTATGGAGAAAAGTGGGGTATGGGTTAGTTTATGGTATGACAGTATATACACTCACGCCTTCTATTCAAGGGGTAGGCAGAAGAGTATACTTAGTTCTGGTTAGATTATTTCGTTCCATGATAAGAGGCATCATATCGGTTACAAGTTCCAATATCGATTACAATCAAAACCTAATGCGATGCACAAAAGGTCGTAGGATGGTAAGTAATATGAGGGGCCATAAATAACACCATCCAGATATTAAATTTATGACGCACTCAGTGGCACTGCAGTCCACTTAATCCGAGGAAATTCTGTTAAATATCCACAAAAAGTGACCAAGCTAACAAGAGGTGACTATTGTTAAAATTATAGTCAAAAAATTACATTTGTTAAAACTCTCAGGCGGGACGCGATAAATGTCCAAAAGCTTCTATACTCTGTACTATAGACTTACAAATCTAAGGCTTAGTAGTTTGGGTGTGAGGTGAGAGGTGAGAGGTGAGAGGGCGCAGGTTCAATCCCTTGGGATGAGGGCAATTGTAAATGGACCTCATAAATCGCCTAGCTTAAGGAAACATTGTCTATACTATTTGACGAAGCTTTTGCTTGTGACTCTGCCCGTATAAACGAAACATTGAACTTTTTCGAATTCTATTATCTTTACTATTAGTACGGATAAATTCAAAATAAAATATATAGACCTTTGTCATTAACTTACGGATAGCGGAATATTTTTTAGAAGCGGTTCAAGGATTACTTCCTACAAACAAACTTAAAAAAGTACTATTATTACTTTTTTATAGTTTTCATATTCATCCCGAATTCAGTTTTAACAAATGTAATTCAACATTACTATGTTTAAGGTGGAAAAACCCAGTGACAATATTTTTGGTGTTGGTTTGGTCACCGAGTTGTGACAGAGTGCTATCACAACTCGGAGTCAGGAAGTTGGTGGTGTGATACCCCCGTGCCTCGGAAAGCACGTAAAGCCGTTGGTCCTGCGCCTCTCTCTCCGGTCATGTCGTATTGCCGTCTCACCGGACTATGGGAGTGAAGGAATAGCGAGTGCACCTGTGTATTGCGCACACACTTGTGCACTATAGTATCTACTGCGTACCTGGCTGATATCAGTTGAGATTGGCCGCCGTGGCCACTCGGTGATCACACCGCCAACTTCCTGACTTCGAGTTGCGACTGAGTAATTTTTAAGATGGAAAAACCCAGTCTCAATATTTTTGGCTCGACCCGGGATTCGAACCCAGGACCTCAGCGCGCAAATCGTACTCGTAACGCGTACGCAATACAACTACGCCACCGAGGCAGTCATAGTCAGAGTGCATAAGTAATAATATATTGTTAGAAACTGAAGCTACCACTGATTTTACAGCAATACTTTCACACAGATATAGAACACTACGACTGAGCCAAGACTGAGACCGAAAGAGAGCGCGAATGAGAGTGCACATCGATACGGCACCCTTTTTATACACCCAACTGTTACTTCCACTACTAGTTCGATATCATAAATACCCTCACAAAACGTTTTATCCTAACAATATAATATGTTTCTCATAGAAATTATAAACATAAATACTTTAAATAGACACTGGTGGTAGGTCTCTCATTATGTAAGAGGCCGTCTGGGTGGGTACCACCGCAATGTCTATTTCTACCGCCAAGCAACAGTGTGCATGCACTGTTGTGTTTCGGTTTGAAGGGCATTGTAGCCAGTATAACTACTGGACATAATGAGACTTAACATCTTATGGCTCAGGATGACGAGCGCAGTGGAATGCCACACAGTACTTTGTAAGTCAAGGTGCTGGATGATGTTGCTACTGTTTATGGGTGGTCGTATCAGGCGAACGGCATGCTCGGCTCGTCATTCAATGCAATAAAAAAATCCTTTAATTATGAACGTCATTTAACGCACATCTAAAAACTCAACAATACCACCAAAAACCACTTAAAAGATATAAAAAAAATTATCACCAATGTTTAGAAAGAAAATAAAATAGGAGAGGGGAGACACAGCTTGTGCGTTTGACCGAATAATTGTTTACTGCTGGATAAATGGTACAAATTATACGTCTTACCACATTTATCTCCGGCGAACACTCGATTCCATTGTGAACGGACCACTGTTACTAGGGACTTGGCGAGTTTTATTGGTAATTAGAAAATAGCCTAATATATTGACTCGGTGGCGTATTGTGTAAGGTTTTTCGTAAATAGATAACATTTGCATTTTCCTCCACTTATCCAGAGGAATGTAAAATTTTAGTAAGGCAGGATAAAATATAGCATATTCATTACTTGAAAATTATAATTGTTTCTAGATATTACAGATTGCTTGGATTTGTATGTCCGGTTCAAACAGGCCGGCATAATTGTGTCGACTGGCGAGCGATAATCATCTTTCGTCAGTTCGTGTTAAGGCAATGTTTAGCCAAATTACTCATTATAATATTACCACAGCTCGGAAATGATACACAAAGGAATACCTTTGTTTATCATTATCCAACTTGTGCGGTACGTAATATGTGTACCGGACAAGTTGGGTAGCATTTTTGCACATTGTTTTCCCTTCGTCCTGTAATATCGGTTCTTTAAGCGGAAGGTATAGCAATGAGACAGTTTAGCAAATCGTAAAAAAACACCTTGCTGGTTGACACTATTTTTGGACCACTGCGTCTTTTCGAGTGCATTGAAAAACTTTGTCATGCAAAAGTATAAAACACAAAAATGGACAAGTCCACAGTCTTCGCAATAACGTTATATCGTCCTCTGTTTTTCCATTACCCGGTCAGATCCGAGGAAAATGGCTCTTTTATTTGCTGAATAGTAAATGTTGAGCACTTATCCTTACCGGCTTACTTAAAGACTAATGTGGACACTTTGCAGGCCGAGCCGGGCCCAAAGAGTTCGCGACATACGCTGTTACACTGTACCTATTTATATACTAGGTATTCATGGCTCCCTCCACGTATATGCACTCACGCCCATTATCCCCGAAGGGGTAGGCAGAGGTGCAACTAGTGCACCCACTTATCGCCGTCTGTATTCAGTCCCATGATGTGATAGAAAGAAATGAAGAAAGAAAGAAATTAAATTTATTTGCAACAAACACAAATTATACACGTATAAAATAAAAACAGATAAAAAACACTTTGCTGCAAACAGGCTCCAACTCAGCAATATGTTGGCAGTACAGCCAACGCTGGTCTTCCGTTGGGCCGTTTGATATGATTGTCACGGAAGACAAAAAACTTTGTATAATAAAATGAAATAAAAAAAATAAAATAAAACAAACAAAATGACATAAAAAATAATTAGAAGCTAAAATAAAACTAAATCATATTATCTAAAAACAACAACACTATTAATTAATTTACAACACTAATTAACACACAGACAAGGGCGATTGTGTAGACATCTGTTACCCACTGTCCAAGGAGCATAAGCTGAAACGTAAGTAGGAGCAATAGTGAGACAATAATACACAATAATAGCAACTCTGTATAAAAGTTGACTACAGAGCAACATTTTTGAGAAAACCAAGCATTACTTTATTTTATATAGCACTGGTATCATGCTTAAGGAGTCCCTGAGCTACTTGATGGTCAAGTATAAAATTTTTGAGCTTTAACTTAAAACCATTAATGTTTTGCAGGTTTCTGATTGGCGGAGGGATATTGTTCCAACATTTAGTGGCTGTGTACCGGAAACTACCCCTAAAAGCCGCTGAACTATGACTGTGAGTGTAGAGCTGTTTTGCACACTGCCGAGGCCCACGTGAGGTGTGACCTGTTGCCCAGGACAATTTGCTATGAAGATAGCCAGGTGTTTTATGCTTCAAGACTCCAAAGAGAAGACAGGCAAGATGGAGTTTACGCCTATGTCGCATTTTTAAAATTTTGTGTGTGTTAAGATAAGGGGTGACGTGGGCTCTCAATGGAATCTTGAAACAGAAGCGGGCACAGGCATTTTGCACTCGCTGAATAAGTCCTTGAGTTCTGGCTAGTAAGCGAGGGCCAAAGACTGTATCCATGTAGTTCAGTCTTGATAGGACAAGTGATTCTACAAGCTGTAAGCGCAAACTTTCCTGCAGATATGGCCTCATTTTGTATAACACCTTTAATTTATAAAAACAGCTCTTAACTAAATTTGCAACATGCTTCTCGAAACGAAGCTCACTGTCCATATGCAAACCCAAGTTGCGAGCTTCATATACTCGCTCAATAGGATTGCCCAAAAGTTGGAGGTTAATTGGTTGGCTTAGACTACGCAGCTGATGCTTGGTACCAAAAACGATGTACTTAGTTTTGTCGGGATTCAAGAGTAGACAATTGCGTGTAGACCAGTCAGCAATTTTAGTAAGATCCTCATTTAGTTTAAATACTGCGTTATTGAATTCTGCTGGTTTAAAAGATATGTACACTTGTATGTCATCTGCATAAATATGAAATTTGCAGTGCTTGATATGCATAGTTACATCAGATAAGTATAGAATAAACAAGATTGGTCCCAGGATAGAACCCTGTGGTACCCCCCTAGTAACAGCCGCTCTGTCTGATATCAAAGTAGATCCATTTTCATAGGTAAGTTTCACAACCTGACAGCGATAACTCAAGTAACTATGGAACCATTTTAGGGATTTGGAGTCAAAACCGTAGTAAGATAACTTAGACAGCAAAAGATTAATATTAATTGAGTCAAAAGCCCTTGAGAAATCCAGCAATACCAGTAGTGTACACATACCTTCGTCTTGAGAGCACAGTATGTTATCTGTCACATCAAGCATTGCTGTCACTGTACTACGCCCTTTTCTAAAACCCGACTGTGTCTCAGGCAAAATATTATTATGTTCTAGATAATCCACTAATTGTTTACAAATAGCTTTCTCAATGACTTTGGATAAACAAGGCAGAATACTTATAGGCCGCAGATCTTTCAGCTCTGAAGGGTTTGTATGCTTTGGTAATGGACGAACAATTGCATATTTCCAGATATCAGGAAATGTAGTGGTAGCTATGGATGTATTGATAAGGTTTCTAATGGTGTCAATAGTATAGGGAAATGTCATAATTAACATATCCAATGTGATACAATCACAGCCCTCAGCATTGGATTTCAGACTGCTTATAATTTTGCTTACACATTCCAAACTAACTTCCTTCAACTGAAAGGTAGTATCATTAAATTTGTGGTATTCAAAGAAGGTTAGTTGTGAGAAACTAACATCAGTGCTACCTGGGATATTCAGAAAGTGATTATTTATAATGTTTGGGTCATTGAAGAAAACAGGCAACTCTATATCATTACTTGGAAGTAAGGTTGTTTTGAGATTCTTCCATAATATCTTGGGCTTATTTATATTACAATTAATATAATATTTAAAATAGGAAGCTTTTTCATAAAAGAGTGCCTTGTTGACGACCGATTTCAGATTTTTATAGTATTCTTTCTTATTATCACACTTATTTTTGTTGTAGTCCCTCGAGGCTTCATCACGCAACCGCATCATAATTTTAATAGTATCCGTAATCCACGGATAGGAGCGATATTTGATGTTCTTAGTTTTTAAAGGGGCATGAAGATCGAAAAGTGCCGTAACGCTAGACGTTAAGGCGCTTACAATGTCATTAACATTGTCTAAGGAGGAGATTAGGTCCCATCTAATAGCTTGTAAATCTGTGTTAAAAGCACTAATGTCAATATTTTTTTTATGTCTATATGTTATAATGCGCGGAATCGGTTTTGCGCGTTTAATGATAAATTCGCAGCCTATAAAGCAATGACCATACAAAGAGCCTACATGCTCAACCATCACTTTTTTAGAGCATAAGTCCGAACAGATAACATCAATGAGTGTGTGACTGGTATCTGTATGGTGGGTCGCCTCAGTAACTAGTTGAGATAAACTAAGACAAGATAGAAATGTCATGAATTTTATTGTTTTTATGTCTGTACTACAAAAATAATTAATGTTAAAATCACCTAATAAAATAATATTGTCATAATTAGAGAATGAGCTAATCGAGTCAGATATTGCGTCAAAAAATAGATCAGTATCCAACCAGGGTGGACGATATGCTGTGCCAATAACCAGCTTCTTCCCATTAAGGGTCAGAGAGAGCCACATCTGCTCAACGGAAGTATGCGCTGGGGATACGGGGTGTGGTAAGCTCCTTAGATTAATATCTCGCTTAAAGTAGAATCCAACACCTCCACCCCGCGATCGTAGCTCGCGCGGTCTAGGAATGTGCCGCAAGCGGTACCCCGGCAGGGCTGGGGCACGGCTCTCCTCACCCACTCGTAGCCAGGTCTCGTTTATAGCCAGAATATCAATATCATTACGAGTCACCGCAGCGACAAAATTGTCATGGTTAGTTCCAAGAGAGCCCGCATTAAACAAACCGATCTTTAAAAACTTAGACATTTCCCCCGCCAGGCCACTCAACAAATGAAACGAGACTGACAAAAAGTGACAGAATATTATGTATTGCTAAGTCCACAGGAGCTAGTATAAAATTGTTTAAATAGTAAATAGTTAATTGTAAATAGTTATATTGTAAATTATAATTAATTGGTTGTTGATGTACATACGTACTAAAATATTTTAATGAGTAATATAATATTGTGTAAATAATTGTAAGTATTTGTAAAATTAAATAGATAATGTGTATATTATAATCATTATTATAAATTATGGATATGTGAGCAAAAAAATTGTGAACAAAAGTGGATTTCATTCTCGGAAAACAAGTAATAAAAGCAGCAGTGCCCAGATGTCTACACAAAAGCATAGTAAACCAAAACAATAGTTTCTCCATTCTCACGAACAGTATATAGGCAAACAAGCAAAAAAAGAGGAAAAACACATAAAGAAAAAGCTGTATAAATAAATACGGCAAACTATCTACTGTCCAAAAATTCGATGAATATCATCCTCGCGTATAATGCGCTCCACTTTTCGGCCATCCTCCTTACGAGCGAATATCTTGCCCCCTTTGGTCCACACATACCTCCAGTTATGAAGATTGCCTGCATGACGTGCTTTGTAAAATATCTGGCGGTTTGTACGGGTTAAACGCTCGTTAATGTGTACACGATTTGCGGAGTTGGATGGACCACCGATCCCAAGCTCGCCCGCATTCAGACCGCGGCGGACCCGCGCTTCCCGAAGGAATGCCTCGCGAGTCACACGGCGTGCAAAACGGACAACTATATTTCGCGGACGCTGTACTGTGGCGCCGGCGAGATTTTCAGGAGTGTCCACCCTGTTGCGTCGTGTAGATCCAACCCTTTCGGCATGTACGACGTCTACTTCGTTGATAGCGACACCCAACTTAGCAGAGAGGACCTTCACTATGTGAAGAGTGCTTTCCTCTTTGCCCTCCGGTATGCCTGCCACCTCGACGTCGTTGAGCAAAAGCTCCTGATCGCGCTCATTTAGCTGGGATTTCAGATCCGCGATAACATCGTTAACCGATCCCGTCTCAGAAGACTTTTGCTCGACTTTACCTTCAAGCGCAACAACTCTTGCGTCTAGGCTATTCATGTGGTCTGTACATGCCCTGAGTGAATCTCTCATCTCAGTCATTTCAGAGCACAACTTAAGCACCTCCTGTCGCATTAGACGGAGCTCGGCACGTAGTTCATCCTTAAAAAGCCGCAATTCAGCCGCCACATCCGGCGATGGGGATGCCCCCAGATCAGACGAAGTATGATGCGTTATACTCGGGCTAGCTAGATCATCTGAGTTGTGTCCTACCTCAGTCCTCCCACGCACAGGGGTCTCCGCTTTGTTGTCTCTTTTGTCATGCTTCGTGCACTCAGGACAACGCCACGACGGCAATGATGTTCCTCTAGGCAAGCCTACGCACGTCCTATGATATGCAGCATTACAAGAACTGCACTTTACGCCCTCTGCCGGTGATAGAAATTTAGCGCAGCCGCCGCATTTAATTGATGGCATCGTACAGGTAGCTTCTTGCGTAGTAGTGATCCAAGTGACTAGGTGGCGCTACTGTCTTGATTAGACGAAGTATAATCGATCGCACAAGGTTTATCACGTTAGCCTCACTAGATGGCGCTGCGCACATAGACTCGTCTTTGTGTGAAGTAAGTATACTATGGTGTATATGTGATTGTGAACACCATGAGATGCGATAACGCAGTCGGAACTTATAGCGCGCACACACACTGGACAGCTCACTTGCTGCCTTTATTAGATGTAAGGATTCACTTTTTTTTTCTAATTCAGGGTAGATTCAGGGTCCACTTTCACAGGCTCGATGATAATTGCCACAAATAATCTTTTCCACTGCACCAAAACTCCGGATAACGTTTTATGTTGCGAATTAAAACCTCGAGGTACTTTTTTACGCTAAACTGTATGACTAGGATTGTTTGTTTTATTTTTACAAAGAAGACAACCGCGACCAGCTCAAGCTAGTTTGTCATCCGTGACGTCACTCTGATAGGGGGCGAGCCTATCGCAATATCAGGCACAAATTCCAGACTCCAGGCTGATACTGAGTAGAAAAACCCAGTATCACTTTGCCTGACCCGGGGATCGAACTCGAGACCTCAGCATTGCATTCGTACCGTAATACAACTACGCCACCCAGGCAGTCCACGTACCTCCATAAAATACCATTTGCAGCCTTAATATGTTATTCTATGGTCTATGTGTGCCATATTTCATTTAAATGAGGAAGAGGTTATCTCCAAACTTCTTTATAATCTTTCACGTTAATAAATAAGATACAGAAGTGTTCTGGTTTGAGTCCAGGGTATTATTGCCTAACTGAAGCGTGTAAATGGTAGATACTACCCGGTTAAGCCGGTCCATTCATGCTGCAAATAGGTTTGTATACCGACAAAGTAGCCCCACAGTACCTTATAAGTGGGATAGGGTCCAGAAACTGTCGACTGATGAGAGATTATATCTACAGTATTGCTTTATCAATCAAAACACAACGAATGTCGTCTCTGTATACGACATTTAAGTTTACTCTTTGAAGTAGAATTTAATTAATTCAGCGGTATTTTTGACGCGGCTCATAGCGTTGTGTCAGCCACTTTTAATCCGCGCTGACTGTATCGCGAGAGTACAGATCTCTTTATAGTTATGCTGATGAATCTCAGTCAGGATTAGCTTGGAGTTTGGCTTCCAAATCTTAATATATATAAATCTCGTGTCACAATGTTTGTCCTCAATGGACTCCTAAACCACTTAACCGATTATAATAAAATTCGCACACCATGTGCAGTTCGATCCAACTTGAGAGATAGGATAGTTTAAATCTCAAATTATAGTCGCAATTTTAATTTATTGCTAATTATTTGTCTGTTATTATTTGACAGTCACAATTATCTGTTAACTCCAAATGATTCTAACAGATGTCGATACCTTTCGACTGGGTTGAGTAAGTAATCAATAGATGGCGCTGCTATGGTAATGATAACAGATGTCGATACCTTTCGACTGGGTTGAGTAAGTAATCAATAGATGGCGCTGCTATGGTAAATCTACGAACGTGACATATAAGCTACGGGTAGATTATGTATACTTTTTATACCGGGAAAATATAAAGCGGGACTTTTATACCGGGAAAACTCATTCACGCTGGCGGAGCCGCGGGCAAAAGCTATATATTATAGAAATATTTGATAGTAGCTTTTTATATTTGGTGTTGGTTTTCAAGGATTTTAAGGATCATTTTTTATTTATTTCTAGTTTGTGGCAAAAATAAAAAAAAATCTTGTCCTTTCTTCAGGTTTAAGTTGTGTAGTGTGTACTTAATTCTATCATAAACAGTTCTCTCTAATTGCAATGTTTAAAAAATAGACCGCTTTTTTGAAATTTTATTTCTGTTTTTATCAAAAGATTTCTTTTCTGCATTGTGATTTTACATTTTACTTTTTCCTAGTATTTGCTCCCATGAGAAATAATGGATGTTTTTTTTACCTGATTCTTTCAGTAGATGGCGCTAGCATCGTTCAATATTTTAAGGAAATTTGTAGCGAGAAAGCGGGCGAAGCTGCGAGCATCACCTAGTATGAAATTATATACAGAAACAAACATAGTAAATGATACTGTCCCTATATACTAAGTATGGATACAAACGCGGTATGGTAACAAACGAAATTCAATTAGATTGGGTGGCGTGTGATTATTCAATACATTAGTGCGGTATGCAAATGCCATGTTTATCTTCAATATACTGGATACACGCAGGCAAACCGGTTTTGACACGAGAGTAGTCCAAATATAACGGCAATGTCTCAAGGGTTGCCAGAATTATGCCGGGCAGCTTTTGCATGTGAAGGTACTCTGAGGCGAAAGTTATTAAGTTTCTTCTGTTAACATTACAAATTGAAGATAATCTTTTGAATTGTATATTAATTTTAAGGTAAATAAAAGGAACTTTTCGAATGACCGCCCCGTGACCATATCCACGCGACATCTCTAAAAATTGATTTATTACGTTTAAAAATTAAAATATAAAATCTGTAAAAATGGTTTTAATTAGAAGCATACTATTAAATAACTATATTCAAGATTTTGAGCCACATCTTTTTTATATTTATCGTACAGCGTTTATTAATAAGGTGCTAACTATATAAATTCTGAATCCTTCTAATATTATAAACGCGAAAGTTTGTAAGTATGGATTTATGGATGTATGGATGTTTATTATTCTTTCACGCAAAAACTACTGAACGGATTTCGATGAAATTTGGCGCAAGAGTAGATTATGAGCTGGAATTACACTTAGGCTACTTTTTATCCCGGGAAAATATAAAGCGGGACTTTTATCCCGGGAAAACTCATTCACGCGGGCGGAGCCGCGGGTAAAAGCTTGTGTAAGATATTAAAATGCCAATATTTTTTAACTTTAATGCATCCTGCATATAAAAAGGTGTATATATTGTAAAGGTATGAAAGTGTTGGGCAGACGCGGTTGCTGCCGTCGCGAGGCGGCGCGGCGGCGGACGCGCTTCCTGTATTCGTTAGTACTACCGTTATCGACGAGTAATTTTTGCCGTTACCTTATTGAAAAGGGCAACTGAACATGCGACCTTTGTCTAGTCATAGACAATTTAAATCATTGGTTGCCTCTTTGGTTATTAATGGACGTAAGAAAGTAAAAAAAAAGCATTGATTAACCAGAACTATTTTTAATAATCTTTGTTGGTATAAGTGGTTTACATTGCCCAAGTCCAATAAAAGCTGAGATAACCGAGACAGAAAGATAAAAAATAGTTTTTCTTTACTTTATGTTAACATAGATTAAAATCCCAACACATTTACACAGTAAACTAACTCTAGACTAAAGTCAATTGGGACATCGATTCACTCTATCACTCAATTTGTTATCGATTTGCTATTCGATATTAAATTTACCTCTCTAATTGAAACGGTGCGGTTGATGGTTAATGGCGCCAACCAGAATGGCCGCAGCGAGGACACAGTTATTAGTGCTAGGTATCTCGTATGTTTTTGGGTATTACTGTCTATTTCTGCGGTTGGGCTTTGTTGTTACGGGTTGAGATGTGATAATTAGTAAATGTCTTTGTTATCAATGATGATTTAAAAAGTATTAATATGGCATGCTCTTCATAATCAAAAGAAAAACGTGTTCCGCACACATTCTTGACATTGACGTATTTAACCAAAGAGTTCTAAGATTATATAGAGCGGTCATTGGGTAAAGTTTCATACAAAATTTTTGAGCCCGTTCGTCAATAACTCAATTTACAGTGAAATAGCAAAACACCTCTATAAAAAGCGTTTTCCTTTACAAAATATGCGCATACTGAGACGTCTTGTCACATGGGCGTGTCAGATAAGACAGCGACTTATTACCAATTGGTAATAACTTTTGAAATTTGACCTGATGTCCGGTCTATAACTAACTATACTGTTGAATGTCTTTGTGTTAAACGAAAGAGTTGTCGTAAAATCAGTACGAACATGAAATAAAATTATTATTTGTTATTTATTCATAGTGTATTCAATCATCCCAATTCGGACAATTTAGAGTCTTCAGATTACGTATTCTAATGGCATAATATATGTCTTTGTATTAATCTATACTAATATTATAAAGCTGAAGAGTTTGTTTGTTTGTTTGGTTGAACGCGGTAATCTCAGGAACTACTGAAACGATTTAGAAAATTTTTCACTAACAGGAAGCTACATTACTCGTGAATGCTATAGGCTACTTTTTATCCCGGGAAAATATTTTTATCCCGGAAAATCTTTTTCAGGCGGGCGGAGCCACGAGCATCACGTAGTATTAAATATTATTGGTTATTATTGTTTTAAGGATATTGAAGTTAGTGAAATTTATTGTAATATTATTGCTCAAAGTTCTGGGCCTGTTAGTATTAATGGGTGGTGGAATTGCTCGCATTCCGGAAGCAGTTTGCTCGTCTCATTTGATTAAATAATATCTCACGTTCCTTGTTGCTGTATAATATCAATCGCAAATACTTTTTACACACACACACATAAACTCACGCCCCATATGCCCGAAGGGGTAGGCAGAGGCGCAACTAATGCACCCACTTTTCGCCGTGTATATTTCGTCCCATGATGTGATAGGTGGCGAGCCTATTGCCATATCGAGCACTAATTCCAGACACCGGGCTGATACTGAATAGAAAAATCCAATATCACTTTATCCGACCCGGGGATCGAACCCGAGACGAGCATAGTAGTCGTACCGTAATACAACTACGCAACCGACGCAGACTACTTTTTAGTCTTATTATATTCTTTGTTTTTTCATATTCCCTTATTAGGATCTGTCATTAGACATTATAAAAAAGTGGGTAGACATTGGCTTACATTCATGTTGGTTTATTTTGTTTTTCTGAATGCTGGCCTGACTAAACCAGACTTTCATACAATACACTCAGAGCGGTTAGCGTTATAAATACGGCTTACTTTAAATTCTAGGCTACATGCCCGCTGCTAATCCGCAGCGGCGGCGGCGTGTGCCCGTGAACAAAGCTGTTTGTTAGTGCAGTACTTTAGCCTCCACCGGTGCCTCTCAAACTGAGTGCTTTTTCATTTCCTGCCACCAGAGGGCGCCGTGCTGTTTATTTTTTTTAATGCCCCCAAGTTGATGCAATCAAATTGTTTTAGCCATTATTTTATTTTAAATAAAAGGTTCTTTTTTTAAAATCGTGAATTTGTGTTTGTGTTTTGGTTTTCTGGCGTTATTTTATTTTATGTTGCCAGTTTGTTAAAGTTTTATTTTTTAATTTGGCGTTGAAACATGATAGTAGGACAAACTAATATGGCCGGTATGACATGACACGGTTTTGAATTTTTTGGGTAGACGTTCTCACAGAGTTATCGCGTCGGGAAAAAAATTGAATTGTCATACCGGCCAGCTTAGTTTGTCCGAACTATACAAATATTTTGATTGTAAACGAGAGTCAATGTCCCTCTTGCCGGTCGCTAGATTTATGGCTGCCTAGTGTAAGCTTTTGTTTTGAAGTTATTTTTAACTTCTTAAAACGAGTACCACGTTCAGACGTCATTTCTAACAATCCTATAAAAACCTACAAATGCCTATAGTTCTTTAGCTTATTTTCTGCCTTTGTTCCACCGTTAGACCAAAGGCGAATAAAGCATAACACGACGACATAGAATACATTAGTATTGGTTCCTAAGATATCCTACACCACATCACCACTTCATTAGCACCACCACTAACTAGAAAGCAAAGTAATCACGCACACAATCGCAAACAACAGAAGGTGCAGTGACCGCAAACAGTTTGATAAGTCCCTGCGAGTGTGTACTCTGTCGCGGTTGATTGTAATTTGATAGTTTCGGTTTGATGTACGCGTGCTGGACGCGATGAATTGGTTACCTATGTTTGAGTTAGTATATTATTTTATATGTAACAGAGAATAATGTAGGAGAAGCTTTTTTGTGAAATCAGCAATAAAATTGGTTACCTAATATTAAAAGGCCGGCAACGCATCTCTATGCCCCCTGGTATTGCAGATGTTCATGGGCGGCGGTGATCACTTACCATCAGGTGAACCGTATGCTCGTTTACCCCCTATACCATAAAAAAAACATATTTCAAATCAATGTGCGCGTAGTGGGGATAGTTCGCTAAGTTTCTTTCGCGCGCATCGTAATGCACGATGGCGTCATTATTTAGTTTTTTGATATCTAATGGAATCCCCATAAAAGGCTTGTATCTTGTTGATTATTTACCGGTTTTGATCGTGATATCTGTGTGTCGTGACTCGTGACTTTAAGTGATGTAATATTTTAATAAACAAAATAAAGAGTAAAATAACTTATTTGTTTTGAACTTGCGACCACCGTCTCCGTTCCATTCCCAACTAAACTATTGTGCAGTCTGCACAAACAGTTTCAAATTACAAAAAGGCCTATCTAGTAATTATATAACACAGGTAGAGGTCAGAATCCTCTTTTAGTTCCAAGTTGCTCCACGTCAATTTTGAAGAGAATTGTTGAATTAGCCAGTCTACATTGTTACGCAATTATGATTATAATTGACTGCCCTCTGTTATTTTAGGATCCATGATATTCTACAGCACTTTCGTATTCAACTTGATAGTCTCGGTCAGTATTGAACGTCGAATTGTATGTTTTTTAAATGGTTTAAGTTTTATTATGTTTTCAGTTGTTATAGAAAGAAAGATTTATTGCTGGCACAATTTTAAATACACACAAAATCCTACTACTATTATAAACGTGAAAGTCTGTAAGAATGTATGTATGGATGTATGGACTGCCTCGGTGGCGTAGTTGTATTACGATTTACGGTACGACTGCAACGCAGAGGTCTTGGGTTCGATCCCCGGGTCGGGCAAAGTGATATTGAGTTTTTCTATTCAGTATCAGCCCGGCGTCTGGTATTTGTGCCCGATATGGCGATAGGCTCGCCCCCTATCACATCGTGGGACGGAATAACGGTGAAAAGTGGGTGCACTAGTTGCACCTCTGCCTACCCTTTCGGGGATAAAAGGCGTGAGTGTGTGTGTGTGTATATGTATGGATATATGGGTGTATGGGTGTATGTATGTTTGTTACTCTTTCACGCAAAAACTGCTGAACGGATTTTGATGAAATTTGGTACATGAGTAGATCATGTCCTGGATTAACACATAGGCTACTTTTTATCCCGGTAATTTGCTCCCATGGGAAATAATAGATACTTTAATCTGATTCTTTAAGTAGATGGCGCTGTTGTCGTACTGTGTTTATAGGACTGTTGTAGCGGGAAAGGCTTTTCAGGCAGGTGAAGCCGCGAGCACCATCTAGTACTTTTATATACACATGAGTGCACTAAAGGCGTCAAACAACTGGCGTCTTGATTTCGTTTTACATAATCTCTTTCGAATATTGATTTACTTGTAAAAGTTATATTTTTCCACAAAGGTCAAGTAAATAAGCAAACAACTTCGTATTTATAATGTCTACAAAGTTGGAATACTGTTTTGATTAAAATTTAATACACATCTTACAAGTCAAGTCTATTTGTTTGTTAGTCAAATATTTTGTTCAACTTTTGATTAGATTTTATTAATATTAGACTTGTATCAATTTAAAACGTGGGTGCGGCTCTAATGCTGTGTCCATACGTTGTTCCGCCATGGATGGCGGCTGGAGGTCATGGCGAGCGATGGATTCCTTCTGCGAGTGCGTCATCTGGCGGAAGGAAAGCGCTGGGCGGGATCGTGAGCAGAACGATTCTTTGTGAAAACATCGTGAGGCAACCTGCATATCTGAGAAGTTCTCTATAAGAATTTCGAAGGTATGTGAAGTCTGCCAACCCGCACTAGGCCAGCGTGGTGGACTAAGGCCTAAACCCTCTCAGTTGTAGAGGAGGCCCGTGCTCAGCAGAAGGCAGTATATAACACAGGGCTGGTATGGTATGGTATCCATCGCGAATTCCCGAAGAAATGGCCAAACATTGAGTTAGATTACGAGTGACGTCACGCTAGTGTGGTCGGTGATACGTGATACATACATCGCTGGGGTGAAGCAATTGATAAGGCATAAGATAATTATAGCATGGCTCTATATTGCAATGTGTGCTTAATGGGGATAGCATGCTAACTCTTTCTTTCGCGCGCATTGAAATGCCTGATGACGTCAACTAGATATCATTGTGTCTTTTTCGTTTTTTGACATTTTGCTCTCTTTGATTTAAAATGACGTAATTTCTGATAAACTTAATAAAAAAATATAAGCAAAATTGCCTATGAAAGTTCATATGGAGAAGGAGTGCCGAAAATTATGAATTGCGGTCAAATTTAGACCAGTGGGCGAACACTGAATTGAATTACAGAGCCCTGTATGGCATTATACTACGCTCGTCACCCTGAGAGATAAGGAAGCAGACACAAAGCAGTACCTACAAAGAGTTCCAAGATTATATAGAGTGGACATTGGGAAATTTGTCATAGAAAAATTTTGAGCCCGTTCGTCAGTAACTCAATCTACCGTAAAATAACAAAATACCTATGTAAAATTCATTAAAACATACTTTGACATGGTCGTAATGCGTATATTGGCATATTTCCTTCCAAAATATTGTCTTCTTTGCAAAATTTAAGCATACTGAGACTTATTACCAATTGGTGAGCCAATAACTTTTGGACGAAAAATTTGGTCCTGATGTCCGGTCTATAACTATACTGTTTAATATCTTTGAGTACCTATAAAGACATGACATCGGATACCCATCAATAAGTAACTAATAATATATTATATTTGTGACAGCAGGAGTTAACGACCTTCCCAAATTTGATACTATATTTGACCTACAATTATTGTTAAAGGGTATTGTAGTCTGTATCTTACTGGGAAAATAAATGTGAATAATGATTTCCTTTTTTGAAGGGCATTGACCTTGTCTCAACAGTAAATAGATTTACCTATCGCTTTGTTCACGGCCGTGAGATGTACACCACTATACCAGCCCTGTATAATATACTGGCCACTACTGAGCACGGGCCTCCTCCACAACTGAGAGGGTTTTGGTCTTAGTCCACCACGCTAGCTTAGTGCGGGTTGGCAGACTTCACATACCTTCGAAATTATTATAGAGAACTTCTCAGGTATGCAGGTTTCTTCACGATGCATTTCCTTCACCGTTAAAGCGAGCGATAATTCACAAAGAATACACACATATTTTTTTAGAAAAGTTAAAGTTGCGTGCCCTTGGGTTTTGAACCTGTGGACATTCGTCTCGGCAATCCGTTCCACGCCCAACAAGGATATCGCCGCCTCTGAGATTAGGTGAGAGGTCCAGTAGTTTTTGAGTTTATTCGTTACAAATATACATAAATACACATATTTCCTTTTATAATATTAGTATAGAAGTACATTTAAGATTATCCAGCTGATCAAATATATAATAATAGTAGTTACTTCTTTTTTCTCTTCTTCAGCCTTTAGACGTCCACTGCTGAACATAAGCCTCCCCCAAAGATTTCCAGACAAACCTGTCAGAAGCGGCCTGCATCCAGCAGGATCCTGCGACTTTTACAAGGTCATCTGTCAAGTAGTTACTTGGTTTCTCATAATAGTCTATTTCTAATCAGCTACCATAACTACTTAATATAAAACAAATTCCCTCAGCCGCGTCTGTCTGAACGTGATACACTCAAAACTACCGAACGGATTTCGATGGAATTTGGTATGGAGATAGTTTGAGACCTTGGAAAGGACATAAACTTTTTATCCCGGTATAATAAATAGCGGGACTTTTAACCCGGAAAAACTATTTCTCTCGGGCGAAGCCGTTAGCATAAGCTAGTTTCAGACGTATAAATAAACTAGATTTGGCTTATGTCTACTTCTGCTCGCGGCTCCGCCCGCGTGAAAAGTTTTTCCGGGATAAAAAGTAAAAGCAGCCTATAGCACTCAGGAGTATTGTAGCTTCCTTGTAGTGAAAGGATTTACAAAATCGGTCCAGTAGTTTTTGAGTTTATTCATTACAAACAAACAAACACATAATTCCTCTTTATAATATTAGTATAGATAGCTGTTGCCCACGGCTCCGCCCGCGTGAATGAGTTTTCCCGGGATAAAAGTCCCGCTTTATATTTTCCGGGGATAAAAAGTAGCCGAAGTTACTCCTTATTACATCAGCTACCTGCCAATAAAAGTCCCGTCAAAATCGGTCCAGCCAATTCAGAGATTAGCCGGAACAAACAGACAGACAAAAATTGTAAAAAATGTTATTTTGGTGTATGTACCGTATATATATTCATATACATGTAGTAAAAAACGGTTATTTCAATATTACAAACAGACACTCCAATTTTATTTATATGTATAGATTTACCCTGTACATTAGACACATTTTCGCGTTTAATAAAGGAAGTATGATAGTATTACACTATATATAAGTACAGGGTCGTCGTAACAAGTGGGGCTCGTGGAATTGATTGCGTCCCCCGGGCCAGCCGTCTATCTACCGATCAATTACCCTAGCATTACCTTGCGATAATTCAATTCTATTCATTATGTATTTAGTTTGTTTCCCCGTGGGATGGCGGGATTTCCTAAGGATAATCGTTTGTTCGTTGCCAATGTCTTTATGGATATTTTTCGAAGATATTTCGATTTATTTTGGTCTGTTTGGGTTTTTTTTATATTCACGATAAGCTGGAGCTAGTTTGTGAGCAAGTGGAACTAGGTCGTAGTAAGGATTATCATCATCATCCACAACCTGTAGAGTCCCGCTGCTGGGTAATAATAATCCTCTCTCATATCATGCCACCTTTCTCGGTCTCGAGCCAATCGCATCCAGGTTCGACCTGCGATCCTCACAATGTCGTCGACCCATCTTGCCGCAGGATGACCCACGCTGTTTTTGCCTTGCCTTTGCCACCACTCAGTCAGCGTCTTACTCCACCTGTCATCACTTCGTTTAGCTACATGGCCTGCCCAACTCCATTTGAGTCCGATGACGAATTGTCCGATATCTCGAACTCTTTTTCGTCTACGGATTTCGCTCTTAGGGATTCGATCTTGTGGTTTGATGCCGAGCGCAGATCGTTCCATAGCCCTTTGGTAGTAAGGAAATAATAGAATTTTCTAAAATAAGTAAATAACAATAATCCTGTGAATAACCAAAAGAATAGAATAGGAAATATTAAAAATAAGTAAATCCCATAGTCCGTGAAAACCGTTTAATTCAAAGAAATCCAATCTCGATAATTTAATTTACAAACTATGTTACGCCTTTATTGCCCAAAGATTTAGCTAGGCGCAACTAACGCCACATATTTTTACCCAGCCTGGGCATCAAACTTAGACTCACTGTTCTCAACTCCAGCTTCTATACAAATAAAGCGAAGGTATTTACAGAAATATTCATTTTAATGTTATTAAATTGCCAAAATTAATTTCGATGTTTACACAGAGTTTATTAGGAGTTATAACGAAGTTCAATATTACTTTTGATAGGCCCTCCAACTTGAATAATTGTTTTAAATATTTATGATAAATAACATAACTTTACTAGAACTACGCTCGGTGGAGCTTCATGGGTTCGAATCTGAACGGTGATTTTTTATACGCTAATTTTGGAACTACTCTAAATTTTTTTTTATTAACAGGAACTTCTATTACACCTGTATGTTATAGGCTACTTTTTACCTGGATAAGCGGGAGTTTTATCCCAGAAAAACTTTTACACACGGGCGGAGCTGCGGGCAAAAGGTAGTCTATACACATAATTAAAATATTATATAGAACATCATAACAGCTATTATGTCATTCAGTACAATACTGAAGCCCATAATATTTTAACGTTTTGAAGTATCATTGACTGAAACGGAATTCTTCATAATTTTTATTTAAAAATATCTTAACAAAATTCATATTAGAAAATTTGGATTCAATATATCTGTGGACCACTTTTGTGAATTCCTGCAGATTGCAAACAAATATATCGACGTCCTCGGAAATGACATGTCTCGATTGCTGGTATAATGAAACGCGAGGTAGAATACTCAAGAATCAGTAGTATGACAAAATCAATTTCCAAACAAACAAAACCGCACAATCGTAATGATAAATTCGTACAAAGTTAAGCTGTCTTCAATCAAGTTAATCGTGATGGATGTCCGTCAACGCCGGCTGACCGATGGGTGGATTTCGGATCTGCCGGCTGCCAGTCGCAGCCGGAGCACTGTACCGGATCGGCCGGATTGTCGCCGCGATTGACAACTTAAAACGGAAAAGTGGATTTGTGCCACGTTTGACGAGTGTGTTTGCGGTGAACGTCTGATCGGGTCAGTGACATCGGTTTTTATTCGCGTGGTGACAGTTCGCTTCGTTTATCTGTTTAGTGTGATCCAAAGAAGTTAATATTTCTTTACACACATGTTTTAAGATAAACGTGGTACTACTGGTGGTAGGTCTCTCATATGTGAGAGTCCGTCTGGGCGGGTACCACCGCAATGCCTATTTCTACCGCAAGCAGTAGTGTCCATGCACTATTGTGTTTCGGTTTGAAGGACATTGTAGCCAGTGTAACTACTGGACATAATGAGACTTAACATCTTATGTCTCAGGATGACGAGCGCAGTGGAATGCTACACAGTACTTTGTAAGTCAAGGTGCTGGTTGGTGTTGTTACTGTTTATGGGTGGTCGTATTGTTTACCATCAGGCGAATGGCATGGTCGTCACGTCATTCAATGCAATAACAAAAAAAAACATAATTTGTAATTGATTAGGTTATTTGTTTGTGCTGTTTATTCAAAGCTTATAATGGATTAATTTTTACTTAACCTTCGCGCCTCGCCTACATGTCGGTAGAAACTTTTAAAAATTCGGGTAGGAACCACCTATAATACACAAAACCTGAACTGTGAGTAGGAACTGGATTATATGGATTTTTTAGGTTTCCATTTTACAAAAATATCAGTCATATTTCTTTTGCAGAAACGTTGCTCTATCATTAAATAAATCGAACGCAGACAAAGCAATTTTCGAAAATGCACTACGAAGACCTTAGCCATATAAGATACTTCAAGCACCCCCGTAATCCACCCCCACTTAATCTTGTATGAATTCAAATTGAAATCTCAGCGAAATTAGAAAAGAGACAATGCCCACTGCCCAAAATGCCAATACATGCGCTAAGCGGAGTAGCACCTGAATATTTAACGAACGCAACGTCTGTAACTAAATTGAAAAAGAAACTGCCAAGCGTAAATTTAGGCGAGATTTTCCTTTTAGTGTACCTCAGGTAGGATTTTATTGACCTTTTTAAAGTCTTTTTGGTTAAGTTTAAATGTGTTTTATATACAAAAGAATTGACAGAAAGGATTTTGTGGGTGGTGAAGAAGAGTGTCAAGTAAAGTAGGAATGGTCTTTGCCTACCCATATAAAAACATGTTACGTAGGCGAATAGTATGTAACAATGATATTTTGTTTATCAATTATTCCTCTCAACTATTATTAATGTCTTGAAGTCACCAGCATTCTTAGAAATGATCTGCTAGAATTTTGATTGAGTACTGTTTATTAGCTCTCCATTAAAATTTGAAGAGGGTATTTGGTACACCTATAAGTCTATCGGTGTACCAAATCTAGGACATAACCATGTCCTGGATTAACATGACAGCCTGCTTTTTATACCGGTAATTTGCTCCGTTGGGAAAAAAATGATTTTTTAAGGAGATGGCGTTGGTATATAGAAGGCACTATGGATTTTTGGAATGGCTTTTCACGCGGGCGAATCTGCAAGCAACTCCTAGTCTCTATATAAAGTTATTCGTAAAATAAATCTTAAGTATTATGAGTTATATTTATCACAGTCCAAAATCTAGCCGCCAGCGAAAGTTCTGGAAGCCAGAGTATCCACACGTCAGTAGTTCGACGGACGCTATCATATTCGTGAACAAACTCCACAGTCATGTGGCTTCTTCCGATCTGCGAGGCCATATTTGGATTACGTAATAAATCTGTTGGGGATTTTTGGACGTTTAACATTTTATAAGCTGTTTGCTAATAACATTAAGTTACGCACACACACACACGCATTACGCATGCTCACGCCTTTTATCCCCGAAGGGGTAGGCAGAGGCGCAACTAGTGCACCCACTTTTCGCCAAGCGTATTCCGTCCCATGATGTGATAGGGGGCGAGCCTATCGCCATATCGCGCACAAATTCCAGACTCCGGGCTGATACTGAATAGAAAAATTCAATATCACTTTGCCCGACCCGGGGATCGAACCCGAGACCTCAGCCTTGCAGTCGTACCGTAATACAACTACGCCACCGAGGCAGTCGAATGTGAATGGCGAGACGAGCATGCCGTTCGCCTGATGGTAAGCGATACGACCACCCATAAACAGTAGCAACACCTTCCAGCACCTTGACTTACAGAGTACTGTATGGCATTCCACTGCGCTCGTCATCCTGAGACATAAGATGTTAAGTCTCATTATGCCCAGTAGTTATACTGGCTACAATGTCCTTCAAACCGAAACACAACAGTGCATGCACACTGTTGCTTGGCGGTAGAAATAGACATTGCGGTGCTACCCACCCAGACGGCCTCTTACATAATGAGAGACCTACCACCAGTAATTGTTGTTTAATCACTTATATATAAAAATGTATAAAAAATAACTTGAAAAATAAATAGAATAATATAATGATGCACGGTAAAATACAATTGAATTTATGATTGCATCATCTAGAATAACAATAATGTTACATATATTAAACAAATAATAATAAAAAAGGTCTCTACGAGTGTTTTTAAACATATCTGCCCTTAGATATCACCTAGATAGATGTCTTGGAAAGGGCTGTATTCATGAGACATTCTTTGTTGTCTTATAATGCCAACTAAAACAGACTCCATGGACCCTCGCTTGGGAGATTTATCGTAAGAGAAAAAATCTAAACTGCTATTTCAAGTTTACAACTAAACTGTAACTAAAACTTATTGCACTGGCAAACAATTTTGGTAAATTAATAAATAGCACTTCAGGCTGTGTTGACCGTATTAGGAAATGTTGTCGGATTAACCAGTAATTATGAAACAACGGTACTACCCTGTGATCCAGCATTACCCCAATGCAAACTATATAAAAAAACAATTATGCTTTTTTAAAAACAAGTCAATGCACTACAATTAGAAACACCAAGTACGAAGTAATTTTCCTGACTGGTGCTCACGAAAAACAGCTCACTTCCCAACTTGATCCAACAAAATAAAGTTAAATTGACAAATCTTTTCCTTGCGCGGCTCATTAGCGTCTTGTGAACTGGCCGTGTCCAACTTTGGGCAATAAATATTAGACGTTTTTATGTTGCTTTCTTTCTTGAAGTTTCCTTGTATCGAATATTGCGTAGTATGTTTATGTGGGCCCTTTAATTTTTCTAGGTATTGTTTCGATTTTGATGTTTTTTTTTTCATAATAAAAGATCCACAGGCATTTTGGGATGAAAATAGAAGTGGGCTATGTATTACCACAGCCTATATCCATACTATAATATTGTAAATGCGAATGTAAGTATCTGACTGTCTGTTACGACTCAACCACTCAACCGCTTTTGATGAAATTTAGTATGGTGTAAGCTAGAACTATAATAAAGGACATAGGCTACTTTTTATGCCGGAAATGTACATACTTAGTATGAATGTTATTCGGGTAAAAAATTACAACGTGAGTAGAGCTGCAAAATAATTTATAGTTAGGATAAAAGTTTTGTGAGGGTATTTGTAGCGTACTGACAAGTTATGAAAACCAGTCGAAATGTCAAACTAAAAGTGGAAGTGGCAGTTGGGTGTATAAAAAGGCTGCCGTATCGATGTGCATGCTCATTGTGCCTCATTCCGGCTCATTCTGCTCATTCGTGCTGAGTCTTAGTAGCAGTTCAGTAAGTTGATCATTGACTTTCATGCTGGTCGGCTAGTTGCTGATATCTTTGTAAAAGTATTTCTGTTAAATGTGTTTATGTAAAACCAGTGATAAATGTGTTAATGTAAAAACAGAAATAAATCGTTTTTATTTAAATCAAAACGGCTTCTGTTTCTAACTTCAGAAGTGGGATAAACAATCAATGCCCACAGAAATAGATTGTGCTCACTACATATGTACGCTATGTGGAATACATCGTACGATGGAGATATTTGACTACCCGCAATTTACGTGAAAAAAGAAATTGCGCTGAGTAATATCGGAATAAGAACTAGACTACAACGTGGATTAAAGTGGACAAGTGTGAAACATAGCCATCGCATGATCTTTTCTGAAGTCATGTGCATACCGCTTCAAATGAACAAGGATCTGCGTGTGTACCGTGATCAAACTGTTTGTGTACCGCGATCAAACTGTTGGTGTTCAAACATTCCTGTTGGTGTTCAAACGTTCCTGTCGGTGTGCAAACGTTCCTGTTGGTGTTCAAACGTTCCTATTGGTGCTCAAGCGTTCCGGTAGATGTGCTGCCTATGGTGTGTCGCAGCTGGTGTTCTGGACAAATTGAGCGGGCTGTCAACTAGCGGTTAAATGCTTACTGCTGCGTGGCATAGAATATTCATCGGTGACTGTAGAAGAAGTGTGGTATCGTATGACCCGTAATCCTCGCTTGAGGGTTATGGTTTCCTTTATTTCTTCGTAATCTCCACAAATGTTGGGATCTCGTTTTACCACGTGGTGGTGACTGGAGATTCTGCCCAAACCGCTTCGCATGTAGATTCACTTGTCTTAGCAATGAGATGGCTGTTCAGAAAGTTTAACGCCAGATTTTAGTTAAGGTCAGAATAGGCCGAACGGTATGTTGCTGTTGTGATTTTTATTTTTGCAGGAATTGGAGATCCATGCAGTGTGTGTGCACTGTCTTCGCAATGCGGAGCGGCGCGGAACTGCGCGCTCGAGCTCGCTTAGAACTGCGCGCTCTTGGCGATGCGGTGCACTGCTGAACTGCGCGCTCCTGGCGCTGCTGAACTGCGCGCTCCTGGCGCTGCTGAACTGCGCGCTCTTGGCGCTGCTGAACTGCGCGCTTTTGGCGCTGCTGAACTGCGCGCTCTTGGCGCTGCTGAACTGCGCGCTCTTGGCGCTGCTGAACTGCGCGCTCTTGGCGCTGCTGAACTGCGCGCTCTTGGCGCTGCTGAACTGCGCGCTCTTGGCGCTGCTGAACTGCGCGCTCTTGGCGCTGCTGAACTGCGCGCTCTTGGCGCTGCTGAACTGCGCGCTCCTGGCGCTGCTGAACTGCGCGCTCCTGGCGCTGCGGTACTGCGCGCCTCTGGCTGCGCTGCAGAACTGCGCGCTCCACTATGCTTAGAGTGGCACGGATATCAGGTGATTGCGGAAAAACTTATTTGGGTGCTGTCTAATTTTGTATGACTAAAGTTTTTATGGAAATGTTTTTAAAGTTTCTTGAGGGGTAAACACGTTTAAGGGAAGTTTTGTCTTGCGGTCAGTATAGTTTTTGTTTTATGTCAGACATGCTATCCTGATCGACGGATACACTTCAAGTGAGGTATGGTTTCATGTTATTGGATACTGCTTTGGAGTGTGATCGGGCATGTGATCCTGGTACATGGGACGTACTTTGGGTGGTTGTGTTTTATTTGTGTGCTCGGACACTGTCGAGAATTGCTCGGACATGTGGTCCTGGAGCCGTGTAATACGCCGTAGTACAAATCACGAACAGGCCGCTGATGTGTGACGTGTTTGTTTGGCAAACATCGTTTGCCTTATATTGAGAGGTTGGGTTGAAGCATGTTTTTATGTGGGACCGATACACACACGCAAAGCTATGTCTCACGTAAGTACACGTAGACCTCTAACGAGTCGTGAGAGGCACTCCCCCGACGGGTCCTGCCTCAGGTGGTTGGTACAGATATCAAGATGTTTTATATCCGTTGTGCTTAGATTTTATTACGTTGAACTATTGAGTAATTTTTCTCATGTCATACGAGCTGTATTACTTTATTTTGTTATCTTTTTGGATATGTTTTTGTGCTTTGGTTCTTTTTGTACGCAGATGCAAATGATGAGCTTGAGGAGGCTGGCGCTCCTAGCGACGCAGTCTTCTGAAAACTAAACACCTGGTGGCGTCTGCGAGCATCAACCAAGCACGTCCGGAACGCAGAGTGAAGAGCCTGCTGCACCATCCAGCGTCGTGGGGAGTGAAGAAATTTCGGCGACTTCATTGCCAATTCTGGAGACTGATCTTCAGAGCTAGAAGATGGAGCCCGAGGACGGACTCCCGTCAGGAGAGGCCGAGTTAGGATAAAAGTTTTGTGAGGGTATTTGTAGCGTACTGACAAGTTATGAAAACCAGTCGAAATGTCAAACTAAAAGTGGAAGTGGCAGTTGGGTGTATAAAAAGGCTGCCGTATCGATGTGCATGCTCATTGTGCCTCATTCCGGCTCATTCTGCTCATTCGTGCTGAGTCTTAGTAGCAGTTCAGTAAGTTGATCATTGACTTTCATGCTGGTCGGCTAGTTGCTGATATCTTTGTAAAAGTATTTCTGTTAAATGTGTTTATGTAAAACCAGTGATAAATGTGTTAATGTAAAAACAGAAATAAATCGTTTTTATTTAAATCAAAACGGCTTCTGTTTCTAACTTTATAGATATTGAAAAACCATGCTGATTTATTTTTCCGTTGGTGTGCCAAAGTTTAAACTACACAAGATAAAGGCTAGGTTTTATCCACCTCGACTTAATTCCGTGAAATATTTTATTCAGGCAGAGCCACGAGTCAATCTTAGAGAACACACTTCATATTACCTAAACCACAAAACATTGGGACTCAACCTTTAACTATTCAATAATAAAGTTTCAAATGAAACATAACAAGCAGTTGCATTCGCAAAAAGTTTTAAACAGCGCTCTATCAAAGCCGAAACGCTTATAAAAGCATTTAGTTCACCATTGGAACGTAAGTTGATCTGTCTGTGCGTATTCTGTTACGGTTCCCAAACTGTATTTAGTTTCATTAGATCTAACATGAGATTTGTCGGGATGTAAGAAAGAAAGAAGTTGATTATTGAAAATATAATGCATACGGGAGGTCTCCCGTATGCGAGAGGTCGTTTGGGTAGGTACCACCGCAATGTCTATTTCTAGCGCCAGGCAGTGTGCATGCACTGTTGTGTTCCGATTTGAAGGACATTGTAACCAGCGTACTTACTGGGCATTATGAGACTTAACATTTAATGTCTTTTTTTTTTTATGGCATTGAATGACGAGCCGAGCATGCCGTTCGCCTGATGGTAAGCGATACGACCACCCATAAACAGTAGCAACACCATCCAGCACCTTGAGTTTCAAAATACTGTGTGGCATTCCACTGCGCTCGTCATCCTGAGACATAAGATGTTAAGTCTCACTATGTCCTGTAGTTCCACTGGCCACAATGTCCTTCAAACCGAAACACAACAATGCATGCACACTGCTGCTTGGCGGTAGAAATAGACATTGCGGTGGTACCCACCCAGACGGTCTCTTACATATGAGAGACCTACCACCAGTAAAAGTCTCAGGGTGATGAGCGCACTGGAGTGCCACGCAGTACTTTGTACTTTTTTCTGTATGGTGTTGTTAATGTTTATGGGCTGTCGTATCGCTTACCATCACGAGAGCGGCATGCTCGTCTCGGCATTAAGAGCCAATAAAAAAAACACACACATCTTATATTACCTTTTTTAAAGTAATTATAGCACCAACAATGAGCCTTCCATTCAGCTACATGCCACAGTACCACCTGTACAGTCACCAGCATAAGTTGCTGAACAAATTCAAAATTTCAAATCGCCTACATACTTTTTTGTTCATACTAATCCTTTTTTTCTCGTCACAGAAATAAAATAAAAGCGATTTACTTTACTTCAAAAAAAGAAAAAAAGGTTTAGGTTTAACTTAACGTGTATATAGGCGATTTGAAATGATAATTTTGTACAGATATTTATGCTTCTGACTGTACAGTACGGCAGTGCTGGTTTTTAATAAGATGCCCATGTACGTAAATACATCAAAACGGTTTACGACTTAACGATGTCGACTTGTCTATTCTGCCAGTAAGAAGTTTCACGTCTGCACGGTTTTGTCTATTTTTCCACCAAGCCGTGCAAGGGGTTAATTTTGAAGACCATCATTGTAGTGTATTTGGTTGAGAATAAAAAGATTATAATTGTAATGCTTATTAATAAAATTATTTATTTACAACATTATTATACACCAAAAGATGTATTAAGCATAATAAAGGCAGAGAGATGGTATCATTGGCGGACTTATCGCTCGAGGTAATCTCTTTCAGACATTACCATGGGATGGAAATATGATAAGTAGCGAAGAAGGGTCGTTTATGGCGTACAAGTTAGTTACTAATTAATCAAAAAGAAGAAAGAAAACAAATCAAAATATAAGAACTTGCAATGCAATGCAATATATGCAGTATAGAATAGTGTGGATTTATGACATACTAGTATTGCTCGTGGCTCCGCTCGGGTGAAAAAGTTTTTCCGGCATAAAAATATTTTCCCGGGATAAAAAGTAGCCTATAGCACTCAGGAGTAATGAAGCATCCCATTAGTGGAAGAATTTTTAAAATCGGTCCAGTAGTTCTTGAGATTAGCGCGTTCAAACAAACAAACAAAATCTTCAGCGTTATAATATTAGTATAGATTGTGAAACCGTGTTCCTGTTAATAAGCCATATTTTTTTGGACAGGCTTTTTTTTATTGCATTGAATGCCGAGACGAGCATGCCGTTCGCCTGATGGTAAGCGATACGACCACCCATAAACAGTAGCAACACCATCCAGCACCTTGACTTACAAAGTACTGTGTGGCATTCCACTGCGCTCGTCATCCTGAGACATAAGATGTTAAGTCTCATTATGTCCAGTAGTTATACTGGCTACAATGTCCTTCAAACCGAAACACAACAGTGCATGCACACTGTTGCTTGGCGGTAAAAATAGACATTGCGGTGGTACCCACCCAGACGGCCTCTTACATAATGAGAAACCTACCACCAGGGGCTCCGGGTATAAAGGCTATATTACTATAAACAATTTTAAATATACTTGATTAATATGTTTGTTGTATGGCATATTTGAGAACCTCTGTCCTAATAAATCTGTAGCTCAAACCGCAGGTCGATTCACAACTTCACTATTGGAATAATTGGTAAGTTGAGTGAATGATGTAATACTGCTGAGATGTGCAATCATTTGAATTAGCTCATTTGTAGGTTGTTTTAGGGCCGATTTAACCGCTTGCTGATAAACGCTATTTGTCACATAAATGTATAAGCTGACCAAATACAAAAGTCAAACTTTAATCCAGGAGCATAAATTTGAAAAGGTTACTAAATGACTGACGTGTTGGAAAGTGTGGTGATATGGTATTATGTGGCCTATTTCTACGATAGTAACAGTCTTTTTTCGACCCGAATGTATTTATTGTACCTTTTGCCTTAATTATGAAGTTTGTATCGTAGAAACTCTTATGGTTTTAATTTAGCTATTAGTTTTATAGTTAATGAAGAAACTGGGTTTTATTACCTAATTCCCATGTTGACAAGTATTTTACGTTGCGCAGTGGTTTGTAATCTAAAGATTTAAGAAATATTGCTAGTGGTGGTAGGTCTCTCATATTTAATAGTCCGTCTGGGTGGGTACCACCCCAATGTCTATTTCTACCGCCAAGCAGCAGTGTGCATACACTGTTGTGTTTCGGTTTGAAGGACATTGTAGCCAGTATAACTACTGGACATAATGAGACTTAACATCCTATGTCGCAGGATGTTGAGGGTAGTGGAATGCCACACAGTACTTAATAACTCAAGGTGCTGGATGATGTTGCTACTGTTTATGGGTGGCCGTATCGCTTGCCATCAGGCGAACGGAATGCTCGTCTAGTCATTCAAAGCAATAAAAATAAAATATATTGAAAGACGAGACGAACATGCCGCTCCACTGATGTTCAGCGATATGACCGCTCACAAACAGAAGTAACACCATACAGAACTTTCAATCACAAAGTACTGCGTAGCACTTATTTCTTGATAAAAACGTGTAAAAATAACCGCACATTTCCAAGCTGCCATTATTTTTGCACGTATAACGACTGCTCAAAGCGAGTTGCGGTAGTTGCATTACTCAGCCAGTTTAAAGTAGACTTTGCAAAGTCTTGCGATGCTACTGAAAGTCACCTTGTGAATTAATCTTGAGTGAAATAATCTTTATACCAAAACGCATACTCACGCCTTTTATCCCCGAAGGGGTAGGCAGAGGCGCAACTAGTGCACCCACTGTTCGCCAAGCGTATTCCGTCTCATGATGTGATAGGGGACGAGCCTATCGCCATACCGGGCACAAATTCCAGACTCCGGGCTGATACTGAATAGAAAAATCCAATAACACTTTGCCCGACCCAAGCTTAGTAGCTTAGCTCTTTATACCAAGCTGAGTATTATTTAATTTGCTTTAAAAGAGTATAAATTAATACACATTTTAAATATTGAACATAGATTCTCGGTATTACACACCTTTAAGATAGATTTACTACACATGGCTTATATCCCATATTTCAAATCAAATCAAATCAAATCAAATCATTTATTAAGTAATTAGGCCCCTAAGGGCACTTTTACACGTCATTTTTTACAATGTTTTTATCATCTAAAAGATTCTACCAGTGCTTCGGAAAAGCCCACTGACCTGAGAAGAAGCACCAAGAAACTCAGCGTAGGTCTTTTAATGTTCATATTTTTTTTTATATATGTATTTTACAAATTGCTAGTAACAATAAATATTCAATTTCAAAGATGGATATGAAATGCGAAAATTAACGGAGAGTACCTAAGTCAAATAACCAGCTACATGTTTATTAAGTAAACAATAGAGTCAACCATCAAACAGAGCAGACCAGTCCACGCAAGCAGCACCCGTTCACGAATATGACGCATGTGCCAGCCATCGGCCTCCTCAACCATGTTGCAGGGAAGTGACCGACCCGGCACACGACGCCGCCGCAAGCACAGACGTTAAAGCGAGCAAGACTACTCAGATTGTGGCTAACCAAGAAAAATTAGATGCAACAAAGGAGTATATCAAATGACTAACGTAGTATGTAAAAAATATACTCTTAGGACTATCCGGGAAAGTCGCACATATCCATCTCTCACAAATCACTTATCCTAAATACAATAGATCTTATCCTTGCGTAGCGAGCAACTATTCCCATGGATTTTTGTCATCAAAATACGCGTCAACAGTATAGTAACTTTTTTTTAATAACTTGTTTTTTATAAATTGCTTAAATTTGTTCAAAGGTAAATTTAAGACAGTTGGTGGTATTATATTATAAATTTGTATACCCAATCCCACAAACGAACAGCGTACCCTGTGCAATCGATGACCTGGCACTGTTAATTTATCTTTATTTCTAGTGTTAATATTATGATGATCACTATTTTTACTAAAATATTCAATATTTTGTTTTACATACATAATATTAGCTAAAATGTATTGTGATGCAACTGTCAAGATGCCCATTTCTTTAAAGCGTTCCCTAAGAGAAACTCGCGCCCCCAAGTCATAAATAGCTCTTATGGCTCTTTTTTGTAGGATAAAAATTGTTTCAATGTCAGCGGCTCTGCCCCAAAGCAAAATTCCATAGGACATAACACTATGAAAATAACTAAAATAGACAAGCCTAGCAGTGTTGACATTGGTCAATTGTCTCACTTTGCGTATTGCAAACGCGGCTGAGCTGAGTTTCCCCGCCAAGCAAGAAACTTGAGTGTTCCATTGAAGTTTGGGGTCCAATGTTATTCCCAAGAATACTGTGGAATCGACTGGTTTCAAAGGTTCATTGTTTAAAAATAAATCCAACGGTTGATTTTGGACGTTAGGCAACGTGAAACGAATACATTTTGGATTCCATACCAGCCCTGTGTTATATACTGCCCACTGCTGAGCACGGGCCTCCTCTACTACTGAGAGGGTTTAGGCCTTAGTCCACCACGCTGGGCTAGTGCGGGGTGGCGAACTTCACATACCTTCGAAATTCAGAGAACTTCTCAGGTATGCAGATTTCCTCACGTTGTTTTCCATCACCGTTAAAGCGAGCGATAATTCACAAAAAATACACACACAACTTTTAGAAAAGTCAGAGGTGTGTGTCCTTGGGTTTTGAACCTGCAGACATTCGTTGACAGACATTCGACCTCGGCAGTCTGTTCCACTCCCAACTAGGCCATCGCCGATTGGATATCGCTGACCTTATTAGAATATTAGGAATAAATCCTAAAACTCGACTACATAGATGTGTTCGTTTTTGTTTATATCCATTAAGATGGAAGCCCATGGTAGTTCTACATACATAGAGGCTAGAATGCTGGGCTATTTTTTATATGTCAGCGTGGCAAAGGGAAAACATCAGACCAACTACAATGTAGTTCAAACAAAATCAACCAACGAAACTCGCTGGAAGGTGCTTTTGTCAATTTTTTTCTAAATGTGTACGATATAGCCGACTTAAAAGCTTCAATGGGAACTAAAAATATCTCAGCGGAATGACTATATGTATATTCCAATATGCCGGGTACAAAACCTAAAACTAAACCAATCGTAATAAATAAATGTATGTTATTATTGGGAAGCAGATACTCCTGTAATAATTAACTGGAAAAATTTGGCAATAACGGGACGTGGCTGCTTTCCCGGGAAAGGGCGCAGGGCGCACGCGTCGCGCATAGAGCGGTGCGGGGACGCGAGACCAGGGGCTGGTACAAGGTTATTAAACACGCGACTTTACTTGGAATTATTTTCGAGATGAAACACTAATTTGATACATTTTATGAAAAATATTTGTAATTGCGTGAAATAATTATCGTGGAAAAGTGGATGCAGCCGCTTCTTACAGGTCAGTTTGAAAATCTTTAGAGGGAGGTCTATATTCAGCAGGGGACTACATGTGCTAAGTTTTCTGCGATGCTCATTTAAAGTGTTTTTAATCTTAATGACAGATAAAAAAATCTTACGCCTATTGCAGTTAAGTTATACAGGATCATGTTGACTTTGCGTTACTAAATTAAATCACATAATTATCTCCTTAGGTTATTTTAACCATAGATGTGAAATAACAAAGTGTAGCTTTCGAATAACATAAATATGAATAAAAACTAAGGCTGCGTTTTTTCAACGATTGTCAAATCAATGTTACATTTCTACAATTTAACATTTGTCAGGTGAGGATTTGTCAAATATGTTTTTTCAACTAATGTTATCGCTATAGTCAAAAATAAACATTTGTTAATTTATTGCCAGTATAATAAAGCGGGGGAAAAATATTTTCTTTGGGGATGTTTCATATGTGTCAATATTTGACTCAAAGGACTTGTATCCGAAGCCGTATAATGTGATTTAAGAAAATATCTTTGACAAATTTATGATTACATAAAATTATAATTATTATAAAATAACGAAATATGAAAAATATTGTATCGTTTGTGCGTAATATTCAAATATTATAATGCGTTCGTGTTACATGGCGGGATTCGGCGGCCTGAACAAACTCCGCCAAGTGGCCGCTGGACTTTTGAATCGCAACTCGCAGTAGCGGCATGCGCCAGCATTCACCCGAGCTCGTGCGCGTTATATTATGATTGTAATAATACTACAATCACAATTTAATTTCGATGTGCGCAGTGTTAATATGAGTACTTTAAATAGTACATTTTCAGGTACATTATTGGCAAATTTGTTAAAACTCAGTACACAAGAATCGGAAGAAACAAGTGTGTAGACTGTTACGTGATTGTGAAACGAAAATCCAATGTATTATGTAGTAGATATTCACTACAGGGAACACATGACTTCAAACCGTATTCATTCACATGAGTCATGAGGAATATTTACGCCACAAGCTTCAGGGTGGCATACTACGGGCTCTGGCGTGCTACCGTACATAATAACTGTAGTGCCGTTTATTATGTACATTTAAAAAAAAATTAAATGTAGATATGATGTATTTGATCTTTTATTAAATAATTATCAAGCATGTTGTACTGTGTTTCTTTTCACCACATAATTCAGAACTTTAAGAAGACTGTTATTAAATAAAATTATATAGATATTAACAATGGTGTGTTGATTACTTTCACTGTAATTGAAAACAAAATAAGTGCGAGTTATTTATATTCTCACTATGTTATCACAAATACAGAGTAATTAAAATGATGCTATTCTTCAGACAAAAAGATGATAGTTCAATGACCTTGAAATCTAACCTATAACTTTATACTTATGTCGATAAATAATATTTTCGCGATTCACAAGTTGATATACGGATTATTACATGAGATAGATGGAACTTCTTAAATAAGCAGGAGAACAGGCGAGTAAAATAATAATTGTATATATTTACTATATTTTGAGAAGTGTTTGCTAACTCCCAGTTTTTGTAATATTATTATAAAAATAATATGTAGGCTATAATAATAATTATATTATTCCATCGCCCTGTTTAAAAAAAAGTCATCAGGTGGCTCAAATGTACAGAAATAATTTACTTATGACTTGGCAGAATAGTCTTTCACCTTAGTCGGTTCCTTGTACAACAAATAAAAAAAATGTACAGAAATATAAAACTGTCATTACCGAAAACAGCTGTTCGCACGGGAGTTAATCAGCGGCCATCTTGCTAATTGCTCATTCTTGGGTGATCAAATATTTGACAAGCTGCTATAACAATTGTAAGCTAACAAGGGCTGAAAATATGCGGAAACGTCAAAATCGGTGATTACATTAGATTTAACAAATTGTTAGATTTGAAAAAACGCGACCTAACTTAAGTTTACACGCCCTAATGCCACTACTGCTACTTTGAGAGTATTCGTCACAATGGCAACATAACATTTTCAGTCAGAAAAACACTTACGCACACGCCATATTCGCACTAAACTACAAAATAATAAAATAGTCTGGAAAGTAAAATTAAGATTTTTGGTGAAATTATTCATATTTCATGAATAATTTTTGGCATAATTAGCAGAAGTAAAGATGAGTATGTGGTTTCATTTTTTAATGCAATGTCAAAATAACCCTGTATGCATAGCTGCACGTGATCGAATCAGGAATGAGGAGATCCATAGAAGAACGAAAGTCACTGACATTGCCCATTGGATTAGCAAGCTGAAATGGCAGTGGGCAAGGCACATAGTTCGAAGAACTGACGGCAGATGGGGCAAAAAAGTCTTGAGTGGAGGCCACGTACTGGCAAGCGCAGCGTCGGTCGTCCACCTGCAAGGTGGACAGACGACTTGATAAAGGTCGCAGGAGCGCGCTGGATGCCGGCCGCTTTTGACAGGACCGTCTGGTAATCTTTGGGGGAGGTCTATGTTTAGCAGTGGACGTCGTGTGGCTGATGATGAAGATAATGATGCATAGCTGAGATATGATTTCATGCTTGTGGACATGACCGCAGACTATATAAAGTAAGCTATTTACTATGTCTAATTCTCCCAGCAATTATAATGGTGGTAGTTCTCTCGTATGCGAGGGTCCATCTGAGTCGGTTCCACCGTAATGTTTATTTCTACCACTAAGCAGCAGTGTGCATGCACTGCTGTATACCGGTTTGAAGGACATTGTAGCCAGCGTAATTACTGGGCATTATGAGACTTAACATTTTATGTCTCAGGGTGACAAGCGCAGTGGAGTGCCACGCAGTACTTTGTAATTCAGAGTTATGTGTGGCGTTGCTACTGTTTATGGGTGATCGTATCGCTCATCATCAAACATTCTCGTCTCGTCAATCAACTGTAATAAAAAAGAAAAAGAGCAATTTTTCTGTCTGATTTTTATTAATATATGTCATAGTTATAATATTTTGCATATTGAGCGATCATAGCCTTGATATGAAGAAGAGATAATGCTTTTCAGGTGAATGACTGCATTTTGTGTCTTACGTTAAAATCCTATGCACTTAGAAAATAAACATATTTTAATTTTTGGACACAAACAATTATAGGCTGTATATTTTACTACTGAGAGTCCTAACTAGAAGTATTATTTTGATTATTAAAACATATTCCATCATCTCTACCGCTTATCGCTTACACCAAACACCAAGGGTGGTTGAACCGTGAGAATTCGAAGCTAGAGGGGGACGGATAAACTTGCACCGGGCTCTATCAAAACAAATATTAACTTTTATATTTATTGAAATAATACTACGACGTTTCTGAGTGGCGTAAGGCCAATGTAATGCATAAAAGATTTTAATCGAGATCAGGTATTGAGGTTTTATTTCGTATAGCGATTATTGGGTTTTGGAACAAGTGTGTTACTTATTAAGTGATCTTCATTGCAATAAAAATACAGTAAAATTAAACATAAAAACACGAGAAAAACTGTTCTTTTTGCACTGCCTCTCCGACTAGTGAATGTCAGTTCAGCGTATTTTCTTTGTCATTTGCAAGGCGAAATATTTCTGCAGCGCTTGTAATCTCCGTTCACTCGCGGATATTTCGTAACCATGATATTTTCCTTCGCTCGGTTTTCCTTTAAGAAACCGATAAGTAGTGTTTTAATGTCGAACATTTGCGTTAACAGAAATCATTATCTTCATTGCTGGTTTGAGATGTTGATGTTACAATTTACTGTCTATGTCTTTACCAAATAAATAAGTGTTAACAATAGCTAGTAGACAAGCACCGTATGATAACGATTAAGCACATCCATGAAAACAAAGTCAGTAAAGTCAACATTGTTATAAGATGTTTTTCTTCATGGAAATTAAGACTGAAATTCCATAGAGAATCTCAACTTAGTTTATGTTTAGTCGTCGGATTTCTCTAAGATAGTTAAAGTACACACACACTCACGCCCGTTATCCCCGAAGGGGTAGCCAGAGGTGTAACTAGTGCACCCACTTTTCACCGTGTGTATTTCGTCCCATGATGTGATAGAGGGCGAGCCTATCGCCATATCGGGCACAAATTCCAGACTCCAGGCTGATACTGAGTAGAAAAACCCAATATCACATTACCCGACCTGGGGATCGAACTTGAGACCTCAGCATTGCAGTCGTACCGTAATACAACTACGCCACCGAGATAGTTGAAGTATCCTGTTGGAATAAACTATTTATGCTGAAGATAGTAAGTACAACATTGCTTACGCATATTTTTGTACTTCATGTTTTTCGAGAGATTCACATCACTACCATCACCATACTAAAACAATTTGACGCAAAGTGGAAGGTACAATCAGCTACATAAATAGCTGAATAAATTAAAACTTCAAATTATCTACACATTTTTGTGTTATTACCAATATTTTTTTCTTAATAAAATAAAGGTTTACTTTACTTTACACAATGAAAAAAAAAAACAATTAACGTGTATAGGTGATTTGAAATTTTGAATTCGTTAACCTATGTGACTGACTGTACATTAGCTTAGCCTATTGTAACACAAGATTAAATCTAAAGAAATTTACAGCTAATCAACACACCTGTAGCTCTTCAATTGACCACTTACTTTAAGTGCTATCTTCATTCAATGTTCTGTAAAAACTGCCTTTATTGCATTACTTCTATGCACCGTTAAGTGACTCTACCATGCAAAATACAACTTTTTCGTACGATGATAAGGTTTACAACAGATTGCCTAGTATATGGTAAGCTAGTGCTGAGGAAACAATAAAAAATTGTTGCTTTTATGACATTAACTGTTTGTATTGTAGCATACTCATTTCAACGAACCGTATAAAATACACAAAACACATACATCATGCCTTTATCCCTGAAGAGGTAAGTAGAGGTGCATCCACGGCTCCCAGCCGTTTTGAAGTCACACATTCATTTTATGTAATACTAGCTTTTGCCTGCGGCCCGCGTTAAAAAGTTTTCCGGGATAAAAGTCCCGCTTTATATTTTCCCAGGATAAAAGGTAGCCTATGTGGACAGGACATGATCCACCCGTGTGCCAAATTTCATCGAAATCCGTTCAGTAGTTTTTGCGTGCAAGAGTAACAAACATAAATCCATACATACAAACTTTCGCGTTTATAATATTAGTAGGATCTAAATATTAGAGGCGTCAGATCTGCGAGATTGTTAGATCTAAGTGTATTTAATTTCTTTTTTGTAAATTATTTAAAGATAAAAAAGCTTGTGACGTACAATGGAAATAAAGGGTTAATCAAATAAGCAATATATACCTGTAACATATAAATCTTCTTTACTGCATCCATTGATGTATCAAAAAACCCTGCATCATAGTTATTACTAGCTTTTGGTTGCAGCTTCACTCCCGTGTAAGAGTTTTTTCTGGATAAAAGCCCCGCTATATTTTTCTGGGATAAAAAGTAGCCTGGGTCCTTCCCAGGGTCTCAAAATATCTCCATACCAAATTTAATCGAAATCTGTTATTGAGTTTATCGCGTTCAGACAGACAGACACGGCAGGGGACTTTGTTTTATAATATATTATGATAAGTTTTTTGGACTCAGTAAGCGTAAAAATAGAGTCTTTTTAATAAATCTTTTTACCTGAAAGATAATCCTTCAGGGTAGAGATCGAGCCATTAGAAAACTCATTTATCAAGGAATATGTATGTCTTTGGTATTCAAAGGCTAAACAAAAGTTTCTCATTACAAGATATCATATGAAAATCGTATCAAATTTTAAAAATGTGTTGTCATGTATTGCCCGTGCACCCAAAGTATGTACTGTGCATTTTCGAGTAGTGAAAAGTAGACAAATAATTAAGGAAGTGTTATATCACATCCAAATTGCATTCAAATCCGTTCAGCAGTTTCTCAGTTTGTTATTGACAACCGTTGAAATATAATCACATAATAGAAAAGTGGGATAGTTATTAGAAGAAAAGCGGGAAATAATGAATATTATGGACCAACTGGGTACCAGCTCAGAATCTGTAGAGCTCTTCTATCGCACATCATCATCTTCATCACAACGAGCCACAGGGTGTCCACAGAACATGACCAGTCCCTAAAGATTTAAACCGGTCTGTTGTAACCTCATATTGCGACACATTATTGCGACAAAAATCTGTGTGTTGAATACGACATAAACACCGCTAAGTAAAGCTCTTCACCGAGCTTTTGTAGGCTGTGTGCTATCGGCGACACGATACCGCGTCATGCATTACCCTATTTTATTTCTGCTTATACTTCTTGTATTTGACACAACTTTTTTATTAACCCTAAGTGCTTAGCTCCAGACGTCTCACAGTTTCATGGGGTGTGATTGAGAGGGCAATAAAGGATGCCGCGTGTTGCTAAGGCAGGTTATTTATCTCAATAGACGACACATTTGTTTCCTATTTCGTATACATGTTGTTTTTTTGTAATGATGATAATATAATACTACGCTAAATAGGAAGATAAGAGTCCATCTTTAAATATCATTCAACAGTAAATAGCTAATTATAAAAATAATTACTAAATACACGGATAAGAAAAAACTATAAATAAAAACAAATAATCCCGAGGCGTTTTCATGTTGCGCCTACGGGAGCGGGAAGGAGGGGCGGGGTCTACGCCAGTCGTAGCCCGCGTGTAGCCCGTAGCACACGCTACGTCGTAGCTCGGTAGAATTGTACTCAAAAAATACATTACGTGCCGCGTGTTCAGTGCATTACCACTTATATGTACCTAGTGCTGAGTGCATGACTATATGTGTTTTACATACAGTTGTGTGTGCGTGTGAACAGTGTTGAATTCACGTCTCGGAGGTAAATAACGCTATATAAGTATAGTGGAGGAAAATGCTCTGTCGAACATCCGTGAATGGATTTTTATTTATGACAGATTTCCTTTGTTAATTTGTTTGGCGGTTTTGGCGCTTTGTCTATAGCTGTCATTGCGCGCTGTTTTGTGATAAATTTTATGGCTCATTTGCATTTATTTAGTATCTATCTATTCTATGATGTAATTTATGAATCTGTTTACGTTATTAAGCTGTTTCTTTCAGTCATAGAAATCTAAAACTCTATCATTGACATTTAACCTTTATTTATACATGTATGGTAAAGAGGAAAGGTTTGTTTGTTTGTAATCGATTGCTTTTGAATCTACTGAACCGATTTAAAAACTCTTTCACCAATACCAAGCTAGATTTCTTGAGTACTATAGGCTATTTTTATCCAATCAATGGACGAGAACGCGGGCGCACTCGCAAGTGAATTCTAGTATCAAAAAAGCTACGGTATATAATATGGAAATATATTCCCGTGAAGATATTAAGTAAAATGTGGGTGGGTAAATATGATAATTAGGATTCCATTTTTGACTCGACTTTTAATAAGGCTTCAATTATCCTTTGTATCACCCAGAAAGAAATTAATTAATTTATTCATATCTAAATAAACGGATAGAATCACAGTTACTGCCATAATTAATCACTAATTGGAGGCTATTTCAAAGATTCTATAAATGTTTTTGGAAGAAGCATTTTATAGGTTTCGAAGATGATGTTTCTTGTGAATTATTGTATAAAACTGTACAGAATCACGCTGTGGAAATATTTATTTACAAAATAGCTAGCTCTACCAAGGTAGCGACATGATCTTGATAGCAATTTAAAGTGACAGTTTGCTGTTGCGTTTTATATAGTGAGAGATTGTCGGAGGCGCAAATGTACCTCTTCCTTGTCTCTTTTCCTTTCCTGGTTGGCATCCACCATCGTACTTCTTCTTGGGATTTTTATGGGCTTAGCAAATCAGTTGTATGTGATGTCCTGGTTAGTTTGAATGTAACATAAAAAGTCGATGTAATATGAACCAGTGCCATACATTTTGTATGATATTTTAAAGTTCACAACAAGGCGCTTGAAAGCGGGCCTAAATACTTTTCGAGCTTTTGCAACTGATTTACAGAATAAAGCTTATTCATACATCACGTGACCTACAAAATATGAAATTATTTAACATATGTCATTATTTTTAACCGACTTCCAAAAGGAGGAGGTTCTCAATTCGTGTGTTTGTATTTTTCTTTTATATATGTACACTGATTTCTCTGAAAATCGGTAGCGTATTTCCTTGATTCCTTCTTTATTTAGTAAGTAAGGGTCTCGAAGTGTTCCAATTTCAATATATCTTGGTTTAGGGTTCATCATTACATAGAACAGACTGAATAGACCTGAATCATACGAGTAATTTCATTCGACGACTTAGAAGTGCCCTTAAGAAAGTCGATTAGCAGTGCATAAATTGGAGCTATTTTTTTATTGATTTAATTCTACTATAAATATTAAGTATTAATTTAAATGTCAAACATTATTCGTCTCTTTCCTTATACCGCAAATAATCAGTGATTGGCCTATTGATATAGAAGGGTTTTTCAATATCAATGGATTGGCCCCAAATGTCGCGTCGCGGAGAAATGAAAAGCCCAGTCACTCATGCCTTTTTATCCACGAAGGGGTAGGCAGAGGTGCAAATAATTTACCCACTTTTTGCCGTGCGTGTTCCGTCCCATCATGTAATAAGGGGCGACTCCGGGCTGATACTGATTAGAAAAATCCAATATTACTTTGTCCGACCCAGGGATCGAACCTGAGACCTCAGAATTGCAGTCGTACTGTAAAACCGGGTCGGGCAAAGTGATATTGGATTTTTCTAATCAGTATCAGCCCGAAGTCTGGAATTTGTGCTCGATATGGCGATAGGCTCGCCCCCTATCACATCATGGGACGGAATACGCACGGCGAAAAGTGGGTGCACAAGTTGCGCCTCTGCCTACCCTTTCATGGATAAAAGGCGTGAGTATGCGTATGCGTAATGTCGAGTAACGAAAGTCAAAGACGTGGCTTCGTCTAAACTCACTCTTCTATCAGTCGGTATAAAAAGTAAATGTAACGGCTAAAGTAAAAAACACAAGAGTTTGCTACAGGAACAACGTCATAATTTAAGTAAAAGTATCAGCAATTTTTAATCATAATAAAGCAACTGGCCATAAACAACAGAAATAAAATTTTAATTTAATTCCATCACCAGAATGGAAACCGTGACAGCTCATTCCCCAAAATATTCTTCAACCGTGCCATATCTTGAGCGTTTGTCATGCAAAACATATTTTTATAGATTTTCCATTCAATCTAGTTGATAGCATTCTAGAGACGAGATCAAATAGGATCACAACGGTTTGATTTTGACGACGATTTTAAAATTAGATTGTATATTTTATGTCAAGGCATGAATCATACTTGTATTGTATTTAATTAGTTTTAGATACTTTGAATTCAGAAGTAATAATACAATAATTATTTTACTCTCCAGCTGTTTGAAGTTGTATAAATTAATAAAATAAAAGGAATACCGCAGATATTATTATTCGTGTTTATTTATTTATTTATTATTAGGTCTACAATCAATCACATATTATAACATCAACTAAAATATACAGAGAATACAAAGAAACTAAGTCTAAGTACATGATTGTTAAAAAGTAGACACAGCATTCACTGATAATACATACTCACTAAAGATACATAATATAAGTTATATTAGGTTCGTAAATATTATGCTATTACGATGATAATTAAATACACAACTGTCACAAAGAGAAAAAATTATAACAATGCGAGAAAAAAAAAATTATCCGAGACAAAAGTGACGTAATAATGACTATGACTGTGTGCGCTGTGATCTATAGATTTTTACCTCACATTATTTAATTTAATTATACAAATATTGTACTGCCTGCCTCGGTGGCGTAGTTGTGTTACGGTACGATTGCAATGCCGAGATCTCGGGTTCGATCCCCGAGTCGGGCGAAGTGATAATTGGTTTTTCTAATGAGCATCTAATCTGTCTAATCTGCATCTAGTGTGGAATTTGTGCCCGATAAGGCGATAGGCTCACCCCCTATCACATCATGGGACAGAAATACGCACGGCTAACAGTGGGTGCATTAGTTGCGCCTTTGCCCAACTCTTCAGGGATATAAAGCGTGAGTGTGTGATACATATTGTTTCCACACATTTAAATTTGTGTTTTTTCGTCACGTATAGCTAATAAAGCCAGTGAGAGTTGTGACTAACGGAGACCATTTAAAATCATATCCTTATTTGTTCTCAATCTCTATTCCTTCGCCTTAAGAGTCGATATTGCAGAATATATGTAATAACTAGATCCTACTCCCAGCTCCACTCAAAAGTCCATGACTTATAAAAAGTAACCGTAGTACTCAGGAATAAGGGTCCTATTAGTAAATTCAGAGATTCGTTATTCGAGCAAATACTTCGACTATATAATACTAGATATCGACCAAACCTGATTTACTTGTTCCTTTCTACTTTCTCCTATATAAACAGTAATAAATAACGCACGAAATCACGAGATAAGTACGATAAAAAGAAATAGAGTGCTAGTGCGAACTCAAATATTGAAATGATATGGAAATAGAAATACGCAATATCGTGCTTTGAAAAATGGAGGTGAGCGTCACGAGAACTTATCACGGGTTTACTTAACGCCTTGGATATTAACTCCCCACCCTTCAGCCCTAGTGGATTTGTGAAGCTTGCCACGTGTGTAGTGTTTGATTCAGGGATGATTTCAAGGTCACTTCATCTTACTAATATTATAAATTCGAAAGTTTGTGAAAATATTTGGAAGTTTGGATGTTCGGCTGTTTGTTTAAAGTAAACACATAAACGATTAAACGAATTTGGATGGCATTTGGCACATGGATCCTGGATGAAACCTGGATTAACACACATGGAGTCTCGATGAATCCAGGATTGACACATAGGGTACTTTTTATCCCGGTAATTTGCTCCCGTGGCAAATCTATACTTATCTATCTATACTAATATATAAAGCTGAAGAGTTTGTTTGTTTGTTTGAACGCGCTAATCTCAGGAACTACGGGACCGATTTTGAAAGTTCTTTCATTAATAAGAAGCTACATTACTCCTGAGTGCTATAGGCTACTTTTTATCCCGGAAAAGCTTTTCCAAGCGGGTGGAGCCGCGCGCAAAAGCTATAATGGATATTTTAAATCTGATTCTTTATGTAGACAGTGCTGGCGTAGTATTGTGTTTTAGGACCTTTTGTAGCGAGATGGGCTCTTCACGCGGACGAAGTAGCGAACAAAATCTAAAAAAAAAACATACTTCCATAACATCGTAATTACTGGGTTAATAATTAAGTTCTGTATGGTGTTGCTACTGTTTATGGGCGGTCATATCGCTTACCACTGCCTCGGTGGCGTAGTTTTATTACGGTACGACTGCAATGCTGACGTCTCGGGTTCAATCCTCGGGTCGGGCAAAGTGACATTGGATTTTTCAATTCAGTATCAGCCCGGACTCTGGAATTTGTGCCCGATATGGCGATGGGCTCGCCCCCTATCACATCATGGGACGGAATACGCACCCGAAAAGTGGGTGCACTATTTGCGATTCTGCTTACCCCTTCGGAGATAAAAGGCGTGAGTGTGTGTGTGTATCGCTTACCATCAGGTGAGCAGCATGCTCGTCTCGTCATTCAGAAACAATAGAAAATAACTTTCTTATGGAGAAAACAAATTGTCTATGGCTTTATTTTGATGGATATTAATATCTTTTACTCCAATCTTACATCGTAGATAGAGCGTGTGTATAATGTTTGATTCAGGGGTTATTGAAGGCATTTATTTCTTCATATTTGGGCTGTTTATTGTGTGGTTCTGGGCTCTATTACGAGGTCAGGCAAATAAAATTTGTATATCGGTTTCGAAACCTGAGTTTTGTGTATGTATTTTGTGCTTGAATTCATCTTGAGTTGAATGCAATGCAATCAGCCCTGTATTATATACTGCCCACTGCTGAGCACGGGCCTCCTCTACTACTGAGAGGACTTAGGCCTTAGTCCACCACGCTGGCCTAATACGGGTTGGCGGACTTCACACACCCTCGAAATTCTTATGGAGAATTCTCAGGTATGTAGGGTTTCTCACGATGTTTTCCTTCACCGTTAAAGTGAACGATAATTGATAAACAATACACACGTAACTTCGAAAAGTCAGAGGTGTGTGCCTTGGGTTTTGAACCTCCGGACATTGCCTCGGCAGACCGTTCCATTCCCAACTAGGCTATCGTCCACTTGAGTTGAATGGAATTGCAATTATATTGACGGGCTCACCACTTATCACTGAAATTCGAATAGAAAACACGAATTGTTTGTCTGGTAAATTCAGTTGTAATAAAGGCATATATTATGTCTACAATATGTATAGGTTCAACAGGGGTAGCACCAAGACTCACATAAGTTTCCAATATTCTTTTTTGAGCTATATTACTTATGAAATCCGTTATATTAGACTTCTTACAATATATATATGAAATATTCCAGAAGGTGTGAATAGATGAATATAGATAAAAAATATACAAACAGACCGGCAGAATTGTGTCGCCTAGCAAGAAGTAACCATCTCTCATTAGTCAACACTATGACCCTACTTCACTTATCAGGTACAGTGGGGTCACTTTGCCATGCGCGTATAAAAATATCATAGCCCATTATTGCCACAGTCGAGCAAAATAGCCTGTATTTTCGGCTTAGATACAGTACGATATATTCTATCAAGTTAAGTGTATTGTCGGGTTAATAAAAGCCTAGCACCGGCTGAATGATTAGCTTCCTTTCAACTCAGCCTTCTTTATGAGCTTTTTATGTGGCAACCATTTCTTTATCTGTATTAGTAGGTTATCTCTGTTCTTGACCTCTGTTAGGTATAGGGATGATTTCGAAACTGTGCATTTTATTACTTATACACGGTCATTTTGACATTGCGTTAATAAATGAAATCATATACTTATCTCGTCGAAAATAACGCTTTCCATTAAGTTATTTTAACCATAGACGTAAAATAAAAAAAGTATAAGTTTCGAACAAAATAAATATCAATAAAAAGTAACTTTAAGTTTACACGCCCTCATGCCACTACTACTGCTCTAAGATAATTCGTCGCAGCGGCAACATTATACTTTCATACAGAAATACACTTCCGCACACACCATATTCGCACTAAACTACGAAATGATCAAAAATTTGAAAACTACAACCGGGATTTTGGCAATAATATTCGTTATTCATGGATGATTTTTGGCAAGATGTTACAACAGGTAAAGACGAATATGTGGTGTCATTTAGTAATGCAATGTAAAAATGGCCCTGTATAATATGTACTTTGCATTTAAGGAATAAAAAATAGTTTATTTTGCTTTTTTTTTATTATGTTTATCAAAATATTATGTCATTTAAAATCTAACACCTTAAACACGATCAAAATCCTTTATAAATTCAATAAGATTTAGTTATTTGAAATCCCATGGAAGGGCTAAATGTCAAAAAGCTAAAAAGGGACACAATGATATCTTCTAACGTCATCAGGTATTACGATGCGCGCCAAAGAAAGAGTTAGTGCGCTATCCCAACTACTCGCACATTGAAATATTTGAAATATGAATTGCTGCCCCATTTTAACCAATTTTATTGCTGATTTCACTAATGGGCTTCTTTTTAGTATCATTTGCTATAACGTCCTACTAATATTATAAACGCGAAAGTTTGTAAGTATGGATGTATGGATGTTTGTTACTCTTTCACGCAAAAACTACTGAACGGAATTCGATGAAATTTGGCACACGGGTAGATTACGTCCTGGATTAACACATAGGCTACTTTTTATCTCGGGAAAATATAAAACAGGACTTTGATCCCGGGAAAACTCATTCACGCGGGTGGAGCCGCGGGCCAAAACATGTATTACAATATATGTAAGATGTAAGGTAGTATCTATACAATCTATACTAATAAAAAAGGTGAAGTCTGTGTGTTTGAGTATAGTTGGAAATCATCGTTATCGTTAGAAATACTAAACTGATTCTGAAAAATCTTTTTATTAATAAAATTACGCTCTCTAAGTGCTATACTTTTATCCTTGCAAAACTCTTCAAGCCTGAAAGGAACTAAAATGCAGACAGAGTAGGGGGAAGCTGTTGTAAATACATATAATGTACCTACTTACTATCAGATATTCCATATACGCATCGTACTTATATTACAAGAAATCATTAAAGAGGCCAAAACATTTATGCTAAGCGATTTTAGTTTTTCTCTCATTTCTTATTCCAGGCCCTTAATCTCGGAAAGTAGGCTGTCCATAGAGGCGTTATTTATTTACACTCGCTTGGCCAGGCTATCTAGGTCTTAACTTCGCTGCCAGATTCGAGGAATTAAAGCGAAATGTTTGCAAGTTTTTCCTTAATTTGTTTTTTATGAGAAAGTAATTTATTTTCTTACTGGGAATCAGTTTTGTCCTGTCCGGGGACAATGTTTTTGGATTAGGCTTTGTCTCATCTGTAAGATAATTAAAGAATCAAAAGATTTTTCGCTGGATGTCATTCCCATCGCGTCGTTGACAGCAGTGTGCATGCACTTTTGTAATTCGGTTTGAAGGACATTGTAGCCAGTGTAACTACTAGACATAATGAGACTTAACATCTTATGTCTCAGGATGACGAGCGCAGTGGAATGCCACACAGTACTTTGTAATTCAAGGTGCTAGATGGTGTTGCTACTGTTTGTGGGTGGTCGTATCGCTTACCATCAGGCGAACGGCATGCTGGTCCCGTGATTCAAAGCAATAAAAAAAAACATTGCCTGTAATTATCTCAAAAGGACTAATCTATGAAAACACCTCATTAGTAAAAATCAGCCCACTGGGAGCGATGCTTAGAGTTCAAACGGTCAAGCCACGAGCCATCCATATTTTGACTAATGTGTAGAGTTTGTAAAGTTAGGGCATGTAGAGATAGAAGCTTGGCTCTACATGAGATCTGATAACTTTTTGACAGTGCGAGCCAAGTGATCTCGTCTTAGCCACATTTAACATGAAAATGTTTTTGGTGGGATAGGTTTTACCACTTTGTTTATTTCATCTGCCATTCAGTGTGCATGTGTGTTAACCAGAAGAAATTACATAGAATGTTAATCGTATAAACAATACAAATGTCATCTCAGAATGACAAAGTATGTACGGTAGCATTCTTTTTCTTCTTCTTCAGCGTTTAGAAGTCTACTGCTGAACATAGGCCTCCCCCAAAGATTTCCAGGCCAACGTGTCAGAAGCGGCCTGCATCCAGCGGGTTCCTGCGACCTTCACAAGGTCGTCCGTCCACCTTGTAGGAGGACGTCCCACGTTACGCTTGCCAGTACGTAGCCTCCACTCGAGAACTTTTCTACCCCATCTGTTGTCAGTTCTACGAGCTATGTGCCCTGCCCACTGCCACTTTAGCTTGCTAATCCTTCCTTTGTAATTCAAAGCCCTGGTTGTTGCTACTGTTTATGAATAGTCATGGCGCTTCCGAGGCGAGCAAGTAGCTCGTCGTATCATTCGCTTGAACAAAAATAATATTCTCGACCCTCCTACTGAATAATTCTAAATATATTTTCTTTTCAAGAACTATTGAACGGAATTATTTCAAGAAAATTGCTCTAGTGGAGTTTTCCAGTTTATAGGTGTTTTCCTGAAGGCTAGTTAGTTTTCAATAAACTATTTGCTGCCTCTCACTACTTTATTGTAATACTAGACGTCTGCTCGCGTATCCACCCGCGTGAAAAAGTTTTTCCGGGATAAAAATATTTCCCTCGATAAAAAGTACCCTATAGCACTCAGGAGTAATGTAGCTTCCTATTAGTGACTTTTCAAAATCGGTCCAGTAGTTTTTGAGTTTATCCATTACAAACAAACAAATCTTTCGTCTTTATAATATTAGTCGTTAATATTAATCGTCATAATTTCGTCTTTAATATAATTCTGAATTATAATAATATTTTTCCCTTGCTGGGCTCAGTTCTTGATTGAACGAAGTGGATTACAGCATTCATGAAACGCGAAAAGCAAATTACGTCTATATTAAGGGTTAGGTTCTCTATTTCTACTACATTTCGTCGAGCTATATATTTTTTATTATAGTTGAACGCCGAAACGAGCATGCCGCTCGCCTGATGGTAAGCGATATAGCCACCCATAAACAGTATCGAAATTATACATAAATTTGAATTACAAAGTACTGCGTGGCACTCCACTGTACTGAGATGTAAGATGATAATTCTCATAATGCCTGGTTATTACGCTGGCTTATCTCCCTCAAACCAGACCGTAACCGTGCATGCGCATTACTGCTTGGAGGTAGAAATATCCACTTTAATGGATCCGAATCCTGGGTAAAGCCTAGGTAAAAACCAAAGTGTTACTCAACCTGGGATTCGAATCTAAGTCCACCCGGCCCACATACGCTGCTAGAAACAAATATAGTTCGTACATACAACATAACGTAAATCATAGAATCAAAACATAAAATCAAAGGTTTAGTCATGAAAAAAAGCAAAGTTGCACCTACATGACACTAGTTACCCTTCTGTTTAACCTCTTGAGACAATAGTGTTATTATAACTTGGCTTTGTACAAATAATGTTTTGAAAGCGAGTATCTTTCAAGGTTATTGTCGATTTATTTCTGAATTATTAATTAAAAGGAGTATTACGTCGTAAGTTAATTGAGTGAAATTCGGGAAGTATTTAATAAAGACTGGCCTTGGTGTAAAGGAAATATTTAGAGTATATTTTGTACTTGATTGGATGATGACGGTTCTTGAGTGTAAAACAGATCGTAGGATACCTGTCCCACACGTTATTCTGTCAGTTTTTGAAAAGCACAAATAACACAACTCTGAAACTGGTATATAGAAAACTGGTAGATAAGAAAAAACCCAATATCATTTTGCCCGACCCGGGGATCGAACCCGAGACCTCAGCATGACAGTCTACCGTAATACAATAGATGAAATTACTACACATATTATAAACTAGCTTTTACCTGCGGCTCCGCCCGCGTTAAAAAGTTTTCCAGGAAAAAGTCCCGCTTCATATTTTCCCGAGATACTAAAGTAGCGTATGTAACATACGCTACTTTTTATCCCGGGAAAATGGAAAGTGAAAAGTGAAAAGAGAAAGGAAAATGGGAAAGGTCCCAGGCTCTAGACTATCTGTCTACCAAATGTCATTTAAATCGGTTCAATAGTTTTGGCGTGAAAGCGCGACAGACAGACAGACAGAATTACTTTCGCATTTATAATATTAGTAAGGATGTGATAGGTTGTAAAATTTTTTGAATGTTTTAAGAAGTATATGCAGAATAGAAAGTCAATAAAAAGAGGAATGTAAAAAAGCAATCAGGCATAACTGTGCCGATCGTTTAGGGATGTTAGAATCAAACCCAAAACCACCGGTTCACAGCCCGTGTGTTGCCACTAGACTAATGATACGATCAAGAAAATAAAGCTGAAATAAATCAGGTTTGTCGCAAGTTGAGCCGATACCTTTGTCTCTAAACTCGGTTATTTGAGATAAGCCTAATGACAAATAGATTTGGAATTTAACCCGTGCTCAGATCGGATTTGCGCTGGAGTCGTTATCTCAGTCTATTAAATCGTCATGCTATATTAATTTCTATTTGTGTTTGAATTACCTTCCTCTACTAGAATTTTCGATTTAACAGCCGTTATTACACTTAACATAGTGAAAGCTGCATCGAAATTGGTTCAGCCATTATTAAGTGATATGTATAAACAAAAATTTCTATGGGGTAATAAACACAAGGCTTAATTTGTACTTAGCTCATAAATTTATGCTCGCGTTTTGAGTTCAGCAGATATGCATCGTTTGATAGTCAAGAACAAATCTCGTTAGTCTACATTATATTTATACTACACTAGCTTTTGACCGTGGCCCCGCCCGCGTGATAAAGTTTTCCCGCTATAAAAGTAGCCGATGTCCTTCCCGTATTTTTACTAAATTTCATTGAGATCGGTTAAGTGGTTCAGCCGTGAAAGCTTAACAGACAGAGTTACTTTCGCATTTTAAATATAAGTATGGATTGTATACTATCACTGCAATGCCAATTTACCATAAAGAGAAATATGCAGACTACAATAACTGTATACCTTTTGGGAAAATATACAGACTAGTCACTACATACCTCTAGAGAATACAAGCAAACACAAATTCAAAATAAGCAAAAATATTCCAAAACAAACGTAAGCCGCTAGGGACAACAGAAAAATGTCGGCTTTATTTTTATTATAATTCTAAACACTCTCGTAGGAATATCTGGTCAAATGTTTAGGATGAGATGGAATGCGAGCGAAGCACTTAGATACGTTGAATTATAAATGTATTGTGTCCCTTGATTCACAATTCCGGTGTCCCAGGATGATCTTGGATGCGTACGAAAAATTTCCTGACTTGTTTGTTTTTTCCTGTTTTTCTGACTTGAGTTTAATTTTACGAATAAAAGTGGAAGTTTGGATGTTTGTCCATCACATGTGCTTAGACGTTTATGGATTTGAATGAATTTGGGTACCAAATCGGCCAAGTTCATATGTAGCTGTTTATTCTAAAAAATGTTTTGAAGTACTTTAATTCCGAAAACTATTACAAGACCGCAGTTGACTCAAAGTCGACGCTCGCTAAAATTGTGTGACTTCTTACTGACTCCGGAATGCAATGGTGCAACACGTCACTAGCAAGTTCGTCTGTACGGTCCCTATCCAGTCAGGTAAATTACCCATAACCTCAGGTAAATTAAAACAGTATAATAATAATAATAATAATAATAAAGCCGTTTATTTCCCATCACCTAAGTATTACATTTATGTATAATATATGAATTTTAATATTCTCTTATAATAGTTATTCTCGCTGTACTGTTTTTCCTTTATTCTAAGTTGTTGTTTAATTTTCACGGTATATTTTCTTCGATAGGAACCCCTATTTGGGTATAGGCCTCCTCCAGTTTGATCCAGTTTTCTCTATCTTTTGCGAGTTTAGTCCACTCCTTTCCCGCTGTAGCTATGATGTCGTCACTCCATCGCTTAGTAGGTCGTCCTTTTCTCCTTTTTCCACTAGGTCCTTTCCATCTTGTCACTTCTGCTGTCCATCGCTTATCATTGCAGCGTGCTACATGGCCAGCCCATCGCCACTTTAAACTTAGACTATAGTGTAGGACGTCAATCAGTTTTGTTTTCCTTCTTATGGAGTTGCTTCTTATTTTTTGTAGTTTCCTTATTTTTAAAATGCTTCTTTCCATTGCTTTTTGGCAACTTACTAGTTTTGTTTTTATTTTAGCGTTGTAGGTCCTCGTCTGGCAACCATATGTGAGAGTCGGTAGAATGGAAGTATCCATCACTGTTTTTTTTAGGTGGAGCGGATAGTCTCCTTTCAAAATTTCTTTAAGTGACCAGTATTTCTTCCAACTCATGTTTATTCGGCGTTGTACCTCTTCTTCTTCGTTTCTGTCTTCAAACGATATTTCTTTTCCGAGATATACATATTTATTTACGTATTCGAGTGAATTTCCTTCGAGTTTTATTGCATGTGTGTAGCTGTTTGTCATAAGTTTTGTTTTATCTTTATTCATTAATAAACCTACCTTTTTACTTTGTTTATTTAATTGGTTTATCATTATTTCTAGTTTTTTGCTGCATTCTGCGAAGAGGACTATGTCATCTGCAAACCGGAGATGACTTAGATATCGGTTGCCGATTTTGATTCCTTCGTTTTCCCATTTCAGATCTTCAAAGATGTTTTGCAACACTGCTATGAAGATCTTGGGGGACAGAGGGTCTCCTTGTCTCACTCCTCGTTGAATTGGTATTTCCGGTCCTCGTTTCTCTAGTTTCACGCAACTTGTGCTATTTTCGTATATGTTTTTCAAAATGTTGCAATACTTTTCGTGAATGTGGCATTTGTTCAGTGCTTCCCAAATTGCATCGTGTGATATCGTATCAAATGCTTTAGCGTAGTCTACGAACGCTAAATATAATGGTTTGTTAAATTCTTTGTATTTTTCCATTGTTTGCTGCATTACATGAATATGGTCCATTGTTGAGAAACCAGACCGGAACCCTGCTTGTTCTATAGGTTGGAGGTGTTCGATCTTGGCACTGATTCTGTTTACTATTATGGAGGTAAAAAGTTTGTAAGTGCTCGGGAGAAGGCTAATTGGACGATAATTACCAATATCTTGAGGATCACCCTTTTTATAAAGGAGTATTATATCTGATTTCTTCCATTGTTCGGGTGCTTGTCCCGTGCTTATGACTTTGTTGAATAAGCGGGCTAGTGCATATGCTAACGGAGCAATTCCAATTTTTAAAGCCTCGTTCGGTATACAGTCTGGTCCTGGGCTTTTTTCTAATTTAAGTTTCTTAATATGTCTTGCTACTTCCATCGCGTCTACTTCTGCCGGTGCATCTTCCATGTCGTTATAGTTTCTTAAATGTTTGCTTTTATTTGGACAGGTTTCAGCGTTGTTTTTATATAGTTCTTTGTAAAATTCTGTAGCACAGTCTATAATAGCTTCCCTTGTATTTGTTCCTGTAGTTGTTTTAAGGTTTTGTATCCAATTTTTATGTGTGACAAGCTGTTTATACGCTCTTTTTGTGCTCTTAAATTGTTTTAGGTTTGTTTCTATTATCTGTTTTCTATAGCCCAAGTAGTCTTGTTTGATGGCCTTGTTAGTTTTTTTGAAGAGCTTCTTTAAATCTTCTTTTATTTCCGTCGTTTTTTGTTTTGTTTTCAAAAGTTCTAAGCGTCTTGACATTAGTTCCAGTGTCGGTTTTGTTAGTATTTTGTTAATTTTTTTTCGTTTTTCTTCTTTTTGTTTCTTTGAAATACTTTTTTTAATTACGTGCTCTATTCTGTTATATAGAGTCTGGACATCATCGTTGGTGTCTAAAGTTTCCAAATCTTTTATGTTGTTTTTTAAGCTTCTATTGTATAGTGTTATTTCTTCTTCTGTTCGTAATGTATTTGTGGGTGATTTAAATGCCTGTCTGCATTTCTTGCTATTTTGTAGGAGATATGTGGCTCTTACTAGTCTGTGATCGGAGCAGAATCCTAAACCGTGCAGTATATCTACCTTCCTTATTTTTTTAGGCTGGTTAGACAAGATGTAATCCACTTCGTTCTTTGTTTTTCCATTTGGTGAAATCCATGTCCATTTGCGATTATATCTCATTTTGAAATGTGTATTCATAACCGATAATTTGTGTTCGAAAGCAAATTCTATTAGCTTTTCTCCTCGTTCGTTCCTTTTCCCATAACCAAATTTTCCTAGGATAGTATTTTCATTAGTTTTAGCTAGGCCCACTTTGGCGTTAAAATCTCCAATGACTAATACGTTATCTCCCGCCTTTAAAACAGTATGTCAACACAAAAATCGTGTTTAACTTGGTATACTACGCAAACTGTATGAACAAATAAGACCGTGTTTTTGCCCAAAAATCCATACGTCAAAAGTTAAATCCAATATGCAGAGCAAACTCCGCAAATGAGTGAGATTGCCAACTTTCACTTTACGGCCGTGGCAACTTTGCCTTTTAATAGTTTGAACTTTATTTTAAACTTTTTACATGGCTAATCGTTTTTCCACTTGGTATTTTGTGCATGTTTATGATCATTGATGTAGCCTGTGAACCACGAGGTTGCAGTTTTATTTATTTATTTCTAAGTACAATAATTGGTTAGACACCTATCTCAGGAAATTAATATTTGCGTGTCGAATTTAAGTCTTGTTGGGTTGGAATTTGTGATATTATTACAGGCTTTCCAATACGATACAAAGGTAAAGTTGGATATCTGATTAAAGAAGTCGTATGGATTACTAACAGTCGAAATTTGATATGGAGGGAAGTGGAAAAAAAACGACTGTTTGATTAATTCGTTGCGGATTATGACTAATTAGTACTCCCCGAGATTCGCCGAGCTTCAACGCTCGGTGTCATAAAATACGTGCCACTGCCGTTCCTGGCTTACAGGAGTTGCAGTGGTGGGTGTGAGGGCGGGATAGTCTCATGACAGTCGAGCTATCCATCCGTTTCGACAGTCAGTTATCACAAAGGTATTATATCCTATAAGTCTGTGATTCTGTGATAGAAGGCGAGCCCATATCGGGCACAAATTCCAGACTCCGTGCTGATACTGAATAGAAAAACCCAAGATCACTTTACCCGAACCCCAGACCTCAGCATTGCAGTCGTACTGTAATACAACTACGCTACCGAGTCAGTCCTCTATTATCAATACAATAAAAATACTGGTTATTGCATTCACTTGTAAATTAATACAAATAATTCACTGAATCTATGGCGTGTATTGGGTCTTATCGCTAGAAGCGACCTTTAAACATCACAACTTTAGAACATTCTAGAACCAACTTAGAACATTTTGTAATATAGAAATCTGTTCCGTACAAGGGTTGCAATAAACTGACTATCGCCTCGTAATTGGCACCTATTGATATCCAATTAAGGTTTAACTTTGTTTCCGCTGAGTAACTGGCTTACATACATCCTGTTTCACGTACGAGAACGGTATTCTGTATGAGCGTGGATTCCCGTGGTTTTGGACAAGGACTTGCTAACGTTGAGAAGCTCTAAGTCGTTGCCAGCATCTATTTTGGTTTTCCAATATTTTTGGGTGGCGATGATAAAAAGTGATGTTTTAAACGTACAGTATAACACACTTACACAATTTCGTTCATGAATTAAAGCTGATTATTATTAAACATATAGATTTTTTATTACATATATTTTAATTGTTTGATTATGTGTTAAACATACTACGATTTTGGATCCTAAATTGGCCAAACTGATTTATAGCATTTTTAGAACTAATAAATGAAAATATATTATCTCACAAAATAAAATTGCATGCACTTCGTTATTCTATTTGAAAAATAACACGTATTTATGTCTTCGTGGAATCTAAATTGGCATAGAGAACACGGACCTGTGATATAATAGATAACATTCTCCTGTAATCTTGTATTCACTACAGATTATTAGATTTTGAAGTATGCATGGATATTAGCTTATTGATCCGAGCAGCGTGTTCAGGTTATGAAATTTAGTTTGTTAGGCAGGGTCTTAGGTAGGTAAAGGTTTCTTCGTGCATAATCCTTTGAAATTACTGTGCCGGATCTACCTCCGTAGTGTATAAAGCAAAAAGGCTGGTCTCGCAAAAGAATCGGTAACAAATTCAAGTGTACCTAATGCTCCTAAAAATAAATTTCTTACTATATTGGAGCTAGCAAATTATAATTAAATGGGGAAATGCAATTACCAACAAGCCTCAGGCGCGAATAGGTCCTTAAAAAACTCCGCACACCGAGGGACGCTCTGGTCGACTGCAGTATGAGATCTAACCACTTATACTGACGTCCATCCCAAGGGACGTAAAATATGTTCAAGTAATAGAGCGTTACGTCAGCCCCCATGGGATTTCCCGAGACCCCTCGATGTCCCCTATTAGTCGCCTCTTACGATGGGCGGTAAAGCGGTGAAATTCTTTAAAATCTCTAATCCACAGGTTCTATAAAGCTAGCTTACAATTCTGCAGACATCTTCTTTGCAGACATGAACCGAATGTATGGGAATACATTCGGTTCATTCAAGCATTCTTTACTTAAATTTAAGTATGAATGAAATGCAATTACCTTATATTAGATTTTTAGGGCTGCTTTCAAAAGTTTATAAATTTAAACAATACATATTTAGCAATATTTTTAACTGTATGCGACCTTTTATTTTATGAAGCAATTATATTGTAATTATATTTTATCAGCATCATACATACCTATGAAATATATTACAATGTACCGTATTTTTTGAATGTCATGATGTAAAAATAAAATATATTGTTGGTTTGCTAAATAAATAAAAATAAAAAACCTAACTGGTTAAAAGAAAGAAAGAAAGAAACATTTATTGCCACAGATGAAAGAACATGTAAACTAATGGGTAATTAATAAAATACAAAAAAAAAAAAGTTACAGAAAAATACATAAAAAAACACTGCTAGAGTAATGACTAAGTACTTTTTAAATTCCAAAGTTTTTAGCGTTATGTTTATTTATATGCATTGTGTGCTATGCATCACACAGCGCCAAGTTAAGTTAAAAGCCACATTAGTCCAAACAGCGTTGGGACTTTATAACTTCTATATTGCGGGAGGGATTAAATGTATTTTTGTTTTTATATTATTTTTGCCTGTCTGGTGGGAATAGAGAACACTTAGTTCACGTGACCCACTTACCCGTTTGTTCCTCTGTGGTATAAAAATAGTTCCGATGATGCTCTTTAGTTACAGAACCTTTAAAACTTTTCAGTTCACGAGATCGTCTTACTTGATATAGACAAAAATAATTAATAATAGTTTTACTAATAGATAAATAGATTTATTATTCCCGTATATAAATATTGTTTTATAGATTAAGACTACTCCTTAAGAGGCAATAAAATATCGATTAGATCAGTTATTGGGCGTTTACCAATTTAAAAAATATAAAACGCGATAACATACCTGTCATTTTTCGTTTCTACGAGAGCATTCAACCTATCTTTTAGAGTAGTAAGGCAATACACGCAGGTTTGTGAAGTGAAACGTCTTTATCGACGTACGGGAGAAATCTATTTGTTAAAAACAAATCGGCACATTTTCTGTCACTTTGGACTGTCACAGCGCCTTTTTCTAGGGTCATTATTTCGAAGAGAATCTTGACATCGCAATGTAGTAATTAGGTGAAACTGTACAGAGCCATCTATTGTCGACAAGCGTAAACAGTTTAAATATTATGGTTTGCTACACTTACTGAAATTCATTTAAATAAATAGTGACAGTGGTAATTTTTTTTATTGTTTTTAAAAATCATCACGTGATTGTGATTTTGGTATTATTTTTATGTTAACCTCACTTTGGCCTAACCCCTCTCAATGGTAGAGGAGGCCCGTGCTCAGCAGTGGGCAGTATATAACCTCACTTTTGATTGTAAGTATTAGTAAATGTATATTAATTTATTGAAATTAACCATCATTTAAAAATATGACTGTCAATTTAACAGACAATAATATTTAAATAAATAATAATAATAATTTGACCGTATTAATGGAATACAATAATTATTATAAGAACAGTGAAAAAAACGAATTGATTGAAAAAGTTTCACTTCATACGTGTGTACATTAATACACACACACATACACTTTTTTATGAGGTACAAACTAATCCAAGTCCAATAGCAGACAAAATTGTCTTACATAACTCTGGAGGTATTTATACGCAAAATCCAAATGCAGTAATTAAACCCGTAACTTCTCTTGCGTACTCCAAATCTTCATCACGCTCCTTAATAAAGCGAGTGAGCAGACCATAAACACGTCTATCGGAAACTACAGTACACGGTGTACAATTAAATTCCACCTACGCGTCAATTTATAAGCGTACAGCGAACTGTTTATTGTCTCGCTTCTTATGTTGTATTTGTGGTACAAGTGATGAGCGGTTGGTTGTTTACATAGATTAGACTTAGATTTAAGTTATTACGTGCTAGATCTTTTGTATACGAGTACCTGTTAGCGTAAGTACCACTGTAATGTCTATCTCTGTCACCGACCAACAGTGTGCAATGTTCATGCACTGTTCTGTTCCGGTTTGCAGGCCAATTTAGGCAGCGTTGGTAATTACTGGACAATAAATACTTAAAATCCAATGTTTTATCATTTAGTTCCAATGGTAGCGATGAGGTTATTGTTTTATTAGTTGACAATAGTTAAGATTGCGAAAAACACTCTATAAAAGGGATGCATGTTCATTGTCAAAATCCTACTATTATTATAAACGCGAAAGTTTGTAAGTATGGATGTTTGTTATTTTCACGCAAACGAACGGATTTCGATGAAATTTGGCACACAGGTAGATCATGTCCTGGATTAACACATAGGCTACTTTTTATCCCGGGTTAATATAAAGCGGGACTTTGATCCCGGGAAAACTCATTCACGCGGGCGGAGCCGCGAGCAAAAACTAGTATTCAATACTTTTCTATACGACATCATAGTCACACTAATTACAGCTATTTGGTGTTCCTATCAATTACTGACTGCCCCGGTGGCGTAGTTGTATTACAATACGCATGCAGTTCGGAGGTCTCGGGTTCGTTCCCCGGGTCGGGCAGTAATATTGGGTTTTTCTACTCAATATCAGCCTGGAGTCTGGAATTTGAGCCCGATATGGCGATAGGCTCGGCCCCTATCACATCACGGGACGGAATACGCACGAAGAAAAGTGGGTGCATTAGTTGCGCTCTATCTACCCCTTAGGGGATAAAAAGTGTGAGTCTGTGTGTGTATCTATCAATTGCACTACACACACTATGAAACTATAGGATCCTTACTAGATAACAAAACGGTTTCACTCACGTATTCTTAGTCAGAATCTTCGACCATCGAGTGATCGAGAGGCCTCCGCGACGCGACGTCCTCTCAGCACTCGCCTATGAAGATAACCTACTTAATAGTTCGAAACTGGTCGGCTATTCTGATTAAGAATACGTGAGTGAAACTGATTTATTATCTAGTAATGTGATATGCCTCGCGTAAGTTTTAGTATATAAGATCCTATTAATGTGATATCATAAAGTTAAGAAACACGCTGTTCAAAATAACTTGTAATAAACTTTTCATATCTCATTTCATTCTAAGTCTTGAATAAGTTGTAATATCGTGTCACGCTAGCATCTCGTGGCTTGTCACGCGACGTGTCACTTGTAGTCGTCGCTCGCTACTTATTTGTGTCACGCTGACACGCCGTGACGTGGGGTAAGTACCTATATTTCATTACCGGTCTTCGTAGAAATGTATAGTAAAGTACATCTATATTATATTTTTAATAATTGTTTCCGACTAGACTTTTGCTTGCGGTTCCGCCCGAGGGTAATTCTTTTCCATGAATGAAAAAATACTTCTCGGGGAAAGAGACTAAACGTCATATTACTTCCAGATGTATCGCTTTTTGCCATTTACCATTTACTTATATCTAACATCCAAAATATTTGTATATTTTGGTATGCTTAACTGTCAGTGACTAACACTGTTGGTGGAGCACACTGACAGCGGTACTGTCTCTAAAAATGCTAACCTGTCTTGACAGCAGATTTAGAAATGTTTTTTTAGCGGAGTTTTCACTATACACACGGTCTCCAATCAGCATGCTACCACTACCAATATATCTACACATATTATACTACATACTATCATTTATGTGACAAGTGAGACGATCAAAACAAAGTAAAGTGTGATATGAATCTATTTGTCACACTGCATAAACTAAAACAACTAGTAATTGTCTACTTACATGACGTGACAACGAGACAAAGCGATACGACGAAAAGGGACAGATATCCCATTGTTTCAAGAGTATATAAAGTAATAATAGAGGAACTGTGTTATTAGAAAATGATTTATAGTTTTACATGGAAATTATGTTTAATGGTGGATGATGTTACATTTCAGGTTTGAATAGCTAATGTGATTGTAAAAATAGAAGGTATGGTGATCCAATAATTATAATAGAAGTAAAAGTATGTGTAGTATTTGAATATATGGCTTTGGTGGCTTTTGATCTATGAAAGCCTTTTTTCGGAATAAAATGTAGCCTAGATTATTATCTGGAAACTCTGACATGTGCCACCTCAATCGATTCATCCATTTCGAGGATTGTACGCACTAGCAAGTCGCTTTCATCGTAACCCTGAGACATTACTTTTCGTTTCGAATAACAAGTTTGATATTTTATTACAAACATTTCTAATTGTGGTGACAGTATTAGGAGTCGAGAGGGGGGGGGGGGGGAGACTCCGCTATTTAAGACGTAGCCCGCCCCCATCCACCTTGAGGAATAAGAACTTATCTTTCTCAATGTTCAGTATTTACGTTGACCACCATGCTCTCAAACACAGTGCTGGCTTACTTCACGGTAAAAATAAAGTTAATAACTCCAAAACATAACAAAGTTACGATACTGTGCATTTATTATTTCACATTTTCATTTTGGCTGCCTCGGTGGCGTAGTTGTATATCGATATCAATGCTGAGGTCTCAGGTTCGATCCCCGGGTCGGGAAAAGTGATATTGGATTTTTCTATTCAGTATCAGCCCGGAGTCTGGAATTTGTGACCGATATGGCGTTAGGCTCGCCCCCTATCACATCATGGGACGGAATACGCACGGCAAAAAGTGGGTGTACTAGTTGCGCCTCTGCCATCCCCTTCCTGGATAAAAGGCGTGAGTACGCGTACAATTTTCATTTTGTCTCATTTGCGCGTATTAAAATGAAATGAGGTGATGTTAAACAAACCGTAAGTTGGTTCTGAAACGTTATACCAGTTAATATTACTTACAATTAATACGTGAGATAATTTTACTGAGTATTTTGTTCGTTGGAATTAGTTTAATTTGAATATATTTTGCTAAATATTTATGTGTTCTTGAGAATAATGTTTATTGTTGTGTTGTTTTTGTTGGACTCCATTGAGTAAACATGCATTGTCTCACCCCTTTTATCTAATAGCAGCTTGTGATGTGATTCTGGTTTCATTCACAGGTCGGTCAATATTCTGTATGAGTTTTCTTAACAAGTATTTATAAGTTAATATTATTTTTCGCCTGAATTGCCTCAGTGGCATAGTTGTATTGCATGCGCTGTACGTCTATCGCGCTGAGGTGTCGGGTACGAATCCCGGGTCGGGCAAAGTGATATTGGGTTTTCCTGCTCAATGTCAGTACGGAGTCTGGAAATGTGCGTTGTAAATGGCAACAGGCCCGCCCTCAAGTAAATATAGTACTAACATAGCTGGTGAAATGTCACACATCTGCCTACCGCTGAAAAGGAAATAAAAAAAACTAAATAATACGCTTTATAGAAAATCCAACTAAAAAATAGAAAATAAATTTGAATTAAGAATAGCGTAAATAAGAAAAAAATGTATTTTATTGTAAAAAAAGCGTGGGGTGCTTTTTAAGATATTATCAAAATGATATATAATACTTCTACTCATATTATCTGTCAATAAAATATTTATAACTATTGTCACCATGCACCCCACGCTTTTTTTTACAGTAAAATACATTTTTTTCTTATTTACACTTTTCTTAATTCAAATTTATTTTCTATTTTGTAGTTGGATTTTCTATAAAGCGTGTTTTTTAGTTTTTTTAAACTATTATTTATTTTTATTTTTTTAGTTCTGTTCTACTATTGTCCAACAAATGTCACTAAAAATATATAATAAGGAAAAAATCTCATTGCAAATTGAATAATGGCATAATCTTATCAAATTAGTGTATTGTTATCGGTCCTCGACAAAGCTACAAAGTTTGAATAAAATCTGACCGTTTAAAGTGGGTCAAAATCGCGCCCAAAGGAGTCGGAGTCGGAGAGTTACAAACATACATACAAGTGAAGCTAATATAAAGCATGTAAAAAAGACGTGAGGTTATGTATACAGGGTCGTTTCGACATTGCGTTAATAAATTAAACCACATACTCGTCTTTAGCTCTGTTCAGCCAAAAATCATCTGTGAGAAACGAATATTTACATCAATAATCTCAATTTTGTACTTTATTGCGAATATGTGCGTGAGTGTTTTTCTGATTGAAAGTGTAATGTTGCCGCTGCGACGAATCCTCCTTGAGTAGTATTAGTGGCATTAGGGCGTGTAAACTTAAAGTTTTTTTACGAAAATTACAATTTTTTTATTTACATCAATGGTAAAAATGACTCAATGGAAAGGAGATAAGTATGTGGTTTCATTTTGTAACGCAATATAAAAATGACCCTGTATATGTATGTATTTTCTTCTTTCTCCAACTGCTCTCCCACTCTAATGTAACGCCTGCCCTGGAAACGCCTACTGCCAGGACTATGCGTTTCCAGACATAATTTTTAATACGCGTCATGTACACTCTGGCTCTGGTATGTACTCCCCACGGTGTTTCCTTAGCGTTATGAAATCTCCTTTGTCAAACGAGGTTTAAAAAAGTTTTTTACGGTAGGTAGTGACTTGGCTGTGCCCTTACCGAAGTCCATGGTGGATGGTGACCAATGACCATTAGAGGGGCTATTAGTTCGGAAATAATAAAAATAAAATTAAAGTCAGCGCAAGTCATATTTTTAAGCATCTTACAATATTGGGTTTGTTTTTCGATTGGTCGCATGGCTCACGCTCTTTACGTTTAGGACCCTCTAGGTAAATGCCTTTGCATTAATAACCAAAAAATCGAATTATTGTTATGGAAGCCATTGAATTGTTGATACAGAAGCCCAAATTATTATCCTTGTTTCATATTATGGATACAATAACGTTACAAAATGTGTTTGCACGTGGAATTTACCCGATGAATTTTGTAAGCAAAATGTTCAAGAAGAAACATTCTTTGAATTTCTGAACAAAAGCTGAAAATATGTTGAGCACATTTCCAAGATTGTCGATGTTGAGAGCTCTCAAGTTTGATTTGATATGTTCGGTTTGTCATATTTGTTTCGAATGATTTAAATTAAAATTATTTTAAAGTTATATTTTTTAGGTATGTGATTTCGTCGTCACGCAATAGTCTAGCTCATTGTTGGATATTTGTAGTCATCTGGATATCGACAACCGTACACAGAGTTTAAAACCTGCCATAGCTGCCCACGTAATGATTCCCATTCCGGGATCAGCCTGTATCAAATTGGACGGCTTAATTGTGTCGATTTCTTCTTCTTAAGCCTTTAAAGTCCACAGCTGATGATAGGCCTCCCCAATTATATTCAGACCAACTTGTTAGAAGCGGCCTGCATTCAGCGTGTTCTTGCGGCGTTTACTTTATTGTGTGAACTGTGACATTTCTATCTGAATGCCACTTCGCTAACCATCAGATGCAGTGGGCTCACTTTGCCATGCTCGTATAAAAATAAATAAGGGAATCCCTACTACCTTTTTTTATTTTCACGGACAGTAATAAGGCACTACCTTATTACTACCGCCCAGCCTTCGTGGGAAGAATGGCCTCCATCTCCTTTAGGGCCGGACGCTGCCCGCGACTGAACGCCTCCTCCCGCCAATGGAAGGAATCGGAGAGGGATTTGGCGTCCAGGTCCCAAGGCAGGAATCCGGAATCCCTACTACCTTGAAGAACTTAAGAACAATTGAGGAAGTCCCACTATATTCTTTTCCGATAATTTGGTTTTTATATTAGTAAGAAGCAAAATATTCTTAAGTAATGAGTCAAGCTCTCACTCTCCTGACAATAAGGGCCACACCGTGTGCTTGAAAACTCCCAAAATTTAATTAGGTACTAATATATTAGGTATAATTAGGTAGGCACAGTTATGCCGGCCTGCTTTATTGCTTCTTCACGCTCCGCTTTAAGGACCCTAAAATTGTAGGAAGGAGGAATCACGTGTGCCGGTAAACTATTCCACAGCTTAATGGTTCGGCAGAAATATGAATTACCGAACCTTTTGGTTCGAGCCGGGATGGAAGAAACCACGAACCTGTGGTTCCGCAAGCCAGCACGCGTGGTCCTATTAAGAAAAAGCGAGCTTGGGATAAGGATAACCAATTCTTGGCATTACAATGGCGCGCTCATCATCGTGAGGTTGTATCAGGTGTAAAATACCATAATTATACTGCATATAAAGATAAGTCCTATAATTCAGGCACTCGTAAGGCTTTGAGTTCGATAGTGATCATCTCTGTTGCCTCATCAGTCCTTGGTGACATGGTAATACGCGATCGGCGCAAAATAAATTGACATGTTGCAGAACTAATTCAGTTTTTATTACGACCGATCGCGTGACTGACTGTTAGACTTTGAGTACTGTTTTAAAATCTAAACATAAAATACAAAATCATCAAATCAAAGTTCGAAAAACTCAATAAACCCCCAAAGCAATACAATCACTTTATTACACCAGAAGGCGAAATTCGCAAATGTCGTTGACAGAAGCACTTTACGGGCAAGCATTCGCCCGTTGCAATAAATTGGAAGTTGTAACAATAAGTTGTGTTAACAAGAGCCGCAAGAATGGACAAACTCCGCGCCTTAGGGAAAATTTACTCGACTTGAGGCGCGATGTGTTTACGGAGGAAATTGGGGTGTGCATTGGGCGTTTGCTGTTTGTCACTAGGTTTTGATCGCGGATTTACACGATTTAAAGACCTAGAATGATAGTCTCAATGGGTATTTTACTAAGATAAGGGTTTTGTTACTGAATCACGGCAGAATGGCTGGATGGATCTGAGTGAAATTTGGTGCAGAGATAAATTATAGTCTGGAATAGCATATAGGCTACTTTAAATTCGGAGAAAATATATAGCCAGACTTTTATCCTGGAAAAAGTTTTTAAAGCGGGTGTAGCTGTGAGCAAAAGCTATTCTTCATAAACTTGCAAGTTTATAATTTTAAGATCTTCTGTCTATAGTTTGATCGACAAGGTTTGTAAATATAGGTTTCTTTGTAACTTGAAGTTTATCTTTTTTCTTATTTTGAAATCTATATTTTCTCTCTCGTTTACTGATTCATACAAGAATTTCGGGGAAATGTTAATATTGCGTAACATAATTTTTTTGCGGTCTAATTAATAAAATAACATACGCCAAAAAATGAATTGAAATGGTTTTTACAGGAAATGTATTGGTGAATGAACCGGAAAATGTTATAAACTGATGGCTGGCTGTAGGAGCAAAAATAAAGTTTTTCTAATTCTATTTGAAATTAAATGAAATCATTTATACGAAGCCACAAAATGTTACACATTACTTAGATTCAGTCAATTTTTACTCTACCACCAGTTCGGAAAGCAGTTACCACCAGAGAAGAACGGGCAAGAAACTCTAGGGTTGCTCTTTTCAAAATCAGTTCAAAGGTAGGTAAATTAGGTACAGTGTATAAAACAAAATGAAATATATACAGATTTTTATTTTGTTCAGAGCAGTTTGTATATTTACGTGCATAATAATAAATTCTCAATTCCCATCCGAGTGTACAACCCTCTCAGGAATCACGAAATAATTAGATAATCTATTCTTGTCCAATACAGGTATTATTAATCATTAGTTCTTAGACATTTATTTATTTATTTTATTTTAAGAATGCTTACAGTCTAATAAACAAAGTAAATATACAATATCAATCATAATAAATATAGCTAATAACAAGCCTCCATATTTGGATATAAACCAAATGCGCACTAATTTAAAATAAATTACAAAAAAATATTACTAACAAAATAAAAAACTAAAAAAAACTACGTCAACAACAATACTACAATGCTATGTCCGATGCAAATCAATGTCCTTAAGATAATATTTTTTTGTTGAGCCTCCTTCTCACTGTGCTAGCGTTGGTGCAGAACAGGTCAATATTTAATTCAGGTGGTAAGTCATTAAAGCTCGTGGCGCTCCGTAACATAAATGAATTACGCCTATAATTTGTGTTGGTTATCGGTGTTTGCAATAAGGTTCTTTGCCTTAGGCCAATTTGATTGGTGCGTAAGGATAGCTTCTGCAGAAGTTCAGGACAATCAATCGAACCGTTAGCTAAATTTACTAAAAAACATATATCATAGTAAGCAAAATGGGCAGACCAGTCTACACAAGCAGCACCCGTTCACGAATATGACGCATGTGACAGCCATCGACCTCCTTAACCATGTTGCAGGGAAGTGGCCGACCCGGCACACGACGCCGCCGCAGGCACAGACAGTTAGTGTATGTCATACCTAAGCCGTTTACAATTATTTATGTGATATTACTACGGAAAAATATACACATATATAATTTACTGGATCGAATGACAATGATTCCAAAGAAAACCATACACAAAAAAAAAACAAAAACTTATTCCCAGGCATTTTTATCATCTAGGTATTCCGAAATCTTGTAATAAGCTTTATTGCCTAACTTTCGCCTAATAGTTGCCTGGAATTTACTCATATTTAATGACTTGATCTCAGTGGGAACTTTATTATAAAAGTGTATACAGTAACCCTTAAAAGTTTTGCTGATCTTTTGGAGCCTAGTTTTGTGATTAAGTAAATTATTTTTATTTCTAGTATTCAAACCCTGGATATCACAAAATATTTTTGTGGACGTACATAAAATTTGCGAAAATGAGTTGTGATGCTACTGTCATTATATTTGTGGCTTTGAATTTTTCTCTTAGAGAACATCTAGAACTTAGCGAATAAATAGATGTTATGGCTCGCTTTTGGAGAACAAAAATGCTATTAATGTCAGCACCACCACCCCATAGCAAAATTGCATAACTCATCCAACTATGAAAGTATACAAAATAGACCAATCTAGCTGTATTAATATTTCATTTTATTTCTGATTCCCGGGTCGGCCAACAAAAGTTTTGTATGTTTTTTTACCTGTATGATGATTATATAATAGGGGGCGAGCCTATCGCCTTATGGGCACAAATTCCAGACTGAAGCTGATACATAAACAGGGACAGAGAGTTGCAGGAACACGCTGGTTGCAGGCCGCTTTTGACAGGTCCGTCTGGAAATCTTTGGGGGAGGCCTATGTTCAGCGGTGGACGTCATGTGGCTGATGATGATGATGAAGCTGATGCTAAGCACAAACACCTAATATCACTTAACCCGACCCGGGATTCGAACCAGTGACCTCAGAGAGATGTCGTACTGCGCACGCAATACAACTACGCGACCGAGGAGTCGACACGAGGAGAAACACCTAGAATAATGTAAAATATGTATATAAAAGCCGGGCCATCTACATGCGAATTTAATCATGAGTAAAAATTTGAAATGCCTTTCCAGCTTCTCTCTTAGCATGTATTTGAGAGGCTTTTTGAAATTTGCATCGTTTTTACAGCGCGGTAAAGTGAGAACGGGAATTATTATTTTGGTTTTTAGTCTGCTGAAAACGTAAATAAAAATCTATATTACTACGTCGTAATAGCACAGACACACACTCACGCCCTTTATCCTTGAAGGGGTAGGCAGAGGCGCAACTAGTGCACCCATTTTTCACCGTGCGTATTCCGTCCCATGATGTGATAAGGGGCGAGCCAATATCACTTTTTGAATAGAAAAACCCAATATCACTTTGCCCGACCCGGGGATCGAACCCGAGACCTCAGCATTGCAGTCGTACCGTAATACAAATCCGCCAACGAGGCAGTCATTGCAACTTTTGTTATGTAAGCCCCGATCAACAGTACTCATTATATCTTTCAATAGCTTGAACGGTCGAAATTAATAAGCTTGATCGATATCTGCAGATATGTCCGAAGATATGGACTAAAATCGTTAACAGAGCTTGTATGTCCACTTGAGACGAATTAAAATTCATAAAACTCACGTAAATATAGTTTAAGTACGTTATATCGCAATGTCCCACCCTTGTCAGAACTTGCGCGATAACTCCAGAGCATAGTAAATAGTTAAAGTCTTGTCATAAATTGTTTAGTAGTTTTGGTTACTTCCACAGTGGATATTACTTTGGCAACTATTTTGAAATTCTTCGTCAGTTTCGTGTTTTTATGTACCGCTTCTTAACCTAATCTAGTGGGAGTACATGGGATGTATGTATTAGGTTTGATTCTCATACCATACCATATCAGCCCTGTATTATATACTGCCCACTGCTGAGCATGGGCCCCTCTACAACTGAGAGGGTTTAAGCCTTAGTCCACCACGCTGGCCTAGTGCGGGCTGGCAGACTTAAATAACTTCGAAATTATTATAGAGAACTTCTCAGCAATGCGGGTGTGTACCTTTATCAAATCGTCTGTCCACCTTGCAAGTGGAAGTCTACGGCTCGCTGCGCTTGCCAGTACGTGGTCTCCACTCGAGAACTTTTTCGCCCCATCTGCAGTCAGTTCTGCGAACTATGTGCCCTGCTCACTGTCACTTTAGCTTACTAATTAGCTATGTCGGTGACTTTCGTTCTTCTACGGATCTCCGTAGAGAAAGTGTTGCACAACCTATATACAATTTTGCTCGCCCTGGGAATCAAAGCCGCGAAACCCTAGTTAAGAGTGGAACGGACTGCCGAGACGAATGTCCGCAGGTTCAAAACCCAAGGGCACACGTCTCTTACTTTTCCAAAAAAGTTATGTGTGTATTCTTTGTGAATTATCACTCGCTTTAACGGTGAAGGAAAACGTCGTGAGAAAACCTGCATACCTGAGAAGTTCTCTGAATTTCGAAGGTATGTGAAGTCTGCCAATCCACACTAGGTCAGCGTGGTGGACTAAGGCCTAAACCCTCTCAGTTGTAGAGGAGGCCCGTGCTCAGCAGTGGGCAGTATATAATACAGGGCTGGTATGGTATGGTATAAATGCGAAAATTTGTGAAAATATTCTTATGTTTGGATGTCTGTATGTTCGTTAGAAGTAAACGCAAAAACAGATTTGAATGAAATGGCACATAGGTAGATCATGACCTGGATTAACACATAGAAAATAATAGATATATTTAAGCTGATTCTTTAGGTAGATGGGGCTGACGTCGTTTTGATACTTTTGTAGCGGGAAAGGCTTTTCACGCGGACCAATCCACGAGCAACAACTAGTTAAGTAATAAATCGTGTCGTGTCGTCGTTAGAATAACTTTGTCCTGGAACGTGGAACTGCCATTCCCAGGACAAAAGTTCGTATAAGTTTACCAACATTAGTCGGTCATTACCCCGCTTGCAAAAAGCACTCATGACTTTCAAAGAGAAATTACCGAATATGAAAGGATAGTCATTTTGAGTATCGCAATTAATACACACACAGGACACTAAATCTTAAAAGTCCTTATAGGTTAAGTGAGCTGTGGTCGTGGGTTCAAATCGCAGTGGGACAAAAATATTACGTTGATTTGAAATTCACACTTGTTATCCGATATTAGGATTTGTGTCTAATATAGTAAAATACTCGTCCCCCATCCTTTCGGATTGGGTTTAAGCTCTGCAGAATGTGGGTGCACTGTTTGCGCCTCTGTCTAGCTCTTACGGAGAAAAACGTGGGTTGTAAGAAGTATAGTTAAATCTAGATATATACATTCATCATGGTGTAATCGTCGTTCAACAATTCTTGCAAACTGCTACTTGCAATTTACAATTTAATTTATTACTTTACTTACTGCTGGAAGTCTTTACGGGAGGCCTATGCTTAGCAGTGGACGTCGTGTGGCTGATGATGATGAAATGAAAGGACAGGGATTTAATAACGCTTTTCTTTTTACTTAGGCATCATGCTATCTATAATAAATGGCGCAGTGATTACTGACCATCACCTAATTAGTCATACGCAAGCATTTGCAAAATACAACCTTATCTCTTAGAGTACAAGGTAGTTTGTCCCATACCGAGGTAATCACAAAGTCGTTCGACTTTTTGTCCAGCTTGTCTCGTGCGTAATTATAAGGGTAGTGCTGGAAATACACAACCACAATTACCGAAACGCACGCAGAAGTTTTTAATACGTTTTACATGCTGTTTCAACTTTGTTTTAAACGGCTGAGTTTTTAAATCTTTTTGTGGTCTGTTACGCAAAAAATGTGCTTATTTGTACTACTATAAAGTTTGTGTTTCAGGAATACATGCTCAATGTGAAAATATTAGGCTGCGTCTATACTATTACTTGTATTAAAAAACGAGACAAAATCGCGATAAAGATATTATTAAATCTTATTAATTTATTTGAGTGGAGACCGCGAGTGGGCAAGCGTAGTGTGGGACGCCCTCCAGCCAGGTGGAGTGACGATTTGCGAAAGGTCGCTGGCAGAAACTGGATGCGACAGGCCGAAGACCGGGTAAAATGGCGCGTATTGGAGGAGGCCTATGTCCAGCAGTGGACCAAAATATAGGCTGATGATGATGATGAATTTATTTGAAGCTACTGCCAACACTCGAATAGTTTAGGAATTAGTTAAAGAGAAGAAAATTAAATATAATAACTGTATGAAAACAAAACGTTGGCAACTCCTTGCCGCTATTTTCTGGCGAATGTCTGGTGCAACAGTGTTGTCAACGTCTGCATGGTCTCTTCAATCAAACAATCAACTGGCACGTGATGGTTTTACCAGGAAAATGAATAAAAACTGCTTTGAGGGCTCCACTTTCTTTTTTTTGCTTCAAAGTTAACGTTGTCAGTACAAGAAATTAGTTCCATATTTTACTACAATATGGGGATATTTTTAATTTTCTTGGTCAGGCTATAGACTCATTTATAAAAAAATATGTAGTTTCTGCAATACCGTATTTGAAAATGAAAAAACTACAGACAATTCTTTATTCTTTTTTAAACATAATGACTGATATAAACAATTGGCCGACACCTGTTTACAGTTTCCTCATAATTGCAAGGCATGATACATCAATCACTATATATATACGGATTAATAAATCGACACTGCGCATTAATTAACTGCGTTAATTTTTGCATAAACACGTCCACCGTACGTGCAGCATTCTCATTTTACATCGAAATCATATTAATATTTGATGCGTGCGGTTCTCGGTGGCGTGATGGCGTGATGCAATTATGCACCAATATTGCGCCGGGTCCAAATCCATTAGCTATAATTTCCACCGCGTCCAGAGTGGTCGTTCGTACGGTCAGCAGAATGCGATTTAGCCTTTTTTGGATTTGTTTTTAAAGAATTTAAAAAGATAAAGATCTAATTCTAAAACCTTAGATCTATCTAAATAATCTAAGTTGTACTTCATTTATACCATGTTTTTTCCTGATGTACATGTTCACAATAAACAGTTATAAATAAAGATTTCTGTGGTGTTTTTGGTAAAACAACAATAATTATGATTAGTGTTAGGTATCTGATTTCTACTGGACACATGACTTTCGTCTATTAAGAGACGTTAGCCCCTTAAGTTATATATGACAGACCAAGCCTTTTCAGAATAAAATCGGCAAGAAAACTGGGTCCAATTTCATTCTTATTTAAGATTGTATCTCGTTTTACCTAATTTTCCTTACAACATTTAAGGCATTTGCTCTAATTCTTTACTCTATTTATTTACAAAATTAAGTCTCATTCGTAATTTGGTCTAGAAATACCTAGTGTGCAATAAAATTACCGATGTAAAAAGTAGGGACTTTTTTTTATGACTAAATTTGATTGTTGTTGACTGCCTTGTTGGCGTAGTTGTATTACGGTACGACTGCAATGCTGAGGCTCGATCCCCGGGTCGGGCAAAGTGATATTGGATTTTTCTACGCAGTATCAGTCCAGAGTCTGAAATTTGTGCCCGATATGGCGATAGGCTCGCCCCCTATCACATTATGATGAAAAGTGGGTGCACTAGCTGCGCCTCTACCTATCCCTTCGGGAATAAAGGGAGTGAGTGTGTCTGTGTGTGTTCATTTTATTGTATACAAATAAAAGTATTAACTAGTCCGATATCTTTTATAACATAGTTGCTCGTTTCGGCGACTTGTGTGACGCGGTATCTTAAACTATTGTCTCGTTCCAACTATTCCTGTTCCTGAGTCAATATGTACACAACACCTCTTTCCAGAACTTTCGTTCCTAAGTGAGCCGGTGTTTTAAGTGGTTCTAACTTACGTCCTAGAGTCAACCTGTGTAAATTTTTAATACGAGCACGGCAAATTGACTCTTCACTGCTGGTAAGTGGGTCTCAATAGAGTTTCGACTGACAAGAGATGATTACCCTTGTCAGTCGACACAATTATGCCGGCCTGCTTGAACCACTATGGCGCGTTTTAATATCTTATGTACTGTGGTCGCTATCCGGGCGATACGAAATATATCGGAATTTTAAATAATAAATTTTAGCGCTTGCAGGACTTGCGTCAAGTCATAATATGTGTACAGAACTACTGGCATTTGCCCGCGGTTCCGCCCGCGTGTAAAAGTTTTTCCAGGATAAATATTTTCCCGGGATAAAACCATAGCACTCTTGAGTAATGTAGCTTCCTATTAGTGAAAGAATTACCTACTATTAAAACTATAGACGTTTCATACAAAGTTTGCCACCCCTTTTTACCCTCTTAGGGTTTGAATTTCGCAATATCCCGTCTTAGTGAGCACCTACGTCCTAAAAGGAACCTCCATGCAAAATTTGAGACTAGCACTTGTAGTTTCTGAGATTTCGTGATGAGTGAGTGAGTGAGTGATTAAGTGACCTTTCGTTTTTTATATATAGATTGAAATATTGCCTTTAGTATCTATAACGTATCTGGAAGTTCTTGGGCAATATATTGCTACAAGAACTTGCTAGTTAAAATTTGCACAAGAATGTCAAAAACTATAGATGCCAAACCACTCACCCAAAAATAAGCCTTGCCGACCGTACTATTTGTGCATTGTAGGTTGAATTCGGCGGGTTTATTGCGAGTAATTGCACCGATCGCGGTTGGTTTTAGAGTGCCGGCACGTCGTACCCTGAGTAAGTAATTAGCGTGTGCTTGACACTTGAATTGATTTATGAGGTCCCGTAATGGAGGTTTGTCGTTTGGATTTGGGTCACAGTATTTGATGGTGGTTGTAGGTTTAAAAATATTTTTTTTTAAGTAGAAATGCTACAATTAATAAGAAAAACGTAGATGGTAGGACTGAAGAGTTTACTTGAAAGAGAACCGCAAATACTACATACATATATAGCATTACGCCTTTTTCCATTTTCAGGGTTAGGCAGAGGTATATCACACCCACATTTTGCCAGCTATGTTAGGTCCCATGTAATAGGGGCGGGCCTATTGCCATTTACCGGGCACATTTCCAGAGTCCTGGCTGATGTTGAGTAGAAAAATCCAATATCACGATTATATAATACTAGCATTGCGCGCGGCTCCGCCCACGTGGAAAAGTTTTCCGGGATAAAAAGTAGCCTATAGCACTCAAGAGTAATGTAGCTTCCTATTAGTGAAAGAATTTTCAAAATCGGTCTAGTAGTTCCTGAGATTTATTTATTTTTTAGGTAGGCGATCCTGCAGTCAACACCGGGGGACACCTGCGAATGGGATACTGGAGTCCCCCGGCTTAACGACTTCAGGGGCCTGGGAGGGGAGTGGAGGAGGAATATGGAAGGGAAGGTGGGGGAAGGGAGGAAGGTTCCCAGGATGGGCGGAAAGAGAGGGTGCCAGGAAATGTTCGCGGCCCTTTTAGGCCTCAATGTGATTTACAACCAAGAGGTATACACACTGACTGTGTGCCTCGGCCCGCGACTAATGTCCCCCCGCGCATGGGCGTGCATTGGGTGTGAAGACCCAGCGCACAAGAATTGCCTCGGGGGGCGAGTTCCTGAGATTAGCGCGTTCAAACAAACAAACTCTTCAGCTTTATATAATAGTATAGATTATGAGACCATAAAATCTAATTCTAAAGTCAGAATCCATAAAACAACAATGACAGAGCATGGCTTCACTGCAAACCTACCACTGGTGGTAGGTCTCTCATATGTAAGAGTCCGTCTGGGTGGGTAGCACCGCAATGTCTATTTCTAGCGCCAAGCAGCAGTGTGCATGCACTGTTGTGTTACGGTTTGAAGGATATTGTAGCCAGTGTAGTTACTGGACATAATGAGACTTAACATCTTATGTCTCAGGATGACGAGCGCAGTGGAATGCCACACAGTACTTTGTAACTCAAGTTGCTGGATGGTGTAGCTACTGTTTATGGGTGGTCGTATCGCTTACCATCAGGCGAACGGCACGCTCGTGTCGTCATTCAATGCAATAAATAAAGAATAAAAAAAACTCCATTGCACTGATCACTCTAAATTATGAATTGTAAATCTTATAGCACTAGAGAACTGCGTTTCTTTTGTATACAATGTGTTGTTATCTACCTAGACTAACCCAAACACGATACATGATGAATTGATCAGATATCAATTTTTTTTTTATGATATAGGGGGCAAACGAGCATACGGTTCACTTGATGGTAAGTGATCACCGCCGCCTATGAACATCTGCAATACCAGGTGGCACACAGATGCGTTGCCAGCCTTTTAGGTGGGAATACGCTCTGTAATTACAATAAGGCATTCTTGTTACCAGGACGAATTTAATCTTTAAAGACCTGGTGATATTTTGAACCTAAAGGAGGTAGAGTTCCTCATAGAGAAATACCACTACATTTGATGAAACCAAAATATGGTATTCACATTGATAATAACCTCTTAATCCTTAGCACTTAGCGATTCCATTTCAGAACTAACATAGTTCCTCATAGAGATGCCCATACACGACGGAAAGTCTCTCGTTAAACATAATGTAATAAATCTAGTCCGGTCTCATGAATAGCTCATATTGCGTTTGGTACAATAACGCGCCTGGGGGGTTCCAATTAGCCACTCTAAACTGCATTAGCCATGCATTATGCAGTTACATAGCAAATTAGGTGTCTTGTAAGTCCATTCGCATTTAATGGATAGAATTGGATGCATGGTAGAATTTGAGTGATTTTTCTGTTCTCGTTTCATATCAAATATAAATCAAAATTGTCTGGAAATTAATTTGTCAAATTAAATATTGAAATTGACTGCCTCGGTGGCGTAGTTGTATTACGGTACGACTGCAAGGCTGCGGTCTCGGGTTCGATTCCCTCGCCCCCTATCACATCATGATGAAAAGTGGGTGCACTAGCTGCGCCTCTACCTATCCCTTCGGGGATAAAGGGAGTGAGTGTGTCTGTGTGTGTTGATTTGATTGTATACAAATAAAAGTATTAACTAGTCCGATATCTTTTATAACATAGTTGCTCGTTTCGGCGACTTGTGTGACGCGGTATCTAAAACTATTGTCTCGTTCCAACTATTCCTGTTCCTGAGTCAATATGTACACAACACCTCTTTCCAGAACTTTCGTTCCTAAGTGAACCGGTGTTTTAAGTGGTTCTAACTTACGTCCTAGAGTCAACCTGTGTAAATTTTTAATACGAGCACGGCAAAATGACTCTTCACTGCTGGTAAGTGGGTCTCAATAGAGTTTCGACTGACAAGAGATGATTACCCTTGTCAGTCGACACAATTATGCCGGCCTGCTTGAACCACTATGGCGCGTTTTAATATCTTATGTACTGTGGTCGCTATCCGGGCGATACGAAATATATCGGAATTTTAAATAATAAATTTTAGCGCTTGCAGGACTTGCGTCAAGTCATAATATGTGTACAGAACTACTGGCATTTGCCCGCGGTTCCGCCCGCGTGTAAAAGTTTTTCCAGGATAAATATTTTCCCGGGATAAAACCATAGCACTCTTGAGTAATGTAGCTTCCTATTAGTGAAAGAATTACCTACTATTAAAACTATAGACGTTTCATACAAAGTTTGCCACCCCTTTTTACCCTCTTAGGGTTTGAATTTCGCAATATCCCGTCTTAGTGAGCACCTACGTCCTAAAAGGAACCTCCATGCAAAATTTGAGACTAGCACTTGTAGTTTCTGAGATTTCGTGATGAGTGAGTGAGTGAGTGATTAAGTGACCTTTCGTTTTTTATATATAGATTGAAATATTGCCTTTAGTATCTATAACGTATCTGGAAGTTCTTGGGCAATATATTGCTACAAGAACTTGCTAGTTAAAATTTGCACAAGAATGTCAAAAACTATAGATGCCAAACCACTCACCCAAAAATAAGCCTTGCCGACCGTACTATTTGTGCATTGTAGGTTGAATTCGGCGGGTTTATTGCGAGTAATTGCACCGATCGCGGTTGGTTTTAGAGTGCCGGCACGTCGTACCCTGAGTAAGTAATTAGCGTGTGCTTGACACTTGAATTGATTTATGAGGTCCCGTAATGGAGGTTTGTCGTTTGGATTTGGGTCACAGTATTTGATGGTGATTGTAGGTTTAAAAATATTTTTTTTAAGTAGAAATGCTACAATTAATAAGAAAAACGTAGATGGTAGGACTGAAGAGTTTACTTGAAAGAGAACCGCAAATACTACATAGATATATAGCATTACGCCTTTTTCCATTTTCAGGGTTAGGCAGAGGTATATCACACCCACATTTTGCCAGCTATGTTAGGTCCCATGTATAGGGGCGGGCCTATTGCCATTTACCGGGCACATTTCCAGAGTCCTGGCTGATGTTGAGTAGAAAAATCCAATATCACGATTATATAATACTAGCATTGCGCGCGGCTCCGCCCGCGTGGAAAAGTTTTCCGGGATAAAAAGTAGCCTGTAGCACTCAATAGTAATGTAGCTTCCTATTAGTGAAAGAATTTTCAAAATCGGTCCAGTAGTTCCTGAGATTTTTTTTTTTTAGGTAGGCGATGCTGCAGTCAACACCGGGGGACACCTGCGAATGTGATTTACAACCAAGAGGTATACACACTGACTGTGTGCCTCGGCCCGCGACTAATGTCCCCCCGCGCATGGGCGTGCATTGGGTGTGAAGACCCAGCGCACAAGAATTGCCTCGGGGGGCGAGTTCCTGAGATTAGCGCGTTCAAACAAACAAACTCTTCAGCTTTATATAATAGTATAGATTATGAGACCATAAAATCTAATTCTAAAGTCAGAATCCATAAAACAACAATTACAGAGCATGGCTTCACTGCAAACCTACCACTGGTAGGTCTCTCATATGTAAGAGTCCGTCTGGGTGGGTAGCACCGCAATGTCTATTTCTAGCGCCAAGCAGCAGTGTGCTTGCACTGTTGTGTTACGGTTTGAAGGATATTGTAGCCAGTGTAGTTACTGGACATAATGAGACTTAACATCTTATGTCTCAGGATGACGAGCGCAGTGGAATGCCACACAGTACTTTGTAACTCAAGTTGCTGGATGGTGTAGCTACTGTTTATGGGTGGTCGTATCGCTTACCATCAGGCGAACGGCACGCTCGTGTCGTCATTCAATGCAATAAATAAAGAATAAAAAAAACTCCATTGCACTGATCACTCTAAATTATGAATTGTAAATCTTATAGCACCAGAGAACTGCGTTTCTTTTGTATACAATGTGTTGTTATCTACCTAGACTAACCCAAACACGATACATGATGAATTGATCAGATATCAATTTTTTTTTATGATATAGGGGGCAAACGAGCATACGGTTCACTTGATGGTAAGTGATCACCGCCGCCTATGAACATCTGCAATACCAGGGGGCACACAGATGCGTTGCCGGCCTTTTAGGTGGGAATACGCTCTGTAATTACAATAAGGCATTCTTGTTACCAGGACGAACTTAATCTTTAAAGACCTGGTGATATTTTGAAACTAAAGGAGGTAGAGTTCCTCATAGAGAAATACCACTACATTTGATGAAACCAAAATATGGTATTCACATTGATAATAACCTCTTAATCCTTAGCACTTAGCGATTCCATTTCAGAACTAACATAGTTCCTCATAGAGATGCCCATACAAGACGGAAACTCTCTCGTTAAACATAATGTAATAAATCTAGTCCGGTCTCATGAATAGCTCATATTGCAATAACACGCCTGGGGGGTTCCAATTAGCCACTCTAAACTGCATTAGCCATGCATTATGCAGTTACATAGCAAATTAGGTGTCTTGTAAGTCCATTCGCATTTAATGGATAGAATTGGATGCATGGTAGAATTTGAGTGATTTTTCTGTTCTCGTTTCATATCAAATATAAATCTAAATTGTCTTGAAATTAATTTGTCAAATGAAATATTGAAATAAAATGACTACGGTTTTTATTGCGATTTTGCGTAATTCATTTCTATTAACATAACAAAATTCACTTTGAACCCGGAAACGCGGTGCCGAATTCGAAATTAAGACATGAAAACTGTGATGCAAATAGAAAGGCAATACGAAAGAGAATAATTAGCTGCAATTGTTTTGAAATATGCATCGTAATCATTGTCATATTACGATTGATAATAAGCCGCACAAATACGGACTGAGTTAAAAATGGGCGTAGAGTGTAGATTTATTATTGCAAATTCATATTTACGGAAACTATGAGAGTCGTCGCGCTATCAGACAAGCAACTTGCTCTTCCCGCCAGAGTTCAAGAAAAAAAAAGTATATAAAAACTAAAGGCCTCAAGTCAAGAACTAGTTTTATTACAAAAACAATAGTAAATCCGTGGCAACTGGCGCCCGCAGTCCTTTATTTCTTTGTAAACTTGTACAAAGAAGTGAAACTCGGTCGAAATTCTGAGCAGCCGAGGTACATTATGTGCCGCTTTGTGGCGTGAAAACGGACTTCATTATATTGTTTATGTAGTAGTACCTATAGAAATATCTAGAAAAAGGCATTTTACGGGGGAATCCCAGCTTGATCCGGGTTTGGTGGCTGATCAGGTATTTCTTAAAGGTAGTCCTCATACAAAAAATGGAACTTGTGTATTTTTGTAAAGTCTTGTTTTGTTCTAGAAGTCGTATTTCTCCACGTCATAGGCTTAGGAGCGGATAAGTTCTGCTTATGCTCTGTCCCTTGAAGTTACACTGAGAAGTCTTCCTCGACATATCCAAAGACTTTTACTATATTTAAAGCGTTCGAAAATGTTGTACTTGACCTCGCGCCTTGCTTCTCAAATGGGGAAGTCAGAAAGCAAGTAGTACATCTATCATACTTCTAAAACACCATCTTTGTTTTCATTTCTAAAGTTAGTCCAGATTAAAGTATTTGAAGGATATAAATTAAGACTAGATAAACACTTGAGGTGTTCACTGGAGGTAGATAATACGACTAAACTCCTTAAAAAAATCTAGTCCAAATCTCATTTCACCGACAACCTGTAGCCAACAAGGCACCATAAGTGTAATTATATCATGCATGACTAAAATTAAATTAAATTTTCAAGCCCTCCATCCGGAGATGAGGCGACGATTTATTTCCCTAAAAGCCTCCGTGTTTGGCCCTTTAAAAATTATGCCTCGTTTTAACGCCCTCGGTAGCCGTTCCGGCAGTATTTGACACAATTTCTTTTTATTGTCTTCGTAAAATTGTTGGCAGGTACCCCTTTTTCGGTTGTTTGAATTGGCTTCGATGTTGTTTAATTATAAGGAATTTAACTATAGTACTGGCACGCTATAATGGCCGGTTTTACGTTTGTCCACTCATCAAGTTTCGTATTAATTCATAACTACGTTGAAGGAGCTCATTGCAGTACATTATTGGCAATATTGACGTGTAGTAAAATTTGTTGGAATGTATAATTTCACGAGCCAACTTTGCAATTGTTTTTCGAAATTCCAAATTTAAATAAATGCAACCTATTACGATCGTCACTTATAGGACCGCTGGCTATTATATTTTTTTCGATAATGAATTGAGATTTCACCTCACTATTGTAATCTGTCAAAACTGCTATCATAGCGTGTCGGTACACTAACGATTTTTGTTTAAATTAATTTTGATGAATTATAAAAAAAAGGTATTTACTATCACATATTACTTTGTTTAAAAAAATTTAACAAAAAATATATGTTTTTGTTATTAAAAATGGCGTCGTTATTTCAATAGAGGCGTGTGGGAGTAAAATCAATTAGGGTACTGGGGTTTGGGTTTATCCTCTGTTAATTTAGGCTATCGGTGGCAGGTGACATGTACAGTCAGCCACTTAAATGGCTTAACAAATTCAAAATTTCGATTCGCCTCTTCGTCTTAAGTTTAATTGAAATTTTTTTTCTCTTTGTGTGAAGTAAAGTTGATCTTATTTATTTTATTTTTGTGAAGAGAAAACGAAAATTGGTAAGAACACAAAAGTGTAGAGGCCATTTGAAGTTTTAAATTTATTCAGCTACTTATGTGGCTGACTGTACATGTATGTTTACATTGTTATATAGATTTAAATCGAGGAATAAGTGATTTGCTGCTGTTTTACTCAACTGCCCTTCAACAGTAGCGACTTTATATTCTAGGACTACAATCTAAACTTATATTACAAAGATAAAAGATTGAATTTTTGTATGTTTGTAATGGATAAGTTCAAAAACTGCTTGACTGTTTTTGAAAATTCTTCGAACAATAGGACATTACCTTTAGAGGTAATGTCCTATTGTAACTCTTAGGAGTTAGAGGTTACTTTCTATTCCAGGAATGGGTAATAACTAATAACGTAGCCGGAGCCGTGAGAAAATGCTAGTTATAAAGTACTACATCCGAGATATCAGATGTTAAGTCATTATCATGCCAAATAAAAGTAAATTCTAATCTCTAATAACTAAGGTGTATTCACAAAAAACTCCCACGTGATTGTTCAACCAAGGTATTGGATCCTCACCCACTCAGTCCAAGTACGGCAATATACAAATAAAGACGTTATTGGCTATAAATTAAAACCCCTCAATTGAAAAGAAACCTAACTCTTCCATTCAGAAGTCACATTTTTCAATGTAACATACGAAACAGCGAAAGTAAAGCAAAACAGGCATTTCAACATACATTTGAATTACACTTAATAATAACGTAAGGGAACGTACATCACTGTTGACATAAAAGGAACATTCTCCAAAAGGGCGCGGGAAAAATTGCCTCTTTTCGCATCGCGTAGGGACGTAGAGTATCCGACGGTGCGGATATTAGGTATATTTTTATACGCTTGAATGACAGCAGGTCGACGTTTGTTGGTGCGCGGATATGCTAATAGTACTAGAACTTTAAAAAACGATTTCGTGTTAGAGCTATCAATTAGTTTAATATAGTACTGCATCACTGCACCGTTGGGTTAAAAGCGAAATTCCAGGATAAAAGTCTTGCTTTATATTTTCTCATGAAAAAAACTTGTTTAAGTGCTGTTCCACGTTATAAACTATCTCTGTGTCAAGTTTCATCCAGATAAGTTCAGCTATTCTGGTGTGTTTGAGTAACAAACATCCATCCGAACTTTCACATTTTTATATTAGTTTACATAAGTAGGTCTAGCCCGTGGTACCATTGCCTTATGAATTCTTCTTGTGTCGTGTTCCTTAGTACTGAGGGTCGCGACCCCCCCCTTCTGTATCACTTTCTCTCGAACGAGCTTTCTCCATTCGTTTCTGTCACATGCCTTATGAATACAAAACAAAAAAAGTCACAGCATTGAAGCCTAAGAAACAATTAATATACCAGTTTCTTCGCTCGAAGGCAACGTACGATCTCTACTAGTGTTTATAGAAGTAAATCACGTTCCCATCAACCTGCTTACCCCTTCGCCGATCTACGATAAATGTTTCCTTAAAATAATTGGTGCGAGATTTCAAGGTTACGTAACGTTAACGTGTATGTTTACGGGAGCTGGTGTAATGCCTAGCTTAAATTTATTACGGTATGCGGGAAACAGAGTTTAATTAAGGTTTTCTTGTAATCAGATTTTATTATAATGGGATAGGAAGTCCTGAATGATTTACCTACAATTTGATAGGATTTGGTGATATTTGATAAATTGGGGAAGCTTCATTGGGTCGGATCTTTGATATCGGCGTAATGCGTTAGAACCTGGGAGATGATATTATGACCAGTTCACAGCTATTATCCTATTATTGTTCTAATTTCTTGGTTGAATTCATAAAATGACGTTACACCTGTTGGAGGCGCCACGTAATGGGCCTCCGAAATATAAAAGGGAAAAGAGAGAGAAGCGGGGAAATTTATTGGGACAGTCGAAACTGTCCCGGCCGAGTCCTAAGGCTCGGTGCGTTGGGCCAACAATGACCCTGGCGTTTGTGGACTGTATTTTAGGGATCCCCTTCGGAGGGGCTGGTTCGCGGAGGAGTAGTTTGGTTGGCGGTATAAGGTAATTATATGCACGCCTTACCTTGACGATTCTGCATCAGGCGGCGCACGCGGTCCCGGCGATGGCGTCGCTGTAGATATACGACGCGCACGCAAAAGGGCTTGATTCACACACTGCTTATTAGGCTGCCAACCAATAATTGCGTTTTATTGTTAAATGTGGAATCATTATGGCGGAACCACCTGTAACGCCGCAACCTAATTGGAGACAAAATTCAGATTTTTTAAATGAAAACAAAAATCAAAGAATATAGATCTCGAATTAAGTACGTAAGTCACTTATTTACAATCTTTACATATTATAAAACAGTCTTTTCTCGCGTTGGTCTCTCTGGTCACGTTAAATTTAAAAACGATTTAACGGATCCTGGAAAGGAGATATGTTACTTTTTATCCCGAAGAAATATATAGCAGGACTTTTATCCCGCAAAAACTCATTCACGTGGGCGAAGCCGCGGGCAAAAGCAGTTTTTGATATAAAACATCAATATCTGCGATTAGAGACTAGTCTTATATCTCAGGGAGTCAAACGTAGTACAACACTTCAAAATACAAAATTACTATTAAACTAAACGCACGTTGAATAAAGAAATATTCGGATATATCCGAATTATGGCGCCTCACTATCATGGTACCCCATACGTGTTATATCAAACATGAATGATTCTTGTGAAATTATTAATGCACGGGCGCGGTGGATCGGTACGCTTTTCAATCGCGTGATATATGACTCGATTCCAATGAGAAGTGACAGATTTAGTACTTCTTTTCTGTGATTCGTTTCTCAGTAGTAATGTAGGTTCTCAGTCTTTGTAAGTTCTACGGCTACAATAGAGTACCATATGCAGATTCGCCTCTGTGTTCGTTTTCTATCAGTTTTTATTGCCTTATTAGACAAACGAGCAAGCGGCCCGCCTGATGGTAAGCGGCTCCTAACTTCCATGGGCTATAGAAACCTAAAGGGTTAGCCAAACCTCTGCCTACCTATCAGTTCAGTTGTATGAAATAGGTTAGAATCCACACAAATCTGACGAGTTAGAAGAAGATGGAAGCATGGATGAAAGAGGAGAGTGAATAAAATGTAACCGGTCTTGTAATTGCAAAGTTGATCAATATTGGCACGAAGTTCCTTATCGCGCGTTGTGAAAGGGGGCTAGACGGAAAAAAATCTCACGAAAAGTTGTCACGACACTTTTTGCTATTATCTTACTAATATGAACCTTAAATACAATGCGTAGAAGCTATAATTCTTGAAACGAGTATCGTTTTATTTATTTTATTTATTAAAGTCATTAAAACCATTTCTTACTAATCTAATATGAACCTTAAATACATTGCGTAGACGCTATTTCCCCAGCGTTGGCACGGCACGAGTACAAAAGAATCGAACGTAACCTTCTTTTTTCAAATTTTGTTGATTTATTCTACTTGGGTTACTGACATTTATCAATAACAAACTAAACGTGCTTTGCTCGCGTTTAAAAATCTACTTTATGTGGTAAGCGTAAGATCGAATTTGTGTTTAGTCAATGAAAATTTGTGATAAAAATGCTATGCAATAGCTTTACCGCGGCAGTCTCCGAGTGCCACACGTATTTATTTGTTTTTTTCTCTAGAAACTTATGTATTGGAACGGAAATAGGAAAATATTTATATATACACACTCTGTTATATAAATAAAATTTTATTACAATTCCTTCACTAATTAATCGAAAGGAACTTCGTTCCATCCGGGTGTCCCTTGACACCTCTCATTAACTTTTTTTTATTAAAAACTTGATCATATTGCAAAAATTTTAAAGAAAATAATTTATTATTCAGATAAGGATAATGTTGTTTATGTGATGTTCACTTAACCCCCCTTAGTCCCTGCATCCCTATTTACCCCATTTCATGGTACCAGTTGAGAACTAAACGACGGTAAGGAGTAATTCGGGGCGTTAGGGAGAAGTTGTTGGCGTGTACACTTGTTGAATTTTTAACTTTCTTCGAAGCGAGAGTGAAGTTAATTATTAGTTCATTGTGTGCATTATTCTTCTTTGGAATTCTGCGCAAAAAGACTGCCTCGATGGTGAGCAGAGTACGGGCTAGTCCCAATCATATCCTGAAAATGATTGCTGGGCGGTATGACTCACCTCTTTTGTACTATTGTGTGCGGAGGTGTATGTCTACCGTAAAATTAGTACAGAAATGATAATATTTAACTGTTTACTAACGTAGTATTTAAGTCAAAATTGTTACTAATATACTATGGACTCACTGAGTTTGAAATAAAATACATTTTATTTTTATTTTATTTTATTAAAAAAGAATCAGCGTTTAGTTGATTTAACTTGGCGAGGTTTGAAAGGCGTAAGATGATCTTTTGATGGTGGATGTCTGCCGCCTCACTTTTAAAATGGCTTTATGAAGCAAGCAAGTATACTCCGCTTTATAGAAGGACTCTACCAAATTTAAAAACGTGATAATTAAAAATGTCTCTAATTTCTAAGAAATTCGCCTTGAAATTGCAGTTTGGATGGTGCTTTTTGAATCACCAATGAGATAGCTAGAATACCTACAGAATTCCAAAATCGGAGATTGGAGGTTACAGGTCAGATGTTTGATATCGGGTGGGTGACGCTTGAAAAGTCAAAAGTAACAGGCCAGAAATATGACGGAAAATTAATCAACCAGAGGCTGGTTTCAAAAAAACTGCATACGTATATAGCAATCACCAATATAGTAATGGCTGGTGAACCGTTAATGCACTGCTATTTAAAGTGTGTCTAGGCGTAGAAGTAAAACACTCACAGTACGGTTCAAAGATTAATTCTAGACACACAACACAGAAGGCACAATTAAACAGAAGGCACGAGCACAGTATACAGTCTAGAGTGAAGAAGCGATAGATAGTTCAAGAAAAATGAAGACAGAATAATTAAGCACTAGCGTATATAACAGTAAGCGTACGTAAGCGGAATAAGCAAGTCTCGACTGTCGGGTCAGCTGGCAATGTTATGTGACGATGCGGCGCGGGCGCACCGCACCGCACCTCACACCGCTGACTTCATGTACCTAACGGTAAATCAGTGCGTAAGGGATGTCGCACTGGTCGATAATATGATATCGATATCTACATCGACAAACCGTTACGCAACGAAGTAATAATATGCTTATTATTGAAATATAATATTAAGATTTATGTAAATAGTTAGTGTTAAGCTTAGTATAAGTGTAAACAAATAAATATAACGTAAGTATATATTTTAATTTAAACACATATAATTATGTGGAGTGTATGAAAGTTGCCTACACGTATAGTTACGATACTCAAATGTAAATGCTCTCAAGTTAACCAAATACGCAAAGTTCTTGTACACGAACATCTGCTGTCAGACTCTACTTCGTTTTTAACCTTTGGTATTCCATTGCTGAACATAAATATTTCCCTAAAACTGTCAGATTGAAACCATTTGCTGGTGGTGGCATATATTTTATATCCGCCCGGATATCGACCACCGTACATAAGGTGTTCAAATCCGCCATAGTCGCCCACATAGTGTGCTGCTTTCCTGGATCAACCTGTGTATATCGGGTTTAAACAGGCCGGCATAATTTTGTCGACTGCCGAGGGCTGATCATATTCAGTCAAAACTATCTGAACCCTTTTCCACTTAACATCAGGTGCAGTGGGGTCATCTTACTGTGTCGGTATAAAAAAAAACACAGAGCTACCCTTTTTCGTTTATACTACACGACGGCTGCCTAGTTAATCCAACTACCAGAGGACACTACTATAGTAGACCAGCTAACAAGTACATATCCTAAGAACTTAAAACTCAAATCTATATTTGGTTATCTACTGGACTCTAGATTAAACGTTTGTTCCAGCAAAAGTTTTAATGGCAACTTCGCAGCAAGTTCAGATTTGGAAACTTTTCTTACCTGCAAACCTACTTTACTAGATTTTTTTCCTATTTCGCCTTATTTTATCTTGTGAGCATTGCCAAAGATTTGTTCAATATTTTATATGGTTCATTCAGTTTAGTTGCTTTTATGGTCTGGTAGTGATTTATAAATTGCGGACGGGATGCTAAGTTCGATTTCTTAGTAGGGAACTTCGATTTCTTACTTATATTAATTGTTTGTTTTTTAGAACTTTTGCCTCGATTTAGACTTCCAAGAAGGGGTTTACGTCAGGACTTGGAAGTTCGGTTGTGAAATTAAGCTAAATCGTTTTTTGTGATACACATAAAAGGCATCTTCCCCAAATTGGTGCGGTACTAGGGCTTAATTATGAATGAGTGTAGTTTGTTACTCACAGGTTGACTGTATAATAGCATCTGTTTTTTTTAATAATGGCGTCGATAGCCAGACATGAGAGAAATGGTCAATCTTCCCCCAAGTGAAATAAAACTACCCACACACTTCGCTTTGAAGTAGGTAACTTTTTCCTGTCCCATAAATTGGAAATTGTAATTCAAATTGTCGGGATGTAAAGAAGTCTTAGCACTTCTGTTTTTTACGTAACTATAGGAACACCCATATGTACTAAGGTAAGACGAGTAAGATATTTTACGACCATCGACCTATATACTTAAATTGTATTTTATAATATTTACAGCTCTTAACCATTTTTTTACGCTTATTCTTACTTTCACAAACTCGGAATCCCATCTGAGTTTCCCAGGATTGAAATTTGTAGGTACCCGATATTGCGATAGCGGCTAGACTCGCCCTCTATGAAATTAGGTAATCTATTCAAACCTTCTTCTTCTTCAGCCTTTAGAAGTCCACTGCTGAACATAGGCCTCCCCCAAAGATTTCCAGACCAACCTGTCAGATGCGGCCTGCATCCGGCGGGTTCCTGCGACCTTCACAAGGTCGTCCGTCGACCTTGTAGGAGGACGTCCCACGTTGCGCTTGCCAGTACGTGGCCTCCACTCGAGAACTCTTCTACCCCATCTGTTGTCAGTTCTACGAGCTATGTGCCTATTCAAACCTATAAAATGTTAAAGTTTAAATTTTTTATAGGTTTCAGTAGTATAGGTTAAACAATATTTAGATCGTCCATATTAACTCTACCATCAGTTTGGAAATCAATTCTCACCAGAGAAGAACAGGCAAGAAATTCTAGCATTGCTATCAAGGGTATAAGCTCGGCGATATATGGTTGTATTCGCTTCTCACGTGAATCATTAGGTGTGAGTGAGCGTGAGTTTTATGTATGTGTCTTGGAATAGGTTAAAACTAAACCCTCCAACCGGTTTGAGAACTTGTCATTCGTGTAGATCCTGAATTGGGAACAGGATTGCATAGGCATTTCTTGCCATCTAAATCACATCAGGGGCCAAAATTCCTTTTTACAGTCGTTATCGCTAATAGAACACACACACTATACCTTTTAACCCCAAAGGGGTAGGCAGAGGCGCAACTAGTGCACCCACTTTTCACTGTTATTCCGTCCCATGATATAATAGGGGGCGAGCCTATCGCGTTATCGGGCACAAATTCCAGACTCCGGGCTGATACTGAATTGAAAAACTCAATATCACATTCGTTCTTTACGATAATAGAAGACAAAAATTATGGGAATTAGCGATAGACTTATGAATGGGTTATGTAGAAAAGCATCTTAGATATGGCCCCAGGTAATTCATTCAAAGAGGCTACTTCATCCTAACGTTGTTTTAATTTTCAGGTGGGATATGGGTTGATGATTTCAGAATTTTAAAAGATAAACACGAAACATAACTCAAACATTCATAGAATTGAACAAACATAATACACGCAAGCGACGATAGCCTAGATGGGAATGGAACGGTCTGCCGAGACAATGTCCGGAGGTTCAAAACCCAAGGCACACACCTATGCCTTTTCGAAGTTACGTGTGTATTTTTATCAATTATCGTTCGCTTTAACGGTGAAGGAAAACATCGTGAGGAAACCTGCATACCTGAGAAGTTCTCTGAATTTCGAAGGTATGTAAAGTCCGCCAACCCGCACTGGGCCAGCGTGGTGGACTAAGGCCGTAACCCCTGTCAGTAGTAGAGGAGGCCCGTGCTCAGCTGTGGGCAGTATATAATACAGGGCTGATTGCAATACACGCATTTGTTTGGCGTTACGCTTCCAAACTGGGTAGATATGCCGAAAATCGAAATGAAGGAGGAATATGTTTTAGTAGAATAGGTATGGTAAGTCAAGATTATGTTTAAAAAATAAATTACTGTTGCTAAGAGGGAGCGTGTAACGGCAAGTAAAAAAGCGGATAAATTTTTATACGGTGATATATCGATTTTGTAAAACATAAATAAATTATATCGATAAATGACCTTTTTGTAAATTTTTTCCCTGCGGCTACATTATAGTAGTAATATATTTTTGTATGTTGGACCATAATTCAATGTCCAAAAATCAAAACGTTTTATTTGTAGTGAGCCAACAAAGTACATCAATGGCCACAGTTTTAGAATATATAGCGAAGTATTTTGTTTTAACGTCAGTTTATGTAAGGTAGCGACTTTAACTCCTAATCGGCCGCGCCGTCTTCTCCGCTTCTCTTATATTTTAACTTAGAGCAATAAATTTCTAGCCAGTCTTAACTACGTTAGCCTGACCAAGAAAAAAAAGATGATCATAAAAGCTATAACTATTCATCATTGTTATTAGTTTTCAAAATTCGTTACAGCTTCAATTTTCGGCATAGCCACCCGCGTCTCATTGCGTATGCGGTTCGTTAAAGGGAGCGTATTGTATAATCACGAATACGTAAATATTCAAAACTGTGTGTACATCGCGTACATATTATCAAACTAACAACAAAGGAATACCCCAGTGTCATCTAATAGAGAAGTTTCATCTTACAACCTAAATAACTTAGGCACTTATGCATGTGCGTATGTAGTAATCGTTACTCAACCTTCAACGTTATGTTTTGTAAGGTTAAGTACATTTTCGTTATCGTCGAAAGTTAGCTACGCATAATTAAATCGTTTTCTTCTATCTACAAAATGTTTTTTCTAAGTCTGCTCAGTAGAGATGTGATGATTAAAGGTATTACTCGGATGAGCTGCTTTTGCGCAATTTTGATAAACGTTTACTTTCTAGGCTTCATTAGACAGAAAATAAAATAAATTATTTCAAAATTGGTATGTAATTCACCTCTTAGTGTCCTATAAAAAAATGTTACTCATAAATTCGTTTTTTTTTAAATAATAAAATATTTATTTATTCGCTCTTTTTTGAATACCAGTATTAGAATTTTTATAAGTATTATAATGAGTTCTTTTTTTAAAGCACAACTAATAAACCGTTAATTTTTAAAACAAGAATCATTGATGTAAAAAAACCAAGAAGAATAAAATAACTCTTAGGCGCAGGTGTTGCCAGTGAGGTTAATTAGGATTATCCCGAAATCGATAGTAACAAGGTTCTAGGATAACGGGAACATAGTGTAACATGTCCCGCCAGATAAATAACGACTTCTGGGAATTACGGATGTCTTTCTAAGGGTTTCGGCGTAAGCCCGAGTATTTCGGAGTCTTACACTCTTAGATATAAGTTATATGGAATTTTGGTGTAACTGAATATTATTTTAAGTATGAATATTTTTATAGCAATTTATAGGACAGCTAGGCCTCTAGGGATCAAAGCAACTTTACTTCCACTAGCTTCTACTTTAGCCTTATAGTTACATTTTGTGGTATTAAGTATTTGTCTATTTGTGTCGCTAAACAGCAGAGCACTAGACTACGTGCCGTTTTTTGGACATTATAACCAATTTATTGACTAGACATGGTGAGACTCAACATCTAAGATTTCAAGGTGACGAGCGCTGTGCAGTGTCTTAAAGATTTTTAAAAGCACTTTATGTTCTATTTATGTTATCCATCTCCGGACGTTTACTTTTTAGCAATATCCCAGCAATTTTTTAATCACGTTAAAAATATTGATCATCATCATCAGTCTATGATATCCACTGCTGAACATAGGCCTCCTCTAGAAATTTCCAGACGGACCTGTCATCTAGCGTGTTTCTGTGACCTTTGTCAAGTCGTCTCTCCACCTTTACGGACTAGCAAGCTAAAGTGGCAGTGGGCAGGGCGCATAGTTCGAAGAACTGACGGCAGATGGGGTAAAAAAGTTCTTGAGTGGAGAACACGTACCGGCAAAATATTGATATATGAATTTAATGAAATTGAAAATATCTGCTCCAACATTCAATGTCTAGACGTAAAATACACATATCAGTTTGTTCTTCTAAGTATAATTAAATTTGCAGAAATGTTTCAAAACGCAAATATACATCAAAGAACGTGATCAAAGAGACCGCATAAGTCAAAGACTACGATTTTAAAATATTTCTAGTATGCCTACAGGCAGATTACTTGAAATATATTTTTTTAGCGTAAATATAATGTATTAGTAAATTGTTTTAGTGATTTTATTCAAAAAAAAAACATAAACTAATAAATCCTTTTTGTTACAGGTATGTATTCACGAACTTTCGACATTTAAAATTTCAAATGTAAGTAATATTTATTTCTCAAAATTAAAACACACAGTAACATGACAACGGTTTTAGCCAGCTGGGATTCGATTCCAAATTTGAAATTGTCTATAAATAAAACTCTGTGTCCGTTGTCAGATTAAAAATGGAATGAATTTGCTTTAGTCTTTATTCTGTGGAATTTGTGTTGTTTTCATAATTCTGTATTTGCCAATACAAATTGCGTGGTTCTGTAAAGAGAAATTTCATATTTGCTGATATTTTTTGGAGGTTTAACAAATCCTAGTCTTATCCCAATACTCTTATTTTCTCTGGCTCTGTAGTGTTACTTGTGTTCAGTTAACTTACCTTCTGCTGTGAAAAACTGTGCGCCATCATCGCTATAGTCCCTTACAAATTATACCATTTATCTCTAGCGTCTATAGATATAAAATCCAATAGCAATTTTAATAGCAAACCGTTAATACATCCAGCTCATCGCAAAACAAATAAACTTAAAATAAGCAGCGACTTATCTTTCGAATCTGGAAGGTCGCCGATTGACACTTCGAAGGAACGCGAACATTTTCTACGACTTATTATAAAAAACGGCAAAAAAAAAGATAAAAGCAAACGAGTTTCGTTTGACAGCCCTTCAATTTATGAAAGGGATCAAAGTTGTTATTTATTAGGGCATGAATCGATAAGGGCTGGCCTAATGAGATTTTGGCTTTTTTCCGCGGATAAAATGCCACAGCGGCTTTTTATACGTTTAATCGATGTACGATGAAGATTGAAGTTACGAAGCGAGCTGTCTAAATGAGTTTTTATTTGAAATTTTGAAAATAGAATTGCGTTTTTATCATGCTGTTTTAGAGTTTATCTAAACACAGTTCAAATGTAAACAAAATTGGCAGCTCTGGTGATTCTAGAATAATTCTCTATATTATTGACCATCGTCCTTTTGAACACGATTTGCCGGAAGGACTTTTAAACGGGAGTACTACCACAGAGCTACAATTTGGCAGTGTGACTTAAAAGCCGTGATAACCTCATCAACGAAGCTATCAGCTCAACTGCCTTGTTCAGGGCAACCATTCGTAAGCCCTCGATGCGCTTTGCTCGATATTTCAGACATAATTAAATGAAATTTTATACAAAACATTGCACTAACCAATCGCGTAACCAACACCAATTTATTTATTTATTTATTTATTTACAATAAAGCTCTAAATACCCTGTCAGGGTGTCGGCTATTCTAATAACTAAGTATAAAAAATATATAAATCTATTGCTTTTAATAAGATAATTTAAAATTAAATATACTTGTATAAAACTATAAATTCATTATTGTTAATAGAATTAATTGAAAATAACTAAAAATTGTATCATTACCTAACTTTATCCGTTTATATATTCATATAAGCTGTAGTAAGTTTGTTGAAGTAATTTTTTTATAATTTGTTTTTAAATACATTAATTTTATTTTCTGTTCTAATTATCTCCGGAACATTATTATAAATGTGTGCCGATCTGTAATATGGGTTATTTTTGAACATGGTAATTTTTGGCTCAGATAAAATTAAGTTATGTTTTCGCCTTTCATTTTTATTAAATTCAAAATATGAGGGGTGTTTTCTTTTCTTACAAACAGAGCTATTTCGTAGATGTAAATGCAGGGGAGTGTAAGTATGTTATGATTTTTAAAGTATGGTCGGCAACTATCTAATTGTGAAATATTAAAAAGAATACGCAGACATTTTTTTTGCAATATAAATATATCGTGTGCATATTCTGTACTATGTAATAATAATTAACCCCTTACAAACATTTCCTAGATGATTGATCGAGCATCAAACCTGGGACGTTGCAGCACAGTTAATGACGCCCATACGATCAATAAAGCATCGCCTTGTCTCATAAAAAATGATTAATATACAGAATGTCCACCCTGATAGATGTTTGGGATTGTAACAGGATTTGATATAACCCGGTGAAATGAAAAATGTACCTTAACCTGTCTGTGGGCTCAGTGAGGTATTATTCAATTTAGCAGTATTGTCTCTATGGTATTTAATATTAAATTCTTGGAATAGTTTCCGCTTGGAAAAATATTGCGCAGTTGAAATTATTTGATAGTACTTTTATTATGAAATGAGACACGCAGGATGCTAAAATGGCTGCCCATACATATAATGATTATTATTTACAAGTTAAAAACAGAGTAAATTGTTAAATTCTTGATAGAGGGGACCAAGTTCAAAGAGGTAAGACAATAGATGCTAAGTTTCATAATAGCAAGTAATTACAGCCACAATGTCTACAATGCTTGCTATTCTTGACGGCGGAAATATACAGTATGTATTCTATACTAGAATCTAACTTTTTTTTTATTTTTTATTATTGCAATTGAATGCCGAGACGAGCATGCCGTTCGCCTGATGGTAAACGATACGACCACCTATAGACAGTAGCAACACCATCCAGCACCTTGAATTACAAAGTACTGTGTGGCATTCCACTGCGCTCGTCATCCTGAGACAAACAAAACAAACAACAGTGCATGCACACTGCTGCTTGGCGGTAGAAATAGACATTGCAGTGGTACTCACCCAGACGGACTCTTACATATGAGAGACCTACCACCAGTAATATATAACTTAATATAATCTTACTTCTAACTAATATTATAAATGCAAACGTTTGGATGTTTGTTAGAAGTAAACGCAGAAAAACCTGAACGGATTTGGATGAAATTTGGCATAAAGATACACCACGTCCAAAAATAATCCAGGGATTAACACATAGGCTACTTTTATCCCGGTAATTTGTTTCCATGGGAAATAATGGATAATTTTAATCTCATTTTTTAAGTAAATGGCCCTGGTGTCGTACTGTCTATTAGAGATTTTTTTAGCGGGAAAGGCATTTCATGCGGGCGAAGTCACGAGCTACACCTAGTAATAAATAAATATTGTTGTAAATATTACTATAATGCAAAGAGCTCTAAGATTATACAAAGTCATTTAGACATTGCGTTAATAAATGAAATCATATACTTATCTCGTCGCAAATAACGCTTTCCATTAAGGTATTTTAACCATAGACGTAAAATAAAAAAGTATAAGTTTCGCACAAAATAAATATCAATAAAAAGTAACTTTAAGTTTACACGCCCACATGCCACTATTACTGCTCTAAGATAATTCGTCGCAGCGGCAACATTATACTTTCATTCAGAAATACACTTCCGCACACACCATATTCGCACTAAACTACGAATTGATCAAACATTTTAAAACTACAACCGGGATTTTGGCAATAATATTCGTTATTCATGGATGATTTTTGGCAAGATGTTACAAGAGGTAAAGACGAATATGTGGTGTCATTTAGTAATGCAATGTAAAAATGGCCCTGTATAAAGTGGACATCGGGAAAATTGTCATACAAAATTTTTGAGCCTGTTCATCAGTAACTCAATCTACCGTGAAATAACAAAATACCTATGTAAAATTCATTACAACATACTTTGACATGGTCTTATTGCGTAAATTGGCATAATTCCTTCCAAAATATTGTTTACTTTACGAAATTTAAGCATACCGAGACGTATTGTTAACTCTTGTTACACGGACATGTCAGATAAAACAGCGACTTATTACCAATTGGTAATAACTTTTGGACGAAACATTTGGTCCTGATGTCTTTGCCATAATGTATGTAGTTGCAAAAGATCAGTCTTTATTGACAGTTTTCTATTTTGTTACCGTAATTAGTGTCACTGTTCTATTTTTACTTCAGGAATCTATGATCCCAAACATCACAGACAAACACTCATACTCTCGCCTTATATGCCTGAAAGAGTAGGCAGAGGCGTGTGTATGTTCTGTCCTATGAGTCTATCGACATATCGGGCACAAATTTTATTCTTCGGTTTAATATTGAACATAAAAACCCAATGACTCGGGATTCGAACCTGAGACCTACGAGTGGAAGTTGTATCGCACACGCAATACAACTTCGCCACCAAGGCATCAAGATCCCAAATTTCAATAGGTACATAAGCTTCTATTTTAGAAATAGAAAGACATTCATCTTCCTCGCTATGGTAGACCAAAATTCATTGCTAACTGTCGTCAGTCAACTACCATTTTTATGAAAAAAGTAAATCCCCTACACTCATTGCATCAACTCTCTCAGTCAATAGTCAGGAAATCCGATATTTAATTCAGCAAAATGTCTCAAATACTACTGGTATTCGATACTGTACTCTCTGTCCGGGTCAGATAAACGAAATTATCAATACAAAAGTTTCGTTTTTATTTTCAGTTTTACAATTTACATAGCAAACGGAGTGGGGAACCCAAATAATATAGGATTATCGGATTTATTTTCCATCAGGGAATGCTTTTGGATTTAATATAAAAATAATAGTTTCCCATTGGATTTCAGTTTGATTATAGTTCAATTTCACGGTTGAATAAAAGTTATTGTGATTTATATTTTTTTTGTAATCTATTTGGGTTCGTAGTTCTTTTATTAAGGCGTAGCTATAGAGTATAGAATTATTAACGCATAGAGTATAGTATGCAGGCCGCTTCTGACAGGTTGGTCTGGAAATCTATGGGGGAAGCCTATTCTTCAGCCTTTAGAAGTCCACTGCTGAACATATTCAGTCCACTGCTGAATATGTTCAGCAGTGGACTGAATGTGTTGTCGACTCTACATTAGAGTCCAGTCGTTGGGTTAATACCCGATGTATAAAAATATATTATACTGGCTTTTACCCACGGCTGCGCCCACACGAAAGAGTTTTTCCTGGATAAAGGGCCGCTATACATTTTCCCGGACTGAATTGTAAATCTTAACCATTCTCGAATCCACCTTGTGTGTCTTCACGCAAAAAAAAACATTAAAATCGGTCCAGCCGTTTATATATAATATAAAGATTTCTAAATATTTCATACTATAATTTTAAGATAGTTTATTGTATTCAAATCCTTTATGTCACCAAGAAAGACCCTTTGCGACCACGCCGACAGATATTAAAGAAAATAAATCAAAGAAAAATCTCGCCTTTGATTTAATATGAAAAAATGTTATCACTGAAGCTATAAATCTTTTAAGTAACATGAATTTGCATGTAATAATATTATGTAAAAGTTTATTTAATATTCTTGATATTGGAAAACTCATTATCTTCACTAAAAAATAATGTTTGCAGTAGATGTCTACTACAGTACTACTATTATAAATGGAGTCTGCGAAGATTTAGAAGTTAAAAGTGATTACAAAAATCGCTGTATAGGTTTGGATGACATTTGGCACACATTAAATCCAAGAATAACAAACCTTTTTACGGACTGCAAAGTAAGACTTTCTTCAACGGATATAGGCTGAAGTGGAAATATATCCAAATCGAACTGACTCCCCAAATAATAACGCTTCTTTGCTTCAATAACGACGTGATACCTTTCTAGCAAAAACCAAATTTTAGTGATGTGTTTTTTCTTTTTTTTAAATAATTGTTTCGAAACGAGATTTTTATTGAATGTTTTCTTTTTTTGGAAAAACAAAATCAAACACGGCGGTTTTAATTACAATTAAAAAAATATAAATTATTGTACTTACTTTATTGAAGGAACAAGGTGAGAGTTTTTGATTTGTAAAAGTAAATGTAACAGCCAGAGCAAAAGCTATAAGAGTTACCACAATGTCGTAATTCAAAGTAACAACTTGCATCCGAATTCACAAATTAATAAGAGGGGGCACAGTGCGACCAAACGCATAGTAACGGCTATTTCATTGTTTTCTTTGTTCAGCTTTGTTTAACTGACAGCCAACTGAAGTATAGTTCTCAATATTAGCCAATCATAGTGCTCCTATGTTCACGCACTGCGAAGGCTATCATGTCGTAAGTATGGAAAACAGACTTATTATTGTAGCATTGCTCCGTACTTACTTAAGTAACGTTTGTGAACACGGGCCTTTGCCTGTTGTTAACTGGCCGTAAAATGTGAAATAACCGAATTTTTCGCGCAACTAACCACGTCTGGGCAGGCAAATCCTTCGAGCAGATCACGTTCACCAAAATACCTCAATATTCAGCATATTCTGTACATTGGCGCCAACATCGCCGATAAACGATGAAATGGGAAAATTTTCGAATTTATAAGCGATTTTGCCGAGTGCATTTCAATTTCATATCGAATGTATAAGCGGGTTCAATGCGGTATCGGGATTTGCCTTATTACGTGGATTTTTGGTTGGTGTGGGTTCGATTCTGATAGTAGATAGGGCTTTGTGATTTTCTAACGCTATTGTGTTCTGATTTGAAGAACATTGAACATTTGAGTGGGCAATGAGATTAAGATCTGATATATCAAGGTGACGAATTCAGTGCGATTCCACGCAGAGTTTTATAATTCGAAGTTTGTGTTAAAATCAGCTGTCTCGTCTCGGAAATGCACTCCTGAACATAGGTCTCGCCTAAAGATTTCTAGGCTAAACTTGACAGGTTTCAGGTTGACAAGTAGGTTTCTGACGAAGCGGCGTGCTTCTAAGTTCCTACGAACTTTACCAGGTCGTCTGTCCACCTCGTACGTCCAATGCTCCGCTTGTCGTCAATTGTTGCATTAAAAACTGTTTTGATTTGACGGACTTTGTAGCGAGGAATGAAATTTCATTATGTTTCAATTCATTTGCTTGTAATTCGAAGTTTTTTTTTTTATAGCATTGAATGACAATACGAGCATGCCGTTCGCCTGATGCAATGCTAGCAATACGACCACCCATAAAAAGTACCAACACCATCCAGACCTTGACTTACAAAGTACTGTGTGGCATTTCACTGCGCTCGTCATCCTGAGACATAAGATGTTAAGTCTCATTATGTCCAGTAGTTCTGGATGCTTCTGCGATATTCCCTCGAAACAAAAGCCATTGCAATATTTCACACTACGTCACGTATTATTATTGTGATAGTAAATTATTTGAACAGCAATTATCTGCGGCGCGCAGGGCCGGCTTTGCAGGATAATCGTTAAAGTTGGCCTTCATTATTATGATTTATGTTATGTGTTTCCGTACCAGTGTCCCGTAGGATTTTGTTTTTAATGTTCAAAGTGTGGTCCAATCCTTTCCTAATTCACATTTCTTGAGGCGGTAATGAATACTTAATTCTTTCGGTTGTATATCCAGTACAGTAGTCACTTACTGTTTCTCATTCACGTTCTCCTTCCTTTAAGGGTGACAATACTATAATTCCCCTGTCTGTAGTAAACACTAGTCACGTTCTTATTACATTTCTAATGTAATTCTGTCTATTTCGTTTTCACGTCTAAACCACTAAATAGATTTTGATGAAATTTGGTTTATAGTAACTTGAAATCCAAAAAAGAATATACGGCACTTTTTTAATATTAATTATTACACGAGTTCTATGCAGGTGAAGTCGCAAGTTAATACTAGTCTATACTAATATTATAAAGAGGAAAGATTTGTTTGTTTGTTTGCATTGAATAGGCTCCGAAACTACTGGACCGATTTGAAAAATTCTGTCACCAATATATCTACATTATCAGCGAGTAACATAGGCTACTTTTTATCCCGGGGAAATATAAAGCGGGACTTTTATCCCGGAAAACCTCATTCACGCGGGCGGAGCCGCGAGCAGAAGTCTAGTATACTGTATACTAATATCATAACCTCAAAATCTGCTATAGATCAACTTATTTAATTTTAGAACTATAGGCATACTAGACTAGGATAGACTGCCTCGGTGGCGTAGTTGTATTACGGTACGACTGCAAGGCTGAGGTCTCGGGTTCGATTCCCGGGTCGGGCTAAGTAATATTGGATTTTTCTATTCAGTATCAGCCCGGAGTCTGGAATTTGTGCCCGATATGGCGATAGGCTTGCCCCCTATCACATCATGGGACGGAATACGCTTGGCGAAAACTGGGTGCACTAGATGCGCCTCTGCCTACCCCTTCGGGGATAAAAGGCGTGAGCATGCGTAATACTAGTCTACACTTGTATTGGCTACATTAATCCTCATAATTTCCGGGGTTGTGCAAATGTTTGTATGATCCACAAATATTTGTTCCGGGCTCTATAATATGATCTATCGGGAATGCTAACAGATCGGTACGTATATTTGTAGAATATACTCTCGGGTACGTCATATCCGTATATCAATGATAATTACTGCTTCGTAATTGTGTTGTGTATACAGTATCACTACTGTGATTCGATCCCCGGGCTGGTTGTAAAATATAAGCCTGAATTCTGGAATTGTACCCGGTATATTGCCTCTCAGTTGTAGTGGAGGCCCGTGCTCAGCAGTGGGCGGTATATTGGGCTGGTACGGATAGATGGATGGGATATTGCAATAGTGCTCGATAGCTTAGTTGTGAATGGTCTCCATCCGCTTGGACAAAACCCAAGGCAACATCTGAGTTTTCGAAGTTACGTGTATTGTTTATTAATTATCGTTTAACGGTTTAGGAAATCACCGTGAGGAAACCTACATACCTAATCCTACTAATATTATAAACGCGAAAGTTTGTAAGTATGGATGTCTGGATGTCTGGATGTATGGATGTTTGTTACACTTTCACGCAAAAACTACTGAACGGATTTCGATGAAATTTGGCACACAGGTAGATTATGCCCTGGCTTAACGCATAGGCTACTTTTTATCCCGAAAAAATATAAAGCAAGACTTTTATCCCGGGAAAACTCAATCACGCGGGCGGAGCCGCGGGCAAAAACTAGTTATTCATTAAAAAATTGAGGCTATGTGAAGTTTGTTAACCATCACTTGGCCAGCTTGGTGAACTAAGGCCTAAATCCTCTCAGTAAACGCCCGTGCTTAGTAGTGGGCAATATATAACACAGGGCTGGTATTATTATATTGATAATACACTCGCCCCCTAAATGGGATCAAACTATCGAAACATGGGTGTTATACATCTGCCTACCCACGCAAAGGCGATGCGTGAATAAGTAAATCAGCGAGTGACAATGATCCATTTGTATGGGTATAAAGTATTTTTTTTTCATACATACATAATTCGGTCATACATTACGCTTCTCTTTTCACAAAAGCGAAATGATTTCGTTCCGTTAATAAGTTAATTACATACGTTCGCTAATGGATTGTTATTTTAATCAGTAATATTGGTACGGGGCGTTTACTACGAATTTTAATTTCGAGTACTATGACAAGCGATGCACTCTGGTTCGAATGGAAAATTATCATTATCATCCTTAGAGAATTTAACAACTTATCATCATATATTTAGATTGTAATGCTGGTGTCGATTTCTACAACATTCCTCTGCTTGAATTAGGAGTCACGTAGTCCGAAAACTGTGAAGTTTACTATGGCCTAATCAACTTTTCCTCTTTTGGCTTCTTTTCTTGATCCATATTCTTTTTCCAAAATTGAAATACGTATCCATGATTCTCCAAGAAGAATAATCATGATCCTTAAATATCTATGATGTTCTGCTGCCAAGAGTTTCTCTGAAACGATTTATTAACTACTTTTGTCTGAGTAAACTAAAAAAATCACTGCACTTTCTGTTTACAACTTAGAGCAAACTAAATCCCCCATTCGGATTACCGTCCATACACAAAGTTTCCTTTGAGTCGGAACTATGGACGTGGCCGAGTTAGTACATAAACTGACACACAGGTATGTGGAACGCACTGTCAATGGATCAAATTAATACAGCGTTTGCATTTTGCGTGTCTAACTTGCTAAGGATTGATGAAGGATGGATACATTGAGAGGTTCACGCCTTTGTCTGCAGGGGTAGGTTGGGGCTTAATTAGAAAATTACTGTAGTTGGCTTAATTATTGCCTATCTAATTATGATTGCAACTAGCTGTTGCCCCGCGTGAATAAGATTTTCTGGGATATAAGTCCCGTTTGATAATTTCCCGGGATAAGAAGTAGCCTAATGTCTTCTCAGGGTCTCAAACTATCTCCTTATCAAATTTCATCGAAATTCGTCAGGTAGTTTTTGAGTTTATCTCGTACAGAGGCGGCGCGGCGGGCGACTATTTTTAACCCCCGACAAAAAAAGGGGTGTTATAAGTTTAGGGTGTGTTACATCTGTGTCTGTCTGTGGCATCGTAGTTCTCAAACGAATGGACCAATCCTGACGCGGTTTTTTTTTGTTTGAAAGCTAATATGATTGCAATGATTCTTAGCTATAATTTATGAAGATCTGTTCAGGCGTTTGAAGATTATCAGCTCAATTCCAATTTGAAAAGCCCGATTGAATTAAAATTTTGTGTACTGTGACTTCGGCAATATTTTTAAATATGAGCTGATGCTGCAGCATCAACTAGTCTGCGGGGTACCCAACTCCTTAGCAACTTATAGCAGATATAGCGTGTTTGGGCTCATAAGGATGGTCTCATCGACTAGGTGTTAGATAGTTGATTATCAAGGTCCTATGATAGAGAATAAAGTAATTTACAAAATTTGAAATAAAAATTAACTTAAAATTTAAATAACCCCCGCCACAAAAAATGTATAAAAAGTAAAATAATAAAAGTGTCGAATTCCGGACCAGGACGACGAAAATACTTCTTTAGCGGTCCCCCGACGCGACGACGCTTGGGTCAAAATATTGCTAGGTACTTAAACGACAAAGACACTTTTATTATTTTAATTTTTAGAGATTTTTTGTGTCGGTGGTTATATACCTAAGGTTTATAGTTGTAGTAGTCACAATTCCTGGACACAACAAAAAATGATCTCTTCTGGAAATTGAACTTGAACCTCACAATTCACAAGTTAGGTTGATACTAGTAGCAATGGGCTATACAATTGACGTACCTCTTGAATTACCTCGACACGAAATTTCAAATGTGACTATAGATTTGACTACATAATGGAATGCATCTACCCATCAGAGAACACGGTAAATCATTTTAATATCTGCCTATCCTTTGAGATATAAGGGTGTACATAAACTATACCGAAATTTGAAACTTCTTGCATAATAGTAAAGCAATTTAATTGGTTGTTTGAAGAACGTGCTTAAAATTCGCCGACGAGTGCTTATATTTCAGAATCATAAATATATCGGTCATAGCTTGTTATATTTTTTATAGGCGAAGTCCGGTAAACTAGCTAGTCGTTCAGTCTATCTGAACGACTAGCTAGTCTACTCTTATTACCATTTCAATAAATGCTAGAGGAATCGAGAATGCGTATTGATTTATCATGATTCATGAAAAAAGACAGTTGTTTCCTATGTTTGATTTAATATTATTTTATTATGTAACAGAAAATAATACAAAAAAGAAATTCTTCTGGGAAATAACCATCAAAATTTGTTGAAAAATAAAGCAGTTATGCATATTTGAGATATTGTTGTGAACAAAAGTGGGGTCGTGGTGGGATTATCGCGCTATTTCTTTCTCACACACGCGTTGCAGCCGGTGACACTCTGTGACGTTACAGTTTGCTATTTCTGTTATTTAATAGTTACCCTTTTCACCAAATTTCAAAGCTTTGTGACTTATTTTGGATGATTTATGGTATATGTATTAAAAATAGTCAACTACCTAATTCGGAATACGGAAGAGAGAGAAATTTCTCGGACAATACAAGGCGTAAGTACTATTATGCCATTTCAAGAAATTTTGCAGTAAGGGCCCACACTGCATTTATTCGCGCGACCTCCGCGCGTTTTTGGAATACGTTTTTTTTAAATTACTCCTAGTAATAGTAAATAGTTTTCGGAAAAAGTTGATACATAATGTTCTTTGAACCGGAATACAAGAGTGCTTGCGCAATGCCGTTTGGCGGTAGAAATAGACACCTCCCTAGTACAACGTACATACTCAGCCATACTTCTGTTTACATGAGACCTACCACTTATATCAAAAAATTTAAATCTTTAAAAACTACCTACATAATAAAAGTGAGAAATTTTATGAAAGAATATTCACTTATAATACCACAAGAGCTTCAAAATTATCGGGTATTTTCCGATAGGTTCGTTGCAAACAAATGAAGGAGTTTTCAGGTTAAAAAATCACGAGCGCGAAGCGCGAGTGATTTTTCCTGAAAAACTTGACGACTTTATTTGTTTGCAGGGAACCTTGAGGGAAATGCCAGATAATTTTGAAGCTCGTGTGGTATTCGGGGGATTATTTTTCCGTCCCAAATGTCGGCCAATAGAATTGCACCATGAGATGAAATGAACAGTCAACAAATAAGAATTTCATAATATATAGTAACGACCAGAGAAAATATTCAAAAAAAATTGTTTCATAATATATAGTAACGACCAGAGAAAATATTCAAAAAAAATTGTCAGTATAATACCATGTAGGTTGTACCACGTGACGTCGAATGGTGCAATTCTATTGGTCGATATTTGGGTCGGAAAAATAATCATAGTAATCCCCAACAGCGAATAATTTGCGATCGCTAATTGATAGCGACTTCGCTAATAGGACGGAATTTCGCGCGGAAGCCCCCAGTGGTTTTATGCATTCGATGCAAGGTTTTACTCATTTACAAATTGGATTTTTCATTTTTTTAATGCAACGCTCATGCGGAAAGCGTAATGAAAATCTCATCTGAGTTGTGAGATTTTTTTGATGTGCTGACCTGCTTTTTTTAAACCGTGAAGTAAAATATTGTAAAAAAGTTGTCATAAAAATATATCAGTAACTAACAGACGTTGTCCGGCCCTAAAAAGGAAATAAAATCCTGGAACCCGAACTCAATTGTTTTGCCTTTCCGGAACCTCTCCACTAACACTTAAACTTTATGGTATGGTATTAAAGTTCAAATTGACTTTTAAGTATTATTACGAATCGATTGTATAGGAGTATAGAAAAGTGTTGTTTTTAGACTATCTCAGGCAATTTTTTAAATTTTTCTGTCCGTAAGAACCATCGTCGTACTTCAAGGAATATTCTAAAAAAAGAATTAGCGAAATCGGTTCAGCTGCTCACGAGATTTGAGCTTAGCAACATATTCAGCGATTCATTTTTATATTATAGATGTGGTAGTATCGAATATAATCTTCCTTATTCACTTGATCTCACTCTGATGTAGGGTCGACGCAACACAATTTTCTTGCATTCTGTAAAAAAATCACTATTGGCTCCTGCCTGACATATACGCTCTTAGGAGATCCAAGGCCAGGCTATTTTTTAGTATTAATAGTAAAATGTATATGGATTATCGTTCGTTTTAATAGCAAAGGAAAAATATCGTGAGGAAATCAACATACATAAAAAATTATAAAAAACTAAAAATTCGAAGGTATGTGAAGTCTGCCTACCCGCACCAGGTCAGCGTGTTGGATTAAGGCATAAACACACTTAGTAGTGGAAGAAGCCCGTGCTCAGAAGTTTGTAATTTATAATACCGGTCTCTGATTTTCTTGTTAGTACTCCGAACCCCTATAAACTGTGATAACATATGAATTCCAATTAAAAAGCAATACATGTTCTACTTCTTGTCACACTGAGTCTTAGAGAATTTAATTCTCTGAGCTCTGAGTCGCACGAATCTTCACGTATGGGAATCGTGTAACCTAAAACTCAGTAACTTGACATTTCGTGACGTTTTTATATTTAGCATAAATCTTAAAGGCATTGATGTATTTTTTTTAATACATCAATGCTTAAAGGTGTTTTAGACGAAAACTATTAATAGCATAAACTTTGGTCTGAACGAACAAAATTTCATCTAATAAACCAAATCGAACGATAACTAGATGTCACCCGTGGCTTTGTCCGCGAGGAAGACATTTTCCGCGATAATAAATTTATGTGTTAGTTCAGGAGGTTTATTAAGAGTAAGGTTAATTCAGGATTTGTTCCGTATACCAAAGGTCCAAATCTTTCAATGGTTTTTAATTTTAATTCTAAGAAACATCCAAACATTTTCACAATCTTTCGCTTTTATAAATAATATTACTAGCTTATGTTTGCGGCTTCGCTCATGTGAATGGATTTTTCCGGGATAAAAGTCCCGCTATATATTTTCCTGGATAGCCTATAACCTTCCCAGGGTCACAAACTATGTCCATACCAAATTTCATCGAAATCCGTTGGTTAGTTTTGAATTTACAGCGTTCAGAGGCGGCGGGCGATTTTGTTGTATACCATGTAAGGATTAAGTCGATAATTTACCGTTACTTCATCCCATTACGCATATCTGAAGCGTATAAACACAATTCTTACTTATATTCCGTGTTAATACGAGAGATAGATCTCTCGAACCGGTATGACAACGCGTTCTATTCAACTTCAGATGCCGCGCGCCTTGACCTTATTTCCTACTGTGGGGATTATCGGTATCGGATATGAAGTGGTTACGTGTTCGGTGCTATTTTGTTTGGAGTGTAGTAGAACGTATTTGTTAAGCAACAAAGGCCACGTTTTTTCAACCGTGGTTATGTTTTTGTCCGGGTCTTATTAAGCTGGACGCGCTCGAAGCTCTGCGAGCGCGTCCAGCTTCATAACACCGAGGATTAACCACGGTTGAAAAAATCCGGGCTAAGTGGTTTGCAAGTAGGTATTTTTGAAGTTATACTTCTTTTGGCGCGTTAGGGAAAAATGATGAGAGTAAATTTTTACGATGCGCGCGCACAAGGTCACGAAAAACCAACACCCTGAAGTTAGCTATAGTCAACATTTTAGTTTTGAATTTTGAAAGTGGAATAAGGCGAAAGATAAAATTTTTAAAAAGAATTTTATCTTGTTACGCCAAAGAAGTATAACTTCTAACGCGTGTACATAAGTACACACACACTTTTTTTTATACGAGCTCGGCAACGCAACCCCGCGTGATAGTAAAGTTGGGTCCAGATAGTGTCTGACGAGAGACAAATACCCTCGCCGGTTGACACAATTATGCCGGCCTGATTGAAACAATGCTGAGTTATCACTGCTTATTACTAGCATAACGCTTTAAATGCCAAAGCTATAGGGTCATGAACCGCCTTCGTAACACTAAGTTATAAGATGCTAATATGGCTATAATGGCTGTTAATTATACAGGCGAGAAGATTTTTAAAAAACGACGCTTTTAAATTGTGTCTCGATGGCAGAGTTGTATTACGGTACAACTGCAGCTCTGAGGTCTCGGGTTCGATCCCCGGGTTGAGTTTTTCTGCTCAGTATCAGCCCGGAGTCTACAATCTGTACCCGATATGTCGATAGGCTCGCCCTCTATCACATCATGGGATATGATACCCACGGCAAAAAGTAGGTGCTCTAGTTGCACCTCTGCCTACCCCTTGGGGATAAAAAAAGCGTGACTATGGTGTGTATGCTTTTAAATTGTTGCTTGTTGGCATAACAAGACAAAGCTAAAGTGCCTACCTGAATAGAATATCACGAGAGATCACCGAATACACAAATGATTCGTAGTCTGGTAGAACGTATGAGACCTTATTTGTTTAGAAATGTTGAAGAAAATGTTGAAGAAATTTAGTTGAAGCAACTGCCATTTCCATAGTAATTTTACAAAAATGAAATATTGACACTTCGTTCTTTGTTGACCGACTTACGTTGACTTTCTTTAGCTTCACAAAGTGTTATGGCATTGCGAGAGTAGGTACGTTCAAATCTTGTTCCATAAATAACTTCAAAAGACTTTTATAACACACATCAAAGAACAAAATCGTCCGATATCAACAAATCTGTAGGGTCGCAATAATTTCGCACAATTTATAAACCGACGTGTCATCACGAAATAGCCATCTTTGGCTTCCATTTTGTCGGACGTTGATAAATAATTTCATTTCTTTCCTCGAACTATAAGGCCCGGTCCACAATAAATCGATCCGGAACACGTAATATTTGACGTCCCTTGACGTCCCCCTTCGTTTACAATTGTAGCATAAATCTCGCAGGTATTTTGGCCGAAAATATTAATAGCATTTTTTGTTGAAATATTATGGGACAGGATATTGACGTTATTTATCCTGGACCCAATGACCAGTTTAGATTTTATTTTTTGATGTATTTGCATGTTCCGTATAAAGTTCAGTATGGGTGGCTGGGTACTATCCTTTTACATAAATCCAATGTTTTTCTACGTAAAATATCTTAAGTTTACAAATCCTTATATTTGGACGTGAAAATTGTTCATGTACAATTGCTATTATTATGTAGTCATAGTTCAAAGTTATAATTTTTAATGATTAAATGAAACCAATTCTAATCTCTCATTACGAAGGTTTTTTTTGAGATTTAGTTTCTTAAAAGTACTTAATTAACCAATTTCACTCATTTTATCTTGTTTCATCGCACCATCAACCCAAGTAGTCCGGCATTTGCGGTATAGAATCGCGTAAATAATAAAATAAAGACGAGAAATATTTTTTCGAGAAGCTACGTCAATGTAGTCCTCCCTTAAAACAAAGACATAAGTAAAGAGGGCATTTATTTCTAAGACGATTCCCTTGGAATGTTTTTTGCCGAAAGTTCGTTTATATGATTTTTTCTTTTCTGTCTGCTCACTTTGTCTCCCATTTTGACGTAGAAAATAAAATAATTACGAAACTAGGCTCCATTTCTAAAATTACTTATTTGAATCTTTCTTGTTTTTATATTAAGCTACTTACTATGTATTCTGTGATACCGGTGACATCTCGGATTGATTGTCGGATCGGTCAATCTTCGGTTTTTCGATTGGATCCCTTTTTATATCAGGTTACTTTGGCGACCCTGTATAAAAAAAATACACACTGCACTGGTTGTCCCTTTGCGTACCGCTTTGTGTGTGTGTGCGTGTGGGTGTGTGTGTGCGTGTGGGTGTGTGTGTGCATGTGGGTGTGTGTGTGTGTCTCTGTGTGTGTGTGTAATGTTTCATCCTTCCATCACTCCTAAGCGTCTCCTCCGACGGCAACACCTTTTCCTACTATACGTTACGTGTTGCTAGCTAATTTCATCAATTTCGACATTTACGCGCTCCATTACGCATTTGATTAATTAGTTCTTGTACCTACATACGCATGTATACTAATAATGAAACGCGTAATACGCATAATGTTCTTAATAATGAAACGTGTTAGGCCTATTGTTAATTATACATCAATTTCGAATTCAATGAGTTTAGTCCGTGATTTGATACCAAATGCGAAGTACTTTAACTAATCAATGTTATTAATAAGTGCTTATTGTATGCTTATACAAATATTTTGTGACGGCAATGGAGGAAATCAGATTATCCATCGTGCTATAGACACGACTATTTTGTCCCCAGTCTAACCGTTATTATTATTTATTGTGCCAATTAAAGTTCTTTTATGGGTTGTGAGTGGAAAGAGAAAATATAATTAAAATCAAAATAAACTAGGAGTTTTGGAGATTTACGTAATAAAATTGACATAAAAAATTATCTAGACACATAGACCTAGTTGTTTCAAGCTATCTTTTACAGTTAAATTGTTCATTAGGATCGATTCACATATTTTACACACACACACTTACGCCTTTTATCCCCGAAGGGGTAGGCAGAGGCGCAACTAGTGCACCCACTTGTCGCCGTTATTCCGTCCCATGATGTGATGGGGGCGAGCCTATCGCTATATCGGGCACAAATTCCAGTCTCCGGGCTGATACTGAATAGAAAAACTCAATACCTTCAATACATATTTTACAATCTACTTATTTGAATAATGAAAAGGAGTAATAATAGTAATACCAAAAAATTTATGATTCTATTTTTTTTTAATTAATATTTCAAAACATTCACGTTTACAAAATATTTCAAAAACCCACACTTAATAGTTAAAACACTTTAACAAGACATGACCTGGTTTTGATGAAGTCAAAATGAGAAAATAGTTTTCCAAAATAGTACTTATATTAAGATACATACTTTGCATCACATTCTTTTTTCGAAGGTAGGTAGAAAAACACCCCTGATATCAACACATTTTTCCAGCTATATTTAGTAGGTTCCAAGAAATATGGGGCAAGTATAAAAATTTCCATTCACACTCAGGGTTGGTACTGAGCAGAAAACAATATGTATCCGACGTGGGTATCAAACCGGAACTCATACAGCATTCATACAAACTACTGAGGCAAAAGCATATTTAATTTTATACGAATAAAAAAGTTAAATAAAATTTTATCCACATTGTATACCAGTAAAATGGCACGTTCAAAATGGCGTATGATTTTGACCACTTATCGATACGCCACGTTGGCTTGGATGAGTAGTGCGAGCTCATCGGATACTGCGTGAAATATCTCTTCACAGTGGACTCTTCGATTTTGATTGTTTTAGAATCGATTATCAATTGTGGAAGGGTTAATAATTTTAATCACCATAGCCCTCGTATTTGACAAATTAATAATCTTTTAATCAAGTATTATATTATTATTATAAACAATGTACGACCTGTTTTAGGTTGGAGCACATTGTAATAACATGTGTAAGCGGCGATAGCCTAGTTGGGAGTGGCACGGACTGCCGAGACGAATGTCCGCAGGTTCAAAACCCAAGGGCACGCACCTCTGACTTTTCTAAAAAGTTATGTGTGTATTATTTGTGAATTATCGTTCGCTTTAAGGTGAAGGAAAACATCGTGACGAATTCTGAATATTTGAGAAGTTCTGTATAGGAATTTCGAAGGTATGTGAAGTCTGCCAACTCGCTAGTGCGGCCTAGTGGCCAGCGTGGTGGACTAAGGCCTAAAACCCTCTCAGTTGTAGATGAGGCCCGTGCTCATCAGTGGGCAGTATATAATACAGGGCTGGTATGGTAAGTATGGTATGGACATTGTAATATAAAAATTAAATTTAAATAACCCCAGACATAAAAAACCTCTAAAAAGTAAAGAAGCTAAAGAAGTATTTTCATCTCCCCGGTCCGGAGTTCAGTCCCCCGACGCGACGACATTTGGGTAAAATTTTTATTAGGTTTTATTTTTTACTTTTTAGATGTTTTTAATGTCGAGGGTTATTTAAATACTAATTTAATTTTTATTTCAAACTTTTTAAATTACTATATTCTCCATCACTGGGCCTTGATAATTAACTATCTAACACCTACTCATTGAGACTATGCTTATGAGCCCACACACGCTATATCTGCTATAAGTTGCTAAAGAGTTGGGTATCCCGCAGACTATTTGATGCTGCAGTATCAGATCAAGGTTAACATGTCTTAAAAATATTGCCGAAGTGACAGTGCACCAAATTTTAAATCAATCGAAGTTGTGAAATGAACTGATAATCTTCAAACGCCTGAAAAGATCTTCATAAATTATAGCTAAGAATCATATCGATCACATCAGCTTTCAAACAAAAAAAAACGCGTTAAAATCGGTCTATTGGTTTGAGAGCTACGATGCCACAGACAGACACAGATACACAGATACCCACCCTAAACTTATAACACCCCTCTTTTTCTGTTATGCTTAGCTTATGGCCATTTTTAATAAAATATTTTTCGGATCAGTAACTCACAAACATTTTGATAATCAATTAATCCCTTCTGGGAATTAAATCCGTGACTTGAGGCATTTCACAGAATAGCTATAGAACTACCAAAGCAACCTCTTAAAACCTTAATTATCATAACATAATTGGGCAAATATGGGACAAATATTAATCAGTTCCATTGAAATGCTGTATAAAGCCGACACATAGCATTGATCAGATCCACAGAATATTCAGTTTCAAGTTAAATAAACGTTCGCAGTATAATTTTAGCGGCTACTGGTTGCCGTATATTGTGTAGGATTCGACGTCGCTTCGTTATTGCTATTGATTCTCTTCGCTTTTGTTTCGACGTCAGTGTACGTCTATTACTGTCGTCAAAGGACGTCGCGTATCGAGCAAATCATTTGTGTATTTGTTCCAAGCAATTGTTTATTGTTTGTTGCTTGGTTGAGAAAAACGTACTATGACACACACACACTTACGCCTTTTATCCCCGAAGGGGTAGGCAGAGGCGCAACTAGTGCACCCGCTTTTCGCCGTGTGTATTCCGTCCCATGATGTGATAGGGGGCGAGCCTATCAGCATATCGGGCACAATTCCAGATTCCGGGTTGATAATGAGTAGAAAAACCCAATATCACTTTGCCCGACCCGGGGATCGAACCCGAAACCTCACCACTGCAGTCGTACCTTAATACAAGTATGTACTATCACGTTGGATTTGAAATGTTCTTTTTTTGGTCCCAGTGCTGCATATAGTGTAATCATAATCTCACTGAAAGTGTATGAAGTAGATTCTAATGTGAAGCACGTGTTTGCTGTAAATCTATACACATTTCAGAAGGATTTTTCGGCTTTTACTCACTGATCTAATTTTCCAAAAGCTATCAAGCTAAATGTGTTTTAGTCTCACGAATACATTAGATCTCAAACCTGCTTAGATGTTTAATGGCTTCTTGTGTTTATATAGACATGGAATAAAAATACTTTGCAGATTTTATCACATTTTTTTCATAATGAAAGCCAATGATTTAACCCAAAAAGTAAATGAACGTACGAAAAATTTCATACAAGATCGCATGTGACTTCCGATTTTCGGATCTCAAATGCCAACCAAAATTCAACCCCACACTTCGCATCCAATGAAGTAATATCGTTAAAGATCGTGTAAAATTATCGGATTCGCATCACTATGTAACCGCGGCAGAACGTTATTGGACGTTTAGCGCTGCCTGCCCGGATGACAATCTAATCGCAATTACGTATGCAGTGTTGCCACACTGAATTTAATTTCTACTGTTCTAATCTAAATGGCGAGAGTTTATCAGAATTAATGTATAAATTTTGCATTTATCGTGTATTGTTTTGGATTAAACACTGTATTTTCGTTATTAATAGCTGAACGTGTGGGATGCTTAATTAGGAATAAGGATTAGCCGTTTGGCATAAACAAGCCGATTACGTACAAATAAATTTTAGGAAAAAATATTTATGCATTAATATTTTTTATGGACTGCTGATGTTAAAGGATTAATAAACACCCACTATACTAGAAAAATCAAGGCTATTCTGGCCTTAAAGGGAAGGAATAAGGATTTAAGGCAGCTAGGGGAGTATCTGGGCACCCAAAAATCGTCGGTTTTTTGTGAGAAATTGATACCCCCTGTCAAGCAGGTATATTTAAGCTATAGACAAATATGTCTTTAAAGTGGTTCTACTAGTTTTGCCACTAGTGTTTTACGTCTAAATCGCTCAGTGTGGGTTCAAATCAATCACCAGATAACCTTTTTTTGAATAGTTTGTAGTCGGGTTCTCTATAAAATATCCGATGTCAGCATTGAGGTATTAAAAACCCGTCAGGCATCAAAGTTAATCGTCGTAAATCATTTATATGACAATAGACAACCAACCACAAATTAAATACTGGTGGTAAGTTTCTTTTATGCGAGGGGCCACCTGGTAGGTACCACCGCAATATCTATTATTACCGCCACGCAACAGTGTGCATGCACTGTTGTGTTCATTTGAAGGACATTGTAGCCAGCATAATTACTGGGCATTATGCGACTGAACCTCTTATGTCTCAGGGTGACGAGCGCAGTGGAGTGCCATGCAGTACTTAGTAATTTAAAGTCAGTCCACATTAGTCGAGCGGTATGCTCGTCTCGTCATTTATTAGCAATGAAAATAGTCATAAATATCATAGCTAGTAAGAAAATCGTGTTCATATATTTTCTTCAACTATAATCGGTTTAAATGAAGCCAAGGTGCAAATTGCAAACCTCCATAAAACCACACCGCACTATGAACAAAGAATAAAATCAGACGCGAAACTTATTACAGCTATTTGTAAAAAAATAATTTCCTAACCACCCTAATAAAATAGATAAACCCTGGCTGCAAATTGAATTCTCAATTCTCAACTCTACCGCAATAAGATAAGGTGTAATGTGCGTTACTGACCCGGCAGTAACTCGCGGTGCTAAGCGATAGATAGTGAGCTGCCTTGATAGGAAACAGTTAGTTACAGATGTTGAACATGCCCTTAAAGTTTTGCCAGTGATTTGTATTATTCTCTTGGTTCCTTGGCTTGAACTTTAGTGGTTTTACTGTTTCAGGTTTTAGTTAGTCGCTCTGAATGGTTGTTAAGTCGTTTGAGGTTTTAGTTATGTTGGACGTCTTGAGTCGGATTTGGTTGAATTTGCTTTGTATTCATACTTTAGGCTCTGCTTATTGTCGTTTTATTGTCCGCAGTAAATTTACGTATTAATGTGTGGGATGAGCTATTTGATGCAATTTTGGAACTAAGTATTATTAAAGGCCAGTTTCACCTATTCCTGATAAAGTACCGGATAACTATATGAAATATAACGCTATCTAACAAATAAATATGACACATTACTAGTGACTTTTTCTGTGTTCTATTCGAGATCTGTGATACCATGCTATAGTTTATATGACGGATAAGTTTCGAATAGGCTATCAGAGACATTATCAGCATGTAGTGGAATCGGTTCGTACTGTTTTTTTTTTTGTATTTTTACAAAGTTCTAAGCAAATGAACGTGCTTGTTGAAAGAGATTTTATAAACTGATTTTCCAAAATGACAAAAGGTCATCGCACCAGACTTACGTGTGAAATATGTTTTCGCAAACTTTTCTAATTCGCTATGCAACTGACAGACGGTGCGATGTCGCTGTATTGTTCAATTTAACTCTGACAAGTTCGTTTCTCTTTGTAGTCACCGTGTGGGTGGCGCTAAATTGGTACGTAATTTTACAGAGCCTTACATTTCGTCTGCAGTAGGGCCTCTTTTAAGGAGGATTTCAATAAACAATCTTAGCAGGTTCAAAACCCGAGAAGACGCACCTGTTTTTGACTTTTTTGAAGCTGTATGTGTATTCTTTGAGAATTATCGCTTGCTATTATTAAGATGATACCACCTTGTTTGCAACCAGTATACATCATTTGGAAGGTCTTTTATGTAAGCTGGAAACCACCAGTCTCGAGTTCGGACTAAAGATCAATCGGAGCAAGACAAAAATCATGATTGTGGATCGTCTCAATAATAATTCGCCAGAGGTCTCACGAATAGCGAACTGTGACGTTGTCCAGTCATATATCTATCTTGGGGCGCTAATCACAAACAATGGTGGATGTATGGACGAGATCAAACGCCGCATGGCAATATCTAGATCTGCGATGGACAAATTGAAAAAGATCTGGGGAAACCGTAATATTACGAAGGCCACCAAAACCCGGCTCGTCAGAGCGCTAATATTCCCCATATTTTTATACGCCGCGGAGGCGTGGACGCTACGAGAAAGCGAGAAGAAGAGGATAGACGCTCTTGAGATGTGGTGCTGGAGAAAAATGCTTGGAGTTTCATGGACAGAGTTTCGCACCAACCAGTCCATACTACAAGAACTCGGCATCAAGCAGCGGTTGTCTTCTATAGTGCAGTCTCGCATCCTCACGTTTTTCGGACACGTGTCGCGGCGTGGAGAAATGTCCATCGAGCGCCTTGTGGTGCAGGGGAAGGTTGAGGGCACACGGGCGCGAGGGAGATCACCGATGCGTTGGACGGACCAGGTCAAAGCGGTACTGGATGGTTCATTATATACATGCACCAGGAAAGCAGCAATCAGAGAGGAGTGGCGCAGGATTGTCAAGCGAGCCACACACCCTGACGTGACGACCACGACCACTCTGCCAAGAGTGTAACGATTAAGAAGATTAGTGAAGGAAAACATCGTGAGGAAACCTGCATACTTACCTGAGAAGTTTTCTAAAAGAATTTCACAGGTATATGAAGTCTGCCAACCCTCTCGGTAGTACAGGAGGCCGTGCCCAGCAGTGGGACAGTATATAATAATGCTGGTATTATTTATTTTCTTGAAATCGGCACTTAGAGAAACTGACGTATTGGCACATTTGCCAGCGTTTCCTCCTGTCAGTTTTGTGTTGTGTGTGAAGTGCTGCGAAGTAAATCTCAATTCACATTGGCACAAAATCAGTGTGAAGTGATATGATATGTCGCAACTTTAGAAAGAAAACGACACAATTAAAATTATACTTCTTTGGCGTAACAAGATAAAAATCTTTTTAATTTTTTTATCTTTCTCCTTATTCTACGTTCAAAATTCAAAAAAGTTGACTGTAGCTAACTTCAGGGTGTCGGTTTTTCGGGACGTTGTGCGCGCGCTTCGTAAAAATTTACTCTCATCATTTTTCCCTAACGCGCCAAAAGATCTATAACCTCAAAAAACGAAAATTCAGTTATCGTCATAAAATTACTTAAAACTGGTCCCTTTTTTATGAAAATATAATAAAAAGGGACCGATATAATAGTTTTGTCCTGTTCCCGTTTGAATATGGCTGTCTGAACTATTGTTGTATAGAGAGTTTCGTTTTAAGTCATTTTATGACGATAACTCAATTTCCTTTTTATTTTATTGTGTGGTTTTCGTTCTAAAGGTGCGATGTATCCTTATACTTTTTAGGTAAACAACTCTATCCCCGTTACAGGACGTAGGCTATGCTGGTGGTAGGATTTATTTTGCATCCGCCCGGATAACGACCACCGTAAGGTGTCAAAACCCACCATAGTGGCCCACGTAAGTGTGTCGCGTTCCGGGATCAGCCTGTGTATATCCGGTTCAAACAAGCCGGCATAATTGTAGCAACTGACAACGGATAACCATCGCTTGTCAGTCGACTCTATCTGGACCTCTATCCACTTATCATCAGGTACAGTGGGGGCTACTTTTCCGAGTCGTATAAAAAACAAATGTACGCGAGGCGGTACATTAAAGTGGTACATATATTCCCGCATTGGTTAACGAAATCAAGAATTATCGCGCATCGACTCTAAATATGTCAGTGTAAATTGAACTTTATTCTCTATTATTTTTTTTGAAAAACGCAACTGTATATCCTGGAGTTGTGTGTTCGTAGTTATTCAAGATGTAATAGTTTGCTGATTTGCTTCAATGATACTGCTATAACTATCGTACTTGTGTGTTCTTTAGCACAGCAGATGCGTTGTTAGATGATGATAATTATCAGGAAAGCAAAGAAATTAGTGATAAGTCGTTACTTTATTTAAAGTCTTACTATTGTGAGACCAAAGTACCGTACTTCCAGCTTCGAAAAAAAATAAAGCTAAATAAAATTCATGTTATTGATGCTTTTAAAGCCACAAAATTTTTTGCTATCAAAAACAGACTTTACGCTTTGAAATTCTATTTTATTTATTCTGTAACTTTGGACATACATTTACGTTCCAATATCAAATTGTAAAAGTAATTTTGTACATTGGAAACATAAAGCGGAATGTTATTACCACATTTTTGTGCTGGAAAGATTTTTATAATTTTTTTTGTAACGTTCATATTATGTCCGGAAGGCAGATGTAGGAATAATGTTTTTGTTCCCTTTTGTTCTTTGTTGGAGAAAAATTGTGTATTTCGGAAATTACTCAGAGAATATGCTAAACAAATAAGTTTGTTGAGAATTACAGTTCTATTGGGTTTGGCTTTTCAAGCGGAATTATGTGATCAGATGCTTCAAGAGAGGGATGGAATAGATTTCTTTAGCGCTTCGGAGAAGACAACGAATAGATTGGATTGTTTGAATTCTATTTCTCTGCTTCTTTTTAAAGGATACATCAATATGTACTTCTTGCTTTGTAGAAATGGAGCGCATTAGTGGACACGCAGTTTAAGAATAAAATTCTATTACGAGTCGAGTGGCTATGTAGGTGGTGTTTGTTCTACGCTCCGTTGACGCGAGTTTTCATGTTTCTATGTAATACCTCATTTAGACTATAGATGAATAATTTGCCAAATAACTTGGTGAATAAATATGAGTATCGAATATACACGAATAAGCTTTTTAAGCTCGTGACTATTCGTCTGTACTCGACAAGTATCTAAATCAGGGGTAAAGGTACAGTTCATGCATTGCGTTTACTAAGCTTTTTGATTGCGTAATAAACGCAACGTTCACGCGTTCAAAATACGCTGTCTGAGGACCGTATTAATAGATTCAACTAAGTTTCGAAGTCAAGTGCGATATCAGCTGATATGCTGTTAAATTGAGGTCAACATTTTAAGATAGTCGCTATTTAATAAACCTCTATTAACAACAGCTCAAACTATATCTAAAGTCACAATGTGTGACAGATTTTGACAGTTAAGTTTTATTTATTTCAGAGCGCCGTCTCACCTGAAAACGAGCTCTTAAATTACAGTTTAAGCTTGGTTTATTAAATAATTCAACATATTAAATGTCTACCTGAGATTTAACTCAAACGTGAGATTGATTTATTAACGCCACCCTTAGACTCTAAGTGCGCCTCTACGTCGTGTATAGAACTCGGGTGAAAAACTTCAAATTCAAAGTCATAATTAACTTTTTTTTTATAGCATCGAATGACGAGACGAGCATGCCGTTCGCGTGATGGTAAGCGATACGACCACCCATAAACAGTAACAACACCAGCCAGCACCTTGATTTACAAAGTACTGTGTGGTACTCCACTGCGCTCGTCATCCTGAGACATAAGATGTTAAGTCTCATTATGTCCAATAGTTACACTGTCTACAATGTCCTTCAAAAAGAAACACAACAGTGCATGCACACTGCTGCTTGGCGGTAGAAATAGACATTGCGGTGGTACCTACCCAGACGGACTCTTCATATGAGAGACCTACCACCAGTTTACAGGCTCTTTCAAATCGTCATGGATTTACCACCGCTTCGGAGCGTGTTATCACTGAGAAGAAGAAGCGGCGTTTTTCTAAAGCTCTGTTTAAGTAGCAAATAAATGTACCATTACTTATTGGATAAACTGTATGGCAGACAAACCTTAACTGAAATATTTCCTTCTCGTTACAGCGATTGTGAGTGAAGTCTCTATGAAACTTTACATGGATAAATACGGTCATAAAAGATCTCGCTGGAAAGCTAATGGCTCGAAGGAACTAAGCTATTAAAGCTCGTCCTAGATAAAAAGCTCGTGAAATCCGAGTAAATATGTGGAAAGATGATTCAATATGCACAAAACTAGAAGGGTTGATAAAATGGTAAGAGAAAAATGTTTTTTAGAAAAATAAAAATGTATTTCCATCGTGTGTTAGCTCTATTGGATAGAGTCGCAGAGCCGCGGTGTCGATTTGCTTTGTGTACTTTTCGAATGCAAAATAGTTGAAACCGAGCATCCGAGTGGCCGCTATAGTTTACTACTTTTTAGGATTTTCGCATATTAGAATGTGTTTGTTTTGTACTGTTGTGAAAATACTTTCGCAACCTCACGATGGTAGAGTTAGGTGTTACGGGCCTAGTTTTGGTGTGTTTTTTTCTGGTTCTTAGACGGCTGCATTATCGTAGTCGGTTGCACTGCAAAGGGCGGTAGCAAGGCCATGATGCGAAGTGTCTATAATCGATTACTCATCTCCACGGCTATCTGCAATTGTCACTATTGTTGTATGGATTCTAAAGTTTTTTTAAATTAATGTAGGTCAACAGAACAGCTAATAAAAAGAAGGTTCTACCAGAAAAATTAAGTCCAAAATGAATCCAACTTAAAAGAATTTTATACTCACTTGAAAATAATTTACAGCTCATATATGCAAACGCTGAATAATAAAGAGCAATAAAACGTCTTATTCTAGTAGAATATGCAAATAAGCTACAATTAAATAGTTTAAATTCGGCTTGCGCTTGTGCTAGAATGGTACGTTTATAAGCTACGTCAGCGTTTAAGCTGTTATCTGCTACGGCGCTACAGCAAACGTCTACGAAATGCTACGATGCTACGAGTTAGCTGAATTGTGAATGCTAGTTTTATCGTTAAATCTTGTATGAAATGGTTGCATAAGGCGTATGCGCATTATTAAAGCAATCTTGAGTACTCTCCTTCTTCTTTATTTTAAAATGTGATTTTTTTAGTAGAAGGTACGAGTATGGTTACCTTATAGTAAGTTCTACTACAGTCCATGAATACCCACATAATTAGAAGAATTTTGAGTAGATATTTAAGGAGAAAAGAGGTTTCCAAAGGAAATTTCTTGAACGTCTGGCGGATTCACGACTATGAAAACGGAACAGCAAAGTTTTACGGAAACTGCAGATTCAACGAAAAAAATGTGCAAGTATTCACGTTCTGATAAAATGTTATCTGGTGAAGACATTTTTTATCCCCGATTTTTGGATTTAGTTTCTTTTCGATTTTTCGGTCGGTTAATTTATTTTAGGTATTTGTAGTGTCAATTTTGATGCTTGCAGTACTAGTGTGTTGATGTAGGGTGCATCAATTTGTGCAAAATATGATCAAAGTGCTGCGCTAGCTTACAAGGGGATGTAATTTGGAGAACCAAACTCGCTCCATTGTCTTCTTTTAGTTTCATTTGCTGGCAAGTGATCTGCAAGGTGGACAGATGACTTGATAAAGGTCGCAGGAACACGCTGGATGCAGGCCGCTTTTGACAGGTCCGTCTGGAAGTCTTTAAGAGAGGCCTATGTTCAGCAATGGACGTCATGTGGCTGATGATGATGATGACTTGCTGGGATGTTTTTATGTGAATAATTAATTGCAAATGACCTTATGGCATTAAATTGCTTCTGAAAGAGAGTGATCGTTTACCACCACCACCACCACCACATCAGCCCTGTATTAGATACTGGCCACTGCTGAGCACGGGCCTCCTCTACAACTGAGAGGGTTTTTAGGCCTTAGTCCACCACGCTGGCCTAGTGCGGGTTGGCAGACTTCACATACCTTCGAAATTCCTATAGAGAACTTCTCAGATATGCAGGTTTCCTCACGATGTTTTCCTTCACCGATAAAGCGAGCGATAATTCACAAAGAATACACACATAACTTTTAAGACAAGTCAGAGGTGTATGCCCTTGGGTTTTGAACCTGCGGACATTCGTCCCGGCAGTCCGTTCCACTCCCAGCTAGGCTATCGCCGCCATTATCGTTTCGATCATTTACCATTGGATCTTATTGTTGTCAAACTTCTTCTTAAAGTGTAGTTATATTTGATACTCTATTAAAACTTTTGCTCGTCGCCCTGTTCACACCAATCTCCTCAGAGAAGAGATAACAAATGTTTTCTATAGTACTAGTACAGATATTATAACTTAATTAAATTATTCATAACTATAGTTTCGGATTGTGCTAAAGTTTATCCCCGAGGACCAGTGCTAGCTTTCAAGGGGATGTAATTTGGAGAACCAAATTTGCTCCATTGTCTTCTTTTAGTTTCATTTGTGGAAATTTAGCTGCGGTTTGATATTCATAAAACTGCGTTAGTTGACAGCGCGTGGTACAACTTATGAGCAGATTATTATGAGTTTCATAACAACCCATTAACTAATATTGATGAGTTAAGAAAATGCTTGTGATATTAACTACCAAGGTTTAAACCAAATAGTCAATGAAACGGAAAAATGGACAGACCGAAAGACGACAGCAAAGCAGGAAAACTAGTGTAAAATAATAAAAGATTAATTTTAGTGAATATAAGGGCCAGGGGAACTAGTTTAAAAATTATCAAATGATGATTACCTAATGACTTCTTATATTTACGCGAATGTTAGACATTGAAATAAAACTATTTTGCGGATTTTATCGCGGTTTTTTAATTAATATGTCATCGTCATTAACAACTATTTTTTAAAATATTATGTATAAAAAATGAAGGTAGATATTGTAACATTAACTTTTAGGACCACCAACACCTCAGTCCGCCCCGTGACCACGAAGTGCGGCAAAGCCTGCGAAATGTCGGAAGAAAATATTAATTAAAAAATGAGAGGTGTCAAGGGACACCCGGATGGAACGAAGTTCCTTTCGATTAATTAGTGAAGGAATTGTAATAAAATTTTATTTATTTAACAGAGTGTGTATATATATATAAATATATAAATATTTTCCTATTTCCGTTCCAATACATAAGTTTCTAGAGAAAAAAACAAATAAATACGTGTGGCACTCGGAGACTGCCGCGGTAAAGCTATTGCATAGCATTTTTATCACAAATTTTGATTGACTAAACACAAATTCGATCTTACGCTTACCACATAAAGTAGATTTTTAAACGCGAGCAACGCACGTTTAGTCTTGTTATTGATAAATGTCAGAAATGCAATGGTCATCACAACCAAAGTAGAATAAATCAAAATTTGAAAAAAGAATGTTACGTTCGATTCTTTTGTACTAGTGCCGTGCCAACGCTGGAGAAATAGCTTCTACGCAATGTGTTTAAGGTTCATATTAGATTAGTAAGAAATGGTTTTAATGACTAATAAATAAAATAAATAAAAATATACTCGTTTCAAGAATTATAGCTTCTACGCATTGTATTTAAGGTTCATATTAGTAAGATAATAGCAAAAAGTGTCGTGACAGCTTTTCGTGAGAATTTTATCCGTCTAGCCCCCTTTCACAACGCGCGATAAGGAAATTTATTCCAAAAACCGCGATAAAATCCGCTAAATAGTTTTATTTCAATGATTACCTGTCAGGGTTAGTAACAATGTAAGAATATTCTAACTACTTATTTTCCTATTTGATTAATTTTGATGCTAGCTGCTCGGTCTGATAAATGCATCTTATTACTTGGAGTATTAGAAAAACTGTGTCCTACTCTCAATCTCTCTTTATTTAAAGTACTAGTAATAATTTTTAGGTGTACTAACTTAAAAATCGCCATCTTCTTTATCTCGCGCCATGAGACTCAGTCCAGTACTGATTTCCCCAAAGTAAAAGCCACGTTTAAAGTTTGATTGTAGGGAAGCGGTCATCCAAGTAAATACAAGAGTTTCCTAATGGGTTCGCCTGAAGTTTCCCCGTTAGTTACTTTGGAATTATGAGAATTATGGTTGAAGGCTAGTTTGTAGTCTATAACTAAGTAAGAGGAAATATTTAGGTTTGTATAAGATTCAGTGAGTTTGTGTGAAATTAGTGAGTTGGGTTGTGCAATATTTTTGAATGGGCCAATTCGGGCATGACAGTATTTCATTTCATTAATGATTGTAGAAAGGCGTTTTGTCTACGGCTCCAACTATCTTCTCCAGCTACGAAATTGGAGCAAGATATTTTTTTACTTTCGTTTCGTATGATTAGTGTTGTGTGTTGGAGGTATAAAAAATCCTGCGATACAGGCTTGACCTAGTGCAGTGATTTTTTGCTAATTTGTGACTATGGTGTAATTGCTTTGGTCTAATGAAGATTTATTATTATTCTCTTTATTTTCAATTTTCCTTTTTTTACATTTTTATATACATACTAAAAAAAACATTAATACATATTATAAAAATATAAAAAAGTGAATCACCCTCCGATGGCGAGGCTCAAGACCCAAGCCACCGGTATTATTATTATTATATTTTTAGTATTTTTTTTTTCTCTCTACTTTTATAGAGGTGTCATAGCACGGGCCTAAGCCAAGTGCAAAATTAGTCTAATTAATTGGTAAAGAAAGAAATTTTCTCACAATCCGGCATGTATTTAATATGACTGCTTTTTGCAGTAGGGTGTAAATCGATTTGGGGAGATCAAGGGTCGAAAGGCTTGTGTGCAGTGATTTTGGTATGACTCCTGTTGATGACAATATTATAGGTACAGTTTTTACTGTGGTGGCGTTCCATTGGGTTCTTAATTCTATAGAGAGGTCAGTGTACTTAGCAATCTTTTCGGTATGGGTGGATTGTATGTTGTGTGTGTTGCAGATAGCTATATCTATAAGGTGTACAGTTTTGCTAGGTTTATGAAATATAGTGATGTCAGGGCGGTTGAAGTGAATGGTTTTGTCGGTGATTATGGTTCTATCCCAGTATAGTCTGTATTCGTTATTTTCTAGTACATTGTTTGGCGAGTACTTATAATATGGTACTTTTTTTTCTATGAAATTGTATTTATGTGCAAGATTTTGATGGATAATGGCAGCTATTTGGTCGTGGCGGTGTTTGTAATCTGTTTGGGCTATGGATTTGCAGGCACCAGTAATGTGTTGTATAGTTTCAGGGTTACTATTGCATCGGCGGCAGTTATCTGTAGGTAGGTTTTGTAGACGGATAATATGTTTTTGGTAGTTTCTTGTTTCTATGGTCTGGTCTTGAATCGCTAGCATAAAGCCTTCGGTTTCGGGGAACAGCTCGCCTCGTTGCAACCATGCGTTCGACGCTATTCTGTCGACATGTGGCTGCTGGAGGTCATGCCAGTGTCTCCCGTGAAGGCTTTTCTGCTTCCACTCATCTATTTTCTCTTTGGGGTCTTTAGTCTTTTCATTTCTTTGTGGGTTGGGATCATGTAAATTTAAGGGAGTAATACGTTTATCTGTCAGTACGATCAACTTGTGTAAAGTTGATTGCTCTACAAGGGAGTGAAAATATTTTCTGAGCGTAGTTATTTGCTTATTATGGAGATTGGTTATGTCAGTTATTCCTCTGCCCCCTTCGTTTCTAGCCAGTGTTAGTCTTTGAACACAAGATCTAGGATGATGTTTTCTGTGGGCTGTCATTTTCGTGTTTATTGTAGTTTGGAGTTTGTGTAGCTCTGTTTGAGTCCAGCGTATAGTGCCAAATGAGTAGGTTAGAATTGGGATGGCGAAGGTGTTTACAGCTTTGACTAAGTTGCGCGAGTTGAGTTTGGAACGAAAGATGCTATTGAGTCTATGTTTATATTTTCTGGTGATCTCTGCTTTAGTTTTCTTTTGTTCTATTTGGAGTGCTTGTTCAATGCCTAAATATTTGTACAGTTCGTCCTCCCTTAGTGCTTCTATACGGCTTCCCGCTGCTAAAGAAAAAATGTTTTGTCGTACCATACCTTTCTCTATTGAAAATGTTTTGCATTTGTTTATGCCAAACTCCATACCTATATCTTCTGAAAATTGTTGTGTTTTGTCTGCGAGTAAGTGAAGGTGATCTTTTGAATGACTGTACAGTTTGATGTCATCCATATACATTAAGTGTGTTAATGTCGTTTGGTCGGAATTCGTTTTAATCAGCAGTCCACTACCTTGGGAATCGTTTAGAATCTTAGAGAGCGGGTTGAGAGCTAAACAGAACCAAAGAGGGCTGAGGGCATCTCCTTGGAATATACCTCGACGGATATTAATGGTTTCTGATTCAGAGCTGTTGTTGTCCATTAATTTTAATTTTGTTTTCCAGTTAGGCATTATATTTTCTAAAAAACAAACTATTGTAGGGTTAATTTTGTAGTTTTTTAAGACATATAACAACCAAGAATGAGGGACCGAGTCGAAGGCCTTCTTATAATCTACATACATTGTGTAAATATCACTTTTTGTATTGAAAGCGTGTCTCATTGCAACTGTGTCGATGATAAGTTGTTCTTTGCAGCCCTGGGAGTTTTTGCGGCATCCTTTCTGCTCTTCTGATAGTATGTTGTGCGTTGTGACATGTTCGTGTATTAGTTCTGCTATGCATGAGGTAAGGATTTTATATAAGGTCTGTAAGCAAGTGATTGGTCTATATTTGGCTGGATTTTGTGTATCATTATCTTTCGGTATCATGTAAGTTACTCCTTCGGTTATAAACTTAGGCATTGAGGTAGGGGTTTTTATAAAATCGTTAATATAGTTGTAAATAACGGGGTGTACACTGGTAAATTTCTTGTACCAGTAGTTATGGATGTTATCAGATCCCGGAGCCTTCCAGTTGTGAGCTTTGTTTAGGACTTTTACGAATGTGGAGAGTGGTATACACTGAAAATCCATTTCTGAGATGTAATCAGTATTTAGCGCCTCGTCATTAATCCAAGGCGATAATTGGTTGTGCTGTATTGGATTTGACCAGATAGCAGACCAGAATTGTTGTAGGTCTTTGGGATGGGGAGATGTTTGACTATTCATGACGTTCTGTGTATTTTGTGTATCTGTGTTTAATTTCCTGTAAAATTGTTTCTCATTGTTTGTAAATTGACTATTTTGAGTTTTCCTTAATGTACACGAAACGTATCTATTGAGTCTACTGCTTGCTGCGTTTAATTTTTGCTTCAGGGTGTCTAAGAATTGTTCACTTGTTAAATTAGGTTCCTCGTGTCGGGAGTGTATTTTATATTTATTTTGAATAAATTCAATATGGTGTATTATTCTTGGACTTCTATTTCCGTTTATGTATTGTGTCATCCTACCTATATATTTTCTAAGGGTTCCTATTTTGCTTTCAAGTCTTCTTTGCCAGTTTGGTTTGTGGTTATGGGTGTGACGTATAATATTATTAGTTTCATAGATTTTGGCACCATTACATACCGCCGATGTGTAAGCTGCAGTGTAGATGATTGTTTGGACGGTAGCAAAGTCTTGGTCGGGCTGTAGGTGTTTTGGTAGAATTTTTTGGTCGATAATTTGGACTATTTGGGAAAGCTTTCGAGATGTCTTTTGTTTCGGGATGTATGGTCTTTTGGTTGGGTTGATGAATTTGAACTTTTCGAAAGCCGTTTGGAATTTTTCTTCTATTTGTGTTTCATCGTAATTGTGTGAATGATTAACAGTGTGATTATGTATGGTTTGGGTGGTTGTGTTGTCGATAGTTTCAGAATTATTTGCGTTATAAGGTGGGGTCGCCATTCGTGGTGGGTGTATCTGTTCAGCGGGAGGCAAAAAAAAATAAGTACTGATTAAAATCATTAATATTTGAAGAGCTAGGGACTTGAGTATTAGATCTGCGTAATTGGTTTTCTACCTCGTCCCTTATTTCCCGGAGTCTGCGGCCGTTAATAAGTTTATTTTTTATGATTGATCTTCTTTGATCAGCAACTCTTTGCTCAGAAAGGTGATTTAAATTTGGGCATTTATCAATAAACATCGTATGCACTTTTGGTCTATAGGCGGTCATATTTTTCTCGTTTTCAGTAACTTCATAATAACATTTAATTAGTGTTTCGTTTAAGTAATCGGTCCAGGTCATTCTCGATCGAGGTTTTTGTGTGTTTAATGTCTGTGAGCTCGGTGTTTGCGTATGTGTTGCAGACGAGGGTAATTGCTGGAGGTAAGTTCTTACTTCTCTTTCTATGTCTGATTGGGTATCTGGTGGGATTAATGTATTTCTCACTATAGCCCTACATTGGTTTCCTAATATTTGTTTTGTTACTTGTATATGGGGAAATTTATCAATAAATGTTTTGTAAAGTTCTTGCAGGTATCCTCTTTTTTGTGTTCCTAGTTTAGTTATTATAAGGTAGTTGCGCCATAGGTTCATATTCATGTCTAATGTCCACTTTATTCTCGCGCGTTTATTACCAGTAGTGGGCGCAGGTATTTCGGCGTTAGCCTCCTGCACAACATCCACTGGCGTGTATAACGACGTACTTGACGAGGATGCAGATTTCTCGAACCATTGTGGTGACGAGTTTGGTGTCTGAAATAAGCTTTCTGTCGAAGACACAGACGGTGTCCTAGACGTTAAATGTTGTGCGGCTTTAGTACAGTAAGTGGAGGTCGTCTTGGTTGACCTTTCCTCGGCTGTAGTAATCTTATCGGCGGGAGCCCGCCTGTTCAACTCCGCGCCGCCGATGGTTCGCATGCTGTGGCACCCAGCACCGGCTCCAGGTGCGCCCCGGCGATCGCCCCCGGGAAGCGACTCTAAACGTTTACGCATTGCTCGTGTCTCCATGGTAAATGGGTTGCCAGAGCCATGTTAGCCGTGTCAGTAACTATTAATCACGTGTCCGCCCCCCACGAGAGTCAGGTGTTCGACTTCGGACGTATGGTTAGGCTTTAGGGGGCTTATTATTATTATTTTATTATTATTATTATTATAAATCCCTTTTCTAAAGATTAACGTGATCAAATTTTCATGCAGTATGAGAGTTTATGTATTTAGCTAGATCCATATTTGTTTGTCTTTTCTCTATTCTACTCATAAATCCAACATTAAAGTACGGGATTAGATTTTCCGGACAGATAATATAGACTGTGACTTTTTGATTTGCAAAATCACATCTAAATTGCCTGGACTTGGAATTTATGGCCAATATCGTGAAAGACTTCCAATCATTGTAAGTTTGAGGCAATGTGAATGTTAGAGGGGTGTGGTTTATCTTACTTTTTACTATTAAAAGTTCGTTTCAATGAAATACTTCATTTGTTCATTAAAAACAACGGTAATCCTAAAAATATGTCGAATTTCCAAAAAAACCCCTTTGTACAGCAAGTTAAGTGAAAACTTTATGTGCCAAGTGAGCACAAAAGGAATCTATATTTAACGAAAAAGGGCGTTTACAAATGACGGGTCGGGGAACAATCGATTTTGTTAAATGGACTGAAAAATACCAACTGACCACCGTTGCTATAACTCGACGACTTCAGTTGCGGCACGCCTACTTGGTTTATATATTTTTACTTTTTAGACTGTATTTCATGTACAATAATTTCTCTGAAATACTGAAATTTATTTCGTGATGAGTTAGTGTTTAGATAGTCTTTGATTAATTAAAGTTATAATTTTTATCATAAGATCCATATGTCTCTCATATTATATTCTTTCTTTCTTTGTATTACTTATACAAATACAATAAACATTATATAATGCTAGTGGTAGGTCTGGTAGGCAGCAGTGTGCATACACTGTTGTGTTTTGGTTTGAAGGACATTTTAGCCAGTGTAACTACTGGACATAATGAGACTCAACATCTTATGTTTCAGGATAACGAGCGCAGTGGCATGCCACACAGTACTTTGTAACTCAAGGTGCTGGACGGTATTGCTACTGTTTATGGGCGGCCGTATCGCTTACCATCAGGCGAACAGCATGCTCGTCTCGTCATTCAATGCCATAAAAAAAAGAATGTGAGAAGTCACACATCGTTGAAACTTTGTTTTTACAAGTACATTAAACCGAGTCATTGGAAGGTTGCTGGTAGTTCAGGTCTTCCTATTTTAATTACCAGCCAAACATAAAGGACATGTCCAAAAACGGGCCTGAAATTTTAAACAAGACAATTTATATATATTTGGATAGAACTCCTGAAAACTAGCCTTTTGCAATAAATCGTTTAATTTTAAAGACCTCCGATTTTGAGATTTATGTAATTTTGTTTGGCTTGAAAACTACACTTAATATGAACGTTTTTAAAAAAGTTGGTTATGAATGGAGGGGTCTAAAAATATTTTTTTAATGGATCTAAGTTCCATATTTTGCCCTTTTAATATGCCTAAAGTTTGAGCCTTGTTAGATTTTGAGGCCCAGCACTCATACAAAAAGCGGACATCTCCTTTAATATACTTGTAAAACTTGTATCAGAAAATAAATAAACTTATTACTATGATATTTTGATTGCATTTTAGTACTTCATAAATTTATGAATGCCATAGTAATGTAACGGCGAAATACGAATTGAAATAAAATTTAAAAGGATCGAATATTCTCCAATAATAATAAAACAATGGGATCCGAAAAATAATGCAGACAATACGCGTTAAATTTCCCTTAATACGCCTTTAACGAATTTCGGACGACAATATATGATATTTTGATTGAAAATAATATTATATTTTTCATTTGGTAATGTGGATTACTTTAAGTAGGAAGATTTAATTTATATTCTCAAAAATTGTTGATTGAAATTATTTTCAGTTTTTAATAATTCTATTTAATTTTAATTTATTGTTAGCAGTTAAACTGAATTGCGTCGTAATCATTGAAAATACTTGTTTATATTAGCAAATACATTTCAAGATTTTTTTTATCTGAATTTTATTTGAGAATGTCCTTTATTTTTATGTATAAAAATAATATTTTTCCGATTCATTCGAGTTTATGAAAATAAAGAGTGTATTTATAAATAAATTTAAATCCAATTTGTAATAACTACATATTTTTAAATACTAATGTTTATTCTTGAATTTTGAGGCCGGTTGCCCATTAGATACTAATTTGAGTCGTACGCATACGCGCGATTCCTGTTGCACGAATTGAGCGCACATTGCGTGCGTTTTCTGTTGAATATTAAAGTAATTTAGGATTTCGTTTAGTTATATTTCGACTGGCCGCCTATTTGGCGTCAGTTACCTTTGGTTGATCAAGTATAGGTCAATTTATGTTAGTGATGCTCGAGCTGTAACTCAAAGCCTGACTTTGAATGCCATTATTCCCAGTCCTCAATTAAAAAACGCTGGCCTAAATCAATGAGGAACGAACAAACAAAAACAACTATCACAATACAACAATTTAGTATTGCACGTTCTTATGCAATGTTGCCAGACTTGTTGAGCGACATGTATACAATGCAAAACGAGGCTTTAAGCACGTACCGTGCCTCACGCGTGACGTCACGTCCGTATGATATATATTTCATCGCATTTGCAACATGTATAGGTGAAGCTCTCTCACAATTTGCATTGTAAAACTTCCTGTCGCATGAATTATTTAGTTTTATGGATTTTTCATGAGATACCAGGATTTTTATGTGAATATATTGTATACGAGTATTTTGTCGATTCATGTTTGTAAGTCCGTTTATGTGTGACTTGTTTTCTATTCAGCCAAGCAGCAGTATGTGATGTTTTTATAATAATAGACATTAATGGGCTTCGTAATCATCTATTAATCACTCAATATAATTTTAAGAAAAGACAAAAATTTAACAATCATTGCAGTCACACTGGTGGTAGGTCTCTCATTATGTAAAAGGCCGTCTGGGTGGGTACCACCGCAATGCCTATTTCTACCGCCAAGCATCAGTGCATGCACTGTTGTGTTTCGGTTTGAAGGACATTGTAGCCAGTATAACTACTGGACATAATGAGACTTAACATCTTATGTCTCAGGATGACGAGCGCAGTGGAATGCCACACAGTAATTTGTAACTCAAGGTGCTGGATGGTGTTACTACTGTTTATGGGTGGTCGTATCGCTTACCATCAGGCGAACGGCATGCTCGTCTCGTCATTCAATGCAATAAAAAAAAATAAAAAAAAAATGTCATTGCAATGCACGGGTCGTGTGTTGTCATATTGGCACTCATGATAAGGCTCAATGCATACATGACATTTTTATAGTACAAGGAGTAGTTTACAATATCAGACAGTATGCAAGCGTAGGCAGTTTAATAAATTATACTGCTGAGCCAGTCTACAACCATGCAATACTTTCATTCAAATTTTAAAGTTGTCTAATGGGGTGTTGAAAAGTGTTTTTGAGCATTACATAATTAATAACAACAGCTATTGATTCAATAATACATCGTGAAAATTAAAAAAAGAATCGCTTATTGCAGTCTCCGATGATCAAAATAAATTAGTAACTAAACGACATCCGCACACCGACCCCGTCTGATAAGAAAGTAATGGCGGGATTTCCCCAACCCACTCATTTACCCGGGGTACCGTTAAAATAGTTGCCGCATTATAGTAAATTAATTCGTACAGTAAGAATGAGTTTTCTCAACGACGCAGCGGAAGAAATATCGAACGGAATCGAATGCTCGATAAATTATCGATGTCGCACGCTTTCTTGGTCTCCCCACTGTTTGCGGTTGTGTGTTTTTAATTAAATGTTATTTGTTTTTTTATTCTTAGTCGAGGTTACTTACAATTTTTTATTCGTTTTGTACAATAATGAAAGAAAATGCATTCAAATTACATTTATACGCTGTCGCTTGAATCCTTGGGGTAAGCAGAGATGGAACAAGGGTACACGAGGTTATTGAGCTTCTTTACGGCCAAATATCTAGATATCACATATAAAGCAATGATATTAGAAAACTAAAATTTGACAGAATTGGGATGATTGCACACTTTACGCGTAAATGTCAAATAGAATCCGCGCGCGATCATAGTGGGATGGAACCTTGTCGACGTAAACCAAAAACGATAGTTCTCGAGCGAAGTAGCGTTTGTGAATTACTGAATTTTCTTAAAATTTATTAAATTAATTTTCTTCTTTTTTTTTATTATTATTTCTTTGTAAAACCAAAAAAATGAGGTGATTTTAGTAGATTTTCTTCTCCTATATTATTTAGATGTGTACAAAATACGCATATTTGTATTAAGTAATTATAGTTATAAAATAAAAAAAAATAGTTATATAAATTATATATATAGAATATAATAATAAATTATAGTTATAGAATAAAAAAAGTTATGTAAAAATCCACAAAATCTTTTGTATTTAGTTAATTTGTATCTCTCGAGCATTAGCGTGAGATTAGCGACGCTACTGCGCGGTGTCAGTTCCATATACTCTTCTTTTGTCGTACTACTGTAAATACTCAAAATAATAACGAAAGCCATTTAAATACGCAGCCTCTTTCACATGACACATCAATGTCAAGAATTTGTAAGCTTGCGTTTACTTTTTTTTCATTGATATAGAGTCGCATATTATCGCAGATAGAGTACTGATATATTCGTGTAAACTCAAACTCGATAGTATTGATTTTGTTTACCGGTAGGAATGGTGGTAAATGAAAGATTTAGACACGTCAGCTGTTCGCCGAACACATGAACTGACTGGATTGGGCGAGCATGCTTTGTTTAAGAAATATCGATCAAAGAAAATTAAAATAATTTTTTTTTTATTAAATTGTTGTTTGCTAAATTGACTGCACTGCAGCTGATATGTGGATCTAGGGCCGAAGCAAAGACGTCTTACTACAAAGCGTTAACTCTAATAGAAAAATAAGTGTAGCGTATCCCTACGATAGACTTACCGATAGTATATGTCATTCGTATACAATTTTTTTGTTTTCTGTTATAGTACCGGCACGCTATGGTGGCCGTTTTGACGTTTGTCCGCTCATAAAGTTTCGTATTAATATATAACTACGTTGAAGAAGACAATTGCTGTACATTATTGTCAATAGTGACGAGCACTAAAATTTATTGGAATGTATTATTTTACGACACAACTCAGCATTTGTTATTCGAAATTTTAAAAATGAAATCTAATACGATCGTCACTTATAGGATTGCTGGCTAGTATATTTTTTCCATAATTAATTGAGATTTCACCTCACAGATTAGAATATCTGTCAAAACTGCCATCATAGCGTGCCGGTAAAATAGTATTATGTATACTGCCCATTGCTGAGCACGGGCCTCGTCTACTGAGAGGGGTTAGGCCTTAGTCCACATACCCTCGAAATTCTTATGGTAAATTCTCAGGTATGTAGGTTTCTTCACTATGTTTACCTTCACCGTTAAAGCGAACGATAATTGATAAACTATACATACAATAACATTAACGCTTGAAGAAAAGCATCTTGGCTACGCCCCTTGGTATGTGGGTAGAGCCCAGATAGAGAGTCGACTGACGAGAGATGATTACCTCTCGCTAGTTGACACAATTATGCCTGTTGGAAACCTGGTCCTTCCAATATGCCTGATCTTGAGCATCTGTCTTGGTCTTTATTATGTTTTTTTATGGCATTGAATGACGAGACGAGCATGCCGTTCGCCTGATGGTAAGCGATGCGAACATCCATAAACAGTAGCAAAAACATCCAGCACCTTGATTTACAAAGTACTGTCTGGCATTCCACTGCGCTCGTCATCCTGAGACATAAGATGTTAAGTCTCATTATGTCCTGTAGTTACACTGGCTACAGTGTACTTTAAACCGAAACACAATAGTGCATGCACACTGCTGCTCGGCGGTGAAATAGACATTGCGGTGGTACCCACCCAGACGGACTCTTACAGTATTCTCAGTAATTATTGTTATGTTGTTATTAACTAACTACTATGTATTGAAACGTGAAGCCACTGCTGTTGCCTAAACATTAAAACCTGAAATAAATATGAGAACATACAAACATTTGTCTTCAGATCGAACCCGTAGCCTCTAGGTTTACAGCTGGCTCACCGCCAGATACACCACGAACGCTGTCTAACAATGTAATATATGCTCGCGCGTGTAACTCCAAGATAAGCAGAGGTGTTTGTGTATGTTCTGTCAGGACCTTATCCGTCTCCTGAAACTTAAATCATTGTGTATTATTAAGTACTAGCTTTTGCGCGCGGCTCCGCCCGCGTGGAAAAGTTTTTCCGAGATAAAAAATAGCCTATAGCACTCAGAAGTAATGCAGCTTCTTATTAGTGAAAGAATTTTCAAAATCGGTCCAGAAGTTCCTGAGATTAGCGCGTTCAAACAAACAAACAAAAAAACTCTTCAGCTTTATAATATTAGTATAGATTTTGTAGAACAATGTGCTGGTGAAATTAATATTGGAAGACTTTATACATAAAACAAACAAACAAAAATAAACACACATCACGCCTTTATCTCCGACAGGCTAGGCAGAGGTGCAACCAGGGCATACACTTATCACCATGAGTGTTCCGTCCCATGATCTGATATAGGGCAAGCCTATCGCGGATTCCGCGCTGATACTGAGCAGAAAAACCCAATATCACGTACAAACTTTGGAATGAGCTCCCTGCATGTGTTTCCCGAGCGCTATGACTTGTCCTTCTTTAAACGAGGCTTAGAAAGAGTGCTCAATTTCGGTAGGCAGCGGCCTGGCTGTGCCTCTGGCATTGCTTTAGTCCATAGGCGGCAGATGCTTCTTACCATCAGGCCAACCGCTTGCTCGTTTGCCTTCTAGGGCAATAAACAAAAAAAAAAGAAAAAAATTATCACTTTCGCCGATCCAGGATTCAAACCCGGGATCTCAGAACGGTACCGTACCGCGCACGCCGTACAACTAGGCCACAGAGGCAGTCAGTATGAAGTAACAGTAGCAGGTTACTTCATAAAGAAACTCACTGCCAATCTTTTACCTCAGATGCTTTCAATTCCTCGAAAATATTACCATAGCGCATGACAAACAGTCTCAATCTAAATGAGAATAGCAAAATACAGCGCAATAATTCGCCCATTTGCGACACTCGGCGCCGCTAACTGCGCTGCGATTGGCCGGCATCACAAAAACAGTTAACGACTGCGGTTATTGTCTGAAGCATTAAGTGTAGGTCTGCAAGCGCGATGGGTCGCCTGTTAAAGTGTGGCTGTGATCATTCATATACCTAATGGTATACCTTAGAATCTTAAGTAAGGTATGTGAAGTCTGCCATCCCGCACTAGGCCAGCGTGGTGGACTAAGTCCTAAACCCTCTCAGTTGTAGAGGAGGCCCGTGCTCAGCAGTGGGTAGTATATAATACAGGGCTGGTATGGTATGGTATGGTAGAATCTTAGATCTAAGTCTTGATGTAAGTTTCAAATAAAAATACCATTCCTGTGATATATACTGCCCACTGCTGAGCACAGATCTCAAAACGCAAGATTATTTTCGACGAGATTCATATATTACCAAAACTAGTTCAATATAACGCAAGAGTGGTTCGATTGATTGCTCCCAAATTATTGAAATTAACAGCTGTAACAATCCAGCACCGCGTCTGGCTTCCCAAATTAATATCAGATTACGGTGATTTATATATATCTTACATATATTATATAAAGCAGTAGAACCCGGTGTGTCTGTACATTTAAAGAAAAATGAAAACAAGTAAGGGGACCACTAAAGAAGAATAATAGAACACAAAACACCGATTTGTGTCCGTCTGTGTGTCAGTTTTTCTGTTTGTTTGTTAGCGCACAACTCCGAAACTTCTATACGGATTTCTATGAAATTTTGTATGAAGATAGTTTGCGACCATGGAAAGGGCTACTTTTTATCCCACAAAAACTCATTCACGCGGGCGACGCCGTGAGCAAAAACTAGTACATAAATATTAGTTGTAAACTCTGCATGTTATACTGATCTATTATCAGCTTAAAATAGATTGGAGCTCCGGAACGAAATTTCGGAGTGTGGGTGAAACCATTATTTAACTTTTAAATACTGTTATGTGGTATTCAGGAAGTCGAGGTACATTTAAACTTGATTTTTTACAATAGTGTAGTTGATTACTTATTTATACATTTACCAAAGATATATGTCATCCAAAAGCTAACGTAAAAAGAATATTCAAAGTCCACGCAATAATCTTTGATAAATTATAAACCTAGATAGAGTGACGCGCTGCAATGAAACTAAAACAAACAGGCCAACTTTTCTTAAGCTAGTATGCGTGACAGCTTTGTCATACGCTATCGCTGCATCATTCTGCGTATTCTTGTGTGCGCGCATAATGATACCAGTTATTACATGGTTTCTATTAAAATGGGGCGAAAATTATATCCATGAAAAACAACAAAAAATAATTCACTCGAACTCATTTAGTGGAGTGTTGGCCTTTATTTTTTTCGACGCGTTTGAAACGTTCAGTGTCTATCTAGGTATATAATTAATCAACGGCAATAATACACAAGTTATAAAGCTTTGAAATTTAGTGGAAGGGGTAGCTGTCAAATATACCGGCCACCTTACATAAGGTAAAACCCACCAAAGTGGCCCCTGTAAGTTATTCATTCAACATCCTTTGCATGGTACTTTCGGCACAATTCACTAATTGATGTTGTATACTAAATAATGATAAGTCTTGAGCTGAACACTGTCCCTTAAGATACAAGCTTGTTCTAGGTTAAGAGACAAGTTTAATATACTTACGATGATGTACAACAAATCATATTTAAAACAAATTTAACTATTCTAAACTATTTATGTACATTTGTTTGGAAATAAATTAAACATTTATTTGAGTTTTTTTTAATTGCATTCAATGACGAGACGAGCATGCCGTTCGCCTGATGGTAAGCGATACGACCACCCATAAACAGTAGCAACACCATCCAGCACCTTGACTTACAAAGTACTGAGTGACATTCCACTGCGCTCATCATCCTTTTTTTTTTTTTTTTTTTTTTTTATCGCGGGGAAAAACGCGTTATCGCTACCACCACTGTGGGGTGAGTGGAATGGTTATGTTGGTTTCACCGATCTTACGGCACAATGTCGACACTCGGGAGTATAACATCATCCGAGCGAGCATTGGACCGAGTCCCTAACACTATGTACACCCTACATCGGCATACCAACCAAAACCCGCGGTGGCCTTCTTCGGCGCATACGGGACGGCCCCGGGGTATCTTGTTGTACGAAGATAGCTGCACGGAGCCGTCCCGGCGCAATGCCGTATTACGGCCCCTCTCTAAATGAGGGGGGCTAAGAAGCCCCCGACCTCCAAAGCACGCCTTTGGCGTCTACGACTGCAGGAGACCGACCACCCGCAATGTCGTCCACCTCCTGCGCTCATCATCCTGAGACCTGAGACATAAGATGTTAAGTCTCATTATGTCCAGTAGTTAAATACTGGCTGCTGGTTAAGTGTGTGGGTATGGGATCAACCTGTGTATATCCGCTTTCAAACAGGCCGACATAATTGTAGCAACTGGCGAAGGATAAACATCTCTCGTTAGTAAACACTCTGTCACCCCCTTCCACTTACCATCAGGTGCAGTGGGGTCACTTGGCCGAGCTCGTATAAAAAAAATCGAATGTCGAAAAGATGTCCGCTTTTTGTATGGGGCCTCAAATCTAACCAGGCTCAAATTTTACGGATATTAAAAGGGCAAAAATATCGAAAAAATATTTTTTAGAGACCTCCATTTATAACTAACTTTTTTAAAACGTTAATTTTAAGTGTAGTATTTAAACAAAATAAAACTACATCAATCTCAAAATCGGTGGAATTTGAAATTATACGATTTATTGCAAAGGCCTAGTTTTTGGGAGTCGTGACACCTTACCAAAATAATCTCAAAATAGATCAAAGAACAAACAAACTGACAATAAATAACCCGCCAAAAAATCACTGTAAACCTAGCAATAGACAAGAGTATATAATGCAAGTCACAAGCAGCCGGCGAGTGTAGCGTGTGCACCGTCTAAATTGGAAACGTCGCGCGTCTCCCGACACGCAGACGTGCTATTTGTTACCTACGGCATGGTGTGTGCGATGAGCGGTAGCGGGTTGGTAATACGTTATTTATTATTAGTGTGTGTGGATATTTGTCTGTTGTTTATGGTCGCGATGGATTATAATTATATTATAGCAAATATTTCTTGCGTCGGCCGTCCACCTGCAAGGTGTACAGACGACTTGATAAAGGTCGCAGGAACACGCTGGGTGCAGGCCGTTTTTGACAGCAGTGGACGTCGTGTGGCTTATGATGATTATAATGATGAAACATTTGAATGCAGCATCTAGAGTAGAGTTTCTTTTCAATGTTTTTTCATGCAATAAAATGCATTCCAAGCGACCGATGGATTAAAACAATCATGAAATCTTAATGTACAATATTCTATAGGTCCAAGAAATGTAATATTTTTTTATGTTACAACTCTAAATACAGACAATAACATTGTTATATTTGTTTGTTACAAGTTTGTTACGATACGTTTTAAATAGTAAAAAATAATAAAAGCTTTTTCAATTTCCGTATGTTGCTTATCATTGTTCATACTTGCAAGCTTATCTCTTGCACCGTGTCCTAAAAGGCATTGTCGGTGCTTTCGAACTAGAAGCTAGGAAGAGTGAAAAATATCCTACCCGTTGTTCTTTCGTTGACAACGAAAATAGGAAACTTCGCTTTTTCCCACATTTTATGTAAATCGTCCCTTTTAAAATGGCGTGAACTAACACCGCCGGAAGTTCTAAGAAGCATTACGTATGGACAGATAGAACTCCCGGAAGTTATGTTAATAAGTTCGAGTTGAATAAAATTTGCTTTCAAATTAAGTCGATGTGTATTGAGGTTTAGGTTCCAACTTCTAGAAGGCGTATTGCGAACCGAAATACTTAGTTAGATTTTGTTTGCAATTGGATCACTTGAGGCTATTTCAACGTGGATGTAGTATTTTATGATTTTGAGTGCATGCCTTGTGAGATCGACAACAATCTATCACGCTTTTATCTCCGAAGGGGTTGCTAATACAACCAGTGCACCCACTTTTAACCATACGTATTCCGTCCCTTGATGTGACAGGAAGCAGGATTTCGCCATATTCAAATTCAAATCATTTATTAAGTAATTAGGCCCCTAAGGACACTTTAACACGTCATTGTTTACAATGTTTTTTATCATCTAAATGATTCTACCAGTGCTTCGGAAAAGCCCACTGACCTGAGAAGAAGCACCAAGAAACTCAGCGTAGTCTTTTATTGTTATATTTTTTTTGTATATATATTTACAAATTGCAAGTAACAATATAAATTCAGTTTCAAATATTTTCAATATCTGCGCTGATTCTGAGCAGATATTGAAGAAACTGAAGTCCTCTTTCAATCTGATCGCAAATAACTGTCACGTAATAAGACGAATTTAAGTGACAGTGATTTCTTATGTTTACGGGAATGTTAAACGTTGAAATAAAACTAGATCATGACGGCTTTAAAGTCTTGAAAACATCAGGAAAAATATAAGTAAAACAGCGATAAAATCCGCAACCCAGTTTTATTTTAAGACCAACTTTATTAAGACAGAATGATACAAGATGGGCCTCTGTCCAGTTGCAAAAATAGCAGGCACTCCTTATCGATTTTTAAAGGCAGTACAAAGCCATCGGTTAACGCCTGCACTAAAAATTACGATCCAAACGATACAAGTCATAAGATTTGTTCAACGCTTGTACAGTTACTGCCTCGTTCACATGGAACATTCTCGAAGTAGTAAACATTTTCATTGGTTTTCTGCTGCCGTTCAATTTTATACATTGTAACATATATTCATTTTGTCGTTTTTTCCTGTTTGAAGACGAGCAGATTATGTTATCTGAGTGACTTTAAGCAGCAATGTTATCTAGTACATTAGTGAAGCACTGCATTCGTTCTTCATCTTGAAATATTATTACAGAACGTTATTATACTGAATCCAATTACAATGATACTATAACAATATCAGCCCTGTATTATAAACTGTCCCACTGCTGGGCGCGGGCCTCCTCTACTACTGAGAAGGTTTAGGCCTTAGTCCACCACGCTTAGTGCGGGACGGCAGACTTCACATACCTGCGAAGTTATTATAGAAAACTTCTAAGGTATGCAAGTTTCCTCGCGATGTTTTCATTCACTGTTAAAGCAAGCAATAATTCTCTAAGAATATACACATAGCTTTAAAAATTTAAAAAAGTAGTGCGTCTTCTCGGGCTTTGAAACTGCGGACATTGGCACTGCGAGTCCGTTCCATTCCCAACTAGGCTATCGCCGCTTCTAAGCGGAAGCCAATTATATTGGTTTTAAAGTGTTTCAAAATATAATAAAGTATTTGCACATGTTAGCATGAGAAAAACATAAAACGTTGTTTTTTGCAGATTTTATTAAACTTACATGATGAATAGTCGTTCTTAACGCCATCAACCGTAGGTTCAGAATTCCATTGCGTGGGCGAGTTTGAGTGAATTTTCAGTCACTAATGCATCATTTGCGTGTAATTGCATTAATACTTGGACCATTGCCCGGCGGCCGGCTTATAGCTCCCCTGACGAAGAGACGAAAATACTCTCAAATGCGGCTGCAATTTGCATTTCGGCGTCCTCTTTCGGGGATAAAAGACGTGAGTGTGTGTGTGTGTATTGGAATTATTCGCTAGGAGTATCTCTGAGATCCTCGTCATTCAGTATAAAAACAATCCTAATCCTGTACAAACAGCGTCAAAATCTTTACAACACACCGAAATTAAACGATAAAATGTCCAAAACGATATGTTTTTATTTTACCCGTCTATGTCCAGCTTATTTCGCCTCCGACAATCAGATTAAAAATATTTAATCAAAATGGTGGTGACACGGGCCGGTCGCGGGACGTGAGGTACGGGAAATTAAATTTTGTGAGTTACGCCGTCCCCACCCTCCCCAGCGCCAACTAAAATGTTATTCCGATGTGTTTGGATTTTCTAAATAAAACTGCCGTTTGTTGATTTGGATTTATTCGATGTTATTCAAAGGTTTGGATTTTATTGGTGATTGAGTGTTGTGCGGATTTTGTATGGTTTAGTTTAGGGGGCCTTATATCTTCGGGGCTTAAATTATCTTTCTCATGACCGGCATGATGTGTCCTGGGCCAATCTCTAGTAAAAAGAATTCAGGGGTGGTCTAATCTTTGTAAAGGGACATGGAGGTTACCAAAAAGATTTCAGCTTGTTACAAAAAGATAATGTTGTTGGACATAATTCTGCGTGGAATTTCTATAATTCACAAATTTCATCGAAATCCGTTTATTCGTTTTTGATTTTAATGCGTTCAGACAGGCACACAGACAGACATTTTTACAATATTTAAGGATAAAAATCGTGTCGCATGCTTCCAGGCGACACGATTTTTATCACTTATCATTACGTGAACATAGCTTAAAGGTGTAAGAATTAAATGCTTGGCAATAAACAATGGTTTAATAAGTCCAACGGTGAGCAAATACGTTGTATATAAGCTGAGTTCCAGGTACGGTGAACCCAAATTTCGTCTCTCTGCAGTTATTGCACCATTCATATGGATAGTGAACTGCAATTTTGTATTATTTATTAACTTTTGAATTTGTTTTATCTGTAATTTTTATGGCACAGAGGTCATTTATCACAGAATAGAATATGTCATCACATAAAAAGAAACTAGCTTTTCCTTGCGGCTCTGCCCGCGTGAAAAACTTTTCCGGGATAAAAGTCCTGCTTTGTATTTTCCCAGGATGAAGTAGCCTATGTCCCTCCCAAAATCTTAAACTATCTCCATACCAAATTTCATCGAAATCCGCCTAGTAGTTTCGAAGCTGTGCGGTAACAAACAACCAGAAAAACAGACAGACAGACAAAAAAGAATTATAAAAATCGCTCATTTGTGTTCCATTACTTCTTTAGTCATCGCCTTTATTGTTTTTTAAAGAATAAAGAGAAGATAAAATCATTATTTTTGTTGTTAAAGTTTGGTTATAATAAATATACACTTATTTTCGTCACTTCTAGCGAATAAACTACAAAAAACCGGACAAGTGCGAGCTGGACTCGCGTACCGAGAGTTCCGAACACACTTCATAAGTAGATACAGTCAGCAGCATAAATATCTGTACAAAATCAAAATTTTAAATCGCCTATATACGCGTTAAGTTAAACTGAATCTATTTTTTTCTTCGATTGAAGTAAAGTAAATCTTTTTTATTTTATTTTTGTGAAGAAAAAAAAAGATTAGTAAGAACACAAAAGTATGTAGGCAATTTGAAATTTTGAATTTGTTCATCTACTTATGCTGCTGACTGTACATTATGAAAGCATCTAACTTTATTGCTCTAATTAAAAGACAAACGACGTTAAACGACAAACTTAACTTTGCCGTTCGATCCGTAGACACGCCACCAATACCAACCACAAATAATAAGTTTGTAGTAGTAGACTCGTTTTTTTGTTACTAAAGTACATATTTACAGTTTTCTGATTTGTTCTTAACATGAGCTGTAAGGACTTGCCAAATAGCACGATTCTAAGTCAACGGGAAGTAGTCTATAGATTTTGATTCTTTTATAAATCGCAAAATATGCGAAAATATGCGATATAAACGGTCATATATTTTGATCGCGTTAATTTACAAGCTTGATTTTATCACAGCTGAAAGAGACCGTAGGTCCAAATATTTGATACAAATTTCAACTTGATACCTCTGAGCATTACTTAGAAAAGGGACTTTACAGACAGACGGACAACAAAGTGATGCGGGATAAGGTTTCTTTTTTTCCTTTTGAGGTACGGAACCCTAAAAATGTCATAACACGAAAAACAAATAAACATAAATCACGTAATAGCTTAATCATAAAGTTCACATGTCGCACCGGAATACCGAGAAACGTCACAACACTCGATACCGGAATTATTCTACGTTCACGTTTAAATTCATTTGTTTTTTTGTTTGTTGAAAAGGTCCGATCGTGTCAATGTCGTTTGACAATTATGCGTCGAAAACCGCGGTTTGTTCGGCTAACCCAATTTCCGGTTCCGTACCCTATATTTTCCGGTATTATATTGTACCGGTACAAACCGGTTGGCCGGAAAGTTTATCCGACCGGGAAGCGGTGAATTCTGCATGTCACAATCAAATCTATCAATAGCGTATCGGAGACGATGTTCTGGTGGAAATATTTATAGGTATACCTACCTGTTATACATGCCTGTAGGCACAGCTGTAGGGATAACATATTTAATTTTAATTGGACGTTGTTCATCAGAAAGGACTCAATCCACAAACTAGTTAAACTTTTTAGTTTTAAAATTATTTTGACAATTTATTATTTTATGTTAAGATTGATTGGTAAAATGTGGGTGTGTCAGATGGGGAAACGCCGTCTTGCTATGCATGTATGTATTTTGTTCGTTTTGTATTCTCCTTCTTTGTAAAAGGAGAAGGCAAAGGCACTTAACCATGCAGCCTAGTCTGCTCCTTCTTTTCCACGTCCAGTATGTATGTATTATTTACTTCCAGACACACCTGAATATAAAACAACCCCATGAGTTCACTTTATCGAATCTCAACCACATTTCAGCTCCAGTGATAATTTTATTAATTAAATTAATATTGTTTTGGTTCGAATGCACCCATTTGAGTATCAATAACCTTAATTGCGGAGTAGGCTGTGGTTAATTAGATTTTTGGTGATATGCTTACGCCTTCATACATGAGAAGTTTGACAGAAGCTCACCTGATGAATAGTTAGTCCAGTTTACCGCCAAGCAACAGTGTGCATGCACTGTTGTGTTTCGGTTTGAAGGACATTGTAGTCAGTATAACTACTGGACATAATGAGACTTAACATCTTATGTCTCAGGATGACGAGCGCAGTGGAATGCCACACAGTACTTTGTAACCCAAGGTGCTGGATGGTATTTCTACTGTTTATGGGTGGTCGTATCGCTTACCATCAGGCGAACGGCATGCTCGTCTCGTCATTAAATGCAAAAAAAAAAATGTTTGTTTTAAAAGACAGCGAAAAGTTTATGCATAGACTATGGTAACATACATTAAAAATGCTATGTTATTATATATCCTCTACCATCAGTAATATTTAACATCTTAGTGACCTCTGTATAATATAATATAATAAATAAAAAAAAAAGGCAAAATGCAATAAAACATAATCAACAACACGAGCCAACAGAAAAGAAATAAATTGCGAGAACGTACCAACCGAACAAAACGCTGACGAAAACTGCTGCAATCGGTATCAAGTGATTTTGAATCAAACGGGTAATGAATCTGTGGCCCGTCGACAATGAGCCAATATTCTTAACTAACGAACTGTGAACGCGCAATTTCTTACCGCCTTGCTCTTGACTGCGCGTCAATTTCGTTCCTATTTCATGGGAATTGACGTTGTTATTCGTTTTTTCACGGTTTTAGTTGTATTTTATGTTGCTAGATGAAATTTTGTATCGTTCATAATTTTCAGATTGCGTAAATGGATCAATAGTTGCATTGACACGATTATTTTTATTAACCCCCGACAAAATAGCGGGGTGTTATAAGTTTAGGGTGTGTATCTGTGTATCTGTATGCCTGTCTGTGGCCAAAATATTACTCGCTACTTAAACGACATAGAAACTTTTATTATTTTACTTTTTAGAGATTTTTTGTGTCGGGGTTTATTTTAATTTTAATTATTGCTTTATTGTCGAGTTGGATTAAAATGCACGCTATTATTGACCTTTTTGTGATGATTTCCAAGAAGTATGACCTTACTCATGAAACTAACCGGATCTTCTTCAACTAGGAGACGAGTTATACCATCCCACAAATATATGAGCGAGACACTATTTCACACGTTGCAAAGAATTGATTGAATCTTACGCTTATATCCAAGATAATTCCTCCATATAGCTTAAAGTAGAATAAGAATAGTTGTTGTGACCTTCAACGAGATCTTGAATGCCTGCAAAATTATTGCGATCGGAACAAGCTTGAAGTCAATGTGTCCAAGTGTTTCGTATGTACGTTTACTCGCAAACGTAACCCCATAGTTCACAAGTATGAATTACACGGTATTGCCTTGAATAGAACTAACAACATCAGGGATTTAGGTGTTACTTTCGACTCTAAACTTCTTTTCAACACTCACATCGAGAATATCATTAATAGGGCAAACAGATCGCTTGGCTTCATTCTAAGATTCGCAACAGATTTTAATAATGTAAAGACATTTAAAATCCTATACTGCGCTTTTGTCCGCAGCCACCTTGAATATGCATCCCAAGTATGGAACCCAAACTATAGGGTGTATATTGATAGAATTGAACGTGTTCAAAAGCGTTTCTTAAGATTTTTGCAGTTCAAAGCACGCAAGCCCACACTAAACTACATTATTAGTTGTAAGAGGTTTCACTTCTTGCCGTTGTACGAACGTCGACACATTGCTGATTTGACATTTCTATTAAAAATAGTTACTGGCACTGTGAACTGCCCTGAGCTCCTGAGTCGTATAGGACTTATTACGCGTTCTGCAATCTTACGCAAGCCAACATTATTACATGTTCCTTGTGTTAGCACTACATACAGACAAAATAGCTTCCTTATACGAGCGTGCAAACTATTTAATGACCTCTCACGTGAATTTGACTTGGACTTGTTTAATACTAGTGTTTCTCACCTTAAAAGTATACTTCAAAAAAAATTCTTCTGTCAAGAGCTGATTTGAAAATTACCAGACAGTATCTACTTAGGTATAGGTTATATATATAGATAAAATTTCAATATCTTTTATAACAATCTTAATATATATAAATCTCGTAACTTAATAAATTAAACTGGTAAATTTTTTATATTTATTTATTTGATAGATAGCTTTTGTCTGATGATTGGCAAATCAGCCTCTATAAATTAGTTTATAATATTTTCTAATGTTTATATTTCAATAAGTGTATATTTGTGCTACCGACCCCTTAACTTTTGTACTGTATTCTATTTGTGAAAACTTTTAAATGGCCTTCTCATATTTATGTTCCTCTAATATTGTTCAATCTAGCTGTAAGTTTTCCGAAAATAAGAAAATAAAATAAAATAAAATGAAAATAAGACAACTATCAAAAATGATTTGTTCCATAATTATGCAGAAAGTAGTCAACAATGAAACCAAAGGGCTGCAGTACACGTTTTCATTTAGCCATTGTGTTTTACGCGAGTACCTAATTGGATTATTAACGGGTCATTACGTACACAAAATTGAACTGTTTTAATTTTTCGACGTCATTGTCGTCTGCGTATCGGTCTGATTCCAATAATTAATCAATATATTTGTTATTATTTACACATATTTTATTGTAGTGGCTGAATGTCATGTTAAATAATTGTATGGGATGAATTATACACACTCACGGCTTTTATCCCCGAAGGGGTCGGCAGAGGCGCAACTAGTGCACCCACTTTTCGCCGGGCGTATTCCGTCCCACGATGTGATAGGGAGGAGCCTATCGCCATATGGGATGAATTATGATACTAATAAAATCATTTCATGTAAAGAACGTTGGGAAGACGGCAATCCGACATGACTGTAGAAAGATCAGGTACAGGACCAACGGCCTTACGTGCTTTCCGAGATACGGGGGGATCACACTATCAACTTCCTAACTCCGTAACTCCGACTAAGTAATTTTTAAGATGAAAAAACCCAGTCACCATGTTCTTGGCCCGACCTGTGATTCGTACCCAGGACCTCAGCGCGCAAATCGTGCTTGTAACGCGTACGCAATACAACTACGCCACCGAGGCAGTCAGTCAGTCGTCCACGATAGCCTAGTTAAGAGTGGAACGGTCTAACGAGATGAATGTCCACCGGTGCAAACCCAAGTCACAAACCTCTAACTTTTTGATGCTACGTGTGTATTGTTTATCAATTGTTACTTGCTTTAAGGGCGAATATAAACATCGTGAGAAAACCTATAAACCTTAGAATTATTCATAATAATTTTGAGGGTATGTGAAGTCTGCCAACCCGCACAAGGTCAGCGTGGTGGAATAAGACTTAAACACTCTCAGTAGTAGAAAAGGCCCGTGCTCAACAGTGGGTAAAATAATATAATACAGGGTTATTATTATTATTTTATTGTAGTTGTTGTATAAACTTAGCTCAGAAAATCATTAATTACTTAAATATCATTATTATCAATTCTATTTAAACTGACTGAAATGTCAACTATAAATTATAACACACTTTGATGAACTAAATTCCAGTCTATTATTTAAATACAAATCTAGACCCAAAACTAATAAAGTCAAAACATTGAATATTTGAAATGCGTTTGAAATAATCGAACTTTAATTCTGTATGATATTGAACGAGATCTATCAGCAACGAATGGAAAACGGTAAACAGTAAACATTTTGAAATTTGAATTTTAGTTTTGTTTTTATTGATAGTCGTATCGATATATTATTTAGAATCAATTATCAAATGCAACAATGCAAAGCAACAAGCACAGTATTATAGACTGCCCACTGCTGAGTACGGGCCTCCTACTACTGGGTTGGCAGACTTCTCATACCTCGAAATTCTTATCGGGAATTCTCAGGTAAGCAGGTTTTTTCCTTCACCGTTACAGTGAACGATAATTGATAAACAATACACACGTAACTTCGAAAAGTCAGAGGTGTGTGCTTTGGGTTTTTTACCTCCGGACATTGTATCGTCAGACCGTTCCATTCCCAACTAGGCTATCGTTCCCTTATTAGAATCAAATGCGAAAATGAAATTAAAAAAATATAAATACTAGCTTTTGTTTAGGATTCACTCGCGTTAGAGTCCGATGCAGATAGATCTCAGGAATAATGTATCACATTAGTGAAAACTTAAGTATCGTAATAGTATTAAATTTCAACAGTGTTAGAAGAAATTTGTTCGTAGTTTCTTTTATTATGGATCTTTATAAAAGTACATTTCGCCTGACCCGACAAGCAGTAACAGGTCTGTCTGGGAATCCAAATTTAATTAAATTTGAATTTGGAATAAATTTTATCGTGGCTTCTTTTAATAATATGGCTCTTTATAGTAGTGATTTTGCCAAACCTTAGTAACCTTAGGGGAGGTTTCTGTCTTATATTCAACAGTATATTATATCAAAATTTTAAAGAGAAATCAATGACTTTCTGCTGTCCTCTTACATAATTTATTATAGTTTATATTAGTTTAATTTATTTTTGTTTTTTCACTGAAACATGTAATTTGTACACAATAGACGCGTACCTGTAATAGGCATATATATCGGCCTGTGATATAATTATAGATTTTTTTTAAATGTTTTTTTTTTAATATATATTATGCTGTTGGTGTACCATAACAAATAAACAGTATACTTCCTGTGGCTAATGATGCTTTGAGGAGCCGACAACATATTTTGGACTAATATTTCCGAGAAAACCAAAAATATACAAACATACATAAACTCACGCCTTTCTCCCATTGGGGTAGGCAGAGACTATGGAGCGCCAAGTGCTACGTTCCAAGCATACCTCTTTCGCTACTTCTACAGTCATCAGTCTCCTCATACATGCTCGTCGGTTACGAGAACTCCTTATTTGGCCCTTACTTAGGAGGTCGCCAATTTGGTCCATGAAGGTACGTCTAGGACGTCCCCGTCCGACGCTACCACTCACTTTCGCGACATAGATTTCTTTCGTTCCTCTTCTTTCATCCATACTTTCAATGTGGCCAAACCACCGAAGCATTCCTTTCTCAATCTTAGTCACTACATCCTCTTTCAATCCAAATTGTTCTCTTATCACGCTATTCCTCACTCTATCACTTACTTCCAGCCCACACATACTTCTCAAAGCTCTCATCTCCACTGCATTTACCTTACTTACATGCTTGTTTTGCCACACCCACGACTCACTTCCATACATCAGTGTTGGTGCCAAGACTCCTTGGTGAATAGCTATGTACAAAAATAAGTGTACATTGAATTATTTATAACGTTTGAGCAAGACCGTCCAATTAATTTTCCGCGCAATATGTAATGCAAAACGTCACTGTATTTGACGTAAAGCAAATTCAGTTCCGCCTCTGTTATTCGTAAAAACTATAACCAATATGGTTGCATATTTCAAATAATGCAGGAAGTAAAAAGCTATTTGTATAAAATTATCTTTTCATCAACATTTATGATTGCATAATAATAATAAAATAATAATACCAGCCCTGTATTAAATTCTGCCCACTGCTGAGCACGGGCCTCCTCTACTACTGAGAGGAGTAAGGCCTTAGTCCACCACGCTGGCCTAGTGCGGGTTGGCAGACATATTGATTCGTGAGTAAACAACTAAAACTTTTGTAAAAAATATTTTATTTCTGTTATTTTATTTGCGCATTTGTGCGCGTGACCTTGCCCTGTTTATCAAACATAACAAGTATACAAGCTCACAAGTTATATGTTAAACATTTTTTTTTACAAGTTCTTGTATTTTATGTTTGTGTAATATTTTTACAAGACTTACGGTTTAAGATCTTTATTTCTCATAAAGAATTACATAAATTCACTTACTGAGAAAACTATTTATAAACTAAAATTAGGGTTAGCTACGAGCATACAGAAATTAAAAAGAGTAATACAAGAAATTATGTATGCACATATAAAGATTGAGTGGGTAAACATAAAAAATTTCAAAGACAAAGTGTCGATGCTAATTAATAATAACCGGCGACCACAGATATACAGTGCTGCATGAATGTTACAACTACTAGATCTGGCATAGACGACATTGATAATAAGATATCAGTTAAATAAGAATTTGATTATATAATATACTATACGGATTAATTTTACGGTAGTATTTCCTGTAAATATTTTTTTAGACGTTTTTTAAAGCTAAATATAGTTTTAGCATCTTTAACATCAGCAGGTAATTTATTATATATTTTAACGCCCTCATATTCAATGTTCTTTTTACCGTAGTTTGTTCTGGGTGCCCGAGTGACTAAATAGTTAGCATTTCTCAATTTAATTCTTTGGACTTGGCTTTTTTTAATAAAAGTTAAATCTGTATGAATTTCTTTGTTTAAAATTTTACGTATTAATATGCACGTAAAATACCTATATGTTTGTTCGACATTCATTATTTTCGTATCTTCGTATATTTTTTTCGTGGGTGTTCTAAATTTGTACTTAAATAATATTTTTATTAATTTATTTTGTTTAATTTGAATTTTTTGCAAATTGGATTTAGCTGCAGTGCCCCAAATTTCAATTAAATAATCGATATGCGGTTTTACTAACGAATTATATATAATGTATTGAGCTCTTCGAGGGAGACATTTTGCTAAATGATGCAGAACGCCTGCTTGTGATATCAACTTGGTTGTTATTTTTTCTATGTGCGGTTTCCAATTTAATTGATTATCCAAGATAATACCAAGATATTTCTCCTTTGTTTTTTTCTGAATTAATTTGTCATTAATTTTTAATTGTATGTTATCATTTATCTTTTTATTTTTTGGAGCAAATATAACATAGCTTGTTTTGGCAATATTTATTGTAAGCAAATTAGATTGGAACCAGTTATTTAAAATATTTAGATCGCTTTGGATAATAGGTAACATGGCATCGATTGAATGGCCATAGTAAAATACCGTTGTATCGTCTGCGTAAAGAGAAATGTCTCCTTTTAAACCAATTTGGCTTATGTTGTTAATGTATATTAAGAACAGAAGTGGGCCTAAAATAGAGCCTTGGGGTACACCATAGCTAATTGTGTTTGGGGTACTTTGGTATTTGCCAATTCTGACTATTTGTTTTCGATTTGCAAGGTATGATGCAAGAATTTCGAGAGCTTTTTCCTTGATTCCAATGTTCGATAATTTCCGTAATAGTATCTCCGGACTTATTGTATCGAAAGCTTTTTTAAGATCGATAAAAACACCCAAAGCTAATTGTCTTTGATCAATTTTGTTCTTTATTTTCGTTGTTAAATCAATGGTGGCTGACAGAGTGTTTGATCTGGGCCGGAAACCATACTGTTTGGGGTATAGGAATTTTATAGATTTCAAAAATACTTCCAAGCGTGTATATATCACTTTCTCGAAGATCTTAGATAAGACCGGAAGGACTGATATTGGGCGATAGTTGCTAGGGTTAGATTTGGCACCGGATTTATAGATAGGCACAACTTTAGCAATTTTTAAATTACTTGGGAAAGATCCCTGCTCAAGGCATTCATTAATACACGTTGTGAGTAGTGGGACGAGATTTTTTTTGATGCATAAAATAGATTTAGTAGTAATGCCATCAATGCCAGCTCCGGTGTTTGGGTCTAAATTAGCAATTATTTTATCTATTTCATCAGTGGTGGTCGGTTCCATAGATTTTAATTCTAACACATTACTAGTTTCAGGCGCTTGATGGCTTTGGTTTCGTTTGTAGGAGTCAGGAATCATATCTGCCAGAGACGAACCAATAGTTGAAAAATATGAGTTAAAGTGTTCGCATATTTCTGTTTTATCGGTGTAAACACCAGAATCTACTTCAAGTTTGTTAGGTCCGGAGTCTTCTTTAATTTTGTTTTTGGAAAGGTCGTTAATCAATTTCCACATTTTTTGTGGTTTAGTCATGCTATCATTTATGCGTTTAAAATAATAGTTATTTTTGGTTTTCTGAATCTTTTTTGCTACAATGGTCTTAACTTCTTCATATTCTTTTTGTAAGTTTGCATCTGATTGATTTAATTTTAGTTTTTGCCATAACAAATTACGTTCGTTTATGTTTTGTATGATTTCCTGTTTTATCCAATCCTGTTGAGGTGGATTGAGAGTTTTCATTTTGGTAATAGTACTCTTAGATATAGATGCCAGTATATTTTGTTCTAATTTTTGATATGAAGACACTGCGTCATTATCGAGATCCTCGAAACATTTGTGAAACGCAGTATAGTTTAGTGCCTGATATTCCACTTTCTTAATTGGGGGAGGACAATAGTTTTTAATTTCTAGGAACATCTGTTTATGGTCAGACATATCAGAATCGACCATGGTTATATGGTAATTGTGGTCTCGTAGATTAGAGCAGATATGATCTAGTATGGTTTTAGTTGTCGTTGTTTCCCGTGTGCAGTATTTCTTATCAATTTTATTTAGTATTTTAAAGTCATTTTCTTTTAATACATCTTTATAGTCGTGGGTTGGTCGATCTGGTTTTAATAGGTCTAAGTTAAAATCACCAAACACTATTGCTCGTCTCTTGCTGTGTAATTGCTCCGAATATGTCTCAAGAAAATTGGCCATATTAGTTTTATCGGGTTTATATATTACACCAATATCCAAAGAAAATTTGTGTATATGTATCCAAAGGTAGTGTGTGTCATTGATGCACTGTTCTTCAATCAGGTTGTGTTTGAGATTATTATGAACAAAGATTGAAACTCCACCCCCCCTCTTATTTTGTCTGAAATTATAATAATGTGTATAACATGGTAATTGAATCCTTTTTGCCTCATCATCGTTTTTTATCCACGTCTCGGAGAGTATGATTAGATGTATTGTGGCTGGAAGTGAAGTAATTATACATTGCAGCTCCTCAAATTTTCCTGGTTTGACGATACTCCGAGCATTTGCATAGAAGGATTTCAAAGATTTTCTTCCAAAAGTACTGTCTGAATATTGGTTTATAATTTGGTAAGTAATTTTATCAGCGGACGTAGCTAGTTTTTTGTAGGTGATATCATAGTATTTTGTTTTTCCTGTTGGTTAATAATTTTAGGAATTCCTTTGATATATTTAATTTTGAGGTCAGTTTCTCCATTGGCGATCCGTCTGTTTAGTTCTTCTCTTAGACTTTGCACGTATTTCCGTTGATAAGTGGTTTGGTCAGAAAATATTTTAATGTTCTCGATCTCCTTAATGTTTTTATTGCGTAGTATATTTCTAGCAGTTGTTTTGGATGAAAAGCAAACTTTAATTGAGCGTGTGCGGTCCTGTTTGAATTTACCCAAGCGGATGATTTTTTCGGGGCGAGGACAGGCAATGTATATAAGTTTGGTTATTCTTAAAATTTCTTTCATATCATACTCTTGCCTTTCTGCCGTAGTTTTAGCCTTGGGTTCTGATACACCAACAATAATAATATTTTTAGATCGTATATTGCGATCTTGAAATTCACTATACATTTCTTCATACTGTATTTCCGGAATTGAGCTCGAAATTGTAGTACGTTTCAATTTATTGACATCGGTTTCTAGGTCTTTGACCTTTTTTTCTGTGCTTACCGTGATGTTTGATAGGTTGGACACTTGATTTTTTAAATTAATATTTTCCGCAACGAGACTTGCTATAGTAGTGCTAATATTACCAACCTCATTTTTGATAGCAACAACATCTTGACAAAGCCTGTTGATATTTTCTGATTGGTCATTCTTAACTGAAGTTAATACAGACATTAATTCGTTCATTTGCTTTCGCAGTTCAGATAACTCAGTTTTGATCAAATCACTGTCGCCAGTGAATTTCCGTTTATTGCGAATAGTAATTTGTGGGATCGAGTCACCATAAGACATTTCCGAAAGATTTGGTTGAGATCCACCAGGGTTTTTACCGCTATCACTTCCAGTCGGTGAGCGTAGTAAACTCATTGTATATCGATGAAGCTAATTTACTCACGTCAATGTGCGCGTGTCGGTTTTTGTGCGAGTGATGCACAAAATAAGAGCCCGTCCTTTTTTGCCCAGGTGGTGAAGGGCCGTCACCGCGAAGTAGCTTCCAACTTGCACTAGTATTTAGAAGAATATTGACGTAACCAGATGCACAGCTGATTTGATGAAAACTGTTCTATGCATAAGCACTATGAATTAAAGTTGCTTGATAACTATTTAATTAATTTTAAAATAACTCGCAACACGTCTGTTCTGTTCGCTCGCTTGTAGATAGAACTCTATAGATAGACTTGTAGATTCTATCCACTTGTGGTGGTGGCGTAGTTGTATTACGGTACGACTGCAATGCTGAGGTCTCGGGTTCGATCCGCGGGTCAGGAAAAGTGATACTGGGTTTTTCTACTGAGTATCAGCCCGGAGTCTGATATTTGTGCCCGATGTGGCGATAGGCTCGCCCCCTATCACATCATGGGGCGGAATACGCACGGCGAAAAGTGGGTGCACTAGTTGTATGTATGTCTATTGGGGACGTATGCAGTCGCACAGACGGGTGATCAGTTCACCTTCTTGGAACTATTTCACCCTTAGCCCCAGAGGGTGCACTAGTTGCACTTTTGCCTACCCCTTCGGGGATAACGGGCGTGAATGCGTGTGTGTAAGATATTTCCAGAAGATGAGTTATTATCTTTCTGCGGCGTAGAGTTCAGAGTTCTGTCTGGAAATATCTATGTCACCAAAAATGCTATGAAGGAGTTATTTGACCACTTCAAGACTGATATTTGCAAAATCATCAGAGAAACTGTATCTGAAGTTGTAGCAAACAAACTCAACGACATATCTCAGCAAATCAATGAATTTAAAGAGTCCTTGTCTTATATTAATGAAAAATTTGAGGCAGTGAATAACAATTCACAAGAGAATACTGCAACTATTGACAGACTACAATCTGACAACGCCAAACTAACATCCACAGTAAAAGACCTCTCAGTTAGATTAAATTTAGCTGAGCAGCACCTTCGCGATAGTAATGTGGAACTGCATGGTATACCAGAACACCGTGCGGAGAACTTGGTGAACTGCCTCACTCAGCTGTGTCACTACAGTAGACGCTGCTATTACTGAAACAAATTTTATGCAAGTCACACGCGTAGCCAAATGGGATAAAGACAGCACGAGACCCCGTAAAGTCATCGCCAAACTACGTACTCCACGACTACGGGACATTCTACTCGCTGCTGTTTATAATTTTAACAAGAAGAATCCAGACTGCAAACTAAATTGCCATAATTGGAGAATTGGTGGTAAATTTCTCCTGTGTTTGTGGCTGAGCATCTTACGCCATCTAATAAATCTCTGCACGCTGAAGGAAGAATGAAAGCTAAAGAGTCAAAATATAAATATGTATGGGTTAGGAATGGTCGCATTTATGTCCGTAAGGACGATACAAGCCAGGCATTGCTTATTCGTAGTCTGGAGAGTATAAAGCTCATTAAATAATTAAATTTAGTTTTTTAGTAATATTCTCAATAAAAGTTGTAGTATTTTTAATAGCATTCACAATATATTACCAAAATATACGGAGTATGGGAACAAAGGCTGAAGAGCATATGAGACTCCTAGCACCTGTAGTTTCTGAGATTTCGTGATGAGTGAATGAGTGAGTGACCTTTCGCTTTCATATATATAGATATATTCGACAATTAGCGTCTTCTAGACATTGTGAAACGGGGCGTTAAAGTTCTGTAATATTTAAACACGGATTATTTTTCCTTTTAATCGGAACGGCAATGTGACCCCACTGCACCTGATGGTAAGGAGAGAGGGGTCCAGACAGAGTGTCGGCTGACGAGCGATGATGATTCCTCGTCAGTCGACACAATTATGCCGGCCTGTTTGAACTGGATATACAGGCTGATCCCGGAACGCGGCACACTTACGTGGGTCACTCTGGCGGATTCTAACACCTTATGTACAGTAGTCGCTATCCGGGCGGATACAAAATATAGCCTACCACCAGCCAGTTTAAAGGAAGTCGTGGCCTTTATCAGACAAAGTTTGGCTCAAAGCTAATTTTTAAGGAAAAAATCCCATAAAATTATTTCGAACTACAAAAAACTGTAACAAATATCGAAACAACTTAACCCTAAACACGCAAAATCAAACAGCCAACACTAACGTTAACCCTTCGTTTGTTTTTGCATTTCCCTATCCTTAACGGCCCGTTTAATGGGGCATCATAACTAGTGAACTGTGTGAATGAATCATCCAGGGTCGGCGGTTATGACCCACTAAATTATGTCAGTCGTTAAAACATAATTCAGGCCGTGTAGGCCTGTAGGTGTTAGTTTTACTGCCTTGCGTTAATTGGGGTGAGAGAAAAATCGCAAAATAAATTTGAGGTTATTTTTTGCGGGTAATATTTACATATATTTTTTTCGAATATAAAAAGAGCTGATGTCATGTTAAAAAAAAGGAAAGGTTAAGTAAATCGACACAAGAAGAACATAGCTGGTATATGAGCTATGTAAGTAATCTTACACGTAAATGAACGTTTGTTGACTATTTCATACGTCACTTCCTCACTACACCTACCTACTATTCCAACCTCGTTGATATCAACAGTACTGGCTTTAGCAATTAAATTTAGAATAAGGACATTGGCGAAATAAATTAGCGCCACCAATAGCAGCGCACCTATTTGGAGGTTCAAATTTGAAATTGGAATTCTAGCACGGACCGCATTTCATTTGACGCGTCTATCGTTGCACGTACGTGTTCCAGTTCGAAAATTGAAACTCGAAATTTTGGCTCGTGACGTCGACAACCCTCATTGTGTTTGCTTTACCGATGTGTCAAGTCCCAATCGTTGTATTTTAAGTTTATAATTAGTTATGTTGAACAAAGCTTGTAGAGTGTTATTCGATGTAATTACTACTCAGTTAATTATGCGTCAGTAACTGAAATTATGAATATTGGAATTTGTGATTTCAATTAAATTTCGTTAGGTATGATTTTCCTGCGTAGATCCGTTTGGGTACCACTGCTTATTCTATTTTTGTCGCAAAACTAGTGTAATTGGATGTTATAAAACTCACCAGTTCAAGGTGATCAACGTTGCAGTGCAAATTGCAACGCAATATTTTTTTATTTCATATTCTGGATGGTCTTACCATCATGCTAGCAACTTGCTTTATTCAGTTTAAAAATATTGCTCCATAGAAAAATTTCATTCATTAGTCATTTAGTCAGGCAAAAAATATAAATTTAAACCCTACTCAAAATATACCCCGAACGATTATCCCAGACTAGGGCCTAAAAGTTTACCTTGAGAGTTGAGATACTCTTATTTAAAGGATAAAACCCTCTTCTTTATCCTATACTAGATGCTAAATGCAAAATGAAAAGTCCTTAAAACACAGTAACGTCAGCGCCATCTACTTAAAAAATCTGAATAAAAATATCTATTATTTCCCCTGGGAGCTAATTACCAGGCTAAAAAGTAGCCTTTGTTAACATATACACTGTATTAACAACCAGGACATGATTTACCCAGGTGCCAAATTTTATCCAAATTCGTTTAGTTATTTCTGCGTTTACTTCTAACAAACATAAAACATCCAAACATTTTCACAAACTTTCGCATTTATATTATTAGTAAGAAGTAAGATAGATATTTTCTATGTTCTAAAATGTTCCAAATTGTTTCAGATGCGTCAGTGAGCAACGATGTCTAACAGTGCGTGACGTGCCGTGTCAGTGAAGTGATGTGAGTGAGCGTGTCCATGATGCCGGCGCTCTGTCGGCTGCTGGCCGCCGCGGCGATGCTGGCCGTCGCGGCTTGCACCATGGCTACCAAGAATGGTAAGTCAAACCTTTTAGAACTAATTTTGAATTTGGAATAATTTCAAATTTAGAATTGTGTGTTGAAGTTATAATTATGGTTTTGTATTTCGAATCCAGGCTGTGCAATATCATTAATGTAGAATAAGGAAGATAATGCGAGATCCTGATTATTAAAGGACATGTCTAAAAATGGGCCTAAAATTCGTACCAAGACAGTTTAGTTATATTTAGATAGAACTCTTAAAAACTACCCTTTTACAACAAATCGTTTAATTTTAAAGACCTCCGATTTTGATTAATGTAATTTTATTTTGCTTAAAAACTACGCTCAATATGAACGTTTTAAAAAAGATAGTTATTAATGGAGGGGTCTAAAAATATTTCTTTAATGGACCCAAGATCTCTATTTTGCCTCTTTAACAACCAGGTTCAAACTTTAGGGAAAGTTTGAACCTGGTTAGATTTTGAGCCCAGCAACCATACAAAAAGCGGATATCTCCTTTCTAAATTGAAATTTTGTGTAGTAATATAAATTTAAATGTGGATTAAAGTAAAAATGATAGCTTAAGTGTTGTAAGTTTATATTTTCAAAGATATAACTGCATCTATGACGCCACCTCGTATAAAAGAATCGTTAAACCGCATAATATAATCGATACAACCAACACAACTGTAAAATCTCGAATCATCTCTTTAATTCGAAGCGTGGACTCGAAACTTTCCGACTCGACGTTACTTCGACTGCGAAATGAAAAGGTTTTGTTTTATAGTTTTTCGATAACGCTACCGTGCAGCGTGGACGTCGCTCGCTTCTGTGACATTCGAGAGATATTGGGCCGTGGTATTAATTTTTATATATACTGGCAGCTGAGATTGATTCTCAACTTTTAAAAAGAAACATAAAATGTTTTAATAAGTTATTTTAAGGAATTCGAATATGAATTTAAATTTAAAAATAGAATTCTTTTATTTTTCATGGTGGTTAGAGTACGTTGTCCTACCTACCTTCGGCGAATAAGATTCACAAGGCTAGTTTTATTCAACTCAGTCCCAAATGAACATCATAATAATAATTATTATTACGTATCACACAACGTTAAAGTTGAAATAGATATTTTAATATTATGTCAAATACATTTATAATGGGCTTAAAAGCTTTACATATATTTTACAATATGAAAAATGGATTAATTTATCAATATTAATAATATTGAATACAAAATGTAGCCACTGATAGTTTTTTTGCACCGTTGGACAACTGTATGTCAGGTGTGTGCACAATGTGACACGGACGCATAGAGATTTAAAATTCTACCAATTTGACACCCGATAACGGACTTTTATTTATGGAGAGGCATTTGCATTTTATCGTTTGTCAGTAATAGCTTGGGAGCAGTGATCGAAATGCTGACGCAGTGGTCTAAACTTCGATTATAGGATATGCACTTCAAGTTTTCACAATTACGTACAACATAGGGTTCATTAAATTGCGTTATTGTTATTTTATTTAAAAAAAAACGTAGTACTGGACCAATTTTATGTTCACAAATCTATCCCAAAATTGCACCCCAAGAAACTTTTCGAACAATCTCGAATTTGGAACAAAAATATTAACAAAGTTAGATACGTATATAAAATACTTTTTACGATTCATTTCATTTGACTTAGTCCAAGTTAACGAGTTTATTTCTTTTTTTTTTGTAAAAAGTTTTTATGCGGTGACATTCGAATCAGATTGAAAATTTTATTGCGCCTCTTGTGTGACGCTTTTGTTCGGACCAAAAGAAATATGGCGGCACTATTTAAATTTCGAAGGGTTTATGGCGTAGTTATGTGACAATTGCTTTTGTGTGGCGTATCGGAGATCTTGTAAGCCACATTAGGGGGGTATTTTTATAAATGTTATATTTTATTAATAAGGTGCGGTTAGTAAAGGTATAATATTTTTTTATTAGACAGATTTTGTATTAAATATTTAAAAATAAATCAATACATTCGTGGTTTGTTATTATAGTACTTATGCAACCTATGAATTATTTTTAAATGTTTTTTAGCTATTCAAGTATGCATATCCACGTAAAAGTTCTCGAGTGGAGGCCACGTACTGGCAAGCGCAGCGTCGGCCGTCCACCTGCAAGGTGGACAGACGACTTGATAATGGTCGCAGGAACACGCTGGATGCAGGCCGCTTTTGACAGGTCCGTCTGGAAATCTTTGGGGGAGGCCATGTTCAGCAGTGGACGTTATGTGGCTGATGATGATACTCGTAAATATTTTTTTATACTATACATAATGTTTATTATTTATGTATCTACCTTCAGGGATCTAACAAACAACTTTATTTTAATCAAGATGCAAATCGAATGTCTACGTAAGAAACCCTGTAATGACACCTCTGTCTATTCAATTCTTTTTTTGTATATAGATTGTCACATTAACCACCTGAAGCAGCCAGTACGCAATGTTAGAATGCAAATGTAAAAACATCGCTTCATCGCTGGATAAAAAGACGCGAGAAGCGGAACGTCGCTGCAACCCGCGGGGAGTGTACACCGAAATCACCGGTAATAGCCGTATGCAAAGCAGCGATTCAAGCGCTCATCCGCCGTACGACACTCGAGAGACCGGTAACCGATTTAAAAAAATATATATTTTTTGAAATTGAGAACGGAATTTGAAATTGGAATGGTTCATTCGATAAAGAATACATATTTTTTTCATAAAATCATGTTCGTTTTGAAACGTGAATTTCGCGTTGGTATGTTTTTTATAAAATGCTGCGTCATTTTTTTCAGTTTAAGTAATAACCCATAAAATAAAGGAGATGTCCGCTTTTTGTATTGGTACTGGGTCTCAAAATCTAACCAGGCTCAAAATTTAGGGATAATAAAGGGGCAAAATATGGATTTTGGATCCATTCAAAATATATTTCTAGACCACTCCCTTTAGAAACTAACGTTTTTTAAAAAAAAATGATATTAAGTGCCGTTTTTATGCAAAATAAAATTATATAAATCTCAAAATAGGAGGTCTTTAAAATTAAACGATTTATTGTAAAATGATAGGCTTTAGGGAGTTCTATACAAATATATATATAAAATGTCGTGATTAAAATTTTAGGGCCGTTTTTGGACATGTCCTTTATCTGGATGCAATATAATTATTGTTGATACGTATTCAATAGGTATACATTTTTTTCAACACAGTTGGCTTTTGGTAGTCTCATTGCCAGTTATCTACAAATTTTGTTTTCGGTGCGTATTTATTGCAATTTCGAGCTGAATTTAAAAGCGAAGGTATTTGCTTTTTTAATTTAGATTATTCTCATGCATTTTTAATATTTATATTCGTATTTTTTCTTATAATTTAAATATATTGTCAGCCTTTAATCGAGACTGCCTCGGTGGCGTAGTTGTATTACGGTAAGACTCGGTCGGGCAAAGTGATATTGGGTTTTTCTATTCAGTATCAGCCCGGAGTCTGGAATTTGTGCCCGATATGGCGATAGGCTCGCCCCCTATCACATCATGGGACGGAATAAAAATGGCGAAAAGTGGGTGCATTAGTTGCGCCTCTGCCTACGCCTTCGGCGATAAAAGGCGTGAGTATGCGTATGCGTTTAATCGAGATTAACACTGTCATAGAAACTTCATTATAAGTACGAAATGTTTATGAATTATTTGTTTAAATCTTTACATTAACACGTGCAGCTATTCACCATTTTAGAACTCTCAGTATTTACAAAATAATACTGAGAATTCAAAAGGTAAATATAAAATAAATCTGCTACAAATATAAGTTCATATATCAATACTATTTCTGAATGCTGCAATAACAGACCCGTATCTAACGACCCCATTTCTCTGAATATTACTTGGTAGGCATATTCGAAATTCTTATAAAGATAATATTTTTACTTTTATATTTCATCATCAGAGTTAACACTAAATGCTTAATTTCTTCAATAAAATCACTGAATGTCAAAGTTTTATTAAAACACACCCGAATTCTCATTGCGAAATCTTCCGATCTAGTCACAGGTGAAAAAAAACGTATTGGCTTAACCCGTGTGCGGATAAAAAAATTGTAATCCCGGGCAAAAGTGGAAAATTCCACACGACCGCATTGCGACATCGCACTGTATGCGATAAACTTAATTTTTAATTCTTTATTACGGCCCCGAGTTTAATTATAAATGTATTTTGACATTTTTGGCGGTCTCGGTCTCTTTTATAAGGCGTGTTTAATTTTTTGGCGACTGATTAAGTTTGTGTTGTTTTTTATGAAGACGATTGTGGTAAGTGTGACGTATGCCTTTAATATTAGTAGGTATAGGACTTTTAATAGTAAAGTACTCCTTGAGTTTGTAATATACCTTTACCCATACCTAAGACATTATATATTAAGGGCTTGTTTCCTAACTTCCGTGTAGATGTTACTCGACGCATAATGTATAAGCCGACCAAATACAAGAGAGAAGAAAGAAAGAAATGTATTTTATTGGTCACAGACACAACTGACATACAATGGTATTAATTATAAACCAAGAAATCACACATTATAAACTATGGACTATAATACTATTACGTTTTTTTCTTAAATTATAACACACCCAATAATAATATTATGTTGCATGTCGTGGCTGTGACAGGTAGGTGGCCACTCAGTATAATGCTGTGCTACAAAAGCCACACTCTAATCTATGCTCCCAAATATAATGAGTACTATCTACATTACCTGCTTAATACGATAAGTGTCAAATAAATTTTCTAGAACCCTGAGAAACAGACTCTAAGACCGGATTTCTTCAACTGCAGTTATCTTTTTGTCAGGGTCTTATTAAGCAGGTCGCGCTCGCAGAGCTCCGAGTGCTCCAGGTGCTGCGAGCGCGTCCAGCTTAATAAGACCCTGACAAAAATATAATTACAGTTGAAAAAACAGGGCCTAGGTTTCACAATCCGTAGTAATTACAGAGTTTACGACATCAACTTGAATACAAATTGCACACGGCTGCTTGGGAGCCTAAAAAGCAAAAGCTGTGGTATAAGAGGCAAGAATATCCGCGGTATGGCGGCCTCACACCCACCACTGGAACTCCTTTAAGCGAAGATCAGCAGAGACACATTTTAGGACACCAAGCAGGTAAGCTCGGCGAGTCGCTGGGAGCACTAACCAGAGGCAGACGGACACTCCTATCACGTTTACTATGTTGACAAATTAAGTTTCTAATACGTGCTTTTGTCCCATAATAGGATCAAGTAGACGTTCCATTTCTAGTTCAGGAAAAAAATTAAAACTGTAGATGCACTAGTAGCGTCTCTATCCCTTCGAAGATGAAGCGTTAGCATATTCTATATGTGTGTTGTATTATATGTATAGCTCAGTATATCCTTACATACATATTACAAAATAAAGTCCCCTGCCGCGTCTGTCTGATCGCGTCAAACTCAAAAACTACAGAACGGATTTCGATGAACTAAGTATTAAGATAATTAAGATTTTGGGAAGGACATAGGCTACTTGGTATCCCGGAAAACTTGTTCACGCGGGTGAAGCCGCGAGCAAAACTAGTACTTAATAAAATACCGTAAAACCGAGTTCGATTTCCATATTAACCGATCAATGGCGCCATAGATTGAGTTTTAACTAGTAGAAAAAGCAATACCCGTTAAAAGTAACGGTAATTGTTATGTGCCACGCATTACTAAAACTTTGGGGCGGAGTGAAAGCGTTAAAAAGGATTTTAAAAGTTTATTTCAATGGTTAATAAAGTTTTCAACTTAACCGAGTGCGCGAAAAGGTATTCTATGTTGATTAATCTTCTATATCCATAAAAATTTCGTGTCACAGTGTTTGTTACCAAACTCCTCCGAAGGGCTGAACCGATTTTGATGAAATTCTATATTCACACTTGGTAGGTCTAAAAATAGGTTGTTATCTTTTTTCACTCCCCTAACTGATAAGGGTGGCCCACCCCGAAATTTATATTTTTTATTTTTCGGACAGTATTTTTTTTAAATTTTCTTTTTATGATATGGTATTAAAAAATACGTACAACCCTAAATTCTCTACCTTCTTCCATCATCGTCTATTTTTTAATAACGATATTAGTAATTTAATAACTTTTAACCCCGGTCGGTAACTGATCAAATATTAATTTTTTTCTACAAAAATAATCTCTAAAAAGAATTTATATGTTATCCATAAAGGTACTAATTGCGTAAATACAACAATAAATGAGGTAGCTTACATTAAAGTGTTTTAATGATATGTGGGTCAAACGAGCATACGGTTCACCTGATTGTAAGTGATCACCGCTGCCAATGAACATTAATTGATTAATTGATAGTTGAATAGTTATTTTTTTCTATGATCTTAATACAACTGTGCATTTGTATTTTTAAAACATGATTGATAAGACGCGCTGATATTAAGCGTGACTACTTACTATCAAAATACACACATGCTTATAATATTATGTCTCTTGGCGTAAAAATATACTTTGCGGAGGTTAATACTTACCTAGACTGACTCTCGTCGAATAGATCTGTCACTTAGGCTAGATTTTAAACCTACATTTTTCGGGGGGTAAAGTAACCCATATTTTTTGTAAGCTATAGGGTAAACATGTACGTCATCCAAAATCTCAAGTAATATTCAAAATTGGCCCAATAATTAGTAAGTTATAAAGCTTTGAAATTTGGTAGAAGGGGTAGTTGTCAAATAATAGTAATATCGGACTGTGACGTCATCGAGTGTCACCGGCAATAACACTGCGTGCGTGCGAAAGAGATAGCGCGATATCCCCGCCACACCCCTACTTTTGCTCACAACAATATTTCAAATATGAATAACTGCTTTATTTTTTAACCAATTTTGATGCTGTTTTCACAAATGAATTTATTTTTCATAAAATTTGCTGTTACATACAAAATAATGTACAAAATCCAGTCTAGGAAACTACCTTATTGCATAAATTATGGTAAATCCGTGATACTTAACACGAGTGCATAAATATTAATGGCAACTCATTACTCTCTGTACTTGAGTTTAAAAAAGTTTGGATCAAGAAAGTTCGTTTCCGGTTCGTATAAAAACATTAAGGTAAGGAGGAAGTTTTATCCTGTCTTAAAAATGATTTATTACCTGCCGACTGAGGATTAACGTACAACTAACGATCAGGGAAAACAACGGGGTAATGGGATTGTCATATAATGAGGAGGTTCGCAGTTTACATATAATTTGAGTCGTATGTATTCGTGCGATTTTTTCTTGTTCGTATTCGTACGATTTTTGTCATATCCTTACAATACTTACGAGGCTGTCTCGGTGGTGTGGTTATATTGCGTGCGCGGTACGATGCCACTATGACGTCTGGGATTCGAATCCTAGATAGGGCGATATTGCGTTTTTCTGCTCAGTACTAACGCTTAGTCTGGAATTAGTGCCTGATATGACGATTTTCTCGCCCCGTATCATATCATGGGACGGAATATACATGGCCAAAAGTGGTTGCCCTGATTGCACCCCTGGAGGGATTAAAGGCGTGATGTTTATTTTTGTATACGATTTTGGCGTCGAATTAACGCGCTCACTGCGTGTTCATTAGTATTTCGGTGTTGTGTTCGAGTGATACGCACGATAAATGAAAAATATCCTATTATAATATTATAAACGTGAAAGTTTGTAAGTATGGATGTATGGATGTATGGATGTATGGATGTATGGATGTATGGATGTATGGATGTATGGATGTATGGATGTATGGATGTATGGATGTATGGATGTATGGATGTATGGAGGTATGGATGTATGGATGTATGGATGTATGGAGGTATGGATGTATGGATGTATGGATGTATGGATGTATGGATGTATGGATGTATGGATGTTTGTTACTCTTTCACGCAAAAACTACTGAACGGATTTCGATAAAATTTGGTTCACTGGTAGATTATGTCCTGGATTAACACATAGGCTACTTTTTATTCCGGGAAAATATAAAGCGGTACTTTTATCCCGGGAAAACTCATTCACACGGGCGGAGCCGCGGGCAAAAGCTCGTAAGTAATGAGACAAAATTATTCGATGTTCAAAAATTCATTTTGCATTCGTAATGCAATACTGGTAAAACGAGAACCATATGAAACTACGCGACTATGCGCACGTAAACGTACGAAATCGTACCCAATCTGCAAACTCCTATAATATTTCAATAGTTAAGTGTCAATGCCGATTCGGACAGCACAATAAACTAAGAAAGAACTAAACTAACTAAGAAAGCGGTAACTTTATGCTGTATAAGTTTGTTGCACCACTAAGTTTTGGCCTAGTCTCCATCCACGAGTATTGTTTTATCGGATTAGAGCAATGCGGAAATCGCACCATTTTCCAGTTTTAATTAAATCGCAATACGATTTTATATTAAATTACGTATTTCTAAAAATACCGCGCTCAATAAAATCGTCTTGCAAAGTTGAATGCATTCTATAAAAAGCCACGTAACGAAAAATAAAATCGTTTGCTGAACACCGACGTCTCAGTTCGTATGTAATGCTGGGGAATCGAAAAATGCACTCAATGGACAGCGAACAACAATAGAATCCGATTTGTATTCTGGTTTATAGCAAACATACTTTGTTGGGCATCATTGAAATTAGAAAAACGAAATGATAACAATGGGAAGGTTCTTTGTAGTTTTATTTGTACACGTAGAAATTTCATTTAAAATAAACCTACGAAGACGTAAGACTTATAGGCTTATGACGCTTAAAATTTATTAGATTTCAAGTACTGAATTACTGAGTCAAGACTTTTAAAGCTCTTCTTTACAAATTTAACATATTGATCAAACCTTGGATATTCTATATATATATATATATAGCAAACAGATAGACCGTATCCTATACTATATACTGGTGGTAGGTCTCTCATTATGTAAGAGGCCGTCTGGGTGGGTACCACCGCAATGTCTATTTCTACCGCCAAGCAACAGTGTGCATGCACTGTTGTGATTCGGTTTGTAGGACATTGTAGCCAGTATAACTACTGGACATAATGAGACTTAACATCTTATGTCTCAGGATGACGAGCGCAGTGGAATGCCACACAGTACTTTGTAACTCAAGGTGCTGGATAGTGTTGCTACTGTTTATGGGTGGTCGTGTCGCTTACCATCAGATGAACGGCATGCTCTTCTCGTCATTCAATGCCATACAAAATACTACTGAACCGATTTTGAAAATTCCTTCACTAATAGCAACATTAGAGTTACTTTATCCTGGGAAAATATGTCCTTTTTATTTTTTTAACGGGCACGGCAAAGTTACCCCTCTGCGTCTGATGGTAAGGAGAGAGGGGTCCTGATAGAGTGTCAACTGACGAGCGATGATTATGCCTCGTCAGTTGACACAATTATGTCGGCCTGTTATTCGCACGGGTGGAGCTGCGGACAAAAGCTAGTAGTAACATAAACCCAACTGTTTTAAAAATCAATAACAAACATCAAAATAATATTTGTGAATTATCGCTCGCTTTATCGGTGAAGGAAAACATCGTGAGGAAACCTGCATACCTGAGAAGTTCTCTGAACTTCGAAGGTATGTGTAGTCCGCCAACCCGCACTAGGCCAGCGTGGTGGACTAAGGCCTTAACCCTCTCAGTTGTAGAGGAGGCCCGTGCTCAGCAGTGGGCAGAATATAACACAGGGCTGGTATGGTACGGTATCGCAATATCATTTGATGCAACAACTATAACCCCGGGTTAAATCCAATTAGCTCTCCATGTAGAAATAATAAGCAAAGCCAAGCTCACGCCGGTTGGATTGAGGTAATTGATAACTTTGTGTGCAATCTCTTTGTAGTTTTCTTTGAACCTTTGTTAGGGATTGTACGTTTATGTAGATTGTAAAGTTATTAATTTATAAAGCATATATTCTAAAGTTTGTTTAATAACTTAAGCTTGCGGTTTCCTACGTGAAAGTATTTTTTTGGAATAAATGTCTCACTGAACACTTTTTCGCCATTAAATGTAGCTTAAGTGCAGTATGCATTCACTGTTGGGTTCCGGTTTGAAGGACACCGTAGCCAGCGTAATTACTGGGCATTATGAGACTTAACATCTAATGTCCCAGGGTGACGAGCGCAGTGGAGTGCCACACAGTAGGTACTTTATAATTGGAAGTTTCATATAGTATCGCTCCTATTTATGGGCGGTCTTATCGTGTACCATCAGGCAAGCGGCATGCTCGTCCCGTCATTCAGTTGCAATATAAAAAAAATAAAAAATTCAGTGCTAAATTTATTCGAAGTCCAACCGACAGTTCTAGTATTTTTGATTAATCACATTTATAACATTTGTACGAGAGTTGGGTTTATTCGGATATTTTTTTAATTTTCTATTTTATCACTGATTCACGTCAAAATGTAAGCACTATGATAACTAGAGGTTTGAGGTTTCTTTTTCTTGTTCGGACGTTAGAGATTACATCGTAAGTTCTTAAATTATCCTTGGAAATAGTTAAATTGCCTTAAACATACCTAGAACCTGAAATGCCTTTCAAATCAATTCATAACCTTCTTCATTCAAGTTGTCTTATTACAACCTTTTTTAAATCATCATGAATCTACCACTGCTTCGGAACGTGTTATCTTTATGTAGATTTTGGAACGAAGTTCCTTATCGCGCGTTGTGAAAGGGGGCTGGACGGAAAAGTTGTCACGACACTTTTTGCTATTATCTTACTAATATGAACCTTAAATACATTGCGTAGAAGCTATTTCCCCAGCGTTGGCACGGCACGAGTACAAAAGAATCGAACGTAACATTCTTTTTTCAAATTTTGTTGATTTATTCTACTTTGGTTACTGACATTTATCAATAACAAAACCAAACGTGCTTTGCTCGCGTTTAAAAATCTACTTTATGTGGTAAGCGTAAGATCGAATTTGTGTTTAGTCAATCAAAATTTGTGATAAAAATGCTATGCAATAGCTTTACCGCGGCAGTCTCCGAGTGCCACACGTATTTATTTGTTTTTTTCTCTAGAAACTTATTTATTGGAACGGAAATAGGAAAATATTTATATATTTATATATATACACACTCTGTTATATAAATAAAATTTTATTACAATTCCTTCACTAATTAATCGAAAGGAACTTCGTTCCATCCGGGTGTCCCTTGATACCGCTCATTTCTTTTTAATTATTTTTCACATATTTTCACACCTTTTTCCCTAAAGGGGTAGGCAGAGGTGCAGCCGATTTGCCGTGCATATTCCGTCCCAAGATGTTTCTCAATTAGTAGGTACATATCGGTCATGAGTTCATCAACCCGTTTCCCCTATACCGGCCGTTGAACTCCGCCCGCTGATTGGCGCGCGATTGTTGAGGTCTGAAGAGATTCCAATTGATTTTATTCTGTATCTATTTGTTTTTATTGTAACCTAAATCCGATATGCATTTTTCCAGCTGAAAAATGCATATCGAGATTTTGAGGACTTTCATGTGAGCGAAGACGTGAGTGGCTAGTGTTAATGATTTCTGCAGTGTTAATGGTTTTTTGATTTTATTTTGTTCCGACTTTTCGAAGATTATGCAGTTTGCACCCTTTATGATCACGGGTCGGAATGAGGTGTGGGTTGTCCAAAAATTCAAAGTTATAAAATTATCAAATTTTACAATTATACAAGATTAAAAAAAAATGATGTTGACGATCCGATCTACATTCTACGTAGAATGAGCTCACAGTGTCTGGCAACTGATATTTGGGTTTCGATAGAATTAAATATATAACAGGATCCTAGGATTGTGCAAACTTCCAACCATAATCTCTATTGCTTAGATATTATTGAATTTTAACAGCCTCGCAAATTATCCTAGGAAGGAATCGGTGTTCTTTGGCAAGAATGTGGCTTATCTAACCTAAAATAATGTTTGGAAACATCTTCTGACTGTTCAACAACTGCAGACTTTGTAGAGCGCCGATGTCCGAAGCTAGTGCTAAAGTCTCTAACAGTTGAAATTAGTAGCAGTATTTTATCTAGCTTGAACATATTTTCTAAATAACAAGTATTTCATCTAGGCCTCTGAATATAGCTCTAGAAGGCTATCTTGGCATAACGTTTAGTTTTCATCAGCGTTACAAAGATCCGGGATAAGCCTTGAGTGCTTCTGTTATTTTTTACCTGGAAAAAGGTGCGGTGAAAACTTAGTATAATAGACTAGTATTATGAAGACCTCGTCTGTAGTTGTGTTGGACTGTGAATAATATTGTTCATTCGATTCTTAGGTTGGGAAACGAAGAAGTGAGTTTTTGGATTAAAAAAAGACTGAGTTGCTTCGGATTGTATTGATACTATTTATTATTATATAAAAGGGAATAAAGATTTTTTTTTAAAGTCCAGAACAATAGAACTTTTATTAGTACGAGATAAAGAATCAGTGGTAGACAAGAAATTGTGATTACGGAGAACACGTAAATTTGACTTTAGCGACGCGACGTCAATCCTGATCTAATTTCTTTCAACGATATTTATGAGAACGCGTTGTTAAAAGTGTTTGTTTCGAAGGTACAATTATTTAAGATGACTACGATTTTATTGTTCAGAATTCAGTAAAGTTTTTATATATTTCTTTTTGATCCCTTTATTTCGTTTTAAGGCTATTTTAAGGCAATTGACGTCAAGACATGCTTGAATAAGTATGTTACGCCACCCCACTTCGAAAAAAGATGATGTGGAAGATTTTTTCTCTTTTAACATCAGCTTCTAACCCCAGAAAATTACACATGTTTATCGGGAAAGGACCAGGCGAGGCGGCAAGCAACACCTAGCAATCAAATTGCCATTCTTATCCTAGACCCTGACTACGACTTCGTTTAAACTGTCATAAAACACGCTGAGTTCCGCTCGAATGTCCAAGACGGCTGGGGTAGACTCAAGTGGCGGAATTATATTCTTACGAGAGGCCCATTCTTCATCGGTGAGTGTTTCGCTCTCGTTCCACCGTTTTTCTGTTTACTTATCGGGGCAAAATGTACATTAATGTCACGAGCGATACAATCAGGGTCTTTGATATTTTTTGGTTTATGTTTTTTGGAGAAAATCTCAAAAACTACTTTGATTCTGATTCATTCATAGGAAGTGAAATAATTTATGGTGAATGTATGGGTCGGGTAGAGCCGTGGGCAAAGGCTAGTTTTTTTTTAATTTTGTCTTCGAATTCGATTCCATTTCGTTGAGAGTATCGATAACAAAAACAAAGTTGAAATTTCAATTTCGCAATCTATTTACTGTTTTCCCTTCGTTGATGGCTCTCCTTCCATATCGTAAACAATTAAAGTTTAATTATATCTATCGTATTTCAAATATTCAGCGTTCATTTTTAACGTTTTTTGGTCTATTTTTGGCCCGGGAAAGGATTATGCGGACGAAACTGGCAGAAAAAAAGTATTTGCACAAATTTATTGCAACAAACTCGGTAGCTTATACTGGAAATGCGGTACGGCTACCTTTCTGAAGTCTTGGGTTGGATTCCGGGTTAGTAATGTTGGGTTCTACTCCATTCATGGCAATAGACGTCCCCTCTTAACGGGGACTTATAGCTGGCATAATATGCTGCAACTCAGCCTATCCCTGAAAAGGAAATACGTGATGATGTCTATTGGAAAAGTCGATAGTTGAAAGACGAACGACATCCCGCGGGAATAGAGGTTCGAAACTTTGGTTAAAAGTTGCATAATGAACATTTGCAGCACATTTCTGTCGGATTTTTAGTTACTTTTTAGCAATGGTAAAGACTGTAGACATTTGCCTATCGTATGAATCTTTCAACTGTGGTAGTTAAATAAAGCGTGTAACAATCTCACAAAGGGATAAATTAACGCTATTTCGTTGTATGTACAGTCAGCAGCATAAATATCTGTACAAAATCAAAATTTCAAATTGCCTATATACGCGTTAAGTTAAACTGAAACATTTTTTTTCTTCGTTTGAAGTAAAGTAAATCTCTTGTATTTTATTTTTGTGACGAGAAAATAAAGATTAGTAAGAAAACAAAAGTGTGTAAGCAATTTGAAGTTTTTAATTTGTTCATCTCCTTATGCTGCTGACTGTACAGTGAGATTTTCGGATACCCAAATTTCTACTCAGTAGTAGGTAAGAATAGACATTGCGGTGGTACCCACCCAGACGGACTCTTACATAATATGAGAGACCTACCACCAGTAAATGGGGAGGGGATTAAATGACTTTTTTTACCTGGCACACAAGGGAATGGTCACCTTTTTATGTCGGCTCGGCAAAGTGACCCCACTGCGCTTGTTATTAAGGTCCAAATCAAATTTCGACTATCGAGAAATAATTACACCTCGCCAGTCGGTACAATTATGCCGGCCTTTTTTTGACACCTGATGTTAAAAGAACTTCAACTCCCATAAACATGTACAACAGAGGAATCTTGAATGAGTTGCTGTAAGGATAGAAAAGGGTATTACTCTGACCTCTGGAAATATGGAACTTAACAAGAATTTATCACTTCACATTTGTTTTCTGAAAGGTACTGCACCGATCGAGTGTGAAATGTGGTACCAACTTTGTCTAGCTAGTCTGGACTCCAGGCTGCAATAAAACTTCTTAAAATGCTCTATCATTATATTAAATAAAATAAATGTTTGTTTGTATGGTCCCCTATTTTCTTACAATATTATATTATCTATATTGAATTTATTTAATATAATGAATTTCAGTAGTACTTAAACTTAAATTAAAAATAACAATAATAAAATATGACAAAAAAAATTAATAATAATAAAAGAAAAATAAATTATATATTATGTAGTAATTATAAATAACAATAACTTGGATAATGGCAGTATGGGATTTATTTGCTTCTAAATAAACAGTAATTTAAATTAAAGATAATACGATTTTAAAAATAGTGATAAATTCCTGTGTTTATTATATTTTATTGAAATTGTATTTAAAGCTTTCAATTCTGTAACTGTAGCAGCAAGAAATATAAGGCTTTTTTATTTATTTATTTTATTTATGTATGGTCCCCAAAGACATTAAACAGTATAATGGTCCCTATGAACTCCAAAACGGCTGGACCGATCTTAATGTTTTTTTAGGTAATCTTCAGATTAGCCCAAGCGTCAAGCCTTGTCAAGTTTAGTAACGATCGGATCAAAATTTTACTTTTGTTTTTTTGGAAATTTTGTGTCATCATCGGCATCTGGCTATAGATATATAATTAGTACCAGGCGTGAAAAGCCGGGGCAGATTCATAGTCACTTATGAAGTCTGTACTATATCAAAATGTATCCCCATATCTTTATCAAGAACTACGCGGAAAATACGAAAAACCTAGTTTATCCTACAAAGCCTCATTACGACACTCGAGCATCTCTAGAAGTTGGTTTATAAAAGCGGAGACATGTTTATGAGGTAAGTTTCAGTTTACTAGTCTGCGACTTGATAATTTAGCGGTAAATGACGTCTTTGCGTCACCGGATATAGTTTAAAGTATTAAGTTTACTTGAGTTTAGTATAGGGTCTGTTTCACAATTTCTTCTTCTTAAAAAACGTAAATAGAAATGTATTCTGAAATATCTTTAGTTTTAAATATTTGCACGTCAATAAGACAGAGTGTGTGATTCTGATTTTTCCTCCGCCTCCTTGCGTCGATTCCCCAATGCTGGGGGTCGTGAGTCATCAAGGAATTAACTTTTCGCGTACGAGGTTGTGCCAACTACTCCGGCTTTCAGCGACATGTATAGCTGCAGCGGCATTTATGTTGAGTGTGGTGCGGATTTGATCAGTCCAGCGCGTTGGGTTCCTGCCTCTCGGTCTTTTGCCATCCATTTTCCCGGTGATTATTATTTTTTGGAGATTATCACCGGGTTTGCGGGCGATATGACCAAAGAACTCAAGCATTCTCCGAAGGCATATGGTGGAAAGCCTTGGCTTTGCATCAAGCTGGAGCTCTTCGAGGATAGACCGGTTGGTCCTAAAGGCCGTCCACGGGATTCGCAGCATCTTCCTCCAGCACCACATTTCAAAGATTCTGGTTTTTACTGTACCATATATTTATTGTAACCACATTCTAGCAAATAAATGTTCATTCATTCTGAGTGAGCGCTACTCGTCACGTAAATGTATAAACCGACGAAATATAAAAGTCATACTCTGTGCTCCCAAATAAATGGTAATAAATTGAGTATTATACAGCTAATCTGAATGGACATTAGCTGTTTAATACGATAACTGTCGAATAAAATCTACTTGAAACTTGTGAAACAGGACCTAAGTCTATATCATATGTATGTACAAAAATATAGGTGTGTATGTACGTTCCCTATGGACTCCAAAACAGCTGGAGCGACCTTAATGAAATTTAGGAATAATCTTCACATTAGTCCAGCGGGTGATACTGTCAATTTTGGTAGCGATCTAACACACTAATTATTTTTTTGGCAATTTTGTGGCATTATTGGTAATGTGCGAAGCCGAAACGGGTCAGTAATTATTATATTATAGACTAGACTTCTGCTCGCGGCTTCACCCGCGTGAAAAAGTTTTGCTGGGATAAAAATATTTTCCCGGGATAAAAAGTAGCCTATGTGTTAATCCAGGACATGATCTACCCGTGTGCCAAATTTCATCGAAATCCGTTCAGAAGTTTTTGATTTTATTCGTTACAAACATACTTACATACAAATGTTTCCTCTTTATAATATTAGTATAGATGTGTAAAATTCTGTGAAAAAACTTCTTTAGATATTTGTTGTCGTACAATAATTTAACACACTTGTCTATACTAATATTATATTTGATTGTTTGTTTGTAATGGATAAACTCAAAAACTACTGGACCGATTTTAAAAAATCTTTCACTAATAGGAAGCTACATTACTCCTGAGTATAATAGGCTACAGTTTATCCCGGGAAAATATTTATAACCCGGAAAAACTTTATCACGCGTGCGGAGCCGCGAGCAGAAGTCTAGTATGTCATATGTTTATGCTGGGATGGAATATTTATTTAGAAAAAAGGCTTTCAATCAGGCCAAGCCTTGACGCTTGATTGCTTGAGCAATCTAGTCAATAAATCATACTCAACCTAATTTGACTGACGAGTAATACGTGTGGTACAATGCTAATAGACCTATATAGTAGCAGCCTCTATGTCTTCCCTAATGACTGTTCTATTTCAAGTCTTTCTGAATGATTTTCTAACGTTTAAAAACACTTTTTTCGACAAAAAGTACTGGTTTTATTGTCTAAATATTTCTTCTGTAGCACATAAAAATGAAATATTCTCTCCGATCGTAAATTTCGTTTCACAAACGGACATTACATTGTCATTAGTTGAAAAAGAAATGATGTTAGTCTAATGCCTTAAAGCTTAAACTTGTTAGTGTTTTATGAATTAAACATTATTAAACACGAGCTTTTGCCCGCGGCTCCGCCCGCGTGAGTGAGTTGTCTCGGGATAAAAGTGCCGCTTTATATTTTCCCGGGATAAAAAGTAGCTTCTGTGTTAATCCAGGACATAATCTGCCCGTGTGCCAAATTTCATCGAAATCCGTTCAGTAGTTTTTGCGTGAAAGAGTAACAAACATCCATACATCTAGGCATCCATACATCCATATATCCATACATCTATACTTACAAACTTTCGCGTTTATAATATTAGTAAGATTAATTAAAATAAGAAATGAAATTAATTTTGTACTGGTTAGGGATTTGTCTGATTTGTGTATTTTTTTATTATCAGTATTCATTAGTTTGGTATGACCTGGTTTAAATATGAGACAGCTTCCAACGTCAAATAACAAACTCATGGACTTGTTTTACGTTCGTCATCCTAGTACTAATCTATGCTCGCGGCTTTCTCCGTGTGGAATTCAGTTTGAGACAAATATATCAAAAGCCTATGTTCTTTCTTGGTTATAACCCGTCAACGCCCGCTTATATATAGCTAATTTCCTTATATAAATGGACACCGGTGTCCACCGCGGGCGTCCAAGGATTAAAGATTACTTTACACCACAGTTTCGCATCAAGTTTCATCAAAATCGACACAGTAATTTAATCATTAAAGTGTTTCAGACATACATTAATATTGTATTTATTGGTATGGATGCCCATAACATAAATGGAAAATACGAAAACAATTTTATAAATAATGCCTCTTAATACACAAAAGCTTCTTTATACTATTTTCCTCAATTATCGTGAAAATCTCAGAACCTTATTGACTATGATCCGTATTTATGCGGTGGTTATATTTCTCGGACGTTATGTCCGATAATTGTGCTCTGTGAATATAAACGGAAATCGCTTTGACGTAATCGATTGAGTGGGTGACATGTTTATATATCTATTTACTCTAAGAGCATGTACAGTCAGCCACATAAGTAGTGGAAAAAAGTCCATAGTATCACGCCTCTATCTCATAGGGGTAGGCAAAGACTACGGATTGCCACTTTGCTCGATTCTGGCATACTTCTGTCGCTTACTCCACCATCATCAATATTTTCATGCATACCCGTCGGTTCAGTGTTTTGATCTGGCCTTTACGAGGAATGTCAGATATCTGACACATTCATAACATTCCAAATCGTCTTAAATATATTGAATACCCTAATACTTTTAACTGGTGGTAGGGCTCTCATATGTAAGAGTCCGTCTGGGTGGGTACCACCGCAATGGCTACTTCTACCGCCAAGCAGCAGTGTGCATGCACTGTTGTGTTTCGATTTGAAGGACATTGTAGCCAGTGTAACTACTGGACATAATATGACTTAACTTCTTATGTCTCAGGATGACGAGCGCAGTGGAATGCCACACAGTACTTTGTAACTCAAGGTGCTGGATGGTGTTGCTACTGTTTATGGGTGGTCGTATCGCTTACTATCAGGCGATCGGCATGCTCGTCTCGTCATGCAATGCAATAAAAAAAATCTTAAAAATATTTAGATAACTATTTGCTCACGTTTCCATAACTGGTTAGAAGCACAATACATCCAATCTTTTCCAAATAAAGCGTTTAAAACCCTTACGATATCAACTTCCAGTTCATTAAACGTTACAAAAACTTGATCCATCCCCGAGCTCCCCTGATCTGTTTTGTTCACTCGAACTTGGTTTGACAGATGGGGGTAAGTTGAGGCAGTAAATTCGGGGCGACACTGGCGTACTGTCACGCAGTTTCAAAGAATTTGGGATCAGTGTTCGGTGAAAGTTGTAGTTTAGTTTGAAAACGTCAGAATGTTCGTGGGTTTTGGTAGTTGGCTGATTTCTTGTGAATCTGTCTTGTGAGATACCATTAATGTATACTTCTGCCGTCAACTGCCTGCCTTGGTGGCGTAGTTGTATTACGGTACGGCTGCAATGTCAAGGTCTCGGGTTCGATCCCCGGGTCGGGCAAAGTGGTCGAGTTTTCTACTCTGTATCAGCCCGGAGTCTTGAATTTGTGCCTGATATGGCGATAGGCCCCTATCACATCATGGGACGGAATATGCATGGAGAAAAGCGAATTCAACGGTTGTGGCTCTGCCTACCCCTTCGGGGAAAAGGCGTGAGTTTATATGTATATGTTCTGCCATCACAAGTAGTATTATTTATACGAGAACGGGAAAGTGACCCCTCTGCACCATGGTAAGTGGAATAGCGTGCAGATAGTGTAGACTGACGAAAGTTTACTCTTCAGCAGTCGACAAAATTATGCCGGCCTGAACGCATTGTTGTTTTATGGTTTGAAAAAAAATGTGTTAATCTATCTTATGCTTATTATTAACATCTTATAGACAAACCAAACACTCATAATATAGTTTAAAACCTACTCAAGCTTTCAAACACGATTACAATAGGTCCAGTATTGCTATCATTCGGAGTTTCCGCTCGGCGAGCTTCTGAAGTGATTCTGATTGTGAGGAAAAGTTTCCACAATAATTCAGGGAAAGTGGGTCACGCAGTATCGTCCCATAAGAAACAGGACGAGTTATTGCATATATATGTTGTATGTTATAGAGAATGACGTAAGTATTGTGGTACATTGTGCGGTTTACAAGAAAATGAAACTGCATAAAAAGGTATTTTGGCTGCGAATGCTATATTTGTTGATTTGTCCCTGACTGGGTGGACTGCCTCGATGGCGTAGTTATACGGTACGACTGCAATGCTGAGGTTCGGGTTCAATCCCCGGGTCGGGCAAAGTGATATTGGATTTTTCTATACAGTATCATCCCGGAGTCTGGATTGTGTGCCCGATATGGCGATAGGCTCGCCCCCTATCACATCATGGGACGGAATATGCATGGCGAACAGTGGGTGCACTAGTTGCGCCTCTGCCTAGCCCTTCGGGTATAAAAGACGTGAGTGTGTGTGTGTTGTCCCTGACTAGATATGCTGATTTGCGGTTGTTTTCAATACTTTTGTAACACGACTTAGTAAGTAGAGCCCGCCATTTATTTTTGTGACGTCATCTACTCAATTTTATACTCTCAAACGTAATTTAAGTTAAGCTTAAAATCATTACAGCTTTTACGTGAGCTCAACCAACAACCCATGTCGCTTCTAGCGTAGTCCAAGCGTCAAAGACCCCTACAAGACATTCTTTCCAAACGTAATAATTCAAACGGTCCATAAGATACGATTATGGACCTCGCCGCGGAATAAAAACATGGTCATATTTCATGTCTTACTTTTTCCTGTTTGACCCTCCATTATCACATAGTTATCTCAAGGTTTCGTTTATTTAATGATCTGACTCAATATTTCTCAAGCAATCAGCATTCCATTTGTATTTGGATATATTTTATTATAAAATACATGTTATTTGAAATTTTTAAACAAAACATAAAGGAATAAATTATCATATTAGTTTCTATAAATTTTAAATCTATTGTAATCTATATTAATTCTTTGTGATGGTAGATAGGTGTGATAACACCTCTACCTACCCAAAACAAGGAAAAAGGCGTGATGCTATTTATACATAATAGCTTTTGCGTGCGGTTCCGCCCGCGTGGAAAACTTTTTCCGGGATAAAAAGTAGCCTATAGCACTCAGGAGTAATGTAGCTTCCTATTAGTGAAAGAATTCTCAAAATCGGTCCAGTAGTTCCTGGGATTAGCGCGTTCAAACAAACAAACAAACAAACAAACTCTTCAGCTTTATATATTAGTATAGATTAATATAGAAAGAAGGTAAAATCGACTTTTTCGAAGCCTTATAGGTCACAAACCGCTATAACAAGACGTTAGTACTACCAAAAGAACTTCACACGAGTTTAATTTCCAGAAACGACATCAAAACTCCTTTGGCACAGAACTAGGTCCAACTTTTCGGGTGAGTTTCGCATTAAAAGTTGTTAAGGTTTCCTCTACGGATGCTGTTGAGCTTATTCAGGGATTAATATGTGGGAATTTAAGTACTTTAATCATATTAAATGTTGAAAAGCAGTGAGTTAATGAAAAGGGGCAAAGATAGGCATTGTTTGCTTCTGCCGCTAATGTATTGCATTGTTTAAGTTTGATGCTAACCAGTATGGAATCACTTTTATGATCCGCATACTCACGCCTTTTATCCCTGAAGGGGTAGGCAAAGGCGCAACTAGTGCACCCACTTTTCGCCGTGCGTATTCCGTCCCATGATGTGATAGGGGGCGAATGCATTTTATGATCCGTGATGGTGAAAAACAAAGTCTATAGTAGTAACACAGATTGGTACAACTAACGATAATATAAGTCTACGGCCGTCCATCTCTATTTCCTGGTGGCAGGATATATTTTGATACCGACCACCGTACATAAGGTGTTAAAACCTGCCATAGTGGCCCACGCAAGTGAGCCGCGTTCCGGGATCAGCCTGTGTATATCCGGTTCAAACAGGCCGGCATAATTGTATCGACTGACGAGGGATTATCGGGTTCGTCAGTCGACACTCTATCTGGACCCCCCTCCACTTACGTTCAAGTGCAGTTGGGTTACTTTCCCATGCACGTATAAAAAAAAAACTCCCAGAAATGAGTTTTACAAATATACTAAAATATTTTCTGTCGTAGCCACCATATTAATGTTATGCGGTTGTAGATGCGGTTCTATATTTAAAAATGTATCGAGCGTTCTACAGCAATGCGTCGGCCAGTTGTGTTTTATTTTTTTCTTTACAATAAATCAGTTACCAGCCAGTGCTTCAATCGCGGTGACGTAACACAACAGCTCAAACCGGCCAGTAACTGATCTATTCTAAAAAAAGCTACGTGCTCGAAACGGTTTTGGTTTCCGTCGAGGAAAAAAGAAAAAACAAAACGTCACACAACAGTGACGTAATAGAAGCGATGTTCCAATTTCAAATTTGCCTATCACAGCTTCGCGCCGTAACGGCGTTCGCAAGGGCCCGCTTGATTAAATTTTCTCTTTATGACAGCTCGAACACGCTATTTGAAATTAACTACACGCCGTATATAATTGTGAGAGGGGGATACTTCTTTTTTATTATTTCGCTGTGACGTCACGTGATACCGTTTTTGTGACTGTCCGTAATTATTAAATTTGCCTTGAATATTTATATAAAATATATTATCTCTTATGTAAAGTTTGAGGGCTTATTGTAAACAAAATATTTTTAAAAGACTACACCGTTTAAAAAAAAACACGTTGGACTTTTCAGCGTACTCCAGTTTTGAAAAATCATTTCTATGAAAACTCTGTGTATGCGATCAATCGATTAATTTTAAATGCTCTTAGAATAAAAATAGTAAACTATATCTCGTCTGTTACATGCTAAAATGTACCTACAATTCTTGTCATAGGTATCATTTCAGACCGTTCAATCTTCACACGAAACCCATAGCAAACCTTTTCTTATTAAAATTTAAATACATTCCAATTTTGAAACTCGGAAACATTTCCAATAGCACACTCAAAGGCCTGAAAGTTACGAGTGTCGCAACAAAAGAACAGAATACATTCCTCGACATTGAAATGATCAATTCGACTCATAGAATTTCGGAATGTTGGTACTCTGCCAACAGATAAATTTGAAAGAGACACTGGCTGAAAAAAACTATTGGAAGTTAGTTTAAAACTGCGCTCTTTGTATAGACAAATAAAATCTTTTGTTGGCCAGTGTTGTTGATCTTGGATTTTGTTTTATTTCTGTTGGTTTGTAGAGTTCTTTTTATCCATTCAGACAGCAACCACAATTGATAAGTCATATCAATTTGGCTTATTCTGAGGAGTGGCGTTCCGGAGTCAACCTGTGGTATACCTAGGAAGACAAAGCGGCTAATTTTGACCAATATTGAGAGGGGAAACGGCATTATGTTTGGATTACTTTATTTATATCTTATACCTACTACTTTATATTACTGGTGGCAGGCCTCTCATATGTAAAATCCCGTCTGGGTGGGTACCACCGCAATATCTATTTCTACCGCCAAGCAGCAGTGTGCATGCACTGTTGTGTTTCGGTTTGAAGGACATTGTAGCCAGTGTAACTACTGAACATAATGAGACTTAACATCTTGTGTCTCAGGATGACGAGCGCAGTGGAATGCCACACAGTACTTTGTAACTCAAGGTGCTGAATGGTGTTGCTACTGTTTATGGGTGGTGGTATCGCTTACCATCAGGCGTACGGCAGGCTCGTCTCGTCATTCAATGCAATAAAAAAAATATTCTGTTCAAGGCAGTCACCCACCGTGCCAGTTACAAGAAATCAAATATTTAGGACAATCTCTCTATATTTTCCTCCTAAGCCTATATAAAATGTGAACATTCAATACTCAACTCTGATTTGTTCTTACATTTTCTTATCACATAACAAAGTTATATTGATCGTACGCGTTCAAAGAAATCCTTTAGCACCCGTTCAAGAAAAAATATAATCTCGGAAGAAGGTGAAGAAATGGCTCTTATTGCTGTAAAATTACGGTCGAATTTTCAATAATAACACTCGGTATACAATTTTTGTCGGATTGGAGTGGAGTTGGCATGCGTTTTTGTGATTGAGGATAATCCTGTGGTTTTTTTTTATACCAGGTTTAATTTATTGTGTGGCTCTTCTTTCGTATGTGAGAGGTACAATTGTACTATCTATTTCTGCCGCCAAGCAAAAGTTTCCTGGTTAAGCCAAATTATAGTCCACTGGTGATTTAATGTTTAATTACTTGGCATTATAAAGCTTCCAGTTTTTTTCACAATGTTCAAATAAAATCATTATTGTAATACTCGTTTGACGTATTACACAGCTAATATATACTCGTTTGTAATACTAAGTGGGCTTAGTTAGCTAGCTCTTGTATATCATCCTCATCAGCCACACGACGTCCACTGCTGAACATAGGCCGCCCCTAAAGATTTCCAGACGGACTCGTCAAAAGCGGCCTGCATCCAATGTGTTACTGCGATATTTATTAAGTCTTGCAGGTGGACGGCCGACGCTGCGCTTGCCAGTACGTGGCCTCCACTCGAGAACCTCTTGTTTATGGTCGTTTTATATTTGGTGGATAACATTTACTCAGATATTATGAAGGCGTGCTATAATATGCTAGACAGCGAACACAGTACGCTGGTTCGTCATAATTTATAATACAAATTCTGCTATTGATATTGATTTAGTCAGACGCAGTGTTTATGAGAGCTTGTTTTTCCTTTATATAAAATTCTGACATTACTTCAAAATTCACTTTTATGTGAGCAATATTAAAAAGCTTATTGTACTAAGTCTTACTTCCTAATATTATAAATGCCTAATTTTGTTTAGATATTTGGGTGTGTGTTAAAAGTGGACACAGAAATCGCTGAACGGATTTTAATAAAATTTGGAGTAGGTATATAGAAAATTATGTCAGTTTAACATGCAATGCAATGCAATCAGCCCTGTATTATATAATGCTCACTGCTGAGCACGGGCCTCTTCTACTATTGAGAGGGGTTAGGCCGTAATCTACTAAGCTGGCATAGTGCAGGTTGGCAGACTTCATATACCCTCGAGACTCTTATGGAGAATTCTCAGTTATGTAGGTTTCCTCACGATGTTTTCCTTCGATAATTGATAAACAATACACACGTAACTTTGAAAATTCGGAGGTCTGTGCCTTGAGTTTTGAACCTTCGTACATTGTCTCGGCAGACCGTACCATTCCGAACTAGGAAACACTCCACTTCCATTCCCAACAAGACTATCGTCAACTTATACTTACATGCTACATTATTAATCCCGGAAAGTTAACCGGCTCCTAGCTCTTTCAAAAACAACACGCGGTGACGCGAGCAACATGTACAGTACAAAATCCCGATATCAGCTCAAACTATTGTCACCATATATTAATCGTGTTTTTTCATGAAGTGTTGTGAGCATGTTCGCATTTAATCTGGAAGGGCTGCTTTCATGACCCGTAAACAGTGCTCCTTCATGTATGCCTTAATGTAACCGTTTGAGTAGCAGGTCTTAGATGATGTGCGGTTACTGCTTGTGACATAATGGTTTGTAACCATGGGTTAATGTTTGAGTGAAATCTGTGAGCCTTCTGTATACTATATATAAGCGACTGGTGGTAGGTCTCTCATATGTAAGAGTCCGTCTGGGTGGGTACCACCGCAATGTCTATTTCTACCGCCAAGCAGCAGTATTCATGCACTGTTGTGTTTCGGTTTGAAGGACATTGTAGCCAGTATAACTACTGGACATAATGAGACGTAACATCTTATGTCTTAGGATGATGAGCGCAGTGGAATGCCACACAGTACTTTATAACTCAAGGTGCTGTGTGATGTTATTACTGTTTATGGGCGGTCGTATCGCTTACCATCAAGCGAACGGCATGCTCGTCTCGTCATTCATGGCCATAAAAAAAAAACACGTGGCGTAGCAACTAGTGTAGAGACACTTAGTATATACGTGGACACGCTTTCCAGAAATTTTATTTGAAAGTACCTACAGCATGGATGGTACTTCAACCATAACGTGTATTGTGGATATGCGAATATTGAATATTACTTTTCATCACGGAGTCGCATTCATAAAATTCTGTTCCGAGAACATACGCTTTTCATGAGGGAAAATATTTTAGATTCGGTTTGGTAGGTATAGATATGTTTAAAGAAAAACAACAGAAGCAAATTATCAACTGAAATACAACAAAGTATGGCTCAATGATTTAATAAAACTATTTAATAAAGCGACGATAGCCTAGTTGGGAATGGAACGGTCTGCCGAGACAATGTCCGATGGTTCAAAACCCAAGGCACACTCCTCTGACTTTTCGAAGTTACGTGTGTATTGTTTATCAATTATCGTTCGCTTTAACGATGAAGGAAAACATCGTGAGGAAACCTACATACCTGAGAATTCTCCATAAAAATCTCGAAGGTACGTGAAGTCTGCCAACCCGCACTAGGCCAGCGTGGTGGACTAAGGCCTAACCCCTCTCAGTTGTAGAGGAGGTCCGTGCTCAGCAGTGGGCAGTATATAGTACAGGGCTGATAGCATTGCATTGCATTTAATAAAGGTTTCGTATTGTTTTACCCCAATACTAATTAATACAAAAAACTAGGGAAAAGGGACAAAACCTTGCAAGTCAATATATGAAACGTATATATCTATATAGAAGAAACAAAAGCACTATAACATGATGACAGTTTATACTCAATAGTATCTACCTACCGCAATATAAATGTGTGCATGACTGCCTCGGTGGCGTAGTTGTATTACGGTATGACTGCAATGCTGAGGTGTCGGGTTCGATCCCCGGGTCGGGAAAAGTGACATTGAATTTTTCTATTCAGTATCAGCCCGGAGTCTGGAATTTGTGCCCGATATGGCGATAGGTTCGCCCCCTATCACATCATGGAACGGAATACGCACGGCGAAAAGTGGGTGCATTAGTTGCACCTCTGCCTACCTCTTCGGGGATATAAGGCGTGAGTAGGTATGCGTATTGCGTACTATCTGAAAGAAAAAATAACTTCATAAATATATCAAAATATACATACACTGTCAATATTTGACACAAAGTTACCCCAGTTAAAACACTCTAGCCCCTATATTCTACTTCGACGAAGTGCTAAGACTTTCGTAACATCACCGGTACTAGATGTCACATTGCACCTGCCTCGCTTCAGTTTGTGTGGAAATTGACAAAAGTTTCGACATGAATATTACCCAGTCAACTTTTCGCTTATGTTTTGAGAAGTTCGCGACGGTTTATGGGCTAATGAGTTAAGAATTGGGGTAATTTTGAATTATGGTAATGTGAAGGTCCATTTACTTTTAAATGTTTGTTCAGCCGTTCTTGTTTATATATTTTCTATGCTATGTACTAATTTAATTAATTTAATGCCGCTTTTGAGTTGTTTCAATCTTCAAATTAAAATACAAAGAATACATTTGAAAACCTGTCTGGATGTTAAAGGATTCAGTTGTTTAATACATACAAGCTAAATTTTATCTTGAGAATATTATATTTTTAATGATAAATTATCTGTTATTTTTTTTATTTCAAATGTTGTTTATGCTTCGGTGGAATATTTAATTAATAAAGCACTAAGTTTTGTTTGCGGTTTCGTTCACTTGAAAACACCAGGAAAGATCTTTCTCGGGGACGAAGCCGCTACCAACACCTATTAAAACAAAAAAATTAACCCTGATAAAATAACTCTTTTTTAAATCGTTTAAATATTTCTCAGGCATATTTACCTTTTACATTTATTACACATTATTTCCCATACACATTTTACATTATTTCCCATACGATTTAACGAGACCAAGTTTTATTTTGAATTTTCTTGTGAAAAATTATTACAGCATTATTTTCTACCTTTATTTCACAAAAGCCGTTAATGTGCAGTCAAAGGCGTGGATTGATTTATCGTACAAATGTACTTAGTATTGTAAAGTAAAAAAAAAAGAAACAACCCATATACTTTTTATAAAAAATCCGTATTATTGGTCCTACTTGCATCTTTTCTTCGGACTAGCTTAAATTTAATAAAAGTAGAGTATAAACTATTATCGTATCGATATGGCGATAAGCTCTTCCGCTATCACATCATGAGAGGGAATACGCACGGCGAAAAGTGGGTGCATTAGTTGCGCCTCTGCCTACCCCTTCGGGCGATAAAAAGCATGTATTGTAGGCACAATACACTCTTTCAAGTTTGTAGCAGAAGGTTTTGGCATAACTAGCCTGTTAACTTGAGAACAGTAAATTGTGTTAAAAATAAGGATGACGTGTCTTATGAATCTGGGAATTCAGCCCACGGTTTCCTAACCCACAGTACCTATAGGTGTTTACTACACCAAAAAAAGGACTTTACTATGAATAGAGAAAAAACATAGTACTAAATTCTTGACATAAAATTATCAAATAACGATCAATACATCAATGTATGGTGGACATATCAAAGTATTTATTACATTATAAAGACTTGAACATATTAACGGTAATCTGATTGAATCCAAAAATCTTTATCATACACCTCTGCGGAATCTCGGAACTATCCAAGACGAAGCCATTGAAGATTCTTGGAAACGATCTAATCAAAATCCAATAATTTGCCGGTGGAATCCGTAAGCCGCATCTGAACGAACCCACTGAATCTAACTGTAGATATCTAGCTTTGAATCAATCTTTGTCGTCTGAGGTGATATCTATGTGCAATTGCTGTTTGCTTATTGCCTGCAGGTTCCTGAAATGTTCTCATTTGTGTAATTATCAATATATTACTTCATAGTAAAGAGGTTATAGCTTACATACATATAACTACAATATAAAAAACAAAATCTGTTCAGCAAAATGTCCCTCAGCAAACAGTATGTTGCGATTTCGTTTTGGAGTAGTGTGAGAATAGACAGTGGTCGTAAAACATTGGTTATGACTTAAATTAAAACATTTTGACTGATGATTTGACTGCCTCGGTGGCGTAGTTGTATTGCGTACGCGTTAAGAGTACAATTTGCGCGCTGAGGTCCTGGGTTCAAATCCTGGGTCGGGCCAAAAACATTCTGGCTGATCTCCGTTGAGATTGGCCGCAGTGGCCGAAATCGGCTAGAAAGGGATTTCTTTTTTTTTTTAGACATTTTAACCCGTCAACGCCCGCTTATATATAGCTATAAGCTAATTTCCTTATATAAATTGACACCGGTGTCCACCGCGGGCGTCCAAGGATTAAGCATATCTTCATGTTGCAACCTATTATGTTGCTATTTTGTTGTTCTATGGCTTCATACACTTCATATCTGCTGAGCATGGGCCTCCTCTATTACTGAGAGGGTAGGGTTTAGTCCACCACGCTAGCCTAGTGCAGATTGGAGGACTTCACATTCCATCGACATTCTTGAGGAACATTTTCAGGTCGGTAAGTTTTATTACGACGTTTTCCTTCACCATTAAAGCGAACGATAATTGATAAACAATACACATGTCCCTTCGAAAAGTCAGCAGTTTGTGCCTTGGGTTTGAACCTGCGAACATTAGTCTGGGCAGACCATTCCATTCCCATTTATCGTACACTCATAACATCTTGCAAATAGCTCTTCATTCATATTGATCAATAGGAAAAATATGGTAACAGAAGTTGACCCACATAATCCGTTCCAAGAGTTACCACAAATCAAACAATGCGTTGTAAGTCATATAAATGGTTGCGGATATCCAGTGCAAGCTAGGGACCATAGATCTGACCAGATACTCCTGCTAAGTAAATTGACTTCCCGATTTATACCACTTATAAATTTCTCCAACGCTCGTAAAATTTAAAATACGCCGTATTTTGATATGAATGATAATTTTATTCCAATTTTAAGCTTTATTGTCATAACAGTTTGTATTTTGGTTTCAACGGTTTGTTGGTTTTCCGGGTTCTTTAAAGTCAGCAATAGGAATTATATAGTTATTTTTTCACTTCAGGTAGTTTAAGTCGCTGTAATCTAGGTTAAGTCTTTTGCAAATCTTAAAAGTAAGTAATCGTTTAACTTCTAGGTATATTAATATAATAAAGAGGTAAAGTTTGAAAGTAGACAAGATCTTCGAAGCTATTGATCAGATTCTGTTTTTTTTTCTTTAATAGGAAGCCGCATTATCCATCAGTGCTACGGGCTTTTTTTTTATTCCGAAAAGAATTTACGTGGAAGGTATCTTGAAACAATATGGTTCGAATCATCGCCATAGTTTACAGTCTAAGTTAAATCTAAGGATTTGCTTTCAGATCAGAAAGAAAATAATAAATCTTTGGAAACTTAATAATATGCTTGTTTTAGGACCGCGAGTTTCTTGTTTTTTTTTAATGCCAAAAGACCTGCATCTTAATGGTCCTCAAAGTAAAATAATACTGTAATGCCATGGGTCTAATTTAACGGTTATTCGGAAATCAACAAAACAGTTCTTTGTATTAATATCTCAAGATTTCATCAACCATCCATAGTATTGTATTCGCAACATTGATACTTGAAGCCCAACGCGACAAACTAAATTATCAAGCTCATTAATTAATTGAGACTATTATATTGCCATCATCAATAAATTAAACGTTAATTACTGCATTAGGAATGGCATTATGTGACAATTACTTGTGTCTAACAAGTGTGTATTTGCTAGGTGGTTTCCCGTATGCGACGATCTTTTGAGATATTATGCTTGGTCCTACAAATGTATAATTTTGGTATGCAAGCATTGCTTAAATTAGGTATTGGGCTTATGAGAGTTAATTGCTAAGTCTAGTGCAGTCTATTTTATTCAATGTTCAAGGGAGTGTTGTTTTACCTTATGGGCAGTCGTTGCCCTACACATCAGCAAGATACTTGTTTCTTTTTTTATAGCTGAAGGAAAATGAGCAAATGGGTCAACTTATGTTAAGTGGCCTGCACTGCTTCAAAAAAATAAAATACCAAAACGTTGTCAGCGCCTTGGAATGGAATAGAGATTTGCTCGAGGTCATGGGAGTGTTTAGGCCTCCGAAAATCTCATTATAGTTTTCTATGAGTCAGTGGTACTGACCCGAACGAGCTGGCCCATTCGAGCTGCTGATAGCGTTTACAGCGTGGCCTTATCACTTTTATTTCGCCATTCAGATTATAAAATTCCACAAACGTCTAGAAACGACCACTCATCAGATATATAGAGAACATCGACACAAGACGTGCAATCTGTATCAATTATGTCGAGTGGTCAGTCAGAGCTTTACGTTTTAGCACAGCTTGATCGTGCAAAAGGGATCTGACAGGCCAACATGGATATGTAGAAATATTTTGTATTATGTTGTTTATACCAACTGGTATCCAGAAATGACTATTTCCTATACAGTAATACCCAAGATTCGCTAATAGGGGTTATTTTCAAAAGTGCACATTCTGGAAGCAGTAGCGTCTAAGATTTTTGCAGCATTGTGACTTTGGCAGTAGTTTTTCTAATCTATATATTATATTTTCTCATAATATAACTTAGATACACTTCCATAAATGATAGCAATACTATCCCAAAAATCGCATTATTCACCTTCGAAGTTAAGTCTCATATAACACGGAAACATAAATCTTGCACACCTTACCAGAATTTTCTAATACCAATTGAATATAAACAGAACGAATCCAGTCTCGTCCGAGAAACGCGACGCCATCTTAATCTATAGTTGACGTACAAATCTACAAGGAAAATGAAGCGAAAGTTCGCCCCGAACGTTCTGTACACAAGTTTGAATTACTTTTGCCGAGTGAAGTACCTAATGAATCGAGGGTCCGCAGATATTCGTTCTTCGACGAAATTTTCTAATGTAAAGCAAAAGTTGAGCTGGGTGATAGTAGATGTAAGATTTTAGTTATGTGACAAGTGCGCTTGTGCATTTGGGTGAAGGAATCACTTTGTTTTTGATGTACAACGTTTGCCCAAAAATAATAGTGATATCAGAATTAGAGATTTTAAAGTGCATGATACCGCATTATCTCTCTTGAAGGATGGATTTAGATTTTATCCCAGTGTCTAATTATGACTGGATCCCCAGAAGCGATTAACTTCTGTCAGCCGCTCAAACTTTGCCAAATGGTTTATTTATGGTAAGATAGTGGCGGAAAAAGACTGTCCAGCAGACAAAACAAACACACATCACGTCTTTATCCTCAAATGGGTAGACAGAGGTGCAACTACGGCACCCAATTTTCTTTGTGTTTCATCCTATGATGTGATAGGAAGCGAACCTATCGCTATATCAGGTACAAACTCCAGACTCCGGGCTGATACTGATAAAACCCCAATATAACTTTGCCCGACTCGGGATTGGAAAATTGCTGATTGTAGACTCACCTATCAATTACTCACTAGTATTTGCATGCTCACGCCTTTTATCCCCGAAGGGGTAGGCAGAGGCGCAACTAGTGCACCCACTTTTCGCCAAGCGTATTCCGTCCCATGATGTGATAGGGGCGAGCCTATCGCCATATCGGGCACAAATTCCAGACTCCGGGCTGATACTGAATAGAAAAATCCAATATCCCTTCACCCGACCCGGATCGAACCCGAGACCTCAGCCTTGCAGTCGTACCGTAATACAACTACGCCACCGAGGCAGTCACTAGTATTTTGTAAATATTTAAAACAGACTTACGTCGTGGCATATGCACTGATTATATTCTCTGCGGTGTCGATGAGAGCCGGCCCTTTTAAGCCCTCAGAGGTTTGTGGATCGACTACTTGAACCCAATGTTTAGGGAAAAACGTACGGTTTGCAATGTATAGAAACGGTGAATTTTGTTTTAGGTTCGTGAATTATAATTTTAAGAGAATAATAATAAATGTAAATTATAATATACTATTGTGAACTAAACACATTTTAAATATTGAACTAAAAAAGACTTCATTGCACTTATTACGTAATAGCAAAAGCCAAATATTATGTCGAGGGACTATAAGTTTATCGATGGACTTTAGAAATTTGCAAGCCTGCTTTAGTCGATGTATATCGGCTAGCCCCGGATTTGCTGTACGAACTTACTTTGATAGTTTTTTTTATCATATTTCATCGATTTGGTACTCCAACAAGTGTACTTACACTATTTCAATTCAGAATGAATAAATAAAAAAATGCTGTATTTTCTTAACATGAAGGCCACATCACAACACCAGGGTTGTTTTGCAACGGACGCTCTCCGGATTAAACTGTATGAAGGTCTGTTCCTGTTATGTTCGATCAACTGGGTTCCGTGTGTTTAGGACCTTGGAGTGATTCGTTACAATTCGGTATTTGTCACGCGTAAAGAGAAAATTTCTTGTTTGCTTTTAATTTTGTCCAGCTTGGTTCAGGTGATTATGGACATTTATCCGCCTTTTGTTTGATTTGTCTTTGATATTTCCTGTTTGAGTTTGCTAATATGGGTTGTTGTCTACCTACCCTACCATGCATTTTTTTTATTTTTTTTTGTTATGTGGTTTAATACCTACCTTTTCTTATAAGACCATCGTAATTATGAGTCCAATATCTATTTTTATTTTTTTGCTATTAAGGTACCGCACAATATGCAACCTACCGACAACTGCAGTTGCTATAGTGTGCAACAGTATTTTTCAACAAATTGTCATCGACATTCCATAGCTGTTGCCATAACTGTCAGCTTAAAAGTAATTGCTTCGCAAGAAAATATTGACAGCTCGTTGCTGCACACTGTATCGTGTCTGTTTATAAAAATTAGCAACGTTTGCGCGCATCCCTTAGAATACATACTAACAAACCTCTTGAAATCAGTTTTATTGTCTACTACGAACTAACTTACTCTAGTACTTTGTAAGTCAAGGTGCTGGATGGTGTTGCTAATGTTTATGGGTGGTCGTATCGCTTACCATCAGGCGAACGGCATGCTCGTCTCGTCATTCAATGAAATAAAAAAATAAAAAAACGAAGCCGTGAACCGCAATATAATCTAAATTTATTTACATCTGGAGTTTGATTCACCACTAACGGGGCCTAGGAAAGTTTATGCCAACATTCGCAATATTTAAATAATTAGATATTGGCCCAACAACGCTAAATTATGTTTGGAAAACCTTCACAGTTATTTCGTTAATAATCTGGCAAGTTTTACGTGCGTAACTTCACGAGAGTTACTCTAAGGTGACACGTAGACGCTAAAAGCTGTTGTATTAGCCTGTTGAATTGACTACTAGAAATATAGTTAAATCAAATATATCAATCCTTTCAGTCGCTAAGTTAGCATAAATTTTGTTAAAACTGCTCATAATAACTGTATGAAAAGAAAAACTGCCTCTGGCGACGTAGTTATATTACGGTACGACTGCAGTGCTGTTGTGCCTCTGCCTACCCCTTCGGGGATACAAGGCGTGAGTGCGCGTGTGTGTAAACTTTTTATACAATAATCTCTAACACCATATGAAATTAAAAAGCAAGTTTTAAATTTTACGTTTACATAAAGACCTCAGTGAAAACCTTCACAGTAATTAATTCTACAGAGTGGCATTGCATCAAGTCTCCAACTAGCCTTATGGACTGGTGATTTGGAATGAGCTACTCCGTAAATTGTCGCTTCTCGACGTCACTGAGCTTCCATCAGGTTAAATACAGCATTTGTCTCTTCAGGATAAATTAATGCATCGATTGGAACATCATTGTGAGGCCTTCACGACGATGTAATGACAGCAATTTCCGAGAAAGCGATTGTTAACTCGTTTCGTTATGATGTCATAGATCCTTGTATTCTTTAGCATCCTCGTGAGTACACGAGCAGTAGCTTACATTGTTATTTTATTTGTCTCAAGATTACCCTCATTTGTTTGTGTTTCAAATTAATTTGGGCTACCTTCATTTGTTTTTGTAGGTCTTTTAGTCGATTTAATAATAACTAATATTATTTTATGAGGTTTAGAGGAAGTGTCGCCTACAGGTTTTGATTTATAAAGTCCCAATTGTTAGGTCTTTGAACGCTGATTCTGTTCTTGGTACCATTATGTATTTGAGTTGCTGTTATGACTTGTACTATTTTTAATAACCATTTGCAATAAGTATCTTTACTACCCTACTGACAGACATAGTGTACATTGTACAAGCACCAAGTCTAACTGAATGCTTCATATTTTTAATATTTCATCAGACCGAACATATTATGCTAATTTGGAAAACGTAAATGGCGCCCTCTGGTAGCACGAAAGCAAGATCTCGTTGAATTAAAAATATCGCTAGTGAATTAACATAAAATAGCAGTTTCGTGGTCCCGCTTTAGGGCATACACAGTTAAGATAGCATTATGTATAAAAATCGCAGGATAGCTGTTTTTTCGACCTAGATTCAAATTGCTACTTTCAAATATTTTTATGTGTGGTCTGAATTCGGTATATCACCAAATTTTCAGAACTTATTCTTGTATAATTTTATTAGATAATTTTGGTAATTATTTATGTCTATCAATTTGAATAGGGTTAATTGTTTTACCAGAAAACCGAAAATGGTGATAATAATATTTCGCTTCCATACATTATCAACAGTACAATAGTAAACATTTACAGCGGTTTTTTCTTTCTCAAAATTCCTTTCCCAATATTTATTTATAAGATTAATCATTATTTAACAGTACTTGCTCTTAATTTCCGAGATTTTTCCACTGGACGTTGTTACAGCACCACAGTGTAGCGTACATCAGACTTCCGAAGACAAACTACACTCGTGAGGCATTTTACAGAACATTTTATCTTCTAATCTCGTTTAAATTTCACACCGAGCGCATTCTGCAGAAATTGCAATGTCTTCTAGGAAATAATAGAAACTTAGATGTAGTGTGCATAAAAATAATGTAGGAGCAGATAAGAATGAAAAAGAGTATTTACTGTGAGTGTGAGTATTTTACTGGTTGTAGGTCTCTCGTAGGTCTGAGTAGGTAACACTGCAATGTCTATTTCTACCGACAAGCAGCAGTGTGTTCTGGTTTGAGTGATATTGAAGCCAGCGTAATTATTGGGCATTATGAGACTTAACATATAATGCCTCAGAGTGACGAGCGCACGCATTACTTTGCAATTAAAAGTTCTGTATGGTGTTACTACTTATTATGGTGGTGTTTATGGGCGAGCGTATCGCTTACATCAGGCGAACGGCATGCTCATATCGTCAATCAGGAGCAATTACTGGTGGTAGGTCTCTCATATGTAAGAGTCCGTCTGGGTGTGTACCACCGCAATGTCTATTTCTACCGCCAAGCAGCAGTGTGCATGCACTGTTGTGTTTCGGTTTGAAGGACATTGTAGCCACTGGACATAATGAGACTAATATCTTATGTCTCAGGATGACGAGCGCATTGGAATGCCACACAGTACTTTGTAAGTCAAGGTGCTGAATGGTGTTGCTACTGTTTATGGGTGGTCGTATCGCTTACTATCAGGCGAACGGCATGCTCGTCTCGTCATTCAATTGCAATAAAAGTATTTAATGGTGGGAAAATAGAAATCATTGGAACTGCTTGTATAAAAAGAAAAAAAACAAACCAACTTTATTGCGTTCATAATATTGTGTCAAAGTGCCCTGTGTCTTTTTAATTACCTTCATGCCTCTCAAAAAAAATTATCAGTTATTTTTTTTCTTTTAAGAATCCTTGTATTTCGCCAATGAATTTAAATTTATATGCCTTATTGCATATATTTCCAATAATTTCCTACACATTTGATATATTTTTTATTCGATGTTCGGAATTCACTATTTTTAAATATTATTTTCTCATTTCGAAGACTTGCGGCTTTATTTATTTAATATGAATACGAAAGGAAAAAAGTGGATGCACTAGTTGAACATGATCCAGAACATGATCTACCCGTGTGCCAAATTTCATCGAAATCCGTTCCGTAGTTTTTGCATGAAAGAGTAACAAACATCCATACATCCATACTTACAAACTCTCGCGTTTATAATATTAGTAGGATAAAGCGGGACTTTTATCCTGGAAAAACTTAATCACGCGGGCGGAGCCGCGAGCAATAGCTAGTCAATTAATATTATGGAAATAAAAATGAACTCCGCGTCTAGAAAAGGTAAAGAAAATTACATTGCCAATTAAATGGCCCCTCTAGCTACTATGTCCTTCAAACAGAAACGCGACTGTTTTGTGTCAATAATGAATAAAGTTGGTAAATGCTTCGGATAAAATTTGGTTAGTAATCATGTTTATATTCGTGTTATCATCCCCATTTACGTTATTAAACATCAAACGTGTAATTAGCTGCACAATAACAAAAACAAACCAATAAAGCCGAATCTTAAACGAATCAAACAAAATTACACAAAACAGTCGAACAAAGAACATATACATTTACGAGTGCCATTATTGTTGGCAGCTATTTAACAAATTAACAACGCGAATTAAAACAAAGAACACGCAATCCTCTTTGCCAACTAAAAGGTTACCGTTGTCTGCGAGGTAATAAAAAGCGAGAGGTACAGCGTTAAAAAAACACGCTGAAAAAAATACACCAGGAACGTGGAACGTGCTCTAAAAACGGTATGCTGGGTCTTTTTACAGTTCTGTAGACAAACGGTGAACGCCGATATATGCTATTGTTTTATTGGGATCAATAAGTGATGGAAGGTCATCAGAAACGGAGCGTGGTGAATCTTCATCACTGCAGTGCAAAAGAAACCCTTTCACGTAGTAGAGATTTCCCTCTAATTTAATATAGAAAATATTTTTTGTACGACATCTATCGTTTTATTCCTATCTAATATTACGCTTCATCCGTGTTTAAGTTAAGTTAAGGCTTTTATCACACTGGCGAATTGCAAGTAAACCCACGGCGAGTCAAAAGCGCTGCGTGCTAGTCCAGTGTAATAAGATCGTTAGCTTTTCTTAACCATGAATAGAACACGGGCTAAGTCGGATTAGATAGAAATCTACTCTGAAGAATCAACCTCGCAGTTTGCCTTGGTGCTTGGTGGCGTAGTTGTGTTGTTTTTGGGTCCGATTCCCATGTCGGGTAAAGTGATATCGGTTCTGTGATCGGTAAATGGCAATTGGAGCAATATAGATGGACGGGTAACATAACTGGCAAAATGTGAATGATAACCAACTGTCTATACGTAACTAGGGAAATATCGGGCGAAAATTTAAATTATAGCATTGTTTTGAATCAAACACCCGTGATAAATTTCGTAACCCGACATAAAATCGTACGCAAATCTAGGTTCATAACCCGAAAATGCCACTAGACATTGAACTGCTTTCAGTTTTCTTTTTAAACCAGCAAACAGCTTCAATACAATAGACAGCCAATGAAAGTCCACATCATTCCTTGCATTACGATGTTTGGAATTCATACCCAAATGGTTATTGCTTGTTTGCCGAATACGACCTAGAGACCACTACGACCTGTTGATCGACGCGTGCTTTGCGGTTACCACATTTCTTCAGCCACGTGGTCTTTTGTGATTTAGGATGCAAAAGCAATTAAGCTGCCCGTAATTGTTAACTTAGACGGTACTATATTTTCTTCCATCTGTTCTTATGTCACGTTAATGTAGAGTCGGTTCAATATAATTCATGATGTCAAAGTATTAAGTTTAATTTTAAAATCAATTATAATTTCCCCATATCGGTACTCATCAATATTTGAATCAATCAATGAATACTAGAGATATCATGGTAGCTATTATTTAATATTTGTAACGGATGCAACCGCCTTCAGTTCAGATCTCGGAATCGGCGCGGGCTTATTCGCGTAGTGTACTGCCATTGGCTCCCGATGACGTGATACGCGCGCTCCGCCAATCGGAGCGCGATGCGGAGTTTTGCGCGTGAACCCCGTCGAAAAGGTGTGAAGTTGACACAGGGCAAGCTCCGGATGATGTATGTACGGTTGTTCCCAATAAAATCTGTAATTCAGTTAAAAATATACTCTGTGATCTCGAGAACCGGATTTTTACTGCATTATATATTTTCCTACTAGTAGTTTGGGGTTAGCGCAACACATATTTCCAGGTCATATAAAAAAAATACATATCACATTCATGAAATTTAACGATAACGATGAAACAAGAATCTGATGATTTTTCCTGTGTCATTTATTCTCACCAAGCAATTCCATCTCACCATTCTGATGTTATAAGTAATATCTGCTGAATATTTTCTAAATGGTCGATCTAACATCAATTATTGCCTTTTGAAATATGCTCGGGTTTGCCGAAACAGCCATTTAGTTTTTTATACCCAATGCAGTGGAAGAACGCTGCCCTGTACACATGCATTTCGGATACATCGTAAAATTTTTCTAACGTTGCTTATTCGTTTTTACGGCCGCGTTTCAAGCGGATACTCTGAATTTTTGACCGGGTTACGTGTTTTTTTCCCAGTTTTATTGCGGTATAGTATGTTATATTTTATGATACCTACATTCTTGGAAACCATGGCATGTGAGGTTAATTTTGTTAAGGATTTACCGAGACTCATTTATTTTTCATCTGCTCTTCACTTTATTACGTTCTGTCTTATTTTATATGAATTTTGCTGTCGCTGTATATTCTGCATTTTGTGTATTGTCTTCACAAGTCTGTGTTACGTTACATTTTTTATAAGCATGTTCTGGAACAATATTGTAGTACTTTATTGCGTTTAACATATTAAATTACTTCGTGTAGTTTAATATCGGAGATACTACATAACGTATATCCTTTAGTGGATATTGAATATTCAAAAACACAGAGCACACGGCTATTTTTGTCAGTCACAGAATATCATTCTGCAACTGACTTTATTTGGTCTATGTTAGCGTTTCCCTTTTCCCCCGTATCTATTATTACGTCACAAGTCGTGTTGTCTGTCATTATGAATTCCGATTCTGCTTCGTGTAAAGCATTGAATATCCTATATTCTATGTAGATGACTCTGTAAGAATTTCTATTTAAGGTAGCTTTGTTTGATGTCAAATAAATGGATTCACAGTATTGTCTAGTGTATTTTTTTTATACGGGCACGGCATGAAGATCCAACTGCAATTGATAGTAAGTGGAGTGGGCTCCAGATAGAGTGTTGGCTGACGAAAGATGATTATCTCTCGTCAGCCGACACACTTATGTCAGCCTATTTCAACCGGATACACAGATTGATCTCGAACGCGACACACTTGGGCCTCTATGGCGGACTTTAACATTTTATGTACCGTGGTCGCTATCCGGGTGGATACAAAATATAGCCTACCACCAGCAAACATAATGTAGACAAATATATACAATATTTACATCTCGGATAAAATTGTATGTATTGTATGTCTAGAGAGGTAATTATAATCTATTGAAATGATTTTGCTACAAATACACAATGATATTAATTATTTAGTGAAATAAAAGATTCTATAACCCCAGCATCCCACCCCCCCGAATAGTACAAGAGACCCATGCCCAGCAGTGGGACAGTATATAATAGAGGGCTGGTGATTTGTATTGTGACTAAAATAACTAGATGCGGCATAAAATTATGAAGATAATAAAAATCAGTATTTGAATTCAATTTTATTCTATTTAGCGACTGGTCCATCGTCTTTCTGTAATGACGTCCAGTTTTATCCTTTTTATTTCACTTGCAATTCTCGTTAGTGGGTTGACTAAATTATATTTTGCAGAACAAGAACTAGCAACTTTATCACTAAAGATTGTTAGTAGTCTTCTATGTCTATGCCATACTGATGATACAACAGAAGCTATAGGTGTCTAAGGGGTATTAAAAAATGGTGTTTTAAATTGTGACCTCTAGTTGATTCAATATAATTCTAATTTAGTACTTGATAATGATGTTCAAAAACTAATTCAAAGTAACGTATATGCACATCAGCAACAAACTTAAGCATAACATTCAAGTACAAGGAACTGAATGCAACAGCATTAAGTCGTCAGTTTGTAGCAAAGCAAGAAAGCCAGTGAATCAATTCGTTTCAAAGCCACCATATATCATTGGTACGTACAAAATTTTCGACAACTACTAAATCTAGATTCGCAAGCCGAGTCGAAACTTGACTGCTAAAAACTGCACACGTGGATGGAACTTTCTTAGCTGACTCGCTTGCACCAAGTTTTGGATTCGGCATGATTTTCAATGGAGTAATTCAAACTTTGTCTGCTGAGCGGCAATTTATTTCGGCATGCTACGTTTCTTGTTTACTTGATTGGCTGTTTCGCTTCTATTGATAATTCGAATTACTTTCTTGGAATCTTCCGAGGATGTTGAGTTGTTCATTTGTTGAAAGGTGTCGGTTTTCAAGTTTGTATTGATTTTGAATATCCCCTTTCTCAGAAGACTGCTAAATTTCAAAGTATTGGATAAGATATTATTCTTATTCGGATTGCAAATAACTTATTAGTTAAAATTCAATAGAAACTAGTAATTACTGAATAGTATGTTGAGTATTGCTTGGAATAAGTCCTCGATGAAAGATAATTTTTGTGGAAACAGTAAAGTAAATAGTAAATTGGTGTTTAACATGGACCAGATAGTAATAAAATAAGACCATATTCTGATGTTTAAAACTGGCATAAGGCCGTATAATCTAACCAATATGACATCAAATATTTTCCATCTTATAAATTAGGATTTAAGTTTGTGGTTAGCTGGTTATCTTTGGGTGGGCCCAAAGATAACCAGCTAACCACAAATTTAGGCACCAAGATGATCTTTATGAAGATATTACGTGAGGCATTATATTCTGCCGGCCCACCGAGCGTGATATCAACTAAAGTTTAATGCGTTAGGTGGCGGCCAGGTTTGCGATGAGCTTGGCTCGCGTCCAGGATATGAACGGGAGCGTCTACGTGTCCCACATAACAAACTGTTTAGGGGTTGTAAAATTTTAGCTGCAAGCAACTTAATGCTTAGCTGTCATAATCTGTGTAGTTCGGGGACGGTATGCAAGTTGAATTTTAATGTTTACATCTGGGAAAGAAGTTTGAAAGAAGCATCGCGATGGAAAATATCAAGTTCACCAGATGACGCTTGGAGTTTGGCTCATCATAGATTGATGTTATTCAAGTTTTACTGTGTGTACAATAGTAGTATACAATGACTGCCTCGGCGGCGTAGTTGTATTGCGTACGCGTTACGAGTATGATTTGCGCGCTGAGGTCCTGGGTTCAAATCCCGGGTCGGGCCATAAACATTGTGACTGGGTTTTTCTATCTTAAAAATTACTCAGTTGCAGCTCGGAGTCAGGAAGTTGGCGGTGTGATACCCCCGTGCCTCGGAAAGCACGTAAAGCCGTTGGTCCTGAGTCTGATCTCTCTCCGGTCATGTCGGATTGCCGTCTCACCGGACTATGAGAGTGCAGGAATAGCGAGTGGACCTGTGTATTGCGCACACACTTGTGCACTATAATATCTCCTGCGTACCTGGCTGATCTCCGTTGAGATTGATTAGTTGACAGTTGATGCAAGTTTCAACCAATTAGATAAATAAATGAATTTAAAGGCAACAAACGAACAACGAAGGATAGGTACGATAACCTTGTTGGGAATGGAACGGACTGTCGATATAAAGACCCACAAGGTCAAAACCACACCTCTGTCTTTCCGAGGTGGCGTGTGTATAATTGATCACTTTAGCGGTGAAAGAAAACATCGTGAAGTAACCTACATATTTAAGAATTCCTCATTATAATTTTGAAGGTATGTAAAAGTCGGCCATCCTGCAAGGCTAAACTCTTTCAGTAATAGAGCATGCCTGTGCCCAACAGCGGGTCAGTATATAATGCAGGGTTGCCATCATTATTATTTTAAAATTAACACCGTCTGCGCACCGCCTTAACATTTCAGTAACTAGGTCTTGCCAAATGGCAGGGGAAGTGAATGCATGTAGTATGCCACTTTAAGTGTAGTCCTTTCACTAGTGGTAGGTCTCTCATATGTAAGAGTCCGTCTGGGTGGGTACCACCACAATGTCTATTTCTACCGCCAAGCAGAATGTGCATGCATTGTTGTGTTTCGGTTTGAAGGACATTGTAGCCAGTGTAACTACTGGACATAATGAGACTTAACATCTTATGTCTCAGGATCTGGGACTGCCTCGGTGGCGTAGTTGTATTACGGTACGACTGCAATGCTGAGGTCTCGGGTTAGATCTCCGGGTCAGGCAAAGTGATATTGGGTTTTTCTACTCAGTATCAGCCCGGAGTCTGGAATTTGTGCCCGATATGGCGATAGGCCAGGGGGAGACCCTATAGATAGGGGGAGACCCCTATCACATTATGGGACGGAATACGCACGGTGAAAAGTGGGTGCACTAGTTGCACCTTTGCCTACCCCTTCGGGGATAACGGGCGTGAGCGTGTGTGTGTCATATTATAAATACTGATAATTGATAATTCCAATCGTCTCTAGGACTTTCTCAATAACAAAAATCTTGAATTTTCATGAGAGCACTTACACAATAAATAATGACTTAAAATATTGTTTTCTATACATACATACGCATTTTTCCCTTTTTTAAGCACTTCATATACAAATGTATAAAGGCGGACTTAATGCCGTAGGCATTCTCTCCCAGTCAACCTTAGGGTGGTGCAGAGATTAACAAGGTAGGTGCATCAGAGGTAGTTTATTCGAAATAATTTATTTATTTATTTATTTATTTAGTAATAAGAACGGTTTTACATTACCAATTACACTTATTACAAGCCATACAAAGCAATACATTTAATAATATCATAACACAGACAAATATCCAATGAAATTATATTTAACACACGTTTTCACAAAATTTCAAAAAGGCAGCCATGAGAAGTTTCCAATTATCTACAAATATGTCTTCAATATTTATGTATGTGTATTTATAATATAAACTTATAAATACACATACATAAATATTGAATCATATGATAAGTATAATGCATACACATAATCATTAATAATAAATACGGACAACCATAAAATACATAGTAAATATATATATATATATATATGTATATATATATATATATATAGTGTAAAATATTAACGAATCAAGGTGGTGATTCATCCTCTTCATTCAGAAGTAACCGTCGTACCTTCATTTTGAAGGCAAACCGAGTGGTAGACGTTCTGATTTCGAGCGGGAGCGAATTCCATAAGTGTATAGATTGGATAGCGAAAGAAGAGTGAGTAAAGTCAGAGCTGTGAGGGGGACACTTGAGCAGAAGATTGCTGGATGAGCGTAAGTTCCTATCGTGGCTATCGCAAAGGTATTGGAAATTAGAAGATAAGTAAGTCGGAGGGGTAGGGGAGGTAAGCAAAGAGTACAGAGTGGTAAGTGCACGTAAAGATCGCCGCTGTCGTAAAGGTAGCCATTTTAATTGTTGTCGATAGTCAGAAATCTGATCATATTTTCGAAGATTAAATACGAATCGAATGCAGTTATTAAGAAGACGATCAAGTTTGTTGAGTTGGTCTGCATTCAGATCAAAACAGCATACATCACCATAGTCGATTATAGGAAGGATTAAGGCTTGCACAAGCATAGTCTTGGTCTTAGGTGGGAGGAAGTTCTTTAGACGGCAAAGAGCGCGAAGAGTACCGGTGACTCTCTGACATACAGAGGTTACCTGCGGCCTCCAGCTCAGGGTGGAGTCGATATGCAGACCAAGATCTCTAACACTAGTGCTCCAAGGAATGTGAGTGCCGTTAAATATAACAGATGGAATGATCGAGTTATCCAACCTGCTAATCATCCTTGAACTGCCTATAATTATGGCCTGACATTTCGCGGGATTTTCAGATAAGCCGAAATTGTCGGACCACAATTTAATTTGAGTTAAGTCCCTGTTCACCCTGTTCACGGCTGCGGATACACAATCTATTCCATCCTGAGAATAAATTTGCAAGTCATCGGCATACAGATGGTACGCACATTGAAGTTTTTGAGTAAGGAGGTTAATAAAAATGAAAAACAATAATGGGGAGAGTATGCCGCCTTGAGGGACTCCAGAGTCGATATCGCACCAACTGGACGAGGAATCGCCGAGTCGCACCAACTGTTGGCGTCCCTGAAGATAAGACGAGAACCAATCCAGTGCCGCAGGAGAGATCAAAAGGTGGGAGAGGATGGCTAGAAGAATGTCGTGACTGACCGTACTAAAGGCGTTCGAGAAATCAACCAAAGCCAAAACCGTGACTTTGGTGTCTTCCATGCCCGCCCTAATATCGCCAGTCACTTTGAGTAGCGCGGTAGTAGTGCTGTGACCAGGCCTGAAACCAGATTGCAGCGGGCACAACAGGTTGTTTAGGTGCACAAAATTAGATAGCTGCTTATGGGCACAGGCCTCGAGCACTTTGGAGAGGAAAGGAAGGATGGATATAGGACGGAAATGATTCAGGAGAGAAGGGTTAGGGATTTTGGGAAGAGGGATTACAATAGCTTTCCGCCATAGAGACGGGAATATACCAGAGCTAAAGGAGCTATTAATGATATGAGAAATAGCTAGTCAGTTGAACGGTTACTTTTGAACGGAGCAGACGTGCTGTGGGCTGTGCTGTGAACTTGCGATAATTTATTGACTGTTGAGTTTGTGATTGGTTAACGCTCAAATTTTCGATTCCTTGTTGCACTTGCAGTACTTAAACCTGTGGTTGACGCCTAGTGGGCGTTTCGCGAGCGGGACAGCAGATATTAGTTGATTGTTGCTTTAAGCAGTGCTTACACGTTCGTGCAGTGAGCGGCGTGGCGCGACGGTGGCGGCGTGCCTGGACATTGAGCTAAACGGTAGTCTCCGCCCGATGCGAAATAGTGCTATCATATCGACTGTTGGTAGCTTGTGTACTCTGACGCTTTTTGTGCAGTACTGCTTGTATTTTTCCGCAAATAATATGCCCCGTACTCCGAGATCACCTCCATCTCAATGTTCCCCCAACATACGCTCAGTTGTGGAAACACATTCGGAGCCCGATATTTCTTCCATCACTGCTTCGACGCTGGATACTGACAACATAACAACAAGACCGGGCAAGCGTCTCAGAGGCAACGATAGTGGTGTCGACAAATTTGAAGAGTTGAAGAATTTGCTGATAGCTTGGAAAGCCGATCAAGATGTTATACTAAACAAGCTAGTTACAGAGGTATCAGAATTAAAACTCCAGAACATTTCAATTCAAAAATCTAACTTAGAAATTGAAAAAGCAATTGGCTATATAAATAAGGAATATGAAGACATGAAAACTCGCGTAGAAGTCTTAGAGAAGGAGTGCTCACGTGTTGGGGATAAGCAAAGCAATGAATTATTAGTTGCCAAACTCGAAGGTAAAATTGATTCCATGGAACAGAATGCGCGTATGTGCAACATTGAAATTTGTAATCTGCCAGATAAACGCAATGAAAACTTATTAACAATAATGGAATCTATTGGTAAGGTGCTTAAATATCCTGTATCCCAAAGTGATATTATATCCATACACAGAGTGCCGCATGCGCAGCAGCAAGACAGCAAACCGAAAAACATAATTGTCAAACTTAGATCGCGCATTCTGCGTGACGATATATTAAGCGCCTACCGTAAAACTAAGAGCCTTAAGTCGGACCAACTTGGAATATCAGGCGCCGCTGTCCCAGTATACATGAATGAACATCTCACTATTAAAAATAAGACCTTGTTTCGGAAGTGCAGGGAAATCGGGAGCAAACTCGGATTCAAATATGTTTGGGTTAAGAATGCTACGATACTTGTCCGCGAGCGAGATGGAACATCGGCTTTTGCTATACGGTCTGAGGATGATTTTACCAAAATGGCTACCCGGAGGAAGACGAATATTTAATTTACCTATATTTAATTGCAAAACACAACTGATTATGTTTCCCTTATACTTTCTTATATCATATTGTTTGCATACATTATATTGTTATTGTTTTCTTATATTATACTGTTATTGTTTACGTATAATTATTGCTTCTATCAATGTACAAATATGTCTTAGTTATCATTATGTTCCTCAGTGCACATACTTTCTTAACTCTTTTACGCATTTACGAGTAAATCTCCTGTTCTTTACTATGCAGGTTTTTAAAATGACAACTGTGTCTAACGCCATTCGCTTGAAAAGCAGTACACATATTCTTTATAAACTATTATTTTCTCCTCCTTATACGAACAATACCAATAAGTTTACTTTAAAAGACAATTACCACACTCTCATAAAAAGTATATTTTGTAATATACTGATAAAAAATCACATGAAATTTAGATCAACTCTGGTTCCTTCTAACACCCATATTAACTTGCATAATATAAATGAATTATTGTTATTGGCGGTGTATTCTACTACTACTTATGGTTATAACATGTATTTATTGTTATATTTTTATCAATGACTAGTCATATTGCTTTTTATTATCAGAACTGTAGAGGAATTCGCACAAAGCTGCATACACTGTATATGAATATTATGTCTTGTTGTTATGACGTTATCGTACTTACCGAAACCTGGCTAGTTCCTGAGATTTATGATAATGAATTTATAGACGACCGTTATTGTGTTTTTAGATGCGATCGTGACCGTTTAGCCACAGGAAAATTAGAGGGTGGGGGTGTTATGGTGGCTGTGCGTCGTGAGCTGCGACCTTCTAGGATGTTGACGTTTTTTCAACATGTCGAAGTTGAACATGTAATAGTCCAGTTACCTACATCCCAGTTAAATAAAAAATATATTATAAGTGCTTGTTATATTCCTCCACGTACTTGCGATGATATCTACGCCCATTATTTTGATATGTTACAAGGTTTCATAAATGGTCCTAGCAGCGATTCATTCTTTGTTCTTGGTGATTTTAACATATCTAATATTGACTGGCATGTCAATGGAAATCACGCTATTGCATTCACTACAAATCCGTTATGCCGGCTTTTATTGAATTTTATTTCTGAGATTAACGGTAAACAATTTAATACATTTAAGAACAACTTAGGTAGAACACTAGATCTTTTTATCTCCAACATAGACTGCCAGATGATGTCTTGCAATGCACTTCTTGAACCCGATGGTCACCACCCACCATTTACAACTTTGACTGAATTAAATTTACAATTCATACCAATGAAACACCACTCGGTTCTTAAACATAATTACAATAAAGCTAATTACGTTGATATTAATAAAAAACTCAGTAATATTAATTGGGAATTACTATTGTCTCCTCTTCCTGCTGATACAGCCGTCAATGTCTTGTATGATAAATTATATGAAGTGATTAGGCTGTATGTCCCATTGATGAGAACTAAAGGCTCTCAATATCCCGTTTGGTTTACCTCTTCCCTAATACATATTTTTAAAAAGAAGGAACACTATTGGTTAAAATGGAAAATATACCGCAATCTCTACGACTACCAAAAGTTTTCTAGTTACCGCAATCTCTTTCACGGTGAGTCGGCTAAGTGTTTTAAGTCCTATATTAAGTTGGTTGAAGATAGCATTCCTATAAACATAAAATTTTTCTGGTCTTACATTACTAACAGAAAGAGTCATTCGAATTTTCCATCCAAGATGTTTTTCAACAATAATACTTCTTCCAACCCTCCCGAAATATGTAATTTATTTTTAACTTATTTTAGTTCTGTATACGAAACCTCTACACTTGATCCTGAGAATTGGCAACCCTGTAATAACTACCTAGACACATCAACTTGTATATCTGATATTTATCTTACCGAAGATGTCATAAAGAGGGAACTAAAGACGCTTAACCCATCGAAAGGAGCTGGACCTGACGGCATTCCTCCAAGCTTTTTCATAAATACTTATGAGAGTATTTATAATGCCTTGCACATTGTTTACAATAAGTGTTTAAGAGAAGGATGTTTTCCTGCTGTTTGGAAGCAAGCGTTTGTTATACCAGTTTATAAAAGTGGTGACAAAAGTAATGTCGAAAATTACCGCCCTATCTCCATTCTCTCTGTTTTGTCGAAACTTTTTGAAAGGCTTGTACACGGTGTTTTATATTCCCATGTTCATCAGCTTATTGTACCCGAACAACATGGCTTCGTTAAACGACGCTCTACCACTACTAATCTCATGATATTTACTAACACTCTTTTTGAACACATGGATAATAGACTTCAAGTGGACGCCGTGTACACTGACTTTCGGAAGGCGTTCGACAAGGTAGATCATACTTTGCTTTTAGAAAAGCTTGCATACAATGGGATACGCGGTAACTTACTTCGCTGGTTTGTTTCATATATTTATAATAGAACCCAAAAAGTAGTAATAAACAGATTTGAATCCGATTTAATATTTGTAAATTCCGGCGTTCCACAAGGTTCCATTCTAGGTCCCCTTCTTTTTATTATATTTATAAACGATATTAAACATTGCTTCGTAAATTCAAATTTTTTAATGTATGCTGATGATATAAAGATCTATAAACCTTGTAAAACATTACAAGATTGCTTGCTTCTACAAGAAGATATCAATAGGTTAAGTGCCTATTGTATGAACAACAAACTTTTTCTAAGTTTACCTAAATGTTATACCATCACATTTACTAAAAATAAAAATAAAATTTGTTTCAATTATTCTATAAATAACGTGCATTTAAACAAAGTAGATTCTGTTCGGGATCTGGGTGTCACCATAGATTCGCGTTTACATTTTGACATACACATTGACAACATAATAAATAAAGCATATGGAATGTATGGTTTCGTCATGAGATCCACCCGCGACTTTGTGCGACCCTCTACACTTCTGCTACTGTATAAATCCTTGATTAGACCCCAGTTAGAATACGCCGTCCCAATTTGGAATCCTTATTATACTAAGTATAACGAAAGATTGGAGTTAGTTCAAAAGAAATTTATACGAACTCTTAATTACAAATGTAAAAATTCTAAATTACATTACGAGGAGTTATTGAAGCGTTATAACATCCTGAGCCTGGAATCTAGGCGATTACTTCTTAGTGTTATGATGCTTCACAGCCTGTGCAATAACAAATATGATTGTAACGATATTACAAATAAGTTATGCTATATAGTACCTAGGACAGTGTACCGACGAGCGGTGCGCGTGCCCCGGTTGTTTCACACTGTTAAGTGCCGTACTAACGCCGGAGAGCGAGCACCTCTTCGTCGTCTTGTACAAACATACAACGCACATTTTCTTGATTTAGACATATTTTCGTTATCAAGCCAAAAATTTAAAAATTCGGCAATTAATTTATTGTTAGCGTAGGTTCAACGGCTGTGCATTGTTTGCCTTCCTTCATTAGTACCTATATTTAATTAATTTTTCTTTTGTTAATCTGTGGACATTGGTGTGGGTTGTATGTTTATATACTTTAATATAAGTTAAAAACTAAAATTTTACTGTAACATACAACTGTTTTTTGTCCCTAATAAATAAATAAATAAATAAATAAATAAATAGCTGGAAGAAGGTGGTCTAGGATAGGGATTATCATACGACGACTGATGCTATCGCAACCAGTCGCATTAGATTTAATGGAAAAAATAACCTTTTTGATCTCACCCAGCGACACTGGAGAAAACTGAAAAGGCTTGATGTTAGGTCTGGGGAGACCAGCTAGGAAACCTATGGTACGACGCATGATTTGGCGATCAATTAGGTTAGAGGAAGAGAAATGACGATTAATATCATCCAAATCAATAGTCACTCCACAGGAATCTAGCCTTTTCAGAAGTAAGCGTCGGTGGAATACACCCACATTTCACCCACTACGTTTTGTCCTTATTGTCTTTCACCGAGCACAATTACAGACTCCGGGCTGACGAATATTTAACCCAACATTTGTCCCACCCGAACATCGAACCTAAGACCGTAACATGGTAATCATACTACGTAATACCCAACCGAAGCCTGCATAAACTTTTTTAATAGATTTAAGGCAAAGCCATCAAAGAACATTAGATTGAAACAGGTTATTGTTAACGTAGGTTTAGTTCTTTAAACTGTATTTTCAAGTTGCTTTTGTTTTCTCGATTTTAACGATATTGGAAACAAAAGTTTGTGCATTGTTATTTTCCATATTTGTATTATTTGTGATTTTTTTACTGGACAAAGTTTGGTCTTACATTGTAGTTTTTATTGTAACGAGGCATTGCATAAACATATTTATGAAAGTCGATCGACTTTTGTTTCCAAACTCAGAGCGTAGGTTTTTTGTTTTATCTCTAGGATTGTTAAAAGGTTTAAACTCGTATTTTTTTTTGTTCTTTATCTCTAATTATTTATGTTACTATTGAGTATGATAAGTGACAATCATGTAAAGGGGCAAATCATAGTCTTCTTTATTGTCCAATATATACAGGCGTAACATTATCGATATGGCGTGAGCCGCCGCAGGTAGATAGTAGAGAGAGAGAAGAGAAACTCAGAGTTTTAGGTTCGTGGAACGAGCTTTATTTTGCACCTCCGCGTTACACTCGGTACGGTTTGCTGGTGGTATGCAAACGAGAGTCACTGGCATGCGGGGACTCCGATTCAGGCGAACGGCACGACGCTGATGCACGTGGCTAGCTCCGGCGGCAGCTCGCCGGGCAGATGGTAGCGCCACGTGGTCTGCGCAGCGGTGGTGAGGTGGTCGGGGTTAGCACACCCGACTGCGATGGTAGTGGTGAGCACGTGGTCGGGGTCAGCACCCGCGACGATGGTGCACACGAGGCCGGGGTCAGCACCCGCGACGATGATGATGGTGTGCACGAGGTGGAGTCAGCACTCCGCACCGTGGAGGGACGGCGGTGAGCATGTGGCTGGGATCGGGAGTCAGCTCTCCCGACGCCAGCGGAGCACGGAGTCAACACTCCATGCCGTCGAACACGATGTTCAACGCCGTACCGTGGAAAAACCTGGAATCAGAATCCCAGCGGGTCGGAATGCAAGCTAGGCTTACACTCCGCGCCAGCGACTCGTGACAGCTTACGAGCCCAGGTGCACAGAGAACCTGGAAGCCGTTAGTAGTAGTGGCACACTCACCCTCTAAACGGTAGTCCGTTTACGAAGAGAGTTAACGTTCCTAGCAACGTTACACCTAGTTGGGAGTGGAATGGACTGCCGAGACGAAGGTCCTCAAGTTCAAAACCCAAGAGCACGCATCCCTGAGTTTTTTAAAAAGTTTGTGTGTATTCTTTGTGAATTATCGCTTGCTTTAACGGAGAAGGGAAACATCGTGAGATATCTACATACTTGTGAAGTTCTCTACAATAATTTCGACAGTATTTGAAGTTTGCCAACCCGCATTAGGCCAGCGTGGTGGACCAAGGCCTAACATCCTCTTAATAGAGCAGGTCCGTGCCCAGTAGTGAGACAGTATGATACAGGGTTGGTATTCAAAAAATCCCTTTCTAGCCGATTTCGGCCACGGCGGCCAATCTCAACGGAGATCAGCCAGGTACGCAGGAGATATTATAGTGCACAAGTGTGTGTGCAATACACAGGTGCACTCGCTATTCCTTTACTCTCATAGTCCGGTGAGACGGCAATCCGACATGACCGGAGAGAGATCAGGTGCAGGACCAACGGCTTTACGTGCTTACCGCGGCACGGGGGTATCACACCGCCAACTTCCTGACGCCGAGCTGCGACTGAGTAATTTTTAAGATGGAAATACCCAGTCACAATGTTTTTGGCCCGACCCAGGATTCGAACTCAGGACCTCAGCGCGCAAATTGTACTCGTAACGCGTACGCAATACAACTACGCCACCGAGGCAGTCAAGGTCCAATCGAGGTTGGTATTATTATTCTAATAAACTACTCGTCATAATTTACTTTACAGTTACCCTAAGTACTAAGTTTAACCAATATCCCATCAGTTTACCCACAAAATACCTAATTTTATCCTAAATAACATTTGACCTCGTGTTCAGAGTGACGTCATAACTCCTAGTGCACAAGCCATAAAATTTTACAAGCTCTCGCACGCGCCCGTACATTTATTAGTTAATAACGTTAAGTAATATAACTGACAATGTTGGTCGATTAACAACGTATCGTTCGGGTAATGGACTGTTGTGGAAACAGGCTTATGGGCCTTCTGTGTGTGTTTGTGATAGTGCAGTTTGTGTACTGTTTTTGATACTTTTATGCTTGGGGTATTATTTTACTGTTCTATATTATTTTATGTGGCATTGCTCTCATCTTTGATTTTATATAAAACTAACTTTTGCCCGCGGCTCCGCTCGCGTGAATGAGTTTTCCCGGGATAAAAGTCCCGCTTTATATTTTCCCGGGATAAAAAAAGAAGCCTATGTGTTAATCCAGGACATAATCTACCCGTGTGCCAAATTTCATTGACATCCTTTTATTAGTTTTTGCGTGAAAGAGTAACAAACATCCATACATCCAGACAGCCATACATCCATACTTACAAACTTTCGCGTTTATAATATTAGTAGGATAGAAAAACCCGGTGTGTTTGTACACTGAAAGAGAAGGAATAAAAAAGAAAAGGGGCGATTAAAGAGTAATATAACATAAATCAGCGATTTTTAGAATACTTTTCTGTTTGTTAACGCACATTTCCGAAACTACTGAACGGATTTGAATTTAGTTTTCATAGGTGAACAGAGTATAATTGAGAGAAAATATAGGCTTGTTTCTGAAAGTAGTTTTTGGAGGCATAAATACCTCTTGATCCTTAACTCGCCAAGCAGCAGGGTACATGCACTGTTGTGTTTCGGTTTGGAGGATATTATAGCCAGTGTAAATACTGGATAAAATGAGACTTAACATCAGCTTATGTATTAGGATGACGAGCGCAGGGGAATGCCACACAGTACTTTGTACCTCAAGATGCTGGATGGCGTTGCTACTGTTTATAGGTGGTCGTATCGCTTACGATCAGGTGAACGGCAAGCTCATCTCGTCATTCAATTCCATACAAAAAACATTAATACAAGTAGAGCAACGCCAGTTTCTTAATCGTATTCAGAGCATGAATGAGTACTAGCAGAGGCAGTACGATTCTTTCAATACCAACATGAAGTGACTATAAACATTCATTTCCTTCAAGTCCATCAGAGCATAACTCATCTGGCATTGTGTTTAAATCCTTACATTATAAAACAAAGTTCTCCAGCCGCGTCTGTTTGAACGCGATAAACTCAAAAACTATAGAACGGATTTCGAAAAAAAATTGTATGAAGATAGTTTGGGACCTTGGGAATGACCTGGGCTACTTTTTACCTCTAGGGACTGGGATTTTTATCTTGGAAAAGGTCTTTCACGTGGTCGAAGCTGCAAATGGTAGTATGATAAAAAAATACCAGTTTATAACTAAACTAGATCAAATCTATGTATGAAACAGATACGTAAGCCAATATGAATGAGGCATATACACGCCAATATTGCTCGCAATAGCCCGGTTATTAATTACAACGACAGCACATTCGTATCGTATCACCGGCTTATAACAAGAGGGGGCACTCAGAGATTCACGTTCATTAGTCGGCGCTCATTTAAGAACGCCCTGCGACCTACATGGCAGTTTGGGATATGGTACGTGAATAAGCGACGGGTGGGCTACAGAAGATTTAAATAATGATCGGAATAAGAAAAAAATTTGGAGGATTTTATTGGATTTTTGCAGGTCAAAGTTTTTTTTTGTTTTAAGTATCATCATCATCAGCCATATGACGTGCAATGCTGAACATAGGCCTCCCCTAAAGTTTTCCAGGTGGACCTGTCAAAAGCGGCCTGCATCCAGCGTGTTCCTGTGTCCTCTCCATAGTTCGTTCAGTGACCGTGAGCCATCTCAGGTAGCGTCATTTTAAGTATGATGCTATTAAAATATTACGATTGTCCAAAGAGATGTATATTGCCTCTTTCGAATTGAAAGTTGTGCCAGTGTGTGCTAAATGCTTAGGATAAAATCTGCAAACCTATGTGATATGCAATTATTTACTTTCATTTTAGTAACACAAGCAGTATTTCAAATATACAAAAAATACGTTTTATACAATAACACATATGTATAAAACAAACGATTGAAAAATTCTTGCATCAGTATTGTCACAAAAAAATCAATTCACTAAAACTCAGAACGTTAAGCAAAATTCCAACCAATGTTTTGCACACAACAAAAGAGAAACTTCAACAAAACCTATTGACGAAGCTTCAATTCCCCGCCATTCCTTTTCTCTTGTACCAGTCGCAGTAGCCTTTTAGTCGGACGCGGCTTTAGTAGGCCGCCGGCGACCGGAGCCGACTCAAAACGAGTGTTTACTGCAGTTCTAAAACGAATATATCAGTACGTTGCATATTGAAGTTTTGTGACTGTTTTTGTGAGACATCAAATTAGTAGCACTACTAGTCGTAAGGAAATGGTACTGTTAAAAGCTATGAAACGGTCACCGTCTAATACTGATTTATGAATATTAAAATACTAGCTATGTTATACAGTGACCCATTGTTGGGCACGGGATTTCACTCAGAAGCCCTACTCTCTCAGTAGTAGAGAAGTAAACTCCGGAGAGTGTAGGCTTCAGTCCACACTGCTGGCCTAGTGCAGATTGTCTATTTAACAAACAGTTGTACTAGAATTCATATTCTCTTCAGTTTATTGTGGCAAAAATATAGCAGATAAGTCAGTAGTAACCACATTCTATGAAAATCCGTAATTGTATACCAATCTTGTTGCGTTCCTAAACTAAAAGAATTAGGCATGGATGGTATTTATATTACGTCTCTGGAAATATCTTATTATCGTACACTATAGTCTATTAATTTATGCTGCACTCAAAAATAGCTTCAGCATATTTCTACCAATTAGGACGAAAATAATAGCGCCAAATTAAAGCCACAAGCACATTTTAGCCCGTTTTCACTGCAACTCTTCATGTAGCTTGAAAGATAAGTTTCATGTTTTAAATGAAAAAATGGTCGTCTCGCACAGAGGATATATTTTGGTATAGTTCTTATTGACAGTCTCAACCGGGGGAGAAGCACTGTCTAACAAAATAATCAACCAATGTGATATCTTGCTATTGTGTTTTCTTAACTGTTAAACTCAAACAGTATCCTCACTTGAATCTTAATGCCTCGCCTTTATGCGACTGGCAGACTGAATAGGTACATTAATTTAGCTTAGCTCGCATAGCCAATCTGGTAGGTCTCTCATATGTAAGAGTCCGTCTGCGTGGGTTCCACCGCAATGTCTATTTCTACCGCCAAGCAGCAGTGTGCATGCACTGTTGTGTTTCGGTTTGAAGGACATTGTAGCCAGTATAACTAATGGACATAATGAGACTTAACATCTTATGTCTCAGGATGACGAGCGCAGTGGAATGCCACACAGTACTTTGTAAGTCAAGGTGCTGGATTGTGTTGCTACTGTTTATAGACGGTCCTATAGCTTACCATCAGGCGAACGGCATGCTCGTCTCTTCATTCAATGCAATAAAAAAAAGCTAAATTAACATAGCATATTTCATATACCTCCTCGCATTCCTCACTTAACATCAAGTGACACATGATCTTTTATGCCATAACTAGCTTTTGCTGTCGGCTCCGCCCACTTGAAAAAGTTCGGGACAAAAGCGACATAAAAAAACGAAACGTAAAGCGGGGGAGCTTTTTGAAATCGGTCTAGTATATTTGAGTTTATTCGTTACAAAAATACAAATCTTTCCTCGTAATAATAATAGTGTAGATTAGCCAGTTACAGCTAAAATTTATATTTCTATTCCTATTTTATAAATACTAGCCCACTTCTAGGCACCTCTTTAATGAAGTAAAGCAATGCAATGCAATCAGCCTTGTATTATATACTGCCCACTGCTGAGCACGGGCCCCCTCTACTACTGAGAGTGGTTAGGTCTTAGTCCACCACGCTGGCCTAGTGCGGGTTGGCAGACTTCACATACCCTCGAAATTCTTATGGAGAATTCTTAGGTATGTTGGTTTCTTCGCGATGTTTTCCTTTACCGTTAAAGTGAACGATAATTAATAAACAATACACATGTAACTTCGAAACGTCAGAGGTGTGTGCCTTGGGTTTTGAACCTCCGGACAATGCCTCGGCAGACCGTTCCATTCCCAACTAGGCTATCGTCCACTTTTACTAATGATGCTATTATATAACTAATACTCTTCTTAAACAAAACATTTTATTGCTCTACATTCGAAATCGATAGAGCAGTAGTAAAGATACGTAGCAACTAAAAGATTATGTTAAGAGCGTTGGGAATCCGAGGCCAGATTAATTCGTCCCTATGGGAACCGCTCGCTAAAGGTCGATATGCGAAACAGAATAACTATTAACTTCCTTTCTGTATTGGATTTTCTCTTTATTGCTATTGTGAACGTAGTAATTCGACCTTTGAATATTTCGTTGTGTAAGTACCATCTTATCAAAAGGATTTATACATTGAAATATAATGGTATCAAGGGATTTCTATTTAAAGAACTTTTAGAAATTTTTGCTTTCTGTTTTTATGCCCGCGTTACAGCAGCATAGTCAGAGATGCAAACGTTAGATAATGACGGACGTCACTTGCTTGTGAAATATAATGTTATTTTATTAATTATAATAATATCTATAAACTTCTAGAATGCTAAAGCAATTGTGGATGTGTCACTAACCTTCAAAGAAAATAATATTATAAGAAAGAAAAATATCACTTCATGTCGTTTAACAGCTAACAATGGAGACAAATTAAATAACCAAGTTAACTAGAAGTTGTAGCTACGTGGGTATAAAAAGAAAATTGAATGAAAACTTCTACCAAAACGTCAACCTCCAATTACAAAACGCAAGTTAAATATGAAATACAAATTATCTGATCGAAGTTACCGTGTATAAACGTGTATGAAATTTCAACAGAGCGAAGACGTCGTCTTCTGTACCCAGCACAGAACTTTTCACTTAACAACTTGCTATTGTTCTCACTGTTTTGTGTTCTGCCTTTATTTAAGACAGTTTCTTTATTTGTTTTGTTAACACAAGTTTTCTATAATTTTATTACGCTGCGAGCTTGCAAGTGCCAAGATTTATTTTTTACTTGAAGTATAATATATTTTGATACTTGGTGAGCTGACTATGTGGTAGGAAGTTGTCTAGGGTTGCCGCATTGTTATCTTTGGAATTTGCAATACAATAACATCGTATATTACGTAAAATTCAATATTTTTCATAGAACAATTACATTCGCTTGATAATAAGTAGTAAAACTGCCCTTTTAGACATAACCACATACTATACCATGGTATCATATTTTCTTCTTCTTCAGCATTTGAAAGTCTACTGCTGAACTAACTGTAACTTGTAACTACCTAGCCTATCTCATTTGTTAATGTTACATGAATTTAAAAATTATATGGCATAACTATATTATATATATATAAGTATTGGGGGTATATCTTAAACTTAGATTAATAACGACATCTTGAAGATTTCAGATCAAAATATTACACGATTCCTGAGATAGTTATGCACTCGTGTTGGAATTTAAATTTTTATTACCTATTTTGCGAGTATATAAATAAACTGCTCTAAACATAAGTAAACAAATACTGAATTGTATATTTTTTTTTCTCTACATAATGCATTGTATTTTATGCTTTGAACTGATTTTGAAAAGAGCAACACTTAGGAGTTTCTTGCCCGTTCTTCTCTAGTGAGAACTGCTTTCCGAACTGGTGGTAGAGTTAATATTGACGGAATCTAAATAATGTATAACATTTTATGGGTTCGAATAGATTATTTCATTTCATTTCATATAAACCTCAGTGGTATTTTGTGCATAGAATACCTAACTATTGAACTTACAAAATAAATAAATAAAAAATATAACATAGACCTCCTCATAGCATAGTACCTACCATATAAAATATCTAAAATTTCATAGTACTTTGTGCCAAGACATATTATTATATCTTATTCAAAATTTGGAAAGGATGGTTGATAGGAGACTGACAAAGAGGATAAATAAGGCGAGTGTGGATGGGAGGGCCAGCGGGGGTCGATCGCACCGATCCTTCGAATGTTAGATATCTGACGTTCTAGATAAAGGGCCAGGTCAAAAGTACCCTGAACCGGCGGGAGTGCATGAAAAGATTGATGAAGGTAGAGGAAGGGAAAGTAGTGTGCCAGAATCGAGCAAAGTGGCAATCCATAGTCTATGCCTACCCCTATGGGATACAGGCGTGATATTATGTTTGTATGTATTAAAAATTTTGCCACAATGACCGAAAAACAATAACATCAAGTGACAGCACACTGTCCCCTGGCGACAAAAAGAAACAACTACCCAAACAAACTTATATGAGAGACCTTCCATAATTGGTCGCTCTCGCAAACAATTTAAAACATTATAAAACCTCTCATACATGTAAACATACAAAGTTGTGCCATACACGCCAGCTGTTACTTAAGTGGCAAACATTTGAACAAGTATGAATGCAACCAACGTTTGCTTGTACTAATATTTATGCAAAATATGCATTGAATTATGAAAAAATGTTGATATTAAACCAGTTAATAATTAGTGTAAGTTCAAACTGAGTCGGTAGCATAGTTGCATTGCTGTACAGTGTACGTGGTAGAGTGTAGGGTTTGATTCCCGGATAGGGAAAAGTGATATTGGGTGTTTCTACTTAATATCAACCCGGAGTTTGTTGTGCCCGGTGAATGGTTATAGCTTCGGTCCTAGTCACATAAGACCTAAAATAGCTGTCCTAATGTGGGTGTGATAGATCTCTGCCTATCCCTAAATAGAAAAGAAAACCGCGATGTTACCTATGTGTATGTAATTTTTATTTACAGCAATCGGTAAATCAAATACTAGAGAGTTTGAGCCTAAGTCCACCTCGCTGGCGTAGGGCGAACTGTGCAGACTTCAATACCTTCGAAATTCTTTGTTGAGAATTCTCAGGTATGTAAGTTTCCTCACGATGTTTTCCTCAACCGTTAAAGCGAACAATTATTTGATAACAGATACAAAAATAACTTTGTAAAGTCCGAGGGTTTTGAATCTTTGGACATTACAGACTGTTTCATTTCCAACTAGGCTATTGTACACTCTGCAGGATACTATATATGAAATCACAATAGTGGCAGTTCAATATTCGATTTCAACCACACATATTCAAAAAGCAATCGTAGACAAAACAAAGCTATTTGAAACAGAACTAATAATAATAATAATTTCTTTATTTCAGACCAAATGTTACAGTCCAAAATGTTAGTAAACATTAAAAACTTAAATAACTATGTTAGTAAGATATAACATCTATAATACATATATAATACCCCATTATACTCGGTTGAATCGCGGTTAATCAAAGAATACTTCATTGGTTTGTAATAGTTTGTTTTCCTAGAATGTTCTTTGGTGTATTTCTATTAAGTTTTTTTTTTCTAGTGTTCATTATATGAGTTTCATTTCGTATTGAGTTATGATTTGTTTGTGGTATTTGTCTCACGCTGGCAACACTAACATTGTTGCGTTATATTATAACTAGCTTTTGCTCTCGGCTACGTCTGCGTCATCAGGTTTTTATTTGAAACACGTCAAAATCTGTCATTTATAGAAACTTGAGATGTTGTTTGAGCTGAAGTTAATATGGGTTTATTAAATAGCGGCTATCTTAAAATGCTGACCTTAATCTGACAGCGTCTCAGGTGATATCGCATTTTAGAGCGAAACCGTGTTGCGTCTATTAATACGGCACTAAGACGCAAAAAACGATTACAAAATTTAAATAATCTAAATTAAAAACGGCGATAGCCTAGTTGGGAGTAGAACGGACTGCCGAGACGAATGTCCGCAGGTCCAAAACCCAAGGGCACACACCTCTGACTTTCCTTAAAAGGTATGTGTGAATTCTTTGTGAATTATCGCTCGCTTTAACGGTGAAGGAAAACATTGTGAGGAAACCTGCATACCTGAGAAGTTCTCTGAATTTTAAACGTATGTGAAGTCCGCCAACCCGCCAGCGTGCTGGACTAAGGCCTAAACCCTCTCAGTTGTAGAGGAGGCCTGTGTTTAGCAGTGGGCAGTATATAATACAGGGCTGGTATGGTATGGTATGGTAAATTTAAATTGTTTAATCAAATCTATCAAGCATAAATACGCTTTGACTCTATAGCAATAAATCCTATAATGAAAACAATAGTGGAATATTACTCGTGGTATTCTCTATTAAACACGAGTTACATTCGAACTACGTACCGTAAGCTCGTCACGTAGCACGCCTAATGACACTCTTCACGCCTCGCAACAGACACGAACACGCATTTCATTACGTGTTAGTGTTTAAATTGTATTTTCAGTACCATGGTTGGGAAAACGGATAGTGTTCGCGGAAGATTTTATTTATTTATACATATATACAAAACCATTACAGATCTACTGAAACGGTGTTGTACAAAGTTATTTACTATTGACCTCAATACACCTGTAGGCCACTTCTGTGAATTCCTGCAGGTTGCAGATAAGTATATCCATGTTCTCGGAAATAGTATTGAGAAAATGTATGGCACGCGACAAAGGCGTAAACCTAAGCATATTTGTCCATGGTGTTCGGACGCGGCCACTCGGCATGCACAGCTGCAGCGCGGATAGCACCTCCGGCTGGTGCACATATCCCCAGATCTTTAGTCAGGCGGTTGCTGTGCTCGACTAAGCTATTGTGCTATAGCCATTGTAATAAGCGTGCGTTATAATACTTAACATTGTAACGCTTACTGTAAGGCAAACCGTCTAAATGCGTTTCATTTGTTAAAAAAAAATACACACACACACACTCATAACTCTTATCCCCGAAGGGGTAGAGGCGCAACTAGTGCATTCACATTTCGCCGCACGTATTCCGTCCCATGATGTGGTAGGGAGCCTTTCACCATATCGTGTACTAATGCTAGACTCTGGGCTGATACGGGTGCCCTAGTTGCATCTCTGCTTATCCTTAATAAAGGAAGCATGTGCGTGTTTCGTTTTTTTTTGTCAATGTAACACAACACAATATCTCCTACTTCCACCGGCTAATTACCACTCCTATTTTCATTACAGACATAACCATCTGCAGCTCTATGTCTTTACTCAAACTTACTCACTGCAGTTAGCATTTAGAAAGTACTAATAAATCTTGGAAGCAATAAGCACTCGTGTTGCAGACCATCTACTTACTCAATGCATCAATACGTCCGCCATGATAGAAACTAAACGTTTCCGAATGGGTGAGATGTAAGGATACTGGATAGGCAAATTGCATACGTTTTTGACTTTATTACTAATTTGGTGATCATTCTGTGGGATTAAAATGTGGCAAAAAAATTCAATACGTAAGATGATATCTTTTAATTTTGATGTTTATGATTAATCGAGAGACCCATACGTCAGTCACGTGTTAGTCACCAATGCCAAGAAAACGAAACGGAGTCGTGTCGTGATTTTTGCCACATTCTAAGCCTACTGTTTTCTGTTTGACTCCGTATTCCTTTTTCGTAAGGAAATAATAAAAATCTTAACTTTACATATAAAAAGTCCCTCGCCGCGTCTGTCTATCTTAACACGATAAACTCAAACACTAACGAAAGAATTCTGATGAAATTTAATATAGAGTAACGATAGCCAAGTTGGGAATGGAACGGTCTGTTGAGACAATGTCCGAAAGTTAAAAACCCAAGGCACACACCTCTGAATTTTTGAAGTTACGTGTGTATTGTTTATCAATTATCGTTCGCTTTAACGGTGAAGGAAAACATCGTGAGGAAACCTCCATACCTGAGGATTGCCCATAAGAATCTCGAGTATATGTGAAGTCTGCCAACCCGCACTAGGCCAGTGTGGTGGACTAAGGCCTAACCCCTCTCAGTAGTAGAGGAGGCCCGTGTTCAGCAGTGGGCAGTATATAATACAGGACTGATTGCATTGCATTTCATCATTAATATAGAGAAAGTTGGGACCCGGGGACGGATTATAGGCTTTATGTGCTGAAAAACTCAATTTCGCGGAGGAAACCTAGGGCAAAAGCTATTATTACTTAAAACTACGTAGGTAGTACGTACGTAGTCGTGGACTGGAAGGTCTTGGATTTCCAGGTGAAGTGTTAATTCTAGCAAAACCTCCCTTCAACATGCTTGGATAAGTAATTAGCGCCGGTCTCACATTCTAGTGCGATAATGGCATTTAAAACAAAAAAAAATATTAACTTTCATTGGCAACGGATAGGTTAATAGATAACACCAATAATTTTGACCATTGAAGGACAAAACATCTCTTTATTTAAGTTCATCGGGTCACATCTGTAATCTCTAAACGTGCTAGGACAAAAAACATCGAATTCTCCATTTCATATCAAATTTTAAATCATAAAACGAATCTTTTTTAATACATTTCAATTCTAATTCAATGGTTCTCGTTATTCGTCTCTTCTAGCTAATATTACGTGCACAAATCTAACGGATAGTACGTTGCACCCAAACAGAATTTATTGAGCTGTCTCAGCCCAAGAATCTAAACCGTTCTACTTAGAGAAGCAGTGAAAGGTCAGTGCTGGTGGAAGACGGAATATTTTACGAGAATTTCTGTAATTAATCGCCTTATTGGTTTGCTGGCAGTTTGCGAAATTGAGGTTTTCAGTGACTAATGATTTCAGTTTGTTGGTATAATTGGATTTGAATATTAAGTGATGTAACGATAGGTTTGAGATACATAATAATCCTTACTAATATTATAAATGCGAAAGTAACTCTGTCTGTCTGTCGCGCTTTTACGCCAAAACTACAGAACCGATTTTGATTTAAATGAAATTTGGAACACAGATAGTCTAGAGCCTGAGAAAGGACATAGGCTATTTTTTATCCCGGGAAAACTTATTCACGCGGGCGGAACTAGTAGTCTATAATTACATGAACAAATAGTCAATAAAGATCCGTAGGTCACTAACATTACGAATACATCACGAGACGAAAATGGCGCTAGTTACACTACTCTACCAGTGCTTACACGTTTACCCACCTATTCCCTAGTGGTACAGGCGTGAATATAATCAAAGTGTGGCGAGATTAAGGGCCAGTTTCACTGGCTGCTGATAAAGTTTAACATAAGTGCTGCGTTTAGGGGATGCTTTAAGTTTGCGGCCAGTCACTGCTGGAATGTTTTATTGCCTCCAAATATAAGATCCCTAAAAACAAAGGAAACATTTAAATTGCATTTTGAAAAACATTTACTAGAGGAACAAAAAAAGGGGGAAATGTTTTACAAGTAATTTTACACTTACACTTGTTTCTTGACCTATGCATGGGTAAGGCAATTGCGAACTTCTGAGTGGCTGGCGGCAAATAATCACCATGCTTTGTTGATGAGCTAGCGTCCTGCGTCGTGTATATTCCCATAATATTTATATTAAGTATTGCGGGGCGCCATGTCATTAGGTGTCATACCTACTATAGGTGGACTTACATTTTTACATATCGTATTTAAAAAATGTTCAATGACAAAAATAGAATTGCGATAGCCTCGCTTACGACGCGTGCACTGTGCAGCGTGCGCCTGCGACGACTTGCACGGCGCAACTGAGTAGTGAGTAAGTACTTAGTATGAGCATTTAAGTAGTTGTGTCCGTGTAGTGGTTTTCCTATTTGGTTTTAATTATTTAATTTTAATGTTACTATATTGAGTATTTTTATTTATTTCATATTTTATTATTGTAACTGGGCAGCCGGACTGACATAACTTCCGTACGTCACTTAGGGCGACCACTGAAAACCAGCGTTGTGTTTTGGGTTTGCACCAAATCACAACATTATGCTGAGCGGTCACCTACCTGTCACAGCCACGACCAGCTAATTTCATTATTTGGATTGCATTGGATTGCCTATTAATAAACTTTAATAGGCAAGCCAATGTATTATTAGTTTTGTTTTATTATTATTTGTTTTGGTACTATTTAGTTTCGATTTGTGTTTAATATTTTTTGTTCTGTTGTTTCATGCCAATTGTTTTGTTTGGTTGTGTGTTGTGACTAATAAATCGTTTTTCTTTCTTTCTTTCTTTCAAGTATCTGACATATAATTTAACAAATAAATATGTCACATTTACTTTTTCTGCCAGATATTTCTATTCGAGACCTTTGAAACCAAAACTTGTTATTCACATGGCAAATAAGTTCCGATTTTGTTATCAGGAACTTTATCAGCTTGTGGTTAAATCGGCCCTAAGAGTAATTAAATTTATTAAAACAAATCTCAATAACCGATTTAATTTAACGCCATCTACCGACAGTAATTCCACAATTACCCCCATTACTTTTACCTTATCCTAGCATAATTTCACTCGCATTTGAAATGTAATCAAGCATGTATTCTGTGAAGAACGCTGTGGGTTATACATTTATATTTTCCTATTAGATATAAGTCTTTATGCACTTACATATTGTATAACTGTTTGTTTTTCCTAATAAATAAAATAAAATAAAATAAACGGGAATAGACTAATTAAAAAAAAAAAACTATTAATTTCAACTCACAAAGAGAAACAACGTTCGCTAATATCTTAATGTTCTTTTGAAAATAGAAGCTCTCCATCGGATTTAGCGCTCAAGGCGCGTCAAATCCAGGAACGCCTTTTCTAGAGCATGCACTGTAATTACGTTCCCAGTTCACATTAGGATGGTTAAAATTAAATAAGGAACATGAACACACGAGGGGAAGTAATGTTAGCGCTCTGTTTTTATTTTGTCTGCGTTGGGTTGATAAAAGATTTTCCAGATTTTCTATTTCTAAGTGCGTGTTTGTAAAAGGCTGATGAGTATGCGAGGCTTATGTTGAATGAGATAAATACTTACAAAGAAGTACTATATGGCGTTGTTAAGCGCTTGTAAACAAGAGTCGTTCTAGGTAGATGCCTTTGCAATTTATTAATTTCTGCCGTTAAGCACTGTGCAAAGACCTCTGTCTTTTAGTTTGAAGGAAACTGTAACCAGTGCATTTACACGGTTTTTAGGACACATTAAAATCTACCAAGGTTAATATATAGCAAGCAGCCACTTATCATAAGGGGAATTGATTATAAAAATATAATAAAAAAAATTCAAAGGCCTTGTTGAGATACTATGATCTTCGCGGTGTAATATTGTGTTTAAATTTTGTATACATTGTTCAATAAGATAATAGAACAATTCTAAATTTTGGTGTAAAAAATCCCTATTTTTTTTCTCTTGCAGAGTTTAAGTGGTTTAGTAATGGACTACCAGTTATGCTTAATTTGTAGCATACTTATACTGATATTATAAAGTGGAAAGATTTGATTTTTTGTTTGTTTGTTTGTAATGGATAAACTCAAAAACTACTGAACCGATTATGAAAATTCTTTCACTAATAGGAAGCTACATTACTCCTGAGTGCTATAGGCTACTTTTTATCCCGAGTAGTCGTATTGCATGCGCGTTACGTCATACTATGAGGTCCCGGGTTGTGTTGGGCAAAGTTATATTGGGTTTTTCTACTCAATATTAGCCTAGAGTCTGCAATTAGTGCCCAATATGGCAATAAAAGTGGACGATAGCCTAGTTGGGAATGGAACGGTCTGCCGAGACAATGTCCGCAGGTTCAAACCACACAGGGCACACACCTCTGACTTTTCGAAGTGTCGTGTGTATTGTTTATCAATTATCGTTCACTTTAACGGTGAAGGAAAACATCGTGAGGAAACCTACATACCTGAGAATTCTCCAAAAGAATTTCGAGGGTATGTGAAGTCTGCCAACCCGCACTAGGCCAGCGTGGTGGACTAAGGCCTAAATCCTCTCAGTAATAGAGGAGGCCCGTGCTCAGCAGTGGGCAGTATATATTACAGGGCTGGTTGCAAGGTTGCATGGCAATAGCCTAGTTGCACTTCTGGCTAGACGTGATGTGTGTGTGTGTGAATTTTTACTGGATACCTATATTATATATGAAACCTTCCAATATACAAAGGCAATCGTTACACCACTGCCACTTTCGTGAAATAAAATATAAGTCGAAGCCTATAGTAGTTAGAGATGCATCTAGTGTAACTCAGAGCTCCCCGAATTATTTCCATTTCATTCCTTCCAATTCCCTATCACGTATATTTGTTAATGGAACAACACAAACTATAGCCTGGAAATCGAAAGAACCTCACGTATTTCAGTCAAAGTACTACCATTACACCAATGGCACGATTTACAGTATTCATATTGAAAATACATTAACATTTTGCAATATTGCAATCCCAAAAATGTGCTTTGATAAAGTAATCAGTATTCGATCTCTGGGGATAGCATTGTGGGCGAGGTGTCGCCAAGCGACAAATAAATATTCAATATTGCTAGTGACTTCAATACTTTATATGATCGGTATCGATGAAAAATATGATACACTATAAACTCTAGCGTATTAAAATCCATAGCAGCCCTATATTATATACTGCCCACTGCTGAGCACGGGCCTCCTCTACAACCGAGAAGGTTAAGTCCTTAGTCCACCACGCTGGCCTAGTGCGGGTTGGCAGACTTCACATACCTTCGAAATTCAGAGAACTTTCTCAGGTATGCAGGTTTCCTCACGCTGTTTTCCTTCACCGTTAAAGCGAGTGATAATTCACAAAGAATACACACATAACTTTTTAGAAAAGTCGAGAGGTGTGTGCCCTTAGTTTTTGAACCTGCAGACATTCGTCTTGGCAGTCCGTTCCACTCCCAACTAGGCTATCGCCGCTTTTAAAAGCATTTGGAAATTATTTATTTTGTCATGGTGAACTAATTATTACTACAGAAATATTGTGAGCCATAATTATTTGTAATGTCTCAAGGCCGGCAACCCAAATTAGTCATGGCATTGAGTAATATAACGTTATGATTTAATGTTTTAGACAAACGGGACTATTTCTGTATTGATTCAAAAATAAATTCATTTGAATACATAACATATTTACACAATCAAATTAAGCTAAACATAAATCACCAAATCACATCATATTGATTAAAACAGCATCTGACAATACGATTATCGATATAAAGATGTCCCAACTCTACGTTCATCCATCACCAGCCTGAAGAGTTTTTGGACGGTCCCACTGATTTTAATGGACGTCCCCGAGACGATTCATCACGTTTAAATTTGCCGTTTTGCGTATCAAAAGTCTATCGGTGATTGGGAAGCTTTGTTTCGGATTACTCGTTTGTTATTGATCAATTATGCTGGATGGATTTTGTGTTTGTATGAGTTTTGGCGTTTGGGATTTGTGAGTGATTATGTTTTTTTAATGGACGTAACTGCTGTAGGAAAATGATAATAATTTCAAGTGTATTTGTAAACGTTTTATTTGTATTTTAATTATTTTAAGAAATCGTGGTAATGTTTTCGTCCGTATGCAATACATTTGACGCTTTTTATAGCTTTTAAAAGATTGATAAACTATAAGGAAGCGACGATAGCCTAGTTGTGAGAAGAACAGACTGCTGAGACGAAGGCCCGTACGATCAAAATCCAAGGGCTCGCACCTCTGACTTTTTTAAATATCACTTTCTTTAACTGTGAAGGAAAACATCTCGAAGAAACCTGCAAGCCCCAAAAATTCTCTATAAGAATTTCGAAGGTATTTGAAGTCTACCAACCTGCACTTGGCTAGTGTGGTGAACTAAGGCCTAAACCCTCTCAGTAGTGGAGGAGGCTCGTGCCCAGCAGTGAGGCAGTAAATGTATAATACAGGGCTGATATTATTATTGGTATCAAATAATTGTTGGGGTATTTGTTGGGTATTTTAAATCTTGTTAGAAACGAAGAGCTTCTTGAATACAATGTATTTCTAGTCTTTAGATATAAACAATAATGTTTTTATATTTACCTATTCAGACCAGACTACGAACACATTTTCCACACAGGGTAGGCAGAGGCGTAATTAATGCACCCACTTTTCGCCTTGCGTATTCCGTCCCATGAGGTGATGTGATGTGATAGGGGGCGAGCGTATCGCCATATCGGGCACAATTTCCGAACAATTAATAGGGTCAACCAATTCCAACATCGTAATAAAATATTAAAAGCCTTCTCGCAATGTGACAGTTTTTACGCTAGCGTAGGCGTGGACTTTACGATCACTATAATTTAATGTCGAAAACTATCATTTGGACCTTGCTTTACGAGCTTACTGAATTACCTTTTAAAACATCTGAAGATGAGCTTTTTGCCCGAGACACTAGTGCTTTTTGGATGCTTTTTTAAACTAAATTACGAGGTATGAGTGTAGTTATACACACCTACTTACGCCTTTTATCCATGAAGGGGTCGTCAGAGGCGCAAATAGTGTACGCACTTTTCGCCATGCGTATTCCTCCGTCCCATAATGTGACATGGAGCGAGCCTATCGCTATATCGGGCACAAATTCCAAACTCCGAATTACAAAGGCAATAACATGGCAAAGTTATATTTCGCAATATGTGTTCAATAATGTGACTGCCTCGGTGGCGTAGTTTTATTACGGTACGACTGCAATGCTGAGGTCTCGGGTTCGATCCCCGGGTCGGGCAAAGTGATATTGGATTTTTCTAATCAGTATCAGCCCGGAGTCTGGAATTTGTGTCCGATATGGCGATAGGCTCGCCCCCTATAACATCATGGGACGGAATACGCACGGCGAAAAGTGGGTGCACTAGTTGCGCCTCTGCCTACCCCTTTGTGGATAAAAGGCGTGAGTGTGTGAGTATGATCAAATAGATTACCTCATTTAATTTCAAAGGGTAAAAGTAAAAGAAGAGTTGTAGTAGTCGGAATAAAGGAATACGTACCGAATTAACTATTGTCGGGAAGTCCATGCAAAATTTATTCATTACGATCTTTATCTCGATGAATATATTTCCCACGATAGCACTATTGTTACCGTTAACCTATGTTATACTCTATTTATTTAGTGGTAGAGTTGAGAATGGATTTTTAGAGGCTCCTTGAATTTTGAAAAAGGTTGAACTAATGAATTAGATACTGAAATACACATCACGCCTCTATCCCTTTTCGCCTTGTTCGACCAATGATGTAATGAGGTTCAAGCTTATCGCCATATCGGGTACAAACTCCAGACTCTGGGCTGGTAATTAGCAAAAAAATCCAATATCACTGCGCGACCATGGATCTCAGGGCGGTGATGTACCGCAAACGCAATACAACGAAAGTGAAATAGCCGTGTAGTCAGAGTAATTGACAAAATGTTGGTGCCGGAGTGGTGGAAATGATTTTTTTTCCTTAGTAGGCATTAAAATTTTACTTTCATATAATCTATACTAATATATAAAGCTGAAGAGTTTGTTTGTTTGTTTGAACGCGCTAATCTCAGGAACTACTGGACCGATTTTGAAAATTCTTTCACTAATAGGAAGCTACATTACTCCTGAGTGCTATAGGCTACTTTTTATCTCGGAAAAACTTTTCCACCCGGGCGGAGCCACGCGCAAATGCTAGTAGTTAATATTATGACAGGGACTTATGCAATAGCCGCGTCGACGTCTGATCGCATGACCAAGCACAGCTTAACCGTTTTATATCACGGAGTAGAAAGGAACGATATTTACGCACAAAAACACGCACATTTTAGCGCAAAAATCCTAATCTTATTTGAGATTACCGACTATTTCTGTTGCATCCATCTGTCAAACGGCTTTTAATCATTTTAATTCAGTCAGGCTTCATTTAATTTATCCTCAATCCCTAGCCTAATCTCATCCCCAATGTCCGTGTCCTCTGTACTTATCAGTCTGTGCTGATTGTTCGTTGTTTAATTTAGGTACTTTAAATTATTTAATTAGTACATGTACTTTTGTAAATTTGTTATTCTCTAACTTGTCATAAGTGTTTTTTATATGCCTACTTGATTAATATTTTTTTTTTAAATCCCATCATTTAATTAAAATCAGGTAAAAATCCGCAATCAATGTCCAGTAATTACTGGAGTAATTATTACCAACTCCGCTTAAGTATCTGTATGTTATACCCAGTAATTTGTGGACGCAAATGGTGGACGTCACAGACAACCTATCCAATTAGTGGGCTTAGCACTCATTACCGGTGCAAACCATACGAAATCTCAACGGGCGGGCTCGACAGCTTCTTACTTTGATGTGTGACGTGAGTTAAGCCCTAATTGCCCCGGTAGTTACTTCACTATAAAATATTGCGTGTGAAATTATTTCGTTTATGAAATATTTTGTTGGTACCCGTGCACATATTTATCAAGTATTATGTATGACAGCGACTGCCTTGGTGGCGTAGTTGTAATACAGTACGACTGCAGTGTTGAGGTCCTCGGGTTCGATCCCCGGGTCTACTACGATTTCTACTTAATATGAGCCTGGAGTCTGGCAATGTGCCCATAGGGTCTAACATGGCTGGCGAAATGTGGATGTCCCACACCTCTGCCTACCCCTGAAATGGGAAAAAGGCGTGATGCTATGCCTGTCTGTACCGTAGTAAATGCGATACAGCATCAGGTGAAATGGTAGGTTAGGGCGTGTAGTGTCCTCACCGGTGAGGATCGCGACGTGTTCCTCCCATTATTTTATTTATTATAAAAACGATTAATCTTTTTTTATCTTCTCTTTCCTACCAGCCCGAGCTTGGCTTCTTTATTTATTTTTCATTGATTTTACTCCCTATAAAAATGTCTTCAGTTATATAAGTGACTTTTTGTAATAATAATTATTATTAATTTAATGTATCTTGACTTATCATAAGTGCAACTATGTTCGCCTACGTGATGAATAAACTATTTTATTTTGTTTTAGTTTGAGGGAGGCTATCGCCATACCGGGTACCGCTTCTTATCCTGGGTACAAATTCTTATCCTGGATAACTGCGGTATATTATCATCAAATCAGAAAGTCACAATATTCGAAACGTACAAGATCCAACTCGGTATCATAAGATTCATAGGGCTATGCCACTAAGCCAAAAACATATGCCATGTTAAGTTAACTTTAGCAAGATATTAGAAAGAAATTAAATTTATTTGCAACAGAATACACACATATAAAAAAAAAACTTACATAAAACACTTAAAACTATATTCGTTGCAAAAAGGCTCCAACTCAGCAAATAAGCTGGCAGTACAGCCAGCGCTGGTCTTCCGTTGGGCCTTTTGAGTGCGTGTCACGAAAGACAAAAAAACTCTTTAAAATAACAAATAAAAATTATAAACAATAAAACTAAAACATAAAAAATAAAAATAAAAACAAACATTTTATCTATATAAAAACAAAAAACAAGCGAAACTAGATATAAAATGGGCTCAATGGACTAGTATCCAGAGCTTTGGTTTGGCGCAAAAGAGCATTATGACAATATTATAGTTTGGTCACTTTGGCGTCTAACAGAGTATAATAAAATGAGCTCTTTGTACATTTCAACCACATATTATTATCTATAATAGTCTGCGATTGTACCAAACTGAATAACAGGAGAAACAAAACAAAACAAAAAGGGCTCTATGCAAAGAAGAATTAATTACAAATGCACAGGCAAGGGCGGCTGTGTAGACATCTGTGTACCTAATACCTATTGATCAAGAAGCATAAGTTGAAACGTAAGTACATATTATAATAGCAAATTTATATAAAAGTTGTCATAAAACATTGAACATAAAACATGAGCTACATTATTTTCAAGAAACCAAGCATTACATAATTAATAAATTAGCATATTAATATGTTAAGAACGTATACCGTACTTGTATACGTGTGTGCGTACGAGTTATTCGTATTTATGCATGTAAATGAAATGCTCTAATCTCCCAGGCTTTGATTAATTATATACCTAGATAGAGTGACGCGCTGCAACGAAAATAAAACTAACAGGCCAACTTTTCTTAAGCTAGTATGCATGACAGCTGTGTCATACGCTATCGCTGCATCATTCTGCGTATCCTTGTGTGCGCGCATATTGATACCAGTTATTACATGGTTTCTATTAAAACGGGGAGAAAGTTATATGCATGAAAAACAACAAAAAATAATTCACTCGAACTCATTTAGGGCGAAACAGTTCGCCTCTATTTTTTTCGACGCGTTTGAAACGTTCAGTGTCTATCTAGGTATATAATTAATCAAAGCTCCCAGGCAATTGACCTGACATTACTCGCATCAAAGGAAGCGGGAAACAAAAACGTCTGACTAATCCTGATCGAATTTGTTATCGGTGTTGCCGGGATCGAAAAATACCGGAAAAAATTGGAAATATACTTTCATTACCTAAGCACACATTATTCGAAAACACAGTTTTTTTTCATCTTCGCACGTAAATTGCATCGATTCAGTCAGAATAATCATCCTGCTAAAGATAATATGCTTACCGACCGAGTATTTTTTTACCTTGGATTGCAGATTCCTTCAAATAAGCTACTGTAACGAGTTCTTTACGGATACAGCGGTCATTGACCGGTCAGGTACTTTTTTTTATTTCGTCCAAGGGATAAGCCTACGTCTAGACGTTTCATATATTTTACCATAATCCAGTACCCAAAACACTCACTTATCAAAACCCTGAAAAACATTTGTATAATATTAAGTATTCTTGCCACAATCCTTTTACATTTTAGCGGATTATCTTAACCCTGGCAACACTTCAAGATACATATGTCCGGGCTGCCTCCCGCAAAAAGACGAATACCTCCAATCCATCTGACCTGTTGGCACACGCTCTCTGCCAGCCCCTAATTTGTCACTACGTGGTAGTTTATTTAGGCTTTGTTATTCTGGAAGTAATAATAATAATAATAATAATAATAAAATGTTAGGTCTTTGTCTTGTGAAATGAATTGTATTTTAGGTGTTAGAATGATATACAATGTATGTTTTATTTAAGATATTATATTAATCAATTTAATACAAATTGTATAAATAAGGTACTGCCTCGGTGGCGTAGTTGTATTACGGTACGACTGCAAGGCTGAGGTCTCGGGTTCGATCCCCGGGTCGGGCAAAGTGATATTGGATTTTTCTATTCAGTATCAGCCCGGAGTCTGGAATTTGTGCCCGGTATGGCGATAGGCTCGCCCCCTATCACATCATGGGACGGAATACGCTTGGCGAAAAGTGGGTGCACTAGTTGCACCTCTGCCTACCCCTTCGGGGATAAAAGGCGTGAGCATGCGTATAAATAAGGTATAGGTAAAGGAATAGGTTAGGTGGGGTTGGTACCACTGCAATGTCTATTTCTACCGCCAAGCAGTAGTGTGCGTGCACTGTTGTGTTCCGGTTTGAAGGATATTGTAGCCAGCGTAATTGTAGGGTATTGTGAGACTTAAAAACTTATGTCTAAGGCTGACGAGCGCAGTTGAGAGCCACGCAGTACTTTGTAATTAAAAGTTATGTGCGGGGTTGTTAATGTTTACGGGTGGTCGTATCGCTAGCCACCAGGTGAACGGCATGCACGTCTTGTCATTTAACTGCAACAAAAAAACGTTTTAGTTTCGTAGTTTCATAGTTTCATACAATACGTTAAAAGAAAACGAAAATATTGTCTGAAAATCCAAATCATATTTCGAATCATCACGTAGCGGCCATAATACAAAATATATATATATATATATAAATAAAATCGTATCTAACAAATCAATCTCCACGGTACATCCAATGGCGATACGATATGTATCTCTCTTTATAGACATAATTTGGATTAAACTTTAGGTACTTAAGACGATATTATGCAGTGTAGTTATATTTTTAGAATGGAAAAAAAAATAGCAATATACATTTATGATTTATAACTAGTCCTAAAGTCGAAACAGTTTGTACTACTGCGAGGGTTTGGGGCTTATTCCACCACGTTGTCCTAGTATTTCTTATGTAGAGTTTTTGGGTACATTAAAAAAGTTAATTTGTTTTTTTTCCAAATAAAGCCTTTGTACAATGGAACATTTTAGACAATTCAAACTAATAGAACTAATATGCATAATTGACATGTATATAGGGATAGATTAAATTCTCGTGTCAAATTTGTTACATATCTATGGTGATTATGAACTTTTGATATACAGCAAGCGATGTGCCGCAAAACTTTATAAGTGGATTACACGGCGATTGCCGGTCGCCAACCCTAGCGTAGCAACTTGCTACGAATTCGTAGCATTTCGTAGAGCTCGTAGTAGAGTTGTAGCTGAAAAGTTTAATCTCGCTGTTAATCTTAAACGACTTGAAAGAAACATAACTAGCCAACTACAAATTGACCTTTATCAAACGACAAATAAAATTATACGATGACCTTAAGATAAAAGATATAAAAGATTAGTGCCATCCTTTTCTTATTTTGTGTGTTGTAAAATTTGACGACGCGGAGGTGTCGTCCACGGCCACATATCATATCGTAAACTTGTAACGTTTTTTGATGTGCCCACAAGGGTTTTATTAGTTTGTGTTTATTGCAAATTTTTATGTGAAGAACGAATTACCTCGTGTTTACACACTACTTGTTTTATGCCGCACTGGTGCGTGCCTTACTAATGCTCATTTCTTAATGCAAGAATTATGTGTGCTGTAAAGTGGCTCGGTGGGTCGGTATTGCGTATGCGGTACGACTGACATGCTGTTGTCTCGGGTTCGATTTTAGATTTTTCTACTCAGTTTCAAGCTGGAGTTTGAAAATGTGCCTCGTAAATGATAACGGGCTTACCCACTATTACATTGGACCTAACAACAACATATCGTTATGTTATATCTCTGCCTGCCTCTGAAAAGGGCAAAAGGCGCGATCCTACGTAATTAGACTTTGTTCCCTTTTTAACCTTTTTCGACACAAGCTGTCAGATAGAGGCCAAAATCTGCATACATCAAAATAAACTAGACACATAAATTATCGTTGATTTATGATAACTCTACCGAGGGCCTTTTACATTCAAAAAAGCAATTTAACCGAGTGAAGCCATAAATCGTACAAAAATCAGACAAGCACCCTTAGCTCTACCCCCCTCTTTTTAGGGGATGAAAAAGTTGTCTTCCATTTAACTATAAGCCTTCAAGATAGTACTTTGAAGAGTTTGCGGACGCAAGAGATGCTGACTTGAGATTACCGAATCATCTACAATAGTCATCCAAACTAAACTGCACCATCCAACTTATAAAATAGAGTCTAGTTTCGGGCACCAACCTATATTCAGTAGCAATGGACGGGCATATACATCGTTGTCTACTCTCGGAGTTATTCCTCACGCATACGGCAGGCGTTGTGTTATTTTAATATAGACCTTAATGCGTGTAGTTAGGATGCATTGTTGAGTGTGATGTAATGTGGGTCAAACTCAATTTTAGCATAATATCTTACAAATAAGTATAACTTTGGTAATGGAGGCACCGGCGTTAAAATGCTTCTGAAATGTGCAAATAAAGTTTGACCTTTTTCTCTAAAGTGAGTTTTGGATATTTTCCAAAAATGCGCTTTTTAGTGAACCAGCGTGTTCATGTTACAGTCTTAGTTTACCAGAATGGGTTAAAAGGCTTTTCGTGACTATAAAAGTAGCATTCAACTCGTTTAAGCCATTCATTTACTAAGAGTTAGTGGCTCTGTGGTTTGGCTTTAGTATAAAAGTAATATTCTCTATTTAAAAAATATTTTATGGGTTAAAAGACACGTTTCAGCGTGAATATTGAGGTGGATATATATTTTTTGTGTTTATTATGAATTCGGGGATATTAAAGAAGAGAATAAATTCTAATAAAATAGTAAATAATATTAGCCCTCTTCCTGGGATAGTCTGGTAAAAAATAACAAGAATCTTTAGTTATATTTTCCTTATGCTTTGAAGATCAAAATTAATTTTGTCTCTAGCTTTGGTACATAAAGGCTTTTGATAGCGACAAAGGCAACATAATATTATGAGAACAGGAAAAACAACAAAAAGAGCACACTAATTCAACAATAGAACAATATAAATTTCAAAAACGGAACACACCGTTCCTTCCAAATCAGCTGTTACCGGCAACTGGCGTAGCGTGTCCGCTCGGGTGTTTCCGCCCGGATTCGGTCCGACGACGTCCGGTTCGGGCCCGTTTGAAATTCGAAATTCCCGAAACGTCTGGCGGGATCTTGGCAATCGTTTCTGATGGCATGTGTTGATCGGAAACGCGGGTGTGTTTAGAGTTCTAAATTTAAAAAAATTTAATGTTTGAGTGCTGTTCTCGAATTGGAATCGAAATGGCTTGCTTTAGTCGATTTTGTTGGAACGTGTTTCGCTTAACTACAGATTTACAATTGTTTCTTGATAAATGTGTCAAAGTGTTTATTTCCTACAGAAAATATTTTTGTATTTTATTTTTTGTTGATTTCCGTCCCTTTCTATAAAATAATCAGTAAAAAATGTACGCAAAACAAAATAGCTAAATCAATATAATAATCAATTCGAATCGAAATAATATTAAACAGATCCTACATAATACAGATTCTCTACCTTCGCAATCAAATCACAAGATAAAGCCACGCAATTCTCGTCCTAAAAACAAACAAAACACCGCCGAATCACAACGTAAATCAATGTTAAACGTTCGAAATCAATACGTGATTCAAAAGAACTGTGAATATTCAAAGAGAAATCACACTTCGAAAGCATCCCCTAATGAAAAACCTGATGTACACAAGCGTGTCTCTTAATATAGCTTAATGGAAGAGGGAAATACGGGCTGATGGGAAACAAATGCCAACGGCCTGCTTGGAGCTCCGGGGAGTCGGGCCAGGCGGCGCGCGAACCCCGGACAGGGCGCGGTTGAGGTGACACCGTTAGTAAGGTGAAGGAAAGAAAGATATCGAAAAAAGTATACCATACCAGCCTTATATACTGCCCATTGTTGAGCACGGGCCTCCTCTACAACTGAGAGGGCCTTAGTCCACCACCCTGGCCTAGTGCGGGTTGGCGGAAAAAAGTATGTGTAGTGAATTATATGGCTCGTTCCGATCAGTGTTGAGGCTTAGATAGTGTAGTAAATCAAGTATAATTCTAGAGCCTGGAGATTAATTATTTTATATTTAGACTCATCGTAAGCAACATGAAGTCCACTGCTGAACATAGACCTCTCTTAAAGATTTCCAGTCGGACCTGTCAACAGCGGCCGGCATCTAGCGTGTTCCTGCGACCTTTTTCAAGTCGTCTGTTCAAATTGCATTTATTTGTATAGATACACTATATAACTGTAAGTCTTGTTGTAACACAAGCACCTGGGTAGTTACTTTGTTCCAGAATAAAATTTCTCTATCAAAACATACGCTTAGTTTTTAAATTCTGAACAAAATTAGAGAATATTTTTAATAAAAAAGAGAATTCTACGAACAGCAAATTTCAAACCACCCAAAGCGAACCAACGAGCGTCTAATCAGACAATTTAATGGCCACAAGCAGCACAATATTATACCCCCGGCGCTTCTTGTAACGATCTCTGTTGGAAATATCTCTTTGTGGCGGAAAGCCTGCGCGCCATAGCTTCGTCCTTGTCCCCACCGTATTGTCAGAACGAGAAGTACGTAGTGTTTGCAGTAACTTCAAGCTATTATTTTGCTTTGTTCGTTTCGCTTTGTGGGTGCCCGTTGATGATTTGTAAGTGGTTAGTTTATACGTCTAGTCGATAGATGGCGTTGTTTGTAGTTAGTTATGTATTGTTTAGTTTGAAGTTAATCGTAGTAATATTATGGATGTGAAATATCTTGAAATATTAATAGTACTTTTTATTCCGAAAAAGTCCACAATGGTACTGTAATTTGGAGAAGGAATCGTTCGATTTCAACCGGAGCTGAGAGCAATATCAAATACTATCTTTAAAAGATGTAACTTACACAAATCCTAAAAGATAAAACTATTAAGTCCCGAAGACAGCCATTGTTTAAGAAAGTTTTCTTACAACTCAGTATCTAGGTTAGTGCGCCTAATTTGGCTTTTTGTATGGGGCCGGTAGGGCTAGTCTTTTGTACGGCGCGCCCTAATTTATCTCGAACAAATTGTAGTGGCAACAAAGCCTTCGCTAATTGACCCAATTGGCAGAACTTTTCCCAGACGAAATAATAAAAGGGTTTATCGAAAGAAAAACAATTCCTCACATAATATTATTCTTTATATTATTTTTGGTTGTTATGTGTTTAGAATATTAATTATTCTCAGTTTCAGTTATTAGTCGTTTATACTAGACTTGAGGCTTATACTACCTCGGTAGCGTAGTTGTATTACGGCACGACTGCAATGCTGAGGTCTCGGGTTCGACACCCGGGTCGGGCAAAGTAATATGGCGATATGCTCGCCCCTTATCACATCATGGGGCAGAATACGCACGGCGAAAAGTAGGTACACTAGTTACACCTCGGCCTACCCCTTCGGGGATAAAGGGCGTGATTGTATATTAATCGTTTATGATTTTCAGTATTTTTCACATTATCATAATATAAAAAGCTGAAAAAGCAAACCTAAGTTGGTAAGAATTGGAATTTCCGTCCTAAATGGTGATAGGCTTACCCGTTATCCCAAAACATGGGCTTGACGAAAGTGGTGCGAAAAAAAAAATATTTTGTTTCTATTTTTTATTATTTCATGATCACTGGTGGTAGGTCTCTCATATGTAAGAGACCGTCTGGGTGGGTACCACCGCAATGTCTATTTCTACCGCCAAGCAGCAGTGTGCATGCATTGTTGTGTTTCGGTTTGAAGGACATTGTAGCCAGTGGGACTACAGGACATAGTGAGACTTAACATCTTATGTCTCAGGATGACGAGCGCAGTGGAATGCCACACAGTACTTTGTAACTCAAGGTGCTGGATGGTGTTGCTACTGTTTATGGGTGGTCGTATCGCTTACCATCAGGCGAACGGCATGCTCGGCTCGTCATTCAATGCCATAAAAAAAAAAAAACTTAAAATGTTACTATAAATTAAAAGTACATACAATATATTAAAGAGACTAGCACCCGATGTACACAAGGCCTGTGTTTCAGGTCACCAAGTTACTATATGTGCTAGGTTATAATATATGTGTGTGTGGAGTGACAGGGGATGTAGTGACCAAAATTGAGAAAGGTATGCTAAGCTGGTTTGGGCATTTGGAATGGATGTATGATAGGAGCCTGACAAAGAGAATATATAAGGTGAGTGTGGATGGAAGGGCCGGCAGAGGTCGACCGCACAGAACTTTCGAATGTCAGATGTCTGACATTCTAAGTAAAAGCCAGGTCAAAAGTACCCTGAACCGACTGGAATGCATGAAAAGATTGACGAAGGCAGAGAAAGTGAAAGTAGTGTGCGAGAATTGAGCGAAGTGGCAATCCATAGTCTCTGCCTACCCCTATGGGATAGAGGCGTGATACTTTGTAAGTATGTATGTTATAATATATGTGCTAGGTTCTATCCAATTAGTTTACAATAATAAGAAATATGTGTTCTTATTAATTTAATTAACAATATGAACAATACTGGCACGTAACCACTTGTTCTTATAATAGCCTTCTTAAAAAAAAAACCAGGTGTGACTGGCCATAAATAATCATTTAAAACACTTACATAAAATGCATTATCTTTACGATAATGGCGGCGGTGCTTAACGGCTGATGCGCTGCCAAAAGTCGAGTTAATGCCACATCCGCAGCGGACTGGCCGGCCGGTATTAATTGACGGCGGTTTAGCCGGCAGCCGGCCGGACGGTTTAGCCGGTAACGCTACCAACCGGATTATAGCGATCGACACGCGCTGTTATCCCGGATAGTCAGCCTTAGCTTCGTTTTAGTTTTTATGCGGATTTTATTTTGTTTTTTTTTTCTGTACTCTCGCCTACGTGTCAATCAGTATTATCTATTAACCGCTAAGCAGCAGTTTGAAAGTATTTTGTTCTAATTTTGAATATATAGTAGCCAGTGTTGTTACTGGACATCTGATGCCTCAGGGCGACTAGTGCATTACGTATGCAGTAGTTACATTCCGTAAGCAGTCTACAACTGAAGTTTTAGTGACACTCATTCTGTTTTGCTGTAGAATAGTATGTAATTATGTACAATCTATACCCAATAGATCTCTCAGACGGATGCGTAATAACTAATTATGTAGGCTGGCATAACTGTGCCGATCGACCATGTTTATCTCTTGCTGGTCGACATTTTTTTGGGCTTTACTTCACTTACCATCAAGTGCAGTGAAGCCACTTTGTCGAGCCATCGATACAAAAAACTTCACTTCTCAGCTCCGTCCACGTAAGACTGAGGTAAAGGCGATATTGAATATAAGAGGATCCCAGCAGAGTCGAAACCTTTTTTATTACCTTAGTGGGCAAACGAGCAAGCGGTCATACTGGTGGTAAGCAGAATCTAATGTCCATGGGCTATAGGATTACCAGGGGTACACTCAATCCGTTACCTGTACCTAAAACTAGCCATGTTACTTTACATAACAATGGAGTAAACAAACAAAAGCGCCATATTTGTTTCCACAATCACCATAAAACATCAATAAAACTTTTAAACCGACGTGTATGTTTAATTGATTCAAAGCACACAGTTTTTATTTACTTACGCTAAATCCTATTATACAAAAAGGTTTACAAAATCGACGCGAAATGGTACTTTATTTTACAAACGGATTAACTATAGCTCTGATTCGATTTCAATGATTGACATGGACTTTTGGGATAAAACTTGTCTTGAAATAGTGTGGTTAAAAATCGATATAATAGCACCTGTACTGTGTTTTATACTACCTCACTGATGAACGGACTTCCTCTTGAGACGCTTTAGACTTTAATCCGCCTCGCTGGCTAATGCTAGTTGGCAGATCACACAAGAATTTCTCATGGACAATTCTTAGGTATTTAGTTTTAATTACGACGTTTTCTGCCTCTAAAGCAAGTCATACGTCACAAAGCATGCTCACATTACTTTCATAAAGTCAAATGAGCGTACCTTGGTTGAGTTTGAACCCGCGTCTTTCGTCTCAGCATTGTACTCGACTATCGCCGCTACAGTCAACCAAGAAATATAAATTACACACTAAGTACAACTAAATTTGCCATCAACTAATAATTTCGATTTATTTTATTATGCTATAACTAATTCGTAAATTGTTTGTTTCAGGTAATTATGCAAATTTGGTCATATAATCGCGGTGTGTCAGGTAATAAAGGTTTATTTATTAAGTTAATTTGTGTGAATTATTGCGTTAATGTTATTTTACAAAATAGTTAACGTTTGGATGTTAACTACATTTACTGGATGAGTGATGTCCGTTATAATTCTCTGTTTAAAATAACTGCACTATTTATTAACTATTACAGATAATGTCAAACTTACCATTTAATAACAGTATTCAGTGCTTTAATGAGTGTTTTGTCTTTTTCTTACCTCAAATAATTCCGATCTCAATATTCCAATGCACAGTTTTAAAATACAGCTTCCATATAGCTTGTTGCATATTTAATTTATTTTTCACTGAGTATCTGGTTCTTAATTATTTATTACGAGCTTTTGCCCGCGGCTCCGCCCGCGTGAATGAGTTTTCCCGGGATAAAAGTCCCGGTTTATATTTTCCCGGGATAAAAAGTAGCCTATGTGTTAATTTTTTTTATTTTATTTTATTTTATTGTAGTACAGGAAACAAACAGTAGAATATACACAAACAAATCAATACAAAGCAACTTAACACATAATACCAAAAAAGTTTCCAACATCTAAAAAGAACTGTTATATGTCTCGTCGTCAGAAAAGTAGCCTTATTTTGTCACAAGACTATCAACACAAATGAATAATGAGGAGTTAAATATTACACAGCAACTAGTTGAAACTAAATATAACAAATACATAATTGATTGATAATACCTATACGAGGCATCTACCTATTCACAGTGACAACTTTTAGTGTTGCAAAAATTAAAGATCTAAACTTATTTATATTCTCATGAAAAATATCGATAAGGTTGAAATTCTTATTGTAGCAATTGCAGGCTCAATTAATCCAGGATATTCCAGGATATAGTCTACCCGTGCGCCAAATTTCATCGAAATCCGTTCAGTAGTTTTTGCGTGAAAGAGTAACAAACATCCATACATCCAGACATCCATACATCCATACATCCATACTTACAAACTTTCGCGTTTATAATATTAGTAGGATAATTGATCATAATTTTTATTACATGTCAAGATATTTAGGATGCAATCTGGTATAATATTTTTTTATGTATGCATCTTTTGTAATCTTACGACCGTCAAAAGTTCTGTTGACAAATAAATTAAATAATAATAAATAATAATGTACGTGTACAATAAAGTATTATAAATAAAAAATAAATAAAATAAATAAATTAATTTGGTTAAATTTTTTTTGTGGCATTGAATGACAAGACGAGCATGCCGTTCGCCTAATGGTAAGCGATACGACCGCCCATAAACATTAGCAACACCATACAGCACCTTGAGCTACAAAGTACTGTGAGGCATTCCACTGCGCTCGTCATCCTGAGACATAAGGTGCTAAGTCTCACTATGTCCTGTAGTTACACTGGCTAGAATGACCTTCAAACCAAAACGCAACAGTGCATACACACTGCTGCTTGGCGGTAGAAACAGAAATTGCGGTGGTACCCACCCAGACGGACTCTTACATATGAGAGACCTACCACCAGTAACTAAACACTTATTACGTTTATCAAAAATATCCGTGCGAGTAAACAAAAGATAATCCAAAATATTTCTTGTAAGGTCCCTAGTAAGAACTAAAATCACTTTCAAACTTGTCTTATAGCTCTGTCATGAATTTATTACGAAGTAGGCCAGAGTTATGTTCCATGGAACTTCACATAATTATAGTTTGGGACAATTCCATTGTTACAACAGTAATCTGGTTGGATCATGAAAACTTTATCAATGCTATGAATTTGCTCCGTTATTCAGAACCCGTTGAGTTAAGTGTACTGGATTTGTCAAATTAACCGTCAAATGTCTCCCAATATTGGGTATTTTGAGTGTGAGAAGAATTGGTTATTTGAATATAATTACTGTTGGCTTTCAGGGAGATTTTCTTGTTTATTTGAGTCTTGACGGTTTTATTAACATTATGATTATCAGCAAAAACACTTTCTAGAAACAGAAATAAAAAATTAGAGGCGAATCTTGCGGTATATCTAAGTGTGATGGATTTTTATTTTCTTCACTACAAAAATAATCATCTATGATCCAATATATTTGTATGTACAGTCAGCTCTAAATGAATGGCGTCGAAACCATACCATACCGGCCCTGTATTATATACTGCCCACTGCTGAGCACGGGCCTCCTCTACTAGTGAGAGGGTTAGGCCTTAGTCCATCACGCTGGCCTAGTACGGGTTGGCAGACTTCACATACCTTCGAAATTCAGAGAACTTCTCAGATATGCAGGTTTCCTCACGATGTTTTCCTTCACCGTTAAAGCGAGCGAACACAAAGAATACACACATAACATTTTTAGATAAGTCAGAGGTGTATGTCCTTGGGTTTTGAACCTGCGGACATTCGTCTCGGCAGTCCGTTCCACTCCCAACTAGGCTATCGCCTCTTGGCCGCCGAATGGCCTTGAAACACACCATATTAATTACTTGGTAATACATACATTACTTAATACTCTTTTTTTTATGGCGTTGAATGACGAGACTAGCATGCCGTTCGCCTGATGGTAAGCGATACGACCACCCATAAACAGTAGCAACACCATCCAGCAACTTGAATTACAAAGTACTGTGTGGCATTCCATTGCTCTCGTCATCCTGAGACATAAGATGTTAAGTCTCACTATGCCCTGTAGTTACACTGGCTACAATGTCCTTCAAACCGAAACACAACAGTGCATGCACACTGCTGCTTGACGGTAGAAATAGACATTGCGGTGATACCCACCCAGACGGTCTCTTACATATGAGAGACCTACCACCAGTGTGTATAAAATTATTTAAGCCCGTATGTAAACAAAAACAGAAAAGAATATACATTAAAACATGGCACATATACCGCAAACTTTTCCCCTTAAAGCGACGTAACTCAAGAAGCATCTGCGTTGTCTTTATTACTTACACCTCATTCACTGGATATTCTCCTCACGTACGCATTTCGATGGTAATGTACGATGTCAAATACAAGTGTAATACTGGGGAAAATATTAAATTTATTAATGAAAATTGTTTTAGCATATAACTCACATTCATCACGCCTGTATACCAGAAGGGGTAGGCAGGTATAGGCTCAAAATTAAATTAAATAGTTGCAACTAGGGCACCTATTCGCAAAATTTGTTCTGTTTCCTGATGTTATGGGGGCGAGCCTATCGCCATATCTGTCACAAATTCTGGACTTCGTGCTGATACTGAGTAGATAAACTCAATACTAGTATATGAGTAGTCATTTTATAATGTGTAGTAATTTTATTTGTTTTTGAAGGAAGTCTTCTTGTTTCGTAACCGTAGTTTAATGTTAAATGTAACAACAATACTCCTATCCTTAAATTCGCGTGATGGTGGTATGTGTGTGAGAGCGAAGGCGATTCAAATTCGCACACATTTGCCGCCAACTAAACGGGCCATTCCCGGTAGCCAACGGGAGGCCGCGCGCCCGCGCCATCGAACGGATGGAATAGTAACCAAGGTCGGTGCATTTATGGCGGCACGATCCCCGGCGCGCTTCATAATTAATTGAATAAACTATGTAAGTTGGGCTGTCTGAGCACCCAAAATCCGTACACCGTGTGGACTAATTGTGTGTAGTGCCCTGGTAATATAGTGACGGAGTGCAGCAGCAGACCAAGGCGGTTTCCTGAAGTCGCGTGGCAGTGGCAGATGTGAGTACTTGTGCATATTTCCATCGTCACGCGAAGTTTTGATTTTGTCCCTATGTACCATCACGGTACATATTTTTGGTGCCGAAACCCGGGAATAGCGAACATTATTGGTCCGCTATTTCAATCATTTAGTTTGAGTTAGTTCGACAAACTTGTCTCGAAAGTCGAAACATTACGATAACCCGCCATTACACGTTTTCATACATAGTTCAATCTAATTATCCAGCGAAGGCATATGATTATTTGCATAAAACTATTAATCCGTTGTATTTCCGTGATTTCTGTATTAAAATTCAATCTCAATATAGGCAACAAAATAAATTGTTACGTGCTAACATTAGGTATATAGCGGCGAGATTACTTCGTAGTGCCTAATTGTTGTAATTGTTACCGATTCAGTTAATAATAATAAAAAATATTATTGGTTTGAGTAGCTATTTCGTTATTACAGTTAATCGTGGTAAAATCATTCTCCCGATGCAAATAATTAAATCGTATTCGTTTAATATCCGCCATTTTGCAGTTTGAGTTGCGCCGACGTACGTTTGCCGCTTATGTATTACATAGTAAATACAAAACCTCGAAAACGTTCTCGTACTAGCCGATGTGTTATAATTATTTACGTTTGTTTATTGTGATTTATTCGTCTCGTTACCTTCGTTACATCTATTCTTTTAAATTCGTTGGTGTTTCGTCGTGTTTCGATCCTCTCACATTTACACTTCGTCATATTAATTTAACACATAAGCTGGCTTGTACGCAGATTCAATCCCGTATCGGTTTTAATACAAGAGGTGTCGTTCATCCGTATTTAATTCTAGCGACGTCTATTTATTAAAACAAACACATTTAGGTGCTTACCTACATCATAATAAGCGGCATAAGTACATTTATATACTTTCGTTACTGTCCTTTATATATGTAAGCCATTCGATCAATCCTACTATTGTCGTGTATAAATACGTTAGTGCTATATACGTTAATCGTTGCAAATAATTCGTATAGTACTATTTCCCGCGACAAACAAGTAGGTTGTAACAATTTTCGGAGGTATATAATTCTTATATTATATACTTAGGTTCCATTTCGTTGTGTACCATTAGGTAGTACATACTTTAGGTACATTCAGTCACTCATTAGCTGTGCCCACAATTCGAACTCGTGCGTTTTACTATCCGGCATTTTAGGCCTGTTTATCGCGTATAACGCTTCCATCCGTAACAGGGTAGGCTGTGAGTATAAAGTTTGCTTAAGTTTAACATTGCGTTTAATCGTTTTAATAATCATTTATGATGTCATCTCGTGGGGTACGCGTTTGTAAGCCTAAAGTGAGTGTATCTAAGTCGACCTTGGATCGCCCAAGGACTCAGGAGTTGTCTGTGCTTCGCCGCAAGCGCACCCTCCCCTTAAATCGTTTGAAGAAACTTCTGGAAGTTGCTAAATTAGCAAAAGATGATGAGTCATCCTTAGATTTATTTAGTGTTCATTTCTCTGCGTTACCTAAATTCATTGATAGTTTTGAGACCGCTCATTCAGACATTTTGTGTGTTATCGATGATGATGATTCCGAGCATGAGGATGAAATACGTTGCGAGTTCGATGACATTCTTTTTGAGATTTTGGCAATCCATCGAAAATTATTTCCTGAATCTAACGCTGAACCGTGCGATAAAAAAGCGAATTCTTCGTCAGGGTCTGACGTCAAGTTACCTAAAATTAACTTACCATCTTTTTCCGGGGAAATAAAAGAGTGGCCAAAATTCTTTGATTTGTTTAATTCGTTGATTCATAATAATGAATCACTTTCGGACACGAAACGTATGCAGTATCTCGAGACATGTCTCAGTGGGGATGCATTAGGTGTTATTCGATCTTATCCCATTCAAGGCAAATATTATCGCGGCGCTTACGAAGCGCTGGTCGCCAGATATCGAGATAAACGGGAGTTAGCTTTTACGTGTTGGAAAGAAATCTTAAATATTAATTTGAAATCCCTGTCACCTGTCGAATTTCGTCGTAATTTAGATTTAATAAATGAAAATTTAAACGTATTGTCTAGTCTCGACCTTCCTACTCACGAGTGGGACTTCGTTCTGTGTTATTTGGTATTGTCGAAATTAGATACCCAGACTCGGCGTTCTTTTGAACAAAAACAGGAGGCTACTGAACTACCGCAGTACCAGACATTGAAAACCTTTTTGTTTAATAGAGCTGATGCTTTAATTCGAGATAATCATTTTTCATCGAGTACGCAGGGTAATTCTGATGTAGGAAAATCATCAGATAAACCTAAACCGCTTAAAATCACGTCGTCGAACAATTCGAAGTTTCAGAAGAAAACGACAGTATTTCTTTCCAATAGTACAGAGAAATCCGCCTCCGAGAGGAAGGCCGTTTCGCCATCTTCTCATACACCAGTAGCTATATCCGTCAAGTGCTCATTTTGTTCGAGTGATCATTTGATAAACAAATGTAATAAATTCGTACAACTTTCGGTCGCGGAACGCAGTGAACATGCGCGAACCCATCGTTGGTGTTTCAATTGCTTAAAACCGTCTCACAGCGTCAAAGATTGTAAATCTTTGTTCAGGTGTTACAAATGCCATCAACGACATCATACACTTCTTCACGAGGAAGCTTCATCCACTTCTTCGTCAGTCGATGTTCGGGATAGTGAAAAACCGGATAATCAGGTTCGCGTGTTGACTAGTATGCGTGAACATTCCTTTGTCTTATTGTCTACTGCTATTGTTCAAATTCGTGATTCATTAGGACATCGCCAATCGTTTCGAGCTTTGATTGATTCTGGCAGTCAAAGTCACTTCATCACCGAGAATGCCGTTCATCGATTGGGTCTCACCAGTACTTCCACGTCACGTACGGTAAGTGGATTGGGTCATTCGTCAGCTCCAGTGTCAGGTATCGTACACCTTGATGTTGTACGTAATGATAAACCTCTCTTTACCATCAAAGCCTTGACTTTGCCAAGTATTTGTGGTAAGATGCCATCAATTCGGCTTGATAAATCTTCGTGGCATCATATTAAAACGTTGCAATTAGCAGACCCAAATTGTCATAAACCTGGTCCAGTTGATCTTCTTATCGGAGCGGAGTGTTTTGCTTCGCTTCTATTGCCGGGAACAATCAAAGGTGGTTTCAATCAACCGTCAGCTCTTAAGTCGGTATTTGGTTGGCTGCTGGTCGGGAATGTCGGATACGCAGAGCCTGAACCACATTCATTCTTCGTTCATGAGGAGCCACAACTTCATCACGAGTTGAAGAAATTTTGGCAGCTGGAGGAATCGAGCGTTCTTCCTTCGAAACCTCTCACCGTCGAAGACAAGAGATGCGAGAAGATCTTTGAAAACCTTCAGGCAAGAGATTCCACCGGTCGATACGTTGTATCCTTGCCTTTCAGAAATGAAGAGCATGAGACTACATTTCCCGGATCTCGTGACACAGCCTTCAGGTGCTTCCATTCCATTGAGACTACTCCTCTTTCTCCGTTTCCTCGCATTATCGCTTGGTCTGACTCCACCATCGTACTCTCGTGGCTTCGTTCTCACTCATCGCGTTGGAAAACTTTCGTGGCAAATCGCGTTAGTCACATCCACGATGTCATTTCAGTTGTTCATTGGCGCCACGTGACTTCCGAAGCTAAACCAGCAGATATCGCTTCTCGTGGTCAGTTACCATCAGATCTTGTCAACAATAGCTTATGGTGGGCGGGTCCCGCCTGGCTTCGCTTCCCCCCTGATGGATGGCCGCAATTTGATGGTAATCCTAACGAAGACCTACTTCAGTCCGAAGAAAAGGTCTTAAAAACGTTCTTTACCTCCGACGTTGCGAAGAATTCATTTATCGACACTCTTCTCATCCGTTACTTTTCGATTCAGAAAATTCAACGCATCATTTGTTGGTGGTTAAGATTCATTATATTCTTACGGCATAAGCAAATTCGTTGCTCAAATCGCTTTCTAGATCGTGTTGAGCTTCATGCCGCTTTGTTGATCGTCGTCAAGCACAATCAACAATCTTTTTTTGAAAAAGAAATTCGACAGTTGCGGGAAGGACAATTATTAGCGAAACAAATGCGTAAGTTGAACCCATTTCTCGATACGCAGGGAATTCTCAGGGTGGGCGGTCGCCTTGCGAGATCCGGTCTCGAATTCGAACACAAGCACCCCGCTCTACTCCCGCGTAACTCTAGGTTGACTTATCTCATCATAGAAGCCGTTCATCGTGAAAATTGTCACGCCGGCGTGAACACGACGCAGTATCTTCTGTCGCAACAATTTTGGATATTATCCCCTAAACGTGCCATTCGCAACTGTCTATCTAAATGTGTAACGTGCTATAAAACGCATCCATCCCCACTTGAACCTTTCATGAGTGACCTGCCTTCAGTTCGTGTAAATCAGGTTAAACCGTTTTCTGTTGTAGGGACCGACTACGGCGGCCCTTTTCGTATTAAAACCGGTAAACATCGGGGTGCAAAAATCACTAAAGCTTACTTATGTTTATTTGTTTGTCTCGCGACTCGCGCATTACATCTTGAGGCAGTCTCGGATCTTTCTTCGGATGCTTTCCTCGCTGCTTTGCGCCGGTTTTCCGGGCGACGTGGACGGGTCAGCATAATTCATTCTGATTGCGGGACAAATTACGTTGGTGCTAATGCACAATTAAATGAGTATATGCGAAATGCTGCTCATGCCAATCAAATCGAATTTCGCTTCAATCCGCCCTCAAGTCCCCACTTCGGCGGAGTGTGGGAAATACAGATAAAATCCGTAAAATCGCATTTGTATCGTATCGTTGGCGATCAATGTTTAACTTTTGAAGAGTTGACAACACTCTTTGTACAAATCGAAGCTATGTTAAATTCGAGGCCTCTTTGTCCGCTGAGTTCAGATCCTAATGATTTTGCTGTTTTAACACCCGGGCATTTTCTTACTCTTGAGCCCTTAACGTCTGTCCCCGATGAAGACGTAACTTCATTAAACATAAATCGTTTGGGTCGATGGCAACTGATTCAACGATTTCAGCAGGATTTCTGGAACCGTTGGAAGCATGAATATCTTCATTCTCTGACTCAGCGGGCGAAGTGGACCAAACATTCAAAACCGTTAAGCGTAGGATCAGTAGTTATTGTGAAAGCTGATAATTCGATTCCATTACATTGGCCGCTAGCTCGTGTTGAAGAACTACATCCGAGTCCTGACGGTGTAGTCCGCATCGCCACGATACGTACGGCTGAAGGCTCTCGTTTGACGACGCCTCTAGTCAAACTTTGTCCTTTGCCAAATCAAAACGACTAACTTAATAATTAAACTTTTAATTTATAGTGTAAGTTAGTATCATATGCCTTCTGTAAGTTAGGTTAATTTGTTTCAATAATATTAATCGAAAATACATTAATGTATTTTGGTGGGCGGAATGTTTCGTAACCGTAGTTTAATGTTAAATGTAACAACAATACTCCTATCCTTAAATTCGCGTGATGGTGGTATGTGTGTGAGAGCGAAGGCGATTCAAATTCGCACACATTTGCCGCCAACTAAACGGGCCATTCCCGGTAGCCAACGGGAGGCCGCGCGCCCGCGCCATCGAACGGATGGAATAGTAACCAAGGTCGGTGCATTTATGGCGGCACGATCCCCGGCGCGCTTCATAATTAATTGAATAAACTATGTAAGTTGGGCTGTCTGAGCACCCAAAATCCGTACACCGTGTGGACTAATTGTGTGTAGTGCCCTGGTAATATAGTGACAGAGTGCAGCAGCAGACCAAGGCGGTTTCCTGAAGTCGCGTGGCAGTGGCAGATGTGAGTACTTGTGCATATTTCCATCGTCACGCGAAGTTTTGATTTTGTCCCTATGTACCATCACGGTACACTTCTTTACCTATAAAGGTAATGAAAAAAAGCCAATTTTCTGAAACATGAAAAGTAAATTACACAAAATGTGTAAATAACTAACTGTTCAGTATTCGTAAAACTTTTATTTACTTTATTATGATAAATGTTTCGGTATGAACTTTATGTGATTTATGTCATTTTGTAGTTCTGGAACTACAGAATCAATGAAAATATATCAGTTTTAGAAACCTTTGCCATCCTTTAACAGGCTATATTATGTGTTATAAAAATTGGTTACTTTTATCTACGTAAAAGACTAACGCGATCAAAACCACAGACTAAAGTCCTACTAATATTATAAATGCGAAAGTTTGTAAGAATGTATGAATGAGGATGTATGTATGGATGTATGTATGTTACTCTTTCACGCATAAACTACTGAACGGATTTCGATGAAATTAGGCATACGGGTAGATCATGTCCTGGATTAACACATAGGCTATTTTATCCCGGGAAAATATAAAGCGGGACTTTTATCCCGGGTAAACTTATTCGCGTGGGCGGAGCCGCGGGCAAAAACTAGTTAGTTAATAATTTAAAGTTAAGTTTCCAATTACATCGCATTTCTTACCTGATGTAAAACGAACGAGCATAGAAAGAACTTGGCATTGTCTCCACATTAACATTTTGCCTGTCTCATATGAATTATTCATACGGGGAATTTATTATGTGCCAAAATTTTACAATATTATTAAGATTGTATGACGTTTGCGGTGTTGTAATGGTAGCAGCAACAGGTGACGCCGTATTGGCATGGTTTAGAAATTTAAAGGATATATTCCTAGCCACTTTTAAGTGTGTTTTAATACGTTTACGGCATATTTATTTATTTAAAGCTTTATTGTAGCAGCATAAGTAGCAGATCAAATTCATAATTTAAAATTGCCTACATACTTTTGTGTTGTTACTAATCTTTTTTTCTATTCACAAATATAAAATAAAAAAGAAAAAAAACGTTTCAGTTTAACGTGTATGTAGGCGATTTGAAATTTTGATTTTGTTTAGCTACTTATGCTGCTGACTGTACACCAACAACAAAAACAATGTACTTAACATTACAAAACAGTGAAGGCAGAGAAGAGGAATAGTGACTCTCTACACCTGATTGTAAGCGGAATGACGTTCAGATAGAGGGTCGGCTGACGAGCGATGATTATCCCTCGCCAGTCGACAGAAGTATGCCGGCCTGTGAACCGGATATACACAGGCAGACCCCGGAACGCGGTACACTTACGTCGGCCACTATGGCAGGTTTTAACGTCTAACGATAGCAATCGTATCATAATATAATTATAGATAATTCCCTATCAGTAAGAAAAAGGATCTTACTTGCTTTACTCGTGGTGAGTCTCTTATATGTAAGAGTCCGCCTGGGTATGTACCAGCGCAATGTCTATTTCTACCGCCAAGCAGCAGTGTGCATGCACTGTTGTGTTTCGGTTTGAAGGACATTGCAGCCAGTGTAACTACTGGACATAATAAGACGTAACATCTTATGTCTCAGGATGACGAGCGCAGTGGAATGCCACTCAGTACTTTGTAACTCAAGGTGCTGGATGGTGTTGCTATTATTTATGGGTGCTCGTATCGTTTACCATCAGGCGAAGGGCAAGCTCGTCTCGTCATTCAATGCAATAAAAAATTTATAAAAAAAAACTGTTTTTTTTTTAATTTAAATTGTCAGATACATCGTATTAAACAGCTAATGTAGATAGTACTCATTTTATTGTCATTTATTTGGGAGGATAGATTAGAGTGTGACTGTTGTATTCGGTCGACTTATATCTTAAATCGGCCCTTACGCTTCTGGAAATCTTATTCACTATATAAAAAGCAACAGTAAATTGGTATTTAAAGCCTACGCAGACAGCTTATTCAGCGCGCACATTTGCATGTAAGTACACAGTCTAACTGCATCGCATTCGCCGCGCGCTGTAGTTGCGTTTGAAGAAAGACCTCGACGTGTATAAAATATATCGTCTGCAAATACCCTTATTTTGGTTTATTACCAACCAGTTAACCACCTAATATCACATTTATATGATGCCTCGCAATTACTTATTTTTATAATAAGCAATATCGTCGAAAAAGATGAAAAACAAAATGGAACTTTCAAGGGCACTCAATTTCCGTAAGATACGCGCAACCTCAAGCTTTCAATAAACTCGAATTTCAGGTATTGGTTTCAGCGAAGATTTATTTTCCAATATCTATTGGTTTTGAGGGCTCTACGAGGCGTTTTGGTTCGTATTTCGTATACAATTCATTTTTATTGTAATCACAATTGTTGGATTAGTTATTGGAAGTTTTGGTTATATTTTATTATTCATTTGGTTTTGTCTCGACTCTGCCTGCATCCAATTCTGTGTACGAATAAAAGGTAGACTACCACTCATGGATAATTTATTTTTATATTTATGAAATAACTTTTAATACCTGCGCAATAGTTCACGGATGAGCGCGGTTAAACAAAAACTAAAATCAATTCTACAAGTTTTTATACTAGTAAAATTTCAAGTACTTCGGTTTTGGAAACTAATTTAATGCTAAGTTAAAGTAAGATTATGTTTTATCTAAAAATCTTTGTCGCTTCAAATTCTCTTTCCAAACGTAATATTTAATGTAAATAGTTTTTATCAGAGCTAATCGTTTTTATTTTTTAGTAACCGACAGTAACCTACTATATGTCGTCTCATTGATGAAGTGGCAGCGCATATGAGCTTAGAATCGATTCCCAGACGGCGTCCATGTGAGGTAAGCGTGACCTCAAAACGTGTTGCGTTGACCCTCATTAGTGTGGAATAAAGGCAGGTGAAAGAAGAAAGTATTTTTAGTAAAACCTAACATACAAAGACCCAAGTATGACAATATTGGAAAAGCTACCATAAAATTTGACAATACTAATAAATCATTTCTAAACCCGCCACACGTCTAGAATGTGCGGTGAAATATGATGCTTGGTGACATAAAGCGCTGTATTCTTATGGTAATGTCCAGTCGGTCAGGATCAGCCACAAGGGTTGAAATTTGGGCTCTATACTGATTGCTTTTGGGTGAATTTTGGAATAGTAACACGAAATATTGTATTCTTTTTCCTACAGGGTACGGCTATCGTGTTGAGGTCTTGGATTCAATGCCCGGGTCTGGTAAATTAATATCCTGCTCAGTATCAACCCGGAGTATTCAATTTGAGGGAGTAACTTTTTCAATAGCCTGCAAAAGGTTTATAAATCTAAATTACGCTCTAAATACCACATTAATTGTTAGAAAGCTAACTTCCACGACCAGAGACAAAGCTCACCGAAAAAAGGCTACCATGCTCATCAAACTAAAGTGAATTACACCATAAACTTGGGTGTACTTTTATAACGGGCCTCGAAGTAATTACCACGCGTTTAATGACCCGGAGCGGGTGAAATTATCCGAAAACAATATGGTTATACGAAATGAATGCCGTAACGGGATTTAGCCAATTTTTCCACTGATTTTTGGGCCCTAATTCTCGAGGTTGAATGGTTTTGACGGTCCATTTGGTATTTGTTATAAATGGTTTTATTATTGTTTTACTATTAAATCCAAGTATTTTGACCAAGAGACGTTGTTTATAGATCGACATATGGTCTACGTTCCTGGATATGTAATTGTAACACCATTTTGGGATGTGTTTTTTTGTTTTTTGATTACTTTATTGTCCAAGTATTTTGACCAGTAAGTAATGTTGTTAAAAGGTTGACTAATACTGGTCTGCATTCTTGGATATATTTCTGAATTTGGAACTCGATTTTAGGATGTTTTTATTATTTTCTACCGACTTCAAAAAAAGGAGGAGGTACTCAATTCGTCTGTTTTTTTACTACTTTCTTTTCCAAGTATTTTGACTAGTAGCTAAGTAATGTTTTTAAAACGTTGATTATTACTGGCCTGCATTTCTCGAGTTTTTTTAATTCAGACCACGATTTTAGGACAAACGGCTTAGACGAGTTTTTCCTTATAGTGTATACAGTATTAGGAAAATCTCGCAGTGTATTTAAAAGTCTGTTGCTATATATTCGGGTATCAAATATAATTTATGTAGAACGTTCTTAATTAAGACGATCATCTCTGATGTTAATGTATTTTTCCATTAGTTGTTCTACAAAAAAATGTTTAATAACTAGGCAGCAACTATGATAATGCAATTTAAATTTACAAAGTTAAACGCTAGTCATGTTTCTACAATGCCTTATTACGTAACTAACTACAAACTCATAGTAACTGAAGTGCCACGCTGTCAAACTCTCTGTCAGTCATAACTGACAGTCATGCGGCAAACAATGAGCCGTTTTGTTAGCAATCTCAACACTTACCGGTTGTCTAGTCATCCTATTCAGTTTTGCCTGTGAATGCTATGGACTTGGGTAGAAATCGCTTAAGAAAAATGTTTGAACTTGCAAATAAGTAGGTATTGACGTTATTTATAGTAAGTATTTATGTATTCCTAAATTATACATAAAAGTACAGTCAGCCACATAAATATTGCCATAATTTTTTCGTCGCAAAATTAAAATATACGTGTTTTGCTCTACTTCACACAAAGAAAAATGTTTCAATTAAAGTCAACGTGTAGAGATGATTTGAAGTATTGAATTTGTTCAGCAGCTTATGTAGCTGACTGTACCTACACGAAGTATACAATATACAAACCACAATTCCTAAGGCATTATCTCCAAGTAAATCTTATTTTTTTTTTAAGGGACCACGCACACTGTGTATTACACAGACTTAATTACACACATCATGCCTTTATACCCGAAGGGGGAAACAGAGGTGTAACCGTGGCACCCAGTTCTCGCCGTGTTTTTTCGTCCCATAATATAATAAGGGGGGGAGCTTATCGCCATATCGGGCACAAATTCCAGACTCCGGGCTGATACTGACCAGAGAAACCCAATATAATTTTGCCAGATCCGGAATTCGAACCGAGACAGTCGGACATAATACCTTTTGACATAAATTGGCAGCAACGAGCTATCAACTAATCCACAGATAATTATTATTAGTTCGGTAAGTAATTTTAACTACCAATCCAACTATGAGTTTAGTAACTATGATAACGGAATATTGATACATACAATCACACCCTTATCAGGGTGAGCAGAGACTATTGAGCGCCACATGCTACGATCTTGACACATCTTTTGCCTCTTCCACATTCATACTTCTTCACATACCTTTTCGTCGGTTGAGGACACTACTGATCTGCCCTTTTCGGAGATCATTTATTTGATCAATAAATGTTTTCCTCGCCGCCAACCTGGTGGTTAAATATAAAGAGAGACCTCAAGTAAGCCTAATTACCAGATGTGAAAACCCAGGATAGATTAACCTGGCGCAAACGAATGAAGAGACCCGACCCCAAATAATGGGAAGAGGGTTAGACAAATAAGAAGATATATTCTTCTCGGGCGAAATATTGACGGTTTAATAACAATTACTGCCTTGGTGGCGTAGTCGTATTACGGTACGACTGCAGTGCTGAGGTCTCGGGTTCGATCCCCGGGTCGGGAAAATTGATATTGGGTTTTTCTACTCAGTATCAGCTCGGAGTTTGGAATAGGCTCGCCCCCTATCACATCATGGGACGTGGGTGCACTAGTTGCGCCTACACCTTCGGGGTTTAAAGGCGTGAGTGCATATGTAATAATAATGTCAAAGGATTAATTATCAATACATACGCACGCACGCCTGCATGCATGATGACTGCCTTACAAAAAAGCATTGGGATTGCAAACCTGGCACTATCAGAGGGCTTTTCTCTTCATCTTATACAAAAATACTTTTATTTCTCATCTTTCCCAAGTTCACAATCACTGAGAACCCAAACAGTATCGGAGGCAAGTTTAATAGGGTCTGACAGATTCGGCACGCACTCCACAGCGAGATTAATGATCAGTGGGCGGCATCCATTACTTATGGCTCGTATGGGCTTCGGTTTTAATTTGTTTTGTGAAACCGTTATGGGTGTTTGTGATTTTTCTGTACTCTGTAACCATTCATCATTATTCTATGGGTAGATAAAGGTCGATTATTAAAATTGTAGCAGAATAGATACAATAAAACGCCATGCTATATTTTTAGACTTCTACGTATACCATGCGTTGTTAAAACATGTGACGTTGCACCCTTAGGGTGGGTTGCAGAACACCTGACGTTAGTGTTACCGTTAAAGTTAACTTTAGCAGTGACAAAAACAATGACCACTGAAATTGACAATTCGTCTGTTTGCATCATTGTCGTAATTGTTAGAATTAAAGGTAGAGGAGTGACCAGTTAAATTATGCTATATTACCCCAAAAACTTAACGGGAATTTTTTTAGCAATGGCATTGATTTAATATAACTATCAAATCTTGATCAAATATCAATTCCACATCCTCTTTGTTTCTATCAGAATTTTAGCGGAATTTGTTGCTCCTCCAAAATATTTGGATAGAGCCTCTATCAGAATCGCTATCATCACTAGACCTTGTTTCCCATAATATTTCACGTAGTACTCGACATTTAACGTAGGTATTTAACTGAGTATTTGTTTTAAAATAGAGTATAAGATGTTATTATCGTTTGACAAAGGACAATTAGAAATAGCAGAAATTTCTGACTAAATAGAGTACACACATAGATTACCAAAACTAACCGTAACTTTAACATTAACCGCCCGAAACTGAGCAGGTAATGTTACTGTTATTCGTGACGGCATTTTGACAATAGTTCATTTTATGCAACCCGAAAATTGCTTAACCGAAGATTTGACAGTTGGTTAGACCTTTGTTATATTTAAAGTTATTTTCTGCAACCCACGCTTAGAGACTACACACGCGCAGCTTGTGAATTTATTGTACGCACCCGCTTTCAGTAATCGACCTATAATAATATGGTTGTACCGCTTGTTATACTTCTTTGGTTGGTACCGACGTTGTCAATAAAAAAACCGAATAGTTTTATTCCATTTTTCGAAATTGACCAATCGGAACAGAGTTTTTGATGACATGCTTATAAATGACGTATTTTCATTGGTTAATTCTCAGGATCCGATTGATGATTACAATTTGGATCGCATACTGAAATCGACAGTATTTTTTTTTCAAATTAAATCTGTGTTCGTTGTATCATTCTGATTAACAAAATCATTTATCACATCATGACAATCTTTTTCTTCTTCTTCAGCCTTTGGAAGTCCACTGCTAAACATAAGTCTGTCCCAATATTTCCAGACCAACCTCTTAGCAGCGGTCTGCATCGTGACAATAATTCATTTTGGTGCTTTACACAAATTGCAAAATTATTAAATTTATATGTCAATTCATAATATAGTGTGATAATTTGTTTGTGCGTTACATCAAACCGGTTGAATAAAGAAAGTTTCACTATTGAGCGAAACTACTGTAAAAATAGTAAAATTTAAGAAATTTATTATTTGAACTGTCTTAAAAAACCGGTGCGTGATGCTAATGAAATTCCACGCGAAAGGAATATCTGGCACAACTAGTAGCAATATAGTAATAGTACAGAGCGTTGTCTGAATACCTACTATGTCGCTTAGAAATACTAACGTTAAAAACTAGAAATAAAGTAAAGCTAAAGGCGAATAAGTGATGATTTCGCCTAGATACGTGATTTTAATACTGGAACGCTTTGTGTATACAAAAATGATTCAAGAATGTCTGTCTGTACAGCAGCAGTCTAAAACTGAATATCAAAATTAAAAGCGGATTTATTAGTTTAATGAAATTTAGTACAGTCTATGGGCGGCGGCCGCTCATCATCAGGATCGCTTGCTCGTTTGACTACTAGGGCAATAAATTTTTTTATAAAATGAGTAGGTTGTTCATCTGTTAGTAAAGGTGAGCCTTCTTATATACAGTAGCAAAATAATTCATAATTTGTGTCATAGTCGAAATAGCAGTATATAAACAAAAACGAATGCCGCCAGCAGCATTTCTGGACAGATACGACCTGGTGACCTTAAAAAAAAGAGCGTATTCCCACCTAAAAGGCCGGCACCGCATCTATATGCCCCCTGGTATTACAGATGTTCATGGGCGGCGGTGATCACTTACCATCAAGTGAACCGTATGCTCGTTTGCCCCCTATACCATAAAAACACTGACCAAACAAGACAGTATTGTAGAGAACTGCACTGCGTCTCTCATCCAGAACATTAGTTGTATAGTAACCAGCTTAATACAACAACAACAACAACAACAATACATTTATTTGTACAAACACCATATCAACAAAGAAATGAACATAGGAAAAAAAAAACACAATACAAAAAAAATAAATGCAAAAATATAAAAATGTAATAATAATAACAATAAAAAAAAATACAAAAGAAGCGCGTGTGTCGTGCCGAACGTCATGGTGTGAGTGCAAAACGGGTCCCATTCAGCTCAAGCCGCGGGCGAGCCGCGGCGCTGGTCTTCCATGGGCCCGACGCGTTGTGAAATTGTGAGCGCACGGACGTGTTGCAAGTTGCAATGTCTTTCCACTGATTGGTGGCAGAAATAAACAGAGGTAGCGCTAGAGCCGTCTTAACCATATTGTGCACCGGGGACCAAAAATTAGCTTGCGCCCATTTAATAACAACAAAAAATATGTATTCTTTTTTTGCAAGGCTTGAGCTAAAAAAACTGGGTACTTCTTTTTCGGCGTCCTTTTTTTGGTGAGCTATAGCTTTGCCCACTCTAAGTCCCTGCGCCCGGGTATCGCGCATCCTTTGCACCCCCGGGAAAAGACAGCCTTGGACAGAGCTACCCAGGCTCAAAGTCATTTAAACAAACATTATTAGGTAGGTATTTAAACAAATCTTTTTCTAATTTATGCTAATATTACAAACCTGAGGATTTTTTGTCTTCTCTGGAACTGCTCCGATTCTGTAAAATTCACTGATAGAAAACTATGTTATCTCTGAGTAATGTATGATGATTTTATCCCGGAAATGAAATTTTACGTGGGTGTAGCAGCTATCATAGCAGCTATATAGAATATTTCAAAATTCAAAGAGGAAAAACACTAAGTCAATGGCACAAAATGTTAATTACTTAGTCCCGCAGTATTTAGGAATATTACAAGCAAGAGGTCTCTGTTTCTGCAAAAAGAAACTCGAGAGAAACCGAAGTTAGTGGTACAGCTAAATAATTCAGCCCGCGTAGCTCGCTGGCGTTCTAGGCAAATTCACTGGAAGTAATTTGCGGACAAAACTGCTCGGAATGTTATTTTTGTAAATTTTAATATTATTAAAACGGTTTCTTAAGCAAACTGGTGGAAATGAGCACTAGAGTATTTTCCGTCGAAACCGTTTTATGATTATAAAATATTCACTTTGCTTTTGCCACTTGCTTGGAAGTACTTTCTAGGATGTCCCTTTGTGTACTTTTTGGGATAAAAAAGCGATTCTAAGAAGTAAATGCAAAAACAATGGACGCTTTTGACATTTAACACATAGATACATCGTGCCCTAGATTAACACAATTAGAGATATCTTTTTACACAGTGTGACTTTTATACCAAAAAGAGGTCTTTCTTTCTTAGCTTTCTCTATTCACTATCAGCCCGGGTTCTAGAATTTGTGTCCGATAAGCTCGCCCTCTATGACGGTAGTGAATAACCTCATCAAAATACCTACCTCATGCATAATGACTCACTTTCAAACTAAGAAAAACAACGTTGAAAATTATCAACAAATATTTCCATACACGCGGTGGATGCGTCCAAACCGAGCTGCAATTTCTCAACGCATCTATATCTTCTCATATTCACCCGCATCCGTACCCGCACTGCGCTGGCCTGAGTGGTGAGAGATGAGCGAGAAAGAAACTAAAAGTGGTGGTTCATCATCATCAGCCACATGACGTCCACTGCTGAACATATACCTCGCCCAAAGATTTCCAGACGGACCTATCAAAAGCGGCCTGCATCCAGCGTGTTAGGTTGACCTTAGAAAAGAGGTGGTTTTTAGAGTGTTAAACCCAAGCTATTAGTTTTTATTTTATTTATTTATTTTAATTAGGTCCACAAACGGTTTTCACATTATTACATTGTGTTATATTAAGTATAGCTATAGTGTAATCTAAATGTGATAAACCAACTTATAGGTAAACACAGCTTGCATTATATACAAGTTATAACTTTAAACTAAGTGACGGTTACAAACGATATGCTTATAATTAAAATACAACAGAAATTAACATTTCATCTTACTTCCTACTTATAAAGCGAATGTCTGTAAATATTATAAGATGTTAGAAGTAAACGAAGAGATCACTGCATGAATTTTAATGAAATAAAATGTACACAGTTGACCAAGTCTAGAAATAATGTATTATAGATTTTTTTATCCCACTTCATACTTTAATTCCAGGAAAATTATTAAAAGGTTACTGCGATTACTTTTAATATTGTTGATTGCCCGTTTTTTTCTCTTAGTTAACTACGTCCATCCAAATATCCACACAGGAAGAAATCTATTGCGATAAGCCCGCGATTTGTACTTCTTGTTTTAACCTTAGTCTCAATTTAACATTTATTTTTCTTTTATACCTTTAACATGTACAATAAAAACTTTAAAATGAATAAATATGCGAAAATCTTTTGCTGCATTGAGTAGAATTTGTAAATTACGTACAATAAGACCGCCTATTATTACACTAACTTTAGTTAATAAGTATGTATGTGTGTTTTTTTTACTTGTGTGGTGTTCAATAAAGAGTTATCTATCTACGTACTAGAAACGACTATTGTTAACAGTCTATGCCTTGTCCCACACTCTCGGTCGGTTTACTATCAGCGAATGGCAGGCCGGGCGGTCAATTTGCTGTATCGTCGCGTATGATATACTAGTGCCGTTAAAATAGAAATATTTGATTTAGTTCAGCGAATTTAGCTGAAATACGAGCCGTGGAAGTGCTATTCTGAAGTATTGGTGCATTGGGTAATCGAAATAATGCGTATCTGTGAAGATGTTCGTTAGTAGCAAAGGCAGTACGTAACGGATTTAAATATTTGATACATGGATAGAATATTTATTGAAGTATTATAAGTATAGGTAGTAACCTAAACTGCTAAAGAAGTATTTTCATCTCCCTGGTCCGGACCATCTCTCGTCAGTCCGCCCCGTAACCACGAAGTGCTGCAAAGCCTTCGAAACGTCGGGAGAAAATAAAATAAAAAACCGCGATAAAATTCGTTATAATAGTTTCATTTCAAGAATACTTATTATACCTATGCATAAAATCACGCCTATATCGTTGAAAGGGTAGACAGATTTGATAGTGCATTCACGTCTCACTAAGCTTGTGAGAACACGGTTGAGTTCCAAGGGATTGGAATATTTGATTGAACGGCGATAAGCTTAGCGCAACATATTCTAGCACATTTCATTCTAAAATGGACGTGGGCCAACGTATGGCTGTAGATTAGTTATAACATAAATGTGGGATATTGAAAATGAAAATAATAATTTTAAGCACTGTAGAATACGTCGGGGTCACCAATGTAGAGCTTGGTGTATTATTTATGGGAGTCAGAGCTCTACATTGGGAATTATTTAGAATAATATTCCCGAATGATGACAATAAATTTATAAGTAGTTAGAAGCTTCATGAGAACGTATTATACAGCTGCGTATTTAGGTGGTAGTAGCATCAAATTGGTAAACGTACTGAATTAATAAAGGCGTATATCGATTTTATGTGGGAGGCATGGTGTAACATAGCGTCCTCATACGACTACCTACATGCACTTACGTAGCCATGCAAGTGTGTATCCTTACAAGTACGCTTTTTTTTAAAATAGGTATTTTATATTTTACCGTCTTTCACCTTAAGTCTTTTCGCCAGGAAAACTCTGACGACACTGGAAATAAATTTAAAATATGACTCTCAAGCTTTTTCATGTTTCAATTATTCAGACTTCTTTCTTCTCGCTCGCAAATTCCACAATCCATTTCAGGCACACCTTACATTCAGTTCATTCTTTATAAATAAATAAAATAATTTTATTGCTTTTATATATTAAACATAACAATTATACACTAAAACCCTACTACCTATGAAATTGCCGTTTAGTATACAGAAAGTCAATCCTTTTTTATAAATAGTTTTTATTTTTATCAATCAAAATATGCAAGATGCATCTCTGCCAGCGCAGTGGTACTTTTGCAATTCCTTTCTTGAAGAAGTCATGTATACGGGAGTCTACAAACTCTTCAAAGGCAATTTTTACCGCCTCTCGGGTATTAGACAAATCCTACAACAGACGGTCTCTAAGCTACAAGAGTTAGTGTTGGAAGTTTTGAGTCATCCACCGTACTCACCGCGTCTTGCGCCGACAGACTTCTACTTTTTCCAAAATTTAGACAAGTTCTTGGCAGGGAAAAAATTTAATACCCTAGAGGCAGTACAAAATGCCTTCGAAGAGTTTGTTGGCTCCCATACACCTGACTTCTTCAAGAAAGGCATTGAAAAATTACCACTGCGCTGGCAAAGATGCATCGATAGCATGGATGCATATTTTGATTGATAGAAATAAAAACTATATATAAAAAAACAACTAACTTTCTGTATACTAAACGGCAACTTCATAGGTAAAGACCTAATATATATGTTTAGTTGCATCTCTGCACAGGACGCACATAATTAATCGGATAGTGGCAGACTGATTTTTAGAATAAAGAATTCATAGTACATAGTACGTCTCTGCCTATCTTTTCAGAGATAAATCTGTGAAATTATGTATGATTTATTATTCTTCTCAATACTAATTCAGTTATTCCTTAATTTCAGCTAAATCTAATAATTTTAAGCTTTAGTTTTGGTTAGTCATATTTCTATAATGACAAAACAAATTTTAACAATCATTTGATATCAAAGCTAAGTTTAAATGTCTATACAGCTTTGGAGTCAAATTTCGATGACCAGTAAATATTACAGAAATATAAATTGTAACAAAACTCATCAAATGTATTAAAAAATAACAGACAACTGACTGGTAAAAAGAGCTCAAAGAAGGTAACGACGAAAAAGTAAGCCTTTTAGATAAATTTATTAAACATTAATTCCGGAACGGAATAAATTAGAAAAAACTCAGCCAAGTGTCGGAAATAATTAACTATCTTCAATTAATTCGAGACGACAAAGAAACATCAAACGATCAGTGAGAAAACAATTTCTCAGGGGCCTTCAGTCCCCACGCCGCGCCCCGCAGACGCCCCTGCAAGTAATTTCGAAACGTAATCACAACCCAGACTTTTAGGTTGCCTTCTATGACAAGATAAGCTGTAGAGAGTTCTAATTTTGTGATATATTGAGGATCTAATTGGGATTTAAATTAGGAATCCAATAATTTTGAATAATTTATTATTCTGCTGGCGTTCTAATTTTAAATAAACAGTGTTAAAATGTGAATATTGAATTCATTAAAATTAATGTAATTTATACATCTCTTATTTTGGTATCTACTATATTATGTACTTCAGTGTACTTATTAGTGAAAACCACATTGTTTACTTGTTGACTATAATATTATGACGATAATATAATGGTATCTCTTTGAACATAATAGAGAAATTGGAAAGGCAGTTTTATTGTTTGCATTAAAATAAAAATATTACTATAATTTACTATCAACATACTGGCCATAATCATTTCGTTTTGGTAGAAAATAATAATAGTGGGCACTTCAGTAGTTACAAATGAAACCGTCATGAACTAAAATATAAAATCTTCGACTACGACACAGCCTTTATCAACGAAAAGAAACACGATATTTCAACAAAAATAAATTCCAGCCGGCCCTTTTAACCCTTCAGACAATAAATTCGGAATTAATTAAAATCAGTCAAAGTTTTCGGATGACGAATCGATTGTCGGCCTCGCTGAACCGAAGCTTCGGACAATTAGGACGTTTCATAAATGCATCGTTTGTCAGTGTCAACGGTCCGCGTGTTTCTTAGCGTTGTGCTTTCAGTTTCGCGCTTAGTTGCACGAATGAGGACGATTTCACTACCTATTTTGGTAGATTTTTACTAATTTCTTTATAAAATGACCCCAACTAGACCCTGTTTACTGCGAATTGAAGCTTTATGTACATTTAATTCATCCGTTGGTTAGATAATACGAAATAATACACTGAAACCCTTCATAGCTACACACTAATGGCGTTTATGGTTTGATAGGGTTGTCAAAAAGTGATTGCGAAAAACGTATACCAACAGTGTGGAACAAATTTATCTGCACATTCCTTTCCCTAGTCACATACAATTATTTTGAGTACTAAGAACTATGAAAGATTTTCAGTCTCGTAAAACCCAGGTTATCCAGAAGAATTTCGAGGGTATGTGAAGTCTGCCAACCTGTACTAGGCTGGCGTCGTGGATTAAAGCCTAAGCCCTCTCAGTAGTAGAAGAGGCTCGTGCTTAGCAGAGGGCAGTATAAATACAAGCCTGGTATTATTATTATAGACCCAGACCGTAAAGGATTATTTACGTAACATTCATCGAGCTCTACTACACAACGTTTTTCCTAAATTCTGGGCGTTACCCCTGTTAACATCAGTCACGTACCATAAAACGAAACTTACTCTAAATCAAATAAACACATGCGTGACTTTGAACGCAAAGCTGGCAACCCTGTTCGAATGATATATGCCGTAGTCAATTAACATGAGACATTGAGTAATGTTGGGCGGTATAATACGGCGGGAGAAAAATTCATCTCTCACCATGCATTTGCGTGCTGATGTTTGTGTGAATTTATATTAATTTCAGTCTTGGAAGGCCGGGTGTAATGGTTTATTAGGCATTAGGTGGTGCGCGCGGCTTTGTTTGCGTTAAAAGCCTTTCCTGGCAAATCATTGAACTAATCCAGAGCGCCATCTGCACAACGCCAGAGCCGTATATTAAAAATAAATTATATCCTACGGGAGCAAGTTACCGGTGTAAAAGTAGCTTATGCGTTAATCCACGACATGATCTATTCGTGTGCTAAATTTCATCTAAATCCGTTCAGCAGGTGCTGCGGTTTGCTTCTAACAAACATCCAATTTACAAACGTATACACTGATAATATTATTGGATTAAATACTACATAAAATGCTTTTCTTACGCACACACCAATACATTATTATTAAGATTCCCGCCGCAACGCAACATAAGTGACTAGCAATCAAAAAAGAGTATCTTGAACGTTTTGTTAGCCTTAAAAAGGAATAGGGATTATTACAATAATAGGAGTATTCGCGCGTTCGAAATCTCTTATCATAACAAGCTATCAGTCAACGTCTGTTTTTTTGAGACAGTTAAGGACAGTACAATGAGCTCATAAATTATAATAAATATAATTCCCAATTTTTATTTCGCATTTGATATCTTCATGAACGAAAAAATCATGCCTTTGACTATACAGGGTCATTTTGACATTGCGATGATAAATAAATCCACAAACTCGTTTTTACCTCTGCTAACATTATGCCAAAAATCATCCATGAAATACGAATAATTTCAACAAAAATCCCAGTTTCACTTTCCTGACTTTTTGATCATTTTGTGGTTTAGTGCGAGTATGGCATGTGCGTGAGTGTATTTCTGACTGAAAGTGTAATTTTGCCATTGCGACGAATCCTCTTAGAGTAGTAGTAGTGGCATGCGGGCATGTAAAATTAGTTACTCTTTATTGATATTTATTTTGTTCTAAACTTACATTTTTTTTATTTTTCGTCTACGGTTCGAGTAACTTAATGGAAAGTGTTATTTTCCAGGAGATAAGTATGTGGTTTGATTTAGTAACGCAATGTCAAAATGACCCTGTATTTCGTCAAATCACGTCTACTCAAACCGTTAGCTAATAAACAGTAAATCCAGGCATTTTGCGAACACGGACAAGGGACGCTCAAGCAATAACAATGACCAAATGAATATGCGTCGGCACCAATCCTGCGGGATCTGCGACGCACTGGACGCCCGGCACGCGGCTTCCATTTATTTATGAAATATGTTTTCCTTGAATAGCTGGTTTGGTATTCGTCGTGTGGTTCGGAGACGTTTAGTTTAGATCGTTTTTATGTCGGTGTTAGTATGGAAATTACGAGCTTTTTACGATTTGCTTGTGATTTTGTTCGCGCTAGAGACTTTATCTTAGCATGTTTATGTTTATATGTTACAAGGGATATCACTTTTTTATAGTACAAGGTTGCCAAAGGTCACGTGATAGTAATTGGTCTCTACTGTCCGCTTCTTGTAGGAACATTTGTACATAATAAAAGATAATAATATATAACCACAGACTATACAACTCGGTTCTTTTAGCCTGTTTAATATCATTATTCGGCGAATATTTCTCAAATATATTCAGCCAAAAATAGTCTGTTTTCATACTTTCATAATTTAGTGCACTATGTTTCCAAGTTCAAAACGCTATTACCAGCGTTTTCATCACCGCTAACCGCAGCGTTTTTCCACCCAGTACGAACGCCAACCCTCCAAAGGATTTACTCATTTTACTTTCATAAGTCATAAAATGTGGTTCACTTTGAGAACTCTAACGCCAGCACATAAATCGTGACCGTTCTGTGTCATGGCGTAATTAAAAACGTTACATTTGCATCGCATTATTTTGCTAAAGTAATTAAAAGTTGGTGAAGATTTTGTGGTCTTTGTAGATGAAATGCGCGAGGTACGTTCATTTTGGTTATTAAATGCAGTGATGGTATAGTGGAATGAAATCATATCATCATAATAATCATGTAATCATTTCTGGGTTTTAGTTAGTGAACAGAAGTGTTGCATGAAGCTATGTTTGAGTATGATTCTGCAGTTGGCTCCTCCAAGGCTTCCTGTTTGAGAAAGAAATAGCGGAGATACATTGTAGTCACTTCGGAGTTTCTAGCTTCCTACGTTAGGATCTTATGTCTAACAATTATAATTGTTAATTATTATTCATGAGCATTTTCACTAGTGTTTAGTATTAATTGAAAAAACTGCATCATACACCACAGTCTGCAGCCAAAGCTGAACCAGCGACAATTTCTTTTACAATAATAAAAATAGAGTATTCCAAATCCAACCAAATACACGCGATAAGCAAAAAAGTATTTCTTTGTTACATCCCTCATTCGTTTAATTTATGGCGTACATAAATAAGCAAGTCTTGGCCTTTCATAAGCGGCCGGTAATAGTCCCATGTCATTATCTCACTCGGCGAATTGATGGGTTAAGGTGAGAACGCAACGAGAGCATTCGCTACAGAATTTAATTTTGGTAAATTGTATTACGAATGCGAGTATCTAGTCTCAAAGGGGTATCTCGCAGTACGAAATATCGCAGACAATCTGCAAAACAAACTCAGGTGGTATGGACATGTCAAAAGAATACCACCTGATGTTTTAGCAATCAGGTATTGGAACTGTCTATTCCCGGAAAAAGGACAAAGAGGGAGATTAAAAACGACATGGACAAATGTGTTGCAATGCGAATTAGTAGCATGCAATGTTTCCGATGACGATGTCATGGATAGGGCAAAGTGGAAGAGAAAAGTGAAGAAACGTAACCTCACTATCATGTGGGATGAATCGGCAGGAAGAGAGAGAGAGAGAGAGAGAAAGAGAGTATTACGAACGTGATATTGTATCATGTATGACCTTTGCCAAGTGACAGGCGTTTAAAACTCGCTAAGTAGACGTTGTATATGAAACGTACAATATTGATCATGTTACTTCATAGAACGATGATATAATTCTTTATTAAATCCAGCTTTAGAACGTTGGTATTCGATTTTGTTACCTGTATTAGACAATTGTTTTGTATAACACCATGATTTCATCATTTTTTTTTTATAGCAGACTCTTTAATTGCTATCTTTCACCGTTTCTAAATGAATCATAAGTTTTAATAACTTCTACGAATTGCAACACTCGTCTAATCTTCCTCCGAATCCGAATTACTACGAATGCTCCCAGTGTATATCCATCCTAACCTATTCTCGAGATGTTACGTTATAAGGTCCGTACTTACTCTAATGTTGATGCCAAATTTTGTAGGATTTTTGTTGGAAACCGTAGTAGGGTCGTAATGTGTGTTTTTGTTCAGATTACTTGGGTTATTTGATGCTATCATAGCTAATTATGGTTGTGGGATAAGAATACTATTGTTTTGTGGTAATACGATTGAGGGATTTGGTTTTTTATAGCTGAGGCAAGTTAACGATTATGATCGTAGGAAAGCAGCCGATTTATTTAGCGCTACGACGTAGTGCCTGACATAAACAGGGAGTAAATTCATTTACTTATTGGCTAGCTTTTGCTCGCGGCTCCGCCCGCGTGATAAGAAGCTTATGGCCTTACCAGGCTTTCAAACTATCTCGTTACCAAATTTCACCGAAATTGGTTCAGTAGTTCCGGAGATTACTTCCTACAAACTCACAAACTTGATCTCGTTATTATAATATGTAGATAACGACGTAGGTAATTGAATACTCCGTTGCCGATAACTAGACACCTGCTGTCAGAGGAGCACGCAACCACTTTCTCCGCCGAAGATGGACCGCGGAGTTTTAGCTGGTATTGCTGCGCGTAGAGTTGTATAGTGTTAGGGGCTCGGCCCGGCAGCCGCTCGACGTTTACCAGCTTTCCGGGCGCTTCAACATTAGTCGTAAGGCCAGTGAACCCAACATTGACGTCCAGTCATTGAAACGCTAGGGGACGTAGACAAGATGCCTTTCTACAATCGCTGATGCTTATTAACAAGAAAATGTATGGGAATGACATAATATCCTAGCGACAAAGATTTCTATAATATTGTTTAATGTCTTTGACTTTTATCAAACACCCAGATATTTTTACCAACTATCACGTAGATTTTCTAAATATAAAAGTGACTTTTAAATTTTTATTGGAGATGAATTAAGAACATCTTGAAGGATAACTTAGCAACGGATGACTAGAATATAAATAAATAAAAAGGCGCTATCAATTCATACTGTTGCGGGACATTGCCAAATTAGCACATTTGAAAAAGATCTAGAAAATAATATACGTTTAAGAATGGGTTGTTTCATTGGTAAAAGATTAAGGGTTTATTATTCATTGGTTCAGTCATGTATAAGTTTAGAAGTTTAGTATTAACAAATGAAACAATCTACGAAAATTATCCTTATATCCGAACATACATAGCAGCAATGTGCATGCACTGTTGTGTTTCGGTTTGAAGAACATTGTAGCCAGTGTAACTACCGGACATAATGAGACTTAACATCTTATGTCTCAGGATGACGAGCGCAGTGGAATGCCACACAGTACTTTGTAACTCAAGTTGCTGATTGGTATTGCTAATATTTATGGGCGGTCGTATCGCTTACCATCAGGCGAATGACACGATCGTCTCGTCATTCAATGTCATAAAAAAAAAACATAGTATGAAACAAAGTCACCCGCCGCTTCTGTACGCGATAAACTCAAAAACTACCGAATGGATTTCGATGACATTTGGTATAGTTTCTTACCATAAACAGTAGCAACACCATTAAGCACCTTGAGTTACAAAGTACTGTGTAGCATTCCACAGCGCTTGTCGTACTGAGACATAAGGTTTTTAGTCTCATTATGTCCAGTAGTTATACTGGCTACCATGTCCTTCAAACCGAAACACAACAGTGCATGCACACTGCTGCTTGGCGGTAGAAATAGACATCGCGGTGGTACCCACCCAGACAGACTTTTACATATGAGAGACCTACCACCAGTAAAGTTCGAGACTCTGAGAAGGAAATAGGTTACTTCTTATCGCTGGAAAATATATAGCGAGACATTTATCCCGGAAAAATCTTTCGCTCGAGCGAAGCCGCCTCATAAAGCTAGTATTTTTATAAACTGATGGTCTTTGCAAACAATTTATGTTTATAGGAATCATTATGAAGTATTACAAATTTGCATATTATAATGAATGTTATCAACGCATCAACGTTATGGACTTGGATAAAAATTGACACAGGTAATCTAAGTCTAACTACTTAATATATAGACTATTTTTTATTCAGTAAAAATACACATTTGAAATAGAATTTCGTATAAAGATTTTTGTGTACTTAGGTCCAATTTCTTATTTAATGGGCGTTAAAATTAACGCGAATGTTAAAGTAACGCGCGTCACATGAAAGAACACCTAGTTGAGGAAGACAATCCCTGTTAGGGCATGTTGTGACACTTAAAAACCTTAACAGTCCGTTAAGACAGTTATCAGGCTGTTAAAGTAACGAAAAGCACGGTGAAATTAAGCCTTTGTCTTAGGCGCGAAAACACCTGGCTATTTATATATATTTTGTAGTATCTATGCTGCCTGAAACAATGAAAACAGTATAACCTTGTTCCAAATACTATATTGAAATATATTATTATGATCTCAAATCTATAATGGGCGAACACATTAAGCGCATACCATCTCGTGATCCCATTTGATGCCTTCCTCGAGTCCAAATCATTAGATAGCCACTGATTACTCTTAAGTTCATGACAAGAGAGGTTTGCACCCTCCCAGAAGGGATGTTATGGGGAAAATTATTTTTTTATTCTAGTTAACAATATAAATTTTTATTTTTGTAGAAAATTTTATCCCGGCGCGGCAATTTACAAATATTGGCAATATTTTACACGAGAATGAAACTTCTATCGTTTCTATCGACGAATAGCTTTTCTAGTTGACATTATTGGTTTTGATTGGCTTACAAATATATGACTATGATAGTTAACGTTATTTTGTTGCTATGAAACGTAACCGAGTGTAAGTCATTTATAAGTAATCTGATCATTGCTTCCATATACCAAAATATCATTATGTTTTTTCGCAATAACAGCTCTATACGAACAAAACACAACCAAACCTCAATATTATATTCAACTTTATAATTTCAACACATCCGCGGAGATTTCTCCAATTGTCTAATTTCAAAATTGTCCGCGACCCGTAGAAGCGGCTTGAATCGACCATTTTGTTCCACTCTCGAGTCTCGAAATTAATTTACTTTCTTTGTAACATTCAATTTCCCCTCTGGACTCCTTTGTTATTTGGATTTCACGGGAAATTCGTTCGTTCGTTTGTAATTGTTATCGAAAAATGTTGTGCTGATTTCAATATTTTTTTCTTTGTTTTTATCAAGTTTTGTTGTGCCATGGACTTTTTGAGCATACAAAATTATAAAAAGTAAATGATTTATCCTGAGGGCGTACAAGCGAATAGGTTCCTTTATTGTAAATCGATTATGCCTTCATACAAACCTATATCAATAGAATCACATTACTACCTTATAAAAAAGGAATGATTAGGCACTGTAAGGAAAACAGATATTTTGGAGTTCAGAAACATTGATCATGCAATGCCACGTCTCACTACGTCTGTTTTTTTTGTGAAATAGTCGTATATCGTATATAATATTATTGTATTTGGTTTGGCCGTTTATTCGGAGACGAAATGACACTTTTTATCGTTTTTAACGACGACCACAGAATACAAGTCTAAAAACAGAGTTTATAATATTATTATGTTCAGAGTGTTTTTGCTACATTCAAATATTTACTGTTATATATCCATAGTTTCATATGGATATATAACAGTAACATTTTATAGATATTCAAATGTTGCATTTTAAGCTAAGAACAGGTTTAAGTGGCAATTAACAGTACCTACCGTAATTTGTAAAAAAACGCACGATTAATAAAAATACTTTAGCAGAAGTGTCAAGTCAAACTAGCAATCCATCTCTGCCTACCCCTATAATTACCACTATTTCTAAACTTCATTGAATCTAGTTTATAGCAACTAGCAAGCGCCAACACGTGTCTAACTAAAGGGACGATTACAGAAAGTGCCGCTAAAATAACCCAGACTGCATTCCAGTTTGAATGGAAGCATTGTGCCCAGGGCTTTGTCCCATAGCTTTGTTCTTTACGCAGCGCTAGGCACAATGGACAGAAAAATTGGCTTTCCACGCTCCAGTTATTAATTTATTTCTATTAGCTTCATTTGTTGTGTTGGTTGTGTCATGCTAAGATGGGAAGGGATGTTTCGACAATTGGATTTTATGGCCTAATTGCCAAGCAAACCCAATAGCTTGAACTAGCCTCGTAACCTACGCGATACTTTTGTATCAGGGCGTATAATGACCACAATGTATGTAGTGAAGACCATAATTGTACCGATCTCAAGGTATACAATTATCTGTAACATCTTTGCTGGTTCGCATTTTTTAGCTTTACTTAACAGGCGATATGAAGTATCTTTACTGTGCTTTAATAAAAAAGAAGAACGGGTTGCACTCCGGGAGTGCCGGCAGAAGTGAAAACTTGAACATTAACGTTGTGCATTTTTGAATGTTTTGGAATGGTTAGGGATTAATTTCGCACGAATTGCTTTATTTATCAGTATAAAAGTACTAGCATTTATGTGGTTAAATACAATATTTATTTATTGCGCTATCGTACACGAAAATGACAATTTCACTATTTCTTTATAATTTGAAAAAAGAATGTTACGCTCTTTTGTACTCGTGCCGTGCCAACGATGGGGAAATAAATAAAAATGTAGTCGTTTAAGAATTATAGCTTCTACGCATTGTATTTAAGGTTCATATTAGTAAGGGATGGTTTTAAATTTTAATGACGTAAATAAATAAAAATGCACTCGTTTAAGAATTATAACTTCTACGCATTGTATTTAAGGTTCATATTAGTAAGGGAAGGTAAAACCTCTTACGCATTTTCGATCGGTCACGTAATCCTGACGCGAGTTTAACATTTTATACCCATCACAAAAGTGCTCAATGCCGCTAAAGAAGTTTTCACTTCAAAAAACCGTTCATGCTTGCTCCTTTTGGCATGTAGAGGTCTGAAGTATACTTCATTGTAGAATTTGATACAATTGTAATAGTACGAGTCAGAATAATCTATCTAAACTTCCATATAATATATAAGTGAGAAAGTAACTCTTGCTGTCTATCTGTTTGTGACGCTTTCCCGGCTGAACAAATGAACACAAACAACACATTTTGATGCAATTTGGCATGTAGATAGCTTAAAAACCTTAAAAGGATATAGTCTGTTTTTTATCACAGGAAAATATATAGGACTTTTATCGCGCAAAAACTTTTATCACGCGGGCTGAGCCGCAAGCATAGGCTAGTAGAAAATAATAAGCAACTTACAAATTACAGAATAAAAGACTATATCACTATGACTGGTGGTAGGTCTCTCATTATGTAAGAGGCCGTCTGGGTGGGTACCACTGCAATGTCTATTTCTACCGCCAAGCAACAGTGTGCATGCACTGTTGTGTTTCGGTTTGAAGGATATTGTAGCCAGTATAACTACTGGACATAATGAGACTTAACATCTTATGTCTCAGGATGACGAGCGCAGTAGAATGCCACTCAGTATTTTGTCAGTCAAGGTGCTGGATGGTGTTGCTACTGTGTTTATGGGTGGTCCTATCGCTTACCATCAGGCGAACGGCATGCTCGTCTCGTCATTCAAAGCAATAAAAAAATAAAAAAAAAAAACTATTTAAAATACTTCAAATTAGACACAGATTTTCAAACCCCATTTTCAGTAACAGGCGTTGAAGGCGTCACGCGGATGTCGAACGTGTTAATACCACTGTCCCGCCGCCGAACAGCAAAAAGGCGTGACGAACCACTCCGAACTTTCGTAGCGTGACACTAGAACGGGATTTCTTGACCGGCTTTGAACCGTTGTAAACTTGAACAACGTTTAGAAACTTTTGTATGTTGTGACACTTTTTCTAAAGCATTATTAAAAAGTGATTAAATTAATCGATGTTTTGTCTCTTTGATTCTCAAAATGTTTTACTAAGGCGGTGTAAAAAATACAGGTGCGATTAAAAATAACGACCATAAAACACATACGAATCAAACCAGTTTTTAACTTTACAAATGGTCATGAAATATTGATTGGAAGGATTGTAATTTTTACTGGAATAAAATATACTAAAACCAATATATTTTTCATGGCGTGACATCACAGCCAATGAATCTGTTTGTAGGTCGGTTTCTTGGCTTCACTTATACAGTTTGTTTGAGTCTGGTTTTAAATTTAAGTTAAGTGGTTTCTGCATTACTACATAATTTATTATTATTATTTATTCAGCTATACAGGCCGCTTTTGACAGATCCACCTAAAAATCTTTCACATGAAGACCACTGCTGGATATATAATAATAATAATAATAATAAAAGCCTTTATTCACTGATCCAAATATAGTACGTACAGTTTTAACTTATGTAATATTTTAAATCTAATTTGACAACGAAAATATAAATTTAGAATGTGACTACATGTTCTTCAGCAACCAGTTTCTTGATCAGGTTGTCCTTCGACATAGGCCTCCCCTAGTTTCTTCCACAGATTTCTGTCGCGAGATATTCTTCTCCATCCTTTTGGTAGATCATCTTCCCACCTTTTAATTTGTCTTCCCTTTTGTCTTTTACCATTTCTAGGATACCATTCCATTATATCTTTTGTCCATTTTTCCTTATTTGTTCTCATAATGTGACCGGTCCAACTCCACTTGAGCTTTTTTATTTTTTTTAAAACATCAGTTACTTTTGTTCTTTTCCTTATTTTTGTGGTGTTCCACCTGTCACTTAGCCTTATGTTTAACATGCTCCGCTCCATATTGCGTTGGCAAACTATCAGTTTTTGGTTGTTTTTGCTTGTGGCGGGCCAAGTCTGACACCCATAAGTTAGACATGGGAGAATGCACGTGTTGTACAGTTTGCTTTTCACTGACATTGGGATTGATTCGCTCTTAACTACTTCTTTATATATATACTGCTGGATATAGGCCTCCCTTAAAGATTTCCAGACGGACCTGTCAATATAACGGTTTAGAATGAGCCTGCATGATTCTGTAGACAGACAAAGGTCAATCATTAGTCACAATGTCAATACGTACTCTGGAAGTCACTCTAGCATTAGGAGCAGCGGAGTCACTTTGCCGTTCCCGTAAAAAAAGACAATAACTATGTACTTAAAGAACTCTAGCATCTCTTTTGTCCTGAGCAGCATAATGGTGGACTTAAAAAATAATATATTCCCCTTTCAACCTGACTGTTCCTAAATTCATACCGAATCACTTTAAACTTGTCAGGACATTACCGGCCATTTTTGCATTTCAAATAAGTTGTTTAACATTTATATCCTTTGTAAGCGTTAAGTTCACACCAATTATGTTAAGAGATGTTAAGTTTAAAGAAATATTTGCATTGGAGTAAGTTACTTGTAGGTATAGGTTTGCATTTTGCGCTGTATAAGTTTTGCTATTATCTTTGGTTTAAGATCCTATTTCTTTTTTTAATAATGAAATATGATCTGCAACAACTTACACTTTGAGAAGTAAGAAAGAAAGAAAAGAAAGAAAGAAAAGAAAGAAAGAAAAAATGTTTTATTGATGGGACAACAAAAAAAAATACAAATTTAAACATAAAAAAGTAAAATATAGCACAATATTGTACCAACAATAGGAACCCACATTCAGCTCTTTACGGATACGGTCTAATCAGTACGGATCTATGTACCTATACACTAAACTTACTAATAAACATAATTAATTGAATTTAAATTCTCTTCCACCCTCATACTCAAACAATAACAACACAATAGACCACAATTAACAACCGCTGCACTGTACTTAATTATATTTATATTTACAAAGTAACAGAGGCGGGGCGTTTGATACAAAACATCCGCCACTGGGTTTTTTAATACATCAATGGTCACTAGTCTCACATTCATAAGCGGGCCAAGTGCATGTCGCACCGGGCGGATTCAATATAAAAGAAAAAATAAATAATAATAAAAAATAAAATAAAATTCATAATAATGAGTAGGTTCCATATTACTATAATGACAGTTATAATAATAATACCAGACACCAGCCCTGTATTATATACTGTACACTGCACAGCACTGGCCTCCTCTACTACTGAAAGGGTACCCGTTCTCAGCAGTTGGATAGTATATTATACTGGAATTTCACCTCGGATACACTGTCACACCATCCAGAGTCCCCATTTCGCTGATGCTATCTTTGTCACCTCCTCTGTGAATTATTAGATTAATAAAATGTTATATAATACAGGGCTGGGTTTTTTATTTATTATTAACATTCAAACAGCTACTAAGAGCATTTAGGTCTACCACGCTGGCTAAGTGCCCGATGGCAGACTTCTCATACCTTTGAAATTATTTTTGAGAGATTTTGCAGGTATGTAGGTTTTCTCGCGATGTTTTCCTTCACCGTTTAAGCGAACAATATAATTGATAATCCACGTCACACACGTAACTTCGAAAAGTCAGAGGTGTGTCCCTTCTATTCCAAACTAAGATATCGTGTAGCCTTAGTGACAGTTGGTCTATCTAAATTGGTAATTTAATCTAAATAATTAAGTGAATTGCCAGTTATACCTTCATTAAAATAAAGTTTAGCAATTTACGCATACTCACGCCTTGTATCCCCGGAGGGGTGGGCAGAGGCGCAACTAGTGCACCCACATTTCGCCGTGCGTATTCCGTCCCATGATGTGATAGGGGGCGAGCCTATCGCCATATCGGGCACAAATTCCAGACTCCGAGCTGATACTGATTAGAATAATCTAATATCACTGCCCGACCCGGGGACCGAACCCGAGACCTCAGCATTGCAGACGTACCGTAATACAACTACGCCACCAAGGCATGCAGTTTAGCAATTTAGTCACCTTAAGTCTACGCAAGGCCTTAAATGTACATTTTCTAACATACTAAAACCAAATTACCCACACGAAATATCAGTAAATAAATTAAATTCAAATACAAACTCAAAATTCAAGAGATCAATCAAATTCAACCCTAATTCTGTAATTAAATTCTTAATTACCATTTTATGCTCGCGCGGTGAAGTGTCGCCCTTATAATCTCATGGGATTACATTTCATAACGATGTATTTTCGTAGGTGAAGGGGTCTTACGAGACTTCCTAAGTTTATTATATTCGAGTTATATTACACTGTGTGAAAATGTGAAGTGCTGTCAGAATATTGCATATTTGGATTTTCGTTCGAAGTAAACAAATAAACTACTGAATTAAATTAGATGAAATTTGGCAAACAAGTAGACAACTTCCCAGATTAATATATGCTGCTTTAATCCTGGAAAATTACACTAAATATCCCAATATTTGATCCAGGAAAAATACCACGCGGGCATAATTCTAACACCTGAGGCGCTGGATATGCTGGATATGAGAGATCCAATATATCTCATATTGGATCTCTCGGTGTATTCTACCGCCTCTTCCATGAGGAGTTCTCTCAGGAACTGTTTAATATGGCCCGTCTCAACTTTTTACCATCGCCCCACTCGCCATCGCAGTGGAGTTCATCCGTACTACGTTTAATTCGTCCGTAGTAGCACGGTGCGTTTAGACCATGGGTGGCGGATGCTGCTTACTATCAGGCGGACCGCTTGGTCGTTTGCCTACTAAGGCAATAAAAAAACACATAATATTGTTAGAAACAGAAGCGATATTGATTTAAATAAAAACTATCTACCACTGATTATGCAGCAATACTTTCACAAAGATATAAGAGACTACGTCTGAGCCAAGACTGAGACCGAAAGAGCGCGAATCAGAGTGAACATCGATAAGGCACCTTTTTTATACACCCAACTGTCACTTCCACTACTAGTTTCACATCACAAATACCCTCACAAATATTTAAGTGCTAACAATATAATATGGTGATATATATCCATGGATATTAAATTTTATCATAAAATTACCAGACCTCTAAAGACTTAACACAGTTTTTATAAAGAAATGTGATAGAGTTCAATATTTTACGCATTTCGCACAATCGTATATTCGCTGTATTAAATTCACTCATAAATAATGTACGTTATGGTTTAATTTGCTTTGAATTATACTTAAAGAGAATATCTTTCTTTAACTCAAAGGAGCGCCGTTCGTAATGTTTTAATTTGCATGGAATTGAATAGAAAATATGAACCTGCTGTGGAGCAATGAGAATTAAATGTTGATTTATTGTATGTTCAGCTTATTATTATTATAATTTATAGTCTATTTTCAGGTGGTAGGTAGTTCGTAGAAGCAATATAGCTTAGGTATAGGTCCGTCCCATTTGTCTATTTTTGCCATCAACCAGCTATGTGAGTCGTTGCAATTTTAACGATATTTTATCCTATTTTTGCGGTAAGTCTCGCAGCATTATAACTGTCAACAAAGAACTTGGTAGTATTAGGTTGACAATCTTAATTTGCGGGGCTTTGTAATCTAAAATTTTAGGTGGTGTTGGTTATCAGCCGTCGTGGCGCTTCAGGCAAACAGTTTGTTAGTTTCCATAATATAAAAGAGAAAAGCAAATTAAATAGTTTTGACCGTATACATTATTTTTTTTACTTGACGTGGCCAAAACTTAAACAATAACTATATGACGGAAATTAATAATCGGTTAAACTAAATCGTAATTTATTACAATATAAATCTACACTATTATATACAAATATTATAATGCAAAAGATGTTTGTTTCTTTTAATGTGCTATTCTTTGAAATAACTGCTGTTGTTTGTAATTTTTTTGACTGTTAACAAGTTATAATACTTCACTCTTGAGGGCTATACGCTACTTTTATCAGTTTAAGTTGCTTGTATGTACATGAGAAAATATTTTGAAAATATCTTTTTGGAACGAAGCCACAAGTCAAACCTATTATCATATCATGAGTACCATCCTTATCTTCATTATAGTATAAAACAAAGTCGCTTCCCGCTGTCTGTCCCTATGTCCCTATGTATGCTTAGATCTTTAAAACTACGCAACAGATTATGATGCGGTTTTTTTTAATAGATAGAGTGATTCAAGAGGAAGGTTTATGTGTATAATTTTTATCCTAATGCGGGTGTTTAGCCCGGAAAAACTCATTCATGCGGGCGGAGTCGCGAGCAGAAGTATTATGTTATAAAACGAAGACGAAGTCCCCCGCCGCGTCTGTCTCTCTGAACTCTTCGATCAATTTAAAAACTATCGAACTATTTGGTATGGAGGCGTTGAGACCCTGGGAAGGTCATAGGCTTCTTTTTATTCTGAGAAATATATGGCGGGACTTTTATCCGGAAAAATCTTTCACGCGGGTGAAGCCGAGAGCAAAAACTAGTAGGCTTTAAAATATTATACATATTAAGCATGTAAAGCCGTTGGTCTTGCGCTTGGTCTCTCTCCGGTCATGTTTGATTGCCGTCTCACCGGACTATGAGAGTGAAGGAATAGCGAGTGCACCTGTGTATTGCGCACTTGTGCACTATAATATCTCCTGCGTACCTGGCTGATCTCCGCTTAGATTGGCCGCCGTGGTCGTAATCGGCTAGGAAGAGATTATTGTTTTAATTCATAATTGATTACAATATTCAATAAAATAAGCAGACAATAAAACTTATTTGACTAAATTTACACTTAGAAAAGAGAACGAAACCGTGAGCACAATCTAGCTATAATATAAACCCACCCGAATCGCGTGCAATCAACTCACTCGATCAACTAACGTGCTTCATTATATATTATAAAACCAGCGATAGCCCCATGATAATTACCATTAGATTTGCGTTGTTCAAACTCGACACGATAGCTTTGTTTTACAACGTTTTGTGTTAGGTTATGTCGAGTTGAGCTTTTTACTGATAAAAGTTTTGACAAATTGATCACTTGGAAATCGTAAGCCTTGAGAATAAAGAATTTTATTGTAATAAACTAAATTTAAAATAACCCCCGACACAAAAGTCCGAATTCCGGACCAGGAAGACGAAAATACTTCTTTAGCGGTCCCCCGCGAGGACGCTTGGCCCAAAATATTACTAGGTACTTAAACAACAAAGACACTTTTATTACTTTACTTTTTAGAGATGTTTGTGTCGAGGGTTATTTTAATTTAATTTTTATTTCCTACTTTTTAAATTACTTTATTCTCAATCATGGGGCCTTGAGAATCAACTATATAACACCTACTCGATGAGACCATCCTTATGAGCCCAAACACGCTATATCTGCTATAAGTTGCTAAGGAGTTGGGTATCCCGCAGACTACTTGATGCTGCAACATCAGCTCATATTTGAAAATCTTGCCGAAGTCACAGTACACCAAATTTAAATTCAATCGGGCTTTTTAAATTGGAAATGAGCTGATAATCTTCATACGCCTGAACAGATCTTCATACATTATAGGTAAGAACCATCGCGATCATATCAAATAAAAAAACCGCGTGAAGATTGGTCCATTCGTTTGAGAGCTACGATGCCACAGACAGACATACAGATACACACCCTAAACTTATAACACCCCACTTTTTTGTCGGGGGCTAATAAAATAAGTACTATCTACATTAGCTATTAAATAAGCTAACTGTCAAATAAAATTTATTTGTAACCTGTGAAACTGGCCCTTAGACTCTTTGATTTATACAATTATGTGTTTACGTCTAAAGACATTGAAATAAAACTATTTGCGGATTTTATTACGGTTTTTTACTTATATTTTCTATTAAAAGTAATCTAAACGTTCGGTAATTTAAGAATGTTCTGATAGTCCGACCTGAGAACTGTCTCATTAGTACGTACGCTATATGAACGAATAGACGATGAAAGTCATAATTATTTCCATGAACAACTTATCTACAAAGGAAAATTTAAAACTGGGGAGTATCAGAAGTTTGAACGAAAGTTAAAAACAAATGTCTTGAGTGTTCTCTAGTATAACTTCACAAAGTGATCTTCATACATAATTGCGACATACACATACGTATAAAGTTGTATATAAATTATAATGATGTTATATAAATTATAATATCTGTGGAAGCAAATACATAAAGATTTAATTGAGAAATATTATAATGAACAGTGTAGAAAGGGGCGAAGAGACTTCCGTTAAAAGGTACCAATCTCTTCTTTATACGGCTACTTACAGGTCTGTAAAAGAAACAAAGCTACTGTACGTCCTATACTTATCTCTTTTCAATTTAGAATTATCCTGGTCCCCAATAATATGTAGCTGCTTACTTTGTTTAACCCCAATAGGATTAAAGTCAATAATACAATAAAACTAATTCAAATGATTTTAATGATGTGTCGTTATATTGGAATCTTCTACTGAGTATCAGCTCGAAGTGTGGAAATGTGCCCGGTAAATTGCAATAGGCCCTGATTACAAGGGATCTAACCTCTGCCTACCTTTGAAATGGGGAAAGGGCGTGATGCCATGAATGATTTAAATCGTTTCAGTAAAAACTGTAAAAATGTGAGTTGCGCCGTCTGATTGGAGCAGGATATGACGATGGCGCATCTGCCATAGACCAGTGAGGTAGACTAAGGCCTAAACCATCTCAGTAGTATAGAAAACAGTGCCCAGGGGTTGATAAAAAGATGTCTTTCCATAATCGTTAACGCTTAAGTATAGAATACAAAAAAAATGATATGAGATATCCTTTTTTTTTTTTTTTTTTTTTTTTTTTTTCCATGGGGAAAATCCTCTTGGATCCCCGTCGTGCTCATGGCAAGTAGACAGGGTATGTCGGATTTTTACCGACTAAAAACCCCATGTTGGTCTCCAACAGCACTTTAGAAGGACTCCGGGACCTCGAACCGAACACGCCGAAGTCCTTCCAGTGCTATAGCATTTAAGCACGACACGGGGGGACACTAGTGATCCCCCGGCAAAGCTCTTTGTAATCAAAGCAAAGACAATCCGAGACAATTAATATTATTGTCTCAGCGTCTTCGTCTCCGTCTCCGAGTGGGATCAATCCTTTCTCGATCCCGCTCTGCAGCCTCCTTCTTTACCATTACAGTTTCACAGAAAGAGGCTACAGCGTTCCAATTTCTCTCCCCAGTTAGCATCGCTCGTACGACTGCCGGTAAGGAGAGGTCCGCTCCGATTATACTAACCAGGGTGCGTCGGTCTTCTTCCCACGCATGACATTCCGACAGTGTGTGTATTGCGGAATCTTGCCTACTGCAGTGATGGCAATTCGTCGTCGCCTCACGTCCTATCTTATTCAGATAATTACTGAAGCACCCATGCCCAGTAATTATCTGAGTAAGCCTATAGGTCAATTGCAAGTTTTTACGCTTCATCCAAGCTTCAAAAACCGGCAGAATAGCTTCGACGACGCGTTTGTGTGCGTAAGGCTCCTCGCGAAGCCTTGACTGCCACGTCACAAGTGCGTTTTGACGTTCCTGTTGTCTAATAGCCACTTCAAAGCTCATGTCTCTACTACCTTCACCAATCTGGCGGAGCGTTCGGATTCGGTTATAAACCACTGTATCCATCTCCGCCAGAATGTCTAAAGGTGGAAAGCGTGCTAAGATTGTTGCCGCCTCAAATGATATTGTGCGGTATCCCCTCACGATTCTGATGGCCATCTTGCGTTGCACACGGTATAACTTAGCCTTGCAGAGGCGAATTCTCAATCTTTCTGACCATACCGGTGCGCCGTAGAGGGCCATTGATCTCACTACTCCAGCATAGAGGCGGCGAACTTCCTCCCTTGGTCCTCCAAGATTGGGTAACAATCTGTGCATGGCACCTGCTACCCTCTCGATGCGGGGAACTAGGCGCTCGAAGTGTTTTTCAAAGCCCCAGCGACTGTCTAGGAAGAGCCCCAAGTATTTAATATATTGGCCTATCCGGACTTCCGACTCACCTATTTGAAGGAACGAATTCGGTGGTTCCCTACTTCGCGGTAGTTTGTGGAACCATAGCGCCTCAGTTTTCTGAGTCGCTATTTGGAGGCCTAATTCGTGAATTTTTGCCACGATGATTGCCACCCCACGTTCAGCGAGCTGTACGGTTTTTTCGAAGTTTTCCCCGTCAGCTATGACTAGCGTATCATCCGCATAGCAGACAATATTGATGCCGGCGGGAAGGTCAACACGCAGAACTGCGTCATATGCTATGTTCCACAAAAGCGGGCCCAGAACGGAGCCCTGTGGAACACCGCAATACATCACCCTTCGGTTCACACGTCCATTCTGGCCCGTATACTGTATATATCTATCGCGTAAGTATGCCCCGATTATGGCTTGCAGGTAAAGGGGCACTGCATGATGAACTAATGCCTCCCTAATAGTGTTCCATGGCAAGGTGTTAAAGGCATTGACGATATCTAGGCTTATCGCCAACGCCACTCTACCCCGTGATACAGCCTGCTGTGACAATAAGCGGACACGCAGAATAGCGTCAATCGTGGAACGCCTTTGCCGAAAGCCATATTGGCTGTCAGCCAAATCGGGACCCACTCGCGACAGATGTTCATTGAGACGAGTGGCGATTATTCTTTCGAATAACTTACCAGCTTCGTCCAACAGACATATGGGTCGGTATGCCGAAGGAGTGTCTGCAGTTCTGCCTTCTTTTTTAAGGAGGACCAACTTCGCAACCTTCCAGGCTTTGGGGAACGTGGATGTACGAAAACAGCAATCAAATAGCCGCTTCAACCTATCCCCTAGTGCACTCAAAGCTAGAACCCAGACCCGACCAGGTATTCCATCTGGGCCTGGTGCCGTATTTCGAGAATTTAAACGCCTTACGGCTCGGTTTAGCTCTTGGTCGTTAATTCTCAGTGCATTGGACCAATCCGTCAGTATAACAGGGGGAACTGTAGGTCTTACGTGGCTTATAGGGAACAAAGTTCTTATTACTCGTGCCAATAGGTTGGCATCGAGGGTTTCCGTGAGGGGAGGGATCCATGGGCGGAGTCGACCTAATACCATTTTATATGGACGGCCCCATGGATCCCCGTCTATTCCCTCCAAGAGCTCAGTCCAGGAACGAGACTTAGCAACTTTAATTGCATCCTGAAGCGCTATTGTTGCCGCTCTATACTCTCTGTACGCTACAGCTTTTTCTTCATCGGTAGCGCGCCTTCTTCTTCGAGCTCTAGTGTACTGGCGACGCTTTCGTAGGCAAATGACGCGAAGTTGCGCAATTTCAGCCGACCACCAGTACACCGCCTTTCTATTGGTGTTCGTCTTGGCCCGTGGCATGGACACATCACATATTCGCGTCATTGTTTCTCGAAACCAATCCGCCTCACTTTCTGGATCGGATACTGCTATGTCAGTGTTTGTAGTCCAAGCTGCGATGTTAGCAGCGGCTTTTAGCATGTCTCGATCAAGCCGTTTAAGAGACCAACGTGGTAAAGGAGTGTTATTACTGCGGTTTAGATTACGGCGTTGGAGAGCCACGTTGAAAACAATATGGCGGTGGTCAGACAGTGTGACCATCTCCTCTGCAACCCGCCAACCCGACAACAAACCCATAGCAGAGGCGGTCACCCATGTAAGATCCACGACCGACTCCCCCTGCCATCGCACGCAAGTGCTCACTGTCCCTCGATTCACGAGTCGCAGATCAAGACCAGCCGCCCACTCTTGCAGTGTCTCTCCTCGACGTGTATCTCTGCGGTTACCCCAGATTCGTGAGTGTGCGTTAAAGTCCCCTAGAACAATTGAGGGACGAGGCAAATACCTACGAATGCAGTTAGCTACCCTATCCAAATACTCCTCATATTCTAAAATTGACGTATTGGGAGAGATATAGCAGCCCACGATGGCTAAGACACCCCACTGTACAGCAACGAAGCCTTGTCCTCTTTCCAATAATGAGCAGGATGGAGCACCAGTAACACATCCCCAGTAAATCGCTACAGAACCCTGCTCGTCTCCAAACCATCGAGGGTGACTTGGGACAACATAGGGCTCTGCAACTACAGCTATGGCAATTGACCACTCCGCAATAGTTTGCAACAGCAGGTCCTGCGCATTGCGACAGTGGTTCAAATTGCCCTGGAGAATCTTCAAGGGAGAGAATGTGCCGTGTCCATTGTCTCCTCAGCGGCCCCTTGATTAGAAGTAGGGAGAGTCTGTTTATTGCTCCCGCTCTTTTTTAAGGGTGGACCACATTTCTTCCCCAATCGATGATCCGACGGACAATCATTATCGGCACATAGTGGACATTTTAGGACTTGAGCTTTGCACTGGCTGGCCTTGTGACCAGGCTCGCTACAAGCGTAACAACGATTGCTCCTGTCCACCTTATTGGGGCATTTTATGCCTACGTGTCCTTTCTCCAGACATCGGAAGCAGTGCAACGGTCTTGCCTCTAGTACTTCAACCCTTACACTTCCCCAGCCAACGCGGATGTGTTTGTCCGATACTATTTTTTGCATCGCTGCGAGAGGACATCTGACCCAGCAGGTTCCCATCGTTGTGGGTGTTCTGCGAATCTCACCTACCTTGATGTCGTTGGTCGAGCAGCCACCAGCCTCTGCCACGGCTGCTGCCACTTCTTGTGAAGTGGCAGCATCGTCAAGGTCCCTCAATCTAATATCACCAGTTTTAACTGGTCGGCTGATACGAATATTTTTGTCTGATAAGACTTCTCGCATCTGTGCCGCCAGTTTTTCCGCTTTCGCGCCACATTCCGGTCCACCTATGGTCATAAGAATGCCACCAGTAAGACTCCTTTTGTGGAAAACATTATCGATTCCCAGATCTGACAATCGAATTTTTGTTTTCACTTCCTCGGTTATTTTACTGTAAGTCATAGAGGAACCTTCTATGACAGTGATAGTCACTGCTGCAGTCTCAGACGCCTTGGGTATTTTCACTTTCCTCTTCTGCTTTTTTAATTTAGGAGTAGAAGAGGATGAAGTCTTATCTGCGGGCTGACTTGTTTTTGCCTTAAATTTTTTCTTTCTATCAACTACCTCCCAGGCTGCATGTGTTGACGTCGAGGCTTGTGGCTCTAGACGCCCAACTGGAGGTAGTTCTGCCACCGGTAAGTGATCGGTTCTGGTCTTCTTCGATTTCTTTTTCTTACTATTCGTTTCAACAGGCGATTGTGCCTTTTCGACAGAAGGTTTCTCCCCTAATGGTAATCTTACATACCTGTCGGGGAAAATTTCTGCTTTAAAGGCTGCAAACTGGCTCTCAACTAAAACCTTAACTTGCTCCATGAATTTTTCTTCCATACCATTCATATTTGTATTGGGACTTGAAGGGACAGTTGCCGATAAACTGGCCGCAGTATTCTGAATGGGCTTTAGGTTAGCCGTTCTTCCGGGAATTTGACCTCTTAGTTTTGAAATCTCGGTAGTTAGGTTTGAGAGCTGCGATCGTAATTCCACAATTTCGCTTTCCAACCTCGCTACATTAGCTTCAGAAGCAAGACGCCGCGTTAGCTCTCCTGTTGTTGCCTTTAACCAGTGCATAGCTAGTTTTACATCTTGTGCGTTTTGGCTACGAGACTTCCCGGAAACTCTTTCTATTGTTTCGAGTTGGCGTTTTATACAATCACCCAGTTCGTGAACTGGCTGCGACTGTACTATTTGGTTGATGTCTTCTGGGTTGGTACTACGCTTTTGCGACTCGAGGGGAGACGGTGCAACGGAGAGATTTTCGCCCTCCGTATCTACGTCTGTGGTTATACCTTCTTCGGATGGATGCCTAGTCGTAATAGCTTAACGCTTCGAATGAGGCAGGGCCTTCATACTTGCAGGGGGTCTACCCCTCTTAGGCATACGGGTTTCACTAGACGCCAGCGAGGCTAGCGATCTATATGAACCGTCTGACTCCATCCCATCACTGTCCACAACCGAAACATGCGCAGGCGTATTCGGTCGCTTAAAGCGTCCACACTCTCCTCGAGCCGATTCTGGTGGTGCTACTACAATCTTCGTCTGACTTCTATCTTCTTTACAATTTTTATTTGTTTGTATATTCATTTTGTTCCCACGAGAGTGGGGGAAGTAGTCGTCCATCCGAGTAGTGCCCCCTGTGCTCGGATAAGCCTACGTATAACCCGCTACAGGTGTCGGCCGGTACCCTAGCGGGGGTCGCACTAACGACTGAACTGCCCGTCAGTCATGCATCCTCTCGCGGTGCGCCGCCACTTAGGATTCGGGGTAATTTTTTATAGAGGTTTTCTTCCTCGCGGTCCGGCCGGTTAAGGCAAGACCCTCGATTCCGATTAAGGCCGCGAGACATGACCACAACACCTCATATCGGAATTGCGAGATCGACGGTGGCTAGGTATGACTAGCCTTTCAACCCTCATCGCGAGTGTGAGACCGTCATCGTTTTTCGACTACGTTCCTCTGCTAAACAGAGGCACGCGTCGACAAAACCGTTTTTGCTGGTTTTGGTCCACGCCGTTTCCGGTAGCCCCTAAAGGGGCCGTTCCCCTATCCGCCACCCAGGAGACGCGCCCGATGGGAGACCAGCAACTCCACACGGGAGAATACAAAAAAAAAAAAAAAAAAAAAAAAAATGATATGAGATATCCTAGTCATTGACTTATCGTTTCGATAAACTAATTGAAAGGATGTGTTATTCTCATACAGTTTTGTTGGTTTGTATTTGCATCAACGATTCTTGAAAGGCATCTCGTCTACAGGCCCTGCTGTGGAATAATGTAATACAGGGCTGATATTATTATAATATTAAGATTGTATGATAGATGTAGAATGTAACCTTTGTTGTTGCTGTGCCATTTTTAAGTGTTCTATTTTTATAGGTCTTTTTTGTTTTTCTTTTTTTTTTCACCGAACTCCGGAGCAGGGAGATGAAAATACTTCTTTAGCCGTCCCCCGACGCGATGACGCTTGGGGCAAAATATTACTAGGTAATTAAACGAAAGATACTTTTATAAATTGACTGGTGGTAGGTCTCTCATTATGTAAGAGGCCGTCTGGGTGGGTACCACCGCAATGTCTATTTCTACCGCCAAGCAACAGTGTGCATGCACTGTTGTGTTTCGGTTTGAAGGACATTGTAGCCAGTATAACTACTGGACATAATGAGACTTAACATCTTATGTCTCAGGGTGACGAGCGCAGTGGAATGCCACACAGTACTTTGTTAGTCAAGGTGCTGGATGGTGTTGCTACTGTTTATGGGTGGTCGTATCGCTTACCATCAGGCGAACGGCATGCTCGTCTCGTCATTAAATGCAATAAAAAAAAAAAAAAAAAAAAAAAAAAAAATTTTACTTTTTAGTTTTTTTTTTGTGACGGGGTTTATTTTAATTTTAATTTAATTTTTATTAATTACTTACAACAATATACATCCCAAAAACCATATAACACAATACTATAATAATGAGACGACTTCCATTGTCAAACCAGCTCGAACGAGGGTTAAATAGAAAGACGCTTTCAACTCCCAGTAAAACTCCTGTAAAATGCTATCGAGAATAAGTACGACAGTAAATCTACGTGACACAAAGTTACCCAATAGATTCTTATGCTCGAAGTTTGACGTCAACTTCTGTATTGATCTCTACGGGTTTTGCCCGGTCTATCGGCATGTCTAAGCCGGCATAATGCTTGCAACCGTCAAGAAAAGTATCTGTTGGGAGTTATTTATGGACTAAGGAAGTGCAATTGGCTTATGCGGGGATAAAAATAAGAATGATAACATTAAATTGGTTTGTGAAACCTTCTCGATTTTTATCTTCTAGTATTATGGTGAACTAGGGTAGGATGGCTAGGGTGATGAGCATAGTGCAGTTCAACGCAGTTTATTTTTAAACAGGCATGGAAAAGTGACCTCTCTGCACTGGTAATTGGAGTGGGGTTCAGATAGTGTCGACTGATCAAAGACGATTCATCATCACCACCGTCATCAGCCACATGACGTCCACTGCTGAACATAGGCCTCCCCTAAAGATTTCCAGACGGACTTGTCAAAAGCGGCCCGCATCCAGCGTGTTCCTGCTACCTTTATCAAGTCGATTATCCTTTGCTAATTCAAAGTTTGGTTAGTGTTACCATTGTTTATGTCTGTCATGATTGCTCGTCGAGCAATTATATAAAAAAATGCTTAATGCGTTAGATTTATAATTATTAATAGACATATCATTACTTTTTTGGCTTTCTTTAATAGGGAAACATGGAGTAAGCTGGAGGAGGCCTATACCCAGTGTGGGGTTCCAATAACAAAATAAATCCATGTACGTAGATTTAAGAAAAAAAAAAAAAAAAAAAATTGTACCTAAGGTTGTTGGAAAAAATAAAGGTTTATTATTATATTATTATTATTATATCATTACTTTTCAAACTGCCTCATAAAATGTAAATGTCATCTAAAAATAAAAAAAGTGACTTCACCTCTATTGCCAAAACCAGAAGTATCATCCCCACAATTACAAGCTGAAAATAAAACTTGAAAACCATAATTATCTTAAAAGCTTTCATGTCATACTTGAATTCTAGGTCCTATTAGTTATTCAAACTCAAAAATAGTACGTTAATTGCTCGTTTATAATGAATAGCCATATTTTAGCAGCGCGGTATGAACGCAACCGGTTTTTATTTCAGTAAGATTATGGAACTCTCGTGTACAGTCCGCCCCAAAAGTTGATGAACAAATTTAAAATTTTATCATCACCAGCAACAATACGTTAACTGCTGAAAATAGACGTTGTCGATGATTTTCAGGCCGGGTTTTTGAAGGCTGTCTGCATCCAGCGACATTTATTAGGTCTTCTATTTGCCTAGAAGGTGGATATCTAAGCACGACTTATATTAGCCGTTTCGACCCGCGCGATTGCAGCGCGACCGCAGTGCTTTAGCTTTGCTGCTTTCTAAATCTAACTGTGATCATTACATTGAAAATTTTAAATCGGCTTTTTATATTGTATATCCAATATCAATACACTAATCCATTTTCATTTACTAAAACTATGAATGGTGTACTTAAGTAACTGCAAAAAGGTACAATAAAATTTATTTTATTTATTTATTAAACACCTTGTACAAAGGTATAGTACAGGCGGACTTAATGCCTAAAAGCATTTTCTCCCAGTCGTCCTTAAAGTGGTGCATAGAGTGTATAGATATATATTTAAAGTGTATAGATTTGAATTTCTCTAGCTATTTTTGTAGCTAACTGTATCCACATGTTTACTTAAATTCCGCTCACTTACTCTATGCCTGCGCATCAGACTGTGAAGGTGAGTTTCATAGCTGGTTTTTTATTTAAATGACGATGAATGGCAGAATGGGGATCTAATTTTACTTGTATGATGAGACAAAGAGAAAAGTACTAAGCGCCATACCTATAAAGAATAGAAATGCCATGAAGTATTAGGATTATGAACATAGTGCGCTGTGTTCGGAATATCCATTCATGATATCCTATTATTAAATATTTTCTCATTATTAAGAGTTGGGATAAAAATGTATTTGCTTGCTACATATCCAATTGGTATTTTTACTGTGATATAATAAAATTGACTGTAGGAAGAGTGTATCGATGTCTTGAGCGCAGTAGGCAGAAATGAACGAAACAAAGTCCACACGTAAAAAGTTTATTATAGCACGAAGTAAAGTCAAGACACAAGAGTAGAATTCCACACAAGATAATAGAAGGAGAGAAATAAAGAAAGAGTCTACAGCGAAGTGAAAGCAATAAAAACTAAAATCGGCTTTTAACAATAATGAGCGTAAGCGCCAGCGAGTTACAAATTCGCGTCGCATGCGTCAGCTGACTAACTACCTGCGGCCGGCCGGGAACATAGTGATAGGCGGAGCTTGTGTGCCTCGCTCCGACCGTTTATGTGACGTAGGCCAGTGCTAGCTGCTCGCTATATACAACGATTGTTGTACCGTTTGCACATTTAAATTGTTTTAATTGTAATATGTTAGTAAATTTATTGTCACTTAATTTAAGATTAGTTTTACAATAGTTTTTGGTCTGATTATTTTATTATTAGTTTTGAGTTTTTCTTTATAATTTTAAATAATATATCCTACTTTGTATTAATAGTGCGGATAATACCGCCACATGGACTTACTGTACTTAGACCCATCTCCGTATATTATACCCCACTTGATACACATTCCCTGTAACACAGACAATAGTCGACGCGTGTGGCTTGTGTGTCCACCTGTCACCGACTTATCCTCTATGTAAAAAAAAGCTTAATATTTTTCAGTTAATAAATTTTGAATCCAATGATTGGTTTTTTTTTTTTTTTTTGATAGATGAATGACGAGACGAGCATGCCGTTCGCCTGATGGTAAGCCACATGACCACCCATAAACAGTAACACCATCCAGCACTTTGACTTACAAAGTACTGTGTGGCATTCCACTGCGCTCGTCATCCTGAGACATAAGATGTTAAGTCTCATTATGTCCAGTAGTTATACTGGCTACAATTTCCTTCAAACCGAAACACAACAGTGCATGCACACTGTTGCTTGGCGGTAGAAATAGACATTGCGGTGGTACCCACCCAGACGGACTCTTACATAATGAGAGACCTACCACCAGTGTTTGTGATACGCCAACGAACATTTGAGCAAACAGACAAAACATTCAAGATATTTTGGTTTCGTTCTGTTACCTATTTCAGGTATTTCTTTCCAAAATATATAATGCATAGACACGCAAAATTTTCAATTTTATTAGATTTATAAAATTTACCTTTGCTTTACATAACTATCTAATAATTCTAGATTGTATTTATCCTGATAATGTATAGTCACACCCTTGCCATAAAGTCAGAAACTAACTCTCGGAAAAAGTATCGGTAAGCTCGCATCGTACAGACAATTAGTCTGTACAACTCTCAAATCCTCTTATTTTAAATCTACATCAAGAGGACAGCTGATATTGGAAAAGCTACATTTGCTAAAGCTCAAAAGAACTGTGGTTTAACACACATTTCTTGAAGCCTTTTCAGCCTTCGAAGTTCTAATCGAGGCTATTATTTTTAACTTAGCTTAGTTCGTTTGATTCCTGCTTCCCCTTTGTTGAAAACTACATTGTCTTTCATTTTGTAATTAAATGTAATTTGTTCCTTTACAAAATTGGCTTTCTGATAAAACAAGCATTAAGTTGATTGCTTGAGTTTGTAAAAAATTGTTGGTATAATTGATGAAGGAAATAATAGTTTTTCATTGACAAAAATATATTTTTAGGATTACACGTTTACTATTTGAAGTTTACACGTGGGCACGTTCATGCTGTCGTTTTTTAGTTCCAAATACGCTCAATGGGGCGCAGTTCAAATTTCCGTACAAAAATTAACTTAAACGAAACCGTTACGTTAACTATACGGTAGTGCGTAAACTTTTGCTAGGGGTACTGGCCCACACTTGGTCTCAATTAATGTAATAATATTATACCAAGATAAAGGCTAATTTATCTACGGAACTTCAAAAGCATTACATCGCAAAAAATGAATTTATAAATCAAAATGTCAAATAACAAATTGTGTACCGGCAACGTCACAATCAAATGCAATCAGTCGCCGGCGGAACAATTCTTGATTCTTGACTGGATTATTGCAGTTTCTTTGCCTCTATTTCTTGGCGTCAAAAGAATATATAGAATCTCAAGATTTGTATTGATCAATCGACTTAATACGCTTAATCTGGTGGTAGGTTAGGTACCACCGCAACTGCCTCGGTGGCGTAGTTGTATTGCGTACGCGTTACGAGTACGATTTGCGCGCTGAGGTCCTGGGTTCGAATCTCAGGTCGAGCCAAAAAAACATTGTAACTGGGTTTTTTTCCATCTTAAAAATTACTCAGTCGCAACTCGGAGTCAGGAAGTTGGCGGTGTGATACCCCTTGCCTCGGAAAGCACGTAAAGCCGTTGGTCCTGCGCCTGATCTCTCTCCGGTCATGTCGGATTGCCGTCTCACAGGATTATGAGAGTGAAGGAATAGCGAGTGCACCTGTGTAATGCGCACACACTTGTGCACTATAATATCTCCTGCGTACCTGGCTGATCTCCGTTGAGATTGGCCGCCGTGGCCGAAACTGGCTAGGAGAATTACGTTACCACCGCAATGTCTTTTTCTACCGCCAAGCAGCAGTGTGCATGCACTGTTGTGTTCCGGTTTGAAGGTTTGTAGCTAACGTGATTACTGGGCATTTTGAGACTTAACATCTAATGTCTCGGGGTGATGAGCGTAGTGGTGTGCCACACAGTACTTTGTAATTAAAAGTTCTGTAGGGTGTTGCTACTGTTTATGGGTGGTATCGCTTACTATCAGGCGAGATAAATTCTCGTTTCGCCATTCAGTAAATGTGTTATAGATATTCTTGTTTGAATGTGTTAAAATATGCTTCGATTTTGGTAATTACTTCTTGTATGTTGGTAAATTATCTTCGACGTTTGGTTACTTCTATTTTGTTCTTTTGAAGAGACGTTAAGCTCGAATTTCATCGATCAAGATTTCCATGAAACCAAGCTTTTAATATTGATTCGCAAACTCAAATTAATCAAACTCGATTTAAAACCACAAAGTCTTAACTAAAAAGAATAAAATGCTTCGCCATTAATTTGAAGCATAAGTGAGTGAAGTTGTTACGCTGCTGACATCCAAAACTTAATTTCCGGCTTCCCAGGGCTTCGTAATCCCTTGACTTGAGACGTTGAGAATATTCTCTCGTTTATGTTCATATAAAATTTATATGATCTGTTTTTCTTAGCGTTTGGTACACAATGTGTGGATCGGATGATATCAGATTATGAAAATTTCCTTAGAAGAGCTTCCTGTTTATGTTGATTCGTGTTTGATTTGATGCTTTACTAGGTGTTGCTCGTGGCTTTACCTTGGTGAAGAGTCTATTCTACTATTACGTCCCTAAATCACTGCTCCGACCCACAGTGTCATCTGTGTGACACCAGCGCCATCTACCTAAATACACACACTAACGCCTTTGTTCCTCGAAGGGGTAGGCAGAGTTGCAACTAGTGCACCCACTTTTCGCCGTGCGTATTCCATCCCATGATGTAATAGGGGGCGAGCCTATCGCCATATCGGGCACAAATTCCAGAATTACACAATTCCAGGCCGATACTGAATAGAAAAATCCAATATCACTTTGCCCGACCCGGGGATCGAACACGAGCCCTCAGCATTGCAGTCGTATCGTAATACAACCTCGCTACCGAGGCAATCTACCTACCTAATCAGACTAAAACTTACTCAACAAACTGGACCGTCTTCTTAATAACTGCATTCGATTCGTTTATAATCTTCGCAAGTTTGATCACATCTCTTCTTACCGATCGCAGTTAAAATGGCTTCCCATCCGTCAGCGTCGTTCGTTGCGTGCGCTCATTACCGTCTTTTCTATTCTTACCTCTCTTACCCCTCCTTCTTATCTGTCTTCCAACTTTATTTACCGTTGTGATACTCTCCTTACTCCTTCTTAAGTGTCCTCCCCATAGCTCTGATTTTCCTTCACTCTTCCTTCGCTATCCAATCCATCCTTTTCTGGAACGCACTCTCACTCGAAATCAGGTCGTGTACAACACGGGTGGCATTTAAAATGAGAGTTCGGAAATGACTCCTCGCCGAAGTAGCAGATTCTCCTCATTAGCTTCTTCGTATACGTATTTATTTATGTAATTGTTTATGTATATATTTTAAATAACTATTTATGTACACAGATATATATGTAGCATATGTAAGTATACATATATTATGTTTAATATTTATCACTGTATATTTATTCTCATATTTTTTTTTATTATTTATAATATACACCTGCCTCTGTCTCTCTGCACCACCTTAAGGTCGACTGGGAGAAAATGTCCTTAGGCATTAGGTACGCCTGTGCCCTACTTTTGTACAAAGTGTAAAATAAATAAAATGCAAACATTTTCTACGAGAGCAAATTACCACGATAAAAAGTATAACTATGTTAATCCAGGAAATGGTCTAAATGACTAAATTTCATTCAAATCCGTTGAGCTGTGTCTGCATTTACTTTTAACAACATCCAAACATTTTAACATAAATGGCATTCATGATATAAGCAAGATATTTATTATCTTGATATCTTGATTATCTTGATCATGATATAAGTAAGATTATTATTTTACTTATATCATAAGTAAGGTTAGTAAGGTCTTATGGCAACAGTTCAAAAGTGAATCTTCTATGAAAACAGCATGAAATTCAAAAAAACTTAAAATATAATCATTTTAATATTTGTATAAATAATGGCGAAATGGCCGTGATACCATCGCTTAGGATGCATCTTTTATCTTTTATTTTGTTACAGTTTAATTTACAACTTTTGATTTATTTTAGAGTGCATATCATATTCCTAGAATTCTCTATTAATCTCATAATTAAACATTTGACAAAAAGTGGCTCAACCATTTTCTGATCTCATAGTTACTAGATCTTACTTGCGGCTCCGCTTGTGTCTCATCATCTCTCATCCATCGAAACTATCTGGACGCCACTCACCAGGTGCAGTACATCACCATCATAATCTTCAGCCTTTGGAAGTCCGAAAATATGCCTCCCCTAAAGATTTCCAGACCTACTAAAAGCAGCCTGCATCCAGCAGGCACATATAAAAAGAACTGTTTCTGTAATAATATTGAACGTTGTCTGAGGGGCTAATACTGACGCTTCGCCGTTTAATGAAGAGACGGCTGAACAAAAGGCACAAATGAAACCACCCGAGGCACCGGCCCCAACCCGTTCTTTGTTCGGTGTAAGCTGGTTTCTTGTAAACACTGCCTTTGATTGCTGTTTACATTTGATATTAATCTTGTTCGATGTGTGAAAGGATTTTTTAGGTAGTGTGTGTAATGGTGGCATCATACTTGGCGTATTTGATATATTTGCATTATTTTGCCAATTGATTATTAGCTTTGTAGATAAATAACTACTGATTATTAATTATTCTATTTCTACCGCCAAGCAGCAGTGTGCATGCACTGTTGTGTTTCGGTTTGAAGGACATTGTAGCCAGTGTAACTACTGGACATAATGAGACTTAACATCTTATATCTCAGGATGTCGAGCGCAGTTGAATGCCACACAGTACTTTGTAACTCAAGGTGCTGTATGTGCTACTACTGTTTATGGGCGGTCGTATCGCTTACCATCAGGCGAACGGCATGATCGTCTCGTCATTCAAGGCATAAAAAAAATATCTAGACAGACCCTCGTATAGGAGAGACCTACCATCCATTATATAAACTATATTATGTAAAATATGTGTATTATAGACATATTTGACATAATATAGTATTATAGAGTATTATAGTGCAGCCGATTTAAAAATACCGCTACCCATTCCGTAGCGCACGGCGTGAATACACAATTTAATTAAGCAGTATAACAAAACCACATAACGCAGCTCGGAAGATAAATTAAAATTAATACGCATGCGCATGCTCACGCCTTTTATCCCCGAAGGGGTAGGCAGAGGCGCAACTAGTGCACCCACTTTTCGCCAAGCGTATTCCGTCCCATCATGTGATAGGGGGCGAGCCTATCGCCATATCGGGCACAAATTCCAGACTCCGGGCTGATACTGAATTGAAAAATCCAATATCACTTTGCCCGACCCGGGGATCGAACCCGAGACCTCAGCCTTGCAGTCGTACCGTAATACAACTACGCCACCGAGGCAGTCAAATTAAAATTAAAACAGACTTATAACTACTACTAGGGATGCACGTGGTATCGATGTTTTTATCGTAACTATCATGGCTTTATGCGGTATTTTCGTGTGTAAAAATCCATTAGTCGATATTGAAATGTATTGAATTATTGTGCAAAAGATTTTAATTATTTTTTCCTTACAAAAATAATGTCTACAAATTAATGCATCACTTATTATCAACAGAACCTACATTATACGTCGTCGTTTGTTCCCCATTCTAGCGGAAAAGTACTAACTATATAATTGCTGGAAATCTTTAGGGGAAGCTTATGTTCAGCAGTGGACGTAATGTGGCTGATGATGATGACGATGATATAATAAATTCCCTGTTCTATAAAATTTTAATTACATCGACATATTCCAAATTTAAATATATAAGTCCACCCCTAAGATCCTAAGTCCGGTTAACACGAACTTAAACCAACGCTCGCCCATTTCACACCTTTTAAAATCTTTCGCAAACACTCCATTATTTTTTAATTAGGCCATACTACGGTCGGTACTAGTAAATATGCTTTTTATGTGTCTAGACTCCTTTGTTAGATCAAAATCCAGGTATTTCGTACTAATACTCTTGATAGAGGGCGAATGTTCGAGTGTGCTGAATTAGATATCGTCTTTAAGAGGAGAATCTTAGGTTAAGCTGTCTGGGATTATAAATAGTTTATTTAGTTGTGATCTTACATTATATCGTCAGTTTTCTGAGATATTGATAGTTTTTCTATAATTGTTTTGGATTTATCTGTGTTTTTGTTTGTTGATGATCAATAATAATACATTATAATATATGACAGCAATTATTTTTATTCAGAGCAAATCCCTTTAGTTCGATTACCCCTTACTTGACTTCTTCATTTTCATATTTTTTTTATTTTTACCAAAAGTATGATTTTCCTTATGAACTAAAATAATAGGGCTTCATAAAAAATAAAGTTAGATCATAGGAAAAGAAAGAAAGCATTAACTTGCTCTCTACTTGCACTGCTTGCATCGTAGGCGACCAATTTATATTATATTTCTCTATAGAAAAAACTCATTTACATATCTATACTAATATATAAAGCTGAAGAGTTTGTTTGTTTGTTTGTTTGTTTGAACGCGCTAATCTCAGGAACTACTGGACCGATTTTGAAAATTCTTTCACTAATAGGAAGCTACATTACTCCTGAGTGCTATAGGCTACTTTTTATCCCGGAAAAACTTTTCCACGCGGGCGGAGCCGCTAGTATATTATAAATTGTCATTAATGATTTCTTGTATTTACACTAATTTTTTACATAGAATTTTACTTTACGGATTTTTTCTTAACTTTAACCTTTCGGACAACCAACACCTCACTCCGCCCCGTGATTATGAAGTCTTCGAAATGTCGGAAGTAAAACAAATTTATCGCAAAAAATCCCTAAAGTATTTTTATTTCAATCTTTCATTAATTTTACAACTACTATTATTAACTTTATTGCGATTTGGTGCACACGTAATTACAATTACCCCTGATTTAACATAAAACACCGACTAAAATCTCGTCTTAACCCGACATAAATCCAATACCTAATTAAGTTCATTCAAGTTCCACTAGACCACGCCATCAAATTTACATCCACACATGAATTCGAGCCAACCATCCAGGGAATATTTAACGTTTACGTATGGCTTGCAATTTTGCAGAACCCTAGTCCCCGACAAGACTTACGGGGGTAATTTTGTACGGGACATCTTTGCATAAGCTTTGTCGGTGGAAAAAGTGATATTACTTTGCGATGTTATTGTTATGTATTTGTGGACGAGGATTTCACAGGGGCCAATAAAACGTAGCGAATACTTCGCAATAGTCATAACTGTCCTTTATTTCTTCAAATCATGATTTGTTTGTAACTCGTCACTTTGTCAGGACTAGCATAGTAACCACTGAACGACAACCAAACTAAGACTGACTCTTCAAATGGCGAGGCGCTTTATTTATACTCGCAACTGTCACCCACTTACAATTTGACATCAAGACCTGTTTTGCACGATTACTACTTCAAAGCTACCCGACGCTCCGACATATTTATAAGTTCTATTTCAGTTATAACTTATATTTTATATAACTACTACTTATATTTTTTATTTTATATTTAACGCATCTGTGTGCCCCCTGGTATTGCAGATGTTCATGGGCGGCGGTGATCACTTACCATCAGGTAGACCGTATGCTCGTTTGCCCCAACTAAATAATGAGGTGACCAAGCTGTTTCCCTGCAGGTAAATAATATGACTGGCTAGAAATAGTCACATCACCTAAAACATCAAATTATCAAAGCACGATAATTATTACTGCGCTGCATTCATCCCTCTGAGGCTTTGATTAATTATATACCTAGATAGAGTGACGCGCTACAATGAAACTAAAACAAACAGGCCAACTTTTCTTAAGCTAGTATGCGTGACAGCTGTGTCATACGCTATCGCTGCATCATTCTGCGTATGCTTGTGTGCGCGCATAATGATACCAGTTATTACATGGTTTCTATAAAAACGGGGAGATAATTATATCCATGAAAAACAACAAAAAATAATTCACTCGAACTCATTTAGGGGGCAACAGTTGGCCTCTATTTTTTTCTACGTGTTTGAAACGTCCAGTGTCTATCTAGGTATATAATTAATCAAAGCTCTGAGGTATTAGATATTAAGCCCCACAATACTCAATTATACCGGCTAGAACGTCCTTCAAACTAAGACACAATAGAGATTACACTATATAGCTTAGCCGCAGAAATAGATATTACGGTGACTTGACCGCCTCGGTGGCGTAGTATTGCGTACGCGTTACTAGTACGATTTGCGCGCTAAAGTCCTGGGTTCGAATTCTTGGTTGGGCCAAAAACATTGTGACTGGGTTTTTCCACCCTAAGAATTACTCAGTCGCTCGGAGTCAGGAAGTTGGCGGTGTGATACCCCCGTGCCTCGGAAAGCACGTAAAGCCGTTGGTCCTGCGCCAGATCTCTCTCCGGTCATGTCGGATTGCCGTCTCACCGCACTATGAGAGTGAAGGAATAGCGAGTGCACCTGTATATTTTGCACTTGTGCACTATAATATCTCCTGCGTACCTGGCTGATCTCTGTTGAGATTGGTCGCCGTGGCTGAAATCGGCTAGGAAGGGATTTGGATTTACATTACGGTGACCACATTTTTTTATTGCCTTGAATGACGAAAGGAGCATGCCGTTCGCCTGGTGGTAAGCGATACGACCACCCATAATCAGTAGCAACACCATCCAGCACCTTGAGTTACAAAGTACTGTGTGGCATTCCACTGCGCTAATCATCCTGAGACATAAGATGTTAAGTCTTATTATGTCCAGTAGTTACACTGTTTATAATGTCCTTCAAACCGAAACACAAATATAGAAATATACATTGCGGTGGTGCCCACCCAGAAGGACTCTTACATATGAGAGACCTACCACCAGTAAGACACTTGAAACGAAAGACCTGCCTAACAACTACAAGAGCCAATTTTAAAATTGATCCCAAATTAAAAACGATTCAGACCCTTCAGTAACTAAAAGTATCGATCAAAACTAAGTTGGACGTATTAAATATTCAAAGTACAATTATTTTCAAATTACTCGACTCACTGTAAAGGCATTGGTACTTCAGATTTTAATAAATAACGAGTAATTTGAAATTGTATTGGAATCTTTTAAGGCTCTTGGGGAAAGTGTGAGGCTATCTTTTTGATTGATTGTTTTTAAGCTGTGAAACGTAGATTTAAGTTTACCTTTGTATTTTGGTTGTTGTTACGTTCATCCTGATATGTAACAACAATTAGGTGACCGATATACCTATATCGGTCACCTAATACTTCAGGTCTGTTCATAAATGGTAACATCACCAAAAGAACATGTCCAAAAACGGGCCTAAAATTCCAACAAAGACAGACAAGACAGCGTGGTGGACTAAGGCCTAACCCCTCTCAGTAGTAGAGGAAGTCTGTGCTCAGCAGTGAGTAGTATATAATACAGGGCTGATTGCGAGTCACGAGGAAACAACGTGGGAGGAAGTTCATTCCAGAGTGCACTATTATACTGGTGGTAGGTCTCTCGTACTGGTGGTAGGTCTCTCATATGTAAGAGTCCATCTGGGTGGGTACCACCACAATGTCTATTTCTACCGCCAAGCAGCAGTGTGTATGTACTGTTGTGTTTCGGTTTGAAGGACATTATAGCCAGTGTAACTACTGGACATAATGAGACTTAACATCTTATGTCTCAGGATGACGAGCGCAGTGGAATGCCATACAGTACTTTGTAAGTCAAGGTGCTGGATGGTGTTGGTACTGTTATTGGGTGGTCGTATCGCTGACCATCAGGCGAACGGCAAGCTCGTCTCGTCATTCAATGCAATAAAAAAAAAAATATCCCACAAAATATAGAATTCTGCCTATCGTCATATCAAATAGGCACAAATTTTGGTTACTAGAATATACGATGTCATAAATATTGGTTAGGTATACAGTCCTAATACGCCTAATCAATAAGTCTACAATACTAAAGCTACATTTACAATTAAAATAACCTCGTTTGCTTTCCGTTTTTATTTATTTGTAGAGGTCAGCTGTAACAGGCGGCGGTAAACGCCCACCGGAACTGGAAGTAGATGTCGATGTGTAACAACCTCGGACCGAGCTTCGAGACATGTGTACTTTATTGATGTCCGATAAGTTTCTTTTTGTTGCTATTTACTTTGGGAGCTCGTTGGGAATTCTTTTAATAACAATTTATTGGCTTTGATAAAAAGTGATAAATGAAAGACACACTGAACTTAAACTCACGCCTTTTATCCCCGACGGGGTAGGCAGAGGCGCAACTTAATGCACCCAATTTTCGCCATTCTTATTCCGTCCCACGATGTGATAGGGGGCGAGCTTATCGCTATATCGGGCACAAATTCCAGACTCCGGGCTGAATACTGAATCGAAAAACCCAATATCATTTTGCCCGACCCGGGGATCGAACCCGAGACCTCAGCATTGCAGTCGTACCATAATACAACTACGCCACCGAGGCAGACACTCTGGAAATGTTCATAAAATCTTTTATATACATAATATATATGATTATGACGCTCTGCTTGAAAACATCGGGAGGAAACCTGCATATCTGAGAAGTTTTCTATAGGAATTTCGAAGGTATGTGAAGTCTGCCAACCCGTACTAGGCCAGCGTGGTGGACTAAGACCTAACCCCTCTCAGTAGTAGAGGAGGCCCGTGCTCAGCAGTGGGCAGTATATAATACAGGGCTGATTGCATTGCATTGCAAATACAGATTGTTTATACATTATATATTAAGTCAACATACAAAAAACACGCATGCTTCTAAATACTACACTCGAAATCGCTACACATCTACGCCGTAGCTCGTAGCGCCGTGAGCTACGTCATAGCGTATTAACAAACCCGTTTAATACTTTCACCTAATAGCAACAGTTTAGTGTGCGATTAATTTTAATTAACCTTCACGCAATATTAACACTTTGCCGGCATTCTAGCGACCTCTAGCTAACGACGTCGTTTCAGACCTCTAATCCATCATAACATTATGTGTGTTTGTTTATTTTTTGATTTAGCGTTGAAATGTCAGCTGAAAATTAAATCATGTTTTTCTAAGATTTAAATTCATTTTTTCACGTAATTGTTCCGATTTTTATTGCGTTATTTAATTGTAGCTTTAAACCTTCTCAATGCTTTTTCCTCGAGATCAGACATAATGCTCTTTTAGATCTTAGACCAGAGTTATACAATATATGAACTATATAAGCAATTTATACATCTCATCAGATTTATACTAATGTTAGGAACAGAAGCGATTTTGATTGAAGTAAAAAGATCTACCACTGATTTTACACAAAACCTTTTTTTAATTATTTATTTAGGGCACAAACCGTCATGTACAGGCACTAATTAATATAAAAGTATACAAAAAGACCTATAGGTGCATTTATAATTACAAAAAATAGTTATGAGCAAACAAGAAAACAGCCTTTATTAACTACAGCTAATAGATATTCCATTTTATCTAGCAAATTGCATACTGGAGTCTTGTAAGTAGAAAGAGAATTTTCACAAAGATATCATCAAGCAATCGACAGTATGAAAGTCAATATTCAACTGCCTCGAACTGTCAAACGTTCGGTGCTTATATAGCAAAAACTGTCCTCCCGAGAAATATTTCTGTACTTCCACTAGAAAACAATTTAAGAAGTAAGCTAAGCCGGAAACATAACCTAGTATGGACATGAATTTTTTGTTGCAACCGCCACAAATGGCGCGAGTGTGTCGTAAACAGAAAACATTAATTAAAATGTTAATGGACACACAAAAACCGGTTTTATGTACTGACTTATCACTTTATGTTGAACATTAATGAGTGTGGTGAAAAGAGATTGTTATGTAGGTTAACAGATGAAGGTTTGGGTCATCAGCCTGTATTCGTAACAGGATTACGGCTTTAGCCTAGTGGTCGGACTGCCTCGGTGGCGTAGTTGTATTACGGTACGACTGCAATGCTCTCGGGTTCAATACCTGCGTCGGGCAAAGTGATATTGTGTTTTTTATTCAGTATCAGCCCGGAGTCTGGAATTTGTGCCCGGTGTGGCGTAAGGTTTGCCCACTATCACATCATGGGACGGAATAACGGCGAAAAGTGGGTGCGCTAGTTGCGCCTCTGCCTACCTCTTCGGGGATAAAAGGCGTCAGTGTGTGTGTGCCATAGTGGGGCAACTTACGAGGCCGTAAGTAATACAATTAAAAAAATATTCACTGATATGGCCAGCAAGGTAAAAGGTAAAATTTCTTTCTATATTTGTTGCAGAACTAAGACCTTATTAAAACTACGTCGATCATGCCGCCGGACTTCAATCCCATTTATCCAGCAACATCCTACATGGTGTCTTAGATTATGTATAGTCAAGCCTTTTATTCCCGAAGAGGTAGGCAGAGCGCAACTAGTGCACCCACTTTTCGCCGTGCGTATTCCGTCCCATGATGTGATAGGGGGCGAGCTTATCGCCATATTGGGCACAAATTCCAGACTCCGGGTTGATACTCAATAGAAAAATCCAATATCACTTTGCCCGACCCGGGGATCGAACCCGAGATCTCAGCATTGCAATCGTACCGTAATACAACTACGCCACCGAAGCAGTTACCTGTCAGTCTGTCAGTCTCTCAGTTTACCTCTTTATTATTGCCCTTTAGTTTTTCTAACGGTCAACAGCACAATTATTCCAATACTAGCTTTTGCCCGCGGCTCTGCACGCGTTAAAAAGTTTTTCCGGGATAAAAGTCCCGTTTTATATTTTTCCAGGATAAAAAGTAGCATATGTGTTAATCAAAGACATGATCTACCCGTGAGCCAAATTTCATCGAAATCCGTTTAGTAGCTTATGCTTGAAAGAGTAACAAACCTACATACATCCACAACATCCATACATCCATTCTTACAAACTTTCGAGTTTATAATATTAGTAGGATAATAAATCCTTATTCCTGTAGTCGTTGAAGGTCAATGAATATCATTAGTTGACACTGTTTGCCTTTTGCCAGACTTATGCTGTAAAATGAGTATTAAGAATGTAAGTTATACGAAAGGGTTATTAAACCGCGCAGCGGATCTTGGATGACGTCCAAAACCTTATTAGTTTCATCTAATAACGCCTGTTAACTTACAACAATTTCTCAAGATGTTGAAGAATACAGAAATTATGAATGAGTCACGGAGTAATTCTGGTTAAAGATATAAATTAGGTTTTGGCTCAGCTTTTTGACCTAACGTTCGCTTCTCCTGGATCTCATGAATAAGAGTTAGAGCTATTAGAAACACTGACGTCAAATGGTTTTCCAACCTGGGATTTGAACTTGGGCCCACCCAATCTAAAGATTATGAAAACAACCACTAGACCAAGAAAGCAAAAAAAAACTCTATTACACATTCCGAACATAAAAATGAAAACAAAAGCTCAAGTCTCATTAATAAGCTCAAAGAAAAATAACAAAAGACCTAATCAAATGAAGAGCCATTTCTCAACTAAATTTATCATCCTATGTAATGCAGTAAATCCGTGGCAGGAGACGTGAGAATTTTTAATTAAAATAAAATAAGGTAGCGTTTATTAAAAGTTCGTACGTACAAGGAGGGATTATCTCTTCCACGGAGGTTCCAGCCTTTTACCTTAATTAGTGTTGCGGCCTTCCCTTTGTAGGGTGACCATATATCTTAAAATAAAGTTTTTTTTCTATTGAATGAATATAAACTTTTGTTTTATTTGATAAGGTGTTACAAGGATTTACATATTTTTCTGTATTCTGAATACTTCTTTTCATATCCTGAATAATCTGAATAAATAACATTTATTTTTAACCGACTTCCAAAAGGAGGAGGTTATCAATTCGTGTGTTTTTAATGTATGTACACCGATGTCTCTGAAAATTGGGAGCGTATTTCCATGATTCCTTTAACAGTATGAGTGACGTTGATCTCTTACGATCAGAATAGCTCTAAGTTCATCCGATAGGTTTTTTTTAAATGCTAGTTATAACTCAAAAATATTTACTAATAAATCTGTATATTATGACCAATATTAAAAACCTAAAACTACCCACCCATATTGGAATAATCCTTCATATTATAATATTATGTAAACAAAATTGTACATATTCTAACAAAGAACAATACCCAATTATAAAAAATATATTTTTAAACGAAAATGTACGTATCACATAAGACCTCCCGTTTTATCCCGTAAATATGGTCACCCTCATTCCTTCAGGAGTGGATGTAAGGTTTTTTCACTATACCACGTTTTTACTTTCACTGTAATCTTTTATTTGATACCGGTCTTGCTTTTATTAAATTAAACTTCTAAGGTCTTGAACGGTAAAAATGGCGGACAGATGGTTCCGAGCTTGGAGTTATTTTCCAACTCTTAAGCTAATATTTATCGTGTTTAGACGTGAGGCGAAGACTGGATCGTTTTTGAAAAGATAATTGTCTCGCCTTGTCACACAGAACAAATATATAGGAGTAACAGTTACATTGCTTATTAGTGACAAACTCTGACCAAAGAAACGAGGTAAATATTTATACCAGCAATGGTGAAATTAAATCATTCTATTGGAAATACTATTGTGAAGCCTCATAGTCATCATCATCATCAGCTACAAGAAGTCCACTGTTGAACATAGGCCTCTCCTACAGATTTCCTGACGGAATGAGCCAAAAGCGGCCTGCATACAGCGTATTCCTATTATCTGTATCAAGTCGTATTTCACATTATCCTACTAATATTATAAACGCAAAATTTTGTAAGAATGTATGGATGCGTGTTTGTTACTCTTTCACGCAAAAACTACTGAACGGATTTCGATGGAAGTTAGCTAACGGTTAGATCATGTTCTGGATTAACACATAGACTACTTTTTATCCCGGGAAAATATAAAGCAGGACTCTTATTTATGTTTTTGCACGCGAGCGGAGCCGCGGGCAAAAACTAGTAGTAAATAAGGCGTTTAGATGCTGGATAGGCACTGTGAACGTAAGAACATAATAGTTTAAATGAAATTAAAGTTGTTTCAGTAACCATAAGTATCATAGTAACGTAGTTTTCTCAGCGTCAAGATGGCAACGTTTTTGTAAGCCATACTGTTCATAGTATTTACTATTGACTTTACTAAGTGCTTAAAAAGTGACTTGTTTAAATAGGTAGGTAGATAATAGCAAATAATTCCACATAAATCATTTACCAGACGTCTATTTGTACAATCCAAACTTTCATACTTTCTTAACTAATGAAACGAATTATAATGACAAAAATGCCAACAATTCAGCAGCTTTACTCAAAAACAGTTGATCATAATTCCATATTAAAGTATACTGAAGTAGATAATACCGTCTGTTGGTAAAAAACTCAGGGGAATCAACTATGATAGATATTATAATATTTTTTTATATCTTCGCGGCGCTTCGAACTCGTTTCGTAGAAATTACGAAGATGAGATGGGAATTAGCAATAACTTGTTATTACGTTTTTATGTGTTTTTTTTATTGATTTGATGACTATTAATGTTTATGTTATAAAGTATAGTCAAAGTGAAGAATATAATAATTGATACACGATTTTTGGTTGGCCTGTCGTCAACGTTACTGCACCTGATTGTAAACAAAGTGGTTTCCTAATAGATTGTCGACAGACGAGAGATGATTATCTCTCGCCAGTCGACACAATTATGCCGGCCTGATTGAACCGGATACACACAGGCTGATCTCGGAACGCGGCACACTTACGCGGGTCACTAATACGATACTGTCGCCAACTACGAACTAATATGAGTAAAAAGTTTTTCATAAAAGCACACTTAACTAACCCAACGGATATAAATCTTGTGGAATAACTTAATTCATTATCACATACAATAAATACCTTCTAATTTGAAAGGTATCTGTCTTTAATTTTTTTTATAATAATTAAGCCCGTTGAATCACGAAGAGTCAAGTCTATAATGGCACTCTATAATTCAAATCTCCGGTTGGTGTTGCTACTGTTTACGACCAGCCACTTACCATCAGACGAACGATCGTCTAGTTACTTGTAAAAAAAACTCACATGTAAAGTTGAGACTATTAGGCTTTTCGCCAAATTGCTGATAAAATATTATTAGCGTTTCTAGTTAGCGCGCTGTTTTTTGCGGGTTACGAGCAGAGAACACTCTAGAGAATACTCGTGTAGTAGAGCTAATTAAAAAAATCTTCGGTACATGAAATTAGAAATTAAAAATGACTGTAATTAGCAAATGGGTGTTAGGAATTGCAAGAATATGAGATCGTAATTTTTTAGATTCTACTTTGTATGCTTCATAGAGAAAAGCTTTGATCATATACTTTATATGATTTCAAAAAAAAAAGAGATTAACTATACAGAAAACAGTTAATAAGTTTGTAATGTTTATTTAATAAAAATATATACAATATAATATTCATTTAAAGAAACTGCTAAACTGATAAGCCCATTACCGCAAAAACCTGTACCTATAAAGCTTTCCTGAACTCAAGATGTTAGAATATATCTAGAAACTATATTAGAACCTTGAATGTAAAAGTCGAAAGCGTAAGAACGTTTGATGTTCTCGCCCATCCATTATTCAGCAGGGGCGCGCCGCTAAATATTGCACCAAATGTTACCAATCACTTACGCACGATTTTGAGCTTGATTGATTTTATAAATTCATTTATGGTGATGCACGCTTTTACGGTTAGCAGTTGGTTTTAATAGTAGAATGATTAAGGTCGTGGATTCAATACCAGAGGTTTTTCGAAGTTTAATCATGGTTAATTGCTGTTTGCTTTAATCCTCCTATAATCCTACTAATATTATAAACGCGAAAGTTTGTAAGTATGGATGTTTGTTACTCTTTCACGCAAAAACTACTAAACGGATTTCGATGAAATTTATCACAATGGTAGATCATGTCCTGGATTACCACATAGGCTACTTTTTATCCCGAGAAAATATAAAGCGGGGCTTTTATCCCGGGAAAACTTATTGACGCGGGCGGAGCCGCGGGCAAAAGCTAGTAGTTTCATAATTGTATTAAAAATTATACTAGTTCGTGTTTCCAGCTCAGTCCACTTAAGAATCCATTCGGATGATAAAAAGTAGTCAATAGTACTCAATGAATGTAGTTTGCTAATAAAGTTATCGTTCAGATTCTGATAATTCTTTAATTTTCTAGAGATAGTCAATTAAAAATGCAATTTATTAATATTAGTACTTGTACTTAAAACAACGACAATATTTTCCGTAATTAAAACAATAATACATTAAATGTCTTTAATAATGATTATTGACTAGGTGATGCTCGCTGCTTGGCCCGCATGAAAAGCCTTTCCTTTTAAACGCCAACGCCACCTATTCTAAAGATGAATAAAAGTTTTTTTTTTCATGGGAGCTAATTACCGGGTTAAAAAGTACCCTGTGTATTAATCCAGGTCATGGTCTAACCATGTGCTAAATTTCATCCAAATCCGTTCAGTTGTTTCTGCGTTTACTTCTAACAAACTTCCAAATATTTTCACAAACTTTTGTATTTATAATATTAGTTGGATTTCCTGAACGTATTGATCCTCTTATCATAAGATGTTGGAACTTATATTGCCAGTCATAGCTAACGATTCTGTTGCGTGACCACCTCAAGGGTATATTTCTGTTTGAAGAACATAATGATTTATGTAATATTTTTTATTCAGATACAATAATATTATAGCTCATACTCTACATTTATGTCTAAATATGATGTTGATTAATGACACGTTGCACCACTCAATGCCGTCACGGTATTCATGTAATAAATGGATGAATGGGGTAATTCCAAAACTAATATGCATGTAATTTTTATGACTAATACTAGAAAACGGGTGAGTCACATGATTTTCTTTAACACTTATGATAACAGACTCAGAATTGTACTGCAGGCCTTAAAAGAAAAAAAAATAGATAGGTTAGTTACATTATCATAGGGACCCCTACTACTTTACTACCCCTTACCATCGTATTCCTCAATAAAAGGTACGAGAGACCTTACGAAGGTCACCAATCACCATCTCGTTTGTTATTATCGGATATAAACTTTATAAACTTTTCAAACCAAAAACCAATGAAACAAGCGTGCTAATACCGAATAAAATCACAAACCGATTTCACGCTCCAGATCCCAAGGGGGTTGGTATTATCCTCCGAAAAAAAAAGTTTTTTAATCACGCAAAATGAGCACCCTCATAAAAGTCCGTCACGCAAACGTAACAACGTTAACGGCTTTCGTTGGACTTTAAATTTTTTTTAATTAAAAATAAGGCTTCGGGCTTTCATAATTAAAGTATTTGCACGATCCAGCCCCGGGCGTCTGTCACGCTTAGGGTGGTAATTATTGTCATTTTTGCATGGCAAGCTTAATTGTGACGGCTGTCTGGTCCGAGCTTTGCTGTAATATTTTCTCGTTGAATGTAACTAGTTTAAGCTAAGATCGGCACTATGGGACATGTCTCATATCAAGCTGTCGTGGAGGACGTATATTTTTCTTCAAAAACGCTATCCTTTTCTTTAAGATCGTGAATGAATTCACGATCGATGTTGATCATTAGAGTATGTAAATGTATTTACATTTAGAAATGTAAATACATTTCTAAAAGAAACCTAATGATCAACATCTATTACAAAACATACGAATACATTTCTAAAAGAAACTCTTCCTCTAAAGTAACTATCGTTAATTTGAAGATCATCAATGCTTGGAAGACTCCTCTAGTATCATGTTCATCGGCTTCAATTATGACTTCTTATTAAGTTAAACAGATAGACTATCCCACTCTCATCTGCCACTGAAACTCCGGTAAGCCAGAATCAGCAGTGGCAAGCTTATTACACCAAGTAGTGAAGCTCGACGAGTCTTTATTAATTGTACTTGTTTATAATGTCATTATTTTTATATTTTTCTCTTCTAAATGTTTGCAGGTACGCATGTCTGTCCGTGACAAATAAATTACTTTTCTTTCTAAGAACACTAATATTTAATCTGTAACGAAATAAATCAATCGGAAAGTTATGAGTTCGAAATACCTGTTCAAAATTGTCTGACTCTTAATCCAAATACTGAGCAGTTGGTATCAAAATGATTAAAAGAAATGTCTTAATAGGAGACCTTTATGATGTCACTACAGTAGGTGTTGTTAGTAATAATGAGGCGCACATTGACCCCGGTCTGCAACTAAGCAGGATTATTTATAATTAAAAAAAATCTTCCGACTTGAATTTAATAAAGTCCGCTAACCGTGGGCCTGATAAAAGTTACAAAATCTGTTTCAGTCTTCAGCGTTTTAACGATCATAATTAAAAGTTAACAGTTAGTGAAAAGTTGATATTTTACGAACGAAGTTTTTCAATGTTACTCTTGAAAGAATTTGACCACGCCTCGATTGAGATTTTTAGGTGGGGGAAAGAGGATAAAATTTAAATCAGACAAATAGTATACAAATCCATTAGTAAAATACTAATAGATTGTATGTATTTAGTTTCTTGGAGTTCTTTTATTCAGGCAAGTGAAGCCGTTGGTCCTGCGCCTGATCTCTCTCCGGTCATGTCGGATTGCCGTCTCACCGGACTATGAGAGTGAAGGAATAGCGAGTGCACCTGTGTATTGCGCACACACTTGTGCAGTATAATATCTCCTGCGTACCTGGCTGATCTCCGTTGAGATTGGCCGCCGTGGCCGAAATCGGCTAGGAATGGACTACTCGCTTATACTACTACTAGTATTCAGGCACGGCAAGAAAGAACAATAACAGTAGCAATACTGTTAATGGGACACAGAAATCAATGACGAGCGCTGGGATTAGACTGATTTATTAACTCATGCAGTTGACGCGAATACATTAAAATAATTTGACAGTTATGTTCAATATCATACTGACAACTGCAACGACTGTGGGTAATAGGGTGTCAGCTGACGAGGGGATATCATCTCTCATCATCATCGTCATACCAGCCCTGTATTATATACTGCTCACTGCTGAGCACGGGCCTCCTCTACAACTGAGAGGGTTTAGGCCTTAGTCCACGACGCTAGCCTAGTGCGGGTTGGCAGACTTCACATACCTTCGAAATTCCTATAGAGAACTTCTCAGATATGCAGGTTTCCTCACGATGTTTTCCTTCACCGTTAAAGCGAGCGATAATTCACAAAGAATACACACATAACTTTTTAGAAAAGTCAGAGATGCGTGCCGTTGGGTTTTGAACCTGCGGACATTCGTCTCGGCAGTCCGTTCCACTCCCAACTAGGCTATCGCCGCTTATATCATCTCTCGCCAGTTTACAATTATTTCGGCCTGTTTGACTGCCTCGGTGGCGTAGTTGTATTACGGTGCGACTGCAGTGCTGAGGTCTTGGGTTCGATTCCCGTAGATATATATCATATGACCAGCTATGTTGCAGGAGTCGCTTTTCAGGGCCAAAGTATTACCATTAGGAGAGTGTGACATAATCCTACGACCAATGAATGACAGTGCCTTTTTTTACAGCATCTGCTGTCGGATAAACGAGCAAGTCAGCTATTAAGGGATCTCTATCGTCCATAAACAACCATAATCGTGAATGCGCTACCAGCTTTCAAGAGAGGGAATGAGGTTAGGGAAGTCAACACAAAGTTCGTGTTTTATCTACATCGATAGGTTACTCTGAATTCCAATAAATTTTCAGCCACGCTACACGTCTGTGGTAGAATAAAATGACATTAAAAAAATACGGGTTTTATGTTGGCAACAAATTGGAGACTCAAAAAAACGCAATAAAATACATCAGAAACGTGACCGTAGTTCCAATAAAATAACTCACTCAAAAACGAATAAGTCAGCGAAATAATTTCGTACCACGTATCCACATAAAATCTGACACCGTCGTAGCTGGCAACCCTGCACTATTTTAGCATAAAACTACAATAAAATTATGCTTTGGCACCATGGAAAGTTTCCTTGGCCTCTCTAGCCGCAATATGGCGGTAAATTAAATTGTTCAAATATCAAGTCGAAATGGCGGATGTTTTTGTAAACACTTTCCTTTTGGAAGGTAATTTTGAAAAGAAATTGCTGTTGACATGACTTTTGTTTTTTATTGTCCATTCACTTTTAGGGCTGATTATTTTCTAACGTTTGTATATTACGTTTTCAACAACTACGGTTGCAATAAAAATATTTTTATATGGCAAACAAATTTTATTCTACAACACAAAATATTTTTACGGCCTTTTGAGGTACGATTTAAAGCGGGAAGTTATATTGTGGATAATAACATGCGCTGTATATGACACAATTTATATAATACAATTCAAATCGATTTTCATTATTTAGTATGCCGTAACTCTGTCGAAAACCTCTTTCAATTGGACTTTATTTTACAAAGTACTCACACCATCAGAATTACTAGTAGTTGTTCGCGCTTCAGACCCTGTAGAAGTCTTTTCTTTTGAGTAAATAATCTCTATTCATGTGACTTCAACACTGAGCTTAGGCCAGTCTACCATATATCAGTCTTCCTTAATTTTTTTAAACAATATTGGTGAGGTCGTCACCTTGGACGGAATCCCCCATCCCTGTCCTACTCCCTGATATTTTTTTAATAATAATACGTTTTTCACTGCGAATTCCTTTTACCCTGACCGCTTCACTTGATTTAACGCAAAGCTAAATGTCAAAATACATGAGTATTTAATTTTGTCTGTAGTTTTCCACGCCCTCCTTTACTGCTTCATTATATTTATCTTGGTGATTCCCACGAACAAAAGCATGTTCTACATTTACCAGGTTGCATGTAAACATAATTTAGTCCAATCGAACACTGAAGTTGGTTGTCAAGCTACACAAATATTGTAGTTCCCTTGTAAATTGTTGAAGACGGAAAGATTGACTTTGAGTATCTTGGTGTACGCTGAGACAATTTGGGCAGTTGTCTTCGTTTAAGTCTGTTGTTCTTTATACTTTATCGTTGTTCTCTCTTATTGCCTTTGGGTCTCTGTTTTCCTTCGTTCTGTTTCGCTTTTGTACTTTTTATGAGTGTTGAAGTAGGTAGCGATAGTTTAGTATTAGATTGACTGTAGCTAATTTTGAGTTTTATAAGGTACCTCTAGTGTTGAATTATGTGAATATTTGATGATAATTCTTGATTTCAATAACTGTGAAATAGCAGAATATATAAATAGCATCCAACATTACATAGTGAGTTTTAAATAATAGGTATGTTAAGCCTTAAAAAGTTGGAAATCACATTGACATCAATTTATTTAACGAACTTTAACATACAAATTCCGCACGAAATAATAAAGGACTTTCATCCCTAACGTGAGTTTATTCCAAAATATAAACACAATAAAGAAAATTCAACTAGTAAACTAGACGAACGCATGAAAATCCAATACTTACAATAAGAAAAACCCGCCCAGACGAGACCCCGCTAACGTTAATTTTAAAACCATTTTTCTTCGTGGAAAAAAGGTAACTCCAAAGGAAATTCTATATTCTGTACGGTTTTCGAATCAAATTTCCAACGTTGATACGACCTCAACGCAGAACTAACAAAAATGTTTTCGTTCCATTTACCGACAGTAACCCGTGTTTAGGGTGTGTCCAGATTGGACAAACTTTAAACGCGTTTAATGCGCTACTTAAATTAGAGCGCGCGCATTTTTATTTGTAAAAGTAAGGCTCAGTAAGCCTATTATCGGTGAAAAGGATTAGGATTAAGTGAGCGATTTAATCGCAATAATTTTAATGGTATTTTCTTGGACTTATAATTATTCTTTTTTCAAAGTACGCGTTGCAACGCGAGTTTTTCTTCACGTTTGACTAAATAACATATTTATTTCGCATAAAAATTTTAAGTAAATTAAAAGATCTGATTTTAAGATAATTTAAATGCATATAATATCTTTATTTTGAGTTTTAAACTGAGAGACTGCGTGATACTTAAATCGTGTACAGTTATATGCGATGCAATGCAATCAGCCCTGTATTATATGCAGCCCACTGCTGAGCACGAGCCTCCTCTACTACTGAGAGGGGTTTGGCCTGAGTCCACCACGCTGGCCTAGTGCGGGTTGGCAGACTTCACATACCCTCGAGATTCTTGTGGAGAATTCTCAAGTATGTAGGTTTCCTCGAGATGTTTTCTTTCACCGTTAAAGCGAACGATAATTGATAAACAATACACACGTAACTTCGAAAAGTCAGAGGTGTGTGCCTTGGGTTTTGAACCTCCGGACATTGACTCGGCAGACCGTTCCATTCCCAACTAGGATATCGTCCACTTTCTCTTACAGTTATATACTATGTCCCAATAGGCTATTTGACCAGTTTCTGGAAACCATCTCACACTATGTAGTTGTGTCTATGGACCTTAAAAATAATGTTGATTTTTAATTACTATACGTATTTCATTTTAACAAATCAATACAAAATACATTGAATGTGAAATGACGTCACACGTCTGTAAACACTAAACACAACAGTAGATGTTTAGAAAACTTATAACGTCATTGCATATGTCGCCATTTGAAACCATTAACGATCAAGTGGTTTTTGGTAAAGGTATTGTTTCTTTTTATATCATATGTTCTTGCTAATTGCTTTTAAACTCTATAATCCACAGAAAGGGCAATAAATAAGTCATGATTTTGCATACTATCAAATAGCCTTGGGTTGCACAAGTAATACGCGCTCAATAACATCACCGCGCTTACAAAACACACCAATCCGAACACACCTTTATGCATATAGAAAAAGGGAAAATTCCTAGTGTACTCCACCGTTTCGTGTTACCCGATGATAATTTATGTTTTTTATCATAACTTCAGTTTCGAGAGTTATGTATAAAGCTTTTTCCTCTTGTGCCTTTTTTCATAAATTTCTTTTCGGCGTACGATTCTTAAATTAAAGTATGGTGTTATTTCTATATTTTTATAGGTTTCTGGGTGTCTATTTTTAAGGTTATAATCCCTGAATAAATACCTAGCTGTGATAGAATTTATCGTGGAATACGGGGGCGTATGAACATATGAAAAAAACCATCGATAATATTCCGATTTTTACGGAATCAAAATATTTATTTGACTCTTTTCTTGTTTTGATATCATTTGAGATGAGGTTTAGATTAAAAAAAAAACTTGTACGGGCACGGGAAAGTATCACGTCAAGTCCATCTGATGGTACGAGTAGGGTCATGATAGTGTCGACTGACGAGAGATGGATTATCTCTTAACAGTCGACAAAAATATGTCGGCCAATTTGACACCGAATATACAGGTTGATCCCAGAACACGACATACTTACGCAAGTCACTAAGGCGCGTTCTACACCTTTTTAACGGTGCTTGCTATCCGGGCGTATAGAAACAACCTAGCACCAGTTACTTTTACTCCAAACTGTCGCGTAGTTGTGGACCCCATGGTCATGGGTTCAAATGGGTCGGCTTTTTGTGTCAGTTTTTTGACATGATTTAACTGGGACTAAATCTCCAAGAGCGTATACGTCGAGCAGGCAGCCGTTAAAAGAAATAAACAGAAATCTATATGCAACATTTTTGGAATGGATGTTTAATCTACATTGGAGTAGAATTAAAGCAGAATGCGGCATAATAAACCAAAACCAAGCTATTAGCTCATGACAGACTGACATAATAAATCGCGAGAAAATTAAAATTTCCGCAATATCCCAAAACCGAGGGCATCTCGCACAAGAATTTATTAACTGTCTCATCGCATTACTCGTGAATACTGCATAATATAGTGCGGTAAACGCTCATTTCTCACTAGAACCGTGGTAGTGCCTCGGTTGCATCCCAAATACTCATGTGCTAATTTTACTGCATAATTTATATAAACGTACCATACAAATACTGAATTTAACTTGTACTGCACTCGCGGGTTAATTTTGTAGGAGTGTTGAATAAAGTGTTGTTAGATGCAGTAAATATTTTTTAATTGATTTAAAATAGTGATTTACAGAATGTTTTTTTTTTTAAGTGAAAACTTCTTTAGCGGCGTTGAGCACTTTTGGGATGGGTATAAAATGTTAAACTCGCGTCAAGATCACGTGACCGATCGAAAATGCGTAGGAGGTTTTACCATCCCTTACTAATATGAACCTTAAATACAATGCGTAGCTATAATTCTTAAACGTTTATATTTTTACACGCTTTATATTAGCTTCACTTGTATGTTTGTATGTTTGTAACTCTCCGACTCCGACTCCTTTGGGCGCGATTTTGGCCCACCTTAAACGGTCAGATTTTATTCAACCTTTGTAGGTTTGTCGAGGACCGATAACAATACACTAATTTGATAAGATTATGCCATTATTCAATTTGCAAAATGAGATTTTGTCAATTTATATATTTTTAGTGACATTTGTTGGACAATAGTAGAACAGAACTAAAAAATTAAAAATAAATAATAGTTTAAAAAAACTAAAAAACACGCTTTAGAGAAAATCCGACTAAAAATAGAAAATAAATTTGAATTAAGAATAGTGTAAATAAGAAAAAAATGTATTTTATTGTAAAATAAGCGTGGGGTGCATGGTGACAATAGTTATAAATATTTTATTGACAGATAATATGAGTAGAAGTATTATATATCATTTGATAATATCTTAAAAAGCACCCCACGCTTTTTTTACAATATTTTTTTTTTCTTATTTACACTATTCTTAATTCAAATTTATTTTCTATTTTTTAGTTGGATTTTCTATAAAGCGTGTTTTATAGTTTTTTTAAACTATTATTTATTATTTATTTCCCCAGCGTTGGCACGGCACGTGCACAAAAGAGCGTAACATTATTTTTTCAAATTTGATTTATAAAGAAATAGTGAAATTTTCATTTTGGTGTACGATAGCGCAATAAATAAATATTGTACTTAACCACATAAATGCTAGTACTTTTATACTGATAAATAAAGCAATTCGTGCGAAATTATTCCCTAAACATTCCAAAATATTCAAAAATGCACAACGTTAATGTTCAAGTTTTCACTTCTGCCGTAACTCCCGGAGTGCAACCCGTTAATTTTTTTTAATGAGGCTACTAATAACCTGTGAGTTAGTGCTGAGTTTGAGAATGTTTTTCGAAAGGGTTAGATGAGTATTTTTTTTTTATTGAAATCAATAAGGTAACTTATAAGCCTTCTGTGGGTAAGTGATAAGATTGATAATGTTTTCCAAATCAAAATATTACAATGTTGCTTGATAGCAAAAATAGACAATGTATTGGCTTTTACCCAGACGATTTTTTGCATATTTTCTTATAAATCGGTAAACTCGAATTTGAAATAATATCGATTATCAATCGTCAAAACTAGTAATAGGTTAAAATGAGATTCAGTGAACAAAGCAAGATATACAGAATGCATTATAAATGCCTTCACTAATTATGGACAGTCTCCTAAGTAAGTATTTTTGTAGCTGGAGCAGTTAAGGTAGCTTTTCTTACTGGCCCATCTCAAAAATCCACCCTGTATAGGTTTGGGTGAAGCGGATTATTTTTGTATTATACAGTTTCATTCGCAGCTTGTTTAGATCGGAGATGATCGGGGATATTCATCATATTCACTGCTTCGAAAAATTGCACAAATATTTTATCGCTTTTCGGAATTATTAATGTCTCAACAGCGAATGATGGTTTCACTTTAGTTTCTTTGTACCGAAGCATTTAATACAAATGAGTAATGATACAATTAACATTGATGATGTTGCCACTTGATTAAACGTACAATTTCAAATCTCATAATACAGTTCCTTCAAAATACAACAAACACTTGCTTAGTAGCAAACCAGACGAAGCACTCGCTAACCAGACTTCAAAACTTAAACTCCAAACATCACCACCAAAGTTTATTTGAATTAACGGAAAAACAGCCTTGTTTTGGGGAATCTATTAAGCCATCCCGTCGTCAGGGAACACTCAATAATTTATGTAAGGGCAATGACCTGTCCAGGCTCAGACCGGTGTAATACCGCCCCAAATCCCTTTAAGGCTTGAATTACTGCCAATAATTCAATATAACTTAAGCTCTGCGAATTTCTAGAGGGTAGATAGAGATGCAACTTTAACTTATAAGATTACCATAAAGTGACTATTGAAATAAATAAAACTATTATGGCCAAATTTCCATTTTTTAACCCCCGACGTGACCCCCGGGTGGACGATAGCCTAGTTGGGAATGGAAAGGTCTGTCGAGGAAATGTCCGGAGGTTCAAACCCAAGGCACACACCTCTGACTTTTCGAAGTTACGTGTGTATTGTTTATCAATTAATTATCGTTCGCTTTAACGGTGAAGGAAAACATCGTGAGGAAACCTACATACCTGAAAATTCTCCATAAGAATTTCGAGGGTATGTGAAGTCTGAGTCAGAGCTGATTGCATTGAATTGCAACCCCCGACGGTAAATGAGGGTCGTTATTAATGAAAGGATAAATACAGATGCAACTTATAACTGCGGCAAGATTACTATGAAGTCGCTATTGAAATAAAAAACTGTTTAGGACATTTTTTTTTAATCAAAATTCCACATTCCCATCCTAAGAGCTACTCGGCGTATTTTCGTCCGCTAGTATAGACAAATAATTGCAAATACAAAACATTTATTCACACAACACGATGACAAACAAATTACAAACAATATAAAGATATTATATAAAAAAGTGGAAGATAGCCTAGTTGGGAATGGAACGGTCTGCCGAGACAATGTCCGCAGGTTCAGAACCCAAGGCACACACTTCTGACTTTTCGAAGTTACGTGTGTATTGTTTATCAATTATCGTTCGCTTTAACGGTGAAGGAAAACATCGTGAGGAAACCTACATACTTGAGAAATGTCCATAAGAATTTCGAGGGTATGTGAAGTCTGCCAACCCGCACTAGGCCAGCGTGGTGGACTAAGGCCTAACCCCTCTCAGTAGTAGAGGAGGCCCCGTGCTCAGCAGTGGGCAGTATATAATACAGGGCTGATTGCATTGAATTGCAATCCCCGACGGTAAAATAGGGTCGTTATTAATGAAAGGATAAATAGAGATGCAACTTATAACTGCGGCAAGATTACTATAATGTCGCTATTGAAATAAAGAACTTACTACATTTAAACTAACTTAGGACATTTTTTTTTTTAATAAACATTCCACATTCCCATACTAAGAGTTACGCGACGTATTCTCGTCCGCTAGACAAATAAATACAAATACAAAACATCTGTTCACACAACACCATGACAAACAAATTACAAACAATATAAAGAAATTATATAAAAAAAAACACAATAACACCAATACACATAAAAGAAATAAAAAAGAAATAACGAACAATAAAAAAAAATCAAGAATTGCAAAAGAATAAGAGAATTGTCCCAACCGTCATAGTGTGAGTGCGAAACGGGTCCCATTCAGCGCAAGCCAGTCTCGGCGCTGGTCTTCCATGGGCCCGACCGATGCCGAAATAAGGCAAATATATCGCGTATAATTATTCAATTGGTGCGTTACGTAATATAAGACTGCAATACGCCATTTTTCTTTTCGGGTGGAGACAGTGGTATAAAGGATACATATTTTGCTAGCAAAGTTAAATACTATATAAGAGGGGCGAGTTTATTGCCATTATTGTTATTATTGCCTTTGGAAGTAACTGAAGACAAATATCTGTTGAAAAGCTTATATTATTTACAACTCAGACTATATTGTAAGAAACGAATGAAGAGGAAGGAAATTCAAATTGCGAGGTATAAAAATAATAATAACAGTATAACCAAATTTATCGTTTACAGTGCACGCCACTTAACACTTCCAACCCTTTGCTCAATCTGTTTTTGATTTCTTTCGTCCATTTTTCAAAAGGAAATGTTTCCAATTGGACACCTCTGAGATGACCTTTTCGGAATATCGCAAAGAAGAAGGTCCATTGTAAAAACCCCATGAAAATCCGAGAAAACCCGTGATTTTTAAACAGAAATCTGTAATCTAATTGTGTTCTTCATTCGTTTTTTTTTTCAATAATTCCAGTAAAAATATATTTTAATCCTATTTCTTACTTATAACAAAAATGCGGAAATTTGTAATATTTAGATGATCGTTAAAAATTAATACAGAAGCTTCATTGAACGGATTAAAGAGAAAGGCACGTAGGTAGACCATGTCTCAGATAAATGTTTCTATTACTACAAGCAACTAAACAGTGGGTTTTTTATTCTAGGAAAGGTCTTTCGTGGTAGAAGCCAAGATCTAATCTAGTATCAAACAAAAACTGCACATTAGTATTCAATTAAAAATACGACTGCCTCGGTGGCGTAGTTGTATTACGGTATGACTGCAAAGCTGAGGTCTGGGGTTCGAATCCAGGGTCGGGCAATGTGATATTGGGTTTTAAATTCAGTATCAGCCTGGAGTCTGGAATTTGTGCTCGATATGGCGATAGGCTCGCCCCCTATCACATCATGGGACGGAATATGCACGGCGAAAAGTGGGTGCACTAGTTGCGCCTCTGCCTACTTTGCCTTCGGAGACAAAAGGTGTGTGTGTATGTGTGTGTGTTAAAAAGACGAGGTTATATGAAGTATTAACCCCGAAGCTCAGCATTTTGGATGAAAGGTCTAAACACTGTCTATAGTAAAGAAGGCCCCAGGAGGGCAGTATAATATAGGGGTTGATAAAATAAAATGTTGCAACACTTGTATTACAAAGGTACTTCACTGGTTACTTCGATTAGAACTTTATTACAATATTTTATGGTTGATATTTGCTTTGCGATCAATACCGACAGTCGTATTAAATGCTAAGAACATTCACTAGCAGATTAATTGCCAATAATGCATAATAAACAGTGCCGGGCTAAATGATTTTCCAGTGAGCTGATACGTAAATTGGCAAATTAATGACGGACTGATCGAAGCCACACAGTGCCAGCACAGCAATGTCCCGCTTTTAAGCTTAATATAGCCCATAGACTACAATAGTATGGCATCATCTTCAGTTGAGTAGTGGTGTTTCCGATGTGTATTGTCTTCGTCTATTCTCTTAATCCTGCAGGACAAATTTTTTATATCAACATTCTAGTTTTAATGGCAATGATCATCAGACTAATGATAAAACGCACACAAACAATCGAAAAAACGCGCGCCTAAACCCATTTTCTTGTCACGAAATTAAAACACAAGCGAAATTGTTTAAATTTCGAATTAGAAACGTTCGAACCGTTGAAATTATTTGCGTTTCGTTTACGTGAAAATCGAAAGACTCACTGGCTGGAATATATTTTTCGTCATCTCCAAATTGGAATTTCAAATTCCGCCATTCAAAGCTTCGAGTACGCCAATAATTGCACCAGACGTTTATAACGCGTGTATTTTTCGCCTTTTTATGCGTAAGCGAAGGATGGGAATGTAGGTTCCGTTTAATAAAATTTTCGCCTCGTTTTAAGTGTCACTCACGATATGAGAGTTTCTTTATTACGCCCGGTGGAAACTACCTCGGTGAGATTAATAAAAGAGCTCATTTTTTATCAAAATTATGCTCTGTTTTGAAGAGCGTCGTAAAATTGTAATATTAAGGTATGTTTATGGATGGTCCATATCGTTAGAAGTACCCTTCCCAATCATAACTAGCTTATTTAATATTTATTCTCGATTATTTTCCGTTCCTACTAAGTCTATGGGAAGCAATTATCATTAATTATTACGGAAACTAAGTCATGAAGTCAAGTCTGAAGTCATCTTATTTACATACGGAGTGGATGATTGGGGGTTACCACTACCTTTACGCGGACGGAACGAAGTCCAAAAGTCAGTGACTATAAAAGCACTTAAATGCCAATTCCAGAAAATCTGAACTCATCAAAATTTATGGAAAATTTATTTCCAAAATTTTCCACAATAGGCCGCGTAAATTAAATGATTTTCCGGAAGATTTATGCCCTAATTTATAGCCGATCAGCCGAAAGCACGAGACGTTGACGTGCTGGTAAAAAAAAGAGAAAATATCGGGTCTCACAGCGGAACAATCCAATCGGCGTAAAGCTCGCGGTCCCTGGAGAGGCGTCGCCATGGCAACCGGGCAGGGTAGCGCCCACCCGAAAGGGGTCACAGAATCCAAACTTATCTCATAAATTTACACGGAGGGTCGATTTTGCACCGACGACATTTCGACATTAAACTCATTTCTCGTCTCACTCATCGATTTTAATTGGTATAAAAAATTAATTGTCTTTTATTGATTAATTAATCTCGGCAGTTCGAATGCAGACGCACTTGATGTGGATGCAATTATATTCGTGGCGTTTTTAATACGTGGAAGTCAGTGTTGGACATGAGATATTAATATCTATCATTGGACATGTAACTTATATTTTAATATCAGGGTGACAGGCATAATGCCATGCAGATTTGAAACTCAAAGATACAGGATATAATAGTTTCTACACAATTTACGCGCAGCGTGAGAGTTAGCAAGCATTTTGTTCATGTCATTATTGAACTGTATAATTTGCACTAGTATTAAAATTACAAAACTAAGCACTAGAAATTTTAGGGAAGGCCTCTGCTCAGCAGAGGTCTTCATGTGGCTGATAAGGATGAGGCACTAGAACTATGAACTACTAAGTGTTTCTCGCGGCTTCGCCCACGTGAAAAGCCTTTGTTGTACGGCGCTAGCGCCATCTACTTAGATTCAGATAAAAAATATCTATCATTTCCCATGGGAGCAAATTACCGGGATAAAAAGTAGCTTATGTGTTTATCCAAGGCATGATCTACCGGTGTACTAAATTTCATCCAAATTCGTTTAGTAGTTTCTGCTTTTAATTCTAACAAACATACAATCATCCAAACCTCCAAACATTTTCACAAAGTTTCGCATTTATAATATTAGTAACATAAGTTATATTTGGGCAGTTTCCTAAAGATGTCCTTGACCAAGGTAATATAGATAAAGACCAATCATTCAAATGGATTAAAAAGCAACAAGTAGCTCCTTCAATAGAATCCACTATATTTACCATACACGATCAGGCATTCATGACACGACATTACCAGCGCGACATCCTCAAGTTACCAATAGATGGTAAATATCGTCTATGTGCAACTAAAGACGAAACAACGCAGGATATTATCTCAGGTTGCGAAGAATTGGCGGGAAATTGTTACATCAATTGACATAAGAATCTTGTTCAGCACATCTATTGGTGCCTTGCTCGAAAACATAATGTAAAGGTAAACAAATTATGGTGGAAGGAAAATCTAACACAACCGAAAGTAGTAGAAAATTAAATAGCTAAAATAATGTGGGCAATACCAATTCAGACAGATGTCACTGTAACACATAATAGACCAGATTTAATATATATAGATAAAGTAAATAATTTTACTTACCTCATAGATGTCACGGGACCTTCAGATAATACAGGAGCAAAGAAAATAGAAAAACTTAGTAAATACCATCTACTAAAAACAGAAATCAGGCGATTATGGAACACGCAAACACAGTTCATCCCTATAGTAATAGGCTCAACAGGTATAGTATCAAAAACCTTGTCCAGGTATATCAACACATTAAACTCTAAAATAGATATTAACATTCTCCAATACAATACAATACAATACAAAACTCTTTATTGTATAACCAAGTTACATGAAAAGTAAATATAAGTTAACAACTACGGTACGGTTTTACAATGGGCGGTCTTATCGCTAAGAGCGATCTCTGCCAGACAACCTTAGGATGGACAGAAATAAAAGTAAAGAAGTAAACGGTGGTGTACAAAAAAGATATATACATATGATCGATGTATACATATATAAATTAGAAAAATATATATATTTCAAAAGAATTTCGAGTCAAATACTAATACTTAAATAAATAATAAGAATATATTAATACATACCAATGCTTATGATAACATAAATACATTAAATTAAAAGATATAATACAGCAGTAGAGTCACAAATTTGAGAGGTAAAATGATTTTAACTTACTTTTAAAAGTTAAAAGCGATTTGGCGAGTCTGATATCGACTGGCAATGCATTCCAAAGTCTGACAGCTTGCACAGTGAAGGACAGATGATAGAATTGTGATGTATGAGAAGGAGTTTTAAGTAGGAGAGATTGTGAGGAGCGAAGGGATCGAGAGTGAGAATGGTGTAGGAATTCAAATCGATCTTTGAGATATAAAGGAGTAGCGGGATTAAAAAGAATATTGTGCAAGAGAGATAAAATGTGCACATTCCGGCGAAATCGGATTGGTAACCATTTCAGCTTCTTTCGGTATTCAGTAACGTGATCATATTTACGAAGACCAAAAATGAATCTTATACAGACATTTTGGAGACGTTCAAGTTTATTAAGCTGTTCTTCGGTTAAATCTGTATATGAGGCGTCAGCATAATCTAAAATTGGCAGTAAGAGGGACTGTGCGAGCGCAATTTTGGTAGTTGTTGGCAGAAAATTCCGCAATCTTCTCAAGCAAGAAGCAGAAGCATACAGCTTCCTGCTCATCTCGGTTACTTGCGGAACCCAAGACATCTTCCTGTCAAAAATGATACCGAGATTTTTGACGGTATCGTTGATTGGAATGTGGGTTCCCTCGAATATAATTTGTGGTAGGTGAAACCAGTCAATTTTGGAAATCATTCTTGAACTTCCTATAATGATGCATTGGGTTTTCAGCGGGTTAAGTGTTAGACCATACGATTTGCTCCAATCACCAATTTTACATAAATTATCATTAGTTGTTTTGATAGCTTTCGGTAAATCTTCAACTGATGACTGCGTGTAAATTTGCAAATCATCAGCGTAAAGGTGGTAGAGAAGTAAGTTGTCGGGATATAGAATAAATAAAAATTGAAAAAAGAAGAGGAGATAAAACGCCGCCCTGAGGAACACCGGCAGTCGTACGGCACCACGATGAATAATTATCATCAATGCGAACACGCTGTCGGCGACCATACAGGTAACTATGAAACCAATCAATTACCGTTGGAGATATGTTAAAAGACCGTAAAAGCGCTATTAAGACATCAAAGTCTACGTTATTAAAGGCATTGCTAAAGTCTAGCAGTGACAGCACAGTGACCTTACCTCCATCCATACCACATCGAATGTCGTCAGTAATTTTTACTAATGCGGTAACAGTGCTGTGACCAGGACGAAAGCCAGATTGAAGAGGATTTAATAAATTATTACGGACAAGGAAAGCAGAGAGTTGGTGATGGACAAGACGTTCAAGGAGTTTTGAAAGAAATGGAAGAATAGAGATAGGACGGAAATCAGACGCTGAAGAAGGATTCGTTTTTTTAGGAAGAGGAATAATTTGTGCTTCCTTCCAGGTAGAAGGAAACAAGCCACAAGTAATAGAATTGTTGAGGATGTGTTGGAGAACAGGCATGATTTCGTCAATGACAAGAATAATCATTTTCCGTGTAATGCAGTCACTGCCTACTGCATTTGATAAGATGGCTTCTACGTTCTTCTTAACATCACAATCGGTGAATTGATTAAAGACAAAAGATGGATGGTCAGGCTTGGGAATCATTGAAAGGTAGCGTAAAGTAGCTGCTTTAGAAGGACCATCAAAATTGGTAGAAGATGAGAAATGCTGATTAAGCTGATTAATATTAATATCATTAGGGATATTATCTTGGCGTGATTTCCCAATTCCTAACGACCTAAGAAACTTCCAAACTTTGGAAGGATCTTCATTTTCTAAAGAAGTATGAATATGTCGGCGCTGTGCATCCCTACACACCTTATTACAATGATTACGTAGCATCATGTATTTGCGTTTGTTGTGTTCGTTGGGTTTACACTTATACCTCGCTTTAGCAGAAAGTTTTTTATTACTGATCGCCCGAATATCTGCTGTGAGCCATGGCGCTGGTAAATGCTTGATTTTGACTGGTCGCAATGGAGCATGAACATCGTATAACTTAGTAAGTATAGAGTTAAAACCCTGTATTTTATCGTCAATGAGTTGTGAATTCATGACACTAGACCAGTCCAGGTTACGAGCATCTTTCCGCAGATTGCCTAAGTTGATGCTACCAAAACTGCGCTGCAGAAGAATTTTGGGCCTAGCTTTAGGCGGACGAATTTAATAGGATAGGTATATGAGATCATGAAAAGAGAAGGCGTCCGCCGCACACTGACCGTGTTTCACAACATGTGATAACGACGACACTAGTATTAAGTCGAGAAGTGTAGGTGTACAGTCTGGAAAATTATGCGTAGCATTGAGTGGAAGAATGTCCAGGTTGCTAGCCCTAACAATAGACTGGAAAGTAGTAGATCGAGAGTCACGCTTGAGTAAACAAGTATTGAAGTCGCCCATGATTATGGTGTGCGTAAATGAGGGAGTTAAATCTTCTAGAAGTTTTTCAAAAGCGGAAAAGAAGTTGATTCGAAGAGAGGGGCAATAATATACGCCAAGTAGCACCTTGGTATGAAAGAGTTCAATTTCGATAAATAGATGTTCGCCCGCATTAGAAGGGGGTGGCTGCGCTGACATACTCACCACGGTAAAAGGAATATGAGTACGGAGGTATATAGCAACACCACCACCCGTACTTCCAATACGGTCATTTCTAATGAGTTGAAATCCAGGTAATGAGTACAAGGCAGATGGAAGGCAAGGTTTTAACCAAGATTCAGAAATCAGTATAGCATGAATATTCCTATGCTCAAAGGACGCCATCATATCAGTAAAATGAGCCGGAATGCTTTGAGCATTAATATGGAGAACATTAAAGTTTTTTGGAACATCACCCAAAAATGAGTCAATCATATCTTCCAGACTTGGAATGCTATGGAAACTACCGATGTCGCTATCAGAGGAACAAATGGAGTGAAACTCATCAGTATCGCTACTATCGCTGTTCAGTTTTAACATTGCAACATACCACAATAAATAAAAATATATATTTATATACCTACGATATACTAAAATAATAAATAAAATAAATAATTAAATATAGAAATAATGAATTAACCTTAATTCAAAACTTAATAGCTTTCCATCAGCCAGCTGTGTTTGACTTATAAAATATTTTGAAATTAATCACTATAATAAACAAGAACATACTACAAATAAAGGAAAAAAAAAAAAAAACAACACTAAATTACCGACAGAGTTTTTAAGCACGTGGACACAATTATACAATGCAATATACATTATAAAACTTAAGATGGCATGCTAAAAATACATAATATTATTGTACGAATCAATGGAATAGAATGCATAAAGACAAATACATTAAAATGACAATTTTGACGGTAGATAAAAAAAAAAATTATAAAGAATGTCATAACATTAAATGTTAGAGTGTAGAACAGATTACTAAGGGAAGCTTGAGTGCAGAAATAAAATCGTTTTACAAGTTAACTAACTTTGTCGGCAATTAGTGTAATATGACAGTAACTCGATACTACTTCCTAGTGGCGCGTTTTGTTTTGCCTGGTGCCTCCTTTAACGCCGCAGTGGGCTTCTGCACTTCTCTTGGCGATATCGCATCGAGGTCGCTTTGGCAACTAACACGATGCCGACTTCCTTCGGGGCTGAGCACAAATACAACACCTTCTCTGGTCCAGCACTTCGAGACACCAAACCGTTCCCGCGCTGCCATGAAAACACTATGTCGTACTTTCGTTAAAAACTCGGAAATGGTTACACCTGTCCCCTTTAGAGCAGTCTTGGACGACCAGATCCTGTCACGCATATCCACCTCACGGAATTTGCAGAGTATGGGCCGAGGCTTATGTGGACCAGCAGCACGCCCCATCCTATGACACCGGCTGATGTCACTCGGCAAGAAATTGGACTGTTTCAGCCGTGTAACAACCGTCTTCGCAACGACCTCTGTAGTGACCTCTTTGGGATCCTCTGGTACACCGTGAATGAGCAATATTTTCCGTCTGCCGCGCATCTGCAACTGATCCGTCTCCTTGGCAAGCCACGCAATTTGCTCCTGCAGGGACTTCAAGGAGTTAAGTACAAAAGCCTTGAACGCGACAAACTCCGCTCCTAGTACTTCTGTAGTAGATGTGGCCGGAGTCCTCTGGAGCTTATCTTCGAAACTGTTCATCCTTTTACCGAAGGTTGCCATAAGATCGTCCAAAGACTGTTTGATGTTAACGGCATCCATTTGAATTGTTGTACGTAAATTATAATGCAAATCCTTTGTTTAAGTGCAGTGATTCTTATAGGAATAACACAGTTGGAAGGTGGTGCCTTAATTTATGTACTGATACATAAATATGTTATAAAAACTGTAAGTTTGTATTTTTATTCCTTAAAATTGTAATCCAAAAACAGGCAGCAATCCATACTTCTATAATATTGAACAAAGTGTTAGGGGATCCACTTTTCGTACGTGGGGAACAACGGGGAGACTGAACCGTCATTTCCTTGAGGGTTTCAGGGCGGGTGGTCGGTTAATCCGAGCAAAAAGCTCGAGTCAGATCAAACTCTGAAAGGAGTAACATAAGAATTAAGATATCATGCATGCTTAGCGCTAGAGCGAGCATCTTCACCTATAGATTGGTAGTTCGGACCTTTCTGAAAATTTTCTAATTCTGCTTGTCCTGGATTAGGACCAGGAATAATTAGGTATAGGTAAGGTATTTGGCAATCCAACCCAATCAGAACTAACTAAAAATATGGATTGATACATTACAGAGTGCCAACGTAGGTAACTCTAAAATCCTATTTCATATATTATAAATGTTTCACATTTGATATTTTGTGCATCATTCACACTATAACAATGTTACCCCAATATACTTTTCTAGACCGGAGTGTGGATACAACCTACTTCCAAGCAAATGTACAGTTCCTGCGGATTTCTAATCTTTTCACAAGAGGGCCGGCAGCGACTGGATGCATAAAGCAGCAGACCGGGCTCTGTGGCGTACTTTGGGAAAGGCCTATGTCCAGCTGTGGACTGCAACGGGCTGATGATGATGATTATGATGATAATGACGCACACGCAAATGAAACAAAAGTTAATTTACAATACCAACATTACAAATGCAAAAGTTTAAGAAAACATTTCATTGTTTGTTAGGGTAAACAAACCAGTGAACGGATTTGGATGAAATTCGACCCTAAGACCATGAATTAACTTAAAGTCTACTTCTGATCGCATAAAAAATACACGATGGGATTTTCATCTGAATAAAGGCCTTCAAAAAAATAAATCGCTATGCAAATTGCTAACTAAATTACAAAATGATTCATAAAATATCACAAAGGAAGCGTTAATAACATTTATTGGAACACTGGGATCTGTTGGTGGCATTTCCGTATCCCACAATAGCACATTAGCGGGCTTTGGCAACAAAACATTTTTCATTTATTTAGGTTTTCATTCGCATTTTCTGATATTTAATTTGTTTATGAATTGAAAAATATTGGCCTAAAATAAATTATATTTTTTTTAAATATTTTCCTGTGATTCTTAAATTCTCTGTTTGCTATTTTTGTTTTATTATATTCTTCTAGCTTTTACTCTCGTGTCTATTTATGTAGAAACCTTATCTGCGACAATGTATTATTATATTCAAAATTAAAGCTCTTTCTCAAGATTTCAGCTATATCCACGTCAAACTTCATCAAAATTAATCAAGCCATCTAGCAAAGAAAACATTACTCTTTTGCACTAAATATTAATTTCTAAGAAGACTTTTTCTGAATTGAAATATTATTGTTAGAATGAAATTACCTCTTCCTACATTTCTACGAAGGGTTTACCATAAATTGTCGTAAAGTAAAATTTAAGAATAATATTTTACTTCATAATTTTGCATCTAGCCGGGTGACTGTTTACTGTGAGCTTCTAGGGCAATTATTTGTGTGTTTTCCTATTGTTTATGGATGGTTGTGTCACATCAGGTATGTGGCTTACACGTCTTATTCACTTAACAGTCTTTCAACTAGCAAAATGGATTAAATTACACAAAGCTAAACAAACACCAATCCTTCATCCCCGAAGGGATACTAAAAGGTCCAGCCAGGGCACGCCACCCATTGATCGCCACGTGCGTTCCGTCCCATGATGTGCTAGGGAGCGAGCCTATCGCCATATCGGGCTCTAATTACTCCGGGCTGATCATCATCATCATCAGCTACATAAATGATGTCCACTGCTGAACATAGGCCTCCCCTAAAAAAATCCAGACGGACCTGTCAAACGCAGCCTGCATCCAGCGTGTTCCTGCAACCTTTATCAAGTCGTCTGTCTACCTTGCAGGTGGATGTCCAACGCTGCGCTTTCTGGTACGTGGTCTCCACTCGAGAACTTTTTTGCCCCATCTGCCATCAGTTCTTTCGACTATGTGCCCTGCTCAGTAAAAAAACTCCACCCTGCCCGACCCGGGATTCGACCAGATTCGATTCAGAGCGGTTGCGTACCGTGCAAAACTACGCCACCGAGGCTCCTGTTAAATTATGTTCAATATACATATGTCTACTGACAGCTTACGAGTTAAGTCAAACATTTTTAACCGTTCGAGCGCAGCTGCGCTACGGATTAGCCGGATGACAAACGAGCCGGAATAAACACGTCCATAATTAGACGGGTGTGTCGCAGGTGATGTAAATTAATTTCGTTACGGTTACGTACGTCTGAGTGATTAATCGTAACCGTTATCCGATAGTGTTGAGTGCGTTCTGTTCTTATGTATTTTCATGAATACCATGTATACTAGCCTATGGGCCTCCTTCAGAAAGATTTCACCACCACCATACCAGTCTTATTATACTTCCCACTGCTGAGCACGGGCCTCCTCTACAACTGAGAGGGTTTAGGTCTTAGTCCACCACTCTGGCCTTGTTCAGGTTGGCAGACTTCACATACCATCGTAATTCTTATAGAGAACTTTTCAAATATGCAGGTTTCCTCACGATGTTTTTTCTTTATCGTTAAAGCGAGCGATAATTGACAAAGAATACACACATAACTTTTTTTTTTTTTTTTTTTTTTTTTTTTTTTTTTTTTTTTTTTTTTTTTAGAAAAGTCAGAGATGCGTGCCCTTGGTTATATCACGGAGTCGTGCGGTCCATGGCCCTCTATGGCAGCCCCGTTTGGGCTGACTCCCTGAACCGCCCCTGCGTCGCCCTCCTGCGCACTCCGCAGAGAGCTTTGGCGCAGCGGGCGATCAGGGCGTACCGCACGGTCTCTTTCGAGGCGGCTTGTTTGTTGGCCGGATTTCTGCCCTGGGATCTGGACGCCAAATCCCTCTCCGATGTCTTTCATTGGCGGGAGGAGGCGTCCAGTCGCGGGCAACATCCGGCCCTGAAGGAGGTGGAGGCCATGAGGGCCTCCCTACGGCGAGCCGCCGTGGAGGAGTGGCGTCTCAGGCTGGAGGCCCCGTCAGCGGGGCTCAGGGTCGTCGCGGCAGTGCGTCCTGTCTTTGCCGAATGGCTGGACAGGCGCCACGGTGCGGCAACGTTTCGCCTGACGCAGGTGCTCGCCGGGCATGGCTGCTTCGGTGAGTACTTGTGGCGGGTAGTGAGGAAGGAGGTGTCGGCCGTGTGTCACCACTGTGACAACTGCCCGCTGGATACGGCCCAGCATACGTTAGAGTTCTGCCCAGCCTGGGATGAGGAGCGCAGCGCTCTCAGAGCAGTCGTCGGAGGAGACCTCTCGCTGCCGGCCGTGGTCGCTTCCATGGTCGACAGCCGGAGGTCATGGCGTGCGGTGGCACACTTCTGTGAGGTGGTCCTCTCGCGGAAGGAGAGTGCCGAGAGGGATCGGAGGCGTGGAGATCCCTCCCGCCGCCAGACGAGACGTAGGAGGCGCCGGGTGGACGACTGACCGGCGTCTTCCGCCCTGTGGATTGGGGGCGTTTGGAGAATTCCACCACGGTATCCCCTGCCTGTCGTAAAAGGCGACTAATAGGGGCCACCGGGGGTCGCAGGCGGGCGGCAGGGGGCTGTCCGTCTTTAATTTTGTGTTCTTAGTGGCACATTGTTGCGATCCCTGTGATGGACGACAGCGTGGCTGGTAGGCCTCACGTTGCCGTTGACGCTGAGAGCGTCCTTCGGTGTGCGGGGGCTTCTGAGCCCCCCCCAAACAGGAGACGGGCCGCACTAGGCGGCACCGCGCAGGGGCGGCTGCGGACGACAACTTAGACACTTCCGTCAGAGGAAGCCCACAGCCGTCCCTAATGCGCCGAAGATGGCCACCGCGGAGTTTTGGTTGGTATGCCGTGCGTTGTACATAGATTAGGGACTCGGCCCGGCGGTCGCCCGATGGTTACATCTCTCCGGGCGGCTCAACGCCGGGTCGTAAGGCACGGTGAACCCAACATAACCGCTCAGCCGCCCCCCTTGAAGGCTGGGCGGTAGTAATAAGTCACTTTCTCCGCGAAAAAAAAAAAAAAAAAAAAAGAGATGCGTGCCCTTGGGTTTCGAACCTGCGGACATTCGTCTCGGCAGTCCGTTCCACTCCCACCTAGGCTATCGCCGCTTCAGAGAGATTCTGGTCTTGTCTATCGCCTCGGTCGCTTAGGCATTGGTGCGCGGTATGACCAATGTTCTCAGGTCTCGGTTTAGAATCTCGAGTCTGGCATGTGATACTGGCTTTTTCTGCTCATTATGATTCCGGAAACCGTAATTTGTGCCCGATATGGCAATAGGCTCACCCCCTGCTACCCTATTCTCTAATAAATAAGAAAAAACACAATCATTCGCTTTAATATTAATAGTAAGATGCATGTCGAAGGTTTTTTTGTTAAGTAATGCACCATTTTTAGTATGCGTTTATGAAATTGCTGTAAGTAATTAATAAGTTGAGTAAATAGATGTTTTACTGACACGAGTGTATATTTCGAAGTGAGGTAACTATTCAAGAAAAGCAAGTAAATACCTATAAAAATAGAACACTAAAAATGACACAGCCACAACAAAGGTTACATTCTACAACAGAAATATACGCCAAATTGGAATATTACTATTTTTATAACAGACTTTTTAACGTAATTATTTGCCTAAAATAGAGGAGAAAGTTGCCCGGGCAATAATCTCTTGTTCATTATAAACATAAAACACAAACGAAATAAAATGAAAGACAATAGAAATACATTGTACTAACATGAATTTTTTCTCCCAAATCCCCGGAGGCGAATCCCTGCGTATCTTTGTAACGGAAATATCTTAGACATAAACTTATAGTTGGGCAACGTTATTAGGTCGCAGCAAGGATCAGTACTTGAGGACCCAAGCGCCCTAGAGGCCTAATGTATAAGGGCGCGGCTATATTAGCAGAATTTTGTTTTGAGATTAAAAAATGAATAATTTATTGATAACGTAGGCGAACATAGTTGCACTTACACACACACATGATAATAAAAAATATTATAATTAAGAGATACTTATATAACTATGGATTCTTCCAGACATTTCATGACAGAAGTAGAATTAACAAACAAAGCACAATGTAACTAAAAACAAAGAAAAAATCCAGCTCGGGCTGGTAGGTAGGGGAAGAAAATATTTTATACCTATATTTTATTACAGGTACTCGCCCCCTATCACAAAATGGAACGGAATACGCACGGCGTAAAGTGGGTGCATTAGTTGCGCCTCTGCCTACCCCTTCGGTGATAAAAGGCGTGAGTGTGTGTGTGTGTGTGTGTGTATTTTATTACAATAATGACAAGAAGGATCGCGATCCTCACTGATGTGGATATATAAGATACTTTGTAGGTAATGTTTAATATTGTCGCCAAGTCGCATTAAGACACTGGTATGTTGTGGTTTATATTATTGGGTACTTTTGCCCGCGGCTCCGCCTGCGTTAATAAGTTTTTCGGGGATAAAAGGACATATAAAACTTCCTCTTGAATCACTCTATCTATTAAAAAACCGCATCAAAATCCGTTGCGTAGTTTTAAGTATCTAAGCATACATAGGGACAGTCAGACAGATAGACAGCGGGAAGCGACTTTGTTTTATACTATGTAGTGTGTTCACTTTTAATGTCTTGGAGTGACAAATGCGGTATATCACGCAGTGATTTATAACTCAAAGTTCTGGGAAGTTGTTTGAGGACAGTTGTGACGCGAGGAACTTGCAGATGTTATTTACATTTGAGTAGATGCTTCAATGTTTTACAGTAATAAATTAATTTGATTGTAAGCAGACACAAACAAAACGGAACGAATGACCGGAATATGATGATAATATTTACTAAGCCTCAAAAAGACTCAAGTAAAGACGCACTTGATACCTATAGTAGAAACAAAATATTTTCTGTAAATCATAATAGTTGTAAATTTCATGGTTTGTTATTTTATTTTTTCAAAGACGGTCTTGTTTACAAAGTTTCTTCAAGATAATAAATATTATTAATTTGTGATATCTTTTTTCCTATTTCTTAAAAACACAAAACACTATTTCACTTATAAATACACCGTTACCTAAACATGGCATGGGACTGATTTTTTGTCATAATATTTGTGAAACACAGACTATTTAATGTGTTATTCGTTCGAATAATACAATTTAATAGTTAGACATCGTCCATAATATTAATATGCGATAAATGCTTTCTAATTCAAATGTCTGCATGGTGTTGCTACTGTTTATCGTCGTATCGCTTACCATTAGGCGAGCGGCATGTTGCTCATCATTCATTTCCAATAAAAAATATATACAGATGATTAACATGATGACAAGCGGCGCTAGCCTAGTTGGGAGTAGAACGGACTGCCGAAACGAATGTCCGCAGGTTCTAAATCCAAGGGCACGCACCTCTGACTTTTGTAAAAAGTTATATGTGAATTATCTTTAGCTTTAACGGTGAAGGATAACATCGTGACGAAACCTGCATACCTGAGAAGTTCTCTATAAGAATTTCGAAGGTATGTGATGTCTGCCAACCCGCACTTGGGTGGACTAAGGCCTAAACCCTCTCAGTAGTAGAGGAGGCCCGTGCTCAGCAGTGGGCAGTATATAATACAGGGCTTGTATGGCGGTATAACATGAGGTACTAATCAATAAAATGTAAATAAAAAGCTATAGGTTTTATCGGTAAACCACTAGATTATATTTCTGAACGCATTTATCTCCAAACCTTTTACTAATTCTAGAAATTGTTTGGCTTAATTTTATTCCAATCACTCACATTTACATAGACAGTTCCACAATATAATACTAGCAACAAATTCCATAGCACTGTGAACGCGGCTTTAGAAAGCAGTGGCGTCGCAAAGGGCCGGCTCAACATGACATCCTGTGATACCCTTATCATTGTTGATGTACCCAGAGGCATTGGGTCTTAAGTAATACGAATATGATACACACGTGACGATAGCTAGGGGCTGTAAACTAAGGGTTAGGGGTCTCTCTCGTAGTCCGAGCATTCTTTATTTAAATTGTTATTTACTAAGCTCGTTGTATACCTAGCTCGAGATCCGGGGACAATATTTTTTTTTTGCAATAATAGCTAATTTTCTACAGTTGTAGCCAAGAGTAACGAAAAATATTTTTCAATTATTTTCATGTTAATGTGTTTCCATTTTAATGTGCATTTTAACTATATTGTTACCAGAAACGGTACCAGTAAACGGTAATTAAACTATTCTAAATTTCAAATAAAATGTTGATAGACGTGTTATGCTTGGCGTTGTTTTGCTTTTTAAAAATCCTTACTAACTGTTAAGCAGCTAAAAACATACCACCCTTCTCATTTATAATATTATTGCTGATATCCCGAAGGTAGACAGAGGTCAGCCAAAATCACGGGATCACACATAAAGTCCCAATTGGTGTTGGACATACATCCCAGAGGAGTTGATGGAACGGTCGAGTGGCTACCCTCCTTGCCCCAAGGCACGAAGGGATCTTAATTAGATTTGTGCATGATACAAAACGACTACCTCGGTGGAGTAGTTATATTGCATGCACGTTACGACTGAGGCGCTGAGGTCTCGGGTTCGAATCTCAGGGCAGTGATATTGGGTTTTTTACTTACTATCAGTCCGGAGTCTGGAAATGTGCTCAGTAAATGGCAATTGGCCCGCCACCTTTTACATGGGACCTAATATAACTGGCGAAATGTAGAGATGTATCACTTCTGCCTACCCCTGAAAATGAAAAAGGCTTTTTTTTTATTGCTTTTAATGACGAGACGAGCATGCCGTTCTCCTGACGGTAAGCGATACGACCACCCATAAACAGTAGTAACACCATACAGCACCTTGAGTTACAAAGTACTGTGTGGCATTCCACTGCGCTCGTCATCCTGAGACATAAGATGTGAAGTCTTATTATGTCCAGTAGTTACACTGGCTACAATGTCCTTCAAACCGAAACACAACAGTGCATGCACACTGCTGCTTGGCGGTAGAAATAGACATTGCAGTGATACCCACCCAGACGGACTCTTACATATGAAAGATCTACCACCAGTAGATGATAGCGTGATGCTATATAATATTATGTATGTTTATAAAAGGGAATATAAGAAATACAACCGTTTATCTTACAATATTTATGAGAGAAATGTGAATGATTTGACGATGATTGGGTGCGTACTATGAATACAATATCGATCGAATATATTATCTTACTAGGCTTGTACGGTGTGAGATGCGAATAAATGAGTGAATGATATGGTAATTGTTGTAAAGAATGAATGAATGAATGAAATACTGATTGTACGAAAATGAGGGAAATTTACTGCTGGCTATCAAGTATTTAAGCTCCTGATCACGGTTAACACGTTACTTTTGTTGTTAAGTTAGTCAATTATAATTGACTTATAATTAATTAGATTCTGACAGGCTGGTCTGGAAATTTTTGGGAGACGCCTATGTTCAGCGGTGGTCTTTAAAGACTGAAGAAAAATAAGAAGAATTAATTAGATATAACTATTTAAATTGGATTTAGTTAATAAAACCATATTATGATTTATTTGGTAACCAATCAATACCTCTTAATTACTTATTCATTTTTATTCAACAATATAGCCTAAGTACCCGGTTAGGGTGTCGGCATTAATTATTCTAATTCTAAGTGTAAAAAAATATAAATTAATTGCTATTGATAACAATAATTGAAATTAAATTTAAGTATAAAACTTTAAATGTATTACTGCTACTAGAATTAAATAGAACTAAAAAATATTACATTACTTTAACAGTTTAAATATTCCTGAATGCTGTAGTAAGTTTTTTTAAGTAAAAATGTTTTTAATTTGTTTTACTTATTAAATAAAGAAACGAAGATTATAAGAATCTTCACATTAGCCAATAATCAAGAACAGTTAAAACATCTATAAACAGCCTGCAATTCTAATGACAAGACATTTTATTGGCAACTAAAATAGCTTAGAGATTTCCGCCGTCTGTCTCCCTATTTTCCGTTCCGATGAATTCCTTTTTGTGCGAAACGTTCTTAGAAGGTTCTTTATTATATCCCCGATAGTACCTCTCTATCTATACACGGGCTCTATTTGAAGCTCTGTTTATCATTGGAGTATTATTTACCTATAGGTAAGATGGCTTCATTGAGCGGTCCTCGCTGCTTGTGGCGGTAATACCATGGCATATTTTTGTCTCAACTATACCACGTAGACTGGCGCGCAGCTATGATTTCTTCTGTCTTCCAAGCAGTATCGTCAGGGTGTCGCTGTACTCGCGATATTTTATTTTTATATAAAACGTCTGCGTAAGCCTGGGGCAGGCGACCGCGCGCGGCCCGTGCGTCGGCCGTATTGAAATATATGTAATTGTTTTGCTAGCGTTCGAACGTCACTTGAGGTGGCCACTGAAAATCAGCGCTGTGCTGTGACTTACGCCGCAGCAGCAGCACAGCATTATGCTGAGTGGCCACCTACCTGTCACAGCCACGACATGCAACATAATATTATTACAGTCCATAGTTTATAATGTGTGATTTCTTAGTTTATAATTAATACCATTGTATGTCAGTTGTGTCTGTGACAAATAAAATACTTTTCTTTCTTTCTTCTTTCTTCATTTACTCGCTTGAAATCACAGGTCAGATGTCTGTAAAGTATTAAGCGCATCATACTCGCCAGCTTTAATATAAAGATGCTGTAGCGTGATTTTAATACATCGAAATACATCTTTCTAAAGATAATGGTCAGATCAACCACGTTATCTTACTTCTTATCTTATTTTTACTACTATTATGAATGCAAAAAGTTTGTGAAAATGTTTGGATGTTTGTATGTTTGTTAGAAGGAAACGCACATACACACATACTCACGGGGTAGGCAGAGGCGCAACTAGTGCACCCACTTTTCGCCTTGCGTATTCCGTCTCATGATGTAATAGGGGGCGGGCCTATCGCCATATCGGGCACAAATTCCAGACTCCGAAATACTGAATTTAAAACCCAATATCACTTTGCCCGACCCGGGAATCGAACCCAAGACCTCAGCATTGCAGATATACCTTAATACAACCATGCCACCGATGCAGGCTGAAGTAAACTCGGAAACAACTAAACGGATTTGTATGATTTTTTTTATAGCGGGAAAGTTTTTCACGCAGGCGAAGCCGCCAGCAGCACCTGGTATATTAATATATTTTTACATCTTCATATCTTAACATACAGAGGGTTATTTTACTATTATATTATTAATAATCAACTGACTGTCAATCAGACTGCCTCGGTGGCGTAGTTGTATTGCGTACGCGATACGAGTACAATTTGCGCGCTGAGGTCCTGGTTTCAAATCCTGGGTCGGGCCAAAAACATTGTGACTGGGTTTTTCCATCTTAAAAATTACTCAGTCGCAGCTCGGAGTCAGGAAGTTGGCGGTTTGATACCCCCATGCCTCGGAAAGCACGTAAAGCCGTTGGTCCTGCGCCTGATCTCTCTCCGGTCATGTCGGATTGCCGTCTCACCGGACTATGAGAGTAAAGGAATAGCGAGTGCACCTGTGTATTGCGCACACACTTGTGCACTATAATATCTTCTGCGTACCTGGCTGATCTCCGTTGAGATTGGCCGCCGTGGCCGAAAATTCAAAGGCAATTTGAAATTTTGAATTTGTTCATCTACTTATGCTGCTGACTGTACATACAAGTAAGATTTCTCATATAACTACTGACAACACGGATCGATGGCTTAATGTGCACTTAGCACTCAAGCTCCATCGTCGCTTCCCGGGCAAAACCACCTCATTCCAAGCCGTTATCAAAATTGAAACTAGAGAGGTACCAGTGTAAGGCAACCAATATTATCAAATGTTGTATCATAATCTTAGACCATCTAGAATGGACGCGCTATGTTCAAATTAACACGGACAAAAAATTCTGTCGCTCAGTGTCACTACTACATTTAAACAATACATGAAATGAAATAATTTATTCGAACCCATAAAATGTTATACATTATTTAGATTCCGTCAATATTAACTCTACCACCAGTTCGGAAAGCAGTTCTCACTAGAGAAGAACGGGCAAGAAACTCTAGTGTTGCTCTTATCAAAATCAGTTCAAGGTATAAAATACATTGCATTGTGTAGAGAAAAAAATATATACAATTCAATATTTGTTTACTTATGTTTAGAGCAGTTCATTTATATACTCGCAAAATAGGTAATAAAAATTTAAATTCCAACACGAGTGCATAACTATCTCAGGAATCATGTAATAATTTGATCTGAAATCTTCAAGATGTCGTTATTAATCTAAGTTTAAGATATACCCCCAATACTTATATATATATATAGTAAGCGAAAAGGGCAGACCAGTCCACACAAGCAGCACCCGTTCACGAGTATGACGCATGTGCCAGCCATCGGCCTCCTCAACCATATTACAGGGAAGTGGCCGACCCGGCACACGACGCCGCCGCAGGCACAGACAGTTAAGGAGTATGTCATACCCAAGCCACTCACAGATGGAAACAAAGAAACTCTATTAAAACGAAAGACATGATTTCAAAGAAAAACACATGAAAAAAAAAAAAAAAAAAAAATTAAATTATTCCCAGGCTTTTTTATCCTCTATGTATTCTGAAATCTTGTAATAAGCTTTATTACATAACTTTCGCTTAATAGTTGTTTGGAATTTACCAATGTTTAAACTTAATTTCAGTGGGAACTTTATTATAAAAGTGTATACAGTAACCCTTAAAAGATTTGCTGATTTTTTGGAGCCTTGTTTTGTGATTAACTAGATTATTTTTGCTTCTAGTATTTAAGCCATGGATATCGCAAACTTTTGGAAAGTTTTCTATATTCTTATGTACGTACATTAAATTAGCGAATATAAATTGTGATACTACATAGTCGAACCTTCAACGCTTGTTCGTTTTACATACACGAATATGATTCTATAAACGTGTGATGATCTTATACTTTTGACAGAGGGAAATATCATACAAGCTGCGTCCTCTATACATGTCTAAGGACCGTATTAATAGATCAGATGCAACTACTGGTGGTAGGTCTCTCATATGTAAGAGTCCGTCTGGGTGGGTACCACCGCAATGTCTATTTCTACCGCCAAGCAACAGTGTGCAGGCACTGTTGTGTTTCGGTTTGAAGGACATTGTAGCCAGTGTAACTACTGGACATAATGAGACTTAACATCTTATGTCTCAGGATGACGAGCGCAGTGGAATGCCACACAGCACTTTGTAATTCAAGTTGCTGGATGGTGTTGCTACTGTTTATGGGTGGTCGTATCGCTTACCATCAGGCGAACGGCATGCTCGTCTCGTCATTCAATGCAATTAAAAAAAAAAAAACTTAATACCGCTCTGGAGTGCGATATCAGCTGAGTAGCTGTCAAATTGAGGTCTAAATCTTAAGATACTCGCTTTTTAATAAACTCACATTAACATCAGCTCAAATAACATCTCAAGCTACAATAAGTGAAGGATTCTGTCAGTTAAGTTTTGTTTATGTAACAGCGCTTACTCAGTGTCACATAAAATTGCACCCTCACCCCATAGGGCTAGGCACAGATAAATCACTACATTGCACGATCTTGGCATATATTCCTTTCATCTACTTTCATAATACTCTTGAACTATTATAATTATACACATCATATACCACCCCTTTATCCCCGAAGGCGTAGGCAGAGGTGAAACCAGGGCATCAACTTTTCGTCATATGTATTCCGTCTCATGATGTGATAGGGGACGAACGTGTCGCCACATCGGGCACAAATTACTGACTCCGAGCTGATACTGAGCAGAAATCCATATGTCACTTTTCCCGACCCGGGGCTCGAACCCGGCACCTCAGAACGTTACATACCTCGCAGCACTACAACTACACCACCAAAGCAGTCAAATATTTATATAAAAACAGACGAACTAATCCCAGCATTATTATAACGGTAATCAAATTAGGTCATCAAATTCTGACCTAACTGCGTCATATAGGGATTGTAATTATGTAGGTTAATGTAATTTGCATTCGATTTCAATATAACTAGCGTCTGATTAACTAACGATAAGTACTAATGAACCCGCACTAACATAAAGTCTAACGCTTTGCTAATAAACATTTTAATTAGTGTTTGATTAATTATATACCTAGATAGAGTGACGCGCTGCAATGAAACTAAAACAAACGGGCCAACTTTTTTTAAGCTAGTATGCGTGACAGCTGTGTGATACGCTATCGCTGCATCATTCTGCGTATCCTTGTGCAAGCGCATAATGATACCAGTTATTACATGGTTTCTATTAATAATTATATATTAAAATAATAATAGTTTATAAAAATAATTAACTCGAACTCATTTAGTGGGGAACAATTCGCCTCTATTTTTTTCAACGCGTTTGAAACGTTCAGTGTCTATCTAGATATATAATTAATCAAAGGAATTAGAAATCGAGGTGTGGGATCGATTTTCAGATCGGTAATTTTGCAGAATGTTGTTTGACCGACGTGGATTTTTTATGCAATAATATGCCGAAACGAGCTAGTTAATGAGACGAGAAAGCCGCTAGCATGATTGTCGATACGACTGCCTCTGAACAACTACTACATTAGTCACGCTAAGACATCAGAATGAGTACAATGTTCTTCACAACAGTGCTCACAAAATGTTGCCTGGCAGCAGAAACACACATTACGATGGTACTAATTGCCGCACCTACTGCCGTACAACCCAGTAAAATACAGTTTCAAGCTTAACAGCTGAAAAGTAAATTTTCCTATCATTAAAAATAAGCCGATAGCCCACCATTTTCAAATCTTTAGGATTTTCAATTCTTAAAGTCCCATTTGAGTACAACTTACTACAGCACCAATACATTTTTTTAAATTTATTGGCTTATTTGGGAGTCGTATTTGAGTCGGTTGGACTTGGCAAGTCTCCAGCACCTAAGTAGCGCACCAAGTGTAACTTTCCGAGCTAATCGAGCAAGAGTAGCTTCGAATAGATTTTAATATCGGCTGATATATTAAAAACCCACGCTTGGTCGGACTGTTATAATGCATTTTATACGGTGTTTTACTGTTGGGATTTAACGTTGGAAATGGGAGTATTTATTCATGCGATGCAGAAGTAGTATGGACCATAGACTGATGTTATTTGTCACTATCTATCACGTAGACATTGTAAATAAAGAGGGTCCACAGTAAACCGGGATGTATAAGATCAATTTACTGACTTCAACCCTTGTGCTCTCACTGTCGGTTCCGTAAGTCTGGCCGGCATAAGTTTGGCGACCAGCGACAGACATCTTCTCTCGTTATTCGTCATAATAGAATTACACTGCAAGTTATCGTTAACACGAAAATAAGAAAAAATATTTTACTCATCCTATAACAAAGTATATAGACAGACTTAATATCATGGGCATTTTCTCCAAGTCTTAGATTACTACAAACTTTGATTAATTATATACCCAGATAGTGTGACACGATGCAATGAAACTAAAACAAACAGGCCAACTTTTTTTAAGTTTGTATGCGTGACAGCTGTGTCATACGCTATCGCTGCATCATTCTTCGTATCCTTGTGTGCGCGCATAATGATACCAGTTATTACATGGTTTCTATTAAAACGGGAAGAAAATTATATCCATGAAAAACAACAAAAATTAAATCACTCGAACTCATTTAGTTGGTAACAATTCGCCTCTATTTTTTTCGACGCGTTTGAAACGTTCAGTTTCTATCTAGGTATATAATTAATCAAAGAGTAGAAAGATAAACAAACCATTAACCCGTCAACGCCTGCTTATATATAGCTATAAGCTAATTTCGTTATATAAATGGACACATGGTGTCCACCGCGGGCGTTCAGGGATTAATGATCATCAACAATACAAATAGAAGCTTCGTTCCTTAATTACATATTTAGGAAACCGTCAAAAATGGGCATGAGTTGCGTAAACCGAATCGATCACGGAGAACCATGTCTTTATAAATATTTATCGGTGGTAGGTGTTCCAGCCCATAAATATGTATAGAGGCAGTTAAGCGCAGACCTCTCGTATAATGTGCCTCTGCCACGCAAATTAATACGGCAGGGGGTCTCTCTAACGTGGGTTGATGTGTTGGGGAAATTAAAAAATATTGATACGATCCGGCTGTGAGGACTAATTTGTAACGGATTTTTGTGAAGGTATTTAATTATCAAAAATATTAATGATAATACAAAGAAATCGAATATTTTAGATAAAATATTTAATTTGTTTTATAATTCTTTAATCGTCAGCAATTACGTGCTGTAGATTAAAGAGTTTTTAAATACAAAGCTGAGTTCCCATTAATACTAGAGGTTGAGCTTTAAAAAATAATTCTACGTTATTGAAAGAAAGGTACTGAACGTTTAGATAGATCTCCAGTAATTCAAAAAACTTATACAAACGAAAGAACGAGACGTCTCGATTAACTTGAAAAAGGTATTCAATACCTCAACAAAATCTTAAAAGCATGCTTTAAAATCGCACCATGATTAAAGTTTGAGAATTGCCAGAGAAAATAATTTTAGTGACTGATCCCGGTTAAGAACAGTCACAGATTTTTAACCAAACTAAGGGCTGATTTCACCGTTTGCTGATAAACGCTATTCGTCACATAAATGTATAAGCCGACCAAACACAAAATTCACAGTCCAAGGGCCGTATAGATGCAACTCAGTTTCGTTGTGAAGTGCGATATCAGCTGTATATGTATGTATTTGTCAAAATATATTCTGTCTTGTACAGTGTACACCTCAACTGCCCTTTCTTTTCCTTTCCCTGTCTTCATGCTACGGTTGTCCGTAAGAAATTGCCTCGAGTGAGAAGACCGCCAATTGTACTTTATTTCTAGTGGATATACTGTATTTTTCTAATGTAAGTGTACAATAAAGTATTATAAATAAAAATAAATAAATAAATCAGCTGAGACGCCGCGCTGTTCAATTAAGGTCAGCGTCTTAGGATAGTCGCTATTTTTTTAATTAAAACCATAATTTAACATCAGCCCAAATGACATCTTAAGTCACAATATGTGACAGCTAAGTTTTGTTTATCTAACAGCGCTTACCAAGTTGAGAACAAGCTCTCAAATGACAGCTTAAACTTGGTTTATTAAATAAATATAATAATAAATAATAATAATAATAATAATAAACCCGCAGGGGCGGCTTTGTGGCGAGCCGTCGGTGAGTGGCGACACCGCGTACCCCGATTCCGTGGGGGCTAAATGAGACCCCCTGACCCTTGGCTTGCCTTAACTGGCCGGCTAGGGGTGGAAATCGCAAGAGCTAAAACCTGAAGCTCCAGGGTGGAAGTGCTCAAGCTGCGTAATAGCGAGGAAACCCGCTCCGGGACGCGTTAGCGACCCGCGATGGTGAAATCGGTGCACACCTCTCGACACCCTTTAGCCACCCACACCGATGTTGCGTCCTTGGCATGCGCCGCTTTTGGGATGCCCATCTAGTGGGGGGCAAGTCACCGTCTGCCTTGAATACAAATGATTGAGACATTTTACTTGGCAGGCGTCCCGTTGTCTCAATCAATAGCCCAACAACCAGTCCAGCTAGATCCCATCCATAGACCCAATTAATTCCCATCTACTCTGCAATAGTCCTTACACCTTGCAGGCGCTGTCTTTGGTTGTATTTCTCCCATAAATGCAGACAGAGATAGTACCTGCATGGTGTACATATCCCAAATATATTAAAGTATCTTTAAGGGGCCTCTACGTGTTGGATCTGTGTCCCCACGCAAGCCTTCCAAAAGGACCGGCCTTCGTGCCGTGATATTCCACAGGAAAGATACAATAATAATAACGTTTAAAATAAGCACAAAAAACCTTACAAAATAGAATAAAATAATGACAAAAGGAAGTGGCTCAACTTAACTGCTGTCTAAGATATAAAACTCATCCAGCGCTGATTTTCAGCCACCCCTGGTCCCTTAGGTATTAGCCGGGGTATTTAGAAGTTAGGACTAACTGCTCCTCCATTTATTTTAACTTAGTTTCTAATAACATTCATTAAAATTATCTTTAACAAATAAATATACAATCAATACAAGCTCTTAAATGACAGCTTAAGCTTGGTTTATTAAATAGTATGTCTACTTGAGATTTTACTCAAACGTGAGAATGATTTATTAATATCTAGGAGCATAGATGTGTGACTTATACATGTATATGACGAATACAGTATATCAGCAAGCGGTGAAAACGGCCCTAAATGTAGCTATTTATAAATCACTGGAAAATCAGTTTCTAAAACCGAAGTTCTTTCGCAATATATTTTTGTCTATTTTTATTAATCCCAGACATCGTTCCCACTTCACAAAGAGATGTTATTTGCAGAGAAATCCGAGCTATTCCTTCAGTTTTACTTTACATTTTTCTATCGGTATTCTTTTACTTTTTTAAATGTTAGTCTTTTATTTTTTAGGGCATTTCAACTGCGAATATACTGTCAATGTTTTTGTAGCTGAGTTGATGTCTAAGGTTCGTAATAACACGTTTGGTCTAACGCTGTCCTGGTGAGATACAATTTTTCACCATACCACAATGCAGATTTACGGTAGACGTGATTAGACCTTGTGTTGATTTTATATGAAGAAACTAGGTGTTGCTCGCAGCTTCGCCTGGATGACAAACCTTTCCAGCTATAAAAGTCCCTAAAACACAGTACGACGCTAGCACCATCTACTTAAACAAATGATTAAAAAATATCTATTATTTCCTATGAGGGCAAATTACTGGGATAAAAAGTAGCCTATGTGTTAATCCAGGACATTATCTATCTACCCGTGTGCCATTCCATTCAATAGTTTCTACGTTTACTTTTAACAAACATACAAACATTTTCACAGACTTTCACATCTATATGTATAAAAGCAAAAGATCACTCATTCACTCATCACGAAATCGCAGAAACTACTAGTACTAGGAGTCTCAAATTTTGCATGTGTAATGCTTTTAGGACGTATGTGCTTACTGAGACGGGATTTTGCGAAATTCAACCCCTAAGGGGGTAAAAAAGGGTGACAAAGTTTGTACGCAATAAACTCAAAAACTGCCAAACGGATTTCAATGAAATTTGTTATGGAGATAGTTCGAGACCCTGGAAAGGTTTAAGGCTACTTTTTATTCCGAGAAAATGTATAGCGGGATTTTTATCCAGGAAATACGCTTTCGTGCGGGCGAAGCCGCGGGCAAAAGCTAGTTTATAATATTAGTAAGATAAGATATACGCATACGCATACTCACGCCTTTCATCCCCGAAGGGGTAGGCAGAGGCGCAACTAATGCACCCACTTTTCGCCGTGCGTATTCCGTCCCATGATGTGATAGGGGGCGAGCCTATCGCCATATCGGGCACGAATTCCAGACTTCGGGCTGATACTGAATAGAAAAATCCATAATCACTTAGCCCGACCCGGGGATCGAACCCGAGACCTCAGCATTGCAGCCGTACCGTAATACAACTACGCCACCGAGGCAGTCAACCGAGTAAGATAAGATGTGACGTTATTAAACGTTGCTAGGACGAATGTGTTAAATGACTTTTTCTCTATTTTCGTGAAACACGTAGTGAATATCTCTAAAAAGCTAAACATGGAAAATAAAGTTAGTATTAGACACAATCCCTGATTTTTACATAGCCCGGCGAACCGAAACACTAAATTTCATTTAAAATTCGTCGCGGGACCGAAATGCCTACCGAATAGTTAGTTACAAACAATTCACTGCCCTCTAACGACCCATTTGAGTCCCAAATTTACGCTCAACTGGTTCCACGCATCATTTGGGCCTTGTTTCAGTCATATCGGAGCAATTTTGCGGTTTCATTATTTATAATTGTATTGGTTTTGTGAAATATTATTTTTACTAGCTTCGATTTCGGCTCTGCTTGTTTGAGAAAGTTCCGCAGTATATTTTTACGTAGTAAAAAGTAGCCTATATCCTTTCCAGGGTCTTAAACTATTTCTATTACAAATTTCATCGAAGTCGCTTTAATGGTTCAGCCATGAAAGCGTAGCAGACAGACAGATAGAATTATTTTCGAAGTTATGATATAAGTATGGAGTTCGTTAGGTGTAGCTCGCGGTACCCCTGGAATAAAAGTACATAAATGTAGCCTATATACTAATCCAGGATATGATCTATCCGTGTGCTAAATTCCATCCAATTTTATTCAGTATTTGTATTTACTTTAAATCATCATCACAGCCTTTGATATGAGTAAAATTAAGAATCTCTTGCTCTAATATATAGATCATACTAGATTTTGCCCGCGGCTCCACCCGCGTTAAAAAAAACCCTAGATAAAAAGTAGCCTATGTCCTTTCTCAGGCTCTAGACTATCTGTGTACCAAATTTGATTTAAATCGGTTCAGTAGTTTAGGCGTAAAAGTTCGACAGACAGAGCTACTTTCGCATTTATAATATTAGTAAGGATTATAGACGTTTTTACAAGTCCCTGTTTGACGTCTACTGTATGGGGGATCCAATCCCACTTAAAGGACAGTTCTTATGACGGTTTGAATAGACTCATGCCTCAACGGGATCCAATCCCACGGAAAACAATAGCGTCTATACGCGCATGACTACAAGCATAAACTTGCATCACCAAGACTTTACTAATGTGCCTTTATGTCGAAATTACGTAACTCATGCATACTAACTCCAAATTACCAAAACGACGTTAGTTTACTCTGTAGAAGGCATATTTAACTAGAAACACACGATTATGCAGACCTGGACGCGGTCGAAAGTTATACAGTCCCTTGATAATATACCTTTGAATTACAGGAATTAGTTATTAGCAGTAAATGTAGATTTTACCCAAATCAGCTTAAGGTTTATTATTCCACTAGCTTCTGTCAACGGCTGCACCCAAGAATTTTTCATAGAAAAGTTCTATTGTGCAGTTTTTGAGATGAATGAAGCTGTGTGTTAATTTAATACTGAATCTGTCTGTTTGGAACATTTAAATTCATACAAGTTTACGTATAAATAGATACCAAACATTTTCACAAACTTTCGCATTTATAATATAAAACTAAAATTTCACCGAGCACGAAGTCTGGATTCCGATATGGCGATAGGCTCGCCCCCTATCACATCATGGGACAGAATACGCACGGCGAAAAGTAGGTGCACTGATTGCGCCTCTGCCTACCCCTTCGGGGATAAAAGGCGTGGGAGTATGTATGTGTAAGATTAAAATTGATTCGTCATATTACAAACATGGTCAATCCATGACAGCAAAACGCGCTGAAACGCACAAATCCAATTGCGTAGATGTTCTAGTTTGTATCAAAACAAGAAATAGTGGTTAAATTTACTTCTGTACTGTTTAGAATTTTCAGAATTATTTTGTGTAGCTTTTTATTAAACATCAAATAAAATCGAAATTTTTATTCTATTTTTGATTATCTACATATTTTATAATTTTTAACACTGAGTTTTTGTTACTACAACTCTATCATTAAGCATTAGTTACAAAAACTTTCTTCAAATCCTATTCCGCCTTTAATTCTCTAGTAATAAGAGCGACGACCTAGCATTCGACCGCATGCCCGTTGTTGCCAAACACTTGGCGTTGTGTGCCAAAGGGTCGCGGTATTATTGCCTCCTTGACCTCATTGCAGTTATAAACCGACCAAGTTATTTTGTCCTTGCATACAAGTTTATGTGTGGAGAAAAGTTTGTTTTTTGTGAGTTAGAGGTAGATAAAGATCCTCCATGAGCATTCGGAAGGTATGTAAAGTCTGCCAGTCAGCGTCATGTCAGGTCTAACACTGTTAGACCGGGTTTTTTTAACTGTAGTTAGGGTAATTCTCGGTGTTATTAAGCTGGACGTGCTCGCAGCACCTCACGCCTGCGCACTCGCAGCTCTGCGAGCGCGTCCAGGTTAATAAGACCTGGAGAAAAAGATAACTACAGTTGAAAAAACGGGGCCTTAGTATAAGGCCCGTGAGCACCAGTAATGTTACAGTAAGAGAATAAGAACGTTTTATATTTAAAGCATAATACTATAATCTGGATGCAGGCCGCTTTTGACAGGTCCGTCTGGAAATCTTTGGGGGAGGCCTATGTTCAGCAGTGGACGTCATGTGGCTGATGATGATGACTATTATCTTCGAGATTTTTTTACGAGCGGGTTGTATATTTCATCAATCTACTTATATTCCAATTCATTAATTGTGAAACATCAGTGTGTTAAAATTTTTAGAATTCAATTGAAAGGAATATTATGATTTGTTACAAACGAAAGTCAAATTCTTAACCCGTGATGTTTCATCGATAGTCAAGTAAAGTTAACGGTCTTATTACACTGGACGAGCGTGCAGTGCCTTCGCCTCACTGTGAATTCGCTTGCAATTCGCCAGAGTGATGAGATCCTTAATTTTACCTAACCATGGATGAAAACAATCCGACCCCAACCATAAAATGTTGAATGTTAAATTCTTAATTGTTTACATAACACTCTGGTAACGTACCTCGATGAAAATTCGACTTACTTGCTTTTAATATTACAAAAGCAATTTGAATTATAATAACAATGAAATGAAAAACATAACTAATTTCTTTGTAGTTTTTTAGGTAATAAATATTTTTTAGTTTGCATTTTCATAATGCCGACTAAGATTTGAAAGAAAATAATTTCTCCCCCTCTCTGTCATAACTGTAAATCTTTTGTCTTGTTTTATGTGTCTTTTTCGTTCTGATACGGCAAATTTAATACACTGCACTTGATGGTAAGTAGAGAGACGAGAGATAATTGTCCCAGGTACCTCGCCAGTTGACACAATTATACCGGCCTGTTTGAACCCGGATAAGTCACTATGGCGGATTTTATATGTTGTGTGCCGTGGTCGCTATCCGAGCGGATACAAATGACCTACCACCAGTAAATACTTTTATACATAGCATCACACCTTTTTCCCTTTTCAAGGGTAGGCAGAGGTATATCACACACACATTCGCCAACTATGTTAGGTTCCATGTAATAGAGGGCGGGTCTATTGCCAGGGTAATACAGCGTAATAAGCGGCGATAGCCTAGTTGGGAATGGAACAGTCTGCCGAGACAATGTCCGGAGGTTCAAAACCCAAGGGCACGCACCTTTAACTTTTCGAAAAAGCTATGTGTGTATTCTTTGTGAATTATCGCTCGCTTTAACGACGAAGGAAAACATCGTGAGGAAACCTGGATATCTGAGAAGTTCTCTATAACAATTTCGAAGATATGTGAAGTGAAGCTTGACTCCTTACAACGACGGGCACTTCGCATCGTCGATGATCCCAACCTCACGGACAGAGTTGAGGCGCTGGGTATGCGGAGGGACATTGGTTCTCTCTGTGTATTTTACCGCCTCTTCTATGGGGAGTGCTCTGAGGAACTGTTTAATATGGTGCCCGCCTCGCCTTTTTACCATCGCACCACTCGTCATCGCAGTGCAGCATACTACGTTGAATCCATCCGTAGTAGCACGGTGCGTTTTCAACGGTCTTTCCTGCCGCGCACGTGCAAACTTTGGAATGATCTCCCTGCATCGGTGTTTCCCGAGCGCTATGACTTGTCCTTCTTCAAACGAGGTTTAAAAAGAGCGCTCACCTCCCGGTAGGCAAGGGCTTGGCTGTGCCTCTGGCATTGCTTTAGTCCATAAGCGGCGGATGCTGCTTACCATCAGGCGGACCGCTCGCTCGTTTGCCTACTAAGGCAATAAAAATAAAAAAAAGTCTGCCAACCCGCATTAGGCCAGCGTGGTGGACTAAGGCCTTAACCCTCTCAGTAGTAGAGGAGGCCCGTGCTCAGCAGTGGGCAGTATATAATACAGGGCTGGTATGGTAGGGTAATACTCAGTAGAAAAACCCAATATCACTTTCCTCGATCCAGAGACCGAACCCGAGACCTCAGCACTGCAGTCGTAGCGTAATACAACTACGCCCCCGAGGCAGTCAATGCAATGCATTTATTCCACCAGCAACATATTCGCAAGCACTTTTCAGTTACGAGCTAACTCTTGCTCGTTAGCTGGCACACAATACCCGTCACAGCTCAATAACGCCATAAAAAAGCAATACGAATAAGAAAAACAACGATATCTTTTCGAAATCGGCAAACGTTTTGTGAGGCGATCAAAATGAAAAATCTTTCTACGCAAACCAATCCATCTATCGGCGTACGTTGTAATATAGGGATGCGTAGTCGAAATTTATTGCTCGATTCCCAAACCGGGAACAGCGGTCAACGCAGCTTGATAGATAGTATTATGTAAATTCAACTGTGTTTATGCTTCGAAGGTTTACTGTATGAGAATTGCGTTGTTTAGGATGACTCTATTTCTTTTTATTAGTGCAGTGGTTCGTGATTGAGAGTTTAAGTGGTGTTACTGTTTATGGGTTGGAACCGTCATACTAGCCCTGTATTATATTATTATACTTAGAGGGTTTAGGCCTTAGTCCACCACGCTGGCCTAGTGCAGGTTGTCATGGGTTGGGACGCTTATCATAAAGTGAGAGGCTTGTATCGTCACTTAGTTGGTTATAAAATAATGAAGAGAATAGCAGGTCAATGATAAATGACAGTCTATTAATACTATTAATAAATCAATCTCAAGTTTGAGTTACATCTCGAGTAGACATAATGTATCAATAGTTCCATACATTGTGTCTACTTGAGATGTAAGTCAAACTTGAGATTGATTTATTAATACCGCCCTTAGTATTATACCGATGTCACCGATTGCTGATAAATGCTACTCGTCACATATCTAATCTATAGGTACTCAAATAATTAAAAGGTCGCAGGAACACGCTGATGCAGGCTGCTTTCGACAGGTCCACCTGGAAAGCTTTAGGGGAGGCCTATGTGGACATCACGTGGCTGATGATGATGATTGATGATGACATGAAGTGCTTACGAAGTGCTCGATGGCAATGCACCGCTCTCATCACAAAACGAAGAACGGAATCTCATGAAATTGAGACTTGAATAAATAATAATTTTCTTAGATCTTCTTCATGTCGTAGCATATAAGCCTATTAACTTCCAGTCAAGTTCCTACATTTCTAAGCATTCATTACTGTTAGCACATTTGAAGTAACTAAAAACAAATAAATTCTGAATGTTTTGGAACATAACGCGACATTTCCCGTGTCGTTGGCTCGCTTGGAGCCGATTTTGGATGGCCGCCCACATCGGCCCATAGATTTTGACGAGCCAATACGGTCTGCCAGAACTATGTTCAAACTATAAAATCAATGGTGGGTGAAACACTAAGTTTTCTATTTCGCGACTCTAACTAGATATATTGTTGTGTATAGATAGATTTTGTGTCGGTTTTTGGCAAGCTAAATTCTTGATTAAATTTTTAGTACCTGGTTTTATGGCATAGTCGGTGTGTAAGTGGATAGCAGCGTTTATAAAAACAATTACTACTGGTGGTAGGCCTCTCATATGTAAGAATCCGTCTGGGTGAGTACCACCGCAATGTCTATTTCTACCGCCAAGCAGCAGTAACATAACGTAACATCTTATGTCTCGGGATGACGAACGCAGTGGAATGCCACACAGTACTTTGTAACTCAAGGTGCCTTATGGTGTTACTACTGTTTATGGGCGGTCGTATCGCTTACCATCAGGCGAACGGCATGCTCGTCTCGTCATTCAAGGCCATAAAAAAATAATTGCAAAGGTGGTAAAGGACAATAATTTGGCATTGATTGATGGAGAGGTCTTTGCAGCTTTAACTCTTCAGCTTTTGTGTTATCGATATTTTATTAACATCATATTACTTTGATGTCCCACTAAAATCATAACATGAGATATTTGATTTCATTTTGATACACTCATGTGCAATCAGCCCTGTATTATATATTGCCTACTGCTGAGCACAGGCCTCCTCTACCACTGAGAGGGGTTAGGCCTTAGTCCACCACGCTGGCCTAGTGCGGGTTGGCAGACTTCACATGCACTCGAGATTTTTATGGAGAATTATCAGGTATGTAGGTTTCCTCACGATGTTTTTCTTCACCGCTAAGCGAACGATAATTGATAAACAATACACACGTAACTTCGAAAAGTCAGAGGTGTGTGTGCCTTGGGTTTTGAACCTCCGGACATTGTCTCGGCAGACCGTTCCATTCTCAACTAGGCTATCGTCCACTTTTTTACGTCTCTCATATGTAATCTAATTTTGGCTTTAACGCTTGTGGCAGCTTATTTCGACCTATAATGATAAAAACCAAACATATTGAAATAAAACTAATTTCCGGAATGTTTTGTGATAAGTAGTTTTATTTAAATGTCGAACATTCACATAATAATTAACATAAGAAATCATTATGCAAACGAAACTTAATCTCATAATCGTAGAAGGTAGTGGAAAGGCTTCTCTAAGTAAGGATTCGCCTAATTTAGCCATATTTGCAAAATCGACTAGCTCTAATTTGTCTCGCATCAAAAAATGCAATCTTTTTTGCGCTAGAAGTTCATCAGTAACACAAAAAAAAGAACGGGTTGCACTCCGGGAGTGCCGGCAGAAGTGAAAACTTGAACATTAACGTTGTGCATTTTTCAATATTTTAGAATGGTTAGAGAATAATTTCGCACGAATTGCTTTATTTATCAGTATAAAAGTACAAAAATGTCAATTTCACTATTTCTTTATAAATCAAAATTTGAAAAAAGAATGTCACGTTCTTTTGTACTCGTGCCGTGCCAACCCTGGGGAAATAAATAAAAATGTAGTCGTTTCAGAATTATAGCTTCTACGCAATGTATTTAAGGTTCATATGAGTAAGGGATGGTTATAATGACGTTAATAAATAAAAATGCACTGATTTCAAGAATTATAGCTTCTACGCATTGTATTTAAGGTTCATACTAGTAAGGGATGGTGCAAACCTCCTACGCATTTTCGATCAGGGTCACGTGATCCTGACGCGAGTTTAACATTTTATACCCATCCCAAAAAGTACTCAACGCCGCTAAAGAAGTTTTCACTTCAAAAACGCAATCTTTTTTGCGTTAGAAGTTCATCAGCTACACAAAAAAAAAATATCACATTGCCACACTAAATTAATAATTATCACATATATTTTCAAGTAACATGAAATGGAAAGAATCATTGCAGACTTTCTTAATTATGGTTAATAATATTACGTTTCTTATATTGCGTTGTTTTCTATTTCAAATTAAGCTCGTGTTTACGCTCATAATTTACTTTCAGAGAAAGCATGTTATTTACAATACACAATGATGTATGAAGGGTCAGTCAGTATTATATTCATTCAAATACAACGTAACCTTTTGAAACCTAGATTACCTCTCATAATTCCTTTTCACATGTTATAGAAAAGGGTCGTATAGGTATATTTTAAAACCCCAAAACAAAGGTGAAAAAGAATACAAAAATTAAAAAAGGTCACGCATATTCAAAATGGCTTCTCGAAACAATGTGGCGTCCACTTTACATATCACCGATCGAACTAAAAGTTACTAAAACTGATTATAGCTAACGGACCTTTTTTCCGGACCCTTTGGTGTCTAAAAATCCCCTTCGATAGGACCTATCTGACTCCGCATGGCAATTTCAGAAGTCGATTTAACTTGGCCCTTTACGCGCAATCTCTCGCGGCCCGGGACTTAAATTTATATCCTATTTCTTGCAAACAAAGCGTTTCCGATTGTGAGTCGGTGTCCAACTGTGTCTCCATGCTATCTTCTAATATCACGTTAGCACTTAGGATCTTTTGAATCAGGTTATATAGATAACGAATAAATACAACGGTTTCTTTTTAAAAATCTTCCTGTCTTATCTAGCAACTTTTGCAATAAGTGTAAGTCACGTCATTCCAAGGTTTGCCTACCAAAGTACTATTTCGAAAACTTAACTTGAAGTAGCAAGGTGGTAAATCAAAAACCATTCAAATCTTCGTGAATGAAATTACTATTGTATCCATACTAAATTTATGATATAGCATTTCGTTTACCCTCAGGCGCTAGATATGCTCGTCTCCACAATCCCTTATAAAAACATGAAGACGTATGTTCACATCTTGCTTGTTTCTTAGAAGCCATCTCCTTACAGAATACATAATATGTTCGATATTTAATTTCGATGAAAGAATATCAGTGAATATAAATGATTCCTTTTCCCGAAGTCTTCATGTTGTTGTTTTTACACGTGTTTCCTTTCGCACATTTCATCCATCTTTGTCGACAGTCCTTAACCCTTTTTCTTTTTTTAATCTTCATAGTGTTTTTGGGACAACTATTCAATAGGTACTATGGGATTTAGTTTGACGCGGACTTATCGCCCCTTTATTTTACATATTTTAGTGACGAAATCGATTTCTAAATTTTCACTGGCTTATATCGTCCGTGCGACAACAATTTTACACTATTTCATTCACGTGACAGATCTTGTATAGCGTTATTAACAAGTGTGGATTAATACAATAATAACTACGTGTACGCTATACTCACCTCACAACAAGAAAGACATGTTGGAAGCATAGAATTACTTTAAAAAAGACTTCTTATAGCTTCCGTCCTTCTTATATTTCGAGGCGATAAGCTGCCGATAAGTGTGCGTATACCCTTTTCTTCCAAAATCCCCCATATTACGCAGCCCGCAGGTGTATAATAATGCTACACATCAAGATTAAATTACGATTGGTGGCTAGCACGGCTCCATTCATTACGGCCGAGTAATCACGTGCAAGGCGATTGGTGGCCGATTACTGTATTACAGACCACTAAGTTGCTAATTGCGTTTGCTTGTTCAACTACATCTGCGGCTTGCGGTAAATTATTTTAGAAATTATTGGTTTTCGATTGCGGTTGTAATCGTTGGGCTTAAATAAGGCATTTGTCATATTAATCTATTGCTCTGTCTCGGTGGGGTAGTTGTATTACGGTACGACTGCAATGCTGAGGTCTCGGGTTCGATCCCCGGGTCGAGCAAAGTGATATTGGATTTTTCTAATGAGTATCAGCTCGGAGTCTGGAATTTGTGCCCGACATGGCGATAGGCTCGCCCCCTATCACATCATGGGACGGAATATGAACGGCGAAAAGTGGGTGCACTAGTTGCGCCTCTGCCTACCCCTCCGGGGATATAAGGCGTGAGTATGCGTAACCCATTTACTTACCGCTGGCTATCGCCTGGACACCGGTGTCCATATAAAAAGCATTCTTAATTAGCATTTTTTTTACAGGTGCGAATGTGTATTTTCTAAAAGTAGCCTATGAGCAGCCAAATTTCATAGGCATAATTGAACCAGTGGATCAAACTCAAAATCAAAATAGTCTTTTACAAGCCCTTTTGAATCAACATGAATCTACCACTACTTCGGGACGTGTTATCCCTGTGAACAAGAAGCGGCGCAAGAAACTCCCTCAGCAACACGATCTGTCTAAATGATATGTATTTTTTTCAAAATGTCACAGTCCCTCATAATTTTTAAACATGTAAACAACAAATACTGTAAATGAATAACATAATAGACACAATCTAATTATAGGTCAGACAGACGACTTGATAAAGGTCGCAAGAACACGTTGGATGCGGGCCGCTTTTGACAGATCCGTCTGTAAATCTTTAGGGGAGGCCTATGTTCAGCAGTGGACGTTATGTGGCTGACGATGATGATGATGATGAATTATAGGATACGTGTGAATCTATCATCATCTATAGAACATTTACTGCTTAATTAAGCCTATCCTAAATCCGATCACTACCAAGTTGTTCAGACTGCAATTATACCACGATAATGCATGTAGTTCCGGTTCACTCGGGCCGGCATAATTGTTTCGACTGGCAAGGGATAATCATTTCTCGTGAGTCGGCACTTTATCTGGACCCCACTTATCATCAGTTGGAGTGGGGTCACTTTGCTTAGTCAGGATAAAAAAAGTCGCCTTAGAGGAAAATAATCCGATTGAGAGTTAAAAGTGATACACCTTCCAAGCATATTGAATTGCGCTCGGAATTTCGACGTGACTTATATAGTGACTAATCGAATGAGACATATCCGCGCTACATCTGCCACGATTCAGGCGGATATGGAATCGGATATGAATGTCGCAGATATTCAGATATCACCGCGTACGTCTCTAAATAAGATAAATACGTTGTGTGAGATTAATGTCTGGATTATAATAAGAACAGCCTTGTGTTATGTACGTACTGTCGCGGGCAAGAGCCTTTTCTATAACTGAGTAGGTTTAGAACCTAGTCCGCCACGCAGGCCTAGTGCGAATTATCAGAACACAATTAAGGACATTTATAACGATACTGTAGGTACTGGATATTACTGGATACCACTGTTGTTATTGAAACTATGACAACACTTCGTTTTTAATTTTTTATTGCAGTCGGATTTTCCTTTTTTTTATTTATATTAATCGTAATCCTCCTAGCCAGTTTCGGCCACGGCTGCCAATATCAACGGAGATCATCCAGATACGCAGGAGATATTATAATGCACAAGTGTGTGCACAATACACAGGTGCACTCGCTATTCCTTCACTGTCATAGTTCGGTGAGACGGCAATCCGACATGACCGGAGAGAGATCAGGCGGACTGAGTAATTTATAAGATGGAAAAACCCCGTCACAAATTTTTTTGGCTCGACCCGGGATTCGAACCCAGGACCTCAGCGCACAAATCATACTCGTAACGCGTACGCAATACAACTACGCGACCGAGGCAGTTAATATTTATATTATGGAAAGTATGAATCAACTATTTTGATTCACACATTTCTATTAAAAGTAGACATCACGGTACCTCTATCTCGGTTACGAGACACCTATCTCTTGATGAAGTTGTGTCTTTGAAGACTATTTACTGCTATTTCTCTTTGTATCTATCAACCAAGAAAATTGCACCAATTTCTTCATTACACACTAAAGCCCTCAAGACCCATCAAGTGTTTACTAACCTTAGACCCTAACGTCAAACACACGTGGACGGCCTTCATCAAAGCAAACACAAAAGTGTCAGACGAGATCCAACATTTACAATATATAAATACTTGGGGGCTATTTATTCTGTTGGGCAAACACGTCCCGGGTAATTCCATTATGGAAGGCCCTCCGCCCCCTGTATTATTCAACATCTTCTTTGTGTAAATATTCTAATGTTTCTACTTTAATATTTGCTTGTTTGACGTGACATCTGTCAGTGTATGTTTTCCTGCTTTGATTAATTATATACCTAGATAGACACTGAACGTTTCAAACGCGTCGAAAAAAATAGAGGCGAATTGTTACCAACTAAATGAGTTCGAGTGAATTCATTTTTTGTTCTTTTTCATTTACATAATTATCTCCCCGTTTTAATAGAAACCATGTAATAACTAGTATCATTATGCGCGCACACAAGGATACACAGAATGATGCAGCTATAGCGTATGACACAGATGTCACGCATACTAGCTTAAGAAAAGTTGGCCTGTTTGTTTTAGTTTCATCGCAGCGCGTCACTCTATCTAGATATATAATTACTCAAAGTTTTCCTGATCTTTAGTGGTATGGAACTGATTTCAGGCACATTAATTGAAATTGTTTCCTGATTTGTTTATAGAGCATCTCTAATGTTGGCTCCTTGGTTTGTACTAGCGTATATGGGCTGTGGATGTGAGGCCTTGTATTCTATACCAAGTAGGGCAAAATTTTGGGGGACTTGGCGTCAGGTAGGTGGCAGATCGTAAAACTTAACCAAATTGCTACTGCTACTTCTTTTAACATGTATGTAGGGCTGACCATACAATATAGCGATTGAAAATAAGCATACTATGAATCTAAAAAATGTATTTATCAGTATTATTTTTTAATATGGATGACATTTATTCTGATTTTAAATTAAAATCGTAAATTACTATGAATATGATTTCAAAAGGAATCATTAATGTGAAATTATAATAAGTTACTAAAATCTCTAATGGATTCGTAATACGCTCAAAATATTGATAAGAATTTATTTATAATTAAAAGCTATGTTAATTAATATTTAATATGCCGAATCTAATTCAACGTTATATAAATTATTCTCTGTACACCTTACATTTCGCTCATAAATTTTTAGTGGTCCTTCGAACCGGATTATGGAATCTTGAAACAAGTTTAGGGACTAAAAATTTCACTATTAAGTGTATTATGTATTTATGTCTTTATTTACATGATAAAAATAGGGAACATAACTCTAGACCATCAAATCAACCTTTACTGGGCACAGGATTTATTTTTCTCATGACCAAAGCATTCACTTACAGAGCCAAATATGTTTTATTTATGGTTAAATTTAACAATATCTTTTAGAAACCATCGTTGTGTAAAATATTAGTAGGATGTTTAGGGTAATCCAGTTCTTCAACGTCTGCCTCGGGCGAAGTAACGCAAACATGAGTTGCTCATAACTTATGTACGAATCTACGCGAAGGGTTTGCATGCGTTTTGATTGATAGATACGGGTTATATTTCACTTTGCCTGTTATTTTATGGGTTCTGTATGTTACACAAGATTTAGTTTAGGTATCATTTCTGTGTATGTTACTTCCTAAATACTTAATTATGGGAATGGATATTTAGATGATTTTTAAAAGCGGCGATAGCCTAGTTGGTCGTAGAACGAACTGCCGAGACGAATGTTCGCAGGCTCAAAACCCAAGGGCACGCACTTCAGACTTTTCTAAAAAGTTATGTGTGTATTCTTTGTGAATTATCACTCGCTTTAACGGTGAAGGGAAAACATCTTGAGGAAACTTGCATACCTGGGAAGTTCTCCATAAGAATTTCAAAGGTATGTGAAGTCTGCCAACCCGCACTAGGCCAGCGTGGTGGACTAAGGCCTAGAGGAGGCCCGTGCTCAGCAGTGGATAGAACATAATACAAGGCTGGTATGGTATACGTCAACTGCATGTGATGGTAAACGGAATGAGATTCGGATAGGGTGTCGACTGGCGAGTGAGTAAATACAGAAAGTTCTGAATGTATTTGTCTGGAATTTTGCTCACGAATCATAATTGTAAATTACAATGAATATAATTACGCAACTTTTTGTTCCGAAATAATACAGATTTTTTATTATAGCAAATGTTCATCGAGCAGACGGAGCCGCGAGCAACACCAAGTTTCATCATAAAACTATTATAAAACAGCCCCACTGAAACTAGAAGTTATGGGTTTAATATATCCGAAAGCGGGACCCTAAGTCAAGTGTTTCGGGCGTCATAAGGGTTAAATAATCGGCCGAGTATGTCGGCGCCATGATGGTTTCCAACATTATGAGCATCTTTTCTTTGCCCTTTACACGCCCCGACTACGGGCATACCAGCATACTATTAATATAATTTGTTGTAAATATTGTGTATGTTTCAGGAATTTGATACTTATATGTATCCATAATACAAGTAAAATCTTTACTTGGATACCGTAGTTCATTAACACTTTGTTTCTAAATTGTTATGTACAGTCAGCAGCATAAGTAGATGAACAAATTCAAAATTTCAAATTGCCTACATACTTTTGTGTTCTTACTAATCTTTTTTTTCTCTTCGCAAAAATAAAATAAAAGGTATTTACTTTACTTCAAACGAAGAAAAAAATATTTCAGTTTAACTTATGGTGTATATAGGCGTTTGAAATTTTTGATTTTGTACAGGTATTTATGCTGCTGACTGTACATATTATTATATGCCTTTATTTTAATGTTTGTTCACCCTGCTAATGGTTTTTTTTTTCTCTCACTTTATATAACTAAGTGTTGCACGTTTGTTGGAAGAAAAATAAATGGTTTAAATGGTTTAAAAATTGTTAGCAATTGTTCTTTGAACATCTTTCAAAATACTCGTATGTACAATCACCCAATTTGGTGCTAGATGTACAAAGGAAACAGCAGATAACTCTTATTGTCGACTTTAGTTGTAAATTTCATGTCGCACAGACGACGCACGAGCGACTTATTTAGAACCTCAAGATGGTCGAGCATTTTTCTAACTGACGTCAATGCGGGCGAGAAATGCCCGGCCATTGCGCAGATTCAGACGGGGCTCAATAATTGCGTACGATTATTACCAGCAATAATTGATCCATCTAAATCAGGCTTTATTCCCAAAATAGAATTGCGAAAATAAATAGGGAATAAATTACATGAATACGTGATTCACAAAACGAAAGTTCCGAGAACGTAAAAATATATGTTACGCTTTAATTAATGTCGGTGTATTTCGAATTATAATGAAATATCACGTAACATGGGGGATGTTAAAATATTCGTATGTGGGATAGAATTACTAACATCAAATGGAAATCCTGTTGTCGTGTTTCGGTATTCACAGCTGTGTATTTTAAGATAATTTTATTGTACAAACAAACAAAAACCACATTACGCCTTTATCCCCAAAGGGATAGGCAGAAGTGTGTGTTTTGGTGTGTTCCGTCCCATGATAGGAGGCGAGCCTATTGCCACATCGGCCACAAATGCCAGACTCCGGGCTTATGTTGAGCAGAAAAACCACGCACACCACACTTTTACTGTTTTTTTTACTACTTAAAGCCTACTTGAAGTCCCTCTGAATGATCAAGTTTAAATAACTGTTCAGATGTGAACCTAGGACCTCTCGATCCGTACCCTATACACCACTGGAAAAAGGAGTGACTGATACTGTTTATAAAAATAATCAACAGAAATAAATATTAAAATATTTGAACAATGAAGCCAGCTATAATCTGAGTACAAAATGGGGAAACGTGACCTTGTACTGTCGTGACGTCCTGAGGGAAATCTCCGCTTGTCTCACGCCTCAAATAGACGTAGGCTACGAAATGCGAGATATAAACTCACATTTACTTGCGACAGCGATTTGTGTTTTCGTTTAGTATGATACTAAATTTTATGAAAATAGCGCTTATAGCAACTACAATATGGTGGAGGACTACACTGACTTTCCATCAGTTTTAGAATACGGAGCATTAATTTGGAATCCTTTTTACTCGGTTCATGTTAATAGGTCGATTAAGTTTATGGCAAACACTGTTTTAAAAATTAAGAACTAGACATTGAATTTTAATATTGCATTAAAAATACTTAAGTAGGCGGTTTCGTTTAATATTTACAGTGATCACAATTAAATATTAACACATCATATGTAGCAGTCATGATTTGGGCACAAATTTTGGAGTGCAATCTAGATTAAGTACTAACCCTAGCTATAGTCATTATTATATGTTTTTGACTGTATTCTGTGTGTGTCTTAAATAAACTTAAAAAAAAAAGTCGCTTTCTAGGCTCCTATAGTGACTTGATTAGTATAGACCCTGTCAACAGTTGCTTTAACAACTGTCATAATAGACTAATATTTCTAGACAACAAGCTGACAATAGCCTGACGATAGCTTAGTTAGTAATGGAACGGTCTGCCGAAACGAATGTCCGCAGGTTCAAAATCCAAGGCACACAACTATGATTTTTCGAAGTTACCTACGTGTGTATCGTTAATCAATAATTATCGTTCGCTTTAACTGCGAAGGAAAACATGCCGAGAAAACCTACATACCTAAGATTTCTCCATAAAATTTTCGAGGGCAAGTGAAGTTTGTAAACCCGCACTGGGTCATCGTGGTGGAATAAGCCTAAACCCTCTCAGTAGAAGAGGGCCGTGCTCAGAAGTGGGCAGTATATAATATATGGCTGGTATTATGTTATAGTAATAAGACAGCGTATAACGCCTAAGTTGCTTAATATCTTCATGTTGACTGCCTCGGTGGCATAAAAAAAAATACTTTATTCATCACGTAGGCGAACATAGTTGCACTTATGATAAGTCAAGATACATTAAATTTATTATATTAATAATTATTATTAATACTAATGGTCACTTATATAACTACCGACATTTTTATTCGGAGTAAATCTATGATGAGAAATAAACAAAAACAAAAAACAAAAACGCCAGCTCGGGCTGGCAGGAAAGGGGATATAAAAAAGAGATCATTTTATTAAATATAGTTAGTTGTAATACGGTACGATTGCAATGCTGAGGTCTCGGGTTGGATCCCCGGGTCGGGCATAGTGTTGTTGGGATTTTCTATTCAGTATCGGCCCGGAGTCTGGAATTTGTGCCTGATATGGCGATAGGCTCGCCCACTATCATATCATGGGACGGAATACGCACGGTGATAAGTGGGTGTACTAGTTGCGCCTCTGCCTACCCCTTTGGGGATAAAAAGGCGTGAGTGTATGTGTATCTTCATGTTCCATGTCATTGACAACGCGAAAACTTACTCACTTCGTGGCCCGGCTAACTCAGCCGTGAGATATAAAAGGATCGGCTGAGTTATGCTTGTTTCATCCAGATGAGGGCAAGTATTGTGCAGATTACGGAACGAGGGAAAGGAGGCGCTTTATTGCTCCTGTGACGTCACAAGTGATGTATCTCCTTAAATTTAATTTAGAAAATCTGATAAAACGCGACGTCGGAGACTACGCAGCTTATGTTTTGATTTTAATATTGTGGAGTATGAAAATCTCTGTACCTTTTGTGCCTACCGTGAATGAATTTTGTTGGAAAGACACCTCGAGGTGTCACATAAATATACAGTCTTTCGTAACTTAAGCTGGTTAGCCTAACTTATCACAAAGCTTTTCCATCGGCTTCACCTGCGTAGAGTTCGGTATGTAAATATTTAAAAAAGTAGGCTACATCCTTTCTTTGAGGTGAAGCTGAGCATTCTTTTCTAGCATTCCATGCGTTATTTTTAACAATGCACTACACTCGTCGCCCTGGAATATTGTGATAAGGCTCAAGATGCCCAGTACACTAACACTTGTATTATTATTCTCTAAGCCTTGAGACATAAATAAAAAAAATGGTACATAGTATTCATACATTTTATTTCACTTGCAAAAATTAACCTTACCTAGTCAACCTAGATTCGTATAGATTTTAACAACGTTTAACAATACACATTTTAGTATCAAAATTAATGTTGTAAGACTAATAACACTAATCAAACTAATGACGCAGCCAAAGAACTACATGAAAGTTAAAGTAACATAATTATTGCTCAAAGTGCAAAAACAAACAGCAAAATGAAAAGCAAAGAACCAATGACAGTTTTCAGTAAATTTCAAACGCAAAATTACAACGACGCCCTTTCACCGGCAAAGTTAGGTAATATCGCTTTGGTGCAAGTGAAACGAGTGTAAGTCCACAAATTGTTTGCTTACGTGCCCAAATAGATTTGTTTGTACGCGCCGATGTTTGGCGATGCGAGCATTTTATATTCAAAAGGCAAGCTTTGGTACTAAAACTCCAACTTTATAAGATAGGATTTGGAAGGCAAAGTAAGGCCAACTATTAAGATCAATCTTTAAAAAATACAGAGTATCAATTTAGGTACAAGATGATAGCTAAAGCAAAAAATTGTAAATACTTGATCGGTTTATATTGCTCTTACTTACTTCTATGAGGTCAAATATAATATTTAGGAGAGCCCGGATCTCCATCCGGGCTCAATTTGTTCAGCAAGCAATCTCACAATATATTATTATGCAGTTCTAATTTAAAAAATCCTACGATTTTTTGAGTGTTAGTCTAAAACATTGACGCCACAAATTTTTAATTTTACCAAAATTTTTGAGCGCATAGCGTATAAACCAATTCCAGTTTGCTAAAATATTACTCGTAAATAAAATGCATTTACCTTAAAAGACCAGTAAATAAACGAACATCGACCAAACATCTAATAACTACGCAAATAATTGATGCTGCATCGATCCGCTAAACTAGCAGGCTTAATATTCACACCAGTTGAAGCAAAAATCTACAATTGCAAGTGAAGCATACTCAGACGTTTTGGTGTTGGCACAATTGCAGCTCTCAAACTGTCGCGATGGGAGAACCTGAATAAATAGATAAAGCCGCTTTTTAATTATTCAAATGATGTCCCACTACCGTTACCCGAATTGAGCTGAAATTTCAATTAAACCCGTTCTAAATGCGCCCTTGTTACTGCACCATCAAGGGTTGAATTTGAATGAAGTTAAAGTTTTTTGAATAGAACACAGAGCCATTTCCTTTGCGATATTGGTACTTTATTAGGGGTTTTGCCAGTTTGCGCTTGCAGTGATATCTACTAATGTTTTTGAGCAATTTGGTGCGGGGACAAAAACTAACTAGATGCTTTGGCTTACTTATTATGATCCCCAATCCCTATACAGAGGCGTTTTGACATAAATGTGTGGAAATTGTTCAAAGTTTTATAGCCGTTGTTTTTGATGATATTGCCAATTACTTCTTCGTGTCTCACCATTGCAAGATATATTTCGCTCAATGAACGTGTCTGTCTTTTTATAGGATATTTTATTGCATGAAAAATTGCTTTTCTTAACACTTTATTGCAAGATTCGTGTGACTTACAAAATATGATTCTATGGTAATTTTAGGATGCTCGCATGAATGGTGCTTATTCTGAAAAGATATACTGCCTGCTAAATTTTGAACTGTTATCGCTTTGTTTCATTTTCGAAGGCATCGGAATTATTGCCGAATTATGCTTATAAACAAATATCTTCCTCATTTCGTTTTTTAAATATGTTGATGATGAAAATGTTATACATAAAAACATAACATAACCGAGGAAAAACATATTATAATGAAAACATATTTGTAGAAACGGTTATAATTAACAAGATAATAATATCATCATCAGCCACATGACGTCCACTGCTGAACATAGGCCTCCCCCAAAGATCTCCAGACGGACCTGTCAAGAGCGGCCCGCATCCAGCGTTATATTATATTATTCCATAATTCATATTATTGTCCTTATCGATTTTTTCGGACATCCTAAAACTCTCTTACTCACAATCTACATTTCTTTCTTAACGCACCAACGATTCTTCTGACGTTGTGAATCTTAAGAAAAAGAAGTATTAAGTAATTTAGGCCGTTGCTCCCCTTCAACTTTCCTACTTTCCCTTTCAACTTTCTTTCCTCAGCAGAACCACGCGTGCTGGCATACGAAGGCACAGCTTGATGGTTAAAACCATCTCGGCCTGAACCAATAGATTCGCTAAATCTTTTCTTTGCCGCACCATCAGGCTTTGGAATAGTTTACCGGCGCACGTGTATCCTTCCTATAATCCTGGATCCTTCCCCCGTAGCGTGAAGAAGCAGCTTAGTAGGACGGCATGATTGTGTCGAATGGCATGAGATAATCATCTACTGACATTCGATACTCTATCTGGACGGCATCGCGCTTACCATTAGGCGAGGTGCAGTCACTTTGTCGTGCCCAAATAAAAAAAAAAAAATAAACTACATCCGTATTCATAAACAATACTAGGACGCACAGTGCGCCCGAACGCATAGTGTCGGTAATTTCATAGTTTTCTTTGCTTTGTTTTTTTTTTGTACAACCAACTAAAGTAAGTTGTATCTCAATGTAAGCCAATCACAGCGCTCATATGCCTACGCATTGCGAAGGCTGTTATGCCGAAAGCACTGAGAAACAGACTTATTATCATAGCATCGTACTTAGCTAAATAACGTTTGTGAATACGGAAGTTACTCTTTGCATAAGCTCGAAAATATCCAAGAATATATTTAAACAATATCACAATTGGATTTAATAGCACAAAGAAAACAGACACATGAATGTTTAAAAGCCGAATTAGCTTGCCCTAACCAAATTCTCGTGCGTGGCGCTGTGTAGTGAAATTTTGCTATTTCGTACTCAGTACGATGCTCGGAGCTTGGAATAGGATTTATTCCAACATGGACGGTCTACGAAGGAGCTTCAATAAGATTACGGCTTGTGGTTGGAACTTTGGAGTTAAATGCGTTCAATGATTTTTATCTCTTTCGAAGTTATTATTCAAATTTGGTATATTTGTTGGGATTTTGGAGTATCGTCATAATTCGTTTTTGATTATGTACCTACAGTTCTTAAATTCAATAGTTTTATTTTCAACAGGGTTGCTTTCAAATCAAAATTAATGACCTCTATATAAACACTGTTTTGAACAATTGTATCTGTGTATTCCATATGTATTTCTAGTGTATTAAATTTATACAGTTTAAAACATTCATAATCAATTTTAAGCGTGCAACTGCAGTTAACTTCGTCCATTTATAAGCTTATTATCAACTCCACAGTTCCAGAAATTCTAAACTAACATCTGCATACAATACATTTTGTTATTCCAACTAGTTTGGACTAAAACGTTCCGAAGTTTCCTTTGAGCGTCACGAGCAAAAAGGTTCATTTTGGTCACCACATCCCGAGGCATTTGCGTAGAGATTATTTCTCAACGGACATGGAGCATAACATGACATTCGGAAATTAATAGCATTTCCTCGTCTCTGCAACCCATTTGAGATGCGATTTCCATTGGCCGCCCGCTTTTCAATAATATACGGCTCTCAGATGTTGATTCCGCAATTTCAATAGATTAGCTGTATTAAGAATATCTGTTTGGAATATCAGGGATTTTATCATTTGAATCTGTTGAACAAAATTTATTTTTCGATTAATATATTTTTCTGACCAAAATGTTCGATCTACTAATACAAATGATTTCTGCCTACCCGCACCAGGAGTTATTCTTAACATTCTAAGTAGAAGAGGGGGCCTATACCTAACAGAGATCCAGTATACAATATAGGGCTTTTTTACGTTTAGTGTTGTAACCAAATTATTATAAATTATTTTTAATACATATAGTAATTAATCAATAATTTTAATTTAAGTACTTCATATCTTTTCAATATTATGTTTTATTTTTTTAATTTAAGTATGTTGTCTGTGGTGAATGCTGTGTACACCTATGAGTAGCACACATATCAGATGTTGTACCTTACTGTTTTACTGTTCGATAATGTTATAATATGTAGTGCTGTTGGTGTACCTTATAACAATAAATAAATAGGGCTCGTAATATTATTTGACCACATCTAAACAAAACATATTTTATATTCTATAAAAGCTACCTGAAGCGAAACATCTTAAAAGAAATCGCACAGATGTACAAAATGTCTGTTGAATAAAACAAAATTGCGCCATGTATCATTGAAGGCATGTGCACATGCAGCCGGATAACTGATATGTCCGGGGCGGGCCGGACGTCCGTCCTTACCCAGTTCTTACGGACATAATAAGACAATATAGCGAAAACGCCCACTGCGCAGTCTTTCTGTTTGTTTCTATTGGATTTACCTTTGTTCTTAGTTGAATTTAATGTTTTGTTTTGAGTTTGTTTGTGTTTCTTCAAAAGATTTAGATGTAAGTTATTTGTAAATTGAGTGTAGATGTGGATGGTTTCTTAGTGGATTGGTTTGATAAATAATTTGTTCTATCGGAAATTTAGAGTTTAGGTCCCAACCACGTACCATAAAACCAAGTCCCGCAAGACCAAAATAATTTGCCTTCTTTTATCTTCGTGTCCAATTAATAAATTAATTATCATAGCATTTTTGTCGTATCCAAAGGTATCATGTCGTATTTTGTTGAGAAATTTTCCAAAAAAATACTTAAGTAGATGACATTTATGAAGGCTCATAGACCCAGTAATTAAAATTGATTCTCATCTTTCCAGTGCCAATGACGCAAGTGGTAGCGGTGGCTGGGGAGCCGGTGTACCTGCCGTGTGACATCGCCTCGCAGGACGAAGATGATGCGGTGCTGCTGGTACTCTGGTACAGGGAAGACTTGGGCACGCCCATTTACAGGTACAGCCCATTCTGTTTTATAGAATTTTAAGTTGTAAGAGATATAAAAACTAGAATGAGAAAAGTTAGTAAATTGTGGGAATGTACGGGTAGAAGTCATAAGTAGTATTATTGAACTGGCAGTTGTATATGTTATATCTAAGAGATCAGATGCTAGAAGTAAATGTTAGACAGAATACTTAGTCTAAAACGTAAATTCTCTTTGTCAGAGAATATTTGAAAACGAAGGAGCAGTATCTAAGAAAATTAAAGGAACCTTGTCAGTGATACCTACCGAGCATTGACTAGTTTAACTTTAAACTTTTGAGATAGGAGCGGAAATTAATCGCGGGCGAAGTGAACTAAAGTAAGTTTTAATAGTTTAGTTTTTATAACCTGATTGCTTTAAAAGGTCGCTTTTAAAACTTATAGTCGTATGGTAACGCAATTATAAGACTTCAAACCAGAAAGAAAGCGAATTAATTTTCTTGATACTTTTAAAGATCTCAAAGATTTGCATTAAAACTTAATCTCGAAGTACATGAAAGATACATAAATGAAAATGTATCTTATAATCGTCCGAGAACTCCATTCAAAGAATCCAACCCTTTGACTCCTAAACTCTAACGTTTCGTTGCACACGAAAAAGTTTTGAGTGCATCATGACACAAAAAGTATCGAATATTGGCCTTTGAATTCAGAGATGGACTTTGAGCGAGATTACGGGTGTCACCGAATTGATCAGACATGTTGTATCCACAATTAATTGGCGTTAATGGAATTTCTGTTGATATTTTGCTAATTATTTGCTATATTTATTATGAAAAAGCAATAAGTACTTTTAATATTCATTGGTAAAAATGGGAGAAAATTTCACTATAGATTTGCGTTTTATTATATACACACACTTACTCACGCCTTTTATCTCCAAAAGGGTAGGCAGAGACGCAACTAGTGCACCCACTTTTCGCCGTGCGTATTCCGTCCCATGATGTGATAGGGGGCGAACCTATCGCCCTATTGGGCACGAATTCCAGACTCCGGGCTTGATACTGATTAGAAAAAACCAATATCACTTTGCCCGACCCAGAGATCAAACCCGAGAACTCAGCATTGCAATCGTGCCGTAGTACAACTACGCCACCGATGCAGTCAGTCGTTTTTTTATATATCCAGGATAAATTCGAGTGAAAAACATAATTTGAGTAACAAAGAGAAACGTTGCATAAATTGATGCTTTGAGCCGCCACTTGCCACCCTTTTGCTTATTACCGTTCCAATGTAAGTGGATTTATCTCAAAGCAATATCACAATACATGAGAATAAAACTTTTCACTTCACTGCTTTACTTAGGACGAAGGCGCTCGAAGCGTCCCGTCGGGAGCAGCAATGGCATATGAGATACGAATACTTCAATTTGTTAGGTTATATATACTTAGATATATTAAGGGAGCAGCTGGTATCTTCTTTGTTCTTATAATTATTTACTTGCTAATATTGCATACATAAAACGCTACTATAGTTGTAATTGGTTATGAAAAGAGATGTCCACTTTTTGTATGGGTGCTGGGCCTCAAAATCTAACCAGGCTCAAACTTTATGGATATTAAAGGGGCAAAAATCTTGGATCCATTAAAAAATATTTGTAAACCCCTCCATTTATAACAACCTTTTTTAAAAACGTTCATTTTGAGTGTAGTTTGTAAGCAAAATAAAATTACATAAATATCTAAATTGGAGTACTTTATAATTATAGTATTTATTGCAAAGGCCTAGTTTTTGGGAGTAGTACTATCCAAATATGTATACCTAAACTATATTGGTTAGAATTTTAGGCCCGTTTTCGGAAATGTCCTTTGAAATGGTGTACGAAAATAAAAGTCTTTTTATGTAATTTTGCATTTAAATACATGAAAATATTTATTGTGGAGATAAAAAGTTAATCCCAAATTATGGCATAAAAAATATGGTAAAGGCACATTTTTAAACAAACAAGTATTTTGCGCGTTTGTTTAAAAATGGAATGCATAATTTTATGTCTGAAATAAGATAAGAGATAGTACCACAATATACTTATCCTTAAAATATGATATCTTTTTACCACTTCCTTGGTCAATTATTACTTTATTGTCTCCAACAGTGTCGACGCTCGAGAACGCGACTTTGGAGTAGCAGAACGATGGTCAGACGAGAGCGTGTTCGCGTCTCGCGCCTACTTCTTACCGGAGCGAAGACCTGCAGAGCTGGGAGTGGACAGGGTGCGAGCCTCCGACCAGGGCGTGTACCGCTGCAGGGTGGACTTCAAGCAGGCTCAGACCAGAAACTCCAGGGTCAATCTTACTGTAATTGGTAAGTTTGAAAAACTGTATTTATATGAATCTATTCGACATACACATATACACACTCACGCCCTTTATCCCCGAAAGGGTAGGCAGAGGTGCAACTAGCGCACCCACTTTTCGCCGTGCGTATAGGAATACGGATCTCTTGATGTGATAGGGGGCGAGCCTATCGCCATATCGGGTACAAATCCAGACTCCGGGTTGATACTGAATAGAAAAATCCAATATCACTTTGCCCGACCCGGGGATTGAACCCGAAACCTCAGCATTGCATGAGTCTTTTTGATTAATTATATACCTAGATAGAGTGACGCGCTGCAATGAAACTAAAACAAACGGGCCAACTTTTCTTAAGCTAGTATGCGTGACAGCTGTGTCATACGCTAACGCTGCATCATTCTGCGTATCCTTGTTTGCGCGCATAATGATGCCAGTTATTACATGGTTTCTATTAAAACGGGGAGATAATTATATCCATGAAAAACAACAAAAAACAATTCACTCGAACTCATTTAGCGGGGAACAGTTTTCGACGCGTTTGAAACGTTCAGTGTCTATCTAGGTATATAATTAATCAAAGATGAGTCTATTCTATAATAACAATTAGGACTGATTCACCGCTTGTTGACAAGTGTTCGTCACATAAATATATAAGCTGACGAAACACAAAAGTCGCACTCTAATCTACATTCCCCAAAAACATACATACATACATATTCCAATATACAATTCCCCAATAAATGGTAATAAAATGAGTTCTATCTACATAAGCTGTTTAATACGATAACTGTCAAATAAAATTTACTTGTAAACTATGAAAGCAGCCCTTATACTGGTCGACTAAGTAAGATTTTTAAGCCAACTTTGATTCGATATAATACGTGAAGAAAATTAACAAAACATATAACACAAAATGCTTAACACTTTCAAGTAAAATCTTAAAAAACGACGGTAATTAATATTTAACTCTTGTTTCGAAGATCATCATCGTTATATCTTGCTAAAATACTTGTTGCAATATTAGCTTCGTCTTTCACTTACGCTTGCAAAAGAACAAACACGATATCCAACGAAGAATGTTTAAAATTGCGAAGTCTTAAAATTCATATTCTTAAAACTTATTTTGAATCAACAAAGAAATGCCAAGAACAAGCTGGATTTGCATAAAGTTGTGAAGAAATGGTCGAGAGAGTTGCGACTCCAAAAGAACAATGACCATTGTAGTCGACGTGTGTGATTTATGTTATACTAGCTTTTGCACGCGGTTCTGTACTTGTGGAACTCTTTTCTTGGAATATATCTAGGTAAATACTTAGTGTACTTTTTCGGGATATGAAATATATAATAATTTTATACAAGATAAATAAGAGTGGGATAAAAGCCTTTGAAATTTATTCAAATCTGATACTGGAAGTTTTTTTATTTTTTTATTCGGGCACGACAAAGTGTCTGCACATCACCTGATGGTAAGCGATGCCGTCCATATAGAGTATCAAATGGCAGCAGATGGTTATCTCATGCCATTCGACACAATCATACCGGCCTACTGAGCTGCTTCTTCGCGCTACGGCGGAAGGACCCAGGCTTATAGTTGATATTTAGGCAATATTAAGAGAATTACTAGCCATTAATATAAATTAAGCAAATTGAGACAGTCCACATCAACTAATGAGAAATAGAACTGTAGTGGACACAGTCCCCTAGACATTTCCTTTGAAATGTTGATCGTTCGCAATTCCTTTTAAATATGCGCTGTTATATTAGTTCCCTCGCCCATACACCGAGAGTACATGCCTTTATGCTTCCTGTACGGAATGCACTGTCACATCTCAGGGGTCGACATATAATCCTATTCACCGTGTTCAAAGTACAGACTCTTGGTCTCACAAAGGATTTGCAATACACTGCCGACCACCTGAAGAGGCGTATCGATTTTATTAAAATGTATGTACGACAAATTTCCTTCCTTCAAAGGGGAATAAATTAAAAGGCTTTGTTGTAAGACTGAGGAAAAAAAACAATTATCTACCGATGCTTTGAGTCATTGATTAATCTGAAGCAAAACGCATCAGTTTTGGAGCAGAATGTAGGTAATATTATTTTGTGATAAAGTGAATGTTATATTACATAAAGTTGAAATATAACAGTATTTCTGATTAAAACAAATATTTATTTATCAAACGCATTTTTAATCTATGCTATCTATACTAATATATAAAGCTGAAGAGTTTGTTTGTTTGAACGCGCTAATCTCAGGAACTACTGGACCGATTTTGAAAATTCTTTCACTAATAGGAAGCTGCATTACTCCTGAGTGCTACTTTTTATCCCTGGAAAATATTTTTACCCCGGAAAAACTTTCACGTGGGCGGAGCCGCGAGCAATACTAGTTGTATATAATTATAATTATTTTAATGTTAGCTATGTTTTTTTTAATTTGTATTACAACATCATCACTATAATTTAGTAAAGTTAAATATCATTATAATTTTCAATCAAGCTTTGTTTGGAAATCTTACTTCTGCTACGGCCGAAACTTCTGCAAGCAACGTTATTGTTTAATATTAAATGGACTCGCCTGCAGACCACTTTTATTGTAACACAGTGTATCCTGAAGAATCGACTTGGCACACTTAAATATTTACAATGCATTGTTCTTTGTAGACTCTAGACATCGTATGGTCAGATAGCAGGTACTTCAGAAATGAGAAACCGGTCAATTCTTTATTAAGTAAATAGAACGTCATATTCGTATTATGTTTACTCAAAACATTCTATAAAGTTGAAGATTTTGTATGTTCTAACGCGTTTGTATTATACTGCATCGATATATTTCTATGTCCCACACACACTCACGCCTTTTATCCCCAAAGGGGTAGGCAGAGGCGCAACTAGTGCACCCACTTTTCGCCGTGTGTATTCCGTCCCATGATGTGATAGGAGGCGAGCCTATCGCCATATCGGGCACTAATTCCAGACTCCGGGCTGATACTGAATTTAAAAAACCCAATATCATTTCAATATTTTAAAAACTATATTAGGGTAAGTATTCGTGAATTCTTGAACTTCGGAATAACTTACTTTTATATAAGTACATTTGTAACTGGCTAGCATTTAAAACTAACAGGATTTCATCAAAAAACCAGTAATGACTATCAAATCCTGATGTTTTCTTTTTAAAGATAGTCAGCATCAAAGCCGTCACAAATTACAAAATTTAAAAAGAAATTAATAATAATGAGCAATAAAAATAGAGTTATGTAACAATGGGGAGTCAAATTTAATTAAATTAAAAGAATTTGCATTCAAATTGCCTGAGCCATTTCGGTGCAGGAGCGGAATATCGTCCAATGAATATTATAATTAAAGCTTTATCAATATTCGTTATGGGGCCTTATGCTTAAGCGTAATAGGGGGGAGGGGATGTGTTACATTGTTATTTTGCTAATTCCACACATTTTCTATTTCTAGCATTAGAATTAAATAACACATTATGTTTATTTTTAATGCTACTTTTTTCGTTACTGGTGGTAGGTCTCTCATTATGTAAGAGGCCGTCTGGGTGGGTACCACCGCAATGTCTATTTCTACCGCCAAGCAACAGTGTGCATGCACTGTTGTGTTTCGGTTTGAAGGATATTGTAGCCAGTATAACTACTGGACATAATGAGACTTAACATCTTATGTCTCAGGATGACGAGCGCAGTAGAATGCCACTCAGTATTTTGTCAGTCAAGGTGCTGGATGGTGTTGCTACTGTTTATGGGTGGTCGTATCGCTTACCATCAGCCGAACGGCATGCTCGTCTCGTCATTCAAAGCAATAAAAAAAAAAAAAAAAAAAATTAGGTAACAGTAAATTCTAGGTCCAATTAGGTATTCACCAGTGGCAATAAGTCAACACAATAAGATAACTGCCTTTATGTCGTACCACTCACGCACAACATTCGCCAGTCTACCGTATGTGCTTATCATGTAATAGCATTGAAAACAAAGTCGATATCTTCAGTGTGTCCATTTCATCGTTAAAAAAATGCTTGTTACTTCATGTTCCATAAATTATATTCTAATGCCATTAGTTAACCCAAAGCAACAGTAAATAAGTAATTTTCCTTAAAAGAGTGATTCAACGTTTTACGCATGGTGTGTTCACATCGAGTAGGTTGCTCACTTTTTTTTTTGTTTGTTTAAGTTAAGATTGCCTATGTTCATTTTAAGTGTGCAGTCGGTTTTGTGAACCTATATTAAAAAAAATAAAATAAAATAAGATTCCTATCAACTTAAATTTCGAAAATCGATACAAATGACAGCCAAAATTAAGTGATACTGGTGGTAGGTCTCTCGCATCCAAGGAACCATCTGGGTAGATACCATCGGAATGTCTATTTCTACCACAAATCAGTAATTACTGGGTATTATGAGACTTTACATCTTATGTCTCAGGGTGACGAGCACAGTGGAGCGCCACGCAGCACTTTGTAATTAAAAAATGTGTGCGGCGTTACTACTGTTTTTGGGCGCTCGTATCGCTTACCATCAGGCGAGCGGCATGCTCGTCTCGTAATTTAACTGCAATAATATTTGTTTTTAGTTGTAGCGACTTTTAATTAAAATAAATACACAGTAAAATTACAAATAATGTCAATTAGATACTGTACAGTAATTCCTTTATACTCCTAGCGTCATCTGTATTTCTTCTTTCTCAACAGTTCCACCTAACAAGATGGTGATCACCGACGATAAAGGTGATGTGAAGCAAGCGATCGTCGGACCGTACGTGGAAGGAGACACTTTCACACTCAAATGTGATGTTTCTGGAGGTAAGCGAATAAAAATTAATATAATTACAACCTTACATTATTCTTGTTCTTCTTCTTCAGCCTTTAGAAGTCCACTGCTGAACATAGGCCTCCCCCAAAGATTTTCAGACCGACCTGTCAGAAGCGGCCTGCATCCAGCGGGTTCCTGCGGATTCCTTTACAAGGTCGTCTGTCCACCTTGTAGGAGACTGTCCCACGCTGCCCTTGGCAGTACATGGTCTCCACTCGAGAACTTTTCTACCCCATCTGTTGTCAGTTCTACGAGCTATGTACTCTACCCACTGCCACTTTAGCTTGCTAATAATCCGCTGGGCTATGTCGGCGACTTTCGTTCTTCTACGGATCTCTTCATTTTTGATTTGATCGCGTGGAGAAACACCGAGCATTGCCCTCTCCATAACTCGCTGTGTGACAGTGAGCCGTCTTAGGCGGCCCATAGTCAACCTTGCATTAACTGTTATAAAATCTTATGGACTTATAAATGAACTAAATAAGAATCAAGTTACGTTATAAATAGAATATATTCCCTGCGAGCAAATACTTTTTGACATTATCAACTATTAGCTGACCCTCTTGCTTGTTTACTGGATAAATAATAAAAAAACCGGACAAGTGCGAGTTGAACCGAGGGTTCCGATAAACTTGTAAGCAAGGTATCTTGGTGTACCTATAAGTTCAATAATTCGCCAAAATGTAATAAAAAAAAATTAATAGTTAGTAAATTCGTTAATTTTATTATTAAATTACATAATAATTACAGTTTTCAAATGTTTTCCGTTACACGTGCTGTAAGATCTTGCTTCTTGCCAAATTTCATGATTCTAGATTACCGTGAAGTAGGTTTTGATTTTATTTTACCCAAGTATTTGATAAAAATTTCAACTTGATATCTTTACACGTTCCTAAGAAAAAGGGTTTTGACAGACAGAGAGACAGACAGACGAACAACAAAGTGATCCTATAAGGGTTCGTTTTTTCCTTTTGAGTTACGGAACCCTAAAAACCTATGGCTACCCTTTTGGACATGAAAGACCAGCAAAAAGTAGATGAATCGCCTACCCAATTAAAATTGACTTTCAGCTCAAGCAATTAGCTAAAGCTAACACTGAGCTCAGTCACTTGCCAAATTAAGTAAATATTGAAGATCGTTCATACAAAAACTTTTCAAATAAATCACTCGGAGATATATCGAAAGTCCACGTCAGCACGGCTTAAGTTTTACAAACAGACCTCGCGCTTAAGTTACGACTGATCAAGCAGTTTTCTTAATAAGTAAATGTGAATGTGGATATTTGACTTTCGAAGGTCTAAAGGAAAAATTTCAATTTCAAGTTCGTAAGGAAAATTATTTACGTGAAATATCGAGCAGACGTATAAGAATTAATGCCGATCATTGATTTGATAAACGTCGCACCGTAATTGAGAAACCTGGTTATAGAATTTATGTTAATATTAATATAAATACTAAAGAAAATTTAAAAATGTACATACAATTTGGTTATGTCATAATATTTCCAAATTAATACAAAATAGTACACCAAACGTGTTAGTAACAAAAAAACCTTAATAAAGGATACATTGATTCCAATTTCCATTTGAAAGTTTATTGAATTTCCATTAATTCAATAGATAACATAGACACGAAACCACTTATTCCATCCTTTTAAGTTTTGAACGTCGAAACTTCTCGAATTTAGGTATAAATTGTCCATAAAAGCCAGTCCTTTCTGAGCCCTTTTTCCTGCTTGAAATTCATAATGGAAGGCAGGAAATTAAACATTGTATTCATTAATTGTAAGATACGACAATTATTTATTACTGTAGAATAGAGAGAGATCTGATACAAAGCGAGTTGTATTTTTAATGGCATCTAAGTTTTAAATCTTGCTGTCAGCTTTTAGTTTATCTCTGGTTTTTAACAATGAATTAAGAGGTTTCGGACAGTCGTAATATTTTTATACTTTAAGGGTTTCATTTATCAGTTACTGAAATATTATTTTGATTATTGGTAAAGATATATGCTTCAAATATTTTAAAAAATTGCCTGTTAGTGTTTACATGTGTTTGTAAAGCATCAAAGATCTTGCTTCTCTGACAAATTGAATTATTGTTGGTTACATATAAACATGTCGGTAATAAGTCCTTGTTGAAAACCGAAGTTGAGAGAAAAATCGTCGTCATTTATATAATGTTTATTTGATTCTGAGTTAGATTTATCTGTTTCTTATAAAATGATGTAATATATTTTTAAATATAAATTTTTGCGTTCTCTTCTTCTTCTTCTTCTTCAGCCTTTAAAAGTCCACTGCTGAACATAGGCCTCCCCCAAAGATTTCCAGACCAACCTGTCAGAAGCGGCCTGCATCCAGCCTGCGTTCTCTACACAGTATAAATATAAGCTTGATTTATTCCAAGGTTTAGACAGAGGCGCAACTGATGCACCTACCTTGCATCCATGATGTGACACAGCAAGCTTGTCGCCATATCGAACACAAATTAAAATTCTGGGAAGCTCATATTCTAAAGCGAAATATAACGCCAATGTATAAAATACTAGCGAACAGCATCGCATAGGCAGTTAATTATGATCCATAGCCGTCACCGATACTGCCAAAAAAAATTATAAAGTCAAAAAAAAATGTTGAATCCGACCTGTCCCAAATATCATAGGGTTACTCGTTAAATAATACCTATTCATGAAAATCGCCCCAGTCGTTCCATAGGGAACATATATATTTAATTTTGTATGTCTGGATCATGTGTTTATAAGACATCGCTTTAATTCCTTGGGGATAACTTGTAGTTCCAATATTACAGACCATAACATATGTATCTTATGCCTTCCGACTCACATACCCAATCCTCATTCGCCCAATCAGATGAAAATGAGAGTCGACCAAATCGCGGTCACAAGAGAATTGTCTTCGGCTGACTGGTCACAAGTCACTAACACGTCTGACGTAAACGATGCAGCTGAAAAACTCAATGTTATACTCATTTCAGCTATAACGAATAATACAACTGAAATGAAAATCAGTAGATCCCGACGAAATTTGAAACCCTGGATCACCCCAGGTCTGATTAAATGTCAACGAAATCGTGATAAGCTACATTTGAAAGCAAAAAAACACCCCCAAGATACAATAAAACAAACGACTTATAAAAGATATAGAAACTTCTTAACCGAACTTCAATATAGAATTAGATCACGATACGAATCACAACAAATTACAAAAAACAAAAATCACCCCAAAAAACTCTGGAACTCGATCAAAAACATCTGTGATATCACTAACTGTAGGAATGATGCAACATTATTAACATTTATAAAGTCAGATCCAATTGAATCTTTGAATGTTGTCAATCAATACTTTGCCGGTGTTGGTAAAAACCTTGCAGACAAAAAGTTGTCAAACCTGGGTACTACAGAAGCAACTCTCGCTAAAAACTTTTTCCTGCCTAACTCCCCAAGAGATTAAATATTTCTTCAACCAACAGACGAACAGGAAATAGAAAAATATATTTCATTATTAAAAACGGATAGTTCGCCAGGATTCGATGGTTGCACTCCTAATCTAATAAAAACTAATATAATCTACCTATTGGGTCCTTTGACTCATATTTTCAACCTGAGCTTGTCCCAAGGTATATTTCCCTCTGCTTGGAAACTAGCAACTATTACCCCAATCCATAAAGGCGAAGATAAGTCCATTCCCAGCAACTACAGACCGATCTCCTTACTGAGTATTCTTTCTAAATTGCTAGAGAACATAGTCAAAAAACGACTGATATTTTACTTGGAGCAACACAACATAATAGCTGGTAACCAGTTTGGATTTCAGCAAGGTTTTTCAACTGACGATGCAGTTAATCTCTTGACTAAGAACATCGCAGAATCTCTTGACAAAGGGCTGTGTTGTTTAGGCGTATTCATGGACCTTGCCAAAGCCTTCGACACAGTTTCTATTCCTATTTTACTAAAAAAGTTGGAATGTATAGGTATTAGGGGATCTGCCCTCGAATGGTTTCGCAGCTACCTCAGTAATCGCTCCCAGCGTGTTAAAATTGGTTCCGCCATGAGCCAAGTTCTTCCAATTTGTTGCGGAGTTCCTCAAGGTAGTATTCTCGGGCCCATACTCTTTTCTATATACATGAATGACTTTCTTAAGCTTCAAATACCAGGAGCAAACGTAGTATGTTACGCCGATGATACCGTAGCAGTTTTTAGTGGTACCTCATGGGATAATGTTCGAGACATATCGGAAAGAGGTGTAAGGCAACTAAATGAATGGCTAAACATAAATCTCCTTACACTGAACGCAAATAAAACGAAGTTTGTTACATTCCACATAACCAAAGTATCTAACCCGCACAATCTGCAACAACTCAAAATTCATACTTGTGGAACTAAGGCCAATTCACCTCACCTTCATCCTTGTACATGCAGTACAATTGATAGGGTTGTCTGTATAAAATACCTTGGAATTCTCCTGGATGAGAATGTTAACTTTAAAAAACACATCCTATCCCTCGCCGGGAGAACAAGGAAAATTATCTACATTATGAAAACTCTTTGTCGTCTTGTTGACACGGATGTGCTAATGGTCGTGTATATGGCTCTCTGTCAATCAATATTGTATTATTGCATATCAGTTTGGGGCGGATCTGATAAAACTCACATGATGGTTCTCGAGAGAGCTCAACGCGCGGTACTAAAGGTTATGTTATCTAAACCTTTCCGCTTCCCTACGGACGACCTTTACAACGAATGCAAGGTTCTTAGAGTACGTCAACTTTATATTTGGAAGACTGCTGTGTATATGCACAAGAAAATTCTTAACTCCCCGATGTATCCTGACTTACTCCAAAAAAGAATTTACTCTATTCCGATGCCGGCGGTTCGCACCTCTTTCGCAAGACGTCTACCTCTTTACCAACATCCCAATATCTACAATAAAATCTGTCGTGAATGTAACATTAAAACTATGACCAGTAGCATGGCCAAATTTAGGATTAAAAAATGGCTGTACGGCTTGGGATATGATGAAACAGAAAAAATCGTCACAAACATACAAAAGTAAACATAAAATAGACACACACACACACACACACACACACACACATACACACATAATCACAACTCACAAACACACTCCACTCACTCATAGGTTGAGGGCTTTGCCTCACTTAGTCTTTTCTTAGTCTTTTACGTTTTCCTAGTTTACTGTACAATACAACGAGTAAAGGAAAAAAATACAAATTGAACAATCCAGTCAGTCTCCACTCATCGATCTTTGCGATACAGGCCCTGAGCCTAGTGCAAAGTTCGCCGGTAATGATTTAATAATAGTACAACAATGTTTAATGTATTTTAGACTTAACACCTATGTAAGTGTTTTGTACTTTTCTGGAAAATGAATAAATAAATAAATAAATAAATAAATAAATTTTGTATATATAGATTTTCAAACCTATTAATGTAACCAAAACTTCAATGTTCATAGCTCAACTAGTCAATGGAACCTGGTCTTAAAAATAAATTTTTAAAAATAAATTTGAATTATGTTTTTGTCAGGTCGCCCTAGACCATGGGTGAAATGGTACAGAGATGAAGTGGAAACTGATACTCCAGCAACAGCGTTATCAGGGAACGGAGTTCGAGGGGTGCTCCGAGTGGGTCCTCTCACCAGAGCTGACGTCCGAGCCGCGCTGACCTGCCGAGCGTCAAACCATGCCCGAGCACATCCTATAGAAACTACACTTACCTTAGATATGAACTGTAAGTATGAACTGTATGTTGAAGGTGTATTTATGTAAGATTATTACCCTTCATATCTATAGGAATAATTATCTATACTAATATTATAAAGCTGAAGAGTTTGTTTGTTTGATCGCGCTAATCTCGGGAACTTCTGGACCGATTTTGAAAATTCTTTCACTAATAGGAAGCTACATTACTCCTGAGTGCTATAGGCTACTATTTATCCCGAAAAAACCTTTCCACGCGGGCGGAGCCGCGCGCAAAAGCTAGTATTTAATATTTATTTGCTTAATTTTTAAGAAAAGCTTATAGACAAATAACAATATATGAAATATCTACTGTATGTGAGGAAAGAGTTAATTACGAGCTTACACATATTAAATTTGAAATTGTGAAGTTTAATTACTGTGTTGTGAGAAGGTTTTATTCTTGTAGTACTATTAATATTATTTTGGGTGTCCATTTTTGATTTGATGATAATAATCAGCTTAATAAATTCTAAGAAAATATTTAACTGATACAATATTAAATTTGTGACTGAATTAAATAATAAATATCTTGTGTTTGTTACAGTCCCACCATTAACAGTCCACATATTAGGTTCTAATCAACCTTTATCAGCGAGTAGAAGGTATGATCTCTTATGCCAAAGTTCAGGGTCCAGACCTCCAGCCTCAATAACATGGTGGAAGAATGGCCATAGGATAAACAACGCAAAGGAGACGGTAAGACAGTTTAATTTCAATTCATCTAATATCTCATGCCACGTAGAGGCACAATGCTTCGTATTTCAAAATTTTGGGTAACTCCGTGAACAGGCAAGGTAATAGCAGTTATTTTATAGCAATTATTTTTATCCTAGAACAACAAAGTGACTCCACTACATCTGATGTTAAGGGAAGTGACACTAAAGAAAAATGTTGACTAGTAATGAATATTATTTCCTTAAACCTTTCAGGATTAGGCCAAAAAAGTTTTCAAAAATAAACTTCTTTTCATGCCAATTATTTCTTAAATGGACGCCAGCGTCGTTAGCCATAGTCCATAGCCAAGGGGAATTCATAAAAATATCATTCTGGAGTCGACGCCTTATCTTGAATCCATTTCTCAGGAAAAAACCAAATGAAAAGCTAAATATATCCGAACTGATCTCGTAAATTAACAACTTTTGAGAAGCCAATTCGTCTGAGCAAGATTTACAGCCAATTCATCTACAACATGAGACAAGAACAAAATCACGTAAAAGTAATAAATGCAGATTGAATGGGACAGTACTCGTTTGGGAGGTTCTCAAAACGGTCGTAAGGGACCCCCGAGCCGCCTGTTTCAAGTGATAGGCGACCATTAGATTTTATTGTTTTAAAATGTTGTGTTGTCTTTTGGGTTCCTTTTGAAGTGAAGTTTGAAATTCGAATTCCAGTTCAAATTTCATTTATAAAGCTTAAATTTTTAATAATTTAATTGGTGTTATGAAGGTAATTTTTGATATATTCAAGGAAAAAAACAAAGGTAATTCGAATATGGAACCTATTTATTTTTACGAAAAAAACGCTAGCACCGGACGTAGCTTCATAATAAACTTTCCAAGAAAACATTAATCTATTAATCCGATTTTAACAAGATCTTAAACAATAAAAACCAGATGGTCCAAGTTGCTAAGGAAAAATTAGACGAAGCAATAATCTTATTATTCAAAAAACATCTCAATATGAAATAAGCATTTATATTAAACTTCCTTGTTGCTATGGGGGTAAGGTTTACGTTTAGCTATTTTCCGTGATTCCTACATGTCGTCGAATGGATAGCAGCCAGTTTTCGTCGGGAAAGTTACCGTAGTGACCATGACTCTGGGTTGGTATCGACACGTTTTCTGTGAAAATATTTATACAGTGTACTAAACTGAATCGGTAGTTTCAGTTTACTACTGTATAGGCAGTAACACTGACTTTATGGGTAAAAACCAGCGCAAAAACAGCTTTAAAGTACTGGTAACTACAACGGCTACACTTTTATTGAAAACGAAACATGTTCACTAGTTGCGCCTCTGTCTAGCCCCACGGGGGATATATCGTCAACATATTAAACTAAAAATCTAACATACTTGTGTAATTTAGTATAAACTTTCATTTGAAGAACCAGATTAAATACCATAGACTTACTCTCAAAACGAAATTTCCAAGCGTTTTCTTCGGAACTTTTGCTAATTTCCCAATTCACTGGAGTTCCAACAACGGAACAGCGTAAGCCGCTTACAATGGATAGTGTTGTGGAAAACATCCTTTGTAACCAACAGCTTTGAAGCCGGTTTTAATATCTTCTAACTATCCCTAACACTAAGGGGTACAAATGCATTTTAGACGAGTGACGCGCTTTTGTAATATTTGTATTTTCAGGTATCAGCAAACATTTTTATTTGTATGAGCACGTACATCCTGACTTTGCGAGTTAGTTGCGTCATCGTTACGTAAAATATACGCCTTATTCTCTACTAGGTGTTGCTCGCGGGTTCGTTCGCGTAAAGAAGCCTTTCCAACTACAAAAGTCCCTAAAACAAAGTACGATTTAAAACGTCCATTATTTCCCATGGCCTGAGATAAAAAGTAGCCTATGTGTTAATCCAGGACATGATCTACTGCATGCCAAATTTCATTCAATCCGTTTTATTGTTTCTGCGTTTACTTCTTACAAATATACAAACATTTGCACAAACTTTCGCATTTGTAATATTAGTAAGATGTCAGTGTAAACTGGTAACTCAGCCGTGTTAAATTGTACTCAATGCAATCAGCCCTGTATTATATACTGCCCACTGCTGAGCACGTGCTTCCTCTACAACTGAGAGGGGTTAGTCCTTAGTCCACCACGCTGGCCTAGTGCGGGTTGGCGGACTTCACATACCTTCGAAATTCAGAGAACTTCTCAGGTATGCGGGTTTCCTCACGATGTTTTCCTTCACCGTGTTAAATTAATTTCATGAAATTAGCATGGAATCGTATTCCCCAATATTAATTGTCACAAACGCGATGAGGTGCGTCCCGTGCTTGTTATGAACTGTCAAAACGGTGGCATAAGGAATGAGGACCTTGCATAGGCCCTTAGATTTTCCACAACTATCATATTTTGTTCTCAATTTAAAGAAACATTTATTCGTATCGACGCACACAAATATTTATAACGAGATAAAAAAATAAGTAATACATAAAAAATGCGGGCAACGTGCACGTGGTAGGTCTCTCATTATGTAAGAGGCCGTCTGGGTGGGTACCACCGCAATGTCTATTTCTACCGCCAAGCAACAGTGTGCATGCACTGTTGTGTTTCGGTTTGAAGGACATTGTAGCCAGTATAACTACTGGACATAATGAGACTTAACATCTTATGTCTCAGGGTGACGAGCGCAGTGGAATGCCACACAGTACTTTGTTAGTCAAGGTGCTGGATGGTGTTGCTACTGTTTATGGGTGGTCGTATCGCTTACCATCAGGCGAACGGCATGCTCGTCTCGTCATTAAATGCAATAAAAAAAAAAAAAAAAAAAAAAAAAAAAAAAACGCTTTTTCTACTTATCGAAAGAGATGATTCGATAGGTTTCCCATAACCAATGTGAAATAACAGCTTTGCTAATTTCTTTTTGCTAAAGTTCCGATAATTAAGATACTATACATAAAAAAAATATAACAATAAAAGACCTACGCTGAGTTTCTTGGTGCTTCTTCTCAGGTCAATGGGCTTTTCCGAAGCACTGGTAGATTTTTAGATGATAAAAAACATTGTAAAAATGACGTGTAAAAGTGCCCTTAGGGGCCTAATTACTTAATAAATGTTTTGAATTAAGAGACTAAAACTATTAATATTTACATAAAAGAAAATTATAATTAATTGAATATAATTTTATTTATTTATTTATTTCTCTTACATCTACTATTACAGGATAACCTAATACAGTAGTGTGGCATATTATAAATGGGTAATTTGTTGACGAAGAATCATCACATTTTAGGTACGTATGAAATTATCATGGCCGCTATCTTTGTGAATTCACTCAGAGAACAGATAAATATATCCGTTTCGACTGCAATGAGGTTGAGAGTACGAAGGGCGCGTGTTATCGGTGCTTCTTAAGAATGTTAGTACGCGCGCGCGGCACCGGCAATTATCATGTTATATACTTCTGAAATGTAAATATAGCTCCCATTAAATACAATTTATTCAGCTTACATTCAATATCGCCAAATATCTCAACAATTTGCACCAAACTTTCCAAATATCTCTCGTATTATTGATTAACGAAAACCGTGGTATGTCAATCAACCCATAGTTTATTATTACTGACGCCTGGATCTGGATTGTAATGTGTAATTTAATTAAACAACCCTCCAACCCTCCCTCCTCCGGCCTCACCCACCGAGCCGTATGCCAACCAGATATTAATATTAACAAGACATAATCAAAATCAAACTGAACTATGAATGGATGATTTATTCACATTTGCAGACCCTTTGAATTGATTGGCATTTTGGGTATTGGTGTAGACATTTAGAAATTGGGTTATTGTCTGCGAAATGTCATTGTTTTGTTTGGAGCTAGATTGTGGAAATTGTTTTTGTGCTTGACAAAAGAATTAAAACAATGATGAGAAGGGAGGTTATGACGGAAATAACAAAGGTATGAAGGTCAAACAGAGCACAGTAGAGCAGTTTATAGTCATAATATTTTTTATTATTATTTGGTACTACTAAATTGCGTGTATAAAAATTTATTACATCATAGCATCATCTTCCTAACATGGCAATTGAAACTGACCATTAAACTTTCAAAATAAATAGAAGAATTAATCTTGATCATAATGGTTGTTTCATCCGTGGTCAAGTATAGTTAACAGTCTTATTACACTACAATTTCCAGTAAATTGCATTCAAATTCGTTCAGCGGTTTCGACATTACTTCTAATATCATCTTAATATTTTCACAAACCATCATATTTATATGAAATGAAATAATTTATTCGAACCCATAAAATGTTATACATTATTTAGATTCCGTCAATATTAACTCTACCACCAGTTCGGAAAGCAGTTCTCACTAGAGAAGAACGGGCAAGATACTCTAGTGTTGCTCTTTTCAAAATCAGTTCAAGGTATAAAATACAATGCATTATGTAGAGAAAAAAAAATACAATTCAGTGTTTGTTTATTTTTGTTTAGAGCAGTTCATTTATATACTCGCAAAATGGGTAATAAATTTTAAATTCCAACACGAGTGCATAACTATCTCAGGAATCATGTAATAATTTGATCTGAAATTTTTCAAGATGTCGTTATGAATCTAAGTTCAAGATAATACTTAGTTATAGTATTAGTAAGTTTTTTTTTTTTTTTTTTTTTTTATATATAGCATAGAATGACGAGACGAGCATGCCGTTCGCCTGATGGTAAGCGATACGACCACCCATAAACAGTAGCAACACCATCCAGCAACTTGTCTTACAAAGTACTGTGTGGCATTCCACTGCGCTCGTCATCCTGAGACATAAGATGTTAAGTCTCATTATGTCCAGTAGTTATACTGGCTACAAGATGCATACATAGGTATCTGGACAAACCGTCAGATATAATTTAGTTTGATTTCATTGAACCCGCGACATCTCGAAACTTGTCCCAAACGAAAATCGGAAACGTGTATCAGTGTAATGTTCCTCGCGATTGAAAGAATGTGTTCGCCCATCCCGTTCAGCCGAAACTCAATAAAACAGTGCGTAATAAACTATCAAAGATCATTTATCTCCTATTCACAGCCATTCCGCCGAATTTCTTTCTTCGTTTGTTTGCTGAGATAATACTCACTGGTGGTAGATCTCTCATACGTAAGAGTCCGTCTCGGTGGGTACCACCGCAATGTCTATTTCTACCGCAAAGCAGCAGTGTGCATGCACTGTTGTGTTTCGGTTTGAAGGACATTGTAGCCAGTGTAACTACTGGACATAATGAGGCTTAACAACTTATGGCTCAGGATGACGAGCGCAGTGGAATGCCACACAGTGCTTTGTACCTCAAGGTGCTGGATGGTGCTGCTACTGTTTATGGGTGGTCGTATCGCTTGCCATCAGGCCAACGGCAAGCTCGTCTCGTCATTCTATGCAATAAAAAAAATATTGGATTTTGATGATTATTATTCGAAATGTTTTTTAAGATAGGATTAACTTGTGATTTGTTTCTGGTGGATTAAGGTGTCAAACTTTGTTAAACTAAATCTAGTAAAGTTTGGTGTTGCCTTAACAAGACCTGAGGTCGTTGCGAATATGCTTTTTTATAATCGTAAAGGCTAATATTTTGAGTGGGAATGATATTATCCTAGCTATAAACTTTTTTTTTTTTTTAATGGCATTTGTGTTCACGTTTTGCCAATGTCAAGTTTGGTTTGTCTATTTTATAATCTGTAGTATATCGAAGTAAAGCAGTGGCTACCTTACCAAGACTTTATCGAGGAGTTTTGGCGGCAACAAAAAAAACACTTGATTAGCACAATTTTTGGAACGAAGTTCCTTATTGCGCGTTGTGAAAGGGGGCTGGATGGAAAGTTGTCACGACACTTTTTGCTATTATCTTACTAATATGAACCTTAAATACAATGCGTAGAAGCTATAATTCTTGAAACGAGTATATTTGTATTTATTTTATTTATTAAAGTCATTAAAACCATTTCTTACTAATCTAATATGAACCTTAAATACATTGCGTAGAAGCTATTTCCCCAGCGTTGGCACGGCACGAGTACTAAAGAATCGAACGTAACATTCTTTTTTCAAATTTTGTTGATTTATTCTACTTTGGTTACTGACATTTATCAATAACAAGACTAAACGTGCTTTGCTCGCGTTTAAAAATCTACTTTATGTGGTAAGCGTAAGATCGAATTTGTGTTTAGCCAATCAAAATTTGTGATAAAAATGCTATGCAATAGCTTTACCGCGGCAGTCTCCGAGTGCCACACGTATTTATTTGTTTTTTTCTCTAGAAACTTATGTATTGGAACGGAAATAAGAAAATATTTATTTATTTATATTGTTGGCAACTTCACATCGCAGTGCCATCTATGTACCGTAGTTGCAAGATCACAGCGCCATCTATACATCATACTTGCAAGCTGGGAGAACAAGAACTAGTCTATTTGTCTTTGACTGAGAAAAATTACGTCGATATCTTTGAAAAAACAAAAACGAGTAGAGATGAAAAAATATAGGTGAAAAATCAACTTGACGAATTTGGAAAAAAAAGGGCGCCTCGCGCCTTGAGAAGGTTTTTCAGGGTTCAGCTCTCTGAGGAAGCAAAGTTAACAATATATATACACACTCTGTTATATAAATAAAATTTTATTACAATTCCTTCACTAATTAATCGAAAGGAACTTCGTTCCATCCGGGTGTCCCTTGACACCTCTCATTACTTTTAATGTATCTTTAAGGGGCCTCTACGTGTTGGATCCGTATACGCAAACTTTCCTTCCTTCTTCGTGCCGTGATTTCCTTGAGGAAATATACAACATACTCATATGAGTGCTGTAATTATATACTGTCTTATTTTTCAATTCACTTCATTTGAGCTCTTTAATAGAACTATATTGGATAATATACCACCATAATTATGCAATATAAAACTAAATATCACCAAAATAATGAATTAAAACAAGAGCACCTCATGACACTTCCAAATTCCCGCCAAAACTCCAGCTATAGACTTATCTTTAGGATATGTCATTATAGTACCGGCACACTATGATGGCCGTTTTGACGTTTGTCCGCTCATCAAGTTTCGTATTAATTCATAACTACGTTGAAGGGGCTAATTCCTGTACATTATTGTCAATAGTAACGCCCAGTAAAATTTACTGGAATCTATAATTATAAGACAAAACTTGGTATTTGTTTTTTGAAATAAAAAAAAAGTGAAATCTAATATGATCGTCACTAATAGGATCGCTGGCTAAAGTTTGGACAATCTTAGCTGGCCGGTATGACAATTTATTGACACTTCACAGAATACTATGTGTAGGGAAGAGAACAAAAAATCGGTTGCCCCAAATAACCGATTCTTAAGTGATATCGATTTCTTGTTCAGAGAGTTTATAATCGATAGTCAACAGGGTAACTTTTTTATCAAATCATACATAATGAATCTTTCTATTACGGTAGTCAGTGGTTTTAGTCGTAATTTTTGTTATCTCGAGCCAAAATTTCTCCTTTATCCTTCATTTTAACATACATCTATACTAACATTATAAAGAGGAAAGAATTGTATGTTTGTAACGAATAAAGTCAAAAACGAATGAACCTATATTAAAAATTCTTTCATCAACATAAAGCTACACTATCAGCGAGTAACATAAGTTACTTTTTATCCCGGAAAAATATAAAGCGGGGCATTTATCCCGGAAAACCTCATTCACGCGGGCGGGGCTGCGAGTAAAAGTCTAGTAACATATTATAAATATTTACCAGTAGGATGGATGTACTCTAAATAAATTCCTAATTGTACGAATATTACAAAAGAGTATCCATAAGCTAATATATTGTGTTCAGTCGAGTTAAAAATATTAGAGAATTATTAATTTAAATATGTGTTGGCTGTCAATTTATTTGTGGAGGGTAGTAAATTTAATACTGACAGCACCGGCCAAATCCCTATATAAGAAGTGAAAATCTATTTGCCAGACACCCTGGACCGACAAAGCCAAGTATTAAGTAGTGACCCTTGATCAGAGGTTAACCTTCATCCCACACGTAAACGCCGTGCGCGCGCGAGTCGCATTCGCGATAAGCCAATTGCATTGGCTCAAAAATAAAAATACAAAAATGTCCATACGCAACAAGATTAGGACACACAGGATTACACCACGTGTATTAGGCCGATAATGACATATGCGTCGCCCGCGTTCGCCCATTTACCGCTTGCTCGTTTTAAGCGTATGCAGGTCTTAGACTATAGACGGAGCAATGCGACCTATCATATTTTTTGTAGAAAATGGAGGCTTTGTATTATGTCGTGCAGCGTATGCTGTAAAAGAGGTAAAATAGTAATTTTAAATTGTAGTTTTAAAATATGTCTGAGCGTCGGGTACTTTGAAAATACACACACACACTCACGCCTTTTATCTCCGAAGGGGTAGGCAGAAGTGCAACAAAGGCACCCAATTTTCGCCGTTGTGTTCCATCCCACGATGTGATAGGGGGCGTGCCTATCGCCATATCAGGCAAAATTCGCTGATACTGAGTAGAAAAACCCAATATCAGTTTACTCGACCCGGGGATCGAACCCGAGACCTCAGCTCTGCAGTCGTACTTTATAACAACTACCCCACCGAGGTATCTGTACACTGTTACAACAGTACTTTGAAAATAATAATTACAAAACCAGTCGCGATGTCAAATTGTTGGTGAGAGTGATAGTTAGTAGTATAAATAGGATGTCTTACGTGGATAAACATCTGAAGTTTAAATTACAATGACATGACATAACGTATTTTTCATTGCTTTTATCAGCCAGCCCTTTTAGTCCGTTATTAGTATCTAATAAATTCTAGTAGAGTTCGGTGCAACAGTCTTAATGCGTATTCAGTAGCATAGTAAATTTTTACAATATTAATTCAAGGTTGGAACATAAATATTATACTCATTGTTATAATTTATGGAGAACGTGGTAAATATTTGCATTTATATAGTTGAATTTTGTAATTTTTGGGTAGACATTCTCACAAAGTTATAGCGTCATGAAAAAAATGAATAATCATATCGGCCAGCTAATATTGTCCAAACTATAGTATATTTTTTTCGAAAATGAATTGAGATTTCACCGCAATATTGTAACATGTCAAAACAGCCATCATAGCGTGTTGGTACAATAGTAAACCTTTTTTTGTTATCTATTGACCTTAGCGATTGTAAAACAGCATCTTGGTTTACAGTAAAAAAAAAATGGAAAATTTTACAATTCTTTTTTTAATATCACCGCGGCACAAGAAAAAAAACCGTCGTAAAGTTCATCGATTTAGAAAGACCATTCGGGAAAACCATTATGCCAGGAAAAGGAGTGGTCAATATAAAAACTACTGAACTGCGTTTAAATAGATCAATACCTTCTTAACGCTTCAAAGGCGTTGAAATGCTTTCACGCTTTACTAATAATTTGGAGATCAAACTTTTGTTATCGCACTATTGTCTGGGGATAAATTAGTTTTGTATTTCATATCAATATTAAAATTGCTTTTAATATTAGTTTTGTGAGTTCCTGAAGGTATTGCTTTATTTGAATGCGAGAATGAGATTCAATAATAATAAATACCTATCATTACACCTTTTTCGTTTTTCTGGGTTAGACAGAGGTGTAATGCGCCCACATTTCACCAGCTATATTAGGTCGTATTTAGTATGGCACCCACCTATTTCCCTTCCATCATCATCAGCCATATTATGAATTCCACTGCTGAACATAAGCCTTACTTATCGATTTACTATTCGCCAGGCACGTTTGCAGATTTCGGACTGAACCAAGTAGAAAAACCCAATATCACTGCCTGACTTGGAATTCGAATCCGAGACCTCAGCGCGACAGTCGTACCGCACACGCAATACAACTACGCCATCGAGGCAGTCAATAATAGTTGTTTAATTAATACTCGCGAGGCTTGAAGAGATAATACGCTCTTTCTTTCCTTTCCCTGTCTTCATACTACGGTTGTCTGTAGGAAATTGCCTCGAGTGATAAGACCACCAATTTTACTTTATTTCTAGTGGATATACTGTATTTTTCTAATGTACGTGTACAATAAAGTATTATAAATTAAAAATTATAAATAAAATAAATACGCTCATTAAATTCTCAAGTAATATAAGGAATTGATCGATTAGGACCACGCCTTGTTAGGAAGCGCCCGAACTGTGACTAATTACTGTTAGTGTTTATCCGGTTTCGTTGGGTGCATAATTATGTAGGCTGACGAGGGATAATCATCTCTTGGCAGTTGTCAGTCGATAGTCTATGTAGATGCTTCACTTACTATGAGAGCGGTCCAGCGCAGTTATCTTAATACAACAAAGTACCCCGAGCCCATCTCGTATGCGCCGAAAATGGCCAACTCGGGTTTTCGTTTTTATGCCGGTCGACATTAGGCCCTAAGATTGGTGTAACCCCCCTCCCTCCCCCCAGAAGTGGTAGCGCCGTTTTCCCTCTCGAAACAAAAATTCACTTACGGTGCTGTAAAGTCTCTTCATCATGCTTGTAGAAAAAATACACCCGATCAACCCTCGTGTCTACATTCATGGCACATTCGGCATATTAGGATGCACCCTAAAGCGCCTTGCGAACACATAATATTGGTTAACACATCAATATCATCTCGTAATTGTAGAAAATATTTTAACCATAACCACAACCAATCTTTTATTTTAGAATACGTCTAATAAGATTCGAGTTTCGTTTTATAAGTAAATCTTTCCAGTTTATCTTCGTTAAGCGGATTTCGCGTTATTTACGTATAAGCATTTTCTATGAAATACCAAGTCGTTATTTATTTTGGTTAAAGTCCTATTTAGGGCGATATGGAATGAAATTTCTTTTTATGAAAGGTTGCTTTGTTGTCTTACCAAGATTTTTAATGTTAATTCATCTTTGAATCATGTTCATGTACTTATTAAAACAGTTTGGAAAGCTTTTCACTCTATTTCAAATATCATTAGTGATCTGAAATTTTATCTTTAAAATATGGGCCTCAAAAGAACAGGTCGGAAATCCGTCTGCTTGGTAGTAAGCGTCATCACCCATAAACAGAACCACCGCCACCATCTAAATCTGATCTATAAATTGGACATAGTTACGCAAACAGGATACAAACAACAACAAAACGTTTCCATGATTTGATGTTTAAATTAAAATATTTCGTTGTTCAACTAGTTTGTTAGCATGAACATTTAAAACGTCTGAACTATAGATAATGGCCTCTATTTCAAAACAAATAAATCTGCTAATAATAGTGATATTTTTAATGAGTATCTCCAGTTTGATGGGCTTGTAGTAATTTTTTACAAAAAGTCCAATTACAAAGCACTGGCATTGGACTGCGCTCGTCTCGCTGAGACATTCCACGTTAAGTCCCATAATACCCAAACAGGCCGGCATAATTGTGGCGACTGGCAGGGATAATCATCTTTCGTCAGTGGACACTCTACCTGGATCCCACTCCACCTACCATCAGATGCATTGGAGTCACTTTGTCGCGCCTATAAAAAAAACCGAAACGGAGTCATTCACACGAAAGGTACTACCTACCTACTTACAATTATTTTGTCAACAGTTATCAACAGACGGAAACACAACGACTTCAACAGTATCTCTTCAGTTGACCAAGGCTGACGCTGGGGCCAAGCTGGCCTGCAGAGCGTCCAACCCTCAGATGCCTTCGGTACCAGCTTTGGAAGACGACTGGACTTTGGATATACAATGTAAGTTGATGCTTCTGAATTGGCTATAAGGTTTTACACTTATCTATCTAGCGTGTGATGAATTTCTATGAAAAGGTATGCAGACGTGCTGCTAGTGCACTCAATGTGTACTGAGCTTATTTATTTTCATTCTATGATACATAGAATCGGCCAGGTTCGGCTATTTCAAGATCTGTTTTAAATTCATTAATAACATTTTTCTATCTTTATGTATTACTAGCATTGCGCGCGGCTCCGCCCGCGTGAAGAAGTTATTCCGGGATAAAAAGTAGCCTATAGCACTCAGGAGTAACGTAGCTTCCTATTTGTGAAAGAATTTTCAAAATCGGTAGTTCCTGAGATTAGCGCGTTCAAACAAACAAACAAACAAACTTTTCAGCTTTATATAATATAAGTATAGATTATAAATATTGTTAGAATCAGAAGCGATTTTGATTTAAATAAAAAAAGATCTACCACTGATTTTACAGAAATACTTTCACAAAGATGTCTCCAATCGACTAACCGGTACGAGAGTAAATGCACAACTTACTCAACTGCCACTAAGACTATGTACGACTTATACCGACTGGGGCCGACCGAGACAGAAAGAGCGTGCATATTGATACGGCACCCTTTTTATACACCCAACTGTCTGCACCTTTTTTTTTTTTTAGCATTACATTGAATGACGAGACGAGCATGTCGTTCGCATGATGGTAAGCGATACGACCACCCATAAACAGTAGCAACACCATCCAGCACCTTGAGTTACAAAGTACTGTGCGGCATTCCACTGCGCTCTTCATTCTGAGACATAAGATGTTAAGTCTCATTATGTCCTGTAGTTACACTGGCTACAATGTCCTTCAAACCGAAACACAACAGTGCAAGCCAGTGGGCTCTATTTCTGCCGCCAAGCAGCAGTGGCTGCTTGGCGGCAGAAATAGACATTGCGGTGGTACCCACCCAGACGGACTCTTACATATGAGAGACCTACCACCAGCAACTGTCACTTCCACTACTAGTTTGATATCATCACGGGTTTTCGTAACTGGTCAGTACGTTACAGATACCCTCACAAAACGTTTTACCCTAACAATATTATTATAACTCAATTCGGAACTATTCTTTGTGCAGATTTATAATGATTAAATTTAATCATACATTAAACAATAAAGTCATTCCTGTAAAAGATTCTTTAATTCAATGACACAATAATGAGGATTACGAGAGGACAATTATACGGCTTAAAGAGAATACCTAACAAAGTCGTACGCCGTAGTCTGCCGGTAGTATCAAAACTATAAAATGAATAAGGATTAGTCTTATATTATAAGGAATTCTAGTATAGTGACAGGATGTATCGGCTGTGGATCAAGATGTCCTGTGTTCCAATACCATATAAAGAAATAAGAACAATAACACAAAGTATAATAATATAGAATTTTCACACGAATTCCTTATAACTTATATTATAAGTGAGAAGTAAGAAAGGTCTTTAGGAAATTCATCCCCTAAGGCCTACAAGGTTAATTACTAAGATGTTATTTTATTCTCCATAGAAATTGGGAACTATTTATCTTCTTTTGTTACAGATGTGCCAGAAACAGTAGTTAGATTAGGAACTAATTTAGACCCAAAGAACATTCGAGAAGGTACCGACGTATACTTCGACTGCATCATCAAAGCTCATCCCTACGTCTACAAAGTCGAATGGAGACATAACGTAAGTAAAATTAAAATGTAATTAGATATCCTTTGAATAAGTTCCAAATTTAATCGATCGAAAGACAAAAGACATAATCAGATTATTGAAATTTGAATAAGGAATAAAACTAACTTGAAGTTGTAATATAATCAAGCAAAGAAAAAGTCTTTCCCAAACCAAACTGCTAACACAAACGGGTAATATTACAAGAAATATTGCGATCAATCACATAAGTGTGTCGCGTTCCGGGATCAGCCCGGCCATATCCACATTTAAACAGGCCAACATAATTGTGTCACCTCGAGGTATTACTATCTCTTATCAGTCAACACTATATGGACTCCACATCGCTTATAATCAGGTGCAGTGGGGTCATATTGCTGCAGCTCTATATATATCTTAGAGGGAAGCCAGAATTACATCTTGCTTACTCGTCTCTTCTTGTCAACAGAGCAAAACCCTTGTCCACAACGTGGGGCAAGGCGTCATCATCAGCAACCAATCCCTGGTCCTCCAGGGTGTCGGCAGGAAGACAGCTGGTAACTACACCTGCGTCGGATTCAATGCTGAGGGTGACGGCGAGAGCAAGCCTTTCACGCTAGATGTGCTTTGTAAGTGAGAGCTTTTTATAGAGAATCTTGGCGAGGATTAAATTTGCATGCCGTTTATCTGATGGTAAGCAATACGACCACCTATAAATAGAAGCAACAACGTACAGTACTATCAATTACAAAATACTGCGTGCAAACCACAGCGTTCGTCACCCTGAGACGTAAGATGTTAAAATGCTCAGTAATTCTAAAGTCTATGAAGATGCAGGGGTTCTGAGTGTCAGACAGCTGTTTATCTTGAGAACCTCGCTTTTGGTACATAAATCAGTAAAATGTTCTAGCTAATATGAGATATGTGCGAGTCGTAGAGTTTACAGACTGACCACCCCATACGTCAACACTCGATTAGCACAAAGATTCGGCGATTTCGTAAAAGCGCATATTTACAACTGAGCTGCCAAATATTGTGACCTTAAAAATAAGACGTTAAAAGATGCGAAAAGTTCACTACAGAAATGGCTTTCTTCTTTAACTTACAGTGAAACGGAAGACCTATTAAATTCCCAATGTTAGATGGACAATTACGTATAATTTAAATAATTCAATATATATATACATGAATTTATTAACAATTGTAGCGCACGTACAAAATTGTAAACCACGATACTCAGTTACTTTATTTAAAAGAAATATTCATAGACTTTATTTTTACTTTATATTTTTATATACGTTACTTAGATTTGCAGTACTATCTGAACTCAAATTGTATTCTCGCAGTACGATTTCCTCGATACAGGCTTGCCTAGTGAGGAAATCGAAGGAAATAGTTAGCAGATACATTGTGATCAGCAAAAACATTGTTATACTGTGTTAAGTTAGGTTCAATTTTATTTGTATGTCATGTTTTATGTGTTTTGCCGTAATAAACAAATTAATTTTTTTATTTTTTTATTTCACTGGCTTTTTTTTTATGGTTTTGAATGACGAAACGAGCATGCCGTTCGCCTGATGGTAAGCGATACGACCGCCCATAAATAGTAGTAACACCATACAGCACCTTGAGTTACAAAGTACTGTGTGGCACTACACTGCGCTCGTCATCCTGAGACATAAGATGTTAAGTCTCATTATGTCCAGTCGTTACACCGGCTACAATGTCTTTCAAACCGGAACACAACAGTGCATGCAGAGTGCTGCTTGATGGTACCTAACTAAACGGCTCCTCGCATCCAAAATACTTACCACCAATCACAACCATGAATTGGAGAGTTAGTATGGTCCTTATCTTGTGTCCCAAGAAGGCAGTTAAAATATTTGTTCCGGTTTGAATACGAGTTACCTATTAAGCTATGTGAGGAAAAACTTATACGTATACGAAGCCAAAAGTAAAAGCTAGTATACATACAAATAACCAATACACACACACACACACACACTCACGCCCTTTATCCCCGAAGGGGTAGGCAGAGGCGCAACTAGTGCACCAACTTTTTGCCGTGCATATTCCGTCCCATGATGTGATAGGGGGCGAGCCTCTCTCTATGTCTCTCTCTATATATATCTCGCCGCTTTCAAAGGAAACCCTACACCGCTGACTTGTAATTGTGGTCATGACAAACAAAACCGCATCTTCAGGTTAACCACGTTTGCAAGATTAAGGTTCCCAGTAAAGGTTAAAGCAATTACCAACAATGACTTAAACGACCTTATGTTATGTAATCAATACGAGAATTTTAGATGTACATGCGACGGTAAGTGCGGCTAAGTGGGTCAAGGCAAGGTTGGATTACATTGCGGTGTTTTTTTAAGGAATTGTTTTAAATTTTGACACAAATTGTTATCAATATGGTATTTTTAGTATATTTTTAAGTATGAAAAAGACGAAATACACTTGGAATCAATGTATTTTTGACTGTTTCGAAGTTTTCTAATAGTAAGTAAACTTAATTATTTTTCTTGCAGCTATCAAATAATCATATTAAATACTTTACTTCTATAAAGCAAAAAAGCTAATCATAATATCTATATGGAATGATGATCGTTATAATGTTATGCCTTTATATTTATTTGTAGTGAAAAAAACCTATCAGATAGAGCCACATTATTACCTCTGATTAATTATATACCTAGATAGAGTGACGCGCTGCAATGAAACTAAAACAAACAGGCCAACTTTTCTTAAGCTAGTATGCGCGACAGCTGTGTCATACGCTATCGCTGCATCATTCTGCGTATCCTTGTGTGCACGCATAATGATTCCAGTTATTACATGGTTTCTATTAAAACGGGGAGAAAATTATATCCAAGATAAACAACAAAAATTAATTCACTCGAACTCATTTAGTGGGGAACAGTCGCCTCTATTTTTTTCGACGCGTTTGAATCGTTCAGTTTCTGTCTAGGTATATAATTAATCGAAGATTATTACTATCAAAGTTTGAATGAATTCCAACCTTATCTGTTTGTTAACGTACATGGTATACAACATACTCTACCGACCACACACCTCACCTTTTTAATATCTTTCTATAATATAATAAAGCAGTAGATCCCGGTGTGTCTGTACATTGAAAGAAATGTGATAAAAATTATAGGGCGTGAGGAAGAGTAATAGAAAACAAATCAGCGATTTTTGTAATTCTTTTCTATCTGTCTGTTTTTCTGTTTGTTTGCTACTGCACATCTCCGAAACTACTGAATGGATTTCGATGAAATTTGGTATGGAGATAGTTTGAGACCCTAGAAAGAACATATGCTACTTTTTATCTCGGAAAAATATAAAGCGGGACTTTTATCCCGGAAAATCTTTTTTTGTTTGTTTGTAATGGATAAACTCAAAAACTACTGGACCGATTTTGAAAACTCTTTCAATAATACGAAGCTACATTACTCGAAGCTACATTACTCCTGAGTGTTATAAGCTACTTTTTATCCCGGGAAAATATTTTTATCCCGGAAAATCTTTTTCATGCGGGCGGGCGGAGCCGCGAGCAGAAGTCTAGTTTCTAATAAATCAGCAAATTTCAATACTAAAAAGTATAGAAACGATGGCATGTAACCAGACTATACGTTGTCGCGTGACATGTCACAACATTTTTGCATTTATCAGGCAACTTGGGTGTTGTGAGCTTTGTAAATATAAAACTATATGCCTCGTTATCGAGTCGTGTGGTTTGGGTTTATTGGGTCATGTCATGTGAAATTTTACTTACTTATATCTTATCTATCTTATTATGAAGGTGTAGTTTGAACACGCTTATCTGTGGAGTTGCTGCTCAGATTTTGATTTTTTTCACTATAATGCAATGCAATCAGCCCTGTATTATATACTGCCCACTGCTGAGCACGGGCCTCCTCTACTACTGAGAGGGGTTAGGCGTTAGTCCACCACGCTGGCCTAGTACTTCACTACCAAAACGGATTGAGATCAGGCGCAGGACCAACGGCTTTACGTGCTTTCCGAGGCACGGGGGTATCACACCGCCAACTTCCTGACTCCGAGCTGCGACTGAGTAATTTGAAAACCCAGTCACAATGTTTTTTTGGCCCGACCCAGGATTCGAACCCATGACCTCAGCGCACAAATTGTACTCGTAACGCGTACGCAATACAACTACGCCACCGAGGCAGTCAAACAAAAACAAATACTGGAATAATAATGTTTACGTGTAGCGAATATAATATAACAGTAAAAGTGTTTGAATATTTTCATAACTGGTTTATCGCGTGTGCTTTGTAGCGTCTCAAGGATGTGATACCCTAATTCTCTAGTTTTTTGACCCAGTTTAGGATCCTTTACGACACCAATATGGGTTAATAGGACGATTTGACTTAAGATTTGTTTGAATTTATTGTATTTTAGTTATTATGTACTTAAACATAACTTTAGATGTAATTTTAACTAAATGTACCACATTTTTTTCACGTCATTCGACTAAACATGGCAAGACTTTGTTAAAATACGTCACCTAGTAATGCAAAATCAATTGTTTTATTTATTTCTTGGGAGTTTTTGTTGGCTATATGGCTATATAGTTTAAATTATAGTAAACGATTTCGGTTTACTAGAAAATTATTCCAAACCGTTCGACACGGCTTATTCATATTACTAAAAGCAGCTTTAGTAAGGTTCTACCATTCACAAAAGAGTATTGGAGAAGTTAGGCAATTTACTGTAAATATCAACTAATATTTCCAGATTTTTTCCGATCACATAACGCGACCTATTTATAATTCTTTAGATATAAATGGAATTTGACTGATGGCGAATACATGAAGCTTTAAGTAGGTACGTCTATCATGTATGAAGTACAAATAAATAATAAAATACCATTGTTCGCAGACGCGCCAACATGCAGGAGCTCCCAGCAGAGAGTTCACGGAGTAGCCAAGCAAGAACGTGCGCACATCACATGCCACGTAGATGCTAATCCACCAGAAGTGACAGTAAGTAATAAAATCATTACATGACTAGATCCTTCATACCTTGTGAGGGAAATTGTACCACTTAACGACGAGACCAGATAGAAGCTCGCGTGATGACACAGACAAGCATCATCATGATCAGTATCAAATCGAATTTTGAATTTCAAAGCAGTGCACCACGATTATCATCCTGTGAAATTAGTTATTAAATTTTATGCCTCATTTAGACTATTGGTGAATAATTTGGCGAATAATTCCTTCTCGAATATATGGCAATAAATTAATAATAATAATAATCATTATTGACACACAAAAAATAAGTATTAGGTACTAAACGGTTTACAGCAGTTACTGCACTAGGCTCCAGCCTCGTATCGCAGTAGACCAAATAAGATTTAACAAAAATACATTTCTATTTGGCGACCATTCGGCTCACATCTTTTAATAACATTGTCATTAAATAAATGTAAGCTTATTATAACGAAATTATGAGTAACGAAAACACACGAATAAGCTGTTTACATACTTGTATTTGCGACTGTTCGACTGTACTCGGCAAGTATCTAAATAAGAGGTTATAATGCCCGTAGACATATTTACGTATTGGCAAGCGCAACGTGGGACGTCCTCCTACAAGGTGGACAGACGACCTTGTAAAGGTCGCAGGAACCCGCTGGTAGCAGGCCGCTTCTGACAGGTTGGTCTGGAAATCTTTGGGGGAGGCCTATGTTCAGCAGTGGACTTCTAAAGGCTGAAGAAGACGAAGAAGACATACTTTCGACAATGTCATGAAAATGGAACAAATCGCCCACGTTATGGGCTGATCAAGGAATAAAAGTAGCTGATAGTAGCAAAACAGAATCAAAATATTAGTTCCAGAGATTAGAGATAATCGTGTTCGAAGAAAAAACAACCTTCAGATTCATAAATATAGTTTATTAGTATCGACAGTTATTATACAGATTATAAAGTTAGGTACATATTGATATTGCGTAGTCCACGGTGTAGGTAAAAATAAATACAAAAAAGAGTTCATTATTTAAAATGAAATTAGTTTTTAGAAACATCGCTTAAAGTCTTACTTGCTGTATAACCTAAATTCACCTAAAATTCTTTCGCTCCAAATTAGTTTTTCAATACTGTAGAAATCTTTCGTTTGAATCTTCTAAGTTGACCTATTTTTATAAAATTCAATTTACTTCATAAAATCCTGTTATAATTCCGTTTTGGGCGTATAATTTTCCTTTGATGTTTAAAGTATTATGAATTACAGCTTGTCACAATTTTTTTTTGTGACAAGCTTGCTACGCAGTTGCAAGTGCTTTATTTTTAAAATAAAATATGGAAGCGTTAGAACCCTTTCGATGCAAGTGTCGAACAAGCAAGCCACTTGCTTCATAGTAAGCATCACGACTCGCAACTGTCGAGGAGCAGAAACATCACCACCCAAATATAACAAAGCAGCACTCAGCGCTTGTTGTCTTGCGACATAAGATAGCAAATTCGTAATGCCTAGTAATTACGCTGACTATAACAGCCGTCCAACAGAACACAAAAATGCTTGCACAATGCTACATTGCGGCAAAGAGACAAAGCGGTAGTCTTATAGAATTTGTAGAAACGAATTCTATAAGATATATTTTTTTATTTCGTCGATACACCTGCGTTTTACACGGCTATTTATTTGTGAATTATTGGAATAACTTCAGTAATAACTTATCATATCACTGTATTGATTTAATATTAATTTGCTTTAAATAGCATTTCATGAATGCGGCAAATTTATATTATATATTTCGAGTGTTAAATATTTAATATTATAATTACGGATTTACGAGGTAGGCACGAGTTTTTGCTCGCAGCTTTGTGTCTCTTTTCCCGGTAAAACTACATAAAAGTATGAAAGTACCTATGTAATTTCTTTCGTTTCGCAACCTTCAATATTGAAAATGACGGCTGTTTTGATACGTAATAGCATTTGCGTGCGGCTCCGCCTGCGTGGAAAAGTTTTTCCGGGATAAAAAGTAGCCTATAGCAATCAGGAGTAATGTAGCTTCCTATTAGGGTAAGAATTTTCAAAATCGGTCCAGTAGTTACTGCGATTAGCGCGTTCAAACAAACAAACAAACAAACTCTTCAGCTTTATAATATTAGTATAGATTTCAATATATCGTATTTATAACAGCGGAATAATTCTATATATTCACCTATTTTCCTCGTTTTATTTTAACTTCGTCACCTTTCTAAAGTTCTTTACTCCCAGTTTCAGCAATAGGTAGTGGTGTTTCTTAAGCTTGCTATATTTTTATAAGTGACCATTTTGTAACAGTTTTACTACTTATCGTCTATTCTGGGATAGTAGCTACCATCAAGTGACTGTAAATATTGCTATTTACAACTATTGGTGCTGGTGGTAGGTCTCCCTTATGCAAGAGTCTAGCTGGTTAGGCACTACAGTAATATCTATTTCTGCCCATAATTAATATTAAGATGTATTCCAATTAGATAGTGCGTAATTACTGGATATTACAAGTCTTAGGGCCTGTTTCGCTAGTTCTGAATAAATGCTACTCGTCTCATCTATACTAATATATAAAGCTGAAAAGTTTGTTTGTTTGAACGCGCTAATCTCAGGAGCTACTGGACCGATTTTGAAAATTCTTTCACTAATAGGAAGCTACAGTACTCCTGATAGCTATAGGCTTTTTATCCCGGCAAAAACTTTTCCACGCGGACGGAGCCGCGCGCAATGCTAGTAAATGTATAAGCCGACCAAATACAAAAGTCACACAAAAAAAACATGCTCGAAAATAAATGGTGCTACAATGAGAACTGTCTACATTAGTTGTTAAATACGATAACTGATAAATAAAATGTACTTAAAACATTTGAAACACGTCCTTATCAGGATGCTGAGGGCTGTGCAGTTCGTAATTCAAAGTTTGGGTGATAATTTGTAATTCGCCGTTACTACTGATAATGCCTAACTATTACGCAAAATAATATACTGGTGGTAGGTCTCTCATATGTACGAGTCTGTCTGGGTGGGTACCATCGGAATGTCTATTTCTACCGCCAAGCAGCAGTGTTCTTGCACTGTTGTGTTTCGGTTTGAAGAACATTTTATTTTAGGACATTTATTTTAATAAGTCTATTAATTTTAAATTGTTAATATACACCCCCTTTTTCACTTCATATATCTCTCACAATCAGTGTAGGTTGTCTGGAAAAGATCGCATTTTAGCGATAAGACCGCCTATTGTCGCGCGATTCAAAGTTCTAAACCGAATTTTTATTTATTTATTTTTTGTATAACGTGGTGTACATTAAAGTGTTTTCATTCGTTCATTTCATTCGTTTCATTCGTTTCATTCATTAGCCAGTGTATCTACTGGACATAATGAGATACAACATCTTATATCTCAGGATGACGAGCGTAGTGGAATGCCACGCAGTACTTTGTAAGTCAAGGTGCTGGATGGTGTTGCTCCATTTATGGGTGGTCGTATCGCTTACCATCAGGCGAATGGTATGCTCGTCTCGTCATTCAATATAATAAAAAAATAAATCACGCGAGCGGGTTGCTCTTTTATTATAAAACACTACATCAGTCATCTCGTTTAGGAACAACTCAAATAACTCTTTCCTTTATAGTTTCGTTGGACCTTCAACAACACAGCCAATAGTAACGAAGTCAGTGAGACGTACGTCTCCCGAGCTGGCACCAGCTCGACCGTCACCTACACTCCTCATACGGAGATGGACTATGGCACCTTACTTTGCTGGGCTCACAACCGCATCGGGAAGCAGCGGGTTCCCTGTGTCTACCATATTATTGCTGCTGGTAAGTTTTGGTACTACATTTAGACATGCCTTCTTAGTCTGTAATACAATGCATTATATATTGCCTACTGCTGAGCAAAGGCCTCCTCTACTACTGAGAGGGTTTAGGCCTTAGCCCACTACGCTGGCTTAGTGCGGGTTGGCAGACTTCGAATACCCTCGAAATTCTTATGGAGAATTCTCAGGTAAAAATCATGGATTTTTTGTCAGCCTAAAAAGAACATTAGGAAAGAGAGAGAAAGAAATAAAGAAATAAAAATCGAAATTTATTGAGAGGGTATTCTTTATTATTTAGCTAGGTAATATTGATGCTAAACCTCATATTCTCTTGTTGCCATTAATCCATGAACGCCCGCGGTGGACACCGGTGTCCATTTATATAAGGAAATTAGCTTATAGCTATATACATATAAGCAGGTGTTGACAGGTTAAAATACTGGTTAATTCTCCTGCGAAATTTATTACACAAACAGCGAACATTAATCCAATACCTAATAATTATAATTAGAAAATTTTATGGCCAACCGTAACCGATCATGTGACTGTTAAATTCAATTATTCAGGATAATAAATTTAATTATGTTAATGTGGTAATGAAACGTAACATTTTAATTAATTTACCACGGTTCGATAATAATGTGACCACATTTCATTTGATTATTAGATTTATTTTGCTCGCGGCGTCGCTCGCGTGTAAGAGTTTTTGTGGGATAAAAAGTATAGTATAGTAGCCTATGTCCTTCCCAAGATCTCAAACTATCTCCATACCAAATTTAATAGACATCCATTTACCAGTTTCGGAGATGTGCGCTATCAAACAAATAGAAAACAGACAGATAGACGGGCGGACAGAAATCTCAAAACTAGAAAGAAACTAAAGTATCTTAGATTAAATTAAAATACTGTAGGGGGGAACCCTATCGCGTGTTTACGTACCGCGAAGCTGTAGGTAATTATTTCATGGACACGGCCGAGTCAGAGTAAGTACTTGTAGATAGCTTTACTTTGCTTTGGTATCTGTAATCTCTAATACATATAATAAAGGAGTAGAATCGGTGTGTCTGTACATTGTAAGAAAAGTGATAAAAAAAAAATGGGGTGACTAAAGAAGATTAACAGAACACAAATCAGCGATTTGTGTATTTTTTCTGTTAGTCTGTTTTTCTGTTTGTTACTGCACATCTCCAAAATTACTGATCGGATTTCGATGAAATTTAGCACACGGATAGATCATGTCCTGGATGAGCAACAGCTAGTCTTTAATAATAATACCAGCCCTGTATTATATATTCTCCCACTACAAGACTCGAGCCATCTACTGCAAGGGTTTAGGCCGTAGTCCACCACGCTAGCCTAGTAGACTTCACATACATTCGAACCACTACTACCCATAAATACTCACGATTTCAAGAAAAAATCAAGAGAAAGGAATGGAGTATGATATGAGATATCTAACATCACGTGTCTATAAAAGCAGTTCCTAACTACTAATTCATTTATTTACAGAACGAAAATGTTGATGTTTGGTCTGATCTGTCGAAGACTGACGTCATTACGGTATGATTAAAGCGTCTATTTCTGCCCTAGGTCGGCCGGATCAAGTCCACAATTGCACATTGGTTAACGCATCTCTGACTTCGTTTGGAGTTCGATGCTCGGAAGGGTTCAACGGTGGTCTTCCACAGTCGTTCCTGCTTGAAGTACGGGAAATCGTTACTCAGGTGAGATTATTGTAGAAATCAACGAGGCGAAAACAATTGTAGCAAACAATGACTTACTCAAAATGTTGCGTTTCATTTTCACGTTTATGTGAAATATGCATGCATATTGTCAAAATATGTTTTTAAACTTTGGTTAATTATTATTTTTTATTTTATTTTAAGAAGGCTTACAGACTGATAAGCAAAGTAATTATACAATATCAATCATAATAAATATAGCTAGTAACAAGCCTCCATATTTGGATATAAACCAAATGCGCACTATTTTAAAAATTAATTACAGGAAAAAAAAGATATATATAACACTAACAAAATATTACGTAACAACAATACTACAATGCTATGTCCGATGCAAATCAATGTCCTTAAGGTAATATTTTTGGTTGTTTATTATATGCCTACATAGACACTGAACGTTTCAAACGCGTCGAAAAAAATAGAGGCCAACTGTTCCCCACTAAATGAGTTCGAGTGAATTTATTTTTGTTGTTTTTCATGGATATAATTTTCTCCCCGTTTTAATAGAAACTATGTAATAACTGGTATCACTTTGCGGGCACACAAGGATACGCAATATGATGCAACGATAGCGTATGATAGCTGTCACGCATACTAGCTTAAGAAAAGTTGGCCTGTTTTTTTTTAGTTTCATTGCAGCGCGTCACTCTATCTAGGTATATAATTAATCAAAGTTTTTAAACTAGTAAACACAATCAACATTATCAACAATATGCACAGGCATATTTTACTATTTTACCAAGTATAACATATCGTAAAAGTAGCATAAAACATTACAATAATTATCTAAAACAATAAATTCATCTTCATCCCAATCTTGTCTTCACCAGGAAATAGTAGCCAACGTCTCTAGTCCAGTGCCAAGGTTTACTGCAGTAGGGCTGGCACCAGGTAGGACTTATGCTGCAGCTGTTCTGGCCTACAATGCTAAAGGCCGAGGAGATCCTTACCCTTTAAGAGCTGGGACCTTGAGGCCACCGGAGAAGCACCACGTTCATGATAAGAGTTTGGGTAAGTTTTATACAATTATTTTGTATATAAACGCTTCTTGGTCTAATGTCAGTATTTAGAAGCTATGTATCATCTTTCGAGATGTCCTTGACTAAATTCCCAAGTGGGGTTATTTTTGGTTTTCATTCACAATTTGCTAACTATTGCTTTATATTGAAGGGTCGCGTATCAAAATGCTCTGAATACATTTTCCGGGTTAGGTTTGTATTGTACCTTTGATTATTTGTCTAGTGAGGTAGAGAGAGAGACTGCCAAGAAAGAAATCGTTAAAACTAACTATATCGTTTCTGCAATGTTCAACCTTATATACAGGCAAGGGTGTGTATAAGGGCGTGAAATTAATTAAATATATCTTGATGGACGTAGGTTTGAGCGGATATATGTAAATAAACCCTTTTGAACTAAAAATAGTAAGAACCTGAAGACCTTTTGCTCTAATGGCGAGAAATAGACTTGTTGAAAGGGATCATTGTTTCTTAGTCTTTCCAGGCCGCCTTTACCGCAGCATTTTGTCCTTGGAATTTGATGCAAGTTTGAGTAAAGGTCAAATAACTACTTAAGTAGTAAAGTTAGTTTAGCCCAAATGTAACATGAAACAACGGAACACTTTTCAACTTGTCAACTTTTTACCGTAACATCCTTTTCAATTTTTTGTCTTAACATCCAGCAGAATTCTTCTGACTTTGCCTGATGTACTATCGATTGATCTCGGAACTGATCCCTAATGGTTTTATCATCCCGTACAAATTATTTTAGAAATCCCAAATATTGCTCGACCGGGAGTTGAATTTAAAAGCTCCCGGTCCACAACCTATACACGCTGCCACTACACCAAAGAGGCAAATATCCTTCCGCAAAAAGGAATCTAGTAAAATTTTATTAATTTAACCCCAACAGATCTTCCAAGAACTGCCTTCCAATTGTCAGGGGCGATGTCAGCGGCTGTGGGAGGTGGCGGAGTACTCATGGTTGTGCTGATACTCTTCATGATAGCGGTGAGACAGCGCTGTGCGAAGCGTAAGCCAAGGTCGGCTCCCCCACCATCCTCCCAGCCTGCGTCGCCTGATAAGCTGAGGGAGAAGGACGATAGTGAAAGTGATGATAGAAACCCTGATATCATACCCTCGGATACTGATCAGATGCAGGTAAGAATTTGTTGCATTCGTACTGTAGGGAATGTTCAAGAAGTGTAGTCATGAAGAGTTGGATCTATGATCCTAAGCACTGGCCACAGTGGCAGAATATTGCAAAAGTGAAGCGTGGTTTCTACCTGGATATTAAAAAAACTTGTACAAAATGTTTTTGTACGTCATATATAACTTAGCTATCATGTTATTAACCAAGAAATTCCGTGTGATATTTAATGTTGATATACTTGGGATAAGATGCCCTTGAGGCTAAGAAGAGGACATAAACTCTTCTTCATCATGGAGGACGTAGATACCACTAATCACTCGAAAGTGTTGAGTGAAGGTAGATAGATCATCACTTGTTTGTTGCAGATGGACTACTATCGGCAACAGCAGGTATCTACCATCTCCCCTCCCCTGGGCGGACGGCCTCGCGGCAGCGTCGCCGGGGTGCGGGGAGGGCTGCCTGCGTACTGTCCCCTGCGGACCGCCCCACCCCCCTCTCACTCCATGCACGAGCAGACTGTAAGTTTCAGACCTGTTTAGTTTTGTTTATCTAGAGATTCTTGCTAGGTCTTCTGAATTGTATTAAGTTGAAGATACGACTAAAATAATGTTTAAATCTACATTTAGTCAGGGCAGGTAAAAATTAATGTGATCATTTATTGGTGAAATTGACAGTTGTAAAGAAAAGCATATTAAGCATTTTGGAAATTCGTTGTGAATTATAGTTGAAACGTATTGAAAATTCATGATGATTTTCCATGGGTTCCATTTGACGTACAAAGTGCTGAAAACAATTTTCTGATACGCACGGTGCACAATATGAATGACACTAATGATTGAATTGAGACGCGTTTAAAATCATTATGTGTGTAGAACGCGTCGTCTGGCATCCCCCCGCCAGCGCGGTTCGCGAGCGGCTCGTGCACGCTGCCGCGCGGGTCGAGCGTCAGCGGCGCGGGCGAGGCGCGCTGCGGCATCCCGCTGCAGCACCTGCGCACGCTGCCGCGCCCGCTGCCCGCGCCCGCGCCCGCCGCCGCGCACGCCCACGCGCCCGCGCCCGCGCCGCGAGTGCCTCCGCGCGACACCCCGCTCTGACAAACGACGCAACTTTAGGACCAGTGTAAATAAACACGCAAAGTGACTTGGTAAAGTGCTCAACGATTTTTTATTGGACTGGGTTTCGAGTGTCCACTTGAAATTAGCGGTGCGGTCGAATTGTTTAGATAATATTAACCAAACGTTACGTTTTGTTTGTAAAATTGTAAATAAACGTATTCGATTCTAGTGTTTGACATCAATATAACCTAATTACAATGTTATACAATATTATTGGGAATTTCAAGTGTTATGTTTACTGTCGATGTTTTAACTATTCCTTTTAGTTTGAAATGGTTGTGAGAAATTTTAACATGCCCAGTTTTGTATACAACGTTATTGATACTGTCGGTATTAACATTTGTAATTTTTAAAGCAAATTTTGGATGGTATGTCGCTCGCACTTCTAAATACATAATTAAGGATTTATTACACCACGAATTAGTCTAAAGAAGACAGATATTGCCATTTGCATGTCGAATAACAGTTTAATATGTAATTTCCTTAAGATGAGACATCGTGACCTGACATAATAAGGCAACAACTGTCAAGCGACTCTTAAGAAAATTTAAAAAACGGGACTCCTCTCAGCTATCCAACGCTAATAAAGAAAGCAAATACGAGCGTCCCTATACCAGAGACTTACTTAAACTCTTGAAATGATAAATTGGCAAATTGGAGCCAAAAGCTCAAATTAAGAGGTTTTAAGATATAAAAATGGATTGAAATTATAAAAAAAATTTTTTTTAATGCTAATACCTAAATCATAATCACATTAACTGTAAGTCGATGTGCGAGCGACTACACGTGACTACGAATAATTCCTAAATGTAATATAGTATATTCTAGAAGTTACAATCACGAATGTGATAATACGATAAACACCAGCGTTGGGACCTTTTTGTTCGCTTTGGAGCGGTGTCAAGACAAGCTCAAGATAGGTGTCAAGATTCTTGTGATACTGTTTTTTTATGGCTTGAATAACTAGACGAGCATGCCGCCTGCGATACGACTGCCCATAAATAGTACCACCTTACATAACTTTCATAACAAAGTATTGCATGGCTCTTCACTACGCTCGTCACCCTGAGACATTGGATGTTAAGTGTCATCATGCCCAGTAATTACACTGGCTTCTTCTTACATGTCCTTCTGACTGACTGCTTCGGTAGCGTAATTGTATTACGGTACGACTGCAATATTGAGATCTCGGGTTCGATTCCCCGGGTCGGGCAGTGATATTGGATTTTTCTATTCAGTATCAGTCCGGAGTCTGGAATTTGTGCCCGATATGCCTTCCCCCTATCACATCATGGCACGGAATACGCACGGCTAAAAGTGGGTGCACTTGTTGCGCCTCTGCCTACCCCTTCAGGGATAACAGGCGTGAGTGTGTATGTGTGTGTATGCAATGAAATGCAACCAGCCCTGTATTATATACTGCACACTGCTGAGCACGGGCCTCCTCTACTACTGAGAGGGGTTAGGCCTTAGTCCACCACGCTGGCCTAGATGTGTGTGTATAATGTCCTTCAAACCGAACCAAATTCACTTTGAAATTCATTTTTGATGTTGCAATATTTAAAATCTCCTTTGTGTGCTCAGGTTTGTAGAATTAGCAGTCTTGTTTGCAACGTAACATCGCTTTGAAGACCACTGTTTCCTAGAAGGCTGACTTACGGCCGATTTAAATGAATAATCCCAGCCACTACCTTTAAATCAACAGCGAAAATGGAACAAACAGAGTAGAGTTTGTTTGATGTTCTTACAAATGACTTGTTTTTATTGGTTAATTCTTAGCAATAATCTAAAGTTACTGTGAGATCGTTTCTTGGAATCGTTTAAAGCCCTCTCTTTCAGTGCTAATAATTGTATTAAATAGACATAAATTAATAATTTTATATTTAAGGGGCCACCTGTCATTAAAGATACAATACTAGCCAATGATGTTTAAAGAAAAAGGTAGATGCGTTATAAACAGTCTCCGAATGGCACACTAATATTGAGCTAATTAGTACAATCGGCCTTAGTATCGTGACAGAATCTGTTGAAGTCATACGTCTAAATTTAAAGAATGGTCGATAAAATGTTCTATATGATAATTATGATATGCCGTAATACTTTCACGTGTCATATTATAGTTTGTTATTGTAATATTAAATTAACTATGTGTGGGATAATGTGCCGTTTCTGAGAGCCGAGCACAGTATAGGTGCCGCGTCTACACATTTTTATTAAAATATCATTGATAGTAGGTATAAAAAAACAATCAGTCACCCGGGCAGCTCTAAAACCTTTATCCCCCTCTAATCCCGTATTTAATGTTACAAAACGTGATCTAAATGATAATGAATAACTATTACAAATCACGAACAGAAAGGTTCCGACACATAGTTAAAATTTATTTGTCCGTAAGGAGTTTGTACATAACATGGACATGTAAATAATGTTTTGTATAATACGACTATAATCCTATTTGTGTCTTATAATAAATTTGACGGATCGACGTTGGGGAACTGAGTTCAGAATTTTGTATACTTTCTTTTGGTCTAATGGCCCATTTACACACTCGCGCGTGCGGTGTGAAGAGTCGCGAGGCGAACAACGAGACGAGAGTGTAAACAGTGTGCTCGCGACTCGCCACGCGGCTCGCGGCACTCGCCTGAAACATGAATCCACCGTGTGAGTATACACATTTACTGGTGGTAGGGGCTCTTACACATTTCCACGATACGACGTCGCATCGTGAAACGACGTCGTATCGTGTTTATGTGTATGAGTCCTAAGTCTCACATATGTAAGAGTCCATCTGGGTGGGTACCTACCACCGCAATGTCTATTTCTACCGCCAAGCAGCAGTGTGCATGCACTGTTGTGTTTCAGTTTGAAGGACATTGTAGCCAGTGTAACTACTGGAAATAATGAGACTTGACATCTTATGTCTCAGGATGACGAGCGAAGTGGAATGCCTCACAGTACTTTGTAAATCAAGGTGCTGGATGGTGTTGCTACTGTTTATGGGTAGTCGTATCGCTTACCATCAGGCGAATGGCATGCTCGTCTCGTCATTCAATGTCATAAAAAAAACACATAAGTTCGAATCCTGCAACCTGCGAGGCGTACACGATATCAGCCACTAAGCGAGGTACAAGGCGTGAGTGTAAATGAGCCATAAGGGTTAAACGTAATATGGAACAAGTAAGCGGAGTTAGTAGCCATTGTATCCACCGTCAAGGTGTTAAAACCTGCCATAGTGGCCCAGTTAAGTGTGTCGCGTTTCGGCATCAACCTGTGTATATCTGGTGGCAACCAGGCTGACATAATTGTGTCGACTGACTGGCTAGGGATAATCATATCTAGTCAATATATCATCTGGACCCCACTCTTCTTTCATCAGGTCCAGTAGAGTCACATTAACGTGCACTACAAAAATCGCTGATCTAAAGCAAGGAGATGACTTTTTGTTTCGTTCCTATTGGTTAACTTTCTTAACCAGGTGCAGCTCATAATAAGGACCTTAGATAACTTCATTGCGGGTTAAAGACAGATTAGTGTTCCCTGAGACTGCGTGCCACTGTCGATCTTGGCTTATACGAGTTCCAGTGGTGGGTGTGAGGATAGGATAGTCTAAAGACCATTTCTGAACGGACCAAAGAAAATGTAAGAAATGTATGTCAAAAGATTATCTGTATTTCAGTCTTATTCATGGATAAGAAGAGTCTTAATGATTTTTTTACATTAACGCGAATGTTAGACATTGAAATAAAAATATTTTGCGGGTTTTATCGCGGTTTTTTAATTTATATTTTCTCCTGACGTTTCGAAGACCTTACAGCCTTCATGGTCACGGGGCCGGGTCCGCCCAAAACGTCGGAAGAAATTATAAATTAAAAAACCGCGATAAAATCCGCAAAATAGTTTTATTTCAAAGAAGAGTCTTATTTCGCGTGACATGATTAATACCAGTTTCATCCTAAAGGTCATGGACCTCACATAGATCTCATTTCGGAACGATAAACACGAGACGCAAATGTCACTTGTGTCAGCTGTCATAAACAAATGAAATGTTTTTCTTGTTCTATTTGCTGTTCTTTTCCTTGCAAAAGCTGTTTCAGGACAAAGCCCGACTGTGTAAAAAAGGTTTCAACTGGGCTATTCTTTCCATATTTAAGATGTTCCCGCCAGCGATCTTTGGACAATTGGATATTTATATAATTTTTTTATGGTGCCTACCATCCGCCATGTTAGTTTTTTGTATCCAGTGTTAGTTAACTAAACCCACTTACATTTTATCGTTTTCAGTTAAATCTATCAATTTATTTTTAACACGGAGCGTCAAAGAAATCGTCCAACAAACTAACATGCTATAAATCAAAGAAGCTTTAAAAAATAATCTTACGTATTATGCAATTTCCTAAAAATTACATCCATTCTCACGGTCAAAAGCCTTGTATAATATTTTAAGTCAGATTTTCTTACAAACCATCATCGATAGGAGTGAAAACAGCCCTTAATAATTTCCAAAAGAATAACCGTTGAATTTTCAAGGCAGTACTTGTTGCCTCAGCGTGAGTTTAAAACCTCATACACAAAAAATAATAAAACTGCATTTAAGAAAACTTTTCGCTTTGTACAGCGAATACAAGAAACCTTTATTTTCATGTACATTAAGCTTATTATGAACGTTCAAAGCAATTGTTTGGAAGTGACAGATGACAAGGCTTTGTGCAGTCTGTAAAGTTTAACACAGTAAAATAATATTGCTTTGCTTGAAATGCCTTTTGTACGTCATTTAGTTCTCTAGCCATTTGCTGCTTTTTGTTTAGTAACCGTCTTTAAGAAAGGAGGAGGTTCTGAATTCGAAGTTGTAGTTTTTAATGTGTTTACACTGATTACTATGAGAATTGTGAGCCTATTTCCGTGATTCCTTTTTTTTAGTAAAGTAGTATCTCGAAATGGTCCCATTATAATACATCTTGGTTTTGGGTTTTTTTTTAATTTCTTAAAATTTTAATATAGTGCTACGGATTTAATAAAATCACTTGAAGCTCTACAAAAATAAGCTTTAATTGTATTATAATCGTTTAATACAATACAAAATACTCAATAATTATTAATTAATGGGATTATTTTTCCGACCCAAATATCGACCAATAGAATTGCACCATTCGACGTCACGTGGTACAACCTACATGGTATTATACTGATAATTTTTTGATTATTTTCTCTGGTAGTTACTATATATTATGAAATTCTTATTTGTTGACTGTTCATTTCATCTCATGGTGCAATTCTATTGGCCGACATTTGGGACGGAAAAATAATCCCCCGAATACCACACGAGCTTCAAAATTATCTGGCATTTCCCGATAGGTTCGTTGCAAACAAATGAAGGAGTCAAGTTTTTCAGGTTAAAAAATCACGAGCGCGAAGCGCTCGTGATTTTTCCTGAAAAACTTGACGACTTTATTTGTTTGCAGGGAACCTATCGGGAAATACCCGATAATTTTGAAGCTCTTGTGGTATTATAAGTGAAAATTTTAATTTACTAAACGCTGTAGTAAATTAACACCATAATAATATATATATAAATATTGGACAGAGCAATATCCTCAAGAAATTTAAACCTCCTTAAAGAGTGACAAAACGATTATGCGGCTAATACATTTTTCTTTTCTAAAAGTATGTAGCGTAGACATTCTGTATGTCTATAGGCCGCATGCTCGTTTCATCTCTCTCCCACTCTTCTATTCATATATAATTGACACCGAACTGGCTGTCCATTATCCATATCTGATTTTACAAGCCAGCGGCAAAATAATGCCATATTTTTTTTTTCTATAAATAATATCGATTTTTTTTTAATATTGTTAAGTGTATAAGTTATGCTAATTTGCTTTCAAATTGTTCATTTATATGTGGATATATGTCTAAATATGTTGGTATTTACAATTTTTCTAGACAATTATTATCAGTGAAATAATTTAGTTATTTTTATCGTAGAGCATAATTTGTTTATATAAAATGTGATTAATTGTTATTGTTGACTTAGGAATTATTTTATTGTATTTGTTATATTGCTATTGAACACTGAACTCTATTCCCCAGTATCAAGGTATAGAATAGTCGCGAGTGAAGCATCGAAAGTTGTAAGTAGGCATACCTACTCAATTATTAAGAAATTCTAACCATAGTAAATAATTTGACTCGCGTTTTTCAGTTAAACGGATATGAGATATCCAATTTTGTTGCTAGATAATAATTTTATTAATATGTTTTATAATAATCGGTTTGTACGTTATAATGTAAATAACAAGTCTTTCTAATTGTCGAAATGTTTTCATTAAACTATTGGAAAACGAAAATAAATGGAAATATTCGCAAATGTTCTTTTATGGTGTTTCATTGTAACTTACTTGATGCATATAATATTAGCCCTGTATTATATACTCTCCAACTAGGCACGGGCCTCCTCTATCACTGAGAGGGTTTAGGCCTTAGTCCACCACGCTGGCCTAGTGCGGGTTGGCAGACTTCACATACCTACGAAATTCTTATGGAGAACTTTTCAGGTATGCAGGTTACCTCAAGATTTTTTTCTTCACCGTTAAAGCAAGCAATAATTCACAAAGAAAACACAAGACTTTTTAGAAAAGTCAGAGGTGTATACCCTTGGGTTTTGCAACTGCAGACCTTCGTCTCAGCAGTCTGTTCTACTCCTAACAAAGGTATCGCCGCTCATCATACATCATCTTGTCTAAATACTATTGCTTCAGGGTATTCTTTATCTGAATTTCACTAGAAAGCCCTTTAATATTGTGGACCTTTAAATGAATCCAGAGAAGTAACTATTAAGATCTTGTTTTCGATACCTAGGTCTTGTAATTTTATAAGTAAACTAGCGGCCCCGACACACGTTGTTCTGGCCAAAAAAGGAAATAAAACCCTAGAACCCGAGTACAGCGCCACCTACCGGATCCAATTGATAATCTAAAGCATTCTCGAATCCACCTAAAGACACACAAAAATTTCATTAAAATCGGTTCAGCCGCTTAGGACGAGTTCAGTGACTACATACGCACAGAAGAATTATATATATAAAGATTATATCAATGGACAGAAATAAATTCTATGCAACTCTCAACCTCTTTATCAATACACGCCCATACCTTTTATCCCCGAAGGGGTAGGCAGAGGCGCAACTAATGCATCCGCTTTTCACCGTGCGTACTCCGTCCCACGATGTGATAGGGGTCGAGTCTATCACCATATCGGGCACAAATTCCAGATACTGATACTGAATCTAGAATTAGTGCCGGATATGTATTTAGGATCATCAACAGAGATTACAATAAATAATTAAAATTAATTTAAATGCAATTGTGGTTACATTATCATTGTATTTCTAATATCAGATATGGCGCCTTTATCTATACTAATATTATAAAGAGGAAAAATTTGTATGTAAGTATGTTTGTAACGAATAAACTCCAAAACGACTAAACGGATTTCGATGAAATTTGGCACACGGGTAGATGTTGTACGGGTACATGTCCTGGATTAACACATAGGCTACTTTTTATCCCGGGAAAATATTTTTATCCCGGAAAAACTTTTCCGCGCGGGCGAAGCCGCGAGCAGAAGTCTAGTATCATTATAAAGATAATACAGACACGTTCGTTACGTCATTCATATCCTATATCAGTCTATCTGTTAAAAAAAACACAAAACAATTAAACAATCGTTCAGTAAGAGTTTGTATCGTATCAATACGGTAACCCTCAGAAATATCTCGAAACCCCACCGAGGCCAGTACTGATCCGGGATTATCGTTTTTTGTTCCCGATTTCCACCACTAAGCCGGGATTTAGGTGCACATTAGTATAGGGTTCTTTTGCAATGTGCATTTACTCGTAACTGATATTCGAGTGTTTTGCTTTTGTTCATTTGGATTTAGAAGCTATTAATAAGTTTCTGATTTGCGTAAGCGTTAGATGTGAAACATAATATCGACCGAAATGATGATATTGCATTCGTTTTTGAAGTGAAAACTTCTTTAGCGGCGTTGAGCACTTTTCTTGGGATGGGTACAAAATGTTAAACTCGCGTACTAGCGTCAGGATCACGTGACGGAATCTGATGAAAATGCATGCGGAGGTTTTACTAATATGAACCTTAAATACAACGAGTAGAAGCTATATATAATTCTTGAAACGAGTGTATTTTTATTTATTAACGTCATTAAAACCATCCCTTACTAATCTAATATGAACCTTAAATACATTACGTTGAAGCTATTTCCCCAGCGTTGCCACGGCACGAGTACAAAAGAATCGAACTTTAAATTCTTTTGTCAAATTTTGATTTATTCTACTTTGGTTATGATGACCATTGCATTTCTGACATTTATCTGTGGCGGCATAATTAACAACACCGTCACCTATCAATATTGGCTGGGAACTACTACATCAAGTAGTCAACTAGATGACCCGACACTCATCCATCGGACATCGAAGTGCAGAGGTATCGATAATTAGCAGATGACGCCCAATAATACTGCTAGATGGCGACACTCAATCCTGGACGATAGCGCAATAAATAAATATTGTATTTAACCACATAAATGCTAGTACTTTTATACTGATAAATAATGCAATTCGTGCGAAATGATTTCCTAACCATTCCAAAATATTCAAAAATGCACAATGTTAATGTTCAAGTTTTCACTTCTGCCGGCACTCCCAGAGTGCAACCCGTTCTTTTTTTCGTCTGAAAGGCAAAGGTACAAAGCTATACAGATCAGAAATTTTGAATTCATCTTGTTTAAAAAACGCATAAGATTGATAAGAGATACTATCCAGTGGGTGCTGGGTAATATCTGGATTCTGTAGGCGAATTTGTGCCCGATAGCCTCGCCCCCTATCACATCATGAGATGGAATACGCACGGCGAAAAGTGGGTGCGTTAGTTGCGCCACTGCCTACCCATTCGGGGATAAAAGGCGTGACTGTGTGTTTATATCTCATGATCCACGAAAGAAGTTTCACGCAAAAATATTATTTAACCCAGGTACTATTGATACAGTAAACAGGCAAGTCACTCGACTGATGGGACTACCACTCCGATAAACAGTCGAACACTCATAACTTCAAATTATATTAAAGTGCTGCATGGTGCAGAGCGCTCGTCACCCCAATCAACTGTCCCATAACGCCTAGTTACTTCATTGGCTGCAATTAGAAAATGTGTACTCATAACCCTATCAACGCTGTGAACTACGCTATCTTTGGAATTATTTTTATGAATCATTGCGAAATCGTCTGTAATGAGTACTAATATAATATTCATAAGGTCATGCTTTTAGTCATAGGCGTATATGTACAGAAAAAATCACGCAATTCTTTTTTAGCTCACCACTAGACCATTGATACGAAATATAAAAGGAAAATTGACATTATTCAAATAGCAATAAAGATACAAATACCTTAACACTAAAGTTCGTCTAGGAGCTCGAGATCGTTATTCAATTCGAAAATTCGTGCAACTAAAAACCGCCGAATTCCAATTTCAAGTTTCTGCCTTTCGAGTGGAATATGAAGTGGCGGACTATAAATCGACTGAATTACTATGCATTGATTATACAGGGTGCTTCAAGTATGTGGCATAACGACATAGAAAGGGGGGGATAGTGGTGAACTTATTTGGTAAGGTAACCCGTTAACATGGTTTTTAAGTGGATAATCAAATTTACATATGATTAAAGGCTTTTCCTTTTTCAGGGGTAGGCAGAGATGTTACCACACCCAAATTTTTGCAGCTATATTAGGCCAGATACTTAATAGGGGGCGAAAATATTTTTATATCGAAACACTCTCAATCTTTTCTTAGACTTCGCTGCAATTACATATTTCTGCAATGCGGTGTTATTTTGCCATTCGCCGCTAAAAATATGAAATTGCATATTAGTTTATTACCTTTTTTTGCATTGACTGACGAGACGAGCATGCCGTTCGCATGGTGGTAAGCGATACGACCGCCCATAAACAGTAGCAACACCATCCAGCACATTGATAATAACTAATAACATGTCATTTGTCCTTGCGGGACCGTGTTGTTATACTCTCTTTCTAAAACATCCTGTATATAGCGTTTTGAAGCCGTTGAACCACGCTTTGCTAGGCTTTTGGGCGGGATTGGATTGTGATAAACTATTTGAATGATATAACCGACTTCAAAAAGGAATTCACGTTTCATTCGATACGACAAAAAGAGCAAGGTGTTCGTGTTATAGTTAGCAACACTTCTGCCCATAAACACTAGCAATACTTTCGAGGACACTGCATTACAAAGCACTGTATGACACTCCAGTTCAGTAAAGTCATTACCCTGGCTACGAAGTCCTTTAAACTGAAACAACAAAATTAGCTCAAGTTTTCAGGAACACAACACAATTAGTTCAAGTTACCAAGTTAAAGCACAGTTGAATAAGCTATAGTACAGTACTCTCTTATTTTTTATACTGTTTAAACGATTTAAATAAAATAAATGCTCAACCTCCTGAAAGCGCCATTTGCAAGCATTATGTAATGTGAGTCAAGCGTTCTTAAAACTCTTTTGATAGAAATACGACTAGTGCCTTTAAATAGTAACTACTTCGAATAAAGAACACTTAGTTGTTTTCTCTTAGTAACTTTTCAAGAGGTTTTGCCTTATAATTTGTAGTGGGGTTCTAAAGGTAGTTGCTAAATAGAATGGATCTTAAAACAAATCAATAAAATTCAACAAAAAACATAAATAGATGAAACCACAAAATTACCACAACGATAAGGCGGTTGAGACGTACACGACGCAGAACACAGTAGTACAGGAATATCGAACTGCGTTATTATAAAAAAAAAACCCTTAGTAGCCAAACGAGCATGCGGTCCGCCTGATGGTAAGCAGCATCCGCCGCCCATGGACTAAAGCAATGCCAGAGGCACAGCCAAGCCGTTGCCTACCGGGAGCAGAGCACTCTTTTTAAGCCTCGTTTAAAGGACAAGTCATAGCGCTCGGGAAACACCGATGCAGGGAGTTCACTCCAAATTTTGCACGTGCGCGGCAGAAAAGACCGCTGAAAACGCACCGTGCTACTGCGGACGGATTTTATGTAGTACGGATGAACTCCACTACGATGGAGAGTGATGGTAAATAAAACTTATCTCACACGTCAGGTTTATAGTGTTCACGGCTAATCATGATGTTGCGTGGTACATTATCATACCATACCAGCCCTGTATTATATACTGCCTACTGCTGAGCACAGGCCAACTCTACAATTGCGTGGTAGTCAGCCACATAAGCAGCTGAACGAATTCCCCGTGCGGAGTTGCTGGTCTCCCATCGGGCGCGTCTCCCTGGGTGGCGGATAGGGGAACGCCCCCCAAATTTGGGGGGTACCGGAAACGGCGTGGACCAAAACCAGCAAAGAGGATTCTTCCGCGTTCCCTCTGACTAGCAGAGGGTGCAGTGGAGGAGTTTTTGGACGGGTTCCGTGTGCACTCACCCTGCCGCGGAACAGGCCGGGGCAGAACTAGTTCTCCTTGGCCACCGTTAGTCTCGGAATCTCAGGGGGCACTGTGGTCATGTTTCGCAGCGACTCCTGGGGCCGAGGGTCTTGGCTTAACCGCCTGGACTGCGAGGGAGAAAACCTCTATAAAAAGTTACCCCGAATCCCAAGCGGCGGCGCACCGCGAGGGGATGCATGGCCGATGGGTAGTTCGGTCTCGAGTGCGACCCCCGCCAGAGCACCGGCCGACACTCTGTGCGGGTTACGCTAGGCTTACCCAGGTACAGGGGGCACTGCCTGGGCGGACTGTTTTTTTTTTTCCCCCATACTCGTGGGATTCAAAATGAACAATGTAAAAATAAAAAAACCCAAAACGGCGTTGACGAGGTTGCCTACTCCAGTTCCAGCTGGAGAGGTGGAGGTCGAAGGGCGCAAGCCCAACGACGGAGAAGCAGTGAGGGGGAATGTGGGCGTGAAGCTCGCTGGAGTCGTGGCCGATGTCGCACGCCCTGAGGACATGTGCGTGGACTCGGAGTCCAGCGATGGTAGCTCTTCAGTGCTTGGCGGGCGATTCTGGAGGAGCCTGTCGACCGATACGGACGAGCCGGCGCCGAAGACGAGGGCGACCGTTGCTAGCGGTAGAGGGGGTCCAGCTACGGTGGGTAGCCTAAAGAAGGCAGAGAGGGAGCGCAACATCGTGAAGCGTGCGGAGGCCCGCCAAAAGGCGGAGAAAGTAGTGACGAAGCGGCTGCGCTCTGCCGGGTCCTCAAAGGCAACGGAGACCAAGGTCACCGGCCTTGAAGGCGAGGTAAAAAGGTGGCGGGAAAAGAGTTCCCGCCTTGAGGCTGCAGTTAAGCAGCTTCAGGAGGAGAATGCCTCCCTCCGTCGCCGCCTCGAAGACCTAGAGGCATCCGCCAGCAAAAGTCCAACAGCGGACATGCTGGAAATGATTGAGGCAAGGGTGCGGGCAAGGATGGAGTCCCTGCTCATGGGACCGGCCACAAGACCGCCTCTGGCCCATGAAAACAGGGCCCAAGTAGTGGAGCTCCCGGTACAGGGGGGATATGTCGGAGGTCAACCCCAGCCCTTTGACAAAGGTAAGGGCAAGGGCAAAGGCAAGGGCAAGGGAGTAGCCCAACCCAGTCCTCCCGTCCTGATCCCAATCGCCGGTTCCTCCAGTGCTCCGCCCCGATTCATCGTGGCGGAACCATCTGGGGTGCAAGCGGAGAAGGGAGTCGTTCCGGCCCCCACACATCCTCCGGTGTCCAAGCCCAAGCCAAAAGGCAAGGGGGGAAAAAACAAACAGAGTGCCCCAGCGCAGCAAGCTCCCTGTGAGCCCCGCCCGCTACCGCCGGCTCCAGTGTCCCTGGACAGGGAATGGACGGTCGTGGTGGGCAAAAAGAAGACGAAGCCCAGGTCCGGCGTGACACCGGCTGCAAGTCAGCAGCAACCACTGCGCCGGGCCGAGCCCAAGCTCCGCACACCGCGGTCCGCGGCCGTCATGATATCCCTGACGCCGGCGGCGGTAGCGAAGGGACTCACCTACGCCAGGGTACTAACAGAGGCGCAGGACAAAGTGAACCTCACCGGCCTTGACATCACAAGGCTGAGGCCAAAGATTGCGGCCACGGGTGCCCCAATGTACGAGGTGCCCGGGGCTAACTCGGATGAGAGGGCCGACTCCCTCGCCGCAAGGCTGAGGGAGTGTTTCGATGGGTCGGAGGACGTTCGGATCTCTCGGCCCATCAAACATGCGGAACTGCGGCTCACGGAGTTGGACTACACGGCCACTCCTGAGTCAGTTGCAATGGCCCTCTCCAAGGCCGGTGAGTGTGCCCTGGCGGCAGTAAAGGTAGGGCAAATCCGTCCTGACCGGTCTGGAGTGAGCACGGCTTGGGCCCGGATGCCGATAAAGGCAGCCCAGAAAGTGCGGGGGGCGGGCCGTGTAGTGATCGGCTGGGTCGCGGCTCGAGTTTCTGTGCTTGAGGCGCGGCCTCTTCGTTGCTACCGGTGCCTGGAGACAGGGCACGTCCGGGAGCGCTGCGACTGCGCAGTGGACCGTAGCGCATTGTGCTACCGCTGCGGCCAGACAGGCCACAAGGCCCGTGAGTGCAGCGCCGCGCCGAACTGCGTGGTCTGCGCGGCCTCCGGCAAGCCCGCCGGGCACCAAATCGGGGGGAAGGCGTGGAGACGATCTCGGACCACCGTTACATTAGGTTCGACGTCTCCGCGTCCGCGAGTATCCAGCCCGATGGTGAAACGAGCGCCCCGAATCAGGACGGCCCGCGGTGGGTGCTTCGTCGCCTCAATAAAGAGGCCCTAGAGCTAGCCGCTCTGGTGATGTCGTGGCTCCCCGTGCCGGACGGGCCGGTACGGGTTGAGCAGGAGGCGGAGTGGCTCGGGGTGGCAATGTCGGACGTTTGCGACGCCGCCATGCCCCGGGCCCTCCGCCGTTCGACTCGGCGGCAGGTGTACTGGTGGTCGGCGGAGCTAGCGCAGTTGCGCGCGTCTTGCGTTGCTGCGCGCCGTCGATACGCCAGGCATCACCGTCGCCGAATTCGAACACAGGATCACGCAGACCAGGAGCGGCGGCTCTATGACCTCTACAAAGAGGCGAAGAGAGCGCTGCGGGTGGCCGTTCATAGGGCCAAGGTCGCGGCACGCAAGGAGTTTCTGGAGACTCTCGACGGTGACCCGTGGGGGCGCCCCTATCGCATGGTGATGAATAAGCTTCGCCCAGCGGCGCCCCCGCTGTCGCAGAGTCTCCGGCCAGAATTACTGGCCAACGTCGTCGCGGCTTTGTTCCCGGCCACCGTGGAGACCACTCCTCCACCGATGTCGCCACCGGATGTGGCGTCATCGTCGATTGAGAATCCGGCAAGGGATATCCCAGAGGTTTCGCCCGCAGAAATGCGGGCGGTAGTGCTTCGGCTGCGGAGCAAAAACACGGCCCCGGGGCTCGATGGCATCCCCGGAAGAGCCTGGGTGCTAGCCCTCGAGCACCTGGGTCCGAGGCTCCGCAGTTTATTCACCGCCTGTTTGGAGCAGGGCGTCCTCCCGGCGCGTTGGAAAACCGGGAAGCTCGTCCTGCTTAAAAAGGAAGGACGACCCGCAGAGTCGCCGTCGGCCTACCGACCCATCGTGTTGCTCGACGAGGTCGCCAAACTCTTTGAGCGCATCGTCCATGCTCGCCTCGTCGAGCACCTCGAGAGGGTCGGACCGAACCTGGCCGACAGCCAATTTGGCTTTAGGAGGGGACGTTCCACCGTCCACGCGATTCTGCGGGTGAAGGCACAGGCGGAGGATGCAGTGGCCGGAGGCGGAGTAGTTGTCGCGGTGTCCTTGGACATCTCCAACGCGTTCAACACGCTGCCCTGGCCCTGCATTCACGAGGCACTGCGGTACCACGTGGTGCCGCCCTATCTTCGGCGTCTGGTGCACGCGTACCTGTCTGACAGGGACGTTGTGTATCCGGGCGCCGACGGGTGGCACCGAAGAGCGATGTCGTGCGGTGTTCCACAGGGCTCGGTTTTGGGCCCTCTCCTGTGGAACATCGGATACGACTGGGTGCTCCGTGGTGCAAATCTCTGGGACGTCGGCGTGACGTGCTACGCCGACGACACATTGGTCACAGCGACCGCCAGGACGTTCCGGGACGCCGCCACCTTGGCGGCGGTGGGCACCGGCCAAGTAGTAAGTCGGATTCGACGGTTGGGTTTAAAGGTGGCCCTCGAGAAAACCGAGGCCATTTGTTTCCACGGGCCTCGGAGAGGGCCACCGGCCGGTGCCCACATCGTGGTTGAGGGGGTGCGGATTCCCATCGGCAAAGACATGAAATATCTAGGCTTAGTCTTAGATAGCCGATGGAAATTCCGCGCCCATTTCAAGAAACTGGGGACGAAACTGTCTCGGGCAGCGGGCGCTCTTTCCAGCCTGCTGCCCAACCTGGAAGGTCCTGGCATCCCTTGCCGGAGATTATATCACGGAGTCGTGCGGTCCATGGCCCTCTATGGCAGCCCCGTTTGGGCTGACTCCCTGAACCGCCCCTGCGTCGCCCTCCTGCGCACTCCGCAGAGAGCTTTGGCGCAGCGGGCGATCAGGGCGTACCGCACGGTCTCTTTCGAGGCGGCTTGTTTATTGGCCGGATTCCTGCCATGGGATCTGGACGCCAAATCCCTCTCCGATGTCTTTCATTGGCGGGAGGAGGCGTCCAGTCGCGGGCAACATCCGGCCCTGAAGGAGGTGGAGGCCATGAGGGCCTCCCTACGGCGAGCCGCCGTGGAGGAGTGGCGTCTCAGGCTGGAGGCCCCGTCAGCGGGGCTCAGGGTCGTCGCGGCAGTGCGTCCTGTCTTTGCCGAATGGCTGGACAGGCGCCACGGTGCGGCAACGTTTCGCCTAACGCAGGTGCTCACCGGGCATGGCTGCTTCGGTGAGTTCTTGTGGCGGGTAGTGCGGAAGGAGGTGTCGGCCGTGTGTCACCACTGTGACAACTGCCCGCTGGATACGGCCCAGCATACGTTAGAGTTTTGCCCAGCCTGGGATGAGGAGCGCAGCGCTCTCAGAGCAGTCGTCGGAGGAGACCTCTCGCTGCCGGCCGTGGTCGCTTCCATGGTCGACAGCCGGAGGTCCTGGCGTGCGGTGGCACACTTCTGTGAGGTGGTTCTCTCGCGGAAGGAGAGTGCCGAGAGGGATCGGAGGCGCGGAGATCCCTCCCGCCGCCAGACGAGACGTAGGAGGCGCCGGGTGGACGACTGACCGGCGTCTTCCGCCCTGTGGATTGGGGGCGTTTGGAGAATTCCACCACGGTATCCCCTGCCTGTCGTAAGAGGCGACTTATAGGGGCCACCGGGGGTCGCGGGCGGGCGGCAGGGGGCCGTCCGTCTTTGTCTTTGTTTTGTGTTTCTTTTAGCACATTGTTGCGACCCCCGTGATGGACGGCAGCGTGGCAGGTAGGCCTCACGCTGCCGTAGACGCTGAGAGCGTCCTTCGGTGCGCGGGGGCTTCTGAGCCCCCCCCCACAACAGGAGACGGGCCGCACCAGGCGGCACCGCGCAGGGGCGGTTGCGGACGAAAACTTAGACATTAGTCAGAGGAAGCCCGCAGCCGTCCCTAATGCGCCGAAGATGGCCACCGCGGAGTTTTAGTTGGTATGCCGTGCGTTGTACATAGGTTAGGGACTCGGCCTGGCGGTCGCCCGACGTTTTCCATCTCTCCAGGCGGCTCAACGCCGGGCCGTAAGGCACGGTGAACCCAACATAACCGTTCGGTCGCCCCCCACGAAGGCCGGGCGGTAGTGGTAACGCACTTTCTCCGCGAAACCAAAAAAAAAAAAAAAAAAAAAAACAAAAAAAAAAAAAAAAAAAAAAAAAAAAAAAAAAAAAAAAAAAAAAGCTGAACGAATTCAAAATTTCAAATTGCCTTTAAAGTTATGCGTCTGAATCAACAATTGTTTTTTCTTCACTAAAATAAACTTCACGGGATTAACTTTATTTTAGATAAAGAAAATAGAATATTTCGACTGGAGTAAACGTGTAGAAGCGTTTTGAAGTTTTTAACTTGTTCAGCTAGTTTTGTGGCTGACTGTATATTGATATCTATAAATTATTTTGATGTCAATTGGATAGTCAGCAACGGATATAGTATTGTAATATTTAGTTCCTTGTTAGTGAACATTATATTTAAACAATCTTGCCAAAAATAAAATATTTCATGAAAATATTTTAAATTGTGCTATATTTTATTTATTTTTGTATAATTTTTAAGAGTGAAAAGTGGTATTGGGTCAAAGTGGTATTCGGTTTTTCTACTCAGTATCAGCCCGTAGTCTAAACTTGCGCCCGATATAGCGATAAGCTCGCCCCCTATTACATCATGGGAAGGAATACGCACGAAGTAAAGTGGGTGCACTAGTTGCACCTCTGTCTACCCCTTCGGAGATAAATGGCATATGTGTGTATGTAGGTGAGTATGTGTGTGTGTGATTTTTAATATACGATTTAAATTTAATTTAAAACATTGTCATACGTAACATTTGTCTAAGTTTTTTAAATTATTATTTGTACACTAAACCTCTAAATCGTAGTTTTGAGTTTGTAAAACATCCCATAAACAAAACGAAATCCAACCATAATAGTTCTCTTAAACGAAATTCGCACAAAAGACTCCGACGGTAAACAAACACGCTCTTTTCCTAATTATGTAGATATACAGTCGTTTAGCGCTCGTTTTTTAGGTCCACAGAACAATTTTCTCCATGAATTCAGTGAGGTATTCAATACAAAAGCGCGTAGTGGTCAAAATTTACGATCTCATGCCAACACCCTTTTAGAGGCACTTTGGTTAATGTCGCTGCATTAGTACCATTGCCAATTGAAATGATTGCTTCGGTTTTTTTGCAAAACAGCCCGATCCGCATTAAGCCCGTTAAGTAAATGAGGCAATTTCTTGAAAAAGAAATGAGCGGCCAAATTGCTGGATACACGTTACTGATTTTTTCATCGCGTGTGATCTGTGGAATGGCTTTGTTTTGTTATGTAGTGTATAAATCTTATACGTAAAATTTAAATGTAGATGCTTTTGAATGGTCCGGGGATGATTATCACTTTCCGGTCGATATTTTTTTGGACTTCACATACCATTAGGGGAAAGAGGCTATGTTCTTGTACCATCGATAAATAATTAAATCTGCATACGTTTGTTGTACGATTGGGTAATAAGTATAGTAATTTATTAACCTATCTTGTAACATACATATTATATTTTTTATAATAACACATAAGGTGGTTTGGGCATTTGGAAACGATGGATGATAGGAGAATGACAAAGAGGATATATAAGGCGAGTGTGGATGGAAGGGCCGGCAGGGGTCGACCGCACCGAACTTTCGAATGTCAGATATCTGACATTCTAAGTAAGGGCCAGGTCAAAAGTACCCTCAACCGGCGGGAGTGCATGAAAAGATTGATGAAGGTAGAGGAAGCGAAAGTGGTGTGCCAGAATCGAGCAAAGTGGCAATCCATGGTCTCTGCCTACCCCTATGGGATAGAGGCGTGATACTGTGTATAATAACACACTTTTTCGATTTATGCGATATTTCATATCGTGAAGTCACATAAAATTAATCCTTGAAAGTAATGAAGCAAAATCTATTTACCTCTAAGATACCGACATAATATTACGTATATAACACAATAGAAGTACACAAATAAACTAGCGTCCAAATCACACACATAAACTGGAAGAGCCTGAAGTCCGCGTCCGAGAGGGCGGGGGTGTTAGCATTTAGAGGGGGCCCAAAGAGAGTGCTCCGAGCAATTTGCATTCATTTACCTCCCACCCAGGTAAGGGCATGTGCAAAACAAAAGGGAGGAGAGTTTTTTTTACTGCAAGCGCTTATTTGCTATCGTAAATTTTATTTTGTTTTTCTCATGGTGATAAGAAGTGATAACGGTTTATGGTAAAGAATGGGCGCACTTTATGAGTTTATGAAAAAGATTTATGGCCCAAAGTGTGGAAGAGGGGTGATTTATGTGCTGAGTTTCTTAAGACTGTGTGACTTTTGACTCGTTTATTAGTGGTATTTGGATTTCTAAGGGAATATGAGCATGCGAGACACATGTAAGCTATCATCCTCGTCTATGAAAATCTATAATGCTCAAAACACAATAAAATGTGATTTTAGAGTCTAAAAACCACATACGGCAAAGCCTTTATTTGTAAATCTTCACGATTGCCCATGTACAATAGTAACACAGCTGAGAACGTTGAATTAAAAACAACTAAAATTTCTCAATACTGAGACATTAAATATCTAACCAATATTTTCGTTGAATATTATTTTTTACTTTTAATTTATCTGACGTCATAGAGATGATAGAGATGAAATAGTTATAATCTGTCCAACCATTTATTTGGAGTTTTGGCGGGAACTTGGAAGTGTCATGAGGTGCTCTTGTTTTAATTCATTATTTTGGTGATATTTAGTGTTATATTGCATAATTATGGTGGTATATTATCCAATATAGTTCTATTAAAGAGCTCAAATGAAGTGAATTGAAATAATTGTGCTAATCAAGTGTTTTTTCTGTTGCCGCCAAAACTCCTCGATAAAGTCTTGGTAAGGTAGCCACTGCTTTACTTCGACATACTACAGATAATAAAATATACAAACCAAACTTGACATTGGCAAAATGTGAACAAAATGCCATTATAAAAAAAAAAAAAAAAAAAAAAACTTTTGACATATACACGCCTATGATTTTTTATAATTATTGACAAGGAATCTAAAACAATATAATTAACTACTTTATAGACGCCATTTTTTCTTTTCTATAGTGAAGCGATTTGCTCTTCAGCTCCTATATTAACTATAACTATTATAACTGATTGTGTAACAAATATAATTCAAAACTTACAAAACAAATATAATTAAAAATAAAATGTGGAAGTGTAAATTTAATATTTTCTTTTTATACATGCGTAAGTATATGTGTACCAATAAAATAAACTATTAAAGTTAAATATTGACAAAAGTTATATTGGATATAGAATATACCTACAGAATAAATTTACGTATAGAAAATATACACATTTAAACGCTTAGGCATGTTTATATAACAATAAAAAATGGTGAGGAAAAATAACATTTCAATGTGTTTAATCGATCAAAACTTCTTCTTAAATTAAATCGATTGGTAGGAGAAATCAAATCGCTAACGCATTAATACACCCCCAATTCATTAGAAACAGAACTGTCAAAACATAACTAAATGGTTGGATGGAATATAGTAGGTATATATGCATTGATGTATTAAAAAACCCTCAATGTATATATGTTAAGCTGTATAGCTTTTATTGACAATTGTTAAGATTCATACGTAGTATCTAATTCTGTCTAGCACTATGCTATCCAAATTCTAGGTCCGTTTTACAGCTTACTCCTACTTCACCCTAAGTTGAGCAAACTAATTAACTCATTGCTTGTCAGGTCTAAAATCTTTTGGAACGTCAACTCTGCCTTTTTAAGCTTTAAGGTGCTCCACCCACCTAAACAGAGCGGTAACCGTATTTTTGGAAGCTATCTATTCAAAAAAATTAATACATATTGAAAAAATAAATATCTTCATTTTTCTACAACATGTTATCTTTACTTTGGTTGTCATTTTTATATAATGTGGGTATTGTGTCATTAATTTGTAATAAAAATGCCACATATTTTTTATTTCGTGTTTCCCATTTATCGTGCCACCATTTTAATTTGCCACTAACACTACTAAGTGGACAATTCAATAAGGAACATCTTGATACCTAAAAATTTTCTAAAAGACCTAAAATTGATTTCTTAAATAAATAATTCGTAAATCCGCCCATAAATCTTGCGCCGAAATGTATGGAATGAACGCTCAAGGCCGTTTGCTAAAGATATAACCTTAATTACGTCAGCAAAAACGTAATACCAGGCAACCAAAATGTATATATCAATTAATCCGTGTTATAAAGGTTATTATGCGAGGGCAAACGGCACCTCACGTTTACATGCCATTGTGTGATATTCAACCGATATCACAACACAAACGGGGTATTCGCGGTATGTGACGCGTATTGGATCCTGTCGGAATTAAATAATGTTACATATATACATACATACACACTCACGCGCAACTAGTGCACCCACTTTGCGCGGTATTCCGTCCCATGATGAGATAGAGGCGAGCCTATCGCCATATCAGGCACACATTTCAGACTTCTGGCAGATACTGAGTAGAAAAACTTAATATCACTTTGCCTGACCCGAGGATCGAACCCGACACCTCATTGCATTGCAGTCGAACCGTATTACAACTACGCCACTAAGGCAAACTAGTATCTATTTTAATTTGTGTACGTGTCAACAAACCATTCATCGTATTCTGATTTGGACATTGAAGTCAGTTTAGACATGAGGATTAGGCATCGCGCCCTAGGATTTAATGTTTCAAGACGAGCAGATCAAAGTCATGCTGAGCTATGTGGTTAAAGTATTAGAGCTTGAAATTGAAAGAGAATTAAAATTATAATTGTGAAAATACCGCAAGGCAGTTCAAAGACTTTCCAAGATAAAATACCTTCAAAACATACCATTGTGCAATCAAGTTACAGACGTGATGAAGAGATGACTATCAGCGATAAGCCAGGACATTAACATTAGATATAGACTATCGGAATTTCCATTGTAATGGTTTCCAAAGAGAATATTTTAAAGTGATAATCTAGTAATTGTGTTGACATATATTTTTTGTGGTTGGGTCAAATGCCTCTGCCGTAACAGGACTGCGACGTTATTAGCCGTGATTAAAACAGGCTGGAAGCCGCGGGCGTGATGCCGACTAATGACTATTAGCAATCTTTGGCTATTGCATGGTACGTGTGACCTCGTTATTCCACAGCTTTATATCTTTATTGACTATGAATGACGTTTAATATCAAAGTTCTAATTAGGTAATGTCAGGGCCGATTTCATGGCTTGCTGAAATATGCTACTCGTCAGATAAATAATATATAAGCCGTCCAAATACAAAAGTCACATTCTAATGCTATTCTATGCTCCCCAATAAATGGTAATAATATGAATACTTTTTACTTTAGCTGGTTAATACGATAACTGATAAATAAAATTTACTGGAATCCTGTGAAACTGGCCCAGTATCTCTATCTTTTCGTTTTACCTGCACGGGTGGACAGAGGACATGATAAAGGTCACAGGAACATGTTGGATGCTGGTTTGACAGGACCGTCTGGAAATATTTAGGTGTGGCCTATGTTCTATGGACTTCATACCATTCATGTGGATTATGATATTGATCTTTCATTATGGTGCAAACACACGGTACTACTGAGAGAATTTCATGTTTTTTTTTAATGCATTGAATGACGAGACGAGCTTGCCGTTCGCCTGATGGTAAGCGATACGATCACCCATAAACAGTAGCAACACCATCCAGCACCTTGACTTACAAAGTACTGTGTGGCATTCCATCTGAGCTCGTCATCCTGAGACATAACATGTTAAGTCTCATTATGTCCAGTAGTTACACTGGCTACAATGTCTTTCTAATCGAAACACAACATTGCATGTGCACTGCTGCTTGGCGGTAGAAATAGACTTGCGGTAGTACCCACCCAGACGGACTCTTGCATATGAGAGACCTACCAGCAGTATATGATTCCGTTTGAGTACTATATAATAATAATTTGTCTATTTCAGCCAACTGAAGCGTACTTATAACATTCTTCTTCTTCTTCTTTTAAAAATGGCTCCACCGTGTCATCGGTGATTTTGCCAATGTCAAGTGGGTAGATGTTAAATACTTATAACATTATTATGTATTTAGCCAGTCTCAAGTTTTCGAACACAAAACCATCACACGCACACACACGCCTTTTATCCGCGAAGGGGTAGGTAGAAGTGCAACTAGTGCACTCAATTCTCGGTGTGTGTTCCGTCCCATGATGTGATAAAAGGCGAGCCTATCGAAATACCGGGCACGAATTCGTGTTGCACGCAATACAACTATAGCACCAAGGTGACAAAAAATACCTTCTAAGTGAAGTTTATTGGCGACTACCAGCTTAGTTTTCTCACAAATTTTGTTTAGAGAAAGAAAAAGAAGTAAAAGCCCAATGCCTAATTACTATAGCAGATATAAAAAAACTGTTCCTACAAAAAGCAATTGAAGGCTTCGGCTAACAGCTTTACGGTGTAAAACGAGCATTTGAAACGGTGTGCATTTATTTAGCGATCACTCTTTTGTCAGTGAGCAAGCTCAATTGACTAATATCGATGTGTTCGCACCTATTCAGTTGCTGAGTGCCTACTTCGTAAAACGAACGTCGAAACGTCGGTCCGAAACGAAGAAACGACGAACTTCGGATTTAACCTTACTACCAAATTACTTCGGATCCGTCACCGTTACTTTCGGACCCATAAACAATCGTTCGAATGAACATATTGTGTCGGATTAGAGATGTATATCTTCAAAAACCGTAATTTTTTTCCTATTAGTACATTCTTGTGAAAAAAACGTATAATTTGGATGTCTAATTAGGTTTTCTGTAATATATCTATTATTTTATAACTCTAATTAATTAATAGTTACAAAATAACAAATATTTTTGCTGATTTTACATTTTACGGTTTTATTGCATTGTGTTTAATCTGTGGAATATTAGCATTTTTGACAGACGTTGACAAGTTGACTCGAGAAAAACTTTATTGGTAATATTATTATTGAAATGTTATTTACTCGCTTTAAAGTTTAAACGAATGATCTTTTGCATTGCAAAGGCAGAAATTGTGTAACAAAATGAAATTTCTGTGATTTGAACTAACTATTACAAAAATCATCATTACTTCAAATTAACGTATAATGTTTTTGACTATTTTTCAAAACATTTCAGCTCAAGGTGATTGCCCATAAGCGTGCAGATCGAGGCGCTTTTAGAATTCATGACAGAAAATCCCAATCTCGCTCACGGGCTAGTGCATAGCCTGGAGGGGCCGGGTGGGCTAAAACTAGTCGCTTGTGGGAGACCTTGACATACCACCTTAATAGTATGAGGGGTGCAATGAAAACGGTGCAGCAATGGAAGAAGCTAGAAGAGTAAGAGAGAGATGGCAATGAATGGAGTGAAAATAAATTTGATTAAAAAAGTTGGTATTCATTTAACGTGTGTTTTATTATGGCTATATGACTGCAGTCATTGCACCCACATATGCCTGGAATCCCATTTTTTTAAAGAATCTAAAATTATTAATGGCTTGTTTCACATAGCATCACGCCTTTACCTTTTCAGGGTTAGGCAGAGGTGTATCACACCCACATTTCGCCATCTATGTTAGGTCCCATGTAATAAGAGGCGAGCCTATTGCCATTTACCGTGCACATTTTCAGACTTCGGGCTGATGCTGAGTAACCCAATATCACTTCCCAATCGGGTTTGATTCCCAATCCGGGAATCAAACCCGAGACCTCAGCACTGCAGTCGTACCGTAATACAACTATACCACCGAGGCAGTCAATGGCTTGTTTTTAACCCGAGTAAATAAAGTGTTTGAATATATTTTATAGTAAAGGCTTATGCTAGATGAATGATTAATGTTTTGCTCATTGTTCTTTTATAAGAGTCCACTGAGAGCAAACCTTCTTTTATAAGGCTGATTGAACGCCTCAGTGACTTGCCTGAGGTACTTTGAAACAGTTTGCTGGGCCAAAGACCTATCTATACTTAGTCCTAGTGCTCCCTGATAACTACCCCTTGCATAAAAATTTTGCGCAGTCAAAATCTAAAATTATCAAACCAATATAGGTCCTTTTAGTATACAATGCATCTAATAAGAAAACAAGATATATTATATAGGCGTTAAGACTTCTACTACCAGCTAGGTACTTGAGAAAGGTAGAAAGTAACATAAAATAAAATAAAAACAAATTTATTCTGTAGTAAGCTACAGAATAAACTTATGGTGGGATCAATTATTTTTTGGAGGAAGCAGTGGAACTATATCCTCGTACATGATGTCAAAAAGGGATGGCGAAACCGTATAAATTCTAAAAAAAAACATGTTTGGAATATTGCATTGAACGAAGGTTTCACGCAGTTGGAGACGCTTCCGAATTCGCTTAGCACTTTCCTCTCGCAACAACTCTTCATACAGATGGAATCGAACCATTTTAAAACTTCTGAAGACCAAACGAATATCAAACGAAAGGTTTAGAGCTTTCGTAAAATTGAGGCTAAGATCCGAACGAAGAAACGATGTATTTTACGTCAAATTGGTTTTCAAAGTAGGGTCAACGAAAGTAAAAATGTCATTAGTGTCAAAATCCGAACATCGAATCCGTCGTCGAATCCGTCATCGGATCCGCAACACTTCGTAGTAAGAAAACGTGCGATCCGTCACCCGAAACTACGGATTTCGTTTTACGAAGTAGGCACTCTGAAGTTCTACTTCCAAAAACGAACGCCGAAACGTCGGTCCGAAACGAAGAAACGACGAACTTCGGATTTAACCTTACTACCAAATTACTTCGGATCCGTCACCGTTACTTTCGGACCCATAAACAATCGTTCGAATGAACATATTGTGTCGGATTAGAGATGTATATCTTCAAAAACCGTAAATTTTTTCTTTTTAGTACATTCTTGTGAAAAAAACGTATAATTTGGATGTCTAATTAGGTTTTCTGTAATATATCTATTATTTTATAACTCTAATTAATTAATAGTTACAAAATAACAAATATTTTTGATGATTTTACATTTTACGGTTTTATTGCATTGTGTTTAATCTGTGGAATATTAGCATTTTTGACAGACGTTGACAAGTTTGAAGTTGACTCGAGAAAAACTTTATTGGTAAGATTATTATTAAAATGTTATTTACTCGCTTTAAAGTTTAAACGAATGATCTTTTGCATTGCAAAGGCAGTTATTGTGTAACAAAATGAAATTTCTGTGATTTGAACTAACTATTACAAAAATCATCATTACTTCAAATTAACGTATAATGTTTTTGACTATTTTTCAAAACATTTCAGCTCAAGGTAATTGCCCATAAGCGTGCAGATCGAGGCGCTTTTAGAATTCATGACAGAAAATCCCAATCTCGCTCACGGGCTAGTGCATAGCCTGGAGGGGCCGGGTGGGCTAAAACTAGTCTCTTGTGGGAGACCTTGACATACCACCTTAATAGTATGAGGGGTGCAATGAAAACGGTGCAGCAATGGAAGAAGCTAGAAGAGAGTAAGAGAGAGAGAGTTGGCAATGAATGGAGTGAAAATAAATTTGATTAAAAAAGTGGGTATTCATTTAACGTGTGTTTTATTATGGCTATATGGCTGCAGTCAATGCACCCTCATATGCCTGGAATACCATTTTTTTAAAGAATCTAAAATTATTAATGGCTTATTTCACATAGCATCACGCCTTTACCTTTTCAGGGTTAGGCAGAGGTGTATCACACCCACATTTCGCCATCTATGTTAGGTCCCATGTAATAGGAGGCGAGCCTATTGCCATTTACCGTGCACATTTTCAGATTTCGGGCTGATGCTGAGTAACCCAATATCACTTTTCCCAATCCGGGAATCAAACCCGAGACCTCAGCACTGCAATCGTACCGTAATACAACTATTCCACCGAGGCAGTCAATGGCTTGTTTTTAACCCGAGTAAATAAAGTGTTTGAATATATTTTATAGTAAAGGCTTATGCTAGATGAATGATTAATGTTTTGCTCATTGTTCTTTTATAAGAGTCCACTGAGAGCAAACCTTCTTTTATAAGGCTGGTTGAACGCCTCAGTGACTTGCCTGAGGCACTTTGAAACAGTTTGCTGGGTCATAGACCTATCTATACTTAGTCCTACTGCTCCCTGATAACTACCCCTGGCATAAAAAAATTGCGGAGTCAAAATCTAAAATTATCAAACCAATATAGGTCCTTTTAGTATACAATGCATCTAATAACAAAACAAGATAAGATTATATAGGCGTTAAGACTTTTACTACCAGCTAGGTACTTGAAAAAGGTAGAAAGTAACATAAAATAAAATAAAAATAAATTTATTCTGTAGTAAGCTACAGAATAAACTTATGGTGGGATCAATTATTTTTTGGAGGAAGCAGTGGAACTATGTCCTCGTACATGATTTCAAAAAGGGATGGTGAAGCCGTATAAATTCTAAAAAATTCCATGTTTGGAATATTGCATTGAACGAAGGTTTCACGCAGTTGGAGACGCTTCCGAATTCGCTTAGCACTTTCCTCTCGCAACAACTCTTCATACAGAAGGAATCGAACCATTTTAAAACCTCTGAAGACCAAACGAATATCAAACGAAAGGTTTAGAGCTTTCGTGAAATTGAGGCTAAGATCCGAACGAAGAAACGATGTATTTTACGTCAAATTGGTTTTCAAAGTAGGGTCAACGAAAGTAAAAATGTCATTAGTGTCAAAATCCGAACATCGAATCCGTCGTCGAATCCGTCATCGGATCCGTAACACTTCGTAGTAAGAAAACGTGCGATCCGTCACCCGAAACTACGGATTTCGTTTTACAAAGTAGGCACTCTGTTGCTAGTTCAATACCCTAAGTAGTGTTTTTTGAGTTTCCTATATAGAAAGAAAGAAAGAAACATTTATTCGCACAATATACTGGGACGCAAACACACATTTATAACAAAAATAAGTAATACGTAAAGGAAGCGGGCAACGTGCATCCCATGACACTATGGAAAAGGATCCAGTTCAGCATAAAATTACATTGTGAATTATCGCTCGCTTTAACGGTGAAGGAAAACATCGTGAGGAAACCTGCATATCTGAGAAGTTCTCTATAGGAATTTCGAAGGTATGTGAAGTCTGTCAACCCGCACTAGGCCAGCGTGGTGGACTAAGGCCTAAAACCCTTTGAATTGTAGAGGAGGCCCGTGCTCAGCGGTGGGCAGTATATAATACAGGGCTGGTATGGTATGGTATAAAATGTCAGGCAAAGTGTTCCTGGCTCTAGTAACGAGCTCAGTGGAATGCCACACAGTACTTTGTAACTCAAGGTGCTGGATGATGTTTTTACGGTTTATGGGCGGTCGTATTGCTTACCATCAGGCGAACGGCATACTCGTCTCGTCATTCAATGCCATAAAAAAAAGAAGTATATTGGACCAAAATCAACTTTAATAAGAGATCATAGTTGCCGTTTGTGAACGTGTGTGTTAAATTCTATTGAAAATCTAATATTTATATACCTTATTTTACTAGAAATAACGTGTCAAATTCAGAAGCTCTCTCTTTTTCAATTCGATACAAACATAAACAGGGCACTTTTGTTTGGCAGAAAATAAAAGTGCTGATTTCTACATAGAATCAAGCATACATGAGTTATCAAGAATACTAGAAACTACTAATGCAGTATGTAGTAGGTTGAAGTGGCAATGCGCTGGCCACATATGTCGCAGAACAGATAACCGCTGAGTAAGCGTTTTCTGGAGTGGAGACCGCGTCTTGGCAAACGTAGCGTGGGACGCCCTCTGGCCAGATGGCGGGACGACTTGCACAAGAGGGCCGGCAGCGACTGGATGCATAAAGCAGCAGACCGTGCTCTGTGGCGTATCTTGGGAGAGGCCTATGTCCAGCTGTGGACTGCAACAGGCTGATGATGATGATGATAATGATAAATGCAGTAAGACAATAAGGTACAACATCTGATATATGAGCACACAGCATTCACGACAGACAACATACTCAAAATTAAAAACTAAAATATAATAAGACAAACTCGGTATCATATACTATCACTGCTGAGCACTAGCTTTCTCTACTACTGAGAGGGTTTAGGCCTTAGTCCACCACGCTGGCCTGGTGCGGGATAATTTATATATCCTCAAAATTCTAATGAAGAATTCTCAGGTTTCCTCACGATGTTTTCCTTCACAATTAAAGCGAACGATAATTGATGAACAATACACACGTAACTTTGAAGAGTCATTGGGATTGGCTTGGGTTTTATTGAACCTGCGGACCTTTATCTCATCCTTCCATTATCCACAATGTGCACAAACTCCATATACCTAAATCTAACTCAGAGGAGTGCATAAGACCCGCCCGGCAGACAACCTAAAGATCAGGCTGGAGGCCCCGTCAGCGGGACTCAGGGTCGTCGCGGCAGTGCGTCCAGTCTTTGCCGAATGGTTAGACAGACGCCACGGTGCGGCAACGTTTCGCCTGACACAGGTACTCACCGGGCATGGCTGTTTCGGTGAGTACTTGTGTCGGATAGTACGCAAAGAGGTGTCGGCCGTGTGTCACCACTGTGACAACTGCCCGATGGATACGGCCCAGCATACATTAGAGTTTTGTCCAGCCTGGGACGAGGAGCGCAGTGCTCTCAGAACAGTCGTCGGAGGAGACCTCTCGCTGCCCGCCGTGGTCGCTGCCATGGTCGACAGTCGAGAGGCCTGGCGTGCGGTGGCCCACTTCTGCGAGGTGGTCCTCTCGCAGAAGGAGAGTGCCGAGAGGGATCGGGAGCGTGAAGATCCTTCCCGCCGCCAGAGGAGACGTAGGAGGCGCCGGGTGGACGACTGACCGGCGTCTCCCGCCCTGTGGTTTGGGGGCGATTGGAGAATTCCACCACGGTATCCCCTGCCTGTCGTAGGAGGCGACTAATAGGGGCCAGGGGGGGTTGGGGCGGTCGGCACGGGTGCTGTCCGCCGCAAGATAACATGTGTGCCCCCTACAAGAGGAGACGGGCTGCATTAAGCAGCACCGCGCAGGGGCGGTTGCGGACGACAACTTAGACACTTTTCGTCCGAGGAAGCCCGCAGCCGTCCCTAAATGCGCCGAAGAAGGGGAAAAAAAAAAAAAAAAAAAAAAAAAAAAGACAACCTAAAGATGCTCCATTACTCAACGTAACTTCTATTAAACGTCCGATGTAGTTTGTCACTCTCACAATGAAGATGTGCGCTGCGCAGGTATGGTAGCGTGTGGTATGTTAATGCTATGAAATTTATTAACCCATTTATAATAAAAAAGAACAATAAACACATCGGCGCCTTTATCCCCAAGGGGTAGGCAGAGGTGCTATCAAGGCACCCATTTGTTGCGTAATTTGTTCCGTCCTATGGTGTGATGTAAGACTATCGCTAAATCGAGTTCTAATTCCAGAATCCTGGCTGATTCTAAAGATCTGAATACCACTTTTCACGACCTTAGATTCGAACACGGTGTCGTACCGCGTACGTAATACAATCACGCTACCAAGGCAGTTTTTTTTGTGTCAAACAATTGACTATCACGAAAATAATAGCTTTTGTTTTCCACCCGCACGAAAAGCGCTAGAGCTTTGAAGGAAATTAATAATTGTCATTACATGGCCTAATTCCTACAATGTAGAATACAAGTATATCTAAATAACGGAATGCAGAGACGAGCATGCAGCTTGTCCGTGGTGGCACTACATAATGGCCCGATAAATCCCGGATACGAATCCAATGTCGAGCAACACATTTTTTAGAGGTTTATCTTGCAAGATTTTCCCAGGACTATACCCCTGAAAGAGGTTTGACATCAGACATAGGTACAAGATTTCGGAAAATAAATCTGCAGCATGCTTGAAAATGCGTTTTGTTTTTGACGGACACCTCAAAGTGACCCGATAGAAAGAAAGTACCATCTTGCACTGCACATTGCACCTTCCAGAAAGTAGAGTGGGGTTCAGATAATTGTCCGTCGCCAGTCGACACAATTATGCCGTCCTGTTGGAATTTTCAACAGCTACATACCACACGGCGAAGGTCAGAAAAATATCAAGCGACGTTGAACATCGCGCTCTGCCGAGTAAGTTTCAGAACATATTACTATATTTATCTTTTTCACTTTAAACCACATGATCGCAATGCTTTCGTTATTTTGACTCTAGACACAGATTTATTATGTTTAAATCATTTATTATATTATTTGGTGGAAGGATACATGTATCCGTCCGGACGGTGACCACAAACAAGGTGTTAAATTCTCCATACTGCCTGACGTAAGTGTGTAGCGTTTCGAGATCAGCTTAAGTATCTGGTTAAAACAGGCTGGCATTATTATTTCGACAGACGAGGGATAATCTTCACTCATCTGATACTCGATTTGGACCGAATTCCCTTACCATCAGGTCAGGGTAACTCCACCATGCCCGTACAAAAAATGAAAGAAGAAAAAGCCGTCCTCCTGATGGTAAGCGATACGACCGCCCATAAACAGTAGCAACGCGGCACATAACTTTTAATTACAAAGTACTGCGTGGCACTCCACTGCGCTCGTCACCCTGAGACATAAGATTTTAATGCCCAGTAATTACGATGGCTACATTGTCCTTCAAACCGGAACACAACAGTGCATGCACACTGGTAAATGGCGGTAGAAATAGATATTGCGGTGGTACCTACCCAGGCGACCCTTCGCATACGAGAGACCTACCACCAGTGGTTTATCATAAAAGGATTCCTATGAGTATACCGGAGGTACGTAACTATATACAACAGCCCCCCGAGGCAATTCTTGTGCTTTGGGTCTTCACACCCAATGCACGCCCATGCGCGGGGGGACATTAGTCGCGGGTCGAGGCACACAGTTCAGTGTGTATACCTCTTGGTTGTAAAACACATTGAGGCCTAAAAGGACCCGCGAACATTTCCTGGCACCCTCTCTTTCCACCCATCCTGCGAACCTTCCTCCCTCCCCCCACCTTCCCATCCATACTCCTCTCCACTTCCTTCCCAGGCCCCTGCAGTCGTCAAGCCGGGGGAATCCAGTATCCCATTCGCAGGATTCCCCCGGTGTTGACTGCAGGATCGCCTATATAAAAAAAAAAAAAAACTATATACAACACAAAAAATCCATTGCACCCTTCAAAGCTAAGTAAACCCATTGCAAGCCAGCATCTTGGCATAGCAATGAGCTTCTCAAGTGAAGTGATGGTTCGATATTGTGCAATATCCTGTTTCATTGTTTGGGCATCATCCATTTACCACTTGCGGCCATTTTGAGGTATTTACAAGTGTGAAGTATGAGGAATGGAGTTCCATTTGTACAAAGCCGGTACTAAAATACCATTAAAAAGTGAACGGTTTTAGGTCAATAAAATAATAATAAAATTTTGTGCATTATCTAATTTTATTTACATTATTTGCTGGCACTAAAAAAACATCACAATTATAAAAAAGTATTTAAGATAAAATATAATCAAAGTCCCTTTCTATAATATCAGATATTCACTATGTCTTTTAATATTAATTTGAGACATTGGACAATAAAACAGTCTATCAAATTTTACAAGAAGCAAACGTTTTCGATAAATATCTTCAGTTCTTAGAATTCACAGGAGGTCACAACCTATTGAAAAATGTCTCGAGGCTACTCCACTTTTAAGTGTCTGCTGTGCAAAGTAAGAGACATCAAAGGCATTTAATATATCTAGATTTTAAGTTGAATTTTCTCCGAATCGCAACGAAGCCTCTGTTTGAAGATATTGTTGCTTTAAAATGAATTTATTTTAAATTTGCACTGCTCGCAATTCTTGAAGTATATAAAATAAGTAGTTGAGGTAAACTAAGAAGTAATAAACAATCATACATATATATATGTACATACACACTCACGCTCTCATCCCATTAGGGTAAACAGAAACTATTAAGTAATACATGCATGATCTTGACACATCTCTCGGCTCTTCCACATTTTCACCGGTTAGGGTTACTAGAGAACTGTGCCCTGTGGTTTGGGGGCATCTAGAGAATTCCACCACGGCATCCCCTGCCTGTCGTAAGAGGCGACTAAATGGGGTTTGAGAGAGTCGCGGGGCGAGCAGTGGGGGGCTGCTTCTCCAATTTATGCGACTCCGAGGTGGACGACATTGCGGGTGGTCGGTCTCCTGCAGTCGTAGACGCCAAAGGCGTGATTTGGATGTCGGGGGCTTCTTAGCCCCCTCATTTAGAGAGGGGCCGTAATGCGGCAATGCGCAGGGACGGTTCCGTGCAGCTATCTTCGTGCAACAAGATACCCCGGGGCCGTCCCGTATGCGCAGAAGAAGGCCACCGCGGGTTTTGGTTGGTATGCCGATGTAGGATGTACATAGTGTTAGGGACTCGGTCCAATGCTCGCTCGGATGATGTTATACTCCCGAGTGTCGACATTGGGCCGTAAGATCGGTGAAACCAACATAACCATTCCACTCACCCCACAGTGGTGGTAGCGATAACGCGTTTTTTCCCCGCGATAAAAAAAAAAAAAAAAGGGTTACTAGAGAACTGCCATTTTTGGAAAAGATGATTTATATATCAGTGTCTTAGGATAACAGAGGCCGGCAAGCAAGTAAGTATCTCACTGGATGTAAAGAGATCTTAACTTAAACCTATTTCTTTCGTGTATCATTAGTCACTAACTAATGTATCTAGAAGTCCTGGTAGATGCTGTTGGTGGACTATAAAAATAAATAAAGATACAATGTATGTAGAATATAATGCTTGATTGGTTCTGATGGTGACCTGTAAAATTAAATAAATAAATAAAGCCCACATTCTTGAGATATAGATGCAATGGCTAAAAAAAAATAGGAATAAGTAAGAGAAAAGGATTGCGGTTCCTTAAAACTTTGTTTGGACTTTCAGTTAAACAGAACTCTGGTAGATTCGACCATAACCTGTAGACAAGATCGTTTGAGAGTTATGTCTACAGTATAACTCTCCCACTTCAAAAAACTAATTTCTATATTCATATTAAACTAAATACATTGTTATCACGCATTATGATAATTTATGATACCGCATGCAATGATTTATCGACAATATAATTACATACCGAATTTTCCAATAATATATTTGCACAGCATTTATTACAAATAACCGCAAACATGGCATTATATTCGAATTTGAAACTAAATATATTAGGATGGCCATACAAAGACGTACAGGGACTGGGCAGTGGCAGGAGCGTGTCATAAAAATTATATAAATAATTTTGTTTTTGAATTTATTATACACTAACTTTTGCCCGCGGCTCCGCCCGCGTTTACAACGTAAGCTCAAAAAAATGTGTTTATTTACGACATCACATTAGAAACTTCTAAAATTATCAGTGTTTCTCTACTATATTACGCATGTATGATACATATTACCTTCCTCTTGAATCACTCTATCTATTAAAAACCGCATCAAAATCCGTTGCGCAGTTTTAAATATCTAAGCATACATAGGGACAGATAGACAGCGGGAAGCGACTTTGTTTTATACTATGTAGTGATATTTTTAAAATATATTACGAGAGGATGAAGTGCTCGACTGATTTTTAGTGCTATAACTACCCAAAACGCATACAAAATAGTAAGTAACTCAAGACTAGAATAACTTGAAGCACTTCACACCATTGCATTACGCTTTGATTAGACCGTTAGTACTAAATATAATTACACTGGCAATTTTAATCAAATCTGAACACGAAAATGATTATCATATCTTGTCGGCATTCGCATAAATGCAAGGCTAATACTCATGTAATTTTTGAGTTTTTAAGACAACATAATATTAGTTGATAATATGATTCTAATTTAAATAATCACGATAAATAACACTATCTGAGCTGACATCACGGATATCTCATACCATTCTAGAGTCATAATTCCTTAATGTTCCTGAAAATACTCGGTGCGGCCACTGCCACTGCCCGCCTTTATATGCCCGGAATCAAACATGAATAAATGCTGCACAAATAAACTATAGATTTCAATGATTATTGCAATATCACATTCAGTAGTAGTGGTGGTGGTGGTTCTCAAATTGCCTTGTTAGCGAATTTGTATTGTGCGCGGTACGACATCACTCTGAGGTCTCGGGTTCGAACCCTTTTTCTGCAAAATGACATGGGGTTTTACTGCTCTGTATCAGCCAGGAGTCTAGATTTTTACCCAATATGGCGATAGGCCTGCCCCTTTTTACATCATGTGATGGAACACACTTGGCGAAAAGTGGATGCCTTGGTTACATTTCTGCGTACCCCTTCGATGAAGGCGTGATGTGTTTGTTTAGCCTTAGTATACACATACAGAGGTAGGCAGAGGCGCAACTAGTGCACCCACTTTTCGTCGTGCGTATTCCGTTCCATGATGTGATAGGGAGCGAGCCTATCGCCATATCGGGCATAAATTCCAGACTCGGTGCTCATACTGAATAAAAAAATCCAATATCGCTTTGCCCGACCCGGGGATCGAACCCGTGACCTCAGCAGTTCAGTCGTACCGTAATACAACTACGCCACCGAGGCAGTCTTAGCCTTAGTATTCTCTATCAATTCAAACATTACACATGCATCCATCTACAGGCTTGGATAGTACTAGAGTTTTACAGAAAATTATTGCATTTAGTCTTGGGTTTGATCCGCGGATCATGTAAAGTGATATTGAGATCTGTTCAATATCTGTATGATGAATTCTCTCTAGCCCTGAAATGGGAAACAGGCCTAATACTTAGGGCCTATTTCACAAGCTTCAAGTATTTTTTTTTTGACAGTTATCATTATATAGTATTAAACATCTATAGATAGTACATATTTTATTACCATTTATTTTGGAGCATAGATGTGACTTTAGTATTTGGTCGGCTTATACATTAGTAAGTACGTAAGTAGTCAGAAGTTTACATTTACTCAGAAGTTGTATAACAAGCCCAGAGTATGTTTTAATTTATTTTTCGTTTTTTTTTTATATTTGGGTGGCTCACAGCTATCTATAACAATAAACATTAGAAAATAAAATACAATAAGCCATTTACGACCCACCACAGATAGATTTTAAAAGATAAATACGATTTCTTTAGTCTAATTACCTGTAACTTATATTAATATGAATATAATATGCTTAAACTTCAAGTAACTAAAAAGAAGATACAAAATTATATTACTGTGTATTTTATGCTATAACGTTTTTAAAAGTCGATTACTTAAATAAATAGTCTTGAAACGAATTAAAACAACGTTCATAGCTCCTTGGCACATCCTGCCATCAAATATTCGCGAGTTATTGTAACCCCTATCTCCTTGCAAGTCTTAATTAAAACTACGTCGGTTATTACCTCTCGCAATATGCGGAAGCCACAACACACGCTCCTGCATTATATATTATTTTTTACATATCCCTCGTTAATTGGCCTTTGAACTTAAAAATTTAATATTAGAACAGAATATAATATCAGACTCACTTTAAAAGGATCTAAAAAGGCAGTGATGTTGGGTTTTTTTGCTCTGTATCAGCTCGGAGTCTGGAATTTGTGTCCGATATGTAAGCTCGCCCCCTTATCACATCATGGGACAGAATCATACATAGCGAAAATTTGGTGCTCTGGTTGCGCCTCAGTCTACCCCTTTGAGGATAAAGGCGTGAGATGTGTTTTTACACGCTTTATATTAGCTTCACTTGTATGTTTGTATGTTTGTAACTCGTAGATAGGAGATTTTAAATTTTGATTTTGTTCAGATACTTATGCTGCTGACTGTACCATCCCCCATAAAAGGATGAGGAGATGGAAGAAAAGTCTATTTCTACCGCCAAGCAGCAGTGTGCTTGCACTGTTGTGTTTCGGTTTGAAGGACATTGTAGCCAGTGTAACTACTGGACATAATGAGACAACTATTTCGTCTTATATATAAAATACTTGCTGTTGCTTGCGGCTTCTGTCATGTGAAGTTTTGATAAAGATGAGAGTCCTAATATTTAATTATCTGAAATAAAAAATATAGTCTATGTCCTTCTTTATTCTTCAAGCCTACTCCGTATCAAACTTGATCAAAATCGGTTCAGTGGTTTAGCCGTTACAGCGTAAAAGGTAGAATTATTTTCGCATTAGTATTAGTATGGATATAAAAGAAACCGAACATTATAATATGGAGATGGACGTTCCACATAAATTTAATCAAAATTAAAATCACGACACCGTTGCCAAGCAAAAAATATGTATGAACTCATTTAATAATGATACGCAATTAGAGAAACGAACCTGAGTAAATAATACCGGCCCTGGAGTAATTAATTTATTCCCATTCTGTGACGTGGGACACAAGGACCACCAACTTAATCAAACCTTGATACCACCTCTATCTCGATGGAATAGTTTTGATTTTTGCATGATTGTAGGTCAAGTTAGAGTGGTAGGAGATCCCTTGGCAAGGGTTAAACATAGGTGTTAATTAGAAGAAGAGATAAGGCGTTCGTTAGTTCGGTTTTGGGAGGTTTGTTGATTGTTTTGTTGTGATTTTGTGAGTGATTCGTTTAAGCTGGGATTACCGATCGGTATCTCTTTCTTTACGATGAACTGGTATACAGACAGACGGACAAACAGAATTAGTATATTTGTATTTATGTAGCTATGTATGTATTTTAGTACGTATATTATGTATTTATGTTTGTATAGTATATGTTATGTCTTATTCATGTTTTATATACACCCACTTTGTCTCATCTCTGCATCACCCAAAGGTTGACTGTTAGAGAATGCCTTAGGCATTAAGTCCACCTATATACATTTAGTTTACCTAGAAAAAGATGGATAGACGACATAGTAGATGTAGCAGGAAGCGAATGGAGAACGAAAGCTAAGGACAGAGATATCTGGAACAAACTGGGGGAGGCCTTTACCCGAGAAGGGGTTCCGATCACTGATAATTGAATATAGTAGTTAACAAAAAAAAAATGTAATTTTAGATTGGAAATAAACAGGCTTATTATTATTATTATTATTATTATATATACATTTAGTTAAAATAAATAAAACTGGTTTGGTCATAGGCCTTGTTGTATATGATTGGAATTTCCGCTCTATATGGCGATAGGCTCATTTCGTGTAATATTATGTGCCATAGTTGCTTCTCTGCCTACCTCTTTATAGTCAAGGCATAAGCTTAGATTGTATCAGCACTTCATAAAATTATCTTACTATAAGATGCAAACTTTCCAATGAATTAGAGTTACTAATTTCATAACGGCAACTTGCAACTTTAAACGGCTTCGAAATTTAAAAAATGGGACAAAGAACAGCCCTATTGTTAAGGATAAAAAAATACCAAAAAGTAAAAAAAATTAAAACCTCATTTCGCTCATTTCTGGAAATCTCTACCCCATCCATCATCATGTTGGTAAAAAAAACTGTGTCATTACCTCGAAGGGAGTCCCCTCAAAGCCATGGTTTTCCTTATCATTTTTGGTGGCGAATGTAATTTTTTTAATGGATACAAACGGCGCTATAAATATGACCTTAAACGCCGTCCTTTCAGGCGTCATTGGCCTGAAATCGCTTGCATTTTGGGCGTTTTGGATAATGGTGGTTGTTGTTAAGTCTTGTTATTTTATGGTGGGAGGCTGACTTTTCTTATTTGAGTGACTAGATAATATCATTTGGCAGTGAGTGCTACCCTTGCCCATACCATACCATTTACCAGTCCTGTATTAAAAATTGCCCACTGCTGAGCACGGGTCTCCTCTACTGAGCGGGTTTAGGCCTTAGCATGCTGGCCTATTGCAGGTTGGCAGACTTTACATTCTTTCGAAATTAGTTTTGAAGAATTCTCAAATATGTAGGTTTGGACACGATGTTTTCCTTCACCGTTAAAGTAAACAATAATTGATAAAGAATATACAGATAATAATTACTCTTACCCACAAATATTAAATATAATTTAATATGAAGGCCATCTCGTAAAGATCGCATGAATCCGCTGAATACAGGCCACGTCTAACAGGTTGGTCTGGAAATTTTTGGGGAGGCCGATGTCCACTAGTAAATTTCCAAAGGCTGAAGAAGAAGGAATACCATCTTCTTATTTATTTTCAAATTTACCTTAGGTAGTTAGGACCGTGACGATATTGGGCCGTAAGACCGGTGAAACTAACATAACCGTTCCACTCACCCCCGGTGGTGGTAGTAATAAGGCGTTTTTCTACGGCGAAAAAACATGGTAAAGGTTCCTAATGATCAGTAATCACACTGGCTATAATTTCCTTCACACTGGAACACAATACTGCACTTAAACAGCTACTTGGCGCTAACAATAAACAAAGCAGTAGGAGGAGAATTCGCATACGAGACATCACATCGTAAAATCAGTTCAAAAATAGAAAATTCCAAATTTTAATTTATTGAATTTAACACAACGATTGTTATATTTCACAATATACGTCTCTATACGTTCAAAAATGTTAACATTTTATTTCACTCGTCTAATAAACACAGCGTACTGCATCACGGAGCATTAAAAGCTCATTGTGAGGCACAGACGTCTGGTGAAAATTTATGCAACCGCCCGCCGACTGCAAATGTGAGACAAATTACTAAATACATCGTCGTCTTTCAGTTTCATTAACGCGTCAGGAATACATCACAGCGAGTAATGTTTACTGGTGTTTTAAAATGTTGGTAATATATTTAAAAAAGGTAATGTGTTCCATTTTTGAATGAGTGATGTTAGTAAATATTTAAATTGGGAACTCACGAATATTCAAAAGGATGAAGTCTATCAAAAATATTTTTTACTATAATATTATGTATCATGGCTATGATTCAATTATGGAACGTGAATTTGTTAAATGAATAAACTAAGAGAAACTCTTCTTGCAACTAAAAAAAAAAATATGGATTCAAATTTTCTATCGTAAGTCTCGCTAATAATATAATATAATACCTATATTATATTATAGATATGTATGATTACATTCATCGCTGTAAAAGGTATCATTTTTTACCATTATACTTACGGCCCGACATAAATGACATATGTTATTTAGTAAACCTCGCTAATGGTAATATTGACTGTCAACAACTTTTGAGTAGGATATCGATTCGCACAAACCCAGCTATGCTGAGACAACGATCTCTACTGTATGTACCATCTACAACTACCAATTATAGACGCAATGCTTTCTTATTACGTAGTGCAAGTAATTACAATGAGGTTTCATGTCATTTAGATCTTGACTTATTCTGCACTAGTACTTCAGCAGTAAGGCACAAAATGTGTAATTTGTTTTTTGATTCCCAATGAGATAAGTAGATAGCTTGTGAAACTGAAACTGTGCGATTATTATGTTTAAATTCGTATGTTTTATTTAATTCTGTTCTTTTCATTCTCCAAATGCCCAACCATGTCGTTGTAAACTGGTTAAATTCTTAGATATTTATAAGTTGTATTATCTATTATTTTTTGTATTGGTATACGCTTAAATAGATATAAATATGCGGAAGCTTGTTGTCAGCAAATTTGTAACACATTTTATTTTAATCATTTACTATTTATAATTAGTCTGTAAGCTTTCCTAAAATTGTAAAATAAATAAAAAAAAAAACCATCCCATTGCTGGGTACGGGCTTCCTCTATTACTCAGAAGAATTAGACCTAAATCCGCCACGTTGGCTTAGTGCGGATTTCTCACACTTGACATACTTCAGAAATTCTTATGGAGAACTCTCAGGTATCTAGGTTTCCTCACGATAGTTTCCTTCATAATTAAAGCGAACGATTATAATTAATTGATTAACTATCGTAACTTCGAAAAGTCAAAGGTGTATGCCTTCGCTTTTGACAGTCCGTTGCATTCCCAACTTACGGCGAAGGAAACATTGTAAAGATACCTACATAGGCATGTAGGTATCTTTACATTACTGAATTCTCAGGTGAGAATTCTCCAAAAAGAATTTCGAAGCTATGTGAAGTCTGCTAACTCGCATTAGTTCAGCGTGGTGAACTAAAGCAGTATATAATACTGGACTGGTATTATTATAAGTAATATTATTATTAATAGATTAAAATTATTTAAGTCAAATCTTACCTAAAGCATCTATAACCCAAATTCTGACTATTTTCACTAACAATATAACCCTCGTCCATCCCTTTTTCCCGTGATTCCTCATAAAATCACAACCCCATTGTTGAATACAACCAAAACGAAAATCTACAATAGGCAGGTAAGTAAACAATTAATTTCAAACAACGGAGTTATCTTCAAACTCAAATCATAATAGATCTTTGTGGGAGCTAGTTGTATTGTCGACGTTAATCATGTTTACAGGCAAATAATTGTCGACCCGCCGTTGGCTTTTGAATCGAAACAAAGATTTCTATGGATCAGAATTGGCCCCCGTTCCGTTCAAAACCTGTATTCAGATTACTATACTATATGTGTATATGTCATTAGGTGAGGAAGTTTCGAGTTTCTGTAGGTTTCGGTATAATCTACAGTAATAGAGCATCCTGTAGTTTGACGACAGGAAATGCAATAATAAATATCACCGAGCATAGTCGATAAAAATTTCTGTTTTTACTTTTTAGCGTTGATACTTTTCTTAAACACTAGCTAACATTAAAATAAACCGACTTAAATAATATTCATGAACATTGCTGTAAATCTACTAAATTATTACAGAAATTGGAATTTTAAAGCTTTAAAATACTGAATAGATAATGAAACAAAACCACTGAGCTTACTTCTTGCTGATTGCAAATTGAAACAAAACAGAATAAAATGCAATCCGGTGACAACAGATTCTCAAATTCCAAATCCAATACAAACCGCGAAGGAAACATCCAATCAACCGACACAAAATCAAATAAAACAATTCACAAGAAAAGCAATTCGCATTACTCGAGAAAAATAACAACGTCAAACTCTGTAGAATATTCAATGCATTTCAAACGTCAAATTTGGATTCGAGTAATCGGCGAGAGTGAGATAGCCGTGACAATTGAGTGACATTCGAACCTGTGGTAGCGGACCAAAGCGGTATGATTTATTCCCCCATTTATATTCTAACGGTTGTAAAATCAAAGGCTTGATATTTATTGCGTTTTGTGAGTTTTTACGACTAAATGATTTGGAGAATTAATATGCGTGATTAGCATTCGGACCGTTACCGCTCGTTTATTTTGCGAATAACTCGTGTTTAAATATATTTTTTTCGCGGGTGAAATTCGCGTTATCCCTACTACTAGGGGGTGAGAGGAACGTGTTGGTTTCACCGGTCTTCGGCCCAATGTCGATACTCGGGAGTATAGCATCCGAGTGAGCATTGGACCGAGTCCCTCACCCTACATCCTACACCCTACACCGAGATTTGTCCTGCATATACAGTTTAAATGGCGGGCATATTTGCATAGTGTGATCAGCTTGTGTGCAAGCTGTATTTACCTCTAGAAGGGCATACACATCACTGTGATCCATTTTTTCTATGTCTGTGTTCACTTGTATTTATGTGTAGGGCCAAGTTTGGTGAATCAAAAAAAAAAAAACTTCAAATGATTGTGTTTTCCCGCGAAAAAAAAATGGTTAATTATAAAGAACTTGAGCCAATTGAAATTGAATGTCGAGTGAAGAAAATATGTTATTTCAACAGATTTACACAATTTTCCAAACTAATGCAGAAATATTCATAAAACCGGAGTATCTTCAAATAATTACAATCCTTACATATTATAAAATAAAGTATCCTGCCGCGTCTGTTTGTCTGTCTCAACGCGATAAACTACAACGCTACCGAACAGATTTTGGTGAAATGTGGTATGGAGATAGTTTGAGACCCAGGCAAGGACATAGGCTGATTTTTATCCCGGGAAAATATATAACGGGAGATCCTGGAAAATGAAGCGCGCTAAAACAAAAACTACGGCAGAAAAGAATGTAAACATAATATTATGTTCTGCTACCGAGGCGAAGCCGGGACGGGTTGCTAGCTATTATAGAAAGAAGAAAAGAAGAAGAAATCATATTTATTAATAACAAGCGAGATTACGAAATAATTACACAACACACTTTGTATCGTCCTACCTAATCATTCTCAATTTAATTCAAATTCAAATTCAATAATGTGTGCTGCATCGGGATTCCGTTACTGGGTCCGTATCTGTCTATCACGAACCGTCGCCAGAGGGCGCACCTAACCTCGAACTCCGCGAGGAATCGGTTACCATCGGCTAAGCCGAAGGACTTCTACCAATGCGATGCGCTCGCGGTAGGCGATAGGTTTTTTGGGAAAAAACCGTTGCGACACTTCGATTTCGATCGTGCGACAAGAAACCGTTGGTGAATCCTCTGCTGTGGACTAGAGCATTTAACATTAAATTATACTGTCTTAGACGTTCTTCAATTGTGTGCAAGAGTGTTGCTGTTGAAACTGCGCGATCTGCAATAGCTGGTGAAGCCGGAAAGCATCGGTAAGTGGTAGTCGATAAGTTCTCAGTACCGGATCTTACCGTTTCTCTGCAGCACACATTTTGTTTGAAAATCTGTTGGGTATAACCCCTCGGCAGCTGAAAACTTCAGCTGAACATCTTGTCCAGACTTCGTGCTGGTACACACTTGTTAACGACGGATTGTAAGGAGTGACGCGGGAGCCGGAGTGTGCGTAACACGCTTTTTAATCTGTGGGTTTTTTTTAGTCTGTAGTGACGTTCGAGCATCTATGCGAGCAACACTGACGGCTGCCGCGTTATTCCACGCAAAATATTGTAACATTTCAATAGAACAATATACAAGTATCAAAAGTTTTATCGTGCTTCACTGACGCCCGTGCAATAGTTAACAACACTTAATATAAATTTGCTCGTTACAAAAGTGATCCCAACTGAGCATAAGCTGGAAAAAAACCAGCGCTGGTCTTCCGTTGGGCCCTTTGTGATGTCACGGGCGCCAAAGGCATAAACATAAATCTAAAAATATTTTAAGTCCATAAAAAGTATTTTTTAAAGTCAGTCAAGTATGATTGTTTTTTTTAGTCTTCAAAAGTCTGATATTTGCAACTATTAAGCCCCTTTCACACTAAATTACCTTTTTGAACTACGTAAAGGGTGTCGAGTCCTTACCACATAATATTGGCTGTCTGAGGTATTTCATTTGCAAGTAGACACAAAGACTTGCTTTTCTTTAATGTGTTTGAAGTGTTAATTCACAATGTATGAAAATTAATTTTGATGCAGTTTTTTTTTTTATTTAAGGCCCTTGCATAAATCTTTGAAAAAACGTTTTTAAGGACTGATTAATCGGGAATCACTCGGGATCGAATACGAGGAAATACGTTATTATGTGCGAGAATATATCCTACATCAAACCACATTCACAAATTACACATACAACTACAACAATCTCTAGAGAGTTGACTGATAAATACCTTCTACAATGACATTATTTGTTAGCACTATTAGAATAAATAAATAGTTTTCTCCCTTCCTGAATGTATGTTTACCATCATTAAGCCTAGTACACACTATATAATAGCGTAATAGAAATCTTTTATCGAACACGGACATGCGTGTCCACAGACCTTATCTCTCATTAATGAGCCGTCCACACACGAGGCGGGTATCAAAAAAAAATCATTACCCGCCACAAAGAACGAGACGGCGCTTTGAAAACCCTCAGCGGGTTTTATACGCCTTGCCTCGGATTTTGTATAAATTACTGTCGTGTAAAATCCCTTTTAGGTTTTATTGGATATTTTGTAATTAGAAAGCATTTTCTTTTTTTCTATTTTCTCTTTTGCTAAGGTTTTTTTGGTTATACATCTGATATGGTTTTTTTACCGACTGCCTCGGTGGAGTAGTTATATTAATGAACGACTGCAATGTTCAGGTCTAGGGTTCGATCTCCGGGTCGGGCAAAGTGATATTGAATTTTTCTATTCAGTATCAGCTCGGAGTCTGGAATTTGTGCCCGATATGGCGATACGCTCGCCCCCTATCACATCATGAGACGGAATACGCACGGCGAAAAGTAGGTGCATTAGTTGCGCCTCTGCCTACCCCTTTGGGCATAAAAGGCGTGAGTGATTGTGTGTGTGTGTGTTTTTTTACATAGTCCCAGGCTTTATTACTTTTTCAGTGGTAAGCAGCGGTGTAACACAAAATATATTTAGCTACCTATTAAATATTATAATCTAGTGCGAATTTATTTTCATAAACTGTTAATACTTCCAGGCTGGCTGCTACTAAACAGGAACATCAAATATTTATCACGATAGTAAATTACCGGGATAAAAAATTATATGTTATTCCAGGACATGGTCTATGTATCGACCAAATTCATGCAGCGGTTTCTGAGTTCACTTATAAAAAACATCCAAACATGGAACCCTCCAAAATATTTCCACAAACTTTAACATCACTATAAAAACCGTTCAAAAAATGTTCAAACAACCTTTAAACGAATCCCTCTGTAAAATTTAACAGTAATTCAAGAAGCTATGTCACAAAATATAGAGATACGTTCATACATTTACTACATATTTCGAAACGGTCTATTTCGAGAGACACAACGAGTTATGACGCCATTATTGACAAGCGTTGAGTTACTACTGTTATTATAATTTCAGTGTAGTTCGTGACGAAACATACCTCTTTATAGTAGGTACTTACCTCTATGGAGTATTAGTGTTATTTATATAAAGAAACAGTGACTTTAGAAAGAATAAGTCATTAATATAAGTAGTATGATAATAATATTATTGCAATGCAATGCAATATTATTATGATACATTATTTTCCGTGGGCTTTGCTGTGAGTCATGCTAGCCAAGTACCTGAAAAATACTCATATTATAGTCTATGCAAGAACTTATTGATTCTCTTTTTGAAAATGATTGAATATAAAATACTGCCTCGGTGGCGTAGTTGTATTACGGTACGACTGCAAGGCTGAGGTCTCGGGTTCGATCCCCGGGTCGGGCAAAGTGACATTGGATTTTTCTATTCAGTATCAGCCCGGAGTCTAGAATTTGTGCCCGGTATGGCGATAGGCTCGCCCCCTATCACATCATGGGACGGAATACGCTTGGCGAAAAGTGGGTGCACTAGTTGCGCCTCTGCCTACTCCTTCGGGGATAAAAGGCGTGAGCATGCGTTGAATATAAAATCCAAATCTATAAAAAATATAATATACCTTTTTTTACAATTATTCATTACCCGATTCTTTTTTTGAAATTGGTTTCCATTTAACATCATATTTCAAAAAATAATTTTCAAATAAAATCAACAATTCCACAAAAACTTAGTTTCAAAATAATTATATTGGTAACCCAGTGCGATTCCACCTTTAGCTAGTAGTTCCTATCAATTTTACCAAAAAATTAACGCGTCGCATACCAATGCAAGTAAACAACAGTTCACGACGACTCTCTTAGTTTATTGCTTCGTATATCTTTAACTTAGACCATCTTAATGGACGCGACATGTGACTATTAACGCGAACTAAAAATTTTGTCACCTTCAGTGTCACTATATTGAAAGTACCATAGGCATAGTCAAAACGGCTTTTTGTCGATATGAACGCACACATAAATAAATCCTTAGGCTTGCCCGTTTTACACACACTAATATGACTCTGTAAACGTGTGCATGATCATTTGATCCTATACTTTTGACAGAGGAGAAGATCATGCAAACCGCGTTCTTTATATATTGTCTATGGTCTTTAGTCATTTGTGTAACATTGCCGTACTAAGCTCAAAAGCCGTATCTCAAAAAAATATCGTAAACTTGATTTTTATGGCATCAGCCCCCTTATTCTCTATGACAGTGTTAACTTGTAACGCGGCTGCGTTACGTAAACTTCATGTAATTAGCGTTAAATGGTATTCTGTATGCCAATTTCCATAGTGATAAATGCGATGGGTTACGTTACGCGCTTGTTACGAGCGGTGAAAATAACGTGTGCCATAGAGAATAAGGGGATAGATAACTTAAAAAATGCAACATCCAGTGAACAATGTATCCAAATACTAGTATTTTTTTATAAAACATGTAAAGCAAAAGGTCCCTATCTGTTTTACCTTAAATCACATAAAGTGAAAAGAAAACTATATTTATAAAACTTAAATTTTCTTGAAACTATTAACTAGCATTCCTTGACATACCGCTTTTACACTTAGCTCGGCAGATATTTAGTTTGGCGGCTTCACATAGCATCATTATCAAAACAGTCTTACATCGCAGTTTTCCAACAACAAGATCGCTTTATAATATACTTTTCTGAGTCAATAGACACATTCAGATTTCCAGTACATTTGATTCTAACTCCAGCTGTCTTCAAAATAAAGATCTTTATCCAAAACAGGACGGAATGGCGGGAAATCTAATAAGTAGCCTCAGTTCCCAAATTAACAGTTAATTTCGTGTACGCAATCATTAAAAAACTAATGTTTTAATTGTGAGTGAAAACAACGGTAACAGAATTAGACTAAATTGAGTTATATGATGTGGTGTGTTCACACTAGAGGCAAGTGTGGTTCAGTACACAAAAGGAAATAATTTTTTATGTCTGCAAATCTGGTTATATTTGTAAAAATGCCTACTCCAGGGGGTGGGGAAACAGCTATAATATAATAGCCAACTAAAAATGAGCAAATTATACATTTAAATTTAGTCAAGGGACCTGTTTAAGGAGGATATTCGGTGAACGATTCTGAGCCCTAATATATTGTATAGAATATAAGATGGCTTATTGTTTTTCCAAATATCTGCCTCGGTGGCGTAGTTGTATTATGGTACGATTGCAATGCTGAATTCTCAGGTTCGATCCCGGGTCGGGAAAGAGATATAGGACTTTTCTGTTGAGTATCAGCCCGGAGTCTGGAATTTGTGCCCGATATGGCGATAAGCTCGCCCCCTATCACATGCTAGGATGGAATACGCACGGCGAAAAGTGGGTGCATTAGCTGCGCTTCTGCCTACCCCTTCGGGGATAAAAGGCAAGGTATGTATAAGTATGTATGTATAATTTTTTTCGAAAGTTTAAGCACCCATGTATTTTTGGCTTCCTAAGTTAAGTTGGAAGTATGAAGAGAAAGCGGATCATAATTAAAGATCATATTCATACGTCATAATCACTTAGAAAATCGAAAACAAATGGAACTATTTATAACATTTCTGCAAAAATACCCCGTCTTTAGTAAGTTTGCCAAAGTCAAACTCAAGTAGACGTACTTGAGCTTGTATATGGTTACTTTGCCAGAGGTTATAATGAAAGTCGAGGGATATTGCAGAACGGCTAGAGGAGACAAAATGAAGCAAGCTGTTGATTATTGTACGCTGAGGTACGCTGGTGCTATCGTTTTTTAACAAAGTAATAGGACGACTATTTTTAACTAACAAGTGGAACGAGCTCTCGCAGTTTTATGAGTGCTTTTTTTCTTTTTGTTCTGCATGGCTTTATATCGGCCATTTATATTTTCCAGGTTCCAGGTGGCATAGTTGTATTACGGTACGACTGCTATGCTGACGTATCGGTTTCGATCCCCGGGTCGGGCAGTGATATCGGGTTTTTCTACTCAATATCAGCCCGAAGTCTGGAATTTGTGCCCGATATCGCGATAGGCTGGCCCCCTATCACATCATGGGACGGAATACGCACGGCGAAAAGTGGGTGCACTAGTTGCGCTTCTGCCTACCTCTTCGGTGTGTGTGTGATAGAGGCTGATCCCAACACACCATCAATATAGCTCTCACTTTGAATAGAGGCCTGTAATTTGTTATTTTACAATTCACAAAATATCAGTATTATTTTCTTTCCCCAACAATGATGTAGTCACGTTTTTGTATTTTTTTTATTCCTCTATTACCCTACACGTTTCAAGTTTTCTTAAAAATATAAAATGACTTTCTATTTTTATATTTTTACGTGAAGTTTATAAAATATTTTTTGTTCATATTAAACACACGAAAAATATTTACAAAAAACCTTTTTCGTAACATCGCGTGTGCCCCAACCCTAATTGGAAATCAAGTTACATTTGGTATACAAGTTGTTTACAGTACAAATTAATGTTGAGCCATTTAATTAACAAAATTGCCGCTTGTGCTTTGTATCGAAAACTTTGTCTTCGTTCTGGTACTTATTGTTTGACTTGCGTGCCAATTTATGGTTGGATTGGCGTTTTGATTTTTACCTCGACTAGGATTTTGAGTATGTTTGAGTGTGTTATTATAAGTTTTAGAATTTTTTAATTTACTCGTGTGATTTTCGACGTGTTTTGATTTCTTGTTGTTTTTGTTGGTTTGACTGCCTCGGTGGCGTAGTTGTATTACGGTGCGACTGAGGTCCCGGGTTTGATCCCCGGGTCGGGCAAATATTGGATTTTTCTATTTAGTATCCCGGAGTCTGGAATTTGTGCCCGATATGGCAATAGGCTTGCCCCCTATCACATCATGGGACAGAATATGCACGGCGAAAAGTGGGTGCACTAGTTGCGCCTCTGCCTACCCCTTCGGGGATAAAGGGCGTGAGTATGCGTAGGTATGCGTTGATTTCTTGTAAGCAGAATTTTGCTTTAACTGCTAAACATTGAGCGGTCATAAACATGTTGAGTTGCGTCGAATCTTTCGGATATCCATTACCTCTTCTTTGTGCAGAAACTGTCAACTTGTTGCACCAGACACTGACGCAATCTGTCAAAATTTAATTTTCATATAAGTGTCATAAAGCTGTCAGTTGATACAACTTATTATAAAACTTTTCTTAATTAAATCAACTTTCAACTAATCTATCATTGCGGCCATTTTATATCATATTTGTCACAATAACAAACATCTGCGCGTCGCCTTATTCAAACCCGACGTAAAAATTAAAATCCAAAATCCAAGTACTAATAGCATTTCATAATTGAAATCCAATTCCAAACCCGGGCCTGTACTGGGTGAAGCCCGGTCGCGTGTAAAGCGGACATTTTTCTTGACGCAGGTGCCGTAGATTAGTTTGCTCGATACCCTTAGAGTTTCAGCTGGACTATAGTGTGACCATGGGTTTGGAATTTATAGTTCTGTATGTGATTTTTTATGTACGCTTGGTCTGTTAAATTATTTTATATAAATAACTAATTAGATAAGTTCGTCGTGTGGTGGATGGGTGGTTCTGACCATTTGCGCTCGAATGTTAACACCAGAAATTGCAATAAAGATTAATCACAACTGTGGTTTGTACTGATTGCAATGTACACAATATTTTTCAAACTATTTTTTTTTTATTGCTTTAAATGGCGAGACGAGCTTGCCGTTCGCCTGATGGTAAGCGATACGACCACCCATAAACAGTAGCAACACCATCCAGCACCTTGAGTTACAAAGTACTGTGTGGCATTCCACTGCGCTCGTCATAGAGACCTGAGACATAAGATGTTAGCCTCATTATGTCCAGTAGTTACATTGGCTATAATGTCCTTCAAACCGAAACACAACAGTGCATGCACACTGCTGCTTGGCGGTAGAAATAAATATTGCGGTGGTACCCACCCAGACGGACTCTTACATATGAGAGACCTACCACCAGTAAACCACCATTTATGAGTATTTGGAAACTATATTGCAGCAAATGTTGCAGCACACCATGCTTAAAGTGTTCCTCGCATATGAAATAACTAAAGCCTAAACAAGTTATAACAGCTGAAAGCAATTAACTCCCATACTGTTTCAAAAAATAAATTTTCACAAAGATGTAAATTGAACCCATTTATCACAGTAACCTCTGACGCAAACGACTTTTTAGTTTTAAATCTAACTCGCATAAAAACTTAAAGAATTAGAGAGAATTAAAAATCTATTTAATGTATTTACGAAGACCCGATGTTAGAAAGTACCTCTAATTTGTCAAGGAGTTACGGTCCATTAATTTTATTCATAAATCCTATTTAAAGAATACTTTATAATCCAATCTGTGAAAAATAAAACGTAAAATATGTTTAAGACTTTAAAGAGTTTTTAATGGGAAAATAATCCTGCCTGGAATCATAAAAATGGCTTTGGAATAGTTTACCGGCGCGCGTGGTCCCTCCATCCTATAATCCTGGGTCCTTCCGCCGTAGCGTAGAGAAGCAGCTCAGTAGGCCGCTGATTGTGTCGAATGGAATGAGATAACCATCTGCTGCTATTCGATACACTATCTGGACGGCATCGCGTTTACCATCAGGTGAGATGCAGTCAATGTCGTGCCCGAATAAAAAAAAAGACTGAAGTCCAGCTCTGTAATGTACAGAGTACGGCCACATGCCCCTTGTATCATTGTATAGATAAAAATATTAAGTCATGACGTCATTATATTTAGTGATACTTGAAATGAAGAGATCCGTAGAAGAACGAAAGTCACCGACATAGTCCAGCGGGTTAGCAAGCTAAAGTGGCAGTGGGCAGGGCACAATATAGCTCGTAGAACTTTCAACAGATGGGGTAGAAAAGTTCTAGAGTGGATGCCACGTACTGGCAAGCGCAACGTGGGACGTCCTCCTACATGGTGGACAGACGACCTTGTAAAAGTCGCAAGACCCGCTGGATGCAGGCCGCTTCTGACAGGTTGGTCTGGAAATCTTTGGGGGAGGCCTATGTTCAGCAGTGGACTTCTAAAGGCTGAAGAAGAAGAAGTGATACTTGATAGTTATAAAATTTCCCGAAAAGTACCAATGTCTCCCAAACTCACGGTCACCGCTCCGACGACATCCACGACTTATGTGTATCCTCTATATATTTTTTATCTCCTTCAATAGTTTACTAAGTGACGTGTACAAAAACAACAAGCATTTTAACTTTAACACTTTAATTGTTTTCTTTTCAGAGTTTCAGACTATTTATATCGTAATTAATTGCGCTTGGATTGAAATAAAAACTTTTTGTGGACTCGTAAAAAAGTAAGGAGTAATTTAATGATCTGAAAGAATGCCTGAAAGGCTTTATTTTGAAGTTTAAGAGATCGTTGAAGCGATGAATGCGTGCGCCATTTTGTTTTTAGTGCACGCTTAAATGAGGAATGTATTAATTTTAATTTATTTTTGGAATAATCTTTTTTATGGTGTCAAGTATCACGAGCTATTTTATATTAAACTACACTTCTGCTCGCGGCTCCGCCCGCGTGAATGAGTTTTTCCGGGATAAATTCCCGCTTTATATTTCCCAGGGATAAAAAGTAGCTTGTTACTCGCTGATAATGTAGATTTATATTGGTGACAGAATTTTTCAAATCGGTCCAGTAGTTTCGGAGCCTATTCAATGCAAACAAACAATCAAATCTTTCTTCTTTATAATATTGTAGGATTAATTTTATGAACGGAACGTATCGTGTGCGTGAAACGGAGTGCATAATGAGTGAGTGAGAAGGAGGAAATTTTAATGTTTAAATAAGGAAGAGAAGGTTTATGAGATGATTGTTTTAAAATTAAAAAGGGAGTTGTCATTTTGTATAAAATGTAGTAAGGCGTAAGGGAAAAGACGAAAATATATAAAATATATTACGAGCTTAAAGAAAACTTTTCTTTTTATTTTGCAATATCCCACAATATTAGTACCTATACATGTTATTTTAATTGACTGGTGAATGCTCTTGCGATATCTCCAACAATACATATACCTAGAAATACAACACAATGCAATGCAATCAGCCCTATACTGCCCACTGCTGAACACGGGCCTCCTGTACTACTGAGAGGGGTTAGGCCTTAGTCCACCACGCTGGCCTACAACAGAAATACAACACAATAAGGTTTAAGTGTGTGAATTTGAATGTGTTGTGTAATCTCGGAAACCAGTCATTCGCTTTTTATTTTTGTTCACTAATATATGTACAATATCCCGGACTCCGAAGTGCTAATCTTCAAAACTAGCGAACAAAGTTGTGAACAAAAGCCAGCGTATATCAATGCCAGCCAATATCGAATGATGAGTGATACCCGTAATCACTCGGATATCGAACCTGCAATAAGCTAAGTAAACCGTTCGTTTGAGCTATGCGCCGAACTAATTGAGTTTGAACACTTAATTAAGCTTTGCGGTGCCGCTCGTGCAATAAGTAAAGCAATAACACTAGTTATTAGGCCAGGAGCTGGTAACAAAATACTAATCATAAAAAGCATGGCAAATAGACAAGCGATGATTTTCTGAGAACTAACTTAACTAGTTGGAGGGCTACTGCAAGAATAAGATGAATGTACATAATTACCATACCATACCATGCCAGCCCTGTATTATATACTGCCCACTGCTGAGCACGGGCCTCCTCTACAACTGAGAGGGTTAAGGCCTTAGTCCACCACTCTGGCCTAGTGCGGGTTGGCAGACTTCACATACCTTAGCAAATTCAGAGAACTTCTCAGGTATGCAGGATTCCTCACGATGTTCTCCTTCACCGTTAAAGCGAACGATAATTCACAAAGAATACACACATAACTTATTTTTATAAAAGTTAGAGGTGTGTGCCCTTGAGTTTTGAACCTGCGGTCATTCGTCTTGGCAGTCCGTTCCACTCCCAACTAGGCTATCGCCGCATTTACTATCTATCTAGTATCATAAAGTTAATAGTAAAAAGCGTCAAGTTAGTTATTTTCAAAAGCTAAGTCAAGGAATAAACATTTTCAATTTACCAATAATTATTAGCATTTAAGACCCTAATTATCCATAGTATAACCTTTTTCTAGGTTAACTTGCAAATTGCAACTAATGTCTTAATCTTGGCTAAATTCTATTGCTATCAAGTTTGAATTCGAACTTCAAGTACCTTATATCCAATTTTTAACTAAAAACACTTAATTACCATATCTCAGCATAGAAAACACGTTGCCAGTAGATTAATGTGACGACAACTTAATAATAATAGCGAATTAAATCCGTAGCCAGCTCTCGGTCTAACCGACGAGCGTTTATTGCTCTCCAGTAAATGGAAATATTCATTAAACTTCTCTCCAAGAGTGAATCGCGTTTATATTCCAAATCATTTTGTTATAACTCGGTGAAACGAGAAATTGCTTCATATTGTAGTTAACGTAGCGTTGTAACCGTTGGATACCTCTCTGCCGGCCTGATGTTTCACGGGGCGCAATGATTTTCTTTTTCAAAGTTCTGTATCACATGTATTTGATTACAGTCTAAACTGACGCGACTGATAAGCGCCGTGTAGACGTTGTTCAAAAGCCAGGCACAAAATACAAAATTGGAGTCGATTAATTGATCACTTCGACTAAATCGATGATTTAGCAATTTAGATAATAAATGTATATCTACTACCCATTTTTGATAGCGGGCCTTCTCTACTACTGAGAGGGTTTAAGCCTTAGTACACCACGCAGACGACTTGATAAAGGTCGCAGGAACACTATGGATGCAGGGCGCTTTTGACAGGTCCATCTGGAAATCTTTAGGAGAGGCCTATGTTCAGCAGTTATTTTCAGTAACATTTTATTATTATTATTAAATGAAATATTGTTGACTGCCTCAGTGGCGTAGTTGTATTACGGTATGACTGCAATACTGAGGTATTGGGTTTGATCCCCGGGTCGGGCAAAGTGATATTGTAGTTTTCATTCAGTATCAGCCCGAAGTCTGAAATTTGTGCCCGATATAGCGATAGGCTCGTCCCATATCATATCATGGGACGGAATAAGCACAGCGAATAGTGGATATCGGGGATAAAAGGCGTTAGTGTGTATGTATGTATGTACGAAATATTGTCGGTTCATTACTGACAGTTTTTGTGATAGTCTGTTGCAATAAACTAATGGCGACTGTGCTGTGCAGGGCGACGGTCTCTCTACTTGTATGAAATCAAAAAGGGAGAACGATTATCCTTTTGTTTATCCTTAAATTAGACTGTGCAGTTTTGTAATAACACACAACACGTATAACGCCTTTATTCCAGAAGGGGTAGGCAGAGGTGCAACCACTTTTCGCCATAACTATTCCGTCATGTGTTCATGATCTGATAGGGGGCGAGCCTGTCGTCTTATCGGGCATAATTTCCATACTCCGGAATGATATAGAATAGAAAACTCAAATTACCCGACCCGGGATTTGAACCTGGGGCAGAGGCAAAGACTGCCACTCAGAGGAGTGGCAGTCATACCAGACACGTAATACAACTGCGCCAGTTGAGGCAGTTGTAAATAACACCTAACGCTTTATTCAATGTTAGTATTACAAAATGGGATGTTAACAATTTTAATTTACTGGAATTTTATGCACTAGATTGTCATGAAATAACTTGTCGCAGAAAAGGAGAACAAAGAAATAATAAAACTATACTTAAAAAATGTATTAAAAATATAAATGTATGTTTTATTTAACAAAAAGTCTTGTATATTTTTTTATAGAAACAGCGTCAGTTTTTGCGACTGAAAGCTGTATTCTCAGAAGAACACTTGTTTGGTTCTACCGAGAAATCAGTTTGCATGCTAACAAACGCGTATTTTCAACGAAATAACAAACAACAAACTAATAAAGTCTTCTGGGAACAAAATCACAGCGTACCGTTATACAGGATATGTTCCGAGGATTTCGCGGAAATGGAACCAAGCTCAAACACCACGCACACATTTTTTTTATGGCATAGAATGACGAGACGAGCATGCCGTTCGCCTGATGGTAAGCGATACAACCGCCCATAAACAGTAGTAACACCATACAGCACCTCGAGTTACAAAGTACTGTGTGGCATTCCACTGCGCTCGTCATCCTGAGACATAAGATGTTAAGTCTCATTATGTCCAGTAGTTACACTGGCTACATTGTCCTTCAAATCGAAACACAACAGTGCATGCACACTGCTGCTTGGCGGTAGAAATAGACATTGTGGTGGTACCCACCCAGACGGACTCTTACATATGAGAGACCTACCACCAGTGAAATGATGGTTCAACGCAATTAATAAACGTGATGCAGATTGTTTTAAATCGTCCCTAAAGGAGATGTCCGCTTTTTGTATGGGTGGTTTAGGGATATTAAAAGAATTTATGGAACTTGGATCGCTAATAAAAATTGTTAGACCCTTCATTTATAACTAACTTTTTTTAAAACGTTCATATTAAGTGTAGTTTTTAAGCAAAATAAAATTACATAAATCTCAACATCGGAGGTTTTTACAAATAAACGATTTATTGTAAAAGGCTAGTTTTTAGCAATTCTATCCAAATATGTATAAACTGTCTTGGTTATAATTTCAGGCCCGTTGTTGGACATGTCCTTTATTAGTAGCATTGGTTTGAGATATTTATAAATGCGGCGATAGCCTAGTTGGAAATGGAACGGTCTGCCGAGACAATGTCCGGAGGTTCAAAACCCAAGGCACACACCTCTGACTTTTCTGAAAAGTTATGTATGTATTCTTTGTGAATTATCGCTCGCTTTAACGGTGAAGGAAAACATCGTGAGGAAACCTGGATACCTGAGAAGTTCTCTGAATTTCGAAGGTATGTGAAGTCTGCCAACCCGCACTTGGCCAGCGTGGTGGACTAAGGCCTTAACCCTCTCAGTTGTAGAGGAGGCCCGTGCTCAGCAGTGGGCAGTATATAATACAGGGCTGGTATGTATTTATAAATGGCTTTCGGTCCGGCGCCGCTCGCGTGAATGAGTTTTTCTGGGATAAAAGTCCAGCTTTATATTTTCCCGAGATAAAAAGCAGCCCATGTTACTCGCTGATAATGTAGCTTTATATGGGTGAAATATTTTTTAAATCGGTCCAGTAGTTTTTGAGTTTATTCGTTACAAACATACAAAAACACAATTTTTCCCTCTTTATAATATAAAAACCGCACGTATACCGTAATTTCGTCGCATCCTCGGTGTAGTGCATGAGCCGAGGCTTTGGAAGCCCTGGATTTAGTTTGGGTAAAACAATTTGTGGGTTTTCTAACACAATTTGCCCTGGATTGGACGTGTCACAGGGAAATCTGATACAGAACTAAAAAACTATAAGTATGTCTTAAAATGTTCTGCGATTCTTTCTAGAAAAATTGCAGAAAAGCAACTCGACACAGTACCTTACTGGTTTATTCGCTACAACTTGAGACCCCGAGGTGTCCTTAAGCGGGCCAGCTCAAGTTTTCTCTCGTTTAGTTTAGTCTCGTTGAGTAAACATTGTGAAGGCAGTCTCTATTTCTTGGAATTTTACTTTAAACTTTTCACTTGTTTATAAAAAGCCGAGTAAGTGCTCTGTCGCCTTTTCTTAGTGGGAAACCAAAGAATAAGTTCTACTATAAACATCAATAATACTAAGGTGGCACTTCAAAATGGCGACCGTTGATTATTTGACAGTTGCTTCAACTTGTGGATGATCTGAGCAATTTAGTTGCCGCAACTGTTGGTTTCATAGTTTTCTATAACATTGAAATATTCGCTTGGTTGGCGTTTTTTTATTTCTAGTGCAACAAGCTGACAGCGTCTACGCGGCATCTCAATATCCTTTTATGGTAAAAATGCAGTAGTCATTCGTCTTCTATATTTATACTTGTTGTATAAAAACGAATGTTTGTTGGTTCATCCTTCTTGCTGGCAATGAAGAAACTAATTAACATGAATATAATTTAACTATAAGTAAAGTCATAGGCTACCTTAATACTAACCCACAAAAATGCGGTTCACTTAAACATTCAATTTAAATAGTATCTAGTCACCAAACTTGTGTTATTATTTTTAATCCCAACTCATTTATAAATCGGCGAGAAAACTAAAACTAGAAGAAACAGTGTTATCTAACATAACGCATCATATTTAACGTTGAAGTTTATAATTAAAGTTAACTAATTAAAGACTCTGTTATGAACGCCGGCGACTTTAATACGTACTCCAAACTTAAACTATGCTCTTGGATAAATAATTCAAAGAATTTGTGTTATGCGTCTGCTGCACGTCTTACCCTAGAATGTAGATTTTTGGATAGGACAGATTGTATTTCTTCTTCTTAGCCGTGCACTCTTGACAGAGTGGTCGTGGTCATGTTTAGGCCGATTGATGAACTGCCGTTTTCACGATGCGTCGCCATATGTCTCGATGTTTGGCGGAGTGGAAGCATTTGTTTATAGAGGAGTACGTCATAGTTTTAATAAGGTCTATCCAACGTTTAGGAGCACGTCCACGAGTTCTTTTGCCCTCTACTTTTCCTTAAACCACCAATCGTTCCATGGAGTCCACGTTTCGGCTTATGTGATATATCAGATTGTATTTACCAGCATATTTTTAAACCATCAAGCTTATTACCATACCATACCATACCAGCCCTGTATTATATAATGCCTACTGCTAAGCACGGGCCTCCTCTACTACTGAGAGGGTTTTAGGCCTTAGTCCACTTGTTAATCTTACTAATATTATAAATGCGAAAGTTTGTAAAAATGTTTCGAGGTTTGTTAGAAGTAAACACAGAAATGACTGAACAGAATCATTAAATAAAAATGCATGATTTAAGTAAACTGCATTTGTGTATCTCAAAGGCAGTTTATTCCTTCATATCAGACAAAGTAATGAGACATAAAGTAAAAAGACAAAAAGTATTGATGAAATTTTTCATTCTTTTTCTATTACTTTTACTTTACCTGTAACTTATTATTGTTACTGCTTAAAGACTAGTTTTTAAAACCTTCAAATTTGTACCTATTTGCGGTCACAGTCACATATTACAGATAAATTTATAAAGCTTATTTTCTATTTCACTATATCGTAAATGATACTGAAATTACCGCAATATTCGTGCAGGTTTATTGGTTACGCACTTGAGTACTCGAGCATGACGTGTTTTATTATACACTGTAGTTATCCGAATGATCTATTTTACTGACATACATAATGCATATAATATATATTTGTATACCAAGGCTAACAAATAGTACTATATTGGGTGGATTTGGATATAGTCAATCTTCTAGTCAATATTCCGTTACTATTAAAAATGCGAATGTTTCGAATGATGTTGGGATATTTGTTATAAACCCAAAAACTAATGAATGGATTAAAGGATACAGATATTTCACTTCATCAGTGCCGGCTTTAGGGTAGGGCGGGTCGGCGGGTCGCCCGGGTCGGTGGGTCGCCCGGGTCGCCAGGTTCCAAGGAGGGCGAGGGCCAAAGGGAAATTAAAAAAAAAGTCGCTGGAAAAATGGGACCCGAATAACTATAGTTGGCCCTGCACTTCATAGATTGTTATACGCTGGTTTTTATCCGAAAAGTACATAAGGGGAACGGAGACGGGAAAAGTCGATAGTAACACCTAGTGTACAATAAAACATATGTGATAATAACCCATAAAACATAAAAACAAACAAAATATTAACTGAAATCACATTACCGTTCGTTGAAAAATGAGTGTAATTTAATTAATTTGTCATAATTAAATCAGCTTATTTCCGAGCATCCGTTAATTTAATTCGTCAACTGGGAAATATGACGAAATTAAACGTAATCAATCAAATAAATACTGGAATGTAATGAAAAATGTTGTTAACATAAAATTATGAGTTGATATATTGTGGTGATAATTTAACAACAGGCGACCTACTTCTCGTTAGCTAGTCTAACACACACAGAGAGAGAGAGAGAGAGAGAGAGAGAGAGACAAAACCACCATGCCTTTTGTCCTCAAAGAGTTAAACAGAGATGAAGTAGGACACAAAATTTTCGCCACGAATGTTCCGTCCCATGATGTGATAGGGGATGAGCTAGTTGCCACATCGGGCACAAATTCCACACTTCGGATAATACTGAGCAAAAAAAAAATCACTTTGATCGATCCGGGATTTGAACCTGGGACCTCAGAGCAGTGGTCGTACCGCGTATACCGCTATGCCACCGAGGTGTTAATCGAGACTCATTTCAGTTGTCAGAAAAAAAAATTGTAGAACAATTCACAAATCAAATTATTATTTAGAATTTATTCTATCAATAAATTATTTCGATAGTTATTTTTTTTTATTCAGCCAGGTTATTATTATTTTTTACGCGTATTCGTATTACAATACGACTGCAATGCTGAGGTCTCGGGTTCGATCCCCGGGTCGGGAAAAGCGATATTGGATTGGAATTTGTGCCCGATATGGCGATAGGCTCGCCCGCATCTAATCGTCGGACGGAATACGCACGGCGAAATGTGGGTGCAATAGTTGCGCCTCTGCCTACCCCTTCGGGGATAAAAGGTGTGAGGCGTGTGTGTATGTATATGTATAAAATTGATTGAAATAGTAGACATTAGTTCATAAGCCCAATTATACATTATGAACCATCTACACGTAACAGTCCTATAGTCCTTAAAAACCTCGACAACTCCTCCTTTAAAACCCAACGAATTTCTCAATTGACTTCACTCGAGCATCTTAAGATATTTGAAAGCAGTACATCTGAAACACTCCTTGCCTCTGAAAGCCAGCCACCCACAAGTAAGAAAGAGAAGGAACATCCGCTCTCGTTCCCACATCCAGGTCACCTAACTAACGCTCCAAGAGGACTCGTAGCACCGCAGAATTAATGGCCTACAAATATTAACCTAATTTTGGGTAGTTTCACACTAAACTACTGGAAATTTATTATGCGCGTAAACAGCTCGTGTTAAAGGTGACATTTGAAGTGGTTTTACTGCTTTTTACGGTGGCAGGTCTCTCATATGTAAGAGTCCGTCTGGGTGGGTACCACCGCAATGTCTATTTCTACCGCCAAGCAGAAGTGTGCATGCACTATTGTGTTTCGGTTTGAAGGACATTGTAGCCAGTGACTACTGGACATAATGAGACTTAACATCTTATGTATCAGGATGATATCAGGATGACGAGCGCAGTGGAATGCCACACATTACTTTGTAACTCAAGGTGCTGGATGGTGTTGCTACTGTTTATGGCCGGTCGTATCGCTTACCATCAGGCGAACGGCATGCTCGTCTCGTCATTCAATGCCATAAAAAAGAAAAAGAAAAAAAATAAGTTTATGCTTTCAATTTAACATCTGAGAAGGTAAGCAGAAGTTTAGTTGCACTCATGATTCTTTAAACTTATACGTCTTGTTTTGTAATATGTGAATCCCGCAATGTAATTCTTGTAGATGTAATAAAAGTATTATTTATTATTTTTAAGCATTTTTGTTGGCAAGACTCTGTTAGCTTTTTAGTGTGTATTCTATTTTTTAATGAAATCGATAGATCTATCGCTCGGATATGTAATTCTCATACATAATGCTAGATAACAATAATTGTTAAAAGGCTATGGTCCCTGAATTTCTTCCCTTTCCTAACTATCCTTTAGAGTGGAATTAATCTCGATGACCCCCGCATGCATCAGTTGCATTTCTGCCTACCTCTACAACATGGATGCTGACAAGCTTACGTTTATACGTAAATATATACACGCTGAGGCCCTTCATCCCCGAAGGGGAAGGCATGGTCCAATGGTGTGATATGGGGCGAGCCTATCGCCATATCGGGCACATATTCCAGACTCCGGGCTGATACTGAGTAGAAAGCCCCAATACCACTTAGGCCGACCCGGGGATCGAACCCGAGACCTCAGCATTGCAGTCGTATTGTAATACGAATACGCCACCGAGACAGTCAACAACAAGCTTACGTGTTTTATAGTACTTATTCTAACGGTATTATTCTCTACAATCAGGTCTAACTTGGCATTTTGCTTTATATCGTCAAAACGCAAAAATTTCATAACTTCAAACCTCCCAAAATGTAGTCTGTATGCTTATTGCAAATACAATGCTAAAAGGTTCATAAGACCACACCATATCTTACTTTGAGAGCTGTGGTAGGTGATGACAGCATTCTTATATTCTTTTATCCTACTTTATTCCATATTCTCCTGGAAATTTTTGTTTTACCCTGGAATGACGAAATGATATTGCATATTATAAGTGTAGTGCTTATTGTTGATGTACCCTGCGTCATTCGAAGCCTATAATATACCCGTTGGCAGGGCCGCGCCGTTCCTATGTGAGAAGTGTGCGTCACACACAGGCGCCAAGGCAATAGGGGCGCCGGAAACAGGATCAAATGCCAACGTTAATTTTTGAAATTATATTTGTTATACTACAAGACATTCTTTATAGTTGAGTAGATAAGAAAGTAGGTACAAGTCTCCCAAGACAATACTCACACCTGTGGTTAAAATTTGAACCACTTGAATTTTGACCCCAATGTTTATGAGCTATGTGTTAAAATGAAAAGAACCGCCGCAGTCGCTACAATAGCCAACTACATATATTATTACAAACGATTTACAAAAGGTCATTTTCTTAATTAAAACTTATAAAAAAATCTGCGCTCCACAATGAAGCATGAAAGGTTAACGTTGAATAATAAAAAATTATTAATGTTGAAACAGGCCGACAAAAATCAGAGGCGCTTCATAGATTTCGCACACAGGCGCTCTCTTGGGTCGGCGCGGCCCCACCCGTTGCTTCTGGGAGACGACTTTATAGAACCATCAACTACTACTGTTCATAATGTATGTATTTTATAATATATATTTAGTATACCTGTTGCCCGCGGCTCCGCCCGCGTGAATGAGTTATCCCAGGATAAAAGTCCCGCTTTATATTTCCTGGGATAAAAAGTAGCCTAAGTTACTCCTTGTTACATCAGCTACCTGCCAATAAAAGTCCCGTCAAAATCGGTCCAGCCATTTCAGAGATTAGCCCGAACAAACAGACAGACAGACAGACAGACAAAAAATGAAAAAAATGTTATTTTGGTGTATGTACCGTATATATATTCATATACATGTAGTAAAAAACGTTTATTTCAATTTTACAACAGACACTCCAATTTTATTTATATGTATAGATGTATAGATTGCCTGTAATTGTAGGTGAATTTTATATAGGTAAATAAATAAATAATTAGTATGTACAGTGATTCCTACTTACTTTAATAAATAATATTATATTATTTGGTACACTTCCAGTAACAGAATTAACGATCAATGTAAAAAAAACCAGACACCAAATTAGCTCATAATAAGGTGTACAAAGTTTGAACAAGGCACCCTAATTATCCAAAAAAGGCACAAGAAAAAGAAATTGATAACAAGTAAAGTTCGTCCCCAAGTTTCGCTGATCTTGGGCTTATTAAATTCAATTGGTTCGACTCTGTTCGCCATGACAGTTTCAACTGACCTTTTGAAAAGGTTATTTAACGCTCAAATATTATTAAAAATTCCAAAACATCTTTCTTTGTCACTTTGTATAAACTAGTTAATACACACGCATGCCTTTTATCCCCAAAGGGGTAGGCAGGTCGCGCAACTAGTGCACTCAATTTTCGCCGTGCTAAGTTTCAGAGAAATCTGTATAGTTAGATAATCTAACATTGCAGGTTATATGCTGCACTTACCACTTTCACATTCTCTTTCCACGTTCAGTCCATTCTTCTGTGGAACGCGCTCCCTTCCGAAATAAGATCCATCACTACGCGGGCTGGTATTAAAACAAGGGTTCGGAGACTGCTCTTTGATAGTTTGGCGGAATCTTCTCAATAGATCAGTTAATGTATACATGTATATAATATCTATATTTATGTTAGGTACCATTATGTTTTGTTCTTTTTTTTCTCTATTTGTTATTTTATAATATTATGTAAGTCTTATATATACATATATTATTAGTCGTTATTATATTAATGTTTTGTCCTCTACATTCTCGCGTTATGTACACCTACCTTGTTTTGTCTCTGCACTACCTGAAGGTTGGCTGGTAGAAAACTGTAGAGTAGAGTACTGGTGGTAGGTCTCTCATTATGTAAGAGGCCGTCTGGGTGGGTACCACCGCAATGTCTATTTCTACCGCCAAGCAGCAGTGTGCATGCACTGTTGTGTTTCGGGTTGAAGGACATTGTAGCCAGTATAACTACTGGACATAATGAGACTTAACATCTTATGTCTCAGGGTGACGAGCGCAGTGGAATGCCACACAGTACTTTGTTAGTCAAGGTGCTGGATGGTGTTGCTACTGTTTATGGGTGGTCGTATCGCTTACCATCAGGCGAACGGCATGCTCGTCTCGTCATTAAATGCAATAAAAAAAAAAAAAAAAAAAAAAAAAATGCCTTCGGCAGTAAGTCCGCCTTTATACTCGTTTTTAAATTGTCTGGTGAAATTTCTTCTAATAACCCACCCATTGTAACCATGTCTTGCATTTTTTTTTATACAATAAAGAGTTCTATTATTATCTTTTTAACCGACTTCTAAGAGGTGGATGTTATTAAAAAATAAGTAAGTTATGCACTCAAACAAAGTTGACCCTCAAACTTTCATTACTGGCACGGTAAATCTTGGAACGTCGCAGGTGGCTTGAGTCAATCCATCGGGCGGTGCCTCCCATTTAACACTTGCGCCCGACCATTCTTTCAATATTAGCAGCTGTTCCATTTAAGGGTCAGCTGTATTTGGTTAGAATACAGAAAATTTATATTATGTATGATATTTTATTCCAATTCTTAAATATTTTTAATAGACGATGTCTTTTATACCGACTCGTTAAATTGACTCTACTGCATCTGATGGTAATAGAGTAGGAGTCCAAATAGAGTGTCGACTGACGAGAGAACATTACGTCTTGCAAGTCGACTCAATTATGCCGGCCTGTTTAATAAACCGGAATAATGGGATCTCAGTATTACAGTATTTTTGCCAGTGCCAGGCAGACGAGCCAGCGGCCCGCCTGATGGTAAGCAGCCACCGCTGTTCATGGACTTGGCAATGCCAGGGACACAGACATGAATTGGCAGCCATACACCTGTATCTAAATAGTTAGGCAGAGGGGTAAAACTGGAATATCATCTTCTCATAAATATCAATGATATCGTCAAATCGAGCATAAAAACAACTAACATATCATATAAAAAAAAAACTAAAATCTTCTATATTTCAATTTCATATACATCTCAAGTATTTTGCAATGATTACAGCAATAAAGCCTGTCACAAACAACGATTCTCGAAACAGAGATTAAATTAACCACTAGATTACCCACAATCTCAATTACGAGATTAATTTGACCGTTTAATTTTGAGCTGCAGTTAAAAGTTCATTGTGCCAGTGCGTCTTATTATATTATGAATAGGAATAATTCCACAGAATATATTTAGATTGTAAATTTTCTTATGTTATTTTTAAACCAGGGACATAATTTTTTTTTTTTTTTTTTTTTTTTTATTTATTTATCAATTTACAAAGAGATCAATTTTACATATCAAATATCTTAGCATTGAAAAAACCACAAAGATTTGTCTACAATGCTATGTTCTGCATCGGTTATCGTCGAGCATCGGTTAAAATAAACACTTAATTTAAATAAATACTTGAATTTATAGTCGTAGATCATTCTGATCACCCAAAATATAAGTCTTCAATCGAGAGGATCCACAAGGAGTTTCGATTTCACATCAGGGATCAAACCCGTGGCCTCCCAGATCACAGACTACCGCCCGCTACGCCGCAGAAGACAAGAATGAATTTAATGAGGTTTACAACGTTTTTATATACCGGGAATGAGATTGTGTCTGAAAGCATACAGTAAAAGATAAATGTTCATTGACAAACTCACTTTATAAGCCATGGTATTTATTATCTCGGATTGTTCAACGCAAGTAAAAGAATATCGCTGGCCTATACAACTAATTAAACCGTCTTCAAAAAAGACTAAAACACAAAAAACATTTAATACTACATTCATACTCGTTAGCAATTTTGGTCTTTAGGTTTTGAGACCAATCTGAAAGTATTATACTTTGAAAAAAAAATTTCAAGGTCAGTTAGTGAATGTCAAATTTCTGAGGCAACAAACATTTTAAAGAATAGTCGTCGAGTTGAAAACCTCCGCCTTTTTTTAATTCGGTTATTAATATAATATTGTTACAAAAAAATTAAATCTTCAAAAGTTAATCTCGATATCCTGCCACCATTTTCGACGCAAATTGATCCGATTCGGCCATTCCTTCGTTCATACAGCTTCCGCTTAATTGTCCAACTAGGAATTAATACTGGAACGCCCGAGCTTTTACAATATTCCCAATGATTCATTACCATATATTGAAATTTTAATTGAAATCAGAAATTGCCGGCACAATAGACTGGAAGTACGCTATAAATTTAAAATCCCCATCTTTTACGATACGTTATGGTGACATTGTTTTTAATTATAGTAAATTGTAGCACCAAATGTTTGCGATCCATTGTAGATTACATCATGTTAAATAATTATGGATATTGCCTTTCAATTTTAATACATATTGATTCATGCTTTCAAATAAAAACATTCGGCATTGACTACGAAAGTAAGCCATTTTTTATTATCGTAAAACTTTTTTTGACAAAATTATCGTCCTATATTCATGACTATGTTTATTACTTTCATTTTAGTCTTTAGGAGCACAAGGAGACACACAGCGTGTAGTTGATATCACGGTTTATTCCAAACTGATGTATTACAATGATATCCTTATAATCAATCGCCAATAGGTACAGTCAGCAGCATAAGTAAATGAACAAATTCAAAATTTCAAATTGCCTACATACTTTTTTGTTCTTATTAATCTTTTTTTCTCTTCACAAAAACAAAACAAAAGGTATTTACTTTACTTCAAACGAAAAAAATAACATTTCAGTTTAACTTAACGCGTATATAGGCGATTTGAAATTTTGATTTTGTATAGATATTTATGCTGCTGACTGTACTCACAATATTATTAACTGCATAGGTTAGGTACACTATAATACGAAATTAATGATGCAGGAATAAGTAAATTATTTCACTCATACTACACTAATATCAAATCTATTTAATGGTTTTTTATTTTTAATTTTTAATTTATTATTATTATTTCAAGTAACACAGACTCATTTGGGTTAGTAAAATATACTTATATTTATGTTAGTAAGGCAACGGAGAGACAATTGACAATAATGTGTCCACTACTGCACTCCTCATGGCGGAGCATGCACATGTTTACGCGAATGTTAGACCTTTAAATAAAACTATTTTATCGCGGTTTATTAATTTATATTTTCCGCCGGCGTTTTGAAGACTGCAGCCTTCATGGTCACGGGGCGAACTGAGGTTGTCCCAAAATTAAAAGTTACAATATAAATAATACAAGATTTTTAACCGACTTCCAAAAGGACGAGGTTCTCAATTCGTGTGTTTGTATTTTTATTTATCAAATCTATTTGCTTTTGTTTTTTTTTACGTAGACTTTATAATTTAATCAACCGTTTATTTAAAAACATTGTGAAATACACCGTAGATACCTCGTCTCAGAGTTCCTTTCAACTAATACGAAACAGAGTTCAAAAGCGTATTGAATACATGTCTGATATTGCGTTTGATAGGTCCCACGGCGGGCTCAATAATATTTACCCGTATCTCAAGTTTATTGCCTCGATATGGATGCGGGTGCACAAACATACCACCACCATCGTATTACGTTTGTAATTTCATACTGCAATGTTTGCAAAAAACGTGAGTGATGTTCACAAAAGGTAACAGTTTGTAAGATGCAGGTACTTAAAAGAACTATTCTGCCGTTCTAAGCGCAAAATCAAGGAACGTTTCGAGAAAATTGAAGTTTTGTAAATATAGTTTTCTTTTCACTCTTTGTGATTTGAGGTGACTAAGATCTTCTGAAGAATGTCCGCAGGTTCAAAACCCAAGGGCACACACCTCTTACTTTTCTATAAAGTTATGGGTGTATTCTTTGTGAATTATCCCTCGCTTTAACGGCGAAGGAAAACATCGTGAGGAAACCTGCATACCTGAGGTCTCTGAATTTTGAAGGTATGTGAACTGCGAACCCACAATAGGCCAGCGTGGTGGACTAAGGCCTTAACCCTCTCGGTTGTAGAGGAGGCCCGTGCTCAGCAGTAGGCAGTATATAATACAGGGCTGGTATGGTAATGTCTCCTGCATAAGAGACATAAGCAGAGAGAAAAGGGTGGAGCGGCGTTAGCAAATAGGTAGCCATTTTAATTGCAAACGATAAGAGGAAATGTGGTCATATTTACGAAAATTAAACACGAATCGAATGCAGTTATTAAGAAGTCGGTCCAGTTTGTTGAGTTGATCTGCAACCTGTAATGTAATCCTTCTGGCTATAGAGGATTATGATGAAGATTGAACAATATATTTGACGAAAAGGCTATATTTTCCATGTTTTTATCTTAATCTGTACAACTTTTGATTTATCAACAGAGATCTGAGAATATGTCATTTTCAGTCATCTACAATGTTTCACGTTATAACTGAAAGTCGAATTCTCAGAATGTGGAATAATTCATTTCGACAGATTTTGTATACTTATTGTCATTGTATGTACCAAGATATATGAAATTACTTTTATTGCACTCAATTTTAAATCATATTTATTTATCTATTATAGTTTATAATTATGTATTCTTTACTAAGTTGTGGCAATAAATAAGTTTATTTTTAATTAAGATTTAATTTTACCATACAATTGCAAATAAAGTTTTATAAACCAGTATGCAATATATAATAAATAAAATAAACGTTACTTTTCATTTTGTCATTATAGGATTGCGCCTTATATGCATGCGCTTGTTGTATATTGATGAGTATTGCAATAAAACACCGATTGATCGTAACACGTCTGTTTAATATAAGGCTTTGAACAATACTGATGTGCCGCAGGCACAGTACATCCCCCTTACTTTATAAGGGTGAACAACACATTCAGAATACATTCTGACTGATCCAATTGTAATATGCAACGCATTCAATAACTTCTTCATTGATAAAATAAAGCCGATTGAAAATATCAATCAAATGAAAGTCTGCATTCCATCTAAATTGAATAGTATGTTTATGAAACCATGCATGCCAATTGATGTATTAAATATCATTAAATCTTTGAAAAACACAAGCAGTGAAGGCTTCGATGAAGTTTCTACAAAAGTTTTAAAACATGTTTCTGATGACATATGTACTCATCTTAGCTATATTATCAATTTATGTATTGAATACGGAGTCTTTCCGGAAACCTTAAAAATGGTTAAAATAAAACCAGTTTTAAAAAAAAATGATAAAGAGTGTATGGGAAATTATAGACCAATAGCACTACTATCGATATTCTCGAAGGTCATTGAAAAATATATTTATAAAGAAATTAATAATTATGTAGAAATAAATAACATATTAGCCAAAGAGCAAAAAGGTTTTAGACAAAATAAATCTGTTAACTTAGCCATATATGATTTTTTAAAATTCATAATGTCAAATGTGGATAAAAGAACCCCAGTATGTGCTATATATATGGATATGACCCAAGCCTTTGACTATGTACACCACGATATACTACTAAATAAATTACAAGCTTATGGTATAAGAGGAAACGTATTGAATCTCATAGAATCTTATCTTAAAGGACGTAAACAATATACTGAACTATCAAAAATTAATCCTAAAACAAAAAAAGAAGATACACATATATCTAACAGTCGAATGGTTCTATATGGTGTACCGCAGGGGAGTGTGCTGGGACCACTACTGTTTATTCTTTACATAAATGACTTACCTCGTGCAACCCCAAATCCAATTTCACTTTTTGCAGATGATAGTACAGTTTCTATTAGATGTTCAAATAAACTAACATTTGAACAAGATATTAATAATACCCTGATCTCCATAATTAATTGGTTATGTGAAAACAATCTTAAGGCAAACATAGAAAAAACCAAAATGATGACCTTTAGTCAAAGGCAAACCAGCCAAAATCGTCTTAGAATAAATTATAATAGTCAAGCTGTCGAAGAAGTTAATACCACAAAATTTCTAGGACTAATCATAGACAGTAAAATTAAATGGAAACAACATATTGAAAAACTAACAAAAAAAATTTGCCAAACTGCATATGCTTTGCAACAGCTGGCTACTGTTACCAACACGAGTACTTTATTGGCTGCATATCATGGACTAGTAGTATCTAATTTGAGATACGGAATAATTTTCTGGGGAAATACAACAGACAGGGACATTATTTTTAAAGCACAAAAAAGATGTCTAAGAGCAATGTTTGGATTAAAAAGTGATGATAGTTGTAAACCTTACTATTTAAAGCACAAAATACTAACGTTACCATCTTTATACTTATATGAAGTGTGTGTTTTTGTAAAGTCCAACCTAAATTTGTTTGAACAAGCCTCAGAAGTTTACAAAAGATCACAAAGAGACCCAAATAGATTATGTACACTCAAGTGTAATACTGCATTAGTCCGTAAAAGTATTTTTTATATGGCTCCAGTGTTGTACAATAAGTTACCTAAATCTTTAAAAAACCTTAGTCTGGATAAATTCAAAAAAGAATTGATGAAGCTTCTATACAGCAAATGTTATTATGGTGTGTTAGATTTTGTAAATGACATTTTCAATTAATGTTATATAATTTCTAATTTCCATATTATATGGGTGCAATAATTTGACATGTTAGCAATCTAATAATATAAGTAAATCTAATTTTTTGACAAAATTTCATTTTGTATTAATGTAATATTATTCTGTTTCAATATTATTTATTTTAATTCCATTTGGCTTAATGTTTAATTTTATAGTTAAAATATTTAAAGCCTAGCTTGTATGCCAATATAAGGCTGATCATAGAGCACTTAGCATAAGTATTACTATTTCCACAATGTAACCACCTATGTATCACAAGTGAATAAATGATTGATTGATTGATTGATTGATTGATTCACATTTTATTTAAGCATAAACATATTGGTTATACACGATAAGATACATTACTTATAGAAAAATAAAAAAAATACATATACAAAACACTTTGTCCAAGTCCATGCGACTGTAGTCGGTTATAATCATCTTAAGCCTTAAACACATCACAACACTACACAACTATTCTTGCTGGCGTAGGAGGCGGACCGTTTGAGCATTGCACACCTCTGCGCGCGTCCCCCATCGGCACCTCTTGCAGTTCCCGTCTGATGTAGCGAGCGTATTTCACCTTGCATCGCTTCCATAACAAATATAGGATAACTGCTAGTATGCAGACAATTATAAAGAGTAGATAAACTTCGTATCTATTATATGACGCTTGCTGCTCTGTCGCGGATGCGGCAGCGCCATTTCCAGCTCCATTCTGGGCGATTATGATCTGTTCTTCTTGTTGCCTACTCTGCTGCTTACCCATTGCTTGTAATTTATTAAGCGTGTTTATGCAGCGAAGCGAACGACTGGTTTGATCGTTCGTCCGAATCTTGACACTCTCGCTTCATTGTTTATAGATGCGTTTGCCGTATTTGGTGCGGTCGCGCATTCGTCGTTGTTACTAAGTGCAAACGCTGGCTTCAACCTGTCAATACTAACTACTTTCTCTGTATCCTCCTGTATAATTTTAAAATATTTATCTGTCTTACTAATAACTTTAAAGGGTCCCATATAGGGTCGCACTAAAGGTTTTGTAACCTTGTCAATTCGTACAAATACATATGTGCAATCTTTTAGATCGGGATGTACAAAAATTTTCCCTTGATGCGGTTCTTTTTTTGGGGTTGAAGCTAAGTCTGCGATTTTCCTGCGCAATTCTTGCAAAAATAAGACGTTGTCGGAGACATCACGCTGTGAAGGCTCAAAGAAATCTCCAGGCAGTCTTAAAGGTTCTCCAAAAACCATCTCTGCTGCACTAATTTGAGTATCATCTCTCATACTAGCTCTTAGTCCGAGTAAAACGGATGGCAACTCCGACACCCACTGTTCTGTCCTTCCTCGACACCTTAATGCGGTTTTAAGCGAACGGTGCCATCTTTCTATAAGTCCGTTTGACTGAGGATGGTATGCAGTCGTTCTAAATTTCTTAATACCCATTCTTTTGGCTAACTGCGTAAACAAATTAGATAAAAAATTTGATCCTTGGTCAGTTGTCAAATATAAAGGTGTACCAAATCTTGCAATCCATCCAGTATAAATAATGTCCGCTATAGTCTCGGCGGTTACATCTTTTACAGGATAGGCTTCAGGCCAACCAGTGCCTCTATCGATCATAGTCACAATATATCGATAGCCTTGACAATATGTTAATGGTCCTACTACATCCATATGTACATGTTCAAATCGATTACTGTGTATGAAATGACCATATGGTGATACTGTGTGTCTTTGAATTTTTGATATCTGACAATTGGTACATGCTTTAGTCCATCGTGTTATGTCTTTATTCATTCCTTTCCATATATATCGATCTTGCATCATCTTTCTTGTCGTACGCGTTCCAGGATGACTAATGTCATGTATTGCGTTGAAAGCCGATACACGAAATTCCTTAGGCAAATATGGTCGCGTTCTATTAGTCGATACGTCGCAATAAATAGGTAACTTGCAGCTAGGTATGAATATTTTTTCAAACTTCAATGTTTTCTGCTCTATAAGATTTCTTAACTCTGTATCTCTACTCTGCGCTTTAGATAACTTTTCGTAGTCGATGTGCGAAGGTTCGTCAATCGCTGCTATTCGTGAAAAACAGTCAGCAACTACATTCTCTTCCCCAGAAAGATGTTTAATTTCAGTACAAAATTGCATGATGAAATCTAAATGACGTATGCGGCGCGGCGTATCATTTTTGCCAACAGTGTTATTTCGCAGTGAGTATACTATAGGTTTATGGTCGGTGTATACGGTAAACGATCGACCTTCAATAAGAGGACGAAAATGTTTAATGGCGAGGTAGATTGCCAACAACTCTCGATCATATGTAGAATATTTCTGCTGTGCTTCGCTTAGTTTGGTCGAAAAAAAACCTAAGGGCTTCCAACCGGTCTCCTCTCGCTGTTGAAGTACGGCTCCGGCGCAGGTATTAGAACAGTCGGTCATAAGCGCTAACGGTGCATTAGTTGAAGGAAATGACAATGTAACTGCCGTTTTTAGGCTCTGTTTACATTGCTCAAATGCTCTAACTGCGTCATCATTCCAAGGAATCAGGCTTTTGTCTTTTTTCTTCGAATTGTGCAAAAAAACATTCAATTTGGCGTGATTTTCGGCTGCTTTCGGTAAATGACGTCTATAAAAATTTATCATACCGAGAAATCGACGTAATTCTTCTACTGTTTTAGGTCTCGGAAACTCAGATATGACCTTGATTTGCTCTTCTAAAGGTCTTATACCGTCTTTTGATACTCGAAATCCAAGAAAATTTAATTCTGATTTGCCAAATTCACACTTCGCCATATTTATAGTGATACCGTAGGCATTCAGGCGTTTCAAAACCTCTCTAACATGCTCTCTATGCTCAGATTCTGAAGAGGACGCTATGATGACGTCATCAATGTAAATAAATATGTAGTCTAAGTTACGAAGCACTTCATCATTCAAAAATCGCTGAAATGTGGCGGCGGCGTTCTTAAATCCAAATCCTAATCTTAAAAACTCGAACAAACCAAAAGGACATGCTATAGCGGTTTTCGGAATATCTTTTTCATAAATGGGAATATTATGATAGGCTCGTTGCATATCAATCCTTGAAAATATTGTCTTCCCATGCAACAAATAAGTACAGTCCTGTATACGTGGAATCGGATATCTATCCGGCTTCGTGATTGCATTAAGTTGCCTGTAGTCGCCACACGGTCGAATTTCACCGTTTTTCTTCATAACAACATGTAGAGGACTTGCCCAATTGCTATTAGACGGTCTGCAAATGCCCATCTCTTGCATGCGTTGAAACTCGGCTCTGGCCTTGATGTATTTGTCGGGTGGTAACGGCCTTGGGCGAACATGCACTGCTGGACCAGTAGTTTCTATATGATGTACTACAGTATGGCATGCAGTCTCTTTGAAATTTATGGGTCTTGTGAGGTTAGGAAATTCCGCCAAAATATCACTGTAATCGCTTTTGAAGTTGATTGTGCTTAACGTAGGATCTTCTTGCATAGCCATAGACGCTATAGTATTTAGAGTTGTCACCGAATCAATTAGTTTTTTGTTCTTCATATCCACTAACAGTTTATAATGAGACAAGAAGTCGGCACCGAGTATGGGTTGCTTGACATCTGCCTGCACGAACGACCAGCGATAGGGCCGACGAAGTCCTAAATCAAGGTTCAAAGTTTTAACGCCATATGTTTTAATCTCAGTGCCATTGGCAGCATATAGTTTATACTCGTCACAAGTTGCACTGTACAAACGGTTCTTAGTCATTGGTAGCACTGATATATTCGCACCTGTGTCCACTAAAAATCTTAAACCACTAACTTTGTCCATGATAGATAGGCGGTGAATAGGCATGATGGTGCATATCTCCGCCTGCGAATGCACCGTAGCTAGTTTTCCTGATTCTCGGTTTGCCTACTTACAGATTGTTTCCAGGCGCACGGCTCTATACATTTTCTAGCTCTATGGCGAAACCGAAAATGGTAAACACAAAGCCAATTCGGATCGTTTGGCGATCGCCGTGTCATATTACGTCCGCGTGATCTCGAGCGGGACCGGGTTCGATACCGATTGTAATTCCTGTTGTAATTTCTTTCTTTCTCCATATCTCTAATTTTCAAACTTAGTTTTGCTATCTCCGCTAAAATATAAGAATTATCCGTGCTACAGCTAGGCATAGCTTGCACTTCCGCTACTTGAATTGGTTGAGTTGTTTCCATAATTTTATCCGCAATAGCCGAAAGATGTTCTAAGTCTTTCACGTCACTGACCGCTAACACACCTCGAACTGAAGAAGGAAGATGACCTTGCCACATTATTTTCAGCGTTTCATCAGGAATCTTATCACGCGCTAAATCCTTCATTCTGCGTAGTAGCTGGGACGGTTTCTGATCTCCTAGCTCCATCCCGCTAAGCAATTTCTGGAACTGCTGCATTTCTGACTCCTCATAAATTTTTAGCAATTTCTCTTTGAGTGTATCGAATTTCTTAACTTCGGGCGGCTTAAGAAGAATGCCGCTGACCTGTTGTACGACGTCTTTTCCTAATTTGGTAACAACCAAGTTGTATCTGGCTTCGTCGCTTAGCTTCTGGCTGCTTAGGATGGCTTCGCACTGAACGTACCATAGTCGCGGATTGTCGCTCCAAAATTCGGGAATCCTTGACGAAATCGTAACAACTGCTACTTCTCCATCACCCATGGTAGACGCTGATGTACCCGAAGTCATGTCTAAGTGAATTCGTCGTGCGTACTCGTGTCTCAGAAGTCGCTGTATTCTCGCTGATTGCGGGGTCACCACTGCGCCTTATATGCATGCGCTTGTTGTATATTGATGAGTATTGCAATAAAACACCGATTGATCGTAACACGTCTGTTTAATATAAGGCTTTGAACAATACTGATGTGCCGCAGGCACAGGATAAAATCATAGAGCATTGGTTAAATACTCAAAGGAAAAATTTAAAAACCCCGACACAAAAACTCTCTAAAAAGTAAAATAATAAAATTATCTTTGTCGTTTAAGAACTTAGTAATATTGTGACCCAAGCGTCGTGGGGTCGGGGGACTGACTGCTAAAGAAGTAATTTCATCTCCCTGGTCCGGAGTTCGGTCCCCCGACGTGACGACTAATAATGACTAATGACTAATGTGGTCATAATATTACTAAGTACTTAAACGACAAAGACACTTTTAATATTTTACTTTTTAGAGAGTTATTGTGTCGGGGGTTTTTAAATTTTTTATATATTTTTTTTTATTTTAAACCTTTTAAATTACTTTATTCTCCGTCATGGGGCCTTGATAATCAACTATCTGACACCTACTCGTTGAGACGTTCTTTATGAGCTCAAACACGCTATATCTGCTATAAGTTGCTAAGGAGTTGGGTATCCCGCAGACTACTTGGTGCAGCAGCATCTGCTCATATTTAAAATATTTCTGAAGTCACAGTACACCAAATTTAAATTCAATCGGGCTTTTTAAATTGGAAAAGAGCTGATAATTTTCAAACGCCTGAACAGATCTTCATAAGTTATAGCTAAGAACCATCGCGATCACATCAGCTTTCAAACAAAAAAAACTGCGTCAAAATTGGTTTATACGTTTAAGAGCTACAATGCCACAGACAGACATACAGATACACAGATACACACCCTAAACTTATAACACCCTCTTTTTCTGTCGAGGTTAATAAAATGAATTGAAACGTCATGGCACACGTTGAGACGTTTTGGCAGCTTCGAGCAGCGGGCGATGAGGCGACTATGAACCGAATAGCCTCGCGTACCCGGGCCAAGATAAATGTTTGTGTGATCCGTAAATATTTATTTGGACTCCGGGTGTTGGACTGAAAATAGTACTTACTACTCATGATATAAAACTTGTATTATTTTACATATCCTACTAATATAATAAACGCGAAAGTTTGTAAGTATGGATGTATGGATGTCTGGATGTGTGGATGTTTGTTACTCTTACACGCAAAAACTGCAGAACGGATTTCGATGAAATTTGGCACACTGGTAGATTATGTCCTGGCTTAACACATAGAAAACTTTTTATCCCCGGAAAATATAAACCGGGACTTCTATCCCGGGAAAAGTCATTCACGCAGGCGGAGCCGTGGGCAAAAGCTAGTTACTAATATTATAAACGCGCAAGTTTTTTAAAATTGTTTGTATGTTTGTTAGAAGTAAACGCAGAAACTACTACATGGATTTGGATGAAATTTGGCACACTGGTAGATGTTGTCCTGGATTAACACATGGCTATGGCTATTTTTATCCTGGTAACTCGCTACTGTACGAAATAAATGGGTTTTATGATCTGATTTTTAAGTAGATGGCTTTGGCCTCATATGTAGCGCCAAGGATAGCTACAGTGATTTAGTGTGAGTGTGACTCCGATCATTACTCGCACTTTTTCCCTACAAGTGGAACTTTTGTAGCGGGAAACGCTTTGCACGCGAGCGAAGCCGTGAGCTAAATGTTGTATGTTAATCTATAGCAAGGACTTTGAATATCGATGTATTAATTTAAGTCTCAATTTAATGATTAATACAAACATATTTCCATTCCACTGTCAATACATTTCACAATTCCATTACAAACTATTTGCTACGGCGTAACCCGTAGAGAAGCTACGAACTTTTATCGGTTACGAAACGGCTACGTCCAATAGAAATGTAAATAGCTTTGGAATATTACAAAGCTGTTATCGGCTACGCGCTGGCTACGTTATAAAACTAGTTGTAGCGATTGTAGTTTACTTTAGATGAAGCGCTTTAAGCACTATCATTTTTCACAGAGAGAAATAAAAGTGAAAGGCATTTTTATTCCTCTTGTTTCATTGTAGATGAGCTGAAATAATTTTAATACATTCAGTATAATAAAAAGCCTAATAAACGGAACATTCAAATTAAAATGAGGGTAGTTTTTATTATATTTCAATGGTTTTACTTAATAAACAAATAGCGCTATATTTTTTAAACAAATTTTAAATACGTAACTACTGTTATAAATAGTAAATGCTCGTAGCTTTACTTACCGGATAAGTCTATTTTAATGAACGGCTTATACATACATGTATGGAACTGGGTACCAAATAAACATAAATTAATTACAATCGAAAGATGTTATTCTCTTTGAACAAAATTTACTGTTTCCTGCTGTATTATGACCATTTTATCGAATCTGGTCAGAGCATATTAAGGCTATGGAACCTTTGAAATTTGCATTTGATCTTAAGGCCGGATAAATAACTCTTGTCGTTAAAATATAGCTGGCAGCCTCACTGGCGTAGTTGTATTGTGCGCGTAGTACGTCCACCGTTCTAAGGTCCACACACACACACACACTCACGCCTTTTATCCCCGAACGGGTAGGCAGAGGCGCAACTAGTGCACCCACTTTTCACCGTGCGTATTTAGTCCCATGATGTGATAGGAGGCGAGCCTATTGCCATATCGGGCACAAATTCCAGACTCCGGGCTGATACTGAATAGAAAAACCCAATATCACTGCCCGACCCGGGCATTGAACCCGAAATCTTAGCATTGCAGTCGTACCGTAAACCAACCACGCCACCGAGGCAGTCACTATAATAATATTATATAGATTAATTAACCAACTAATGCCCGAAGTTTTAAACATCACATTAATAACAAGAGACAATAAGAATGCTCGGCATAAGGGCAGGCAGGCTTATCCAATTTCGGAACAATTAATCACGCGGCGCGATTCCCGACTTTGTACGGATGCACGAAAAGAATCAAAAAATGAATGAATTCCAGATTTATTGGTTTAGATTTTTTTAAATCTGTCTCGCTGGCGATTATGATACCTCAATGTGGTCAGAATATGCCTCAAGGGTCACTTCCTTGATTTAGCCTCTAGAGGAGTCTAGAGGTAGCTTGTACGACTTGTAGACTGGGAGGTCTTGGGTCCCATTTCGATTTCAGGCATTAATTTGTGGGTATTTATGACACCATTTTGAAAAACATGGTTGGTATTCTTATAACCATTGTCATTTTTTGTATTAAGATCAACAACACAACTCTCTTTTCCAATCTCATTCGCTCAAGCTTGAAGTGTCAATTTAGAGAATCTCGAATGACCGCGGTCACCTTTAAATCATTCCAAGGTCATAAAGAATTTTGATGTCCTTAGATGATTATTTGACACATTTGCCTTCCGCCTGCCTTCATATCACCACCGCACTTGAAGACCGCTAGAACGGGGATCCCGGGGAAGCTTCTGGAAAACGCAGGTCGCCGCGCCGTAGTAAGTCTCTTATTTTAATTAGTCTGTCCCTTGTCTGTTATTTGGGACGAGCGACGTACTCTTCTGATCAAATCTTAGAGCAATTAACACCATCAAATGGTTGTTACAAATAAAATCTTTCTAATTCACAAGTCCAATTTTCTCCCGTTCCTGACAGTAGTAATGTGAAAGATGTTCAGGTGACCAGCTTATTCTTAGAACCTGTTAAATACGATATTTGAGCCAATGCTAGTCATATGATATAATATAAGCCTCCCAAAGAAATGGTAAACAAAAAAGTGAATTTTGCATTAAGGACCAATTTCACTGCAATGCAATGCAATCAGCCCTGTATTATATACTGCCCACTGCTGAGCACGGGCCTCCTCTACTACTGAGAGGGGTTAGGCCTTTGTCCACTACGCTGGCCTAGTGCGGGTTGGCAGACTTCACATATCTTCGAAATTCTTATAGAGAACTTCTCAGGTATGCAGGTTTCCTCACGATGTCTTTCTTCACCGTTAAAGCGTACGATAATTGATAAACAATACACACTTAACTTCGAAAAGTCAGAGGTGTGTGCCTCGGGTTTGAACCTCCGGACCGTTCCATTCCCAACTAGGCTATCGCTCACTTTCACTGCTTGCTGATAAATGCTGCCCGTCAAATAAATGTATAAGCCGACCGAATTCAAAAGACATACTCTAATCTATGCTTCCAAATAAATTGAAATAAAATGATTACTATCAACATTAGCTGTTTAATAGGATAACTGTCAAAATAAATTTTATTTATTCTTATATACTATGCTCTTAATCTTTGATACAAAATCACAAAATATCCAAACCATTCCACAATCCACAATACAGCTACATGAGTTGTCGAGTGAAGCCACGTGAAAATATTCATAATGCCACAAGGTGTTGTATAACAGAATCTACTGCGTGGAAGCAATCCGTTAGAGTATGAGACCAAAATTTACATATGACTTGCTGGGTACCGCTCTAAGGATTTTGCAACACTATGCTGTAGGTGCGGGTTTGCTTGCGATATTTGGCCTTAGTATTAAAAGATTTCACAATTATTTGTTAGACGAGTTTTATTTACGGTGTGAATAAGCTCCATGACTGCCTCGGTGGCGTAGTTTTATTAAGGTACGACTGCAACGCTGAGGTCTCGGGTTCGATCCCCGGGTCGGGCAAAGTGATATTGGATTTTTCTATTCAGTATCAGCCCGGAGTCTGGAATTTGTGCTCGATATGGCGATAGGCTCGCCCCCTATCACATCATGGGACGGAATACGCTCGGCGAAAAGTGGGTGCACTAGTTGCGCTTCTGCCTACCCCTTTGGGGATGAAAGGCGTGAGTATGTGCGTGATAAGCTCCATAGGATCCATTATCTTATGAAAGCTACCGAAACCTTGCTATTACGAGTTGTATGGTCCACAAAAATAAATATAGAGATATTATGTTAAACTGCTTTACAAAAATAATACTTGTTAAAAGTAGGAATACCGACCTTCAAATTACAACGCACGCTGGTCACATTGAGGTATTAGATGTTAAGTCTTATAATGCGCAGTGATTATACTTGTATAATGATTTAGCTATAAAATAGTACTACACAATGTTGCTTGGCTACAGAAATAGACGTGGTATCTATCCAGCCGAGATCTCCCATTCAACCTTTCATTTAGCAAACAAATAATTTCAATAACATTCGACAGACAAGCCAATTTTCGCTATGTATGTATCAGATCTTACAATAGTGTGGCGTATTATATTCATAAGCAAATCGAGACCACAATGGGCCGGCTGTTGCGGATCCTGGCTATTGATTGCGCTTGCAGCATCCCGGATTCAATCCACTTTGTTTGTTAGACAAAATTGTTGTTTCATCGATCTTGATGCTTTGTCTGCGGTTTGATAGAAGAAATTTAAGATGCAAACGTATAGCATTAAAATAGTAAAGGGACAGGAGAAGCAAATAATATGGGGTTTAAGTAAGTCCAGATAAGTATCAGTTTTTTTTTTTTTATAGCATAGAATGACGAGACGAGCATGCCGTTCGCCTGATGGTAAGTGATACGACCACCCATAAACAGTAGCAACACCATCCAGCAACTTGTCTTACAAAATACTGTGTGGCATTCCACTGCGCTCGTCATCCTGAGACATAAGATGTTAAGTCTCATTATGTCCAGTAGTTATACTGGCTACAATGTCCTTCAAACCGAAACACAACAGTGCATGCACTGTTGCTTGGCGGTAGAAATAGACATTGCGGTGGTACCCACCCAGACGGCCTCATACATAATGAGAGACCTACCACCAGTAGTCAGTAATCTGTGATTCCGACTCTAATTGGAACTTTGATGTATTGTTAAAAAGTAAAGATTTTGATAAAGTTGTAGTTCTTACAACTTTATCAAAATCTTTATTGTACGCTGTATAAGTCTTTAACGCGTTTGTCTATTAATGCCACCGCTTTGTCTGTTTATCTCACCACTTCCTTCAGCTATGAGTAGGTAAGTTGTATATCTAAGACGTTGCGCAGACGCTATAAAGTTGCTGTAACAAATATAACTATATGACACAACAACAGACTAACAAGCTGGCAATATTTCGATAATAGCGCAATTAGTTGAAACAATTGGTTAATTTAACAATCATTTGAACTAATTTTCGTATTGAAAGCGAATTATTGCTACTCATTACCGTCACTTGGTAGCGTGTGTCTAGAGCAACAATACATCACACGCGTTAATGACTAAATAACACCAAGAATAAGTTCCTCGTCCATCTGTTTTCGTACCATTCGCACGTTAATTCATTACTAAATTTAATTAAGTAATGAATTACTGCCTCGGGGCATAGATGTATTATGGTACGACCGCAATGCTGACGTCTCGGGTTCGATTCCCGGGTCGGACAAATTGATATTGGGTTTTGCGACTAAGTATCAGCCCGAAGCCTGGAATTTGTGCCCGATATGGCGATAGGCTGGCCTCCTATCACATCATGGGACGGAATACGCACAGCGAAAAGTAGGTGCACTAGTTGCACCTCTGCCTACGCCTTCGAAAATAAAGGGCGTGAGTGTTCATGTATGTATGTATGATACGTAAACATAGTTCCTACATCCATCGCGATATCATCGATATAACCGAAGACGCACCGTCACTTCGTATGCTTGTTCAGTGTGTATGTTTTCCATTAGCGATATATCGAAGATTTTAAGTGGCAATAGTGTTTTTCCGAGTTACTTTCTTTCTCTGAAGCTATGAACAATGTGAAGACATGTAACATTGGAAAATCAGGTACGGTTGGGGAACATCTTTAATTATGTAATAGTGCGTAATATTTTTTTATTAACGCCACAGCATAATTGCCTCTCTGCACCTGATGGTAAGTGATAAATTATACGACGAGATCAGTGACAACGAACGAACAAGACTGTTTTTATTCAAAAATATAAATAGACAACAGGATACAGTATAGATCAAAACATAGACAAAATCATAGTGTATAAAACATTGTTGATATAATTACAACAGTAAGTGAAGAGAAGCCCAAAAACATGTCGGCCGGACGGCAGGCACAGTTATGCCGGCCTCACGCTCCGCTTGAAGGATCCCAAGTTTATTTATTTATTTATTGTTATAAGGTACACTAACAGCACTACATAACATAACATTATAATTATGTAAAACAATAAGGTACTGTACTGTTCTTATTGTTATACTGTTGTAGGAAGAAGAGAACACGTATGCTGGCAAACTGTCCCAACCTTATATATCGCACCTTTAGAACGAAAACGACGCAATTAAAAAAATCGGATATTGAGTTATCGTTATAAAATGACTTAAAACTTGTCTATTTTTTATAAAAAATAGAATAAATAAAAAAGGCCCGATATAAGAGTTTGGTCCTTTTCCCGCTTGAATATAGCTGTGTTTGAGCTATTGTTGTATTGAGAACGTTTTAAGTCATTTTATAACTCAGTTTTCAATTTTTTGTGTTGTGTTGTTTTTGTTCTAAAGGTGCGATATACTCACCATTTAGTTTAATTATAATGTAATACGGCAAAATTACCAAATTTCTGCTGACTTATTACTGCCCACGGGTCTATAACTAAGAGGATTTAGGCTTTAGCCCACCTTAAAGTCTAACCTTTTGGGAATAAAATACTACGGCTAAGTTTGTATGCATGAATTATGAATGGTGTTATTGTTTATGGACGGCCGTATTTCTTGCCGTTAAACGAGCAATTGGCTCGCCTCATATCACAATCATACACTCACATAGGTAGGCAGAAGCGCAACTGGTTCACCCACTTTTCGCCGTGCGTATTCAATATCACTGCCCGACCCGGGGACTGAACCCGAGACTCAGCACTGCAGTTGTACCGTAATACAATTACGCCGAGGCAATCATATCATTGTCTACAACAAAAAACCTGTCTTATTACATCCACAAAATGCGCAAAAGCACACAATCAGGTGACACATTTAACCATTCAAACACTAATAAATCTGTTTGATTCAACAAAACTTAAAATGATGTAAGAGTCGGAACGGTACAGACGTTGCCACGGTCTCTTCATTTATCTTAAAGACATTATCTGAGTGGACAGAGATAAATCTTTCCAGAAATCGTCAAGTATTGCTGTACATATTTGAATACTTACAAAAGTCGGCTAAGTGAATTTTCCTTCGCCAAGTTCAATGCTGTTGTATTTTATGTCGATTGTATCTCTTTCTGCGTCTCCAATTTTTTTATAGTTCGCCTGATGGCAAGCGGCTCCCAAGCCTCAGTATACCAGCCTTTACTGCAAAGTGCTATATATTAATACATAATCTTACTATCTTATTCTAAAATACTATAAATGCGAATGATGGTAAAAATACTATAAAAATATTTGAATGTTTGTTAGAAGTAAAACAGTATCGCTGAACAGTTTTAGATGAAATTTGGCACACGAGTAGACCATGTCCTGGACTAAGACATGATTATCCCGAAAATTTGCTTCTATGGGAAACAATGGCTTTTTAAAATCTGTTTTTTTAAATAGATGGCGCTGGTGTACTGTTGGCGCTATGAGTAGTTTACTAATTAGAAAGGCTCTTAACGCGGGCGAAGCCACGAGCTACACCAAGTCCTCTTGTAAAAATCTCAACATAAAATACATTATCCCAATTCCCTCCAAAAACACAAGTCATGATCATGAAAGGGGGTAGCGTCGATTTTCAATACAAAAGAACATTATTACCGACCTACATCGAATAATAGTTTCATGGAGTGAACGCGTAATACCCTAACACGCGTGAAAAATTACCCCAAACTCCCATTGTCCGACGTGAGCCAGTTTCATGGGGATTTCTGCAGGGATGGAGTTAGAGAGAGGTTGTGTGGCCATGACCCACTCTGGATAGCAAATGTGTACGTATTGCGGTATATATTCTTTCTTAATAATAACAAAAATGAATACAATTGGAATTATAAACTAAAGGGACTAATGAAGGCCAAAGTATGTGACAATTTGAAGGTACTAGTCAACTATTTGAAGCTTACAGTAATTAACTAATATTATAAGATACTTTGAAGCCGCTAAACGGAACCCAGTAATCTTTATATATTGTATAACAAAATTCTCCCACCGTGTTTCAAAAACTACTAAGCGGATTACGATGAATTTGGTAAGGTGATATTTATCCCGGAATAATATATTGCAGCCTTTTACTCCAGAAAAACTCTTCCACGCAGGCGAAACCACGAGCAATAGCTACGAATGATATATCAATAAAAACCACACACTATTTTACGACATTTGATCTAAATAGTTCATCCTTCGAATCATTTTATCAATTCAAATTTCGTCATTAAAAACTCGTTGAAACCAAAATCGATTTTCCAAATTCTTACCTGTATTTTTTTTATTTTACGACCGGTTTTTACAATATGAATGAGCGACCGGTTGGCGTGCAAGACTTGATACGATTCTACCGTCGCGTTCATTCCGCGAACACTTTTACAATGAATTCAGGAGAATCTGTCTACGTTTCAATTGAATAGTGAAAATCAAAAACAATCAAATGCCTGTGCTAGGCATTATTGTATTTTATTAAGACACTTTATTCTATTCGTTATTGTATTGTATTTATCAAGTAAAAAAGGTTTTATGCCAGCTCTACAAATATTTGCATTATTTGGCCAATGCAATATCAGCTTTTTATATAAATTTTGATAAATCTAAATTGCGTTGCCCCAATTGCGTAAATACGCTATGAGTAGTGAGTGCTAGCATTATTTATTCGTTTATTTTTAATATAATTTTCCAACTTTTAATAATTATTTAAATTTTATGCAGTTTCACGACTGCTTTGGTGGCATAGTTGTATTACGGTACGACTGCAATGCTGAGGTCTCGGGTTCGATCCTCGGGTCGGGCAAAGTGATATTGTACTTTTTTTATTCAGTATCAGTCTGGAGTCTGGACTTTGTGCAATATATGGCGATATGCTCGGCCCCTATCACATTATGGGACGGAATACGCACGGCGAAAAGTGTGAGTATTAGTTGCGCCTGTGCCTACCCCTTCGGGGATAAAAGGCGTGGGTGTGAGTGCAGTTTCACAAAATTTAAAATCGTTAGCGCTACGAAAGATTGTGAAAAATGAAATATATTTTTTCATCGTCTATAACTACCTACTACTGAACAATACTTAAGAATAGAATTTAATGATAGAAAAATTCTATGCATTCTTGAACATTTCTCGTACCTAACGCAAATTTCAAACTCAGAAACAGAAAGAACACCCGCGAAACAGTATTCTAAGCCAACTATATAAAATCAATAGTTGATCATTAATCTTCCGCTGCAGCTTGTCATTATTTATCACTATCAGTTGCGGCTTCCCTCTCATGATGACTATATTGGACCTTAAACAATGTTTATTGATACGTTTTTTGGGCAAAATTAGTGGCATCCTGTAGAAGCGGCGGTTGCATATTCTTGTCCATGGTCTTCGATAGGAGTGAATCATTGCAAGAGTTTTAGCAATTTTAGGTTTCTCTTATACGAGAGTCACTTCATTACTTCAATGTGAAAGTACTATTGCATATGTGATCTAGTTTGACGTTATGTCAACTTATACAGGGCTATGATAGAGAAACTACTACTAGAGAAACTTTGAATAAACAGAGAATAACGATTAGCATTATCGGAATTATAAAAAAAAAACAATACCACTGTATAATGATATTTTTATTGCATTGAATGACGAGACGAGCTTGCCGTTTGCCTGATGGTAAGCGATACGACCACCCATAAACAGTAGCAACACCATCCAGCACGTTGAGTTACAAAGTTTTGTGTGGCATTCCACTGCGCTCGTCATCCTGAGACATAAGATTTTAAGTCTCAGTATGTCTAGTAGTTACACTGGCCACAATGTCCTTCAAACCGAAATACAACAGTGCATGCACACTGCTGCTTGGAGGTAGAATAGACATTGTGGTGGTGCCCACCCAGACGGACTCTTACATATGAGAGACCTACCACCAGTAAACTGTGCTAAATATTAACTACTGATTATCCTCCTGGCCTATTTGTATTACAAAGATGGAATGTTCATAACTACTAAAACTACATAAAACTACATTACGACAGTAGTTGTAACGATTTACAACCGTCCTACTAACCGGTTATCTCCGCGAGCAATATCAGAAAGCTCCGGCGCAAGATGGCCGACCGGACGTCCGACGCTCGTACGCGCTACGTGTACTCGTAGCGCGTCGTAGCTAAACCGTAGCACATTCTGAAATATTCTCATAAATGCTACGTCAACATATTATATGTGTATTTTGAATTACTTTGTCTTGATAAAATGTAGTCAATTTTTTGTATTGAGATAAAAATACAATTCCATTTCGCAATTGAGTGGGTAAATAGTAAAATGAATCAATAACTGGTAGCTGTAGGCTACATTGAAAACACACAGTACGTTCAAGACTATATAAATATGGGTGTCCCAACCAAGAAAAGCTACAAGTTTTGATAAACGCTGGAATTAATTTAGTGAATTGCGGCACCAACTCATAATACTTTTAGGCCCCGTTTTTTCAACAGTAGTTATCTTTTTGTCAGGGTCTTATGAAGCTGGACGCACTTGGAGCACCTGGATCACTCGAAGCTCTGCGAGCGCATCCAGCTTAATAACACCGATGATTACCGTAACAACAGTTGAAAAAACCCGGTCTAAATATCACATAGTATGTATGCTACATCTCAGTTCTAATTAATATAAAGCTGTTTACGCGCATAAAAATTGTTTCAAATATCAATCTACAAATATGATTTAGATTCAGAGAAGTGTAAACGATGTAAGGAGGACAGAAATATCATTTTACAAATAAAGTTATATTGAAGCCCTTCAGATTACAAATGGCTCTTGTTTCCTCAGTGTGCCCAATTTTGCGTCGTTTCAACAAATATATTCGAGTTGAAAAGCAAGTTAGTTTTTTGTATACAATACAAAAACAATTTCAAATTTCGAACAATACGAATTAAGTCATAAAAATCATTAGATTTCTAGTACAGAGAGCGCTCGTCTCGCGACTTAACCGGCTTTTCCGGTTAGTACGGATGCGCCGGTGTAAACAATATACCGGATACGCCGGTGTGTTCTTCGGAAAATATACAGGTACTGCACAACCGCGCATCGCTTTTGCTTTTTGTTTTTGAATGCGAGTATGGTTGGGAAATGGAGGTTATAGTTTATGCCAATTTCGTGATTTTTACGTAGGCCGGCAATTAAGTTAACGGGGCACCAAATGAAATCCTTACCATTCGTAAAGAGCACCAATTAAAAAAAAAGAAGTATTACTTGACTTTGAAAGAAAGGATTAAAGAAGAGTGGACATAAAGTTCAGAAATTCTTCTTCAGTCTTCTTTGAATATGTTAAGCTTTCTGGCGCAAATAGATGTTTTCCCTGAAAGTTCAATAAAGACAATTCATGGAATATTCTTCATTTTTAGCGGTTTTTACAACCGTGACCGTACCGACTGCCTCGGTGGCGTAGTTGTATTACGGTACGATTGCAATGCTGGGGTCTCGGGTTCGATCCCCGGGTCGGACAAAGTGATATTTGATTTTTTTATTCAGTTTCGTATATGGCGATGGCTCGCCCCCTATCACATCATGGGACGGAATACGCACGGTGAAAAGTAGGTGCATTAGATGTGCCTCTGCATACCCCTTCGGGAATAAAAGGCGTGAGTGTATGTGTGTGTGTATTTACAACCGTAGATAGTATTAAAAAAAAACAAATACCTAATCTAAATATAGTTATGAAAAGTTCAACGGTCAGTTTCCCCAACAGTATCGGAGAATTATTGGTTTATCCAACTATTGACTGCGGGTTTGGTTGCGTTTTTTGAACTTTTTACATTTACTACACACCATTCCAGATTTTGAAACTTTTGTTGCGAACTATACTGAATTTTGTATCCCATTTTTATTGTTCAAAGACCGAACACGAAGTTAATAGGGCGTTGTTATTTCGAACTTGATCAAACTGTCAAAGGGTTATTTCATATTTTCAGGAATATTGCGAACAAGTAACGAATAATAAATCTATTATACGGTCCCTTTGATATTATACATTTAACCCTTCACTGCACTTTGTGTTCAACGCACACTAAATAAAGTCGTTCGACAGGTCCGTCTAGAAATCTTAAGAGGAGACCTATTTTCAGCAGTGGACGTCATGTGGCTAATGATGATGATGAAATAAAGTCGTCAAAGACTATCGCATGTTTTAGGGTCATATTTTATTAAATGTAGGCTGACTGTTGTGCAAATTGCTCGTATGAGACAGTGTGGTAGATTTTTGACACGTTTATTATGGCCCAATTGAGAACAAAATATATTTGATACGTGCCCACGGTGGTAGGTATTGGATTTTGTTGAATATACCATTTACAACGCTCAAAAAATAATGTGCTAGGTTTCATTTGGAGGACATTATAGCTAGAGGCTACATGGTCGCTGTGATAGCTAATGTAAATAATTTGACTACCTCGGTGGCGTAGTTGTATTGCGTACGCGTTACGAGTACGATTTGCGCGCTGAGGTCCTGGGTTCGAATCCTGGGTCGGGCCAAAAACATTGTGACTGGGTTTTTCCATTTTAAAAATTACTCAGTCGCAGCTCGGAGTCAGGAAGTTGGCGGTGTGATACCCCCGTGCCTCGGAAAGCACGTAAAGCCGTTGGTCCTGCGCCTGATTTCTCTCCGGTCATGTCGGATTGCCGTCTCACCGGACTATGAGAGTGAAGTGCACTTGTGTATTGCGCACACACTTGTGCACTATAATATTTCCTGCGCACCTGGCTGATCTCCGTTGAGATTAGCCGCCGTGGCCGAAATCGGCTAGGAAGGGATTAATGTAATTACTAGATATTAGAAAACGTAACACAATATTGTAATTAATGTCTCATATGAGCGTATGTCTACATGGGCAGACTTTGTAATCGTTGGTAATGTTGCTACTGTTGATGAGCAAGTCACATCTATATTAATATTATAAAGAGAAAAGATTTGATTTTTTGTTTGTAATGGATAAATACAAAAACTACTGGACCGATTTTAAAAATTATTTCGCTAATATAGAGCTACATTATCAGCGAATAACATAGGCTACTTTTAATCGCGGGAAAACTTTATCACGCGGGCAAAGCCATGGGCAAGAGCTAGTATTTTATATAGTATCAGAAATGCTTATAATACAATTCATGAAATATCCTAGCATTCATATTATACAACAGACGCTGAATGTAAAAAATCTTCGACTTAAAATCCCTTCTATATTACATATAATAGAATCATGCATGCACTAAATCCCACAACTTAACAACTTTAATATTCATTCAATACGACGGATCAAAAAGACCGAGCTACAAATGTAAGCACAGAAACCAAATAACGCACGTTAACCCGCCATAATCGCACTCGAAAACACTTAACCCTCAATTGTGCGCCAAGTTTACTTGCTTGTTGGTAAAACGTAGCGACATGGCGTGTTTGGAGACACGGCTGCAGTTTGCCTACCTCTCGTCAGACTGTTTGCTGTCGCGATTTGCTCCGGAGTCCGGACCCCGTCTGCACTGATGGGTTAGATTGTCTTGTGTTACGATACGGGCTTTTTTTGGTTTGAACTTAAATGTTTACAAATTATTTTTTATGACCTAACAATTATATTGTATTAGATTCTTTTTCAAGGGTGATAGGGTTACAGTTTTTTCAGTAATCGTAGATGGGTCGACAGGACTCGAAGCCGCTGCCTCAAGAACCGTCGTGAAATACTATGCTGGTGCGATCGGTGAATTCTTTGAATATGATTCTTCTTTCTTTCCGCAATCACGATTCCACTAATTTTGTGGATATTCATGACCCAAGGTACCTAACTACTTTTTAGTATAAAAGCAACGTTACGCTACAGACAGATAAGGCGCGAGGACCTCTTCTAAGCATTTAGGTAAAATAACTATACAAAATCTACATGTAAAAAATGTACGCAAAAAAAAACCTACGCGTTACAAATACGCATACAAAGGGCTATGTTTTTTTACTGCAGTTTTTTACCGTACAATCAAGCTGAAGCCTCGCGTAGTCGAACATTTGCACATGCTAGATTTCGACGAGGCAGTTTTGACAAATAGTACCATAAACATTGTCGCTGACGTGTCGCGTTGCGCGGCCGCGGGACAAATGTCGCTTGACCGGGGCCGGATTATGTGGCCCCTATGGGATATATACCCCTTGCATTAACCTTACATTAAATACTTTAAACCACATCACTTTCTCAAAATCATAAGTTGAAAAATGACATGAAATGCGACAGTCACGTATATGAATGACCACCATTTTTTATAGTTGTCTTGCATATTTATCCTTCAAAATATCAATCCCTGTTAATCTAATTTGAAGCTTTTAATCCAGCAACAATCAACCTTTCGTAGAATATCTTCATTATTTACTAATAGACAAAATAAAATATTTGTCTCAAACTCCGTTCGAATTAGAGACAAATATTTTTTTATTTGTAACTAATGATTCCTTATGTTTACGCGAATGTTAGACATTGAAATTAAACTATTATAACGGATTTTATCGCGGTTTTTTATTTTATTTTCTCCCGACGTTTCGAAGGCTTTGCAGCACTTCGTGGTCACGGGGCGGACTGAGGTGTTGGTGGTCCGAAAAGTTAGTGTTACAAATCTACCTTCAATTTACAATTATACAATATAAAGATGTTAGTCATTGTTTGCGGTCCGGTCTACGCAGTAAGAGCTCACAATGTCTTGAGGTCTGGCAGCAGGTCTTTTGGGGCCCGATTTAATTAGATGTATGACCGGGTCCCAGGCTCCAGGTCTCCGTGCAGATAAAGGGAATGCGACAGTAGTAATGGATACGTTGGATTATAACAACAAAATCGAACAACTTTTATCGGATGTAAGTACTTATAAAATAGTCAAAACAGACCCGACTAACAAAATATTAAAGGCAACTAGCTCTTTAATCAAGAATCACTCCGATAAGTTAAATCTAGACGTAGACTTACTCGCTCCATCGTGTGCAAAACCGCCTAAACTGTATGGGTTACCTAAGATTCACAAGGCAAATGCTCCGCTGCGTCCCATTGTGAGTCAAATCGACACACCAACCTACAGACTGGCTCAGCACGTAGCTAAAGTGCTTTCACCACTCAGAGGAAACACGAGCATCTGTGAAGGATTCATACCAATTTGTCAGCGACATTGAACACCTTAAATTAGCTGACAATGAAACAATGGTCAGTTTTGATGTCCAGTCACTTTTCACAAGTTTACCAGTACAAGACTGCATTACAATTGTTTCTAAGAGGTTAGCAGAAAATAACATCCCTGTCGAATATGCAGAACTACTCCAACATTGCCTCACATCTGGCTATATGTTGTGGAATGCTCAGTTCTATGTACAAGTTGAGGGGGTAGCGATGGGCTCACCTGTATCTCCAGTAGTCGCCGATATCTTCATGGAGGACTTCGAGGAGACAGCCCTGAACACAGCCCCGGTCTCACCAAGGTTTTACAAACGGTACGTAGATGATACTTTCACAATATTACCATCTGACAAAGTAACTGCATTTTTAATTCATCTCAACTCCATTAATGATAAAATTCAATTTACCATGGAGTTGGAACAGGATAACTCTCTTGCTTTCTTAGATGTTTTAGTCATCCGTAATCCTGATCAGTCCCTAAGCCACACTGTGTATAGGAAACCGACCCATACAGATAAATACCTGAACGGTGAATCTCATCACCATCCAAAACAGTTAGCTACCGTGGGCAAATCTTTGTTTCAGAGAGTACAAGGAATCTGTGACGAGAAACACCTGGCTGCTGAGCTGCAACATGTCAAGCAAGTACTGCGAGACAACAAGCTCCAAATTCCACGCCGCCGTCACAGAGACCGAGTGAAACCAGCCACAGTTGATCGTGTCCCAGTTGTATTACCTTATGTAAGAGGAGTCACCGACAAGATTGGCTACATCCTGAAGCGCGCTTCCATAAAAACCTATTTTAAGCCGCCTAAGAAGATTAGTCAATTTTTACCACCTGTCAAGTGCCATATACCTCTACAAGAACCGGGCGTATACAAGATAGATTGCGACTGTGGCCTCTCTTATATTGGTCAAACAAAAAGACATATAGGGACCCGCGTAAAAGAACATATAGCTGACGTTAAACACCGACGCTCTACGAAGTCTGCAGTAGCTGAACACTCAGAAGAAGGCTCCAACCATTACCTTAGATTCGACAAGCCACAAATCCTTGCCAAAGAACACCGATTCCTGCCTAGGATGATCCGCGAGGCTATTGAGATCAAAAAACATCCTAATTTCAATAGAGAAGATGGTTGGAAACTTGCACAAGCCTGGGACCCGGTCATACATCTAATTAAATCGGGCCCCAAAAGACCTGCTGCCAGACCTCAAGACATTGTGAGCTCTTACTGCGTAGACCGGACCGCAAACAATGACTAACATCTTTATATTGTATAATTGTAAATTGAAGGTAGATTTGTAACACTAACTTTTCGGACCACCAACACCTCAGTCCGCCCCGTGACCACGAAGTGCTGCAAAGCCTTCGAAACGTCGGGAGAAAATAAAATAAAAAACCGCGATAAAATCCGTTATAATAGTTTAATTTCAATATTTGTAACTAGATTTGCTCGTGCCTCGATTCCCAAGAAATTATTTTCTCGAAATTAAATATATCAAAGCTATACTACAAGGATTTTTTTAATTAATAAAATAGCTTCAGTACTTTCAGGGATGAACCTCTACAATAAATTATTTCTTTTACTTTATTTTATACTAGGTCCGCGTGAAAAGCCTTTCCCGCTACACAATTCCCTAAAACACAGTACGACACCAGCGCCATCTACTAAAAGAATAAGATTTAAAATATCCATTATTTCCCATAGGAGCAAATTACCAGGCTATTACTAGGCTAGCCAGATAAAGAAAGCTATGTGTTAATCTAGGACATACTCTATCCGTGTGCCAAAATTCATCCAAATTCGTTTATTTATTTCTGCGTTTACTACTAACAAACATACAAACGTTTTCAAAACCTTTCGCATTTATAAGTAAGATTTACATTCCACGTAGTAACGAGTATTACAAAGGACCCACCCAACACCCTAATTCCGGCTCTGTACGACGCTAACAACGCGGTGTTTGCAGTCGCAGTGACACGTCAGCGAAACGCATTGCGTCAGCCCTGATTTCGTGTGGCAAAGGATTTCACTGGAAGGGTTAGACTGTTTTTCTACCCTTAATGAAGGGCCTAAAATTTCGGGTATTTGCCTCGATCTAGACAGATTTGACGATCTAGCCGGAGTTCGAAACAATAAATGTTTGGTAAATTTATATTTATTGCTATAAACTACTTAAATCTCAACTTAAACAGACACAGGCGTTAGTGTGTGTCAACTTCACCATTAACAAAAATTAGATTTAACAAAGTGATTACCGGTTACAACCTAGAATGATATTTTATTTTAATCAATTTTCCAACTTAAGATAAGTACAGTGAATTTCAAATATAATGTCCACAAACAGGGACAGCACAATAATAAATGTAATATGTCTATCATGGTCGGCAGACCCCAGAAAACCATTTGACGGCATGAAAATGAGAGAATTACACCGCGCAATTCAAAAAATAAATTAATTAATTTAATTACTTTTCAGTCTCCACCGAAAGGTAACAGCGTGTAAAACTCTCACACGAAACTCTAGGCGGAATAGGCGTTATTTTTTCAATAATAAATAATATCAAAACAACAGCCAAGACAGCAAATATCCCATTAGGCGGAAAGTTTTCATAAAGGGGGGGGTGTCAGTTCATTACAGCCGCCCGACCTGATCCAACGCTTTTAATTAATTAAAAACGGCCATCCACTTCACAACGCTGTCTCTCGGCAAAATTAAAACTTCGAATTGTAATAACTCGTGTTAAAATTAGAGAAAATTTGTCCCTAACTTTTGTTTGTTTAATTGTTGGCGGTTGTTTCGGTATGCGAGGGATTGGATTTCGTTATTCTCGAAGGCTGTTGGGCTACAGTTTTCTGTGGAACTTACTTATATAATAATATTCTTAATTTATAGGTACTAATATAAATAATGCTATACGCAGAAATCGATGAAAGGTTTAGATTAAAAAAATCACAAAGGTAGACCATGTCTTGGAACTTATAGGTTACTTCATACTTGTCTCGCGAAAAAATTTACAGAACGGCTTTATTTACCGTCTTTCAGATGAAGTTAGCAAAAAAATCGTGTAATGAGCACATAATTACATTGCGCAATTATTAATTTTTAAATTAATTATATGTACATTCATTTCATCGATTCATAATAATCCCTTCCTAGCCGATTTCGGCCACGGCGGCCAATCTCAACGGAGATCAGCCAGGTGCGCAGGAAATATTATAGTGCACAAGTGTGTGCGCAATACACAAGTGCACTCACTATTCCTTCACTCTCATAGTCCGGTGAGACGGCAATCCGACATGACCGGAGAGAGATCAGGCGCAGGACCAACGGCTTTACGTGCTTTCCGAGGCACGGGGGTATCACACCGCCAACTTCCTGACTCCGAGCTGCGACTGAGTAATTTTTAAGATGGAAAAACCCAGTCACAATGTTTTTGGCCCGACCCAGGATTCGAACCCAGGACCTCAGCGCGCAAATCGTACTCGTAACGCGTACGCAATACAACTACGCCACCGAGGCAGTCAGGCAGATTCATAATAATGTTGATTTAAGTAACCTCATAGTTTTTTTGACTTGTGTTAAACCTTAGACGACTTGATAAAGATCGCAGGAGCATGCTGGATGCAGGGGGCTTTTGACAGGTCCGTCTGGAAATCTTTAGAAGAGGCCTATGTTCAGCAGTGGACGTCGTGTGGCTGATGATGATGACGAAGTTACCTCATAAGTCATGAATTCCTTGTGTTTGAGCTGTGTGCTTACTCATTACTAGAATATTATTAATTATTGTGTCATGAAAGATTTTAGGGTCGATTTCACCGCTTATCAGCATAAACGCTATTTGTTACATAAATATATTAAGTGATCAAACACAAATTTCACACTAATCTACAAGCATAGAAGTTCTTAAAATACAGATTACTGGAATATAATTATTATTTTTTCTACTCTTTTTAAGCTAAAACAATACATATTACGAATACTTGTTTTTTATAAATTACATAAAAAACAAGTATTCTGTAATGCTATTAATGAGCATATACGGTATGTTTATGTCTTCAAAAATGGATTTTAAACTCACTAGAATAGGGTTAAAAATAGCTCGCCGTGGTTATGCCGCGTGAACACATAAAATATTTAGAGAAAACCAAGAAACCTAATTCGCCGTCTTTGAGTCATGGGAATAAAATTATCCGTTGCATAAATTTGCTCGAACTTCAGCGTTTCTCAGCCATAAGGCGTCCAACAAATTTAACAACCCATTACTATGTAGCTGCAATTACACCAACGCGTAATTTGGCAACGACTATTTGAACTTGATGCTCGTATTTTGCTTAGAACATGTTCAATATTTTTTACATGTATATAGACAAATTCATTTTCTATAGCATGAATGGGTCGACGAAAACAAACAAACACACATCACGCTTTTATTCTCGAAGGGGTAGGAAAAGATGCAACCAAGGCGCTATCTTTTCAACATGTCTACATTCTAGGGGGCTAGCTTATTGCCATATCAGACACAAATCCCACACTCCGGCTGGTACTACAAAAAAAAAACAATATCACTTTTCCCGAGCCGGCATTCGAACCAGGGACCTTAGAGCGTTAATCATACCGCACGTGCAATATTACGCCACTGAGGCATCATTATATCACAGAAAACCAATATGAGGGGAAATTCCTTTGCACTTCTTACAGTAAGTGAGATTTATGGAGGTTTAAAACATCCCCCTCCATTTCCTAATCTCTATTCCTTTAAGGCCAATAATGCATTGCTGTTGTTTTTTAAATGAAATGAAATTTTATTTGTATGGTTGTGGTTAAGTATATAAAGATATTAGCATAATATAATTAGAGTATTCCATAAGCAGTGTCTCACAATCTGTCATTTTTGACGTGCAAATATTTATATAAGTTTTTATAATTATTATTAAAAGAAGAGAGAAAAAAAGTATAGTTATAACAGTAGTGATTTTAGATTTATCTTAGTAATTAAGTATCTATAGGTAATAATTTAAATGTTATTCATTAGTATTTAAATGTTATTAATATAGTATTCTATAGGTAGAGATCGCTTAAGACCAGTGGGCTTAGAATTTGTCAAAAAACTAGTAAGCCGATGTCGTTTAATTTTGATGTTTGTAATTGAACGAGAGACCAATACGTCAGCCACTTGTTAGTCTCTCAACCAATCCCAAAAAAATTAAACGAAGTAGTGTCGTATTTTTTGCCACATTCTAAACCACTGGTGACTGCCTTGATCGTTTGCCGTCTTACACTTTAAAAAACGCCGTTACTTAATAAGCCAGAAGCTAAAATTCTGACACATATCATTTTACTTATCAGTCTTTATTACTTCTTGTTTATGTTATTTTCAAAAAAAATGATTTGATGATTTCATTATTATACCACAAAATAGAGAGAGCCTTCCGTTTGATGTTAGTACAACTGACCTAGTACTAGCCGCACTACCCACTTCTTTGAATTATTAAGGATATAGCAACGTACAACGCTTGTTACCCTAAATATTGCATGTTAAGCACCATAACGTCGAGTTACAATGATGACAAAACTAATGCAACGTCCACACCCAACAAAGCGCACTAAAACTAATTGGGTGAAGTCAAATGATGTCACGCGATCGCATGCTCTTCACTTATACTCACATAAAAATACCAAATTGAAAACAATCGCTTCTGTGTAACTAGCGGCCCCTAAAGCTCTTTTAACTAACTTTCCACTAGATTAACCAATGGATTCCTGCTCTTAACGCGTTCGAATTAAAGGCCAGAATTGCGTGCCGCTGAACTGCATCTGATCCACAATGCGCCGGATATTTATATGATATCATTATGCTTTCCTAATGTATATTGTGGACAGAACCGCCCTTTTCTAGAACAAACGTTCTTTTGTCACACAATTTTCATGCGCTCCATTTTGAATGTTAATTAATTATGAAAATTAGCTTTCTTTGTTGTAATTAAAACAATTTAGCGCGCCTTTTGTTGTATGAACGTTTATGTGCCGTATTGTATTAAAATATTTTGTTACGCATCGCAGATTGGGTAGCAAAAAGTGTGCATGTTAAAACTGGTTCGTGGGTCGAGTTTCTTGTGTGACGGAGATGAATATTACAGTTATATTATCTCATTTTACATACCACATTATACAATAGGATGATTTTGTGTTGTTTTTTAAAAATGTAGTAACATTTGAAATCTTTGTATTATCTGGCGATATTAGAGCGGGCATGGATGATACTAAGGTCACTGTGTTGGCCTTGGTTGATTTCTCGAATGCCTTTAATACCGTCAGTCACGACATCCTCTTATCCATCCTATCCCACCTTTCGGTCTCTTCTGTCGAACTGGAATGGTTCTCTTCCTATCTTCGAGGGCGTCAGCAAGCGGTGCGAATTAACGATTCATCGTCATTATGGTGTAATCTTGATGCTGGTGTTCCTCAAGGCGGTATACTCTCCCCTTTGCTATTTTCTTTGTTTATTAATCTCGTTACCCAAAATCTTCAGTGCACGTATCATCTATACGCCGATGACCTACAATTGTACTCCCAAGCGAGTGTGGACAGTGTATCCATAGCAATAGACCAAGTGGATAGGGATCTAGCTCACATAAAGAGCTGGTCCGACAGTTTTGGCCTGTCTGTTAACCCGTCGAAATGTCAAGCCATACTCCTGGGCAGCCCAAGGATGCTTAGCAGGCTGGATACCTCGACTATACCACCTGTCTTATATGGTAACTTTATCATCGCGTGGTGCTCGAGTGTCAAGAATCTTGGTTTGCTTATGGATTCCACTCTGAGCTGGCGGGTCCAGATTACTTCTGTTTGTCAGAGAGTTACCGGTACTCTGCGTGCTCTTTACCGTTTGAAAAATTTTCTCCCTGCCAAAACTAAGACAACGCTTGTGCAATCCCTTATCCTTCCTATAATAGACTACGGTGATGTGTGCTATTTTGATCTGAATGCAGACCAACTCAATAAACTTGACCGCCTTCTGAATAACTGCATTCGATTCATTTTCAATCTTCGTAAATATGATCATGTGTCTCCCTACCGCTCTCAGCTGAAATGGCTGCCCATACGTCAACGCCGTTCTTTGCGTGCTCTTACTACACTTTTCTCTTTACTTTCTTCTCCCACTTCACCTTCGTATTTATCTTCTCAATTCCAATACCTAAGTAGTACTCATGATAAAAACCTTCGCTCTTCAACCAATCTTCTGCTTAAGTGTCCCACTCACAGTTCTGCATTTACTCACTCTTCCTTTGCAATTCAGTCCATTCTTCTCTGGAATGCACTCCCTCTCGATGTTAGGACGACCACGAATCGTTCTGCATTCAAAGCAAAGGTGCGCCTGCTGTTACTTAACAAGCTGATGGAATCATCTTAATAATCGTCTCCTATTATATTATTAGGTATTTGTATTTATATATTATGTATTTTATGTATTATAATTCGGGTTTATATATTTATATTGTATTCGTTATCATGTTTATTAAGTGTATTTGTGTTGCGTACTTTTTATATTTATGCTTTTTAACTTTGGTTTGTTACATTTTTTTTTATTCTCTTTCTCATATTATGTTATATCTTTATTTATTACACCTACCTGTATTGTTTATCTCTGCATCACCCTAAGGTTGACTGGTAGAGAATGCCATTCGGCATTAAGTCCGCCTTTATACATTATTGTATAAAAGTAATAAATAAATAAATAAATAAATATAACCAAGATATCGCTAGATATCTTCTTCGCACGTCTGAAATGTAATGACGGTGACGTCACTTCATATTTCTTTCTCTAAATTCAAGTCTTTAAATATTTTTTCTCGTAGAACTGACAACAGATTGGGTAGAAAAGTTCTCGAGTGGAGGCCACGTTCTGGCAAGCGCAACGTGGGACGTCCTCCTACAAGGTGGACGGACGACCTAGTGAAGGTCGCAGGAACCCGCTGGATGCAGGCCGCTTCTGACAGGTTGGTCTGGAAATCTTTGGGGGAGGCCTATGTTCAGCAGTGGACTTCTAAAGGCTGAAGAAGAAGAAGAAGAAGAAGAAATATTTTTTAATAGTTAGAAACAATTATTATTTTTGGAACTTGTATAAAGTTTTTAATTGTTGTAAATATGTAAGTAAGCTCTACTTGCGATTATCTGTGAACAATTTTAATGTAAGCATAACTGGGTACTGAGTGGAGTATAAAATTCTTACCTCGCGTGAGAATCTCGTGTGCAAATCAGGCTTTACTTGAATCAACATTCGACTTAAGGGTTTCAAACGCTCTCCAACGTAGAGTACTTGTAACTGAATAGCGGCAACTTTATGGCGAGGAACTATTCATCCAATACGAAGGGTAGGCAGAGATGTCAGCCCTCGGGTCGTAAAGTGAGTTTTGTTGATACACTCATCACTCCTTTATCCCAAAAGGTGTAGGTAGAGGTTCACGGCATACCGAGCACAAATTCCAGACTCTAGGTCGAAATCACACACACACACAGACTTCATATATGTAGGAAGAGGTGCAACTCGTACATCCATTACATTAATTCGAGGTCTATTTCTATACCAAATTTTATTCGAAACAGTTAATTTCTGCGTTTAACAAACCAAACATCTTAAACAACCTTTCGTATTTATAATATTAGAAACATATCCATGCAAGATAGTCTAGTTGGGAATGGAACGGATTGTCGAACGAAGATTCCCAGGTTCAAAACCCAAGGCACACACCTCTGCCTTCGAAATTACGTGTGTATTGTTTATCAATCATGAAATCTACATATCTGAGAATTCTAATAATAATTTCGATAGTATGTGAATTCTTCCAACGCGCATTACCACGGTGATTGACTTAGGCCTAAAATCCTCTCAGTAATAAAGGGCCGTGCTCATCAGTAGCCAGTATACAATACAGGGTTGGTATTATCAAGTAGCATTATTATTTATTATGTTGTATCTTTCCTGTGGGAAATCACGGCACAAAGGCCGGTCCTATTGGACTTGCGTGGGGATATGGATCCAACACATAGAGGCCCTTTAAGATACATTAATATAGTTGGGATATGTACACCTTGACGGTACTCTGTCTGTCTTTACTTATGGAGCAAATATAATGGGTTTATGGATGGGATCTAGCTGGTTTGATTTCTGGGATTGAAACAAAGGAATGCCTGCCAAGTAAAATTATATTTTTTTATTATTTACTATGTGTTTCTCGCGGTTTCGCCCGCGTGAAGACTTTCCCGCTACTAAAGTCGCTGAAACACCACCATGCTGGCACCATTTGCTTAAAGAATCAGATGTAAAATATCCATTATTTCTCATGGGATCAAATCATCAGGATAAAATGTGGCATATGTGTTAATCCAATACATGATCTACTCGTGTGCCAAATATCATCCAAATCAGTTTGTTTTTGAGTTTACTTCTAAAAAACAAACCTACAAATATTTTCACAATATTTATAATATTAGTCAGAAGTAAGATCATTTGTTTTTTGCTTTGCGCATAGCTCTACGAACTGGAGGAAAATATTACACACGGTCCTTGGCAACTGTGTAGTATTGTATTATTTTATAAATGTTATTATACCTAATCATAAATGGTATAAGTCCTCTAACACCCTCTTATCTTAAATCTAGATTCCTATTTCTTCGTGAGACGCATGAGAAGTCTCTTAGATCATCGGAGAACTTGAAATTGAAGATGCCTGTGCATACTACTATATTTATGGAGAAATCCTTCACTGTTGTCGCTGTCAGGTTATGGAATGCTCTGCCAGTAGCCATAAGACGCGCGCAATGATTACTAGTTTTTAAAAAAATGGTAAAGGGACATCTCCTCAACCTCTACAACCTATCAGAACTGTATGACATTGATTAACATTTATAAGTACTTATTTACTTTTGTGTAGTAAATATTATATGTACTATATTATATATGTGTACTTGTACGTATGACTATGTATGTATATGTTGTCTGTAGATATTTTTGTGCTCTCGTATGTATATATTTATTTATATTTAGTGAATTCTATAGTAGCTTTTATGTACGCCCCTGACTGCCCTTTTCGTTATTTCTCTTATCTCCATCCAATGGTTGTCTGTAAGAGATTGCCTTGAGCGATAAGACCGCCAATTGTATCACCGCTTACTTGTATATATTATGATATAATTTTTATTTTTGTTGGTGTACAATAAAGATGTAAAATAAAATCAATAAATAATAAATAAATAATTCTGTCCGTTAACGACAGTCGATAAGAATTTGCGGACTATTTTAAAAGTTATGGCATTTTATAAACTGAGGTATGTTTTTAGTGGTAAGTCTAACATTGCTATGGATTTATGTATGTTTTTGGTATAACTCCAGTAGTAGACAATACAATTGGAACTATTGAAACTTCTCGAGTTTCCACAGTTGTAGTTTAAGCGGCGATAGCCTAGTCGGGACTGGAACGGACTGCCGAAACGAAAGTCCGCAGCACCTCTGACTTTTAAAAAAAAAAAGATTTAAAAGTTATTCTTGTATTCTTCTTGAATTATCGCACGCTTTAACGGTGAAGGAAAAACATCGTGAGGAACCCTGCATACCTTAGAAGTTCTCTATAAGAATTTCGGAGGTACCTATGTGAAATCCGCCATCCCTCACTAGACCAGCGTGGTGGACGTGAAGAGGCCCGTGCTCAGCAGTGGGCAATATATAATACAGGGCTAGTATGGTATGGTAATTTCACATCCGGCTATTGCGGGACATTCTATATCACCATTACCGAAGCGTTTCGGGCGACACAAGCGTGCTACTGTCATCCCGCGCATACCGAGCACACTCCAATTAGGAAGCCCGTTATTCCACCACTCGTGTCACATTTCAACTGTGAAATGGGGAATATATCAAAAGTTCTGTGTCACGGGTTCATTGTGTCCTTTTATTGTTTGCAGACGAGAGAGTGTATGTTTTTTTGCTTTAAATCGTCTGTGTTGTTGCAATGAAATATAATTTTGGTTTTCTAGGTAATATGCTGTCACAATTCTATACCTCAATAGGTTTTTTTTATAAATCAATGCCTCATTACGATAAATTCGTCTATAATTCTATCAGTCCTGTATTATATACTGCCCACAGCTGAGCACGAGCCTCCTTTGCTATTGAGAGGGCATAGGCCTAAGTCCACCATGCTGGCCTAGTACGAGTTGGCAGACCTCACATATCGTCGAAATTCTTATGGAGAATTCTCAGGTATGTAGGTTTCCTCACGATGTTTTCCTTCAACGTTAAAGCGAACGATAATTGATATACAATACACACGTAACTTCGAAAAGTCAGAGGTGTGTGCTTTGTGTTTGAACCTCCGGACATTTTCTCGGCAGACCGTTCCATTCCCACCTAGGTTATCGTCGCTTTTATCGTCTTTGTCTTTAAGAAGCATAGTTAATACTAGGCCTGTAGCCAAGATGCTTTTCTACAAGCGTTAACGCGAATAGAATAGAAAATAATTTATGGGAATGACATATCTTATCGTCAAGTCTAGCGCAAGGATACGTCATTCCCATACATATGTTTCTATTCTATTGGCGTTAACGCTTGTAGAAAATCATCTTGGCTACAGGCGCTGTTGTATGCTTTTCACTCTTGGAAATAGTTTCATAAAGCTAAGTAGAGCTTACTGAAAATAAAGTCTTCCATCTTCAACATAAATGTGTTCACAATACCTGTAGAGTTTTGTATATTATATAGTACTATAGTTATAACAATAAAAGATAAAATGTAAGTTCAACAATAAATAATTAAAATAAATAAAATCCTGCCACAATGCCATAAAAAAAATTAGTGTTAATATTTAACTACACACACTCACGCCTTTTTACAACCAAGGGGTAGGGCAGAGGCGCAACTTAACTATTTAACAACAGTTAACATTAGGCAGACGACAATAGTATTATCTTTCCCACTTCATTTTAAATATATATTTTTTTAGTTTCTTCCACGACTAAGGAAGAGTGACGTTTTTGGCTGTAATATTTTTTTTTTTTATGGCATTGAATGACGAGACGAGCATGCCGTTCACCTGATGGTAAGCGATACGACCACCCATAAACAGTAGCAACACCATCCGGCAACTTGAATTACAAAGTACTGTGTGGCATTCCACTGCGCTCGTCATTCTGAGACATAAGATGTTAAGTCTCATTATGTCCAGTAGTTACACTGGCTACAATGTCCTTCAAACCGAAACACAACAGTGCATGCACACTGCTGCTTGGCGGTAGAAAATGTATGAATAAACATAAAAATAATAAAAATAAATAACATTTTTTATTACTAATTAAAATTTTAATCATTACTTAACATCTCCAAATATTGTACAACATGCAGAAAATCAGAAAAATACTATTTGCAGAGCAACTGACAACGTAATTATTTTTAATCAGTACATGCTGTCAATACACTCGTTTCGAAATCCCGTGCGGACCCTCGGGAACCATTAGCTACCCCGGGGTAAAAGTGTTCCTGTAGTGAAACTGCAACATTTAAATAAACAATATTAATAGCTTTGATAAAAAAATACTTTAGTGGGCAAAAATTATGATATCTGCATTATTCAACAGAAAATAATAGATTATAGGACTACTAGCATTTTCGCGCGGCTCCGCCCGCGTTAAAAAGTTTTCCCGGGACAAAAGTCCCACTTTATATTTTTTCCGGCATTAAAAGTAGCCTATGTGTTAATCCAGGACATAATCTACCCGTAGGCCAAATTTCATCGAAATCCGTTCAGTAGTTTTTGCGTGAAAGAGTAACAAACATACATACATCCATACTTACCAACTATCGGGTTTATAATATTAGTAGGATAATGTGTATTGTGTATAACATTGAAAAAAGTTATAATCCATACTTTAATGAAAGTGGTTATCTCATCAAAAACATTTCCTAGTAAAATGTTGCTAAGACGAGATTATAATATGGCTCGCTCTGTCAAAAAGTTATCAAATCTCATTTAGAGCAAAGCTTCTAACTCTACAAGCCCTAACTTCACAAACTCTACAACTCAGTCAAAATATGAGGGTTGGCCGTTTCAAATGAACTCTGTCTGAGATAAAAATTGTCCTTCCTTCCTTACATAGTTTAAAACAAAGTCACCCGCCGCCTTTATACGCGATAAACTCAAAATCTACCAAATCTATGTTGATTACATTTAGTATGGAGATAGTTTGAGACCTTGGGAAGGTTTTCGGCTATTTTTTACCCCGAGAAAATATATATCGGGAATTGGTCCCGGAAAAACTATCTCACACGGGCGAAGCCTCAAGCAAAAGCTAGTTTATTATAAGCTTCTTTTTACTCCGAAAGCGTAGGCAGGATATTCTCAGAAAGATATTTTGCACATGCGAACTAAAATCAACTTCCATCAGAATTTATGTCTCACAAACGTCACATATATTTCACTGGTGGTAGACCTCTCATATGTAAGAGTCCGTCTGGGTACCACCGCAATGTCTATTTCTACCGTCAAGCAGCAGTGTGCATGCACTGTTGTGTTTCGGTTTGAAGGTCATTGTAGCCAGTGTAACTACTGGACATAATGAGACTTAACATCTTATGTCTCAGGATGAGGAGCGCAGTAGAATGCCAGTCAGTACTTTGTAACTCAAGGTGGTGGATGGTGTTACTACTGTTTATGGGCGGTCGTATCGCTTACCATCAGGCGAACGGCGTGCTCGTCTAGTCATTGAACGCCATAAAATAAAATATTACTTAATAGTCATTAATCAATGCTTAAGCATTTAAAAATGAGACAAAACACAAATTTTGAGGCATCCGAACTAATAAGCCGAATTAATATTGTATTATGTATAACAAATAACCTGCAATGTTAGATTATTATAACCATAGAGAATACAGATTTCTCTGAAACTAGGATATGTTTTCACATTACTAAAACTAATCATGTAACATGTTACTACGGAAATTAACTGAAATATATTATTAATACCAGGTATCTCGTCTTCTGGAAGAGTTTTGGTTGGTTTGCTTTGTCTATTTCCACCGCCAAACAGCAGCGTGGAATCATTGTTTTCCGTTCGATATAATCGCTGCATATTAAATTTACTTCTAACTCGATGAAACGAGTAATTGGTTTACATTTTGAATTGCTGGATGGTTTTAATTATGTCCAATTTTCGTATAAATACTATGAGAGAATTAATAAATCTAAAGCACTTCGCCCACGAGGCACAATTTCGCTATTTTCCACACACTATTCTCTGGTGGGTCTCTCGTATGCGAGGGGCCGTCTGGGTAGATACCACAATGCCTATTTCTACCGTCATGCAGCAGTGTGCATGCACTGTTGTATTCCGGTTTGAAGGACATTCTAGCCAGTGTAATTACTGGGCATTATGAAACTTAACGTCTAATGTCTTAGTCTGGTAGAATCTTTTAGACGATAAAAAGCATTGTAAAAAAATTACGTGTTAAAGCGCCCTTGATAACTGAAACTGTTCTAAAATTCTTTGGCAAATAGAAAGCTGCATTAGGATAGTGTAGGTAGTAACAACATAACTACTTAAAATTTCCGAACAAAACCGCGCGCAACACCCATGGTCATAACGCATATTAATATTTCCATTTATACCAATTACATACACTACCAAAGACGGCATGTTTACAAAGTGGCAAATTTAGGCACAAACACTCTCTCGCTCGACCCCTAATAGGAATTAGACAAGCCGACCCGGCTGTCATTAATTGGACCACAGAACACCTATATTCGAGCGGAGTGTCGAATGCACGTCACAAGAGACACACTGTCGTGAAGAACGACGAGCGAAAATGTTGTGAAGAATTCCGACATTTTAAGTGACCATAAATAGCAACTAAAGCGTATATGTGGTGCATTTGGATAGTGGTTACTTTTAAACACATGATCGCGTGTATCAAAAACGCGCTACTTCTGCTTTTTCAAAAAAATGTAACAAACATAACATTAGTTTTATTTTTGTGGTGGGTTTCTAGTATGCAAGTATCCATTTAGATAGGTACTTGAACTATTTATGGATTATCCTGAAAACCAGGTCAAGTAATGAAACGACAACTTCACAATCAGAAGTATATTCATAGGCTAGCGTTACTCATTCAAACTTATAACAAATTACCCTCCATTTGCAATTATTAAAATCTATACATTTTCAGTACCACCAAAAAATGTTCTACAGCCAACTTGCGCGCAAGTAGCCAATTAATAAATCAAGAGAGAAGAGCAAATTTATTCAGTGCTTTGAACTCCCAACTCGATAGTCTTACTGCTGTTTAAAAGCATTACCTATTATTAACAGGCGTCAACTCGCTTATTTTCTCATACAAAAATCAGATGGCCAACAAGCTCGCTGAACTATGAAGCAGTGTGTCGCGTCCATAGCCATCCAATTGTATACCCGGGCAAACTGTGATAGATAAAGCAAGTCAGCGATGCAAATTCATTTAAATTAATTTACGAGCCCTTTGTACACACGAATCGATAGGGCATCGAGCCTCACATCTCTGGAGATGCTGCGTGATCTGTGATTATTGCAAAATCAGGCGAATGAAGACAAATAATTTTATGCTGACTAGATATCGCGTGGAGTAGAGTAGGTGGATGATGTTTTTTGTGACTATTCCAGACTGTCATATTTTTTCATACTAAAAGTGGCTGCAGACAAAACGGCTACTTGACTGTAATCGAAAAAGTAATTTTACAATGTACAAATATTTTATACACACTTACAATTAACATTTTCTCGAAAACCCGTAATTAATAGAAAGAGAACACATTTTACTTCATTGGCTTAAAATATCCCACGAAAATAGTCAGTCACGTGACATTTGAGTTGTGTCATCATATTCAACAAAACAAAAGTATCTAACAATCGAAACAAAATTTGACATAAAATGTAAAATTTTACGTCAATCGTGGCTCAATCATGGCCGTTGCTCTTTGGTTCTTGTAATGAACAAATAAAAAATTGTATTTCTATTTTTAAAAAATAAAATATTCGCAATTTATATTAATGAAATTAAAACACTATGTAATTATTGGTTGCGTAGAAGCTACTATATACCACACAATGCAATGCAATCAGCCCTGTTTTATATTCTGCCCACTGCTGAGCACGGGCCTCCTCTACTACCAAGAGGGGTTAAGCCTGAGTCCACCACACTGGCCTAGTGCGGGTTGCAGAGTTCACATACCCTCGAAATTCTTTTAGGGAATTCTCAGGTATGTAGGTGTCCTCACGATGTTTTCCTTCACCGACAAAGCGAACGATAATTGATAAACAATACACACGTAACATCGAAAAGTTAGAGGTGCCTTGGTTTTTGAACCTCCGGACATTGTCTCGGCATACCGTTCCATTCCCAACCATATACCATACATTTCATATTTCATTGCAAAAACTGACTTAACTGTCAAGTAATCAATACTGCAATGAAGTTTTCCGTCGATATAACTACTCGTAGGCAGTGGAATTTTTATAAATATAACTACCCCGCCTATAACTTTATCTCCAAATGAAAATAGAATTGTTTTTAATATCTAAGCTTATTAAAACTAATCCAGTCTGGCAGTCTGGAGAAAATCCTACGTATTTGTTTAAAAATACCGTATCTATTTTGTAAAGAAAAATTATAATTATACAAAATAAAGGTATAGTAAAAATATTATTTTAAAAGACTTACATAGAAATGTAAAAATGTATATCTTACTAAGGCCACCGTCGTGGGCCTTGTCAAATTAAACTATATAGTATGACATCGACATACAGCCTGATGGTCCATGGTATAAAGCAATGAGATTTCAATTCAAATCATACCTAATAGTAAAGAGTTTAAGTCTCAAATTATTTGACTCTACATTTACCTTGCACGAAAACCTATTCCAGGGGTGAGAAAGTCTATCAATCAACAAAAGTAAGAATTTACAGTAATTTCAATAGATATACTCTCACGCCTATTATCCTCGAAGGGGTAGGCAAAGGTGCAACTAGTGCACCCACTTTTCGCCGTGCGTATTCCGTCCCATGATGTGATAGGGGGCGAGCCTATCGCCATATCAGGCACAAATTCCAGACTCCGGGCTGACACAGAATAGAAAAACACAATATCCCTTTGCCCGACCCGGGTATCGAATCCGAGACCACAGCTTTGCAGTCGTACCGTATTACAACTACGCCACCGAGGCAGTCATTCAGTAATCGCAATTGTAGTTCCAAAATTTCCGTGCTCAAAGAAAACTTTAGATTTTATAAAATACAATGATTAAAGTGACGATTCAATAAAATTGCTAATAATAAAGGCGTCATATCTCACTCCTCGTCGTACATATGTTAAATTTTTCAATCATTCAGATAAACAATTAATTAAATTATCGAAATGATGCACCCAATAATAAGTGTCACGTACACAAAAGGTTTTCGTTATGAAATTCATTTGTACATGCCGAGTTTGTTCGGACATTAATGTTGAAACGACGATGTACAAATATTTTGTATGAAACGGACCGTGTACGCCCACATTAAAATTATTGTTGATGCGCCATTGTTGCCTGTGCGTTTGCACGTGCACGCGTGTTAATTGATAACAGAACTGTTTTCATAGAAGACGTAGGTGACTATGATTTCAAGATTATTGGGTTTATAAAATATTCTAAAACACTAAAGCAAAGCGTGGTTAAACTTTTAAGTATTGTAAATAATACAAGTTACAACGTGACTTAAAAATTTATTGTCTAATATGGCAGATAGGCAAAGACAAAAAGTAAAGCTTGACTCATCGACAACTGTTACAATTAAATTTTTGCAAAATATATTATGTAACGTAACTATAATTATTGTAGGCTCTAAATTTAAATTTAGTATATTATTTAATATTGTGGACGATAGCCTAGTTGGGAATGGAACGGTCTGGCAAGAGAATGTCCGGAGGTTCAAACCTAAGGCTAACACACCTCTGACTTTTCGGAGTTACGTGTGTATTGTTTATCAATTATCGTTCACTTTAACGGTGAAAGAAAACATCGTGAGGAAACCTACATACCTGAGAATTCTCCATATGAATCTCGAGGGTATGTGAAGTCTGCCAACCCGCACTAGGCCAGCGTGGTGGACTAAGGCCTGACCCCTCTCTGTAGTAGAGGAGGCTCGTGCTCAGTAGTGGGCAGTATATTATAATACAGGGCTGATTGCGATTACGATTGCGATATAATATTTTACAAAGATAAATCGATAGAAAAAGTTAAAGTAAATTCTGACTTTAAAAGTACTCAAACCTATTTCCTTTAAGAGTTTTTTTATTTCTTTAAGAGATTTCTGACTTTAAGAGTACTCAAATCTTTGAATTCTTCTTAGGAGCATTTTAAGTAGCATAAAAAATTTAGACCCAATTGTCCATTTCCTTTATCAATTACATCTAAAACCTTAGTTACAGCTCAAAATAACCCATAAAAAGGACAGACCTATAAGCATTTTCTTAGCTACAGTGTTTTAAATTGCCTTTATTATCTCAATCTAAAAACCCACTCTTCAAAACGAAAGTATTACTAATAGCTAATCGGATTAATTATGAAGCATAATAATCCGATTAGCTCTTAACAAAATAGATCAAATTTTAAAAATAGTCACAGACATGATAATCGTTCGCTCCCTACTCCCTAAGACCGGGTTTTTTCAACTGTAGTTATCTTTTTGTCAGGGTCTTATTAAGCTGGACGCGCTCGCAGAGCTTCGAGTGCTCCAAGTGCTGCGAGCGCGTCCAGCTTAATAAGACCCTGACAAAAAGATAACTACAGTTTAAAAAACGCGGCCTAAGTGTTTAATTATCACCACACTTTGTTACCATAATAGGGAATTGGCACGAACTATAGGTGGCAGCACAGAATTGACACAAGAGCCACATGTGGATAAAAGAAGATACTTTTCAGACCTATATTTTATTTATATATACTTTTAATACGACACACGATAAAATATGTGTTCCGGCCAAATATTATTCATACCCAACATGGCCCGAATATGCTCTGTTTAGGTAGCTAGTTATTTTCATGTTATTGAAGCAAAATTAGGTGGTTATGTTCCCTTAATTACAGATTTGTTTGTGTAGAATATTATCTCCAAAACCTCTTTATTTTTAAGTGCCCATCTTCCGCTTGACGATAAGAGTGGGCATCTAAATATATTAAAGACTAAGTGTTGCTCACGTCTTCGCCCGCGTAAAAGGCCTTTCCCGCTACAAAAGCCTCTAACACGCCAGCGGCATCTATTTAAAAATTCATATGAAAAACGATCATTGTATTGGGAACAAATTACCGAGATAAAAAGTAGCCTATGTATTAATCCAGGACATGATCTACCCGTGTGCCAATTTTCCTGTAAATCTGCACTTATTTCTAACATACAAACATCCAAACGTTTCCACAAACTTTCGCATTTATGACATTAGTAAGAAGTACAGTAATAAGTATAACATAAGCATGATTGTGTCTAATGGTACGGGATAATCGTCCAATGCCATTCGATTCTCTATTTGGACTGCACCGTGCTTACCATCAGGTGCGGTGCAGTCTCTATGCCGGGCTTCTACAAAAAAAAGTGAGATAAGATAAATTATAATCTAGGAACAATTTCATACAGCAAAGGCTTCGTAAGTTCGTAAGTACCACAATTGATTTATTAAGTCACCGCGTACTCGATAGTAAAACTCACTATTAAGTCACCGATACTAAAACCCTAGAGCCCATTCCATAAACAGCGTTAGGACCTACTAAAAATGTACTAAACTAACCCTCTCGTACTAAACCCTTTCGAGCGTCTATCTTCCAAGTAATATTTTCATATAAGCCTAAATATGGTTCATGAGCATTTAAGTTTATGTGTTTCATTATGGACTGTACTAAAACTTTAGTAAACTTGTTTTGATAGTAAATGTCTTCAGTATTGTGTTATCTTTTGTCAGACATTTGGAAAAAGTAACATTTGATGAGTTTCTTTCAATTATTTTTTAATGAAAATACCTTTGATAAATTATAAAACCTAGATAGAGTGACGCGCTGCAATGAAACTAAAACAAACAGGCCAACTTTTCTTAAGCTAGTATGCGTGACAGCTTTGTCATACGCTATCGCTGCATCGTTCTGCGTATCCTTGTGTGCGCGCATAATGATACCAGTTATTACATGGTTTCTATTAAAATGAGGAGAAAATTATATCCATGAAAAACAACAAAAAATAATTCACTCGAACTCATTTAGTGGACAATAGTTCGCCTGTATTTTTTCGACGCGTTTGAAACGTTCAGTATCTATCTAGGTATATAATTAATCAAAGAAAAATACATTGGTTTACAAGTGGGCCTTGATATTAAGTGATTCTATCACTTATAAGCATCAAAACTAGAGGAATCTTGAATGCTGACGGCCTCAAGGAATATATAGGAATTAGAGACGGCAGGTAAGGTCTCCGGAAATCTCATGTGCCATACGAAATGTAACTCGTTCGACAAACTGTTGCTTGATATTTAGTTATTGTAACACTAAGGTAGGTAACCTAACTTACTCGCTCAATTGAGCTGGTCCTTTCTGCAAACAAAAATATGTCACGTATTGAAATAAAACTACTTTACGGATTTATTCCCGATTTTGTTTTTTATCTCGTAGCTAAAAAGTTGCCAAGTTTTCCTTGGGACGTTTCTTAGAAAGGTTCTTAATTTGATAGGAAAGGTATTATCCCCAATTCACACTCGATTAAATTAATATCAAATATTTCGTCCAAATAACATAAAATTTCGAAAGTATGTGAAGTCTGCCAACCCGCACTAGGCCAGCGTGGTGGACCCTCTCAGTTGTAGAGGAGGCCCGTGTTCAGCAGTGGGCAGTATATAATACAGGGCTGGTATGGTAACATAAAATTCGAATTGGGTCTAAAAATTAAATTCCCGCGTGATTAAAACACATTTCCACTCGCCCCTAGAGTCACAGCGTGATGGAAAATTAAAACACCTATTTTCCATTTCGTAAATTTGTAACGTCCAACACAATTTCCTTAATGGTAATGATAATTATTATCCAAAAGCGACATTCAGTGCCAACTTTGTTAATTATTAATAACTTATTACATTTCGTAGGCGTCGGGTAATTAGATTTTTTTTTAAGTTTTATGTAGGTTGGTATTGTGTTTTCCTCATTTATGTAGACATTAAATAATTAGTAATTGATTAAGGTCTTATTTTTCATTCTTTAGAAGTTATTAAGATTTCCAGGTCCCGATTATTTCTCTGTATTTTGATTGAAAAGTCTAGGATATCTCGATCTGGTGATAAGCTCACCAAATAATAATTGAATTGAAAATGTGTATTTTGAGTCTTATTTATGTAATATTAGCTTTTGCCCGTGGCTTCGCCCGCACGGAAGAGGTTTTCCTGGATAAAAGTCCCGCTATACATTTTTGCAGGCCAAAAGTAGCCTTAAACCTTTCTAGGGTCTCGAACTATCTTTATACCAAATTTCATCGAAATCCATTCGACAGTTTTTGAGTTTATCGCGTACAAACTTTGCCACCCCTTTTTACCCTCTTAGGGCTTGAATTTCGCAAAATCCCGTCTTAGTGAGCACCTACGTCCTAATAGGAACCCCCCATGCAAATTTGAGACTCCTAGCACTTGTAGTTTCTGAGATTTCGTGAGGAAAGAGTGAGTGAGTAAGTGACCTTTCGCTTTTATGTATATTGATAAAATACGCTGTAAGAAGTACTTAATACGTTACCTGTACTAAGCAATAATACTGCCCCTGAGTTACATGCACAATTTATCTTTGACTATAATTTTACGTATTAACAACAAAAACTAGCAATAAAGTAACAACGTCGAAAACCAATAACTTATGAGACTTAAGTACTCGTTTGAATTCCATACTACATCTGGTCTCTTCTCTACTAACCATACCAGCCCTGTATTATATACTGCCCACTGCTGAGCACGAGCCTCCTCTACAACTGAAAGGTTTAAGGACGCTATTACATTTTTGACATCTTCGATTTTAGATATTTGAATGACAAGAACGCGCTTTGCTACACGCGCACACATCGAAACCGATTTAAACTAGATTTTCCATTTGAACGAGCTAATCTTAATACTTGAAGTTGTTATTTTACTCATCCATATTTATTTTTTTGGAATTGTCGAATGTTTGCAATTATGTTTAATAATAATAATTATTATAATTTCATCATGTAATAGACATTTTTTTTTATTGCATTGAATGACGAGACGAGCATGCCGTTCGCCTGATGGTAAGCGATACGACCACCCATAAACAGTAGCAACACCATCCAGCACCTTGACTTACAAAGTACTGTGTTGAATTCCACTGCGCTCGTCATCCTGAGACATAAGATGTTAAGTCTCATTATGTCCAGTAGTTATACTGGCTACAATGTCCTTCAAACCGAAACACAACAGTGCATGCACACTGTTGCTTGGCGGTAGAAATAGACATTGCGGTGGTACCCACCCTGACGGCCTCTTACATAATGAGAGACCTACCACCATTTTTATATATAAAAAATAATAATTAGGTTATACATATAAAAATATAAAAAAAGTGTATCACCCTCCGATGGCGAGGCTCAAGACCCAAGCTACCGATAGTCAGGGATACAAAGTGAGGAATCTCCTCACAATGCGTGTGGTATGCGATACGACCACCCATAAACAGTAGCAACACGTCGTCGTCATCCTGATCATAAGATGTTAACTCTCATTATGTCCAGTAGTTAGACTGGTTACAATGTCCTTCAAACCGAAATATTACAGTGCATGCACACTGCTACTTGGCGATAGAAAAAGACATTGACATTGCGGTGTCCAGAAGTACTACTTTCTGCATCTGGCTCTTGACCCAACTACCAATTGAGAGCTTCAGCAGGTGTTGGTCGAGACTCTGGTATCAACCCATGAGCAGAAACGACAAGGCCCCGATAGAACCGACCGTATAGTTCTTTGATCTTCCATATCACATCGCGTTCCCTAATGCCCATCGCCATAGGTTTTCGCCAGTTCTCATTCGCCAAGGAAAGTGGGATAAATCCCTTATCCACCATGACTAAAATCTTATACATGCCTACTTCGCTGTGGAGGAAATAATTCCTGAGATTGCATACCTCGCGGTTATGCAAGTCCATTAAGTAAGCCTCAGCCCCGCATCTTCGCGGGATGTACAACCTCATCACTGACCACCGTGGGTGATGCATACGATATGCAGTCAGTAGGGTCCGGAACTTTCGATCCAGGGCGTCCAATTCAGTCTGAGTCTTTCTTTCTGAGTATACCAAAAGAGTACATGAGTACAGGCATAACCCAAACGTTGAAAGCACAAATCTTGTTACCACCTGACAAAAAACTGTTAAATACTTTTGCCAGGCGGCCGAAGAAACGCTCATTCAGCGATTGTTTTACGTCGGCACTCATAATCCCCAGTGCCTCAGGCATACCCAGATATTTGTAAGTTTCCGTCTCAGGAAGGGATCTAAGTCTTACAGTCTCTAAGACTTGTATGTCACCAGAGACCACGACCTCTCCTCGCTTCATATGGATAGCCGCACATTTATCTACACAAAACTCCATGTTGAGTTATTTGCTACATCTTTCAGTAATTTTTAACGACTCAATCAATTCTGTTTGTTTTGATGCGTTTGCATCAACTTGAGATCATCCATTTAAGCAAGTGAGATATAGGCTCAGGAACCCCCGTGCATCTCGGCGCTCTCGGCGTCAACGGCAGCGTGAGGCCTACCTGCCACACTGCTGTCCATCAGGGGGGTCGCAACAATGTGCTAAAAAGACAAAGCTAGAGACGGCACCCGCCCGCGACGCCCGGGTGGCCACTGTTAGTTGCCTTTTACGACAGGCAGGGGATACCGTGGTGGAATTCTCCAAACACCTTCAATCCACAGGGTGGGAGACGCCGGTCAGTCGTCCACCCGGCGCCTCCTACGTCTCCTCTGACGGCGGGAGGAATCCTCGCGTTCCAGAACTCTCTCAGCACTCTCCTTCTACGAGAGGACTATCTCGCAGAAGTGAGCCAACACACGCCAGACCTCCTGACTGCCGACCATGGGAGCGACCACGGCCGGCAATGGGAGGCCGCCTCTGACGACTGCTTTGAGAGCGCTGCGCTCCTCATTCCAGGCTGGGCAAAACTCAAACGTATATTAAGCCGTATCCAGTGGGCAACTGTCACAATGGCACACACAGCCGACACCTCGGTACCTACAATACGACACAGCTACTCACCAAAGCAGCCATGCCTAGTGAGTAGTTGTGGCTGAACTGTAGTACTGTAGTATTGAGTGTTTAGATATTTTTGTACCGGGAAAGGCTTTGAACGCGGGCAAAAACGCGAACTAAACCTAGTAAAATTTAAAAATAAATAATCACCGATACTAAAAATTATAAATAGATAAATAGTAAATACCATATACTGCAAAACTTGTCGATTTTGTAAATATAAAAATACTATGCCATTTTAATAATGAAATTTAAATATTTGCATTAAAATAAATGAATGTTTCATTAATTAAATCAAATTTGTATTGACTTATTGTAATATTAAATTTTCATACTTGCTTTTTGAAAAATAATAATTTGAAATAGTATCAACTATTTTATTCGTAGTATAATGACATCGCGATCAATTTATTACGTATTTATTTTTTGAAAAAAAGTTGTACACCCGTGCTTCCTCGGCCGCGTCTCAGCGCGGAATGACAGCCCGAAATTGGAAAATGTATGAAGAAATTCAATTCAGGTTATATTTTTTCTCTTTACTGGAAAAGTATTTAATTTGACTTGAAAATAATTAGTCATAAAGCGAGAAGACTATATAAGCCATCATATTGTTTCGGTTTTATATTAAAATATTCATTAGTTTAAGGTATAATGGTTCCAATTCCGACCCTATTTTTCGTCATTTTCAGCGATTATTGCTCCAGAATAAACGTATTTACGTGATAATGTTGTATGGAAGCATACAATTTCTATATGCTATAAGCAAAGAGGAATGTTTAATCTTTATTTATATACCAAGATCTCCTCATAAGCGTAACTCCTGATTCAATAAATGGTACCTCAAAACTACGGAAATTTGTAAATGCGCCCTTAAGGCCTTAGTCCACCACGCTGGCCTAGTGCGGGTTGGCAGACTTCACATACCTTCGAAATTCAGAGAGCTTCTCAGGTATGCAGGTTTCCTCACGATGTTTTCCTTCACCGTTAAAGCGAGCGATTATTCACAAAGAATACACGCATAACTTTTTAAAAAAGTCAGAGGTGTGTGCCCTTGGGTTTAGAACCAGCGGACATTCGTCTCGGCAGTCCGTTCCACTCCCAACTAGGCTATCGCCGCTTTTCTCTTCTAAACAAAGCCGCAATTTAAATGAACACAATATAATCCGTAATGTTGACGCAACTCATCAAACCAAGTCAGTGCAAGTGCTGGCGAAGTTGCCTCCGAGTAACACAATTTGCCTCGGTAACGTTAACGGTTAAAATATTCACGCGCTGCTACATATGCACTGTTTTAACTTGTCTAGATGGAGAGAAATTTCAGTATTATTCGGAATAAAACTACAAAAAAGGACCGACGACGGAAGCGGCCAAGTATGGACTGATGGTGAACGCAAGCAAAACGAAGTACCTGGCCAGCACCCGGAAACCTCGTCCAAAGCAGGACGTTACTGTTGGAGATGATACAATAGAAATGGTCAGCAGCTTTAAGTACCTGGGATCGATTTTGTCCAGCCAGAATAGGATTGGAGAAGAGGTGAAAGCCAGAATCATGGCCGACAAAAGATGCTTCTATTCTCTCCATAAACTCTTTCGCTCGAAGCACCTTAGTGCAAAATCTAAGCTGTCCATCTACAAGACTATAATCCGCCTAGTTACCACCTATGGGTGTGAAACATGGTCACTAACAGCAATGGATACCGAAAAACTGGCTTTTAAAACTGGCTCGTCACCCTGAGACTTAAGATGTTAAGTCTCATAATGCCCAGTCATTACGCTGGCTAAAATGTCCTTCAAACCGAAACACAAAAGTTCTTGCACAGCAACAGGCTTGGCGGTAGAAATAGGCATTGCAGTGATACCTACCCAGACCGCCCCTCACGTACGAGAGACCTACCACCAGTAAATACGAGTAACAAAATATAACAATACACATGCAACTACGACAGTACTATTTTTTAAAGAGTATATTCGGTCGTTTCGCTTACCATCAGGCGAAAGGCATGCTCGTCTCCTCATTCAATGCCATAAAATAAAATATTAAGACACCTAATGACAAACGTAGTTGGGTCCAAAAAGAATGTTGACACACGAAACATGATGATGGCCAGTCGACACAACTATGTTCAACCGGATATACAATAAAAACACTTAAGTGCTGCATCTAGACGAGCAAGCGTGCTTACTAGAGATGCAGATTACTCGTGCGGCAACTAGTCCGTACATCTAAGACTATTCGTTAATGTTTAATGAGGGCTTTACAGCTTTGTAACAGTTGTGTTATGGTTTAATTTTACTTAGTACTCGCTGAAGAGTGGATGTCCATGTTGAGTGGTGTTGAGTGTGAAATTAGGATTATGAAAAAGCTTTATAATATACTAAACTTCTGTTCGCGGCTTCGCCCGCGTGAAAAAGTTTTTCAGGGATAAAAATATTTTCCCGGGACAAAAAGTAGCCTATGTGTTAATCCAGGACATGATCTACCCGTCTGCCAAATTTCATCGAAATCCGTTCAGTAGTTTTTGAGCTTATTCGTTACAAACTTTTTTTGGCCTGGCAACACTTGATCGGTTCGGACGTCAAATTTTACTCCGGCAAATTAAATATTACTTTTTAATTAATTATTGTTATAATCCGTAATCTAATTAGTGCATTTTAAGGAAATAGTAATAATATTATACGATAATACAAAAATATATAGTTCTAAACAATCTTGTAACGTTAATAATTGAAATAGCTGTCACCGTATCGATCGCAATCAACCGTCTCTTGAATTCAAACAAGGATTGGATTTTATCACTTATCTGGCGAGTACAGTTTTATTCACATTTAACACTACACTACATTTTATTTTATTTAAACATTGTATGTTACTTTGCTCACTATTAGTGAGCCACGTCAAAATCACACGGGCATCGCTTAAGTCTCTTTCTATTTGACAAAAGTGGAAATAGAATTGATGACTATATAGCCTAATATTTGCCTCAGACAACAGCATACTACAATCAACTAAACTTAGTTACTTACCACATATTTAGTGTTTTGTAGTAAAACTTTTTGTCTTTGTGACTATAAACTACCCCCCTTAGTATACATACACAGTAGTACATATTTCTCGAGTATTCTGTCCCCTCTTTGTTAACTTCCAGTTGCCCAAGCTCTAAACTACATTATGCAGACCCGCAAAGCCGCAGCTCAGGAAACTGAAATGAAGCTGAGGATGGCTCTAAAAGAATTAAAGGCACAAAAAGACCAGTGCCAAAAACTTCTGCAGGAACGAGAAGAGAGCGAGGAGGAAGTCACTAATATCATTAAAAATAATACCTCACTCAAGCGCCAATTAGTGGAGATCCATCAAGAGAATGAATTGATTGCGGGGGAACGGAATGAACTCCAAGCGGTGATAGATACCTTTTCAAACTGTAGCATATTATATGAAGAGGCTCTGTGTAGAATTAGGGACTTAGAATATGCTCTAAATAGTGCAAATGACCAAATACTTAAATTAAATAGTGAAAAAGAGCTAACTGAGGTAGCGGTGAACCAAAGCCTTTATGAAGAACTTGTCTATAGTGGCTCAAATTCCTTTCCACTAAAATCAAACCCTATTGTTGATCTCACTGGGGATGATTCAGTGGTAAATAATACAAACAATTTCAACTTGCATCTCAGCCACAATAAATTAAAAAAATACATAAAATTTACCAAATTCATTAAAAAGTATAAGAAATTAGTTAATAAACAAAAATACCATACTAAAAATATAAACTTAATTAAAGAACGTGGATTATTATTGAATAAATTAAATAATTATGAAATTAAATTAGAAGATAGTAAGCGGATATATGAGGCTGACACACAGCGGTTATTATGTGAAATAAAAACGCTGGAAGAGTCTCTGAGTCTAACATATAGTAAATATATAACCTCTAAAAATAAAATTGATGATCTCATGGCACTTTTGAATGATTCTAATAATAATAGTATTACTTACTACTCTGAATAATACAAAATGTAAACTCATCACATCAGAGGTTGATATGGACATGCCTGGCCTTGTTGACTCTCAGGACAATAACCTGGGGAACTCCCAGGCAGTTGAGAGCTGTTCCTTATCAACAAAGGCCCCATGTAATGTTCCTACCACTGTAGTATTCTCAGACAACATAGGAAAAGGCTTTGGGTCATTACTAAGCAATAATTTAGAGCAGTCTGCTATGAGTTACTGCTTTCCAGGGATGTTTTATAAGGAAATTATTAAAGAAGTAGTTAGTAAAACATATACTCCAGAGTCCTGTATCACAATATTAACAGGGAACAGTTCTAATTTAACTAGAAATGATATAACAAGTAGTATAGCCTCCATGTCAAGCCTAAACTGTAAAAAAATTATACTTTGTGCATTTCCTTATTTTTCAAATGTGTCTGATGGAGTAAACAACCACATTCACACACTTAATAAACAAATGCACTTTTTAGCAAATCATCATAGTGATAAATTTATATTTTTTGACATCAATAATTTCATTGGAAAATGTTTTTATAATTTGACTAGGGATACAGTGTATCTCACAAAGACTTGTAGGCATTGTATTGCTACATTGTTAGCTTATAATATTAAGACAGTCATAAGTACTATGACAAAGTCCTCGATTGCTACATGTTTTAGTAGTACTACTAATAATATTGTAGTTAATAATTTAAACATTTAAGTATGACAACAGAGAAAGATGACCTATTTTTAATATTAACACATCAAAATATAAATCGTTTCTCTGGCAAAGTTCTTGACATAGAATTATTTATAGAGAGATATAATGTTGACATTTTATGTTTTACGGAGACATGGTTAAAACCAGATAGAATGGCGTTTAGTGTTAATGGTTACAGAGTCGCCAGCTCGTTTATTAGGATTTCAGCAGAGGGTGGGGGCACCATGATCCTGATCAAGGACGGTGTCCCATACAAGGATAGACAAGATATTACAAAACTCTCTGTTGAAAGAGTGTGTGAGGTCGCGTGTGCAGAGACCGGGGATTATATTATATTGTGTGTATATAGGCCTCCTTCATCAAACATATTAGCTTTTATTTCTTAAATGGAGGATATTCTTAACAAAATTAAAATGAATAGGAAAATCTTAGTCTGCGGAGACTTTAATATTGATTTACTGATTGATTCCACAGATAAAGGTTTATTTCTGACTTTGCTTGAATCCTTTAATCTGAACTGTCATTTTCTCGAGCCTACCAGACTAACTTTAACTTCGGCTACTTGTATTGATAATGTTATTACAAATTTTAAACTCAACTATAAGAAGTTATTAGCAGGTGTACGCTCAGACCACACTTGTCAAATGGTCCAATTTAATTATGTAAAAAATAGAAGTAAACATATTGTTAAATTTAGACCCCTATCTCAACATAATTTGCAGAAATTTAGTAAAAGATTTAATTCCATGTTACCAATGCTGACTTGCGACTTGGGCAACCCGAACAATATGTTTGAAAAATTATTAAATAGTATTACGAATGTATTCAATAAAACATGTTGTGTAAAATCAGTGCTTCTAAAAAATAAAATATCGTTCAGTTCTTGGGCAACAAAAGGTATTAGGCGTAGTAGAGATGTTCTGTACGAATTATATGACAGAAGGTCCTATACACCTGATGTCAATTTTACCAATTACGTAAGAACTTACTCTAAAATTTTTAAAAGTGTTTGCAGCTTTGCTAAAGCTGCTTATATTAGTAGTGATATTAAAAACTCCGATAATAAAATTAAAACAACATGGAAGATTATTAATACTGAAACTGGCAAAACCAAGTGTAAAGACAATATTGTATTGAATATTAATGACGAACTAGTTTCAGATAAAAATAATATTGCTAATTATTTTGAATTATTTTTTTCTAACATACCTTTTGAGACGACAAAATGTCTGCCATCCTCACCAGGGGCAGCTGAGTCGTTCTTAAAGAAAAATCTAGAATTATCAATTCCAAATTTCAAGTTTGAATCTGTTACTCATTACGATATTATAAAAGTTTTTAAGAGCTTAAACTTGAAGAGCACCGAAGATCTTTGGGGTTTGTCTGTTAAAGCGTTGCAGTCAATAATAGTAAGCATTGCCCCAATCCTTTCAGATATTTTTAACTGCTGTATAAGAGACGGCGTATTCCCTGATCTTATGAAGATTAGTAAAGTAATACCAGTTTTTAAAGCAGGTTGCTCTAACACACCCTCTAACTATAGGCCTATTTCTATTTTACCAGCCCTAAGTAAAGTATTCGAAAAATTAATGCTTAATCAAATGCTGGTGTTTTTTAATAAAAATGAGATCTTACATGATAGGCAATTCGGTTTTACAAAGGGTAGGTCCACGCAAGATGCTGGATGTGCATTGGTAAAAGCTGTGTTGGATGCCTGGGAGGGATCACAGGATGCTTTAGGGGTATTTTGTGATCTTTCCAAGGCGTTCGATTGCGTCGATCACAGTACCCTCATCCTAAAGCTACACCATTATGGTATTAGGGGAGTAGGGCTTAAACTAATATCCTCATATTTATCAGGCCGCAAACAAAAAGTATTTATTGATAATGTCTACTCTGTAGGGTCCGCAGTTAGGATTGGGGTTCCTCAAGGATCAATTTTGGGTCCGTTCTTATTTTTAGTATACATTAATGACCTGCCTTATATGATTAACAATATGGCAGATGTAGTATTATTCGCAGATGACACCTCGTTAATTTTTAAGATAAATAGAAGAGAACAAAATTTTGTGGAGCCCAATAAAGTACTTAGTTTGATTTCTAACTGGTTTTCAGCTAACAATTTGCTGTTAAATGCGGCAAAAACTAAATGTGTCCGATTCTCGCTACTGAGTAATAAAAATGAACCAAATATTGATTTGGATGGAAATAAACTAGCATTAGTTCCGTCAACGGTTTTCCTCGGGGTTTCAGTAGATAATAAATTGCAATGGGGACCCCACATTCAGAAAATTTCGAGTAAATTGAGTTCTGCCATCTTCGCTATTAGAAAGATCAGACATTTAACTGACGTGGCTACGGCAAGGTTAGTATATTTTGCTTACTTCCACAGCATTATGTCATATTGCATTCTTCTGTGGGGTTCTGCCGCAGATCTGCAGACCATTTTTGTCTTACAGAAACGAGCGATTCGTGCTATTTACAACCTTCGATCTCGTGATTCCCTTAGGGAACTGTTTAAGGAGGCTAATATACTGACTTTGCCGGCCGAATACATTTTCCGGAATATTATGTATGTCCGCAAAAACCTTAGTACTTTTATTAAAAACAGTGACTTGCACTGTCTGAACACTAGAAATAAGAATAAACTAGTTGTTCCAAATTTTAGGCTCTGTAAAACGAGTAAATCATACTTAGCGAATAGCATTAAATTTTACAATAAACTTCCCTCCGAAGTAGCCGATTTGCCCGGACACCAGTTCAAGTGTTATGTTAGGCGCGAGTTAATGTCTAGAGCGTATTATAATGTAGCGGATTACCTCGATGATAAGACGGTTTGGAGAAGTGGTCCTGCACACAATGGCCAACCCTGTTAACACTTACTAGTGATTGACTGCATAAAGTGTCTCATCTGTATCTATCTTTAATATTGACATTACAATAATTTTAACTTTTAAATCTACTGTGACTATTAGGTATATAACCTAATTACTACAATTATAAATATTCCCTCATTCATATAATTTAAATTTAGGGAAGACGACCGACCGATCATTTTGTTGCGCTTGCCTTTATAAGTTTCATTTTATTAAGAAAGTAGGAAGAGCAATACAACAAAAATAATTTTGTAAATGTAGGCGAATGCACATTGTACACCGTTATTTTATTATTTTTTTGTGTTATGTCCAGTTTTACGTATTTGTACATGCCTGTCCAGGTATTCCCTAAATCCCTTCATTTGGATTTTATCTTATTTCAACGGTGATGTGCGTGCATTAGCTTATATAACTAATCTGACTTTGTACACAGCACAAAAGAATTGAAAAAAAAAAAGAGAAAGAAACAATGAACAATTGATGACAAAAAAAGTAAGCCCGGAGTTTCTTTCTGCCTTTCTTCTTCGGGTCGTCATCGCTTAGGTAGCTAGTGAAAGGCTGGTAGGTTAGCTAGGCTAGGGCCTGTAGTGTCCTCACCGGTGAGGATCGCGACGCGTTCCTCCCATTATTTTAATAAAATGATGTCCTTTTTATATCCCCTTTCCTGCCAGCCCGAGCTGTTTTTTTTTTGTTTTTGTTTATTTCTTATCATAGATTTACTCCCAATAAAAATGTCGGTAGTTATATAAGTGACCATTGGTATTTATAATAATTATTAATATAATCAATTTAATGTATCTTGACTTATCATAAGTGCAACTATGTTCGCCTACGTGATGAATAAAGTATTTTATTTTTTTTTATTTTAAAAACATATTTACATACAAATCTTTCCTCTTTTTAATAATAGTATAGATAAGATCTTTTAATTGTAATAAAATTATCACCGCTTAAGAAAGTGTTATTATTGTAATATAAAGAGAAAAGATTTGCTTGTTTGTTTGTTTGCAATGGATAAATTCAAAATCTACTGGACTGATTTTGAAAATTCTTCCTAAGGAAGGAAGCTACATTACTCCTGAGTGCTATAGGCTACTTTTATTCCGGGAAAATATTTTTATCCTAGAAAAACTTTTTCACGTGGGCGGAGCCGTGAACAGAAGTCTAGTATTCAATAAATCAAAAAAGGATTTTGGAATATCCATCCCCTAAGGGGGAAGTTAGACATACACCTATAAAGTCTGTAAACATCCTAAATGTAAAAGTAACTCTCGACCTATTACACTTTCATAATGAAACCACTAAACCGATTGTGATAAAATTTCGTATAAAATAAGCTTGTACTCCTAGAAAAGACATAGTCCTATTTTATTTTTGTCACAACTCTAATTCCAAGCGGAACCACGGCCAAAAGTTAGTTAGAATAGACCATTGTACGTTCAAGTATTCACTAAGACATTACCGAATGGGAGTTATGCAACTGTTGCTTGTGACCGCAAGATACATTATGCGGGAGATGGAGTGGACATGTGCAAACTAAACTATCGCAAGTTAACAGATGTTAGTGCCAGAGACATACTACTTTTTGTAGTCCTGCATCCCTTTCTATCTAGCAGGATACGTGGGCCGTGGGCAATTTGCTTTACTACAATTATTAAGGATAAAATCTATACATACTTGCTACCGTAACACGTGTGTAGATGGCAGTGTTGCAAGATCGTTTTTATGTATTTATGTCTAGTTTCTTCATTCACAGTAACTGTCGAAGATACTGTTTTTTTTTTGCTTAAATTTTGTGACTCTTATGGATTTCATTTGAGCGTGGTTTGTGTTTTGGAAATTCTAATGACTATCAATTTAGATGTTACTTTTAATTTAGGCATAAATAAAATATCTGGCCGAAAATAATATTGAAAGGAAATAATGTTGCACATTTCATTGTAAGAAATAAGTTGATTGTAAATTTATGTTGTAATGGTGTGTATATTAGTTTGTGGGTTTTACATAAGGATCGAAATGCCAAAAATTTGTACGGCCTGTTTAATTTCTATGGGATTATCTATACGTATAATAGAGCAGTTGAACCGGTGTGTCTGTACATTTAAAGAAATGTGATAAAAAAGTAAGAGGGTGACTATAGAAGAGTAATGGAAAACAAATCAGCTGATTTTTATACTTCTTTTCTGTCTGTCTGTCTGTTTTTCTGTTTGTTTGTTACTGCACATCTCCGAAACTACTGAACGGATTTCGATGAAATTTAGCACACGGGTAGATCACGACCTGGATTAACATATAGGCTTTTTATCGCGGGAAAATATAATGCGGGACTTTTATCCCGGAAAAACTTTGTCACGTGGGCGGAGCCGCGAGCAAAAATTGTAGAAAATAAAAAAATAATTGTATTCGAATGACATACGCTAATGAGAGTTATCGCTAGGATATATCGTTCCTAAACATTTTATTAGCATTAACGATTATAGAAAGGCATCTTGTCTACGATCCCTGATATGAAAATGAAATGAAATGAAATGAAATTTATTTTACTACACCATCATTATACAATGTCGACAAGTCTTATATGTTTAAAAGACATTCAAGACATTAAAATAGATTACTTGTGATCCTCACACTAGGCACAGCCGGTATCGTGAAGTGATATATGTACTAAGTATAAATTGAAATTAAACTATTATAACGGATTATATCGCGGTTTTTTATTTTATTTTCTCCCGACGTTTCGAAGGCTTTGCAGCACTTCGTGGTCACGGGGCGGACTGAGGTGCAGGTTGTCCAAAAAGTTAGTGTTACAAATCTACCTTCAATTTACAAGTATTAATTATTAAATTCTTGCAGCACTATATTGCTCCATAACTACCTGATGCGTTAACACTAGCGGCAATATTTCTATACACATGCGACTTGCCGCAAGTCCTACAAGCTCCAAAGCTTACAGAATTAAACTTCCCGTGATTGATTCTACTGTAAAAATTGCTTCCCGAAGTCAACTTTTTTTTATTCAGTCCGTCTCCACCCACTGCTGGGTATAGGCCTTCTCTCTATCATGCGCCAGTCTTTCCGTTCTTCTAACTAGACTGCAATTAAGCAAATAATCAATGATCAGTCAAGAGTTTCTTGCCCGTTCTTCTCTAGTGAGAACTGCTTTCCGAACTGGTGGTAGAGTTAATATTGACGGAATCTAAATAATGTATAACATTTTATGGGTTCGAATAAATTATTTAATTTCATTTCATTTCAAGAACCAGGTGACCCACTTACCAGTCTGGAATCTTTTGTTTACGATTTAAAATCAACGGTCCATTCAAAACTAACGAGCACTTGTTTTGCATCGAAATATGAAACATGAAACGAATTGTAATTAAGGCGGAGAAATTGTTGCTTGCAAAAATCGTACGCAATTATTTACATAAAAAGATGCCCCGTCGGAACATTCGTTGAGAGGCAATATTCACCTGGCCTAAACAATAATCGTACACGAGTCTTTCGTCACGTTTTTTATTGCTACTGGATGACGAGACAAGCATGCCGCTCGCCTGATGGTAAGCGATACGGCCGCAGATAAACAGTAGCAACACCATAGACACTTTTAAATACAAAGTACTGCGTGGCATTCCACTGCGCTCGTCACCCTGAGAACATTAGATGTTAAGTCTCATAATTCCCAGTAATTACGCTAGCTACAATGTTCTTCAAACTGGCACAAAACAGTGCATACACACTGCTGCTTGGCGGTAGAAATATTAGGTAAGTATTTATAAAAAGAAATACGTCTGAACAGTATGATACAATAATGACTTTATAATATAATTAGGTATTACTGGTGGTAGGTCTCTCATTATGTAAGAGGCCGTTTGGGTGGGTACCACCGCAATGTCTATTTCTACCGCCAAGCAACAGTGTGCATGCAGTGTTGTGTTTCGGTTTGAAGGACATTGTAGCCAGTATAACTACTGGACATAATGAGACTTAACATCTTATGTCTTAGGATGACGAGCGCAGTGGAGTGCCACACAGTGCTTTGTAACTCAAGGTGCTGGATGGTGTTGCTACTGTTTATGGGTGGTCGTATCGCTTACCATCGGGCGAACGGCATGCTCGTCTCGTCACTCAATGCAATAAAAAAAAATAGAAAATATTTGCTAGCGATGATTGCATCGTCTAAACGAGGCTTTAAAACAGATATTGGATTTTGTTTATTTTCACCATTTTGAGTGTCGCGTGTTAATAGGTTTGTTCCGTGCAGTAATTTAATCACGGTGATAGTTTTAGGAGGATAATGTGATATTTAATGGAATTTGTTCATTAGTGTACAAAGTTTGTTGATAGATTAGCTTATGTTCTATTTTGTATTTTGTTAAGGTGCTCCCACACACCAGTTGTATAAGTTTAGAGAATGTTCCGTAAAATTTGTTGCCTAACTTTTTTTAACAAATTGTAACATAAGTTATAAATTTTCATACAAATTTATGTAAAAAAATGTTATATAACTAATTGCAACACGATATGACATCATCCATCATATCATCAACCATCAATACCCAAATCCTTAAAATATTCTATTGCACTATACTGTTCTCTCAAGAGCCCCTTTTCTTTTATTTCAAACATAAAATAAAAGCCAAACCAATAAGCACTTCCTCCATTTTAGAGCCACTACCAGCTTCCTTACAAGGTAGACCCAAGCTGATGTTACAGAATATTATACAACGAGTTGAACCAGTGTGGGAGCGTTTACAGCTTATTACATTTTTAACATGTTGTAGCAAAATGTTACACACTGTTATAAAATGTTATCTTGCTACACAATGTTTTATAACGTTACATAACTGCTGTGTGGGAGCACCTTTATAAAATTACAAGGAACATAAAAAATAAATCATCAATCACCATTATGAGTAATCAGGATTGTAGTCTAAGTATGAAACAGAAGTTAATATTTCAATATTGGTTTGAGCAAAAATTGGCGGGAGCTTGGAAGAGTTATCTTGCTATCTCCCTCACAAACACGCAGCTAACAGCGGTGACGTCATAGACAGTGCTTATTCTATGAAATAATAATTACCACTACTAGTTTTACCTGTTCTATTGCCGTTTTAAAATTATCATCTACTCAATTTGTATGGTAATAAACCCTTACCACAATTTGATCTAAAATGGACTATATAAAAAAACTTGGCAGCATTCCAAATAAAAAAACATTTCATAAACTAATTGACATCATGAATTGATTTTACTCACAGAAAGATGTTTCTCCTCTGTCTATTGGAAATCTGTTACATGCTCTAACCTCTCCAACTATTGAGATCATATTAGTAACTTCGACAATCGAATCCAACAAACAACTGTCATGAATCATTCAGCTTTAAATAGAGCGTGGCCGAACATACTATGCAATAGTGCAGAGCAAACGGCGTTGTATGTGCCACCAAATTCAATAGGCCAAATTGCGAGGCGGACACTATTCGCAAATGGCCAAGTCGGGGTGGAGGGCGAGTCATAGGAGGATGTGGTTTTTGTCCTGGAGTGACTATTTACCCTTCTATGGCAGTGTCACTGGGACGGATGGACATTGTCTAAATAATATGTTGACAAAAGAGATAAATTTGGGTTTTTGGATATATACGTGATCTCTTTGATTAATTATATACCTAGATAGATACTGAACGTTTCAAACGCGTCGAAAAAAGTAGAGGCGAACCCACTAAATGAGTTCGAGTGAATTATTTTTTGTTGTTTTTCATGGATATAATTGTCTCCCCGTTTTAATAGAAACCATGAAATAACTGGTATCATTATGCGCGCACACAAGGATACGCAGAATGATGCAGCGATAGCGTATGACAGCTGTCACGCATACTAGCTTAAGAAAAGTTGGCCTGTTTGTTTTAGTTTCATTGCAGCGCGTCACTCTATCTAGGTATATAATTAATTAAAGCGTGATCTCAGAATATATTATCTTCCGCCCTGTGGATTGGGGGCGTTTGGAGAATTCTACCACGGTATCCCCTGCCTGTCGTAAAAGGCGACTAATAGGGGCCACCGGGGGTCGCAGGCGGGCGGCAGGGGGATGTCCGTCTTTAAATTTTTTGTGTTCCATTAGCACATTGTAGCGATCCCTGTGATGGACGGCAGCGTGGCTGGTAGGCCTCACGCTGCCATTGACGCCGAGGGCGTCCTTCGGTGCGTGGGGGCTCCTGAGCCCCCCCACAACAGGAGACGGGCCGCACTAGGCGGCAACGCGCAGAGGCGGCTGCGGACGACAACTTAGACACTCCCGTCAGAGGAAGCCCGCAGCCGTCCCTAATGCGCCGAAGATGGCCACCGCGGAGTTTTGGTTGGTATGCCGTGCGCTATACATAGGTTAGGGACTCGGCCCGGCGGTCGCCCGATGGTTACATCTCTCCGGGTGGCTCAACGCCGGGACGTAAGGCACGGTGAACCCAACATAACCGCTCAGTCGCCCCCCTTGAAGGCTGGGCGGTAGTAATAAGTCACTTTCTCCGCGAAAACAAAAAAAAAAAAAAAAAAGAATATATTATCTTGTTATAATGAGCAGTTAAGGTGGGGTTTTTAACACAATATGATGGCTATCAATTTGGATACAAAATACATCAAGTATCCTCTCACCGGCTTATTTATTTTAAAATTACTAGTGATAAAATGACACCCACAATTATAATGATTTCTTATGTTTACGTGAATGTTAGACATTGAAATAAATTTGTTTTTCGAGAAAATATAATTTTAAAAAAAGCGATAAAATCCGAAAAATAGTACGCGCATGCTCACGCCTTTTATCCCCGAAGGGGTAGGCAGAGGCGCAACTAGTGCACCCCATTTTCGCCAAGCGTATTCCGTCCCATGATGTGATAGGAGGCGAGCCTATCGCCATATCGGGCACAAATTCCAGACTCCAGTCTGATACTGAATAGAAAAATCCAATATCACTTTGCCCGACCCGGGGATCGAACCCGAGACCTCAGCCTTGCAGTCGTACCGTAATACAACTACGCCACCGAAGCAGTCACTGAAAAATAGTTCAACTCACAATTATGTTAAACTAGCTTTTGCCCGCGGCTCCGCCCGTGTGAATGAGTTTTCCCAGGATAAAAGTCTCGCTTTATATTTTCCCGGGATAAAAAGTAGCCTATGTGTTAATCCAGGGCGTGATCTACCCGTGTGCCAAATTTCATCGAAATCCGTTCAGTAGTTTTTGTGTGAAAGAGTAACAAACATTCATACATCCATACTTATAAACTTTCGCGTTTATAATATTAGTAGGATTGTATTTTTTTAATGCAAAACAATAATAGCCGAAACTCCTTTGGAAATAATTTAATTGTCGAAAATCAATTGTTTTCGTTGCAAATTTACGAATTCATTATCATCATCATCATCAGCCACATGAAGTCTGCTGCTGAACATAGGCCTCCACTAAAGATTTTCAGTCGGACTTGTCAAAAGCGGCCTGCATCCAGCGTGTTCCTGCGACCTTTATCAAACGTCTATCCACCTTGCAGATGGACGAATTAGTAAAGCCAAAATCAACCATATTCATTGACTATCCTTCCCCGCTCTCCTCTTACAACTCGTCCCATCCAGAGAGTCCTGCACAGGAAGGTTGTAAGCTGCCGGGGAGCTACAGGAAATTACGCGGGGCGTAGGGTGTTACGAATCAACGTTAGTGGTTATTGTAATATCACTCAGTCGCCGAAGACAGAAATAAAACATGTTTGTCCACCTTGGCTTGAATAAGAAAATTCATCAACCGACTTTAAAAAAGCGGCTCATCATCATTATCATCAGCCACATAAAGTCCATAGCTAAACATGGGCTTCACTAATGATTAAAATGTTAAAATACTAAACTGTTGGTTATGAGTTTTATGTTGTTTACAACTTAATTACAATTTGTTTTTTTCATTTTTGAAGCGACCAGCAGGTTCTCGCTTAGTAAACGCATTGACTACAGAATGCACTAAAAATAGTAACTCTAGCCATTTTTTTTAAATAGAAGGGTTTTCATAACGTCACAATGCGCTAGTTCCTCCTTAGACACTAGTTATCAAATCCCATTATCACCATTAATTATGACAATTTTAAAACCAATCACAACAATTCTGATACTGCTTGGTGACAAGATGAGACGAATCTATCGGCCAAGACACTATAACCTACTATATTATCACACAAACCAATTTGCCAAAGTACAAACAACGGAAAACTTAAACGATAAAAACAAAGGCCTATTTGTAAAAGTATTTTGATTTTAATTTAAACTTTGCAACTTTTAAACGTCCAGCTAGGAACTAAGAAGTGAACGCTAGATAGAAATTAGTTTTCTTTGGAACAAGTTGAAATAAAACGAACTGAAGACAATGGACCTACTGCTTATTAAAATGAGCTTCCTTAGTCCACCGTTGTCTGTTTTATATTAAAATGTGACAATTATTTATTTGTAATGTTCCAATTGTTCCTAACTACTCAGCTAAGATGCTAGACTGTAAAAAAAATATGTTGGGACTGTACTTAACTATGGTAGATCTATATTTGTGTCCGCTTGATGTATTGTTATATCAAATAATATATTTTATCTATACTAATATTATAAAGCTGAACAGTTTGTTTGTTTGTTTGTTTTAACGCGCTAATCTCAGTACTACTGGACCGATTTTGAAAATTCTTTCACTAATAGGAAGCTACATTACTCCTGAGTACTAAGGCTACTTTTTATCCCGGAAAAACTTTTCCACGCGGGCGGAGCCGCGCGTAAATCTAGTCTAGTTTTAAATAAAATAGCAATTGCGAAATAGGCAATAGCACAGACTGATTAGAGGAAGGATGTAATACTACAATTTCTTGCATGTTCTTCTCTGGTAGAAACTGCTTTCCAAACTGATGGTACTTGGCAGAGATCATATTGACGGAATTTATATGATGTTTAATATCTTATGGCTTCTAATAAATCACATCATTTCAGTCGAGCCATTTTATATTTGTATATAGTACACGTATGGGCTGATTTAACTGGGATTTTACCACTGTCTCTCAGAAAATTACCCTGAATTAAGAGCTTGATATTGTGATATTTCTATAGTTTCTATCTGCCTTCCTTAATCTCAATTCTGCTTTTTAAAGATAGTAGCGCCTCCATAATTCTTTCGGAATTATGGGTGTTTATGTACTGTTGTAAAAAAAAACAGCGATAGCCTAGTCGGGAGTGGAACGGACTGCTGAGACGAATGTCTGTAGGTTCACAACCCAGGGGCACACACCTCTGAGTTTTCTTAAGTTATGTGTGTATTCTTTGTGAATTAAGTGTGAAAACCTGTATACCAAAGAAGTTCTCTATAAGAATTTCAAAGGTATGTGAAGTCTGCCAACCTGCACTAAGCCAACGTGGTGGACTAAGGCCTTAACCCTCTCGTTAGTAGAGGAGGTCCGTGCCCAGTAGTGGTACAGTATATATATAATATAGGATGATATTATATATGTACTGTCAGGCTTGTTCATCGGCTTGTCTCTAGACGAACGTGGGTACAAGTGGCTGCACGAATTGCATATAATAAAGGGGCCAATAACAATCACTTTTAGATACTTATATTATATTTATTGGATATACCGTACATCTAAATATTATATCGCTATACAATATTTTCGAAAACGCTACCTTACCTACAAATAATATTAACCATGTGTATGAACAAGATATCCAAATTGGCCAAAAAGTTCACACAACAGCCACAAACGTCTTTAGTAACAAGAAATTATTCAGAATCATCTGTGAACGGCCTCTTCAGGCAATACATAAATAGGACGATCTCACAATACAAGTGAATTTGTACACTTATAAGATATAAAGATCGGGAAAAACTCGGAAAGGGCCAGAAACGAGCTGAGATTTATGTGTTAATTTTGACAGAGTTCAGTAAGGTCTGGGGGCGGCATAAATAAGTTATGAGATTTATCGTCAGTAGCGCGATTGAAAAAAAAAGAAAATTTCCGTCAAGCGCGAGTCGATTTGAGCGAGGAGCGTGCTGAAGTAGATCTTAAAAAAAGAGAAGAGAGAACTTCTTTTATTTTAAGAGAAGTTTTCCTGATGGTAAGAGTCACAACCTAAATAGTATCAATGTCAACCAGAAAGTTAACTTGCAAAATTATGAATAGTTGCACTATCCTCGTCGACCTGAGATATTTAATTTTAAGTCCCCATAATGTTTTATTATTAAAACATTGTCTTTGCCTAATTAGGCAAACGAATAAGCGGTCACCTTGACAGGCAGCTACCCATGGACTTAAAACAATACCAGGGACCCACTCAAGCCGTTGCCTACCGGGAGATGGGTCAGATGGGCACTCTTTTTTGTATTGAGTACAATTTCCTTTAAACCGAACCACAACAGTGCTAATGCTGCTTAGTGACAGAACTACACTGTTGAGTTCGTAACTTAAGGAGTCTCGCAGAGACCTAAGAGTTAATAAAGTCTTAGCAGAAATAGAAATTCCAGTGGAACCTACTAATTGCCTCTCATATACAAAAGAAAGAAAGAAACATATTTATATGTAACAAGCAAAATTACAAAATAATTACATAACACACTTAAATTAAATTTGCTCGTTACAAAAACGACGCCAACTCAGCATAAGCAGGTAAAAACCAGCGCTGATCTTCCGTTGGGCCGTTTTGTGATGTCACTGGCGCCAAAGGCATAAACATTGTATATTTTACCCTGTTAAACCCAGGATGACAATCCTGACAGGTCACGCTCATGATATTTTGGTACTTGAAATGTATATTATTTGTACTATCGATTCAAAGTTCTAGGTGAACAACAATCGATAAAGGAATAAGTACAAAGACGTAACCTACCAGTGTCTAGTTGTTTTCTAGAATGTTCTCTCAAAGGAACCCTAAAAAAGTAGGCGTAGTACACAACGTAGCCCGTCTTGTGAATGTGTAAACGGTAGGAAAATTTAGCTTTGCTTTATTTCGCAGCTATTTATCAAGAGTTGGCCCCGCGGTGATTTGTCAATGGGCGAATAATATCCGACATCCGAATTAACCGAAGCCTGTATTATAAACAATTTAGATGTTATATGGGACTAGAGTCACTGTTTGTATTGTGTATTACGAAAGACTTGTGAGTGTATTGTACTGTAGGAATTGGATTTTTTCACGTGAGGTTTCTTAAATGCTCGACGAAGCTTGCCTCGGTGACGTAGTTGCATAACGTGCACGGTACGACTAGCGCTCTGAGGTCTCGGATTCGAATCCCAGGTATTGTTATATTGGGTTCTCCTCTCAATAATCAACCCATGACCGTATAAAACTCTCCTTTTGCATTTCATACGGTCTGTACATGAGCGAAATCTTAATTATATTTACACGGTCTCGGCATTATATTGTATTAATGGGTATCTATAGATGAAGATCACATAAGGACATGTGGCTCACTGGCTTGTTGGTCTCCATCTTAAATTAAAAACCAGACTACAAACTTCCTAAAATATCTACTAATCCTACTACTTTTTTTTTTTTTTTTTCGCGGAGAAAGTGACTTATTACTACCGCCCAGCCTTCAAGGGGGGCGGCTGAGCGGTTATGTTGGGTTCACCGTGCCTTACGACCCGGCGTTGAGCCGCCCGGAGAGATGTAACCATCGGGCGACCGCCGGGCCGAGTCCCTAACCTATGTACAACGCACGGCATACCAACCAAAACTCCGCGGTGGCCATCTTCGGCGCATTAGGGACGGCTGTGGGCTTCCTCTGACGGAAGTGTCTAAGTTGTCGTCCGCAGCCGCCCCTGCGCGGTGCCGCCTAGTGCGGCCCGTCTCCTGTTTGGGGGGGGCTCAGAAGCCCCCGCACACCGAAGGACGCTCTCAGCGTCAACGGCAACGTGAGGCCTACCAGCCACGCTGTCGTCCATCACAGGGATCGCAACAATGTGCCACTAAGAACACAAAATTAAAGACGGACAGCCCCCTGCCGCCCGCCTGCGACCCCCGGTGGCCCCTATTAGTCGCCTTTTACGACAGGCAGGGGATACCGTGGTGGAATTCTCCAAACGCCCCCAATCCACAGGGCGGAAGACGCCGGTCAGTCGTCCACCCGGCGCCTCCTACGTCTCGTCTGGCGGCGGGAGGGATCTCCACGCCTCCGATCCCTCTCGGCACTCTCCTTCCGCGAGAGGACCACCTCACAGAAGTGTGCCACCGCACGCCATGACCTCCGGCTGTCGACCATGGAAGCGACCACGGCCGGCAGCGAGAGGTCTCCTCCGACGACTGCTCTGAGAGCGCTGCGCTCCTCATCCCAGGCTGGGCAGAACTCTAACGTATGCTGGGCCGTATCCAGCGGGCAGTTGTCACAGTGGTGACACACGGCCGACACCTCCTTCCTCACTACCCGCCACAAGTACTCACCGAAGCAGCCATGCCCGGCGAGCACCTGCGTCAGGCGAAACGTTGCCGCACCGTGGCGCCTGTCCAGCCATTCGGCAAAGACAGGACGCACTGCCGCGACGACCCTGAGCCCCGCTGACGGGGCCTCCAGCCTGAGACGCCACTCCTCCACGGCGGCTCGCCGTAGGGAGGCCCTCATGGCCTCCACCTCCTTCAGGGCCGGATGTTGCCCGCGACTGGACGCCTCCTCCCGCCAATGAAAGACATCGGAGAGGGATTTGGCGTCCAGATCCCAGGGACTAATCCTACTACTACAAGATGTTAGTTTTTCTTTGTAGATGTTTCTTAGAAGCAGATGCTAAATATATGAATGAAATTTGGCACACAGATAGACCAAGTCCCGCATTAGTATATAGACTAGTTTATTCAGAAAAAGTTCACAGTGGACTTTAATTCTCAAATAGAACTCCGAGCTAAAACATTAAAATTTAACATTGTATGCATGTAAAATAAAAAATGAGCTAATGAAATCTGTGTTAAAGAAGTTGGCCGAAGAGGCGACATCTTGGCAACCCATCTAAGTGATTAAAATCTTTCAGACCGTGTGCGATAATCTGGCACACTACCAACACTCGTTTACCACCGCCTGTTCTAGAATATTATTTGTTAATGTTATGTTTTTGTCCCAAAAGAATAGACAAAGACTAAAGGTTGACTGGTAGAGAACGCTATCATATCCGCTATACTTTGAAGTCTGTAAACATAATAAAATAAAAAATAGGAACTAGGGCCCAAGTTTTGCTCTGAAGTACGATATCAGCTTTGACGCTGTCTAGTTGAAAACAAAATCGTAAGATCATCGCTATTTAATAGTCACATATTAACAATATTTCAAATTTATCTTAAGAGTTAAGTCAGCATATTATGAGAAATATTTGTGAATTATCGCTCGCTTTAACGATGAAGGAAAACATCGTGAGGAAACCTGCATACCTGAGAAGTTCTCTGATTTTCGAAGGTATGTGAAGTCTGCCAACCCGCACTAGACCAGCGTGGTGGACTAAGGCCTTAACCTTCTCAGGTGTAGAGGAGGCCCGTGCTCAGCAGTGGGCAGTATATAATACAGGGCTGGTATGGTGGTATGGTATTATGAGAAATTATGGATATTTGGATATTTGTTTCGGAAGTTAGTAAAATTAACTGCCTCTTATTCACAAGAAAATGACACACAACAGCATGTAGTGTTAAAAAGATCACTGTCAAAATCAAAAGTATCATATAATATCAAATGCTGGACTGATACTGACCAGAATCTGATATGATATCCTGTCATCATCATCATCATCATCAGCCACATGACGTCCACTGCTGAACATAGGCCTCCCCCAAAGATTTCCAGACGGACCTGTCAAAAGCAGCCTGCATTCAGCGTATTCCTGTAAGTGGCAATAAATATTACATGGTATTACAATAGCTGGCAAAATGTGGATATTACACCTCTGCCTACCCCTGAAAAGGAGAAACGGCGTGATGCTATGTATGATGCGGTAGCACTAGAATACAGCCTGACACCAGCATAAAGTTCAATTCACCTGAGCGCTAATAATGTGTTTCCCATACGTCCAGCCATTTAACGATGGTGCAAATTGGGATCGGTACCACTGCCCGTAATTATGTTAATGGTGCTTTGCTCCTTGCCTGTTTTGATATTTATTATCTAAGGGCGTTATACGTAAGTTGATAGTGAGTTAGTTACGTAAGTATTAATGTAAACTTCGTAATTCGGCTACGATATATGTAAGCTGAAAGGGAAAGTAGTCTTAATATTAAAAAATAAATGATTATTACAGACTACGATAATGCCTTTTTTATGGCATTTATTGACGAGGCAAGCATGCCGTTCGCCTGATGGTAAGCGATACCATCAACCATAAACAGTAGCAACACCATCCAGCACCTTGAGTTACAAAGTACTGTGTGGTATTCCACTGCGCTCGCCATCCTAAGACATAACATGTTAAGTCTCATTATGTCCAGTAGTTACACTGGCTACAATGTCCTTCAAACCGAAACACAACAGTGCATGCACACTGCTACTTGACGGTAGAAATAGACATTGCGGTGGTACCCACCCAGACGGACTCTTACATATGAGAGACCTACCACCAGTAAAACCAGATTTATTTTTGCCTATATTTGGCAAAAATAAATCTATACTCAGTTGTAAAGAATGTATATTATAACCCTATATGTTTATCTGAGTTTCGCTCAACTTCAAAACTACATCAAAATCAATCCAGCCGTTTTGAGGTACACGCAAACTCTACTGTTTGATAACAATGACAATATATGCCATTAAGTTCTTATTTAATTCCCTATAATAAACATTCGTAACTCTTTGTAGGTAATATTTAGCTTACATTTCGCTCCACCAGGGGTCGCTGCGGGGTAGACAGAAAACAATATATTAACGCGATAACCACGAGCATCCGGAAACGGGTACTATCAGATAATTGTTTCCGCTATGTAAAGTGCTTTTCTTATAAGAATAATATTATTTGGATATAAAGATTTTCGTTCAGTGTTACATTTACAAGTTTCATTTTGGGAAATTATTGTTTGAGGTAACTGAGGGTAGTTGTCAGGTAGTGCACTGTATAAACTAAAATTTTGAGTGATTAAAGTTTAACACTTTGTAAACTACTGATTCTGGTCAAATGTTTCTAATTAAACCATCGTCAACTCCGACATTCAGGAGTGTTATAAGGCACAATTCACTAATTGATGCCGCGTGTGTCCCATTCCCGGATCGGACAGAGTGATATTGGGTTTTTCCACACAGTATCAGCCTGGACACTGGCATTTATACCCGATATGGCAAAAGGCTTGCGTCCTGTCACATCATGGGACTAAACAAACTTGGCGAAAAGTGGTGCACCTCTGCCTACCCCTTTGGAGTTAAAGGCGGAGTGTGTGTTACTTTTTGTTTACAGTGTCGTTTAAACAGCTACTCGAAAGTGCTTCTACGATGTTACTTGCTGATAAAAAATATATCATCATTCTCCTAATTTCATGCATCAGTGAACCTTGAATGATTTATGGGCAAAAGCGTTAGTTCTTTAAAAAAGACGAATTGAGAACCTCCTTTTGGAGTCGGTTAAACGCCAGCTTGATGATGAGATCAATATTTTGCACATGGTTTTACCTGTGGCCTCGTTTCAAATCCATCTTATTTCGACGCACCATATTTTGTAAACGCTTGCAATTAGCACCGTTCGCGAATAATTTATATTAAATTGCGTGTGTAATGTGATCCAAAGTACGAGAGAACGAGGAAATAGGTCAACAAACCTTGCATCAAAAGTACCGAATAGTAGGTAAAGCTGCTTTTCCATTGTGCAAGCAAAGTATGACGTCACATCTTCCGAGCTTACTTCAGCATTGGACGACCACTAGCAAGATTAAGAGACGACTTGATAAAGGTCGCAGGAACACGCTGAGTGCAGGACACTTTTGACTGGTCCATCTGGAAATCTTTAGAGGAGACCAATGTTTAAGTGGACTTCATGTGACTGATGATAATGATGATAGTGTACCCACTGCACTGATCTTCTTCTTCTTCAGCCTTTAGAAATCCACTGCTGAACATAGGCCTCCCCCAAAGATTTCCAGACCAACCTGTCAGAAGCGGCCTGCATCCAGCGGGTTCCTGCGGCCTTCACAACTTGCACTGCGACCTGCACTGATACTCTCGAGAAATTATTATTCTTCGCCAGTTGACACAATTATGCTGGCCTGTTTGATCGGGATATACACAGGCTGATCCCGGAACGCGAGACTGACGTGGGCCAATATGGCGGGCTTTACACGTTGTGTACGATGGTCGGATACAAACATGCTATTGCCATTTAACCTGCATTAAACTTGCAGCTTGTATGCATGCTTAATTGGATACGAACTCAGGATCTCTCGATCCACAACTATATAAAAAAAAGTAGCAATAACAATATCCTAGATATAATAATACCAGCCTATTACTCTTGGCTCGTGCCTCCTTTTCTAAGAGAGTAGAATATTCTAGAAACTTTTTTATAAGCTGAAGCAATACGTACGCTAATCGCATGTAACTTAGCGTCTCTAATCCGTCGAAGATAGACGTCAAGAGCAAGGCTTACGTGCCAACATGTAAGTAAAATAAATGAGCTCCGGTATTTTGTAGTTAGGCAATTAATATTCCGTCGCAATTTCGCGGCTTTTTGTATTTTGGTGATAAATTTGTTGTTTTATATAATACTAGCATCTGCCCGCGGCTCCGCCCGCGTGAATGACATTTCCCGTGATAAAAGTCCCGCTTTATATTTTCCCGGGATAAAAAGTAGCCTATGTGTTAATCCAGGACATAATCTACCCGTGTGCCAAATTTCATCGAAATCCGTTCAGTAGTTTTTGCATGAAAGAGTAACAAACACCCATCCATCCATACTTACAAACTTTCGCGTTTATAATATTAGTAGGATTGTGGGTGTTTCGTTGGAAATTGGTTTTATATGTTAGCTTGTATAATGTTATAGTATTCGCATATGTGCCTATATATGTTATGTAATTTAATGGGGTATTATTTATTTAAAATATAAAGATTTGTTGTTAGCACTGAAGTTTTAAGTTATCGTAAGATTCATCAGGATCTACGACAATCACAATCGACGTAATACATGCAACACCTTCTTCTTCATCCTTTAGAAGTCCACTGCTGAACATAGGGCTCCCCCAGTTTTCCAGATCAACTTGTCAGAAGCGGCCTGCATCCAGCGGGTTCCTGTGACCTTTACAAGGTCGTCTGTCCACCTTGTAGGACGTCCCATGCAACAGCAAAGCAACTTATATTTTTCAGCGAACATTGTCCCCATTTGAAAGCCGGTCTACTATACTACAGAATAAAATGTCCCTGCCATCTTAAGGCGTTGCAGACGCAGTTACTTCAACAAAAGTAGGTACTTAACATAATCAACTCATTTCATATTGCCGACTCGTTGCTAGGATCTGGTTCAACATCTGCGCGGTGCCTTAAGACTTAAACATAACAAAGAATAACATTAACATTACAGTCAGGATAAGCATCGCAAATCTGGACTCATCGTGCCAAATCCGTAAAAGCAATCTGCTATACGGCTCGGAGCCTACAATAAACATAGACTACTTCCGAACATACGTTATGATATAATGATATTACATTTGGCAAACCGTGCGCAAGTTTCGGATGTCGCCTTTGAAATAAAAAGCGAATTGTCAACGTTTATGTACCGTGGAGGTTGGTCCAAAACAACTGCGTGGGTTGTATCTAGAAAGACTATTTATTCGTGTTCAGTCTACTTGTTTATGCAGTTCGGAGCAATGCGACGACGCAACATATAAAAGAGGTAATTATACAATAAGTTTTACTGGTGGTAGGTCTCTCATATGTAAGAGTCCGTCTGGGTGGGTACCACCGCAATGTCTATTTCTACTGCCAAGCAGCAGTGTGCATGCACTGTTGTGTTTCGGTTTGAAGGACATTGTAGCCAGCCATAATGAGACTTAACATCTTATGTCTCAGGATGACGAGCGCAGTGGAATGTCATACAGTACTTACTTTGTAACCCAAGGTGCTGTATGGTCTTACTACTGTTTATGGGCGGTCGTATCGCTTACCATCAGGTGAACGGCATGCTCGTCTCGTCATTCAATGCTATAAAAAAAAAGTTAAATTTGGGTGAAATTTGGGTTCCGTGCAAGGAATACAATTACCCCACTGAGGCAATCGCACCAAGGCTAACGACTACCTACGGTTCCGAGGTATTGGGTTTGAATATCGGCTCGAGCAAACTGATATTGGGTTTTTCTGCTCAGTATGAGATCGGAATCTAGAATTTATACCCGATATTATGGCGAAAAGCTCGCTCCCTATCACATCAAGTGACGGAATACGTACTGCAAAAAGTAGCTGCACTAGTACCGCCTCTACCAAACACTTCTGGGATTAAAGATGTGACCGTGTGTGTATACGATAGATTTTGTAGCGAAATCGAAGTTGACCAGGTAATGTGATTTGTTCTCACACGACACAACTTGACTCCCTGGGTACCTCCTCATCTATCTTTTTCCATCAGCTGTCACCAAGTAAGCACTGTGTGTACTAATAATACGAGATTTAACTAATATACCGACGATTAGCGCATAATGATTCAGTGTACTAAATAATTCTAAGTTATAAGTAATATTCATTGTATACAACGAAACATAGCGCTCAAAATAAAGCTACATACTCTTCTCTCACTTGAAAAGAAGCAGTACTTTGGCATCTTTCTATACCAAATATAAAACAAACTACTGCAGTCCTCCAAACATCAAATTCTATTCAGCGATCGACAATCAAAATAGCAGCATCTGAGCGTACATCAATACAAAGTGTCGTCACGTGTGACTTTATTTAGAAAAATGCACTCGCTTGAAAGCATTTTTCTATAGCCTTGCGCTGAAAGGTTTTTAATGGCGTAGTAAACTCATTTATATATTATGGAGGATTCATAGCAAAAATCATGAATGCTTATAACAATTTTCCAGGTGGTAGGGCATTTGTATCTGCCCGGATAGCAACCACCGTACGAGGAGTAAAACAATTGCAATGCAATGCAATCAGCCCTGTATTATATACTGCCCACTGCTGAGCACGGCCCTCCTCTACTACTGAGAGGGGTTAGTCCTTAGTCCACCACGCTGGACTAGTGCGGGTTGGCGGACTTCACATACCTTCGAAATTCAGAGAACTTCTCAGGTATGCAGGTTTCCTCACGATGTTTTCCTTCACCGTTAAAGCGAACGATAATTGATGATAATACACACGTAACTTCGAAAAGTCTGAGGTGTGTGCCTTGGATTTTCAACCTCCGGACATTGTCTCGGTAGGCCGTTCCATTCCCATCTAGGCTATCGTCGCTTATATCAGTAAAACCATTGTAGCCCACGTATGCCGCGGGATCAGCCTGTGTATATCAGGATTCGAACAGGCCGACATAATTATGTCGACCAGCGAGGGGTAATGAGGGGTCAGTAGATACTCTATCTGGACCCTAGTTAACTTACCATCAGGTGTAACGGGGTTCTTTTGCCGTGCGAGTAAAAAAAAAAAATACGTGTGGCACTCGGAGACTGCCGCGGTAAAGCTATTGCATAGCATCTTTTATCACAAATTTTGATTGACTAAACACAAATTCGATCTTACGCTTACCACATAAAGTAGATTTTTAAACGCGAGCAACGCACGTTTAGTCTTGTTATAGATAAATGTCAGAAATGCAATGGTCATCACAACCAAAGTAGAATAAATCAAAATTTGAAAAAAGAATGTTACGTTCGATTCTTTTGTACTCTTGCCGTGCCAACGCTGGGGAAATAGCTTCTACGCAATGTATTTAAGGTTCATATTAGATGAGTAAGAAATGGTTTTAATGACTTTAATAAATAAAATAAATAAAAATATACTCGTTTCAAGAATTATAGCTTCTACGCATTGTATTTAAGGTACATATAAGTAAGATAAAAAAGATGTGAGGTTATTTTCGATACGGAATTTCTGGATTCGGTCTCCACGCTCAAGGCCCGCGATAGAAGCTATGCAATAGCTTAAAATAGGCTGAAAAACAAAGCATGGTGAACCTCAGTAATAACTTTATTCTTCTCCTTCTTCAGCCTTTAGAAGTCCACTGCTGAACATTTCCAAAGATTTCCAGACCAACTTGTCAGAAGCGGCTGCATCCAGCGGGTTCCTGCGACCTTTACAAGGTCATCTGTCCACCTTGTAGGAGTCATGACATTACTTCTCGATACCGGTATTACAATTAATTAATTCTACAATAGAATTTCGAGGGTGAAATCCGCCAACGCGCACTAGGTCAACATGGTGGACTAAGGCTTTAACCCACTAAATAGTAGAGAAGGGCCATGCTGACAGTATACGACATCAGTTCGTCAAAAAACAAAGCGTTCAAAAACCAAACAATGAAAACTAGAAATTGTCGTTCGCAATAACTCCGGCCTAAACAAACAGCCAGGTTCGCGCACATTTCCTTTAAAGCCAGCTTTGAATTCAGTGACAACGGTGTCAGGGGTCACCAATTTGCTGGAGATTTGCTGGTAAACGATGCACTGGCTGCGCGCCAACACCCAACATCATGAAATAATGGACTCGTGTATACATATAAAAAGTGTGGCAGTCGCTTGAAACTACTTTACTGGTGGTCTCTCGTATGCAAGGAGCCGTCTGGGTAGGTACCACCGCAATGTCTATTTCTACCGCCAAGCAGCAGTGTATGCACTGTTGCGTTTTGGTTTGAAGGACATTGTAGCAAGCGTAATTACTGGGAATTATGAGACATAACATTTAATGTCTCAGGGTGAGGAGCGTAGTGGAATGCCATGCAGTACTTTGTAATTCAGGTATGTGCGGCGTTGCTACTGTTTATGGGCATGGTCGTATTGCTTACCATCAGGCGAGCGCCATGCTTGTCTCATCATTTAACTGCAATAAAAAAATGCATTACCTTAATATACACTATCGTTTGCTCGCGGTTTCAGCCGCGTCGAAGACTTTTCCGGGTCTCGCTATAATTTTCTCGGGATAAAAAGTAGCTTGTCCTTTCCAGTGTTTCAACCTATCTTCATACCAAATTTTATCGAAATCAGTTCGATATTTTTTGAGTTTATAGCTTTCACACAGACAGACGCGGCGGGGTGACATTGTTTTATATTAGTTATTAAGTAAGGATTAAAACTTCGTGTTGTGACCACTGATGATTATGAGATGTTACAATTGGACCACCGTTAAGTGCAGTTATTCGTTTTATGAATAAGTTGTACAAATATGTATGTTAATTTATAGAAAAAGCGATCTCAGAAAACATAGGTTTTTTTTAATGCATTGAATGACAAGACGAGCATGCCGTTCGCCTGATGGTAAGCGATACGACCACCCATAAACAGTAGCAACACCATCCAGCACCTTGACTTACAAAGTACTGTGTGGCATTCCACTGCGCTCGTCATCCTGAGACATAAGATGTTAAGTCTCATTATGTCCAGTAGTTATACTGGCTACAATGTCCTTCAAACCGAAACACAACATTGCATGCACACTGTTGCTTGGCGGTAGAAATAGACATTGCGGTGGTACCTACCCAGACGGCCTCTTACATAATGAGAGACCTACCACCAGTAAAGTATAGGTAACTTCGTTAAGAAACTTCATGAATGAAAAACGTATATAGTGCGACAACAAACAAAATATATTAAACCTTAAAAATCTTTATTCCCGTCAGAATTGAAACGATCAACATAAAAAAAGACACTGCCAAAAATTACCTAAATAATAGACACCCGGTACGAGTTGTACAACGCCATCTATCGGAGAAATCTTATCCTTTGATCTTATCAGTTTTAAAAGGTCTCCAAAAACGTAGCAAACGAAAGAATTTCAATTCGTAAATTTGTTATTTAAATTAGTTAACTCGAGTCTAATTATTTATTCTTTTACTTTGGAAAACTGCCGCGAAATGTTAATTTGAATTTTTACGTGATAAAAGTTCTACCTGAGTTTTGGGTTAGAGGTTATTGTACTAGAAAAATATTTTAATTAGCATTACTTTACTGTATTTTTATAAATAACTAGGGTTTCCTCGCTGCTGTACGCACGAGGACATCGTATTATATTTGATATAATTTCTGTAAGTGTACCAAAATTCATCAAAATGCGTTTAGGCTTTAGTTTCTAACAAACATTCAAACATCTTAAAAAAATCGACTTTCTAATATTATTAAGAAGGATAATATATTATAATACTAGCTTTTGCACGCGGATCCGCCCGCGTGAATGAGTTTTCCCGGGATTATAGACCCGCTTTATATTTACCCGGGATCAAAAGTAGCATATGTGTTAATCCAGGACATAATTTACGCGTGTGCCAAATTTCATCGAAATCCGTTCAGTAGTTTTTGCGTGAAAGAGTAACAAACATCCATACATCCATACTTACAAACTTTCGCGTTTATAATATTAGTAGGATAGGATTGTATGCAGCATGGTTATACCTAAAATTCTTAAAACCTTTCATACAATTACAAAGTGAACGACAAGACGTATTAAGACCGCAATATTATAAAATGTTAACCCTTTAATGCTAAGGTGAAAAACAATAAATTGACGGCGCTTTGCAACGGCGTGCAATCATGCAGACGCCTCTAACCGGCGAGAATTATTGCACGGAGTCTATTACTGATGCGCTCGATATGCTGTTCGGTGATATGTCGAACGGACAAAGCTCGCATGGTTCGGTTTAATGGCATGGAAGAGAATTGGGGATTTCGGATTGGTTTCCAGGTCTGGTAATCTAAATTGCGTTTTCCATCTATATTAATATTATTATAAAGCTGAAGAGTTTGTTTGTTTGTTTGAACGCGCTAATCTCAGGAACTACTGGACCGATTTTGAAAATTCTTTCACTAATAGGAAGCTACGTTACTCCTGAGTGCTATAGGCTACTTTTTATTCCACAAAACTTTTCCACGCGGGTGGAGCCGCGCGCAAAAGCTAGTTGAATATAAGATGCCCGGAATTGGTATATTAGTGCCCGATATGGAGATCTGCTCACCAAAAGTGATAGGGTGACGTGAGAAAACGGGTTTTTTATTTAGGTGTTGATTTCCGAATAAATTTTGTCTACAATACAGGCATGGCACATCTTAAATGCCACAATGATAAATATGTTATTCGTATTTTTTTGTGCATATTCGTCGATAAATTACGACTAATGACACAACCATCGACATTAAATCATCAAATCTACAGAAATCTCTACCAATACCCAAAATAGTCCAGCAATTTATAGCAAAACCGGCAACTACCGACAATTAAGTGCTGAAACTCAATTACATCAACTTTGAAGTAAACGCGCCCGTCTCATTCAACCGGACGATAACCATAAAGTGGTATAATGGAGGAAAAATAAGTTTATTGCCAGTTTAAACTAAACTGTTAATAGACCACGCGAGTTTGAGGCGTTGCGAATTGCACGCACAGAAGACACGCAAATTCTATTGATGGGTTATTTGTACCCTTAAAATATTGTAAGGGTTAATAAATATTTTATATACATGCTATTGTGCGTGCGGAAAAAATTGGAAATATCTTTTATGAATATTAAACACTAAGGTGTTGTTTCTGCTGTCAACTTGTTGCAAAGAAACACTACAATATAGAAACGACAATGGCCAAATAGTAGTGTAATTTGAATGGCAACAATCCGCGCTTTAATGAATGCTGGTGCAACTTCCGCTACATACATAAATTAGGCAGTAATCAACCCTCTACATATTTTTAAACAATTGGATTAGACGAACAACTTTATCTTTTTCAATGACAACTTTCGTAACGTAAGCATGAAAGCGGAAGCTTGGATTTGGTTACAATAATAACATACGACGTTAAAGGTAAGGTGGTCAGCGCCAGGGAATCGAACTAAACTGTTTGACGATACTCTGACATGAAACATTAGTTCCACTTGAAAACATTTTCAATAAATTAAACATCTCAAACGCGTATTGTAAAGTTCGCACTAACGCAAGCGAGCACGTTACACACCTACGAACATTTGTCTACGTTATTTATTATTATTGTACAATAAGGCGTCAAAGTTTTGCATACAGAGTGCCTTATTTCATAACTCGATGCCAACTATTACCCACGTGTGGTAAAAGGCATGAACTTACAGCGGGTTCTATTTACAGTGTGTGTTTAGAAAGAAATTCAATGCAAAAATTTACTAATATAATCCTAATTCCTACCTTATTATGTGAAAATTTACAGTTAACGTATTTGAAAGTTTGCCTTTTTTAGATATTTTTTATGGCATTGAATGACTAGACGAGCATACCGTTCGCCTGATGGTAAGCGATACGACCACCCATAAACAGTAGCAACACCATCCAGCAGCTTGAGTTACAAAGTAAGTACTGTATGGCATTCCACTGCGCTCGTCATCCTGAGACATAAGATGTTAAGTCTCATTATATCCAGTAGTTATACTGGCTACAATGTCCTTCAAACCGAAACACAACAGTGCATGCACAGTGCTGCTTGGCGGTAGAAATAGACATTGCGGCGGTACCCACCCAGACGGACTCTTACATATGACAGACCTACCACCAGTAAAATTTAAGATTTAAATTTAAGATTTTTGTTCTTAACCCATAAACTTACCTTTTGTCGTGGAAAGTACCCAGTGGGACTTACAGGAAAGATCTTTCAATCAAGCAGGTAGCAAGAAAAAATCAATAATAATAATTATAGTAAAAAAATATACATAAGAATTTTAGACTGTAGACATAATATTATCTAAACCATTGACCTGTGAAAGACATTTGCTTGTAAAGCACCTGACTCAACATATATTTAATTGTACCAAAAACATCTCACACTACGGGAATTGAATCCGCAACCTGGTAATTTACGTCGTTACCGCTTTTCTGCTTACCCCCTCTGACATAAACACTCGAACTTATGTTACTTAAGTTTATTGAATCCGAAATACGTTGTTTAAGTAAACATTTGCGTTTAACAAACAAAATTTGCCTAAATTACCTTATAACATAATGTTCATTGTTCACAGTTGTTTGCTTACAATTTACATTTAAGTACTAAAGCTTGTAATAGAATATGTGCTGTATTTACATACTAGGTCTCTTATATACGTGTGTTACATATACCCCTACCCCCAAAATCGCTGACGACGCATCCCTGACATGACCCAGCAACAGCGACGACAACTGTTCGGTCATCGACCACACGTGCCACCTACTTCATCGGGCACGAGGCGCCGACGCTGCATTTTACTATTAAAAAGTTTCCATTATGTAGTTTACATTTTTTTCATAGTATGATATAGAGTCACTTTTAGTCCAAACATCGACTATTAGACACCTCTCCTAGTTGTAATTTTATTTTATAAATTAAACTTATTAAAATAATTTTGGTTTTTTTTACAACCTCCGGTTGTGCCTTACGTAATTGGCGCAGTCGGTAGGATACTAGAGTCAGTGCGCGGCGGTCAAAAAGGCACCAAAATCGTAACCAGCTTGACTCCGTAAAGTCGCTGGCGGGTTTTTAAGCCCTCATCTAGTATCCAGAACCTACGAAGACACGACCAGAGGCGTATCCAGACATCGATACAGCGAGAAGAACCAAAATACGTAAGTACTTCTTGAATCGCTCTTGAGTTGCTTCCTTTTATTTCCTTTATTCCGATAAGCCCCATCTTTAACCCTTTATAATATAGCATTATATATGGGCACATAGAGTTAATTATAAAATCATAAATTTTTATCTTAGCTCGTCATTTCATAGTAATAGGATAGTATTTAAATTTCGTGTTAATTTCGAGACAGAAAACCGCAAAAATTTTTCATCCACGACAAGTAAGCACCCCTAGGGTAGATAGGAACCGTAGGCAACGTGCAGTAGATAGTAATAGAGAATTAAATAGTGAACTGGTTTCGTCAGTAGAACAAAAAATGGCAAATAGCTACGACCAAATCATAAAAGCGCTTCGACTTGTACCTGAGTTCGACGGAAATGTAAACGTATTAACGCGTTTTATTAGAATATGTGATCAGTTGGTTCAACAATTTGTCACCGAAGACCAACCATTGAATTGTACTGCGTTATTGAAAGGTATCTTGAATAAAGTAGTAGGGCCCGCAGCTCGATTAATTAATTCAAATGGTGTCCCGGATACCTGGCAAGGCATTCGAGATGCACTGATCAATAATTTCGCGGACCATCGCGACGAAACGGCACTATACAATGATTTAGCTATGTTACATCAAGGGTCCAATACACCCCAAGAATATTACGAGTTATGTCAGAACTTATTCAGCACTATAATGACATACGTAACCTTGCATGAATCTCTGCCTACCACCATCGAATCAAAGCGTGTATTATATAAAAAGCTGACATTACAATCATTCATGCGCGGTCTAAAAGAACCATTAGGCTCACGTATACGATGTATGCGCCCGGAAAGTATAGAGAAAGCCCTCGAGTTTGTCCATGAAGAAATGAATGTTTTATATATGCAGAAACGTAGTGATGGTAATATTAATCATACAAGGGCACCACAATTCTTATCTCCATACCAACCACATAAATCGACCGAAAATCAGCCACACTCGAAACCCTTTACACTTAATACACCCTTGTCAGGCCCACTTCGCACGTTCAACCCCCCTTATACCTATCAGAAAATAGGAAAACCTATCTATAACCTTAGTGCTCAAATGAGAGGTCCCACTCGCACTCAGCAAATGTTCGCATCGCCTCTACCCAACAGGCCTCGCGAGCACACATTTGCTATGCCACAGCGTAATTTTAACGCTAAGCATAATGACGCTCCTCGACCAATGAGCGGTGTAAGCCACTTTACCCCAAAAGCTTTGCCACCCACTGGTATGCAAGGTCATAACTGGGCTTTACATGGTAATCCGCCCCCTTCTAGTTATTTTAAGAGCAGACAAGTGAATGTCAACGAGTGCTATGACCCTTATTATGAATATTATGATCCATACGAACATTACTCCGACGATGCATATTTCTACGGATATACCCCTGAGTACGATTGCGCTACTGAACAACAGTACCCGTACCAAGCACCATATCAAATCCATCCCTTAGAGCCAACAGAATCCGATAAAAATCATACACAAGATGACCAGGATTTTCAGAAGGATTCGAACCCCGTAAAACCAAAATAGAGGTTAATCTTCAAACGCAACGTCAACTACCATACATACAAATCACTGAACCCCCTCTTAAACTATTGATCGATACCGGGGCGACCCAATCCTTTATATCCCCGGAAGTTGTTGAAAAATATTTTAGCAACTTCCCACTAAATTATGAACCATTCGAAGTAACCAATGTTCATGCAACAAGTCGTAATAATTATTCTATTACAATACCATGTTTTAAAGAATTCAAAGAATCCGATGATATTACCTTATTCATTTACAAATTCCACAATTACTTTGATGGACTCATAGGCCTAGATTTGTTAAACAAATGGGAATCAAATATCGACTTGAAACATAATGCTCTCTCAACTCGACGCGCTAGGAATCATATTATAATGTATGACTCGCGGAATTGTAATTTCTATGAAGACATAATTTCTGCAAATTCTTCAAAATTAATTAAAGTTCCGATTAACATACATGATTTTGACGCATATATTCCTGAGCAGAAATATTCGAACTGTGTCATTAAAGAATGTTTAACCAGAGTGAATAAGAACCGCGGTATTATAGAAATAAGTAATGAAACCCCAAATGATTTAATATTTTCTTTAGATTGTCCAATCAATGCTGAAGTTTATAATATCCAGTGCAACCGTACTGAGGCACCGATGACTATATCACGCGCCGACCATGTAATTTCACGCTTACGTACCGGTCATTTGAACCCCGAAGAGCGCGCGAACCTAGAATGCTTATGTAGACAATATTCCGATGTGTTTTATATAGACGGCGAACCGTTGACCTTTACGAATAAAGTTAAGCATAGTATTAAAACGATAGATGAGGTACCAATCTATTCAAAAAATTACCGCTACCCGTACGTTCATAGAGATGAAGTACGTAGTCAAATTTCGAAAATGTTGGAACAAGGTATTATCAGACCTTCCAACTCCGCATGGAGCTCACCTATATGGGTAGTGCCCAAGAAGGTGGATGCTTCTGGTAAAACTAAATGGCGTATAGTTATTGACTATCGAAAATTAAATGAGAAAACTCTAGACGACAAATACCCTATTCCGAACATCGCTGATGTCTTAGATAAACTGGGTAACTGCCAATATTTTACAACACTGGATCTTGCAAGTGGATTCCACCAAGTGGAAATGGATCCGCGAGATATCCCCAAAACGGCCTTTAACGTGGAGAACGGTCACTATGAATTTTTAAGGATGCCTATGGGCCTTAAAAATTCTCCGTCCACATTCCAAAGAGTGATGGATAATGTTCTCTTAGGACTACAGAACCAGATATGTTTGGTGTACCTTGACGATATTATAGTGTTCAGTACGTCCTTGCAAGAGCACATGGTTAATTTGCAAAAGGTGTTCGACAGATTGAGAGAATCTAATTTCAAAATTCAGATGGATAAGTCCGAATTTCTGAAATTGGAAACTGCTTATCTTGGTCATGTCATAACCACTGAAGGCATTAAACCAAACCCCGATAAAATTGATGCCATTAAGAGATTTCCAATCCCAAGAACTGCTACGGAAATTAAAAGATTTCTAGGGCTATTAGGCTACTATCGAAAATTCATTTCCGGATTTGCAAAATTGACGAAACCCATGACCCAATGTTTAAAGAAAGGCTCTAAAATTGATGCTAATAACCCTGAGTATATTAATTGTTTCGAACACTGTAAAACCCTACTCACTAACGATCCAATATTGCAGTACCCAAATTTTGAAAAAGAATTTATCTTAACAACCGACGCCTCTAACCTAGCAATAGGCGCTGTCCTCTCACAAGGACCCATCGGTTCTGATAAACCCATTGCGTACGCTTCTCGTACTCTTAACAGCAGCGAGATTAATTATAGTACAATAGAGAAGGAATTATTAGCCATCGTATGGGCGACTAAGTACTTTCGACCCTATCTATTTGGCCGAAAATTCGTGGTTATTACTGATCACAAACCGCTCAAATGGATGATGAATCTCAGAGAACCAAACTCACGGTTAACTCGATGGAGGCTTAAATTAAGCGAATATAACTTTACTGTCCTTTATAAAGAAGGGAAGTACAATGTAAACGCTGATGCACTCTCCCGAATCGAAATTAACAATGAAGAAACCGATTCGTTAGATGTTAACCATTCTGAGAAGCCTCAATTAACAGTAGAATCTACCACAGCTACAGTGCATACAAGCGAGGAAAATCCCATTCTAGAAATCCCCATTACTGATGACCCTCTCAATAAATTTAACCGACAGATATGTTTTACCGTTGTTGGTGACATAAAGAAAAAACCTGTCGCAAGCAAACCCTTTGAGTCCCATACACGAACTAACATCCAAATTTCAGAGTCAAATTTAGAAACGGACATTATAAACGCCATAAAGGAATATGTAAATCCTAAGGTCCGAACAGGCATTATAATACACCCCACTCTAGCTATGTACAAGATTATACCAGTCATTCAGAGACACTTTAAGAACTCTTCTATGAATCTTATTTTATGTAAGACAGAAATCGAGAATGTTAAGAATTATTTAAAACAACAAGAAATAATTAAAGCCTATCATGAGGGTAAGACCAATCATAGAGGAATTAACGAATCTTACCTTTCCTTGTCCAAGAAATATTTCTGGCCTAAGATGAAAGAACACATTGCCAAATACATTAATGAATGTAATATCTGTGGACAAGCTAAATATGATCGCCATCCAATAAAACAGAGGTTCTGCATAGTTCCACCCCCCACTAAGCCTTTCGAGATAGTACATCTAGATCTCTTGACAATTGAAAATGAGAAATATCTCACTTACGTGGACGCCTTTTCAAAATATGCGCAAGCATACCTCCTCCGTGACGCTACCGCGATAAGCGTAGTTCAGGCTCTCTTGAAACTTTTTACTCACCACGGTGTGCCTTTTACAATAGTTTCTGATCAAGGCCCCGAATTTACGAACCAAGTGTTTATGGAATTCATAAGACTTCACAAGATTCAACATCATAAAATACTTGCTCACACACCGAATGATAACGGCATAGTTGAACGTTTTCATTCAACCATTTTAGAACACCTTAGAATATTAAAATTACAACACCGACAAGAGCCGGCTATTAACCTGATACCTTACGCCATATTAGCCTACAACAACACTATCCATAGTTTCACCAAGTGCAGGCCTATGGAACTGATCGTAGGGCATTTCGACCCTAGAGACCCATTTCAAATTGACATTACAGAGCACTTGTTACAACAATATGCTCAAGATCATAAAAAACGAATGACTGAAGTGTATAATTTGCTTAATGAGTCATCCCTACACCATAGAACAGAGTTGACTGAAACTCGGAACAAGGATCGCGAGCCTGAGAGAGAATATGAACCAGATCAAACAGTTTTCGTTCGTAACCCTCTCGCAAGTCGTCAAAAACTGGCACCTAGGTTTACTCAAGATACAGTCTTAGCCGATTTGCCAATACACATATACACTAAAAAGAAACGAGGCCCAGTCGCTAAATCTCGCCTTAAGCGAGGCCCTAAAATATTACCCTTGTTACAGGATGCTTCTACTATGGATGTTTCTACTTCCAAGGATGTGGGCCCAAGACATATCACTTGATAGCCTAGATGATGGACCAGGTCTGCTTCCCTTCAAATTGGGCCAATCAAGATTAATATCTCACTATCATACGTTCCTGCAATATGTTAATCTCACTGACATTCAAGTGAAAATAGAAGCGGTGAGATCTCAAATATCAGCTTTTAAGACGAGGGCTGACAACACCTCGGATTCGCTTTACGATCCACATATAACGTATTTAAAACAAAAGATTAGCGATATATCTGAACGGTTAACCTCTTTTCAACCTCACAGAGTCAAACGAGGATTATTAGATGGTCTCGGTTCAGTAATAAAAAGCATATCGGGAAACCTTGACTATACAGATGCAATCAAATACAATAATGCGTTAAACATTTTGGAAAGTAACCAAGATCAACTTCAATCAGAAATTAATAACCATATTAGCTTGTCTAAAGAGTGGATTTCGCACCATACTAAAATTTTAGATGATATCGTTGAAAATCAGAATAGGATAGCCGACATAATAGCTTCCGTTATATCTAAAGAAAATACAAGAGAAACCGAATTAATTAAATTAACACATTTAGCACAGTTTCTTGCCATTTTAGGAGATAACATAGATAACCTTAGTGAAGAACTACTTACCTTAGAAACTACCCTAGCGTTCATCCGTACGTCTAGCTTTTCCCACACAATGTTTAATTTAAAGTTTCTTAAAGAAATGATAAATACATTAAGAAATTTATATTCAAACTCAGAAATAATAGATGTCGATTTTAGAGAGTATAATAAAATTATACAGCTAGGTTCATATTATGTAGATAACCAAATCGTCTTAGTATACAAAGTACCTATCGTGTTTCCGGAAGTTTATGATTTTTATAAATTATCTATCGTGCCGAATAAATATAATCAAGCCCTAATACCTATCCTACCCTACATAGCAATTCGAGACAATGATTCTAAGTACATGGAGGCAGAATGCCCGAAGGCTAACGACTGGTACATCTGCGAAAGAGGAATAACCTACTACTCGCAAGACGAACCCGACTGTATCCAGAACCTTATCACCGCACACCAACGAAGCGCCCCCTGCAATTTGAACTCTATACAACTTACCAGAGAAGCAGTGGAACAACTCGACGACCAACACTACACTATGACTTTTCCGAAATCGACAAAAGTACAACTCAACTGTGGCCAACACCAATATAGAATCCTGAAAGGAAGTTACCTCGCATCGCTTCCTCATAGATGCTCTATAGAAACGCCAGAATTTAAAGTCACTAACACACATAACATAATTAAAGGTCATGTTCTGAGAATCATGAATCTGCCACCTACACCTAAGGAAACAATTTCTCAGGAAGAACCCGTTGTCAAGTTAAACTCCATTCATCTCGAGAATCTCCATACCAGCAATACTAAGATATCCTTGCAACCACCGAGAAAACTAAAATCAATCAACGATTTAAGCCTATACCATACAACAATACCTATCTTATTCGGTGCATGTGCACTCATCATCGGAATCACGACACGCCGAATGGTACGCAAACTAAAAGCAAGAAATGATCCCGAGGCTATTTCTTCTCAGCCAACATACGCAGAGATAAAAGGAACTAAATCAATTCTCAAACCAGAAGAGATGAACCTGAATCGCATCTCAGCAGCATTTGGGACAACGTCACCAAATAGTTGCTGATCTTCGGGAGGGAGGTGTTACATATACCCCTACCCCCAAAATCGCTGACGACGCATCCCTGACATGACCCAGCAACAGCGACGACAACTGTTCGGTCATCGACCACACGTGCCACCTACTTCATCGGGCACGAGGCGCCGACGCTGCATTTTACTATTAAAAAGTTTCCATTATGTAGTTTACATTTTTTTCATAGTATGATATAGAGTCACTTTTAGTCCAAACATCGACTATTAGACACCTCTCCTAGTTGTAATTTTATTTTATAAATTAAACTTATTAAAATAATTTTGGTTTTTTTTACAACCTCCGGTTGTGCCTTACGTAATTCGTGAGTCCTGGTAAATACTATATATTGCTGACTCCGCAGATGCAGTATTTTTTTCCTCCAAGAAAGAATACCTTAACCGTTGAGCCTGTAAAATACTTTGAATATTTCTGCAAGCAGCAGTAAATACTATCTTTCATTGAAGCCAGAATTACTCGGCATTATGACATTTAGGGCTGATTTCACCGCTTGCTGAAAAATCCTACTCGTCTCATAATAGTATCATCATCATCGTCAGCCACACGACGTCCACTGCTGAACATAGGCCTCCCTTAAAGATTTCCAGACGGACCTGTCAAAAGCGGCCTGCATCCAGCGTGTTCCTGCGACATTTATTTATATAAGCCGACCGAATTCAAAAGTCACACTCTAATCTATGCTCCCTAGGTAATAAAACGAGAACTATTTACATGAGCTGTTTAATACGATAACTGACAAATATAAATAACTTAAAAACTATTAAACAGGTCTGTAATACCTTGTCTCAGAGTATTTTATATACAGCGCGTACTGTTGCACTGCTTACAAACAAATATGGCGCTTACCAAGCAAGCAACATTATTAGGTTTCCTTTATACTTAAAAAAAAGCCGTATTTTTGAAGTGATACTTTGTTTGGCACGTTATGGAAAAATTATGAGTAAATTTTTACGATGCGCGCGCACACCGTCGCGTAAAACCGACACTCTGAAGTTAGCTATAGTCAACATTTTTGAATTTTGAACGTAGAATAAGGCGAAAGATAAAATTTTTAAAAATATTTTTATCTTGTTACGCCAAAGAAGTATAACTTCTAACGCGTGTACATAAGTACACACGCACTTTTTTACACTTAAATGAGCAAAAAGTTGTCATAAATCGCCCTTCACTCATAACACAGCCCGAAACAAGTTGGAAATCGAAATGGTGATAGGTGCTTTGTTCCTGAAAAGTTGGAAGAAATTTTCCCAATCGAGAATTGTTAACGTTACTATTCCCGGCAGAGTAATTGTTGCAGAACTGCGGATAATTACTTTTCTTGTTATAAACTACGAGATTAAAGCTTAGTAGGATTACAGCCTGTAGATAGGTTTAACAAACGATCTGATAGAGCAGGACTGCCTCGGTGGCGTAGTTGTATTACGGTACGACTGCAATGCTGAGGTCTCGGGTTCGATCCCCGCGACGGGCACAGTGGTATTAGATTTTTCTATTCAGTATCAGCCCGAAGTCTGAAATTTGTGCCCGATATGGCGATAGGCTCGCCCCCTATCACATCATGGGACGGAATACGCACGGCGAAAAGTGGGTGCACTAGTTGCGCCTCCGCCTACCCCTTCGGGGATAAAAGGCGTGATTGTGTATGTATTGTTAGAGCAGGAACACGCTGATGCAGGCCGTTTTCAATAGATCTGTCTGGAAATCTTTAGGGAAGGCCTATGCTCAGCAGTGGACTGCATGTGCCTGATAATGATAGGTTCTAAAATAAAGGTATCGTTTCTTAATATAACCTTTGATTTTTTTTGGGATGGGTATGAGATGTTTCATGAAAATTGTTGATGATTTACTGCAATGCAATGCAATCAGCCCTGTATTATATACTGCCCACTGCTGAGCACGGGCCTCCTCTACTACTGAGAAGGGTTAGGCCTTAGTCCACCACGCTGGCCTAGTGCGGGTTGGCAGACTTCACATACCTTCCAAATTCTTATGAAGAATTCTCAGGTATATAGATTTCCTCACGATGTTTTCCTTCACCGTTAAAGCGAACAATAATTGATAAACAATACACACGTAACTTCGAAAAGTCAGAGGTGTGTGCCTTGGGTTTTGAACCTGCGGACATTACTGACCAAACATAAATATGAGATAAATATTCCCAAAATTTTCATTCTTACATAATATTTTAAAACCAAGTCCCCCGCTGCGTCTGTCTGAACGCGATATACTCAAAAACTACTTGCCGGATTTAGATGTGGTTTGCAAATTTATTGAGACCCTAGGAAGGACAACGGTAACTTTATCCTAGGAAAATGTTATAGAGGGACTTTTTTTCCCGGAAAACGGGTAAACGTAAGACCGCCAATTGTATCACCGCTGCCTACTTCTATATATTATGATATAATTTTTATTTTTGTTGGTGTACAAAAAAGATGTAAAATAAAATAAAATAAATAAACGGGCGGAGCCGAGAGCAAAAGTTAGTAAATATACAAATTGAATTCCGAACCGAACTCGCGAGCAAAGACCATTTGAGCCGCTTCTTTTGTTTCAGTTTTATTTTTCCTTCCCAAAATTCTGATAATCCCCAAAAATGTACCAAGAACTAAATATCAACGTTAAATGAATTTCAAATTCCTTCTGGGCCGTCTTCGCTCAGTTTCGGCGTTGACAAAAAAAACTTGGCGCAAACTTTTAATTTTCCGTTTTGAATCCTCACTAATTAAAAGGTGCGGTTAGTCAGTTTGAGGTTTGAAATACAATTTTCAAAGTAATATTTCATAGAGCCATAAATTTTACCGTAGAGATGAATATTCCTACAATGTTCTAGATTTTAGAGGTTTTTTCTAGATTCAGGAATCGGTTTTAATTGCCTGATAGGGTGCTACACTTGGGTTTTTAAAACAACTTGTCCACGAGAAGGGATTAATGCCAAAAAAAAATGTAAAACTTTTACCACTAAACACTTTTGCTAATACTTACGCAACATGCTAAAAAAAGTATTCATGGCAGATGCTAGAAGATAAAAATTACAATCTTACTATTCCTAAGGAACATGTTTTATTTTTAAATGACTCGAGACAATTTACACAGGTGGATACGCGATCAAAGAGTCAGTTATAAGTTTCATTAATAAAAAATACATTACAATGTAACACCTTTAAACCTACATAGGCGTGAGGTACCCTACCTGAGGATTCTCCACCTATTTTGAAGGTATGTGAATTGTACCAACCCGCACTAGGCCAGCGTGGGGGACTAAGGCCTAAATCCTCTCAGTAAAGGAGTCCCGTGCTCCGCAGTGAGCAGTATGTAATACAGGGCTGGTATTTAATATATAACATTGTTATACCTTTACACCATCACACAGCCGACCCATATCCTTTCAATCCGCTCTTGCTAGTAGCAAATCATTGTAATCACTATATATTATAAAAAAAAATACTCCTGACGCGTCTATTTGTCTGTATGTCTGAACGCGATAATCTCAAAAACTACCAGGTTTTTATACGGTTTTCACTAATGGGTGAAGTTATTTGCGTCATACTCGTGAACGAGTGCTGCTTGTGTGGACTGGTCTGCCCTTTTCGCTTACTACATCTAAGTATTAGGGGTATATCTTGAACTAAGATTAATAGCGACATCTTGAACATTTCAGATCAAATTATTACATGATTCCTGAGATAGTTATGCACTAGTGTTGGAATTTAAAAATTTATTACCTATTTTGCGAGTATATAAATGAACTGCTCTAAACAAAACTTAACAAATACTGAATTGTATTTTTTTTTTCTCTACATAATGCATTGTATTTTATACCTTGAACTGATTTTGAAAAGAGCAACACTAGAGTATCTTGCCCGTTCTTCTCTAGTGAGAACTGCTTTCCGAACTGGTGGTAGAGTTAATATTGACGGAATCTAAATAATGTATAACATTTTATGGGTTCGAATAAATTATTTCATTTCATTTCATTTCATTTAAGAGGAAGGTTTATGAATCATTAAAATGTTGTCATACACCAAATTCCACGCAGGCGAAGCCGCGATTAAAACTAGTACAATACTAGTAGTCCACGTTAGGTTTGTTTGGTTTAAGTACCAGTAATTTAAAATAAACGGCTAAGACCGTTAACGTAGTAAGCACCTTTGATTAATTATATACCTAGATAGAGTGACGCGCTGCTATGAAAATAAAACAAACAGGCCAACTTTGCTTAAGCTAGTATGCGTGACAGCTGTGTCATACGCTATCGCTGCATCATTCTGCGTATCCTTGTGTGCGCGCATAATGATACCAGTTATTTCATGGTTTCTATTAAAACGGGGAGACAATTATATCCATGAAAAACAACAAAAAATAATTCACTCGAACTCATTTAGTGGGTTCGCCTCTACTTTTTTCGACGCGTTTGAAACGTTCAGTATCTATCTAGGTATATAATTAATCAAAGGTGAGGACCGTGATCCAATCAACATCCAACAAAGCATTATATCTAAAGTTTTATACTTTGAAAATACCACCTAGCAATTCAAAACCTAGCATAAACCTAACACAAAATGAACGACACCACCCAAAAACGCGATCGTCAACAAAATATTTTTCCAAACCGCTTGAATTGTAAGCCTTTGCAGAAATTAAAAAAAGAAGTTAGTAAGTGCAGCTGTAATTTTAGGTCTTTCAGTAGCGACGGCGGTTTCCGAGGGCTAAATGAACCTTTTAGAAAGGTGGTCTGGACTCTTTTGAGAGGGCACGATAAAGGGCTTCCTTGTGCTCGGTAGCCATTTTGTACCCACGTTGGCAAGTTAATTTCTTGCTACCGTCACAGCTACCGTATAACACATGGTGTAGTGCAAATGGCAGTGATGCAAGATCGTATTTTATGTATTTATGGCTAGTTTCTTCAATCACAGTAACAGTCAAAGTTACTATTTTTTTTTTGCTTAAATGTTGTGACTCTTATGGTTTTTTTTTGACCGTAGGGTTTTTTAATACATCAATGGACCGTAGTTTGTGTTTTTGAAATTCTAATGACTATCAATTTAGATGTTACTTTTAATTTTAGCATAAATGAAAAATCTGGCCGATAATTGGAAGGAAATAATGTTACACATTTCATTTTGAGAAATAAGTTGATTGTAAATTTATGTTGTGGTGTATATTAGTTTGTGGGTTTTACATAAGGATCGAAATGCCAAAAATTGAGTGGTGGGTTTGTACGGTCTGTTTAATTGCTATGGGATTATCTATACGTATAATAAAGCAGTAGAACCGGTGTGTCTGTACATTTAAAGAAATGTGATAAAAAAGAAAGGGGGCGACTAAAGTAGAGTAATGGAAAAAAATCAGCGATTTTTATATTTATTTTGTCTGTCTGTATATTTTTCTGCTTGTTTGTTTACTGCACATCTCCGAAATAACTGAACGGATTTCGATGAAATTTGGCACACGAGTAGATCATAGCCTGAATTAACACACAAGCTACTTTTTATCCCGCAAAAATATAAAGCGGGACTTTTATCGTGGTAAAACTTTTTGACGCTATACTATAAATTCTATTAAAGGTGAGATATGCAACTTGATCTACGGAATGGTTCAGCCGAAATTGTGATATTATCATAAATCGATAACTTACTTTGGACATTGAACTTAAGGTTCTGGACCTTAATAACTAAGTTTCTTACAATAGATATTAAGCAATAAACGATTTTTTATGTTTCTTTTCCGTATTAGCCTTTCAATCTCTTCAAGGCCTTCATGTGCTTAAAATTTGATCTCACAAAAGTAATAACAAATTCGCAATAAATTAATCCAGTAAATAAAATATAATCTGGCATTTGTATAACTCAGTTCACTTCAACTGTGTTACACATACTTCCGATAGAATTATGAAGGCGGCGGCAGAATTTTAAATTGTTTCTTTGTCTTATAAGCAAATGTAAATTGATAATGTTTTGTTAAATGTATTGTTATTCCGAGACTAAAGGCATTTCAGCGCTTGCTGATAGATGATACTTTGGCACATTAATGTATAAACCGACCAAATACAAAAGTTAATCTAATCTATGCTCCCAAATAAATGGTAATAAAATGAGTAGGTACTATCTACTTTAGCTGTTTAATACGATAATAGTCAAATAAAATTCACTTCAAGCCTGTGAAATAGACCTAAATAACCTAAATGGTGGTAGGTCTCTCATATGTGAGAAACCGTCTGGGTGGGTATCACCGCAATATCTATTTGTACCGCCAAGCAGCAGTGTGCATGCACTGTTGTGTTTCGGTTTGAAGGACATTGTAGCCAGTGTAACTACAGGACATAGTAAGACTTAACACCTTATGTCTCAGGATGACGAGCGCAGTGGAATGCCACACAGTACTTTGTAAATCAAGGTGCTGGATGGTGTTGCTACTGTTTATGGGTGGTCGTAACGCTTACCATCAGGCGAAGAGCATGCTCGTCTCGTCATACAATGCAATAAAAAAAAATAACCCTGGTAAATAATATATGCCATAGTCTTTGCCTACCCCTATGAGACAGAGGCGTGATAGTATGTATGTAAATGATATATCAAAATTGATTTCCGGGTTTAATGACTTTGAGCTTTGTCTATGAAATAGGTTTAATATGATGGATCATCCTAAGATGCATAGTCATAAATGCTGAGAAAATTAGAGTTATACACGACACTATTATTACAATGCTAAAAGTTAAAGTTTGATGAATACTTAAAGTTTGAGTTGGTTCGCAGTTTCTAATCTCAAGAACTAATGAACCGATTTTAAAAATTGTTTTACTAGTAGAAAGCTCAATTATCTCCGAGTAGCTCATTTTATCTTGAACACTTTTATGAAAAGACCGCAAGTAGAGACGCGGGAAATCCCTAATATATATTTCCTATTATTGGAACGAAGTTCCTTATTGCGCGTTGTGAAAGGGGGCTGGACGGAAAAGTTGTCACGACACTTTTTGCTATTATCTTACTAATATGAACCTTAAATACAATGCGTAGAAGCTATAATTCTTGAAACGAGTATATTTTTATTTATTTTATTTATTAAAGTCATTAAAACCATTTCTTATAATCTAATATGAACCTTAAATACATTGCGTAGAAGCTATTTCCCCAGCGTTGGCAAGGCACGAGTACAAAAGAATCGAACGTAACATTCTTTTTTCAAATTTTGTTGATTTATTCTACTTTGGTTACTGAAATTTATCAATAAAAAGACTAAACGTGCTTTGCTCGCGTTTAAAAATCTACTTTATGTGGTAAGCGTAAGATCGAATTTGTGTTTAGTCAATCAAAATTTGTGATAAAAATGCTATGCAATAGCTTTACCGCGGCAGTCCCCGAGTGCCACACGTATTTATTTGTTTTTTTTTTCTCTAGAAACTTATGTATTGGAACGGAAATAGGAAAATATTTATATATTTATATATATACACACTCTGTTATATAAATAAAATTTTATTACAATTCCTTCACTTATTAATCGAAAGGAACTTCGTTCCATCCGGGTGTCCCTTGACACCTCTCATTTTTTATTTATTTATTATAATGGGACAACAAACAGTTACACAATATGAATTAAGTCGATAAAATACATGCAAATGCCACAAATAATAAATGTGTAACCCACAACGTTATCCTTAAATTAGTTTTACGACAAATTATCGATTGATAGCTTTTTATTTAAAAAAAAGATTGCGAATGGTACTTAGTAAAACGTAAAATTAATATGAAGTAACAGTAGTAAAACTAAATTGTGTTGACTAATTGAGTCTAAAGTGGTGAGTTTTGAGTATTACCTATTTCATGTAGATCCATACGAAGCTATGTTTCTTTTTGTTTGATTTAGCTTCATTCTAGGCAATTAAGGTACGTAAACATTACCTAGGAATTAATTGCTATGCCTAGGTAGAGCTGGCATTAATGAAATGCCAACTTTAAGCTGAGCGCTACGCCACTCCAGCTTTTAGTAAAGAACATATCTAAGGTAACGAGCTGTATGCCGTGACTTTACTCGCTTTTATAGACACCATCGATTGAAAAAAGTACAAATACATACAAAAATGTCTATAAAAGCGAGTAAAGTCACGGCATACAGCTCGTTACCTTAGATATGTTCTTTACTAAAAGCTGGAGTGGCGTAGCGCTCAGCTTAAAGTTGGCATTTCATTAATGCCAGCTCTACCTAGGCATAGCAATTAATTCCTAGGTAATGTTTACGTACCTTAATTGCCTAGAATGAAGCTAAATCAAACAAAAAGAAACATAGCTTCGTATGGATCTACATGAAATAGGTAATACTCAAAACTCACCACTTTAGACTCAATTAGTCAACACAATTTAGTTTTACTACTGTTACTTCATATTAATTTTACGTTTTACTAAGTACCATTCGCAATCTTTTTTTTAAATAAAAAGCTATCAATCGATAATTTGTCGTAAAACTAATTTAAGGATAACGTTGTGGGTTACACATTTATTATTTGTGGCATTTGCATGTATTTTATCGACTTAATTCATATTGTGTAACTGTTTGTTGTCCCATTATAATAAATAAATAAAAAATGAGAGGTGTCAAGGGACACCCGGATGGAACGAAGTTCCTTTCGATTAATAAGTGAAGGAATTGTAATAAAATTTTATTTATATAACAGAGTGTGTATATATATAAATATATAAATATTTTCCTATTTCCGTTCCAATACATAAGTTTCTAGAGAAAAAAAAAACAAATAAATACGTGTGGCACTCGGGGACTGCCGCGGTAAAGCTATTGCATAGCATTTTTATCACAAATTTTGATTGACTAAACACAAATTCGATCTTACGCTTACCACATAAAGTAGATTTTTAAACGCGAGCAAAGCACGTTTAGTCTTTTTATTGATAAATTTCAGTAACCAAAGTAGAATAAATCAACAAAATTTGAAAAAAGAATGTTACGTTCGATTCTTTTGTACTCGTGCCTTGCCAACGCTGGGGAAATAGCTTCTACGCAATGTATTTAAGGTTCATATTAGATTATAAGAAATGGTTTTAATGACTTTAATAAATAAAATAAATAAAAATATACTCGTTTCAAGAATTATAGCTTCTACGCATTGTATTTAAGGTTCATATTAGTAAGATAATAGCAAAAAGTGTCGTGACAACTTTTCCGTCCAGCCCCCTTTCACAACGCGCAATAAGGAACTTCGTTCCAATAATAGGAAATATATATTAGGGATTTCCCGCGTCTCTACTTGCGGTCTTTTCATAAAAGTGTTCAAGATAAAATGAGCTACTCGGAGATAATTGAGCTTTCTACTAGTAAAACAATTTTTAAAATCGGTTCATTAGTTCTTGAGATTAGAAACTGCGAACCAACTCAAACTTTAAGTATTCATCAAACTTTAACTTTTAGCATTGTAATAATAGTGTCGTGTATAACTCTAATTTTCTCAGCATTTATGACTATGCATCTTAGGATGATCCATCATATTAAACCTATTTCATAGACAAAGCTCAAAGTCATTAAACCCGGAAATCAATTTTGATATATCATTTACATACATACTATCACGCCTCTGTCTCATAGGGGTAGGCAAAGACTATGGCATATATTATTTACCAGGGTTATTTTTTTTTATTGCATTGTATGACGAGACGAGCATGCTCTTCGCCTGATGGTAAGCGTTACGACCACCCATAAACAGTAGCAACACCATCCAGCACCTTGATTTACAAAGTACTGTGTGGCATTCCACTGCGCTCGTCATCCTGAGACATAAGGTGTTAAGTCTTACTATGTCCTGTAGTTACACTGGCTACAATGTCCTTCAAACCGAAACACAACAGTGCATGCACACTGCTGCTTGGCGGTACAAATAGATATTGCGGTGATACCCACCCAGACGGTTTCTCACATATGAGAGACCTACCACCATTTAGGTTATTTAGGTCTATTTCACAGGCTTGAAGTGAATTTTATTTGACTATTATCGTATTAAACAGCTAAAGTAGATAGTACCTACTCATTTTATTACCATTTATTTGGGAGCATAGATTAGATTAACTTTTGTATTTGGTCGGTTTATACATTAATGTGCCAAAGTATCATCTATCAGCAAGCGCTGAAATGCCTTTAGTCTCGGAATAACAATACATTTAACAAAACATTATCAATTTACATTTGCTTATAAGACAAAGAAACAATTTAAAATTCTGCCGCCGCCTTCATAATTCTATCGGAAGTATGTGTAACACAGTTGAAGTGAACTGAGTTATACAAATGCCAGATTATATTTTATTTACTGGATTAATTTATTGCGAATTTGTTATTACTTTTGTGAGATCAAATTTTAAGCACATGAAGGCCTTGAAGAGATTGAAAGGCTAATACGGAAAAGAAACATAAAAAATCGTTTATTGCTTAATATCTATTGTAAGAAACTTAGTTATTAAGGTCCAGAACCTTAAGTTCAATGTCCAAAGTAAGTTATCGATTTATGATAATATCACAATTTCGGCTGAACCATTCCGTAGATCAAGTTGCATATCTCACCTTTAATAGAATTTATAGTATAGCGTCAAAAAGTTTTACCACGATAAAAGTCCCGCTTTATATTTTTGCGGGATAAAAAGTAGCTTGTGTGTTAATTCAGGCTATGATCTACTCGTGTGCCAAATTTCATCGAAATCCGTTCAGTTATTTCGGAGATGTGCAGTAAACAAACAAGCAGAAAAATATACAGACAGACAAAATAAATATAAAAATCGCTGATTTTTTTCCATTACTCTACTTTAGTCGCCCCCTTTCTTTTTTATCACATTTCTTTAAATGTACAGACACACCGGTTCTACTGCTTTATTATACGTATAGATAATCCCATAGCAATTAAACAGACCGTACAAACCCACCACTCAATTTTTGGCATTTCGATCCTTATGTAAAACCCACAAACTAATATACACCACAACATAAATTTACAATCAACTTATTTCTCAAAATGAAATGTGTAACATTATTTCCTTCCAATTATCGGCCAGATTTTTCATTTATGCTAAAATTAAAAGTAACATCTAAATTGATAGTCATTAGAATTTCAAAAACACAAACTACGGTCCATTGATGTATTAAAAAACCCTACGGTCAAAAAAAAACCATAAGAGTCACAACATTTAAGCAAAAAAAAAATAGTAACTTTGACTGTTACTGTGATTGAAGAAACTAGCCATAAATACATAAAATACGATCTTGCATCACTGCCATTTGCACTACACCATGTGTTATACGGTAGCTGTGACGGTAGCAAGAAATTAACTTGCCAACGTGGGTACAAAATGGCTACCGAGCACAAGGAAGCCCTTTATCGTGCCCTCTCAAAAGAGTCCAGACCACCTTTCTAAAAGGTTCATTTAGCCCTCGGAAACCGCCGTCGCTACTGAAAGACCTAAAATTACAGCTGCACTTACTAACTTCTTTTTTTAATTTCTGCAAAGGCTTACAATTCAAGCGGTTTGGAAAAATATTTTGTTGACGATCGCGTTTTTGGGTGGTGTCGTTCATTTTGTGTTAGGTTTATGCTAGGTTTTGAATTGCTAGGTGGTATTTTCAAAGTATAAAACTTTAGATATAATGCTTTGTTGGATGTTGATTGGATCACGGTCCTCACCTTTGATTAATTATATACCTAGATAGATACTGAACGTTTCAAACGCGTCGAAAAAAGTAGAGGCGAACCCACTAAATGAGTTCGAGTGAATTATTTTTTGTTGTTTTTCATGGATATAATTGTCTCCCCGTTTTAATAGAAACCATGAAATAACTGGTATCATTATGCGCGCACACAAGGATACGCAGAATGATGCAGCGATAGCGTATGACACAGCTGTCACGCATACTAGCTTAAGCAAAGTTGGCCTGTTTGTTTTATTTTCATAGCAGCGCGTCACTCTATCTAGGTATATAATTAATCAAAGGTGCTTACTACGTTAACGGTCTTAGCCGTTTATTTTAAATTACTGGTACTTAAACCAAACAAACCTAACGTGGACTACTAGTATTGTACTAGTTTTAATCGCGGCTTCGCCTGCGTGGAATTTGGTGTATGACAACATTTTAATGATTCATAAACCTTCCTCTTAAATGAAATGAAATGAAATGAAATAATTTATTCGAACCCATAAAATGTTATACATTATTTAGATTCCGTCAATATTAACTCTACCACCAGTTCGGAAAGCAGTTCTCACTAGAGAAGAACGGGCAAGATACTCTAGTGTTGCTCTTTTCAAAATCAGTTCAAGGTATAAAATACAATGCATTATGTAGAGAAAAAAAAAATACAATTCAGTATTTGTTAAGTTTTGTTTAGAGCAGTTCATTTATATACTCGCAAAATAGGTAATAAATTTTTAAATTCCAACACTAGTGCATAACTATCTCAGGAATCATGTAATAATTTGATCTGAAATGTTCAAGATGTCGCTATTAATCTTAGTTCAAGATATACCCCTAATACTTAGATGTAGTAAGCGAAAAGGGCAGACCAGTCCACACAAGCAGCACTCGTTCACGAGTATGACGCAAATAACTTCACCCATTAGTGAAAACCGTATAAAAACCTGGTAGTTTTTGAGATTATCGCGTTCAGACATACAGACAAATAGACGCGTCAGGAGTATTTTTTTTTATAATATATAGTGATTACAATGATTTGCTACTAGCAAGAGCGGATTGAAAGGATATGGGTCGGCTGGGTGACTACTGATATTGTTTTTGACTGTCATTGACATATTTAATAAAATAAATATTTTATATCGATTTAGAGTGTGTCCTGACTAGACCTTATATGACCCCCCCTGATTTAAAAGCTGGATCCGCCTTTGGCCACTATACAAGTTTTAGTTAAATTTAATTTTGAGTCTACAGTCTTTTATGCTCCGTATTTACTTCATCACTCTATAAGCATTTCCCAACCTAATAATCACATGGAAGTAATACCAGTACATGTATTATTAGCATTCATGTCACAACAAGTTACTTTAACCTTCAAAGGGATTATGTATTCTACACGTATGCGGGTAATTCATGTTTGTTGGAGATTCTCACGAAAGTTTAATATCATAAATTTCGTAAACCATACTTCCATACTCAAGTCATAAATGCGAAAGTAACTGTGTCTGTCCGTATGTCTGCCACGGCTAAAATACTGAACCGATTTGGATGAAATTTGTTATGGAGATAGTTTAAAACCCTGGAAAAGACATACTACTTTTTATCCAAGAAAAATTAAGAACATGACTTTTATCCCGGAATAATTCATTGACACGAAACAGCGAGCAAAAGCTATACGGCGATAAACTAATGTTTCCTAGACCCTTGTAAAATATTATACTAAGTCTAAGTTCCGTTCGTGTTCCTAATGCAGCTTTGAAACAACAGGCTACGTACTAATCGATTCCCTTACTCATACACCATACCACCATACCAGCCATTATATACTGCCTACTGCTGAGCACGGGCCTCCTCTACTACTAAGAGGGTTATAGTCCACCACGCTGGCCTAGTGCGGGTTGGCAGACTTTACATACCTTCGAAATTATTTTTGAGAAATTCTCAGGTATGTAGGTTTCCTCACGATGTTTTCTTCCCCTTCTAATCGACGAAATATAATATTTGTCCATCATAGTTCCACATACATACCACTAAGGGCCTGCTTCACAGGTTCTAAGCAAAAATTGATTTGAAGGTATCGTATTAAAAAGCTAATGCAGTACTTATTTTATATAACAGTTTATTTGGGAGCATAATGTGACTTTCGTATTTGGTCGGCTTATACGTTTATGTGACGTAAGATTTTTATAAGCTCTTAGGGCTTGTTTTGGTATGTTCAGGTTAATTTTATCCGTTAACGTACTAAACAGCTAATGTAAATAGTACTCATGTATTCAGCCTCATAAGTAGCCGAACGTATTCAAAACTATAAAACGCCTTCACACTTTAGTTTTCTCTTCACTAAAATAAAATTAAAGGAATTAGGTACTACAAAGAAAAAAAAAATTATTAAAGTTTACGGGTACAGGCGATTTTAAATTTAAATTTTGTACTTATGTGGCTGACGGTCCGTATAGATTGTATGACTTGTATACTCTGATCCATCAAGCAAAATTCGCTTCAGCGGTATCCAAAACTACTACACACTTTTGTGCAGTTAGCAAGTGCATGTAACAAAGGATCCCACTTCAAATTACAGAAGTTCGCGACGCAAGAACTCGCAAAAACACTTTGAGAGTAGACAATGATAGTTTTCCATGGCTGTCAAACAAAAGGTTGAAGATGTGCGATGCCCGCGTGGGATTACTATGTGACGCGTTTGCTGCATTTGTTTACTGGTGGTAGGTCTCTCGTATGTGAGGGGCCGTCTAGGTAGGTACCGCCGCAATGTCTATTCGTACCGCCAAGCAGTGTGCATGCACTGTTGTGTTCTGGTTATGAAATTGCTTAATACATTTATTAGAAAGTTTCTATATTTAAAGCATAAAATCTAAAATAAATTTTAATGAAATCTGTTTAGCAAATGTGAAGGTAGCTTAATTTTTACATTCTCTAGCTTATGTCTATTCTATTAAGGCTCAATTCCCTAAGAAGCACTAAAAACGTTATCTCACTAAAACAATTAGAGCCTTCATTAGCTAGTCTAGAAAAAAAAATCACTTACTAACGAAATACGTACCTAACTACAATAAAACAAAGTTCAAATTTGGAATGCCAATGCCGTTCCCAGCGGATTTAGTAAAATAATTTCATTGAAATAAAACGATCGAATTTATTTAATGTGATTTGCTTATAACTCCATTTGGACTGATTTAGGTGTACGAATTGAATGAATTGAACGATTTATTGAATGAGTGAATCTATTTTGAACAAATGAGATACGTAATGAAAACCAAATTGCACGCGTGTTGTCGAACTCGCTAATATTATATGAGTTAGATGTTTGGTTGTGTATTGCGCATTATTATTATGGTTTTCGTCAATCGTCTATCTGTGTTGAAATCTCTTTTTAAGTTTTAAGTACCACTGGACTTTCTGCCTACAAGATCAGATCACAGCAGAAAATCTCTCTCTGGACAGAAATTTTCCATTGAAAAATGAACAAATTATCTAAAACGTAACCAAACTGAGATTTCTGGAGAACACAATCTCCTAAAATTCTTCCGATAATATTAAGATGGTATAGATCAGTATATGTTCATGCATCGCAATATAGCCATCATATGTCTCCTTTGTTTTCTTTCCGTCTAAAAAATGTCATAAGCGGGTAAAACCGAGGATATAAGCTAGTTTCCTAACAAATTCAACGAATAATGGGTAAACGAATAAATATTGTTTAGGTAATTATTGGGTTTTCACAATATGTTTATTTGATACATTATAAATGTGAATGAATTTAACAGATACACTGTTAATCGCTAGAGACCTTTAAATAGATCATGTATAATATACGGTTTCTCATACAAAATGAAAGGTGCTTCAAGTCTATTACTACATTGGGCACAAATTCCAAGTGGTAATACCTACTTAATAAAATCATTGGTTAACTACAAAAGGTTGTCTGCAGAAAATATTACACATGTATAGAAAAAGAATCGGAAAATCTGAGAATATGATATAAAAGTGAGCGACAGAGACAACACTCTACGAAGCCGAAGCTAACGGGTTATCTTTTTCTGAAGCTAATGTGTGATATGCCCTGCTGAATCCTAAAATAAAAAAAAGATAATTATATTATGTACAAGACTTTTATTTTTGCTATCACTTCGTTCCGTGTGTCTAGAGGAACAATACAGCACACGCCTGCCTCGGTGGCGTAGTTGTATTGCGTACGCGTTACGAGTAAAATTTGCGCGCTGAGGTCCTGGGTTCGAATCCTGGGTCGGGCCAAAAACATTGTGATTGGGTTTTTCCATCTTAAAAATTACTCAGTCGCAGCTCGGAGTCAGGAAGTTGGCGGTGTGATACCCCCGTGCCTCGGAAAGCACGTAAAGCCGTTGGTCCTGCGCCTGATCTCTCTCCGGTCATGTCGGATTGCCGTCTCACCGGACTATGAGAGTAAAGGAATAGCGAGTGCACCCTGTGTATTACGCACACACTTGTGCACTATAATATCTCCTGCATATCTGGCTGATCTCTGTTGAGATTGGCCGCCGTGGCCGAAATCAGCTAGAAAGGGTATATTATATACAGCACACGCACTAGCAACTAAATGACACCAAGAATAAGTTCCTCGTCCTTCTGTTTTACTATCACCTGCGCGTTAAATCATTATTTAAATTAAATTTGGTAATGAATTACTGCCTCTGTGACGTAGTTGTATTATGACACGACTGCAACGCTGAGGCAAGACCTCAGGTTCAATTCCCGGGTCGGGCAAAGTGATAATGGGATTTTTCTAATCAGTATCAGTTCGGAGTCTGGAATTGGTGCCCGATATAGAGATAGACTCGCCCCCTATCACATCATGGGACGGAATACGCACGGCGAAAAGTGGGTGCACTAGTTGCACTTCTGCCTACCCCTTCGGGGATAAAAGGCGTGAATATGCGTATGCGTAAAAATAAAAGAAATGGGCTTCTGTGGCTGTGAATGGTTCTTCTATCTCAATACTATACAACCTTACCTACATCTATGTAACATCACAGAACCCTAATTTCTTTGTGCTTAACCGTTTTTACGAGGGACCGAACGAAAGAACGGAATTAAAAGCAACCCCTCAATATTAGAGCGTTTTCTATGAGATTTATGTCCATGTTTATCTCTTTACAATGGACGTCATAATTGCTTTTCTTTAGAATCTCGCAATATTTTGTTATTATGTGATGCAACATCGGGGGCCAATTTACGGCACACATTCTTCCTGTTGCTGTCTCTTTCTGTCTAATGTTTTGTTGTATTGCTATCTCTTTCTCTCTAAAGAACGATCGTTTCTAATGGCGTTATTTAGGGCCTTTTAGAAGTAATGATAAGTGATATACTAGTGTTTGCTCGTTTCTCCGCTCTGTTTAAGTACCGTTTCGATAGGAAATGTGGCAAATTTAAGCAGACTGTAACCTATAGACATTATTGTTAAGTCTGATAAGACGCCGCGCAATCACCTTAATATTGATTCTCATCTAAGTTATTATTTAAAAGCTATCATATGAAATGCAATGCCTTTTATCTATAAGGAGGTAGACTTTCAGCCACTTGTGTCCGAGAATATTTAATATATTTTCCATCTCTAATACAATTGGTGGAGAACTAAGACTGTATCAAGCTCAAATGCAATCGCAGGCTGAGTTTTTTTCAAATGGTAAAACGCTTTTTTTTTTTAATGCCCTGTCTGGGGATCGAGCCCAGATTCTCACGGGTACAGCCTTACCGCTGCCATTAAATCACTGTATAAATAAGAAACACATTACGCCTGTATCCCTGAAGGAGAAGGCAGAGACGCAACTAGCGCATACACTTTTCATCATGCGTATTCCCATGATGTCATAGGAGGCGAGCCTATCGCCATATCGGGCACAAATTCCAGACTCCGGGCTGTCACTGAGCGTTGTACAATTATTTACCCAATAAAATGATCTAAGAATATATTTATTTATTGACACTTTATATACAAGGAGTATAAAGGCGGACTTAATGCCGAAGGCATTTTCTACCAGTCAACCTTTAGGTGGTGCAGAGACAAAACAAGGTAGATGTACACAACGCGAGAAGGTAGAGGACAAAACATTAACATAATAACGACTAGTAATATTTATCAATAAAGGGATAACATAATACTATAAAATAACAAATGGCACCTTTAGGACGAAAACGACACAATTAAAAAAAATCGAAAATTTTGTTATCATCATAAAATTACTTAAAACGAAATTTTCAATACAACAATAGTTCAAACACCGCCATATTCAAAAGGGAAAGGAATAACACTATTATATCGGTCCCTTTTTTATTATATTTTCATAAAAAAGGGACCAGTTTTAAGTTATTTTATGACGATAAACCAATTTTTGATTTTTTTGAATTGCGTCGTTTTCGTCCTAAAGGTGCGAAATATAGAAAAAAAAACATAATGGTACCTAACATAAATATAGATATTATGTATACATACATACATATATTAAATATATTTTATTAACTGACCTGTTGAGAAGATTCTGCCAAACTATCAAGGAGCAGTCTCCGAACCCTTGTTTTAAAACCAGCCCGTTCCACACGAGAATGGACTGAACGTGGAAAGAAGAGTGGACGAAGTCAGAGGTATGTGAAGGACATTTGAGAAGAAGATTATTTGAAGAGCGAAGATTCTTAGTGTGGTTACCACCGAGGCACTGGAAGTGGAGAGATGTTGAGAAGGAGACTTGAGAAGCGAAAATAGTGTAGAGAGAGCACGCCATTTTCGTCGCTCACGAATTGGTAACTGTTGTGTATGTGTGTGGGTATGTAGGCAAACCAGTCTTGAATAAATGATTGTACCGAACGCACGCCTATTAATTTAGCAGTGGCGACGAGGATAAAAACCCGGTTATAGTTTCGTGTTCTTATAGATTATTATTAAAATGTCGGTGGGAAAAATACGTGAATTCGTTGTGAAAGACGGAAAGTGGACAAGTTATGTCGAAAGATTGGAAATGTACTTTCTGGTGAATAAAGTGTCAGATGAACTAAAACTACCTACATTAATCTCCGTTATGGGGGAGGAAGCCTACGAACTATTATCAACGTTGGTTAGTCCTCAAAAACCGTCAGCAATAACCTACGAAACAGCAGTCGAATTACTAACTAACCATCTACAACCAAAACCCTCAGTGTTAGCAGAAAGATATAAATTCCGTCAACGCCGGCAGCTCCTTAATGAATCCATAACGGATTACATTACAGAATTGAGAAAATTGTCTAAACATTGCGAGTTCGGGTCGTCGCTGGATGAAAATATTCGCGATCAGCTTGTTTGCGGTCTAAAAAATGAAGTGATCAGGCAGAGGCTATTCGCAGAAGAAAACCTACAATGTAATCGAGCTATTACGTTAGCATTATCATTGGAGGCCGCCGAGCGTGATGCTATTGCTGTGGAGCGAAATAACGGGGAACTCAAAGAGGAACTTCACAAATTAAACTTAGGGGAATGTCCGAAATGCGGGAACAAACGGCATACAGCGGGCGAGTGCTCGTACAAAGACTTCGTGTGCAGTTGGTGCCACGAAATCGGTCACCTAAGAAGGATGTGTCCAAAAAAGGAACATTGGAATGTCGAGTACAATCACACAAGACAATTAGGAGTGGCGGAATCTGCCTCACGCGGAGGGCGCGTGATCGGTCGCGGGGAGGGCGGCCGTCGAGGAAGAGGTACATGGCGCGGGTCGCGCGGTGCAAGCCGAGGGGGCCGGGAGCGGGCTCCTTTACATTTGTTGGACGAACAGGACACCATAGACGATAACACAAATGAATATGAAGAGGGCGAACACGAGCCTATGTATCAAATGTCGCTTAGTGATTATAAACCGGTTTGTATAACAGTTAAGGTTCAAAATTGTTTGCTTAGTATGGAAGTCGATACTGGATCTGCCTTGTCTTGCATAAGCAAAAAAGTTTATGATGAAATGTTTAGCACCCTACACTTAAAGCAGTGTTGTTTAAATTTAAAGTTTTATGATGGTTCAACTATTCAGCCTATTGGTTATATAGAGACTATTGTTAGTTATAAAGGTATAATTAAAACTTTAGATTTGTATGTAATAGATAAAGGAACAACGAGCTTGTTGGGTCGGCAATGGTTAGCTGAATTAAATATACCAATAAAAATATTTAAAGTTAATTCGCATAACAATTATTTAGTTGATAATAAAACTAATAATAATATGTTAATAAACTCAATTGTTTCTAGGCATAAATCCCTATTCGACGGCACATTGGGTAAATACACGGGAGGCACGGCCGAGTTATATGTGCGTGAGGGGGCTACACCCATCTTTTGCCGGTCAAGACCACTACCATATGCACTGCGCGAGCGCGTCGACGCCGAGCTCGACGCCATGCTGCGCGCCGGCGTCATTGAGCCGGTTGATCACTCCGATTGGGCCACGCCACTGGTCGTGGTGCGGAAAGCCGACGGCGGTTTGAGATTATGTGCCGACTATAAGGTAACCCTCAACAGAGTCTTAGCGATCGACAGATTTCCGGTTCCAAAAATGGAGGATCTATTTAGTGACCTCAGTGGAAACGTTTTTTTTACAAAACTAGATCTTTCGCAAGCTTATAATCAGATTGTTTTATCAGAGCAGTCCAGAGCGTATACGGTGATTAACACCCACAGGGGGTTATTTAAATACACTCGCCTAGTATACGGGTTATCTTCGAGTCCCGGAATTTTTCAAAAATTGATGGTGAACATGTTCAAAAACGTTCCAAATGTAGTCATTTTCTATGATGATATATTAATAAAAAATAAAGACTTTGATGGCCATTTAAAGTCGATTAAAGAAGTATTGGAAATTTTGGAAGGGAATGGCTTAAAAATTAAAAAAAGCAAGTGTGAATTTTTCGCGAAAGAAGTCAAATATTTAGGCTTCATAATTGATAACAATGGGGTAAGAGTGGACCCGGGTAAAGTCAAAGCAATTATAACAATGCCCCATCCGAATAATGTCACTGAATTAAAATCATTCATTGGAATGGTAACTTTTTATGGAAAATTCATTAAAGATCTAAGTACCCATTTATCTCCTCTTTACGAGCTGTTAAAAAAAGGGAAACATTGGCAATGGGGAACCCAACAAAATTCCGCTTTTGTACGAGTAAAGAAATTTTTGTGTAGTACGAAAGCTCTAGCGCATTTCGACATACATTGCGAGTCGGTGGTAACAGTAGACGCAAGCGGGCGCGGGCTGGGTGCGGTACTAGCGCAGCGCGAGCTCGGTGGCGAGGAGCGCGTTGTTGCGTACGCTTCTCGCTCACTGACATCTCACGAATCACATTACAGCCAAATCCACAAAGAGGCTCTAGCGATTATTTTCGCTATTGAAAAATTTCATCAATATCTGTATGGTAGAAAGTTCGTACTACGCACCGATCATAAACCTCTCGTGAGCATTTTTGGCCCTAACTGTGGTATTCCGAGCGCGGCAGCCAGTCGTCTGCAGCGTTGGGCGATTAAGTTGTCCGCTTACGACTTTATAATTGAGTACGTTAGTACTGATAAAAACACTGCCGATGTCCTCTCGCGTTTGATCGAATCCCAAAAGAATGAGGTGGTTTCTGAGGAAAAAGAGTTACCAGAACAAACTTATTTGCACTTTTCCTCAGAAGCGCTATTGCTAGATTACAATGTTCTAAAAAAGGAAACGGCTCGTGACCCAATTTTAAGTCGCGTTTTAAGCTGTTTGATGGATGGCTGGCCGTCGGATATTGAGATGAAGGAAATGATGCCGTATCATAACAGGAAAAATGAACTATACTGTGAACTCGGATGTATCATGTGGGGTCATCGCGTAGTTATCCCAGTTGCATGTAGAAAAAAAGTTATTTCAGAACTTCATGATTCCCACATGGGAATAGTAAAGACAAAATCGCTCGCTCGTAGTTACGTATGGTGGCCAGGGATAGACGAAGCAGTCGAAGCGGAATGTCGCGCCTGCACTGTATGTGCCGCCGTAGCCGACGCGCCGCCCGCACACACGCCGCGCTCGTGGCCTTGGCCATCACGTCCCTGGTCCAGATTACATTTTGACTTTTTAGGACCTATATGTGGCTTAACTTACTTAGTAGTTGTAGATTCATGTTCTAAATGGATCGAAGCGATTAAGATGAAAAGTACTACAGCTCAGGCGGTTATATCCGTACTTAGGGATTTGTGGTCAAAATTTGGTCTGCCAAAGCAAACGGTCAGTGACAATGGGCCACCGTTCACGAGCACAGAGTTTCAAAATTTCCTAACGTATAATGGCATCGAACATATTTTCTCAGCCCCCTATCATCCAGCCTCCAATGGGGCAGCGGAAAATGCCGTAAAAATCTGTAAACGAACTATTAAAAAGGCGTTTAAACAAAATGTAGATGTAGACACAGCTCTGTGTAGATTTTTGTTAGCCTACAGAAATACAGACCATGCAACTACCGGCGATAGTCCCGCCTTTATCTTACAGGGTCGTAGTCTCCGAATGAGGCTAGATAATCTTAAACCGGAAAGAGAAGGGAGAGTTGTCACGCGCCAAGCGCGCAGCGAGAGGGACGCAGGGGGGGCGCAACGCCAGCTCGAACCTGGTGCTTCAGTCTGGTATCGTGATTACACAAAGAACTCTGATAAATGGGTAGCGGGTACAGTCATTAAAACGTTAGGGAACAGTGATTACTGCGTAAGATCTAGTTTTGGAGCCGAGATTCATAGACACGTTGATCAGCTCAGACAGAGGGTAAAGAGCTCCGGCCAGAGCGAATTGCCCGGTACGAAAGTGAGCCCTGATGTTTTAGCACGAAAATGTGAAATTAGTAGACAATCTCGTAAATCTTTAACGGTTCCTATGACCAGCGACCGGGAGCCAGAACTGAGTGAAAATATTTCAAGGAAGTGTAGTAACCCTCCACATTCATCGTCGAAAACCATGACGTCAACGTCATCGGAAGGGCATGATGGTGTCGCGACCGTTACTTGTAGCCCTTCGGAGGAAACCAATGTGTCGCCGGATATAGATATTATAGTTACTAGTGGTACAAGTCGCCCGTTGAGAAATCGTAAACCACCAGTACGATATGGTTTCGAGGAAATAGATTAAGATATATTAAGTATAGTATTGTAATAAGTTTAAGGCATTTAGTTACGTTATCATTAAATATTGTAAATAATATATTTTGTAATAGTTAAGCAATTTTATCTTTCGTTTATTTATAATATTGTAATTAATAAGGGTGGAGGTGTTGTGTATGTGTGTGGGTATGTAGGCAAACCAGTCTTGAATAAATGATTGTACCGAACGCACGCCTATTAATTTAGCAGTAACCACTTCAGTTGAGAGCGATACATAGGCACATGAACGTAGAAGAATATACACAGTTATATATCCCTCACATATAGTTTGCTAATAAGTGTGCTGACAACATGTTTACCGGAGCGTTGATGCTAATTAACACATCCTATTTTCTGAGTAAATAATCAAGATCGCGTATTACTTATGCTGGAATATTGAGGAGAACTACAGGTACTCGCATGGAAGTCGATTGGAATTCGCAGAACTCGAGAGTGAACTGTTGCTATCAATTCAGAAATGTATTCCCGAAGGGATAGAGGTTCAACAAGTGCACACAGTTCTTGACTTGTATATTTCACGATGTGATAGAAAGCAAGCCAAAGCACTTTATCGGATACTTTCTATCTTGAGCAACAATATGCATTTTTCTGAATCAAAGAAATAACGCATTTATATAGAGCTTGGCATGAGGTTCTCAGTTAGGACCTGAATAGTTTAAGAGGTTAAATTCACTTCTTCTGTAAAAATACAGTCACCAAATATTGTTTAAAGTTGAAACCAAATGAAATTAGTTAAAATTGGTCCTTTAGGGTATTGATAAGAGGAATAACAGAAGTCATGCGGTTTAAAATAAACGAAAATTAGATCGAAATTATTACTAAAGTAACTCGACTACGAAGCACGTGCAAGTCCTTAATTAATTCATATTACAACTACTTATGTTATTTTAATCTACAACCATTCAGAAACATCTCATTACTTTCTCGCAAACAAACCCATAGTAACACCCCAAAAACTATGTAGGTACGGAAGAACTTGTCAAATCAATTTGAAACTCCTAGCGGGCTGAGTATTGGATAAGTAATTTATTATCCCTATGCCACTCGCCTGATTATGTTGATTGTACTGTCACTCGTAAACAGAACTCGCGCTAGTTACTGGCGTATGATTTCTATTTGGAATAGTCGGTTTGTTCTTGGCGTTTGAAGTTGTGTACTTGTAGTAAACAATAAACATATAAAGACTAACAGTCAGTTTGACAGGTTTTAAGTAAATAGGGTATTTTCCTACGTTTGATTTTGTAAATTATTTTATTTATAACAGAAAATAATACGAAAAAGAAATATTCTTCTGTGAAATCAGCATCAGAATTGGTTGAAAATAAAGCAGTTATTCATATTTGTATTATTGTTGTGAGCAAAATTGGGGACGTTGAGGGGATATCGCGCTACCTCTTTCGCACGCACGCACCGTGATGGCCGGCGACTCTCGGTGACGTCACAGTGTAATATTACTGTTATTTGACAACTACCCCTTTCATCGAATTTCAACGCTTTATAGCTTACTAATTATTGCCCCAAATTCGAAAGTTATTTTTCCGTTACATTTTCGATGGCATACATTTTTGATAAATGTTTAAAAAAAAGTAGTTAACTACCCTATTTTATTTGACAGTTATCGTATTAAACAGCTAATGTACATACTGTGGTGCTAAGGTCTAAAGCCGTATCTAAAAAAAAAACGTAAACATTTTTTATGGCATCAGATATGCATCAGATAGCTAAAAAAAATTATCCATTTTTACACCGCTATTTGACTACATTTTTAATGATGTGTCATTAACAATGTAGTCAAATAGCGGTATAGTTTTTAAAACATGTAAAAAACCTTAAGAAAAAGGTCCCTATCACAGATTTAGTTCAAATCACAAAGAGTGTAAAAAAACAATATTTACAAAACTTCAATTTTCTCGAAATTAGCGTTCCTTGAGATACCGCTGTGGCGCTTAACACGGCAGGATAGTACTCATTTTAAATTATGAGCATAGATTAGTGTGTTACTTTCGTATTTGGTCGGCTTATACACTTATGTGACGAGTATCAATATTATCAGCTAACATTGTCTTATATGACGCACAGACGCAATCTATTGTACATCCGACACACGACACAAAATTGCGGCAACGAAATCTTGGTTTTAATAGTTACTATGATAATAGTTGTATCGAGTAAATTTATATATATAAAAGCGAAAGGTCACCCACTCACTCATCACGAAATCTCAGAAACTACAAGTGCTAGGAGTCTCAAATTTTGCATTGGGGTTCCTTTTAGGATGCAGGTGCTCACTAAGACGGGATCTTGCGAAATTCTACCCCTAAGGGGGTAAAAAGGGGTGGCAAAGTTTGTACGCAATAAACTCAATACCTAACTAACGAACGGATTTCGATGAAATTTGGTATGGAGATAACTCCTGAGAAGGTTTCAAGGTACTTTTTATGCCGGGAAAAGGTATAGCGGGACTTTTATCCAGGAGAAACTCGTTCGTGCGGGCGAAGCCGCGGGCAAGAGCAAGTTAAACTATATAATCACCAGTTAATTCGTGTGTCCAGCGCAGTAAATGACAGCGTACGCGACGGACCTTCTAGTGATAAACGTAGTATCATCCACTGAAGAAAGAATAGAGATCAATTGTTATCAATCATGCAGTACAGTTTGTAATTTATAATTTTGATTGGACATGCCCTTAATATCAAATAAACGGCAAGCGTATCTCGTAATTTTGTATACATACACACTGACGCCTTTTATCCCGGAAGGGGTAGACAGAGGCGCAACTATTACACCCACTTTTCGCCGTGCATATTACGTGTCATGATGTTATAGGGGGCGAGCCTATCGCCATATCGGGCACAAATCCAGACTACGGGTTGATCCTGAATAGAAAAATTCAATATCACTTTGCCTGACCCGGGGATCGAACCCAAGACCTCAGCATAGCAGTCGTACCGTAATACAACTACGCCAACGAGGCAGTCGTAATATTGTATTTTCAAAAAGGGTGGGTAATATTTAATCGACCGACCTATCAAGGCTTACAAGTGAGACCTATAATGAATCTCAAATTGTAAAGACAATAAATTTCTGCAATGACTTTAATACTATTTTGTTAATTTATCAAAATAATGAACGAAAATTCTTAACATTCCTTCACAAGTAACACGTATCATAAATTTCTTTTGCTCATTAAACTGGCTCATTTGCAGCTAGGGTGACGAGACGTCGCGTATTTTACGAGATTTGCCGATTTTAGATAAAAAATTACGCTCAAATAAAGTTATGCCCCTCAATTTTGTGAAACCATTATTATGAGACAGTATTTTTTTTTATTGCATTGAATGACGAGACAAGCATGGCGTTCACCTGATGGTAAGCGATATGACCGCCCATAAACAGTAGCAACACCATCCAGCACCTTGAGTTACAAAGTACTGTGAGGCATTCCACTAGATGATGTCATCCAGAGACATAAGATGTTAAGTCTCATTATGTCCAGTAGTTACAATGGCTACAATGTCCTTCAAACCGAAACACAACAGTGCATGCCCACTGCTGCTTGGCGGTAGAAATAGACATTGCGGTGGTACCCACCCAGACGGACTCTCACATATGAGAGACCTACCACCAGTAAAAATATAGTATAAATTTCTGCGTACTGTTATAACGCACGTAAAACTAATTACGAACGAGTGCGGGTAGTAGAAAAAGCAATTCAAGACAATCCATTTATATCATAATTAAAAAAATAACAACTGTCGTGTTGGAAATGTTCAGGGGAGTTTACTTTCAGCAGTGGACATCCTATGCCTAATAATGATGATAAAAAAACAGTACTTTAAATCCCCGTAATTCAAAATGACATTCATCAATGAGAAAGCTGGGTAACCCTATTGGCTAACGGCGGAGGGTCGCAGGTTCGATGCCCGCTGCAATTTTTCATAATTCTCTTATAATAAGAAAAGTTTGTCCATTATCTTGCAAACTATTCGGCTGTGAAGCTTTGTATTTATTTTTCAGTGGCATTTTAACCAGATGTTTAATTAAAATAACTTTTGGGATTTAAAATGCGATTAAGTTGACTGATGGATGAACTTTTGAAAAATTTATTCTTAATTGATTGTGTAAAGTTTTTTTTTATTTTTTTATTTTTTTTATTGCATTGAATGACGAGACGAGCATGCCGTTCGCCTGATGGTAAGCGATACGACCACCCATAAACAGTAGCAAAACCATCCAGCACCTTGACTTACAAAGTACTGTGTGGCATTTCACTGCGCTCGTCATCCTGAGACATAAGATGTTAAGTCTCATTATGTCCAGTAGTTATTTACAATAGTGTAGAATATGGATACACAAAACAAAGCAGTAGAACCGGTGTGTCTGTACATTTAAAGAAATGTGATAAAAAATAAAGGGGGCGACTAAAGAAGAGTAATGGAAAAAGAATCAGCGATTTTTATAATTCTTTTTTGTCTGTCTGTTTTTTTGTTAAGGCACATCTCCGAAACTGCTGAACGAATTTCGATGAAACTTGGCACACGGGTAGATCATGTCCTGGATTAACACATAGGCTACTATTTACCCCGGGAAAATATAAAGCGGGACTTATATCTCGGAAAAAAATCAGCATCAAAAATGGTTAAAAAATAAAGCAGTTATTCAAATTTGAAATATTGATGTTAGCAAAAGTGGGGACTTCGTGGGGATATCGCGTTATCTCTTTCGCACGCAGGCATCGTTACGGCCGGTGACACCAACACGTGACGATGACGTCACAGTCTGATATTACTGTACGGTGACAATTACCCCTTCCACCTAATTTCAAAGCTTTATAACTTATTTATTATTGTGCCAATTTTGAAAAATCGTTTTCCGTTACATTTTTGATTAATGTATTTTAAAAAAAGAAGTCAAGTACCCCACTAACCGGCCATAATAACTTACGTGAGTATCTCATTCCGGGATCATCCTCTATATATCCAGTATCAAGCAGGTCGGCATAATTGCGAGAGCCAATCACCCCGCATCAGGTGATATAACGCCACTCCTCCTTCAGCTACATCAGGGGCTATATGACAGGAGTTTGCTGCATTTGTCATGCATTTTAAAGTTTAGAGAGGCGCGTGGCCGTCGTAAAAGTCTGGGACAGGCATTGTGACAAAATGATTCCGTCCAAGAAATTCAATCTTCATCTTGAATAAATAAACCTTGAATAAAAAATATTAATATTGTCTTTTATTTACAGCTTTTTAGTTCAGACAGGAAAGCATGAAATATGAACCATTTTAAGCACCTAAACAGACATTCCTCCATTTATAAATGGTAACCCTAGGTGCAATGAACTGTTCTGCTATAAAAACACTTTCGCGCCAAGCAAAGTCGGGCACAACTTTATAAACTACGTTTGCTGACCAGGTGTTCCCGAGGGTTTAATATTAACATAGGTATAACCATAGGTGAAACTACTACAGAGTGTGTCAAAAAGTGTTGAATGCACGCAAAAACTTCTATTTAGGCGAGCGACGTGGCGTATGCGGGGCCACGGAGTGCTCTGCGCCATAATTTGTGGACACTGATACAGGGTGTGACTAGATGAGACACTTTGCAAATTCACTGGTTTTTCAATCCATCGTGACTAATCCCTTCCTAGCCGATTTCGGCTACGGCGGCCAATCTCAACGGAGATCAGCCAGGTGCGCAGGAGATGTTATAGTGCACAAGTGTGTGCGCAATACACAAATGCACTCACTATTCCTTCACCCTCATAGTCCGGTGAGACGGCAATCCGACATGACCGGAGAGAGGTCAGGCGCAGGACCAACGGCTTTACGTGCTTAAATTCGTGACTATGGACCAATCAGGAAAAAGTTATTTTTGAAATACAAATGACATTTTTATTGGCTTATTGCCAGGATTGCATCGAAGATAGAGGTCGTTTATTGAAAACGGCCATTATTACTAGTAGATCGTATTAATAGATTTCTCTCTCAAGTGCGATATCACCTGAGATGATGTCAAATGAAGGTCGGCATCCTAAGATAGTCGCTATTTAATAAAGCCATATTAACATCAGCTCAAATGGTATCTTAAGTCACAATATATGACGGATTTTAACAGCTGAATTTTGTTTATGTAACAGCGCTTACGCAGCTAATAACAAGCTTAAATGACAGCTTGGGCTTGGTTAATTAAATAGTTTAATACATTAAATGTCTACTTGAGATTTTACTGAAACGTTAAATCGATTTATTAATACGGCCCCTAAAGTCTTTGTACGACTGCTTAAGCTATTCTTGAATATTAATTTCTGGTAGTAATTTGCAAGGACTGTTTTTTTCGGTTTGAAGGGCATTGACATTATAATTACTGGGCAGTATGTGACTATAAATATTGTAATATCTCAGGAGGAGCACTTTGTTTTGTAATTTAGAGTTGGGTGCTTACGCTTACTCTCAAGCAAGTTATCCTGGTTTACAAGAGTCACTGCAGGTGACGGTCTATTTTATCTGACAACTCTACCTCCATTTGCCAGCTTCAATAAAAAACAATTCGTCACGGCCCTTCCAGTTGTTGTATGAACGCCGACCGCAACCTGGCGACACGCCAGCGGCTTAAAGCCCATAGTATCTCACGTTGGAGCATTTGTTCAACGATAACATAGGCTTAAATTAACTGAATTACAAGTACCATCGATGGGTCTCATTACTTGATGTTAAATTTAATCACTGTTTAATATTTAATGGGTGAATCGCGCTGTTTAGCGATTTGATGATTTTTCATATCATGACAAATGAGGTTTAAGTGCTCACAGCTCTGCCCGCGTGAATTTTTTTATCCGGGATAGAAGTCCCGCTTTCTATTTTTCCGGGATCAAAAGTAGTCTATAGCACTCAGGAGTAATCTAGCTTCCTATTAGACAAATTTTCAAAATCGGTTCACTAGTTCCAGAGATTAGTCCCTACAAATTTAAAAACTAACAAACTTTTCCGCTTTAAATATAATTAGTACCTATAGATAGTGTTGGCCAAATTAATATCGAGCAACGCGCTTTGCACCTTCGATGCTTTTGAAAAGTATGCTGGCCTGGCTTGTATTTCGATACGCTGAGATGAGTCACTTTAGTAGCTCGTCACAGCATAAAACATCTGGTACTTCACTACATTTTATTTGTGGTATTGCTACTATTGATAATTTCATCCACGATGACGCACGGTAACAATTTGAACAGGAATTTTGCTGGTTAAGAACTTAAATTATTCATCTTAGTGTTCTGTTGCAAGCATATTTAGTATAAAGTGAGTATTTACAGACTTAACAAAGCGGAAGGTTCCCCATTTGGACTTTAATCGATAAGGAAAATAAGTCGCGTCATCGTGGATGGTATTACCTATATTACCATTTCGATTATCAGTCATTTTCTCTCTTCATCATTCTGTACAAAATAAGCTTATTCACAATCTTTTTTATCTCCTAAATAAGACATCGCGATACAACTCACAGCCCAAGGGCACACAAATGTAATAACAGACATAACACAAAAAATACAAAACTTAAATTACTTTTAAAGCAAAAACAAAACTCAATTTGTAAACAAAAACTATTATATGATAAAATCTGAAGATAATGAGAAGCGAATAGGCCTTAAATTCGAGATGGGGGTGAACCAAGATTGTATCTTCATTCTCAGGGCGTTTGTGGGACGACTTGTAAGAGACTCCTTACAAAACGTAATGTGAATTAATTTATTCAGATGACCGATAGCACATTCATCTGGATGATGGGTACAGTGGCTTGCAAAGAAATGGAGTATTTTTGCATTCAGTGTAATATCCGGCAAAAAACTTGAGTACACTACCGCATTGTCGTGTTTTTTTATACGTAAGTGTAGCTACATTAAAGTATAAAAAACATCCATGTAAATGTAGCTACACTAAATTAGAAAAAAAAACCACCACGCGGTAGTGTGCTCAAGTTGTTTGCGAGTTATTATAGTTATTATAGTGGGCGGTGTGATACCCCCGTGCCTCGGAAAGCACGTAAAGCCGTTGGTCCTGCGCCTGATCTCTCTCTGGTCATGTCGGATTGCCATCTCAATGAACTATGAGAGTGAAGGAATAGCGAGTGCACCTGTGTATTGCACACACACTTGTGCACCATAATATCTCCTGCATACCTGGCTGATCTCCGTTGAGATTGGCCGCTGTGGCCTAAATCGGCTAGGAAGGGATTTTATTATAGTGAATATTAAACATGGAGATGTAGAGCTACAATCCTCGGTGGTGTAATACTGTTGACTTTAAAAAGAGATAATGGAGTTTCTTTAGCTTCGTAGAACCTCGTCTCTATCAGCTAGTAGTTTGAGCTGCCCATCACTTCAAGGTTAGTCCGTGGACATTCAGTAAAACAGGCCAGGATATATGGCCAGCAGAATTTTAGCTACCAAGACGTCGCCACAATATAAATTGATACATCACATTTATTTAGTCTCTATGATCGCAGATACGGAATTTAATGAAATCACTTAACTATCTGTCCACCCACACTGTATGACACCCGGGGCTGTTAAATTATTATTTGCCCTCATCCTGACAAACAAACAAAATCGCGAGTTACATTATATTCGCATTCTACCACCATTATAGTCACTTTGCTCGGTGCCGACCGTCCGGTGATGCGTTTTATCTCTACCGGTTAACACTTTCTTAGGGCTTCACTTCGCTTAACATCAGGTGTAGTGTAGCTACTTTGCTGTGCTTCGATAAAAAATAATAACATGAAAAATATGGAATGCCCCATTTTCATGTCCCGCAGTGCATCAGGAAGATAGCGGGTTCTTAACAATGTTTGAGCGACGTGTACTGCCATTGTAATGGGACGACACGACCTTCGGATACTTTCGAAGTTAAGTGATGTGCAACAGCGTTTATAAATTACATCGATCTAAATGCGAATTTTCAAGTATAGCATTTAAAAAAAAAGTGTGTGTGTACTTATGTACACGCGTTAGAAGTTATACTTCTTTGGCGTAACAAGATAAAGATATTTTTAAACAACGCGCCAAAAGAAGTATAACTTCAAAAATTACAAATAAACTTACTTAGATCGGATTGTTTCATGGTAAGGTAAAGTTAAGGCTCTTATCACTCTGGCGAATTGCATGCGAATTCACAGCGAGGCGAAGGCACTGCGCGCTCGTCCAGTGTAATAAGACCGTTCACTTTACTTGAAAACGGGTGAAATAACACGAGCTAGGCAGTGCATTTTGGACTTTTTTTTGCATTTCCGTCGTCTTGATTCTTGAGGTACGAAATATATTTGTATATTTTAAATATAAATACATTTTCTATGCCCTTAAACTCACAATAACTTAAACAAAATTTATTAGAATTACATTAGAAAGTTTGATACGTTTTTAGTGTTTGTTAAACTTCGTTTGTGAATTTTTGCACTAGCGTCATTGTAATTCTAGATGTGTGGTTGCGACGTACTATGTACTAGATCTCTCGTGTTAACTGAGTTGTACTTTTAGTAATAGTTCATTTATACAAGCCTAAAAGCACTAAATGACTTTGTTAGTAACAATCCTACTAATATTATAAACGTGAAAGATTGTAAGTATGGATGTAAGGATGTTTGTTACTTTTTCACGCAAAAACTACTGAACGGCTTTGGATGAAATTTGGCACACGGGTAGATTATGTCCTGGATTAACACATAAGCTACTTTTTAAGCCGGGAAAATATAAAGCGGAACTTTAATCCCGGGAAAATTCATTCACGCGGGCGAAACTGCGGGCAAAAGCTAGTGATTTATAAAACCTGATTCAATTTATAAGCATTTTTTACTATTATTGTTTTCAGTTAAAAATGATGTCATAATAGACTGAGAATGTGATACCAATTAATAATAAACAAAAAAATGCAACTCTATCCATGTTCATGATGAATATAGTGTTTTTTTTATCCAAGAACTTTGTCACCTATAGATTAATCTAGTATAAAAATAAGCATAAACACCCAAATACGCCTTTTATTCCCGAAGGGCTAGGTAGAGGTGCAACTAGTGCACCCACTTTTCCCCGTGATAGGGGGCGAGCCTATCGCCATATCGGGCACAAATTCCAGACTCCAGGCTGATACTGTATAGAAAAACCCAATATCATTTTACCCGACCCGGAGATCGAACACGAGACCTCGGCATTCAAGTCGTGCCGTAATACAACTACGCCACCGAGGCAGTCATAAACATAACCAGAATTAATATAAAAGAAAATGAACAGAACAGAAAGCTTAATTCTCTGTTTTTTATCCCATAGACTTTTCAAACTAAAAGCTATGACCAAACTCAATCGGCCAATCTCGGTGCACGCTCAAAGCTCGTCACTTGGCCCCATAGCTTTGACAATCGTGATTAGACCTAAACGAGAGACCCGATTTAACAATATTAAATTTGTTTAGGAGACCTTTGGGCTTTATCAATTTTTTAATCACGTAACGAACTATGGGAGCTTTTAGGCATTGAGTGTTTAGAGCCTTTATGTGTGCGGTATATAAAGATTGACTGCCTCGTTGGCGTAGTTGTATTGCGTACGCGTTACAAGTACGATTTGCAAGCTGAGGTTCTGGGCTCAAATCACGGGTCGGGCCAAAAACATTGTGAATGGGTTTTTCCATCTTAAAAATTACTCAGTCGCAGCTCGGAGTCAGGAAGTCGGCGGTGTGATACCCCCGTGCCTCGGAAAGCACGTAAAGCCGTTGGTCCTGCGCCTGATCTCTCTCCGGTCATGTCGGATTGTCGTCTCACCTATGAGAGTGAAGGAATAGCGAGTGCGCCTGTGTATTGTGCACTATAATATCTCCTGCGTACTGCGTGATCTCTGTTGAGATTGGCCGCCGTGGCCGAATCAGCTAGGAAGGGATTTTATATAAAGATTTTCTGGTATTGTGCATATTATGTTTTATTTTATACGGGCTAGGCAAATTGACCCCACTGCACCAAATGTTAAATAGAGTGGGTCACAGATAGTGTCGACTGATGAGATATGTTTAACCTTCCCTAGTCAAAGCAATTATGCCGATAGCCTAGTTAGGAGTGGAACGGACTGCCGAGATGAATATCCACAGGTTCAAAACCTAAGGGCATACCTGACTTTTCTAAAGGTATGTGTGTATTCTTTGTGAATTATCGCTCGTTCTAACGGTGAAGGAAAACATCGTGAGGAAACCTGCGGACCTGAGAAATTCTCTATGTGATTTTCGAAGTTATGTGAAGTCTGCCAGCCCGCACTAAGCCAGCATGGTGGACTAAGGCCTAAACCATCTCAGTTGTAGAGGAGGCCCTTGCTCAGCAGTGGGCAGTATATAGTATAGGGCAGGTATGATATGGTATGGTATGGTATACCTCAAATATCGTAGTAATCGTAATACCTCAATAGATTCGGGCTATAAATATATTTCTTTTAATTAAGGTCCGTATTCACAAATGTCTGGAAATCTTTAGGGAAGGCCGATGTTCAGCAGTGGACGTCGTGTGGCTAATGATGATGATGATTCACAAACGTTACTTTTTTTTTTTTTTTTTTATAATGGCATTTGTGTTCACATTTTGCCAATGTCAAGTTTGGTTTGTCTATTTTATTATCTGTAGTATGTCGAAGTAAAGCAGTGGCTACCTTACCAAGACTTTATCGAGGAGTTTTGGCGGCAACAAAAAAAACACTTTATTAGCCCAATTATTTCAATTCACTTCATTTGAGCTCTTTAATAGAACTATATTGGATAATATACCACCATAATTATGCAATATAACACTAAGTATCACCAAAATAATGAATTAAAACAAGAGCACCTCATGACACTTCCAAGTTCCCGCCAAAACTCCAAACGTTACTTAGTTAAGTAAGATGCTATGATAAGAAGTCTGTTTCTCAGTGCGTTCATCATGACAGCCTTCGCAGTGCGTAGGCATAGGGGCGCTGTGATTGGCTAATATTGATATACAACTTTCCTTCAGTTGGCTGTCAGGTAAACTAATTTGAACAAAGCCAAAGAAAACTGTAAAATTGCCGTCACTATGCGTTATTATTTGTGAATTAGTATTGTTTGCGAGTACGGGTGTAAGACAGAATGATTAAGGGAGGTATTAATAAAGTAATCTCATGTTTGAGTAAAGTCTCAAGTAGACATTTATTGTATTGAACTATATAAACCAAGCTTAAGGTGTCATTTAAGAGCATATTCTCAGCTGAGTCGTCGCTGTTACATAGACAGAACTCACCTTTCAAAATCCGTCACATATTGTGTCACTTGAGATGTCACTTGAGCTGCTGTTAATGTGGGTTTATTAAATAGCGACTATCTTAAGATGCCAACCTTAATTTGAGAGTGTCTCAGCTGATATCGGACTTCAGAGCGAAACTGATTTGGATCTACATATTAATACGTTCCATAGCAACTATCAATTAGCCTAACTATAGGGGAAGCCCGGGCAAGACGCATATGTTAAGGGCCAGAGTAAATACAACCACAATCTGATAAATTAACAGAGGTCTTTATATTTTTAATTTGCACTATGTTTAATCTTTGGAAATAAATTACTAAATTAAAAAAAAATACAATGTCTCTATTAATGATAAGGGTTCACAAAAACTATAAATTATCCGTTTTGCCCGGAGGGGTCGGCCTAAATTGTGAATTGAAAACGTTACGATGTCACTTTTGAGTCTGTGGCAGTAGCAAAGTAAACAGACGCCACATTAATGCCTTAGGCAAGGGTATAATAATTTCATTCAAAACCCTAGAATACATCAAATTAAATAAAAAATATATCAGGCAATTCTCAAAGCGAAATCATTTCTCCCAACAGATAGACAATTATTTTCTTACGCTCGGGTCAAAATCAGAAAATTTGCTTTTTCATGTTGAAGGTAGACATAATCTTAGCAAAGAATCGCCGATATGAAGGTCTGTTGGACCATACTACATTTTCTCGAAAGAATAGTTAATTTAACTCACTTTAAATCCGCTCAAAACATGTAATCTGAGTAAATTTTGTAATTGATACGTAGGTATCAACCCGTAGGGGTTGCACCCGAAAATCGAATACAATCTGTGAAAATAAATGGTTGAATTCTTTACGTAACGCGGAATACGAATTATAATGAATCCATAGGCTTTTCTCTTGATTTTTGCTCCATAGTTTCAATAACATTCGTTTTGTTTTTAAGCATTAACAATGTATAATTAACTAGAATTTTTAATTTACTAATCTTTACCTGATCTAGATAATAAGCTTGTTACTTACATTGTATCAATATAATTAACATCCTTATCGAGTTTCAATCGAGAAAAAATCGTAGGTGATGTACCAAATATGAGCAAAGAAGGTCGGAAGCCAATTTTCCCTGTGCCTTATCGCTGAAATTGTTTTTTTCTTAGGTCACGACTTTTTCTCGATTCACGCGCCGTGACCTCTATTTGATCACCTCTCAGAAACGGTTGTAATTGCACCAATTTTAACACACACTCACGCCCTCCATCCCCGAAGGGGTAGGCAGAGGCGCAACTAGTGCACCCACTTTTCGCCCTGCGTATTCCGTCCCATAATGTAATAGGGGGCGAGCCTATCGCCATATCGGGCATAAATTCTTGACCCCGGGCTGATACTGAGTGGAAAAACCCAACATCACTTCGCCCGACCCGAGGATCGAACCCAAGACCTCAGCATTGCAGTCGTACCGTAATACAACTACGCCACTGGAGCAGTCCAACCAATTTTAAATATTACAAATATTTTATTCAAGATTCTTTTACGAAATTCGCGAATGTTGTATTTTGTACAGGGAAACGAGACGAGAATGTCTTCTAATGGTAGCTCCACAGTAACTAGTGCATTTACACTCCTCAGAGCTGATGATTAACCGTCCATAACGGGATAAACACCAACTTGATGCATGACATGATTTCCAGACGGACCTGTCAAAAGCAAAAAAAATAAAGGTTTACTATTCTTGAATCCTCAATCTGTTATATTAATATTAATATGACTATGAGTGTTGATATAGTTAGTTTAATTAGCACAGACTCAGGAAGGAAAACCCAAGGGCACGCATCTCTGACTTTTCTAAAAAGTTATGTGTGTACTCTATGCGAATTATCGCTCGCTTTAACGACGAAGGAAAACATCGTGAGGAAACCTGCATACCTGAGAAGTTCTCTGAATTTCGAAGGTATGTGAAGTCCGCCAACCCGCACTAGGCCAGCGTGGTGGACTTAGGTCTAAACCCTCTTAGTTGTAGAGGAGGCCCGTGGTCAGCAGTGGGCAGTATATAATACAGGGCTGGTATGGTATGATATGGTAAGGAAGGAAAACATACATCCGACAAAAATATTAAACAGCAACAGATGTTAAAACGCTGAACGTTTAAAAACGAAGTAACCGTTGAGTTCAACAAGTCCATAGCAATAAACAGTTAGCTATAACGCAGATGTACCAAACATGTTTGAGACAACTTTCAATATGTTCTGGGTTGCGTGTGGTGTGAGTGGGGAGAGATTGGCGGGATTTGGGATCTGACAGGCAGAAATTGGTGGAAGGTGTTTTGCCAGCTTTTTTTCATGAGACAAAATTTTTGGCAAGTGGTTGGACCTTTCACTTTTATTGGAAATTTTCACCAATTTAATGTAAAGGCAGCCCCAGGTGAGGCAGTTCGTGAGGTGCAGAAATACAAAAACTAGGCCCAAAAATAGAAAAGATATAAATCAAATCCGTCACATAGACTTGACGGTAGACAGGTGGCCACCCGTAAGATTTAAGACAAATCCTTTTTTCAGCATGCTTGAAAGTTAAAACTGCAACTTATTTCTAAGACATAAGACATTTTTTCACCAACCCCACCTTCCGATACGCAATGACACATCACCTACAAAAAGCACGCGATCAGTTCCTACTTTACACCTCAAACAAAGAGTTTGGGGATAATAGTCGGTTGAAAGTTTTAAGATTAACGAGTTGCGATAATACTTGCTCAGCATACCAACGAAACGCGCACCCTATCTTTTTTTTGGTATAGGTGCCAAACGAGCAAACGGTTCACCTGATGGTAAGTGATCACGGCCGCCCATGGACATCTGCAATACCAGGCATAGGGATGCGTTGCCGACCTTTTAGGTGGGAATACGCTCTTTTTTTTAAGGACCCAGGTCGTAACAGTCCGGAAATGCTGCTGGCGGCAATTGGTTCCATAGTTTTGTACAGTCAGCAGCATAAATATCTGTACAAAATCAAAATTTCAAATCGCCTATATACGAGTTAAGTTAAACTGAAATATTTTTTCTTCGTTTAAAGTAAAGTAAATACCTTTTATGTTATTTTTGTGCAGAGAAAAACAAGATTAGTAAGAACACAAAAGTATGTAGGCAATTTGAAATTTTGAATTTGTTCATCTACTTATGCTGCTGACTGTACATATACAAATTTTTATATGAATGGATCAGGAAGTCGTAATAACCGATGTTAATTAGCAATAAGTAGAAGCAACTGTCAACTAATCAACTATTGATTTTAGTGGTTAGTGGAAGAAACTTTTTCGTTCCATTGGTAGGTCTCATTCTGATTCATTTATAAAACACACTGTAGTTTTAGATAGGTACCAATTACCCTGGTGTGACCCTCAGGGTGAACGCACGTGTGTTTAGGGGTCATACTGCTGCTGACTCCGAGTGCGACCTTCGGTGGGTTTACATACATTAGTCTTAGAATAATCTCATTATGGCTTCAATATTCGTCAAACCCTAACATAGCAACTGTTAATACTGTTGCTTGACGATAGAAATAAAAGTTACAGTAGCATCGCATTTAAGAAAATGTACTACTTTAAATAGCCAGCCACGTATCGAAAATTCTTGATGTATTTTGGAAATGTTTCTAAACACACTTTAATGGTGCTAGGTCTCTAATATGTGAGAGTCCGTCTATGTGGGTATCACCGCAATGTCTATTTCTACCGCCAAGCAGCAGTGTGCATGCACTGTTGTGTTTCGGTTTGAAGGACATTGTAGCCAGTGAAACTACTGGACATAATGAGACTTAACATCTTACGTCTCAGGATGACGAGCGCAGTGGAATGCCACACAGTACTTTGTAACTCAAGGTGCTGGATGGTGTTGCTACTGTTTATGGCCGGTCGTATCGCTTACTATCAGGCGAACGGCATGCTCGTCTCGTCAATCAAAGCCAAAAAAAAAAAACAACGATGATCATTACACTTGTCCCTCACTATAATATAATGATGTCATGCAAGCAGTACCTTTATAACGTTTCGTGTAATCCGAATAATAGGCAAAAGCCTACCGTTCGGAAACGAACTTGCTCGTACATCACGGCGCAACACTATCGCGATCAACACGAACCTAAAGCGCAACACTAGATACCATCGCTGCGCACAAATTGCAAGAAGTGGGTGGCCTCGGGGCTGGCCCCACGCCAACCCCAGCCGTAATAGCCCGCTGATTATGATAATTTGAATTGTAGAATATTTGCCGATACTTTTGAGTTTATCTTTGGATTTATGGATTTTATTCTATTTTCTTTGTTTTTATTTATTAGGCACAGAAACTGTCTCGTCTTGTCTTTGGTCTGTGGTAGTTTTATAGACTGTGGACCGCTAGTTTCCAAGTTCGTTTCCTATGTGGGGCGACAATTTATGGGTTTTTATTAAAAGTGCACCCACTTTGAGTCCGCGCTCTAGTTACGCCTTTGCCTACCCCTTTGGAGATAAAGGCGTGATGTACGTGTGTGTGTAGGTGTGTGGGTGTGTTATTAAAAAGGCCTTTGAATAACAGTGAGATAAAGTATGAACGCGATGAGATAATTCATTGTCATTGATTAAAGTTACAATTATTGGGCAATTATGTAGAAAAATGATGCTTCAGAAACAAAAACTGATACTCAAAAAGCGAATTTCATAATCCGCATACTCAAAACAAATAACTAATAAAGGCTTCAATCAAAGAATATCGACGAAACATACACACGAACTATGAAGTGTGTACCTCCATCTCACCAGCCCTATTAACCCAATACAAAGAGCATAATAAAATCACTATTGGAACGGAATGAATCAATATACTGCGTCCAGGATTTCCCTGGGGAGCTGTTGACATCAATCAAGCCAACTCCCGTATCACCCACGCGCCCCTACCATGGGCTTTATTTATTTGTAAAGTATGCTATTGAACGTGTTTCTTTTATAATAAGGTACTTTTTTCTTTTTTTTGCTTTTATTTATTTATTTATTTATTTATTTATTTATTTGGGAAATTTACAGCGATCTTAATACTAAATACAATATTGATTACAATCATTTTACAATATGGCCAATTACAAATTTCCTCATTATAATACAATTAAAATTACATAAATCGTTACTGTGGGAGTAAGGTGAAATTTTAAATATAGCTATCAAGTATCATTCATAATTCATTAATTTACTGTGGGAATGTGTATTTGTGCGCGCGCGCTTGTGTGTGTGTGTGTGTGTGTGTGTGTGTGTGTGTGTGTGTGTGTGTGTGGATGTGTACATGTGCAGGTTTTTTTCGCGTGTGTAAGTGTAAGTACCTGTTACCCTTAGTCTTCAAACAGAACCATTTTAACTTGTTTTTTGAATTGATTTTTAGATGTGCAGAACAAGTCAATGTCGGAGAACCTTTTATTATACGTACGCGGTAGGCGAACTAGGGTGGAATTTTGTCTATAGTTTGTACGACAAAGTGGAACGTTTTTAGCTCCTCCCTATCATTTCTACTTCATTAATTTTGTTGCTTTAAATATTCATGTACCGATTTGCCGAGCTTCATCCAGCCAGTTTATAATCTGCCTATCCTGGTTTAAAAGAGTAGTAGTGGTGGGTGTGAGACAGGAGCCCGTGGCTGTACCATACTAGCCCTGTATTATATACGGAACTGATTTTAATTAAAATTCAATTAAAAAAAAACACTAATAGGAATTTTGCAATACTCCTATAGCACATAGGCTACTTTTTATCCTAGGAAAATATAAAGCGGGGCATTTCCCCAGTAAGAACTTTTTTCACGCGGGCGGAGCCGCGGAATATCTAGTAGTCTATATATTAATACGTGGAGAAAAATCTTTGAACCCTTATACATTGCGAGCTCGGAGAAGTGCGAGATTTGGCATAATTAACGTTCATATAGAGAAGGAGTGCAGAAATATAAAACTTAAATACAATAATTGGTACAAATATACTTAATGTATAGTCGATTGTCGATTTTCGACCACTGAAAACTAGATGAACAAGTAAATTAATAGCCGTAACTCTCAAAAACGTATAGTAGGGGTAAATAGGTTACAATAATTAGGTACGTACTCAACATACAAAGGGCCGTTAAATGACTATTTCATAACGGGAAAGCCAATGTATACCAAATAATGTTTTCGATAGCGCAAAATTAACTACATTTCGCATGAAAAGGCTGAGTAAAATGAATATTCATTTTATTTACAAACTTTGATTATACCTCCATAGATCCCGCGGTGCATCTCTGTAATGTATATTTCTATTGCTGGTCAGTTTTCAACGATACAGACATCTATTTTGTCTAAAGACAGGTCTTGGAGTATTAGCTAATATGCGTTTCTACAATCATGAATATTGGAAAACCATAATAAATGAAATTAGAATAAAGAATCTCAGATATCTGACATTCTGTGTAAAGGTCAGGTCAAAAGTAAATAAATAATAAAGTAAGTCATGAAAAGATTGATGAAGGTGGAGGAAGCGAAAGTAGTGTGTCAGAATCGAGCAGTGGCAATCCATAGTCTCTGCCCACCCCTATGGGATAGAGGCGTGATAATATGTGGAAAACAAGCAAAATGGAATACATATCCTATCGATAAGTCTATTGTCATTCTCATACATAACATTAGAGTTAACGATTATAGAAAGGCTTTTGGCTACAGACCCTGACTTACTAGTAGTTGATTCCTATAAGTTATAGTCCTATAGTTGGAGAAGCGGCGATAGCCTAGTTGGGAGTGGAACGGACTGCGGAGACGAATGTCCGCAGGTTCAAAACCCAAGGGCACACACCTCTGACTTTTCTAAAAAGTTATGTGTGTATTCTTTGTGAATTATCGCTCGCTATGACGGTGAAGGAAAACATCGTGAGAAAACCTGCATACCTGAGAAGTTCTCTGAATTTCGAAGGTATGTGAAGTCCGCCAACCCGCACTAGGCCAGCGTGGTGGACTAAGGCCTAAAACCCTCTCAGTAGTAGAGAAGGCCCGTGCTCAGCAGTGGGCAGTATATAATACAGGGCTGGTATGGTATGGTATGGATTCCTATAAACCGTCTTCCTTGCTACCGTTCGTTCAAAGCGAAAATTGACCAATCAGAATAAAGGATGAGTTACTTAGATAATTCTAACCATTAACGCGTAGTTAGCGGATGGAATTTCCTGGAATAGGAAAACTCATCCACTCTCTACCGAAACTCTTAGATCTAGGTGTGTTTAAGAAAGAAGGAATAGTAATTCAAAACATTTAATAATACAAGAAAGAGTTTCTTGCTAAAATGTCCTTCAAACCGAAACACAACACTACTGCTTGGCAGTAGAAAAAGGCATTGTATATTGCATTTAAACGCCTTAACCCGTCAACGCCCGCGGTGGACGCCGGTGTCCGAGTATATAGGAAAATATGCTTTTATCTATATATGAGCGGGCGTTGACGGTTTAAGAGAAAAAACTAGTGTGGACGATAGCCTAGTAGGTAATGTAACGGTCTGTCGAGCCAATGTCCGGAGGTTCAAAACCCAAGGCACACATCTCTGACTTTTCGAAGTTACATGAGTATTGTTTATCAATAATTATTAATTATTATTTTAATTAACGTTCGCATTAACGATGAAGGAAAACATCGTGCGGAAACCTACATACTTGAGAATCCTCCATGAGAATTTCGAGGGTATGTGAAGTCTGCCAACCCGCATAAGGCCAGTGTGGTGGACTAAGGCGTAACCCCTCTCAGTAGTAGAGGAGACCCGTGCTCAACAGTGGGCAATATATAATATAGGGCTGATTACATTGCATTACAAGAGAAAAAAAATAGGGAAAGGAGAAGAATTTTTAAACACTAATATGCTTACTTTCCATCATCAGTTCTAATATTAATATTACCATCGGATGACCTAGAACATCACATGCCACCTTTTCATAAATAAAACAACATTAACAACATTAGTTATTAATATGGGCTAAGAATGTGGCAAAAAACACGACACAACTCCGTTTCATTTTATTGAGATTGGTTGAGAGACTAACACGTGACTGACGTATTGGTCTCTCGATCAATCACAAACATCAAAATTAAACGACATCGTCTTACGAGATACGTTTTTTTACAGATTCTAAGTCCACTGAGACAAAGCCATTCAACAATACAGTTAGTTATCTGAGGCAACGCCATAACAAAGCTTTAATTTTTACGCTCAGCTGTCACAAAATACAATTCATTCGTTGGTTGTTATCAATTGTAATTTACTCATCATATTTCAAATATTCCACACGAGAAAACCTAAAAATCAACTCGAATCATATGCAAATAGTGAACAAATATTTGAATACATTATTTCTGAATATTCGAATAGAAAACACACCGGTCGCGAATAAAAATATATATCGAACTTTAATACATCAATGATCGAACGTGAATCTTATTTTCAATCGTTCAAGTTCGGAATAGGCGTTCAAAATTCAAAGTCGTCGCGGTGGGGGGTGAGCTACACACGCTTGTGATAACATCATGTGACAAAGAAAAAGTATTCATTTTTGGGATCGCTAAAGGGAAATTAGTTATAAAGCCTTATTTTGACTGATCAATCTTTGTTAGATCTGACTGATCAATTATCTTACGCAATTATTGAACGCCGTTTGATCAAGCACAATGACAAGGCGATTTTGGCCCGCGTTGACGTACACACGCGTCCTTTGACTGATATTTAAAAAACTAAAAAAAAAAGCATTGCGTACGATTATATCTAGTAGTGATTGTTTCGTCAAGACCAAGACATATTTGGATAGAACTCCTAAAAATACACCTTTTAAAATAAATCATTTAATTTGAAAGACCTCCGATTTTAAGATTTATGTTATTTTATTTTGCTTAAAAACTACACTTATGAACGTTACGTTTTTAAAGAGTTAGTTATAAATGGAGGGGTCTAAAAAATTACTTTATTTGGATCCAAGATCCATATTTTCCCCTTTAAATTCCTAAAGTAGTATGAGCCTGGTTAGATTTTGAGGCCCAGTACCGATACAAATAGCAGATATCTCCTTTATACATCTTGTAGCCACGAAAATGTCTAACTCCTAGATTATAATACCTATCGCCTATTTCCCGTAGACGTGAAATAAGAATATTGTTTCATATTCGGTTACATGTGCGTTTGTATATCCTTATATATTACCGCAGATATAATACACTACATTTCGAGTTCTTTATCAAAGATAGCCTTCGTGTTTTGACGTCTAACCAATTTTCCGTGTTTTTTTTATTGCATTGAATGACGAGACGAGCATGCCGTTCGCCTGATGGTAAGCGACACGACCACCCATAAACAGAAGCAACACCATCCAGCACTTTGAGTTACAAAGTACTGTGTGGCATTCCACTGCGCTCGTCATCCTGAGACATAAGATGTTAAGTCTCATTATGTCCAGTAGTTACACTGGCTACAAAATCCTTCAAACCGAAACACAACAGTGCATGCACACTGCTGCTTGGCGGTAGAAATAGACATTGCGGTGGTACCCACCCAGACGGACTCTTACATATGAGAGACCTACGAGTTAAAAAGCTACACATACACATACTCACGCCTTTTATCCAAAAGGGGTAGGCAGAGGCGCAACTAGTGCACCCGCTTTTCACCGTGCGTATTCCGTCCCACGATGTGATAGGGGGCGAGTCTATCGCCATATCGGGCACAAATTCCGGACTCCAGGCAGATACTGAGTATAAAAACCAATATCACTGTGCCCGACCCGGGGATCGAACCCGAGACCTCAGCACTGCAGTTGTACCGTAATACAACCGAGGCAGTGAAAAGCAACAAAAGAGTTTTCTACTTATTGTCTTGATATTCTCATTTTTTTCTGGTTTAAATTATTTTTTTATTATATATCTATACTAATCTATACTATTATATAAAGCTGAAGAGTTTGTTTGTTTGTTTGAACGCGCTAATCTCAGGAACTACTGGACCGATTTTGAAAATTCTTTCACTAATAGGAAGCTACATTACTCCTGAGTGCTATATGCTACTTTTTATCCCGGAAAACCTTTTCCACGCGGGCGGAGCCACGCGCAATGCTAGTAAAAACATATAACTATAACGATATACAACGTGTAAAACAACCAGTCAATATTTCAGTTAAAAGTTTTCGATAAATAGATTCAACAACTTAAAATGCAGACATAGTGCTTAAGTTTTAAAGTTTAAAGTTTCAGTCTTAGGTGTTGCGGGGTCAAAGTCTGCAATTTGTAGTGCATAACTATTTATCGCATAAGTTCCCTCGTTGATTGTTCGGAGGTGTTTTTGGTTGAGATTTGGGTTCGAATCCCAGACCAATAAAAAATATGTTCATTTGAAAACCAGCTTTGTACATACATACATAGATCACGTCATTTTCCCTTTTCAGGGATAGACAGAGTTGTATCACACCCACATTTCGCCAGCTATGTTAGGTTCCATGTAATAAGGGGCGGACCTATTACCATTTAACGGGGAAATTTCCAGACTCTGAAATGACTGACGGACTGTGTAGACAGCCCAATATCACTTTGCCCAACCTGGGAATCGAACCCGAGACTTCAGCACTGCAGTCATACCATAATACAACTACGCCACCGAGGCTGTCTTTCCCGATAAAAAACAAAAACAGCTTTGTCGATGAAATAAAATCTCACCTGAGTTATCCGCAATTGAGAGTGTCCGATAATGATGACTCCCCCCTTATCACACCATGGAACAGATATAAACTCGGTGCCTAATTCATTGTAGGACTCTGCCTAACCTTTCATTGACGTAGGCATATAAGGTTATATAATGATGTTATGTAAAACGAAGCTCAAAATAGTACAGACATTTAATTTTTTATGAAAAAGCAAAAACATCACAAAAGGCAAACAAAGGCTTCTAAATGTCTGTAAAAAACTAACAATTGTCTTTGGAGCGGATTGATGGCTGCCGAGGCAAATGTCAAAGACAAATGGAGAATTAATGTTAGCCTCTTGCGAACGATTTTAGGGGTCCGTTAGATGTTGGTAATATATCAAAAGAAAGTATCATGGGCGTATATAAAGGGGATTTCGGGGGTCAGGACCCCCCACCCCTAGCTTAAAAATAATCCACGAAACATATACATTATAATGCCGATGTGCACTTCTAAGAAACATTTTCACAAACTTTCGCATTTATAATAAATAGACCCGTAAAATAAGACCTTTTAATTTTGATGATGGGGCGGGGTGTATACGTGACTTATTTGTTTCCTACGACCCCCCTCCCTATTTGAAAGCTATAGCAACGCCCGTGGAAAGTATATTGAAAATCTTTGATCGATTTAACAAAAAGAATGGGAGCAAATACTTTAAAAAATTTCAAATTTTTCAGTTTTGCAATGCCTTATGATAGATACTAAGTTTTTATCCGAAGTAAACACGTAAAGCATGGGTTTGGGAGAAATTTAGCATTCAGAATGTAAATTTCCTAGAATAAGTACTTTCTTTATAGTTGTATTACGGTACGACTGCAAGGCTGAGGTCTCGGGTTCGATCCCCGGGTCGGGCAAAGTGATATTGGATTTTTCTATTTAGTATCAGCCCGGAGTCTGGAATTTGTGCCCGTGCGGCGTGAGGCGCCGCAGGTAGATAGAGATAGATAGAAGAGAGAAGAGAATGGCGATAGGCTCGCCCCTATCACATCATGGGACGGAATACGCTTGGCGAAAAGTGGGTGCACTAGTTGCGCCTCTGCCTACCCCTTCGGGGATAAAAGGCGTGAGCATGCGTGCGTGCGTGCAAGTACTTTCTTATCAGAAAATATACAATCGGACTTTTATTGAAAGTCTAAGCACCAAGAAACTAACACAACGCTTTTATTTATTATAATGTACGGAACCATCTCATTAATACTTGATCACATTCGCAATGTCTTCAATCAATGTTGGAACTGGAATTTCCAAATCCGCCCAAAATGTATACCTAGTTAGCAAGCGCATTGAACGAACGGTGATGCAATTTATGTAAATAGCTCAGATTATACAAATTCTGATTCAGAGTGAATCTGAATTAGAATAGGGTTAATTTGATTTCTGTATTTTTAGGAGTTTGCCATAGCCCAACGGATTAGCAAGCTGAAGTGGCAGTGGGCAAGGCACGTAGTTCGAAGAACTGACGGCAGATGGGGCAAAAAAGTGTGGAGACCACGTACTGGCAAGCGCAGCGTCGGCCGTCGACCTGCAAGACAGACGACTTGATAAAGGTCGCAGGAACACGCTGGATGCAGACCGCTTTTGACAAGTCCGTCGTGAAATCTTTAGGGGAGGCCTATGTTCAGCAGTGGACGTCATGTGGCTGATGATGATGATGATGATTTTTAGGAGTTGACTGCACAATGAATCACGAATTACTGGGAATGCACTGCTATCTACCTATAACGTAAGAAATACATATGTACAGTCAGCCATATAAGTAGTTGAACAAACTCAAAATTTCAAATCGCATTTACGCGTTAAGCTTAATTAAAAAAAATCTTGAAGTAAAGTAAATCCCTTTAACTTTATTTTTCTGAAGAGCAAATAAAAATTAGGAGGAACACAAAAGTTTACAGGCGATTTAAAGTTTTTAATTTGTTCAGTTACTTTTGTGGCTGACTGTACATAGCATCGCGCGTTTTTAACTTTTCAGGGTGGAGGTTTTCACCCACATTTCACCAGCTATATTAGGTCTAATATAAAGGCGGGTCTATTACAATTTACCGAGCGCATTTCGTGACTCCGAGATGATGCTCATTAGAAAAACCCAATATCACTTTGTCTGCCTTGAGATTAAAGATATCCTCATAGAGCCCGGTAAAAACACTGGCTTTGCAATGACGAAAACCTAAACATAAGGGCCTGGTGCCAGCACACTGCCGCTTGAAGCAAAAATCGATAAACCAATGCTACACAGAGTCACTGCGAAAATTATTTGGATAAATTGGCCGTATGATGTCAATGCCCTCAAACGTATTTAATTCTAGACACGCACTCACTCACGCCTTTTATCTCCAAAGGAGTAGGCAGAGGCGCAACTAATGCACTCACTTTTAGCCGTGCGTATCCCATGATGTGACAGGGGGCGAGCCTATCGCCATATCGGGCACAAATTCCAGCCTCCGGGCTGATACTGAATAGAAAAATCCAATATCACTTTGCCCGACCCGTGGATCGAACCCGAGACCTCAGCATTGAAGTCATACCGTAATAAAACTACGACACAGAGGCAAGCACAGAAACATTCACACAAACATTCGCATTTATAATAATATATTGAATTGAATAGTGAACAATTAAGATTGCTCGATCAGTAAATGAATGGAAATAGAATATAATCTAACATCTGCCAATTCACAGGCTATATGATATTACTAGACCTATAAGAAGATAACGCAAAGATACGATATAAAATGAATGAATTAATTAAAGTACTATATATTGGTGTTCAGCATTTCGAAAACCATTTCATTGTTTATTCTTTTTTAAAATCTACTTTCAAAACAAGAAACCGGAGGTAGAGTAGATCTGTACGAATTTATTCCAGAAAATAAATAATATCACATCATGGGACGGAATACACACCGCGAAAAGTTGGTGCATTAGTTGCGCCTCTGCCTACCCCTTCGAGGATAAAAGGCGTGAGTGTGTGTGTGTATATGTGTGTAATAAATAATATCTAAGTAATGTTAACAAGTGACTTTACCAGCGAAATTGTTAATTAGATTTAAGTATGGGTATGTTACAACTCTGCCTATCCCAAAAAACATAAAGGCCAGGCGCTAATTTATACCGTATAACTTTCACGTTTATCCTGAACTAAAAAAACAGCATCTGTTCAAAACCACACAGTAATCTAACGTCAGAACCAAGTTCTGAAAAGATCCTATCAAATTACCCACAAAACGGAACCAACTACGCAATATTACCTTAGTCATTGAGCCACCACTACTCTTAAGCCATTTTCGCGAACGTCCCGAAACTTAAATGAAATCCATTTCGTCGGCAATCTGTCACCTACACCCCCGCAGATTAACATAAGCGTGTGAACGAGACGGAGAGATAAACTCTTCAAGATTGAAAAGGACAAAAACCTGCGCAACGACATATTGGAAAACATTTCAAAGACGTTTTGAAAAACAAAGAATCTCACTTAAAACTTTGGAGTCCATCATTAGACACTTGTGTGAGATCAAAGACAAAGTTTGAAGACAAGTAGAGATTAGATTTCAACGTGGAATTAGGTTAACTAGATACTATATCTTATATTATAAAAACAAATATAATATTATTTATTATCAGGCAAGCAGAAGCGGCGATAGCCTAGTTGGGAGATTCAAAATCCAAGGGCACACACCTCTGACTTTTCTAAAAAGTTATGAGTGTATTCTTTGTGAATTATCGCTCGCTTTAACGGTAAAGGAAAACATCGTGAGGAATCCTGCATACCTGAGAAGTTCTCTGAATTTCGAAGGTATGTGAAGTCTGCCAACCCGCACTAGGCCAGCGTGGTGGACTAAGGCCTTAACCCCCTCAGTTGTAGAGGAGGCCCGTGCTCAGCAGTGGGCAGTATTTAATACAGGGCTGGTATTAGGTACTATAAAACACCACGCTGCTACCACATTTAGTCACACTAATTCCCTAATTTTCGTGTTCTCAGCGGATAAAATATTCCGTTTGTAAAGCATCGTAGTAACTCGTGGAAGGTATTCGCTGGACGGTGGGGACTCTGTAATTGGGTAGCTCTGGACGTCTCAAATGTCCCGTTTGCTTCATTTAGCTTGGCTGAATTAATTATTTGCGAAGACTTTCCGTGTTCCGTGGCGTATCTGTGTTAAAATATAATTCTAGCTTTGATCGCATTTAGAAGTAAACTTACTGTCACTAAGATGATTCTTTGCGATTATAGAAGCTATAGCCTAACCAGGTTTTTTTTATGGCATTGAATGACGAGACGAGCATGCCGTTCGCCTGATAGTAAGCGATACGACCACCCATAAACAGTAAACCAACAGTAACCCATAAATAATAATAACTGCTTTGGAGGCGCCACTATTGCTTTTTCGTATTTGAGTTAACATTATCATTAGGCTGATTCTGAGCGGAAAAACTCATGTATCACCCAATATGGAAATTGACACCTGGACCTTACGGCCATCAAATCAGTTTAATTTTTCATTTCAATCCAATATTCTGAATTGGTACTATTTATAGTCAAGTAATTAACTACTATTCTCAATCACACTAACGCTTTTTATCCCTGAAGGGGTAGGCAGAAGCGCAACTACATATAGTATTAGTTAATATAGTGCACCTACTTTTCGCCGTGCTTATTCCGTCCCATGATGTGATCGGCGGCGCGCCTATCGCCATATCGGGCACAAATTCCAGACTCCGGGCTGTACCTGGGTAGATAATCACAACATCACTTTGCCCGTCCTGGGGATCGAACCCGAGACCTCAGCACTAAATCGTACCTTCATACAACGACGCCACCAAGACAGCCAGTAAGCAGTAGTCAATTGCCAGGTAATCAATGTTGAACAGTTTGACAGTTGAATCCACTGTTAATTGCAGAAAATCGAAATGACAGGATCTAAGCGCTATTTTGCATTATGATATACTTTAACAACGTCTACGCAGCGGTTTAGACGTTAGCAAAGGACATGTCAACCGTGCCAATGCACACGTAAACAACCCAATCGAATTCACACAAAAGTCACTGAATTATAGAGGGACATGTCCTTGAGCATAATTGAATAACCCATTAATAGGGAAGTTTCGCTCACGGTGGCCCCATGTTGCGGTCGTGTGAGGAAATAAGACTTTTACTTAATGGTCGGGAAGTGAAGTAGGGTTGCTGTGAATTACAGGTTTCGGATCAGTTGGTTTGAGGATTGAAGTCGTATTTTTGTGTTCTTTTTTGGTTTAATGGTTAGGGTGGTCTTGAGGTGTGGAGTGATTTTGCAAAGGACATGTCCAAAAACGGGCTGAAAATTCTAACCATGATACTTTATATATATTTGGATAGTACTCCCAAAAACTAAGCTATTGCAATAAATTGTATAAAGTCTTCCGATTTTGAGTGTTGTGTAATTTTATTTTGCTTAAAAACTACACTTAAACGTACGTTTTTTAAAAGTTAGTTATAAATGGAGAGTTATAAAATTTTTTTTTAAAGGATCCAAGATCCCATTTTGCCTCTTAAATATCCATGAAGTTTGAGCCTGGTTAGATTTTGAGGCCCAGCACCCATACAAAAAGCGGACATCTCCTTTGTTTTTTCGATACTTTTGCATGATTTAAAGGTTTGTTTATATTCTCGTTATCCCACACACATATACACAAGCTTCGTTTTTATTTAAGTAAATCCAACAAAGTGAAAAGAGATTTTATATTTAAAGTATATCGTCAACGAATTCAGTATGACCTTTATCGTCCTATCGTCTAAATAACGCGATGCGATTTATATTCTGCATGATTAACTGTTAAACGAGATATATGCATGACAGAAAATAACTATTAAAATGTATAAAATGATGTAAGAATTCTTAAGAACTCGACTATAAAGTAAGAAAAGCCAGACAAAATAAAATATTCAAGATGATATTGTAAAAAGGTTTTTATTTGATATCTCTAGACATAAAAACATAATGCTGATATTAAATAATGTCTACGGCGGCAAATAAGTCTGCTTACTTGAAAATGTCCAACAGAATTGGCAAACATTGGACCTCCAAGAATCCGTTAATAGGGTGACCATGATCTATTATTAGTTTCAGTAAATTGATTTTCATTAAAATGCTTTGGGATTATTTTTTGTTTGCCTACATGTAGTTTACTTATTAAGTTATAGTAGCCGGTGGATCCCAGAACACGAATCTCAAAAACGATCCAATCACTCTACCACAGCTTCTTTAGTAGTGCGCAAGTGAAACCCCAACCATCCGAGTCTTGAGCAGCCCGCATCCATCCGCTACCTGCCTCGTTTTTCTAGTCGTTAATGCTTTACTCTAACCATACCATACCATACCAGCCCTGTATTATATACTGCCCACTACTAAGCCCGGACCTCCTACTGAGAAGGCTTAGGCTAACTCCGCCACGCTGACCTTGAACCTTCGGACATCCGTCTATCCCATTGTCATTCCCAACTAGGCTATCGTCGACATTTACTCAACTCGATATTGGAAAATATTTCTTCTTTCTTCAGACCCAAACCCATGGTCACCGTGGCACCCTTTCACGGTGGCTAAACACACGTAAGGCCGGCCCGGCCCTGTCCATAATTAATCACTGGGCCTATTGACACACGCGCATTTCGACCCCTACCTGACCGGCGGAATCCGCCCCTGTTTGGATAAACCCTGTAAATGTTCCAATCTGTCACATCAATATGTAAGTAATATATGGGAATTTAAGTGGTAAATACTATCCTTTAAGAATTTAATACGCAAAGATTAATATTTTTACAGTTTTTCTGCCCTAATATCACTTCGTGGGTTCTGCGCAACACCCTTACTACCAGCTACCTACCTGATGTCAACTCTCCTCGGGGATCCATTCCCACACATCATACCAGCCCTGTATTATATACTGCCCACTGCTGAGCACGGGCCTCCTCTACAACTGACAGGGTTAAGGCGTTAGTCCACCACGCTGGCCTAGTGCGGGTTGGCAGACTTCACATACCTTCGAAATTCAGAGAACTTCTCAGGTTTGCAGGTTTCCTCACGATGTTTTCCTTTACCGTTAAAGCGAGCGATAATACACAAAGAATACACACATAACTTTTTAGAAATTCAGAGGTTTGTGTCCTTGGGTTTTGGACCTGCGGACATTCGTCTCGGCAGTCCGTTCCACTCCCAACTAGGCTATCGTCGCCATTCCCACACAAATCATTTCAACCTACTCAAGTGTTGCCCGATATGGGAATCGAAGTCACCACCTACCGATCTACGACCCCTACCTCCTACCGCTACTACGCTATTTCTATAATATACGGATACGGGAAATTGGCCCCACTGCATCTGATGGAAAGCAGAGTAAGGTCCAGATAGAGTATCGACAAACGCCAATCGACAAAATTATGCCGGCCTGTTTGAAACTGGACGTATAGAGGCTAATCCCGGAATGCGACACACTTATATGAACTATGGCGGATTTTACAACTTGGGCACGGTGATCGCTATCCAGATACAAATATCCTATAACCAGCCTCATCACCACGAAGATAACCCTATACAAGGTTATTTTGACATTTGGTTACTAAATGAAACCACATAGATACTTATCTCCTTGAAAATAACACTTTCTTTAACCATAGATGTAAAAAAAAGTGTAAGTTTCGAACTAACTAAATCTCAATAAAAAATACGATTAAGTTTAACGCCCTAATGCCACTACTTCTACTCTAAGAGAATTCGTCGCAGCAGCAACATTACACTTTCAGTCAGAAAAACACTCACGCACACTCCATATTCGCACTAAGCTACAAAATGATAAAAAAATCAGGAAAGTAAAATTGGGATTTTTGGTGAAAATGGTGAGGCAAAGACGAGTATGTAGTTTCATTTATTAAGCATTTTCAAAATAACCCTATATACATCATACACTGCCTCGGTGGGGTAGTTGTATTACGGTAGGACTTCAATGCTGAGGTCTCGGGTTCGATCCCCGGGTCAGGCAAACTGATATTGGATTTTTCTATTCAGTATCAGCACGGAGTCTGGAATTTATGGCGATAGGCTCACCCCCTATCACATCAAGGGACGGAATACGCACGGCGAAAAGTGGGTGCACTAGTTGCACCTCTGCCTACCCCTTCGGGGATAACGTACATGAGTGTGTGTGTACATCATACATAAAACATTCCTCATAAATAACAAAACAAAAATCAAAAAGAATCATCGAAAAAGCAATTTCATTTTTCAAAAATGATAACGCAGTTGGAAACAATCCGTGTAAGTTATCTGTTGAGATTGCGTATTTCATTCGGGGGGGCTATTGTTGGTCCGTGATAAAGGAGGGCGGGCCCTTAAGCTCTCCCTTTAATACGATGCCTGCTTACCTGCCCTCACAGATGTGGGAGGGTGTAGATGCGACATTGAGTTTCCAATTTTAGGGCTTCGTTTTAACTGTTAGCTCTTCTTAGAGGATGAATTTCCAAAAATATGAATAAGGAACTTGAGTGCAAAATTTTATCCTCCTATGCCAATCGATGCAGGCCGCTTTTGACAGGTCCGTCTGGAAATCTTTAGGAGTCCCGATCTCCCAGATTGATTGTTATGAATCTCTTCAAGCTACTTTTTAATTCACAGAAGTGGGACCTTCGTTCCCGGAAAATTTCTCATGCTACCACGGCCATGACAAATAACTTATCAAATCAAATCAATTTATTTTGCTATAAATATGGTATGTAACAAAGGTGTTAAACATAATATAGATGCATTATACATATAATATAGTATAGTATGTATTATAGTGCAGAAGAGTCAGTCTTAGATACATAATATTCTTTTCTACCACTGTAATATTAAGTAGACGCAATACAAATAAAACATTTTGCCAGCCTGGCTGACGTCAGTGTTCTCAGGGAAAGTAATTCTCGAAAGAAAGGCAAATATTGGTTAATATTAACCTTAAAAAATATTTTTTATTCTGTCTCATCTACACTTTAAACTCTATAGTATACCTTTTAAAATAATGTGAATACTGAAAGATAATATTTCGTCGTAGATGAAACAAAATTAAAATTCATAAATCTGTGAAAAGGTGCCCGCGTTATGCGGACGCCTTGTAATTTTATACCACGGTTTGTTTGAAATATTACTCGAATACTATGTTCGTAAAATGTTTAGATTTTATTACTACTGCACGAATTTTATTACCATTGTCCATCGTAGCCTTGGAATTACGGTTCATTATTTACTGGATGATATTTCGTTTAACATCTATAGTGAATCCATCGAAACTTGTTTAGCCGTCACATAGCTGACTTTACTAATTTATTTTATATTATACTCTGGCTACTCGTGAAAACTACATGAAAATCCGTTCAGTAATTTTGAAGATGTGCGCAAACAAACAACAGACGCACACAGAAAATTATTCTAAAAATCGCTGACTCGTGTTGTATATTTTTTTTTAGTTTCTCTTTTTTTGTGTTACTTTTCTTTTAATTTACGGACATCGGGTACTGTTGTTTTATATGTATATTTATGTAGATTTAAACTGTAATTTCATCACCTACGCCCAGTCTCTTCATTGTCATTTGACAGTAACAAATGTATTCGTACTTTTGAATAAATATTCTAGCAACTCTTACGGCTTCCAGTTTAGGTGTTACATTTACTTTTACAGTTCTATTGGCTGTTGTATCTAGACCTTGGGGTCAACACAAATCATTTTCTTCTTTAATGCTTAGTCATGTAATTAATAATACATTTGTTTAATCATACAATACAACTGTCTACACAAATCCCACATTAAAGCACGATGTAAAAACACGTTATCTTCCATCACAAAGACTCACAAGTTGCGTGGCACCTCTCGAGCTGTCACTGGCTGCCTCAAGGCGTTTCCATTGTGGATAAACTTTGTCAGCCCCACGCAGTGACAAGGTTCTGTGTTTACTGCGGACATTTTACGAATTGTTTTATTATAATTGGTGGAATGTTTGATGTTATATAAGCAAACGGATTTTTGTTGGATTGTCAAAGGTCGTTGGATGTTCAGCCAGTGCTGATCAATCAGTATTGATGATGATCATAGTGCATTTGCTTATGGTCATGATAATCTGCCGAACAGGCCAATTTGTCACGTACTATGTGGTCTCTGCCCATTGGAACCCTTAATAAATCGTGAATGCGCTGTTAGCTTTAAAGAAAAGAGATTTAAGGAAAATTGAGTGGTTATTTGACTGCGACGGTGGTGTTGTTGTATTGTTTGCGCATTTCGACTGCTCTGAGATCACGGGTTTGAATTTCCGGGTCGGGAAGAGTGGTATAGGTGGATAGGTTTGCCATACATCACATCATGGGAGACTCATGGCGAAAAGTGAGTGCTCTAGTTGCACCTCTGCGTACTCCTTCGAGAATAAAAGCGTAATGTGTTTGTATGTGGGTTGTTATTAGAGATGAACATACGAAATGCAACAGCAAGCTGTCAATTCATATCGATTTTGTTTTATCTTCATCTGTTAGACGTGAAATCCTTTATTTGGTTAACTTCATGGAGCGAGCAGAGGTTAATGCATGAATGCACCAATGAAAACTGTTTCTACCGCTTCGTGGATGAAAACATTAACTTATGTTTATTTCAACACTGTTAAGTCATATTTTGCGCAGGATATTTCCGGCCCTTAATGGAACAAGAGCGAGAAGCTAAATTCTCAGATTTGTGTAATTAAAATAATTAAAAACATTTCTTGAAAAACAATTTTGTGGAGAAAGTTGTGGTATATTTTTAATAATGAAATGTAAAGTCAGCAGCATAAGTAGATGAACAAATTAAAAATTTCAAATTGCCTGCATACTTTTGTGTTCTTACTAATCTTTTTTTTCTCTTCACAAAAATAAAATAAAAGGTATTTACTTTACTTTAAACGAAGAAAAAAATATTTCAGTTTAACTTACCGCGTATATAGGCGATTTGAAATTTTAATTTTGTACAGATATTTATGCTGCTGACTGTACATACTAATTTAGAATACGTAAGTACTAGGCATGTTAATTTTGCCCTCCAATCAATTCGCATCTTTTGAAGATATTTGGAATTTTTAAAGAGAAAAGCCAGCCCTTTAAACGGATTCCGCTGCAAGGCACACCTAATATAGATCAACTATATAACGTATTATAATATGTATCCCGTACTGGTTTCCTACGAGACTTATATTCTTTCAGACTTTGCACATTGTTTTATTCGGTAAAAGAAATTCCACACGAACGCAACCACGATCCATTTTAGGGCTTATATTATTTGTATCACCGGTGGCAGGTCGTATGCGAGAGGTCGCCTGGATAGATACCACCGCAATATCTATATCCACCGCCAAGCAGCAGTGTGCATGCACTGTTGTGTTCCGGTTGAAGGATATTGTAGCCAGCGTAATGACTGGGCATTATGAGACTTAACATCGTATATCTCAGGGTGACGAGCGCAGTGTGAGTTGTGACACTCAGTACTTTTTGATTCGTGGTTATGTGCGGCGTTGCTGCTGTTTATGGGCGGTCGTATCGCTTACCATCAGGCGTGTGGTATGCTCGTCGCGTCATTTAACAGCAATAAAAAAAATCATTACTCCTATCATGGTGTCACTACACATAGCCAGTGCATGAGTATCGGAACAACATTGGCTTGCATATCAATGTTGAAGTTGGGACGGCCATACGGTCCAACTTTAAACCGGCGTTCAAGTAATAACGCTGCCGTTAAGCCGACGAAAACTTTACAACTAAGATATTGCATGACATGAAGATGTATATGTTACGGTTATTGCGCGGGAATAGAAAGTTTGAGGAAGAACTAGTATGAATTTTAAGTGTCATGCTGGTGTACAGTCAGAAGCATAAATATCTGTACAAAAACAACATTTCAAATCGCCTATATACGCGTTAAGTTAAACTGAAACCGTTTTTTCTTTGTTTGAAGTAAAGTAAATCTCTTTTATTTTATTTCTCTGCGACAGGCACAAGACAGGGTGGAGTGGAAGCAGCTTGTCAGCGCCACCAAGGCTTACCAAAGCGGGCACGACCTTCAGTCATGAAGGAAACGACGAAGAAGAAGAAGATTGTAGACACACGAATTGTACTAATAATCCTTAAAAATCCTGGTTTAATCCTTAATAATCCTTAAAAGTTGCAATGACAGGAGTAAGGCCCGATAGTCCTACTTTTTTTTTTTATTCTTACATCTGTATTCACTAAAAGTACTTTGAGTACGCACAGTGCGCCCGAACACATTATGTCGGCCATTTCATAGTTTTCTGTGACTGTTGAGTTTTGTTTATCTGATCCAAATGAAGTAAAGTATCTGAATATTAGCCAATCACAGCACCTGTATACCTACGCACTGCCAAAGCTGTCATGCTGAACGCACTGAGAAACAGATCTATTTTCACAGCATTTCTGCGTACCTACGTAAGTAACATTTGTGAATACGGACTTTATAATCATCTGGCGTTCCTACATGTAAATATTTACCTTCTAGATACTTAGCAGCGCCACAAAATTCACTTCTAAACACTAGAAATACATAACAAACTAACGACCACGAGCTTGCAAGTCAGCGCTGCAGCGCTTTGGGCCAGTGTCCCCTAACATAGGTCGCTTTGCAAATAGAGTGAGTTACTAGCTGAAACACGCTAAAAATGTTTTTTTTTAATTATATTCAAGGGAATATTGTGTTCTAGTTTAGTGGCGTGTATTGGCTGTGAATTAGCTAGTCTAGGGCTCGATTCCCGGCTAAAACAGTTCGTGTGGGGCTGCTAACAAGATGCCCGGGATTAGATCCCTCAGAGGCGGTTGATTTATTAATGCATCCCATCGTAAAATTCCGAATTATCATTTTTTTTTTATGGCATCGACTGACGAGACGAGCATGCCGTTCGCCTGATGGTAAGTGATACGACCGCCCATAAACAGTAGCAACACCATGCAGCACCTTGAGTTACAAAGTACTGTGTGGCATTCCACTGCGCTCGTAATCCTGAGACGTAAGATGTTAAGTATCATTATGTCCAGTAGTTTCACTGGCTACAATGTCCTTCAAACCGAATCACAACAGTGCATGCACACTGCTGCTTAACGGTAGAAATAGACATTGCGCTGGTACCCACCCAGACGGACGGATGTATTTAATGACGGTAGGCCTTTACAAACGCTAACCTATGTCGAGACTACTGCCCGAGGACGTCACACACACTCACTCTCTCACACCTTTTATCCCCGAACCAATAGAGATACAACTAGTGCACCCACTTTTCACCGTATGTATTCTGTCCCATTGTGATAGGAGGCAGTCACCATATCGGGCACAAATTCCAGCTTCCAGGTTGATATTGAACAGAAAGAACCCGACCACTCTACCTAAGTTTGTTTATAGGAAGGTACATTCGAACCCTCAGTATTAGTCGTACCGCGCACGCAATTACGCCACCGAGGCAGTCAATAGTTAACCTAAACACAAACCGGTGGTAGGTGGTCGGTTGGGCCAACACATGGCGTCGCTCGTTACCTAGAACGCGCTAAACCGCTGAACGTCAAATTGGAGTGCGGTGCAATTTGTGAAAGCCTCCGTTGACGGACTGGTGCGGTCCTGTTTCGACTGTTTTGTATTGGTACAGTATTAAATTCTATTAGACTAAGATTCTAGACTATTGTATCAAGTTAAAGAGTTTGGAATTCATATTTGGAATTATAGCTTCTATTTTTAAAATTGTGACTTAAGCCACTTTTTATCCTGGGATAGGATATTGATGCAGGCGGAGCAACAAGCAAAAGCTATTATAATGTCATTGTTACTTAGTGAATGCTGTAAAGTGTAAAAAAAAATTAAGTGAAATCATTAGTCAACTAAATGGGGCTTTATGATTTATTACCTATCATACAAAATACATTTTCACAAATTTATGAATGGCTAGTTACAGATACGTCGTTTTCGTTGTATAATATATGTGTCTAGGGTCGATAACTCAGTACCTGATTAACCTGTACTAGCCAAAAGCAAACTACATTGTGTATGTGTGTTTGTGTTTTTTTTTTAAAGTCGAACTTGAAGCCTTACGATACATAGCTCCTCACAGAAATACTACGCAGTTACAAGTCAGCATGCGATAAAAAATCTTTCTTCCGAAGGCGAAGGTTTAATTCTCGATAAAAAAGGAATTCCCAAACGAGCCCAATCAAAACAGGACAGACCCGATACTTGTCAATAAAACGAAATAGGGAAGATGTGGTGCGCGGGCTCCTCACATGGAAAATATTTTCACATTTCCATTCAGCCCGCAATGTCAGGGATCTGTTGAGGATGGTCGTGTCGGCTTACCAACTACTCAGTCTCCGTGTTTGCATATCAACCAATATAAAATGACACGGCGTTAATTTATGAGGATTTAAAATGTAATTTTTGTTGGTTTTCGAAAATGAGTTTTTATATAAGTAGTGGTTATGTATGTGGACAGGGAGATTATGGGTTCGATTCTCAAATTGAGCAATAAGTTTCGTCAGTTTTTCTGACATTACGTCTGTGATGAGAACCCTTAGAGAATTTGTAAGTAAAAAAACCCGCAAAACTAATCCAAATCTATACTACAATCACGAACTACAATATAATGTGTGAAAATGTGTATTAAAATATCTATGATATAATACAAGGTTATTACATACCTATAGATATTACGCATGTTGTATAGACTAAAGTTTGACTCAAAGCTCAATTTTCAAACTGTAAGCAGGAAAAATTTATAAAAAGAATTTAGGAATCTGAACGTATCAAATTCCGCTAGCATAATTTTGAACACGATGAAATTGTGAAGTTTATTTTCATTCAAGGTAAGGCGAATTACAGATAAATAAATTGAGAAATACCTATCAAAAAGCGCAAATATTTTTTTAATCATCGGGTACATAATAATAATAATCTTTATTGTTTCAACAAGAATATACTACTAACAGAATTAAACAAAATAACATAATAAAATCTTCGGATACAGTGGGTGGAATAATAACTATATCCATTATTTATCTGAGGGGTTGACCATAGACTGATGTCATCGGTGATTTCATTCATGTCAGTGCCATTATAATCTCCAAATTCAATTTGAAAACGTTCTTAGGTCTTTTACAGCCATATTTACAAACAATACTATGAGGACGCACAGTGCGCCCGAATGCATAGTGTCGGCAATTTCATAGTTTTCTTTAGCCTTGTTCAGCTTTGTTATCTGACAGCCAATAGAAGAAAAAATTTAAATCAATATCAGCCAATCACAGCGCCTCTTTGCCTACGCACAGCGGAGTCTGTCATGCCGAAAGCACTGAGAACAGACTTATTATCATAGCATTGTGCTGTACTTAGGTAAGTAACGTTTGTGAATACGGGCCTTACTTTAGCGTCGGTTTTTTTGTAGCCATTCTTATGGATTTATAAAGCAGTATAGCTGTAGCAAATCTTATGGATTTACAAAGCAGTGTGGCTGCAGCGCTGTGGTCGCGCTGCCTCCACGTGGCACAAAGCGGCTACTGTGACGACGCGTATAGACCCACTACAAACTAAAAAAAGTACGTAAAGACAAATGACTTTCGGCTCATATACATAAACACGGCACGGCGTCGCGCCGTAGCCCTTTATCGTGACGTCTGACAGTCATCAATGGAGTTTTTATTCCAATTAAGGGGGAAGGGGGGAGGGGCTTCTTTTTTACCCATTGACAACGTCTACACAATACAATTTGCTAAAATAAAATATATTCCCAATTTAAATTACAAATATTTTTGCGGTCACAACACTTGGAACCCAAAATCCTAATACTAAGCGCTAAAATTCCGAGGCATTAATAACATAATAATTTCTAACGTATAGCAAGGGGGAAAATTGTAGCATTAATTCCCTTAATTTCAGTAGAATGTTGCGGTCAACGGCTGACGTATTATAGGTTGGTATTTTGCGGTAGCTGGCCGGGCAGGGTGGAAAGGCAGGCGTAATGATTGCGACAAACGCATTAGATTAGTTGGCAGACTTTACATGCTTTTCAAATTTCTTACAGACTTCTCAAGCTTCTTCGTGATGTTTTCCTTCAGTCATAAATCTATCGATTATTATCAGTTTATACACCGTGGGAAACGTGCTGGTATAGATATTAAAAACAAACAATCAGACGGAGAACCATCAATGACAATATTGTGAAAATTTATTCAACTAACAGGCATGTGCCGCGTTTGCTCTCTAGTATATTATGACCTGATTACCTGGCTATACACTAATACTCGATTTTAATATCAACCAATGGTAAATACCCTAGAATACAACTAGCAGTAGTCTGTATCACTTAAAAAAGACAATATCACCCATTTTAATCTCAAAACAACTAGTGTAAACGTGTTAATATTAAAAGTTAAAATCATAGAAAATAAAATCAAAACCGAGGACAAATGTAATTTTATCATAATCTACGCAAATACATCTAGCTATAAACAGAAGTACATCCGACTATTACTAAGTATACCAAAAGCCAGAGGTTCCGGGCCCACAGGACGTACATTAAAGCGAAGATCCTAGCCTTAAACAAAATATGATAAAAATAATCCTGCATTTTACAGCTATCATGATCCACAAGGGCGACAAATAATCGCAATACGCAAACCACACACGCAAACCAAGCCTGTTAGTTGGAGAGTTTCAGGAATATCAAAATTAGTGCCGACCCAGTAACCGCCTGCTTTCAAGCATTGAGAAATGAGAGCACAGAATTTCTGTAAAGGATTGCCATTGGAAAGTTGGGACAACTGTCCAGTAGTGGGCCTTTTACAAACTTTGGATTAGACGCACGTTGAAAGTACATATTTGCATGTTTTGGCTTTGACTGTGCTTTCGAGCTTCGATTTTCAGTATTAAAATTAGTAGTCGAAGTAAGCGCAAATATTGGTTTTACTGAATTTAAGATAAGAGTGGCAATAGCTTGGCAGGTGGTAGTCTTTCACTCAGATGGATGTTTCAAGTTCTATTTCATGATAATACTCTCACAAGGTATACTGGGTGCCAGGACACTCGTATACGAGAATCTATACGGTACCACGTTGCAGTGTCTTTTTTTTCACCAAGCACCAGTAAGCCTGCCTGTTGTGAGGGTTTGAAGGACTGCTCTTTCAAAACTTAAGACATACTACAGAACTCTGATGATGGGAATCTTTCTAAATTTGCTTTAAAAAAACAATTTTGGAAGGGCAGTTTCCAACTTTGAAATGACAATATTCTTATTTATATTTAATATTATAAGGAGAAAATATTTGTATTTTTGTATGTTGGTAACGAATAAATTCAAAAACTACGGGACCGATTTAATAAATTCTTTCACCAATATAAAGCTACATTATCAGCAAGTAACGTTACTTTTTGTCTCGGGAAAATATAAAGCGACACTGTTAACCGGGAAAAACTTCTTCAGGTGGGCGGAGCCGCGAGCAAAAGTCTCGTATATTATAAAACAAAGTCCCTCGCAAACTCTCTGAACGCGATAAACTCAAGAACTACTAAACGGATTTTTATACAGATTTTTATTTATGGGACTTTTATCCCCGAAAATCTTTTTCACGCGGGGGAAGTCGCGAGAAGAAGTATAAGTTTACAGGTAATATAAGTATGCGTTAAAGACAATATGTAAGTCCAACGCCTACTCAAAGGTCAAAGTTCAATAAGGGACTTTAGCTGACGAATAGTATACCTTAATATTAAGACACTATAGTCGAAATATAATTATGAAACAGGCAGTATTCTAAATCAAAACAATATCAAGAGGGTAATCCCATCACAGCCGCAGCACGTAATGAGAACAACCAAAAACATTCGGCCATGTAACCGAGTGTCGCTGAGTATTCCGCGTACCCTGAAGACATGCCTACACATATTTACATAACAAGAATGTATGTACTCTAGATGGGGTTGAAATTATGTAGCAGGGCAGTAAGGAGGCAATTATCCTAGAAAGTTTGGATGTCGTTTGTTACTCAATCACGCCCAAACAGCTGAACGGATCTGGATGTTAGGCACAGAGATATATTATAGCCTGGAGTGGCACATAGGCAACTTTTCATCCCGGGAAAATATATAGCTGGACTGTTATCCCGGTAAGACGTTTTTTACACGGTTTTGACTAACTAATCAATCAACGTACACTTGCCTAAACCACTAATTAAATGTTAAAAACTAAAACTTTTCACAAAAGTTCCTAAAATATCGTAAGTGATCACTGTGAAAGGGCTTTTGGAAATCCATGTAGGTACCAAAGGACTAAAACAGGGAATGAAACTTTGTACAAAAAAAACTTTGTTTCAAAAACTACATAGCCAATTTTGATAATATTTTCACTAATAGGAAGCTACATTTCCTCTGAAGACTTAATGTTATAGGCTATTTATCAATCTCGGGAATATGCGTTAACGTCGGCGAAGCCACGATCAAAAGCTTATTCCTCAAACACCGAAGTTATAATTGATTATGATTCATTTTACACACTTTAAATATTTTTTATGTATAGGTGGACTTAATGCCACAAGGATTTTCTACCAATATAGTCTTCCTTGGATGATACAGTGATAAAAAAGGCAGGTACGAAAATATATCCAATTATAGCTGCGTAAAGAATAAAATGGTAAAGCCACGCTGTCTCAGCTGAGGCCCAACCGAGCTGGACAACTGTTACGCAGAAAACCTTCGTGAACAACCATAAGACACGTCTGGAGAAATGATATTTCTGTAGGCATAAATAATGCCATTCCTTCCTTAACTCCTGTTTTTTTTAGTATTGTGACACATGATAAAAACGTATTTCTAGCATTTAAAGCACGTAAACCCGTTGGTCCTGTGCCTGATCTCTCTCCGGTCATGTCGGATTGCCGTCTCACCAGACTATGAGAGTAAAGGAATAGCGAGTGCACCTGTGTATTGCGCACACACTTGTGCACTATAATACCTCTTGCGTACCTGGCTGATTTCCGTCAAGATTGGCCGCCGTGGCCGAAATCGGCTAGGAAGGGATTATTTCTAACAACCATAATAAATGTTAAATATATTATTGAAGTTATTACTTAAAAGTAGCCAATGCAACATCAACATCGGTACATTGACGACGTCTGTACAACGCTTAAACTACAAAATATATTGAATAATCCTCCAAAATGGCTCCAAATAACTCCAAAATCCATATCACATCAAGCAAACCATACATCGGTGCTACAAGTTTAAACTACGCTGGATTCCGCACAGATATTTCGGACCGTACCAACTCAAAATTAGTTTTGCTACTCAATTTTGTGTCATACACACAAATGGGACGAAATGATGTGTAACGTTTACAAACTTGTATAAGTAGAGTGTTTGTTTTTGTGTTTTAATGTTTATAATAAACACAGATACAATGTCTATTTCTACCCGCCAAGCAGCAGTGTGCATGCACTGTTGTGTTTCTGTTTGTTTATGGCATTGAATGACGAGCTGAGCATGCCGTTTGCCTGATGGTAAACGATACGACCACCCATAAATAGTAGCAATACCATCCAGCACCTTGACTTACAAAGTACTGTGTGGATTCCACTACGCTCGTCATCCTGAGACATAAGATGTTAAGTCTCATTATGTCCAGTAGTTACACTGGCTACAATGTCCTTCAAACCGAAACACAACAGTGCATGCACACTGCTGCCTGGCGGTAGGAATAGACATTGCGGTTGTACCCACCCAGACGGACTCTTATATATGAGAGACCTACCACCAATATTTTGTACGATTTTGAGATTACTGTAATTTTATTTTTGTTTAAAACTAAACTTAACTTTAACGTTTTAAAAAATGTTAGTGATAAATGGAGGGGTCTAAAAATATTTCTTAAATGGATCCAAGATCCATATTATTGCCCCTTTAATATCTATAAAGTTGGAGCCTGGTTAAACTTTGAGGCCCAGCACCCTTACAAAAAGCGGACATCTCCTTTCTTTGAAATCCGGTCGGTACTCAGTATTTTTAGAGTTCATCGCGTGCAGACAGACAGACACAGCAGGCGTTTTTGTTTTATAATATGTAAGGATCATTTTGTTTGACAATTATCGCTCACTTTAATGGTGACGAAAAACATCATAAGAAAACGTACATAGCTTAGAACTTTACACAGGATTTCGAAGGTATATGAAGTCAGCCAACCAACACGTCTGCCAGCGTGGTAAACCAAGACCTAAACCCTCACAGTAGTAGAAGACGTGCTTTCCCTTCAATAGAACAATGTAATACAAACATAATATAATTCTTGACGTTCCGTATATGTTAATATAATTTAGGAATGAATAGAATTGTCTAGTTAGACGAAACTCAACTGTTTTACTAAACTTTGAGTCTAAATATTCCAATTTGAGTCCGAGCAGGTAATAAAATCGCTCTCAGAATCCGCCATCTTATAATTTGCAGAACTGCAGCCAACTAAGTTGATTTGTTTGACCCTACTTCCAAAGTGAAGAGCCAACGTCTGTTCACACCGCACGTCATAATTACTTAATTAATAATCTTTATTAATAAGTTTAGTATGTTCTTCAATTATAGTTCGCTTTGATGGTAAAGGAAAACATCGTCAGGAAACCAACATACTTGAGAATTCTCCATAAAAAAATCGAGGGTATGTGAAGTCTGCCAATCTGCACGAGACCAGTGTGTTGGACTAAGTCCTAAGCCTTTTTACGTACATAACATACATGCCTAAGAATTCTGCACGAGAATTTCGAAGGTATATGAAGTCTGCTAACCCGCACTAAGCCAATGTGTTATGTGGTAGTCTAAGACCTAAACCCTCACAGTAGTAGAGAAAGCCCGAACTCACTATTGGGCAGTAGGTATATACCTATATTATAACACACACACGCTTTTTATCCCCGAAAGGGTAGGCAGGGGCGTAACTAGAGACTATCCCGTCCTCACACCCGCCACTGTAACTCCTGTAGGCCAGGATCAGCAGTGGCACGCATTTTATGACACCGAGCGGTGAAGCTCGGCGAGTCTCAGGGAACACTAATCTGTCTTAAATCCGCAACGAAATTAATCAAATAGAAGGATAGGGAGGAGTTGGAAATATTAATTGTCCAGGGGCGTAACTAGTGCACCCACAGTTCGCCGTGCGTATTCCGTCCCCTGATGTGATAGGGGCGAGCCTATCGCCATATCGGGCACAAATTCCAGACTCCGGGCTGATACTGAATAGAAAAATCCAATACCACTTTGCCCGACCCGGGGATCGAACCCGAGACCTCAGCATTGCAGTCGTACCGTAATACAACTATATATTATAATTACAAGTTTAATGCAATAATATAAACTACTAGCTTTTGCCCGCGGCTCCGCCCGCGTGAATGAGTTTTCCCGGTATAAAAGTCCCGCTTAAAATTTAGCTTATATGACACGTTCGTAGATTTACCATAGCAGCGCCATCTATTGATTACTTACTCAACCCAGTCGAAAGGTATCGACATCTGTTAGAATCATTCATAGCAGCGCCATCTATTGATTACTTACTCAACCCAGTCGAAAGGTATCGACATCTGTTAGAATCATTTGGAGTTAAGATAATTGTGACTGTCAAATAATAACAGACAAATAATTAGCAATAAATTAAAATTGCGACTATAATTTGAGATTTAAACTATCCTATCTCTCAAGTTGGATCGAACTGCACATGGTGTGCGAATTTTATTATAATCGGTTAAGTGGTTTAGGAGTCCATTGAGGACAAACATTGTGACACGAGATTTATATATATTAAGATAGAGTGTATAGTAGTATTATATACCATTTGAAAGCGTGGATGTTTATGAGCAATGGAGAATACAAACCACTTTGTTCTGGTCGGCTTGTGCATACTTACTGTTTACTTCTTACTAATGTTATAAATGGGAGAGTTTGGGAATATGTTTGGGTTTTTTATAGAAGTAAACGCGGCAACCGCTAAACAGATTGTCCTTCATTTTATTCCAGAAAAGTACACGCGTGATATTTATCCCAGTGCGCTAAAATTTCTATAGGATACGATACGATAAATCGTATCGACTTGCCGTCGCTTCTGAATGACCTGTGTATTCACCTAAACTTTTACTTGGAGCCACTTTAACCTCGTCCACTTTACAACTAATTAGGCCCGAGTTCAATTTTTATCGTAGTAAATGACATCATAAAGTTTAAAGAATTTTTTAAAGTCCATAAAATATTGAATGCAGAATAATCATAAACTGCAGGCTTATTTCCCGATATTTAGGTAATACATAATCACGTTAACTAACCTTTATCCCTTCACAGTTAGTCAGAGGCACAACTATCACTCTCACACTATGTCCGCCGAGTTTATATCTAACTAGCTTTTGCACGCGGCTCCGCCCGCGTGGAAAAGTTTTTCCGGGATAAAAAGTAGCCTATAGCACTCAGGAGTAATGTAGCTTCCTATTAGTAAAAGAATTTTCAAAATCGGTCCAGTAGTTCCTGAGATTAGCACGTTCAAACAAACAAACAAACTCTTCAGCTTTATAATATTAAGTATAGATTTATCCGACACGAGATATGATACGAGATACTTTGTCAAATGTTGTCTAGAAAATAGAGTTAAAAAGGAACTTCAATATCTAAGAATAAAAAAGTAGACTATTAAACAAGGGACCTGCGTAAGCTGTATAATATTACTTATGTTTTGTGTCGTTATTTAAAATGTTAACCAACGAGACACGTTTCTTGATCGTTTTCATAACAAATCTATACTTAATATTATAAAGCTGAAGAGTTTGTTTGTTTGGTTGAACGCGCTAATCTCAGGAACTACTGAACCGATTTTGAAAATTCTTTCACTAATAGGAAGCTACATTACTCCTGAGTACTATAGGCTCCTTTTTATCCCGACAAAATATTTTTCACGCGAGCGGAGCCACAAGCAATACTAGTAAGTAAATAAATATTGACATCTGTCTACATCACACAACTCCATACATGCCAAGTACAAACTTCAGAACTAAACTCACGAACATTTCTAATATTTTACAAAGTTTCAAATACACATGGACGTAAATGTCGCATGCCACAGATTTAAAACTTTGACAACTACGACAGATGTCGCAGCGAACGCTAAGCAAAGTTCATATCTTGCAATATTTATAACTTAACTTGTACACGCAAAGTGCATAACTTTAGCTTCAGCATTGGAGTTTACAATCAATTTGTGACACGTAGTATATAAGCTTATGAGCTCAAGATTGAATTTGGTGAGAGTTGGAGAAAAGTATTCCTAATTTACTCACAATTTGCAGATTTTTGTGCATCCTTCATGAGGGGTGATTCCATATTCGTACACATCATTACTGGTGGTAGGTCTCTCATATGTAAGAGTCCGTCTGGGTGGGTACCACCGCAATGTCTATTACTACCGCCAAGCAGCAATGTGCATGCACTGTTGTGTTTCGGTTTGAAGGACATTGTAGCCAGTGGAACTACTGGACATAATGATACTTAACATCTTACGTCTCTGGATGACGAACGCAGTGGAATGCCACACAGTACTTTGTAACTCAAGTCGCTGTATGCTGTTACTACTGTTTATGAGCGGTCGTATCGCTTACCATCAGGCGAACGGCATGCTCGTCTCGTCATTCAATGTCATAAAAAAAAACATTCCAATGCCTTTTCCTTAAAATCGTGTCATAGCTTATTTGATGAGATATTCTAAAGGATCAGATGATCGAATCAATACTGAGGCTTGCTTCACAATTGAAATACACAGCAACTTAAGTTGCTGTGTGAGGTCCTTTATCCTATCAAAAAAGTCACCAAAGAAATAAAGAAGCTGCATTAAATCCAAATCTATACTTTAATATTATAAAGCTGAAGAGTTTTTTTGTTGGGTTGAACGCGCTAATCTCAGGAACTACTGAACCGATTTTGAAAATTCTTTCACTAATAGGAAGCTACATTACTCCTGAGTGCCATAGGCTTATCCCGGAATATCTTTCTCACGCGGGCGGAGCTGCGAGCAAATAGTACTTCGTAATATATTTAAGTTAGCCTTGCTCCATTTCTGATCGGAATTTCGTTAGTGTGCTGTGTGACTGTGATCTCATATACGGGTATCGGACGGTACAAATACTTAGAATTCTACTGACGAAGCGTAAACTAAAGGTATTATGAGTCGATGTAGTGTGAGATAAATTGTGACCTGCGTGAAAATTTTCATTCGAAATGGTACTAATTTCGACCTAAATTTCTTCTGGTTGCTTCTTCTGGATGTCTTATGCGAACTATGAGTATATTATCTCTTACAACGTAACCACATTATAGGCTCCGGCCGGTGACAGTAAGGATCGACAATTATGTTTTTGAAGTTATACTTCTTTAGGCGCGTTGTGAAAAAATGATGAGAGTGAAATTTTAAGATGCGCGGGCATCACTGTAACACAAAAGTCACAGGTTGAATGAACTTTATTAGGAATCAGTGAAATTAGCTAGGTTAATTAAAAACGGATTAATTTAATATTCATAATTCATGCACTAATTATTAATTATAAAATTTAGAAAATTATAAACATTTCTATAAAAAAATAAACAAATTCAATACAAATTCTTTGACTAAAATAAAAAGTGAATATTACATTGAGAAAATAATTAATATTGTAAAAATGAATAATTTATTTTTTAATGATTCCAAAGAAGTATAACTTCTCACGCGCGTACATTACAGGCACCCACTTTTTTATTTTTTTATAAAACTGACTGAGACAAGCAAGCCGCTGCCCTGATGATAAGCGACACAACAAAAACCTAAGCCAAATCAATTCTGCCACACATTTGAAAACAGTGTTACAATGACCACAAATTGGAGTGGAATATGATTCTATATAGGACGGTATTAACGACAAATAAATATGAATAATGTAATAGAAAACACCCAAAAATCTACTCGTGTCAAAAAAGAACCAATGCACAAACTCAAATAAATAATTCACCAATGAAGTGTTGTCGCACTTATCATCGCCAATGTCAAAACTACCTTCATTTTTATATTGTAACACTCGTTTTCCCCTTCTACGGACGAACTGTCAAACTACATTATAAAAGAGATCGCATTGGAAGGGAACAGTGGAGTTCATTTCTGATCATCGTAGAGTGCAGATGTGTAACGCGAATCATAAGTGAATTATCTGATTATTATACTTAATTACATCGTTGTGTTGTCGTATTACTACATCCTTTTATATCAGAAGTGGGATCTGCAATGCCACGCTCACATAATGGTGCATCAACGCCACGGGGTCGTAAGAGAAGGCTAAGGACAGTATAGATATGTGGCTCAATGTAGTAGAAGCCAATTCTCGCGCATTTGGGTGGTCTGACAATATGATCAAGTATCAAGCGCTTCAGAAATTGCGTAATACCGCTAAAACTTGGCTAGATTCATTGCAGAAAAATGAAACTAGATGGACCACGTGGAAATGGAGACACTGGCGAGACATACTGTCTGATACTTTCCAAGTCAAACGTAATATGTTTAGGGCACTCAAAGAACTAATTGATGCAAAGCCATTGGCTAATCAGTCTTTGTACGAATTCTTTTTTCAACAAAAATCAAAAATAGATCGTTTACAGCTTAAATTCCGGGAACAAGACATTGTGTCTGTAATAGTAGGAACAATTGGAGACACTAATATTAGTACTGCTTCTGAAGCAGGCAATTTTAGATATTGCGATGATTTAGCCTCCTTTTTACACGGGAAAATCCACTCACTTCCTGAAAGGGAAACTACTCATAAAAATTCAATACCTTTCAAAAGTTCTCGATTGCCTCAATCTGGACACCAGAATACAGCCGGTAAATCTGATAGTAAAGCTGAACCATCTCCTTCTACTAGTGGCCTCCCTCATGCAAGCAGTATATGTTATCGTTGTGGAGAATCAGGCCATAGGAGGAACAATTGTCCTGTTAAAGATACTGTCAGATGTTCATGGTGCAAAAAGATTGGTCATCTAGAAGAAGCTTGTAAGTCAAAAGCTAAAGCTAAAACCGAAAGAGATCTCGAAGTTAAAATGATATCAGGGGCCAAATCCAAACGGAAATTTTACAAATGTGTCTTATTGAATGATGTTCTGTGTAATGCCTTCTTTGACATGGGCAGTGACTGTTCGTTAATAACTAGCATATTGGCAACCCAGCTTAACTTACAACCCTTTGATTTAACTAATTCTGTTAATTTAGTAGGGTTTACAAATGATTTATCTGCTCAAGTGACAAAGGCTGTCTCAGCAACCCTTAAAGTAGACTCTGTTGAATCGATTATTACTTTATACGTTTTTGATATGCTATCCGACTGCGATATTTTGATCGGGCGGAATTTTACTGAAGATAGTAGTATAATGTATGTTCGTGTAGGCAATACTTTAACCTTTAAACCGGTTCCAACCATGAGTGTTTGTACCCTTAATGTAATAAGTAACGTGCCACGTGATTATGAAGTAACGTTGAGAAATATTCTTTCAAAATATCCCCAATGCTTTTCCGATGATTTATCTTGTCTGGGTAAAACCTCGTGTGTAGAATTAGAAATACATTTGACATCCAGTAAACCTATTTGCCAAGGGCCATACAGAATGTCCGAGTCAGAGAGAACAATTATGCGGGGAATAGTTGATGATCTTTTAAAAAACGGAATTATACAGAACAGTAATTCCCCTTATGCGAGTCCAGCTCTTTTGGTAAATAAGGCCTCTGGTACCAAAAGATTATGTGTCGACTACAGACAATTGAATAAAATCACTGTCAAAGAAAAATATCCTATGCCTATAATAGAGGACCTTATTGATAGGTTACAGGGCTGTCGTTTCTATACCTCCTTAGACCTCAAAAGTGGTTACCACCAAATTTGCATCAAAGCCGAGGATGTGCACAAAACTGCATTCATAACAAATGATGGTCATTTTGAATATTTGAGAATGCCATTTGGAGTTTGCAATGGTCCAGCAGTATTCCAACGACTAATGAATACAGTTTTGGGCAATCTACGCTTTGGAAGAGTAATATGCTATATGGATGATTTGCTCATAGCCACCAAAAGCATTGACGAGAATATAGTTTGCTTGGAAATGGTATTAGATATATTTAAGAAAAATGGGCTAACTATAAATTTAGACAAATGTTTCTTTTTCCAAAATCGAGTAACGTTTTTAGGCTATGATATTTCCGAACAAGGCGTTCGTCCAAATTCTCGTAAGCTCGATGCTATTTCTCAATATCCCACTCCAAAAACGGTTCACCAATTAAGACAGTTTCTAGGTTTGATTAACTACTTTAGAAAATTTATTAGAAACTGCGCCCTTCTTTGTAAACCACTAACTAGTCTACTAAAAAAGGGTTCAGTGTGGCAATGGGGCCCTCAACACGATCAAGCTATCGTTGATCTTAAGGACGCGTTAATTAACAGCACTGTGCTTAATGTCTTTGAACCAAAGTTACCGATAAACTTATATACTGACGCTAGTCGTGACGGTATAGGATGCATTTTAGTCCAATCAGTGGATGGTATTGAAAAGCCAGTACATTTTTACAGTCGTCAAACCAGCACTGACGAAAAGAAATATCATTCCTTCGAGCTAGAGCTTTTAGCGATTGTTACAGGATTACAAAAATTTCGACATTATTTAATCGGCACGGACTTTAAAATCGTCACAGACTGCAATGCTGTACGGCACGCGCTAAGTAAAAAGGAAATAATTCCACGAATTAGTAGATGGGTATTGTATACACAAGACTTTACATTTGAAATAGTCCACAGAGCCGGGTCACAAATGCAGCATGTAGACGCGTTAAGTAGAAACCCTGTCTCCTTTAACGGCGATTTAGAAACAGAGATCATTAACACCATAACGGAAGGCGATTGGTTATTATCTGTTCAGTTACAAGACCCTAGTATCTGTAATATCAGGGACATATTACAATCAGGTGAGGCCGAGGCGAATAAACAAATATTCAATGAGTATGAATTGTTGGGAAACAAAGTTTATCGAAGAACTGAATTTGGACGACGTTGGTTAGTACCCAAGCAATGTATATGGTTCGTGATTCGAGCCAATCATGACGAGGTAGGACATTTTGCTGTAGATAAAACTGTTGAAAGAATTAGGGCAAAGTATTGGTTTCCCCGTTTAAAGAAGACTGTATCTAAATATATAAAAAATTGTCTCAATTGTATTTATTATAAAAATATTCATGGTAGGAAGCCAGGAAAACTATATCCGATTCCAAAGCATGCCAGACCCTTCCATACACTCCATATGGATCATCTTGGCCCATTTGTTACAACTACTCGCCAGAATAAATACTTGTTAGTACTGGTCGATTCATTTACGAAATTCGTGTTTATTTCGGCCGTTAAAAACACTAAAAGTAAAATTGTTATTAACGAATTGAGTAAGATATTTAAAGTATTCGGCAATCCAAAACGCCTAATATGTGATGCCGGTAGCGCCTTCACGTCCAAATTGTTTACTGGTTATTGTAAAAACCGAAATATTAGAACCCACATAATTGCTACGGCAATACCGCGGTCAAACGGGCAAGTGGAGCGTTACAACCAAACCATTTTAGAGGCTTTACGCAGTATGGGTGCTGACACTGAAAATAATAAGTGGGACCAAAATATTACAAACATTCAGCAAGGAATAAACAGTACTATTAACAAAACCACGTCTGCCGTACCAAGTGAGGTGTTCTTCGGGTATAGAATTAGAATGAATAACGATGCGCTGATTGAAGACGATAACGTGGAAAGTTCCGTTAACGTCACGGAATTAAGAAATGCGGTTGACACAAACATAAAGAAAAGTGCTGAAAGACAGAAGGCATATTTCGATGCTACAAGAAAAGATGCTCCTTGTTATAAGATCGGAGATTTGGTCGTGCTTAAGATTCCGAGCCACTCAAATGATGGCGAAAGCACTAAACTGATGCCCCTCTATAAAGGTCCATTTCAGGTAACTGAAGTCTTGGGCCACGATAGATACCGAGTAGTGGACATGAGAGGTGCGGAAAGATCTTCGAAACGGTATGATGGAATTACATGTGTAGAGAACATGAAGCCATGGATCCACATTGCTGACTAGAACCAGATGTTGTCGAAGGTAATCAATAGTAAAAGGTATATTGAATTAAACTTCTTTTTAATATCTAAACTTTACAGTGCGGCAAACCTATGGTTAAAAGGTTTAATATATCCGGTTCAAACATAGTTATTGTGGTCATTTGTAGGTGTTTGAGCTAGATACCCTACAGCAGGCATCCGTTGTGAACGCTGTTGTAGTACAGGTGGCGATATACAACTAGAATGATCCTGAATGAACATCATCTAGTTAAAACCACAGGTGATGAGTGTGTTGACCAACGATGGGATAACTCTCTCTACTAAGCTCAAATACACTACATATGGCTCAATGTTTAAAATAATGCATAATGTTACGTAAAAATCTAATAATGCTCCACTATGTTTTCAGCTTCTACATTACACCAATACGCTGTTCGGGACGAACGCGTGAGCAGGACGGCCGGATGTTGTCGCACTTATCATCGCCAATGTCAAAACTACCTTCATTTTTATATTGTAACACTCGTTTTCCCCTTCTACGGACGAACTGTCAAACTACATTATAAAAGAGATCGCATTGGAAGGGAACAGTGGAGTTCATTTCTGATCATCGTAGAGTGCAGATGTGTAACGCGAATCATAAGTGAATTATCTGATTATTATACTTAATTACATCGTTGTGTTGTCGTATTACTACATCCTTTTATAGAAGGAAAACATATTGTGAAGATAAACCAAAATGGACAAAGGTAACCAGCACAAAATCAATTTCATCACAAAACAGATTAAAAAAGCGCCGCGTGGTCCCGTTCAAATTGTAGGTAAAGTCGCATAATACCTTCAGCAAAGTCAATTTGCCAAAACAGAGAATGCTTTCCAAACGAATTTAAACCGTACAGCTGTAGAGCAAAATTGATTTTAGAACAGCAACATGTTTCGCCAGGATGACCCCTGTACATGATTTGATTCGATACCTGCCCCAAACGTGTTTAGTGAAAAAAACTGTATTCAACTTTTTATCCGATCAGAACTTATTGAGTATTGTTAAAATGATTTTGTGAACTAGGTTAATCTCTCGTTTTCAAGAGTCCTTAGGGTCACAACCGATTTTTTCTATTCAAGACATCAAGAAGTAGAGTACCGAGCACTGTAATTTTATGCTTTCATGGACATTATAGGCAACGCAATAGGTTTTCTTCAAACCCTACCGGCTTAAACTTTGGAAGCTGTTGCAGACTTATCGAAATCGCTACTCAATCATCGTAAACAGTGAATACAGTAATGGTTCATTCAGATGAGTCGGTTCTAGAATCAAATTGTATTTTTCCATTAAGTCAGGCTGGCGTCTCTATAGGGATCGTCGTGCAACGTTTTTGGTCTACATATTAATACCACTTAAACACATATCCATGTTTATAAATCTATAAGTAAGTCTGTCTATACATTTATGAATAAACCACTGAATCGATTTTGATGAATTTATGTCCAGATTTCCCTTTACTAACACCCGTATTCACAAACGTTACTTAGCTAAGGACAGCCCAATGCTATGATAATAAGTCTGTTCTCAGTGCTTTCTGCATGATAGACTTCATACTGCGTAGGCGAAGGGGCGCTGTGATTGGTTAATATTGAAATACAATTAATACAATTTTGCTTTAGTTGGCTGTCAGATAAACAGAGCCGAACAAGGCCAAAGAGAACTATGAAATAGCCGATACTATGCGTTCGGGCGCACTGTGCGTCCTCAAAGTATTGTTTGTGAATACGGGTGTAAGAATAGATATAGATACTTTGATTGTTTACTATAAACCGAATTCCATATTTCGATATTCGAATTACATTTTATCAAATATAGTGTAATTACATCATTGCCAATATACCAACAATTCCAACGTATCAAATTGAAACGTACATCACAAAAAATATACTTTCACAAACATTATCGTTCAATTTATCCATTTGGATACTTATTGTCGCGAGTGGAAGCTTTTATCTCAACGGCCTCAAGACGAAACACCTAAAATGCTATCAAGTTACACTCAACATCTCTCTTATTTTATTTCGTAAAAAAAGGTGAAATTATTCCGTTTGTCTTGAAGAATGTCCGTTGGGAAATTTCATAGATAAATTATTCGAAATCTCGCGACACTCTGCAGGAATACTGTGTCAAAAGGAATATAAAACTTTAATAAAAGGTGAGCTGTTAATCTTAATACAGGTGAGACCGTTCGGAGGTTCGAATATCGACGGGGTACGAATGGGAAGACATTTTTTTTTATGGCATTGTATGACGATACGAGCTTGCCGTTCGCCTGATGGTAAGCGATACGACCACCTACAAACAGTAGCAACACCATCCAGCAGCTTGAGTCGGGTCGACTTAGCATTTAGCATGAATCAGAAATGATTTGTCTTAATTTTTGTGATCCCTGAAATCAACTCCTTCTGAGAGATCCCGAGTACAGTCAGCAGCATAAGTAGCTGAACAAAATTAAATTTTATAATTGCCTACATACTTGTGTGTTCTTACTAATCTTTTTTTTCTTTTCGCAAATATAAAATAAAAGAGATTCACTTTACTTCAAACGAAGAAAAAAATGTTTCAGTTTAACTTAACGCATATTATGGGCGATATTATATTTTGATTTTGTACAGATACTTATGCTGCTGACTGTACATCATGTCAGTGAAACACAGTTGCTCGATTTAGGAATCTATCTCAAAGCCTCCCATTTCATAGCCCAAATACGAAGCCAATAGAATATAAAGGCAAGCACGTAATTTAAAAACCACCCTAAATAAAGGGCATAGTACACGAGAATATTCCACGAATATTTAATTCAAGCAAGCATAAACCACAAGAACTACTAACGAACTGCGTATCATATTGCAATGTTTTAAGTTATAAAGAAAGCATAGGGTTACGCTATTCTGGTTTTCTCTCAGGGTGGCTTGTCATTGGATATAAACAACTTCTATTAATGTTAGTGGATTCGTTCTTATACTATTACAGAATAACAAGGGAAGTGTCCTTGATGGTATTTACATTCACACTTATCTTTGAAGATGTAGGCAGAAACGCTACTGCAATACCATCGACTTTGTAGTGTAGCTTTCGTTTTAAACTGGAGTTTCGTGTAACATATTAATGAAACCTGCATCAAAATCTGTTCAGCCGATTTTACGTGATGCTATTGAATTGTCTAACGGACTACTATTTATTACGTCACCAAAAAAGAATTTGACGTGTTCCTTTTTTAAAATATAGGCGGGAATATTAAAAAAAGAAGAACAACAACATTATAAATAGACCATCCTCTTTGGCCAGTTTACACGGTGTATAGACTATAACCTGAAAAAATATTAAACCATAGATAATAAAAATTAGAATAAACTTTTACAATAAAACAACATAAAACATAATTCATTAAAAATATACTTAAATTACTTGTTATTTTTTCCATCGAACAAATACGTTCGAATGTGTTTCATTTATAACGATATTGGAAGCACATCGTCTGGCGGTTGACAGTAACGCAAAGGAAATGTGACACAAACCCGCCGCTCTAGGTTCAGTTTCTTGTTTTATTTTGTCGTTGCTATATCTCAGTACGTAATTTGATTAAAAATGGTCACGTATTTTATGGGGGTTCCAACGAAGTAAATCGGATAAGTTCTAATCTCTATTCCCGCCAATCGATCGCTTGCCAATAGAGTGATGTGGAGACAAAATATGTGATGTGCGGTCAGGTGTTTCTGCACGACGTCTCATTCTAACATATATGCCAATTATTTCTATTATCTCTTTTTTTAAAGTAGAAAGGCGAAGAAATAAAATAGCTACTACAAAAACTACTAAAAGTAATAATAATCCTGATATTTTTCAATGAAATCGCAGTGGCACTCCATCGGAAATTTCTAAAAAAGGTATCAAATCGATACGCTAACAATTACACAAACTAAAATGACTAAATGTTCAAAAGTTAAGGCCGTTCGTTAAAGAATTATTCGGTTTCAGATGAACGAATAAGATATTCTAAGATACTACAAAATGTCTTAGTACAATTTCAATACAAAACTTTCATAGTAAAGTACCAGATTTACCTGTTGAGAGGTTTTTGGCGCGCGAATCCTCCAGAGTCTTGGATAAATAATAAAGCTTTGTCTATTTCAGCCGGCGAGCAACAGTATACAAGTACTTATCTGTGATATTAGTACAGTCTCATGAATGTTTTTTTTCCGGTATAAAAGTTCCGCTTTATATTTTCCGGGATAAAAATACCTTCCCAGGATCTCAAGCTATCTCCATAACACATTTCATTAAAAAACCGGTTCAGTAGTCCCAGAGATCACTCCCTCAAACGAACTCAACATCTCTATAATATTAGTATAGATTTTCACAATATCAGCTATGTGTCTGACTTGCCTGTGCTCTACAATCCACTATAAAAGCCTAACATTTCCGACCCAGTTGTTGCAGGGACAGAAAACTGTTCTATTTACGTCCTCCATGCCATTCCCCCCTTCCTCCCATACGTGTAGTTGACCGTAGTTAATTCTCTTCCCAGCCGATAGGACGGAAGTGAAGTAAATCTATTACGTTTGGTGCGGGATAGCTTCCTTTTGTTTGAGTACCTTTTTAGTCCGTTGAAGACAATTTGACACGTTCGTAGAGATAGTTTAAATAACAGTATTTTTTTACTAGTAATCAAAATAACGAACAATAATTAATCTTTGATTTAACTTTAGCCAAAATTCCGACATACTTGTCTAAGCAGTCATAAAAAGTATTTAATTCCACTGCAATTTCCTAGTCATTCAGTCTTCATAATAAACATTAATTACACTGGCTTCAGTTAACTACATAAGAAATCATGACTGGCAACTCGCTAACAGATAACAATGATAAACAAAAAAAATTAACACATAATTTATCGCTAGTCATATTATTCCCTTTCCCGATTATCTTCGGTCACCCGAGAACGTTAGCTTCAAAATGGCCTGTTTAATGTGCCAGGGTCCCGTCAGTTTGTACTCACCGGGATAATGAAGTGTGACCAAAACAGCCGTGCAGGATCCCGGCCGATAAGCGCAAGAGCCCGGAAAATCATCTCGGCATTACAAAATCATTTAGAATAAACTCACCTAAATCCTGGTACTTTAAGTGTACCTGGTACCTGATTTTAAAAAGTGGAAGAACTATACCATTGTTAGATTTAATTCCATTCATAATAATATCAAACCAACGTGAAGTGACATCAATTGTCTGTAGCGTATTGTAATTTGTATAGGGAACGTGCACGTCGTAAGCACTGCCATCTAGTGGCGCAATCGATACTTGGCACTTGACTCATTTCAGCCCATCGATACTTGGCATTGACGTACAATATTCATTAAAAGGATGAAAAATAACATTTATTTTGTTGATAATGTATCGCTGTGTATCTCGATGCTCCAAAACATAAAAATAAACAAATCAAATGGTGTGAAATTATATAATGTTCCCAAGAATAATACCTAAGTATTTACATTCCATGGTTATGTGAAAATGGACAAAAATAATAAAAGCTGTATAAAACATACATAATTACTTAACGGTTCCAAAAGCATTTAGAAATGTTTCGTTACGTAATTTATAAAAATAAATATGTTTTGAAAGTAATACTCAATACAAAAAAATCTGTTATTAAGGGAAAATAACCTCCTAATTTTGCTTAAATAACTAGCTCCCATCTAAAAAAAAGCATATTCTGGACACGCTGGGTGTAAATAACATTCGGCCGGAACACATATTTTATCATTTTTGTCATATCAAAAGAATATATAAACAAATTATTGTGCTAGTTCTAGTTTCTTTTTTTATCCACCTGTGGCTCTTGTGTCGATTTTGTGCTATATATATATAGTACGAGATATTTCCAGGTACTCATCCCCTTCCCTATCACTCCCTTACACCACTGCTTTTAAGCAATGGAGCTCTTTCATGAGATGATCACTTACGGCCTTACGCATAAAGAGTTTATAAACATATTTTAGTTATAGAATGTTTTGTCTTCTTCCTTCAAACTCAATCCAAAATTCGTTCGAACAAGACAAAACATTCTATAACTAAAATATGTTTTCGATGGCTAAAAGAGGTTTATATGTTAATCAATAAGGCCGTTACCTACTTGGATCCCGGTCTATACTATAAAAAATGGTCAAAACTTGACGCTCGTATGCCAAGCGCGAATGTGTTTAAATAATGTGATACTTTTTCTTTATGCAGCCGACAGACTAAGAATATCGTCAACAAAGATCTAGAAATTTCGATAAGGTTCCACCACATTCTTTCCATCTTCCAAACAAACTTCGTCATCCGTAATTGATAATAAGATTAAATCTCAATCACAGATTCCACAAAATTCAATTAGAAGACCTAAAGAAAACCAGATTTTGGTGGAACAATAGACATTCCTTACAATTCACTAATGTTGGAAACTAAACAGGAGTTTAGCCATTCTAATAAGTTATAATAAAATTGTAGTTTACTTTATAGAGGAATAAATTGTAACGGCCGTGTCCAAATTACCAGCGTTCCTAACAAGGCACAATGCCATGAAATCCTGAACATTTGGGCATAAACAATACTGCTTTTGACTTGGATGCTAATGTTAATGGGTGCCATTTTTAAGACTTGTATTTTTGGGGTACAACCGTTAAGTAAATAGCGTAAATAGAACAGTTAGTGCTGTGCTATGTGTTTACATTTCTTATTTTGGGCCTTTATTATATCGCATTGTGAGGGCAGCACAACAGCTAGGTGTCCTTATCCCATTCCAATATGGGGTCAATGCATCAAACTTTTTCATGCATGCTATAAAATAGATTCGACTATGTTTTTAAGAAGCTTTGGCTCTTAAGATTGAGTCAGTGATCACGAGTAGTAGTCATTATACCACCAGGTACACAATAAGGCGTTCTACTAAAAAAATACAATTTGCATAGTTCACGAAACCAAACAGCAGTGTCCTGCACGGTTACTTTCCAGTTTAAAGGAAACTGTAACCAGTATAATTACTGGACATTATGAGAGATAACGTCTCTACATGAACGCTGTCCAGTGTGCAATGCCTAGTAATTAAAATTTCTAAGCTATTGTGGACGGTCTTATCGCTTACCATCAGGCAAGCAACAAGCTTCCATTAATCAGTTATACAAATAAAAATATTTCGATGATAAAATCTCAATGTCCCCGCTCTTCCCTGACCTTCACGCCGCGTCCCGAGGGTGGTGCGTACTAATTATTGTTAATGTCAGATGTCGGCAATTAGATAGCCCATTGTACGCGGTAACAAAGCGAAATGAGAGGCCATTTCTGAATTATATGCCCTTTTTGCTAGTTCTGATTAGGATCCCTATCGTCAAGCAATGCCGGATTTTGAATGTCAGGGCCCCTTGGCATTGTCCCCATGGGGCCCTTTTCCTTCTCCTGACTTCATAAAATATATTTTTTTCTACCACAACCTAATTAAGCGTCTGGAAAAAAAAAGTTTTTTTAATGTAAAATATGTTCCAAAATGTATTGAAATATAATGTAAAATATTATCAAGGCAATAATATTGCCCTCGGGCTAGATGGCGGGACGACTTGCACAAGAGGGCCGGCAGCGACTGGATGCATAAAGCAGCAGACCGGGCTCTGTGGCGTATCTTGGGAGAGGCCTATGTCCAGCAGTGGACTGCAACGGGCTGATGATGATGATGATGATGAATAATATTGTCATCGGGTAACGGATTTATTAAATAAAGACTTCTGCTCGTGGTTCCGCCTGCGTGAAAAAGTTTTTCCGAGATAAAAATATTTTCCCGGTATAAAAAGTACTCAGGAGTAATGTAGCTTCCTATTAGTGAAAGAATTTTCAAAATCTGTCCAGTACTTTTTGAGTTTATCCATTACAAACAAACAATCCAATCTTTCCTCTTTATTACCCGACTGCGAAAGAAGGAGGATTATGTTTTTCAATTATAACATCAGCACGCTCACTTCTTATAATTTGGTTGGTGATATAGGTAGAGCAACGAAATCTGTCTTCGGAGCCTCTGACTGCGTTTGTGAACACTGTCAACTAAGATTATTCAAAACCAAAATAAAATATTCAAATTAAAATCTTGTTTCTATCTTTTCAGTTCTTCAATGAATTTAATTAAGATGGCAGATATTGACGCAGTCGAGTTTTATGTTTTTTTTTTAATAAATCTTTTTTTATCATTATCTATACATCTATATACATATAAATAAAATTGGAGTGTCTGTTTGTAATATTGAAATAACCGTTTTTTACTACATGTGTATGAATATATATACGGTACATACACCAAAATAACATTTTTTACAATTTTTGTCTGTCCGTCTGTCTGTCTGTCTGTCTGTTTGTTCCGGCTAATCTCTGGAATGGCTGGACCGATTTTGACGGGACTTTATTGGCAGGTAGCTGATGTAATAAGGAGTAACTTAGGCTACTTTTTATCCCGGGAAAATATAAAGCGGGAATTTTATCCCGGGAAAACTCATTCACGCGGGCGGAGCCGCGGGCAACAGCTAGTATTTAATATGAATCGTTAAATATCATTTTCACAATTTTTTTATCTCGCGATGAAGAGCCCCTGAACGATGCCGGGCCCCTAGGCAGTTGTCTAATTTGCATTTAGTCTAATCCAGCCCTGTCCTCAAAGATGATTATAGTAGTATAAATGGAAGGAAAAATAATATTACCTCATCATGAATACTTATACTTATTTTATTTTTTAATTAACTTTATTATGCGACTTATCATCAATGCATTAGGGTGAAAATGAGTGTTACGCAGTACTTCGATATTCTAATTCTCAGTGGTGTTGCTACTGTTTATGAGCAGTGAAGCGGTCGCGCGAGATCCTTGCTCGTCGCGTCATACATCCAAAAAAAAAAGGTCACAATCTTTCACCTAAGTAGCAAGATATGATGGCTTCGACTTTCAATTAGGAGTTTATAGATGAACATTCGACCTACATCAAGTCTCGTCTAGTTGACTGAATTGATTGGTCCCTTCGTAACAAGGTCTTAAGATCAATTGCTTACATGACAGTTTACCTTATATTTGACAAGCAAGTAATAACAGGTATTATTATTTATTAATGGATCTTTATACCATATTAACTTTCTCACGGCTCCACCTATGTCCGTTCCCAGGATAAAAGTTTATCTTCCTATTGGTGAATGAATATACGGAATCAGTTCAAAATTTTCCGAGATTTCCACTACGATGAATGATTAAAATAAATAATAAGGTAATTCATAATTAGGTACAATAAAATTGTAAAGATGTTGTATGATTGTTTTCCGTAATTTAAGAACCGTTACATCTTCAAAATATTGGTAAAAAAATACATTTTGTTATAGATTATCATTGCAAAGAAAATAAATCAACGCAACAACATTTTCAGACAGACTTTGGAAGTCCACTGCTAAACATAGTTTCCATAAAGATTTCTAAATCAAGCTTTTAAGAAGCAGCCTGCATCTAGCGACTTCCTGAGACCTTTACTAGATCACCTGTCCACCTTGTAGGTTGGCGTCCACGGGCCTGTCGGTACGTGATCTCCACTTGACAACTTTTTTTCCCTATCAATAATCAGTTATACGAGCTATGTTTCTTCCTTTTACAGATTTAATTGCTTTTATCAATTAAATCCCTTCCTAGCCGATTTCGGCCACGGCGGCCAATATCAACGGAGATCAGCCAGGTACGCAGGAGATATTATAGTGCACAAGTGTGTGCGCAATACACAGGTCCACTCGCTATTCCTTCACTCTCATAGTCCGGTGAGACGGCAATCCGACATGACCGGAGAGAGACCAGGTGCAGGACCAACGGCTTTACGTGCTTTCCGAGGCACGGGGGTATCACACCGCCAACTTCCTGACTCCGAACTGCGACTGAGTAATTTTTTAAGATGTAAAAACCCAATCACAATGTTTTTGGCCCGACCCGGGATTCGAACCCAGGACCTCAGCGCGCAAATCGTACTCGTAACGCGTACGCAATATAACTACGCCACCGAGGCAATTACACCATATAAAACTAAAATTAAAAAGAACTAGATATTATTTTTCTTCCCTTGAATATGGTATAGAAACATAATTTCCAAGAATATCACTGTTCTTGCGAACTTCATCTCCCTGCATCGGGGTTAATTTAAAAAGACAAGCACTTGCTATGACTAGGCGAGTTTTAAACTGCCTCCACTCCGCTGGTTTTTAACAAGTTTGAGCGTCCTAGAGCAACTTTATTTTTACGAGATTCACCTGAAGGAAATAATTAAATTGTATATATCGTCGCTTGTGTTTTATTAAAACAATTATTAAACACACAACATGGGTTTTGGCGGGAACTTCGAAGTGTCATGAGGTGCTCTTGTTTTAATTCATTATTTTGGTGATAATTAGTGTTATATTGCATAATTATTGTGGTATATTATCCAATATAGTTCTATTAAAGAGTTCAAATGAAGTGAATTGAAATAATTGTGCTAATCAAGTGTTTTTTTTTGTTGCCGCCAAAACTCCTCGATAAAGTCTTGGTAAGGTAACCACTGCTTTACTTCGACATATTACAGATAATAAAATAGACAAACCAAACTTGTCATTGGCAAAATGTGAACACAAATGCCATTAAAAAAAAAAAAAAAAAAAAAAAAACACACAACATGTAAAGGTGCAATTAGTGCACCCACTTTTCACATTACCATTATGCGATGGGGGTGAACCTATCCCCATATAAGGTACCAATTCCGTAGCACATTTCGTTCACGGAGGACTAAGATTTGGCATAGTTAAAGTTCAGAAAAATAATGTACTACGTATATCATGACGATAATCTATACTAATATTATAAAGCTGAATAGTTTGTTTGTTTGAACGCGCTAATCTCGGGAACTACTGGACCGATTTTGAAAATTCTTTCAATAATAGGAAGCTACATTAGATACTCCTGAGTGCTACTTTTTATCCCGGAAAAACTTTTCCACGCGGGCGGAGCCGCGCGCAAAAGCTAGTTATTGATAAACGTTTGGCACGGTATTGGTAATGATGTAAACCTATGAACATAATAATATTATGCTATACCTACTAGTAATTAAACTCAGATACTTGTCTTTATTTGCCAAAAACATTGCGCAACTTAGTAGATGACGTCATGATACAGTATAGTAATATATAAATTCGACAATGTTACAACAGTCAGGTTGGCCGAGTGGTCTAAGGCGCCAGATTTAAGCTCTGGTTCCCGAGAGGGAGCGTGGGTTCGAACCCCACACCTGACATGTCCAAGGTTTTTTACCCTTAGTATATATATTTTTTATATATCATTTCGTTAATTATCACAATTAAAATAAAGCAAGCTCTATCAAAAAATAATAGTTTTATAACATTTATAACAATGGAAAATGTTCCTTAAAATAAAATTAACAAGGAATTAGACCTCTTTCAAAAACTACTAAAAAACGAAAAATAATTTAACATTACCTACATACTGATAACCAATTGTGGAGTCGGTGACTAATTAAACTTAATAATTATTTCCGTATGGTAGTTCATGTATTTATCTAACTTAGCTAGAAAGGAGATGTCCGCTTTTTGTAACGGTGCTCGGCCTCAAAATCTAATCGAATCAAACTTTATGGATATTAAAGAGGCAAAAATATGGATCTTGGGTCCATTAAAAATATTTTAGGTCCCTCCATTTATAACTAACTTATATAAAAGTACTTTATAACTAAAGGTGCTGGATGGTGCTGCTACTGTTTATGGGTGGTCGTATCGCTTACCATCAGGCGAACGGCATGCTCGCCTCGTCATTCAAAGAAATAAAAAAAAATACAAAGTTCCGCGTACCGTTGCAACCCTAGCTGTCACATATCCTATCCGTAGGGTTATACGGCATTGTTTATGATGCCATTTTCAATTTACACCACTTCATCAAGGTCTCCATTATGGATGCCGTCACGTTACTTCGCTCCAACTTGAAACTACAAGTATTCCGTTATTGAAAAGTGGGAATTCTAGTATAAAACAAATAAAACGATCTCTAAAACCGCAAAAACTGTTCTGTATTCCGTCGCGACACCGCCGGGAACGTAAGTTAGGGAGCTACGGGATGGGACGGAATCAGAGGACAGTGGTGGGTTTTATTAATGTCACATTTGTATAGCATGCAGAACCTTTGACGGGGATCAGTGGTAGCGTAAATAAGCGGAAAAAACTATATAGTGTAAATGATGTCTCCTACACACTCTTAAAGTTATCGAAAATGGCTGACCATATCTCAATTCGGTTTCAATTATTATTATAATGTTACTTACCAATTTCGTAAGAGGTTATTTATCATACTTTAATTTGAAAATAACTCTTCTATAAAGGTACTTTTGTTCTCAAAACGAATAAAATCACAAATTAATCGCGAGACCAAAGAGGACGCTACCCCAGTTCCCAATTTCTTAATACACCCCTGTCCAGGGGCGGAATAAAAATGTCGCCAGCTTTCAATATAATTAGACCGAACGCCACCTTTTCAATTGGTCCGGGGAACTCCGGGCCGAGTTTGTGAACTCGACTTGATTTTATAACGACGAGGTCAAATTACTCATTCTTATTTCATTCATTCGCGTCATTAAAATGTGGAATAATAAATATTGCTGATGCCCACGTAAGTCGCGTTCCGGGATCGGCTTGCGTATATTCCACAGAAGTATATTGCTTGTTATACTTCTGTGGTATATTCGGTGTCAAACAAACTGGCATAATTGTGACAACCAATGACACATAATTATTAGCCAATCGCTACTCTTTCAACGGACTGCCGAGACGAATGTCCGCAGGTCCAAAACCCATGGGCACGTAACTACCTCTGACTTTTCTAAAAAGTTATGTGTGTATTATTTGTGAAATATCGCTCGCTTTAACGGTGAAGGAAAAATATCGTGAGGGAACCTGCATACCTGAGAAGTTCTCTATAAGAATTTCGAAAGTATGTGAAGTCTGCTAACCCGCACTAGGCCAGCGTGGTGGACTAAGGCCTAAACCCTCTCAGTTGTAGAGGAGGCCTGTGCTCAGCAGTGAGCAGTATATAATACAGTTCTGATTGCTTTGTAATGCATTACTTCTAAAATCTCACTACCTCCTATGTTCCATCAAAATGAATCCTGCTAACTTGGAGAATAAATCCAAACTCAAAATCAATTCTACCCTCAAAGATTAGCTAAATAAATTAATAGTAAAAAGCACGTATAAAAATAATGCCTTCGGAAATTCTAACGATTACGAATAATATAGTTCGCGTGGGTAATAAGGAGGGCATCAGAAGGATATACCCCGCTCGTTTATCATACACATTCGACGTCTGCTTTGTGACGCGGAGGAAGCGAACTCTTTCATGCCTCCTAGAGGATAGATCTAAGTATGGTTTTATTGTGTTTAGAGTAAGAACAGTTTGTAGGAATAGTATTTCATTAGATGCTGTTCGCGGTTTCTTCCGCGTGAATTGCCTTTCCCGTTACAAGAGTCCGTATATCAGTGTAACAATACATGTTGCCAACAGCGCCATCTGTTTAATAATCAGATAGAAAAATATTTCCTATGGGAGCAAATTACCGGTGTCAAAACTAAGCTAATGTGTTAATCAAGGACAAAGTCTATGCGTGTGCCAAATTTCATTCAAATCCGTTCAGTTGTTTCGGCGTTTACTTTTAACAAACATCCAAATATCTAAACATCGATTTTTTTTCTCAAAATTGATGAAATTCGGCACATAGATAGACCATGTCCTGGATTAACATAGGCTACTTTCAATCCAGGACAAACTGCAGTTGTAGCACCACGACGAATATAGTCGTCATTCCATTGTCAAAAAGGTGTAGGTTTTCCCTGTTGACAATATCCAGATATTTAGGTGCGCAATAAAATATGTCGTAAACCGGTAATGGTAGTTTTATTAACGTATAAATTAACACTAAAGGATCATTATTTCGCTCATTTATTGTATTTTATTGTATGAAACTATGGCCTTGTTCAATCACTTGTGGTTGTAAAAAAAACAATCGTATAATTTGTCACTTTATTCGTAGAGTCGATTTTGGTCGCGCCTCCGGTCGCGGAAGCGTCCATTGACAGGTTAAAAAGTAGTCTTTAGCATTATATACTGGCAGCAACAGAGTTTCGCGTGTTAGAACAAAATTTGCTGCTGTTACTTACACAACAGTGCCTATTTAAAATTACCAAAGTACTTGTCCAAAAACGGGCTTAAAATTCTAACCAAGATACTTTATGTATATTTGGATAGTACTCCCAAAAACTAGGACTTTGCAATAAATCGTGTAATTTTAAAGTTACCGATTTTGAGATTTATGGAATTTTATTTTGCTTAAATGTACACTTTAGAAAAATAGTTATAAATGGAGGCGTCTAAAAATATTTCTTTAATGGATTCAAGATTCATACTTTTGCCCCTTTAATATCCATACAGTTTGAGCCTGGTTAGATTTTGAGGCCCAGCACCCGTACAAAAAGCGGACATCTCCTTTGTTTCCTAACTGCCTCTGTCATTTGGGACAATTATGCTAACGTCAAATGAGGCAGATACACGTAACAAAAAAGGTAATCCAAATGAAAAATTACGACTTCAAATAGTTTTAACATGAACACAAAAACAAAATCACGGCAAATAAACATGATTAATTAGTTGATAGAAATTGTTAGAACTGTACTTGTGAATTTTTTGTCTATCTACTCTACCAAGTTATTAATAGGTTATTAATAAGTAATAACACCATCTCAGAATGTCACAAACCAATACTCAAACAAAACGTCAAACAATCCACTAAGCACAATACAGATGCGTATGTTAAAATATTCGAAGGCATAACGGCAAAGTACAATAATCTGCCGAAAGCAGAATGCCGTGCGCCGCATTACTATATTCATGTACTGTGATATTTTTATGAAAAAACTGCCGAGGGCAACTTGTCAGGTGGATTTTGTGTCGTTTAGGGTCCCGTGGGTTGGGGTAATATTCAATGTGTTCAAATTTCAATGTGTAAAAAAATTGTAAAATGATCTGTTTGTAGTTGTAGATTTTTTATAACTATTTTTGCAGTTTTGAGTAATAAATGATTTCTACTTTGAAATAGTGTGATAATCCTACTAATATTATAAACGCGAAAGTTTGTAAGTATGGATGTATGGATGTTTGTTACTCTTTCACGCAAAAACTACTGAACGGATTTCAATGAAATTTGGCACACGGGTAGATTATGTCCTGGATTAACACATAGGCTTTTTATCCCGGGAAAATATAAAGCGGGACTTTTATCCCGGGAAAACTCATTCACGCGGGCGGAGCCGCGGGCATCACCTAGTATTATTATATTTGAGGATGAAATACTAAATATCTCAATTAATTAATTGTGTGGTAGGTTATATCTCGTATCCACGCGGATAGCGACCAACACACACAAGATGTTAAAACCTGCCATAATGGCCCACGTAAGTGCGCCGCGTTCCGGGATCAGCCTGTATATATCCAAACAGGCCGGCATAATTGTGTCAACTGGCGAGGGTAATCATCTCTTGTTAGTCAACAGTCTCTGAACCCCACTCCCCCGCATCATCATGTGCAGAGAGGTCACATTGGCGTGACCATAGAAGAAAGAGCTAGACATAATGTTAAGATTTGAAAAATAATGCTCGTGTAATATTTTTTATTTTCACAATTCAATTTCATGACTACAGAAATAAGATATAAGACGTCTTACAATGCCAAGTTATAGCCACAGTCATCAAACCGGAACACTACACATTCCTGAGGCAGAAACAGACAGTACAGATAACCTACCCAGACACTTGTACAGAGAACCTATAAAACAACTTGCAACATAACTCTTAGCCCAACAGTGCTCCATCACAATACATCTACGGAACCACACGCCACCAGTCCATTAGCAGCAAATGTAGGTTAGCATATTCGCAAAAACAAAGGCTCGGGCGCGGCCCGCGACCCGCGACCCGCCTCTTAAATAGACAAAGCGGTGCACTGCGAATGTGAGCCCACCGGAAGATACTATCAGTTTAATGAAGTTTATTGTACCCTTTGAACGCCCATGTAGTATGGATGTATTACCAGGTATCAAGGTAATTTGATAGGTGAATGGAATACGATTATTTAAGCACGAAAAATAAAAAAAAATGCCCAGTTCGTTTCGAGTAAGTTAATATTTAAGTATCTCTCTACAGTCGTTAGACAATACTATAAAAAAATACAAACACACGAATTGAAAACTTCCTCCTTTTTAGAAGTCGGATAAAAAATATTGGTCCTGCCGATTCCCATAAATTTTGGCACACACTGTTCATAGGAACAGCCATAGGGCTACACGCTCCATGGGGCGCTGTTCCTTACCCCGAGCAAGAGTTTATGCACTACCGTATAGTTAACGTAAAGGTTTCGTTTTACTCAGGCTGATACTTAGTAGAAGAACCTAATATCACTTTGCGGCCCCCCGAGGCAATTCTTGTGCGCTGGGTCATCACATCCAATGCACGCCCATGCGCGGGGGGACATTGGTCGCGGGCCGAGGCACACAGTTCAGTGTGTATACCTCTTGGTTGGATAACACATTGAGGCCTAAAAGGGCCCGCGAACATTTCCTGGCACCCTCTCTTTCCGCCTATCCTGGGAACCTTCCTCCCTTCCCCCACCTTCCCGTCCATACTCCTCTCCACTTCCTTCCCAGGCCCTTGCAGTCGCCAAGCCGGGGGACTCCAGTATCCCATTCGCAGGTTTCCCCCGGTGTTGACTGTAGGACCGCCTACCCCAAAAAAAAAATATCACTTTGCGAGACCCGGGGATCGAACCCATTAGCACTGCACACCTACAACTACGACAGCTAGGCAGTCTTTTTTAATTCCGCACGTACTAAACCGCGACCAAAAGCTAGTTTATTAACCAATAGACATGTAAAATCACACATAAAACAAGATCGGCTATAAAAATACAAATAGTGAGGAATCCATAAACGTTATATACAACTAAAATGTAACGCGACTCGCTATAAACCGTTTCGTTCCATAAGAGAGCTCCTCAGACGGAAGTTATGTCTTGATATTACTGATGGCTAAGTTTGTTCGCGATTTGTGGCGAGTATTTTATTGTTTTGGTGATTTAACGTTGTATTTTATGATGAATCCGGTATCAAACAGGTATAAATATGTCGATTAATCACCTCAGTCGGTGCTATCTGGGCCCCACTTCTCGTACCATCAGGTGGGGGGGTCACTGACGTACGGAAAAATAAACCTAATGTCCCACTGCTGGAACTGTTAACATTATTATGGAATTCATGTGCAAAATTTCAAGCAGACCTGCTCATTGTTAAGGATTTAAAAGGCATCAAGTTAATTTAAGCCCGGCTGAATACAAAAGTTGAACAATTATTTTATTTTATGGAGTGCAATTTTTATGTTTATGATCTATATCAATAGATACGCCATACCCTAACAAATTAAACGAATTACTCGTATGATTTAGGTCTATTCAGTCTATTCCACAAAATGATCAACCCTAAACCGAAATATATTTTGAAATGGGACTATTTCGAGAACTTAATTTACTAAATAAAGAAGGAATCAAGGAAATAGACTCACAATTTTCAGAGAAATAAGTTTACATATATAAAATAAATACAAACATACGAATTGAGAACCTCCTCTTTTTTTGGAAGTCGGTTAGAAGAGTGTTCCGCACGCACATTCTTGACATTACGTATGTGAAACAGATGACGTATTTAAACCAGTATGAACAATAAAGACGACTAGTATTTGTCATTTGAGTATAAAACTATCCCAATTGGGTTTCTTTCGAGTCTTCACATTGCGATTGTTAATATCATATTTATGTTTTTGGAATATCATTGACCTATATTGTATAACTACGTAAGTATAACTATAGGAAGTCCTTTCAATCCAAAATAAACCCAGAACAAGTACAATAACGTAACCGCAATCATTGCCAATTCAAATACCATAGCTCATTTAATTGCGGCCCGGCTAATCTAAATTTATTAGCGGTCTGCCGTGTTGTCTAAATATTTGAATAATTTCATTTCGCTTTGTTGAATAACTGAGAATTAGAGAGGCCATGATTGGATGGGACAGTTGGGACAAGGGTCCGGCCCTGAGCTAAGAAATGCTGTAGCTCTGTGACAAGTTAGAGTTCTGATTGGAATTTTTGTTGATCAATCTATTAATTGTAAAATAAGACTGTTTTTGGTTGTCACTCAGATAGTACTAGTAATGGTAGGAAAATAATTGCGAGAAACATATTTGAATATATATTTCTTTTCATGTTTTTTAATCGAAGTTCGAAAATTGTATTATAGCTCTCGTTTCTTAGTTGATAAAAAGGTAGAATCACACTGTAGACATCTCTTTTAATGAAACCTATAATATGCTATAAAGCATCGTCGGTGTTAGTATTCACTATCATTATCATCATCAGCCACATGAAGTCTAATGCTGAACATAGGCCTCTTAAAGATTTCCAGATGAACCTGTTGAAAGCGACCTGCATCCAGCCTTTATCAAGCCATCCGTCCACCTTGCAGGAGGATGTTCGACGCTGCATTTGCCCACTATGCCCTTACCAATATCTTCCCATAATGGTTGGCCGGATACCTTATTTGTAATTCTACCATCAATTTATTTATCACTGATAATCGGATGACCTACATTATTCACTCTCATTTTATTATAAATAGCTAAATCAATAGAAAACACAACTTATTATTCATTGATATTGAAATCTACATCATATTTAGATAAGGCAACTGCATTATTATTACTTAAAGCTATTCTAAAGAGTTCGTAGCTCTATATTTACCAAACCCAAAAACTTCATGTTGATACATAAAGTGGTGAATTCCGGGTCGAACGTTTGTCAATACCGCATTCACTTACGTATGAGTTGAGGTTCCTGCTGAAAAGGATAGATGCGTTTGTTTAATTTTGTACAATATTTTATAAATAACGGTACTGTGAAACTAGATTAAAAAAAATTGATGAGTAAGATAGAAGAAATTCATAATATTTAAAATTGTGTTAAATAGTGTTTTCTCGCTATATTTTTTTATGTCCACATCTCAATTGCCGTTGACGTCACATCTAAATACATGCATCTATTTCTACTGGTGGTAGGTCTCTCATATGTATGAGTCCGTCTGGGTGGGTACAACCGCAATGTCTATTTCTACCGCCAAGCAGCAGTCTGCCTGCACCGTTGTGTTTCGGTTTGAAGGACATTGTAGCCAGTGTAACTACTGGACATAATGAGACTTAACATCTTATGTCTCAAGATGACGAGCGCAGTGGAATGCCACACAGTACTTTGTAACTCAAGGTGCTGAATGGTGTTGCTATTGTTTATGGATGGTCGTATCGCTTACCATCAGGCGAACGGCGTGCTCGTCTCGTCATTCATTACAATAAAAAATAAAAAAAATTGTTGCCCTTTCCATCTGATTTCAAAGTTATGTATTTTGGGCGACTTTTATTATTTTACTTCGGTCCCATCCATCGAAACCCATGAAACTTGCCATAACTTTACTCTCGGCATGGACGCTATCAACTGATACAAATACGACACAAAATGGCGGCAACAAGCTGTCAATATTAATCTCATTTTTAACCCCCGACAAAAAAGCGGGGTGTTATAAGTTTAGGGTGTGTATCTGTGTATCTGTATGTCTGTCTGTGGCATCGTAGCTCTCAAACGAATGGACCAATCTTGACGCGGTTTTTTTTATTTGAAAGCTGATATGATGGCGATGGTACTTAACTATAATTTATGAAGATCTGTTCAGGCGTTTGAAGATTATCAGCTCATTTCCAATTTAAAAAGCCCGGTTGAATTTAAATTTTGTGTACTGTGACTTCGGCAATATTTTTAAATATGAGCTGAAGCTGCAGCATCAAGTAGTCTGCGGGATACCCAACTCCTTAGCAACTTAGAGCAGATATAGCGTGTTTGGGCTCATAAGCATGGTCTCATTGAGTAGGTGTCAGATAGTTGATTATCAAGGCCCCATGATGGAGAATAAAGTAATTTAAAAAGTTTGAAATAAAAATTATATTAAAATTAAAATAACCCCCGACACAAAAATCGCTATAAAGTAATATAATAAAAGTGTCTTTGTCGTTTAAGTACCTAGTAATATTATGACCAAAGCGTCGTCGCGTCGGGGGACCGCTAAAGAAGTATTTACATCTCCCTGGTCCGGAATTCGGTCCCTCGACGTGAGGACGCTTGGCTCAAAATATTACTAGGTACTTAAACGACAAAGACACTTTTATTATATTACTTTATAGCGATTTTTGTGTCGGGGGTTATTTTAATTTTAATATAATTTTTATTGATATATATAGAGAAGATCCAGACTATCATTATCATTCCAGTAGAAACATAAATATTTATCGCGCTGTCCAAATCTCAATTGGAGTTGGAATGCATTATAAAAGGTATAACAAATGCATGAATAATGTATCTGGATGTGTTTGAATTTAATTATCACAACAAATAAACTTTCAACCTCACTTAGCATATTCATTTTGTTCTTTCAAATCATGTCTGCCTTTGTTCAAGCTAAAGGTTAATGCTGAATTTAGCAGACGCACACTTCTATTAAGTATTCGCCGAGCTTTGTTGCATCCCATGATGAATTGTGATAAACAGTGAGCTCATCGTAATATCTTATGTCTTAGGGTGAAGATTCCAGTTCAGTACATAGTATGTAATGGAAGCTCTGGGTTTTGTTATTACTGGGTAAAAACACGTCACCCTTACCATCAGGCGAGCGACGCATCTTATCATGATCAGTCCACTGCTGAACATAGGTCTCATCTAAAAATCTTATCACACACACACACTCACGCCCTTTATCCCCGAAGGGGTAGGCATTAACTAGTGCACCCACTTTTCGCCATGCGTATTCCGTCCCATAAAGTGATGGGGGGCGAGCCTATCGCCATATCGGGCACAAATTTTAGACTCCAGGCTGATAGTGAATAGAAAAATCCAATATTACTTTGCCCGACCCAGGGATCGAACCCAAGACCTCAGCATTGCAGTCGTACCGTAATAAAAACTACGCCACCGAGGTAGTCTTATCATGCCATGTTATAAATTATTATTTCTTGGAATGAATGTTAAGCCGCCTAACACTCAATTATTACTATCTTGAAATTAAGCCAATCAACAACATTAAAGAACACAACAGGATCCAAAATACAAAAATTGTTTTAAGAAAATTTATTAAGCGTAAACACACTGGTATATCTGATCCCTCAATTCTGATACAGCATCCTCGATTTGTCTTCGAGCCCTGGTGCAGCAGGCAGAGAGGCGCTCACACGACTGCTCGTTGTGACGCCTAGCGTTCGTCAGACTTAAATCCAGTTCATAACCCAGCGCTACAGCTGCTTTCGATAAGTCTTTGAGGCATGAGGCTATGTCGGATCTGGAACGCAAAGCTTAGTTAAATTTCAATATTGTAGTAGTAGAGGAGGCCCGTGCTCAGCAGTGGGCAGTATATAATCCAGGGCTGATTGCATTGCATTGCATTGTAGTGAAAAACTAAATTGCTTACGCCTGGATGATAGGCAGAAATAACGTAATTGATTCATGGTTGGCTGGGTTACTTAATAATCTCAACAAAACTTGCAATGCTACAATTCCTAGATGTAATGCCAATAATATCTGTCTCTTCCTTATTCCTTACACTATTCGTTTAGGTCGACAAGGCACCCACAATTCCGTTAACTAAGTATTAGTGAATACCACCATTTTAGAATACCATATTTCATGATGATGATCAATTATTATTATTAAATTAGTTGATATTAATTCTACTTTACCTGTCCTAAACATTTCTTATTACTTAAGTTAAAAACAAATTACAACTAAAATTATACTAAAAATATTACTTCTGCAAATTCCGCTGCGCATGCACATCGAAGGCCCTGGTGGCGTCGTACATAGTTGCTTGCATGTGGTTCCTGGTGATGCCTATCATCTCTGCCGCGTAGGTGCCCATCTTCGCTATGGATGCCCTCGCATCCTCAGTGCACCCGTAGATCTGCGCAACATGCTTACTTGCCAGGGTCCTTGCAGCTCTACGTTCTTCGTCGCACATACCTACAAGAAATTATGATGCTATTTGATAAAATGTATTTTATGACTATATAACATCGTGAGGTTTAGTCTTCTGAAAATTCTTCATAAAAATTTCGAAGGTATTGAAAGTCTGCCAACCCGCACTAGGCCATTATGATAGACTAAGGCATAAAACCCTCTCCGTAATAGAACCATGCTCAACAGTGGGCAGTATATAATACAGAGCTGGTATAATTGTTATTGCTACATAAATATGCTAATTTATATAGCTTCGGTGGCGTAGTTGTATTACGGTTGACTGCAATGCTGAGGTATTGGGCTCGGTCCTCTGGTTGGGCAAAGTGATATTGGATTTTTCTATTCACTATCAGCCCGGAGTCTGGAATTTGTGAACGATATGGCAACAGGCTCGCCCCCCTATCACATCATGGGACGGAATATACACGGCGAAAGTGGGTGACACTAGTTGCGCCTCTGCCTACCCCTTCGAGATAAATGGCGTGAGTGTATGTATGTATGTGTGTGTATATGTATTTATAAAACCACCCTTAGGATTTTGTGACCATTGATGGTGATCACTAATCAGATGACCTAATTGGTAGTTTACGCGCTTTCCAGGTCAAATCGGTATATCCCCAGCTAACACCTTGATTGAATGCCTCTACGTCGTTGACATTTAATTATTAGGATACCAATTGGCATCCCCTACTTTTTTTACCTTAAGAGCAACAAAATATTGATTTATCTGCGTAGACGTAATCTTTAATATAACAAAATATTACTTGGAACTTTCAGCTCATTAGCCAGATTTGACAGTTCTGTGTAAATTTGTTGTTTCTTTTGTATAGCTGTGTTGATCTCCTCTTTGATCCTGCGCAGGATCTTTCCTGTCATTTGTTGGTATGCGCTCTGAATGTTCCTATGATAAGTGTCCAAGAATGGTGCCAGGACTGTGTCTATGTATCTTGTTATTTCACTGAAATCATAATTTTTTTGTAAGCCTGAGTGCTCTTTAGCGTAATCCAATTCTGAAATTTTTAACTTCAGAGTTGTATGTGGAGACTGTTTTATACATATTTCAAGGATAGCAGTCAATATAATTACTGGGAAATACGAATGAATCAGAAACCTTAAAAAGAATTACATAATTCTGGGTGGTGCTGCCACTGTTTTGAAAACTCGTATGTCAACATCAGGCAAGCAGTTTAATCGTCTCATCATTCCTTTGAAATATAATTATTACCTATTGCCCAAACCCAACTGCAAACTTCTCATGATTGCTCTCCTAGTGGAATTGCCCCACCGCTCCCGAAGCTTCTCCAGGTGTAGTTCTAGCTCCACTGGCTGGTGCTGCCATGATGGTATCTCAAAACACAACCCGCCATCTTGTCTTAGGTGGTTGCTGCGGTATTGCTGGAGATTTCATTGAGATTTTTTGTAGCACATGGTGCATGAACTGGGCCACTTCAGATGTGATCGCCGCAAACCATGAGAATACCTCAAATGGTTAGTGAACTGTCACGTGTACAGTAGTAATATACTACCATCCACAGTATACTAGGAGGTTATAAGAATGCTAATTCTTCCAGAAGGGATTGTATGAGATTGTGGTACCAACATGTCTTGCCAAACTATGCGAATTATAGACAGAACTAGAGGCCCTATCGCTAAGTAATAGTATCAGGGCTAGCCTTAACTACTTGGGCGCCTCGGGCGAAAAAGTTATCGACCCCCCTTTCTTCTGGCGATCTTTTTTATATCTCAATTGTATTATTATTTGCTATCAAAATCTATTTTATGACAATTAAATCGATCCTGAGGCGTTTAATGTGGCCTTTGGCGTCCTTCCTGGGATCTCATATTAAGGACACCTTAAACAGAAGCAAGTCTATCCAGAACTTTGGATAACAGGACAATATATGGCCAAGCATTTCCTAGACCTTGAGACATCTGAAATTCTCACAATATCCAGCAATTACAACAATATTTCACTTTAATACTAACCCTGCAACTAGATGAGAACTCCACAGACGCGGTTGAAGTTATGAAAACTAATAAACCAAGATTAATAGCAAACATTCCTGAAAATATCTACTGAGTTATTAATCCTCTTTGTATTTCTATAATTAAACTAGCTTATTAATTACATGCTTCAATGAAATGTAATGTGGTAAGCCAACTAGCCTGTATGAAATATGAGATTGTGAAAAGTTATTCAATGAAAAATAAATCATTTAATCAATTTCGATAACGTTTGACCACCATACCAGCCCTGTATTATATACGGCCCACTGCTGAGCACGGGCCTCCTCTACAACTGAGGGGGTTTTACGCCTTAGCCCACCGCGCTGGCCTATTGTGGGTTGGCAGACTTCATATGGATATAACGGTCATTGGATTTTGAAACCAATAAAAACCCGGCGAGTATTGTTTATCTTATATTTCACAAGACATTACACTACACAACATAAATAACGCTGCTCATTTTGTGAGCTACGTCCATACACACATTGGCAACGCTATAATCTCGTTCTATTTGACAAAAGTGGAAATAGAATTGACGATTTGCATTACTTGCCCTCAGTCAGCATTAATTACAAAAGTTTACATACTAAACTCCAAAACATACATTAATACCATATTAACATTCGAGTATCTCATTGCATAGTGTATTTCTGTAAACTTGTGCTAAATGGTATTAAAGTACCCGCCCCATTACATCAGCTATTAGCCATATTCTCGCTAGATCAAAAGTTCTCTGTCCTCCTTATTTACTTTCAGTCTATCAGAGCCTAAATTATCCACCATGCAGACCCGTAAGGCTGCAACTCAAGAAACTGAACTGAAGTTGAGGACAGCCCTAACAGATCTGAAGGCATACAAAGACCAATGCCAGAAGCTCCTGCAGGAACGTGAGGAAAGCGAGGAGGAAGTGGCAAATATTGTAAACAAAAATGCATCTCTTAAGCGTCAGTTATTAGAGTTGCATCAACAAAATGAAGTTTTACTTGAGGAACGGAACAAGCTACAAGCGGTGACAGATTCCTTTACTCACTGTAGTTCTTTATATGAGGAGGCTTTGTGTAAGATTAGGGATTTGGAATATGAACTAAATAGTGCTTACAATACTATACATAATTTAAATAAAGACAAGGAGTGCTCTGAGGCAGCGGTGAACCAAAGCTTATATAATGAATTAGTTTGTGGAAATTTTGAACTGCACTCAGTGAAACCTAGCTTAACTATTGATCTCACTGAGGATGACTCACTATCTAATAATAATCATTGTAATGTACAAAACTTGAGTCACAAGAAAATTATAAAGTATATAAAACTAAGTAAATTCATTAAAAAATATAAGAAACATAGCCGGCACCAAAAACAATTTGCCAAAAATATAGAATTAAGGAAGGAACGTAGGACCTTATTAGATAAGTTTAATAACTACCAGATTAAATTAGAAGATAGTAAGAGGATCTATGAAATTGACACCCAGCGTTTATTAAATGACATTAAAACACTGGAAGAATCGTTAACACTAACATATAATAAATATTTATCCTCAAAAAATAAAATTGATGAATTGGTATTACAATTGGACAATAAAAGAAATATATTAACAGGTTCTGATACCATTATTAATAATAATAATTATAATAAATTATCAGAAAGTTGCATTATGGCTTCTGGACACACTACATCTCTGGTTGAGTTGGACAAGTCTGTCTTTGTTGATGCTCAGTGTATCAGTCAGACAAAACCTCAGTCTACTGAAAATACTACCTACACAAAAATAAAGACACTCTCTTCTAGATCTGCCACAGTGTTGTTCTCAGATAATATAGGGAAAGGCTTTGGTACGCTGCTAAGCAACAGCCTGGAGCATTCCATTATCAATAACTGCATGCCAGGAATGCACTATAAAGACATAGTAAAATGTTTATTAAATGAAAAATATACTTCTCAGTCCTGTATTGCTCTAGTAGTAGGAAGTTGTGAAAATGTATGTAAACGGGATATTACAGAAACCATTGCCTCTATGATTGAATTGAACTGTAAAAAAATAATATTATGTGCCTTTCCCTATCTGGCTAATGTACCGGATAGGTTGAATAAGCACATACACATGCTAAATAATCATATGCAATTTTTAGTAAGTCACTATAGTGATAAATTATTATTCTTTGACATTAATAAATTTATAAATAAATGTAGATTTAAATCGACTAGGGATACTATGTATCTGACAAAAGTAGAAAAATTTAACATTGCTACATTGTTAGCATATAATATTAACACAGTCATAATTAATATGACGAAGTCTCCTTGTACTACATGTTTTAGTAGTAATACTAATATAAATGTAGTAAATAATAATTTAAACATTTAAGTTTGATAACAGAGAAGGGTTGTAAGTTTTTAACATTAACTCATCAAAATATAAATCGCTTCTCTGGCAAAATTTTAGACATTGATATTTTTGTGGAAAAGTATAATGTAGATATACTGTGTTTTACAGAAACCTGGTTAAAACCAGATAGAATGGCGTTCAGGGTGAATGGTTTCGGGGTCGCCAGCTCGTTCAACAGAGTGTCAGCAGAAGGTGGGGGTACTCTGATATTAATTAAGGATAGTGTTACTTGTAAGGAGAGACAAGACATATCCGATCTTTCTGTTGAGCGAGTCTGTGAGGTCGCGTGCGCAGAGATTGATGAATATATAGTTTTATGTGTGTATAGACCTCCATCATCAAATATTCTGAGCTTTCTTTCTAAAATGGAGGATATTCTTTGTAAGCTCAAGAAGAACAGGAAAATATTAGTTTGCGGTGATTTTAATATTGATTTGCTTACAGATTCAACAGACAAAAGTAATTTCTTATCATTATTTAAATCTTTTAATCTTAAATGTACATTTTTCGAGCCTACGCGAATAACCACTGCATCAGCTACATGTATAGATAATGTCATCACAAATTTTAATATAGATCATAAAGAGGTAATAACTGGTGTTCGATCTGATCACAAATGTCAGATGGTCAAATTAAATTATTATAGTTCTAAAACTCATAAAATCATACAATTTAGACCACTGTCAAAGTATAGACTAGAGAAATTTAGTACTAGGTTAAATTCAATTTTACCTTTATTGACACACAAAACGGAAAATCCAAACGATATGTTTAAAAACCTGCTTAATGCTATAACAAGTGAATTTAATAAAACTTGTGGGGTTAAATCAATAACAATAAAAAATAAATTAATATTTAGTGCCTGGGCAACTAAAGGCATAAGGCGTAGTAGAGATGTTCTTTACGAATTATATGACAAAAGGTCCTTTACACCGGATGTCAAATTTGCTAATTATGTAAGAACATACTCAAAATTTTTTAAAATAGTGTGTAAACTGGCTAAAGCTTCTTACGTTAGTGAAAATATAAAAAAATCGGATAATAAAATAAAAACAACGTGGAAAATAATTAATTCTGAAACTGGCCAAATTAGGACTGACAAAGAAATCGTTCTTAATATAAATGACGTACTGGTTTCTGATAAAAATACCGTTGCCAATTTTTTCGATAACTACTTCACTAACATTCCCTTTGAAACTACAAAAGGTCTATCATCGTCACCTGAAGCCGCTGAACTTCTGCTCAGGCGTAATGTCAATTGCTCGCAACACAATTTCGAATTTAAAGTAGTTAGTAATTACGATGTTGTCAAAGCGTTTAGAAGCATAAAACTAAAGACCACTGAAGACGTTTGGGGGTTATCAGTTAAAGCTTTAGAGTCGGTGATAGTTAGGATTGCCCCAATATTAGCGGAAATCTTCAATTTTTGTATTAAAGACGGCATATTTCCGGACCTCATGAAAATAAGTAAAGTTGTACCAATTTTCAAATCAGGGTGCTTAAACAATCCTTCTAATTACAGACCGATATCCATACTACCAGCATTAAGCAAAATTTTTGAAAAACTAATGTTACTACAAATGCTGTCGCACTTTAATCAAAATGAGATTTTACATAATAGGCAGTTTGGTTTTACCCAGGGCCGGTCTACACAAGATGCCGGTCATGCTTTAGTTAGAGCTGTATTCGAGTCCTGGGAGGGATCACAGGATGCCTTAGGGGTCTTTTGTGATCTCTCCAAGGCATTCGACTGCGTTGACCACAGAACACTCATTTTGAAACTTAATTTCTATGGTATTCGGGGTCGAGCACTTCAATTGGTATCATCATATCTTTCAGACCGGCATCAAAAAGTATACATCGATAATATTAATTCTATAGGATCTCCAGTTAGCATAGGGGTACCTCAGGGTTCCATATTAGGACCGTTCTTATTCCTAGTGTATATAAATGACTTACCTTACATGATAAATAAAAAAGCAGATGTAGTTTTATTTGCTGATGATACGTCACTTATTTTTAAGATCAATAGGAAAGATGAGGCTTTTGTAGAGCCTAATGAAACACTTGGTTTCATTTCAGACTGGTTTTCCACAAATAATCTACTTTTGAACGCGGCGAAAACCAAATGTATTAAATTCTCTCTACTGAACAATACTGAACAAGTTTCTAATATTGTATTAGATAGAAATGTCTTAGATCTTGTTCCTTCTACTGTCTTTCTTGGAATAACAGTTGATGCTAAGCTACAGTAGAGTTCGCATATACATAGAATAGCTGGTAAATTAAGCTCCGCTGTATTCGCCATTAGAAAGATTAGGCAACTGACAGACGTGGCGACGGCCAGGTTAGTGTATTTTGCTTACTTTCATAGTATTATGTCGTACTGTGTTTTGCTATGGGGTTCTGCAGCTGATCTGCAGACTATTTTCATATTACAGAAAAGAGCTGTTCGCGCTATTTATGATTTGCAATCTCGCGATTCTCTTCGAGACCTTTTTAAAGATATTAATATACTAACCTTGCCAGCTGAATACATATTCCAAAACATTATGTATGTCCGCAAAAATCTAGATAGCTTTATAAAAATCAGTGACATACATTGTATAAATACAAGGAACAAAAACAAACTTGCAGTTCCAAAGTTTAGACTGAGTAAAACAAGTAATTCGTTTATGGGCAACTGCATTAAATTCTATAATAAGCTTCCTTCTGAAGTAATAAATCTGCCTGAAATCCAATTTAAGCCTTATGTTAAACGTGTATTGATTTCTAGAGGCTACTATAAAGTGACAGACTATTTAAATGATAAGGATATTTGGAATCAGTCCTGCCGGCACAGCATCAAGGCACTGAGCATTCACATTGAACGCCTATGAAAAAAAATTATTATAATATGACATTTATATGGCTATGTCCATAATATTATATTTTTACTTTTTTTTTTTTTTCGACATTTAAGTTCAATTTTTTTAGACATTTTGACATTGTTTAATTATAGTGACGACCGATCTATAGGTATCTATTACTATTAATGATTTGTAAACGTGGGTTAATGCATCATGAACGCCAATATATTTTTATTTGGTTGCTTCCAAATAGTATTTTATTTATATCTTAGGGCTACATCCATGCATACATTAACCTGTGTAATAATAATACTGTCAAATATACATTTGAAAAACAATGAAGAAAATCATGACAATTGATGACGAAAAAATTAAGCCCGGAGTTTCTTTCTGCCTTTCTTCTTCGGGTCGTCATCGCTTAGGTAGCTAGTGAAAGGCTGGTAGGTTAGCTAGGCTAGGACCTTTTTATCCTCGCCGGCGAGGACCGTGGCGTTTCCTTTTCTCGTAATGTAAAGATACTCCTTCCCTTTCTTTTATATCAGCTCCACTTCTCCTTACCTAGCCCTATTCCCGTCCCCAATGTCCGTGTCCTCTGTACCTATCAGCCCGTGCTGGTTGTTCATTATTTAATCTAAGTACTTTAAATTATTTAATTGGTATATGTACCTTTGTTATTGTCTCTACCTTGTCATGACTTGTCATAAGTGCTTTTTTATAAGCCTACTTGATCAATAAATGATTTTATTTTATTTATTTTATTTTATATACCTACGAAATTCTTAGGTATGCAGGTTTCCAGGTTTCAAGATAACGTTTGACGCTTAGGCCATATCTTGGATCAATTTATAGGTTACTAATTATCCCGTCACCATGCGTGTTTCCAGTAGTATATTTTTCTGAGAAATGGATTAAGTTTTCTCTTGACCTTGTATTTACTTTTGCTTTAATTTTGCTAACGTTATAGTCCCTTTTCGGGATAAAAAGTAAAACCTAATGGCCCTAAAGGACGTACGCGAGGTCAATCGCATTCACACAATAACCTCAAAACCAATTTAGGCCCTCTGAATTCTGAAATAATCACGTCTTTGTGTAAGGGTTAAACGGTTAAAGACTGTAATATCGGATGATTAATTAGGGAAAATCGGTTAGGAATAATTAATAGAATTTGGAGATTGAACCAGAAAACCACTTCACGTCTTTTAAATCAAAGATACAAGTGTATCAATGTTCCTAAACACATCTTTTTTTTGTGTTGTAGTGCAAAAACATACTAATATGTAGTAATATGTGCAATTTAATCAAAGTTTTTCTTTATAGAAAGATTTTAATACGAAGGTTTTAAGAATAAGTGGGCCATGAATGGTTCCTTTACCTTAATAATAAGAATGTATGTAATATGTATACATTTACAACCAGATTACAACAATAATACCAGTCCTGTTACAATGTACCTACCTACTATCCTCGGGATAAGCTTCCTCTACTAATAAGAGGATTTAGTTCTTAGTCCACCACGACCCAATGCAGGTTGGCAGATATCACATGCCATTCGAAATTCTCATAAATATTCTATATACCAAACGAAATAATTCTAGAGTGAAAACTTGCTTTTCTAGCGCACGCCAAATTTAAAATATACTACGCCATTAAAAATCTATTTCACAAGCATTAGAAATGTACGAAACTACAAACGTTTCGGCGTATTTGAGTATATTCCGCGCAGCTTTATAAATGCAAGACTTCTCGGTGATGTGTTGCGCTATTCATGTGTCTTCTAGTCTGAGGGCCGGAGTAAGGACTTAACGTGGGGGAAATATGGTTTAAGTCGTTGGAGTAAAGTTTATATTCGCAAATCTATTACGCATCGTTTGTTTAGTGACTGTACTTTGTGATTCCTGTGATAATTCAATTAAAGATCTTGACGAAATTTTTCAAACTGGAATCAGTGTGATATGATGATAGACACACACCCTCATTACATACGACGAAAATAACACACGTATTCACAAACAATATTATGAGGATGTATCGGTAATTTCATAGTTTTATTTGGCTTTATCTGACAGCCAACGTAGATAAAGTTGTATTTGAATATTAGCCAACCAGAGCGCCCCTACGCCTACGCATTTGGAAGGCTGACGTGACGAAAACACTGAGAAACCCACTTATAATCACAGCATTGCTCCTTACTCAGCTTACAGCTAAGTAACATTTGAATACGGGTCTAGCACCGAGATTTGCACATCCTCTAAGAGGGTTATTACCCCAGCCGCCTGCCTAAGTCCCTCTCTGTAATATGATGAGCAAGCACCGTGCATGCGCCATGAAAACAAAGCTTCAATTATGTAACATTATAATTGCAAGAAGGATGCCGAGAATACTTTTACTTCCTTATTTAAACGCGATTAATTGTATTGTTCTTTTATTCCCGTAGGATAACTGACTCATCCCACTACTTACTTTGAAGCACCCGTAAAGGCTTGGTGTAGATATTCATGATCAGTGGCAGCCTTACTGATAACAAAGGAATAAAGCACCATAACCGATAATTCTTAGTCGGGGAGCATTTTTGCTGTTGCCGCCCAGGGCTTCGCGTCGGTTAAGACCACCACTGCTGGTAATCTACCCTCAACTAAATAAAAAAAAAAGAACTTTTCCTTAAAAGAGTAACTCCGTAAATCACTCGGGAAACTGAAAGCTTTGTACATATTTCTCTTCTATAGGACATGCCTGCAAACTTTAAAACTCTTGGTAAATTCACACATGCTACTAACATAAAATAGTGCATAAAGTGCTCATATTACGAAAGTTATCTATGTAGTGGTCTCTCGTAGAGTCTGTGCGACGCTTTTTCTATTTGTGCCCTCAAGCAACGTTTTTGTGTTTAAAATCACAGTTCTATACGTTTATTAAGATACTTATAAAGATACCAATATGTGAATGTGTCACCCCTCTGCTTACCCCTGAAAAGAAAAAAAAGCGTAACGCTATGTAGATATGTGTATATTAAAAGCAATAGTATATCCCGGTAGAATTTAAATTGACTTTTGTAAACAACAAAAAGAATAAACAAAAATTAAAAAGAATCTTTGATTTAAATGCTCTAAAAAAATATCTTTAAATTGAAGCAAACTTTGTTTCATACTATGTAGGTAGAGATAAAAGCTTTTCGCGAGATTTACTTTTGTCAAGGTCAAGTTACATAATTATTGTATTATCTACACAAGTAAATCTCGCGACAAGCCTTTATCTCTACATAGTATTAAACAAAGTTTGATGCAATTTAAAGTTTATTTTCTTTTTAGAGCAATAATTTTTTTTTATTTACTCTTAAGCATTTTTTACTTTTTGTTATTTTCGAGTTATTCTCAGCAAGCCCTTACATTTGATACCCATATTATAGGAGTGCGTAAAAAATAACTAGTCCGTCATCTTCGCCCGTCCGCCATATTGGATTCAGAATGACGTCGCTTAGCTAACAATGCATTGTCACCCACACTGAACGTGTATGCAAAATTTTCAACACAATCGGTTGAGGTTAACTACTTCAAAATTGACTTGCAAGATTCCACCGAACAAACAGTTACATACAGACATACATACATACATACATACATACATACATTGCAAGTTAAATAAAAACTTTTAAAAACGAATCTTCAGTTCATAATCTACTCAAAAATTCAAATCAACAGCGTCATTCCCCGTAACAAAAAACTTTGACCTAATTAGAAAACATAAAACTAATGGAAAAATCCGAACCGAAACAAGTACGGAGGGTGAAAAAATTTAATTAAACGTATAATTAATTCAAGGGATGTCCCAAGGCTAGACAGCACTCAAATATATTATCCGACATTTACAGATCAAAGGAAATTACTTTTCATGCTTAGTTTTTGAGTTATAAGAAATATAATTTGTGGTGGCTCTGTCTGCGTCAGATTGAGGTAAAATGTATTTTGCTCTAGGAATTTTATGCATGCATATGTAAATCTGTATATAATAATTCATCCGTATCTTATGTGGATCTTTACTGACACATGAAAGTCTCATCGCAATACGTTCAGCAGTTTCGGAGATAAGTCTCAACAAATGAGAAAAGAAAAACTACGTGTGCAGTTTTTGGAAACATGCGAAAAGTCATATATAAACTTGAGAAAACGCTGGGTTGTGGGACCGATGACATCATTACCACACAGTCCCCTTCGAGACTGGACAGTAGGGTACACTTCCGCGAAAACAAAAAAAAATAACCATGAACTCAAACCCTGAACCTCCGTTTTTCTCATTAAAATCATCTTAAATACATGGAAGCAAATAAACAATAAACAATCTATGCAATTAGGTCATTGAAACTACTACATTATTCCTCCGAAAATTTGCCGCGCATTGAGGTAGATTTTAGGCGGCGCAGTTGAGTGAACGGGTTTTGAATCTTGTAGTACTGGCTGACGGAGTGTTTTGCTTTCGTGTTTAAGTGACGTGGACATTGCGGTAGGATAGTGTATGCGGTAACACCGCAAATACGACGGATGTTTTAACTTTGTTTAATTATATACCTAGATAGAGTGACGCGCTGCAATGAAACTAAAACAAATAGACCAACTTTTCTTAAGCTAGTATGCGTGACAGCTGTGTCATACGCTATCGCTGCATCATTCTGCGTATCCTTGTGTGCGCACATAATGATACCAGTTTATTACATGGTTTCTATTAAAACGGAGAGACAATTATATCCGTGAAAAACAACAAAAAATAATTCACTCGAACTCATTTAGTGGGTAACAGTTCGCCTCTATTTTTTTCGACGCGTTTGAAACGTTCAGTGTCTATCTAGGTACTTACATAATTAATCAAAGGTTTTTTATATAAATAGTGGTCATCCTGCTTCCAGTGGTCGAAATTCAACCGTCGAATTTAATAAATTTATATTTTCCTGCACTCTTTTATATGAACTTTAATTCTGCAAAATCTCATACTCATCTGTTCGCGCGATGTGCTTAAAAAGAGGTACAAAGATTTTTCTTCACATATTCATATGATGTCGAGACGAGCAAGCCACTCGCTTGATGGTAAGCGATGTGGCAATAAACAGTAGCAACACCACTCAAACTTTGAATCATAAAGCACTACTTGGCATTGGCAGACTTATTACCCTAAGGCATTAATGTTAAGTCTCATAATGCCCTATTAGTAAACTGGCTGCATGTCCATCAAACCTGAACTCAACAGTGCTGCCAAACCGCCTGACGGCACAAAAGGCATCCCGGTGGTACCTGCCCAAACAAACTTTCACCTACGAGAGACAACTAGCTGCTATTTACTATCAAAAACTTGTACTTTGGTTGCTACCCAGTCGAATAAATAATATATCCAATAACCTATTACAGAATATTTTTAATCAAATTATACATTACCAATGATTATAATAGAATTTAATTCTTGTATTACTGTCAAATCCGACTGATTTTTGCCAAAGGTATCTCAATAATATATTTTTAGATTTTTTCTCATATACAGTAAAATGCCCTGTTTGAATCGGATATATTGACTGATCCAGTAATGCGACAGACGTCACTATGGCGCGTTTTATACGGTGTACGGTGGTCGCTATCCAGTCGGACGCAAATATCCTACCACCATACAATCTTTAACTCTCATTCCATCCATCGCTCATGGCGCAGTGTGATGCAAAATGACAAGAGCGCAGCCGCGCAATGAGCTGACGAATGCACCTGCCCGCATACGTGCGGGGTCGACGACCTCCCCCCACCTCCTACATCTCATAGTCATCGACATCGTAATATATCAAAAGGTAAAATGTATACCACTATAATGATATATTTCGCGAATGTTGGGCAGTAACTATGTCTATACTTATCTGTCTATTGTTATAAATGTGTGGTTCCTTTAGGCGAAGTATGAAATATAGGCTATCAGACACTTTAGAAGGATGTTGTGAAATCTGCACATAATTGCCGTTGTTACACATAATACAGAAACTTCCCAGAACTCCGATATCCTACTAATATTATAACACACACACACACTCACGCCTTTTTATCCCCGAAAGGGTAGGCAGAGGCGCACCTAAGTGCACCCACTTTTCGCCGTGCGTATTCCGTCCCATGATGTGATAGGGGGCGAGCCTATCGCCATATCGGACGCAAATTCCAAACTCCGTGCAGATACTGAATGCCCGACCCGGGGATCAAACCCGAGACCACGGGATTGCAGTCGTACCGTAATACAACTACGCTACGGAGGCAGTCACTAATAACGTTTTCCTAGAAACCTCATTCACTCGAACCTAGCCACAAATAACATCTAGTGAATACATATGAAAATACGCGTATTTACAAAGGTTCCGTTCGCAAATGAGGTACGCTTTGATTCGATTCGCGAATACAACGCACCTTTATCTCCATGTTTATTTCCACGTCGCGGCTTTCCCTTCATATTTTCAGTCACGTAAAGGAATCAAGATCTTTGGCAAATGACTGACATCGAGCTGATGAGAAATAGGAACACCGTTTTCTCATAAACTTGTTGAAATTCATTTTCCTTATAAAATGGACTTGCAGGTGTGATTGGTCAATACTAGTCTAAATTCTAAAATAAGAAGTAGCCTGTTGCACTCAGAGACAGTGTACTATCTTCCTATCTAGGTGAAATATACTAGAATCGGAGCAGTAGGTAAATATGAACGTCTTGGTCTTAGCTTATTTACAACCATCAGTACTTATATCATGCTAGACACATCAGAAATATGTAGAGGACTTGACAAAACAATGACTTAATCAAAAACTTTAACTGATGCTATTCTTAATATCCTGCTGACACACATTGATTACAAGCAGCAGTGTGTATGCACTGTTGTGTTTCGGTTTGAAGGACATTGTAGCCAGTGTAACTACTGGACATAATGAGACTTAACATCTTATGTCTCAGGGTGACGAGCGCAGTGGAATGCCACACAGTACTCTGTAACTCAAGGTGCTGGATGGTGTTGCTACTGTTTATGGGTGGTCGTATCGCTTACCATCAGGCGAACGGCATGCTCGTCTCGTTATTCAAGGCAATAAAAAAAAAAACTCTGAAGAGCTTGGTATGTGACATAGGTCGGCATAATTCTAACAACCGTTAGTAATCTAGACTTATAAAAATCTAGCACCTCAAAAACAATAAAACAATAAACAAAATGTATTGAAAAACGGTTTTATATACTCTGATAGGCCTCAATAAATTATCTTTGTAATAAATATCAGTTTGAAACGGCCAATAAATTGAATGGAAAAGAAAAGAAAGACAGAAAGCAATTTCCACAGGAGTCTTATCACATAAATTGTTTTCTTCGTTTGGAAAAATCTAGAATGACGGGTCCAATAAAATTATTTGCGCCGGTTATCTAATATCAGAATTTTGTTCAAAATTTAAAATTGAGAGGAATTATTACGTTTCTACGAATATACTAGGTGTTGCTGACGGCTTCGCTCTTGTGACCGTGCTTGCTGATTTTTTTAAAATGTAGCGTAAGGTCAAAATACATAAGGATTGTACGGTGCAAACACACAGAAAAAAATCGGATATTGTTCGCAGTGGCTTACCATTCTATAGATTAGTCAATGAAGAGATTCAATTAGTATAGCTGTAATGGTGTTGTATATGTATAAATAAATAAATAATTTACGTCTAGTTGACCTATGCTCCTTTTAGATAAAATACAACAAAATTCAACCACAAACTCATCCAGCATATTCTTCAATTTTCCCAGCACCGTTCCTTCACGAAAATATATCACAAACTAAACAGGAGTGAATGCTAAAATCCCCTCGAATCTCAGAGAGCGCGCCAATAGCAGTGGTGTCTCAAAAAAACCAACCACTGCCTATATTTCATTTGGAAGCCAGTGCGCCCGCAAACCCGATAAATCCAGAGATTTCTATTACAGATAACCGTGTTATTCTTTCCGTATATTTAATTTTACGTACGATATTCTCGGCAACGGGAACTTTAAAGTTGGTAATATTTAATGTTAAGTTGGTTTTGGAATTTTGATAGTTATTTTTAGGGTTGGTAAAATGTTTTATGGGGGTAATCATCACATGAAAACTGAATGTAAAGAGGAATTGTGCATTGCTGTACTTTGAAGAAACTGGGAAATATTAAAAGAAGGAAAGAAACGTCTATATGCTATATATAACTTACTAGCATTGCGCGCGGCTCCGCCCGAGTGGAAAAGTTTATCCGGGATAAAAAGTAGCCAATAGTACTCAGGTGTAATGTAGCTACCTATTAGTGAAAGAATTTTCAAAATCGATCCAGTAGTTCCTGAGATTAGCGCGTTCGAACAAACAAACTCTTCAGCTTTATAATATTAGTATAGGTAACGAATTAAGTACGTAATAAAAGTTGCCATAACCATTTCGATTAAATTATCAAAAACATTCACGCTATTCACGGAGTAGACAGAGAATATATAATTGATATAAACAAACGGTTCGGCGAAAACAGTTTCAAATAACCAAACAAATGAGCACTTCAGCGGATCGCGTTGTTCCAAATTAAATTTTAGTTACGCTCTTATTTACGTTTTAAATAGCGCTTTACCAAAATACCGTTATTGTTCTATATTTAAAATATTTAAATTAATAACGTCCATTTTGTTTTTAGGTTACTTAGTTTTTATACAAGGCACAAGCGGGCCACTTGACTAAATAAGTCTTGTAACCATAAAAAGTACATGAGAACTTAGAATGTTATATTGAGATCACCGGTTTCAGAAAACAGTTTTGAACAGTTCATCATAGAAAGCATCAAACGACCATCAGTCTTAACATACACCCTAAATCAAAACATCAAAAGCCCAAGACTAATCATCATCATCATCAGCCCGTTGCAGTCCACGGCTGGACATAGGCAATCTCCCAATGTACGCCACAGAGCCCCGTCTGCTGCTTTATCCAACCAATCGCTGCTGACCATCTTGTACAAGTCGTCCCGCCATCTCGCCAAAGGGCATCCCACGCTACGTTTGCCAAGACGCGGTCTCCACTCCAGAACACGCCCAAGATTAGTTCAGTGTATTAGAAAAAACTCCGGGTTCTGGTAAAAGGTGAACGCAACTGCGCGGTACCTAGCAGCTCTAATAAAGTTACTAACTCAAACGGGCTTCCAAGACCTAGTAATATTAAAAAACCCCCGTTGTAGTGCGGTGTGAAAATATCCGTTCATCTGCTAGGGTAACAGAAACGTGTTGTTATTTGCAATTCTTTACTCGCAATGAACTATTTGCCGACTACGTGACGTTACAAAGCCAAGAATTTCATTTTCTCTTGCACTTAAAATAAAGTGCTTTTGAAAGCGTTATCGTTAATAAACGTTCTTTGGTAAAAACTAAATTAAAATACGAAGAACTGTTAAAATCTCAGAGTATTAGCGTTCACAGCCAGTGTTCAGGCAAAGCAAGTACATGCAAAGCCTTGGATGTCCAGACAACAAGGACAGATGACCTGATAGAGGTCGCAAGAAGTCACTGGATGCAAGAGGATAGAGAGATTCATCATTGTATATCTTGGGGCTGCTGATGCCGTCTGTCAAAGTTAAGTAGTGTTTTATCTTACATACGCTTATGTTTTATGATGCTACGTGATCAAAACACTCAATGTGGTTAGACATAACTCTGAATAATTAATACAGCAGTTACCAACGATTATGATCAGTAAATTTAAAAATTATTAGACGCATATAATTTGTTTGCACTTAACATCTTTATATAGACTTTCAGTTAATCAAGGCTTATTTATTTTATTTCCTAGGAAGGCCTCCAATTCATATTATACCATTACTTTTTCCCACCGTGTTTTATGTGTAATAATAAGACAACACCGTTATTCACGTCTCAAAGATCATCATTTTTTTTGACCGACGACCATTTTTTTTATTTTCAAAACAAAATCTAATATCCTTTCTTAAGGCACAAACAGTTGGTAATAATACTTTTCATACGTCTTTTGTAAGTCGAAGACTTAGCAGAAACTTTGTCTAAAAGCTTTTCGGGGAAATATTAAACATTCCATGAGCCAAGAAACAATTCCGAGTAATTAACCTCGGTAGAGTATTAAGAACAAAACGAAGTGCGGGTTCCGTAGATTTCAAATAATATTATTTGGAATTTAGTAGTTATGAAGAAAGAGATTCAAGGTATATTTTAATTCTGTAAGCATAATATTTTATATGAAGCAGCATTTTTATTTCAATAAAATATTGTCTTTATAATCTTTGAATATGATAAAAAAAATGGATTTAAAACAAGAATGCATTTACTCAGATATGGTGAAATAGACGCTTAAAACTAGTAAATTCTTTTATTTTATTGTCTTTAATCATCTTGTTTCGATTACACCAAGCTTCAGGTGCAAATCACTTCAAATGTCAGTGTAAAACAAAACTTATTTTATGTTAAAAACCGTTGAAAACTTTACGACCGTTTAATTTAGTTTTAAAACCAAATACAGCGCGCGAATAACTTTACATTTATTTATAAATGAAACATTTTATGTTGAAATTGTGATGAGTTTAAACATAAAATTGTGTTTTTTACGATCTAATCCAACAATATTTGACGTAAACTAGTTTGGATGAAATATTTAGAATTTTTACGACAGAAGAATGTGAGGCGAAATGCATTATGAAAAGATAATCCCAGAGGATAGAATTTATTAATATATAAGTAAAGGTAAATATCCAACAATTTATTTCTTTAAGAATGCTGATTTTTTAAATATTTTTATACCTTTTTTATTGCGTTTAAATGACGAGACGCGAATGCCGTTCGCCTGATGGCAAGCGACCGTCCATAAACAGAAGCAACTCCGCAAATAACTTGGAATTACAAAGTACTGCGAGACACTTCACTGCACTCGCCGAGATATACGATGTTAAGTCTCGTAATGCCCAGTAATTACACTGGCTACAATGTCCTTCAAACCGGAACACAACTGCATACACACTGCTGCTTGACACACATATTGACGAAACAAGCTATATGTCACGCCTGATAACATGCTAAACGACAGCCCATAATCATAAGCAATACCCAAAACTTTACGTTATACTACACTGCGTACCACTGCACTGTACTCGATAACTTGAGACATTCAATGTTGTCGCTTAGCAATTTCTAATTATATAGGCGCTACATTCTTGAAATCGGAGCACAATAGTGCTTGCACATTACTGTTTGATCAAGTGGTGATTACTGAAAATCTCGGTGAATACTGAAGAAAACTTCATTTCAGTGGTTACTCAGATGTACTTTCGTATACACGAGACCTTACTAATTAAATAACAAAAACTGGTAAAAAACTCAACATAATATTTTGTTAAAATATGTTTTTTTACGTTAAAAGGGCTTTTCATGACAAGGACCTCTAAAATTAAAACCCCACCTGTACTACTTCAAATTTTTCTCATAAACAATTTTTAAGCGGATACTAGCGGCGTAATTGCTATCTAAACCACTTATTATAATGAAGGGCTCTTAAAATAATTGATATTAGTTCCTTCTCACCGCTTAATTAGGTACGCTTACATTTGGTGGAGTATATTTACCGACCTACATTATGTTTCTTCATTACATTGAATTATTTACAGATCGCTACTGTTTATAGGCGTTCGTATCGCTTACCATCAGGCGGGCATGCTCGTCTCATCATTAAATGGCATAAAAAAAATATGTTATTGTTTTGCTGGTGGTCTAACTATTTTATATTCGCTCGGATAGCGACCACCGGACAAGGTGTTAAATAAAACCCGCCATAGTGACCCACATGTATCGCGTTCCGGGATCAGCCTGGGTCTATCCGGTTCAATCAGGCATAACTGTCTCATCGCATGTCGTGCTCACTTCTAGTAGGGCTCAATCTTAACACGGCCCAGTTTTGTGAACCATAATAAAAAAAAAGAACGGGTTGCACTCCGGGAGTGCCGGCAGAAGTGAAAACTTGAACATTAACGTTGTGCATTTTTGAATATTTTGGAATGGTTAGGGAGTAATTTCGCACGAATTGCTTTATTTATCAGTATAAAAATACTAGCATTTATGTGTTAATACATCAATGGGTTAAATACAATATTTATTTATTGCGCTATCGTACATAAAAATGACAATTACACTATTTTTTTATAAAACAAAATTTGAAAAAAGAATGTTACGCTATTTTGTACTCTTGCCGTGCCAACGCTGGGGAAATAAATAAAAATGTAGTCGTTTAAGAATTATAGCTTCTACGCAATGTATTTAAGTTTCATATTAGTAAGGGATGGTTTTAATGAAGCAAATAAATAAAAATGTAAACGTTTAAGAATTATAGCTTCTACGCATTGTATTTAAGGTCCATATTAGTAAGGGATGGTAAAACCTCCTACGCATTTTCGATCGGTCACGTGATCCTGACGCGAGTTTCACATTTTATACCCATTCCAAAAGTGCTCAACGCCGCTAAAGAAGTTTTCACTTCGAAAAACGATGAATAAACTTAACCTTATTATTCTCCCGAAACACATTGTGGATTTATTCAAACGATACGCAGACAGAGTCGCGAGCTAAGCCAGTCAAACATAACGATCTTAAACTCCTTTGAATCTAACAAACGTCATGATACGATTGTCACATTTCGACTTTGAAACGCGAATGTCATTATGGCGAGTTTTGCCGGAACGTGCCTAGGCGTCTATTGGGCTAATCTCTACTGCCTTGTTAGAACAACGTAGCCATGGAAGGTCGGTGTATGCCAAATTAATTGTTAATGCTGAATTAGGGGACTTCCGGTATGGATTGCCTTTTTAATCATAGCCTCTAGCCTTCGTGACCGTGGACTTATAGGAAGACAATAGTTTATTTATAACAAGATACAATACATTTTGGCTGAAACTAAACTTAATAAAACGACTGCTGTAGTGTAGTTGTATTGTGTATGCCGTACGACTATCGCGCTGTCTCGGGTGCGAATTCCAGGTCGGTCAAAGTGATGTTAGGATTTTCTGCTCAATATCAGTCGGAGTCTGGAATTTTGCCCGTTAAATGGCAATAAGCTCGTTCCCTATAACAATAAGACCTAACATAGCTAGCGAAAATTCAGTGTGTTACTTCTACCTACCCCTAAAAAGAGAAAAAAGGCGTGACATATGTATGTAAATATATTTCACAAAATATCGCACGGGACACCACACATACTCCATACCTTATATATTCAAAAGTCATATGCTTATTATGTATAATTACCTACTGTAAGTTTCCAATAAAAGCATTCATATATAACGCAACAGTTCATGGCACGGCAAGATCTTCGAACACGTCCCACTATAACTTGTGATAAGGCAAAACTGTTATAGTTGCTAGTGTGCACACCGCTCTACTTTAGATGAGCATAATTGTGTACAAGACAATACAGTGCACTAAGGATGCCAACTTTGTTAGGAACTGTATTCGTAAACATTAACTGAAAAAACAAAGTAAATGTCATAAGAGATGCCACAGCAAAACGTCCCTAAAATCAAAGCCATAAGAGCACAAACAACACAAACGTTTAAGCAAAAGTAACAGTCAGTCTCACATCTACTGTCAATGAAATAGCCGTTAGTTAACAATGCTTTGTTAAATATTCAATGATATGATAAGCCATCGCTGCGCATATTCCTCAGTGGCGGCCTTAAGGAACGAACGGGGCAACCACCCAAGGCCTCTTGCTTAGGGGGGATACAGCTTGTAAAATACATAAAAAAATCATTACGATCCTTTGGCAAACGGGTACAAGGCCCTAGCATAGATCTGCCACCCAGAACCTCGCATTAGTTTAGTCTCTGCCTTACCTATAATGAGACTTATTACGTTGTGATTCTACTTTTTATTTGGCTGCCGGGTAAAGCCAAAGAAAACTAAACCCTTCCTAGTTGAATTAAGGCCACGGCGGTCAATATAAGAGATCAGCCAGGTACGTCGTATATTATAGTGCACAAGTGTGTACGGAATATACAAGTGCACTCGCTATTCCTTCACTCTCATAGTCCGGTGAGACGGCAATCCAACAGGACCGGAGAGAGATTAGGCACAGGACCAAAGGCTTTACGTGCTCACCGAGGCACGGGGATATCACACCACCGACTTCCTGTCTCCGAGCTGCGACTGCTTCATTTTTATATGGAAAAACCCAGTCACAATGTTTGAGGCCCGACCAGGGATTCGAACTCAGGACCTCAACGCTCTAATAGAAAGAAAGAATAACAATTTATTAGTGACAACTCACAACCCAACAAAACAATTAGCATGAAATAACATAACAAATAATATTAAACACAAATCAAAACTAAAGAGTACCAAAAAATAAATAATAAAACAAAACTAATAATATATTGGATTGCCTATTAAAAGTATCCCTAGTTGGTCGTGGCTGTGATAGGTAGGTGACCACTCAGCATAAAGTTGTGATTTGCTGCAAACCCAAAACACAACGCTGGAATAAACGCTAATCGTACTCATAACGCGTATGCAATACAACTACGCCAACGAGGCAGTCAGGCAAAGAAAACTTCACCATTTTCGGATACACTGGTCCTCACAGTATTGTTTCTAAATACTTGTATTGCTTGTAAACGCATGATTGTAAGTACAATTCGGACTGTGAAACGTATTTCTCTTTGGTCAGTATAATTCTGGGCATTACGAGTACAGGAATAACGCATACGCATACTCATACTCACGCCTTTTATCCCCGAAGGGGTAGGCAGAGGCGCAACTATAGTAGGGACAAACTAATATGGCCGAAATGACATGACATGTTTTTGAATTTTTTGGGTAGACGTTCTCACAGAGTTATCGCGTCGGGAAAAAAAATTAATTGTCATACCGGCCAGCTTAGTTTGTCCGAATATAGTGCACCCACTTTTCGCCGTGCGTATTCAGTCCCATGATGTGATAAGGGGCGAGCCTATCGCCATTTCGGGCATGAATTCCAGACTCCGGGCTGATACTGATATATAGATAGATGGCTGATAGGAAAATCCAATATCACTTTGCCCGACCCGGGGATCGAACCCGAGACCTCAGCATTGCAGTGGTACCGTAATACAACTACGCCACCGAGGCACTCAATTATTAAGACAATATAAAGACGAGAATAACATTTTATTTAGTACAAAGTAAAAGCGTAGTAGATTGAGAGACACGCAGTCTATTGTATTCGGAGTTCTGCTTGGTACTGCTATTGTTTATGGACGTGTGTTACCATCAGGCAAGCAACTAGCTCGTCTCAACATTCAGTCGTACGCTACGCTGGCTTAGTGCGGGTTAGCAGACCCTACATACCCTCGAAATTCTTATAAATCCAAAAATAGTCCCGAGGTACAATTTCCATAATATATACAGTAACGTTCGCATAAAAGAACACGCAATCTCAATACCGTCGGGGGTAAGAAAAACATTTTCCAAGTAAATTATTTCAGGATAAAAGGTCTGAGCTCAAAGGTACGATTGTCAACTGTCGAAGATTGTCAGTGACAATTATGTTCTGCCGATTCTCATCTGAAAACGTGGTGTTCGATTTGAGAAAATTGGTGTTAATGGCGGTTATGACATCACAAAGAACAGCGATGATCGTTAAGATGTACAAAACAATACATAAATCGTCTCAATAATCATAATGCATTGTAAAAATATTTTAGTTAGGTTAATTTTTAAGAGGACATCTAGGAACTAAAAAGATTCTAAAAAATAATCACTAAGAGACTGCACTATACATGAATACCCAATCCAATATGTCTACCCAACAAAAAAAAAACAAATAGATACCATACAAAGTTTTCTTAACCATACTTCTTACCATACAAAGCCAAAACCTTAACAACCACCAGTTAATGTTGTTAACGTTAATATATTATAACAAAAATGTATGAACTGACATATATATCTTAGGTATATCATTAGGATGTCATACCCAAAGATTTTTTGTTTTCTAAATTTTCGTTACTGATTGTAAAAAGGCGTAGTAGTATTACGGTATGACAGCAGTGCTTAGGTTCGATCCCCGGGTCGGGCAAAGTCATATAGGGTTTTTCTATTCAGTATCAGCCCGGAGTCTGGAATATGTGCCCGATATGGCGATAGGCTCGCCCCCTATCAAATCATGGGACGGAATGCGCACGTTGAATTCAATGGTTTCGTCTCTGCCTACCCCCTCGGGGATAATAGGACTAAGTGTGTATGTATGTATGTATGTAAAGGCGTCTTGTCTACATCCCCAGTTTAACTGATTCGCAAAACATCGTCAATTGACAATACCATCACTCCAGCTTCATGACATGTGATGCGGCTCAAGGCATCATTATCCTCAGACGTATACCCTTTTATACACGAAAAATATTCTCTCCTGTTTCCAATGAAATATGATATAGCTACGCCTTTTTTTGAATTGTTTTAGTATGATCGTAGGTGATTTTTATTGAGTAGTGGATTTAATTCTAGAAGTTATGTTTTTAGGTATAATATAAAGATTTTAAGGCTACTTATAATTAAAAATAAATTATATTAATCGATAATCTATTCGTTTCCTCATTTTGGGTGTAAAAATACAAATATGATTATAAAACTTAAAAATCCGTTTGTGGAAAAAAATCCCCCATGTGTCCTTTTTCAAGTTAAATGAAGAGACGAGCTTGAAGCTTGTCTGATGCTACGCAATACGACCGCCCATAACCAGTAGCAACACCATACAGAACGTTAAATTACAAAGATCTATGTGGCATTATGCTGGATGCGGGCCGCTTTTGACAGGTCCGTCTGGAAATCTTTGGGGGAAAGTTCATCAGAATGTTCATCAGTGGACGTCGTGTGGCTGATGATGATGATAATGATGTGGCATTACACTGCGCTCATCACCTTTCGACATAAGATGTTAAGTCTCATAATGCCCAGTAATTACGCTGGTTACAGTGTCCTTCAAACCGGAACACATCAATGCAGGCACAATGTTACTTGTCGAAAATAAACACTGCGGTAGTACATTCCCTGCCCAACTCTCGCATACTAGAGACGTACCACCAGTAAAAACAGTCGAGCATCGTCTCACACAGTTGTTTTTTTCAAACACATCAATTTACATTTTTACAGTACTTAATGTGCCGCCTATGTAATCAAAAGCAGTGCGCAGGGTCTGTAGACGGGGCGAGCATGCATCCCCTAATTAATTTACGTTTAAGGGGGCGAATTCTATGTCTTGTTTTGTTAACGAAGACTTTGATAGGATAAACAAAAAGGACACTTACAGAAACTAAAATTTTACGAAATAAACAATAAAGTGAAAACCGGTTATTCATTAAAGTGATCACCTAATCTTCGTACTATATCCAAATTAGACGTTATAAACGATATTTTTTTCTTTGTGAATTATCGCTCTCTTTAACGGTGAAGGAAAACATCGTGAGGAAACCTGCATACCTGAGAAGTTCTCTAAATTTCGAAAGTCTGCCAACCCGCACTAGGCCAACGTGGTGGACTAAGGCCTAACCCCTCTCAGTTGTAGAGGAGGCCCGTGCTCAGCAGTGGGCAGTATAGAGTACAGGGCTGGTATAGTTAATGGTATGGTAAACGATACTCATTTTCTATACATGTAGATATTTGCCGAGACCCTGCCATTCAGTCGTTATAACCGGTTCCTGCTGTATTAATGAAAACTTTGCTGTTGGGCTAAAAATTAATAAAACACCAAATTTATCCAGAGTAGATAAATCAGGATCGCTAACTTATTCCAGGGCTCGCCCCCTATCACATTATAGGACGGAACACACAAGGTGAAAAGTGGGTGGAATAGCTTTATTTGTGTGTGCGGTGTGAGTGTGTGGGCGTGAGTGTGTGGGCGTGTGTGTGTGTGTGTGTGTGTGTGTGTGTGTGTGTAATTATACTGTAACGTTGCTAGGAACGTTAACTCTCTTAGTAAACGGGTTATCGTCTGTGTCAGTTTAACTACCAATCGAAACCGTTAATGTATCGTATTGGCTGGTTAAACTGTCACTAGTTTTGACGCACGTCTGAACGGCGCTCGTATAAATAAGCGTGCAATGTCACGCGCGCCCTTTTTCTTACAATTTTCTTCGCCGTAGCAACACTACCAACTAACTGCGTGTTGCCACGCACATCGTTGTTCCCGCTGGGGTGAGTGTGCCAACGACTACTAACCGCTTCCAGGTATTCTGTGCATCTGGGCTCGTGAGCTATCACGAGTCGCTGGCGCGGAATGTAAGCCTAGCTTGCATTCCGACCCGCTGGGATTCTGATTCCAGGTTTTTTTTTCTACGGTGCGGCGTTGACCACCTTTACGACGGCGTGGAGTGCTGACTCCATGCTCCGCTGGCGTCGGGAGAGCTGCCTCCCGATCCCAGCCACGTGCTGACCGCCTTCTACACGGTGCGGAGTGCTGACTCCGCCACGTGCACACCACCATCGTCGTCGCGGGTGCTGACCCCGGCCACGTGTGCACCGTCGTCGCGGGTGCTGACCCCGACCACGTGCTCACCACTACCATCGCAGTCGGGTGTGCTAACCCCGACCACCTCACCACCGCTGCGCAGACCACGTGCTACCATCTGCCCGGCGAGCTGTCGCCGGAGCTAGCCACGTGCATCAGCGTCGTGCCGTTCGCCTGAATCGGAGTCTCCGCAGGCCAGTGACTCGTTTGCATACCACCAGCAAACCGTACCGAGTGTAACGCGGAGGTGCAAAATAAAGCTCGTACCACGAACCTAAAACCCTGAGTTTCTCTTCTCTTCTTTCTCTTCTATCTCCTAACTATCTACCTGCGGCGCCTCACGCCGCAATACCTACATTAACTTCTGATGCTAAAATTAAAAATCGTAATTAATTTGTACAATTTGTATATAAAACTTTATTCACGATATAAAGCATCTGAATGAAAGAAACAAAGTTAGTACATACCGCCTTAACTGAAAACTCGCTGCCGGAATTAAGTGTTACTTAACTACTGAATAATTTTCTCAACTTACTAATTAAGAATTTGCACTTAGTTTTTCATTGTAAACTATGTTTATGTGGATTAGTTGAATGTGCTATTCAAAGTTTTACTGAGCGTGTTCTTGAGATTTATATTTTTCTTCAACATTTGGCTCGTATATTATTGTGACTATGTTTTAAAACGCAAAGTCGATGCTGTGCCGAATTATAAGCATAATTTTTTAGGTTTATTGAGTTCACTGAACCTCAGTTTTATTGCCTCTCAGTAGTAGATGTAATCAGCAAAAGGACAATATACAGGGCTAGTAGGATACGGTCAGTTCGTATTGAGTTTAACTAGCGTCGAAACCATAGCGAAATTGGACCCAGTTTGACATACTTACTGACGACTAACCGCTTCAATAAACGATCCCAATCGCTTTACCCGATCCATCGCAACAATGGACTAATCAGAATATAAGGCCCGAATTCACAAACTTTACTTAGCTAAATATGACACAATGCTATAATAATAAGTCAGTCTCAATGCTTAGGGCATGACAGCCTTTACAATAAGTAGGCGAAGGGGCGCTGTGATTGACCAATATTGAGATACTACTTTACTTCAGTTGGTTGTCAGATAAAGATGAACGAAGCCGAAGAAAGCTATGAAATTGCCGACACGATGAGTCGGGCACACTGTGCGTATTGTCCGTGAATGAAGGTGTTTATTTTTGGTTTATTTTGAATAGTCTGAACTGAAATAGTCACCGCCTGTTTGAATTTCTTGGTATTTAATACCTTTTTTTTTTTTTTTTTTTTTTTTATCGCGGGGAAAAAACGCGTTATCGCTACCACCACCGGGGGGTGAGTGGAACGGCTATGTTGGTTTCACACGGTCTTACGGCCCAATGTCGATACTCGGGAGTATAGCTTCATCCGAGCGAGCATTGAACCGAGTCCCTAACACTATATACACCCTACACCGGCATACCAACCAAAACCCGCGGTGGCCTTCGTCGGCACTTACGGGACGGCTCCGGGTTATCTTATTGCACGAAGATAGCTGCACGAAACCGCCCCTGCGCGATGCCGCATTGCGGCCCCTCTCTGTGGTATTTAATACCTACTCCTTTCACCAGGCTATGCAGGTTGATTACCTTGTTGGTTTTTAAAAGATTATTAATATTTAAAGGATAATGCCCAAATCTGTACCTACTCTTTAAAGGGAGCCTTGTGAAACTATTCATAATTTAGGATATATTTTTATGAATTACTCCAATTAATTTGATAGAAACTCGTTTCAGATTTTTTTTCAATTAATGAAGTCTGTTTTTGATTAAATTTTGGCCATTTCAAATATTAAGTTTTTCATTCCCGTCAAAAGTGTGGTCATTTACGCAATGGAGCCGTCATTCCAGGGGTAAGGGTGAGATCGTTTATTGGAAACGTTTTAATTGATTTCTTAGCATTATGGTGTAGTTAGCGCTTGAGAAAGTTTGGTGACGATAATTTTTATTGAGAGCGGTAAAAATATACCGCGACTGTCAGGTGTGGGGTTCGAACCCACGCTCCCTCTCGGGAACCAGAGCTTAAATCTGGCGCCTTAGACCACTCGGCCAACCTGACTTACTTTCATATTACCAATAAGTTAACCTAAAGCCGAACTGAAATAAAAAAAATGTGGAAGGATATCTCAGCAATATAAAATACAAACAAAGTGATGCGGTGTTTTCATCATTTTCCTAGGTTTATTCGAACCTTTATAAAGCAGACCATCCTAACCGACGTCTTGCACAATTTACTAAAGCGGCTTTTTTTCTATCTTATATATAAAATTTTCGTGTCATAATGTTCGTTCCCGTACTCCTCCGAAACGGCTAAACCGATTTTGATGAAATTCTATATTCATATTCAGTAGGTCTGAGAATTGGCTACTATCTATTTTTCATACTCCTAAGTGATAAGGGTTGTTCACCCCTAAATTTTTATTTTTATTTTTTAGATACATTTTTTGTTTTTAATTTTTTTATGATGTAGCATTAAAAAATACATACAATTCTAAATCTTCAACCCTCTACGATCAACCCCTATTTTTTTATAACGATATTAGTAATTTAATAACCTTTTACGCAAAAACTACTGAATGGATTTCGATGAAATTTCGCACACGGGTAGATTATGTCCTGGATTAACATATAGGCTACTTTTTAACCCGGGAAAATATAACGCGGGAGTTTTATCCTGGGAAAACTCAATCACGCGGGCGGAGCCGCGGGCAAAAGCTAGTTATTCTATAATATTATTATGTTATAACCATGTCTCTGCATCACGCAAAGGTTGAATGTTAGAGAATGCCCCAGGCATTAGGTCAACCTGCATAAATTTACTGTAGATAAAGTTAAAACAAATAAATAAAATACTAGCAGTATTTAATAAAAAAACAACCATTCTTTAAAAATACTGGAAATTTAAATATTTTTGAATTAGTAAAGAAAAAATCCGTTATGCGCTAAGTAGGTACTCTCATAAACAAAAAAGCTTGCAGTCAGTATGCCGACATAATAAATTTTATGTCGACTTATAAAAAAATAATTAAGTCACGAAGCCCATAAGAAGCCTTTTCTAAAACTCGTAACAAAGAGTATCGTACAAAGAAAAAATCTTGTTAATTTACACTGGCATGGTTAATTTAAATGTAAAAGTCTTTAACACATCTTGCAGTCGGCCGGTTCCCATTTTAATTAAAATCTCTTTGTTGCTTCGTTCTTGTGATGTAGACTATACTTAAAACGTCACAGCTTGCAACCACTAATTGTAATGTTGCAAATATTGTTTGGAAAGGCAATGCGTTTGTAATGGTAATGCGTTTTGGTTTGTCCTATCTGGTGAGGCATATTTCACGGTAAACAGGCGCGCGTGATAAAGAAGTCGTCGTGCAGACGCTGTTAATTAATTTACAGACTGCCTCGGTGACGTGGTTGTATTGCGTACGCGTTACGAGTACGATTTGCGCGCTTAGGTCCTGGGTTCGAATCCCGGGTCGAGCCAAAAACATTGAGACTGGATTTTTCAGTCAGGAAGTTGGCGGTTTGATACCCCCGTGCCTCGAAAAGCACGTGAAGCCGTTGGTCCTGCGCCTGATCTCTCTCCGGTCATGTCGGATTGCCGTCTCACCGGACTATGAGAGTTAAGGAATAGCGAGTGCACCTGTGTATTGCGCACACACTTGTGCACTATAATATCTCCTGCGTACCTGGCTGCTCTCCGTTGACATTGGCCGCCGTGGCCGAAACTGGCTAGGAGGATTACGGTTAATTAATTGTTGAGAAACATTACACTACTATGGACGATGAAGTTGTTCAGTGTAGTGTTTGTCGATAGGTTGTCAACAATTGTCAGTTTCGGTGTGGTGTACATTCATTCAAGCACATAAGTAGCTAAATAATTTCAAAATCCCAAATCGCCTATACGCGTTTAGTTACATTTTTTTTTTTTTTTGTATGTGGTAAAGTAAATTCCTTTTATTTTATTTTTGTGAAGAGAACACAAAAATTGGTAAGAACCCAAAGGGTAAAGGCGTTTTGAAATTTTGAATTTCTTCACCTATTTATGTGGTTGACTGTATATAGTGTTCAGCAGTTCAAATTGACAGTGTCAGTACGACGCCCAAGATTAAATAGAGCTGTTGTTATGTTGCCTGTATGGCCACTTTTCAACACATGTTAATCTAAGACTATCAGTTTGCCAATTTTTTACTAATTTCAATCGATGGACTCTGTCTTATAGCAAACATTCAAATATCTTCATATTCTTTTGCATCTATAATATTCATAAGTAGGGTGGACACTTGAAATACCAATATTTTACTAATATTTATTATTTAAATCTTAGTATTTAAAGGCGCTTTCACCATCTACAGTCTTTACAATAACCGCGAAAAAGTCATTTAACCAAACAAAAGACGAATCAATCAGCCACTCAAACTGACAGGAGAGCCAACCGAACGCGACAAAACTTACTGCCAACCAACGGAAAAAAGAAAAAATCAGAATACCGAATCCACCAGGGTTTATTTACAAGCCATTAATCTTAAGTTGGGGCTGTTTGTGCAAAGTTTCCGAACGTGCCCGAGTTGCGCCTCCGCGGAAAAAAAATATGTTTAAAACAACTGCTGAAACACAACAATATCTTGTTTTACTTGGTAATTTCGAATTGAGATTAGTAACTTTGATGTTGTAGAGTTATATTAGTTCCAGAACATTTTTGGTTGGAATCTAAAGTGGCATTATTCAGGGCTTGAAAACTTAACTTTGACGTTTTAACTTATTTGAGCTAAGTAATATCACAAATTATATTTCTCTTTATAATTGGATTGAATTTGAATGATGTTTAGCGTAGTCCACATTCTGGATTAACGTATAGGCTACATTCTATTACAATAAATTGCATAATAATATGGTAGCTATTATTCCGGGAATATACTAAAACTAGTTACTTTAATACTAGTATTAATTTTAAAGATTCACTAATAAAAAGGTATTATTACTTTAGAAATACTTGAACGGTTTAGAAAACAACATTGTCATGACAGCCAAATTAAATCAAAAGTCCGTCGAATTCTATTTTTAAATCAACCACAACGTTCCAAAATTAAACTTCCACTATATTTAATATAACAATCGAAGACAGGACAAGTTGACAGAAGTTCGCGTAGAAATTCAAGAGACCGGTACAAAAGTTTACCTGATTAATCAACAAAGTTTGCAACTCTGTGACAGATAAGGCGTTTACTTGCAAAATATTATTTGCGTTCCCTTCTGGCAATTGAAAAGGTCGAAAGACTTATATAATGGTGTGCAGGTATGGGATTTATTTTTAGTAGATTGACTGGGTAGGTAGAGTGACTCAGTATTGTTCTTACCTATTGAGAAGAGCGGAGTTTGTTGTATGCAGCATATTGATGTCAGTCTTATTACTACTACATGGGACCTAACATATCTAGCTATATTGTATGTTGTAACGAATAAATGGTTTCTCTCTTTCTAGAAAAATGTGAGTGTGGTACACTTCTACCTAGCCTTCAAAAGAGCAGGCATCATACTATGATGACAGATCGTGTTGCTGAGGGAGTTTCTTGCGCTGCTTCTTCTTCACAGCGATAACACGCTCCGAAGCGGTGGTAGATTCATGACGATTCAAAAGAGCTTGTGAAAGACTATTTGAATAAAAAAAACTATAGTTTGGGTTTTGAGTTTATATTTTTATGTAAATCTACACAGAACCGTAAACTTTAAACTTGTTTACAATAAACATGTAATTCATAGTTGTCGGCCATGTTTGATAGCAACACGGATTCTGCAGGGCTCGGTTAATGACTTGTAAATAAGGGGAGGGCATGGTCGTCATTAATAACACGCTGGGGCGCGCTGTCTTCCACAGCTCCTTCGAGCAATTACCCCGTCGCCTTGAGACATAGCTAAACTCCACATAGTAATATCAATCTCTTCGGGTGCAAACTGATAGAGAAATATAGGCAATTTCTCCGTAGGTCTTTCTATTACCCTGTCACTTTAACTTCTAGCTTTAAGGCATAATAATACAAATCTGTAAAGTGAAAGACTCATGGAGTCAGAATTGTCAAAAGCGTTGTCTTCCGCAGGGCTTGCTAAGTAGCCTATCGCGTTGAAACCTTTCTAAATGGAATGTAGTAATACAAATCTGCTTAGAACTGAATACTGATAAAGGCATGAAGCTAAGATTGTCAATAACGCTGTATTCTGGACTGTTACCCACCTTGAGACCTAACTAAAAGGCATAAAATAATTAAAATCCATATTATATCTAACTTCAAGTAAAGATGCGTTGTATTATAATCGTGGTACTTTACACCAAGTCAGTGACTAATCTTGTGCTTCAGATGTTAATTTTACACGCTTTATATTAGCTTCACTTGTATGTTTGTATGTATGTTTGTATGTATGTTTGTATGTTTGTATGTATGTTTATATGTTTGTACCTCTCCGACTCCGACTCCTTTGGGCGCGATTTTGACCCACTTTAAACGGCCAGATTTTATTCAAACTTTGTAGGTTTGTCGAGGACCGATAACAATACACTAATTTGATAAGATTATGCCATTATTCAATTTACAACATGAGATTTTTGTCTTTTTATATATTTTTTAGTGGCATTTGTTGGACATTAGTAGAACAGAAACTAATAGTGTAAATAAGAAAAAAATGTATTTTATTGTAAAAAAAGCGTGGGGTGCTTTTTAAGATATTATCAAAATGATATACAATACTTCTACTCATATTATCTGTCAATAAAATATTTATAACTATTGTCACCATGCACCCCACACTTTTTTTTACAATAAAATACATTTTTTTCTTATTTACACTATTCTTAATTCAAATTTATTTTCTATTTTTTAGTTGGATTTTCTATAAAGCGTGTTTTTTAGTTTTTTTAAACTATTATTTATTTGTTTAACTTTATGCGTGGTGATACTTTCAAGTGATTGAATAGCTAGTTTGACAACATTAGGATTACAAAAGAAAAAACAGATAAAACTAGATTTCGGATTTTCTGGGGCGGATTCCTCGTGACCATGAAGGTTGTAATTTTCTTTTAGATTTCCTGACTGAAATAAGAAACGAAAAAACCGAGTTAATATCCGAAAACTAGTTTTATTTCAATGTCTAACATTCGCATAAACATAAGAAATAATAAAAAAATCTAACTTTATCTCATTGTTAAAATATATAACTTTCGTTGACTTACTGTGACTTTACTATGTCCGCGGGTACATTGTTGAAATTTATACGCGAATGTTACTTATGCATGCGGAAATATACGTATGTGGCCAAAATGAGCCACGTATTCGTCAAACTATTGTACAGACATGACAGTTTGTTACTAGTGTTTTGATCACTGTACCACAAATATCTATATATACATATATATATGTACAGTCAGCAGCATAAGTAGCTGAACAAATTCAACATTTCAAATTGCCTACATACTTTTGTGTTCTTACTAATCTTTTTTTCTCTTCACAAAAATCGTATAAAAGAGATTTACTTTACTTCAAATGAAGAAAAAAAAAATATACTCGTTTCAAGAATTATAGCTTCTACGCATTGTATTTAAGGTTCATATTAGTAAGATAATAGCAAAAAGTGTCGTGACAACTTTTCGTTTGTTTTTTCCGTCCAGCCCCCTTTCACAACGCGCGAAAGGTTTCAGTTTAACTTAACGCATATATAGCGATATGAAATTTTGATTTTGTACTGATATTTATGCTGCTGACTGTACTGTCGAAACAAATGAACGCACTCTCACATTTCTAACTAGTGCGATAATATTTCTGCCTACACTCTAAAACGTAAAAATGTGTACAGCGGTGTACTTGCACAGCCCAAGAACGCTACGATTGCTTTGTAAATCAACGATAATTTATGGGACATTCTTGACCAATAGTCAAAGTTAACTACAGAGCATTTCAACTCCGGTCAAGATTAATCTCCGTTATTAATTCTGAAGGTCGGGATTGCGTCTTAGCGAAACTGAATTTTGTTGCTAAATTTGATTATCCCCGGCAACCGAGTTACTGACTTGGAGTTCCTAAAAAATTAAGAGCTTTGTGCAAAGTTTGGAGTATGGTAACGAGATGGGACGTTGTGTGTGTTCGTTGAAGTGATTTGGGTCCACGATTTTAGTAACTGGACACTGGAGAGTGATCGTGACGCGTCCTTAGTAAGTTCATGTAGTTGTGGGAGGATATTCGATTTTAGCACTGGATTCAATAGCAATCATAGAGATAAAGCCAACATTTTTTTTATTTATTTACATAACATGGTTCGCTTGGTGATCAGGTGGTATAACATATATACATAATAATCGTATGATACTCTTACTAATATTGTAAAAAACATACAAGATAATGCGATATGCTTGGATTTTTGTTAGAAGTAACCGTAGAAACCGCTGAATGGATTAAGATGAAATTTGACTGTTAAACCACCTCCTAAATCAGTTAAGTTCGTAGACACTCCACCGACGATTTAGATACCGTACCAGCATACCAGCCCTTTATTATATACTGCCCACTGCTGAGCCTCCTCCTCCTCTACTACTGAGAGGGTTTAGGCCTTAGTTAATCACGCTGGCCTAGTGCAGGTTTGCAGAAATTAAATTATTTTAGGGGAAATCTCAGGTATGTAGGACTTGTAGGTATCCTCAAGAATATTTTCCTCGCCGTTAAATCGAACGATCATTGATAAACAATACCTACACACATAACTTCGAAAAATCAGTTTTAGATAAGAGCTACTTTTTATTTCGGAAAACTACTACCGTCCTCTCTCCTCTACTACTGAAAAGTCTGCATAAATGTTTGAGTTAAATCGTTGATCAGTGCCGGATTTATTTTTTCTTCAAATATAGGCCGCTCAATTTGAAAAATAGTCCCCGATTGCAAATAATACGTACGTAACATGCTTTGGCAGTGCCTTTAAAAAATGTCCTAATGTACACATAATATCATTTCCGCATTCAATTTTACCTTATTTGTGCGTTTAAAATAAACCGACCCCTAGGCCGCTCTCAAACTTAGGCCGCGGTCTATATTATGGCCTATTGATAGACCAACAATGCGGTAAAGGCTTAGCATCATGTACATTGTACTATTTTATTACTTACCAAGCAACAGTGTTCCATCATTATGAATTCAACTTCGATATCTCAAGATTACAAGCGCAAGCAGTGCAAAGTACTTTGTACAGACTTTGTCTTGTAATGTTCTTGATGTTGGTACCTACGTAGACATGGCACATATCGCGAGATGAATAGCTAATTACAAAATTAATCTAGAATACACACCTTATTACAATCATCAGTCACATGAAGTAGAATAAACACATTTCTATAATCATCAGCCACATAAAGTCCATTGGTGAATATAGGCCTCCCCTAAAGATTTCCACGCCGACCTGTCAAAAGCGGCCTGCTTCCAGCGTGTTCCTGCGATCTTCATCAAGCCGTACATACATACCTACACAGAATATCACGCATATTCCCATAGAGCTACATAGAGACTGAATGGAAATTTCGATTCCCGCTCTAAACACGATAACTTATTTCCTAATGGCCGAGAAAACCCACGTAAACAACCAAGCTTATCACGCGAATATCGGAACTTTTAATTTTCATGTTTACGCATAATTGCCCCGCGTAATTCGCCGTAAACGACCGTAAATCTGTCCGATTCGTTATTTATACGCTATACCGCCTGTAAAATATAAACAGATGTGGTTAAATAGAGCAGTAAGTTTGTTTATTGCTCGAGAATCGCTATTGTTAGTTTATGGCGTGCTTTACGCGTCCACGGTTATTTGTCATTGATTTACGATCGTTAATAAACGGTAGTAATCGCTATCTTTCGATTGAATAGACTAATATGGCTGCAAAGACATTTAACAGTTATAATCTTAGAACTCTTTGCATTTTTTTAATTTTAATTATTATTATTATTGTGAAACTTACAGCTAGTACAAATCATAGTAAAGGATACACTCAAAGAGGGCCAATTACAAGTTTCCGCTACTAAATTACACAATGCAAAATAGAAAATGCTGCGGTCGACAAGCAATTAATTAAAATTCTGTTGCAAAACTTTACATAGATTTTAGCATTATTTGCTCAGAAATGCATCCGTCAGAGGAGGTTGACGTCAAGCAAGCGACCGGTCAATCCAACCCAAATCCTTTCTAAAATATCCTTAAAAAAGTAGCGTTAACCCCACATCGGAGGAGGCTATCAGTTCTACGAGTTATGTGTACACCCATTTCTAACAAAACAAAATACTAAAACTATATAACAAGAACATTCCAGAAAGAACCTGTTTAATTCCACCAAATCGAGTTCAATTCCAGTTTATTGCGCTTATAAATAGTCGAAATAGGTCTAATTTAGGCCATCACGAGCCATAAAAAGGGTTTTACGAAAGCATTTGCAAATATCTGGGAATATAGAAAGGTTTGTTCCAAATGTAAGATATAATCTTCATAATGTAAAATGATTGGGCTGTTTTTTTTTTGTACCAGTTTTAAGCTCTGTCTATTCTTGTTGCCTGTGTGCAATGGACTTGTAGTCCGCGTTTAAGTTATCCAGTCAGTAAAATATCTCAGAGATGCCACTAACATTAGCAAAATATCGACGATATTTGAGTTTGAATGTCGCCCAACTTTCGCTAGATGCCTAAGACACAGCTCGTACACGATCTATAACTAAAACCACATAAAACCTATATAAATGTAAAATGAATACTTTCTATATAAGTTGTAGACAGCTGTGAATAAACCATTAAAAATCATCAAAACAGCGTATAGAAATTCTGGCGCCAACAAAACCTAATGCAGAGTTTACAAACATTTTAATATCAATATTTAAAACAAAATAAAAAATCATTTTGTGCAGAAAAAATACGATAATTTTTTTACAAATAAAAATAACGGTCGTGAGAGGCGACTCGAGTGTACAAACTGCTGCCTCTTAATTATTCCGAGAGGGACCGAGAAAAACTAAAGCACCAATTTTTATACTGGTAGTAATGTAGACCTAGAAGTGGAGCAGACTGTTTTTCTACAATACAAATTAGCCGACTCTGGAGAAGTATCATTTACGCACAGAAAATTGACGATTCTTTGTTGCGTTTGGTGTGACCAGAAAAAAAAGGAAGAGATGCAAGACCAAATAAAAATTAAGAGCCAATTGTTGTTCTCTCTGATAAATAAAAATGAAACAGTGCCCCATAGAGATATCCGAACGCATAGTAAATAATGTTGTTTGATTAAGTCAATTACATCATCATATTATTATGCAGATCACCATGGTAATTGTAACCAATAATTGCTTATACTACAAAATGAAAAGAACTTTTTTAATTTTTATAAATTATAATGTTGAGCAACAGAAAATATGTGGCGATTTTTTTCTAAAATACGCCTTTTTATCAATTATACTTGCCATTCGCCAAATTTTTTGATTCCAGCTCTAGCATGTTAATCAAAGCCGCAGATGATTGATTAACGTCTGACGTGCTCGCGTCAACATCACTTATCATGTGTTCTTTGTCCATTATGACTTCTTTCTTTCATTTGCCTAGATCTCATGTACCAAAATGTACAGTAAAAAAAATTATCCGTGCCAAAGGTTGGTGACTCCTCCTGTAAATCAGAGCTGCGAATGATTGATTAGCACATGACTGTGTGACGTCACTATACACAACTGCGAGTGGTTCGTGACGATTACGCCTCAGCTCTACATAATTTGAATTTGGAGCCTGAGATCAAACATTGGAATTCCTTGAACTTCAATGAATGAAATACACGACAGTATTTCTATATATGAGCAGGATGGTAGTTGGTGCCATCATAGACCGGTATGAAGTCTCTCCTGATGGTAAATGATGAATACTTAAACACTCTTAAAACCAGAGCAATCTCTATTGACTATGATAAAGGTCAGCGTAATTGGCAAAACAATTTGCAAAGCTGACATTTAACATCAGTTTTTATGAAACAATATTACCAATCCATTCGTTATATTTAACACATCTTACTCCTCATTTACATACATAGCATCACGCCTTTTCCCTTTTCAGGGTTAGGCAGAAATATATCACACCCACATATTGCCATTTACCGGGCACATTATTATTTTTTGTTTTTTATGGCATTGAATGACGAGACGAGCATGCCGTTCGCCTGATGGTAAGCGATACGACCACCCATAAACAGTAGCAACACCATCCAGCAACTTGAATTACAAAGTACTGTGTGGGATTCCAATACGCTCGTCATCCTGAGACATAAGATGTTAAGTCTCATTATGTCCAGTAGTTACACTGGCTACAATGTCCTTCAAACCGAAACACAACAGTGCATGCACACTGCTGCTTGGCGGTAGAAATAGACATTGCGGTGGTACCCACCCAGACGGACTCTTACATATGAGAGACCTACCAAAATTCCAGAATACCTACATTTCCAGACTCCGGGCTGATACTAAGAAGAAAAACCCAATATCACTTTGCCCGACCCGGGAATCGAACCCGAGACCTCAGCACTACAGTCGTACTGTAATACAACTCCAACGCCAAGATATTCGGTGAATTATTTAATTGTCTAAATGAGGCATAAAACGTGGAACTGATCGATTCTTATCCAGTCTCCATTCTAGATTATGTGTACCAAAACAAACCTAATCAAAATCACAATAAGCCTCAGACCTTCTTAAATACAAACTCATATATCGTTAAAATTCAGTAATTAAAGTCAGTCACGTATTAGCCGTCGACATAATTTGTTTTGAATTCATGTTTACCGTAATATTCGGGTCACGCGCGGACCCTGTGGACGTGGACTGCCGAATGTCCACACGAATATTTCTGGTTTTAAATTAAGACTACAGAAAATCCTTAAGCCCTTAATTAGGGAGACTAATGCTTGCACGTTGGAATATGATACATACTGTTATGTAAAGATGACCTAGTGCAGTATGTGAGACAAAGATTTGCTGTTTTTTGATTAATTGGCAAACAAGTTAGTTACGACTAGATATTACTGTGATCGCTACGACTCATGAACTTAGAAGAATTCTATCAACCTCAAACAAGAAAATATGAATTAGAAATGGCCACGAAAAGGAGATTTTAGGACTGGTGGTAGGTCTCTCATATGTAAGAGACCGTCTGAGTGGATACTACCGCAATGTCTATTTCTACCGCCAAGTAGCAGTGTGCATACACTGTTGTGTTTCGGTTTGAAGGACATTGTAGCCAATGTAACTATAAGATATAGTAAGACTTAACATCTTATTTCTCAGGATGACGAGCACAGTAGATTGCCACACTGTACTTTGTAACTCAAGGTGCTGGATGGTGTTGCTACTGTTTATGGGAGGTCCTATCGCTTACCATCAGGCGAACGGCATGCTCGTCTCGTCATTCAATGCCATAAAAAAAAACCTCAAAATATGTTGTTGCTGCTTTATATTTATTACTATTTGAATATAATCGTGCCGCTACCTAGGCTAGCGAATAGCTCGTCTCATAGTTTATTTGTATAAAATAAACAGTTTCTTAGGCAAAAGCATCCCCACATTACGCTAAGTGCAAGTGCTTATGATCAAAGATGTATGCAACATAATGTAAGATACATTATTTTTAAAAGCAGACGTAAAAGCGAAAAGCTAGAGCTTTCATTCAACCTTGGAGAACACAACAAGAAGATATTGTCCTAGCTTACGCTAACGCGACGGTTCCCAAACTTTGGTCAACGCTCTTATATATCTATCTTTAAAAAAAATCATACCTCAGAACCATTTTCAGTTGAGTTGTATACTTATTACACAGTGCCGTATAATTATTTAATTTTGGGAATGACACTGGGCTTGGTTTGCCACCTTTGAAAAAAAAGTGTGTGTGTACTTATGTACACGCGTTAGAAGTTATACTTCTTTGGCGTAACAAGATAAAAATCTTTTTAAATAACGCGCCAAAAGAAGTATAACTTCAATATCTTTCGCCTTATTCTACGTTCAAAATTCAAAACTAAAATGTCGACTATAGCTAACTTCAGGGTGTCGGTTTTTCGTGACGGTTTGCGCGAGCATCGTAAAAATTTACTCTCATCATTTTTCCCTAACGCGCCAAAAGAAGTATAACTTCAATAATTTGTCTATGATTTCATCAAATAACATATTGTTGAAGATACAATGCCGTAAAAGAGATTTTGATAAAGTCAGAAACATTGAGTACATTCAAGAAAATTTTAACAATTAATAATTACTACTGCCCATTACACTTCTATATTAAGATTCGAATCTTTTGTTATGAATATAGTAAAAGAATATCTGGAATGACAAAGAATTCTAAGTCTCACTAACTGACTCTAGATCAAAATAGACTGCCGAACTCATCCGAGATTTTCTAGATCTACATGTGACCAAAGTCCCAAAATCTAATTAGAACAGTCCATTCTTTTGTAAAAAGGGGTGTTTAAAGGGGCTTCGTCACCAAACTTTAGAACTATAGACCACCGGGATCGGTCTAGTGTTTACGAATCTAAATGAGAGTTACGAGTGCTGTTCTAAAGAAACTTAATGAAATTTGTCCAAGGAATGTTATGGCAAGGGAAAATTGGAATCCGCAGGGAATAACTCAAGTTTGTTTTTCGATTCGGGAGGCCATTGCCGAATGTTTTATGTGTACGGTTATTGCATGGGGATTTATTGTTACTCTGAGGACAGGCTGCGGGTCACTGGTTTTTATAAATAATTACTATGCATTTGTTTCTGACTTACTGAATAAATGTTAGTCATTTCTTATAAGTAAGAAAATGTTGTCCAACATATAGATATTTACATTTATACATATCCTAGTATCGCGCAAGCGAGTGTGTGCCCTTCCTTAGCGGACTTAAATCAAATGATTGATCGCTTTGAAGTATTTCGACAGATGTCAATATTTAATACTGATGGATTTTGACCATGGATATAGAGAAATGGACTTTGGAATGGATATCTAGCGGCACAAATTGATCAATTCGTTGAAAGAGACGAAGCCACTAAGCGGCCATGTTTAAAGTTGTTTCTCGCGAAGATGCTGATATGCAGAGCTTATCCGCTACTGCAAGCCTGTCTAGTAGACCAATCAGCATTCATTCTAGAACGAAGTGGCAATATTAACTTTACAGCTTCATATGAACGCACTCTAGTTACTATGTCTGTGGTTTCGGCGCGTGATTTTTTTTTGTGAATTTGTGTTGCTGCGTGGTGGATATCTCGTATGTAAGAGTTTGATTGGGCAGGAAACATCGCTGTTTTTTTGGCCACCAAGCAGCAAGATGGATATATGGAAAATTATTGCTAAAGCATTTGAGTCTTGAAAATATTTACGGGCTTGATATTTTTAAAGCTGAAAGTCTTTTTGTGGCAACAATTCAAAAATAGAACGTTACTTTTTTTTTACGGCTCGGCTACCTACTGATTACGGTATTTTATAAAGGCAACGCCTACGCGTGAGCCATTTAATCCGAGCTGACTGGCTTCTGACAGATTTGAAAATCAGTTTAGAATTGGGCGTCATCCACACGCCGATGCTTCGATGGCCGATCAATGACTACCCACAAAATGAAAATATGTTTACATGTTGCGGAATCAGATATGTTTTGTGGTTTAATTTCGGTTTTCATATTGGAAATTTGAGTAGTGGTAATATTTTATACCTGTATTAATATTTTGGCAATAATATCAAAATGTTATATAGTCTAAGTTTTATAGGGATTGTAAATCTTTTATAGAAATTTGTTTCTATTCTCACCGGTTTCATATTTACACAAAAATATTTAAATGGAAATTCTAAATCCAAAATAAACACTTAGAGCGCCATCTCTTAATAAACTCCCTAAACTACTCGCTAGCCAACAAAGCAAACTGACACAATTCCACATTCAAAACTTGGGTAAAATCTATTAATTAACCAACATCTCAGTATTAAATTCAACATGCCGGCATGAATGGGCGGCGTTAACAAACTTGCCAAAATCCGTATCACACGTGCGCGGAGCCGGCTGCCGACATAATCCAGAATCGATATCACTTGATACGTAACTAGATCGAGTTTGAACCGAGTCGTGACATTTAAGGCAGCGCGTGACTCCATTTACTCGATACAAAAGGAGTGCCAGATCAAAAGAAGTTGGGTGTTAAGGAGCCTTTTTGGGGGCCAGTACGTGTGACGAAGCAGCTTTCGATTTACGTTTTCTATTGAGAAATATAGAACACTGGCTATAAATCGATATACGTAAAAGTATTTTTAAAAATAGAATTGGCAGGGATTATTCCAACCGAAAGTGTGGCGAAAAAATGGAATTGGTTTAAAAAATATACAGAGAGTATCACAATAAGACTGGCCAACTGAAACAGGTCGATAGAGGAGCTCAACGTGCATCGATTATCTCCCATATTATATGGTGCGTAATTCAAACGATATCTTGTTTTTTTTTATTGTGAGTCAGCTTTAGCACAAAACTTCGTAGTTAAAGCTAAGCTATTAAGTTTATAGTATTTATGCATCTATTCAATGAGAATAATAGTTGGCCTTTTGAATTACTTTTAGACAGTCCTTCGAATTACACTCTATAATCTGCTGACAAGAAGATTTATCCGCTTTTCAAACAAAATGCCTAAACTACAAACCTCGGTTTAAAATCTTGCGAGAGAACCCTGTTATTGCACTCAGAGGCATTAGATGTTCCAAAATGTATTGCCTTTTGCCCTCTTTGTAGGTCTCACGTAAATTATTTTAGAACTCATTAAGGTCCTTAAGGGTTTTAAAGACTATGCGCAGGCTAATATTGAGTGCCTTGATCCCATGGGGCTCTATGACCTACCTTCCTAGATAACTTCCTCTCATCTTCATTAAAATTTATACCGTAATCTTAGTTGTCATTTCATAGTTTAGTTTTGCGATATACTTACCCATTTCGCATTTTCAAAATTATTTTTTTGAAAAAAACATCTTAGTCGTGCACTCTTCACAGAGTGGTCGTGGTCATGTTTGGGCCGATTGATGAACTGCCGTTTTCACGATGCGTCGCCATATGTCTCGATGTTTGGCGGAGTGGAAGCATTTGTTTACAGCGGAGTACGTCATAGTAATGTAGTAGTATATATAAAAAAAACATAGCCATTTCTTATTGGCTACGTACACGGCAGTCCTAAGAACAATTTGCAGATTTGAAAAAATAATAATGGATCTGATTAGGCTCATATTACATGGTATGTAGTGTATGTTTTTAACGCGACTTACCTTTTTTTTATTGCATTGAATGACGAGACGAGCATGCCGTTCGCCTGATGGTAAGCGATACGACCACCCATAAACAGTAGCAACACCATCCAGCACCTTGACTTACAAAGTACTGTGTGGCATTCCACTGCGCTCGTCATCCTGAGACATAAGATGTTAAGTCTCATTATGTCCAGTAGTTATACTAGCTACAATGTCCTTCAAACCGAAACACAACAGTGCATGCACTGTTGCTTGGCGGTAGAAATAGACATTGCGGTGGTACCCACCCAGACGGCCTCTTACATAATGAGAGACCTACCACCAGTAAATTCCTACCTCAGTATAGCTATGAAACTAGCCGAAACTGCAACGTGCGTGAAAAATCGCCCGCATTGAAGTCAGTTAAAGGTAGAAAATATCGTATCAATAAAATAACAACAAAGTATTAACACAAAGCTATACTCACGACAAAGGAAAACACTCAAGCGGGTCTAGGTAAAAATCAACAATTCGATTTAATGCATATTGGCGGGAGAGGATAAAAATCGTTCCCTTTTGATCTTTACCCCTCCTATGAAATACACGAGCCGTTTGTCACGGCCTCCCCTTACAAACGACACCATCAATCCACGCACTTGAATTTATACCGCGGTATTGCTATTGTTTCTTTATGGTTGCGTGGCGTTGTCGAGTTGCTTGTACTAGCTGTGACTGCGAAGAGTGGACATGTTTTTCCTCTATTAAATGTTGTTAGGGTTCAATGCGGGTGGTCGGTCTCCCGTTGTCGTAGACGCCAAAGGCGTCCTTTAGAGTTCGGGGGCATCTTAGCCCCCTTGTATAGAGAAGAGCCGCAACGGCACCGCGCAGGGACGGTCCCGTGCAGCTATCTTAGTGCAACAAGATACCCCGGGGCCGTCTCGTATGCGCCGAAGAAGGCCACCGCGGGTTTTGGTTGGTATGCCGGTGTAGGGTGTACATAGTGTTAGGGACTCGGTCCAATGCTCGCTCGGATGATGCTATACTCCCGAGTGTCGACATTGGGCCGTAAGACTGTGTGAAAACAACATAACCGTTCCACTCACCCCCAGTGGTGGTAGCGATAACGCGTTTTTACCCCGCGAAAAAAAAAAAAAAAAAAAAAAAAGGGTTAAATTACTATTATAAATTACTTTAGAGGTATATATTAGTGGAGGCCACGTACTGGCAAGCGCAACGTGGGACGTTCTCCTACAAGGTGGACAGACGACCTTGTAAAGGTCGCAGGAACCCGCTGCATGCAGGCCGCTTCTGACAGGTTGGTCTGGAAATCTTTAGGGGAGGCCTATGTTCAACAGTGAACTTCTAAAGGCTGAAGAAGAAGAAGAAGAAGAGGTATGATAAGATTTTGCACACACGTACGCCTTTTATGCCCGAAGGGGTATGCAGAGGCGCAACTAGTGCACCCACTTTTCGCCGTGCGTATTGCATCCTGTTATGCTATAGGGGGCGAGCGTATCGCCATTTCAGGCAGTAATTCCAGACTCCGGGCTGATACTGATTAGAAAAATCCAATATCACTTTTCCCGACCCGGATCGAACACGGGACCTCAGCATTGCAGTCGTACCGTAATACAACTACGCAACCGAGGCAGTCGCCATAAAGGCATAATAAGATTTTATAAAGATTCAAGGTGATAAATTATATGAAATTAGGGGTGGCACAGACTTTATCAATTTGTTTCTGAGAAAATCTACACTACTATGAACCTGACAGCTTTAGCAATTTCGTCAAGTTGACAGCGGCTATTGACACCTTAATGACAGCGATTTTCGTGTGAAAACCCACATCTATTACGGAGATCTGAAAGTTTATTGCCGTAAATCAATTTAATGTAATTATAAAATCTAATTAATCGTCCTTCCTTGCTTCCCGATTCAGTTACTTCCTAACGCAAAAGTAAAGAAAACACTTGTTATGATTTACCGCCAAAACCCACAGTGTTTTCATTTACAATTAATGTTCCGTCCACGTACAATCTATTTATCAAAATTGAATTTTGTAAACGAAAACAAAGTCTGGAAGCTGTTGATAAGGGGTCATGTTGCAATACGTTGCAACAGGCTATTTATATGCATAACGCAGAGCTCGTTCAAATCAGGCGTTTTAGAATTTTACGAAGAAACCAACGCACTCTAAGTTTAGGGAACCAAAATTAAAATATAAACCAATATTTATCTTATTTACAATACAGTTCGGCGGACAGATATGAACAAAAATATTTAAAGAAAATGTTATTTTTAAAATAAGAACGCAACTAACAACGCCATTTGTTATTAAAGCCCATGAAAGACGCGTCACGTGTGTAAGTAAGGCAACCTTACAATAAAGTCTAAAAAGAATAAATATTTCAAAAAAAGAATTGATATTATGACTTAGGCAAATTACAAATAACAGTGAGTATAAAACAAAAAAGTCATAATTCTTTCTGAATAAAAACAAAATGCAAGCGCGCTGTATTACGGACAAGGTTATTAGATTCTAAGAAGATAAATATCGTGAACGTGTGCGATAATATTAAAGCTTGCAAGGATAATGTGGCTGTGATATAAATCTATGAACCTGTATTGTATGTTGTAAAAAAAAATACAATTACTTTTCAGCGCCTTTGATAAACGTCATAACTCGTTTATCAGTGTTATTAGTAACCACTGTTTTTCCACTATTTTTCTTTTATGAAATTTGGGAAAAGAAACAAAATGCTGATTAGAATCACTGATTAAAATCTTTCGTTGGTACCGGAATAGTTAAGGTGCCTGGCGTATTAACAGAGATCTTGTAACAATTTTTCTACGTTTAAAAACGCTTACTGACAGTTATCCCCAAAGAAAGTTGTCACTAGGAAATCTGTACAAGAGACTTTTGCCTTACGTTCTTACTTACGTGACAAAGTAAGCAAACGATACTACGATATTCTGTGCACAGTTTAAAACGTTTACAGTTCAAGTTAAGTAATTAGAATATCAAATGTAACTTAACAGTACTAAATCACGAACAACCCGATAGAATCGGAATCACGAACTTTTAATATTGTCCAAATTGCTCGATTCGGGCAAATTTACCAAGTTACGCCGAAACTTGGGCCATATCGGCATGACGTCACGGCAATTAGCGAGATTTGTCCGAATTTGCAATTCAAGCCGACCGTACAGATTGGTTTTCAATCGAAAAGTGTTAATATTGTTACGCACTTTAAACCCTTTTGTTGCAAATGGACATTTAAAATGGACGGCCGGCAAGTTATTTGCGTTATATGTAGTATCTATGGAATCCTATAGGTTTTTGTTTTAAGTGATTTAATAATTCGGTGTTTTTTATAGTTGAGTTATAGGAAATGTAGGATAGATGCCCCAGGAGGATAGATGCCTCGATTATTATAATCTAACATTTTAGAACGCATCGACAAGTCTAACGCCATGTTAGGAATTAGGATAGTACCCTGCGCCCGTGTGTCGTCAGAAAAGTGAAAGAAAAATTCGTGAATTTCAAATGCGGATTACGGATCGTGACGATTCTATCAAGCTCGTGTTATTTTTCTTTTATAAGTTGAGTAAGGTAAATACTTTTTTATTAAATAGCATTATTACAAGTGCGTTAAATATACATATTTTTTCTTTCGTTACAAATACGGTTACGGTTTTACGTTCAAAGACGAATCTATCAATAATCATTAACTTCTTTTTGATTTAATATTAATCGTCTTCAAATTACAACTTGATTTCAAAAAGTGGGACATCTATACCACCTTTACCCTATACAAATTAATTGAAGTGAGCTTGTTCGGATTATTCAATATGAACTGTAAATGTCTTTGCCGTTCACATTTAGCATTTGGAAAACTGAATATTTTTTGCGCATTTAACTACTTAAACTAACCATTAATATAAATCACTGATAGCAAGTTGAGCTACTGCATATAATCCAATCTATGCTTAAAATATGTTCGAAATGGCTAACTAAGCTGTATAATTCAGACAAACACACTAACGTTCTTATTTTAATAAAATTCATTTATTTTCTCCTACTCGCACTGGAAAGTGAAACTGCCAGTCATAATATATTCTAACCCGCCAGTCACACCCTCGTAATACCTAATGACAAAGTTCACGCCCAATACACATGTTATACCATTAAAAAATCCGACGTGAAACTGGCGGCAATCGACTCAATTACATGCCACCAACCTCCGCGCAAAACTCATTACGCAAAACATAAGCCGGCCCATTCACCACCGCGCACTTAAACGGTCACACTTGACGTTTATTTCATTTTTTATTCTTTGTAATCTACGAATTTAATATAGCTGGTATAAAAATGATGCGTCGGTAAAAAAAGACAAGCCTATTTAATTTGAGCGCGGGAACAGAACGGAACGGTTATTTAAATTTCGAATGCCGAATGGTTTCCCCACATGTGCGGATTCTGTATCGAAGTAAGTTTGAACCTAATTTCGACAAAATATAAAGGCATCATTGTCTTTTTACTAACTCAAAAATATACACAAATACTGGATAAGTGCATTTCTACTTTTATGTTATCAACCTTTTCAACTTCAAATCTCATACGTGTGGGAGCTCGCTCTGATAACACAAATGAAAAAGGGGAAAATGTAAACTCATTCCCACGTATAAAAGTTATTGCCCAACTCCAGAATAGTACCATTCTTGAAACCATCTTCACGATGTATAAACATTTTTGCAATTTTATATCTTATGCGGCTACAATAAATGTGAATTTCGATCAAACCACATTCGAATCCTTGTTGTTAAGCAACAGTAAGCTTGAACCATTCCACACTGGCCTGTGGTATTTAGAAAGGGTAATGTAAATGGAGTTCAATGTACAATGGCGCAAAGGATTATAATTTTTGATCCTGCGAGTGCACTAAACCATATGCGTGGCTCATTAGGTCTTGATCTTGTGTTTAACGAGGCGAGACTAATAGCGGAGGGCGCGGCCCTTTCCCGCCAAAATGACGGGTAATTTTAAATTTACGTTTCACACTCTTTTAAACTTTTTGTTGGAAACACGCATGGTTGAATGTTGCCAGTAGTAATTATGAAACAAAAGAAATCTAGTAAGTGCCTTGTTAAATTAAATTATGTTCTTTTCTTGTAGATTTATTCACACTTAGGTTCACACTAGAGTAGATACTCGATCTTATTATTTAGCGGTGTAGATACCTACTGGATGTTCAGGTAATTTAGGTTATCTAATTTGTAAACTCATGGTTGCATTTCAATCTCCAAGACGCTTACTGCTTCTTCTACTATCTGTCCTTATCTCACACAAAAATAATGTAAGTGCAACATATCTAGCATGTTGTAGAGACGATTTGGCTTAGTTTATACGACCGGCCCAGGCCGCGCCGTCTGCCTTACATCTACTCTTTCTGAATAATCAAGTCTTTCTGGTTATAATTCCTTGTATATCATTTATATTGTAGCTATGTATTATTGTTTTACCTATATTGTTACAAAACGTTAATTAGATACGTGAAAATGTCATACACCACGCTCGAGCCGCGAGCAAAATGATTTCATCGACATAGACCACCAAGCAAGTTATAGAACCAATAATATCAAACAATATTTAACATTAAAATAAGAACTCACCAAAAAAATTATAACCTACAAAAGACGTTAAAAACAATATGGCGTTCATGCAAAGTATTACATGCCTAATTTTTCCCTGTAATTGAATAAAACACTATCATTTTATGCAGTGGTTCATTACGGTTCACGGGCCATTGGTTCTGTGCCCGCTCGACCGTTGCGAAGCTGTGCTATCATGTTTTTATAATATTCCACAGTTTGCGTTTGCTATTTGGCGGGAATTTTCAATCTATAAAACGTGTTACAATATATAAAGTTTATGGAAACCGTGGCGTAATTCTAAGGCTTCATACTACTACTAGTGGCGTAGTTGTATTACGGTATGACTGCAATGCTGAGTTCTTGGGTTCGATTCCCGGGTCGGGCAAAGTGATATTGGGTTTTTTAAATTCAGTGTCAGCCCGAAGTCTGGAATTTGTGCCCGATATGGCGATGGGCTCGCCCCCTATCACATCATGGGACGGAATATGCACGGCGAAAAGTGGGTGCACTAGTTCTGTCTACCCCTTCGGGGATAAAAGGCGTGAGTGTGTGTGTGTGTGTGTGCTAGGTATTAATAATATTCAACCGGAACCCATATTTTATTATTTATGACATAATAAAAATTAATTATTACTTTGAAAAATTCCTTTTTTATCCACATGTGGTTCTTGTGTCGATTTTGTGCTACCCCCTATAGTTCCTGCACGTTCCCTATATTCGGGCTTAAAGCGCGTCTGAGCTGTTCCGAATCGATTCATTTCCACAACGCACGCAAATTGGTCCCGCCGGCCGATCCGAACAATTGTTACATGCGTAAAGAGAACTTATTGGATTGCCGGCTATGCTAATCGTTTTATATTATACTTGGTGCACACGACTGCATCTGCGTGTTGTGGTCCAATTTAAACTGGTTTATAGATTATATGTGGATTATACAATATATGTGTATGATACCGACCTTTATGATATTTTTATGGAGATATCTCTCTTTCTGCCATGAGGTTTTCAAATACATTCAATGTGATAATTATTATGTAAAAAACATTGATAGAAAAAAACAAAAAATTACTTTTTTCACTGTAACCATTTATTAAGATTTTACATTAGTAAGTTTCGTAAATAATTTACATGTGATATACCTATTAATAGATATTTTATGTCGATAAACATTTACACAATTTGTTTAAAAGCAAAGTTACATTAAATTATATTCACAAAAGGCTTATTATACGCCACATTATAATGAACTACAAAATCATAAAACATAATCTCGTATATAGTTTCAAATGAATTCTAATATGTATTGTATATTATGTGTGTTGTCTGCAATTTTCATCTTTCACGTTTTTTACGCCAAAATGACTACGAGATAAATAAACCGTGATCAATATTTGGTAGATATTGCTTACCGTAACGTATAGATATTTTTGCGTATTTTAATCTAAACAATTACTAATTAATTTACGTGTGCTCCTAAGAGACGATACATATCAAAACATTGCTATATTAGCCTGCTTAACAGGCCACACCAGACACCATAAATAAAATCGCGGTACCTCTAAAAAAACCTAAAACTAGGTAGGTTTAACGTCTTTGAAAACTCTATCCTATCCATGGGACCTCACCTACACAAATTTAAAAACTTCAAAGGCAAAGGATGCCCCGATTCTGATATGGACTACCTTGTTTAAAAAAATAAAAGCGTTATAGAAAATAAAATAATACAATCGTGCCATACTTTATAAAACATTACAGACAATTTTAATGTATACAATGGCTTCACCGCGACATTTAGGTGTTCCCAAGCGTTCAGTAAAAAAAAATGGAACGAAAACAATGTATTTCACAAAGAAAAATAACTCAGGTCGTCAGGTGATTCTTATTAATTTGTATTTTTGTCAGAGTGTCACATTGAATTACGAAAATAAAAAATTGGATGCGTCACGAAATTTCATATCGTTTTTGGCTACGTGACCCAATTGCTAGCAAAGACCAATATGCTTCGGGAGCTGTAAATCCCTGTCAAAGATTACAATGATCTCTGTTGTTACCCCGCCAAATAACGTTATATTTTAGGCCATATATTTCGTATGAAGATTTAATCTAAAATCGTGCCCAAAATTGTAGAGCTGCGGTGTGGTTTTATCCTACTATGAATAACGGCTTGGCTGAGAGACACTGTCTCTATTTTCATTTAACCGGGGGAATATTTCAGATTTTCAAAACCCCAAAATCTTGCTACCAACTTTCAGCTGAAGTAATTTTGCAATATTCTAGAGGTTTTGTATTTAGGAACACCCAAAGCTTTTTTATAGAAATACGTATATAACTAAAAATATGAAGGTCACAGAAAAAACAAAACAAAATCTGTTTATTTATGTATATACCGAATCTGGTATTTCACGTATCCGTGTAAAGGAACCCTTTTATTAGAGCGAGAAGCAGTGGATTAATGGCGACTTCTCGGGACGTCTTTAATTAAAAACCCTAAATGTAAGCCGCGGTTACGGCCCGGCTCCTTTCTTTTGAGTCATTACGGCCGCGTAAAACATCCACGGCAATTATTAACAATTTTATGTCAAGTTTATTATCCGAGCATAAAACGCGGGAAAAATGAGTGCGCAATTAGTAATTTCTGTAAACGTAATGTCGAGATGAATAACTTGGATTCTTTTATGTACGACTTTTGTTCATTGGTTTCATTGCTTTATATTTAAAAAGGAACTGTTTTGAATTTAGAATGATGACCGAGTTCTTATTTTATTCAAATGATTCTAAGCCAGAATTTTGTTATTTTTGCGCTTGTTGAGAAGCTATGAATAATAGCCATACGACATACCACTTGGGACTTTGAACTACAGAGTAGGTACTGTATAGCACTGCTTTACATTTGTCACCCTGAGATTCAAGACATTAGAAATGATGTCTGAGACTGCCCCGGTGGCGTAGTTGTATTACAGTACGATTGCAATGCTGAGGTCTCGGGCTCGATCCCGCGCAATAATAAGTAAGTTAATAAGCTTTGAAATTTGGTTGTAAGGATAGTTGTCAAATAACAGTAATAGTAGACTGTGACGTCACCGAGTGTCACCGGCCATAACGCTACGTGCGTAAGAGATAGCACGATATCCCCATTACGCCCCCATTTTTGTCACAACATCATTTCAAATATGATTAACTGCTTTATTTTTCAACCAATTTCGATGCTAATTTCCCAGAACAATTTCTTTTTCGTACTATTTTCTGTTATATATAAAGTAATGTAGAAAATAGAACATAGGCAACTACCTTATTGTAAGTATTACAAATAAATTTCAAAAAGATATAGCAAAATCTTTACGAACTAATAAAAATATGGCGCCGATAAAATTCTATTATTAAACCCTGTTTATCATAAATGTTGTATAAATTCTCAGTTCGCAACGTTCATAACAATTAAGAACAAATTAATAGCTGGAGGATTCAATATAATTAATTAGTTAAGAAAAGCTAAACTAATCCAATTACTTACTTAGTGATGTTATTTAGGTTGTGGTAGAAAAAATATATTTCAGGAAGTCAGGTGCAGGGAGAAGGAGCACAATGCCTAGGGCCCCCACATTCTTAATCTGGTCCTGTCAACAGTCGTCAGAATTAAGCCAGCAATTCTAACTAGTTGTAAACCGATGATGTAGTTAGTCGCAACAAGCTGCTATGGCGGATTTCTGTCCATCCGTACCATACCATACCAGCCCTGTATTATATACTGCCCACTGCTGAGCACTGGCCTCCTCTACAACTGAGAGGGTTAAGGCCTTAGTCCACCACGCTGGCATAGTGCGGGTTGGCAGACTTCATATACCTTCGAAATTCAGAGAACTTCTCAACTATGCAGGTTTCCTCACGATGTTTTCCTTCACCGTTAAAGCGAGCGATAATTCACAAAGAATACACACATAACTTTTTAGAAAAGTTAGAGGTGTGTGTCCTTGGGTTTTGAACCTGCGGACATTCGTCTCGGCAGTCCGTTCCACTCCCAACTAGTCTATCGCCGCTTCATTTTCCGTACGGTATCTAGTAATTATTTAGCAGGGTAGTTTTGTCGAATCTTTTTTAGCAGACCCACTTGGACAGTGGTAACGCCCCAGTCTAGTATACCCAAGTAAATAAAGTTTTCTACATTGAGATTACCACATTTTATGTTTCTATAAGGAAAGATAACACATTGTAATTTCCTATAACACGCCCTTATTAAATTAATATGACGCCCTTGGTTCAACAAAGAAAATTAACTCCACGAATATAATAATATATGGGTTTAATGTATGTACCTTAATGTACCTAATAAGATCACCTTGTTAATTTGACAGTGTATTTAGGTCGAGTAAGATGAAGTTACTTTTTGGAAGTTTTTCTATTACAAAAACCTTATGAATTTTACCTGAAATCAAAAGACCAACACCTACGACATGTAATAAAAAGTATACATGGCCCTCGTCTTTAAAGAGGCAAAGACGCAATTAAATAAATCCACAATATACATTGTAATATGCGTATTCACAATTAAGCCATGTATCCAATTAATAGTAATGCCGTACAGAAATAAAACTAATGTTATTGCGTTAAAGTTATGAGCACATTGTGGGCAAGTTTCTGTTTAAACTTGCTGTAGTAGGCAAGGAGCTGCACTTCGTGTGCACTGCAGCATTCTTGCGCAAGTTTTTTATACAGCCACGGTAAAGTAACCCTCCTGGATCTGATCTTAAGTGGTGTAGGCTCCAAATAGTAACGAGAGATGATAATCCCTTGCCAGTCGACCCAATTATGCCGGCCTGTTTGAATCCGGGTATACACAGACTGACCCCGGAACGCGACACACTTATAGGTCACTATGGCAGGTTTAAAACCTTCAATGGTGGTCGTTTTCCGGGCGCATACAAATATTCTATCAGCGTTATGACATTAAGTATATAATATTTTCTTTTTCAGGTGTAGGCAGAGATGTGTTAGATACCGTAGAATGCAAGCCTTTAGAAGCACGATTCCAAACTCGAGATTGATACTGCTAGAATAAAATTACATCGTGTATTATTAAAGTGCTTATGTATTCAAGATCGATATATTTTGTACAAAGAATTATTAATTACACGATGCATTATTTCAATTATCTTTTTTTAAATTACAAAGGAATGTGGCAGGAATAAGGGACCACATTTAAATAGTTTTTTTTTTCTTTTAATGGCCAGTTGCTTCTAACGGCCAGTATTGAGATGCTGGACGCAAAGAGGTTTCACTCTTCGATAGATATTGCGAAACCTTTGAGTATTTAACCAAATACTCTAAATGCGAAACAGCCGAATGTGTAAGCCCAATATATATATCCATCCCGAGAACTCAGCATGGCAGTCCTACTGCGTGCACCGTACCGGCGTACACAATACAATTACGCCACAAAGGCAGTCAATTAGCTAGGCCCCTAGATAATTCCCCGCCCTGTGGATGTGGGGGCGTTTGGCGAATTCCATTACGGTATGACGCAAGGAGTTTCTTGCGCCGCTTCTTCTTCACAACGATAACACGTTCCTAAGCGGTGGTAGATTCAAAAGAGCTTGTGAAAAACTATTTGAATAAAGAAAATTTTGGGTTTGATTTTAAGAGGTGACTAATAGGGGGCCATTGAGGGGTCGCGGGCGCGAAGTAGGGACTAGGCTTATAGTCCTCTGTACATTTTTAGTACTAGCCCTACCATACCCCAGGTATGCACGGATGGTCTTTCCGAAAAGGTTATCGCTAGATCGTAATAACGATGACCCAATATAACCTGGTGCCCCTGAAGATGCGCGGTAGTGCTAAAAGCACTCACCCCGCCACGTAGTGACCCAAGTGTGCCGCGTTCAAGGATGAGCCTGTATATATCCGGTTTGAATCAGGCCACCATAATTCTGTAGACAGGCGAGGGGCAATCATCTTTCGTTTTTTGTCTTTTATTATTTTTTTATTGCATTGAATGACGAGACGAGCATGCCGTTCGCCTGATGGTAAGCGATACGACCACCCATAATCAGTAGCAACACCATCCAGCACCTTGAGTTACAAAGTACTGTGTGGCATTCCACTGCGCTCGTCATCCTGAGACATAAGGTGTTAAGTCTCACTATGTCCTGTAGTTACACTGTTCAGTCGACCCTATCTTGACCCACCCGAACACTGCCGTGACACGTACCTAGATAATTCAACTCCTAAGTTTATGTTGCAGCACCGCACATCTCTGACTCCCCACGAAGCCAGCTTAACGCAATCTTCCACAAGATTAAGTCCATAACAGTCTGGTAAACAAAAGTTGTGCAGCACTAGTTTAACCACCGAGCGGATGGTATAAATTGCTTCTGCTGAGGCTTGAGCGCTGTCTTCGGTGGTGGATAGAAACCACGTGGATTTATTCGCTTTGCACTGACTCTGTTTGTGCGTTTTGATTGTTTAGTTTCTTTAATATTTTTTGTTGTTTATTCTGTTTATGGTTAGGGAATAAGCTTATGTCTTTGTATGCGTCCGCAGCCAAACAGTACCTACATACAACCGTATTTACAAACAATACGATGAGGATGCACAGTCGGTACCCCGAACGCATAGTGCCATCATCATCATCAACCACATGACGTCCACTGCTGAACATAGGCCTCCCCCAAAGATTTCCAGACGGACCTGTCAAAAGCAGCCCGCATCTAGCGTGTTCCTGCGACCTTTATCAAGTCAATTATGCAGGCCGGCATAACTGTGCCGACCGACCAGGGATGTTTATCTCTTGCCGGTTGACATTATTCTGGGCTTCACTTCATTTACCATCAGGTGCAGTGAAGCCACTTGGTGGAGCCATCGATAAAAAAAAAGGCATCTGTCCACCTCGTGGTCGGCCGACGCTGCGCTTGCCAGTATGTGACCTCCACTCGAGAACTTTTTTGCCCCATCTGCCGTCAGTTCTTCGAACTACGTGCCAAGTGCATAGTGTCAACAATTTATAATTTTCTTTGCCTTTATCCAGGTTTGTTTATCTGATATTAAATAATAAAATTGTGAGTCAATGGCCAATCACAGCATCCTTACGCCTACGCACTACGAAGGCATTACTTATAGCATCGCTTCGTATTTAGCAAAGGCTCGTATCGACTAATGTTACTTAGCCAAAACCGCTTAAAGATTTAGTCCGGTGAAATATTATGTATTAAAAAAACCACATAAAGTTCTGCCTGTCCTGAGATTCGACCTGCCGTTCCATAGCCTACTCTGCCGCTAGATCAACGAGGCGACAAAACGTTCTCTCTGTTCCTAACAACCCCCATCCAATGCGCAACAAAAATAACTAAGATTAATAAAACGTTTTCCTTTCCATCACATATTAGAAGTAATCAGAAAATAAGCAATAAAATCAGATCGAGTAACAATGGTAACACTTGTTCAATACAGGGTCGTAGCTAGTACTTACACGGGGTTTAAGGGGGTAGGGTCATTCGGGGCAACAGCACGCAGTGGGTAAAAGTTCACATGGTCAATATCTCGGAACCTATTGAGGGGGCTCAGACACTTTTTCGGCTAGATCAGGGGCGCGTCAGGGACGATGTCAGAGCCACGAGCTATTTTACCAAGCCTCACTTGTTTAGCGAAAAACGGTGATCAACGTGATTTTGTTGATTAGTTACCAACATTTTGTGCTGGGAAAAAAGTGTATGGCTAGACGGTCCATCAGTTTATAAAAGTCCGTTAATAATGTTAAGTTTACATGATTATTATGGTATTTATTTTAGTCATTAATTCTGTCCTAGAAAATAAATGCGTCTCAACTATCGTGTGATTGTTTAAAATATTCCCTGTTTGGGTAAGAGTACGACGTTAAAAGTACGCATCCTGTTATAACTTCATTACAATTATCGCACGGTTTTTTCTTCTTTAAGCTGCAATTAAGTCGAATATTATTTGTAAAGATTTTTAGACCTTATACAGAAAAAAATGTTTTCATTAAACACTCTGCGTAGTTTTACCCACATAAGGGGTCAATAGTACGAAATTCTCCCGATGCACTTAAACATGAATTGCAAAAAAAACAGTGAAGCAATGTACAAAAACTCATTAAATAATGAAAGTAGAATAAATTTCCTTTACATAGAGTGTTAAAACGTTTTTCAAGACACTATATTTTTGACTGTGTAGACGATAGCAAAAAAAGTGCGTACTTTTAGGTCGAATGACCCTATTAATAAATCAATCTCAAGTAGACATTTAATGTATTGAACTATTTAACAAATCACTATTCGGTAGTTTCACAGCTGTAATTTTTTTTTAACTAGAACCTTATGCACCGCTGCGTAAAAACGATGTCCGCTTAATTGACAGGTGACGTCATGGCCAAATCTGGCCAAGCGAATAATGACCGGTTAATAAACCAAGCTTAAGCTGTCATTTAAGAGTTTGTTCTCAGCAGAGTAAGCGCTGTTACACAAACAAAACTTAGCTGTCAAAATCCGTCCTATATTTTAACTTGAGATGTCATTTGAGCTATTGGTTTAATAAATAACGACTATCTCAAGATGCCGACCTTAATCTGACAGCGTCTCAGCTGATATCGCACTTGAGAGCGAAACTGAGTTGCATCTATTAATACAGCGCTAATAAAGCTTATCTTACTAATACTATGAATGCGAGAGTTTGTGAAAATGTTTGGATATTTGTAAGACGTCAACGACAAAACCGCTGAACAGATTTCGATGAAATTTTGCACATAGATAGATCATGTCTTAGTTTAATATAATAAAGGCAGGGCTTTTTATTGCAATAACGTACACAGGGCGAATTTTTACGCGAAATATTTTTCACGTTTCGAGCTCGAGAACAACACTTCACACATTTCAAAACGAATTTTATAACAAGTCCTCTAACGTTTCAGTAACAATTGTACGCTGACATATACGCATAATTAAAGCAGCTGATTCCAACAGAAGCCCACTCTAGCTCTACGTCATTCCGTCCCTGACAACATACATTAAACACGCACAGCGAGGTAATGTATCATTCGCGTACGAGCGTGTCTATTCATCACACTTGTTCGCCATCTCCGATACGATTAATCAATCGTTCGGTTATGAAACACAAATTAATTAACATAGGTAACACGCTACGACACGATCGCGACACGATTTTACACGTCATTTGCGACTTGCGAGAGCTTTTGTAGAGTTGTTTAGATATATTTTGTAGAAATAAACAATGAAATCCATATGCCATGTTCTGAATTAATAAAATATACTTAAGGCCGATTTTACTACATGCTGATAAAGTCCCTGATAGTCTATTCGGAACTTATCCGCCATATAAATGACAAATTTTGGTTTTAAACGTCTTGAATAGAAATATCTGGCGGAAGAAGTCACTAGTACCCAATGTGTCAGATTTATTTGTTGGATACCGTTATATGTCAGATAGTTACCTGGAACTTTATCAGGAACCGGTGAAACCAGCGCTTAGGCTACTTTATATTTACATCAGACACAGCGATTGATGGAATTTCACACTATATTCATGTGTTCTGAGAGTCAAACAGCCTGAAAACAGGTTTGGGACTAAATACTCTTTTTTGCATCGGAGGTTAAAATATCAAGTCTACAATATACCGAAGACAAGACTAACCGAATCGACCAGACAGAAAGCGATCAATCTTACCGCGCTAGGCAAAACAAAGGATTACGATGGATAAAAAAAAATGCGAATCATCCATCATCAATACGTGATAAAACTAGTTGGAGGCCCTACCGGCAAACTTTACCGTAATCGTGTCAAAAAGGCAAATATTTTTGAAATAGGAACGTGGGCGGACGTTGTCGGTTAGGCCAACGGGTTGAAGAGTGTGTGCCTACTGATTGCATCATATATTATGAATCATCGAAATCGATATCATTTGCCCCCTATTTGGTACTGCTAAATATCTGTTGCTTATTATCTACATCAATGCTTATTATATATAAAGTCAGTCGCTCTCCATACTCATGTGGTAACGAACGAATCCTGTGTAAAACGTGTTATAATATAATAATATACTCTGAAGCACAATTGCCTTTTCTTCAACCACCAACGATAGGCAAAAGTGAGGGCCTATTTCACAACTTCTCAGAAAATGCTACTTGTCACAATGTATAACCCGACTAAATACAAAAGTCAAACTCCAATCTATGTTCCCAAATGGTAATAAAATGATTACTATCTATATTAGCTGTTTACTACAGTAGGTACGATAATACATACATACATACATCGTTGTTATGTAATAATTAAACTAATCAATGTATTATCATGTTAAATGACATTTAACAACAAAAGAAACCAAGTGTTTGTTGAGCTAAAAGAAAGTAACAAATGTATAGACAATTTATTAAAGACGGTATATCTTCATTGCTAAAGGGCAAAACTAATATAAACCACAATTTACTTTATAGATGCAAATTAAAGCCATTGAATAGACAAAGGTCTTGAATCTAAGCTTGATTAATTAGAAAATGGAGCAATTACTAATTGAATAGAAGATTAATCGTTGCGAATGCATGTCTCATCAAAGAGATAAGTTTGTTTGAAATTAATTTTAACGAAATCTGCAATGGTTCTGATCAGTTTCAAGATATTGAAGCCTATTTACATTTATAATAATTTGACTCAGGGTGATAGTGGCGGGCTTAGGGCAGCAAACTGGGCAACCACCTGAGCCCTCGCGGGGAGCCTTGCATGACCTATTTTTTACAATATCACCACCCTCATAAGTAACAACTAAAACTTATTTATGAGTTCTGAGGGCTTTTTAGCTCCTTTTTAGCTTAATGCTGGCCAGTTTGAAACCGTATATACGGATTCACAAAAGGAACGCATCCTTTCTTTTTTTTTTATAATGGCATTTGTGTTCAGATTTTGCCAATGTCAAGTTTGGTTTGTCTTTTTTATTATCTGTAGTATGTCGAAGTAAAGCAGTGGCTACCTTACCAAGACTTAATCAAGGAGTTTTGGCGGCAACAAAAAAAACACTTGATTAGCACAATTATTTCAATTTACTTCATTTGAGCTCTTTAATAGAACTATATTGGATAATATACCACCATAATTATGCAATATAACAATAAGTATCACCAAAATAATGAATTAAAACAAGAGCACCTCATGACATTTCCAAGTTCCCGCCAAAAAACCGAACACTTCCCTTATTATTCGCAAAAAATAAATTCGAAAATCGAATCAATTCCATCGCAAAATATACAAACCATATTGAGAACGTATCACGCAAAACCAATAAAAGTTGAAAAATAGTGTACGATCTACATTACGGCCGTAGCGGAACACCTACAGTGTGGCAAAATTGTTTGCCGAATATAAATCAACGTGTCAGTGTTGCCTGTTATAAATTCGCGGGTTGGCGAACGCGAAACGGAACGCACCTGACGCTGGCAACATTACCTTGATTGCAAAATGTTGCAATGAATTTTGAATGTATCAGTAGAATGCTTTTGTTTCATATGGTGAGATTTGTTCTAAATGATAGTTGTTATAATGGATGTTTTTATTTTTAGATGAACTAGTGCATCCTTTAGTTCCTGAGCTAAATTCTATATTCCTAGGATCTCCTAGAATAATTATTATTTATCTAAATTTTAAAGCTTGACTTTATAGCAGGGTACATTCAAAACGAGAACAAATCACATATAATAATATCTAAACGTCGCATAGTACGGCCGTGGTCGGGTTAATTATCTAGGCCACATTATATTTCGGTAGAAAACTTCTACGCAAGCATAACCATAAGCATAGCTATTATATAATAAAATAATACGCATCAAATCCCGAGCAATTGTACAATTAAACGTAATATTTAAGATATTACTGAAATAGCTTAAGCAAATTGTTAAACTTTAAAACATTAAAATGTTCACAAATGTGTGGAAAATGGGCAATAAAAACAAAGAACTTAACATGTATAAAACGATCTCAGTGGCCGCAAGATTCCCCGCAAAATGTGACTAAACTTTCTCTGAAGACTTACATTCCTAAAGAAATTCTGTTGAAGTTAACTTAGGAGACTGGCTTGGTACAAGAAAAAAGTCTATACCTACTTACGAAGCTATAAATAAAGAATACTTTGAGTTTGAGTATAATACTTTTAAAAGAAGGGCGGACTCAAAAGAAGACAAAGGCAAACTTAATCAATAAAGAGAAAGGGGTAATTAAGTCAAAAACAACGATTAACCGCAAGGTTTGTCTTGAATCTATTCTAAGTAAAATAAATCCTGATATGACCGTTTAAAGAATAAAATCCACCGGATCGAAGGTCGAAAGTTTCATCAAACACGTCGACAGTTGACTGAGTGGAAATAAAAGAACCATTTCATTTAGTGGGGCCGCTAGTATGCCCGAATGTGGACCAAAAGTTTCCCCTTTTATTTTCTTTGTGTGCGACTCTTTGTTGTCACTGATTAATGAGTCTAAAGTTCGAATTAGCAGTTCGCCCGCTTTCTTAGTTCATTCAACTAATATAACTATATCGACTGCCTCGGTGGCGTAGTTGTATTGCGTACGCGTTACGAGTACGATTAGCGCGCTGAGGTCCTGGGTTCGAATCCTAGGTCGGGCCAAAAACATTGTGACTGGGTTTTTCCATCTTAAAAATTACTCAGTCGCAGCTCGGAGTCAGGAAGTTGGGGGTGTGATACTCCCGTGCCTCGGAAAGCACGTAAAGCCGTTGGTCCTGCGCCTGATCTCTCTCCGGTCATGTCGGATTGCCGTCTCACCGGACTATGAGAGTGAAGGAACAGTGAGTGCACTTGTGTATTGCGCACACACTTGTGCACTAAAATATATCCTGCGCACCTGGCTGATCTCCGTTGAGATTGGCCGCCGTGGCCGAAATCGGCTAGGAAGGGATTATAACTATATTATATGTAATGGAAGTTTTTTTAATTAATTCTGACGCTAGTTTGCTTGCATTAGTTTTGTATATTAACTCTCGTACAATATCTTCAATAGGGAGCGTGCACGAACTATAGGGGGCAGCACAAAATCGTCACAAGAGCCACGGTGAATAAAAAAAAAACTAAACTAGCACAATCATTTGTTTATATATTCTTTTAATATGACAAAAATGATAAAATATGTGTTCCGGCCGAATGTTATTTACACCCAGCGTGTCCAGAATATGCTTTTTTTTAGATGGGAGCTAGTTATTTAAGAAAAATTAGGAGGTTATGTTCCCTTAATTACAGATTTTTTTAATTGAATATTATCTTCAAAACATATATTTTTTTAATAAATTACCTAATGAAACATTTCTAAATGCTTTTGGAACTCATAATTATGTATGTTTTATACAGCTTTTATTATTTTTGTCGATTTTCACATAACCATGGAATGTAAGTACCTACTTAGGTACTATTCGTGGGAACTCTATATAATTTCACACCATTTGATTTGTTTATTTTTATTCTTTGGAGCATCGAGATACACAGAGATACATTATCAACAAATTAAATGTTATTATACATCCTTTTAATGAATATTGTACGTCAACGCCAAGTATAGATGTGCTGAAAATGCGTCAGATAGCGCCACTAGATTGCAGTGCTTACGACGTGCACGTTCCCTATAGGACTGATACTTATTAAAATAAATAACTAGACAGCTATTGAAAATAGCTACTGGGTAATATTATATTTTGTACCCAATTATATTGCGACAACCATAGTGAGAATCAGAATTCTCACTATTTAAGGCACACCTTAAGGGCTCGTTCCGACAACCGGGTTCCGAGGTCGGCCAATGCACAATGCACATACAGGTAAGTAATATAATTATGGTGACCATTGGGAAACCCAATTTGTTTCTCGAGATTATATTTGTATTGCTTTGTTACCATCGGGTACCGTGCGGTCACTTGGACTCTTCTAACATTAACAAGCAATCATTGATTATAATAAATCTGACAAGGAACAGAATTATGATCATATTCCCTAAGCGGCAGGCATAGGGCACCCACTGTTGGCATCTTCATCATGGCTGTGTTCCATCTCATGATGTGTTAGGGGGCGAGCCTATCACCATATTGAACACAAATTCCAGACTAATGCGAGGTAGTGAGACAAATCCAATATCATACCCGATCCGGGATTCGAAACTGGGATCTAAAAACGATGTCATACCGTGTACGCAATACAACGCCGCAGGAGTCAAAATTATCATTAAAGTTTTTAAAAGAAATTGCAATTAAAATGCGTAGAAATTACAAGACGTTCATAAAAGTTTTTTTTTTTTGGTAAATACATTCTGTAATCTACATTTACTAAGAAATACAGCGCACATTATATGCTTAGGTGACGCTTGGCAAGTTGATATCGCTGTGGCCGATGTCTCGGAGTTTCGTTACAAAGGCTCACAAACGTCTTATGTCTTTTACTAACTAAAAGTTACTTCGTTATAAAATGTTTAAGAGATTTAAGAAATGCTTCGTTTTGATTTAGCTAGACAGACTTAGCAATATTAAGCAGATTTTATACAGACCTACTTATCTTATTCTTACTAATATTCTAAATGCGAAAGTGTGTGAAAATGTTTGGATGTTTGTATCTTTGTTAGAAGTATACGCAGAGACTAACTACTGGACATAATGAGATTTAACATCTTATGTCTCAGGATGACGGGCGCAGTGGAATGCCACATAGTACTTTGTAAGTCAAGGTGCTGGATGGTGTTGCTACTGTTTATGGGTGGTCGTCTCGCTTACCATCAGGTGAACGACATGCTCGTTTCGTCAGTCTATGCAATAAAAAAAGTGTGTGTGTACTTATGTACACGCGTTAGAAGTTATACTTCTTTGGCGTAACAAGATAAAAATCTTTTTAAATAACGCGCCAAAAGAAGTAGAACTTCAATATCTTTCGCCTTATTCTACGTTCAAAATTCAAAACTAAAATGTTGACTATAGCTAACTTCAGGGTGTCGGTTTTTCTACGTTCAAAATTCAAAACTAAAATTTTGATATAGCTAACTAGTAACTTCAGGGTGTCGGTTTTTCGTGACGGTGTGCGCGCGCATCGTAAAAATTTACTCTCATAATTTTTCCCACCGCGCCAAAGAAGTATAACTGCAAAAATATGTATACGCGTTAGAAGCTATACTTCTTTGGCGTAACAAGATAAAAATCTTTTTAAATAACGCGCCAAAAGAAGTATTAACTTCAAAAATACTACTGACCGGTTTTGTATGCAATTTGGCACACGGGTAGATCATGTCTTGGATTAACACATAGGCTTTTTTATCTCGGTAATTTGCTCCCATGGGAAATAATGAATATTTTTATCTGGTTCTTTAAGTAGATGGCGCTGCCGTCGTACTATGTTTTAGAGACTTGTAGCGGGAAAGGCTTTTCACGCGGGCGAAGCTGCGAGCAACAACTAGTATCTAATATGGCCTCTTATATAAGAGGTTTTTCTGCAAAGTTACCTATATATTAATAACAATTTATGTATAAATCTGTGTGTGCGTAATAAAATTAATTGATATGAAAATCCTTAATTATTTTGAAATTTGAGACTCCTGAGCAAAGCGGCATGCGACTACGTTTAAGTTGTACCCAGGGCATTATTGACTTATTTAGATTTTTTTACTTCCTTATTACCCAGTCGGGTTTCAGTTCTTTTTACTTTATTTTTATTACTAACACTAACATTTTCTTATTCTAAGTATTGTTCCCATTCACCGTTGCATCAATTCTCCAGTCAGCATACAGTTCAATAAGTTTGCATAATTTTCCAGCACGAGGAATCTACATTCGTATTAGCCCAGCAGCCGATCAGGCACTATTAGGCATGCGACGCGTCGAATAAGTTGCTAGCAAGCACCAAAGTTCGCTTCAAGCCTGTTAAATTCGAAAACTACGTTCAACTACGAAACCTGTCGAGAGTAAAGAAAACTAGATAGAGTCGTGGCTGAATGAATAGACGATAAACTATAACCAAAAGTTATGCTGTAACAAATTTAAACGAAAAAGACATTTATTTCGATGCTAAGATACATTTCATATTCGTATTTATATTATTTGAATTTATATTTTAAGGTTTTATTACATGGGACCTATCACCTAACATAGCTGGCGAAATATAAGTATGTTACCTCTGCCTATCCCTGAAAAGGGAAAAAGGCGTAATGTATGTATGTAGTAAGGTTCTAGATTCCATTAACTTTTACTCTACGTACCAACGATTTGGAAAAAAACACTCTATAAGGTATAAGAACGGATACAAAGGAGATGTCCACTTTTTGTATGGGTACTGAGCCTCAAAATCTAACTAGGCTCAAACTTTAGGGATATTAAAAGCGCCAAATATGGATATAGGATCCATTACAAAAAACATTTTTAGACCCCTCCATTTATAAGTAACTTTTTTTAAAATGTGTAGTGTTCAAGCAACATAAAATTACATAAATCACAAAGTCGGAGGACTTTAAAATTAAACGATTGTTGAAAAAGGCTAGTTTTTATTTCTATCCAAGTATATATAAATTGTCTTGTTTAGAATTTTAGGCCCGTTTTTGGACATGTCCTTTCTACTGTTACTTTAAAACACACTATATAATAATAAATTTGAAATTTGTATACTTTATGCCACACTATATTCTATTCAATGCATCAAATGAATTCCCAATAATATACAAACCTACTCTACCCTAAATGCGTTCCCAACTCCACGTAGTATCGGTTGGCGCGTCTAGTTCAGGGAGTCTACGTAGTCAATATTGGTTAATTAGGCCCGTGGACTATGCTACGGTACTTCTAGCTAACTATCCCGTTGTATATCAGCCGTGTCCTGTTGACAATTTACCTCCGAGAATACATACATAGCTGAAGAAATGCTTCACGTTACACGGTACCATATTGGCATGACTACCGAGTATGTGTTTCTATTTTTGAAAATTGATTTGTTCGAAATTTAAATCTTAACTCATTTATGGCAAAAAAAAATAGTTCTTATACTTGATTGGTTGATTTGTTTTGTATGAAATATTATGTAGATAGACTTATTTTTTCCTACGTTCACGTTGTCCTAAAATATTAATAGACTCCGCACAGACGCTATCAACTTGTTGCCTAGAAACACTGGATTATTATAAAACCCACAGTTGCTGAAACAAATTATATTAAACATAAAAAATTATATTAATCTTTATCGAGTGACAGTATAATTAAATGGTTTAGAAACTGCACAACAACGCTTCTCAAACCACACGGATAATATAATCATGATCACGACTATATTACAAATACTGTTCAAAGAAATTAAACAGTATAACAAGACGTAGTAGAGGCGAAACTAAGTTACATCTCTTACGCGCGTGTAATCTCAACCTCAAAGACAGAACTCGTGTTGAAACCGCTTAACTATTGCTAAATTGTTTCCTATACTCTGTTATGTAGTTTACTATATTCTATGGTGTACCTTACTCGAAGATTTTTACTATAAACTGTGTTTACTTAGCTAGTAAAATATCCTGAATAGAAATATTTGCATCGATCAATAAATTATAGGTAACAAGGTAATTTACCTATCAATCTCCGTCATGAATCAAAAATATTGTGGCTCTTAAAAAGCATTTATGAGTTTTTACTAAACATTTTGCGATTCAATAATATTAAGTATGGTCCATTGACGATTGACTTAAAATGATGGAGTTACACTGAAGACAAATTTGTCTGCAGCATGTATGAAAATTCTCGACAACGTAGTGGCACTGTCTCACAGAGAGAGCTGGCCTTAGCCATAAATCAGGGTAGATCCAGTGACAGCTTTAACCTACGTGATACTTCCGAGGCTGGGAGCAAGAAAAGGCCTTCATGAATCCTCCATATCTGAGAAATGCTGCACGAATGCACGTCCTGCTCAACAAGTTCGCCTTTTCTTTGCTCGATATTGTTTTTCGCATATTGTTAATGGCTCTTGCCACTTAGTGCCTAGAGATCGCTACATTCGCTCTACCCTTAGGCTGACGCATTACAGAAAATCATACATAGGAAGCACCTATGAGCGATATTTTTAGAGAGCTAAATACGCTACCGAACCCCTCCCCTTTCTCCTTTCCTTTTTTTCCTTCTCTTCCTAAGTCTTATTCTTTTTCCTTAAGACCACCAGCAGATTAACATATTATCTTATATTAAAAGTATTTATGGGTGGTGGACCACTCAAAATCAAGTACCTAATACACTTTCTCGTGTGCCTATGCAAAAAAAACGTTGATTAACATCAAGGCAAGATCAAAGTTTTATATGGGCGACAAAAACACTATGCGAGGCCTTTTGTTAGGTTTCAATCATCCATGATTTATGCCAAGGACAGTGGCCCACATCACCCACGCCTTACGCCACTTCTGAACATGAATTTGAGTGCAAACAGGGTTCTAGCTTGAGTGTGGTCAAATCGACGCACCTTTTTGCTAACTATAACGAAAAATTAACTAAAATGATCATGGCTAAAATTCTTTGAATGGTCTCTAGGCGTTGCTTGGTATTGGTATGGATGAATAGACATTTTTTCGTGAGGGAAAAACGCGTTAACACTACCACAACTGGAGGGTGAGTGGAAAGGTTATGTTGGTTTCACCGGTCTTATCACTCTTGCAGGTCAATCTCGACATTCAACTTCATCACACCCTGTACCGGCATACAAACCAAAACCCGCGGTGGCCTTCCTCGGCGCATATGCGACGGCTCCGGGGTATCTTATGGACGTTAAGGAATATGACGAATTGGGATATTATGTTTATTTGTATCTTTCCTGCTGGAAATAACGGCACGAAGACCGGTCCTTTTGGAAAGCTTGCGTGGGGATATGGATCCAACACGTAGACAACAACAACAACCCTATCTATATTATTATTATGAAAACTCTTTCATTAGCTCTTGGTGACGCAAAGAATGTCAGTCTGATAATATGTCAGTTAAATAATCGATTTACTGGTTGTAAATAAGAGAATGAGTGACTAATTTTAGATGCTACGGCCTTTAATATGGTTTGTATATTCACAAATTTGTGTACTTAGTATTGGTGATACCGAAATGTTTTTAATATTAAAAGAAAGTACCTAAGTATAACTCGATTCCCCTACATTTAACTAGGTGGTATTGCTCTAGTATGCGAGAACCGTTCTGGAAGTTAGGTATTACTGTAGTGTTTATTTCTACTGTTAAAATACTTAATTACCAGTTGTAATATTAGGAAAAATCTATAAGAATTAAAAGGACCGTGGAAGTCAGTGCAAACAACTTCTTTTATTCAAAATGGAAGTAATCAGAAACAACATAGAATTCTTTGTGTGCGTTCACAAACGTTTATGGTTATATATAAAAGCTGCGTTCATATTTCTTCATCCTCTCCTGAACGCAAGCCCAGTCCTTCCAGAAAATTGTACAGCTTCGGCTTGGCTAAGGCTTTGGTGAGACAGTCCGCTAACATTAAATTGGTGCTGATATACTTGATGACTATATCGCCTGATGCCACTTTGTCTCGTACATAATGGTGGCGAACGTCAATGTGTTTGCTCCTAGCATGATAAGCAGAGGGACCTGTAAGTTTAATTGCACTTTGATTATCGCAAAACAAAGTTATAGCTGTAGCCACAGTTGAAGGCCACAACTCATGATGTAGTTGTTTCAGCCATAATGCCTCTTGAACAGCTGCAGACAGCGCCATGTACTCCGCTTCACTGGTCGACAATGCAATAGTTTGCTGCCTCTTTGAATTCCAACATATAGCCGCGCCCTGAAATATAAATGTGTATCCTGTGCAAGATTTTCTATTTTCTTTGCAAGAGGCCCAATCTGAATCACAGTATCCAATTATTTCTTCATCAACATTATTCCTGAATAATAATCTTAGGTAAAGGGTACCCTGCAGATACCGGAGTATTCGTTTTGCTGCATTATAATGATGTCTTGTTGGGTTCTTGTTGTATTGACTTAAATTATTTACTGCAAAACAGATATCAGGTCGTGTTCCTTGTGATATATATAGTAAGCAGCCAATTAGTTCCTGATACAATTTACTTTCTATGTTCTCAGAGGCATAAGAAAAACTTAAATCTGTCTCCATGGGTGTTCCCACTGGGTTACAGTTTTCCATTCCAAAACGTTTAAGTGTATTCTGAATATATTTAATCTGATCTATATAAATACCCTTTTTGCTATATGTTATTCGCTGACCAATATAAAAAGTAGCCTTGCCTAATTCCTTCATTTCAAATTTTTCTATTATTTTCTTCTTAGTTTTGTTTGCAAGTTCTTCATTATTATAAATTAATAAGAGATCATCCACATATACAGTGAGAAATAAAACACTGTTCCCATTATAGTGAACATAATATACACAGGGGTCTAACTTTGATTTGTTGAACCCAATTTCATACAAATAAGTATCTAATTTCTTGTTCCAAGTTCTGCTGGCTTGTTTCAGGCCATAAATAGACTTATTCAATTTACACACTTGCTCAGATCCATTTTCATAATGTGGTGGTTGTGACATGTATAACTCAACATCAATGTCACCTTGTAAAAAGGCACACACCGCATCAAACTGCTCTATTTTAAAATTATATTTAGCAGCCATTCCTAATAAATATCTGATGGATGTTAAGCGTACAACAGGTGCATAGACTTCTGTATAATCTATACCAAATTTTTGTTCATAGCCCTTGATAACAAGTCTGGCTTTATATTTTGTAATGTTGCCGTCTGCATCTAACTTGGTTTTAAATACCCACTTACAAGGTATAGTATTCTTGCCAGGAGGGAGTTTACTGAGAGTCCATGTGTTGTTTTTTACTAATGAATTGTATTCACTGTCCATCGCTCTCTGCCAATCCAGTCTATTTTCGCTTTCTAAGGCTTCCTTTAAAGTCTGAGGGTCTTGTGATAACATAATATTATGGTCTGACAAATTTTGACATAGGTAAGTAGTGTTCCTTATTTTTCTCGGTCTCAAACTTCTGGTGATAGGTTGTTGAGGGCTCGGAGTGACAGCTCGTTCAGGAACATAATCCTCATCATCGGTAACATATGGTGAAGTATCAGTTTCCTTCATAGTACTTTCAAATGAACTGGTACTATCATCTATACTTTCATTACTCTCTTCTTGCTGTGTGCAGCTCATTGGCATTAATGTAAAATTTTTTTCTATACTGTCTTCCAAAAATACAACATCTCTACTAATAATGATCTTACCTTCCTTTTTATCATATAGTCTGTAACCTTTAGACTCTGGACTATACCCAACAAATATTAATTTTCTAGCTTTGTTATCCCATTTTAAACGTTTTCCTTTGGGTATATGTGCCATAGCACAACAACCAAATACTCTCACATTTTTAATGTTTGGCTTCTTACCTGTCCACATTTCCTCTGGAGTTTTGTAATCGATAGACTTTGTGGGGGAACGGTTGATCACATAAGCAGCTGTGGAGACAGCTTCTGCCCAAAATTTCTTTGGCAACTTGGCATCAATCAATAGGCATTTGGCACGCTCAACTAAAGTTCTATTCATTCTCTCGCTCATGCCATTCTGCTCTGGGGAATATGGCACAGTGAGCTGCCGCTGAATACCAGACTCTTTACAGAATTTATCAAATAATTCATTAACATATTCCTTACCGTTATCAGATCTTAACGCTTTTATCTTCGTGTCCAGCTGATTTTCTACCAAATTCTTATACTCTTTAAACTTTTCAAGTACTTGAGACTTTGAGTGCATAAAGTAAACAAATACCTTTCTTGAATAATCATCTATGAATGTTACATAGTATCTCGCACCTCCAATGGACTTTTCTTCCATGGGGCCACACACATCAGAGTGTACCACTTCAAGTAAACATGAAGCCCTTAAGCCTTCATTCTTGAAAGGTTGTCTTGTTTGTTTACCCTGTAGGCATGTATTACATATAAAGTTTTTATCTTGTTTAATTACTTTCATATCAACACCATCAGTGGACTCAGGTAGTTTCTGAAGATTCTGATAATTAAGATGGCCAAGTCTTTGATGCCACAAGTGCGATGAAGTTAACAATGCAAATGTGTCATTATATATTACATATAAATTATTTTGTGCATATCCAGTCATGACTAATTTTGAATCATGATATATTTTACAACAATCTTTATCAAATTTTACTTTACAATTATTGCGAGTTATCTGATGTATTGATAACAAATTTGCAGCCAAGTCAGGAACATACAATACACTTTTTACCTGTATGGTGCCAATTAATTGCTTGCTTACCCCATCATAGCTATTCAAATTCACATTGCCACAACCCTTCACAGTTAGGGTTCTATTGTCAGCTACTTTGATGGTAGTTACCGGAGCAGGGCCATAGTCATAAATCCAGTCTCTGTTGTTTGTCATGTGCATTGCAGCTCCAGAGTCTAGGTACCAGCATCCTTTATTCATGTCTGGGGATGCAGCAAAGGCAGCTACAAAACTAGAAGAAATTTTATTCTTATTAGTATCAACATTATTAGTTTTGTTGGTTTGATTTTGCCTTGAGTACTGACTTGAGTGGCAGTTTTTAGAAATGTGCCCATATCTGTTACATTTAAAACAACGGGGACCTTTTCCTGATGACTTAAAATACTTCACATTCCCTCGGTGATGATTTGAATAAAAAGCAGCAGAGTCATTTACATTTTTAACATCCTGCAAAATTTTTGTCTTAACAAGATCTGTACTTATAGCAACACCTGAGCTTTCCATTGCCATTATCATGGGCCTATAGGATTCCGGTAGTCCTGCGAGAAGAAGTGTACCCAGCCACTCATCATCGACTATAAACCCTATATTACGCAGCTTGTGTGCGCAAGTAATTACCTTATTGACATAGGTTTCCACATTTCCACACCCTTCTAGATCCGTGGTTATTAATTCCCTTAACAAACCTACCTTCCTTGTCAGACCTGAATCATCAAAAGCCTTACGCAAATTAGACCAAACTTCTTTGGCAGTTTTAGCTTCTTGTATGTGGATGTAATTTATGGAATCCACCAGTAGCACTATCTTTGATCTGGCTTTCGTGTCTTCACCTTTGGTAAACTTTTCTTCGCCATCTTCCACGCATTTCCACAACTCTTCATGCTCCAGGTACGTTCGAACAGCAAAGCTCCACGTGGCGTAATTTTCTCGGCCTTGTAATTTTTCTATTTGAACCATATGCCCATGTGACGTCATTTTATGGATGGGTAAATTCTAGGCAGTTGTAAAGTGCTGAAAGGTACCAATTCGCGAAAAATACCGGAGTGAGATACGGAAGTAAGGTGTAAACAACTTCTTTTATTCAAAATGGAAGTAATCAGAAACAACATAGAATTCTTTGTGTGCGTTCACAAACGTTTATGGTTATATATAAAAGCTGCGTTCATATTTCTTCATCTACCATTAATCTAGCTTTGTGCAAGCAAGCTTTTATTTGAATAGAATCACATAGGTGTTTATTTCTTTTCAAATTGTATAAAAACCATTTAATATTTCAGTCAATGTCATGGTCCGAATGGGGGTTGTATGCAGCACTCACTATCTCAGGGTTTCTCGGATTTTTGATTCTGCACTTCATCGTCAAAGTTATTAATGGTAAATAATTAATATTCAGCTTATTAACCAATTTAATTTTGAAAAGAACCATTAAAATTATAAGCAGATAAATATTGCAGACGCCAGACTAGAAGCCAGATATATGAGGATCCGCCAAAAAGCTTCGACAAATCAAGGAACTCAAGTGCATTGCCCTCTAGCTGAAATAACTGCAAGGGCTCCAAGAATTCCTCTCGACAACATGCTGGAAAAGCAAATCACAACACCGAACAAAATATCTTTAGTGTTCAACAAACAACATAACTTGCAAGAAAATAAAAAATTGGACTACATCGTTGATTCAGGCAGTGAAACTAATTCAATGAAAGTCATAAGTAGTACATCGTTGGATACAAAAAGCTGTGAATCAATTGCAAAGCCTAGTTTACTTGGCAACATTTACAATAAAAACAATTCAGATACAGGTGATGATAAAGAAATTACTCTCAATAAAGAACAAAGCATAGGTAATGCATCTGTAAAGAAGGATGAAAAGGAATTCAAATCAGATATTAATTTACCAACTCAAAATTATCGGGACCTAAAAGAATGGATAGTTGCAATAGTAAAGAAAATACCGAATGATGATAAAAAGTGATGTTTTAATATTGTATTGGTTATAGAATTAGACAATTATAACACACTGTGCTGCTATTTTTATTTAAATACAAGTAATCAAATTTATTTGTCTGAATAAATTAAATTTTTTAAAAACTTTTCATGTGCTGCATAATAGATATATGCAAACCCCTATAATAACTACCTCTTGAAGTGGAAACAAACATAATATTATGAAGAAAGTAAGACATTGATGCGTGATATATGTATAAGATAATAGTAGGTACTAACTGCTAAGTTAGTAATAACTAGAACTTTTCGACTACCTACTCAAGGTTTGGCGAGTTTATAGAGAATTTGGAGGGATTATTATAATTTACCGATACCTACATATTAAAAGAAATTCATGTTTTTTTTATTTAAATCGATCATAATATTACATACTAACTTTTGCTCGCGGCTCCGACAGTGTAAAAAAGTTTTTCTGGATAAAAGTCCCGCTTTATATTTTCCCGGGATAAAAAGTAGCCTATGTCCTTTCTAAGGTTTCAAACTTGTACATATCGAACATCGAAATCTGTTCAGTAGTTTCGGAGATGGAACAAACAGAAAAACAAAAAAGAATAATAAAAATCGCTGATTTGTTTTCCATTACTCTTCTCTAGTCACCCCCTATCTTTTTTATCACATTTCTTTCAATACACACCGGGATCTACTGCTTTATTATAGTATAGTTTTTTAAACCATAAGTACCTTTTGTGTATTGAAAGATTCTTTGTCAAACGAAACGTAACACATATATAATCTGTTTCAATTTGTTTTCGAAGTTTGCGTTTGACACGACGACTGGCGGCATATCAACTGTTCAGTTTTTTTGTTATAAAAACAGAAATCCTTTTACCATCCAAATTAGTAATAGTATTAAAATATTACCTGTGAAACATAATGCTTTAACATCAAATAAATCTTATTTATATTAGTAGCCCAACAAGAAGTCGCCGATAATGACTTCCATTATCAAGTTGCACTGCCTCTCAGGAGCTGGGAATGAGACCCCGCCATGCTACGTGCTGCAAGTGGACGAGTTCAAGTTCCTACTGGACTGCGGATGGGACGAGAAATTCGATATGGAGTTCATAAAGGAGTTGAAACGGTTGGTTTTTGGGGTTATGTTTTGTACAGTCAGCCACATAAGTAGCTGAACAAATTCAAAATTTCAAACCAAATTTCAAATTCCAAAAAGTTTCAAAAGTTGTATTACGATACGATACGACTGCAATGCTGAGGTCTCGGGTTCGATCCACGGGTCAGGCACAGTGATATTGGATTTTTCTATTCAGTATCAGCCTGGAGTCTAGAATTTGTGCCCGATATGGCGATAGGCTCGCCCCCTATCACATCATGGGACGGAAATCGGAATACGCACGGCGAAAAGTGGGTGCACGAGTTGCGTCTCTGCCTACCCCTTTAGGGATAAATTGCGTGAGTATGCATATAAGAGTAATAAAACAATATTTTAATTGAATTTCAGGCACATAAATTCCATAGATGCAGTGCTGCTTTCTCACTCTGATCCCATGCATCTCGGAGCCTTGCCATATGCTGTTGGTAAACTTGGCCTCAACTGCCCCATATATGCAACCCTGCCAGTGTACAAAATGGGACAGATGTTCATGTATGATTTGTACCAGGTAATTGTTTCTCCTCTGCCTATTTAAATAAGATACAAGCTATTTATGAGTTTATTTTTATTAATTTTATTTTATTATTATAGGTTTACAAAACTAGTTACAACAAATAAACTTTCTTAAAGGTAAACACAGGATATATGATAAGTGTATGCAACCTTATATATATTTACAATGATGTACAAAAAATCATATTTACAACAAATTTACCGATTGTAAACTTGTATGTACATTTGTTCGGAAATAAATTTATTTATTATTTATTATTATATGTGAACACAGCATGCTTAATTTCGGATGACTTTGTTATTTAACTACTAACTATCACTAGGGAGACAAGTTATTGTAATTAAGACTACTCTATGGTTTTAAGCATTCTGGTCTTAGCCGAAGCCCTCGAACCAAAAAAGATGAGTTAGGAATATATTACTTTTTTTATTTTAATTACTATCTGCAATCAGCTGTTTTAGGTATGATCAGATTTCAGATGGGTTCAATGGGATAGGATTAAATATAATTATTGTATTTATAAAATAGGTAATTGCTATTGTGGCAAGTTAGTAGAATAAATAGAAAAAAAGGAGAAATTAACTATTGACGATAAAATTATCATCTAACACCTATTCAACAAATATTATAATATATTGTGTCTCAATAAGTTTATTAGAATTGATTGATTCTATAAATTATTGATTTGTATTATCCAGGCCCACAGAAATGTGTCTGACTTTGATCTGTTCACACTGGACGACGTTGACTTGGCGTTTGATAGGATTGTGCAGCTCAAATACAACCAGAGCATTGACATGAAAGGTTTTTATATAAATTTTCATTATTTTACAAATATCTATGAATATCAAGAAGAATCATGTAAAACCAAAAATGGTACTTGTTAGTGTGAAGGTTTTCATAGTCAAATAAATTGTACATACAACACATTATAGCCCCCATAATAGGGACTAAAACCCTCTCTCTATAGTGGTTTATGTAAACATATCACTTTCTAGGATCACCTCTATAAATTATGATACAAATTGAAAAGGCAACATAATTTTCATGACAAGAGAGGGACAATAATACCTCATCAAGCAAAGTTCAATTTGATGCCACTTACCAACAGCCATGCTAATGATAATTTTATATATACATAATATAGTTTTTATATGTAATGACAGGAAAAGGTCTAGGGCTCCGCATCACCCCTCTACCAGCAGGCCACTCCCTCGGAGGCACAGTCTGGCGTATCGCCGCGCCTGGCGAAGAAGACATAGTGTATGCGCCAGATATCAACCACAAGAAGGAGAGGCATCTTAACGGCTGCGAGATCGAGAAGCTGATGAGACCCTCGCTCATGCTGCTTGGGTCTGCCAATGCTGATTACGTGCAGCAGAGGCGAAGGCTGAGAGATGAGAAGCTCATGAGTAAGTGTGAAATATTTATTCATAGTTCTGCTTGTTGAGTCTACAATAGATTAATTATTAGCTAGCATTCACATCATGCACAATGTAGACTTTATAAGCTAAATGTTATCTTTCTCACTACTAATTAAATTGAAATAGTAAATGAAGGAACAGTCGAGCTATTTCTTTATAAATAAAATCAGTATAGACAAATTCCTCAAAAAAATAATTATATCCATATTATTTATTGTTTCATTACCGCATAAAAACTGCCTCGGTGGCGTAGTTGTATTATAGTACGATTGCAATGCTGACGTCTCAGGTTCGATCCCTGGGTCGGACAAAGTGATATTGGATTTTACTATTCAGTATCAGCCCAGAGTCTAGAATTTGTGCCCAATATGGCCATAGGCTCGCCCCCTATCACATCATGGGACGGAATACGCACGGCGTAAAGTGGGTGCACTAGTTGCGTCTCTACCTACCCCTTCGGGGATAAAAAGGCGTGAGTGTGTACCGCATAAAAGGACAGCCAATCACAATATCATATTCATAATTTAGTACACCGCTAAAGTTATTATCTCTTCCAGCAACGATCCTAACGACCCTCCGTGGCGGCGGCTGCGTGCTGGTGTGCACCGACACGGCGGGCCGCGTGCTGGAGCTGGCGCACATGCTGGACCAGCTGTGGCGCAACAAGGACTCGGGGCTGGTCGCATACTCGCTGCTGCTGCTCTCCAACGTCAGCTATAACGTGGTGGAGTTTGCCAAGTCGCAGGTTTGTACAACACAGCTCTATCCGTTCAATCTGCCACAATAGCGTCCTTTACAATGCAAAGCCTTTTACACGATTGTTGAAAAAGGGTAATGTTTTTTATTTTTACCCTAGCAAGTGGGCTTAGAATGTGACAAAAAAATATGACCATCTCGGTTTCGGGTTTACTGGGATTGATTGAGACTAACACGTGACTGACGTAATGGTCTCTCGATCAATCGCAAACATCAAAATTAAACGATACTGATTAACAGTCCGTTTTTTGCCACATTCTAAGCATACTGAGTGGTTTCCCGGTTCGCCACTCCCTAACGTCGCTTCTGATCTGTCAGTATTCCAATACAATGTGAAGTTGGTGGTTGATTTTTCAAGTATGTTGCCGGAAATAATTTGGATTTTTACGACCGGCCCTTTACGTTGACCACTTCTGACAAATTTAAGTGCTTTGTAATCATACATTTTGATACATTGGTATCTGGAGTAATTTAATTCGTTTACTATTTTAGTTTTTCTTTTTTTTTTTTCAGAATAACTTAACATTACCTGCACTTTGTTTTTAGAGGGCATGGTGCCATGTGCTGCTGCATAATAAAAAAACAATAAATGTTAAGAAACCAAAGTATTTAGTATAAATATTTTATTTTAGATTGAGTGGATGAGCGACAAATTGACGCGGGCATTCGAAGGCGCGCGCAGCAACCCGTTCGCGCTGCGGCATCTACATCTTTGCCACTCCGTCGCAGAGGTCACGAGGACCCCGGGACCCAAGCTGGTGCTCGCCTCCTTCCCGGACCTGGAGGCGGGATTCGCACGGGACCTGTTCCTATTATGGGCTCCTAATCCGCAAAACTCAATAGTTCTGACTGCTAGGTGAGTGTGATGGGGGAACATATCATTGATTATAGTTATTAAATAATGTACAGTAATACAGCTATAATTCTTATATTATATTCTTATATTGTGGGTGTTTATAGATGTGGTCATTTAAGCCCAAGTGATTCAGTAATTTGTGTTTGAACTATAGAAAAAACATGAAGTGGCAGTTTGCTGTTGCGATACATAATATTATTATCGGTAAAATTCTCTTCCGAAATTCTTTTGTGATAAACGCTTTTCCTCTCCTTTAAGAATAATAAAATATTCCGTTTACATTTAAATTGAAAAAAGTTAATTATAAATTTATTTGTATCCCACAGAACCTCCCCAGGGACCTTAGCGCGCGACCTGATAGAGAAAGGTGGTGACCGCACCATAGAGCTGACCATCCGCCGTCGGGTCCGCCTCGAGGGCGCCGAGCTCGAGGAGTTCCTGCAGCAGCAACGCGCCAAGATCAATAACACTGTGAAGTAAACACTATTGATTGATTTAATCATGGTTAAAACTGGACTGATCAAATTTGCACCACACTCAACATAAATGCCGCTGCAGCTATCCATGTCGCTGAAAGTCGGAGTACTTGGCACAATATCGTGCGTGAAAAATTAATTCCTTGATGACTCACGATCCCCAGCATTGGGGAATCGACACAAGGAGGAGGAAAACTGTAATGTTGCTAATAAACTAGAAATAGAGCATATATTTTTATGACTGCCGCAGTGGCGTAGTTGTATTACGGTAGTGCTGGGGTCTCAGGTTCGAACCCCGGGTCGGGCAGTGATATTGGGTTTTTCTAGTCAATATCAGCTCGGAATCTGGAAATGTGCCCGATAAATGACTATAGGCTCGCCCCTTATTACATGGGACCTAACATAGCTGGCGAAATGTGTGTTACACCTTTGCCTACCTCTGAAAAAGGAAAAAGGTGTGATGCTATGCATGTATGTAATATTATGTCAAAAATTGTGTAAAGATTTTGTATTGTTAACCCAGAAAAGTGCACTGAAGAAAAAGTAATTCTAAAAAGGTGATGAGATATTAAAAGTTGTTCTCGGTTACAGGGAAGAAGCAGCAGGCATATCATCAGATTCTGATTCCGACGGCGAGCTAGAAATGTGGGTGGTGACGGGCCGGCACGACATCCCGGTCCGGCACGACGTCCGGCACGGTGGCTGCTTCAAGTCCAACAAGCGGCATCATGCCATGTACCCCTTCCATGAGGAACGGACCAGGTCTGATGACTACGGCGAGCTGATTAAGGTGACCTGAATACCAAAAAAATGTCTGCAAGCTATAAAAATATTACCTAAATAATGTCTTAATGTAGCAATCACACTTCCTAATTAATAAACTTAATAAGTTACTTTTTGACAAATAATTGAAATAAAAAAAATATTAAATACTTATCTCAAAATTTATGCAGTAGCACCTTTTTTGGGAAGATTGTTAGTAGTAATAATTAATTTGACTGATATACCTTCGGCAGCCTGAAGACTACAGACTGGCGGAGATAGTGGACGCAGAAGGAGAGATCAGGGATGTGCCACCTGCGCCTCCACCGAAACAAGAGCCAGATGGTAAGCACATGGAAATATTAACCTACTGCACAAATTGGTTGGTCACACTTTTTCTATTCCTTAGGCAATTCCACCTTCCGTTAAAGTTGATTCTATTTTTAACAATAACGTTTGATATTGAACCAAGTCAATCTCGTGGCTATGGAGGCTGATATATTCAATTATACATCAGTGAATTCACAAGGATAGCAACATGGATAATATGTTATAACACTATTTAATAATTGTACACCTACTCTCTAAATAGATTGTCGATACTTCAGCGTTGGAATAATGATCCTGTAAGTAGTATCATACGCATGCTCACACTTTTAACCCAAAAGGGGTAGGCAGAGGCGCAACTAGTGCACCCACTTTTCGCCGTGCGTATTCCGTCCCCTGATGTGATAGGGGGCGAGCCTACCGCCATATCGGGCACAAATTCCAGACTCCAGAAGTAGTATCAGATGGTAAATAAATAAATATTGTAGAGGAGATGACGGAGATCCCGAGCAAGTGCGTGGTGTCGGTGCGGTCGGTGCAGATCCGCGCCAGCATCCAGCACGTGGAGCTGGAGGGCCGCGCGGACGGCGACTCGCTGCTGCGCCTCCTCGCGCACTCCAAGCCGCGCGCCCTGGTCGCGCTGCGGGCGTCGCCGCACGCCGCCGCCGTGCTACAGTAATTTATTTATTAAGGCACATCAACAATGTGAACACAAACATATAAATTAACTATACAATAACATCCTATTGACTAGTGTTTACATTTTTGACAGATGTGCACAACATTTTTAACAAACTAAAGTAAAAACTAAGTTTTCCTCCTTACCAACCCCTCTCCCATTCTAATCTATAATACGACTCAGAGAGAGGTCTGAATCAGGAGAGAGTAAGAGAAGAATAAAGAAGATATAGCAAACAATACAAATGCACTGCACTTCACCTCATTGCACTAATTTTCTACTAAACTTCGCCGAATTGCACTAATTTGTACTAAACTTCACTAACATGCACTACACTTCATAGATTGCACTGATTTGTACTTAATTTCACTAATTTGTCCTAAACTTCACTAAATTGTACTAACTATCACTAAATTGCATAAATTTGCCCTAACTTACTGCAAACTGCATTACAGTATACTTCAGCGCACAATATACTTTACCTCACAACCTTGCACTTCCCGACTATGCATTTTCACTATTCTGCACTACAATATACTACACTGCACTATTCACTTTTCCACACTACCTTGCAATTCCTATTGCAATCACTAAACTTCACTAAATTGCACTACACTTTGCTGCACTACACAATTATCATTTATGTTGAGTTTTTTTTTTTTTTTTTATTGCTTTGAATGACGAGACGAGCATGCCGTTCGCCTGATGGTAAGCGATACGACCACCCATAAACAGTAGCAACACCATCCAGCACCTTGACTGACAAAATACTGAGTGGCATTCCACTGCGCTCGTCATCCTGAGACATAAGTGATGATTAATTTACATTAACAGCAAAATTTGTTTACAGAAAACACTGTGCAAACGAGAACATAGAGACAGTGTTCTTCCCTAACAACGGCGATACAGTCGACGCTACTACAGAGTCACATATCTACCAGGTATCAAAATTATACTATACAAGTTTGCAAAAATAGAATTAATACAAAATTAATCAATACCTTAAAACGAATTTAAAGTAAAATAAGAGTAAAATGACTATATATATATAAATATTTTAAAGAAGGTAATTTTTGTTTACCTTTGATTTCTTTTTATTGCATAGAATACGCAAATAGGTGCTATAAATAATGCTTCAAAGATTAACTTTACTTTGATCTCGCAAATCAACTTGACTCAAGTTATAATTTCCTCATTTTTAACCGACTTCCAAAAAGGAGTAGGTTCTTAATTCGTGTGTTGTTTTTTTTTTACAACACTGTATATACTAGAAAAAAAATTAGGTAAAATTGTTTTTTTCGTATTCCAGGTGAAGCTGACGGACGGGCTGATGCGCAGCCTGACGTGGCGCAGCGCGGGCGGCGCTGAACTCGCCTGGCTCGCCGCCCGCGTCGTGCCGCGCGCCACGCAGAGGGAGAACGACGCCACCACGGGTAACTAATACCTCGTAAACATCACATATCTATCAGGTGGTTTTACTGGTGGTAGGTCTCTCATATGTAAAAGTCTCGATGGGTACCACCGCAATGTCTATTCCTACCGCCAAGCAGCAGTGTGCGTGCACTGTTGTGTTTCGGTTTGAAGGACATTGTAGCCAGTGTAACTGCTGGACATAATGAGACTTAACATCTTATGTCTCAGGATGACGAGCGCAGTGGAATGCCACACAGTACTTTGTAAGTCAAGGTGCTGGATGGTGTTGCTACTGTTTATGGGCGGTCATGTCGCTTACCATCAGGCGAAATGTTCGCTTCGTCATTCAATGCAATAAAAAAAATCATACTAGTTAGGAGGGTTGATAAAATGTGTTGTTATTATTGTTGTGTATAGTTGTAATAGGGCTTCAGACTCATTTGGATTTTAATGTATTATAGATCTATCATTTGTTTAGTTTGTAGTCTGTAACTGTACCTAATAAATAAAAAGAAGTGTGTGTGTGTACTTATGTACACGCGTTACAAGTGATACTTCTTTGGCGTAACAAGATAAAAATCTTTTTAAATAACGCTCCAAAAGAAGTATAACTTCAATATCTTTCGCCTTATTCTACGTTCAAAATTCAAAACTAAAATGTTGACTATAGCTAACTTCAGGGTGTCGGTTTTTCGTGACGGTGTGCGCGCGCATCATAAAAATTTACTCATCATTTCTCCCTAACGCGCCAAAAGAAGTATAACTTCAAAAAATCCAACTAAAAAAACACGCTTTTTTGTACAATAAAATACACTTTTTCTTATTTACACTATTCTTAATTAAAATTTATTTTCTATATTTTAGTTGAATTTTCTATAAAGCGTGTTTTTTAGTTTTTTTAAACTATTATTTATTTTTATTTTTTTAGTTCTGTTCTACTATTGTCCAACAGATGTCAGTAAAAACGTAAGCGCCATCTTGTGACAAGTAGGATTTTTTTACGCATAAGAGTAGCCAGTTTAGTTGTAATTCTACTATGGTCCAACAGATGTCACTAAAAATAAATCGCGCCCAAAGGAGTTACAAACATACAAGTGAAGCTAATATAAAGCGTGTAAAAATGAGCATATTAGTGACGAGGGCTGATGAATGTATTGTTGTAACAGAGGAGGCGCCGTCGGACGTGTCGATGTGCCTGGAGGCGGCGGAGGAGGGGGCAGCGGGGGGCATGGCGCACGCGGCGGCGCTCGTGAACACGCCGCGCCTGTCGGACCTGCGCGCGGCGCTGGCGCGGCTCGGGCTCGGCGCCGAGTTCAGCGGCGGCGCGCTCGAGTGCTGCAACGGCACGCTCGCCATACGCCGGGTACCCACTACCCACTACCCACTAACTACATCTATATACATTATAATAACGTACATCTGCCGTGTACCAGTCAGCAGTATAAGTAGCTGTACACATTTGAATTTTCCTACATATTTTTGTGTTCTTGCTAATATTTTTTTCTCTTCACAAAAATAAAATAAAAAAGATTTGCAATGCAATGCAATCAGCCCTGTATTATATACTATCACTGCTGAGCACGGGCCTCTACTACTGAGAGGGATAGGCCTTAGTCCACCACGCTGACCTAGTGCGGGTTGGCAGAGTTCACTTCAAAAGAGATTTATTTTACTTCAAACGAAAATAATGATTCAGTATAACTTAATGCGTATATAGGCGATTTGAAATTTTGATTTTGTTCAGATACTTATGCTGCTGACTGTACATTCAATACATTTTTAAGCTGCCTCAGTGGCGTAGTTATATTTCGGTATGACTGCAATGCTGAGGTCTCGGGTTCGATCCTCGGGTCCAGCAGTGATATTGGATTTTTCAATTCAGTATCAGCTGAGTCTGGAATTTGTGCCCGATATGGCGATATGCTCGCCCCCTACCACATTATGGGACGGAATACACACGATTAAATGTGGGAACATTAGTTGCGCCTCTGCCTACCCCTTCGGGGATAAATAACTGGGTGACGCGAGGAATAAGTAACGTAATTAGGATGGTGGCAGCAGTGCGCAGACACAAAACACGCCCGCAGGCACGTGCTGAAATGACCAGACCATGATCAAGTCCTGGTTGATGTGTCCTGCGCCCATCAGCTGTAGAAGCTCGCACCGGGCACATAAAGATCATAAGGAAATAAGTTTTGTGTATTCTGTATGTTTCCCAATTTATTAAATTTAAAAAGAAACTGAATATCAGACTCGACACCAGCCTTAGATAAATACAGATCGAAGTCTTATACGCGTAGCGTTGGACATCATCCTGCAAGGTGGACAAACGACTTAATAAAATTCGCAGAAACACGCTAGATGTAGGCCGCTTTTGATAGATCCTTCTGGAAATCTTTAGGGGAGGCCTATGTTTAGCGGAGGACTTCATATGGCCCACGATGATGATGATGATGTTGATCGACTTGCTTCAGTTGATTTATAATTAACATCCTGTATAAATATTTCTGTTGTTTCAGTTGGAAAACGGTCGCGTGGCGCTGGAGGGCGTTCTCTCAGAAGAGTATTATAAAGTTAGAGAATTATTGTATGACCAATTTGCTATTGTGTAATACGATTATAAATTGATAAGTGTCTGATGTAAATAAATATGTTTAAGTAAAAAGATGTTTTTTCTGAATTATGACATTTTAATTTTAAAAAATCCTATTCATGTCTATGAAAATTAACTAATTCTTCGTATAATTATAACACAATCATTGTTCGCATATTCTGAACTCTGAAGGAGTTTTATGCGGAGCTATTTGTATTTGCAAATTCGTACTTTCAATAAATGTAAGTGTGTAATGTATATAAACAATATATTTTATCTATACTTATATTATAAAGCTGAAGAGTTTGTTTGTTCGAATTCGAAACATGCAACTTACCTGTGCCCGTTCAATTTGTGCGTCACTTGAATGAAAATTTACAAGTTCACACTACCCACATACAAGTTGTAGCTTGCATGCAGGCTTGATCAAGTTGCATGCAACTTGCACCTTGCATACAAGTAACTTGTTTAATGGAATTGCGCCTTTAGGTGGAGGCACGAGAAACTAACCCATATTTTCTTTATTGTTTCTATGTTTAAAAAATATAAGTTACAATATTTTCTACCTTAAAAAAGGTAAGATAGTCAATGAAAGGTAACCAATTTTTTCTTTCGCTCTTTGAGTAGGATAGAATAATAATTCATTTTTTTTTTTTATTTATAGGAAAACGGGTAAAAGTCAACAAAACTAAAATACAAACAACAAAATCATTTTTTTATACTTTTATTTGACATTATTCCGGTACCGGTTCACATTAACAACATTATGTAAAGAAAAAATAAGGTACGACTTCTCATTAAATACAAAACTAAGACACGGGGCACGGTTGGACTCACCTAGTGTTCTAATTCAACATTTGATCTGAGATTACGTTACGATCTCAAATTATTTACGCCAATGTTCTCACAAACTAATAACTACTTTTGTTTTTTTATTAAATCAGTCAACAAAACCGTAGGGTTGCGATCGGGAATGGGAGCTGCCGATGTTTTTTTTTATCTTATAAAATAAAAAGCTATATTTATGGCGTTCCCAATGTACAGTCAGCAGCATAAATATCTGAACAAAATCAAAATTTCAAATCGCCTATATACGCATTAAGTTAAACTGAAATATTTTTTTCTTCGTTTGAAGTAAAGTAAATACCTTTTATTTTATTTTTGTGAAGAGAAAAATAAGATTAGTAAGAACACAAACGTATGTAGGCAATTTGAAATTTTGAATTTGTTCATCTACTTATGCTGCTGACTGTACACAAAATACTTTTGTGAATTTCATCTTCAATTTATGAACTCCCGCAATATCTGTGGACGTATCACGTGAAAGGAATTCGTTAGTAAAGGTACTGAGACAGTGAGAGATGCGTACTCCAGCGCGGTTCTTACACAATAGTACTACGAGTACATTTCTACAGTATAACATCCCGCTCGGGCCGCAACCATACAACTCCAACAACTCACAACTAAAGTAATCGCAGATCAATAACGATTTATATTTTAAAAACTTAATAACTAATATGTTTCTGGCACATCACTCACACCCTGACACCACCGCGATACTAGAAAACATTATAACTATTAAATAAAAGTAAATATTCTTAACATAAGAATAACTACAACAGAAGTTATACACATCAGTTTTGGAATTTGTTGATTAAAACATGTGGTCGTCACGCCAAGAGCTAGTTCTACAACTAAATCGACTATAATCGATTGTGAATTTGTATCCATCACACCGAACTAACCACTATAAAATATACATAATTAAATGACTAACGTTGGCATGAGAACCACATATAAATTCAAGTTTTACAACCTTCATAGCTTGTTCGCAGCCGATAGGTTCGCGACGTCCGCGACTAATCATAGCCCCGTCCGTATTATTGTCAAAAAATATTCACAATTTTGTTCTTAGCGACGTAAAAGTGGCCTAAACATCAGTCGTAGAAACACACGGATGTAATAAGCGAAGACACCACGCCGTCACATCACAAGTATAAAATAGTAGAAAAAAACTGCTCAAATGATCTTAGCGTCTTATATACATAAATAAGTATATTTCGTTAGTATTATGATATATGATTGGTAACAGGTTATTGAGGTATTCGGATGTTTCAACTCTGTTCCACTACTTTATCATTACTTCTATTACATAAATATATTTTGTACATAAGTATACTTTATTACATGATATTCTCTGAGAATCAACCATACTGTGACGTCACTTAACATCTTGGCTGGTAAATGACAATACAATATTTTGTGCCGTCCGTTATAATATTAATTTGCAATGTATTTAGTTTATTTCAGACTTCATATAAGAATTGTTATATACCGTATGATAAGCATTTATTTATATAACACAGCGAATGGAGACATGGCGCGGTACACTAGTATGCAATTTTATATATAAAATGGAAACAAGCCATACTTAGACTACCCCAGAATACCTAGAAAATCTAGTGTTGATTCTCAAAGAACATAGGAAACCCACATGCATTTACTTAGACATCAATCTCACGACATATAATCCAGAATCTGGTAAAATGTACATATTAGTGGAACAGGCATATAAAATATAACTATAGTATTGCTATGTACTTTAAAATAAATCATCTGCTGATAAACGGTACTGTTAGAACTATATATGTAAATGTCACAACGAAACCGAGCACTGCCTTCTATCTAAATTTCATTTCCCGAAATCAGAAAAGCCTGACCGTCGAAGGCGCAATTCTTAACATTGTTGGAAAAGCGCATTCCGCAATATTTACAACGATATGATTTTGTACAATAATTTTCGATGATAAATAATATTTTTATACATACACCATGTACGTTTTCAAATCACAATTCCTCAATAGTATCGATTATAAATGTCCTTATATCGATAAAAATTTATATCGATATGACAGATTTGATTCAAACATAAATAATTTTACAAACATAAAACGTTATTTATACCAAACAATAAAATTTCATACATCGCAACTATCGACAAAGATTCAATATACTCAGAACTCTCAATAAATCCGTTCATAACAAATTATTTTACAAAATTTAATTTCGCTGTGTCACTATCGACTCAAAATAATTTTATGAGCAATCGATATACATACATGTATCGATAAAAAATAAACTGAGATATCGGACACGATTTTTAACATCATTTTTGAAAGATTACACAAACACTTATGATCTTATGCATCGTGCACAATATACGCATAACCCAAGATTATAAACCATATAAAATCTCCAGATTAAATGTAAAAACAACCCCACTTACATTCAAACGCAGCCCCGCTGCGCTATATTTCATATCATTGATGAGTTTGACGCTCTCTACGCCTAAAAATCTCAGTTTGTTCTTTACCAACACAACATAGTCAACAAAAACGACAGTGCATCACGTTCCTATACACAACACAAAACAGTGGCGTGTCAAACAAAAAACAGCACATTTGTTAAAAAGATAAATGCGCCGAATACGGCTCGCACGTAGAGCCGGCGCGGGCGACGCCGCGGCAACGTATGCGTTAACATTTACTAGGAGTCAAAAATTTTGTACTATTTGCTTTGAAAAAGTTAAGATATGCTCTCCTCTCGTCTCTAATTGGGTTGGATTTGTCGAATTGTGTGATTAAAATTGTGATGTCGAGTAATTTGGTTCGTTGTTTGTAAACATGAGTAATAAAAGTTCGATTCATAATCTACCTTTTAGAGTGCTTTAGGTAAAGTATTCGACTATATTTCAGTAGATATAGCCGAGATTGCGTTCGACAAACCCAACCCAACGACATCGACCATTGACAACGCCGCGCCGCCGCCCGCGCCGACAACAACACAGCGCAGTAAAACTAGAATATAATATTTTTTTAATATAATACAAAAATAGTAACAAGTTTTGTACTAGATCCGTCCATTTGTACATGTCGCGTCACGCGTGCGTCGGTGCGTCGGTGCGTCGGTGCGTCACATCACAGCCAAGGGTAGTGGTCCAGACTGGTGTACGGTCTGGATCTATCGCAGGCTCGCCTCCAGCATCTCGACGAACAGCTTGTTCATGGGGGCGCGGCGGTCGCGATGCACGGCGGACCAGAAGCGCCGCACCGCCACGTCCGCCAGCCGCAGCGCCGGCAGCACCAGCAGCAGCTGCTGCAGCGCCGCGTTCGCGTTGTACGGCCTGCAAACATTACTCATTTATAATACGCTTATCACACACACACACACACTCACGGGGTAGGCAGAGGCGCAACTAGTGCATCCACTTTTCGCCGAGCGTATTCCGTCCCATCATGTGATAAGGGGTGAGTCTATCGCCATATCGGGCACAAATTCCAGACTCCGAGTTGATACTGAGTAGAAAAACCCAATATCACTTTGACCGACTCGGGGATCGAACCCGAGACCTCAGCATTGCAGTCGTACCGTAATAAAACTACGCCACCGAGGCAGTAATACGCTTATCATTATAAATTATTATTGTTTTTAAACAAATTTGACCACGTTTTGGGTAATTGTGTTGTATATTACTGCAAAGATACAGTGTAAGTAAAACTTACAGAACAAGATATTTATGCTGCTGATTTTACACTGATCACCGCACTTATCAGTTTTGTTGTGTGTGTGACGTTGGTGGCGGTGGTGTTGGTGGTGTTGGTGGCGCAGTGGTTACCTGAGCGCGGAGACGGCGTCGTTGAGCGCGGCGAGGATGTGGTCGCGGAAGCGTCGCAGCGCGGCGTGCTCGTCCAGCCGCGCCTCGGAGTTGGCGAGCGCCAGCGCCTTCAGCAGGTAGCACTCCTCGCGCAGCGCCGCCGCACGCTCCAGCCGCCGCGCCACGCCGCACACCTGCACACACACACGCACACACAGTTAATTATAATCATCATCATCACCAGCCCGTTGGACTCCACTGCTAGACCCAGGCCTCTCCCAAGATACGCCGGTCTGCTGCTTTGTGCATCCAGTCGCTGCCGGCCCTCTTGTGCTAAGCGTCCCGCCATCCAGCCAGAGGGAGTCCCACACTGCTTTATATAATAAACCAGCATAACAAGACCACCAACTAGACCTAGACTATCTCACATACAACCGATAAGAAATAACAGGTAAGTATTGCTATTAATTTATATTGTGAACAAGCTCTCCCGCGCCACAAACACTTTCCTATACTCACTACACCTTTGAATTAAGTATAATGAATCGTTTCAATAATATTACCTGCAGGTACAGATCGTGAGCGCCAATCTCCTTGGCCTGCTGCTCGTCGAGCGACAAATCTGTCGCGAATCGCAATCGCAACGTACCGCCGCCGCCCGACATTGATCTGTACGCGAGCATCAAACTCAGCATCTCAGCCCATGTGCTTTGTAACAGCCGCATCTGATAACAAACGTGCAACGGTTAGGTTAGGTTGGGTTAGGATTTTTACAAAATGTACAACATTTCTGTGTAGTTAATTTATAATTGCTTGTCTTGATTATCGATAGAATTATATCGAACTGTCTTGCTGGCTGATTAACCCTGGAAACTGTCTACATCCCGATCTTCTTTGCGAAGTTTTTTTATGTACAGTCAGCAGCATAAGTATCTGAACAAAATCAGAATTTCAAATCGCCTATATACGCGTCAAGTTAAACTGAAACATTTTTTCTTCGTTTGAAGTAAAGTAAATCTCTTTCATTTTATTTTTGTGAAGAGAAAAAAGGGATTAGTAAAAGCACAAAAGTATGTAGGCAATTTGAAATTTTGAATTTGTTCAGCTACTTATGCTGCTGACTGTACAGTAATCGACCTACACAGTTGGTAGTTGCGTGGTAATATCTATACATTACCTGATCATTCAACTGAAGGTCTGTGAAGCCTGGTATCTGCTTGGCCCATCCGATCACTCCAACCAGTTCCTTGTCGTACAGGTCCGCGAGCAGCGCCAGGGTCTTAGCTGTGGGGTCTGTGACGCCGCTGGGTGGCGCCGAGCAAGTGTATAGGTCCGGCTCGTATGAGGAAAGTGCTTCTAGCACCTGGAAGATTACATGGTTGATAGTAAAGTAAGGAATGTTATTAGTGTTACAAAATAGAAGGCAGTAGGTAATAGGTATCATCATCATCATCAGCCACATGACGTCCACTGCTGAACATAAGCCTCCCCCAAAGATTTCCAGACGGACCTGTCAAAAGCGGCCAGCATCCAGCGTGTTCCTGCAACCTTTATCAAGTCGTCCGTCCACCTTGCAGGTAATAGGTATAATATACTTATTTAGGAATGTCATATTTCATTCAAATGTCACCATATAAAACTAAACTAACACAACAATAAAGAAATTAAACAGTGTAATAAATAATACAACTTATTTTTTTAACATCACACCCCACCTCTTTCATCTCAAAGCAGTACGACCATCGCTTCCTTTACTCATAAAAAAAAAAAACAAAATTCAAAAATAGAACAGCCCGCACCTTGATATCGTCGAGCTGCGGCCGCGGCTGGTGCAGCGCCTGGTCGGGCGCGCGGCGGTACTTCTGCCGGCCGCCGCGCACGCGGTCCAGCCGCACGCCCTCGCGCAGCATGCCCGTGCGCAGACACTTGCGGAACCGGCACGCCTGGCACGCCTTCCGCCTCCGCTTGTTGATCTCGCATTCGTTGGACGCGGGGCACGTGTACTCTATGTTGCCCTGCGCAAGCATCTACGTTACGGTTACTACTGTTTTTGAAGTTGTACTTGTTTTGGCGCGTTAGGGAAACATTATGAGAGTAAATTTTTACGATGCGCGCGCACACCGTCACGAAAAACCGACATCCTGAAGTTAGCTATAGTCAACATTTTTGAATTTTGAACGTAGAATAAGGCGAAAGATATTTTTTTTAAAAAGATTTTTATCTTGTTACGCCCAAGCAGTATAACTTCTAACGCGTGTACATAAGTACAAACACACTTTTTTTTCAGTGAACACTACCTGTATTCCTTTAGTAATAGGTGGCAAGTCATGGTAAGTGCCATGTTTGCTGATAAAAATTAACAACGCCTAGAGGTTAAAAAAGCAAGTGTAGTGCATCGAGATCGCTCTCGTCGTTCTCTGAATCAATTACTCTGTATAATAACAGCAAATTTGCCACACAATGGTATTTTTGCTCAACATTAAACTGTCAGAGGATGCATTACTATTGTATGAGATGGAAGGAGTGCTGGCGAGGGCTGCACGATAGTGTGATTTGAAATTTGATTCCGACTCCAAGTGAAGGAAGAGTCCTTATATTGCAAAAAAGATTTACTGGTGAGTCCGTCTGGGTGGGTACCACCGCAATGTCTATTTCTACCGCCAAGCAGCAGTGTGCATGCACTGTTGTGTTTCGGTTTGAAGGACATTGTAGCCAGTGTAACTACTGGACATAATGAGACTTAACATCTTATGTCTCAGGATGACGAGCGCAGTGGAATGCCACACAGTACTTTGTAACTCAAGGTGGTGGATGGTGTTGCTACTGTTTATGGGTGGTCGTATCGCTTACCACCAGGCGAGCGGCATGCTCGTCTCGTCATTCAATGCAATAAAAAAAAATCATTTAGATTTATACTTAAACACGAATGATGACACCAGCTTCGCTTGTACGATGATTAATGTCATCTGCCATAAACATTAAAAATACCCAGAGTTTTAAATAACAAAGACAAGTCTTGTTGATCTCATACCACTAATTTATTATACACTTCATAGATAATATTTGGTTAATATTTTACAAACGGAAGAAGAATGACATTAACTCCCTAAAAATATTTTATTTCATTTATATTTAGTTATATATTATATATATATATATTTAGTTATCAAACATCACATAGAACAATAAGTGACACCTAATGCTAATACTGAAAGCAATAAAGTTTCCCCAGAATAATCTGAGATGAGTAATATTTTCGAAATACTATTTCTGCCACAATTCCTGACCTAGGCACCGCACCGAATGATTTATAGCCTAACGTACAAGTCATGAGCCACTTAAAATTTTTGTATAGTATCGAAATGACAGTTGAAGAATTGATACTCGTGTTAGATCTAGACGCAACACCGTCCGTCCATTGTCGACGGTGGTCTGTGCCAAAATCTGTTTTTTATATCGCATCTGTCCAACATTTCCACACTTTAGTTTCTCCACACTCGATACAACCGAAGCATGTTTTTGTAATAAAATTGTTGACATTTTAATTTTACACGAACAGAAATATTCGAGGCATTTGAGTATTTTTGTACAACACCGGCGGTCAGGTAACTTGTGATAATCATTGAATTAAAAAATCATTGAATATGAAAATGTGCGTGCGCTACCGTTGTCAATGGAAGGAATAAGAATACGCAAGGAGATAATGGTTTAGACCTTAAGCAGTCACCATCGAAGATGTCTGACAAAATTACTAATGACAACAGAACTGTTAATCCAAGTCTTTTCTAAAAGATAGCGAAAACATCCCAGTAAAGCCGGCTGTATGGCACCGTGGCGGTATCACAAATTACCTATACCATATTCGAGAAAAAATAAAACTAAATGTAAACTTGAAATTTGATTAAATAACATTTTTTTCGTACCTATCGCACGACCAAATATAATTCCTTTGGTTTATACTTATTTTTATCTTCCAGAACATTATAAAAACTCCATCTTTACACATAACCAATCACAACAATGAGACCAACCTGTATGGTCCTCTTGAAGAACGCCTTGCAAGCTTCGCAGCTGGCCACACCGTAGTGAAATCCTGAAGCCACGTCCCCACACACGAGGCAGAGTCTTCGAGGCGCGTCATCATCCCTGGCCCCGCTGGCGGCGGCGGCGGTTGTGGACGAACAGTGCTGCTGCTCGGGGCTAGTGTTGCCCACTATAGACCCGTCCTCGGGAGACACGCAGAACTTCACGTCCTTCGTCTCCAACTCCAGCTGTTGGGGAGACAACGGTACCTAGATTTAAAATTATGAGGGGTCATTCATATGTCGTTAATGTTGCTTGGCATCAACTTGACATAGTAGTTATTTAGTATTTTAGGATTTTTGAGCGATATTGAAGTTACTTGTTTATTGCCTATTTAGGCAGATGAGCCTGATTGAGAAGACCAAATCGTGGACAACACCAATGTCTAGAGCACAATCTAGCTGCTACTCTAACTAATCTAGCTGTATAAAAATCCGGTACCTCGTCGATAGACCTGCGTTTGTTCACAATTTTACCCCTCCCCATCAAACTCAGCCGCCTCCGCCCTCATAAACTGCTGGTATCACGACCCTGCTCCCTGCTCATTGAGTACAAACTCCTCCTTACCTTCGGCGGCAGCATGGCGTATGTCTGCCTGGCCTGCAGCGGCTGGAGGCACGCGCGCTCCTGTTTCACTTCAGCTGTCCGTAGTTTGGTGCTCACCTCTGGCGGCTGCATCATGGGCATCGGGCGCGGGTGGAGCGGCTGCGGGTGTGGCGGTGGCGGAGGCTCGGTCGAGTACTGCGGCGATGGGTCGGTTTCTTGCTTCACGCGACGTAGCATCGGCTCTCCACTCACTGCCGACATCATTTGCACCTGCAAGGAACGGTGACGCTGTAGTTTTTACATGTTGAGGTAACATTGAGGTAATAGAGTGAATGTTTAATAAATACTGGCGGAGGATACCGATAGTTTAAATATGGTACGCCCATCCTCCAAGACCACGTTTTTGCTGAAGAAGCAATTAAAATATAACTTAGTCACACTGTACCTTTCTATCAAATGATATGTAGTCACTTGGAGTCTTATGATAAATAAAGGTAGATTATGTTATCAAATGCGAAGGAAAAATTAAAATAATAAAAAAGGTTTGCATTCGAGTTTCAAATGACAATACCCGACATTCTTCCTGATAAAGTGTTCAGTCAAAAATATTCTGTATAACACTAAACTAATTACTGATTCCAAAAATAAAAGAAAACAAAGTCACGTGGATGAAATCAACTGACGGTCAAACAATTATAATTAATAATAAAATCTACATCCAAAAAAAAACATTAAATGCAATTGAAAACAACACATAATAGGTCAATAGTCTTAGGTAATGAAAAAAGTATTATTCACTTTAAAACAATCGCACAATTAAATCAAATATGTGCCACAAAGGTCACTGATGCTGGCAAAACACACAAAGTTTTCGCGAAAACACATCATCTCTTATTTAAATCGAGAACCACTGTGAAAACAACATTATCTATGATAATAAAAAAAAAAACTTTCAAGGATCCAACCGCGAGTTCAACGCACCGTTGACATTGCAAATTTTAATGACAATGATGCAAGCGAAACAAAATGCATGTTGCATCCAATATATCTATGATGATCATTTGCAAATAATAACGCCGAGCGTTTCATAACGTGATGGATATGCGCGCAATTATAATTATTGTTTATAATTAATGTATGTGTTTATTTTTATATCATTGTTTATATTGTACAGATATATTAAAACATAAAATTAAATAACAATCATGAATATCGAAAGCATTTTTCCTTATTTCATAATAGTGTTTCAATGATAATTTTTTAGAAAGCGTTTCGATACCACTTATTAGGAACAGTTTTCTAAGTTTTATAATTGCCAGCAGCGACTATATAGCCCCTAGACACCTAGTGCCCAACATTTTTCTTCAAATTAATTCTGTCAACTAACTGAGGTTCGAGGAAGCGGGGCATTACGATTGGCCGTGCCAGCATCATTACGTTTTACGTAGCCATAGAAACACTATTTTTATTGGGTGCGTCATTTGTCACGTTGTCATGTAATGCTAAACAACTAAGGAATAGAGATAGCGTAATATGCACTTAAGTCAGAAAGAAATGCAAATGTAATTTGTAAGTAACGGGCCTCAATGCCGTAAGTAAGCGGCGATAGCCTAGTTGGGAGTGGAACGGAATGTCCGCAGGTTCAAAACCCAAGGGCACGCACCCATAGAGGATAGATATAAGATGGAGAGACAATAGCATCAATTTACTAAGAAAACCAGTGTCGCCAAACTCACACATGCATATTATTCACATACTATCATCTCTTCATTATGATTGGCCGAAATGAGCAATCGCAATAAAACTTATAACACAAAATAATTTGCATTAAATTAAACGTTATTCCCATTGCATAAAATTCATATTATAAAAATCAACACGCGTTCATAGGACATTTTTTCTTCTGTGTGAAATCTTGATTTTAATTCGTTTTAATATCGCTATTCCACGCTAGATGGCGTTTATCATAAAAGCTCTTATAGTCTTTGAAATAAGAGATGTTATTGAATGACACACAGTGCGCTAGCATGTCGGTAATAGTGTTGCACCCATACGATACCTTCTTGTATACGTATCGATGGTGCTTGTTTATTAACTATAAAACTTTAATAAAAGAAATGGACTTATCCCAAAATTATATTAATTTTATAAGCGCTGGTAAAGTTGTTGGTACTATTTTGAAAAAAAATATATTCAGTAATTAATTTATTTAAATTTTAAGTACAGATTTCAAATTCATAATTTAGGCTTTCAATACTGTAGATATGTTAGATTACAATATCAGCTACACAGCTAATATAGCTAATATACAGGGAGTCCCACTGCGGGAAACACATGGCACAATATATAGTATTTTTGAAGGAAACCTATTTAACCTTCTCGTAGTGTTGATCATTCACTGGTGATAGGTCTCTCATATGTAAGAGTCCATCTGGGTGGGTACCACAGCAATGTCTATTTCTACCGCCAAGCAGCAGTGTACATGCACTGTTGTGTTTCGGTTAGAAGGACATTGTAGCCAGTGTAACTACTGGACATAATGAGACATCTTATGTCTCAGGATGACGAGCGCAGTGGAATGCCACACAGTACTTTGTAACTCAAGGTGCTGTATAGTGTTACTACTGTTTATGGGCGGTTCGTATCGCTTACCATCAGTCGAACGGCATGCTCGTCTCGTCATTCAATGACATTAAAAAAAAATCGTTTACCTATAAATGGATCTTTTGGGGAAAATGAAAATAAAAAATCTTGTACTGTTGCATAAATGAATCATAGCTTTGCATCACAAGTGGATCATGCATAGACAACTGTCTTGTATTTTTCGTATTAAAACATAGCGTATCAGTGAATAATAATTATCGATAATATTTTATCGACCATGTATGCACTAATTGAGTAGCGGTGACATTATAAATGTGTGACAAATCATTCTAGAACAACTGATTTGCGTTTACGAAAATTAATCATATGTCGATAACAATAAGGAACACTTTAAATTGAAATTTTTGTGCCATATTTGACATAGAAAATCAATAGATATTATTCAATTAAATTGCAATAAACCAGAAAATATTGCTTACCGATGGTAGGAAATACATCAGTGGGACATATTCTTACTATGGCTATGATTTTTGCGATCCAGAATTGCACAATAGGGCATTTTAATATTATTAAATATTTTTCAAATTATTTACGCTTTGACAGTGCGCAATAACGACTGAGACCGCTCCAACGGTGAGTTAGTAATGCAGTACTAACTAGGGGATAAAAGGTTACGCCCACTTACTAGTTCTACTGTTTTCTTTGTTCTGTGCACGCACCTCTGACTTTTCTAAAAAGTTTTGTGTGTATTCTTTGTGAATTAACGCTCGCTTTAACGGTGAAGGAAAACATCGTGAGGAAACCTGCATATCGGAGAAGTTCTCTATAGGAATTTCGAAGGTATGCGAAGTCTGCCAACCCGCACTAGGCCAGCGTGGTGGACTAAGGCCTTAACCTTCTCAGGTGTAGAGGAGGCCCTTGCTCAGCAGTGGGCAGTATATAATACAGGGCTGGTATGGTGGGTCTCAATGGTTAAAATTTTAAATACATAATGGCCGCTATAAGATGAATTTCCATATTATTTTTAAATGAATTGATTCAGTCAAATTGTTGACATAAATATGATATATACTGCTATTTTTCTGAAAACCCAGTCTGTTTGTTTTTATAACACCAATTTTTTGTGCAAGAGGCGATTATAATATTTATTAAATCGATAATGTGGCAGTGTTTACGTTCGCAACTGACTTAAAGATGTTGAACGAAAAGCTACATTGATCTATTAGTCAGATGTGTTTCCCGAAACCGATCGCCTGTTATTAGACGTCTACAGGCTATATGGTCGCTGATTGCCAGTAATTTAGCATTTTTTTATTTTAACAATTGCCGAACATTGCCTCTGATTTATAATATGACATTGACTAATTACCATCGACAAAAGTCAACAGATTCTAAATTTGAATTGTGTATTACGCGCAAAAACTGCCAGACACATTGATTCGACTCGGTGCGATAATGAATAGGCGAAAACGGAACGTGAGCGCGTCAACGGAATTTCAGTTGAGGTAGGTCGCGGCGGTAGGGGTCAACGCAACCTTTGCTAATTTGTCAAAATTCGTGACCATTGACTGGTTATTGATGACGTCTTGGTTGAAATTCTGCGGCGGCGGCAGGTGGCATCCGGTGTACGGAGTCAAACCCGCGACGCTGACAAATGTGGGTCAAATTGCAGAGGGCGTAACGAGAATGAGGGGTTTTTAAAAATTGCGTGGTTTAAACAAAGTAGGTAACTCAGCTACTGAGTTTGTATGCAACATACAAAGCATTAGATTTGACTCTGTGCCCTAGACATAATAATTGTTGAAGGCCATTACCTGCTTATATTTAAACTAAACTAAATCCGTCTCGTTCGACATTACAACATGAATGTTAAGTCCCATTCCGCTGTGCACAAAAAAAATAACGTCACTATTCTAAGTATTCTGCGGTTTATATTCATAGACAAGTGAAATTTGTTTTTGAATAATTTCAAAAATAGAACAGTACAAAGTTTTAAGCTCACCATAATGTCGCATGAAGTAGAGGACCGATGTTAACTGGTCAAAAACGTTCTGCCTTAGCAGCCTTAAACTAGGAACTTTTCTTAAAAATAAAATCACCAATCCTTTCTCCAAAATATCTAATAATATTCTAATAAGCAATGATTTATGCCAACCGACTATCGTCAATCGTGGCACTAAATACAACGGGAAAAATTACAAGCGAACAAAATATTCACCAACCATCCAACGAAAATAAAGCTTTCATTACGCAAAATCGATAAGTGTCGTCTAAGAATAGGATAAATATTGTTTGTGTCACGAATTGTGCGTGGGTGATCCAAATCACTCCACAATAAAGTCATTGTGGCACTAGAACCTTGAGCGACTTAGGGTATATTTCACAACTTCTGAGTAAATACTATACGTCATATTAAAGGAGATGTCCGCTTTTTGTATGGGAGCTGGGCCTCAAAATTTAAACAGGCTCAAACTTTAGGGATATTAAAGGGGCAAAATATGGATCTTGAATCCATTAAAAAAATATTTTTAGACCCCTCCATTTATTAGAAATATAATAAAGAAATGTCGTGGCAGAGTAACTTACAATAACTTCACTGATGTCTGTGCACAATTACAAAAAAAAAAAAACATTCGCGCCAAAGAGACTATAATACTAAAAATTCGCGCTCTTTGCATTCGCGGTTATTCTGCTTCGATGTTCGATTCATGTCTCGTTGAATTTATCTGTTACCTATTTCTGTTTAAACTGACTTGGCAAACAACAGACCCTTCGATATTACACACGAGCTATGAATTACGATAGCATCGCCTTTTCATCTCGACTTCGACGTGCATTTCCTCAGCGATATTTCGATATTTGACTTGATTAGACTAGTAGACTAGTGATTTTATAAGCCACTATTGAAGCTGCATAATTGGCAGGAGGACAGTCGGAAGCTGCGCTCATGTTATGACCATTATTTGGTATCTTGGATGGGCTCGGCATCAAAGCAATATTATTCCACCTGCGCAGGTTTTAGATTGCATAATGATTCCAGAGGACATTGAAATAGAATAGATAATTGTACATAAACTATAAGAATGACTTTTATTTCAATTAAAAAAATTATGCTCTGAAACATATGAACCAAGAAAATATTCCCATCTGGAGTTGTTATGTACAAACTTTTCAGAATTGTATCATCTATTAAATGAATAACTATATAACTATAATATGTTTTAAATGTATTTAATATATATTCATAATGATAGCCATGGTCATAATATGCCACTGCCCTTAATTGATTTCTTCTTACTGTTAGAATGTATAGTTTTGTTTCTGTAGGTGGCATACAACCACAGATATTACCTAAACATTACTAAATATGAATATTGTGTATTAAATACATTATAACAATATTATTTGTATTTTTTTAATTTAATAGATGATAAACATTAAATAGTTTGTACTTGCATAACAATTTTAAATGATAATATTTTGCTTGTTTCATAGTTTTTAAAGCATAATTATTAGTAGTCAGGTTTTAATTTTTTAACTCACTTATTATTGAAATAATTTGGGGGTTATAATTTCATGATAAAATATTGGTTGAGCCCCATTTCATTTTTTATGTGTAGGTTTATTGTTTTACGTGTACCTAGGTAATATACCAAAAAAATATTCCCAATTATCAGGTGCAAAACAGATGAACATACAATACATACCCATTAAAATCATAACAATGGAATAGCTATGTATTGAATTAAACACTTTTATGATATTTTAAACTCTTTTATTGTTTTATATATATGGGTATAGTGAGCGGCGACGATCGCTTATTGGAAAAGACCAGACTGCAAAGACGAAGTTACAGGTTCCAAATGCAGACCTCGCGCGACACACCTCTCAATTTTCATAATTTATTTGTGTATTGAGAATTTATCGATCGTTTCATGGATCGGAGTCGTCAAAATGCTGAAACATCCGTGATTGCATTTGGAGACGTATCTTAGTATCTAGCATCGATATATATGGTATCTAGAGTTTTGTACACATGAACATCCTTGAAGGCGCAGTCACAAGACGTTCAAATTCAAATTCAAATTCAAATCGTTTATTCAGTAATTAGGCCCCTAAGGGCACTTTTACACGTCATTTTTTTACAATATTTTATCATCTAAAGGATTCTACCAGTGCTTCGGAAAAGCCCACTGACCTGAGAAGAAGCACCAAGAAACTCAGCGTAGGTCTTTTATTGTTATATTTTTTGTATATATATATATATATTTTACAAATTGCAAGTAACAATATAAATTCAATTATTACTTATGTCAAAGAAAAAAAAAACAAAACAATATATAACATATAAACAATCATATTATAAAACATGAGTGAATCCGAGCAACTTAATCCCAAGCATTTGTATCCTCCAGATAATCGCAAATACGATAGTAAGCTTTTTTACAGAGGCGGTCTTTTATAGTGATTTTAGCATGTATCACATATTTATGTTTATTCCTAGTATTTATATTATGAATATCGCATATATTAGACGTTAAAGTCCCTGATGCAAAAATAATCCATAATGTTTTCTTTGATTTATTCTGCGAATTCACTTTTAGGTATATCACAGTAATTTACATGATAAAAATATTTTTAATACTATCGAAAAGTCTCTGGAACAAAACAATCCTACGCGGGCTACGGCTACTCATGACATCATTCTACTTCTTCTTTTTATTATGGCTTCCACCGATTAACTATCGGTGATTTCGCCAATGTCAAGTAATAATAGCAGATACAAAACAATAATTATAAATTCTTAGAAATAAAAAGTTGTCGCCATGTCAAAAAATGATCAGAGACATCATGACATCAGACATGACAGTTGATCCATTGACAAGTGACAACTGTCAACTTTACTTTTTTTGGGTGTGCGTTCCAATATACGAAGTTTTTTATTTTGAAAACGTTAATTACAACTAATTTTAAGTGTGATTATAGGTAAAACAAAATTACATAAATCTTAAAATCGGAGGTGTTTAAAATTAAACTATTTATTGTAAAAGGCTAGTTTTTAGGAGTTCTATCCAAATATATATAAACTTTCTTGTTTAAATTTTCAGGCCCGTTTTTGGACAAGTCCTTTATAATCCGACCAAATACAAAAGTCACACTCGTAATCATTCTAAATAAATGGTAATAAAATGAGTACTATCTACATTACCTGTTTAATACGATAACTGTGAAACTTTTATTAATTATATACCTAGATAGACACTGAACGTTTCAAACGCGTCGAATAAATAGAGGTGAACTGTTCCCTACTAAATGAGTTCGAGTGAATTATTTTTTGTTGTTTTTCATGGATATAATTTTCTCCCTATTTTAATAGAAACCATGTTATAACTGGTATCATTATGCGCGCACACAAGGATACGCAGAATGATGCAGCGATAGCGTATGACACAGCTGTCACGCATACCAGCTTAAGAAAAGTTGGCCATTTGTTTCAGTTTCATTGCAGCGCGTCACTCTATCTAGGTATATAATTAATCAAAGCTGTGAAATATATATTTCTTGAAGCTTATGAAGCAGACCTTTCTTCTATTACTTAGCAAGGATTCTTGCTTCAAGCTCCGTGTTTGGCCTACTTGCTGTGTAATGTATGGACCGGGGTTCGAAGTCCGGCAACACTAGAGTTCTGACATGTTTTGCTCATTAATGGACTTGAGGAAGTTGATAATGCCGGCCGGTGTATATTTTAGGCAGATGTTTCTAAATTGAAAGCATGCTAGGCTTTTTTTCGAATTAGACAGCTTCGTTTTTTTAACTTATTGTTTCAGAGAATCTCTGTCCACCGGTCTATGTCATAAAAAGACATACTATTGAAGATTTATAGGTGTTTCGTTAATGACCGTGTGAAGGCTCTACCTACCACATACAATCATCCTAGACTACAACTTAAACTATAATATTATATACTTTATACTTAATATAAACAACAGTTAAAATCTTTGATGGATCCATTCATGCGTAACGAATCACCAAATCCGTCACCGAAACTGATTTATACCACGACTACAAACCTTAAGACAACATCTAAAAGCAAGATTTACATAATAAAATATTTTAAAAGCGCTAAAGTCTAGCCGAAACGCAAACATCGAAGTATAAGAGTAGACTTAACCAGATACACGCGGTAGATACCTACGGGGAGACACTAAGGGCGGTATTAATAAATCAATCTCAAGTTTGAGTTACGTCTCAAGTAGACATAATGTATAAATAGTTCAATACATTATGTCTACTTGAGATGTAACTCAAACTTGAGATTGATTTATTAATACCGCCCTAAAAGCGTGGCTCAAATATGTAATGTAAGTAAGAGGAAATCGCCCATCCGCAATTCGCTGTTCGCAATCAACTCGAGTAGGTACAACGTGATCAAAAACGCGACGAGTGACAAACATTTTTATCACAAATAAAATTAGCAACGCCAAGATTGTATGTGAAAACGTGTAAAAATTCTGCGAACACCTGATAGCGAAATGTGGCGCACTATTTGCGATCAAGCATTGTACATAATATGTACGTATATAATACGTAGGAGAGTTCGTCGACCGCGCGCCCGTGGTCTCACCTTCATAGATAAACGTCATTTAGACTAGGCGGCGGCGCGGGCGGCGCGGGCCGCGGGCGGCGGCACAACCGCACCGGCATTGAGGCAGGCCGCTGAGCCCCCAATTTATATATTTTTGTGCGTAGCACTTAGCCCACAGACAGGGTCTTATATTACATTTTTGACGTAAGCTTGGGGTAGGTCTGAGTGCTATACCGAATGCTACTTTTTTAATATCGACGCAACTGACGCGTGTAACAGATTTTTTCGTGACACAAAGTTACCTCTGTTGAGGTGGGTCAGTCCAAACTTTACATAACGTTTTGGTCCATGTCAGCGCAATGTTGCCTCACTTTACGACCCACTGGGTGGAGTATTACATATTTTTTCTGACGCAATTGTGCGTTTGTCGGCCCGTGGGCTATGTAAGGGCGTTACATGTTTTTATTTTCGTCTTCTCTTATTGGGGTGATTGGATGAAACGTTACATGGCTTTTATATAAAGTTTACGCAACTGTATTGGAAGGGTCGGCCGCCACGTAGAGCTACCTACTTTGCATAGATTTTCAATAATGGCGGACGCAATCTTAATTTGGTTGAGGTAGGATTACGTGAGCAAATTCCTCGCGATTCACTTTTTAAAACTAGAAATCTATTTTAGCACTTTAAACATTACTAGACAAAAATATCACTAGAACAGTAAATCAGGTGTTGGGAATGAAAATCTTTAAGCTACGATGCTGATGTGATATTTGTCAATAAATATCCTGGAACGCCCGTCAACCCCTAGTAAATAAGCGTAAGTATGACGCGTACCATTATGGCACAAATTATTTTGACTAGTGTGAGACTTTTTGTATAGCTAGAATTATTACCCAAATTATAAAATGCTTCTATAAATCAAATTACAAACTACAACACTTTTAACATACATTTTCACCACCGCAATTCCAAATAGAAATTAACCTTCGCGTCTGGAAATTGGGAGCAAAATCGTTTCACACCGTGAAATGCCTAAAATATTTGCCATTCGACATTAAAAATAAACAACGATTTATCGTTCAGCCAGGCGACGACGCGGCGGGGAGCGGCGGGCGGTCTCTCGCTCCGCAGAAAACCTGCTTTATATTACACATAATAATATCTCGATACTCTTATGTAAACACATAAGTATGTTTAAATATCGAGTATACGATTTTAGGAGAGACTTTTTGATGTATAAAAAATGACTTATGTATTTATTAGCGGTTTTATTGATACACAGATTATATTCCCGTGTTCTGTGGACAGTTTTTTGCATTCCATTTTCAAAACATTTGATCTATGTTTCACCTACTCTGCACTCTGCAGAGATAGTGCTTTGGAACTACTGCTCTATATGTTCAAAATACTTGGGAGCAAAATTTCTAATATCTTTTAATTTCATAACAAAAATATCCTTTACATTATAGTTTCATCACCTATCTATTTCATTATCTATTAAAGTTGTGTAGAAACACACCCTCATGTCCAAACTCCAGATTCCTGGTTCACCGCATTTTACTTATATATAGCCGTAGTCACAATTTCCTATACTGCTCCAATATTATTTCATTTGAAAAATAATTGCCGCGCTTTTTGTATTATAACCCTACAAAGTACAAACCTCTCAATAGTAACTTACATTTTCTTCGCATGATAATCAAAGAACATTCGATACAAATAAGAAACGCGACGAGCGCCGCAAATTCCGACAATTCCCAATACAATAGGCATAGCGTTATCAAGAGCGGACATATCTAATCATAATATGACGTCACACCTCCCAGTAGACAACAATACGACCCGGACCAACCTCAACACGGCACCGCTTGAGACCAGTACTTTTCCACTCGTTATCAATATAATAATTTGTATGTAAAGATATGAAGACAATATTACAAGCTATAAAGCGAAACTATTGATGATCAATCGATGCCTCATCCAGTCGTTGTACTAACTATGAATCCGTGCTTCTCGGCTTATGTTGTAACTTGCACTTAGTTATTAAAAAATTGAGTTGTGCATACCCTCTCATAGATTAATATTAATACAGTGTCTGTTTAGTACGCTCACCTAAATGATTGTTATAATTTCTCAGTGAGTGAATTATTGTAAGTAATTCTTAATGAGAAATAAAGTCTTCTAAACCGAAAAAAAAAAAAAAAGATATGAAGAAATCGCTCGGCGGCACATGCAGCATGCCTTGTTTGTACAGATGCATCGTTATCCGTAATCCGACAGACATTTGTGTGATGCGAATAATGTTATGGTATTTATCGCTTGGAATTGTAGGTGTCGGTTTCGTCTACGGCATGAATAGGTCGCCAGAGAGCCTTCAGATTCTTTTTTAATAGTCGAAGCGTTAGACCATAATGAAACGTGATGGAAAATTATATGATACAGGCCTTTGCCTGTATCAAATTACAAGACCGAATCCCTAACAGCGAAATCCGTAGACGAACAAAAGTTCGAGATATCGGACAATTCGTTATGGGACTCAAGTGGAGTTGGGCAGGCCATGTAGCTAGACGAAGTGATGACAGGTGGAGTAAGATGCTGACTGAGTGGTGGCCAAGGCAAGGCAAACGCAGCGTGGGTCGTCCGGCGGCAAGATGGGTCGACGACATTGTGAGGATCGCGGGTCGAACCTGGATGCGATTGGCTCGAGATCGAGAAAGGTGGCACCATATCAGAGAGGCCTATACCCAGCAGTGGGACTCTACAGGCTGTGGATGAAGGCCTTTGCCCGCGGCACCGCCTGCGTGAAAGTTTTACCGGGATAAAAATTCCGCTTTAAATTTCCCGAGATTAAAAGTAGCCTGTGTTACTCGCAAATAATTTAGCTTTATATCGGTGAAAGAATTTTTAGAATCGCTCACAATGCATGTTTCTATCAGATCAGTATTAGGTGACGTATTCCTCATTTAGCCCTATTTGTGTTTATGTTAGTCCATGATAATTTATTTAAGTATAATTGAAACCAATAATAGTTAAATAAGTCATGGTACATGGATGCGCACAATTTAATGCAAATATTGTACATATACGTATACAAAGCAAAATATATATATAAATTCACGTTGCGACCTTGCCGGCGGTAAGCATGTTACCTGCAAACTTAATAATAGTACGTTCTTTAAAATACCTATTTTTCAAATATTGAATTTATTTTGATGCCGACTTCCCTGCAAGATACTTTTTTCGCAATAAAATTCCCACTACGCATTGTTTCGGGAGAAAAGGAGCCTATACCAGGACGTGGTCTATCTGTGTTTCAAATTCTACGTTCGTTCACGTTGTAGGCACTGTTTTTTTTTTTTTTTAATGTTAACAAACAAGTTCTCAAACTTTCGCATTTATAAAATTAGTAAGTAACAAAGAATTTTAGGACATTGTGTATTTTTCGCATTGTCGAAAAGAGTAATCGCCTTTCCACCACGACAGATCTCGTCAACTATAAAACGACCAAATACAAAAGTTGGTTGCCAACTAAATGGTAACCGAATGTGTAATATTGACATCAACTGTGTTATACTGTTACAGGAAAACGTTTGCTTATACAATATGAGAGGGTTTAAATTCCAAAAAATATTTTTACAAGACCTTCGTGACTTATATGCCTTGGTGTTTTTTACATCGATTGCCAAAAAAAGCGTGTTGCTTCGTGGAAAATCGTCTGCGTATGTCAAGAGTAATCGCATTAGCCCGGGAATACGCAGAAATAGAAGATATTACCTTTGAAAAGAAATGGGTGTTCGTATTGTGGACGGAGATGTTATTTTCACTTTTATTATTCATCTCAGAAGTCGTACAATATTTATGCAAACAGTATAATATTTAAAATCAGCTACGTCGCGCCTTTTGATCGACTCCAAAAGAGAGAAGCTATCTATGCGTATGTATTTCTGCGATAATTTTGATACTAATTATCCTTCACACGTGTATACCTAAAACTTTCCCTAAAAATTGATGATAAAATTTACCTTGTATACATGTTTTAGAGTTTTTATGCAAATGTGAACCGATGAGATCGCGTAAGAGTAAACTACATTGTAACAGGAAATAATAACGACATGCAAAACTTACATACATACATACATAAACTCACGCCTTTCTCCCATTGGGGTAGGCAGAGACTATGGAGCGCCAAGTGCTACGATCCAAGCACCCCTCTTTCGCTTCTTCTACAGTCATCAGTCTCTTCATACATGCTCGTCGGTTAAAACTTTTCATTACATAATACTGTAATATGTTTAGTGCAATTCATTGGAATATATCTTAATTCACATAATAATGGAGTTCTTGATATAAATTCCTTTAAACCAGAAATAGACAAAGCCAAGACTCTTAACTAGAACTCTCGCGTACACAAATCCACCAACTTTAATCATATAACTTCTTCTGCCAATAAATCGAACTATGACGATATATTGACATAATTTGATACATTATATTAGTCAGAAAATTCCCAACATCGGCGGTAAAAAAAACCGTGATTAGCTGTTAAAAATGTTGCGATGACGCAATCCGCCGGCAAGCGTTGCATCGGCCTTGAGCTGCATAATGCTAGACAAGTTTAGTATACCTAATATTTATGCACGAATAAATTATCCACCCGCCCATTGTGTGGAACCAAAGCAAGAAACACGACGAAAACTGACTAATAAATTGTTGGTATTATAAGTATCGTGTCACGTGTCTCAAATATTGGGTCTTTACCTATGAAATTGCCGTTTAGTATACAGGAAGTTAGTAATTTTTTTATAAATATTTTTATTTCTATCAATAAAAATATGCACCCATGCTATCGACGCATCTCTACCAGCGCAGTGGTAATTTTTCAATGCTCTTCTTGAAGAAGTCAGGTGTGCGGGAGCCTACAAACACTTCAAAGGCATTTTATAAATAATTTTCCTTCAGATTCTTTTAAACATTTCACGGTTACAAAAATGATCCAACTCCTTTGACCTATTTGGAGATAAGAGCACAAATAAAACACAGACAGAAATTAAGTATAACATTTCGCGTTTAATCTCTGTAAGCAGTGTAAACAACAAAAATATTAAACATTACGAAATTACAAAACGAAACTGGCACAGCGCAAATTCGTTTAAAAGTTAAAATATGTCTCCAAAGTTTAAAATCAGGTTTCTACTAATTAATTGGCTTTCGTGAAATTTTCCGAAACATCTATATTGCGTAACGCGATGTAAGAGAATCTTAGTACAAAAAAACAATCACTTTAATTAGTTATATGTAAATCATATGGCATTATGTGTCAAGTCAGAATTAACATATTTTTGTGGGAAATTTATTGTTTATTTAATGATAATAGGTTCTAATTTTGAAAACTTGTTCAATATTAAATCTATATCCGATAAAAAATCAACAAGATATAAGCCTTGAAAATCCGATGGAAGGACTTAATATAAAAAAACGAAAGAGACGCGATACTATCTTGTGACGTCATCAGGATTACGTTGCGCGCGAAAGAAAGAGTTAGCGCGCTACCCGTACTACGCGGCCAGTCTTGCATTTTATAATAATTGTGATATGAGTTGCTACCTCATTTTGAACTAATTTTATTGTTGGTATTATTTGCGATTACGTATAAAATAATTGTCAAAAATAGAACGTAGAAAACTAAACTATTGTAGTTATTAAATACTAGGAACAGTCACATAGCCCTGATGCTATATCCCACAGTAAGGTACAATTAATGACCTAGTATTATCAAATATTACGCAGAAATATTTGGGGCATCAGCCCCTTCTCCTATTTTCCACACTTCTAAAAATGTATATGAAACGCGAACGTATTTGCGACCGCGGCATAACCTTTTAATCGTCGAAAAACAAAGGCAAACTTTAATTTATTTTTCATTACACTCAAACGGTTCGGGGAAAACGTTTTTTTTCTACGTCAATTTCAGTAATGGTATGCCTACATAATACGTTTAGTTTTGTATGAAAATGGTAATACTTACATTAATTAATTCATAGAATTTAAATAGATTTAGAACTGTAATTATCTATTACAACTTACAACAGTAAAAAAATGCAATTGATCCAATTAAAAATGTTAATTTTATCTGACAGTGACATAATATGTTGTTTATATTTTCATAACTAATAACGAATCAGACTTCAATATATAATATTTACTGATCAATAGAGAAGTCTCAGACTTTCATAGAAGTAGTTGCATGCTGCGCAGCGGGGCAGCATATAATACAACTAATTTATATTAACTATCACGAATACATCGTATATCATCTAAGAACATTCATAACACAAAATAAAACGAGTTATCAAATACAAACAGAAACAAATTCAAACGAAACAACGGAATTTATTTATAAGTGGAACACTTTTTGTGCTAAAGGGTTACTCTAGCCGTGTGCGATATATAGAAATACATAAATATATACGACTCGTGTGCACTAGCGGCATAGATAACATTTCCTTGTCCAGATAATCTGCAAAATGCCGCGTCATTTGTATCTACAGCAACACAACATACGGGCGATAATGCAGTAATTGCTTTTAAAATGCACATAAACATTCCGTGGTATGTAGGTGCTGTAAAATTGTAGAATTACTATTGTAGACATTTTTGTCTTCAATATCAATGGACCGTCGCGACCGGGGTAATGCCACTGTCTTATAGAAAACTGACGTGAAAGGGCATGCTTGTATCGCCGGAATACTAATAAATTTCCGCTCTTTCCTAATCTCATTCCTGGAACTTAAATATACTCTGGCTAAGAACTAAAGCCTGCGTTACTAATCCATAATTCCTCAGGCAATGTATTCATGAGTGGAATGATAAATGCTTGTTTAAATTTCTGGTAAAACTGCTGAGTGATGAAGAACAGAGCGAGCTTATCAACCCACTAACCTACAGGCCCAGCGTGCATTAATTCAACCCCTGCACACGAAAATGGACGCCATTTTCAGCCATATATTATAATTTAAAATATTTAACGTAAACTTAAATTATTAGTTCATAAACTATACACAATATAAAAGCGTACGTTAGCATTATTTTAACGACACGGTAATAATAAAATATTGTCATGTTTAAATGCCAATTCCTTCCCCCTGAATCTTTAGACAGCAGCCAATAATGAACAACGCCGCAAACACACAAAGACAAGACAAAAAAATACACCGGACACTAACACCTTCCGTCATGTTTATTTTTAAACTAAAGAAGCGTACCTGATCAGTTAATGTGTGAAATTACATCACAAACGGTTCAGCCACGTGATCAACAACGATCAGATTGTCGTAGGTCAGGATTCGCATAGAAATCTTAGCCTGGGAAAATTCGACGGCGGCGGCGAAAATAGGCAGCGTGAAGTTGCGTGGGGGTTGGGGAGCGCTTGGGGCCCACGAGGCGGGGGTGAGCCGCACGGGGGCGGGTGATGCACGGTGGCGGCGGGAGGGGGGTGCGTCTAGACGCTGGCCTTGACCGGCGCACGGTTTCCGCGCGATCGAGGTCGCCGCGACCCACAGCCCAGAGACCGACTGCTGACTGTTATAGCTATACCATACCATCTAAATACAAGTTGAACCCCACCTTCTCTTCACGCAATACAGCCCGCGCGCAGCCGCCGAGTGCGGGACAAAGAATCCTAATCCTTGAAATCTTTTCATCTGGTATTAATCTGATCAACAGCTGCGACGCGAAACTGTGTTATATTGCAGTAACGATATAGAACATTAATTATATGGACGTGCAACAACAAGTATTTTTCTTTGGGCACAGTTAAATAACTACATAATATATTGCACCTGATTGTGAGTGTTGCGCAGTTAAATGTCTTTATTAAAAAAGGTCTTCTTGATCGTCAGAAGTATACTGACCTATATTACTGAAAGTATACACAGCCTGACGACGGAACGCTTCTCGCCAGAGAGAAATTTCTCTATATTCATGACCGCTATACAATCAATTAGAACATATACATAATCTCTCATTAACGATGATAAAATAAAACCATTATAATATATTTAATTGACCGCAATTTCAAACTAATGAGTAATATGTTGTTTTTTAATAAAAGGCGCTGAGAACTCCTTGATACTAAAAAATAAGTACATACTTACATGTTTTTTCCTATTCTGCCATTTGGCATATTAGTATGCAGTAGGTATGCACCGCTGCGTACAATTTTAGTGCATAAAAATATAAAAAAACGATATAATTGAAGACTAGTTAATTATATTTCATCGTTCGTTAAGCTTAGTCATTATTTTCTTACAAAACAACGGATTACTATATGATTAATCGCGATAAAATTGGAAAAATAACTGATATCGAAGGGCTAACTCATTGTCAACAGCACTAGACATCTAGCGGCGCGACATCCTGATAAATATATTGTTTATAAAAATCGACCTTCTTTGACATAGATAAAGGACATGTCCAAAAACGGGCCTAAAATTCTAACCAAGACAGTTTATATATATTTGGATAGCACTCCAAAAGTAGGTTTTCAAAATAAATCGCAAAATGTTAAAGATATCCGATTTTGAGATTTTATGTAATTTAATTTGCTTAAAAACTACACTCAAAACGAACGTTATTAAAAAAGATAGTTATAAGTGGAGGGGTTTTAAAATATTGTTTTTAATGGATCCAAGATCCTTATTGTTGCCCCTTTAATACACATATAGTTTGAGCCTGATTAGATTTTGAGGCCCAGCACCCATACAAAAAGCAGACATCTCCTTTAACAAGTGAAAACAAACACTTCATCATTAACAAAAAAGTTATACGTTTAAAAACCATAAACAAAAACGAGCCGAAAAATTTCTAATAAGTAGGCCACATTTCAAAATGGAACGTTATATTTTTAAGACTCTACACGTGTCAAAGAGGTTTATTAATTGATGTCAGAAAAAAAATCACAATTAGTCATTCAAATATAGAACATAGATAAACAACATCGAGATGGTGTTGTATAAAAAGCGTTTCGTATGTAGTTTATAACGAGGCACGCAGCGGCGTCTCGCTACTAGGTCCGTGAACTTGTAATTCGACATTGCGCCGACATTGGGGCCGGGCTAAATAACGCAGATAGCTCGGGGTCGACGACCGCCGGCGCCCAATATCACGCGGACGATCGCAACACACGCCCGCACCTGCCGCCGGCGCGTGGTTCGTTATATAAGCACCACCAACACCAACACTGACCTACCACCAACGAGATGCTGTGCCCGTGCCATACGCAGCCGCTGACGGTCACATTTTTCGTAGAATTTAGGACTCTACTATATGTAACTATTTGTAGTTTGAAAGTATTTCTGAGAATCGTTAAACAATAAAATTGTTTTTTTCTGAAATTCAAGTCAAGTTCAGGAAAATGGTTGCTAAATTTATGCATTACACATATATCTACAGCATTTGTAACTTATAATAAAATACGCTATTTTGGAGATAAAAGAAGACTATAAACATTAAACATATAGAATCAAATGCGAACGCTTATCAAAGTAGGTAAAACACATCTTAGGTACGACCTTTAAATATTCGTATTTCTGGCAACACTGCAATTATTTTTTTATCTATAACCTTAATGGTAAGTAATAAAAACTATTTTCACGTTTTTAACAGGTGACGTCATGGCCAATTCTGGCCGAGCGAATATTAAGAGGTGTGTTTTATAGTTATGAACCAAGGCAACAAATCTATAGACTCACCAAAAGGAGTTTTGATGCTGAACTTCTCAGACGTATCGGTTATCGCGCGGTACCCACTACCCAGTATAACATGTCCCACGCGTAACAATCGTTAAAACTGTAAAACAGCTTCATTTACATAATCTTCAAGTATCTGTCTCGCATGTTGTGCTCTACCACGTGGCACGCACTGACTCAGCTCGCAATTGCGTCACAAAAGACGCGCCGTTCTTACGCATCACGCCACGTTTAACCAGTTCCTCAGAACATTGCTAAAATACTCAACGTTCAAAGCAATGTGATATATTTGAAATGCCGCACATGGTTCTGAAGCGCAAAAAGGCCCACCAGAATCAAAGGATGCCGCCTCGCCATTCGGAAATGATGCGTCCCGGCCGATTTTGGGCCGGGGCCTGGTGGGCGCGCGTGGTGTCGGCGGGGGTGATGCGGTGTGCGGGCGGCGCGGGGCGGAGGCGGGGGAGGCGGCCGAATATCTTCGCGCGGGGTGACATTGCGCGGCCATCGACATTGTGCCCGACCTACGGCACGGCGCGACGCCGCGAGGACCGCCCGCCCGCCCGCGGAACACGCAGCCGCCAACCGCCATCCGCTGCTACGTTAAGGCCTTGTTTGCACGACAGAGATGAAAATGAGACGCATTTTGAATTTAGAATTCGTTGCAATTAGTACCCAGCATTGTTTGTGGTCAATAATATAATTATAATGAGTTGTACAAAAGCTCTATCATGATGGTGCCAGATAAAAAATCACAATATAAAGAAAGATAATTATATTAATAGGTTTCTAGGTTTTGTAACTGTTGTTCTACATGTGAACAAATTTTCCACCATGCGTTCTACTACTAAACTTTTGTTTATGCTGTAACAATTGCCGAATTAGTACTCATTCCGCACCGGTGCAGTGTTGAGAGGCTCGGGTTTTTCGGAGATGTCACCCTTGCAAGCACCATCGGGCGGTCATACACCGATGCCTATTAAATAATTCAAACGTCGTCCCAACTCGCAACTGTTACATAAATGACGCAATGCGTTTTCGGCGCCATCTTTTTATTTTTGTTGCCGAAATGGACGGAGACAATGCGGTGCGTGTGATGTAAAAATTACCAGATTTACAATGCGAGCGACGAAAATAAAGCGTCCAGCAAATGTTTCATACCGTTCATTATTATAAATGTTATACGCATCATTTACTCTGGTATTATATTTCTTTGTATGAATCATGACAATAATAATCGGTTTAAAAAAAACTAGGCAATTTGAAAACGGAATACATTGTTCTAAATAATAGCTACATTATTTTCTTAAAGTTTTTCGTTTATTGTTTTTTGAAAAATATATCGGATGTTCTTATTACGGATAATGTGCGTCACAAAGCAAAACCGTTATAATTTTTTTATGTAGAGCGTTCCCAGTGTGCTTAAACCCCATTAAAATCTTTTACACTGTAAAACCAACTCTACAGCTATTTATAAAGTGAAGAAATTAGACCAACGTGTAAGTTGACATTTAAAAGGACATTTAATATTAAATATCAATGTTTATCAATTATCGTTTGCTTTTAACGGTGAAGGAAAACATCGTGACGAAACCGCATACCTTGGAAGTTCTCTGAATTTCGAAGGTATGTGAAGTCTGCCAACCCGCACTAGGCCAGCGTGGTGGACTAAGGCCTAACCCCTCTCAGTAGTAAAGAAGGCCCGTTCTCAGCAGTGGGCAGTATATAATATAGGGCTGATTGCATAGCATTTAATATTAAATGAAGACGTCGCAATGCTCGACTTTTTATAATTGAGTATATCCTGATTACATACGTGTGTGATAGGATAAGTATAGGTAAGTATTTAGAAGAAATCGACATTGAAACTTTCATTATTGGTACTATTTTTATATTCTATCGAATTGATATTTTATGGTTATGTAATACAGCTAGTATTTGATTGATTTTGTGTGTTAAATCATCGTTAGAGCTACGCCGTATACAGCCTGTCGCATAGCTAAGCAGGGTCCTAATTCTCTATGACAGTGTAAACCCGTAAATCGACCGTATTAAGTTATCCTCTTAAATCATTGTGAAATGATATTGCCATAATTATTCAAAATTATTGCATGATTCCTGAGACGAGGGTTGTGCACTCAAGAGTATATGAACTACTCAATAATATACTGCTCCAAACATAATAAAAGCTTACATGTATTATTTTATGGAACATACACAGTAGCTAATTTATAAAAAACAAACCATACAGTCTCTTCCCCGTTCGTCTCTGGTGGAAACTGCTTTCCGAACTGGTGGTAGAGTAAAAATTTACTTAATCTAAGTAATGTTTAACACTTTAAGCGTTCGAATAAATGATTTCATTTCAAAAGCGCGATGAGATGGGTTACGTGTTTGTTACGAACTGTCAAAATAACGTGTGGCATAGGAAATCACGACCTTTGGATAGGGTTTTTCACCTGGTATTAAGTGTGCATTAGATCCGCAGCGGACCCATGATTCATTTGATATTGAACACACATCACGCCTTTATCTCTGAAGGCGTAGGCAGAGGTGAAACCAAAGCATCCACTAATTATTTTACTTTTGAGTGTGTTTATAAACGGTGAAGGTGTATTATTTATATTTTTTTACTATTGATATTTACAGGATGATCTTGGAACGCGACACACTTACGCGGGCCACCGTGGCGGGTTTTTCATCGTACGGTGGTCGCTATCAAAGCAGAACCCTGCTACGGACCTACTTGCTATTTTTCGGTCTACGCTATATAATAAAACTAGCTTTTGCGCGCGGCTCCGCCCGCGTGTAAAAGTTTTTCCGGGATAAAAAGTAGCCTATATCACTCAGGAGTAATGTAGCTTCCTATTAGTGAAAGAATTTTCAAAATCGGTCCAGTAGTTTCTGAGATTAGCGCGTCCAAACAAACAAACTCTTCAGGTTTATAATATTAGTATAGATATATCAAATAAGCATAGGAAGTAACATACAGCCCGCTAGCACGTTACAACTCTATATTGCGGATCGAACTTCGGAATTACGTGCGTCACAAAACATTACATTAATATCCAAACATGCTGATAGTTCAAATGTTATCGAATAATAAACTCGTACATCATTACCGCATTGCAAAGTAAACATTAGGTATTTTTATATGTTCATTGCGTAAAACTAAAAAGATATCAAAAAACATTTTGTCACATGTTTAGTTCTAATCCTTTCATGCCAGGTTTTTTCATACCAGCCCCCATATTCTCTGACAGTGTTAACTCATTACGCGGCCGCATTACGTTAACTTCGTGTAATTAGCATTAAATTGTGTTCTGTATGCCAATTTCCATAGTGATAAACGTGATGAGTTACGGTACGCACTTGTTACCAGTGGGGAAAATAGCGTGTGACATAGAGAATAAGGGGGCACGTTAGGTAAACTTAAGGCTCTTATCACTATGGCGAATTGCCAGCGAATTCACAGCGAGACAAAGGCGCTGCTCGCTCGTCCAGTGTAATAAGATCTTTAACTTGACCACGGATGCAACAACAACGGCTTAGCTTGTAGTTACTTCATGGTATGTTACACATGTCTCAGGTACTACGAGGGACTTTCAATCCAACATTTAAATGCGAAACAAATATCAACACAAAAAAATGCTATCTAAGTTTGGATTCGAACCTGCATATCAGAATCATTTGACGATATGGCTCATTACGCCACCACAGCCGTCGTTTATACAAGTTTTTTATACCTTCTTCAGTTGATTTTGCTACTTATTCAATATTAATTTCTGCTAGTGCTCACTAAGCGATCAAATTATAAAAACACAAATTATTTATTTAAGTATTTTTGGTTTCCCAAGTTACAGGGCCTAGCCTAGTTTGGGTACCCCGGCAAATGTTAATTTTTGTTTGTAATTTGTAACTCATTTTTTTATAAACAATACTAGGTTATTTTCAATATAGTTATACTTAGTTTACTGGTGGTAGGTCGCTCATTATGTAAGAGGCCGTCTGGGTGGGTACCACCGCAATGTCTATTTCTACCGCCAAGCAACAGTGTGCATGCACTGTTGTGTTTCGGTTTGAAGGACATTGTAGCCAGTATAACTACTGGACATAATGGGACTTAACATCTTATGTCTCAGGATGACGAGCGCAGTGGAATGCCACACAGTACTTTGTAATTCAAGGTGCTGGATGGTGTTGCTACTGTTTATGGGTGGTCGTATCGCTTACCATCAGGCGAACGGCATGCTCGTCTCGTCATCCAATGCAATAAAAAAAAAAAAAAAAGTTATTATCATTATTAGTTTAAAATATTTACATACACTTACAAACTTCTATTGACGTTATCGCAGTGGTCAACCATTGAGATTGCGGTACCAACATTTGGTTACAGGAAATAAAATACTTTATAAATTATTTCCTTATCAATGAGTCGCTCAACATATTCCGCGATTGTAAACCAAACTTATATTGCAAGTTTAAGTTTGGTTACATTTTAAATAATTTTTATTCTGCCAAGCAATTAAACGCCATGTAACGTAAGTACTAAGAAATACATATAATATTAAGGTTGCGACTGTTTTTTACTTATAACCTGTGTAGTTAGAATAAGGTACAAAAGCGGACTTAATGTCGGAGAAATCACTACCAATCAGGATGATGCAGGGGTAAACCAATATATAGAAAACAACATATAAGTACAAATATAGTTCAGAATAAAAAGGCATAGGAGGAACTAACGCCAACGGTTGACGTTGTTTACGAATGTCAACGATGTGATAGGGGGCGCGCCTATCGCCATAGCAATGACGATACTGGACAACCATGTGGCTTCGAAGGCAAAATACAGAACTTAGCGGTTTTATTACTTCATTGATGTCTGTAGTATAAATAATCCTACTAGAGAAGTAGAGTGAGGCATATATTGTACTATTTCTATTCTTCTTCTTCTTTCTATATATTTATATTCTATCTATTATACTATTCTATTGTGTACATTCTAGTCCAAGGATATAGAAGGAATAAAGTCGCTAGAATGAGCGCTCAAAATAAATCGAAATTTAAAAAAGTAACGGATTTAAATAAAACGAAAATTTACATATTCAAATCAATGCGACCACATAAAATTTACAATTGCGACATTATTTAAAATTCCAGAACAAATTTAGCGCAAAAAACCTACCAATAACAAAACCGTGATACATCGCCGCACACACTGGCACCATCTCACCAACCGTCCATACAAAACTGGAATTGTAAAACTTATCGTCCAATCCAAAATGTTGCCGTAAAAAGTGCAACAAGTGTCGAGGGGGCGATGACACGTGACATTGAAACTTCGATGCACTTCTATGCGCTAGATGTGCATATAACTATGGAACACGTGTACACAGACCTTATTATACGTAGGTAACTCCGGTGCACTGACACAGTGACTTACAAATACGCTTTTCGAAAATTACACTCAAAAATAGACCGTGTGCGAAAAACATAGGATGTTTTTCACGTTGTCATTGAGCAATGAGTCATGAAATAAAATTTTCTTTTAATGAATATAATTTTGTTTACATTGCTTATTTAAATTATGTCAAATATAATGCATGGCTGTGTTTTGTATATTTGAATTACATTAATTTAAAATTATTAAGTAGATTGCTATTGTATCGAAGATTATTCGAGGTAGAACCACTTTAATAAATTATGTTTTGCATAAATATTAATTTTAATACGACTAATTTTTGATACGTTCGTCTATTACAATAATATGCAATTAAATAAAAATTTAATTTGTTCTAGTGTTTTTCATTATAGTTTTTACACAATCCACGTTTATAAAAAGTTGGAGCCGTATTTTGTGAATAATTTTACTGTATTCTATTGAGGAAAATAGACCGGAACGTTTTCTGTGCCAATATTATGATATATTTAATATGATTTCAAGGAAATCTACATTTTTTTAAGTGGTTCACCACTTACTAGCCCCAAAAGCTTGGCAAAGTTTTTCATAGGGTAGGTAGAAACCTCAGAAAGAAATTCACGAAAACCTACTCCATTATAATATATACAGACGTAATTTAGAGAAGTTTTTTTTTAAAACCCCTACTGTAAGCAAAACACGACGTCACGAGCAAAGGTTAGTTATTAATGTCTCTATTTTTATACTTGATAAACTAATAACATCTTGTTACGCAATAATCGACATTGTAACATATAGACGAGTGTAAACATAAACTTAATCTATAAAAAAATACTTTACTAACTATATTACAGCACAAGCAATAGATTACGCTTGCGAACGCCGCGAAACTTTCCACATCCCTAATCAATAATCAAATTAATAACAAGACGTTGTTCGCGTTTTCGTCCGTGTGAACGGACTCTCCTGGAAAATACATTGTATGTACTTTACCGGGATAAATCTCATTTTAATTTCGGACTTGGTATATCTGTAATAAATTCCATCCGAATCCGTGTAGCGGGTTCCAAATGTCTCAAACTTTCGCCTAAATGTAATATTATAAGTATGTGTGTAGTAATTATTTACTTTACAATAGGTGGAAAACGAAAAAATAAAACATAAAAAATATATACCCAGTATTATTATTTTTTATGGTCTAGAACCTGGACAAAAACCAAAGACATTCAACAGTAAAGTTAGTTATAGACCGGACATCAGGCCTTAATTTTTCGTGCAAAAGTTATTAACAATTGGCAATTTTTTGCTGTCTTATTGGACACATCCATGTGACAAGATGTTTCGGTATGCGCAAATTTTGTAAAAAAAAGCAATATTTTGGAAGGAAATATGCCAATTTGCGCATTAAGATCATGTCAAAGTATGTTCTAATGCATTATACTTGGGTGTTTTCTTTGATTCATTATATACCTAGATAGACACTGAACGTTTCAAACGCGTCGAAAAAAATAGAGGCCAACAGTTCCCCACTAAATGAGTTCGAGTGAATTATTTTCGTTGTTTTTCATGGATATAATTTTATTCCCATTTTAATAGAAACCATGTAATAACTGGTATCATGAGGCACGCGCACAAGGATACGCAGAATGATGCAGCGATAGCGTATGACAAAGCTGTCACGCATACTAGCTTAAGAAAAGTTGACCTGTTTGTTTTAGTTTCATTACAGCGCGTCACTCTATCTAGGTTTATAATTTATCAAATGGTGTTTTGCCATTTCATGGTAGATTAAGTTACTGACGAACAGGCTCAAAATTTTTGTATGAAAGTTTTCCCGATGTCCTTTCTATATAACCTTAGAAATATTTGACGAATTTTATCCTTCTTAAAATTAGCTAAAGTTATGTATTTTCCTTCTTTGAATACGGTAGGTACAGGAAAATGTTATTGATGTAAACGGACACGCAAAAATTGCGATCAAATTGACCATTTTGTTTCGTTTTGTTTTATTTATAAATGATAGCTTTCCTAGCGGCTCCGCCCGCGTGAAAATGTTTTTCCGGGATAAAGTCCCTCTTTATATTTTCCCGGGATAAAAAATATCCTATGATACTCGTTGATAATGTAGCTTTATATTAGTGAAGGAATTTTTAAAATCGATCCAGTAGTTTTGATTTATTCGTTACAAACATACAAATCTTTCCTCTAATATTAGTGTAGATTCAAATTATGAATTTGACTCATATAAATTTGTTCATACTATACTCGGTATTGTTTACAAGTGACGTAGATAGTAACTAATGTTGATGGCCACGTGATTACCATTTGGGAGCAAAGTTGACAGTGTCTTATTCGCGGTCGTCTTATACCGAGCCAATATCGACTTTATATTCTTTACGTACAAAGTTGATGTTTGATTGGCAAAATAACGCAAATATTCCTACAAATACTCCAAATGTAGTGTTACCAAAAAATTTGAGTAGCACTTACAAAGATCAAATAGTCGTTCTAATCAGATATTAACCTAATAAGGGCCAGTTTCACAGTATAAAGTAAAGTTTATTTGACAGTTATCGTATTAAACAGCTAATGTAGATAGTACCTACTCATTTTATTATCATTTATTTGGGACCATAGATTGGAGTGTTACTTCTGTATTTGGTCGGCTTATACATTTATGAGACGAGTAGCATTTATCAGCAAGCGGTGAAATCGGCCCTAAATATTGAAATAATTTATTCGAACCTATTAAATGTAATACATTATTTAGATTCCGTCAATATAAACTCTACCACCAGTTCGGAAAGCAGTTCTCACCAGAGAAGAACGGGCAAGAAACTCTAGTGTTGATCTTATCAAAATCAGTTCAAGGTACAAAATACAATGCTGATACAGGGAAAAGAACACAACTAAGTATTTGTTTATTTTGTATAGAGCAGTCCAATTATATACTTGCGAAATAGGTAATTTTTCTTTTCTTTTTATTCAAATCTTTAGCCCCTAAAGACGTAAGTGTGACGAAACGTTGATACATAAAACCGTTGAGGTGATAACGTTTATTGATATAAATATTGTAGAGCAATATCGACCTTAACATATTTCATACGAAATCACAGTAAATTCGAATTTACAGTACAATTTAATTGCCTTATCATAAACATAAAACGCTCAAAATCACTATTTTATTGTGTAATGAGCTTGGCGCGACGGTTTCTCTTCGCTTTACACTTTGGTGTACTTTAATTAATGACACAAATTGGAAATGTAGAGCTAAACTCTACACAATATACCTTATACTTAGTCCCAGACAACAACTAGCGATTCGTGAGTTGAGACTGTAACCGTCGGAACGATCGAAACTACGTCTTGGCGTACACATTTACTAGGTGGTGTTTTTGTGTTCTGTGTGGCGCTCTCACTCGTCGTTCAGCCGTATAAAATAAAAACTCACTTTATGACCGATCATCTCCAACAAGGTGATGATGTCTGAAAACATCCACGCGTCATCCACAGGGCACATTTTGAACATTGTACACAATTTTATTGTAATAAAAATTAATATACCGCTGAAAAGCCTCTTCAATTTTCATTACTTTTTTATTACACTTAATAAATTTTTGGACATATTTACACGGAAGAAATCGCGTCAATTACAATAAAAAAAAACCACCGCGTAATGGTGAACGGCGCGCACGCACTACGCGGCACGCACTGCACGCATTGCGTGTCCGCTGGCTGGCCTCGTGGTGCCCGCCTCGCCCCCACCATGCGCGCGCGCCGCCCAGCGCGTCACCACGTGGCTACACCTCAGATTGGTCCCTTCGTACGCCGCGATGCCATACGTACATTCCCTGAAGCGGTGCCAAGGGCCGACGATGCGATTGGTCCGTTCGGTAAATTATGTACCGAACACTTTGTATGTACACATAAATACACGGCTTATGTTCGAGTGCATTTTCCGTTTTTTTGGGTCGTGAATTAGATGCAACTTGTTTACAGGTAAAGGCAGTTAATTTTTGTACGATGTTTAATTGCTTTCGATTAAAGTTGACATATGGCAATAATGTATGCAAGTTTATTTGAAGGAAACGTAAAATACAAATGAGTAAATGTAAAATCATTAGTCAATGGAACAAAAAATCGAATTTATACAACGAATGCTCTTAGTTTCACTCCGATTGAATTTTGAAAAAACAAAATCCAATTGAATTCATCATTCTTGTTTACATTAATGTCATAAATATGTGAAAAAAAATTATACATTTAATTAGTGAGTCAACCCGAGTAGTTATTCATTTAAAATCATGATTGTAACCGCTGCGCCGCCTACCTGGGCCATCGACACTTCTTCATAAATCATAATACATATCATGTTGAAAACACCACATCGATTATTCTAATGGATTATATTTTAAAGTTTCACGTTGCTTATTTTTACCTGCATTCGTTTGCAATGCAATGCAATCAGCCCTGTATTATATATTGCCCACTGCTGAGCACGGGCCTCCTCTACTACTGAGAGGGGTTAGGCCTTAGTCCACCACGCTGGCCTAGTGCGGGTTGGCAGACTTCACATACCCTCGAGATTCTTATAGAGAATTCTCAGGTATGTAGGTTTCCTCACGATGTTTTCCTTCACCGTTAAAGCGAACGATAATTAATACACAGTACACACGTAACTTTGAAAAGTCAGAGGTGTGTGCCTTGGGTTTTGAACCTCCGGACATTGTCTCGGCAGATCGTTCCATTCCCAACTAGGCTATCGTCCACTTATTCGTTTACTCCCTCATAATCGTGACTAACTCTTATTTATCTTTCTATTCTTATATCTATTATGGTAAGATACATAGGTAATAGTGAGTTTGGGGTAGGAAGCTATAGGAATCGATTGAGTACTTATAGACTATATAATTTGAAGATAAATTAAACATCGGTTATATATTTTTATATTTTACCAGCTTCAAGCTATTTTTTTAGTCTCTGCACCACCAAAATGTTGACTGGGAGAGAATGCCTCGGTCATTAAATCTGCCTAATAAACTTGAAACATTAAGAATAAATTATCCTTTTATATACATACTATAACGGAGCTGTTTGCACTTAGTGATTACGTAGTTATAATTTTTATTTCTATTGTACAGTCAGAAAAGTGTATGGTCGACCACCTTAAGTTTCTAAATAAGTCGCTTGCGCGTCGTCAGCAACATACAACTTACAACTAAAGGAGACGTTAAGAGTTATCTACTGTTGCCTTTGTACAGTCAGCAGCATAAATATCTGTACAAAATCTAAATTTCATATGGCCTATATATGCGTTAAGTTAAACTGAAACATTTTTTTCTTCGTCTGAAGTAAAGTAAATCTCTGTGACTTTATTTTTGTGAAGAGAAAATAATGATTAGTAAGAACACAAAAGTATGTAAGCAATTTGAAATTTTGAATTTGTTCAGCTACTTATGCTGCTGACTGTACATCTCCGAAACAATCACAACGGCTTGGTAAAACATGATAAATTGGTGTTTTATCGTGAGAAAGTGTACTAGCACCATATTGGGTGATTGTACATACAGATTGTACCAAAATTAACAATACTCCGATAAATTCTTAAGATCCACTTTTTTTTTTTTTTTATGGCATTCAATGATGAGGCGAGCATGCCGTTCGCCTGATGGTAAGCGATACGACCACCCATAAACAGTAGCAACACCATCCAGCACCTTGAGTTACAAAGTACTGTGTGGCATTCCACTGCGCTCGTCACCCTGAGACATAAGATGTTAAGTCTCATTATGTCCTGTAGTTACACTGGCTACAATGTCCTTCAAACCGAAACACAACAGTGCATGCACACTGTTGCTTGTCGGTAGAAATAGACTTTGCGGTGGTACCCATCCAGACGGCCTCTTACATAATGAGAGACCTACCACCACTTGCTAATAAGTTAAAATCTGAATTAATATTTAAACAAAACTAATGCTAAATTCTTCAAAATTTCAATATTTATTACCCGACAATCCCTACCCAAACTAATAAAACACTTTCAACGTTTCTGTCTGCTACAATAAAACCCAATTATTGAAGTTATACTTCTTTTGGCGCGTTAGGGAAAAATGATGAGAGTCAATTCTTATTTACGATTTTTGCGCGCGCACAACTTCACGAAAAACCGACACCTGAAGTTAGCTATAGTCAACATTTTAATTTTAAATTTTGAACGTAGAATAAGGCGAAAGATGTTGAAGTTATACTTCTTTTGGCGCGTTATTTAAAAAGATTTTTATCTTGTTACGCCAAAGAAGTACAACTTCTAACGCGTGTACATAAGTACACACACACTTTTTTTATATACTTTTCGGAGTATTCTCATCAATAAACTAAGGAAGCACCTACCCAAGGACTCGCTATAAGAATTTCGAAGCTATGTTAAGTATTACTCGTAATACGCTAGCATGATGGACTAAGGACTAAACTCTTTCAATAGAGGAACACCGTTCCTAGGTATTCTAACCAGTCTAAGCACATACATAGACCATGTCTTAGATAGACAACTTTAATCCCGCAGAAAAGTAAAGTTTTATTCGGAAAAAGACAACAGGAGGTAGCCAACAGAAGCTAGTTTGTATAATTTTTGTTTTATAATAAATCAGTTCATCTAATCTTATTTATTATCATTTCCATTGGCCTTCATCTTAGATGAATTCCGCTCCGACACGTCAAGATTACAATCTAAATTCTAAATCATAAACCTAACGTCAATTTTATTCTTAGAGTATTTACAAAATTTTATTGTACAAAATATTAAGCGACAAACTTATGACGCCTTCAGAATCTTGATTTTATTATGGTAAGTCTACGTTATTTAGCTTTGCTTATAACATATTATCGTAATAACTTTTATAAAATTAACTTTAACCTTACTGTAGTTTTTTTTTTATAGAAGCTTTGCATAGTGGCTGCACTGCACCTGATGGTAAGCACAGTGCAGTCCAAATAGTGAACCGAATGGCATTGGACGATTATCCCATGCCATTCTTTCTTAACCTGATTTATCTTAACTGAAATTCTTAATTAAACTGTGTTCCGTCACAATACGATCATTTTCTTTAGCTGTTGTCTGTTCCAGCTTGTCATTTGTATCTTTAACTAAGGCCCTAGTCTGAGCCATAAATTTCAAGTATTTTGGATGTATGAGGGCAACAGCGCCATACAACGCTTTGTGCGAATTTCATGATATTGCTACTTTATCCGAAGCCAAACACACTAGGAAGAGTTGCTTGTATCATGATTAATACAAATAGGGATGATATTATTATAATACATCAATAACATTAAGGGCCAATAATTCCAATAATTCTTCAAGGAACAACTAAACAACATTATAATCAAATAATCAGCGAAACGTAAAAAATAATACTCCAAACACAAAAACGGACTAATCGTATGGAGCAAAAAGTTTTAATAGCAACGAACCAATTAGTGGAAACGTTTGAATATGATCTCGAATTCTTACTTAGGGCGCGGGCAGAATTACGACAGCACTTACATAGAGTGCTCAGGTCGAAGTTAAGGTATCCGGTAATTGGTAAACAAGGAAATGCTTGTTTATGTTGGCAATGTTATATAATAGGTCGTTAATCGAATATCGAAGAATATAATATAACAATCATAAGCGAATTCAGGGTTTTTGCGTAGAATAAACTTATTACACTAAGGTTTCGTCAAGTATTTCGACCCCGTGTGTGAGGTTTGATAGTGCAAATTTACCATGGCGGAAACACCAACGCGATTAATAAAAAACAACAGTATACCAGCCCTTATTTTAATTAAGACAAAGATTCTAAACGTCATGACACATTTTAATATTGTAACTATTTTAAACTAGGAAAGACTAAACGTAAAGCTCATTATGTATTAAAGGTTAATAATACAATCTCAATAAAATATGCATATGCAACAAATATAGGAAGTCGTTAAAACAAACAAGAAACCAACAACTTAGCAACAACCAACTCTAGTGTAGATACATGCGAACTTACACGTGTAGCGGTATATATGCAGGAAACTGCAAGCGACCTTGATGCAGTCAAAAATCTAGACAAAGGATAGTCTGGACCAGGGAATTATTAGACACACAAAAAGTAGACAAAGGATGAAACAAAAACCAGTCAGAACTATAGGGAAGCTACTCATAGATTGTATCCAAACGCTCTTTTACGATGTATTTTAATTTAGTCTCTTGATTGAAGTTTTGACTCCATCTGTATTCATCCATATAGGCTACTTTTTATCTCAGGAAGAAAAATAGTGGGACTTTTATCCCTGAAAAACCTATTTCATAAGGGCGGAGCCGCGAGCAAAAACTAGTATGACTATATATTTTATCGCTCTTCATACTTTTTAACTTCTTGGCAACGGAAATAGACTATAATTCCTACCCAGACAAACTCTAGCATACGTGAGACCCACCACGTAGCGATGTTTATACTAAGTTAAATATTCAACAGTAAATCTAATAGCATTTTATAACGACCAAAGGTCAGGTGGATTACACACAGATAAATACAGTATATTAAAACAACGTTATAGATAATAGTTTTCGATCAAATGACTTGAGATCAAATTCCCGCGAGCCATGGATTGAAAGCTCAAGGTAAGAAAACCCGGTAGTCATCGGAATTCGTTAATTTCAAGCTTGAGATATAAAACAGGGATTAGGAATAGTATACAAAATACATTTAAACAATTTGTAAGGTTACGAAATTGATAGTTTAGTGACATTTTATTGGAACTACGTATAGATACCAAATTAGGTGTCAAGTGTTCACTCTCATATTTCTCTTTTACATCTTTCCGTATACCATCATCATCGGCTATTTAATAATGATCATTTCAAATATGCTTTTGTTAATAATTATAAAACATGCCTAAAACTAAAATACCAGCTAATCCTACATACAACTATAAGCCAATACCAAAATGAACAGACCTTGGCCGCCAACATTTGGCAACCTTGACCAACAAACCCACAAAACTAGGCAAAATGCATCCTGCTGATGTCATAGGATGCCAAGACGCGGTAGACTTGCAAAAAGCACTAGGCGCGAATTTAACCTTGTTCCTGCATCGCGACTCGCGACCGAAGTTTGGTAGTGGTGGCCTTGCGACCTGAATAGGGTTGGCAATTGTGTAATCCTTTTTGTATTATACTTTCAGATTTGTCTGTTAAAGTTCTTGCTGATATACTGAACCCCTAGACCCTTGAAAATAAGGATTCAAGGTCCCTGTTGTTTATCTGTAAACTCTGAGCGCTCTTAAACTTTCTTTAATATTTAATCCCTTTACGAAACTTTATATTATAATATTTTTAACTTTAAAAAGCCGAATAGGAGTTCTATTTTTAATTTGACTACCGTTTTTATATGTTTATCATATATCTCTAACTGTTGTTTTACTAAAATACTGATTCATCACAATCAAACGTGTATAAATTCTTTCGTGGAAACATTCATACAACCCTATGTATTTAAAATATACTTTCGTATACAAATTTTTGTTATTGTGACTAGAAGCAACCCTAGCTCAGACAATAAAATGCTTCCCAGGCGAGTTATAGACCGTTCTAAAATTGACAATTGGTATTTAAGTCTGGTTCTGTTGCCTGGCGGAAAAACGCATCACATATATCGGGGGTTGCTTTCATAATTACGCATCCCCGGAGGGGTAGGCAGACGCGCAACTAGTGCACCCACTTTTCGCCGTGCGTATTCCGTCCCATGATGTGATAGGGGGCGAGCCTATCGCCCAATTGGGCACAAATTCCAGACTCCGAGCTCATACTGATTAGAAAAATCCAATATCACTTTGCCCGACCTGGGGATCGAACCCGAGACCTCAGCATTGCAAGTCGTACCGTAATACAACTACGCCACCGAGGCAGTCCTTCTCCTTCGAGGCTTTCATTTTTATTTATTTTTATTGCAATTAATGACGCGACGAGCATGCCGTTCGCCTGATGGTAAGCGATACGACCACCCATAAACAGTAGCAACACCATCCAGCACCTTGACTTACAAAGTACTGTGTGGCATTCCACTGCGCTCGTCATCCTGAGACATAAGATGTTAAGTCTCATTATGTCCAGTAGTTATACTGGCTACAATGTCCTTCAAACCGAAACACAACAGTGCATGCACACTGTTGCTTGGCGGTAGAAATAGATATTGCGGTGGTACCCATCCAGACAGCCCCTTACATAATGAGAGAGTGTACAAGGTGCTGCCGCATAGCGACTGTAATTTGTATGCGCTTCGAGTATCTCTTATCACGCCTGGCATCGCCAGCTATCCTTCGGTAGTACCTCGTAATAATTAAATATTAAGCTATAAAGAGTACAAATTGCTGCCTCGGTGGCGTAGTTGCATTACGGTACGACTGCAATGAGGTCTCAGGTTCGATCCCCGGATCGGGCAATGTGATATGGATTTTTCTATTCAGTATCAGCCCGGAGTCTGGAATTCGTGCCCGATATGGCGATAGACTCGCCCCCTATCACATCATGGGACGGAATAACTGCGAAAAGTGAGTGCACTAGTTGCGCCTCCGCCTACCCCTTCGGGGATAAAAGGCGTGAGTATGTGTGTGTGTGTGTGTGTGTGTTTAAAATATGTACCTACATTTACAAATAAATGATTTGATTTGATAATTTCTCACGTATACTAGGTCTATGGTTTCAATCGTTGCCTAGTGAATGCGACTCCTTAATTGCTATTCTAATGTGTATGCGAGTAGTGAACGTGATATTCTTTTATCATAGCGCTCAAAGTCTGTAATACGTCGTAATTTGAACCTTTATAACATACATTAAGATTTAGTATGATTAAACAAATTATTTATACCACCCGACTTCAGAGAAATCAAATTAATTCTATCACTGCCGAAAACCCATGTTAGCAGGAATGGAAAATCATCTAAACGGAAAATTAACAATAAGAAAGCATTAAATTATACCTAAGAATATTTGCGAACTAAAAACATCTCTTTAGTAGCACATACCCATCAAATATACGGCCGATATTACTATTATTACCTATACTACTTCTACTAGAGCTTGAACACCTTTTTTTATTAATTAAGTGAGCTTACAAACATCGTATAGGATTTACAAGTTGACATACGCATTTTCTACAACTCTACATTAGTGAATTAGAGATTGTATATTTTCTGTCATAATTCCATTCCAAATCCGAAATAAATCATAGAACAAGTCAATACTACATTAGAAACGGCGCAAAAATCCGCCGTCGTCGGCACGCACACACGCGCGCCCGCCGAATCTCTGGGAGGTATCAAACATCCCGTCTGGGCCCTAGGCTGTCTATGTATAAGTTGTCTTAGGGCAGGCACGCGGCGTCGCACGACTCGCCCGCTCGCACACTATTGTCGGCTTTACGAGTTAGGGTTGGCACTTTATATTTTTGGATTTTTTTATACTTAACTAGGTGTTGCTCGAGGCTTCGCTCGCGTGAAAAGCCTTTCCCGCTACAAAAGTACCTAAATCAGAGTACGACGCCAGCGCCATCTACTTAAAGAATCAGGTAAAAAATAATCATTATTTCCCATGGGAACAAATTGCCGGGATAAAACGTAGCCTATGTATTATCCAGGACATGATCTACCCGTGTGTCAAATTTCATGCATATCCGTTAAGTTGCTTCTGCGTTTACTTCTAAAAACATACAAACATCAATTTTCACAAACTTTCGCATTTATAATATTAGTAACAGTAAGATTATCGTGACGAGTGATAAGGGGCACGGATCTTAATCATTTTCTAGAAAATTCTATATTCAGTTTCCTAATAGACGATAATGAAATCTAGTTTTAAATAGACTAGCCGATATGTAGATTAAATGTAGGTGGCATAAAACGAATTAAAAAAAATGCATATTAGTCTATGTTTAGTAGATCAATATGTATGAGCAAATGAGATCACAGAGATTAGTGATCGAAACCCAAAGGATTTATAATTACTTTGACGAACTTACTAAAATTGAGAACTTGTTAAGTGTTCCTTGTTAATACCTACTACTGTTTGTATAAATCAAAGCTGTTATTAGACACCGGCTATCCGTTACATGACGTTCAGGGCAGCTCATTCATACGGTAGACAAAACTTGGCTAAGATTCTTCTGTACCACGCACATGAAAATATAATGCACGACTTTTGGCTGACGATTTTTAAATGACGAAGTGTTCGTCATTAAACTGACAAGCCGTAATTTTTTTACAAAAAATAAAACGTCTTCTTTTAAAATTCGTCATAATATTCATCTTTGTACTGAGAAATAAACAATTTTATTGTTGAAACAAATTATTTTTGGATAAAAAAAAATCGCGTCTACAGTCACTATTGGTATATTTATCACAAAGCGTTGTAAAACACGTGTGAGTATTTTCATATATAGTGGGTTTTTTGGTAATTTATCTTTGAATTTTCTAGTGCCAAATGTAGAGCTGACACAAAGAAGATTAATTACGAGTAATAAGTAGGTATAAGCGCTGACATAATGCTAAGGAATATAGACAAGGCCAAAAGTCTCACTATTTAATATGCGAATGGGGAGGTGCGGGAAAAATATCCTTGGTAGAGTCAGTTCGACCGAATGGTCTTCACTTCAGGTAATATATTCATATTACCTTGCAGAAGACCGGTGTGAAGTGGCAGCTTAGCAGTAAGTGGGATTGCCGGCAGCCCTAAAAATCCCCCTTGTTAAAACACCCATTCCACTTCCCAAAAGACTGAGGCGCAACCTGTATTTCTGTGACTATGGGTTTGAGGGTGGCAATAACATATAGCTACCGCTATAAAAATCTGCCATGTCCTTCATAAGACATCGATAAATATCACAAGAAACGCGAATATGCCAAAACAGTTCACTGTTATAACATTTTTGTTACTTAATGGATTAATCACATGCTTGCAATCTTATCAATTACATGATAATTTGGTGCAATTATAAAATTCATGACTGAATTAAATGTGACCCATATTTTCAGATGAATAAAAAACGATTATTTACGCAGTAATACAGGAGAAATGGCTTGCTTTTAAAGTGATTTTAATCAATTATATCTATACTAATATCATAAAGAGAAAAGATTTGATTTTTGATTAGTTTATTAAATCAACTCAGTACTTAACTATATTATCTAAGCTTATATTTTGAATGCGATGGCATCTCTGCGTGTCAGTCAAGTTTTGCAGGCATGTCAGATAGGCTGAATTCTTGGTAGCTTCATCACCAAGAAAAAGATATAATTCTGACAGAACCGCAAACTTAATCTATAACCAATATTTTCCACATTTTACACCGTAAAATACGGTAGATTACCTTGAATTTTTTACATGGGTAGACACGTAAAAAATCAATAACCACCGACAACCCTACACCTAATTGTGTAGGAGGACGCTATTCGTGGAATAACTTCTGTGCGTGTGTGTGTTTATCAAACACAAAATAAAGGTTGCGGATGTGTGCGCGCCGCCGGTTCATTGTCAAGGCCAACAGCCAAATCTCCCGCTCGAGCCCCCCTCGCGCCCCCCACTCCACGGCCCGTGTTCAATTGCGAATTCGACGAAATGATCAGAGCATATCGCTGGGACGGTGGAGGCTCGCCCGCGCTCGTCTCAACACAACCGGCAATAGTCAACGCGTTGCTGTTATGTTCCGGCATGTCATTACTGGCGTTGTTGCCGCCGACGCGATAGTCGTGTATTTTTAACGTTGCCTATCGCATTCCGTTGTGTGTGTGCACTTTTTATCAGCGCCTGCGCCATGAATCTAGATAGAACAAAAACATAAGCACCGGCGTATACCGTTACATGCTCTTGCCAATATGCCTTGTATTGTGGCTGTTGTTGGCGTCACGTTTAGGTTTACCAACACTCTTGTATCCGATATGGATTATGGTGGATAAAAGACAATGCTCCTAACAATTCGGTAGCGGTTAACATGATTCGGTCCTTACATTCCCGGTCTATGGTACACATTAAAGATTCCCTTTTATTCAAACACAAATCTGTGAAAAACATTGTATCAATATGTATTAAAACAGATAAATATAGATTAATATCGTTAAGTGGATTTTCACGATAAGCTATGAAGATACTAATGCAGTTTTTTGTTGCAGTCCTTAAGCTCTTAATCCATATAGTTAATATTATTGAAAAAACAAAAGAGCGCGCAAACTGCAAACAAATACTAAACATCTTAAACTTGAAACATCATCCAATATGATTCAGCCTTTTCCGTTTCAGAAGTAATAACATCCAAATGTTCTGATTCATAATAATCAAGTGACAAAGAGATAATTAATCGAACTCTTAAATTCAGAATGCAGCATCTAATAAAAAACGTTAGATTAGATACAGCAGTATAAAAACACCGCACTACAAAACTATAAAACTGCACCAATACGCAAAACATATTATAACTACACAACCTGTATTTATCTCTTACTAGCTTTTGCCCACGGCTCCGGCGTCGTGAATAAGTTTTTCCGGGATAAAAGTCCCGCTTTATATTTTCCAAGGATAAAAAGTAGCCTATGTGTTAATGCAGGACATAATCTACTCGTGTGCCAAATTTTATCGAAATCCGTTCAGTAGTTTTTACGTGAAAGAGTAACAAACATCCATATATCCAGACATCCATACTTACAAACTTTCGCGTTTATAATATTAGTAGGATTCTAAAGAAACCTCGGGTCGGGTTTAGTGATGTGTTTTTCTGCTCAGTATGAGCCTGGCCGAGTTCTGGAAATATCTCAGGGAAATGGCAATAAGCGCGCCCCCTATTATATGGAACCTAATATCTGGCGGAATCTGGGTGTTACACCTCAGCCTACCTCTGAAAAGGTAAAATGATGTGATGATACTAGACATATATCTGCAGGACGCAGTCCATTCAATCAAAATCATTACAAACAGCTAAAATATATTGCGAATTATACACATCCTTTTAAAACGAACCCCACAAGGAAGGTTCTTATAAAGCCATAATGAGCAAAAAATCTTAACATTTATCATATCGACTCGACAACAGACGGCGAAATAAAACCAAGGTCCCGATAGTTCGTTTGATCGCGGCCCGATGCAAATTGCATGTGTAATATATATAAAAAAATATGCTTTGTCCGTCTGTGAGTTATGTAACGTCCGCTAACTGGGTGACACACTATGCAAACATGTCTGGAGGTCTGTCTGTCTTGTACTATTGATAATGCATTTGTGGGTGTGAAATGAAATTTCTATTTTGACCTATATTATGTAGACGTGATTTTTTTTGTACATAATCTATGGAATAATTAAGCTGGTCATAAAAAATCTTGAGTAATAATGAAATTATATTTCTCATTAATAGCTGCATTGGTCATTTTGTTTTGATTACTTTTTATTTTGGGAAGTTCTTTCACGGAGTACGAACGCGAGAAAAATGCAGGTAAAACTAAACGAATATATTCAAAATAGATAAACATATTTAAATATTTTCCATCGGAAATGAGACAGAACAATCCTGTCACAATGAAACAGCCCTAAATTCTGTATAATTTACCAACGTCTGCATCGTTAAATAAAATAAAATAAAAAACTTGCGAGAGCGGGATAGACAGTCCCCTACCCACTTTAAACAATTATATTCTCGTTGTTTATAAGTCGATTCCAATAATTCCAGTATCCGAATATTCAATGTTATTTTAATGGATCACATCAACTTAATTCAACATCGGTCCCTATTACCACAGCATAAACTCCATTTTACTAACAAACCGGCAGTATCTAAGTCACATGACCAAAACTTGATTTATTATTTTCCATGTTTTTAGAATGACATTTTAAAAAACAAGCAACATCTATAACGAAATTTTCATAAACTAATAATAGACATCCGTGTGAACTTCAAAATGAATTTATTAATTATAATTAATCGATCCATTGTTGGATTTTAAGATAAATGAATACACTATATACATAATCCATACTTTTATATTATAAAATGCGAAAGTAACTCTTTCTGTCTGTCTGTCTGTTACGCTTTCACGGCTGAAGCACTGAAGCGATTTCAATCAAATTTTTTATAGACATAGTTTGAGATCCTGGGAAGGACATGGGCTACTTTTCATCCCGGAAAAATATATAGCGTGACTATTATCCCGGAAAAACTTTTTCACGCAGGCGGAGCAGCGAGAAAAACCAGTCACAGTATAAAGATTCATCCTGATTCCTGCCTACCATTATTTGATGTGGCATAGACATTATTTAATCTTTCTTTTACTGATATCTAAAGTTTAGAATAGTAAGATTCATTCTCACACACACACACTTACGCCCGTTATCCCCGAAGGGGTAGGCAGAGGTGCAACTAGTGCACCCACTTTTCGACGTGCGTATTCCGTCCCATGATGTGATAGGGGGCGAGCCTATCGCCATATCGGGCACAAATTCCAGACTCCAGGCTGATACTGAGTAGAAAAAACCCGAGACCTCAGCATTGCAGTCGTACCGTAATACAACTACGCCACCGAGGCAGTCAAGATTCACTCTCAATTTGGCTTTTTCACCTATAGTATCACCGATGATATACAAACCCTCACGCAAAAGACACACTATAAACTATTGCCCCACAATTTTGGGATACATATGTAAAATTCCCATACGTTGCCATGTCTGCGGCTGTCTAAACACGGAAGTGCAACTGGCAACGTTATCAATCCACGAGTGCCGCGACCACGAGCGCCCACGGCCAAAGGTCGTGCGATATTGCATCGTAATAGAATCACGAGCGGCGCGTGAAACTCTTGCGAAATCTTAGTATAGAAACCGGTCATAACTACATTCGTTATAACTATCCACCGCTCTCAATAAACGATCCCAATTTTTTAATCGATCCCGAAAATGCACCAATCAGAACAAAGTTATTTCGAATGACGTTTTTGAAAATAACAGTATTTTGTAGATTGCATTTTTTTCTGGATATGTATGTGTTTAGGACGTTTTTTTATTTAATTGATAATATGTTTAATATTATTTTGTTTTTATGGTGATAAAAATATTACTTTTAAACAAATAGATGTAAGTTATTGATTAGTGTAATTGGTTTATTGTAATCGTACTAATCAATAAAATAAATAAATTGATTGGTTTAGTGTCGGGTTGGGATTGAAAATTAAGATTAAGATTATTTTAACTGCCGTTAAATTGTAAGGTCCCGGGAAATTATGTATAAATAACAAGGAATTAAACCGCCTTCAAAAACCACTAAATACCGAAATATATTTAATATTTATTTTTAATTAGTCACCGACCACAAAAATTGGTAATCAGTATATAGCTAACTATAAAAAATAGCCTATGTGTTAATCCAGGACATGATCTACCCGTGTGCAAAATTTCATCGAAATCCGTTCAGTAGTTTTTGCGTGAAAGAGTAACGAACATCCGTACATTCTTACAAACTTTCGCGTTTATAATATTAGTAGGAAGTAGGATTATTTATTGCTTATTTATATGTTTATTTTTTGCTGTCCATAATTTAACCAATAACATGCTTTGTAAAATCTTTATTTTAGATCGATGTCATCTAACTTAGTTACAAGATATCAGTAATAATTTTACATAATATACTGGAACAGGTCATAAGTCCTTAGATCTTGTAATGGACAAGAGGATAAGCTGTAGGTAATTATCGGCGACTTCACATCGACTCCCCCGTCCTCAAAAGTCAGCACATATAATTCCTATAGCAGTATGTTTATAAATGGTACTGATTACCAGTGGACGATAGCCAAGTTGGGAATGGAACGGTCTGCCGAGACAATGTCCGGAGGTTCAAAACCCAAGGCACACACCTCTGACTTTTCGAAGTCATATGTGTATTGTTTATCAGTTATCGTTCGCTTTAACGGTGAAGGAAACATACATACCTGAGAATTCTCGATAAGAATTTCGTAGGTATGTGAAGTCTGCCAATCCGTATTAGTCCAGCGTGGTGGACTAAGGCGTAAACCCTCTCAGTAGTAGAGGAGGCCCGTGCTCAGCAGTGGGCTGTATATAATACAGAGCTGGTATTATTTTTTATTATTACTGATTACCTTCAGATGACCTATTCGCCTTGCTTGATAAGTTATAAAAATTAAAAAGCTTTAGACCTTCTAATATCTCACTATTTATTTGGTCACATAATTATGGTTAGAATTGATCTAGGCATTCTAAATCAATACAGACTCGCTGCTTTATTTTGAGTATATATATAGTGACTACCGAAGCCCAACAACAGCCTTTAACTAGAAAAAAGCAATTAGTAGTCCCCAAAATTCCAAACAAGAATACGTAACGCTGCCAATAAACTTAAGGGGCGGGAAAGAATAAAATTACATAATCAATACATTTCAATGATAAATTACTTAATTTATTTGTTAATCCGAATACGTTCCAGTACATCGTATGCCCTGGAGATTGGTTTAGATATCGATCAATTCTGGAATCGGACAAGGGCAGACAGCGCCGAGTAGACATTATCGAATATTTAACAATACTTCTAGTAATTAAATTAGACGTTTGGTAGGCAATAACTACACCACATTTAGACTAATTAACAATATAAAAAAAAAAAATGTCGCGACTCATGTCTGAAGCACGTAAGTCGCGTATAAACGCGTCGTAAGCTTCTTTAAAAATGTCGCGTGCATGAGCCTTCAGTTTTGACCACCTCTAAGGGCTCATACACATAAACACGATACGGCGTCGCGTCGTCCTACAATAGACGTATATTGCGGTCCATTTTCGAGATTAACTGTCGTCGTAGATTTCCACGATACGGCGTCGCGTCGTCCTACGACGTGTATCGTGTTTATATGTATGAGCCCTAAGGAAGACCTTTCGACAAATATGTAGTATGTTTGAAAAATATTCATTTGAAATCACATTAATATTTCTATTGATTATTTTTCCGACCCAAATATCGACCAATAGAATTGCACCATTCGACGTCACGTGGTACAACCTACATGGTATTATACTGACAATTTTTTTTGAATATTTTCTCTGGTCGTTACTATACATTATGAAACAATTTTTTTTGAATATTTTCTCTGGTCGTTACTATACATTATGAAATTCTTATTTGTTGACTGTTCATTTCATCTCATGGTGCAATTCTATTGGCCGACATTTGGGACGGAAAAATAATCCCCCGAATACCACACGAGCTTCAAAATTATCTGGCATTTCCCTCAAGGTTCCCTGCAAACAAATAAAGTCGTCAAGTTTTTCAGGAAAAATCACTCGCGCTTCGCGCGCGCTCGTGATTTTTTAACCTGAAAAACTTGACTCCTTCATTTGTTTGCAACGAACCTATCGGAAAATACCCGATAATTTTGAAGCTCTTGTGGTATTATATGTGAATATTTCTATTTTGTTTATCCAAGTATTTTATACCCAGACTATGTTATACAAAAAGACAATTACTGACATTCCACTGCTGCTTAGTACACGTCGCCTCTTGGTATCCTCGCACTTCGAAGCAATTACCACAGACCAAATTCACAAGACTGTAAAAAAGCTACTCATAGACAAAAGAAAATCACGAAAATGTCTCATTTCATCGTATGACGTCACGGTGATTTCCACGCACACATTACTTATACATCATCGTCTTGACGAGTTAAGAATACTAAAATATTTTATTGTGGCTTCGGACACGTGTTTATTTCGAGATATAAGCACTGTCACAAAAATAAATATATTCTAAATTAAAATTTACAGTTTTGTAGAGATGTTTATATGTAGAAGCAAGTGCCGGACTTGGGGGCAATCGGGGCCCAAACAGCCCATTTATATATTTTAAGACGCAATATCAATAAAGTCAAACGGTAAGGATTTATACCGTATTAAATTGTCTACCTGAACTTTAACATAATAACAGTTGCCAATCAAATTTTGATTAGTAATTATTAGAATCATAGACAACAAAAGCCAAAAACCGCCAGTGAACGTAACGGTACCAAATCATTCAACAAAAACTGAAATAATTATATACGTTTAAAAAAATACGCGGAATCGAATCCGAATATGTGTCAGCCGTGCGGAGTGCAAGATCGGAACGGTGATAGCGCGCGAGGTCATATTACATCATAATGCATCGCGAAGATTAGATACATAACGTAAACTTCACCAAAATAAAACTATCCAAATTTCATTTTGATACCGCATTTGATAAAGATTGGCCGATAACAATTCACTGACAAGGTTGCGAGTGTTGTTTAAATGCATTTTTGCATTGGTTTTAAAAACGTGAGAACCCACGATTCATAGCAAAATTTGTGTTTTTCATTACAGATGATAATAAAAGATGTTTACAATGCTTCTTTGGAATAGTTCGATCGTTGATGACTTGGTCAGTACTGAATATGATCAAAAAATTTTACAAACGGAAAATTCCTGAAACCGATTTTTAATATAAATGCTATATGCACATTGTGATCTTAAAGCTGGTGCGGCGTGCGGGTCCAGAGTACTGCAGACGTCGACATATTGATAATTATCTCATACTTTGTACATAATGCACGCGGTCGGAAATATTTAATATAGTGCAGTATACTTTTTTCAACCTCTTAATATTACAGTAAGTCAGTTAATAATATAGAGCTAGTATTTTTTTTATCATGGGGGGTTTGTAATGTAATCTCTTCTACCTTAATACCCTCCTGTGCTAAAGTAACACGTTACGTCATAGGATATTATCTCTTATTTACATTATATTAAGATTTCTTATAGCTCAATCCCACAAACGTAAAGACAAAAAGAGACATAGGATTTAAAAAAAATATGATTCATGGTACAACGTTAATTTATAGAACATAGAACATTTTTATCCTTTTTACATTGATTTAATATCATCATTTAAAATATTAATTTATAACCATACTTTTTTTTGTTCACTATCGGTTATAAATTTATTTTTTGTCATCATTCCGTAACAAGTTAAAGTGGTAAAAATAATGTTTTTATTTTTTAAGAAAGTTTTTATTTTTAGGCCAGAATGTTAAAAGCATGTAACTAATATTGACTGTCTTAGTTTTTTTACCATAATCAGTGTGATTGAATGATTTTGTAGGAAAAAAAAAGGATTGTTTATGCACGAATAAAGACTGACTCACGTGTTTGTTTGTTTATGTGCTGTCTTTTTAGGTCATTGTGAAGTTACTAATTTAATCATGGAAGTTTTTGCATAGCTCTCTTTTGTTTTAAAGTTCATTACCCGCAATTGGTCATATCGTATATTACAGTTTCAAAAATATATAAAAAATCTTCCTATATTCAACATCATTATTAAATAAATTTTAAGTCTGTAAATTTTTTGTGTTTAAGTTATGTTCTGGACATTTTTCAGTTGTAATACTTTTTTCAGTCTATATCTCCCAGAGTCAACTTCCTCGTATTATTTTATGTATTATATTTAAAGGGAAAAGAATCTGAAACATTTTTTTTAGAATCGTATTTTATAAAAACAAATAAGTGACGTACAAAACAAGTTATTCTCGATCGTGAGACATGTATCTTTGATTAATAAAAGAACGACGAACACTGCTGTGAATATGCAAACTTGTATCAAACCCAAGCAAATTGAAATTTACCCAAAATTCCATACTATGATTTCAAAATCGGCCCATTTATGTTTAGAAATAAAGAATAGAAGTTTTTTTTATTCCTAAAGGCATGAATTAGGCAATATGTAAATTTTACTATTTTAAAAATTAACAAGTCTAGACAACCTAAAAGCCTATTTCCTCGAGGAAATTTAAATAAAATATTCATAAACCTAACAGTTCAGCGTCATCTTACGCAAACAGTTCTAAAAACTGAAAAAAGCGGTCCATAATTTCAAGCATAATCAATTCATCCAATAATAACTAGACTAAGCCTGAAACAAGCCTCTTGTACTTAATAAGTAGACTATGACTTCAACGAATTAAGGACAGTAATTACACTAGAAATATATTAAAGATTTAGCTTTTGTCTTCAAAACATAATATTATAAATCAGCTGTCATTAATCTCGTATCTATTTTCGAATATAAAAAAAACTACGATTCATTGAATCGATTATGCATTAAAGCATTCAGGAAAGCGGCAATCCTTATTGCACAATCGTCTAAATCGACAAAAAGCCCGTCTGACTATTCCCGGTATTGAGATACGAAAAAAAAACTAAACACCGCCAATTGATCGCTGCTGCATAACACCGGCCGTAAAAACGGAAATTCTTATTGGAAGATTGTCAAAAAAAAGCAAAGTATTCTTGGTGTTTTTGATGTATGACTAAATGGAACGACGGTGTAACCGTTAGAACGCTAGAAGCATAATATCATGCTAGACGGCTATTGATCTCCACGCGTTGAGGCAGGTCGGGTACGCGTCGCCTCTATGCGTGCCGGCGTTTCGGAGGCGGCCGGCCAAATTTCACTTTCAAATACACTACACATGTAGCCATTTTGATCATAAACATTTTCGACACGTAATTTTTTCTTTTTCATTATTTCAGCCAGTAATATCAGTAATATTCTTGTGGATAAAATAAAAAATAAATATTATTTAAATTTCGAATTTTACGCAACCGTACGGCATAAAATTACGTACATAAATTAATAGGGTATTTTTATGCCACATTAAAATGCATTAAAAATTTAGTTGTACGTACAAACGTGAACAACAACCAAAGATAAGAAAGCATTAGAATGAAACGTATTATATGCGATAAATATACGCAAAATGTATTAGAACGCAATAGTAAATAATAAACAGATTAATGAAGTTCATTATTGGAGTAAATATTTATAGCAATATGAATTAGTTAACTATAATTCTAATAAGACTAGCTGTTTTTCGTATCGATGTGGCAGTCTCAGCGAATTTGAATACCTCATAAAAATTCCATAAAATCCATACACGATACCCACTTAAATAATACAAACTTTATAGAGGAAATATAATGTAAGTACTGATAAAAATTCAGCGACCAAGTCCAGCGGCGATGATAAAATGTTAGGATAGGTCAAGGCAAAACATATTTTGCCGAAAATATTTCCCGGCGAAGACTCGCCGCTGCGTGTCCATCTGTCGAGAGGCGAAGCTTAGCAATCGTACTTACCACATCCTCCATCTCCATCCAATCCATGTTGTCGGCTTGTTGTGTCTAGGTTAGTGCTCAACTGTTGGTCTAGGTAGCGCGAAAGTACCGCGCGTCGCGACGTTCCGTACGCGAGTGCACCGTGTTGTATATGTTGCACCGAAAATTCGTTCCCGCAGCACGGACCCGCGCCCCGCCCCGCACCCCCGGGCTCGCAAAATTTTCGAACTTCGGATCGCGCAACGCCATCTATGGGCGAACGGCGCCCCCTCCCCTCCGTGTGTGGCCTTGAACTTGACTCACGTCGCGAGCGACCCACTTTTGCGGCGCGCCCCCCAGCCCCGCCGGCGCCCCCACCCGCTCGCCGACCGTCGCGCGCATTGTCATGGCCGAGGCACCTGAATGGGTATGGACTGGGCATAAGGCGCAAATTCGCACCAACGTGATACCGGAGCACTCTCGTTTTCATTGCGTTACGTCATTAGTGCAAGTTACATTGGATTATCGCGCGCACGGTGAGCGCAAACTATACTTATACTTACCATTAATCATGGACTAACACAACGCTCAGTGCGTTGAGCGCCTGGCGGGCGCCATGTTCTTGGCTTGCCGTTAGCCGCTTGCCGCCGCTAGTATCTATGACGTGTGCGTGCATCCATCCACATTTTTATCAGGTAGATTATCGTATTAATATTCCACCAATAACTAACTGGTTGGGCATTATCTATTCCTTCGTTCGTATCCAATATTCCAGACAATGACTATTGCCATTCGTGAAGCGGATGCTTGGATGATTTATAACAAATTCTAATCGTGATTTGATTTTTCAATATGGTCGCAATGTGTACATACAATAGTTATCTGTTTGGACAATCCTGTCTACATATATCTTAATATGTGCTTACTGCAAGATATTTTGGCAAGATATCGATATCTATATCGAATATTTTTTTAAATTAGTGTTTCATAACAAGTCAATAACATCGGTGAATGTTAACTGTTTTCAGGAATTATGGAGAACCAGCGTGAACAACAGGTGTGAATGCTGCAGCATCATTAATCCTGTCAGGGAGCAGCTACAAGGACATAGGGCAAAGAGGAAAGCGTGAAGACCAGAAGTCCGCCACATCAACGATTATAATTTAGATTAGTATATACCATAAAATATTATCATGTTTAAAATACCATGGTCACACCGTGAATAACTATCTAGAGATATCTCTTAGAGCACATATCAGAAGGCATATAATGCACTATGTTTCATGTGACTCTACCATAAACTTTGACGCCTGTAGAGTTTACATGTCTTCTTTTATGTAAAGATCACCACATTGGTTCTGTAGCAGCATGTAGGCTGTGAAATCAGTGAGGTTCTGAGTTCAAACCCGAGGTTAAGGAACCATAATTTGTATGAGTTTTTATATTCGGAAACATCATCTTTGCCCGTTAAGACGATAGACCCTACCACCTATCACATAATTGGTAAGGTAACAGCTTTGCAAAGCGCAAGAGCACTAGTTTCAACTCTCATTATCCCCTTGGAAACCAAAGCTTGATATTTTCCAAAATATATTACACTAGCTTTTGCTCGCGGCTCCGCCCTCGTGAATGTGTTTTCCCGGGATAAAAGTCCCGCGTTATATTTTTGCTTACGTTTACGCGAATATTAGACATTGAAATCAAACTAGTTTAACGGATTTTATCGAGGTTTTAATTTTATGTTACTCCCGACTTTTCGAAGTATTTGCAGCTCATACAATTCTTTTGGTAAATTGTCTTCACTCCACTTAGCTTTTTTTTTACAAACGACTAAGTGACTGATGGTAATCGTAATACCGTCCAGATAGAGTATCGAATGGCAACAAATTGTTATCTCATGCCATTCAACACAATCATGCCGGCCTACTGAGCAGCTTCTTTCGCGCTACGGCGGAAGGATCCAGGATTATAGGAAGTTGAGAACACGCGCGCCGGCAAAATTCCAAAACCTGATAAGAAATGAACTGACGAACCTATTGGTTCGCGCCGTGAGGGTTTTAAGCATAAAGCTATGGCTTCACACGCACGCGTGGTTCTGCTGAGGAAAGAAGAGGAGGGGATCAGATTGAACAAGTCCTCAGAGCTTTGACGTACCTAAACACTAACTAGACTTTATAATTCCGTGCTAATTTACAAATCAAAATAACCAATAGACTCGTTATGATTATAAAAACGCTTCAAATATATTATCAACAAACCGGTAATCATTTTTTGGCCTTCGAAAATAACTTTATAATGAAACAACTTTAAAAATATACCGTTAATTCATTATGCAAAATCTATTTTAATATAGAACGATGTTGATGCGGTATCAACTGTTCATTGAAATTAAGTCCTTGTTAAACAGTTTGATTTTAAAATTGATTCAGATACATAATATTAAAATGTCTTGTATTGTTATAAGATATATCGGTTCACGAATACATCAACTACATTCATTTTTTTAATTTCATTTAAAGCTTCGTGGCATGTGGGATAGATTGCTTATAATTATGTGTTTTAATATATGTGATACCTATATATGTATTTACATAAATACTAGGTGATGTTCGCGGCTTCGCCCGCGTGAGAAGCCTTTCCCGCTACAAAAGTCCCTAAAACACAATACGACGCCAGCGCCATCTACTTAAAGAATCAGATTAAAAAAATCCATTATTTCCCTTGGGACCAAATTACCGGGATAAAAAATACCCTATGTGTTAATCCAGGAAATAATTTACCTCTGTGCCAAATTTCATCCAAATCCGTTCAGTAGTTTCCGCGTTTACTTCTAACAAACTAAGGTAGTCTGACATATAAAATTAATGTTATATAAATGCTATGCATGTCTATAATTATTGTAAACGCTAGACTTTTATACTTAATTATGCTAATGATATTCATGTTTGTGTTTGCAATGTTGATATGAATAATAAATAAATAAATTAAAAACATCCAAACATTTTCACAAACTTTTGCATTTATATTATTAGTAAGAAATAAGAAGTACATTTCATAGCATATAGGACAAAGTACATAGATAATTCATAAATAATAGCCAACTTTCCAATGAGATTACGCAGCGGAATTAGGGCACATGTGACTGCCATATGGCTATTAGGGTCAATTAATCGATCAGGAGTCGATGTATCGAAATCCGCAATTAATCCTAACAATCAATATTCTATTTGAACCATGGGAGCTGTAACGTTTGCTTTATTTAACAAGCTCATGACATAAAGTGGATATATATATTTCCATCTCCTCCCTATCCGCCTATTTGATTAATTTCGTTGCGGGTTAAAACTTCCCCAATGACTCGCCGAGCTTCACCGCTTAGTGTCATCAAATGCGTGCCACTGTCGATCCTAGCTTACAGGAGTTGCAGTGGTGGGTGTGAGGGCGGGATACTCTCGTGAAACACATGACATAAACGAATACCGGAATTATCTAAATGCTATGCAGAATTCTGTGTGAATCAACATTTATCTTCTCTTATAGCCTGATCTTGTACAAATTCTAAAGCCGGTACTCAAAGATGTTTTATTCGAAACGAAAAACTCATTTTAATTAATTTAATGGAACCCAGAACATCAGGATGCACAATTTTCAACTCAGATACGCTGTCATAAAACGTATGCAATAAACAATATTAGACACATCATTGAGTATGGTAAATTTAGGTCACTAGTTTGTCTACTTGAACAGGCAGGATAGACCTGTACCCCTACCACGAATTTTTGAGTTATAGTATCTATAGGTTATGATTTCGACCTGCAAGGTGGACAGACGACTTGATAAAGGTTGCAAGAACACGCTGGATGCAGGCCGCTTTTGACAGGTCCGTCTGGAAATCTTTAGGGGAGGCCTATGTTCAGCAGTGGACGTCATGTGGCTGATGATGATGATGAAATTTTTGTATGAGCATTTGAACAGCGCCCCGTGAGCGTTCTTGGAACTAAAATACGACAGGATAACACTGGACGCGTGTAACTTTGAATAGTAGATCATGTAACCATTGTAACAGTAAACTCTAACGGCTTTTTTCATCATTTGATGATAAAGTCTATTCGGAACTTATCCGCCATATTAGCTACAACTTTTGGTTTCATATATTCTTATTTTATTTTATTATGTCTAGCTTTATCCGGCCGCCTGGCAACCCTACATACATTTTCGCAAACCGACATTAGTTATGTTGTTTAAACAAGAAGACAACATAATTCAACGTAACACCGCCGATAGATCACACAACATAAAAAACTACATCAGAGTAAGACACGCGACTCCCACGTCACGGAGATCAGTAAATTATCATTTTGCTTGTCACAACATAGTCCAGAAACGAAAGCCATGCGTCATATTTGTTAAAAAAATATATTAATATCATTTGAATTTGTGATTATGTTTTTTATGTCAATTGAATGACGAGACGGGCATGCAGCTCGCGCTGTAATAGTAAGCGATGCGACCGCCCATAAACAGAAGCAACACCATACAGAACTTTTAATTACAAAGTACATATTGCGTGGTACTCCACTGAGCTCGTCACCCTGAGGCATAATAGCCCCTCCAGACACACGAGAGGAAAAGGACCGCAAGGAGAATCCTAAAAATAAGGTCGCCGAATTACCGATTGCACTGCCAAAGACTGATTCCATGAAGTTACGTCACTGCCGTTAGGGCGTTTATTTTGGCTGTAATGAAGGGAAAATACACTTACCTTAGACAACTAGAATGCCTGGCTGTCCATGGCATATTCTCAGATAATTCTTGAAGCCCCAATAGACGAAACTCCGCCGTGACATGTCCAGTACCTGAAATAAAAAATAGATGCAAATGATTATTTCGTGAAACTTACTTTTTTATACGAGCACTGCAAAGTGCCCCCATCCTCTTTCTAATAGTATTCATATTATGCGACTTAATGTTATAAAGATTTTAGTCCCTTCTGGATTTTCTTAATAATTTTGATAAACATTCGCTCAAAAATATTTTGATGTGGGTTATCTTTTTTTAAACACTTTAATACCAAATATTGGGGAAGCTGCACTCTATATTAAAAAAAGTGTGTGTGTACTTATGTACACGCACGTAACAAGATAAAAATCTTTTTAAATAACGCTCCAAACGAAGTATAACTTCAATATCTTTCGCCTTATTCTACGTTCAAAATTCAAAACTAAAATGTTGACTATAGCTAACTTCAGGGTGTCGGTTTTTCTACGTTCAAAATTCAAAACTAAAATGTTGACTATAGCTAACTTCAGGGTGTCGGTATTTCGTGACGGTGTGCGCGCGCATCGTTAAAATCTACTCTCATCATTTTTCCCTAACGCGCCAAAAGAATTATAACTTCAAACACTAACACCACATCTACTGTGGGCCACTAGCACCACAACCTTAATACCACTACCAAATATAAATTACACCGTCAGCAAAAAGCACGTATGGCTATGTACGAGAATATATTACGTAGAATTTAATATCACCCACTCAAAATTTACTTATGTAGTTGGATCAAGTAAATTTGGAATTGTGATATCCATAATATTTTGGTCTGACATTCAAATAAGATTTTTTAATTGCTCTCATTTCCACAACTAGCGCCATCTGTTGGTCACTAGTTGAACTAAAATATTTCTGAAATAATAACTTTTGAAAAGAATTATTTTATACCATATTGGATATATAGCATTATTTTCTTAAGATAGGGGATGTAAAGGATTTTACCAAGAAACAACTTATTTCCAATCTCCTTTGGTAGAATGACATGATTTAAGGCTAATACTAAAAAAAGGTTTTTATGACAAAGCATAAGAAAATTAATAAATGTTATACAATGTTACATCATCACACCAAACATAATGTTTTTATACAACACTTTTTTTACTAATAAGATTCAAATAATATATCATTTTCATAAGACATGATCATTAACCACATTCAGAGTATTTGAATGAACACTGTTGGAATGGAATGACAATTTTATTCCTAAATAACTTTAGTGTATACAAAAATTAATTATGTACCAATACTGAAGGATGGAAATTTAAAAAAAGAAGGAATACTTATTGCAGGTGATGCTTGGGGCTTCGCCCGCGTGAAAAGCCTTCCCGCTACAAAATTCCTTTAAACATAGTAGGACGCCAGCGCCATCTACATAAAAAAGCTCCGACTAAATATATCATTTTTGTCCTTAGGAATAAAATTACCGTGATAAAAAGTAGCCTATGTGTAAATCCAGGGCATAATCTACCAGTGTGCCAAATTTCATCCAAATCCGTTCAGTAGTTTCTGCGTTTACTTCTAACAAACATCCAAACATTTTCACAAACTCTCGCATTTTTCATATTAATTAGTGAGAAATAAGATGACTGGCTTGATATGTGTATTGTATGCATGGCACGACACTACGCTCTGAGGTCCCGAGTCCGAATCCCGGTCAGGCAAAGTGAGCCTGAAGTCTGTGCCCAATATTGTGATATCCTCACCCCCTATCACATCATGGGACAGAATACACATGGCGAAAAGTGGGTACAGTAGTTGCGCATCTGCCTACTCCTTTGGGGATTATGGCGTGATTTGTTTGTTTTTGTATTGCATTTCAATTCATAGTAAATATTTCTCAAGTTTTTTATAGCTTTTGACCTTGGACTTTAATCCTCTTAACATGTGTAGCAAATTCATTTAGCCTCGAAATACAGTATTAAAAAAAAACAAGATAAGAGTAACATTATTATACATAGACCATTACCTATTTACATTGGTTTTCAAAAAAATTTACTAAGCTTAATATTATACTGCTAAGGAATATTCGGCTACTATTTGGTATTCAACCTTTTCAGCTACTTTTATCCTATTTAGCCATATAACAAAAATCTAGGTACTTTACGGCCGGATACCAAATACTTGTAGGCAGATAATTCGTAAAATAAAAAAAAATATGGTAAATTATTCTTCTTGTAATCATCAAAGTTGCAGAACATAATCAAGTTCCTTATTTTAAGCATTTATCAAAATAAATGTCTGTGCACCAGAATTGTAATAAAAATTTTGGATTGGGAGATTATACAGAAAGACTAATTTTCTGCATTTTTAGGCAGTACCTAGTTTACTCCTTTTGGGGGCTGTGTAGCAAGATACAAATATGTCAATATAAGTTACACTACCCTCTGGCCTACTATTTTTATCCAATATTATGCCAAAGAGTCCACCAAATATTTGGTATTTTGCATGTGGCCAAATATGTTTTTCTACTACTAGACATTAACCCGTCAATGCCCACTTATATACAGTTATAAGCTAATTTCCTTATCTAAATGGACACCGGCGTCCACCACGGGCGTTGAAGGATTATTGAAATAATTGATAAACCATGGAAGTTATCATATAAAGAGAAAAAGGATGTACTATGTAGGAATATTAAGAATATATTTCATTCTTGCAAATTTAAAATCTATGTGTTGTATGTACACACATATAATTTTAAATAATTTAAATTTACAACTGCTTGAGGTTGTATTACTTAGACCAGATCAACATTTTTAAGACATCGTTATTTTTACTTTTACTAAAAGTGAACCTAGTTTATATAACCTTACCATCAGGCGAGGTGCAGTCACTTTGTCGTGCCCGAAAAACAAAAAAACTTTTTTTTTTAATATATGCATCTTTTGACAGATCCGTCTGGAAATCTTTAAGCGAGGCATAGGCCATGTTCAGCAGTGGACATCATATGGTTCAAGATGATGACGAATTTATGCACATACCTAGTTTTAAAACTAAATACAATATATAAATAAATAAATACAATATATGTAGGTTTATTTTTCCAGTTGGGAAATCAACAATTCATACTAGATTGATACATGAAGCAATTCCACATTATATTGCATGCATACAAACAAGGCATTTTAGGTACTTAGTAAACTTATTAAATTACAGTCCAGTTACGAGTTTTGAAGTTTATATTTTACTAAAGTTTCCAATAAATACTACAATTATCAAGTGGAGCTGTAAAGAAAGAATATACATATTATATAAACATGTATCTTCTATAGATAAAACTAAAATACTTACAAAAACAAGAACCAAAGAATGCGTAAACAAGTTGATATAACTTCGTTGAAGAATTGAAGGCGTAAATATGCACTGATAAAGCTATAAAAACGTATTTTTCTCGAAAAGTAGAACTATGCAGCTGTCAAATGCCAAAGTTGCAATTAGTGATTTCACAATATTTCTGACACAAAAAAGATTTTTACAGTTCTTCTACACATTTTCAAAGTAACCACTGGAATTATATAAACGATAAATAGTCCTACTAATAGAAATTAATACAAAAAGGGAAAATAAAGTTAGACAACTGTTATTTATCCTCAAATTGCAGAATGCACTTTTCTGGGAAATGGCTTTACTGCATTAAATTTACGTATAAATAATTACTGTCGTATTTTGTATCCTTGTCGCCCCTATTATACACCTGTACAATATATTCTGGGCAGAAAATGCTTATGCCAAATATTACAGGTCATGGACAAAGTTTATGAAACGCCATAATAATGTTGCCATTTACAGATCAGCTGTCAAAAAAGACGGCAGATTTGTACATCTTTTTACTTTTTTCATTCACACAAGATTTTATTTCAAAATATTATAAAATAATCAATACTTTACCATTAGCTCCATACCATTAATGTCCAGACCACAATTTTGTACATTATATTTTTATCTCCACCTGCAAATATTTTTGGTTTACTGTTGAAAAGGACATTGTTTTTATTTATATAACGACGTTTATGAAAAAAAATACTTGAAAATATAATTTAATAATTTTCTTAACCGATATGAATATAAATAACATGATTTATTTTAGAGATTTCCATAATCACGTTCCGTTCTATTTAAATTTTACGATAAACATGGCAACTATTTCCAAAAGGTCGACGTCGTTTCTCTTGGGCCAACTCATCGGTCTTTTTTGACACAGAATATGTTTGTTTTCGGTTATTTTCTGTTATGAATTGTGACTTAATTATCACGGTATAGCTAGTAATTACAGTTTATAACATGGAAATGTACTGGGTATTGTTTGTTCTGAGCGTGATATGGCATGGGACCGACGCTCTTATGTGGAGTCTCGCGCCGAACACACAGAAGTGTTTGAAGGAGGAACTCCACGCTAATGTGCTCGTGGCAGGAGACTACGAAGTCACAGAAGTATCCGGACAGAGGATCGACTATATTGTAAGTTTCGTTGCCACACCACAGTAACATCCATTTCGAATGTTGATCTCCAATAATTGTGGTTATCTAAAACGCTCGATATTCATGGGCGCTAAAGCATTCTAAGTTTATGCTCTCATTACACCACATAATCAGTCTTATTTTTTGTCGTAACGTGAACGATTTTACTATTCATTGATAAAACTACGCATCAAGTTAAAAATAGACATTCGCCTATGTGCATTTTAATCCTTCTCTCTTTAAATTTCTACGCGCATGCTCACGCCTTTTATCCCTGAAGGGGTAGGCAGAGGCGCAACTAGTGCACCCAATTTTCGCCAAGCGTATTCCGTCCCATGATGTGATAGGGGGCGAGCCTATCGCCATATCGGGCACAAATTCCAGACTCCGGGGTGATACTGAATAGAAAAATCCAATATCACTTTGCCCGACCCGGGGATCGAACCCGAGATCTCAGCCTTGCAGTCGTACCGTAATACAACTACGCCACTGAGGCAGTCGGCTTTAAATTTCTATTGATAAGATTAAAAGATTCATTACTTTTGCCTTACTAAATCTTACTTTTTATTTCATACGTAGGGTATGAGACACTGCAGATATATTTTGTTTACACAACAAACCCAAGACAGTTACTTTACTGATAATAATTACCACAATTCACCACAGGCAGTAGTCATACCACCCAGATTTTTTAATGGCAAGACATGGTGTATGGTCTAAGTTCTTTTCATGGCGTCATGTAAAATATGTTCAAAGTCACTACATACATAAATATACTTGCTACATAGTCCTTTGAAGTGAAATGCAATGCTTGACCAATTGCTTGGAAATAAATAAACAGCAATGTTATAATCTGCAAAACAATCTTGTTTTTAACTTTTGTTCTCAGATCCGTGATTCGAAGGGACATATATTATCACAGAGAGACTCAATAAGTAAAGGGAAGTTCTCATTTGTAACGGACACATATGACAATTTTGAAGTTTGTTTCATATCAAGAGTACCACAAGGTGAGCAAAATTTTCATTTTGATGTACTTTTTAAGATGAATTTTTCAAACGTAATGTTTACGGTTTCTCTACTTATGTTATTTACAATGATGTAATAAAAAGGCCTGAAAAATATGGCCTAAATTAATACATTGCATCCATTATAATAAGAATGATATCCGTAGATGCTGGCCATACCTACACTTGCAAATTCTGACTGGTGCATGACAAGTAAAACTCTGCATCACCACAATTATTCAAGCATTGATGAGTTACAATATATTATACATCATGGACTCTGTGTATATGCAATTTCAAACAAACTGGCATAAATGTCACAAAAATGTATAAACTGATGAAATATAAAAGTGACACTCCAATCTATGCTCTAAATTAGCAGTCGACCCGCGGCCCCCGACCCCCTTTGCGGCCCGTGACTGCTCTGGGGTCTCAAGGCCGGCAACCGTCCATGTGCTGCAACCCGCCCCCCTTGTTGAGGCACGAGACTTATTATTAACATTTACAACAATAGCGGTCTGCCTTTACTTCATTTTACCACTATGTAGCCCATCCGTGCCAAAAGGTTGCTGACCGCTGCTCTAAATAAATTTGTCAAAAAATGAGTACTATCTACATATATAGCTGTCAAATAAAAATTACTTGAAACCCATGAAGCAGGTCCCTAGATCAATATGTTGATAAATAGGTAATCCATTATGCTGTCATTATTCTGGGATTAAGGGTGAAATAGTTCCCAAGGAAGTGAACTGATCACCCGTCTGTGCGACTGCATACGTCCCCATTAGACATACATACATACATGCTGTCATTATTTATGTCATTTCATGATAACAATGAATATTCCAGAACGCCGCGGAGTCAGCCAAGATGTGACATTAGACATTAAAATTGGAATTGAGGCTAAAAACTATGAAGGGGTAAGTGTTGTACTGTTGTTACTTTTGAAGGCTTTTATATAAGTTATATTTATAGTCAAATTAGATGTATGCAAATTACCAATTATAAACAATGCAAATTTTAAGTCTACTTTGATATTCTATCTTTTTTATTATTAATTATGGAAATATTTGAATAGTGTATCAGAAATGACATTCTACGCTTGTCTTTAAATGTAAAGATAAAACAAATAAATTTTGTACAGTAAGTTATATTTTCAGAAAAGAAAAGATTTCTTATACAAGGTGTTAACCTGGAATATTAGAATTTTAAGCACTCCATCGTAAGATGTTCATTATTATAATATCTTATAATTTCCAGTAATAACAATGCCTTAAACTATTTCTGTCACCTTTGAGTGTCTTGCGCATAATGTCTTTTTACCCAATTGCCGAAAAAGAGTAATTGACCTTATAAGTGCAAGGCCTCTTGGAGTGCGAGGTTCTGGGCAGTTGCCGCATTCGCTGCACCCTAATATGGCCATTGCTTCGTTTATATTATGACTGCTTATTCCGATAATCTATTTAAATATTTCTCATAATTGGAAGGCTATTTTTGTTAGCTTAATATTATTCTTTATGCTTGTATGTCACTTTTTAATATATTTTTTTATTGTTGGTGGGCCCATTGTCGTCGGCCAGAATCCTTGGGTAATAATGTTTTGGATATTAAACTCACTAACTGCATAATCTGTATTGATTTTGTGGTGCTAAGTGAAGTGACAATAACATTTTGCACTTATTTAGAATAACATAAAAATAACCAAATCATGATAATAATCATCAAGGCACACCATTACAAATTTAGCTATGCATATTTTGTGCTGTAGCATATCTATTAAAAAAACCTAGTAAACACAAAAGACCCTAAGGTTAAAACAGTATTCGCTGATAACAGTAAAGTTCTTATAAATGCACTTAATTAACACACTTTTATTAGCTTTATATGTATGTATGTAACAGAAACTTAGAACGTCGGATTAAATCGAGATTTGGCATATTTATCAAGGACCGATGACAATTCAATACTTTAAACTAAAAAACACGCTTTTATAGAAAATCCAACTAAAAAATTAAAAATAAGTAATAGTTTAAAAAAACTAAAAACGCTTGTATAGAAAATCCAACTAAAAAATAGAAAATAAATATGAATTAAGAATAGTGTAAAAATATATTTCCTATAAAAGGGCATTTTTTAGTTTTTTCAACTTAATAATATTTTTATAATCTCACGCTTAAAAAGATAATATTGTATTAACTATGTTGATTTATCTATATGTTAGGATCAAGCAAGTACAACTAAAAACACTATTCTAAATTTAAATATAATTTATATTAAAATGTATTCATATATGGCCCCACTAATAAATACTAATCAGTTATTAAAATAATAAATGTTTATATTTGATTTTTGAATTGATTAACATTTTAGGAAAGAAAGTCACAATTTTTACATAATATACTACTCTACAGTGAAAACTACAGTTCTACAGTTTAATTGCAAGAATCAGCCGAGAACACAACATATTGTATAAATCTGTGCAGGTTGACTTGCTAAATTGCTCGTTGCTTAGCTTCAAAAATTTAATGTTTAAGTTTAAAAATAAAACGTAAAGATTAGTTATATATGTGTTGGAAATTATACTTATTCTTAGTTACAGATCGAGCAAAGTTCTTTCAATAAATGTTTGAAACTTTTCTACAAGACTAATACAGTCTGGCATATATTAACTTATTGCGTGAACGCCTCCAAATTATATCACGATATTGTTTGCATAATTCACTGCGCTTGAAATTAACTTTAAATTATATACATGTTGAGTTTTCCTAACTTGGGCTTACATTATAGCTATAAGTTATAATATTTTTTAATTTATTGTAATCGTAGTGTTAAGTCTGCTGGAAAACCTAATAAATAAAATAAAAATAAAATAAAAAAAAACTACACATTGGCTTCAAAAAGAGATAATTGGTTAGTTTCAGCTTCATAGAGCATTGTCTCTGTCACTCAAACTTTACAGGTCAAGCCTCAAATGTTTAACTAATGCCAAAAATTGTTTTGTGTCTTTGGTACTTAGCTCTTACTAACTTCTGTAATGTGTTATGACTTATGTACAATTAGTTAGGCAAAATAATATTCCTTCACAATATGTGTGGTGTGATATACTGATAAAATATATTTTTATTATTAACATTGTGTGGATGTGCATGTATTATTTATATTAAACCAATAATGTTCATACTATGTACAGTTTTTTTAGCCTAAACCTTGTTATAAAATAAAACATGCTTTATGGTAAAGATTTATTGTATCATACATACCCTGAGACTAAACTTCTATAAGTGTTAAAAAATTAAAGGTGAACACGTAAACCATTCGTTTTAAGAGCGATATTAGATTTGCCCCTTTAGAGTATGGCAAAAGATCACGATACAATTCTGTGTCGTTTCATTGTGATTAGTCGAGAGACTAACACGTGACTGACGCATCGGTCTCTCGGATCAATCACAAACATCACAATTAAACGACATCGACTCACATGTCATGTTTTTTGCTACATTAAAAGGGGGCAGACTGTTTTCTAATCCACTCCATAGATGTTTTTATAAATACATTCCCATAGCCAGTTTGAAATTGTTGTCATGAGTACCTGTGACTCCACAGATTGGCGAGGCGGCAAAGCTCAAGCCAGTCGAGATGGAGCTGAAGCGATTAGAGGACTTGTCAGAAGCAATCGTCCAAGACTTCACATTAATGCGCAAGAGGGAGGAGGAAATGAGGGATACCAATGGTGAGACATTATAAATACTATACAATTGCTGGTGGTAAGCCGGGTCGTAAGGCTGGCGAACCCAACATAATCGCCCATTCGCCCCTCATGAAGGCTGGCCGATAGCGGTAGATCACTTTCTACGCGACAAAAAAGGGTATTTGTAGTATCTGCTGCTGTTGTCGGTCACTTTGGCTATATAAGAAATATTTGTTATAGTGCTATTTAGACTTCATACTGAATTACCTATTTTCTGTACTATTTCCGTATTACGAGTGTCAATTTCTTAAAAATAAACCAATAATAAATATAATATTTCAGAGGTATGGTAAATTTTAACACATCTCTTGAAAATACTTATTAACTTCAAAAAGAAAAAATAATATGATCGCAGTTTCCTTTATAATCTTGTTCCAGAATCCACAAACAACCGGGTACTATTCTTCAGCGTATTCTCCATGGTCTGCCTCCTGGGGTTGGCGACGTGGCAGGTCCTATACCTTCGCCGGTACTTCAAGGCTAAGAAGCTCATTGAATAGCACAATAATTAATTTTAAACTCGCGTGAAGTCGTTGGCTGTGAAATAGAAAGTTATATAAAAAAATTGCCTCGAATGTCCTCCATTTGTTTACTCCTGTTTGGTGTTGCCAGGTTATTTTTTTTGTTGTTGGCAATACTACCTTCGATCAAAGTCGTTCACATCACAAAGCGGCCAGTGACTTCACGCGTGGTAATAGATCTTGTACTTTTTAATTTAAATAAACCCGTAAGATTTTTGGTATACTTAACAGATGTCTTATTTAAATAATTTTGTTTGTAAATGATTGCATTCATGTGTTTGCGGATGTGAAAAATATATATTTAAAATATTCTTTTTTTTTACTTATTTTACGAATTCATATAGAATGATCAAGGACGTTCCTGGGATAAAAGTAGCCCGCAACTCTCGAAGCTTCCTATAAGACTTTTTTAAAATCGATTTACTACTAACAGCGATTAACACGTAAAAAATGTCGTCGAACAAGCTATAGGGTATTTAACTAATTTTTTTTTTACTTTTATAATTATTTTTTCGTATAAATTGTAACACAAAAAATTTGTTAAAATCCAGTAAAAAGTCAAAAGTTATAAGCCTCTGAATTGCGGTAGAAGGGGGTAATTAGTGTCAAACGAGAATAGATGCGTAATACACGCACGTGACGTCATCGGCAATTACGATGCGTGCAAAATAAAAAGATGAGATATCACCACACACACACTATACGCCCACTCCTGCGCACTGCAATATTTAAAATGCGAATTGCTATTTCATAACTTAACCCATTTAAATGTAGTTATTTAGAAGGGTTTCTTTTTCATACTATTTGCTATTACATGTAGAATAATTTACTAGTGGTAGGTCTCTCATTATGCAAGAGGCCGCCTGGGTGGGTACCACCGCAATGTCTATTTCTACCGCCAAACAACAGTGTGCATGCACTGTTGTGTTTCGGTTTGAAGGACATTGTAGCCAGTATAACTACTGGACATAATGAGACTTAACATCTTATTATGTCTCAGGATGACGAGCGCAGTGGAATGCCACACAGTACTTTGTAACTCAAAGTGCTGGATGGTGTTGCTTCTGTTTATGGGTGGTCGTATCGCTTACCATCAGGCGAACGGCATGCCCGTCTCCTCATTCAATGCAATAAAAAAAAAATATAAAATCCAATATAGCAAAATACCCTGTTATTACAGCTTTATAAGTTAGTATCGTTAAAGTTCTCCAATACAAATAAATACAGCAGAAAATAACTCTACAATCCACATTGTGGGTGTGTGGTTATAATTTTTTCTCATAAGACTATATTTCTTCGTACTTACCTATGTAATACCATATTTCAAGTTTTGAAAGGGTAATAAAGAAATAGAATTCGGTAACGTTTTTATTATGTGTAAAATTTTATTTCCAATTTGACATTCTTCAGAATGCATATCACTTTTATACATACATGTAATATATAAAATCAATGCTAAACGGTTAGAACAATAGATTACAAAATTCATAATTATGTTGCATCTAATTTTAAAACTAATATTCCAAAAAATGCCTAGGTTTTAACAAAAATATTTTTACTAACTTTTAGATTTTAAATAATTATAAAATTTTGGACATCGCCTGTTTCACAATTTCTGAGTAAAAATTACTCGTCACATAAATTTACAAGCCGACCAAATTCAAGTCACAATAATTTATGCTCCCAAACAAATTGTAATAAAATGAGTACTCTCTCTATCTACATTTGCTGTTCAATACGATAACATTGAAATAAAATTGACTTGAATCGCGTGAAACAGGCCCTAATTAAATATATTAATTGTCAGCACAGACTTACGGTGAAGAGACTAAATTAAATAATGAAAACTGAACTCTTATATTCTTGCGCATAAAGCTTGTATTTTGATATAAAGGGTATTTCATACGCACAACGTTGAAACCAAGTGCTGTCATATTAAAATCGGCTCTGTATGCAAGAATTATGGTACAATTTTGTTATCGTTTAGTTTACTGCCTCTTCGTGTAGACGACGATGGTTTATCAAGAAATGTTGAGAGCTATTTTATTTAAGTCTTTATTGACTACATGGATCTGTAGGTTAATATATAAACCAACGCCAGGCGTTAATAAATATTACTCCAGTAACATAAAAACAACCATTTAATTCGACTAAAAATGCATTCAATTCGTTTAGATACTTATCATAAATTATGCATTTTAATATTTGTACGGTAATACATAGATTGGGAACAATTAACAGTAATTTTCTATAGATCTGGCAAACAAGATTTGGTACTTATTTTTATAAATTATCCAATTTTACGACGAGTTATGTAATTTCGAGATAAATGTGCAGTTAACAATGGAGGAAATGAAATCTATTGTTGTAATGGAAGCATGTAATGGAAACTCATTGAGAACTATTGGATAAAAATTTGTTACCACTGACTGCTAGGGCTATAGGAAAAATATAATACTATTCTTCATTTTGACATATTAAGAAATGTCATTACAGTTTTGTTTTGTATAAATTGCAATATACGTACACAGGAGCTGGCATTTAAAGCATTTATGTTGATGCTATTATTGATAAAAATTTGGTATGAAAATATAGGACAACATATCAATAAATTAATTTAAAAAAAGAGCGGAATGTGGAAGTAAAGAGATGTATAAAAAGTATAGAACATATAAATGTTGCAACAAAACACCAACGACACAACTAATGCTCTTCGGACAAATAAAAAATTTATTCACATAAAAAATCATATTGTTACAAATAATTGCACCAAGTTTACTCGTACATTAACTTAGATTTCCTTATATACATAACGGCCCATCGAGACCTCTGTACATTTGTGATCCTACAATCTCATACCATCAGAGCGGGGAGTAGTCGAGTTGCACCGTGAGGTGTTTGACCCCCGCCTCCCTGAAAATCCTGGCGGTTTGTTCCGTGACGTAGCGCGGGTCCACTTCCCGCGCCACCTCCAGCTTGATAGCGCCGACGTGGACGTCACTGCAGAGCGTCCAGAAGTGCGGCTCCTGGACCGCATGCACTCCAGCCAGCCCCACCACACGCGTGTACAAGTTGGGCAACGCGCGCTCTATCGATGTGGGAGTCCGTTGCATCAGCACTCCAGCTGAGTCGCGCACTAACGGTAACACACTACCCGCGATTAACAACGCTATGGCCATGGAACAGATGGGGTCGGCGCGCATCCAGCCGAACATCTGCATGAGGATGGCGGACACTATCACACCCACGGATCCCAGCGTGTCGGCCAGGACGTGGAGGAACACGCCGCGCATGATGGCGGAGCCGGCGCCGGTGGGCGCGTCGTCGTCGTGCGAGTGGCCGTGCTGATTGTGCGAGTGGCCGTGCCCGCCGTGTGAGTGGCCGTGTCCGCCGTGGCCGTGCGCGTGTCCGTGGTGGAACGCGTATATGCCCACTAGGTTCACCAGGAACCCGAGGAACGACACCAATAGGAGTCGCTCGTGTTTCACCTGAAAATACGAAAGTTGTTAGATCGAATGCTGTAACACTGATTTTTTTATGCTTTTCATAATCTTAAATAATTATTAGTTATCTACCCAAATGAAAAAGTTGGAGAACAATATGTTTCGTACAAAAATATTTGCCTTTATTTTTTTAACCTCACTAATATAATAAATGCGAAAGTTTGTGATAATGTTTGGGTGTTTGTATGTTAGTTAAAAGTATACACAGAAACAATTGAATGGATTTGGATGAAGTTTGGCAAACGGGTAGACCGTGTCCTGGAATGGGCTTTTTATCCCGGTAATTGGCTCCCATGGGAAATTACCTATGGGACTTTTTTCATCAGATTTTTTAACCCGATGGCGCTGGCGTTTAGGGACCTTTGACGCGGCCCAAACCGTGAGCAAAATCTCGTAAATTATATTTCAAGACCAAATCCGCCAGAGTAGCATATAATTTAAAGATTAATTGCTGTCCCATTTCTATTCTATAGGAAGTAGTCCGTCACAGAAGTCTGCATTTATTAGCCTGATAGGTCAAAAAATTTCGATAAAACCAGTTTAAACATATTGAGTATGAAATGTTATCTTGGCCATGGTAATTTCGTAGCATATAATATATTATATGGCATGATTCAACAATGACGACCTTGGTGGTGTAGTCGTTTTGCATACACTGTAGGTACGACTGCTGAGCTTAGATCTCGGGTTCCATTCGGTCAGGTAATACTGGGTTTTTGTACAAGTATCATCCCAGAGTCTGGAATTATGCTCCGTAAATAAGTAATATCACCTGCTATCACATGGGCCATCGTTAAATGGGGAAATGTTCAACAAAAATAAAAGAAAAACTAAATACATAGTCAGTTGGTATTTGCAATTTGGACATTTAACGAAAGTGTCACGTATTAAAACGATATAAAAAATTGGCTTGCTAAAGCTATTACACAAAAACTTCATCAAATTCCATCCAGCAATAACAAAATCAAATCGTTGACCCATTATTCCCTGTTTCGACCTTGTCTCAAAGGCCTATAGAAAAGAAAGTCGACCGCACGTACGTGGGTTCGATTCGGCGACGTGTCATAACGGTCATTACTATCACAAAGGGGATAAAATGGTGGAAATACGTGATCACCGATCGATGAATATTTGTAACAGTTTACCAATGCAATTTCAACATAATCACAATCGGACGCCATGTTGAAAACAGTGACGTAATTGGGCACGTGAAAGTTGAGGATAAAAATTACTTTTAAAGGTTAAGTTACCGTGAATTCAGATGAGATATAATACCAGCACACTATGATGGCCGTTTTGACATTTGTCCGCTCATCAAGTTTTGTATTAATTCATAACTACGTTGAAGAAGCTAATTGCTATACATTATTGTCAATAGTGACGTGCAGTAAAATTTATAGAATGCATAATTTTACGACAATACTCGGCATTTGTTTTAGTTGTATATCCGCTTTTGTACGGGTGCTGGGCCTCAAAATCTAACCAGACTCAAACTTTAGGGATATCAAAGGGGCGAAATATGGATCTTGGATCCATTATAAAATATTTTTACACTCCTCCTCCATTTATAACTAACTTTATTAAAAACGTTCATACTAAGTGTAGTTTATAAGCAAAATAAAATTACATAAATCTCAAAATCGGAGGTCTTTAAAATTAAACGATTTATTGTAAAAGGCAAATTTTTAGGAGTTCTATCCAAACATATATAAACTGTCATGGTTAGAATTTTAGGCCCGTTTTGGACATGTCCTTTAAAAATGAGATTTCACCTCATTTTTGTAATGTGTCAAAATGGCCATTATAGCGTGCCGGTATTATAGTTTTTGATACATGGTAACGATAAATGAGTAAGTGGGTCGACTGATGGTAAGAGAACACTGCGTCCAAGATCCTTTTACATGTATAAAAGAAAGTCGCCCGCCGCCTCTGTTCACGATAAACTCAAAATATACCGAACGGATTTCGATGAAATTTGGTATGGAGAGAGTTTGAGATCCTGCGAAGGTTTTAGGTTACTTTTTATCCCGGGAAAATATATATCGGTACTTTTATCCCGGAATAACTCATTCACGCGGGCGAAGCCGAGAGCAAAAGGTAGTTATCTATAATAAAAAGAACTTTCATTTTATTATTACAAATTTAAACCAGCCGTGTAAACGTTATCAATTCTGCTATTCTCCCCAACTTGTTTTACAAACAAAATATCCCTCTACTTTTTTTCTTAATCAAGGTTAAGATTAGCAAGAAACTTGCTGCGAGTCGCATGTGTAAAGAATTATCGAAATATTGCTAGTGGTAGCGTATACGCGTTTGGAAGCTTTTGCTTAATATATTGCTGCGAGCACTTGTTATCGAAACTTCGGCAACGCACTAAAATTTTCTCGGATATCATGTCTGTTTAGGAACGTTGATAACCAATTACGATCAGATGATTTAATAACTCGTTCGCTGACCTTATAATCTAGACTAATATTATAATGCTGAAGATTTTGTTTGGTTGAACGAGCTAATCTCAGGAATTGCTGAACCGATTTTGATTTTTTTTCACTAATAGGAATCTACATTACTCCTGAGTGCCATAGGCTACTTATTATCCCGTGGACATATTTTTATCCCGGAAAACCTTTTTCACGCGGGCGGAGCCGCGAGAAATACTAGTAATAAATAAAAATAAAACCACTTAAATGAAGATTTACTGGTAGACACTTTCTAAGGTATTAATCCCGCATACATAGGCGGATAAAGAGGGGGTGCCGGGTGGGCCGTGCCCACCCTAGAAGTGCGTTGTGCACACCCCAAGGATTTTGAGGCTGCCACTTAAAATACTATACATTTTTAAGAAACAAAGTTTTCAAATCTGTAAGTAGGCAGACGTTATAACACACACACACACTCACGCCTTTTAGTCCCGAAGGGGTAGGCGCAACTAATGCACCCTCTTGTTGCCGTGCGTATTCCGTCCTATGATGTGATAGGGGCGAGCCTATCGTCATATCGTGCACAAATTCCAGACTCCGGGCTGACAGGGCCGCGCCGACCCAGGACAGCGCCTGTGTGCGAAATCTATGAAGCGATTTTTGTCGCCCTTTTTTTTATTATTCAACGTAAACCTTTCTTGGCTCATTGTGGAGCGCAGATAATTTTTTAAAGGTTTAATTAAGAAAATGACCTTTTGTAAATCGTTTGTAATAATATATGTAGTTGGCTATTGTAGCGACTGCGGCGGTTCTTTTGATTTTAACACATAGCTCATCATAAACATTGGGGTCAAAATTCAAGTAGTTTAAAATGTAAACCACAGGGGTGAGTATTGTCTTTGGAGACTTGTAACTTCTTTCTTACCTACTCAACTATAAAGAATGTGTTGTAGTATAACAAATACATATAATTTCAATAATTAACGTTGGCATGTCATCCTGATTCCGGCGCCCCTATTGCCTTGACGCCTGTGTGCGCGCACACTTCGCACATAAGGACGGCGCGGCCCTGCGGGCTGATACTGAATAGAAAAATGCAATATAATTTTGCACGACCCGGAGATCGAACCCGAGACCTCAGCATTGCAGTCGTACCGTAATACAACTACGCCACCGACGCAGTAGTAGACAGAAGTCATTTTATTATTTTAATCTAGACACTGGCCCTCCTGGAAAATTACTCTAGCTACGCCAATGCCCGCATATAGCACATAGACCTACAAAAGTAGGTACACGAAGAATGTAAAACAAAATATAATGAATATTATGTTTTTCACGTCTATTGTATTTCTTTGTCATACTTGAAACGCCGACTTAAATATTTTAGTTTAAGGTTGCGAGTATTAATGGATAGTGACATATTACCCGTAGGCCTTATCAGTGCATAAATTACTTTTAATCATTCGTGAATACGTGTTTACTGACGTAAGTGAGTCGTAAACGTTACGGTTTGTGTAAATTAAACGAAATCCAATATATATGTGGATCTAAACTTAACTTTAAACTCGCCTATGGACATACAAGATTTATAACTTGAAGCTTCCTATTAGTAAAGGAGTTTGGAGTATCGTAGCAGTCGTTGCAGAGATTAGCGTCTTCAAACAAACATCTATAATAATATTATAAGCTGAAGAGTTTGTTTGTTTGAACGCGCTAATCTCAGGAACTACTGGACCGATTTTGAAAATTCTTTCACTAATAGGAAGCTACATTACTCCTGAGTGCTATATGCTACTTTTTATCCCGGAAAAACTTTTCCACGCGGGCGGAGCCGCGCGCAATGCTAGTATATTATACTTGAGCCTTTTACCATTAGTAGAGAATTGGGTGCAAACATCAAAACAATAAGATAGCGGGAGTGCGTGGTCTTTTTATCACAATTCTTCTTAATTGAGTTTTACCTATTCATCACCGAGTAGCACACGTGACGTCCATGGGAAATCCTAATAATATTATAAACGCGAAAGTTTGTAAGTATGGATGTATGGATGTTTGTTACTCTTTCACGCAAAAACTACTACTGAACGGACTTCAATGAAATTTGGCACACAGGTAGATCATGTCCTAGATTAACACATAGGCTACTTTTTATCCCGGGAAAATATAAAGCGGGACTTTTATCCCGGAAAAACTTTTTAGCGCGGCCGGAGCCGTGGGCCGTAGCTGGTACAGTCTATTCGAATAACGTCGCAAATGATGTTTTGCTTCCTATATAACATAAGGAGCCATTCATTAATTACATGAGGGTCCCGAGGGAGAGATTTTACATTGAAAATACAGAAATTGTCTCATAATTAAGGCGACTTTTATACCAATAAACAGTAATTTTCGTTAGTTAGTTTAAAGGACGATTTTGATTGAAAACGGCAACATGTTTCGAGTCTCCATACAACAAAATTTCTGAAACAGACGTTGGAACTTGGTGGATAGATTGAAATTAAAGAAATATATGAAAAATGTGGCTCGTTTATTTTATTAGTGTTGAAATAGTTTTTCCGAAGGTTTATTAGAAATTAATCAGACCAGTTTATTTTTTTAATAATCACGATGAAAAATTGACTGAAATAGCTGATATTTTAGATACGAAGGCATTACAATTACAATAGCGGCCACACGTGAAACTCGTTCACGTGTTTTACAGTAACGAAATAATAACTTATCAAAGACAACGCCCTATCAATTACTTATAGAGCCTACGATTTATCTCCGTTTAGAATGATAACTAACGTATGATTAAAAAAGGCTTGATACTGCACGTTCCGTACTAACGAAAACGCGACACATTGATTAGATTATAATCTATATGTATAAAAACAAATGTATGCATATACATTCCCCATGGACTCTTATGTAAATTTTAATATTAGTTAATACTTAATCATTGTAATATTAGAAAGAATTTATTCATACGACTCAGATCATAAATAAAAGCATCAATGAATGCTTAATGCGGCCCTGGATAGCTATGCCGAAATTATATAATTTCGAAAATGTATTATGTAGAATGTAGATAAGTCTTCCTGGATGTCTGGAGGTATTATTATAAAAATTCAAAAGTAAAAAATATTATCAGAAAAATCATATTATGTAATGTTTACACAAATGAAAATCTATCGGCTTTTCATACCCAGCTTTTCCTGTCGCATCTTCTCCGTAATAGCAATTTATGCTAAGTATATTACTTATTTTGTTTGTTATTCTATTCTATTTCATTCATATTTAAACTGGATTTTTTTTTTGAGAGAAATGGTATGAAAGTGAATGTAAATAACACAAAAGTAATGGTTATGGAGAGGGATGAATCGACAACCGAGTGCAACATTATGATAGGAGATGAAAGAGTGGAACAAGTGAACGAATTTGTATATTTAGGATGTATGTTCACTCGTGACGGAGATATTGAAAGAAGAGTAAAAATGGGAAATAGTGTTAATGGCGCCTTGTACTCGATTATGGCTCACAAAAATATTTCTAATAAGGCTCAGTTAGCCATTCACCTAGGAGTCCTGGCACCAACACTGATGTATGGGAGTGAGTCGTGGGTCAGTCAACAGCAAGCATGTAAGTAAGGTAAATGCAGTTGAAATGAGAGTTTAAGAAATATGTGTGGGCTGAAAGTAAGTGATAGAGTGAGGAATAGCATGATAAAAGAAAAATGTGGATTGAAAGACGATGTAGTGACTAAGATGAAAGGAATGCTTTGGTGGTTTGGCCACATTGAAAGGATGGACGAAAGGAGAGTAACGAAGAAATTTATGTTGCGAAAGTAAGTCATAGTGTCGGACGGGGACGTCCTAGACATACCTTCATGGACCAAATTGACGACCTCTTAAGGAAGGGTCAAATAAGGAGTTCTCGTAACCGACGAGCATGTATGAAGAGACTGATTACTGTAGAAGAAGCGAAAGAGGTATGCTTGGATTGTAGCACTTGTCGCTCCATAGTCTCTGCCTACCCCAATGGGAGAAAGGCTTGAGTTTATGTATGTATGTAAATTTTATTTGTAAATCTGCACACAAAGTAAGCAAATCTTACCTCTGGAGGCTCAATAGCCCTCTCAACAGCCTCGCTCATGATGAAAAATGCGATGAACAATAAGAACAGTCCATTCACAAATCCCGCTAAAACCTCAGCTCTCGAGTATCCATACGAGTATCGTTCGTTCGCGCGCCATTTGGACACTAGTGACGCCGCCAGCCCTGCCACCAGGCCCGTGCAGTCGAAGAACATGTGGAATGCATCCGATATTAAACCTGGAAACAAAGATTTTATAGGGAAATTTGTTTGGTGTTACAAACTATATTACTCATTCTTGGCTGGATTGTAGTAAGGCAACCCCCTTCAGATGTTACCAAACAGTCCTCAATGATGTTTTTCCTCATTATTTATGATGTAACTAAACAGTGAACAGCCATGTTATGTGGTGAAGGTATTTGTGTACATGTGTGAATAGCTTTATGGATTTTGTTTATTTGCAGGGCTGTTTGACATTAATCTTTTAAGGATAGTACTGTGTATCCTTGGATTTTTGAGACATATCTAGTTTACATACAAGACTTTAGTTATCATTGTGAGGGATATCTAATGTGTAAAATTATAACAATCTAAATACTGTTCACACAGACTTGTGTGCAATACTGCTACCCTGCCATCCCACTGCAGCGTAAGTAGATACAGAAAGAAAATCACAAAAGAATGGCTCTAAATTTTACTTATTTTCATTTCACATGTTTTGTAAAAGTATTGTGATTAGAAAAAGGTTTTTAAGGCACCAAACAAATTTAAAAAATAAGAAGACTGTTACTTTGGCCCAAGAGAAATCACATCATACATGTTTGAAGAAAATCACAATTACATTTATTTAGCAGGTTTCTTGAATCATTATGAGTAATTCAACTGAACTATGGCTTATTTTCCTTATTATGCCATTTAAGTTATTTAAGATGTAAGCAAAAATCATAGTATTCAAAAAGCATAAGATAGAATAAGTAACATTTCTTACCTGAATAAAATAATATGTAATGATATAATACTACTATTGTTATTTTAATATGTCAATGTCCACGGCGGATGCCGGCATCCAGGTATATATCTATATATAAGCAGGTGTTGACAGGTTAGTTTTACAAATTTATTTTAAGTTATTTTTATACTCAATATCCCACCATAGTTTTCATAACATGTTGGCATTGATTTCAGTCTACAGGAGTTTTGATTCCCCATTATTCTGACCTGTATATCATTATAACACAAAACTTACTGCATAAAACTCTACAGATTAGTTCCTTTGCATAACTTTGAAGTTCTTTTTTTTTAATTATTACCATGTCAATGTGGTATAATGATATGATACTGGCAACCTAAGTGGTGATAGATGTCATGACACAATCTGACAAGGAATTGTTTTATTCAAGATTGCTAAATATTCTATGGCAAGTGGAAAATCTGGGAACATATGTCAATGTGCCATATGGAAAATTGTTATAAGAACTAATCAATATCTTATTGTTTTCAAAATAAAGTAATGTAACTTTCTTGACTAATAAGCAAACACACATACATTAAAATCATAAATTATAGGTACACCATAACATACATATAATGTTCCATCAATAGCGATAGGACAACGAGGATAGTATTCAGTTGAATTACTTAAATAAATATACAAGCATGTAGCTAAAATAATGCTATTATACTTATGTTAAACTTCTACAGATTTTTAATACCAATAATAAAGACACTGAATCAATGAAAAATGTACTCACCTAAACTGTTCGTCCATACTCCATAGAATAGTTCGACAAATGCAAACGACAAGTTGAGAAGCAGGAAAAGGAATAAATTCCTTGAGTTTTTATCCGAATAGATCAGTCTTAGCCAGTTTTGGAACTTCTCTCTGAAGCCGGAGAAAAGACCGCGCGAAGCCCGCGTGTCCTTTTGCGTAAGGGGCAGCATATTGTCTTAGTAACTTGCCGAAAGTTCACGTCACGTCATTTCAGTTTTATTCACACAAAAATCACACAAATTTGACCACAGCTAACGTTGCATACGTGTACTTAACTATCGGTACCTAACCTCGAGCAGATACAAATGTTTTATGTGAGAAACAAAACGTTTCCGGTAATACTCTCAAAGATATCTTGACTAGAATGATAATGGGGTCGAAATAATCATGTTTAAATTACAATTTAGTTCAATAACTTAAAAACTTATCATCATTCGACAAGTTGTCTTGTCGTTAATCATCTGTCAAAAAAGTCGTAGTTGAAACATTTTAATTTTCGGATACATACAGTTATGTCAGTATCCGAAACGATGATTTTAGAAGAAATATTTTATAAATGAAAAATTACCATTGCCCGATACATCTGCCTAATTGTTACTGTTTTTTTATTGATTTTATTTGGCTGATAAAATTATTAAACAAATTGGAGTTCAATTGCAAAAATATCCTGTTCAAAAAAAATTGTTTCTATATACTATAAGTAAATTATATAAAATGATTCAAAGTAAAATACATTCCTTCAAGAACAAAAAATAATTTATAAAAGGTGAATCAATGAAAATGGTTCTTATCAAGTCTATAGATGGGTAATCACCCGGGAAAAAACCCAGTTTATACCCATTTTTTCCCACCCATTGGGAATTTTGGCTGGGAAAAAACTAATTATTTAAGATTTCTGGAATTGAAACATGCAGCAGGTAGTGGCCACATGTCCTAAGGACATTATGGAATGCGCAGCGCACCCGCAATTATTCGCGCATCCCTTAGTTTACTTTGGTTCATCTCGATGGTTAGAGTGTATGTTCTGTGAAAGTTTGTGTTTTTATTTACGACCCGGAATTTTTACACTGCTATCTGATCCTGTTATAATCTGAACAGCCTTGGCTTGAATTTTCTGAGAAAGATCTGCTTGTGAACTGTTATTAGAAGCTTTGTAAGTACAAATAAACATTTCTAAAATTTGTTCCTTTGAAAAAAACATTAAAAAAAACCAAACGTGTAGGTATATGTTTTTCCTTTAGATTCTTACATAATAAATATTAAACAGGGGGGGGGAGCCGGCCTATTCTTATTTTTTCTTATAATAGGGGGGAGGGGGTCAAAAACTAGCGAAAATAGTCTTACGTAATAAATGAATGGCCACTTATGATTTGATGTAAATTACCTATTTTGTTTGAAATGTATTTTTAATTTTTATTGGAACGAAGTTCCTTATCGCGCGTTGTGAAAGGGGGCTGGACGGAAAGTTGTCACGACACTTTTTTCTATTATCTTACTAATATGAACCTTAAATACAATGCGTAGAAGCTATAATTCTTGAAACGAGTATATTTTTATTTATTTTATTTATTAAAGTCATTAAAACCATTTCTTACTAATCTAATATGAACCTTAAATAAATTGGGTAGAAGCTATTTCCCCAGCGTTGGCACGGCACGAGTACTAAATAATTGAACGTAACATTCTTTTTTCAAATTTTGTTGATTTATTCTACTTTACTACTACTGACATTTATCAATAACAAGACTAAACGTGCTTTGCTCGGGTTTAAAAATCTACTTTATGTGGTAAGCGTAAGATCGAATTTGTGTTTAGTCATTCTAAATTTGTGATAAAAATGCTATGCAATAGCTTTACCGCGGTAGTCTCCGAGTGCCACACGTATTTATTTGTTTTTTTCTCTAGAAACTTATGTATTGGAACGGAAATAGGAAAATATTTATATATATACACACTAAAATTTTATTACAATTCCTTCACTAATAAATGGAAAGGAACTTCGTTCCATCCGGGTGTCCCTTGACACCTCTCATTGCTTTTTTTTTATTTTACACTTTGTACAAAAGTAAAGTTCACGCGGACTTAATGTCTAAGGGCATTTTCTCCCATTCGACCTTAAGGTGGTGCAGAGAGACGGAAGCAGGTGTATATTATGAATAATAAAAAAAATAACAAAATAATAAATAAATAAACAAATCAGATACAATAATATATTAATGTTTCAGACCTAACAAATAATGTTCAAATACGCGTAGTGGTAAGGAATATGTGCTTCCACAGCATTGAGCAAAGTTGCTGTTCGAATTGAACCGCACCATGCACATCTGCAGCTGTAGAGCGTTCTTTGAGTGCTCACCGTAACGTCCACAGTAAAAGTAGAAATAGATTAACGACGGAAAGGGCAGCAAAATTGACATAATATATTGCTTCATTAGTAATGAACTAATAATAGAACTTAATAGAATCATCGCATCGAATGTAACGTGAAGCCAATATTTAATACCAGTCCCAAACCTTCACTATCCACCGCTGGCATACGTAATTTTGATTTCTTAGACTGCGAACGTATTTCAGACGAAAGTAGCGATATAAGTTAATACTTTTATGTGTTTTAAAACTACGATGGTCAAGAGTAGACTGACAAATATATATTTTTATACAGGAAAGCAGTTTACACCTATGTATATATTCTAAATTATATAAAAAATATTGGATTTTGAATTCAGGCTTTTGTACAACTTATAATTCACATCACTTTTTGCCATCAAATAATCCATAAAAGACATTTTTTCCCACAAAATGGGTGTTTATGGGAAAAAACCCGGGAAAAAACCCAATTTCCCGGGTTTTTTCCCAGGTGGGAAGATTGGGTTTTTACCCATTACCCATCTCTAATCAAGTCTCGCCTAAATACCAATTAAAATACCGGGTTATCGAATAAAAAATGAATTAGACCCAATTGTAAGATTGATATTCCTACAGGTGTCATTAATTAAAATAGAAAAAAACGTATAACTTATATATCTAATTTCAAAAAGTGTTGACACACATCATTCCTAGTACCGGCACAAAGTGACTTTGCGTACTTTACTCTCAAAAACATGCATAGTGAACATTGCGAAATCGATTTTTAAGCATTGTTACTACTGGTTCTCATTTCTGAGTCTCGGTTAGTATCAATTACTACCGTAAGAAAACTATTAATATTAAATAAAGGCGCCAAATAATTTTGTCACGAATTATTTCATCATTCATGTCAACGCACATCATTTGGTCTTTTAAATTAAGAAGAATAATGGTACACGAATCCAGCAGCCAGCACCCCGTGGGAGATCGGCGTTCGGCAGTCGAAAGCGAGAGTGAGTGCACGTTAATGATTGATATCACGAATCCGGCAAAATTATTTCACTACCATTTTTGGTTTATCTTAAATTTTCTCATTCCTGGTTCATCCCATAAGGCAAGTACTATATTTGGTTAATCTATTTTAATTGCTGTGTGAATTTATAAAGTCACGGTTATTAACGAATAATTTTTCAAGGTTGCAAGCTAAGTTTCCAGAAATTTCGATCAATATTTACGGAATCGTAATTTCTGGTCACGTCATTACTAGTTTTATGCTTACGAGAGAAATGACGCCCGTGTTCTAGAAATGACGAATACCAAGTTCTAAGATAAAAAAAAATATAAAACTAGTTCTAATAGATGTATTATTTAGTTGAGCTTGAATCTATGTAATTTAATGCAATAGAGCGATAGGTAAGACTTGGGGTTTGAAGCCAAATATAACTTACTGGATATATAAGGCCTTCATACTCCCAAGACTACTCTACGGAGCCTTTGTATGGTGGCACAGGGCGACCATTAAGACAAATTATAAGAAGCTAGCCCAGGTACAAAGAGACTCGCTGGGCTGATGACTACAGGTGCATTAAGAAATACCCCACCAGCGGCACTGGATATAATTCTAGATAGGATTTGGGGGCAAAAAAGAGAGCATGAGAACAATGCTACAGATTAAAGTCCTATGGATTATGGAAAACTACTTCCACAAACAATGGACACACAAAAGCAATAACCATGCTTCAAGGAAAAATGTCGATGATTAATTGAGGTAACAATTAAATTATTGTTACCCTAGATCATCGACATTTCTTCTTCATTCAGAAACAAAACATCTTCGACAAAAAATACAGAATACATATGGGACCTAGAGAAAACTGGGAACTCCCACATGACCATGATAAGTCGGTGGCATGTTTCACAGATGGTTTCAGGAAGGAATCAACAGGATTGTCGGGAGCAGGAATATTTATAACCACGCCATCCAACACAGAAGAAACCACAATAAAACTAGGCAAATATGCGAGCATATTCCAGGTGGAAACAATGGCCATTCTGGAATGCGCTGATCGCACTAAGCAAATGACCAATAAGGAAATCAGCACAATACTGATTTACAGTGATAGTCAAGCAGCCCCAAAGGCACTTGACAAACCAGAGACAACGTCGTTCCTAGTGAAAGAATGCAAACTCAAACTGAACACGCTAGCAGCCGACAAAGAAGTCATCATCGCCTGGCTACCAGGCCACCAATGTACCTCAGGAAATGAGAAGGCCGGTGAGCTAGTGAGAGAGGGAGGAGATGAAACATTCATAGGACCGGAGCCGTACTTACCTATACCGGCAAAAGTCACGAACGGAGTAATCAGCAGGAAGATAGTTACAGAAACAAATGTCAGAAGGAGAGACATGAAGGTTTGTCGCCAATCTAAAATCTTATCCAGACGCTTGACCAGAAGAAAACCAAAGCTTACTCCAATTTAGGAAGGACATAAGAACTATTATAGGAATCATGACTGGACACGGTACGCTGAACAGGCACTTAAAAATCATAGGTAAGACCGAAGGCACCTCTTTTTTTTATTTATTGCATTGAATGACGAGACGAGCATGCCGTTCACCTGATGGTAAGCAATACGACTACCCATAAACAGTAGCAACACCATCCAGCACCTTGAGTTATGAAGTACTGTGCGGCATTCCACTGCACTTGTCATCCTGAGACATAAGATGTTAAGTCTCATTATGTCCAGTAGTCGTGCACAGAATTTGGTGTAGAAGAGACCAGCATCCACTTTCTGGCAGAGTGCTCAATGTACTCTCTGCCAACATGGGAGATATTGGCAACAGACAGACTGGAAGTAGCACAACTACAGGAGGAAAAGCTAGGAGACATTATTAGGTTCAATAGGCCAACAAGGCTTGTCAAGATCAGAAGGGGGCATACTGCAGGAGCATCAGTGAAACCAGTGCTCTAGGGTGGAAGCTGTCACGAATAGCCAAGATACGGCAAGTGATGCTGTATCCAACTGGAGGACGCAGGGGGCCGAGGCGGCCAAAGAAGTTTGTTCATTGAGTTAGAACTCTAACAAAACATCTGTGAAAACTGCATTTAATACCATGCACATATTTTTGCGTGATCCGTGTACAAACGTGCATTTTTTGTAAAGAGATAGACAAAAATTCTAAAAATAATTATTTTGGCTTCTGTTGTTCTAACAATAACCCCCATACCAGTTTTTCTTTAATATCTGTAAAGTACAGACATTGGCCTGTTACAATTGTATTATACGTACAAATTTTCAAGATCATTACTGGTACACCATGATCATTACTTGTATGTCAAAAATCATTCCCTGGCCGTTGTCGTCATTTCGGGTACGGGTTATTTTTCATTTTTGTAAATAAAACTAAAATGCCGTTATGAAATTGTGGTGCAATTGCTTTATTTATTCTGTGGGTGCAATTAAGAAAAACGCTCTATTACAACGAGTATTTATGGATTTGCAGTGAAAGAAAGCAGTATAAACAAGTTTCTTTTATAAGACAATAAATGTATGGGAGTAGAATCTCGCCGAGTTGATTCACCCAAAAGAATACTTTTTGAAAATATTTTTGGACACGGACATGCGCTTCGTTTGTTTTCCTCCACAGTATTCCTTCGGAATAAAATGCATTTTGTCTATTATCTATAGTCAATTTTTATTTATTTTAGCCATTCATTGTAAACACGGCATTAAATTTGATAGGTGGATATTTCTTATTGTCTTTGATCGACCAATGATAGTGCGATTAATAAATGAACAACTTGTAAACCAAATAGCACTTTTTCGATGAGTCATAGACTTTCAAAATGACACTCGTTTCCGGAAAGATTTGCATCAAGTCTCTGGCCATCTGTTTATATTGCTTATGCCGAAGAAAGATTTATTTTAATTTTGTATATTTTTTATTCGAAATGCTTAACAATTAACTTTTTGTAGTAGTATTCATTAAATTAACTGACTGTTGTATCTTTTATAATTTATTTGTATTTTTTTTACAATTTTAATAATTTTTCCCGCTCTATTTTCAAATTTATTCCACCGGAAATTCGTCTATAGATGCGTTTGTTTCCGAAAAGTGAACGTTTCACGAGTCAACAGCAACGTCTTTCGATAAGTTCTAGGCTCTGTTTGCGACATTTTTCTTTCTATTATCCGTCATCCAATGTTTTAAGTGATGAAATAACACGTTGTTTAGCGATCAGTATCGATATTCGTGTTAATAGTCGTAATTAAGTAATCGCTAGATTACGATATAAGCTAATATGGGCGACGAAAGCCACCCGAAAACTCTCTACGTCGGTAATTTGGACCCGGGTGTAACAGAAGTATTTATATGTACTTTATTCGGACAAATAGGCGAAGTAAAAGGTTGTAAGATTATACGAGAACCGGGCAACGATCCATATGCTTTCTTGGAGTTCACGAGTCACACGGCGGCGGCAACAGCGCTGGCCGCCATGAACAAGCGAGTGGTCCTCGACAAGGAAATGAAGGTTAACTGGGCGACGAGTCCCGGGAACCAACCGAAGACGGACACGAGCAATCACCACCACATATTCGTCGGCGACCTGTCGCCCGAGATCGAGACGCACATCCTGCGCGACGCCTTCGCTCCTTTTGGTGAGATATCGAACTGTCGAATAGTCCGCGACCCACAAACGCTCAAGTCTAAAGGGTACGCATTCGTGTCGTTCGTAAAGAAGGCTGACGCAGAGGCCGCCATCCAAGCGATGAACGGACAGTGGCTAGGCTCCCGCTCCATTCGCACCAACTGGTCAACGCGCAAACCGCCCACAAAAGGCGCCAATGACGGTGCACCGAGCAGCAAGAGAGCAAAACAGCCCACCTTTGACGAGGTGTACAACCAGAGCTCACCCACAAACACCACAGTGTACTGTGGCGGATTCACAAGCAATGTTATCACTGAGGACCTAATGCAGAACACATTCTCACAGTTTGGTCAGATACAGGACATACGAGTGTTCAGGGACAAAGGATATGCATTCATTAGGTTTACAACAAAAGAAGCGGCCGCTCACGCTATAGAAGCCACACACAACACAGAAATTAGCGGGCACACAGTCAAATGTTTCTGGGGGAAAGAGAATGGAGGCGGTGAGAACCAGGTTTGTATTGATTCTATTCAGTTTCTAATGCTTAATTTTCATACCTATTCAATAACATTATTTTGATTCATCAATCATGTAACATTCATTTTATATTTGTTTGAAATGAATAAATTTAATCCAACATGTTACTTTCATCAGGTCTGCAAACAGATTTCTGTAAGTTTTCAAAACTTTTTAAATATATTTTCTTATACTACTCTTATTTTATATAAAAATACTTGATGTACAGAATGTTAAAGCAAGAATGTTCGCACACAACACAAGCCAACATGGCACATTGTTTACAAACAAGTGCTATATTTACACATGTCAGATGGCAGTCCAGGGTTTTTAAACAGTTATAACATCATTTTGCATATTTTTACAATAATTTTTATTGGATTCCTGCCAGCAATATTGAATATCATGATTCAAATGAATTAAACATTCACTTTCATTCATTATTAACACACATCTTTTGTTTGCTGTATGAATAATTTTTACTCTTGATTATAAGTACCTAAATAAATAAACATGTGTAAAATTAATTAAATTTTTTAACTAATTTGTGACCATGGTTAGCATCAAACAAAATTTGTCTCATGAAAATTTACATTGTTGTTAAAAAAGTAATGATTATCATGCAGCAACAAAATTTACTAACAGTGTTACGTTATCACTGAGCCAGGAATTTTCAGATGCTGCATATAAGCATATCTGGCATTTAGTCAAACCTTTGTCTGAATTATAACCCTTATGAGTTGGCACATGGACAAAAGGCAAATATGGTTTGACCACAGATTATAAAAAACAAAACAAAGGCAATAATTTTACACATCATTGGCAGTATGTCATGACAAATAAAACAAATGTTTTTTAATACATACATACTATCACGCCTCTGTCCCATAGGGGTAGGCATAGACTATGGATCGCCACTTTGCTCGATTCTGGCAGACTACTTTCCCTACTACTTTTTTAATGTAACCTCAAAAATATAATTTGTGGTCAAACCAGTTTACTAGAGTGATGAGTTGACTTCCGGTCCATTTGTAGTGACTTTGGCCCGCAGGTTCGACACGCTGCTGATGTGAACTCCGCGATCCCCGACCAGGTTAGGGGCTCTCTCTCATTTGTGTATTATGTATTGTTTATTGTCGCAATATTGTATTTTTAGTTTGTTCCTATAGTAGCCAAAATTTACTGAAAAGATGGATTGTGTTATAAAAATATCCTTTTGATATATTTGTATTGTGATTCAAGGTGGCATATCAAGGGGTACATTACTCTAATTGAAACTTCAGTTTATTTTTATCATTCCATATTTTCCATGTTTTCTTTGTTCCCTTTGTTGAGTAAATATGGACATTTAGTTGTGCAATAATGTTGCAATGAGTGTGAGGTTTTTTGTAAAACTATGTCCATTGTTATGGTGTATTGATTAACACCTCTCTATATTCTCTCTATGTTAAATAAGTATGTATACATAAAATAATGACATTATAATAATACTATTATGAACCATATTTTAATTTTCATTACAACTGGGGTAAAAAAAGGATATCTCAAGAACATTAAGTGGAAAAATGTCATTGACATTCCTTTAATCTTCAAAGGAATGTTGTTTAATCTGCATTCAATGTTATATTATTACTTATAGGTGAGATATATATGCATTTATAAGGTGAAATTATCTCAAGTTGACAAGCATAGTGCAGAAATTTGCATTTACAGTACTTAGCAGTACTATAATGCAAATTTCTGGTGACACTGCTATTATTTATTGACAGGCGCGCCGCAAACGATCAAGCATTATGCTCATCATTCAGTATAAAAAATATAAAGTTAGTAAATGGATGCATATAGTCATTGCCTTGAGTACTCAACAAGGATGTATGCAATTGACCTCTACTGAAACTGTTCCTCATTGTTCCAATGTAATGTTTATGTATCAGTACATATTACATTAGTTTATATGATACAGATAAGGTTGTAGAAAATGTCTATTAAATCATATTGTAAAATGCATTGATAAATAGAAATCTACATTTTTCAATGATGCAGGCTATATTATTTTAATTTATTCTATTGTTTGAAATGCTCATTAATATTTCTATGAGAAATTGTCGGAAGTTGTTTGAGCATTGTATTCAACACAAGAATTGTGGGATACCCTCAGAATAAAGAAAAGAACTTTCCTCAGTAACCATTAATGCATTGGCATATTTTATTTCATGTCAGACATATCATAAATGATGCATTAAGACATATAAACGTATAATATCAATATTACTATAATTTTGGAAAAAAAACATTTATCTTAATAAGATACCTTATTTGGTATTAGGTTAGGATCAAAATGCCTACACGAAAGTCGACCTTTTGAAACCTCGATTTAAACTCTGAACCACCAATCATTTGAATACACAAATCCATCTTTTCCGTAACAAATTGGCGATAGATTCCTTCGTGGTACCCGTGCCTTTTTGTTTCTATTGTGATACCTAACGTGCGTGTGATGCCGCTTCCAGAGTTCGAATGCTGCATCAGCGCCACCGCCCTCGATGGGGGCACAGACCCAATACCCCTACCCGTACCAACAAGGAATGGGATACTGGTACGCTCAGGTAAATGGCAATTTTATTTTCACTAGCTTTTACTGCATTATTTAGATTTTAAAATTAGAATGAACGAAGATCAAACAAACATGTTCCAATTAAAATCATTACAATATTTGTTGTAAAATATCCCATGGTAGTGCATTACCGGGATATAAGTTGTCTATGATACTTCATGACTCATTCTGTATGGCAAATTTCATGTAAATCCATTCAATGGTTTATGCGTGATTGGATAACGAATATCTTAAGCATATTTTTTTATTTTTATTATTCATTTATTTCAAGTAACTATGACTCAAATTGTTAGTAGGTACACATGAATACTTAAGCTATGTTAGTAACAATTACAATTTTGAAAATGGCGAACACCTTAGTCCATGTGAGACAGCGCAACAGTGACTTATATATAAACAGTCAAATCTGTCCGCTATCATGGCCAGAATGCTATTGGGACTAGCCCTGATCCTGCGCACTAGGGATGCACATCGTTTGCGCATAGTGGCAAAGAAGCAGTCTACTCTAGCTTCGGCAAACATACCAGAAGCGCTACAGAAACGTGGCAGCCCCAACATCACCCTGAAGGCATTATTATACATTATGCGAAGGGCGTTGTACGATTTTTGAGTGTATCTGGCCCACAAGCTACATGTATAAAATGAGCAGCAGTACGCTCTAAAAAGTGTTAATATTCACAAACTTTCACATTTATAATAACTACCTATATGAGAGAATTATTGTATATTCGTCTAAGGCCGGTTTTACACTATCATGTTGGTCAATTCAGTCAATTTCTTGTAGTTATCTACTTCTCAACATATTAAAATGTCTAAACAGTATCAAACTTTATTGATTGTTGAGGCATTCTGCATTCACAAATCACAATCGTTTCGAGTGGTCAGTTGATAGTCGATACATTATATTCCGCCATTAAGTGGTCTGTGGTTGTATTATACCACTAATTTCTAACTGACCGTGTCTCGCTTGCCTTTCGTTTTATTTCACCGTTTCATTATTGAAAGCGTGTTTGGCTTGTAATGTGATTTTACACGTGGTAATGCGGTCTGGTTTTACACAAAAAAAACGAGACAAGTGTTTATCCAAAATCAACATGATTTTTTTAAAAACTGCCATACTTAGATTTTTGAGGTAATATTTTTGTTTTTATAATTTGTATGGTATTGGTGTTTTATGCAACCATTTTGGTACAATCATAATTTAAATAACATACCTACCTCAAATTCATCCTATAAATAAGAAAAGGAAAAAGCAAATATTTTTTATCTGACCATATTTGCCTTCAATTAGGCGAAAAACATGGCGTGTCAACACGTAATTAAATTATACTATCATCACGCTGCAATAATTTAAAAGTTAAACGCAACATTATCACATAATAAATTTTAATGGACTTGACGCAAATCATGTTCTGTGCTATTAAGTTGATGGTGCGAACTGCCAAGTCTTGATGACGACTTGCTGAAACTTGTTAAGTACACACAAATTGTGGTAAAATATTATTTATTTATTTTATGAAGGCAATGATCAGTATTATATTATATTGAAAAATAAGACTTGGAAACAAACAGAAGCTATTTTTAAAGCTTTCGATTTTTCGAGTTGTATATCTGGTAATATCTTGTAATTCATGTAGCTCATACTTCATTGCCGAAGTTTCCTTAAAATTATAGTTTACTGGGATTTTCGTGGTGCAATAAATAAGCTCCTAACTTGAGTTATTTCTCGGTAATGAAAGATCTTACTAATATAAATAGTTATTATTTTGCATCTGAATCGAATTATTCCTTATAGAAGACACTCGGTGTACAAAAAAACTGACCCAACAGCGATTTGATAAGCATTAAATAATGTATAATAATATTTCTAAGGGCTACCCCACTAGCGCATGTTAATATAATGTTTAAAGAGTCACTCAAGAGCCAGCACTTCATTCACAAGTGCAGACTGCAGAGTAATGCCAATGCAAATCCTATTATATAAGGAAATATGTGAATAATTGTAGATATGTTTCAGTTGAGTATAGGTTTTTAGAGTACATTCCGTTGATATTGTCTCAACGAGGAAATGATACAATAATACCAAAAATATTTATCGTTTTTATTAAATACCTATTTAACACGGTGTTTGTAGTCAATTTTACTGAGTTACTTTGTTCCACAATAACCTCCAAAAATATATATTTTTAATCTGGGTTTTAACTAAACTTTGTTTAATCAGTCTTCACGTCACATATTTGGAGAGCCAAAGACACAAGTCACTTATAAATCAAAGTTGAAATCAAGCTTTTGATTTATCATAGCAAGAGCGCAAAAGAAACTGGACACAGATTAGATAGATCAGTGATAAAAAAATACTGATTTACTATCGAGCAATGAGGGTGATCCTTGAAAACGCTACGGGAATTTACCCAGCGCTTCTCTGTGCGCCTCCAAATGCCATACTAATGAGAATTAGGGGAACCTCAGGGATGAAATTGTTGGCCAGATTGACTTTCCAATCTGAGTTTTATAGTAACTTAAAACCGTATTATTATATTGTTGTGCTAGCTAAACTTATTATTACACGTGGTCAGTGGCTATAAATGAGATTATCGTCAATACTACAAAATACACCAGTACTGTTACTACTAAATAACTAATACTTATTTTTATGTACATAAATAGATTAATCTAAACCACACAGTCGCGGAAAAATTATATCAACCAATCACACACATTCTTTTCTTATACTTTGAAATAAAGTATAGGAACCGTAACAGTACGAAGATAATTTCAATAACATTGCATGTTTCTGTATTTATCGCTATTTTAGTATATCGCACTCTTAATAAAACAATGACCTAATCCAAAATCGTTGACTTGTGAGAATCGTCACAAAAAATAACTGTATACGATTTTTTTTAAGTAGGGCGGGGAACGAACAAAAATTCAAAAAAGTTGACCCTATTCCCAATGTTGAAAAGACGCATTTTTTCTTAGCCGATGCAGCTTGTCCTTTAGGGTCCATATTTTGCTAAAACTCATCTAGCCAAAAATTTTGATTAGGTCATTGTTTTATTAAGAGTGCGATTATAAACTCTAACCAACGAGATTATCGAGAAATTGTCTGATATTTGTACTCGCAACGACCGCACGCTTCAAGTTGAAACTCCATCCCATCATCTAAATGAATAGTTTTACAACAGTCTGATTTGCAAGATATTTTCTTCTCGTCCAATATACCAGACCTTATCTCCAGTTTTTATTTAAACTGATCAATCGCAGGTTTTACCGTATACGGACACCCTTATTCAGGTGAAAAGCAATCGTATCGTGTTAATTGATTCCTTATCGACTATACTAACAATTTCTTTGTGTAGTTTTGGTTATCGTTCTAGGAAATTAGTTGGAACGTCCAATAGAGATAAGTCTGCAATTTCATAGTTTTGACGCGTATTGATAGGTTATGGTTGATTTTCTTGATTATAGTTAAAATCGATTGTGTATTGGTATCGATTAGGCAATAAATTAATATTGTAATCGATTGTGTGTTAAGAGTCGATATTTCTACTATTTATGGTAGTCCTGCGTTTGCTCGACCGCTAAAGCATATCTCAGAAAATCAATTAATTCATCACGGCTCAGCTTAAACTATAAGTATAAGGGCCAACTCCTCCATATGCTGGTAAAAGTCCCTGGTAGCCTATTTGGACCTTATTAGCCGTATAAACTACAACTTTCACCAAGTCTCGAATAGAAATATCTACCAGAAAAATTCGATAGTAATGTGTCAGATTTATTTGATAGATAGCGTTATCTGCAACTTTATCGGGAACCGGTTAATTTAACCCCTAGAATAGTAATTTTCCCAGCTAAAAGCTTCATCCGTTTTACTGGACAACATTTATGTCCAAATCAAAGTAGGTACAATCACCCAATTTGGTGCTAATACACTTATTCAAGATAAAACGCTCATTTTTTACATTTTACCAAGCAATCGCTAAAATTTCGGAGATGTACAAAGGAAGCAGCAGATAACTCCTAACGTCTTTTTTTTTTTTATTGCATTGAATGACGTGACGAGCATGCCGTTCGCCTGATGGTAAGCGATACGACCACCCATAAACAGTAGCAACACCATCCAGCACCTTGCCTTACAAAGTACTGTGTGGCATTCCACTGCGCTCGTCATCCTGAGACATAAGATGTTAAGTCTCATTATGTCCAGTAGTTATACTGACTACAATGTCCTTCAAACCGAAACACAACAGTGCATGCACACTGTTGCTTGGCGGTAGAAATAGACATTGCGGTGGTACCCACCCAGACGGCCTCTTACATAATGAGACCTACCACCAGTAAACGTCTACTTTAGTTGTAAGTTGCATGTTGCTAACATACGACGCCCAAGCGACTTATTTAGAACCTTAAGGTGGTCGAGCATAGACTTTTCTGCCTGTACATCTAGAAAACAATATTCATTGCGATACAATTTTCTGGAATTATTGTTCCAATCATCATCATCAACAGTCGGCACGTAGCTTCAAGGAATCTGATTGTAACACACAGAAAGTAATTCATTCCCGATAATGTTAGGAAACTTATCTTCGTATGATTCACGTTGAATAACACACGACTAGCACGGCACGAACGAGATTACGTTATCTCACAAATTAGTTGCGATCTTTGTATTGGTTTAGTTTTTTTATGTTATGTAATATGTTGGGTTTTTGCTATGTTAGGTACTAATCGTAATTCTTACATACACATCACGCCTTTATCCCCGAAGGAATACGCAGCGGTGTAACCAGAGCAGCCACTTTTTCGCATGTGTATTCCGTTCCATGATGTGATAATAGTCGAGTCTATTGCCATATCGGGCACAAATTCCAGACTCCAGGCTGATACTGAGCAGAAAACTCGAATTTGAACACGGGACCTCAGAGTGGCGTACCGCACACGTAATACAACTACGCCACCGAGACAGTCGTGAAATTCTGGAAATATTAAATATTCTTATCTGACTCCAATGTGGGGTCGACGCTACACAAAAGTATGTTGCACTGATTGGCTTAGTTTTTATGACCGACCGCCTGCCTGAATTCCACCGTCTTCGGAGATCCATTGCCGGGCATATTGCATCGAAGAAACTCAAGGGTTGATTGTGAAAAAATAAAAAACATTGTTTTAGCATAGCGACAGAACAACTTTGATGCCAACCTTAACAATATACAGGAAAAAACGGGAAAACTCAACACGTTACTCCAATTTATTTAATACAGTAGACTTGCTCGCGGCTCCGCCCGCGTGAATGAGTTTTTCCGGGATAAAAAGTAGCCTATGTTACTCGCTGATAATGTAGCTTTATATTGGTGAAAGAATTTTTAAAATTGGTCCAGTAGTTTTTGAGTTTATTCGGTGCAAACATACAAAAATACAAATATTTCCTCTTTATAATATTAGTATAGATTTCTGAAGAAATCCACTAAATATATATCTCAAATTATGTTTTAAACTTAAGTACATCAATCAAATGTCCAATTCGTTCTATCATGTAAAAAGCCTACAGACTGGTCAATAGGCTAGAATCATTATATCGAAACTGAAGGTCGGAACTAATTTGTAGTAATGTATGGCACTTCAAAAGCACTTTCCATACATTAAAAGTACTCAGTTATGTTCTTTGTTCCACAATAGTTAAGAAAAAATGGATAAGGAATTAATTTTAAGTTTTGGTAATAAAATCATCGCAGGGTGCATAGTCTCGCGTATGTGTGAGACTTTGATCTAGTTAAAATATTTATTTTAAAACCTATTGTTAGTGTTATTTGAGGTAAAGTTGTTTTTTTATTCATTATAATATATACTACAGAAGTCGGTTAAAAATAATGAAGTTTTGATTGCATATTGTCATATTATTTCGATAAAAATACATTAAAAATATTTTTAAGAAATGCATGCATAAGACCCGTTATAGCCTGCGTAGTCAATTTACCCTACCAACACCAAAAAACACCAAATAATACAATTTCTGTCGAGAAACAAGAAGTGACGTCGAAGATCATTCCCCACTGTTTTTATTTCACACATTCCATGCTTAATGTCACGTAACCTAATTACGAGAAGTTCTTTTCAGCCTATTTATAATTTATCTTGATGATATGCGCTTTCGTTTTATAATTGTGTTCATTGTAAGATTGCGTAATGTAATTCGACACATCGCCTCTCGTGATTAAATCCTTGATAATTTTCGATATGTTACGTCACTCGATAACTTTAGCGATCGACTTGTAATACTGTTATTGAAGAAACTTTCTCAATTTGTTCATATGAATGTAACAATTACTGAGATGGAATAAATTGTGTCTTTTGTAAGCATAGATAGTAATTTGATTACAAATACAAAGAAAGATATTGATAATGTATATTTTCTGTTCAAACTTAGTCAAGCATTGCCGTCCGTTTGATCGAAAGAAATCCCTTCATAGGGACTATTTTTGGGTCAGTTGCAGTATGGATGGCATATTTCAGATACCTTTTACTTAAAATCCGTTGTATTCAGATTTAGTATACACACAAAAAATAATATATACGCTGGAGCAGATACTTTACAGTAGTTTACAGTAAAAACCAATTTCTGTGAGTACGCATAGTTGTCTCATTTACCAATAAAGATATTGTAATGACATAATAGCTATATATAATTCTTGAGAAAATATAGGTAGATAGGTTATAAAATTTCATTGTTATTCTCGTTTAAAATATATTTTAGTTTCCGTACCAACAACACTGACAGTGTAATGAAAAATGATATAAACGAAGTCGCGAAAAATTGTTTGAGTTGTGACGCGCCCTCGACGGCAAACATTGTAATAAACCGTTAAGTTCTGTTGGCCCACGTCCAAAAGGGATTGGGGAAACTCGTCCACGTGCCTAAATAAGGAAAATTACATTATTATTCAATAGCCGACACATTAGAACAAAGAAATTGAGAAATTATCATGAAGGTGTCGCCATTGAGATTGGAGTTACTGGAAGTCTGAATATTTGTCGCATCTCGACGATTTTTATAATATCTAGCTTGCTTTAATGTATACATTGACCCCGGTACACAACTTAGAATAAACCACTATGGATATCCATATGTCTACTGCCTCGGTGGCGTAGTTGTATTACGGTACGACTGCAATGCCGAGGTCTCGGGTTCGATCTCCGGGTCGAGCAAAGTTATATTGGATTTTTCTATTTACTATCAGTCCGGAATCTGGAATTTGTGCCCGATATAGCGATAGCCTCGCCCCCATCGCATCATGGGGTGGAATATGCACGGCGAAAAGTGGGCGCATTAGTTGCGCTTCTGCCTACCCCTTCGGGGATAAAAGGCGTGATTGTATGTAATAAATCCTCCTATCCAATTTCGGCCACGTTAACCAATCCTAACAGAGATCAGCCAGGTACGCAGGAGAATTTATAGTGCACAAGTGTGTGCGCAAAACACAGGTGCACTCGCTATTCCTTCACTCTCATAGTCCCGTGAGACGGCAATCCGACGTGACCGGAGAGAGATCAGGCGCAGGACCAACGGCTTCACGTTCTTTCCGAGGCACGGGGGTATACACACCGCTAACTTCCTGACTCCTAGCTGTGACTAACTAATTTTTCTAAGATGGAAAAATCCAGTCACAATGTTTTTGGCTCGACCCGGGATTCGAACCCAGGACCTCAGCGCGCAAATCGCACTCGTAACGCGTACGTACGTGTATGTATTTACTAAATGTTGGATTCAGCCTCCTTAAGTTTCTATGTCACACGTGATTGACTATTGCTTTGTAACTTCACAAAAATATAACGCCGAATGACGGCAATATGTTCGCGGCGTACGTCTGAATGGGCGCGTGAAATGCATGCAAATCCGCCTATTGTTACGCATCACAAACGCTTGTAAAATATTCTTGAATATTTATTGTGTTTTGCAAGACGTGAAATGTCTGTCTGTGTTGTTACACAATAGATTTTTGAACTGTGATGCTTTCATTGAAATAACTGGGATATAGTTTTTATGAAACTAATTTGCAAACAATTACTTGTAGACAAACGTAAAAAAAAATTAAACCAGTTTTTTAATTCAATTAGTAACTGTTCAGGGCTATAAATGACGACTCCGGATGCTGAAAAATAAATCTGAACCCACAAATAATACAAACAAACGAATTGAGAACCTCCTTTTTGTAAGTCTGTTACTTTTATGCATATTAAAGTTCGTGTTTTGAATGTTGCAGGGGTACCCGGCGCTACAAGGGTACATGGCGCCCGGCTACTACCAGCAGTACGCGGCCGCCTATAGCAATCCCCAAGCTGCAGCGGCAGGTAAATCCATCGTACCAACATATTTACTGAGTGACGAGACGAGGAAGCTGCTCGTCTGACGCTAAGCCCATAAAGTACTGCGTGAACTTGCATGTCACCACAGCAGATGTTAGGTCTCTCGTTGGCTTTTTATGCAATTGCATGACGAGACGAGCATGTCGTTCACCTGATGGTAAGCGACACGACCACCCATAAACAGTATCAACACCATCCAGCACCTTGAGTTACAAAGTACTGTGTGGCATTCCACTGCGCTCGTCATCCTTAGACATTAGATGTCAAGTCTCATAATGTCTAGTAATTACCTTGGATACAAACATTAATGCTCAATTTATGTCTGAAATGAATTGTCCGTGATCTATGACTGCCCATATATCTCGAGAATGAATTGATCAAAATAAGTAATTTGTAAACCCTAAGGTCACACTTGATGCTGATTGGTAAATTTCCGTGAACGATCCTGGTTTGGAGATTAAGATCATTGTTGCAGCTAATTGATCGGATTTTGTTTCTCTCAACTATAGATTTCGAATGGCGTATATTTTTGATAAAGGTCGCAGGAAGTCTTTATCTTCATGTAACTGATGATGATATTAATGCTTTGATTAAAAAAAATGAGTCATGCATCATAGCATAATTATACTTACAAAACGATTTGCCAATACTGCTGTACTTTTTATGATAATGTACGTAGCTATCTGACTTGCACTTATCAGCCGACATTATCGCTCGCCTCGAGGCGTTATCGTTCGGATACATTAACTGTATGTAACCATGCTGTTTCTCATCTAGCGGTACATATTGTTATTTGTACGTGTTTGTTTATATTATTATTCTTTCTATCGACACAATTAAATATATCGAAAATTGAGTTATCGTCATAAAATTACGTAAAACGAACTTCTCAGTACAACAATTGTTCAAACACCGCCATATTTAAGCGGAAACAGGACAAAACTAATATATTGATTTCTTTTTTATTATATTTTTATAAAAAAGGGACCAGGTTTAAGTCATTTTATGACGATAACTCAATTTTAATTTTTTTTTAATTGTGTCGTTTTTAATCTAAAGTTCCGATATAATAGAAACTAGGCCCAAGATATTATTATAATGTATGTTTATACCACTGAATGGCTACGCGTGCAAGCTAGTAATCGGCACCACCATACCAGCCCTGTATTGTATATTGCCCACTGCTGAACACGGGCCTCCTCTACAACTGAGAGGATTTAGGCCTTAGTCCACCATGCTGGTCTAGTGCGGGTTGGCAGACTTCATATACCTTCGAAATTCCTATAGAAAAATTCTCAGATATGCAAGTTTCCTCACGATGTTTTCCTTCACCGTTAAAGCGAGCGATAATTCACAGAGAATATACACATAAGTTTTTAGAAAAGTCAGAGGTGCGTGCCCTTGGGTTTTGAACTTGCGGACATTCGTCTCGGCAGTCTGTTCCACTCCCAACTAGGCTATCGGCAAGACCTCCCATATGTTTGAATTATAGTGATTTTTGTTTTCGTACAAAATAATAATGTAGTGTAATGTGTCCTGCAGCGGGGTACCGCATGAGCATGGGCGGGTCCGGCGCGGGCGGCGCGGGGGGCGCGGGCTGGGGCGGCGCCCCGCAGCCGCTCATGTACGCCTCCGCCATGCCCTCGGCGCAGTACCCCTCGCAGTAGCGCCGCCGCCACCCCACTCCACCGCCACTCCGCCGCTACACCACCCGTGCCACGGACGCGACTATGCCACCTACGTAGCCGACTCCGGTTCGCAGTGACACACCACGGGGAACGGATTCATTTACTCCACATTATCGCCGCGGTCGTTGGTTTCCTGACACTGTTACACTATGACTACGCCGCGATGGACGCGCGTCCGTCCACGGCGCGATTGTACATGAACGGGCCTTAACCGGTTGCCTTGTTTGTCTTTTATACGATAACAATTCATTGTCATGAAGCTATTGTAGCGTTAATACAAAACAGACTGATCTTGCCAAAGTAAGCAGATTCATCAAATGACATGCCTTGCATTAACTTTTTCATTATTTATACTGAGCTAGAATATGACTGTCAGAAAACCAACGCAGCAGCAGGGCGGTGTGACATCACAATGTAATCGAGTCTTGATAATATTTCGAGTATGACCAACAGACGTTTTGTACGAATGTGGGAGCTCAACTCATGTCTTTGGCGGTCGTCGGGAGCGAGCGGTCGGCTTTAGTCGGCGATTTAAAACCCGCCACTCTCTCCCGCGCAAATCCCGCCCAATTCCAAATTACCAAGTGGGAATCGGCGCCATGTAATCCGCGGACACGACTCGGTGACTCTAGGGTCAGTCGACCGACATAGATAGGAAGTAACGAAATAAATTATAAATTTGTAAGAAAAGTTATATATATTGGGGGATCCGCGAGTGTCGATGTGTATCGACTCTGGCGGCTGCAGACCGGGACTACGGCAGCAGACTGCAGACTGCAGGCTGCAGGCTGCAGAGCTGGCACGACGCGGCACACCCGAGACTCCGCCAGACACGCCAGACGGTTTTGACCTATTTATATTAAGTTCGGCACATGTTGTTTTGTTTGACCTGAATTGTTATGATTTATTGTATGGAAACACTGGTAAGTCAATAAAGCAGTGGGTCTGGGACACCGGGTGTTTGATTTGCCGTCTAGATCTAGATTGTATTATTGTGGAAAACTTACTGACTTAAGTTTCTGGGTCCAAATTTCTAAGTCGACCGCTCCCGGTCTTCTGTGATTGATCTACGCATAGAAGCATTCGGATGACGAGAAAAATTATTGTAAATTCTTAATTAAAAGGTCATTTTGTAAAAGGAGAAATAAATAATTTAAGTTTACAAATCTTTTGGTTATTGTTGTATTATTACCATAAAATTTCTCCCCTGTATATACACCACACATAATTGCTAAATTGCTGAAATTTCACACAATGCTTTAAGTAACTCACTAAATATATACACAATTTATAATCTCTAACTAGTGGCTAAAGTAACCCTTTATTGTGTTTGAAAAGGAATTTGAGGACGAACCAAAACGGGGATTAGTTGTGAATGAAAAGGCGACGCTCTACGATGCCGAAGCTAACCGGCTGTCTCTTTGTAAAGCCTACGAACATTCAGATGGATGTAACTTTTTTCCAAAGCCCGACTCAAAATCATTCTGATTTTTTCCACAAATCCTGTGGCAAAATATAATGAAAGCCAATTTTTTTACATTTGCTGACGAGTGTTTTTATCTCTCTCTATAGCTCGATCTGTAACTTTACTGCCCAGTTCTATACACATAATTCTTCATACCAGTAATAAATTAAGGTCGATCCCCAGGTCGGGAAAACAAATTATTCACAATACAGAAAACCTGGTAGAGGGCTAAAATCAAAGGCATTAAACAGTATAGTTAGCTAAAATATGTAGCCCTTAGAATAATAACAATGTAGCCTATATGGGGGGACGGCTAGTGGTATAGGGGGGAAATAACCGGTAAGGTGCTTATTATGAAATTAGCCGAATTATTTCAATTTTACTGCGATTTTTTCATTCTGCTATAATCTATATTATTATACTCAATGGTTTTCAATATAGCTCCCTGATTTCTAGTGCAACAGTTTATTTCATTATTATTCTATTTAGGAGACGTTAAATTATTCCGAAAAATATATAAATATATAAAATTATTTCGAATAACGCTCGGTTAGCTATTCACCAAGGAGTCTGCGCCAGCACTGATGTATGGAATTGAGTCGTGGGTGTGGCAAAACAAGCATATAAGTAAGGTAAATGCAGTGGAGATGAGAGCTTTGAGAAGTATGTGTGGGCTGAAAGTAAGTGATAGAGTAAGGAATAGCGTGATAAGAGAAAAATGTGGATTGAAAGAGGATGTAGTGACTTGGATTGAGAAAGGAATGCTTCGGTGGTTTGGCCACATTGAAAGGATGGATGAAAGAAGAGGAACGAAAGAAATCTATGTCGCGAAAGTGAGTGGTAGCGTCGGACGGGGACGTCCTAGACGTACCTTCATGGACCAAATTGACGACCTCCTAAGGAAGGGTCAAATAAGGAGTTCTCGTAACCGACGATGTATGAAGAGACTGATGACTGTAGAAGAAGCGAAAGAGGTATGCTTGGATCGTAGCACTTGGCGCTCCATAGTCTCTGCCTACCCCAATGGGAGAAAGGCGTGAGTTTATGTATGTATGTAAATTATTCCCGGATTTCCGATACTGTTTAAAATCATGATGGGAGTTGAAAAAATGGGACATTCGCCAAAACACACGTGGGCTTGGATAAAGTAAATGCATTGGTTTCGACGCGAAATGCGCTGCATGGTGCGCTCAAATGTAAACAATAACAAATGTCGGATGCTGGAGTATTTTTACAAGGCTATAAACATGACGTTTGATGTAAGAATTAAACTGGCGAAAGCAAGGAGTTCAGATTAATCTGTCTAATAGGTAAGGTAAGATCCTATTGGTACACTTGATATGCAGTGTATTATATTGTCTTTCCTTGATGTAGTGTAACTTTACTGCCGAGTACTGTAACAAAAAGAATAGGCAAGCTGTCTTAGGGTAGTATCACTGTTCAACAAAGATATCTTATTCCTTTATGTACTTTCGGCTTGTGAGATTCCGCAGCTATATAAAACCAATTTTATCTAATTATTTTCCCCTTTATAGGCACTGGTTAGCAAATCCTTTATAGTTCCTCTAGTATTATGTTTATAGGCTAAGTGACCAACATGCTCCTCGGCCTTGTACCATAAAAAATAATAGCATTCATTTAGAGCGACTGCAGAGGCCGCTTGCCCAGTCATCGTAAAGAAAATAAATGCCCTTGCATTTTGAAGTAAGTATAAATTCCAAAAATTGTAAACAGACTCATTAAAATGAAACGTTTATGCACTTCTATGCGTTGAAAAACAACCGCTCTGACAGTACACGGTCACCTTCGCCTACGGAAATTCATAATAGGGCAATGCTCTGTTTCATTATGAAGTTTTTATAGCTCACTGCGGAGTTGCGCAAAGAGCATCACCTACGTGATTCTGCCCACCCCTTAATACAGGCGTGAGCTCATGTTTATTCCCGAAGACCCAAATTTCTTCCTTATTAAACTTCTTATAACGATCTATATCTACTTGGTCTTTCATATACCTACCAGCAGTACACATTCAATGTTATGTCGATTGAGATCAACATGATAGCGGGTTCGAATCCCAAGCTCATTCGATGTTCATTCTTCATTATAAGTGGATCAGTTATAAAGCTAAAATAAATACATACCATACCATACCGGCCCTGTATTACACACTGTCCACTGCTGAGCATGGGCCCCCTCTACAACTGAGAGGTTTTGTAGGCCTTAGTCCATCACGCTGGCATGGCCTAGTGCGGGCTGGCAGACTTCACGTACCTTAGTAATTCTTATAGAAAACTTCTCAGGTATGCAGGTTTCCTCGCGATGTTTTTGCTTCACCCATAAAGCGAGCGATAATTCACTAAGAATAAAGACTTTTTAGAAAAGTCAGAGGTGCGTGCCCTCGTGTTTGGAATCTACGGACATTCGTCTCGGCAATCTGTTCTACTTCCAACTAGGCTATCGCCGCTTAACACACACATACATAGCCTTTTATCTCCGAAGGGGTAGGCAGAGGCACAACTAGTGCCCACCTAGATTCTTAGATACCCTATTCTTCCAAAAAGCAAGACAAAAAATAGTAGCTGTTTAAGGTGTCAATAAGCCTATTAAAAAGTCTAAGTAATTTACCTCCTATTTTGGCTTTAAGCGGCCAACCATCTCGCATTCGCAGTCGATCGTCCAATAAAGCCAGATGTAATCCTGGTTTGCAATATTTATTAGTAAACTAGTCCCGCAAAACCTTGGATGCGTTCCGCATGTCTACTTAGATCTTTCAACTCTACAACATTTTCGTTGATGCACTCTGGAAGTCCGATAAAACCATACTGAAACTCGAAATTCTACGTGCTCTGCTTATATAGTGAAATTTGAGCAGTTACGAATGCTTCTACGACTTTCTAAACGAAAATCCTTAACTAATACTTAATGATTTCAGTAAGTTGTGGGTTTTTCTTTTCTGTAAAGTCTGTTTTTCTTTTCTGACAATCATGTTTCGCATTTTAGAACACTACGCTAACCTAAAATACGTTCCGCAATCAAAATTTCAGAAAATTATAAAAGCGGTTATGAGAAAACGCAAGCTTAATGTTATCCGGAGATCCAAAACAGTTTTTTTTTTCGTAAAAGATCGGCAACAGACACCGCTCAGCATGTTACTACTATTTGGTTAATGTAGTGGTGATTATATTTACTAACTTGCTTGTGAGCCGGCTATATGCATTAAAAAAATGAAACTAATCTGAATTTAACATTAGGTACATATTACGTGGTCTACCTACTCAAGAAGTTAAGCACAACTAAAAATACATTCATACATTCCCGCACATTCCATAGAACGTAAAATACCCAGAAAACTAACTCATTCAGTGTGAATCAAACCTTCCTACGTAAATGAAAAGTCTCACGTCCTCCCTACGCGACGCATTCGACCCACACGCGACCCATGCACGACCATACGCCCGACTGAGGGTTGTATCCAACCACATTTATCCGCTGAATCATCGCACAATAATCTGTTAAGATCGGCTATTTTGATCAGTCCTTAGGTCTTAGTTGCATACCCCACATGATATCCTTCACCCACTTGTGGACATCAGAACGCCACTGTTTTATCATTTAAAAAACTCGTGAGAGGGATCCGAGAGTGACGTAGAAATTGCAATGACAGTGATCTAAAAATACCGTGGACGCTTAGCGCGCGGCGTCTCGGGCGTCGCGGCGCGCCGGATCGCCAGTCGAGGAGTAACCGTCGCGAGTGATAGTCGAACGAGCGCAAGTGCAGCAACCATGGTATACGAGAGTGACTTCTACACGACCCGCCGGCCCTACAGGTCCAGCTACAGCGTGACGGTGAGTGCGCCGCCGCCCCCTAACACCCATCGAGCGTGCCTCGCACCTCGCCCCACTCACCCCTGGGAGCCGGACGCCCCTCGCACCAGCTCGACCCTCGATCGTGTCCTTAGACGACTGACAGTCGCCCTAGTCACTTAGGCGTACTCGTGTTCGTTCGGTTGTTTCCAATTTAACGACGAGGAGTGTATATTGCCGTCTTCCCAAGTGTTCACTTGATTCCGTTAAATATTTTGCTTGTAAACATAATTGCTTACGTTAAGTGGAAGCTTGACTCCTCGGCCGATCCTCAGTTGCGCTTTCGCATCGCGTAGAATCAGCGCCGGAGGATCGCGGCGGCGTTCCGCAAGTGGGTCATTTCGTATCGAGAAACTGAGTCGGAAAGCGGAGCCGCCGGGCGCGCCAAATATAGCCGCGGCTGGAGTCGCGCCCGCCCGACTAACGGCGACTTCTCCGCTTGCAGCGGCCGACCATCGGCGACTGGGAGAAGGTGCCGTTCGTGCCGCGGCCGAGCCTCGTGCCGGATCCTGTGACGGCGTTCGGGCGGCGCGCACGGCCCGGCGCGCGCTCCTCCGTGCTCGACCCCGTCGTCAAGCAAAACATCGTGCCCAAGCCGGAGTCGAAGCTGGCGCCGCTCGCGCCGTACGTGTCGCCGCGCGAGCACACGCGCGCCCGCGTGCTCGCCGCTGTAGCACACCGGGAGCGTGCGTTCCAGGCGGACCCGCTGGGCACACCGCGCGACCACATGGATGTGCTGCTGGCGCAGGCTCACGGGCGGCCGCTGCACGCTGCGCACCGGCATGTCTACTACAGTAACTACGCCTCGTACTGAACGACGCTCATGCGCGTCGTTCTCGTTTGTCGCTTTCGCTCGCTAGTGTAGTCAGTCAGTCGAGTCGGTGCGAGGGTGGGTGCGGGCATGGTGTTGGCGGGCGGCGGCTAAGGGCGCGGTTTTTGCAGACGCCGCGTCACTACGTGGTGGTGGACCGCGACCCGCTGCCGCGGCGCGCGGACGAACAGTACTCGTACTCGTACACGAGCAAGTCGGAGCGCTCGACGGGCAGCGGGCTGCCGCAGCGCAGCTCTTACAGCAACACGGTGGAGCGGCGCGCAGGCAGCGGTCCGGGCGGCTACTCGTACACCAGCGAGCGCTCCAGCAGCCTCGGCGGCCCCGGCGGCTACTCGTACTCGTCGACCAGCAGCGGTCGCCTGCCCTACGGCACCACTTACCGCCACTACCATTACCGCGTGTAGCGTCCCGGCTCCCGCCCTGCTCCCTGCGCCCTGCGACCCGCACCCCATGTCCAGCATCCCTGTCTTGTCCCAACTCCTTTTCCTAGATATGTCGTAGATTTTCCTGTAACTACCTAATCAGTATTCGCTGTAACGCAATGTGATCACTCTACTTTAACTAGACAAGTGGACGTGGATCTTAGCTTATTGATGTTATTTTTTTTATATCTTACAAATTATTTATTAAATGTGACTTAGACTGAGTTTTTAATAAAGCTTGCGTTTTTAACATGCTCTATTTTCTTCGTGTAATGTTACACGACACCTTGTCACTACAAGACAAGACCGATGATGAACTCGGTCTTTGTGAACTAACAGTTACTTTACCTTACTCTATTTTGTAGTTGTTTTCCTATTATTTACAAAATGTATTCAAATGCTGTTTACTACTAAGTAAGTGATTTAACGTAAGTAACGATAATTATAAACACATAGCACACATTCTCAGTACTTTAGGATATACTATGCCTATATACCTACACGTGCAAACAAACAGAAACCTTTATCGATGCATAAAAAATAAACCCATGAAACTAGTTGTATGATGACCAAAACTTTTAAATGTAAGACGAAGCTTAGGTATCTAAACATTATAATATAAATATCCGTAAGACATTTACTAATGTTTTACAATTCACACACATACATATTGCTTACGTATAATAATATACAAGTATGTAAACAGTAAACAACATTTAGACATAACAAGAACATTGTTAGAATTAGGTACTTTACACATTTCATACACAGGTAAATCACTTCACAAAGAAATAATAATATGTACTTAGTACGTAATATAGGAGAAAATTCTAGCGTAATTATAATATTATGAGTACTTAACTATTTCTCTACATCTTCATGAACTTCATTTATGTCCAATTCGACAAAGCTTATTGGTATTCACACACCTGCTAAATACCATTTAATAATAATGTTATACTTTGAAAAATGTGTAGAAATTTTGCCCAGGCCCGTAACCAGGGATAAAAGTCTGGAGATTTAAATCCGCATCACTGCGGACAAATCTTTAACACGAGACGAAACGATGCTTGCGAAAACAAGGAAAAAAATGCGGATGCGGCAGGCCAATATTACTTTAGTGTCGTCAATAAACAAAAATCACGCATAGGTACACGTACATTATAAATTTAATGGTGGTGTGCACTTCTGTTTATAAAAAATATCCATAAACTAGAGATACCTATTGTTTCTTTCAACTGAATAGTAACAATAATTTATAAGGCCATATTTTGTACCCACAAAAGACTGGTTACGGACCTGCATTTTTAAATACACCGCCATTTTGGTTACGCAACTGTCACTTCGAAAATGTCCCCTTTTTGAACCGAATGAGACACACAAATGACAAATTTCGTTGTCCGCTGCAGCCTTTGACCTCGGTGTACTATCTGTCGTCACTTCTTCCGTACTATCACATCCCGTACATCGACTACATACCGAAGTTGTCCCAGGTGAGTATTCGTTCAAGGCTTGTTTAAACAACGATGTAAATACTCCATAATGATTTTGGCTAAACATAACTGTTATTTTAATGAATGGTCATCTCATATTCTTGTATGATATACTTTTTTAAAGGTATTTCGTCCAATTATTTTTTATAACAAATCTCTTAAAATAAGATAAACCAATACCTAAGAATTAAATAAAATAAGTATAATACCGCTGAACTTATGTTATATGTACTTACCCATTCACTCCATTTTCTATTAAAGAATCTGACCCGAAACGGCAAAAAGCTGTTTGGTGTGGCTTTTAAATAGGCGGGTGATAAAAAAAGTTAAATGAAAACCCCTCATTTAATTAAACTGCTTGTAGCTTGACTTCATCGACCTAAAACTTCTGAGCGATCACTTTTTGATAATTTGACGTGAACTAACTAGGAAAGTAAGTATTTAAATAAAGACAGAGTGACGATTCTTTAAATTAAATTAAATCTTTGTTAGCCAAAATCAAGAATTATATCAAATGCACTGCTCTTGAGTAGATGTCTGCCCATAAGCTTTGCATCAGCACCAGAGCTTCGGATTGGCACTATCAGTAAATTCGCACCTCATCAAAGGCACAGGTTTTGCGTGGAACACGAATCATGCATTGATTGATCATGCATTATAAGCCAACGGCATCATAATACGAATTTTTACTTTAAATTGTTTCTATTTATGATTCTTTTGTATTATATCTCAGTTTATCGCATTATCCTTTCGTAATTCTAAAATGTTCTAGAATATGTGTAAACGTGGCAGTAATTTTAATCTTTTTAATTCCTACCTTGAAAAAGTAAAAACATGCTGTTCTGCCTTCGCTGACGCTTTTTCACAAATGCATTAAGTTGGTACTGAATTGTAATTTTAATGTAAATAGTAGATACATTTACCTATCTTGCAGATACATTTAACTAGTTTATATACAGAGTGTTGCAAAGTAGCGGTATCGTATCACCTTGTAAATGGCGAATGATTTAAATACTTAGATCTACTGGTTCGCGTTTTTAGCCAACTGGACATGGTAATTTGAATTAACACCATCATACTGCGACGATAACTCTGTATCAGAATTTTAATAATTCGGTAGTTTATATAGAATACTTGTAGCTGTCGGCAAAAGAACTTGACCATCGCTTGTAGATTTCCGCGGGGAAGCGCGTGCGGGCGACGACATATCGAACGAGCTATTGATACAATGGACAAACCAAATTTGGTGCGTGTACACTTTCTTACATAAAACGGCCATTTTCATATTTTACCAAGCAGGTGCGTTCATTTCGGAGATGTACAAAGGACAAGGTTTTTCGACAATAGGAGGAGTTTAAGATGGAAATATGAAAGTTTATGACACGAATTTCAAATTCAAATGACTTACTCAATAACTACAGGGTTTAATTAAGTATAGGTTGATATATGTTTTTATCTGTACCACTATTGTAGTGTGATTAGATATGGGAAATAATTAACAGTTATATTTATGATGATTAACTACAAGTTACTTCTTAACGGTGAAGGAAAACATCATAACTGATATAATTAAAACAAAACTCAGAAACTGATACCATTATGAACTCTCAAGCGATTATTTCTACAGGTGCTCTCTTTTGACGTTTTTAGAACAAAATATGTCTACCGATTAAAACAGATGTAGAATGTGAAACACTGGGAGAAATGTCTTCGCGTTGCCAGATAACTCTCGATTCATTTCGCAATTCTAAATATACATATTCTGAGAAAATATATACTTACATGAAATAGTATAGATTTCAACACACTATGTTTTAATAGTTTTGTTGCTTTTGGCAAGTATTTGAAAAATTAATAGGTACATCAATATCTACAACGATTGAATACTCTCAATAAATTACAAATCATCTTTCAATCTGTAATCCGGTTCTATGATTTACCAGAAATTTTGATTTTACACGAAGGACAAATGAATATAATAATACCTACTTATGCATATCATGCAAACATTCTTTGCAAATTAATTATTGTGAAAATCATCCTTTTTACGACAGAGAATAATCAGGTAATAAAAGATTGACAATAGATTTAATTCTTCGCGGTGATCCTCTTAAATATACATAGATATCTACTCATAACTATCCTCGTTCCAATTAAAAGATACTAAAATAATATTGTAAACTATTGTTTACCACCTGAGCTGTGCACTCGATGTACCTAACATTCGTTGCCAAACTGTACGATGACACGTTGGCACATTTTTAATCAATGTGTCGCCACTGCCAGTGAACAATCTCGAGTAGCTACATTAATCTTGAAACTGTTACTCTCTATTATATTGTGTAGTACTTTTGATTTATTGAAAGTAGTATTAAAATTATGCAAGTGGTGGAATTGTTTCAACCAGGCGTCCAATGCTGAATGATGTACCTAAGTTAGTTGATAGTCAAGTGGCTGAAGTTTCTCACCAGTGGTTTAATGTCGAAACCCTCTCATCATTATCTCATGCCCATACAGATACCTATAGGGGGGTTATTACATTGTATCTACCTACGCCGTAGGTATAGGTAAATACCCGTTGGAAAAATGGTCTGATAATCATGGTGTGTCGTGTAAATGGTCTCAGAAATTTACAGAATTATTATCTTACAGATCCATTCGAAATGTATAAAAAGTCAGATTCAGTGTTTCCGTAGGCGATAAATTCGAGTATTCGGGCGCCGAGTAGACTCGTAGCAGCCATAGTTTCTATATGTGAAACGAATATACTTAATACTACTGTGTTACATTGAGCTGGATTTTGAATATAAGTAACTTATATTGTACAAAGGATATATTTGTTAAAAAATGAGAGCTATTCTTAGTTCTTACTGCGGATTTCTTACAGTTGCAATACAGCGATTTCTATGGTAGGTAGGTATAGTAGATATTCACAATTTGACCACTTGCCTACAAGCTACCCACATCATACTCAATTGCCTCTTTTATATGTAAAGAAAATCAAAGGATCTTTTGTGTTCATAAAAAAGTCTCTTGCAATGAAATAAAATATATATCGAAACAATACCGAGAAAACAGCTTTTGAATCTCCGATACAATAGTTTCAGTGGCATTCTGCCAAAGTCATTAATGCAAAGTTTTTTTTAAACATACTACGCGAAATCAGTTCGAGTCGTAGTAAAGTTTGTTCAATATTTTAAATGTTTTGCTATTTATGTGTGAATTAAAGTTCTTTATGTATTTCCAATCCCATAATTAATTGATTTTCTAGTACCTTGGTGATTACGTATTGCGCTATAATTTTGAACGTCGCGCGTGGTGTATGTCCCAAATATTTAATTTCCGCTCCAAGAATTAATGGTTTGTTGCTATAAATTGAGTGTTAGTGTTTAGCCCAAAATCCAAACAGAAATTCAGTTTAAATTATATCATGTCGATTGTCGACCGTCATTGGGTGGTTGATCTGCACATTTAACTTACTTATTACGAAGTACAAAATAACGGAAAAGAAGATAGTGTAACTAAACATTTTACATCCTACTCTAAAGTTTACCAAAATATTGAATTTAATTCCCCTTGTCATGAAACAATAAAAAATGTAATCTGTTGCAATCTCTGAAAAACGCAGATCAATTTATTTACATTCACAATACTCTAGTAATAGTTAGAAAAATACCCGAACAGCCAATTATTTTGAGAACCATTGATAATACAAAGCGGATATCTCTATGTGTCGAGAGATAACAAAAGCTTGGGAGCCATGGGAAAATTTTTGGCACCAAAATGAAGGCCGCAGGAATGTTTATACCCAACACATTAAAGCTCGACGTTACAGCTCACAGCGTCCATTTTGCTTGTTTTCATAGAAATCGTTCGAAAACATAAATCTCGCAGGAAACTATAAAAATTGAAGAAATTTGATATGTTTTCGCAATGTTATGTTCATTGGTTTTACATACATAAGTACATAGCATATCACGCCTCTATCCCATGGGGGAAGGCGGACTATGGCTTGCCACTTTGGTCGATTCTAGCAAATTTTTTTTGCTTCCTCCACCTTCATCAGTCTTTATCTACATCATTCCCGCCGGATTAGGGTACTTTTGATCTGGCCTTTACAAAGAATGTCAGATGTCTTTGATTTTAAGCTGGTTATATTTAAAATGCTTGTATCCATTTCATAAAAAGAATACACATGTGTCATTAAAAGGAATTAGTAAATTATTTGTTTTTATTAAGAAACTGTAGGTGATCCAATACAGCCTGTACGTAAATCAATGTCTTGTCTTAGGTTAATAGAAGCCATATACCTATTATAAAAAAATACCTCAGATATTTTGTTTTTACCAAATAAGCTTCTCAAAATGGCACCATTCCAAATCTTAGTAAACCATTTGAAAATTCCTTACAGAGAAATATTTTTTTGGCAAATAAATTAAATGTCCGTACCTGTCAATTGTTTTTGGATGACACTGTTTCATGATATTCCTACTCTAGGTTTGTGTATAGTAATACTAGCCTAGTATTCTTTCGCTCTGCTGGACACGGGCCTCATCTTCTACGGCCTTAGTTTACTTCGTCGGCCTGCTTCAGTTTCACATCACCCAAATCGGTAGGTAGGTATTGGAATTAATGAAACTTATATTTTAAAATTCACTATAAATTGTTTCCTACGCTCAATCTATACAAATGAAATTTTATTTAGTCATAACTCATAACCGTGGTCTCAACTAAATATTATCTAGGAATAACTTATACTTATCTACTTATTATGAGGTATTATGTAGAACAACAAGTATTGTTTTCCGTTACTGTAGGTACGTTGTTCGCCTGCAAATTTCTAAGCGGCAACGGATGTTATTTATATGCGGGATTCAACTAAAAATAAGCCTGCATAAGTGTTGAAATGATCTCACACATTTACATGAGCCCCGCTAAATGTTTTACAATTAGAAATGAATATGTAATATAAAGACACTTATTTAGAGTGTGAACTATGAGAGCTCTGTCATGGGGGCTTAAAATTACTGGTACCTCCCCAATGACTCTCTAATAATATACCTACTTACCTATATTTACATAATGCGGTAGGTTCTTTGAAGTTTCTAGTTACTTATGTTGATAATTAAAGAATTCGAATGACTGTACAAATCTATACTAATATATAAAGCTGAAGAGTTTGTTTGTTTGTTTGAACGCGCTAATCTCAGGAACTACTGGACAGATTTTGAAAACTCTTTCACTTATAGGAAGCTACATTACTCCTGAGTGCTATAGGGTACTTTTTATCCCGGAATAGCTTTTCCACGCGGGTGGAACCGCGCGCAATAAAAGATAAAGTGAAACTTTGACAAACAGACAGAATCGTTTATTTCTATTCGCTGTAATATCAGCTCCACTCGGAATCTGAAGAGATAGCTCGCTCATAGTGCCTATTTTAGACCATTGTGAAATAGGCCCTTAATCTTAGAGAATTACATTACCTAGATAGTGTAGCGGCTAGTTGCATTTATGTCTTCTTACAATGTACAAAAACAAGTCGCACATTACAGGAACTCTGCGTTTCGGTACAGTCTGTGTACGAGCTAAAAACTTCCAGTACGAGAGCGTGTGCGCAACAGAAGTCTAATTTTACCCGTCAGTATGATTCACGCCGCCATTGAGACGCAGTAAGAACCCGGCTAAAATAGCCCTGTGATTTGGCATATTATAAACAGCCGCTATAAATTACATTAACGCTATTATGCATCATAGAACTTTAACGAACGTCGAAATGCGCTATTAAATTATGTGTCCGTGAAACTATTGGGCATATTTATATAATATCATTCGAAAGGTATGAGAAATCACAGGATAAGAAATTAAAATGTAAGTATTAGGTATCAATGATTGAAAGAGATAATAAAATTTAAAAAACAATTTTATTATCTCTTTAAATCATTGGTACCTAATACTTATAAAATATAGATAGTTGATAAATCGTAGTAGTCGTAGCAGTACTACCTAGCTATCTATTCCACAGCTCATGAAACAAACACATCATGAAGTCCTCCGAAAATAAGTTTCTCAGACACAAAATGTAATATAATCTAATGTAATTAAGTAATGGGTATATCGGTTCTATGCAGTATTATGAAATGTAAACTAATGACAAGCGCAAAATATGTCGTCGACTTGGCATTGAACTCGCCGTTTGACTGCTCGAAACTTTCCTGCCAACTGCCGTAGGCAGGTTACGCGTGTTAGAGATCAATAGCAGTTGGTTTATAAAGCAGCTTTCTAGAGAAGATTCGGGTGTTTCAAAACGTTTAAACAAATAGGTAAAAATTATGGCGTTGGTAAGAATTAAGAAATCAAAAAAATGTACCTAATGTACAAATTTTATAATTTCCGTAAAGATTTCAAAAATGGCAAACGATTTGAAATAATCAGCATTTAGATGAATAATAAGTCTTTCCAATCACTCGAAAACATCTACTTCCTCGCTTTGAAATAAAATTATACATGTATAGGTACAGCCATACTTTGAACTGTGCGTTTTCCTCACGGATCGTGATTTAAAGGCGTTTTCTTGGAAATCTATTAAAATATCAATCTCCGATTGAAAAGGATTGAGTTCGAATATAGAAAACGGCCGTAAGTTAATTACTGTCAGGATTCTCCGTCCATAAATTACAAACATGCATCAGTTGTATTCGTCTGTAGCTCAAGCGCCAATAATTCATTTCCATTACGTTACAAGGTCGCATTATATTATATCCATCGAAATTTCCACACATTTCTGTATCTGAGTGACTGTTTATCGTCAGCAAAGCTTTAGAGATTTCCAAGGTTGTAAACATTTACATATTTGCATGTCTTCTAATTTCAATCTTAAATCAAATCTACGGCTGAATTAACTTTATTTATAATGCTCTGTGATGATCTATTGATGTAGATCATTCACCAGAAATAAACAAAGTTATATTCGTCGACGTCGTAGGTATATGAAAGACTTCAAGTGTTGATGGGTTTCCAAATTAGGCATACGACGTTGTTAGCCTTCATTTAGTCTATCTTCATCGCATCGTTATAATACTGCATAGTTAGATATGGAAAATTACGGAGCTTCCATGTATGGAAATATTAAGAATTCAAAGTCTACCTCTACCACAATGTAAATAGTTTTTACCATTATACCTACAATATTTTGAACATTACCTACACAAGATTCATTGTTTCACATTATCCTCAGCACCGCACCGTACATTGTACTTTACCATACAGTAGAACATGATGAATTCATTACTTAGATACTTCAGTCATAAAGGCACGTGCACTATTAGCTTACAGCACAGCTTTGCTCAGCACTTCATGCTTAAGATCAACCCTAGGGTAGAGCGAGAAAGGGCAGACACTATCGACAATCAATATGATACCAACTTGGTAAATGTGATGACGACTAAAAGACTATAAAAGAGTTCAACCAGCCACATAAGTAGTTCAAACTTCAAATCGGCCTATAGGTACACTTTAAGTTTAATTGATTATTTTTTTCTGTAGATGAAGTAAAGTAAATTCCTTTTATTTTTGCGAAGAAAAAATGTTTGTATGAACACAAAAGTGTATAGGCGATCTGAAGTTTTGAAATTGTTCAACTACTTATGTGCCTAACTGTACATCTCGCTCTACTCTACACGATTACTTGTACATTGCTAAGTGTTGCCATGCATATTACAGGCTGAGCTGATCTACCGTCCGACTTCCCGCTCGGTGACCCGACTCGTCACTTACCCGGAGCCGCCCCACCATGTGGTGCGCGTACGCGTGCGTCCCTCCGTCATTCTTCGCGAGCTGGACCGCATCGCGTACCGCCGCCGCCCGGCTCTCGCTGTATCGGCTGTCGACGACTTCTTCCGATCTGAAGCTACTAAGGTAGGTTCGGAAAAATATCTCTATGTAGACATGAAATCTCCCCAAACAGCACTAATCGTTTTTTGTCCTAGCTATCTTTAGATAAAAGAGTCCGCGCAGACACTTTTTGCCGTAAACTAAAGTAGATACAAGATACAAAATGGCAGCAACGAGCTCTTAAAAATACACTAGCTTCAACATAATTGCTCAACCAATCAATCTATTGACAGTATCTTTAGCTTAGCAATCTAAGAATGAGCATAAAATTTTAGTTTTTCAGTACGCTATTTTCTAATTCCAGGCGTTCGAAGATGAGACGCGCCGTATCCGCGCCGATACCGCTGCATTGATCCACCGCGCACGCTCCGTCGTGCCTCGCGCCAAGTCCGTCGCTCCCCTTGATACCATCTACTCGTAAGTACTGATACACGGCGAACCCTTAACGGCTTGATTACTTGGAATTGTTTCCACCACACTATGTCTTTCTCTCTGCGATGCTAAAGTAAGTAACAGTTTTAGATGTAGGTCATACTTATTGCAATCACCCCTGTATTATATACTGCCCACTGCTGAGCACGGGCCTCCTCTACTACAGAGACGGGTTAGGTCTTAGTGCATAGCCCTGTATTATACGTATTATTATATTTTATTTCCTCTGTTAATTCTAGCAAATCCATTGTAATTTGTAGTTTGCAAAACTTACAATGTTTTCAAACAACATAGTAAAAGTAATCGGATATTCTCAAGTTTTGAAGGTCCTTCTATGGGTAGTTACATGATTCGTATCTGATTTTAATGTTCTTGCGGTTGTGACTCGAAAATAATCTTGAACAACCTTGGCGTTCACGGTCAGACCTGAAAGACCTCGCGGCCTGTCTAATGCCAGGTCAAGTTTTTCTTGGCCTGATGTAACAGTACTGAAATAGCCAACCCATTGATGCGCCTATCAAAGAACTGCCCTGGCACTGACATTGAAGGCAGAATAACGTCGCATGTCTTTTGGCAATCGCATCTAACGCTAGAAAAAAATTCAACAATGTTGTCACTACTAAATATAGACGCGTTATTCTTAAAGAACTTGTAAAATATGGCACTTTGCATTATCGGGGAGGGTATCGTCTCGTGGGTGTTTATTTTCACAGCCAAATTATGTTCCCGCGTGTTTGCTGCGTGACGTGTGAACCACGCTGTACGCGAAAGCGGGGTTAATTATAGACTGGTTAAATGCCAGCCAATGTTTGCCGGCTTCGCTCGTAATAAAATGTTTTACTGTTTATTTTCATTGGATCCTTGATATTACGCCGGCGGCGTTCGTTAATTATCGTCCTTTCCACTATTACCATGTTATTTGCACAGATACTCGTACGGAGAGCCCGTCCCGTACCGTTTCAGCAATGACGCTTACGTCGCCAAGCTCCTGGTGCCCCTGCGCAGCGTCAGCAGCGACATCCACAACATCTCTTTCTACCCTGAGCCGGCCAAGAAGTTCACCGGTAAGTATTGAAGACGCGGCACAGCACGAACAATGGTTACACAAAACTGACGAAACTAAACCATCTCCTCGTGACTATCTTCTGTGGCGTGCATCGTCTCTTCCAGTCCCGTTTGACCTCTGACTAACAGTTTACTTCCAGTGTGACCCCCGTGGTAACAGTGAGGTGTTCTCGCCAGGACGCGGTCACCTCGCGGCCGTGCACTACTCCGGTAGCAAGGCCTTTTCCAACCGTAGGCCTCTCTACAAGGAACTCAGCATCAGGGATGACGTGAACCTTCTCTCTTTCTATGCGAAGAACAGGCTCGCGGCCGCCGGGCTGGCTATCGAGAACGCCACAGGTACCTCGCCACAGTCGCATCGCTAGCCACTCGCTTACCATCCTTCGCTTGAACTTAAAAGAATATGATAAATGAAGGTCGCGCGCCAACGGCGTCGAGGCTCTAAAATATTAATAAATGAAGCGTTAAGTCCGTGTCTAACACTGTGTGGTGTCTCTTGCAGCGAGCAGCGCGCCGGAACAGCCGACGGCGGCGCAGTGCGCGTAGCTCCCTCCCGCCCACACGCGCAGGGGTGAGCGCGGCGCGGGTCGGCACCTGCTATGACCCATAAGGGCAGCCGGCAGCCCGCGCCGCGCTCACTTACCCTGATCTCGGTATAACGCGCTAGAACTAACATCGTATATTTTTTTATTCAGATATTTTATTTTTGTTACCACTTTTACGAGTTGCAACGAACGATTTTATTTTCTAGTCATTTTTATTGCGCAGAATGATGATCTGTGTGGATATATCGGTGACCGAGACGTCTCGTTTTCACTTAACTCGACTGATTTTTATTTAACAATAAACGATTTTTACCGAATTAGTGGTAGTTTTAATTTGCACGCTAGATGTCACACCCCCGCGCTGGAGTCCAGGCTTCAAGGTAACGCTTCGCATACTAACTGAAAGTTTGTTAACATGTCGTAATAACATACATAAATAAATTAAATAAATGTCAAAATAAATATTACAATGTTTTGGTCTAAGTCTACTTTACAAAAATCTCAAACCACAAACTCCAGGGAGTGTCTTACAGTCCAGAGCACATTTTTACACACATTGAACACAATTTTCGTTAATTTTGTGCAGTAATCATATCCGTAGCAATCCCATTATCCATTCGCATCACAGCATGAAGCGAGCAGCTGAATACGACAGTTATTGCGAATTTCACGGGCTTTGCCATCAAGCTTGGTGCTGGAGTTTAACAGCTTCGATGATAAAGGTCATGATCGCTCGCGTTGTGCTGCGCGCTTGTCGCTCCATCATAACACCGGTCATTGACAGTGAAACGATTGGTAGCAAGTTGCTAATTGTTTCACCAATGGCCATTCATCGGACCTTTGTAACCTTGGCCTTGGTGCAGTGCAACTGCTACCATGGAGGCCAAGCCGCAAGTTCCAGGCACCGCAGCTGATGGAAGACCCAGCTCTGGAATTGAAAGCCGCGAAAGCTGAACGTGCTGCCAGATTCCGCGCTACTACTGCTGAACCTGTCTTGGCTCCGGCCACTGACTTAGCTGACATCAAGAGAAAGAGGCAGGAAGAAGCTCGCGCTGCAGAAGAGAAGTGAGTAGATAAATCGTAGCCATTTATTTTATGTTTTTGTAGTAGATAAATCGAAAACCAAATATATCATTGTAAGAATATTAGTAAAATTCTAAACATAGGTTGACTGCTTTCAGGGCTTTGAAGGAAGAAGCAAAACGTGAAGCTGAACGTAAGGCTCAAGTAAGTCGAAAATTAAAATTTTATAATAGAACTAAAAATTAATACCTAATATGAGATTCAGATATTACAAACTACAACTTTTGTTGAAAATAGGCCGAACGCGAAGCAGCTGAGAAAAAACGCGCAGAAGAAGAAGCACGCAAGGCCGAAGAGGCCAAACGCAAAGCTGAAGAAGAGGCCAGGAAAGCCGAGGAAGAAGCCCGTAAAGCTGAAGAAGCTCGCCTGGCAGAGGAAGCTAGGAAGGCTGAGGAGGCAAGGCTTGCCGAAGAGGCTCGCAAAGCTGAAGAAGAACGATTGGCCGAAGAAGCCAGGAAAGCTGAAGAAGCCCGTTTGGCTGAGGAGGCCAGGTTAGTCGAAGAAGCAAGGCTGGCAGAAGAAGCTAGGCTGGCAGAAGAAGCTAGGCTGGCTGAGGAGGCTAGATTAGCCGAGGAAACTAAGTTAGCGGAAGAGGCTAAGTTGGCCGAAGAAGAGAGGCAGGCTGAACAAAGGAGACAAGAAGAGCTCGCACGATTGGAAGAACTAGAAAAACAGGCACAGGAAGAACGCGAGGCGGAACTCGCTAGCCAGGTGATTTAGTGAATATTATGAATTATTATGTAGGTATGTACTTACTTAGGTTTTAAAGGCTTTCCTGTTCGAGGAACAAATTTAAATGTTAAGAAATGATTATAAACTATAATTCAAAAAACTAGAGAACTAGGAAAAATAAGGCCTTACGATTGTTAATGTCCCCCAGGCTGCTGAGCTGGCTGAAATTGCGAGACAAGAGTCTGAGCTTGCCGCCGCTCGTCTCGAGGAGCTGTCACAGAGTGGCTCTGCTGCCGATGTTCCTGCTGAAGCTAGGTAATTGGTTTTATTAAAGTTTTAGTTTTACACAAAAATTGTATCCTTTAAATTATAAAATAACTACATTAGGAAAATCAGAGAACTGGTTATTGTTGTTGGGCATCTGGTCATCATCTCCTTGTGATCTTAAGCAGACATTTGTATTTTCAGCGCTGACGAACCTCAGCCTATCGTAGAGGAACCTGAAACTCCTGAAGCCGTTCCTGAAACACTAGTAGAGCCTGAACTGGCTAACGCTGAAGAGGCCGAAGCCAGCGAAGATGAGAAAGCAGAACCCGACCTCACAGACGAGGAATAAACTAACTAATTACTTCTACGGGATATATTCTAGGGATGATCCATTAGTATAAGCGAAAAGAAATTCCTTGTGTTGTAACAAAAATATCTGCTCAAGCCTAAAAAAAATTATGTGGGAAAGAAATCACGTCGACATTTGGAAAAGTTATTCAATCATTCTAAACATCAAGTCATATACACAGGGTTTTTTGTATCTTCCTAGAAGTACCTACATCTGAAAGTTTAAACTTGCAGTTATTTTAATGTTTCTAATGGATCAACCAATAAGTCATGCATTTTCTATCACTTTACATTTTTTTGCTAGATGTCATTCATGATTTTAATGGGGCAGACGCAAAGAGAATTATAATACTACTGAAAGGCAGACGCATGAATGACGTATTAGCGATATGGTGGTTTACTTTTACCTATCACTTTCTTTTGCGTAATCAAATTACGTGACTACGAAAGAATTAATCCTTTTACGTTGTGAACTCACCATTGTTAACTTATTTTTAACTAAAATCTTATATGTTAGCTTAAGTGTTTCATAATGTTATATTTTGTTAAATTTTAACAATAAAAGACAAGATTAACAATACATCTTTTATTATGTGAACAATGAAGATATTTTGAGCAGTGTTTGTAGACTGGTATAGAATATAGATATTAGCACATACCAGTATTAACACAGATATTACAATACTAGTACCAGCAGTAGGTTGATAGTCCTATTTGATATATTACACACTACACACACACACTAGTATTTGCTCGCAGCTCCGCCCGCGGGAGGAAGATTTTCCCGCGATAAAAAGTAGCCTATAGCACTCGGGAGTAATACAGCTTGCTATTAGTGAAAGAATTTTTAAAATCGATTTAGTAGTTCCTGAGATTAGTGCGTTCAACCAAACACTTCAGCTTAATATTAGTAGGTATAGATTCATGGTTAGAGAATAAGGATTAATTTGTTCTCAGTATGGGCATAGTATCTTTCATTAAGTGTGTATAAATACTAATATATTTGACAGCTATGGACAATATCCTATGCTAATGGTTTCCTATTAACACTTAAATAAAATAATACAGATGGTATCTCCATCTTGACTATGCAGCATACTAAACCCATTGAAAAAAACATGAAATACTTGTAATATATGAAAACTGGATGCGCTTCTTGTGCACCAGTTTTTATATTGCAATTGTTACATCCTCCTCAATCCTACTCACAAAACTTCACCAAAATGTTTAATACAATTCAACATATCATATACTGAATGGATTCAGATGAAAATTGGCACATAGATAGAGCATTCTTTTTTTATATTATGGCTTCCACTGTTAGTCAGTATTTTCACCAATGTCCAATACCATCCCATACCAACCCTATATTATATACTGCCCACTGCTGAGCACAGGCTTCCTCTACAACTGAGAGGGTTTAGGCCTTAGTCCACCATGCTGGCCTAGTGTAGATTGGCACCACATTGGCCACCCAAACTGGGACTAAGGGTGAAATAGTTCCAAGGAGGTGAACTGATCACCTGTCTGTGCAACTGCATACATCCCCAATAAACATACATACAATACAGGGCTGGTATGGTATGGTACACACATGATAACTTTAGAAAAATCAGAGGTGCACGCCCTTGGGTTTTGAACCGATGGACATTTGTTATGGCAGTCCATTCCTTTCTCAACTAGGCTATTGAAGCTGTCCAACAGTAATAGCAAATATTACATTTTTTTTTTAAATCATTATGCAGAATCCATCTTAGTAAAAATTACAAAAAAAAAATATCCAGCCTTGGTATCTGCCGTGTTAGGCAAACAGGCCATGCAGTCCACCTGATGGTACTTGGCTTCCAATGCTACAGACATAGCCAAGCTGCTGCTTACAGAAAATTACAATCAATAGATATGTAGCCTTATGTAGGCTACATGAAATCCATGGAAAGTGAAATTTTTATTCATCTAAACAACTTCTATATGGGTGCAGCCAGGAGGAAAGAATAATAAGATAGCTAACTGCTGATCCTATCAATAAATAAAAAAAAACTGTATAAAAAATATACTATATACTTAAAACTAAATAAATAATTAATGTTATAAATCCATTTTATCTATCTGTTCTGCAGTTTTTGCCATCTCTTCTTTGGATACTGGTTTCTCATTTTTTTTTGTTGGCCCTTTGACTTCATTCTTTGTTTGGCTAGGTTTAGGATTCTTGGAAATTTCGACAAATTCTTTGTCTATGTCAGAAACCTTTTGTTTGATCTGTAAATCAAATTATTAATTTTAGTATGTTTTAAAAGTATTAATACTAATCATTTTACTACACAAAAATGATTTGTTTTCATTGGATATCTTATGATACTCTGTACGGAAAACATTTGCCTACTATTATATTTAATTTACCTATGATAACTACAACATTGTGACTATATACTATACTGTTTCTTTAGGCACTGTATAGCCTACTAAGAAAATAAACTAAGTTTTATATTCTTCCTACTTATCAAATACAAAATAAGTGTTCAAAATACAATACCTAGATTTTGTTGTTCACGTGTTATCAACAAGACAATGCAAACTTACATTTTTTAAGCCTAAATTAACCGGTTTAGCCTTTGTTTCCTTCAGACTTTTAGCTCCAGCTACCTTAAATACATTGGCTACCGCACCTTTCTTCTTATTTTTGCCCATATCTGCTTGAAAATTGTTGATAATTTATTTTATTTCCTACAACCCATGCACAGACTACTTAGAGATGAACCCATGCGGTTACCACCACTAGGTGTCAATTGTCATTTGTCAATTTGTCACGCACCTAAGGCGCCCATTAGATAGTAATTTTTGCTGTCAGTTTTACCACAGTCACGTCTGTGAGTGACGAATAACCTATCGTCTAATGTGGTGATTGATGGTTGAATGGCGGTGATTGACGAATATCTGTGGGCTTAGAATGTGACAAAAAAACACGTCACGACTCCGTTTCGTCTTATTGGGATTGGTTGAGAAACAAAGACGTGACTGACGTTATTGGTCTCTCGATCAATCACAAACATCAAAATTAAACGACATCGTTTTACGAGTTGCGTCTTTGTGTCATATTCTAAGCCCACTAGATTTTTTAAGTTGCGCGTCACGCAACCATCAATCATGACTTTTGCGCGATGGTCTAATGGCATTTCGTCCGGCAGACGTCAGTCAGCGCGCAAATAGCGGTGGAGTCGGACATGTATTGCGTCGGAGAGGCGCCCGCGCACCCGCGCGGCCAATCAACTTCTCCGACTAACATTATGCTACAGTCGGAGAAAGAGTTTATTTTAAGTTTTAAAACAATCCCTGAGTTGTGGTATATACCATGAATCTTTAATAGTTAGTAAGATAATAAAGAAAATATTTGTCATAGTCCTTATCATCTTTTGTATCTCATATATCAGGCTAAATTAATCTATGCTAATATTATAAATGCGAAAACTTTGATGTTTTTTACTCAATCACACCAGAACGGCTGAACATCCAGATCGGATGTTTGGCCCAAAGATAGATTATAGTATAGAATAACACATAGGCTACTTTATCCCAGGAAAAAGTTTTTCACGCGGGCGTAACCGCTATAAAAAGCTGGGTAAAACAAAAGTATGGCAATACAACTTTTTTTTTTACAGCGCATATTTTACCCAACGCTTTCTTATTACACGTTTTTGATCTAAATTCTAATTTATTTTATCACTATTCATACTAAGACGATTGAAAACGTGTGTTCTCCGTGAAATCTTGAGCATGACTGAAGGTTTCAGTAGTATTATAATTCTCTTTGACTGAAGGTGATTTTAAGTGATTGTGTAATGGCAATTTGTTTTCATCAGTCACCATTATTCACTCGTAAATCATGATTAATGGAATTGAATGCCGGTTGTGTGAGCGTGTAATGGGCGCCTAAGGCGGGGCTTAGACTAGCAAGAAAACTTGCAGAAGTTATCTTGCGCAAGCTATTTTTACCGTATAAGCAGTCACGGAAAGTTGACTTTTACAATATTTTGAAGCTTGCAGGACTTCTGGCAAGTCGCATGTGTAAACACCATTTGTTTATTCTGCGTGCAAATAAAAGTTTTAACTTGCTGAGATAGTACATAACGTTTTTTTTATTTGTTTCATACGGAACGGGCTAAGGTCAAATACCATGCTGCCAATTTATAAGTTTGTAGTAAAACCGATTTGTCTATTTTTGCCACCCAGCAGTGGTATACATGCACTATTGTCTTCCTGTTTGAAGGACGCTGTAGCCAACGTAATTACTGGACAGTTTAGATTATAAGACCTAAAATCTTATGACTCAGGATGACAAGCGCAGTGAAATGACACGCAGTGCTTTGTAATTCAAAATTCTGTTTCATGTTAGTAGTTTTAAGGCTATTATTTTGTTTACAATCATCATCAAAAGAGCATTATATTAGATTCATAAAAATCTGGCAAAAGTATTACGCGCCTTGTCATTCACTTTTATGAAAAAAGAATATGGCAAGTAATAAATATTCCTCGAGTAAGCTTTGCAAAAACTTGTGCACGGTGGTCACTTGCAAAAGCATATTGCTAAAGAAATATCGCCGCTAGTGTAACAAGTTTTTGCGCAATATATTGCTGAGAGAACTTGCTAGTGTAAACTTAGCAGTTGGCAATTACATTTGGATTCTTAGTCCAAAAATATCGCGTCTAGAATAAAGTGATTTATATAATATTTGTTGTAACACCATTATATCAAAATTACAATAATATTAAGGTTAAATAATAAAATAATAAGTAATAAAAGAGATACAATTTCTTTATTTTAGATTTTCATACTTCTAAATTTTGTACTATATAGGTACTTACATTAATATTGACTTAGAAGGTTATTACTGTCATACCAAAATCTTAGAATAAATATAGTACCTACACCTACCAATATTGTACCTGGTTTTCTTTTATTATAAAATATAATATTATATTTATTTATGAACGTACGTATTTACTTCATAGATTTCAAATCGTAACTGTGTATCCGAACTACTTGAAAAAAGCTATTGATAAAGAAATACTTTGCTATTTTACTGATAAAGGCGCTTGTGTACCGTGATATTTTTATATTTATTTACAAATTTTCGGCATTTTGCTTTAGAAGAGACGAAAACGCCGCCAAAATTAGTTACTACTCAAAATATAACGGGCACATTTCTGCCATGGCTAAGGTACGTATCTCGTTGATACTTCTCTATAAAATGAATATGAAGCAGGTATCATAATAATTATCATTATTTACATACCGGTTTATCATGTAAAAATAAACTTGATTAGATCCCGTTTTACTTGTAACATTTCCATCGGAAGACGCAATACGTCGGTATAGTAGATCGTATACTTAATTTAATTTCTTTTAAAAAATATATAAAATGGTTGATGCCTCTGATAATGATAAGGTACGTAAATAAACGTTAATTATTATTGTTTATGTACGTAATATAGGCTATTTACCGAGTAAAAACAGATTTCAAGTTCAACCATGCCTAACTTCTTCTTGCGTCGTATTCCTCAGTATTGAGGGTCTAGACCTCCCTTTTGCATCACTTTCTCTAGAATGAGCTTTCTCCATCTGTTTCTGTCATCGGCGGTGCGGAGAGCGCTGTGAACTGTAGAGTCAAGAGCAGTGCGGATCTGGTCAGCCCAACATATTCGTTTGCATCCAAAAGACTACCAAACGATGTCTAACAAAGATCTTATTATTTTTTTGTTGATCACCTAACCATGTCCTGACTGGTTAGATACTAAACTAAAAACAATTCTAATTTTAAATCAAAACTAAAACTTTATTTTATTCCAGCCAGTATTATACTCATACTGGCGAAGCTCATGCTCATGGCGGGTGCGTATTGCATTGAACCTAAAGGAGATACCGTATGACATTAAGGCAGTCAGCCTAATCAAAGGTGGAGGGGAGCAACACTGCAATGAGTACAGGGAAGTCAACCCGATGGAACAGGTTCCTTCATTGTGTATTGGTAAGTCTGTCTGTAGTCCCATTTGGCCAACGGTTTATTACAATAGTATCAAAGCAAGCCAGAGGTGTGGAACAATATCTCATCATATTGTTCCAATAAGTTTTTTAAGTCTGCATAGCTGTATCTGTCTTTCTTTCCTATTTATTTTCTAGTTTTTGTATATAGTTATAGGTAAGTACTCATTTTCTAATAACTAAAGTTTTGAGGAAGTAGCTTTTTTTTTATTGCATTGAATGACGAGATGAGCATGCCGTTCGCCTGATGGTAAGCGATACAACCACCCATAAACAGCAGCAACACCATCCAGCACCTTGAGTTACAAAGTACTGTGTGGCATTCCACTGCGCTTGTCATCCTGAGACATAAGATGGTAAGTCTCATTATGTCCAGTAGTTATACTGGCTACAATGTCCATCAAACCGAAACACAACAGTGCATGCACACTGTTGCTTGGCGGTAGAAATAGACATTGCGGTGGTACCCACCCAGACGGCCTCTTACATAATGAGAGACCTACCACCAGTAAGTAGTATTCTTCTTTTGCTATTTCTTCAGAGTATTAGTGGCAAAATGGTGTTCATTTTATTATCAATAAAACATTTTTGAACCAATTTAAATAATATAATATTTTAAATTTCTATTCTTTTCAAGTCATCCTAACATTCAGTTTTAAAATATTTTATTACTAACAATACATGTTTTTTATAGATGGACATACACTAGTGGAGTCTCTTAATATAATGCATTATTTAGAAGAAACAAGACCACAAAGGCCACTGATGCCTCAAGATTGTTTCAAGAGGGCGAAAGTTCGTGAAATTTGTGAGGTAAGTTGATCTTGCAACATCATGCAACATAGATATGAAAGAAATGAACTGGTAAAATAACTTTTTTATGGTTTGTTTACATTTAGTTAAATACCTAAACGGATGGAATATAGTATAATTTTTTAGAAAAAATCGTACTTACCTAGTACCTACCAAATATCTCAATTTTTTTTTGCGTATTTTATAGACCTAATCTACTTTTTATTTTTTTATTAAGCATTGCCACATACATATTATAACAGTTCAGGTAATTACATTGCTTTGGAATTAATATAATAATAATATAGTCACTGATAATATGTATAATATAACGAGTATGGCGTATATAAAATTCGCCACAGTGCTGTATATTATGCAGGTTTAATATTTTTATAACATTTAATATATACTATAGTATTCCCAAAAGCTATTCATGGCAGGCACTTGTATTTCCACATTTGAAACATACCATATTAATTTAGTTAATTACATCATACTTTCAGGTGATATCCTCAGGAATCCAACCACTACAGAACCTGATAGTTCTGATCTACGTAGGAGAAGAGAAGAAAAAGGAATGGGCGCAGCACTGGATCACTCGGGGTTTTAGAGCAGTGGAGAAACTACTCTCGGCATTTGCTGGGAAATACTGTGTGGGTGATGAAATCACTCTGGCTGACTGCTGTTTAGTGCCACAGGTGTTTAATGCTAGGAGGTATGATATTAGAATATTCATTTACTATTCAATACATTTCACAAAAGTGGACGATGGACTAGTTGGTAATGGAACAGTCTGCCAAGACAATGTCCGGAGGTTCAAAACCCAAAGCACACATGACACACCTCTGACTTTTCGAAGATACGTGTGTATTGTCTATCAATCGTCGTTCGCTTTAACGGTGCAGGAAAACGTGAGGAAACCTACACACCTGAGAATACTCCATAAAAATTCGAGGGTATGTGAAGTCTGTCAACCTGCACTAGGCCAGCGTGGTGGACTAAGACCTAGCCCCTCTCAGGAGGCCCATGCTCATCAGTGGGCAGTATATAATACAGAGCTAATTGCATTGCATTGCATTCAATGAATACATAATTGGATCTACTTACGCAAATGGGGATCAATCCACAGCAAAATATTTTCTACTAGTTAATGTTTAAACTAAGATATTTTTATTTTACTACTAATTAGTGGATATAAATTGTTTGGTATTTTATGAAGTCACAACTGAAGTATTTGGACAATTAACTATATAGGAAAATATTAAATCTGGTATTAATTGTGAATTTTTTTTATGACCAAGTCAAGTTTTATAGCCATGTGGTTTGATTCCCGTCTGCGTAAATAGGTCAATTATTATTGTTAAACGGTTTTGTATGATTGAACCTAAGGGTGAAATAGTTCAACAAGGTAAACTGATCACCCATCTGTGCATCTGAATATGTCCCACAAAACATGGTTGAACCTAAAAATTACAGATCTACTGTATAAAACTTTTTAACAAAAATTTAAACTAGTTAACTTTGTATACATATATTTAGAATTGGTGCCTAATTTAAATTAAACATTGTTTTCGTATATTTGTTCGTATATTTGCTTAGCCTAGCTGGCAATTTAAGTTACTAATTACACCAGTTCGAATTATATTTTACAAGCTTTTATTTAACTTGCAATTTGGAATTATGTTCGGGTGAAATCTTGCACGCCAATTTTGAAGCAGTTACCCTCAACCGATTGTGTTGAAATTTTGCATACACGTTCAGTTTGAGTGACAATGCATTGTTAGCTAAGTGACGTCATTCTGAATCCAATATGGCGGACGTCCCAAGATGATGGACTAGTTATTTTTTGTGCGCGTCCATAATATGGGTAACAAAATGACCTCTCTAAATCCAATATGGCGGACGACCCAAGATAGCGGACTCGTTATGTTTTACGCACTCCTATAATATAGGTATCAAATGAAAGGGCTTGCTGACAATAACTGGAAAAATAACTAAAAAGCAAAAAATAAATAATTAAAAAAAAAATCTTTAAAAACAAGTTTTTATTTATTTGCTCTTAAAAAATTTTACTTTAAATTGAATCAAACTTTGTTTAATACTATGTAGAGATAATAGCTTGTCGCGAGATTTACTTGTGTAGATAATACAATAATTATGTAACTTGATCTTGACAAAAGTTAATCTCGCGACAAGCTTTTATCTCTACATAAACAAAGTTTGATTCAATTTAAAGTTTATTTTTTTCTTTTTAGAGCAATCAAATTAGTTATATTAATCATATTTCTTCTTATTCCAGATTTCACGTGGACCTGCGTCCATTCCCGATAATATTGCGCATTGACCGCGAGCTGGAAAATCATCCAGCGTTCCGCGCCGCTCACCCTTCCTCCCAACCCGACTGCCCGCCAGAGATTGCCAAATGAACTAAATGACTTGGATCCAACATTTGGCCAAATGTTGCCAAACTCTACAAACAGGCACCTTATTATACGAGGCTATTTTGACATTACGTTAATAAATGAAACCACATACTCGTCTTTGCCTCTAATATTTTCATCAAAAATCTTTTTTTTTTTTTTTTTTGTCGTTTTGTAGTTAAGTGCGAATATGACTGGTGCGTGAGTGTTTTTCTGATTAAGAGTGTGATGTTGCCGCTGCGACGAATCCCCTTAGAGTAGTAGTACTGGCATTATGGCGTGTAAACTTAGTTATTTTTTATTGATATTTATTTTGTTCGAAACACACTTTTTATTAACTGATATCATTTACATCTATGGTTAAAATAACTTAATGGAAAGTGTTATTATCAAGGAGATAAGTATGTGGTTTCATTTAGTAACGCAATGTCAAAATGACCCTGTAGATATTTTTTCTTTATGAAAAATTATTGGAAATTTTGTTTAAAGTTGGAATTTGTTTTGAAAGTTATGTTTGTCTTGTCCGGCAGGTATTTCATTGCATGAAAATTTTCAAATGTATTCGAATATCATAAATAGGTATGATGTACAGTCAGCCACATAAGTAGCTGAACAAATTCAAAACTTCAAATTGCCTCTACACTTTTGTGTTCTTACCAATTTTCGTTTTCTCCCATACAAAATAAAATAAAGGGATTAACTTTATTTCCCACAAAGAAAAAAAAATGTTTCAATTAAACTGAACGCGTATAGGCGATTTGAAATTTTGAATTAGTTTAGCTACTTATGTGGCTGACTGTACCTAATACAATTGTGTGGGTGCAACGTGACTCATGGTCGGATTTATAAGCTTTACAATAAAGCCTGTTTTTATGTGCCCATAAAAATATGTAATCATGCCATGACTTCTACATTATCCGTGAATTCTACTTCCTGTGACATATTTTTGCTTTAATGCCTTATGAATTATGATTCGGATAGTTAGTTAGACTTTAGTTGATCGGCTGTACTGAACACCAATGCCTATTCGCTTATAAAAATATGAATTAGCAGTTTTAATAGAATTTTTATACATTTTTACTAACAAAATTATTGTGCATTATGTTTTTGTTATAAAATGTTTAAATATGCCTGGAAATGTTTCGCCGCTTTCTATTACGACTACCGACGTAAAAATATTACATAATTATTTCATGTAACAAATTTTACGGTGTGTTTACACCAGAAATGTTTGAAGGAGTGAAGCGTTGCACTAGACCTAAGCGCTGCACTGGGGCCAATTCAACAATAGTATAGCTTCATTTTCTCAGCATTGTCTGGTGCAGCTCCAGTAGAAAAAAAATAACTAAAACATTTTACTCAATTTATGAACCCAACTCTCATCCCCCCACATCTTTGGTGGAAAGCACCCTTAATTGAGGTTTGAGTGATAAAATACTTAGGGGGAGCTGGGGCACCTTGATACGATTTTTACTTAGACCCAATAAAAGACGACTTGTTGACAGCAACATCCAATTTAATAATTACAATCTATTCAATATAGTTCAACTAACTTCTCAAAGCCAAATTAACAGTTAGATTTAATCACAAAAAATATTGGTCTATTTACAAAAAATTTAAATTTGTATCAATGTACCCCACATGTGGGGCACTTTGATTCATATACTGGGGCATTATAATCATTTGAATGTTCGAAGCAATTTTCTATAAAAAAAAAGACATACATTTACCAAAATATTGGTGCACATTGTTGCATATCAATGTGCCCCGACAGCACTTGCATCAATGTGCCCTGCCTACTACAATCGAAATAATTTTTTTTTTTTACATTAAAGCAATAAATATTCAAAAACAATTGAGTCTACATAATGTAATGACATATATCTACTTACCAAATATCTTAATATATCACAGGAAACACTAAATATATTAGAAGAATCACATCCGAAAGAATACTATGAAAATTTTGTTGCGAACATTGAAAACAGGTTTACACGTGCCAAACGCGAATCGTCGAAGGAAACGTTGCTCCGCACTCGTGTGAGTGCTGGATGTATGACTACCTTCCTATGCATGGCGGACGGCTCTTCTAACGTGATTTGTTTCGATGTGTATTGACTGTATCTATGTGCCCCATGTATCAATGTACCCCATCTCCCCCTATTGTGTATTTGGTAGTTACTTATGTATTTTTTATACAATGTACCAAAATATGATGTACTTAAATTGTTTTTGGTATATTTAAACAGTTTCATTTATGCCTCTTTGTATTGTATGACGTATGGGATAAAATATCTAGTCGTATTTTAGTTTTAAGTTATAATATACTCAAGGTTTTGGGTACACGTAAGTGTTATAAATGAAATATATACATTCCTTTATTTCGATAAGGAATTCTTCTATAGTTTAAAATTTCTATGCGTTTTGAATTGTATTTTTTCGTTTTGTAGTTTTATAAGTAAAATAAATATTTCTTTCAGAAAGATGGTTTCACTTTTTCGTTCAACAAAATACTTCGACTTGAAAACGTGCGTGTATTTAAATCATCGATGTAATTAAAATCGTATGTATTGTTAAATTATTGGCTGCGATTTAGAATCTTGTAAGAGGATTTCAGTCAAATCTTTGAATGTATAAAATATCTAGATGGAGTGGCGCGCTGCAATGAAACTAGAGTACGTTTCTACTTATACTACCGATGGCGTGATGTTGGCACCCCTGTCCAGTGCTGCCAATAAAAAATTCTCGATTGCCCGCATCAGCGCGTCAATTCCTGAAATTTCTCGCTCCTTTTTGATTTCTGGGGAGGGGGGGGGGGTGTTTGATCTACCCGGGCGGCATATTAAGGGGGCGGCAATATGCGTAAAATAAAACCTTACTTTAGGTGACGGGCGGGAGGGGGGTGTTCCACAACTCATGAAACATACACTTGATTTTTAGTTGTAATTATTACCAGACATGAAATAGATTTATTCCGCGATTGGCAGCATTGCCCCTGTTTGTCAAGATGGTAGAGTGTAGACATTATGAAATATGAAGACAACTATGCAGATTTTAAAATTTTATTAATATCTTTGTCCGAAACATTACAAATGGTGAAAGTGAAGAACCTTTGTGACTTCTGAGTGTGGTTTGTGTGATCAACGTAAAGAAGCCCCAATAATCCCTTCAAAACGTGATCAGGCTAATATTGCCGCCATTCCAGTTTTAAAAAATAGGGCTATCACAGTATTAATGTATTTCCTTGAACATATAAAGCCTATTAAACAGTACTTAATTGTATATCATCGATTCAAATAACAATAAATAGTCAGTGTAATGAAACTATATATTCTAATTGCTACGGCTCAGTGGCGTAGTTGTATTACTGTAGCACTGCAAACCCGAGGTCTCGGGTTCGATCCCCGGGTCGGGCATAGTGATATTAGATTTTTATATTCAGTATCCGCCCGGAGTCTGGAATTTGTGCCCGATATGGCGATAGGCTCGCCCCCTATCGCATTATGGGACGGAATACGCCCGGCGAGAAGTGGGTGCACTTAAGTGCGCCTCTGCCTACCCCTTCGGGGATAAAAAGGCGTAAGTGTGTGTGTGTTGATATGTTTTTGTGCTCTCTTGTCATATTTGAAACTTGGTTACAACATTTTTTCTTATATATTTTAAAATTGTCTTGAAAGTGTCTTTTGATTAGAGAATTTATTCACTCATAAAAGACTTACATTAATGTTTTGTTACTAAACAAAACAAGTTCGCATTACTAAAATCTTAAAATTCCTCTATTTCATGGTAACATATTTTGTGTCATGTAGCAACACTGATATACATTGCCGCCAACATTACCATCAGAACTATTTGTTGAGTGATGAGTCTGAGTCAACTCACAAGTCACAACTGCCATTTGCTTACGAATATCTGTGCTTACGAATTGTACGCTTCCCAGATATTGTTTGATATACACGTTTCCTGTGAAAAAGTGATATAAATATAAAAGGTGAGTGCAATTTAGGGTTTGAGAATTCTCAAAGCGGCAATTCTCGATAAATTTGGCCTAGTCGAGACTGGAAAAAATTTAAGACTTTAAATTTCTAGAAATCAATTCAAAGGACGCTAGAACTCAAAACTGAAAACAAGCATGGCGGGTATTTTTGTTGTAAATCCGTGCATGCCATTTCGTAGCAGTAACTTGTTTTTTATTCTGAATCCATTATTACCTGTTAGTTGAAGGAATTATATCTTTAACTAGCATTGCGCGCGGCTCCGTCCGCGTGGAAGTTTTCCGGGATAAAAAGTAGCCTATAGCACTCAGGAGTAATGTAGCTTCCTATTAGTGAAAGAATTATCAAAATCGGTCCAGTAGTTGCTGAGATTAGCGCGTTCAAACAAACAAACTCTTCAGCTTTATAATATTAGTATAGATTTGTGTCATTAAAAGATTAGCATAGGCTCAGTATACAGGACAGCGCATTATATTAACACGTGGATGTAGTATTTCTTTTACAAGCTTTTATTAACACGCTTTAATAAGCTTCATACGTATGTACTTAGAGTATGTATGTATGTGTGTAACGGAAACGTTGAACATGATTTTGACCCCCTTCAAAACTTCGGATTAAATCGAAATTTGGCATACTTATCAAGGACCGATGACAATTCAATATTTTAAACTAATAACACGCTTTCTAATAAAAATTCCTACTAAAAAATGAATAAGTAATGGTGTATTTATTTTACTGACATTGAGTTATCAGAGAACAGGAAATTGAGTTGTCCTCATAAAATGACTTAAAACTTATCTATTTTGAAGCGCAAGCGGCGAAATGACTTATGAAATGTTCATAAATACATTAGCAACAATTGTTTCACCCAGCGACCATACAGGTTTCACCAAACATCTTCATTTATTTGATAACAGTTGTAACAAAGAATCATTTGTTGAAATTCAAATATTTTTGATAGATCCTGAGGGTAGATCTACTCAGTAAACTCGTCCGCACAAGCTGTCAACAATTGCATACAATTTTGATCTGTGTTGCTATACAGTGATGGTCCACGTTAGTGTGAAACCTGTTTGGTTAGTTTTCACGATAGTATTGTTCCGACGGGGTAGAGATAAGAATTATTGTTCCTGTGAATCCATATACCTATACATATTTCAATGAAAAATTTGATTCTTGTGAAGTGATTACGATAGTTATAACAAAATATAACTATCTTAAAGTACTCTCACTCGGCCGTGTCCTTGAAATAATCACCTACAGCCGCGCGGTACGTAAACACGCCATAGGCTGCCCGTCTACAGTATTTTAATTTAATTTAAGATACTTGAGTTTCTTTCTAGTTTTGAGATTGTACATACATACACACTCACGCCTTTTATCCCCGAAGGGGTATGCAGAGGCGCAACTAGTGCACCCACTTTTCGCCGTGCGTATTCCGTCCCATGTTGTGATAGGAGGCCTATCGCCATATCGGGCACAAATTCCAGACTCCGGACTGATACTGAATAGAAAAATCCAATACCACTGTGCCCGGCTCGAGGATCGAACCCGAGACCTCAGCATTGCAGTCGTACCGTAATACAACTACGCCACCGAGGCAGGCAGTTTTGATATTGTAAAAGATATTATTTAAAAAATGAAATATGAAATTCTTTGTGAATGAAATAAGAAGTGTTCAATTAAAATACAATATGTTGTGTTTTTTGATTAGTAGATTTAATTTAAAAAACCTTTATAAATTTGAGACTGAAAAATATTTGCGCCTACGAAAATCTTTATTGTTAAAATTAATAGTATAAAATCCGCATTCGGATAAAAAATTTAATTAAATATACTTTTGAGAGACATGGACAAGAATTCAAGTAAACCAAAAACAGCACAATATTGTCTATAATTGCTCTTTGCATTACCTATTAAGTAAGTACTTTTACGCAAATCGATACCATTAGATATCAATTATGTTGTTTATTTATAGAAATGTCTGGAAGTAGTAGATCGCGGAGGGTCAGTGAAGAACATTCGCCCCCGGCGAGTTTTGCCGAAGTCCTATACGGGGACGACGAATCGGATGATGAGTGGCAGCAACCGCTCAGCGCTTACGAGACCGACAGTGACGAGGTATTTGAATTACGCATTTTGTTATGACGATTATTAAGTTATGTGTGAATTCTTTGTGAATTATTGCTCGCTTTAACGGTGAAGGAAAACATCGTGAGGAAACCTGCATACCTGAGAAGTTCTCTGAATTTCGAAGGTATGTGAAGTCTGCCAACCCGCAGAAGGCCAGCGTGGCGGACTAAGGCCTAACCCCTCTCAATAGTAGAGAAGGCGCGTGCTCAGCAGTGGGCAGTATATAATACAGGGCTGGTATGGTTATGGTATGGTACTCGAGGTGTAGTGTATTTTCTGAGTGGCCGCGCGTTTTATGGAGATGTAGTGATTTTGTCTTTTTATATAGTAGATTTTATATGGTAGATCTCTCATAATATGTAAGAGACCGTCTGGGTGAGTACCACCGACATGGAAATAATGAGACTTAACATCTTATGTCTCAGGATGACGAGTACAGTGTGACCTGTGGTCTGGGGGCATCTAGAGAATTCCGCCACGGCATCCCCTGCCTGTCGTAAGAAGCGACTAGATGGGGTTTGAGAGAGTCGCGGGGCGAGCAGTGGGGGGCTGCTACTCCAATTTATGCGACTCCGAGGTGGACGACATTGCGGGTGGTCGGTGTCCTGCAGTCGTAGACGCCAAAGGCGTGCTTTGGAGGTCGGGGGCTTCTTAGCCCCCTCATTTAGAGAGGGGCCGTAATGCGGCATTGCGCAGGGACGGTTCCATGCAGCTATCTTCGTGCAACAAGATACCCCGGGGCCGTCCCGTATGCGCTGAAGAAGGCCAACGCGGGTTTTGGTTGGTATACCGGTGTAGGGTGTACATAGTGTCAGGGACTCGGTCCAATGCTCGCTCGGATGATGCTATACTCCCGAGTGTCGACATTGGACCGTAAGACTGTGTGAAACCAACATAACCGTTCCACTCACCCCCCAGTGGTGGTAGCGATGACGCGTTTTTCTCCGCGAAAAAAAAAAGTGACTTTATTCTGAATCCAATGTGGCGGACGACCCAAGATAGCGGACTAGTCAACTGAAAATAACTAAAAAGTAATTATTTAAAAAAAAAAAACAAGCTTTTATTTAAATGCTCTAAAAAGAAAAAAAAACAGCTTTAAATTGAATCAAATTTTGCTTAATACTACGTAGAGATAAAAGCTTGTCGCGAGATTTACTTGTGTAGATAATACAATAATTATGTAACTTGATCTTGACAAAAGTAAATCTCGCGACAACCTTTTATTTCTACATAGTATTAAGCAAAATTTGATTCCATTTCGTGTACTCGTTTTCTTTTCTTTTTAGAGCATTTAAATAAAAGCTTGTTTTTAAATATATTTTTTTTACTTTTTATTTATTCAACTAATTTTGATGCTGATTTCACAGAAGAATTTCTTTTTCGTATTATTTTATGCTACATATAAAAACATGTATAAAATAGAACATAGGAAACTACCCTATACATCATCATCATCATCAGCCACATGACGTCCACTGTTAAACATAGGGCTCCCCCAAAGATTTCCAGACGGACCTGTCTAAAGCGGCCTGCATACATCGTGTTCCTGCGACCTTTATCAAGTTGACCCTATTAATATGTACTAATATTATGACTAGGAAAACTTTGTTAGTAGGTTTCTTAGGGCTAATCTCTGGAACTATTGAACCGAATTTGTAAATTATTTCACTAATAGCTTAGGGAGCTACATTACTCCTGGGTGCTATAGGCTACTTTTTATCTCGGGAAAATATTTATCCTTGAAATACTTTTTCACGTGGGCGGAGCCGCGGGCAAATGCTATTTATTATTAAATCTATATATTAGGTTAGGAAAAAGTTTCTTCGCATTTTGTTTGAAAACTCAAGACTTCTTTTTTAAAAGGTTATTTACATTCAATTACAGTAGGTATATGTGTGCCATTTTGTTCGATGACTTTCTGCCATCTTGTAGGTAGTGCCATGATCCCGGTGATGATGATGGCAGTCCTCTCTTGATGTTAACCTGACACTGCCTAAAGAATTCTGAAGGGATCGAAACAGGTGGAAATCTGAAGGTGCAAGGTCAAGGTTATATAGTGGATGCATTAACACTCCCAGCCAAACTCTTAATTTTTGCTGAGTGGCTAAAGATGTGTGTGGTCTAGCGTTATCGTGATGAAAGACCACACTCTTTCTATTGATCAATTAAGGCCGCTTTCTCTTAACTTCTTGCATTAATCTCATTAGTTGTTGGCAATAGAGATCCGAATCGATGGTTCTGCACGGCGGTAAAAGCTCATAATGAACAATACCCTTCCAATCCCACCATTCACCACAGCATCACCTTATTGCGAGTTAACCCAGGTTTTTCTACAGTCTGTGGAGCCTGAACGACCTTTGACCACGACCTTTTTCGTACGTTCTTGTTCTTGTACGTGATCCACTTTTCATCGCACCGTTATCAATTTCTTTAAAAACGGTTCGGTTTCATTACGTCTCAATAAAGAATCGCAAATGAATCCACGGTTCATTAGTTTTCTTTCAGGTGAACTCGTGTGGCACTCAAATATCGGGCTTTTTTGTATACCCAGCTTTTTTCAAATGATTCAAAACTGTTTTGTGGTCAATTCTCAGTTCTTCTGCTATGTCGTAACTACAGATACTGTCGATCTTGCTCCACTTTTTAAAAAAATGGCGTTCACTTTATCCGTAACAGGACGACCAGAGCGAGGAGTATCTTTGACATCAAAATTCCCTGTTTGAAAACGTTAAACCAACTTTGTGCTACTTTCACTGACACTGCATTAGGTCAATAAACGCCACAATTTCTCGCTGTTTGCGGTGCATTTTTCCTTGTTTATAATAAAATTTTAAAATGTATCGAATTTCTTCATTATATTCATTCATTTTGACAGAAAGAATAATAAATGAAAAATATATTTTACTAATGTGTTTCATTTTGAAATGTAACGTTTACACAACAGCCGAAGAGATTTTATTACAAGTTTATAAATACTATATGCGAAAAGACTTTTCCCCCGACCTATTACCTAATTGAATTCTATGACCTAATTTGAAATTTTGAATTTGTTCATCTACTTATGCTGCTGACTGTACATGGCGGAAAAACGTTTGGCCGAATCAAAAAGTCTTTATAGTTCTGAAAATCCTATCTGGCCGGTATGACAATTCAATTTTTTCACGACGCAATAACTTTGTGAGAACGTCTACCCAAAAAGTACAAAATTCAACTATATAGTTACAAATATTTACCATGTTCTCCATAAATTATAACAATGAGTATAATATATATGTACTAACCTTGAATTAATATTGTAAAAATATACTGAAATAAAGAATTTAATCTTGACTTTTAAATCAACGCGAAGCCTTTACAATGTTGTTTCCTTCAGTTCACGGGTGTAGCGTTGGGAAAGTTTTTAATCGTTTGGAAACGAAATATAAACGATTACTGAGAAAAATCAAAACATGGAAATTATATACAGAGTGTATCACGATAGAGTGTTCAACTGAAACAGATCCAAAGACCCTGTTTATTTACATATATTTATTAAAAAATGATTCAAGAGCATTTTTAAAACAGTCTAGTACAATGTATTCGATATGTAATTTTTTTCGACAATAATTATAATTAATCTTTTCATTTTTTAATGCATCTGAGCGTAGCAAAATTCATACAGAATTTCTAATGTAATTTTAGTAAATATAAGTACCTAATGCAACTGAATATGCATTAAGACTGTAGCACCGAACTCTACTAGGATTTATTAGATATTAATTGGCCTAAAAGGGCTGGTTGATAAGATCAATGAAAAATAAATTATGTCAATGTAATTTAAACTTCAGATGTTTATCTACATCTATGGTCATTGATTCGTCAATGCTCCGTGTATTAGTCACATAATCTCTGAGAAATTTTTGGTTTGTGTGATTCTGTTATTTGTGTTTACTTTGGCTTGATTATAACGGACTTTGAGTAGGCATTACGTGATTTTTAGGTATCTTGTTTTTATTGTTGTAATATTAATAGACGTAAGTTTAAATGAAGGATAAAGGTGAAATTTTGGCCCGAGATAAAAAAAAATACGACTATAATCACAGACTACCGCAATAGAAAGATTCATTATGTACGATTTAATAAATATTTTACCCTGTTGACTATCGATTATAAACTCTTTGAACAAGAAATCGATATCAATTAAGAATCTATTATTTGGGGCAACCGGTTTTTGGTTCTCTTCGCTACACATAGTATTCTGTGAAGTTTCAATGAATTGTCTTACCGGCCAGATAAGATTGTCAGAACTATAGTGTGCTTTCGTAAACTTGGACTATTACTATGATCGTGTGCCGAGGAATAAATAAGCTGGGGTGGTCAACGTTGTCATTAATGTATGGGACTGAGGACCGCTTGGTGTTAGTCACCAAGCGGTATAGCGGTATTTAAAAGTGTGCTGAGATAATTTGAGCACTTGGAGAGGATGGTTGAAAGAAGAGTTACGAAAGGCATTTATTGATCGCATGTGGATGGTACTCATGGAGGGGATGCCCAAAATCGGCCAAATGTATGATAAGAACTATGAATGTGGAAGAGGTGAAAGAGATAAGTATGATCGTGGCATGTCGTGCTCAATAGTATCTGCATCTCTCTATCTCTGTGTATGAATATATGACTTTTTAATTTTGATTTTTGTACGTAATATGTTGAGCCTAATTCATTTAATGTTAAAAAAAACTAATAAGTTGACTCAACATTCATTGATTCTGAAGCGTTACTAATTTCGCGGGGCCAGCTTGTATATTATAAATCTAGCTAATTGGTTTATTTATTTTTGGTTATAGTATGACGAGTCGGAGGAGCCGGTTGCGCCGCCATATTATTCCCTGTCGTCCCCAGTGCACCGAGCGGACGAGATAGACCCTCCCCTCGACCTCCACTATGAGGAGTCACTCACCTCTACACGTTCGCGTTCACGTTCGCCATTAGGACATCATCCGAGTCCGTAAGTCATAATTATAACTCTGTCCAAAATAAAGGTAAAAAATACCTCTAAATCCTCTATTGAATACAGCAATCTGCCAATTCTACTAATATTCTACCTGGGGCATATTATAATCTCTAAACGGTGCGAATGCACTTGAGATGTTATTCAATTTTTTTAATGATATGATCTTCATTGTGAATGTTTTTCATTTTAAGATCTCAAGAATCGTCGGACGAAGTCGTTATTTTTAGAATATTGGACTACGACGAGACGCCGCTGGACGCATCGGAGTCGGAGTTCTTCGAGCCTGATGAACACCAATCTATCGGCCAGACCGCGGCCACGTCGGCGCCTGAGCGGAGGCGTGTGCATGCTCGAGGTCGGGGGCGAGTGCGCGTGCGTGGTCGTGGCCGTGGTAGAGGACAGGGGATGGGAAGTCGTCGTCGGGTTGGTGACCAAGGTTTCCAGTGGAACGTTGGTCATCCACTGCAAGAAATTTGGTTATCCGATGACGACGTCCCATCCGAATTACGGCAAATGGCACGGGACCTCATAAGACGACGAATGAATGAAAGGGTAAATGAAGATGAGCCTGAGGAAGACGTTGATGGGACGGATATTCCATTGCAGGGTGAAGACCTTCATTTCGAGTGGTCTCCTATGGAGACTTTTCGAGGTGAAGAGGAGGTATTTCGGCCTGCACGTACCGGGGCTGTCGAATCGTATGCAACTGCATACGACGCATTCCGATCATATTGGGACGATAGTATTTTGCAAGTTGTAGCCGACGGGACGAACCGGTATGCCAATGAAATACAATCTGCTTCTTTTCATGCCGAGTGGTACCCAACAAACGTCCACGAAGTGCTATGCCTTTTCGCATTTTGGATGATGCTGGGAATCGTTCGCATGCCAACGATAAACAGCTGCTTCTCGACAAATGCGCTCCTAAGAACCAATGTTTTCCGGCGAATGTTTACCCAGCATCGTTATGGAAACCTTTCGAAGGCATTGCACTTCATTGACGTGGACCCTGTCGTCCAAGCAATGGACCCTACCACTGGCGTCCCCGCTGCAAGCTTTGATCAATTATATCCTTTGAAGCCTATAGTAGATCACCTCAATGCCAAATTTCAGGCAAATTATGTGCCAAGTAGAAATATTTGTATAGACGAAAGTCTAACCCTTTGGAACGGAAGGCTGAATATCAAACAATATATTCGGTCAAAGGCTGCAAAGTTTGGGATTAAAACGTTTGAATTATGTGAAAGTGCTACAGGCTACCTGTGGTCTTTCATAATTTACACGGGTAAGCAGTCTATTACAGATACTCACGAAGCCCCAGGGACCTTGTCGAGTACTGCAGTAGTCAGGAAGCTTATTGGTCCCTTACTAAACAAGGGATATCGACTATTTATAGACAATTGGTACAATTCTCCGTTATTGGCACGTTTTTTGAAACGTAATGGTACCGACTGTGTTGGTACATTACAACCGACTCGAAAAGACGTGCCCCACTTGGTAGCCAAAGCTCCGCTCATGAGGGGACAGCTTGTAGCCAGGCATTCTGGGGACGTGTGTGTGTTGGCATGGCAGGACAAGAATAGAGTAACCATGATCTCGACCTGCCATGGGAGTGGCACTGCCTTGTCCCGCATAAACACGAACCCAATGAGGCCCATCCCATTCAAGCCTCAAGTAGTCTTAGACTACAACAGGTGCATGGGTGGGGTGGACCTCAAAGACCACATGCTTGAGCCGTACCTGATTGAGCGGAAACGGTGTTCCAAGTGGTACATGAAGATGTTCAAGCGGTTGCTGAATGTCTCCATTCTCAATGCGCGCATCCTATTGGAATCTTCTCTAAATTCCCGCGTTGACCATTTGTCTTTTCGGCTCCAATTAGTGGACGCCATTCTCTCCCGTCATTTACCCCATGTCCCCGTTCCTCGCCAGCTCCCTGTGAATCCGGCGACGAATTTGGCTCGGCCGGCGGTTGTCAACGATGGTCACTGGCCGGTTTATGTACCGAATCGGCCAGCTCATGAGCGCGGAAATAATCGCCACGATAGGGTCAGGTGCGTCGTGTGTTATTCGCAGGGCAAAAAGCATATAAGTACCCGATTTATGTGTGAGTCTTGCAATGTGCCGCTTTGTGTGGTAAATTGTTTCAAGGCTTACCATACTCAATAGTCTTGTCTTTTGATTATATCCTAGTTGTCTTTTTTTCTGCGCTGCAGAGAGGATGGAGGATTGAACCGTGTATCATAAATAGTCGGTATCGCAGGTTCTATGTATGAAAGAAGAGTGTTTGTGTGTGTGTGTGTGTGTGTGTGTGTGCGTGCGTGAGTGTGCGCGTGTTTATATTTGTGTATGTGTGTGTGTGTGAGTGTGCGCATTTATGTGTTAGTGTGTCAAAACAATTGGGGTCGGCATCTGTTATTACTTACGAAATAATTGTAATTTTATTTTTGTACGGATACGCACATTATTATTTTATATATGACAAAGCTTAGGGTAACATGAAATAAAAATCATGCAATACCAGTCGAGTTGTTAAATCGTTGGTATATATAGGACGCATCGCATTTGAATTTTGAAGAGGTGAGTCGTTTGTGAATTTTCGAACTGTGCGAGCTCCAGAAACAAGTTTGGAGCATCTTGTAATAAAAAGTATATGTTTGTATATAAATACTTGTATACGATTCCGCACATCTTCTAGCCCTACATAAATTTTTCTTGGTCTACGGGTGGGGTGGACCTCAAATTCCAGATGCTGGAGTCGTAGGTACTTTGGCCGTACGTGTGAAGGGAATGAGTGCGTGTCTGCGTCCCGTGCCATGGGCGCTTTTACTTTTGTCTTTTTTTTGCATAATTTGTGTCCTTTCAACATACACAATTGTCATTCTTGGAATACTGAAAATCCACCCCTTACACACATACATGAATCTAGTTTTCAAGAGCAGTTTAGTGTAAACTACTGGTCAAACAAAACATAAAACATATGTATGTATGTAACACCTTCACTGTAATATTACAGTTATGCTGCTTAAGCAAATTTATGTATAACATTAATCTTCCAAAATATGAAATTTTCTTTTTAAGGTATGGACCTCGAGTCCTGAGTGTGTAAATTATTTAATGAAAAAAAAACTACTGGTCAGGTATCTTAAACGGACAGCTGATTGGTCCGTTCGAACTACTTGACCGATTAAACGGCGTGTCCTACTTGGACTTTTTGCGACGTGATCTCAACGACTTACTACTAGATTTAGACCTATTAACGCTTAGGAACTTGTTTTTCAAAACGACGGCGCTCCATGCCACTTGGCCAGAAATGTAAGACAACATTTAAATGAAAGATTTAGAGACAGGTGGATCGGCCGTGGAGGGCCCATTGCGTGGTTGCCACGGTCCCCTGATTTGAACCCAATTGCTTTTTTCGTCTGGGGATATCATAAAGAATTAGTTTACTCCAGCGACCATATAACCTAATGCCTAATATTTTTCTTAAAATGAATTTTATCAACCACCTGAGGTTTGAGAAAGCGGGTTACTGCATTATGATTGGCCGTGCCAACATCATTAAGTTTTACGTAGCCATAGAAATACAATTTTTATTTGGTGCGTCACTTGTAATGCTAAACAGAGATAGCGTAAAATGCACCTGAGTCAAATAGAAATGCAAATATGACAGTAACGAGCCTCTATGCTAAAATTTTATACACATAATGGCCGGCATAAAATGAATTTTGATAGTTTTTAAATATGAATTGATTATAATTCTGACAATCCTATCTGGCCGGTATGGACAATTCATTTTTTTCGCGATGCGATAACTTGGTGAAAATGTCTACCCAAAAAGTACAAAATTCAACTCTATACTTGGAAATTATATACAGGGTGTATCACGATAGTGTTCAACTGAAGCAGGTCAATAGACCCTGTTTGTGTACGTATTATTATAAAAAAATGTTACAAGAGCATTTTAAAAACAGTCTAGTCTAGCTATTCATATAGCATTTCTAATGTAATTTTAGTAAATATAAGTACCTAATGCTACTGAAAACGCATTAAGACTGTCGCACCGAACTCTACTAGGATTTATTATACTAATTGGTCTAAAAGGGCTGGTTGATAAAATAAATGAAAAATAAATTATGTTGATGTAATTTAAACTTCAGATGTTTAACCACGTCCATCGTCATTGATTCGTCAATGCTCCGTGTATTAGTCACATAATTTCTCTGAAAATTTTGGTTTGTGCTTATATTTTTAACTCTTCTAGGCTGTTAATTTTGAAATTTAAGATTTTGAACTGATTCTGATATTTTTGTTTACTTTGTCTTGTTTGTACTGGACTGTTTCACCTGTTTAGATTATTAATTTAAAGTTAAAAATTTAAGTCATAATTCATAAAACGTAAGTTTTTCAGTTTACACAAACATTTAATTATTTATAGCAATAAAGTACAACTAATGACAACAATTTTTGACAGTCGCCATTTTAGGGTAAAAATCGTCCATTCGTTTCTTTGCATAGTGGACAAATTTTTGTTAATTTGTTGTTAGGCAGCGACTGACCTCCTTTATATGTAGGTAATGATTGTTTGGCAAAATAATTGTTTGTTTTAAATGTTTTCGAATTCGCAATGTTATGTGGCGTGATATTTGATGATTTCGAAATGTCTTGCTTTTTCCGAGAAGACTCCAATGTTGTAAATTTATGTTCCAAAAATTTTAGAAAATCTTGCAAATTTAGTAGGTCTCTAGGATTTTTCAGTGAATCTAAGTATTGATTATGAGTGTCCGTATCAAGTTTTTGAAGCAAAATATGGACTATGAACGGATCCCAACTGCTTATGTCTACGCCTAGCTTTTTGATAGCGTTCAAGCATTCCTGGGCAGTGTCATGAACAGTCTTAATGTGACGTGCTGATGGTTGTTGAGATGTCGGTATACCGAGTATAGTATTTGCATGCGAGGAAAATATCAATCTCACATTATTATAACGACAGTTCAATATTTCCCAGGCGATTGAATAGTTATCCGAACTGATTGATAAATGTTGAACTAGACGCTCTGCTTCCCCTCTCAACTTGCCCTTTAGGAATTGCATCTTTTGAGCGTCGGACATGCAAATATTACTATGTATGGCTTCTATAAATAAATCTTTAAATGATGTCCAGCTCTGATAATTACCGCTGAAAATGGGAATGTCCGATTTTGGAGTTGAATTTTCTCGATGAGTCATTGAAAATATTTTGCTATTGATGTCTCTTTTCATGTCGGTATACATTTTTTCGTGCTTTGTATAAGACATTTCATATAACTCATCCATACCTTCTAGTTCGCTGTCTATTTCTAAGTGTAGAGAGTCTATTGCTGACCACCGAGATTTCAGAGAACTTAAAGCATCCTCTAGTTCCCATTTTTTAGAAAGGAGAGTCCAATCAATACCTGTGACAGTCCGATTAAATGCGCGAAAATTGCTAGCTTGCCGTTTAAGCATATCGTCCAGCTTGCTACAAGTACCTGTTGAAGCCCTAGCAGTTGACGATTGACGAGCACCGTCGTGGTCTGAGTCCTGGTCTGCATGTTCAGACTCGTGCTGCTGACTTGTCTCACCTTGGCGAGAGACGCGCTGTTGCAGACCGGGGTCCTCTTGGGGCTCTGTTTTAGCTTTCTTTGCAAATACTTGATATTGCTCGTGAACTAGCGCCTTTGTTGATTTATAAATTACGTTAGCCTGCTCATACTCATTTTTGATAAAATACGGATGGGTCCTGCTTCCCTCCGTCAAGAGACGATCGTGATTGTACTGATAATCAGACCAATATGCCTCTAAAGTTTCTAAGCGCCTTTTAAAATAATCTACAGACTTACGGTCCGCGGAATCTTTCTTGATGTTGGTGGCTATCTTGGACATAGCCTCCTGCAGCTGCTGCTGGTTCTCGTACACGCCTTCCATTTCTGCTGTTTAAAATTGAAACGATCTTACTTGATAATGCGCAGCCTCCTGCTTACTGCTGTCGTTTCTTGTGGCTGTAGCTTTGATGTATGTGGCGCCGCTGCCGAAGTCCTTGGTGACTGCTGGTCAGCTCTTGATAACACTCACACACTCTGATAGTCACTGATTGTGTCCGATAATTGTTATTTAGATCGAGACACGCACTAAAGTTCACGCGGCACGTGGGTAATACGTCGCGTCAGTATACTCGAAGGACCAGAAAATAATGTACGGTTCCTTGGTGAATCATACACTATTTGTGTGATAATTGAAATGCTGTGAATACTGATAAAACTTGTATTGTCCAAAACCTTGATGTAATGAACTTGATGATACACTTGATAGTTTAATGATATGACACGCTAGTGCGCGCGGCCCTTGTTTGCTGAACGTTAACTCGGCCCTTGATGGCTAAGTATGAACTTTGCCCGTGATGGCTAATTATGAACTGTGCTGTGACATGAAATTAATTTGCTTTATATTAAAGTAATTGGGACGCACGCGCAGCGAATAACTGCTGACCTAAGAAAATGTACGGTTGCACCGTACAAATACATTTGATAATTAAATCAGTCATAATTAATTAATTAATATAAGTATCACGGTAAAAACACACTGAACAAATGTCAAGAAGAATTTTTTTGACAAAATTAAATATTATTGCGTTACGAATAAATCAATTTGATTACTACAAATAGTTTTATTTATCCTTAATATTTATACTAAATATTAATTTAGGGCCACTTTGTTCTCTTAAAATTACAGCCTATACACATGTATCAAAATAAAACTAAAATTGGCAGGTAATGCGCTGGTATTTCCTAAAGGTGTGAAATTGATGAATTTAAATGCAAAAGAATATTTAGATACCTAGCAAATAAGTATTTGTACTCCAAGGTAAGTATGGTAGGTAAGGTAATTCTTGTGCGTTTGGTGCTCATACCAAATGCACATCCCTGCACCCCTTACCTTTATCTACTTTTTCTACCCATTTCTATTGTTGGTCTGCTACTGTTGCTGGCCCGGAGGGTCGCCTATAATATAATAGGATATCCCGATGAAAATTGCCACCTGACCGTCCTTAACAAAAAATCATCTACATCTACAATCATCGAAGCATGCCCCCCGAGGCTATTCTTGTGCGCTGGGTCTTTACACCCAATGCACGCCCAAGCGCGGGGGGACATTAGTCGCGGGCAGAGGCACACAGTTCAGTGTGTATACCTCTTGTTTGAAAAAAACACATTGAGGCCTAAAAGGGCCCGCGAACATTTCCTGGCACCCTTTTCCTTTCCACCCATCCTGAGAACCTTTCTCCATTCCCCCACTTTTCCTTCCATCTTCTTCTCCCAATTCCTTCCCAGGCCCCTGCAGTCGTCAAGCCGGGGGACTCCAGTATCCCATTCGCAGGTTTCCCCCGGTGTTGACTGCAGGATCGGCTACATAAAAAAAAAACATGAATCATATTGCCGCTAGTGTAAACGCATCTGAAAGTTATTGCGCTACATATTGCTGAGAGAACTTGCTAGTCTAAACTCAGCATAGACTAGCTAGTAAGTTCTCTCAGCAATATGTTGCGCAATAACTTTCAGATGCGTTTACATTAGCGGCAATATTTCTTTATCAACATCGCTTTTGCAAGTGATCCACCAAGTTAACTTGCGCAACTTCTTGCAAAACTGTTTACATTACTCGAGGATTATTTATTGCTTGCCATGTTTTTTTTCTTCATAAAACTGAATGACAAGGCACGCAATTCCTTTGCCTATTTTTTATGAATTTAATATAATGCTGTTTGGATGATGATTGTAAAAAAAATAATGGCCTTAAAATTTCCAACACGAAACAGAATTTTGAATTAAAAAGTACTGCGTGGCATTTTACTGCGCTCGTCATCCTGAGTCATAAGATATAAGTCTTATAACTCCCATTAATTACGTTGACTACAATGTCCTTAAAACAGGAACACAATAGTGCATGTATACTACAGCTTGGCTGCAAAAATAGACTTATCGGTAATACTACAAAATTATAAATTGGCAGCATAGTGTTTGACCTTAGCCCATTCCGTATGGAACAAATAAAAACAAAACTTAAACACGGTAAAAGTAGCTTGCGCAACATAACTTCTGCAAGTTTTCTTGCTAATGTAAACCCCGCTATATACATTGCTGTTACCATCGGAACTATTTGTTGACTGTTGAGTCCAAGAAGCTTATATGAGTCAGTCAAGTGAACTCAGAGTCAAGTGAACTAGTGTTGCAGAACCATCGATAGTCAAACTATGATCTCGATATGTTGATCTCGAAAACTATTCAGGCTATCGATTGTACTATCGATTATATCGCCTAAATCAATACTGTCGATACTATCGATAGCTCTCTACGTACAATACTATTGATAACAGCGATAATATCGATATTATTGATAGTAATGCATTCAATAGTGTCGATAGTATTGCAAAAACCATTAGTTTTTACCAAAACCTATCGATACTATCGATAGCAATAGTATCGAAAAATTACTGGCTATCGATAGTACAAAAACACTCGATACTATCGATAGGTTTTGGTTAAAACTAATGGTTTTAGCAATACTATCGTTACTATTGAATGCATTACTATCAATAGTTTCGATATTATCGCTGTTATCAATAGTTTTGCACGTGGAGAGCTATCGATAGTATCGACAGTATTGACATGTGACAATAATATCGATAGACTATCGATACCATTGCTTTCACCTTGACTATCGATAGATAATCGATTATCTATCGATAGCTGACTATCGATATGCAACACTAAAATGAACTCAAGTATCAACTGCCATTTGCTTTCGAATTGTGCGCGTAAACACACGTAAATATACAAGTTTCCCAGATATTGTTTGATATACAAGATACACAAATACAAAAACAATATACAAGATTCCTGTGAAAAAGTGATATAAGTATAAAAGGTGAGTGCAATTTAGGGTTTCTGTTTGAGAATTCTCAAAGCGGCAATTCTCGATAAATTTGGCCTAAGTCGAGACTGGAAAAAATTGAAGACTCGAGAGTTCGAGAAATCAATTCAAAGGACGCTAGAACTCAAAACAAGCATGGCGGGCATTTTTGTTGTAACTCCGTGCATGCCATTTCGTAGCAGTAACTTGTTTTTTATTCTGAATCCATTTATTACATTTACTTTGAAGGAATTATATCTTTAATTTGTGTCATTAACAGATTAGCATAGGCTCAGTATACAGCGTATTATATTAACACTTAGATGTAGTATTTTTTTACAAGCATCTATTTAATTTGCAATGTTTGCCATGGACCTATAAAAAAAGGACCTTTTTTATGCGTCCAAGATGTTTGTATGTTTGTTCGGGTTAAATCTTGCGATATCAAGTTAAGTACATAATTGTATTATTTACACAACTATACCATCTATTGTAAATATGTACCTACCTACATTTGGTACTGGTGGTAGGTCTCTCATTATGTAAGAGGCCGTCTGGGTGGGTACCACCGCAATGTCTATTTCTACCGCCAAGCAACAGTGTGCATGCACTGTTGTGTTTCGGTTTGAAGGACATTGTAGCCAGTATAACTACTGGACATAATGAGACTTAACATCTTAACATCTTATGTCTCAGGGTGACGAGCGCAGTGGAATGCCACACAGTACTTTGTTAGTCAAGGTGCTGGATGGTGTTGCTACTGTTTATGGGTGGTCGTATCGCTTACCATCAGGCGAACGGCATGCTCGTCTCGTCATTAAATGCAATAAAAAAAAAAAAAAAAAAAAAAAAAAAAATTACAAATAAATGATGATTTTATCTTTACAAAGTGAAAACCAAAATTTTATTAAATTTAAAGATATTTTTATTCTTTTTGGCGCATTTCAATAAAAGCTTGTTTAAAAAGAAAAGGTTTTTTTGTATTAATTACTTTTTTATATTTTCCTTATTAAAATTCGGTTGCAAGATTCGACCCTAAAATCTTAATTCACGAATCTTAAAACCCCGGCATAGCTAAATTTCAGACCGATTGTACCAATTAGGTTTTGGGCATCATCTTGGATCCGCCATCTTGTTTCTTTTTATCCCCAACGGTTGAGTGATGACCCTTGTGGGTCCCTACAACAATTTTTCGAGCACTACCAAACTATCCCTAGCTTATGCCAAGTTATGACTCTTCAAAGTTGGTATGGCGGCTAAATTGTTTTCCATAATTGAAATTTTTCACCACCGCTATAATAGGGAAGATTGGTAGGTATATAATATTTATCAATATTTTGTGACTAAAATGTTAAACTCTTCAGGTGGGTGCGCATTGTTATGATTACCTGATCTTGATGGATCGTCCATTTTTATTAGTGCATAGTAACATTAGCAAATCACTATTCCGTAGTTTCACAGCGGTCATTTTTTTTAACTAGAACCTTATGCGCCGCCAGTGTTGCCAGATGTTTGATGGTTGAAGTCGCCGAAAAATCAGTATGAAGTAGCCTCAAGTCGCCGCATCGTAATCGGAGGCGAAGGAGCAAAAAAAAAAACCTCCCTGTCCCCCAATATTGTGTGTGCGTGAGGACGCGAGGAGCTAAAAAAAGGTCCCTAATTTTCCAATTTGTGTCATGTTTTGTACGCTCAAAGCTAAAAATATCCTCAAATCCGACAAAAACAAGGTTTGTAACACAAATTTTCCAATGTAGCCTAAATTGGCGACTGAGTGCCATTCGCATAGCCTAAACGGCGACCAGTCGCCATTCCCAATTTTTGGTCGACCCGACGCGCTCCGAGATAGCTTAAATGGCGAAAAGTCGCCTAATCTGGCACTACTGGCTTAATTGACAGGTGTCCTCATGGCCGAATCAAAAAAATAACAGCTATCAAATTACCGAATAGTGATTTGTTAATGTATTTATTCAAACAAATAATAGTATAAAAAACAGGCTTTTAGAAAATCCAACTAAAAATAGACAATAAATTTGAATTAAAAATAATGTAAATAAGAAAAAAAAGTGGACGATAGCCTAGTTGGGAATGGAACGGTCTGCCGAGACAATGTCCGGATGTTCAAAACCCAAGGCACACACCTCTGACTTTCGAAGCTACTTATGAATTGTTTACGTATAACTATTGACACCATGCACCCCACGCTTTGTTTTAACAATAAAAATATTTTTTCTTATTACTATGTCCTTAATTCAAATTTATTTTCAATTTTTTAGTTGGATTTTCTATAAAGCGTGTTATTTAGTTTTTTTAAACTGTTATTTATTTTTATTTTTTTAGTTTGTCATCGGTCGTGGATAAGGATGCCAAATTTCGATTTAATCCGACGCTTTGAAGGGGTCAAAACCATGTTCAAAGTTTCCGTTACATACATACGTATCAAGCTAATCAAAGCGTATCAAAAATATTTCGAAAAGCCAAACTTATGCATTTATGAATGCCAGCGGCGAATAAATATGGCCAGTGACAGACAGGGGTGACTTCACTGGGCGCGTAGATCCGTTTACGCGCCAATTTTAACTGTCAGTTTCGAACCGCAATTTTTGCCAATAAATTATAATATTTAATTTTTTTAATATACTCATGATTTGTTCTACATTAAATTCATTCAAATGAAAGCAAAAATAAAAATATAGCATCCTCCCAATTTGCCTAGGGTTATAGGTTGATAGTTAAGAAACGACCCAGCTAAGACTTGCCGTTTTGCCAGGCAGTAACTTACACTTTTAACTTACACACTACTTACTCTCCTCGAAGGGTTGAACGCAGACATCAGTTCATTCATATTTCATCAATTCCTTTAAAAATCACACCCGACCCATATTATACGAGAACGTAAAAAATAACTAGTCTGCCATTTTGGGCCGTCCGCCATATTGGACTTAGCATGACGTCACTTAGCTATCATGCATTGTCATCCAAACTAAACGTGTAAGCAAAATTTTATCTCAATCGGTTGAGGATTTAACATTCAGTTGCAAGATTTGACCCGAACATAAATACAAACATTGCAATTTAAATAAATGCTTGTAAAAACTGTTATGGCTATTGTCAAGGTTTCCTACTTTCAATGTAGTTATGTTTGTTGACTGCCTTTGTGGCGTAGTTGTATTGCGGTTCAATGCCTGTGAGTGATATGGGGCTTTGTTTGCTCATTATCAGCCCATAATCGGGAACTGTGCTCGGCAAATGGTAATGGGCTCATTACCAGCCTGCAAAATGTGACCTCTGTCTTATTGTAAAAAAAGCGTGGGGTGCTTTTTAAGATATTATCAAATTGATATATAATACTTCTACTCATATTATTTGTCAATAAAATATTTATAACTATTGACACCATGCACCCCACGCTTTTTTGTACAATAAAATACATTTTTTTCTTATATACACTATTCTTGATTCTAATTTATTTTCTATTTTTTAGTTGGATTTTCTATAAAGCGTGTTTTTTAGTTGTTTTAAACTATTATTTGTTTTTATTTTTTTAGTTCAGTTCTACTATTGTCCAACAGATGTCACTAAAAATAAACGAAAGCGCCATCTTGTGACAAGTAGGATTTTTTTACGCATAAGAGTAGCCAGTTTACTTGTAATTCTACTATGGTCCAATAGATGTCACTAAAAATAAAAAATATATAAATTGACCAAAATCTCATTTTGCAAATTGAATAATGGCATAATCTTATCAAATTAGTGTATTGTTATCGGTCCTCGACAAATCTACAAAGTTTGAATAAAATCTGACCCTTTAAAGTGGGCCAAAATCGCGCCCAAAGGAGTCGGTTACAAACATACACACATTCAAGTGAAGCGTGTAAAAACAGGTTTTAGGTTATTGAGTAGATTTTTTGAAATATAAGATTTTAAGTTTTTTGTGGATTTTGCCTGATTTAAAAGAAGATTTCATGTTTTTTAGTTGATTTTGCCTTATCTAAAATAAGATTTTATGTTTTGGTTTCATTTATCTGATTTTAAGTACCTAAATAAATAAAACATTAATAACAATTGTTTTTTTTTTTGACAAATTTAGTATGTTTATGTAACACATTACTGTAACACATTTACTGGTGGTAGGTCTCTCATTATGTAAGAGGCCGTCTGGGTGGGTACCACCGCAATGTCTATTTCTACCGCCAAGCAACAGTGTGCATGCACTGTTGTGTTTCGGTTTGAAGGACATTGTAGCCAGTATAACTACCGGACATAATGAGACTTAACATCTTATGTCTCAGGATGACGAGCGCAGTGGAATGCCACTCAGTACTTTGTAAGTCAAGGTGCTGGATGGTGTTGCTACTGTTTATGGGTGGTCGTATCGCTTACCATCAGGCGAACGGCATGCTCGTCTCGTCATTCAATGCAATAAAAAAATAAATAAAAAAAAAACATATGCAAATAATATTCATAAATAATACAATAAAATAATAATAGGCTTTCATACAAAATTGATATATTATATCATAAATATCCGATATTTTGATATTTATAATAAATATCGGATATTTTCGAACCTTGATTTTATCGTAATTGTGACTTATTTCGTAGACTAATTTTTTAAAAATTATCGTTAAAATAGCTACATATATACATAAGAAGTATTTGTTTGACCAAACATCTGCTGTTACTTGACAAAGGCTACAAAATAATGTCATACACTGAAAGCGCAAGCAGCGAAATGACTTCTGTTCATAAATACATTAGCAACAATTGTTTCACCCAGCGACCATACAGGTTTCACCAAACATTTGCATTTATTTGATAAAAGTTACCACGAATCAGTTATTGAAATTCAAATAATTTTTGGTACATCCTAAGGTAGATCACAGAACGAAGATAAGAAGGGTAGATCTACTCAGTAAACTCGTCCGCGCAAGCGGCGTCATAACGGCATACAATTTTGAACTGTGTTGCCGTACAGTGATAGTCCATATCAGTGTGGTACTATTTGATTGTACAGTCAGCAGCATAAATATCTGTACAAAATCTCAATTTCAAATCGCCTATATACGCGTAAGTTAAACTGAAACATTTTTTTTCTTCGTTTGAAGTGAAGTAAATCTGTTGTATTTTATTTTTGTGAAGAGAAAAAAAAGATTAGTAAGAACACAAAAGTGTGTAGGCAATTTGAAGTTTTGAATTTGTTCATCTACTTATGCTGCTGACTGTACACCTGTCCGCACAAGCTGTCAATAATGGCATACAATTTTGAAGTGTTGCTATACAGTGATGGCCCGTGTTAGTGTGAAACCTGTTTGGTTAGATCTTCACGATAGTATTGTTCCCACGAAGTAAAGATAAGAATTATTGTTCCTGTGTATCATACACACGCAATGCAATGCAATCAGCCTTTTATTATATACTGCCCACTGCTGGGCACGGGCCTCCTCTACATATACACATATTTCAATGAAAAATTTGATTCTTGTGAAGTTATTTTGATAACTCTGTACAGGTACATGATTATCTAGGTATAACAAAAGCGCAAATCGATACCATTAGAGATCAATTATGTTGTTTATTTATAGAAATGTCTGGAGGTAGTAGATCGCGGGGGGTCAGTGAAGAACAGTCTCCCCCCCCGAGTTTTGCCGATGTCCTATACGGGGGCGGCGAATCGGATGATGAGTGGCAGCAACCGCTCAGCGCTGACGAGACCGACAGTGACGAGGTATTTGAATTACGCATTTTGTTATGACTATTATTATATATTTTTTTTCATATTTTAGGGCGGATTTCACAAATTACATACACCCTGCAATAAATGATACCCTACTGTGTGAGTAACTTTAGCATAGTCGAGGTGTAGTGTATTTTCTGAGTGGCCGCGCGTTGTATGGAGATGTAGTGATTTTGTTGTTTTGATTCACTAGCCTGTCTACAAAGCGCCAGCGCTTCGGATCAACACATTTCATCTTCACACTGCTGCCGTCTACCTCTCTGTTACTAACATCTTTCATCATTCATTTTTTTAATTTCATCATTATTTTTAATTGCTCGCGGTTCCGCCCGCGTGAAAGTTTTTCCGGGATAAAAACTAGCCTATGTGCTAATCCAGACATGATCAACCCGTGCGCCAAATTTCAACGACATCCGTTCAATAGATTCAGACGTGTGCAGTAAGAAACAAACAAAAACAGACAGACTCTTCTATAGTCACACCCTTTTCTTTTTTATTGCGTTTCTTTAAATGTACAGGCACCGGTTCTACTGCTTTACTATATGTATAGATAGAAGTGGTAAATATAAATATTCATTTAGGCTTAGATATACAAACTGTAAATTAGAGTCTAATGTTTATTTTCGTTTTGCTATGTGGTGGTGTTTTTCTGTTTCTGATGGCATGATCTTTTAGTGTGATCTATTGGCTTTATTGTGATAACTCATAACTTATGCGCGAGGAACCAGTTTCTGATGTTTGATAATAGGCTAGTTGACTATTTTTTACACGCTTTATATTAGCTTCACTTGTATGTATGTATGTTTGTAACCGACTCCTTTGGGCGCGATTTTGACCCACTTTAAACGGTCAGATTTTATTCAAACTTTGTAGATTTGTCGAGGACCGATAACAATACACTAATTTGATAAGATTATGCCATTATTCAATTTGCAAAATGATATTTTTGTCAATCTATATATTTTGTATTTTTATTGACATCTGTTGGACCATAGTAGAATTACAACTAAACTGGCTACTCTTATGCGTAAAAAGTCCTACTTGTCACAAGATGGCGATTTTATTTATTTTTAGTTACATCTGTTGGACAATAGTAGAACAGAACTAAAAAATTAAAAACAAATAATAGTTTAAAACAACTAAAAAACACCCTGTATAGAAAATCCAACTAAAAATAGAAAATAATTTTGAATTGAGAATAGTGTAAATAAGAAAAAAAAATATTTTATTGTACAAAAAACTGCATGGTGTCAATAGTTATAAATATTTTATTGACAGATAATATGAGAAGTATTATATATCATTTTGATAATATCTTAAAAAGCAGTCCGCCCCGTGACCACGAAGTGCTGCTGCTGCAAAGCCTTCGAAACGGCGGGAGAAAAAAAGAAAATTTTTTTTTAATAAAAAACCGCGATAAAATCCGTTATAATAGTTTGATTTCAATGTTCTTGTCCATGTTTCCCAAAAGTATATTTAATTAAACTCTTTATGCGAATGCGGATTTTTTATACTATTAATCTATACTAATATAAAGCTGAAGAGTTTGTTTGTTTGTTTGAACGCGCTAATCTCGGGAACTACTGGACCGATTTTGAAAATTCTTTTACTAATAGGAAGCTACATTACTCCTAAGTGCTATAGGCTACTTTTTATCCCGGAAAAACTTTTCCATGCGGGCGGAGCCGCGCGCAATTTTAACAATAAAGCTTTTCGTACGTCACAGTTGAGGCGCAAATATTTTTCAGTCTCAAATTTATAAAGGTTTTTCTTTTTATTAAACTTACTAATAAAAAAACACAACATATTGTATTTTATTTGAACACTTCTTATTTCATTCACAAAGAATTTCATTTTTTAAATAATATCTTTTACAATCTCAAAACTGCCAGCCTCGATGGCGTAGTTGCATTACGGTACGACTGCAATGCTGAGGTCTCGGGTTCGATCCTCGAGCCTGGCACAGTGGTATTGGATTTTTCTATTCAGTATCAGCCCGGAGTCTAGAATTTGTGCCCAAAATGGCGATAGGCTCGCCCCCTATCACATCATGGGCGTAATACGCACGGCGAAAAGTAGGTGCACTAGTTGCGCCTCTGCATACCCCTTCGGGGATAAAAGGCGAGAGTGTGTATGTATGTATGATCTCAAAACTAGAAAGAAACTCAAGTATCTTAAATTAATTTAAAATACTGTAGACGGGCAGCCCTATGGCGTGTTTACGTACCGCGCGGCTTTAAGTAATTATTTCAAGGACACGGCCGAGTGAGAGCACTTTTAGATAGCTATACTTTGGTTTGGGTGACAATGCATTGTTAGCTAAATGACGTCATTCTGAATCCAATATGGCGGACGACCCAAGATAGCGGGCTAATTATTTTTTACTCACTCCTATAATATGGGTATCAAATGAAAGGGCTTGCTGAGAATAACTCTAAAAATAACTAAAAGTAAAAAATAATTAAATAATATATATTTTTTGAAACCAAGCTTTTATTTAAAAAGAAAAAAAATCACTTAAATTGAATCAAATTTTGTTTAATAATATGTAGACAGAAGCTTGTCGCGAGATTTACTTAATACAATAATGATGTAAATTGAAATTGCATTTACTTGTGTAGACAATACAATAATTATGTAACTTGAAACCTTTAAATTGCCAGCTAAACTAAGGAAATACACGAATAAATATACGAAAAAACTATGTTCAATTTAAATTAGACATCGACTCCAAATATACGTATAGGTATACTAAGCAAATATAAAGTTAAATTATTTTTTGGTTTGTAGTGGTTTTGAATTCGGTTTTATTTTTTATTAAAAAGTTTTTATTTATTGCTTTTTTGTTAGTTAATTATGGAATGGTGTAAACAAGACAACATCAATATACGATTGCAGCATTCGCGGGTCATCTGCTGTTAGTTATTGAAGAGTAGCATTGTCTATCTCCGAAGATCTTTATCAGATCTTAATAAATTATATACTAAAACCTTCCCTGAAAAATATACATTTGAATAACGAAAACCCCCATTCAAATAGGATCAGTAGTTTTTGAGATACGCGCGGCCATACAAATTTACATGCATACGGATCGATACAGAAACTCCTGTTTTGAGGTCGGTTAAAAATGAACATGGCGTTGTTTATTTTTCCTTTGACAGCTGATCCAGTTGCGCGCAGTCCCCGTGGCTGTCGCAAAGAGTACCTACCTATATTATAATGTCATATTACCTCCTATCGTTGCATACCTTTGAGTATTTAACCAATGGAGAAGAAATGGCAATAATGTGCAAACATTTTTTTCTGTCAATCGTGAAGGGGGGCGAGGTAAACACGGATAGCACACATTTAACAACAAAAATCCACACCTGCAAGGCTGAATATAGTCCATACGAACGCACACTATGACATTCCCCGCAACACAAACTCATAGCACGCATACATCTATTAAATTTAGCGTAACTACACATTCTTTAGACGTACACTAAAACAAAAATTCTAGTGATGACCATTTGTGACGAATTCTCCTTACTAGTTATTTGAACTATAGTTCGTACGAATGATTCTGTAAAATCAGTCTGTAATACTTGCACCCATCGATAGGTTATTTAGATTTATTTTCTGCACAATATCGCTCGACTGCAGAAATAGCCCTTGCGCGAGTACTTACTAAGCCAGATTCTAGGCGACGAAATACCTAGTAATACACATAGGATCCTTTCCAAATTATTTGTTACTAGCAGCTTGTTAGGAGATATCAAGATGTAATTAGAAGTCGGTGTAGATTCGTAAATTTCGATGGAGCAAATCAAATAACCACAAGGAATCTGACCTCGGCACATAAGTGACTAGACTTTTTGCTCGCGTCTCAGCCACAGGCGGCTCGCTCAAAGGAGCGTTGGTGCGGTGAACTCCCACAAAAGTATAAAAAATACATTTAATTCAAATAAACATTTTTCTAAAAACGTAATCATAATTTTACCACAAATCTCTTTTGCCTTTTTAATCATGAATATCCATAAGTACCTACCTACTTAACTGCTTATCATAATTTCATCAACACTCTTAATACTTGGTATTTTTGTTGAGTGGAGCGCTTACAACAACGCTCCTATAGACGAAAGTTTAGTACAACGTTCTTATTGAAATCTAATGAGAGTAAAAGGGAGAGCATTCGATGCGAGCGGCGCGTGAGACAAAAGATTAAGAGAAATAAGACGAATCTATTGACACCACTCACTTAAAAATACGACAAGCCGTTTAGGCTGTAGGGCGTGCCAAAGAAATATACAAATATACAAACATACATACATACATACATACACTCGAAAAACATAACCCTCCTTCTTTCGCAGTCGGGTAATTAGGCAAAAACGGAGCGGCGCTCCTGACTAGCGTGACACGAAGTGCGCATGCGCGACGATATTACCCGACTAAACGACATGATCTGTTGGCACTGGCACGAAGGAAGAATTAAAACTCGCGCGTCTTTTTTTTATTCGTATTTTGCCGATATTATGTAAACAAAAGTTACAAAAGTAAACATTTCCCTGCGAGTGCGTCGGATCGGTGGCTCAAAAATCTACTGTTTGTGTAATTGTTAGTGTATGTGTTGTATATTTATGTAAAAAATTGTATAGGTGATTAAAATGGAACAGTATTACGAAAATTTTATAAAAAAGCTGTGAAAATCGCCGAATGTACATTATTTACAAATAATTGGTAACCATTTTCACCCCCCCTTTTTTAGTGAATTCCCAATATAATCTTTCACGAGCCGCCTCTGGTCTCAGTCCGCGTGAATGAGTTTTTCCGGAATAAAAGTCCCGCTTTATATTTTCCCGGGATAAAAAGTAGCCTATGTTACTCGCTCATAGTGTAGCTTTATATTAGTGAAAGATTTTTCTTAAAAGCAAAAATACAAATCTTGCCTCTTTATAGTATAGATAAACTGACTAGGAGTAATGTGGGGGTTCTGCTGGCGTGATAAACCGCTATAATAGTGCCACTGTGTATTTTTTTTAATATAGCAAGCATATTAACTACGTTAATTCAGGACATGATATAGTCCGTTGGTTTATTCAATTAGAACAAAATTAACTTATTATGACGTCAATTAGTCTAAACCCCGGTAGTCTAATAAAAAACTACGAGGGTGTTAGATCATGATGATAATTTAGGAGATCAGATTGAGGGATTTCAAAGACAAGAAGTACCTTGGCTCTGAAGATAATTTACTGGCGTCAGTCATTTGTTATTCCAATACTTGTTCTCCTTTCCTTGTGAATATTTTTTGTATATTTCTTTAAAAAATTCGTCTAAAGTAGGTAGGTACTAATTTTATTTTTAGACCCTAGTCTATACATTTAGATTTTGTAAAATATAGGCAGGTTTTGAGTTTCTTTGGTAGGCGTCATCGATTCTTCGCTAATCACGTTTTCTAATGGCAATATTCTCATTTTGGATCTAAAACGCAAATTATGAAATGGTTTTTAATATATAATCGATCATATTAAAATATCTTTGATATAGTTCGAAGTGGACGATAGCCAAGTTGAGAATGGAACGGTCTGGCGAAAAAATGTCCGGAGGTTCAAAACCCAAGGCAACCTCTGACTTTTCAAAATAACGTGTGTATTGTTTATCAATTATCTTTCACTTTAACGGTGAAGGAATACATCATGAGGAAACCGACATACCTACCTGAGAATTCTCCATAAGAATCTCGAGAGTATGTGAAGTCTGCCAACTCGCACTAGACCGTATAATACAGGGCTGATTGGATTGCATTTCATAGTTCAAAAATACAAACATTCTTCTCTTTTGGAGGGGTTTGAAACTTCCTGATGTGAAATACTTTGAAGAAATAACGTTGGTTGTTGTTAATTCTCATATATTCATTTTTTTAGAGCATTCAAAATTAAAACACAATTTTTTCACGTAATGATTTTTATTTTTTATTGCATTGAATGACGAGCATGCCGTTCGCTTGATGGTAAGCGATACGATTTCTCGGAAACCTGTTAAAATTTGTAAAATACCATGAATAAAGTTACGATCACAATTCACAAAAATAATGCTTACACATGATAAAAAAAAACCATGTTCTTATAAGTTTAAAGCTTCACTGGTCGCCTTTTACACAATAACACAGCAAAAATCCCAATTTCGTCTTTCTTCCTCCTGACATTAATGTCATTATCGTATAATGTAATGACAACGATCGCAAGTCACATAGGTTTTAATAAAAGTTTATGACCGACTGCGCATGCATGACCAACGAAGGGTTCGCCCGGTCATCCCGTCTCCTGTGTTAAATGCTTTAAGTTGCATACCGATGCGCTTAGACGTGACGCGATTAATTAGCATCTTTTTTGACTTTAAACTAAATTATATTCAGTTTTCAACCGAATTTGTATTCGTTTTAATTAATTCTCTACATACGATTTTTTCTGATATTTGTTATTTACAATGCCGCGATTTAGAAGAACAAGAAAATCAAGTCTTTTCCATAAGGTGGAGAAACATTTGGCCAAATCAAAAAGTCTTTTGTACTTTCGTAAACTTGGACTATGACTATAATCGTGTGCCGAGGAATAAGCTGTAGTGGTTAACGTTGTCATTAATGTATAGGACTGGGGACCGCTTGGTGATTAAAATTAAAAGAAATGTGCTGAGATAATTTGAATGGAGGATGGTTGAAAGAAGAGTTACGAAAGGTATTTATTGATCGCATGTGGATGGTACTGATGGAAGGGATGCCCAAAATCGGCCAAATGTATGATAAGAACTATGAATGTGGAAGAGGTGAAAGAGATAAGTATGATCGTGGCATGTCGTGCTCAATAGTATCTGCATCTCTCTCTCTGTGTATGAATATATGACTTTTTAATTTTGATTTTTGTACGTAATACGTTGAGCCTAATTCATTTAATGTTAAAAAAAACTAATAAGTTGACTCAACATTCATTGATTCTAAAGCGTTACTAATTTCGCGGGGCCAGCTTGTATATTATAAATCTAGCTAATTGGTTTATTTATTTTTGGTTATAGTATGACGAGTCGGAGGAGCCGGTTGCGCCGCCATATTCTTCCTTGTCATCCCCAGTGCACCGAGCGGACGAGCTAGACCCTCCTCTCTACGTCGACTATGAGGAGTCACTCACCTCTACACGTTCGCGTTCGCGTTCACGTTCGCCATTAGGACATCATCCGAGTCCGTAAGTAATAATTATTACTTTGTCCAAAATACAGGTAAAAAAATATCTCTAAATCCTCTTTATTGAATCTAGCAATCTGCCAATTCTACTAGTATTCTACCTGGGGCATATTATAATCTCTAAACGGTGCGAATGCACTTGAGATGTTATCCAATTTTTTTAAGAGGCTATGTCGAAAAATTTAAGGTTATTTAAATTCAAATTTCTCGTAAAGTACTAAAATCGGAAGTTTGATTTTTGGGTATGTGTAAATTGAACATATAACTCAATGATTTTCGAAAGTCAAAACACAATTACTACAAATTTTCTCGATAGAAAAAAAATCCAAAGTTACCTCTGATATTTTCTTTAAACACGCTTTATCTCTAAATGGTGTAATATATACATTCGTAACTTGATTTAAATACAAGAACTCAATATTTTCTAAGGTCACAAAAAGACGCAATCAAACTAAATTGAATAGTATAATCACAATTAAAAGAAAATTGGTTTGGCGCTTACGCCATTTCATTTCGGCATACGAGTGCGCTTCCCGTCTCTTCCTCTCATCCGCGACGGCTAAATACGCCATCACTGTCATGGGAGTGGCCCGTGCCGACTTCAGTCGCCCGGAATCTTTACTGACGACGGACGTGCGCTCGACATTTTTGGGCGCCTTCAAAGTTCAAATTACCCGTTTGGTATAGGGATGCGGCCGCGCTGCCGCCGTGACCCGCGCGGCAAATTTGAAAGTGCCCTTCAAATTCTATTTTACAGTATATCCAGCTCACGTCCGTGTGTCAATATAAAATTATAGGCTCTATTAGATCTATGAGATAGGTAGCAAGCGTAATTATTACATCCTTTCACCTTTGTAAATTATTTCTTTTCGGAGACCTACTTTAGTTATAATGCGTGATCGGTACGACTACCGCGCTCCCGGTCCCGGGTTCGAATCCCTGAACGAAAAAAAATTGACATTGGGTTTTTTTGTATTATTATTTATATTTCGTAATCCAGAGCTAGGGACGCGTAATACCTGGAATGCCATGCTGGGCCAATTTTGCGTAAATGACGCTTGCGTGCCGGTCATACATTTGAAAAATTCGGATTTCGGGTGCAAAGGCTGTTCAAATTTTTACACCATAAAATTATTTTAGTATGAATTTTTATATTACTTTTTTTTTTTTTTTTTTTTTAATGGCATTTGTATTCACATTTTGCCAATGTCAAGTTTGAGTTGTCTTTGTTATTATCTGTAGTATGTCGAAGTAAAGCAGTGGCTACCTAACCAAGACTTTATCGAGGAGTATTGGCAGCAACAAAAAAACACTTGATTAGCACAATTATTTCAATTCACTTCATTTGAGCTCTATAATAGAACTATATTGGATAATATACCACCATAATTATGCAATATAACACTAAATATCACCGAAATAATGAATTAAAACAAGAGCACCTCATGACACTTCCAAGTTCCCGCCAAAACTCTTTATATTACTTATTTATTTATTTATTATGGATCAATAGTCACTAAAATATTCAGAGCCAATGTTAGAATTGGTATACACGGCCGCCATTTTGAATTTCTTTGTTTTAAGGCCAATCGACCTCAAAATCGATTTTTGGGTATAACTTTGGTTACAAAAGACTGATCCAATGTCAGAATTGAATTAAGTGGCCGCCATTTTGAATTTCTTTGTTTTAAGGCCAATCGACCTCAAAATCGATATCTGGCTATAACTTTGGTTACAAAAGACTAATCCAATGTCAGAATTGAAAAAAGTGACCGCCATTTTGAATTTCTTTGTTTTAAGGCCAATCGACCTCAAAATCGATATCTGGCTATAACTTTGGTTACATAAGACTAATCCAATGTCAGAATTGAAAAAAGTGGCCGCCATTTTGAATTTCCTTGTTTGAAGTCCAATTGACCTCATAATCGATATCTGGTTATAACTTTAGTTACCAAAGACTGATCCAATGTAGCAATTGAAAAAAGTGGCCGCCATTTTGAATTTCTTCATTTTAAGGCCAATCGGCCACAAAATCGATATCTGGCTATAACTTTAGTTGCCTAAGACTAATTCAATGTCAGAATTGAAAAAAGTGGCCGCCATTTTGAATTTCTTCATTTTAAGGCCAATTAGCCACAAAATCGATATCTGGCTATAACTTTAGTTGCCTAAGACTAATCCAATGTCAGAATTGAAAAAAGTGGCCGCCATTTTGAATTTATTTGTTTTTAAGGCCAGGCCACGGCGCAGCGTCGGCCGTCCACCTGCAAGGTCACATAGATTTTAAAGCCAATAAATAGCCCTTAAAACAAGAAATATCTAAATGGTGGCCACTTTTTTTAATTCTAACATTAGATCTGCCTCTTGTACACAAAACAATGCCCAGATATCGATTTTGAGGTCGATTGGCCTTAAAACAAAGAAATTTAAAATGGCGGCTACTTTTTCAATTGTGACATTAGATCAGTCTTTAGTAACTAAAGTTATACACAGATATCGATTTTGAGGTCGGTTAGCTTTAAAACAAAGAAATTAAAAATGGCGGTAACTTTTTCAATTCTGACATTGGATCAGTCTCACTATGTCGGCCACTTTTCTCAATTCTAACATTACCTAAGTCAAGATCTTGCTTTCAACGGCAAGCCGAAAATAGCGAAAGAAGAAACAACCTGTAGATGTTCAGTTTGATATATATTTTGCAGAAATCGGCCCGAGCGGACATGTACGCTCTCAAATTCAAGATGGCAGTCACTTTTTTGGCATTAGGCTCACCCTCTGGGGCCAAAGTATGCCTAGATAACAATTTTGAGGTCAATAGGTATAAAATCGGATCTGAACTTTGTAACCAAAGACGCAAAAGTATCGATTTTAAAGCGAATTGGCCTTAAAAATTAAAACAACATGGCAGCCACTTATTCCACCTTGTACATTAGACACATGTTTTATTGTCCAAAATTTGGCCAGGTATGGATTTTGAAGCTAATTGGTTCTTAAATAAAAATGTTCTAGATTGGTAACGGCCACCTTCACCATTACAAACATTTATACCCTATCTAGTGACCATTGAACCATTATAATGTTTTCAAACTTCATATCAAACTAATTTTATGGTGTAAAAATTTCGAACACCTTTACACCCAAAATTCGATTTTGTATGGCGGCACTGAAGAGTGAAGCATCATTTAGACCCGGCAAAACCCGGTAAAATAGACCCGGAATTCCAGGGAAGAGGTAGCATAGTGACTGACTCGTCGAGAGTCAAGATTACCTCGATGTCGTAACTCGTAGCTGTATTGCGTGCTCGGTACGGCCTCCGCGCTGAGGTCCCGGGTTTGAATCCAGAGTCAGGCCGTAAAATAGTGACTGCATTTTTTGTATTATTATTTATTTTGTGTCAATCAAAGCTAGGAAAGCCTACAAAAATAAATCAAAACGATGCAAAATATAATTTTAAATTTATTATAGAATTTTCATACTGCTCTGTTTTTTATATACCTACGTACGTCCGAGACCTATTTACCACCATACCAAATTTTACCGAGAAAGTGAATAATACTTTCGATGAGTTTAAATAACTTACAATGTCATTTTACATAATGTTCAAGTAAGTAGGTAGTATAGTGACATAATAATGATTCTATAGGCGAATTAAAATAAATTACATGTTTTATAAGTTATAAAACATAGAATTTATTGGAAATTTTAACTATAATATTTATAACGCAGCTGTGTATTTGCATTTGGAATGACGATCTTTTCGCGGGCTTGAGCGCAACGACCTGATGCGATGGCGGTGCGACGCGCGCGATCTGTCGCAGCGGGTCGGCGGGGCGCCTCGCACTGGAAATACGCTAAGCCACGCCCATCACCGTCCAATATTTTTTCGACATAGCCCCTTAATGATATGATCTACATTGTGAATGTTTTTCATTTTTAGACCTCAAGAATCGTCGGATGACATCATTATTTTTAGAGTAATGGACTACGACGAGACGCCGCTGGACGCATCGGAGTCTGAGTTCTTCGAGCCTGATGAACACCAATCTTTCGGCCAGACCGCGGCCACGTCGGCGCCTGAGCGGAGGCGTGTGCATGCTCGAGGTCGGGGGCGAGTGCGCGTACGTGGCCGTGGCCGTGGTAGAGGACAGGGGATGGGAAGTCGTCGTCGGGTTGGTGACCAAGGTTTCCAGTGGAACGTTGGTCATCCACTGCAAGAAATTTGGTTATCCGATGACGACGTCCCATCCGAATTACGGCAAATGGCACGGGACCCCATAAGACGACGAATGAATGAAAGGGTAAATGAAGATGAGCCTGAGGAAGACGTTGATGGGACGGATATTCCATTGCAGGGTGAAGACCTTCATTTCGAGTGGTCTCCTATGGAGACTTTTCGAGGTGAAGAGGAGGTATTTCGGCCTGCACGTACCGGGGCTGTCGAGTCGTATACAACTGCATACGACGCATTCCGATCATATTGGGACGATAGCATTTTGCAAGTTGTAGCCGACGAGACGAACCGGTATGCCAATGAAATACAATCTGCTTCTTTTCATGCCGAGTGGTACCCAACAAACGTCCACGAAGTGCTATGCCTTTTCGCATTTTGGATGATGCTGGGAATCGTTCGCATGCCAACGATAAACAGCTGCTTCTCCACAAATGCGCTCCTAAGAACCAATGTTTTCCGGCGAATGTTTACCCAGCATCGTTATGGAAACCTTTCGAAGGCATTGCACTTCATCGACGTGGACCCTGTCGTCCAAGCAATGGACCCTACCACTGGCGTCCCCGCTGCAAGCTTTGATCCATTATATCGTTTGAAGCCTATAGTAGATCACCTTAATGCCAAATTTCAGGCAAATTATGTGCTAAGTAGAGATATTTGTATAGACGAAAGTCTAACACTTTGGAAGGGAAGGCTGAATATCAAACAATATATTCGGTCAAAGGCTGCAAAGTTTGGTATTAAAACGTTTGAATTATGTGAAAGTGCTACAGGCTACCTGTGGTCTTTCACAATTTACACGGGTAAGCAGTCTATTACAGATACTCACGAAGCCCCAGGGACCTTGTCGAGTACTGCAGTAGTCAAGAAGCTTATTGGTCCCTTACTAAACAAGGGATATCGACTATTTACAGACAATTGGTTCAATTCTCCGTTATTGGCACGTTTTTTGAAACGTAATGGTACCGACTGTGTTGGTACATTACGACCGACTCGAAAAGACGTGCCCCACTTGGTAGCCACAGCTCCGCTCATGAGGGGACAGCTTGTAGCCAGGCATTCTGGGGACGTGTGTGTGTTGGCATGGCAGGACAAGAATAGAGTAACCATGATCTCGACCTGCCATGGGAGTGGCACTGCCTTGTCCCGCATAAACACGAACCCAATGAGGCCCATCCCATTCAAGCCTCAAGTAGTCTTAGACTACAACAGGTGCATGGGTGGGGTGGACCTCAAAGACCACATGCTTGAGCCGTACCTGATTGAGCGGAAACGGTGTTCCAAGTGGTACATGAAGATGTTCAAGCGATTGCTGAATGTCTCCATTCTCAATGCGCGCATCCTATTGGAATCTTCTCTAAATTCCCGCGTTGACCATTTGTCTTTTCGGCTCCAATTAGTGGACGCCATTCTCTCCCGTCATTTACCCCATGTCCCCGTTCGTCGCCAGCTCCCTGCGAATCCGGCGGCGAATTTGGCTCGGCGGGCGGTTGTCAACGATGGTCACTGGCCGGTTTATGTACAGAATCGGCCAGCTCATGATCGCGGAAATAGTCACCACGACAGGGTCAGGTGCGTCGTGTGTTATTCGCAGGGCAAACAGAACACAAAAACCCGATTTATGTGTGAGTCTTGCAATGTGCCGCTTTGTGTGGTAGATTGTTTCAAGGCTTACCATACTAAATAGTCTTGTCTTTTGATTATATCCTAGTTGTCTTTTTTTCTGCGCTGCAGAGAGGATGGAGGATTGAACCGTGTATCATAAATAGTCGGTATCGCAGGTTCTATGTATGAAAGAAGTGTGTTTGTGTGTGTGTGTGTGTGTGTGTGTGTGTGTGTGTGTGTGTGCGCGCGCGGGCGGGCGCACGTTTACGTGTTTGTGTGTAAAATCAATGGGGATCGGCATCTGTTATTACTTATGCAATCATTGTAATTTTATTTTTGTACGGATACGCACATTATTATTTTATATATGTCAGGGCTTAGGGTAACATGAAATAAAAATCATGCAATACCAGTCGAGTTGTCAAATCGTTGGTATAAATAGTACGCATAGCATTTGAATTTTGAAGAGGTGAGTCTTTGGTGAATTTTCGAACTGTGCGACCTGCAGAAACAATTTTGGAGCATCTTGTAATAAAAAGTATATACGGTTGTATATAAATACTTGTATACGATTCCGCACATCTTCTACCCCTACATAATTTTTTCTCAGTTTATGGATGGGGTGAACCTCAGTCCAGATGCTGGAGCCGTAGGTACTTTGACCGTACGTGTGAAGGGAATGAGTGCGTGTCTGCGTCCCGTGCCATGGGCGCTTTTACTTTTGTCTCTTTTTTTGTATAATTTGTGTCCATTCAACGTACACAATTGTCATTCTTGGAATACTGAAAATCCACCCCTGACACACACAAGAATCTAGTTTTCAAGAGCAGTTTAGTGTAAACTACTGGTCAGGTACCTTAAACGGACAGCTGATTGGTCCGTTCGAACTATATGACCGATTAAACGACGTGTCCTTCTTGGACTTTTTGCGACCTGATCTCAACGACTTACTACTAGATTTAGACCTATTACGCGTAGGAACGTGTTTTTCAAAACGACGGCGCTCCTTGCCACTTGGCTAGAAATGTAAGACAACATTTAAATGAAAGATTTAGAGACAGGTGGATCGGCCGTGGAGGGCCCATTGCGTGGTTGCCACGGTCCCCTGATTTCAACCCAATTGCTTTTTTCGTCTGGGGATATCATGAAGAATTAGTTTAATCCAGCGACCATATAACCCGTAGATTAATGAGAATGCCTAATATTTTCTAAAAATGAATTTTGCCAACTAACTGAGGTTTGAGGAAGCCGGTTACTGTATTATGATTGGCCATGTCAACATCATAACGTTTTACATAGCCATAGAAATACAATTTTTATTTGGTGCGTCACTTGTTTTGTAATGCTAAACAGAGATAGCGTAAAATGCACCTGAGTCAAAAAGAAATGCAAATATATAACGGGCCTCAATGCTTAAATTTTAAACACATAATGGCCGGCATAAGATGAATTTCGATAGCTTTTAAATATGAATTGATTAAGTCAAATTATTGACATAAATATTAAATTTAATGATATTTTTCTGAAATCTCGAAGTCCGTTTGTTTTTAAAAAACCACTGTTTAGTGCAAGGGGCGATTATAATATGTGGTCGCAACGGACTTGAAAAAAATTATCGACAAGCTACATCTGATCTATTAGATGTGTTTCCCGAAACCAATCGCCTGTTATTCGACGTCTAGGGGTTAATATGGTCGCTGGTTTACTCCAAGCCAAGGACATTAGGAACGTGACTGAACTATGGACAAAATTGACACAAGCAAGATAAACAATAAAAAACAACAGAATAGCGTTCATACAATTACAAGAAAACTTTTTTAGGCGATGTAATATTTGCGTCGAGCATGAAGGTCGAAATTTTGAAAACTTTTTGGAATTAAACAATAAATAACCATTACTTAATTACTTTTTGTTTCATTTAATTTAATTTCCTTTTAAAGAAATTTAATGAAACTTCCAAAGGTTTAATTAAATCTTAGCTTTCCTACAGTCATTTTAACCTCCAAATGTTTAAATCATACCTTTCTTGGAGTAATTTTTAGTTAGTTAACAAACTAATTAACCTTAGGAATGATGAGATGGCCAAAAAAATGGCACCATCTCATTCTCATGGCCCAACTTCGACTCGGGGTAATAAATTCCGAGAATGGCAATCTTCTTAATAAAAAAATATGAATCATCGGTTGTACGCTGCCCTTCTTGCCAACGAGAGTGAGGGAGACAGCAATAATTCGGTCTCTTATCCTCGCGGCCTATTGTGATTGCAGGTAAAAGAGTTGCACCCACGTTAACAACCCTTAGGTACTACGCATGCTCACGCCTTTTATCCCCGAAGGGGTAGGCAGAGGCGCAACTAGTGCACCCACTTTTGGCCAAGCGTATTCCGTCCCATGATGTGATAGGGGGCGAGCCTATCGCCATACCGGGCACAAATTCCAGACTCCGGGCTGATACTGAATAGAAAAATCCAATATCACTTTGCCCGACCCGGGGATCGAACCCGAGACCTCAGCCTTGCAGTCGTAGCGTAATACAACTACGCCACCGAGGCCTTAGGTACTAACTACATTTATTCAGCTCCATTCGCGTTTCGCTGGACGATTTTAAACAGTTTCGCTTCTATCAGCCGCGTACAGCGCTGGATGACTGAGAAGCGATTAAATGCTCATGGTAAACTACTTTCATTTAGTATTTGCCACTCGACATGGACAGTCCCATGTTCGATGTTGTTATCGTTACTCTCTGTCTTTTAAAGCTGATTTTAGCCAAAGCAGCCCATTAAAGACTGCGTTTTTTTAATGATTATGAAAGTTGAGAGTCTGGAGATTTTTTTTACCTTGGAATCACGAAGTCACTTGTCTAGATTTTTAATTTAAAGTTGAAAATGTAAGTCATAATTCATAGAACGTAAGTTTTTCACTTTACACCAACATTTAATTATGTTTAGGAAAAAGGTACAACTAATGACAATTTTGTGGCGGAAAAAAATCTAGTCTTCTACATTTTTTAATAAAAATATTTAATTCAGATCGAAAATTCCCAAAAATTCCGAAAAATATTCATATCTCGAAAATTATGAAATATCGCAGAACATACATGGTGATTCGGATACACCAAGGTGCTCTGTCTCTCGACCTCCGCTCGACACTATTTTTTGGGACAACCTGTATACTTCTATGAAAAGATAATATGTGTGTATACTAAGCGATTTAAAGAGACTTAGAGTAAACATAATATTGTTACGCCCGCTAATACTCGCGGATAGTAGCGCCATCTATTGGCTAAAAGTGGTACTATCCGAATGTGGAAAGTTCGGCGATGGAACATTCTCGAAAGATCTCGATGTCTCCAGAATGTCGTGGAAACGCGATAACTGACCTATATTTGCGAGAGAGTTCCCGACTATTCCGGATCTTTCGAGAATGTTCCACAGATTACGATGGTACTTGTGGCCGGCGGCCGCGGCCTTGTGACCAAGGCCATTAACCGAGTATAAAAGGCGGCGCGCGGTCGCCGCCGGGCTGACATAGTAGAAATGAGCATCTTGGTTCCTTCTGAACCAACCCACTATAGTTCCACTGTCAATCACCGACCCGACATACTCGACATAGCGCTCGTAAGGAACGTAAGCCTTCGCGTGCGTTCCTTGCAAGTGCTACAAGAGTTAGACTCTGACCACAGACCTGTGATCCTAGATCTAGTCCCCCAAAACGGTCCATCAGACACAGGTCCTAACGTCCCGATGAAGGTGAAAACGAATTGGCGCCTCCTAGGCACCAAGCTCGCGGACACCTCATCCACAGATCTTTCCGCGATTCCGACCAACATCGTGACTCCTGAGGAAACGACTGGCGCGATACGCTCCTTCACCAACCACCTTCAAAACGCTTGAGCGAAAGCTCCGAGAAGGTGCCGGAGACTGTTCACAGTCAATGGCAAATTCCCGACGACGTGCGGTGGGTGGTGAGGAGGCGTAACGCTACGCTCAGAGCCTGCGCGACGAGCCCCACCCCGGAACGACGACGTCTTGCGCGCTTCCTCCAACGTGAGGTTAGACGTCGCATAAAAGAGGTCGTCGATTCGAGATGGGAAACACGACGATCTTGTTGCGGTTAATTCACTCGTCGAAAGTAGGAACGCGGTCCGGCCACCGCCGATCTCTATTTCGCGACCGATAAACCTAAACCAAAACGTCAATGTCGACCCGGACGACGACCCGCCGCCGCCCGATCCCCTTGCACCGGTGACGATCGAAGAAGTCATCGCTCTGATCAAGGCGCTCAAAAGACGAAAAGCCCCCGGGGGCGACGGGATCCCTACCCGTATGATTAAGATGCTTCCGGAGCATCTTGTCCAAACGCTCACCGCGATTTTCAATGCAGCTTTTCAAAACTGCCTCTTCCCAGAGGTCTGGAAGGAAGCAGTTGTGATAGGTATCCACAAGCCGGGAAAACCCGCATCAGAACCGTCCTCTTATAGGCCAATCAGCCTGCTTAGTACGCTAGGCAAACTTTACGAGCGGATCGTCCTCGACCGCCTCAAATTAGTCGCCCACAATAACCATCTGATCCCTCCGGAACAGTTTGGTTTTCGCTCTAGGCACAGTTGCGTAAACCAGGTGCTCCGCATCACGGAGCACGTTTACGACAAATTTCAACGCGGCATGCCTACCGGTGCTCTTTTCTTCGATATTGAAAAAGCATTCGATAGGGTGTGGCACAACGGCTTGCTTTTCAAGCTGTACACGCTCAACGTGCCCACTCAGCTCGTGCACATCATACGAGACTTTTTGTCGAATCACGGCTTCAAATATCGCGTGGAGGGAACTCTCTCTTCCCGACACACCATTACGGCCGGAGTCCCGCAAGGCTCCGCTCTTTCCCCTTTTCTTTTCTCGCTGTACACCAGCGATATCCCGCAACCTAAAATCGCCCATCTGGCGCTCTTCGCGGATGACACCGCAATCTACGCCTCACGTAGAGACCCCGACGATGTGGTGCGCGATTTGCAGGCCGCCGCCGACAAGCTCGGTGAGTGGTTCCGCAAATGGCGAATCACCGTCAATCCCACAAAGAGCCAGGCTATCCTGTTCACTTTGAAAAGGAAAGTCCATGTGCCTCATCATTCAGTCCGCATGTCCAACCAGGTTATCCCCTGGACGGGCAAAGCGAAGTATTTAGGAGTGACCCTTGATCAGAGTTTGACCTTCATCCCACACGTAAATGCGGTACGCGCGCGAGCCGCATTCGCAATGAGTCAACTGCATTGGCTCATAAACAAAAACAGTAAAATGTCCATCCGCAACAAGATTAGGATCTTTACCACGTGTATTAGGCCGATAATGACGTGCGCGTCGCCCGTGTTCGCCCATATACCGCCTGCTCGTCTTAAGCGTATGCAGGTATTGCAAAATAAATTTCTCCGACACGCTCTTGGTGCCCCGTGGTACGTTCGCAATCGCAACCTCCACGTGGACAACATGCCGACCATCAGGCATTTTATGCAAACGACCAGCAGACGCTATTTCGATCGGGCGGTAAATCACCCGAGTTCGTTAATCCGCAAAGCATCCGTTTACACTCCATTCGACCGCGCCAAATGGAGACGGCCGCGTTCAGTTTTAACCGATCCAGAGGACGATATCACTCTGGCCATCCGCCGTAAGAACGAGTTCTTGAAACTCACACACTCCACAAGACCGCAGTTCCGTCCTCGCCGTCGAGGACCTCGCCGCGTTCCCCGTCGCCCCCCCGACCCCCCTAACAGTTCCGGCCCGCGTGCCGACGAAATAAATGGATAGGATTAGGTTAAAAACCAATCTTCCCCACTAATCGTTGATGTCTCATCCTCTCCCAGTGACCGTCCTGAGCCGAGGCCCGTAACCCGTTAGTGGGTTGCCCTCAGCGTGGTCACTTAAATTAAAGGGTTGCGAGTGCCTAAAGCGCTCACCCTAAAGTCCGGTGTGGCCAGAAAAGCCGACTCTCGTCAGGCTACTGGCCGATAGGCCCGCGATGATAAAAAAAAAAAAAAAAAAAGCCGCCGGGCATTCAGTCTTGCTTAGCGAGCAGAGCGACAAGCGGACTACGAGCGATAACTCCGAGCGACTTCGAAGCGAATTGTGATTTGTGTGAACGTATAGTGAGTGACTATAATTAGTGTATTCGAATATTGTAGTATCCAGTGGTGTTTTAGTTCGTTTACTTGTAATTATATGCTAATAAAAACTTAATTGGTACTTTTATCGCAATACCGGCGTTTAATTGTTTATATCGAACCCCAGCACGTAACAATATATCTAAGTAAAGAGATGTATGTATGCGGCACCGTATTATCTATACATCTATACATATAAATAAAATTGGAGTGTCTGTTTGTAATATTGAAATAACCGGTTTTTACTACATGTATATGAATATATATACGGTACATACACCAAAATATCATTTTTTTTAATTTTTGTCTGTCTGTTTGTTCCGGCTAATCTCTGAAATGGCTGGACCGATTTTGACGGGACTTTTATTGGCAGGTAGCTGATGTAATAAGGAGTAACTTAGGCTACTTTTTATCCCGAGAAATATAAAGCGGGACTTTTATCTATACATACAAATAAAATTGGAGTATCTGTTTGTAATATTGAAATAATCATCGATATAATACGGTACATACACCAAAATAACATTTTTAAAATTCTCGTGTCGCGGTGTTTGTAGTTAAACTCTTCCGAAACGGCTCGACCGATTCTCATGAAATTTTGTGTGCATATCGGGTAGGTCTAGAATCGGGCAAAATATATTTTTCATCCCCCTAAATGTTAAGGGTAGTCCACTCCAAATATTTTTTTTAATTTTTAGATATTAAATTTTGTTTTTATTTTTTTATGATACAATTTTTAAAAATACATACAACCCTAAATTTTCAACACTCTACGATCAACTCCTATTTTTTATTTGTTAATTATAAACTTTAATTTTTACCGTTTTTGATGAAATTTTATATTCGTACTTGGTAGGTCTGAGAATAGTTTGTTATCTATTTTTCATCCCCCTAAGTGATAAGGGTGGCCCACCCTAAGTTTTTTTCTTGGACAGTTTTTTTTTTATGTGGCATTAAATATACGTACAACCCTACATTTTCTACCTTCTTCTATCATCCCCTATTTTTTAATAAGGATGTTAGTAATTTAATAAATTTTAACCCCGGTCGGTAACTGACCAATTATCTGTGATCAGTTATTCCCGCTAGGCGTCTGCCGGTGTCACTTCTCATTCAGTAAACAGCTTAGAGTAGGGATGAGACCGAAGCGCCGGTCACCTGTCTCTCTTACACAATAAGCCCTCTCTCACTCCCTTTACTGTTATCGTTTGTGCATCGATCGTAGTACTGACGTTTACAATAATCATTTTATTAGTTCAGTGTACTTTTCAAGTATATTTGTTATCAATTTGGAGGGCTGTAATTATGTCGTCCCATTTTATTTTTTATACTTAGCTCGGCAAAGTGACTTCACTGCAACTGATGTTAAGCGAAGTACAAAAATAATTCAACCGGCAAGGGACAAGATTATCCTTTAACGGTCGGCACAATTATGCCGGCCTGCTAATGTTGTAAGACGGAGGGAACACGCGTGCCGGCAAACTGTTCCACAGCATAATGGTACGGCAAAAGTATGAATTTCCGAACCTTTTGGTACGGGTCGGGATGGAGGAGACCACGAAGCTATGGTTCCGTAAGCCAGTACGCGTGGTTCTGCTGAGGAAAGGTGAGGATGGGATAAGGTTAAACAATTCTTCAGAGCACTCCCCATGATACAGACGATAGAATACACTGAGTGAGGCTATATCCCGACGCAACTGCAGTGGTTCCAGGTGGTTGGTGACGTCAGGGGCGGCTGCGGACGACAACTTAGACACTTCCGTCAGAGGAAGCCCACAGCCGTCCCTAATGCGCCGAAGATGGCCACCGCGGAGTTTTGGTTGGTATGCCGTGCGTTGTACATAGGTTAGGGACTCGGCCCGGCGGTCGCCCGATGGTTACATCTCTCCGGGCGGCTCAACGCCGGGTCGTAAGGCACGGTGAACCCAACATAACCGCTCAGTCGCCCCCCTTGAAGGCTGGGCGGTAGTAATAAGTCACTTTCTCCGCGAAAAAAAAAAAAAAAAAAAAAAAAAAAAAAAAGGTGGTTGGTGACGTCTGTATCATTTACAATGTGGATAGCCCTTCGCTGCAATCCATCCAAGGTATCGAGTAGATATTTGGATCATCCATCCCAGAGGTGCGAACAGTATTCCATATCCGGCCGCGCTCGCGCTTTATATAAACGGCTAAGCATATCGGGCGTGAAATACCTCCGCACCCTGTTCAGGATCCCGACCCTACGAAAAGTGGCAAATATTACGCCCTCGATGTGGTACCCTGGATTCAGATCGCAGCGAATATCCATGCCCAGGATATTGAGGCCATACCGCATTGCAAGTGGAGTAGCCTGAAGATTGGGAGGACTCATTTTATTAATAATTATTAAATTACAGCGGTCCATTCTTCCACTAATACACTACATCCTCACGTACTTACAATAATTTATTCATTGATTTCTACTAAAATAATCTCTAAAAATAATTTATATGGCAAAACAACGTTTGCCAGGTCAGCTAGTTATACTAGCTGACCCGGCGGACTTCGTACCGCCATTTTTTTTTTCTAGTTTTTTTTTTTTTTTTTTATGGCATTGAATGACGAGACGAGCATGCCGTTCGCTTGATGGTAAGCGATACGACCACCCATAAACAGTAGCAACACCATCCAGCACCTTGAGTTACAAAGTACTGTGTGGCAGTCCACTGCGCTCGTCATCCTGAGACATAAGATCTTAAGTCTCATTATGTCCAGTAGTTACACTGGCTACAATGCCCTTCAAACCGAAACACAACAGTGCATGCACACTGCTGCTTGGCGGTAGAAATAGACATTGCGGTGGTACCCACCCAGACGGACTCTTACATATGAGAGACCTACCACCAGTAAAAGTCTAGTCACGGACTAAGGAAATTTAGCACTTCCGGTAAAGTCAAGTCAGTTGGTTTATCAATAATAATTACCTCGCGCACCCAATGATTCTGCCAACGCCGAATTGTATATCTTAATATATATAAATCTCGTGTCACAATGTTTGTCCTCAGTGGACTCCTAAACCACTTAACCGATTATAATAAAATTCACACACCATGTGCAGTTCGATCCAACTTGAGAGATAGGATAGTTTAAATCTCAAATTATAGTCGCAATTTTAATTTATTGCTAATTATTTGTCTGTTATTATTTGACAGTCACAATTATCTGTTAACTCCAAATGATTCTAACAGATGTCGATACCTTTCGACTGGGTTGAGTAAGTAATCAATAGATGGCGCTGCTATGGTAAATCTACGAACGTGTCATATAAGCTACGGGTAGATTATGTATACTTTTTATACCGGGAAAATATAAAGCGGGACTTTTATACCGGGAAAACTCATTCACGCGGGCGGAGCCGCGGGCAAAAGCTAGTGAATTAATGTATACTGAACAACTGAACGTCAATCTGTCAATGTTTCGTCAATATATTGAAGATCTCTTATAGTCTTCTGTCTCATTCACTCACTCACTGTTCATAATATTATGGTAAAAAAAATGATCGATTTTTTTAAAGTCTTTTTTTATACAAACCTCCTGACAATACTGAGCAGAACAAAAAAAAAAGAACGGGTTGCACTCCGGGAGTGCCGGCAGAAATGAAAACTTGAACATTAACGTTGTGCATTTTTGAATATTTTGGAATGGTTGGGGAATAATTTCGCACGAATTGCTTTATTTATCAGTATAAAAGTACTAGCATTTATGTGGTTAAATGGGATTTTTTAATACATCAATGGGTTAAATACAACATTTATTTATTACGCTATCGTACACCAAAATGACAATTATCTACACTATTTCTTTATAAATCAAAATTTGAAAAAAGAATGTTACGCTCTTTTGTACTCGTGCCGTACCAACGCTGGGGAAATAAATAAAAATGCACTCGTTTAAGAATTATAGCTTCTACGCATTGTATTTAAGGTTCATATTAGTAAGGGATGGTAAAACCTCCTACGCATTTTCGATCGGTCACGTGATCCTGACGCGAGATTAACATTTTATACCCATCCCAAAAGTGCTCACCGCCGCTAAAGAAGTTTTCACTTCAAAAAGTTTTTTTTCAATTTGGTGCAGTCGTTCTAAAGGTATGCGCTTACATACATTTTGACGATTCATTTTTATATATATAGACTAGCGTTTGCTCGCGGCTCCGCCCGCGTGAATGAGTTTTCCCGGGATAAAAGGCCCGCTTTATATTTTCCCGGGATAAAAATATATATATAGCCTATGTGTTAATCCAGGACATAATCTACCCGTGTGCCAAATTTCATCGAAATCCGTTCAGTAGTTTTTGCGTGAAGAGTAACAAACATCCATACATCCACACATCCAGACATCCATACTTACAAACTTTCGCTTTTACAATATTATAGTAGATTTTTTTTTTATTAATAACTATTTACATACACACGCACGCCTTTTATCCCCGAAGGGGTAGGCAGGGGCGCAACTAGTGCACCCACTTTTTACCGTACGTATTTCGTCCCATGTTGTGATAGGGGGCGAGCCTATCGCCATTTCGGGCACAAATTCCAGACTCCGGGCTGATACTGAATTTAAAACCCAATATCACGTTACCCGACCTGGGAATCGAACGCGAGACCTCAGAATTGCAGTCATACCGTAATACAACTACGTTACCTCGGCGGCGTAGTTGTATTGCGTACGCGTTACGAGTACGATTTGCGCGCTGAGGTCCTGGGTTCGAATCCAGGGTCAAGCCAAAAACATGTGACTAGGTTTTTCTATCTTAAAAATTACTCAGTCGCAGCTCGGAGTCAAGAAGTTGGCGATGTGATATCCCCGTGCCTCGGAAAGCACGTAAAGCCGTTGGTCCTGCGCCTTATCTCTCTCCGGTCATGTCGGATTGTCGTCTCACCGGACTATGAGAGTGAAGGAATAGCGAGTGCACCTGTGTATTGCGCACACACTTGTGCACTATAATATCTCCTGCGTATCTGGCTAATCTCCGTTGAGATTGGCCGCCGTGGCCGAAACTGGCTAGGAGGATTACATTTTATTTTTAGTACACACTCGTAATTGTTTATTTGTAATTACTAATAACCAATATAAAAGTTATGAAAGGATAATCGTGAAATTTTATCGCAAAATCAAAATAAACGACTAATAATAACTAACTGCAACGAAAAAATATTACAAAATTATTTCACGTAACACATTTTAGGGTGTCTTTACACCAGGAATGTTTGAAGGAGTGAAGCGCTGCACTGGGGCCAATTCAACAATAGTATAACTTCATTTTCTCAGCATTGCCTAGTGCAGCTCCAGTAGGCATGGGTCGTACTTGCAAAATCGTGAACCAGGGCTTAAAAGTGCGTCCGCCTAAAAAAACAACGCCAAAAACCAGGATTCGAATAATTCCAAGTATTTTCTTTCTGCATAGGACATTGACCCATGTTTCGTTACGAATAAGGATCATAATCGCGTTAACAAACAAAATACTTTTAACACTTCAATACTTTCGTAGGAAATTGTTCACTGGGCTTGTTGAAATAAGAACCATAATTGCATTTGCGGACGACGACGCCTGAGTGCGGACGCAGCGCGGCGGGCCGAGGTGAGGTCACGTGACTCGTTCGTGTCGCGAGAGAGTAGCCAAGTAAAACACTTTCAAGTCTTGCAAGTATTTCGGGTCAGCACCTGGTCGGCGTACTTGCAAGTAAACACCTGGTGTAAAAATCTTGTCGGGTAAATACGCACCGTCCCTATCCTCATCCTCCCACGTGTTTGTTGGAGCCACTTGACCGCACTCTTAATTGACGTTTGAGGGATAAAATACTTATTGTGTATTTGGTAGTTACTAATATTTTTTTTATACAATGGACCAAAATATGATACTAAAATTGTTTTCGGCATATTTAAACAGTTTTATTTATGAAGTATGGAGTAAAATATCTCGTCATATTTTAGTTTTAACTTATAATATAGGTACTCACGGTTTTGGGTACACGTGTTATAAATGAAATTAGGTATACATATCATATACCTACATTCCTTTATTTCGATAAGGAATTCTTCTATAGTTTCAAATTTCTATGCGTTTTGAATTGTATTTTTCGTTTTGTAGTTTTATAGGTAAAATACTTAGAATAATAACACATAGAACCCGCGTACATGCACGCTTAGTGAGGCAAGTAAAACTAAGCCATTTGGCTTAGTTTGCGAACAGCCCGCGTCAGTGCTCAAGTTCGAATCGTAGCGCTGGCAGCTCTCGATATTTTATTTTAATATGACGGTTTGTGCAATAAACGGATGTCACAGTACCTTGCATAATCATAAGAAACATGGTAACATAACATTTCACATGTAAGCATTACGTTTATCTAATATTTTAACATAAAATAGTCGACAAAGCAAAAACAATAATTCATAATTTTTACAGACGACATTATATCAAAATGTTGCCAACAAAAGGAAAATTGTAACCCCAAAGTTTAATGTCCATGTTCTAAAATTAATTTATTTCTCAAATTAACTTATTTAATTGGCACTTCTGCATGCTTTGACATTGTGTTGCCAGTATTAGGAATATATTATTTTCTGTTGATTTGATTTTAATTCACAATATTTCAAATTTTTGACATGCTTATATTATTATTTTAGATGAAAATGGATCTAAAATAAGGACACCCGTAACATTTCTTTTTCGAAATTATTTAGCTTTCATTTATATTTTAACTTTTAATTTCGTCTTATCCTCAACGGACGTAAGCACTAAGCGTAAAATGACGTAAATTATACGGTTGAATAGTGATGTCTTTGTTTTACTATAATCCGGTAAAAAAAACTTCTAATAAAATAGAAGCGGTGACGTATTTTGACATTATTGACTTAAATAAAGGCATTCATTCATATCACCTTTGATTAATTATATACCTAGATAGAGTGACGCGCTGCAATGAAACTAAAACAAACAGGCCAACTTTTCTTAAGCTGTAAGCGTGACAGCTGTGTCATACGCTATTGCTGCATCATTCTGCGTATTCTTGTGTGCGCGTATAATGATACTAGTTATTACACGGTTTCTATTCAAACGGGGAGAAAATTATATCCATGAAAATCAACAAAAAATAATTCACTCGAACTCATTTAGTGGGGAAAAGTTCGCCTCTATTTTTATCGCGTTTGAAACGTTTAGTTTCTATCTAGGTATATAATTAATCAAAGCATATCACCTTCATAAAATTACAATCGAGGCAAAAGTGCCCCCCGAGGCAATTCTTGTGCGCTGGGTCTGCACACCCAATGCACGCTCATACGCGGGGGGACATTAGTCGCGGGCCGAGGCACACAGTTCAGTGTGTATACCTCTTGGTTGGATAACACATTGAGGCCTAAAAGAGCCCGCAAACATTTCCTGGCACCCTCTCTTTCCGCCCATCCTGGGAACCTTCCTCCCTTCCCCCCACCTTCCCTTCCATATTCCTCCTCCACTCCCCTCCCAGGCCACTGCAGTCGTCAAAAAAAAAATCGAGGCAAATGTAAGTACCTTATTCAACCGTTAAATGACGTCAGCACTTGTTTTTTTTTTTTTCTCCCTAAGGAAGTAATAATGAAATTTTAAAAATATATATTTGGACTCAATATAGAATAATGAAGAAAGGGTATTTTATTGTTCTTCTTCCTAGTCGTTTCCTCATTACTGAGGGTCGTGACCACCATGCGTGTGGCTCTCCTGTACACTTCGCACCACCTCCCTCCAGGCATTCCTATTCTGTGCCATTCGTAGGCAAGCCTGGGCACTGGATCCTATAGACGCCTTTACTGTGTCTATCCACCGGGACGGCGCTCTTCCTCTACCTCTCTTCCCCTCCACGTGGCCAACCATTATAAGTTTTACCAGGCTGTCCTCCTGCCTAGCCACATGGCCAAAGAAACGAAGTACGCGTTGAGTAGTAATGGTGGAGAGACGTGTCTTAATCTTTAGCTGGTTCAGGATTGATTCGTTTGAGCGGCGAGCTGTCCACTTGATACCCAGCATTTTATTGTTAGGGCATTATAAATTATGAAATGTTGTCAATTACGTGGAATATGTTTTTCAACTTATAGTACTGATGGCTTGATGTTGGCACCCCTGTCCAGTGCTGCCAATAAAAAAATCTCGATTCGAGTCCCTAACCTATGTACAACGCACGGCATTCCAACCAAAACTCTGCGGTGGCCATCTTCGGCGCATTAGGGACAGCTGCGGGGTTCCTCTGACGGAGGTGTCTAAGTTGTCGTCCGCAGCCGCCCCTCCGCGGTGCCACCTAGTGCGACCCGTCTCCTGTTGTTTGGGGCGCTCAGAAGCGCCCGCGCACCGAAAGATGCGCTAGACGTCAACGGCAGCGTGAGGCCTACCTGCCACGCTGCCGTCCATCACAGGGATCGCAACAGTGTGCTAATAAGAACACAAAATTACAGACGGACAGCCCCCTGCCGCCCGCCTGTGACCCCTATTAGTCGCCTTTTTCGACAGGCAGGGGATACCATGGTGGAATTCTCCAAATACCCCCAATCCACAGGGCGGAATCCGCCCGGAGTCTGGAATTTGTGCCCGATATGGCGATAGGCTCGCCCTTTATCACATCATGGGACGGAATACGCACGGCGAAAAATGGGTGCACTTAGATGCGCCTCTGCCGACCCCTTCGGGGATAAAAAGGCGTGAGTGTGTGTGTGTGTGTGTGTTGATATGTTTTTGTGCTGACTTGATATATTTGAAACGTGGGTACATTTTTTTTGCTTATATATTTTAAGATTGTCTTGAAAGTTTTGATTAGAGAATTTATTCACTCATAAAAGTTATTATTAATTTTCTAAATATAATTTATTATAAATATAATTTCCTAAATTTCAAGGTAACACATTTTGTGTGATGTAGCAACACTAATATACATTGCTGCCAAGTGCCAACATTACCATCGGAACAATTTGTCGAGTGATGAGTCTGGGACCTGGGTAGTGGGTCAATCAATTGCCATTTGCTTTCGAATTGTGCGCATAAACACACGGAAATATACAAGTTTTCCAGATATTATTTGATACACAAGTTTTCGGTGAAAAAGTGATATAAATATAAAAGGTGAGTGCAGTTTAGGGTTTCTCTTTGAGAATTCTCAAAGCGGCAATTCTCGATAAATTTGGCCTAAGGCGAAACTGGAAAAAATTTAAGACTCGTAAGTTCCAGAACTCAAAACAAGCATGGCGAGATTTTTTGTTGTAACTCCGTGCATGCCATTTTGTAGCAGTAACTTGTTTTTATTCTGAATCCATTTATTACATTTAATTTGAAGGAATTAACAGATTAGCATAGGCTCAGTATACACAACAGCGAATTATATTAACACGTGGATGTGGTATTTTTTTTACAAGCATTTATTTAATTTGCAATGTTTGTATGTTTGTTCGGGTTAAATCTTGCGATAAGCTTGCGATATCAAGTTAAGAACATAATTGTATTATCTACACAAGTAAATCTCGCGCCAAGCTTTTATCTTTACAAAGTGAAAACCAAAATTTTATTAAATTTAAAGATATTTTTTTCTTTCTAGCGCATTTCAATAAAAGCTTGTTTTTAAAAATGTTTTTTTTTATATTAATTCCTTTGTTATTTTTTCGTTATTAAAATTCGGTTGCAAGATTCGACCCTAAAATCATAATTCGCGAATCTAAATACCCCGGGATAGTTACACTTCAGACCAATAAGTTTGTGGGCAGTGTTCTGTGTTGCCGTTTGACGAAAAAAAAAGCACTAAACTCATATTAAAAAAGCGCTAAATCTTGTGAAAATTTGGCTAGATTCCGCTAAACAATGTTATGTCCGCTATACCGTAATTTTTAAAATATTTCATGGTGTTTGCTATCGTGAGTTTTTGCTGCCACATGACAAAAAACAAATAAAAAAAACCTCCCTGCCAGGAAATAAATTCACGTATACACCCCTTCTCCCGCCCGTCGAAAAAAGCGCTAACGACCCTTGAAAAGCACTAGATCTAGCGCGAAAACGGCAACACTGTTTTTGGGCATCATCTGAGATCCGCTATCTTGTTTCTTTTTATCGCCAACGGTTGAGTGATGACCCTTGTGGGTCTCTACAACAATTTTTCGAGCACTACCAAACTATCCCTAGCTTATGCCAAGTTATGACTCTTTAAAGTTGGTATGGCGGCCAACTTGCTTTCCACTATTTGGCATTTTGCACCACCGGTATAATAGGGAAGATGCGTACATATATAATATTTATCAATATTTTGTGACTAAACTCTCAAGGTGGGTGTGCACTTAGAATTGTTATGATTACCTGATGTTGATGGATCGTCCTTTTTAATTAGTTCATAGTAACATTAATGTACTTATTCAAATAAATAATAGTTGAAAAAAACTAAAAAACACGCTTTATAGCAAATCCAACTAAAAAATAGAAAGTAAATTTGAATTAAGAACAATGTAAACAAGAAAAAAAATATTGTAAAAAAGCATGCTCACGCCTTTTATCCCCGAAGGGGTAGGCAGAGGCGCAACTAGTGCACCCACTTTTCGTCAAGCGTATTCCGTCCCATGATGTGATTGGGGGCGAGCCTATCGCCATATGGGGCACAAATTCCAGACTCCGGGCTGATACTGAATAGAAAAATCCAACATCACTTTGCCCGACCCGGGAATCGAACCCGAGACCTCAGCCTTGCAGTCGTACCGTAATACAACTACGCCACCGAGGCAGTCTGGTGCTTTTTAAGATATTATCAAAATAATAATCCTTCTACTCATATCTGTCAATAAAATATTTATAACTATTGACACCATGCACCCCACGCTTTTTTTTACAATAAAATAATTATTTTCTTAGTTACACTGTTCTATATTCAAATTTATTTTCAATTTTTTAGTTGGATGATCTATACAGCGTGTTTTTTTAGTTTTCTTTAACTAATATTTATTTTTCATATTTTAGTTTAAATTAATGAATTGTCATCAGTCCTTGATAAGTATGCCAAATTTCGATTTAATTTCGTTTTGACGGGGGTCAAAATCATGTTAAAATTTCCTGTTACATACCTACATACGTATGAAGCTAATAAAAGCGTGTTAAAAATATTTCGAAAGGCCAAACTTATGCATTTATGAATGCCAGCGGTAAATAAATATGGCCAATGACAGACAGGGGTGACGTCACTGGGCGCGTAGATCCCGTTTCGCGCGAAAATTTTAACCGTCAGTTTCAAACCGCAAATTTTGGCGATAAATTAAAGTATTTTAATTTTTTATATAAGTACTTATGATTTATTCTACATTAAATTCATTCAAATGAAAGCAACAATAAAAATATAGCATCCTCCCAATTTGCCTAGGGTTATAGGTTGATAGTTAAGAAACAACCCAGCTAAGACTTGCCGTTTTGCCAGGCAGTAACTTACACCCTCTCCTCGAAGGGTTGAACGCAGACGTCAGTTTATTCATATTTTTTTCATCAAATCCTTTAAAACACCCATGTTATACGCAGGGTTCAAGGATATATATCAAGATATTGCGCGCGGCTCCGCCCGCGTGGAAAAGTTTTTCCGGGATAAAAGTAGCCTATAGCACTCAGGAGTAATGTAGCTTCCTATTAGTGAAAGAATTTGCAAAATCGTTCCAGTAGTTCCTGAGATTAGCGCGTTCAAACAAACAAACAAACAAACTCCTATATAATATTAGTATAGATATATCCGATATACCGCCAAGTAACAATGTGCATGCACTGTTAGTATAACTACTGGACATAATGAGACTTAACATCTTATGTCTCAGGATGACGAGCGCAGTGGAATGCCACACAGTACTTTGTAAGTCAAGGTACTGGATGGTGTTGCTACTGTTTATGGGTGGTCGTATCGCTTACCATCAGGCGAACGGCATGCTCGTCTCGTCATTCAATGCAATAAAAAAAAAAGACTGGGTTCGACGATATATATCAAATATTTTTTTTAATAATATATTGCAATACAAATATGGTTTCAAAAAATAATATTATTAAGTAATTTTTAGAGTTTGTTAATGATGATAAGATTTTAGTTTTAGTTGATTTTGCCTTATCTAAAAGAAGATTTTATGTTTTGGTGTCATTTGTCTGATTTTAAGTACCTAAATTAATTAAAAATTAAAAACATTTGCTTTTTTTTCCTGATAATTTTAGTATGTTTATGTAACATACATGCAAATAGTATTCATAAATAATACAATAATATGGCTTTCATAGAAAATTTATATATATCTGATATACATCATAAATATCCGAAATTTTGATATTTATAACAAATATCGGATATTTTCGAACCCTGATTAACCGAGAACGTAAAAAATAACTAGTCTGCCATTTTGGGCCGTCCGCCATATTGGACTTAGCATGACGTCACTTAGCTATCATGCATTGTCATCCAAACTAAACGTGTATGCAAAATTTTATCTCAATCGGTTGAGGATTTCAAATTCAGTTGCAAGATTTGACCCGAACATAAATACAAACATTGCAAGTTAAATAAACGCTTTTAAAAACTGTTATGACTATTGTAAAGTTTTCCTACTTTTAATGCAGTTATGTTTGTTGGTCTTTGTGGTGTAGTTGTAGTTGGTCGTTGCGGTTCGATGCCTGTGAGTGATATGGGGCTTTGTTGCTCATTAATCATTATCAGTCCAGAATCGGGAACCGTGCTCGGCAAATCGTAATAGGCAGTGGCGTGCCTAGTGTTTTGGAAGAGGGCAAGCCAAAGCATACCTAAAAAAATTTCACACCTCCGATACATATAAAATGTGCACCTATAAGAAAAAAAAACAATATATAAATAAAAATCACTACCCGTACCGGGATTCGAACCAGGGCCTCAAAATAATATTCGTACCGCGCACGCAATACAACTATGCCATCGAGTCAATTATTCACACTTCAGAAATGAGATACAACGAATAACGATTATGACCCATCGCGACTTCTGAAAAAAATCTTGTAAAGATAAACTACTTACATAGATTTTACCTGTATCGAATAATAAAAAAAAAGTATATATATATATCCCTTTCTAGCCGATTTCGGCCACGGCGGCCAATCTCAACGGAGATCAGCCAGATACGCAGGACATATTATAGTGCACAAGTGTGTGCGCAATACACAGGTGCACTCGCTATTCCTTTTACTCTCATAGTCCGGTGAGACGGCAATCCGACATGACCAAAAAAAAAAAAACTAAAAATACAACAATAATCATTATTACTGTCGCCGCGCAAGTTTTGTTTAGAAATTATCAAATTTCGTCACAGGTACTGTACCTATTTAATTGGACGAGATAATCAGGTTACAATTTGCTGTTTACCGAAATTATGAAATGATATGAATGCATTTAACATATGTTTTTGTGAATTGGAATTACTTTTGATAACACTGATTAATTAATTAAATCATTTTACTAGCCTACCTATCCCAAACACTTGTTTCGTTCGAGAAAAATATGAAACACCAACAGTACAACTTAATACGTAGTCGTATAACGTATTAGGGCATCCAATAAGACAATAATTAGTTTTGTATACAGATATGAATACCTTTTATGTTTCTTCAAATACATTTCGCGCCGTTCGCCAGCTCGTTAAAAGTTGTTGTTTTTCATCATAACCAAACAAATTTAACGTATTCTCGCAGATCAAAACTTTCACGCTTTTAAACTATTACAAGAAATATTTTCACTCATCTTTATATGTTTAAAATAAGTCAAAAACCATTTAGTAGACACAAATACTTCAAAATGTAGATCGCCGGCGCAATTAAAACAAATACTTGGTGTTGCCTAGTTAGAATCAAAATTATACCACAAAATTAATGCTAAAATTGTTATAAAAACTTATTGATAAATAAAATTATAGTACAATACCTTAAAATAATTATAATTAGATATGTAATTTTATTTTATTAATACTAAAATCTTAACATATTCATGATTAAAAAAATACACATTTAAATAAGGAATACAATCCAGAATAAATGCAACCATATTTGAGGTAAGTCTTTAAATTGGCAACCCTGTATTTTATACAGTATCTACGGATGCATTAAACCTGGATTATTTTTAACCGACTTCCAAAAGGAGGAGGTTATCATCTAGTACTGATTGCTATAGAATCTTATAGCTATACGTATGTGGTAGTCGTGGTAGTAGTTTTAAGTTTATCCATAACTGTGAATGAGATAGAAATATGGAGGCTGGTGGTAGGTCTCTCATTATGTAAGAGGCCGTCTGGGTGGGTACCACCGCAATGTCTATTTCTACCGCCAAGCAACAGTGTGCATGCACTGTTGTGTTTCGGTTTGAAGGACATTGTAGCCAGTATAACTACTGGACATAATGAGACTTAACATCTTATGTCTCAGGATGACGAGCGCAGTGGAATGCCACACAGTACTTTGTAAGTCTAGGTGCTGGATGGTGTTGCTACTGTTTATGGGTGGTCGTATCGCTTACCATCAGGCGAACGGCATGCTCGTCTCGTCATCCAATGCAATAAAAAAAAAAAAGCCAGGTAAAACCCAACGAGAGAGAGTGTGATGAATATATTTTGTGCGCATCTAGCTGTTTTGTATTAAATTGCTTGTTATACTTCTGTGGTATTAAACATGGAGGATAGATATAAGATGGAGAGACAATAGCATCAATTTACTAAGAAAACCAGTGTCGCCAAACTCACACATGCATATTATTCACAAACTATCATCTCTTCATTATGATTGGCCGAAATGAGCAATCGCAATAAAACTTATAACACAAAATAATTTGCATTAAATTAAACGTTATTCCCATTGCATAAAATTCATATTATAAAAATCAACACGAGTTCATAGGACATTTTTTTTTTTTTTTTTTTTTTAATGGCATTTGTGTTCACATTTTGCCAATGTCAAGTTTGGTTTGTCTATTTTATTATCTATAGTATGTCGAAGTAAAGCAGTGGCTACCTTACCAAGACTTTATCGAGGAGTTTTGGCGGCAACAAAAAAACACTTGATTAGCACAATTATTGCAATTCACTTCATTTGAGCTCTTTAATAGAACTATATTGGATAATATACCACCATAATTAGCAATATAACACTAAGTATCACCAAAATAATGAATTAAAACAAGAGCACCTCATGACACTTCCAAGTTCCCGCCAAAACTCCCCATTTTTTCTTCTGTGTGAAATTTTGATTTTAATTCGTTTTAATACCGCTATTCCACGCTAGATGGCATTTATCATAAAAGCTCTTATAGTCTTTGAAATAAGAGATGTTATTGAATGACACACAGTGCGCTAGCATGTCGGTAATAGTGTTGCACCCATACGATACCTTCTTGTATACGTATCGATGGTGCTTGTTTTATAACTATACAACTTTAATAACATTAATAAAAGAAATGGACTTATCCCACAATTATATTAATTTTATAAGCGCTGGAAAAGTTGTTAGTACTATTTTGAAAAAAAATATAATTCAGTAATTAATTTATTTAAATTTTAAGTACAGATTTCAAATTCATAATTTAGGCTTTCAATACTGTAGATATGTTAGATTACAATATCAGCTACACAGCTAATATAGCTAATATACAGGGAGTCCCACTGAGGGAAACACATGGCACAATATATAGTATTTTTGAAGGAAACCTATTTAGCCTTCTCGTAGTGTTGATCATTCACTGGTGGTAGGTCTCTCATATGTAAGAGTCCGTCTGGGTGGGTACCACCGCAATGTCTATTTCTACCGCAAAGCAGCAGTGAGCATGCACTGTTGTGTTTCGGTTTGAAGGACATTGTAGCCAGTGTAACTACTGGACATAATGAGACATCTTATGTCTCAGGTATGTCTCATGTTGCTACTGTTTATGGCTGGTCGTATCGCTTACCATCAGGCGAACGGCATGCTTGTCTCGTCATTCAATGCAATAAAAAATAAAAAAAGTCATGCCGAGCGATAGCATCCTTCTTTTTTTTGTTTTCGCGAAGAAAGTGACTTATTACTACCGCCCAGCCTTCAAGGGGGGCGACTGAGCGGTTATGTTGGGTTCAATATACTGCCCACTGCTGAGCACGGGCCTCCTCTACATATCACACATATTTCAATGAAAAATTTGATTCTTGTGAAGTGATGACGATAGCTGTTATAATGTCGATAATGTTGTTAACAGTTTATATCATATTCACAATAGCATTATACATGAATATTTATCGTGCATAATTATCGATATAAATGTTGGTTTGTGTACCGAGTACCGATGACGATATTTTATATATTGTTACGTGCTGGGGTTCGGTAAAAACAATTAGACGCCGGTATTGCGATAAAAGTACCAATTAAGTTTTTATTAGCAAATAATTACAATTAAACTAACTAAAACACTGGATACTACGATATTCGAATGCACTAATTATAGTCACTCACTATACGTTCACACAAATCACAATTCGCTTCGAAGTCGCTCGGAGTTATCGCTCGTAGTCCGCTTGTCGCTCCGCTCGCTAAGCAAAACTGAATCCCCGGCGGCGGCCGCGCGCCGCCTTTTATACTCGGTCAATGGCCTTGGTCACAAGGCCGCGGCCGCCGCCCGCAAGTACTATCGAAGTCTGTGGAACATTCTCGAAAGATCCGGAATAGTCGGGAACTCTCTCGCAAATATAGGTCAGTTATCGCGTTTCCACGACATTCTGGAGACATCGAGATCTTTCGAGAATGTTCCTTCGCCGAACTTTCCACATTCGGATAGTACCACTTTTAGCCAATAGATGGCGCTACTATCCGCGAGTATTAGCGCGCGTAACACTGCCCCCTCCCAAGACATGCTCGTCCCGAGCATCGTTAGAACCATAATAGCGCGCTAACCGATCAACATGAACAATTTTGGGTGTACCTCGCTGGCCTTTCTGTATACGGTATGTGACGTCATTTATCTTGGTCACGATTCTATAGGGTCCATCCCATTTGGCTTGTAATTTAGGTGACTTGCCTTTGCTTCGAGCCGGATTGTGCAGCCATACCAGCGTGCCCTCTTCGAAACCGCTATTGTTCGCTTTTCGGTCATAACGGGTCTTCATCCTCTCAGACATCTGTTGACCTGATAGTCGAACGTGCTTATATACGCCATTTAATCTCTTGCGGATATCCTTCACATCATCTGTTACACGGTGCGGAGTCTCAACACAAGATCCTCTTGATAAGAAGTCTGCGTTACCCTGAGACTTCCCACTGTGATTTTCGGAGGTTCTAACCACCCTCCGCACATCAGGTCTTTCTTTCCTCTCCACCTCTGTTGTCGCTATCTTTCTCACCTTAACATCATCTTCCCTGGCGTAATCCTCACAGTTCTCAGGCCAAGGTCTTTTTGCCAAGGTGTCTGCGTTGCCGTGGGATTTTCCGCTGCGCCAGTTTTCGTTATTAGTCCATTTGGTACTGTCCCTATGGTGTACAGGCCTGTCTTCTCTTTTTGTTCGTTGTTTCCTACAATCCAAATGGAGGTGGCCCTTTCCTCCACAGTTGAAGCATCGAGGGCGGTATCCCTGGTGACAATCGCGTACAGGCGATATCGCAACCTCCCTAATGCGATATCCGCGATGGTCTTGTCGCGCAACCTCTACTTCGAGCGCATGGGCTAAGGCGTCCTTCAATTTCTCATGATGCCCAAGCCTTACAGCAGCCCGTACTTCTAGATCTCGAATCCCGTCGACAAAAGCCTGCACTAGAATTCTGTTAATAAGCTCAGGTGCAGACTGGTGTGCTTTTCGTACCAGCTTCTCAACTTCCAGAGCCCACTGCTGTAAATTTTCCGAAATGCGTTGGACTCGGTCTTTTAGCTGAGCGCGATACACATGTTCCAAATGAGCATCACCATACCTAGATTCCAGGGCTTCAATCAGCTGGTCGTAGGTCACATCAGTACCAAGGGCCTCCAGGATAGTTAGGGCCTGCTCGCGTAAGCCCAAGGTGAGTGCAGTCCCAGCCTGTTCTTTAGTCCATCCATTCGCCCGCATGACGGCTTCGAATTGCTTTCTATAAGCCGACCAGGAGGATTTGCCGTCAAATGGTGGCACCTTAAATCCTCGAGTTGAAGATGCCGCAACCACGGTCTCTCTACCACGTGTTTCCATCTTCTTCTCAACGTTGGCGATACGAGCTTCAGCCTCTGAGATACGCTGCTCGAGCTGATGGAATTTATCTTTCAACATTTTAATTTCCTGGCCGATCGCAGCCCTCAGGTCTTTCATCAGAACCGTCTGTTCTTCTTGGCGACGAGCAGCCTGCTCTTCTTGCCGAGCAGCATGCTCTTTTAACAGGCGAGCCTGCTCTTCTTGGAGTCGAGCTAACTGCTCCTCATGACGTTGAGCCTGCTCCTCCTGACGGCGAGCCTGCTCTTCCTGACGGCGAGCCTGCTCTTGTTGAAGTCGAGCTAACTGCTCCTCTTGACGGCGAGCCTGCTCTTGTTGAAGTCGAGCTAACTGCTCCTCCTGACGGCGAGCCTGCTCTTGTTGAAGTCGAGTTTGCTCCTGCAGCATTGCCATAATCGCCGTAAGGTCCGTAGGTACTAACGCGGTAGAATCTCCAGATGTTCCAGGAGTAGGCTGTTCCGTCGGTTGTCCAACCACCTGTGCTGGAGTGCCCTCGAAACGCCCTCGGTCCATCTCTTGTTGGCGTTGACTTCGAGTGCGGATACTAGCACCTTCGTCCTCCTTTGGTAATACCGGCATTGTTTATCGCACTTCTGACACCAAATGTTACGTGCTGGGGTTCGGTAAAAACAATTAGACGCCGGTATTGCGATAAAAGTACCAATTAAGTTTTTATTAGCAAATAATTACAATTAAACTAACTAAAACACTGGATACTACGATATTCGAATGCACTAATTATAGTCACTCACTATACGTTCACACAAATCACAATTCGCTTCGAAGTCGCTCGGAGTTATCGCTCGTAGTCCGCTTGTCGCTCCGCTCGCTAAGCAAAACTGAATCCCCGGCGGCGGCCGCGCGCCGCCTTTTATACTCGGTCAATGGCCTTGGTCACAAGGCCGCGGCCGCCGCCCGCAAGTACTATCGAAGTCTGTGGAACATTCTCGAAAGATCCGGAATAGTCGGGAACTCTCTCGCAAATATAGGTCAGTTATCGCGTTTCCACGACATTCTGGAGACATCGAGATCTTTCGAGAATGTTCCTTCGCCGAACTTTCCACATTCGGATAGTACCACTTTTAGCCAATAGATGGCGCTACTATCCGCGAGTATTAGCGCGCGTAACAATATTATATTATTTTGATAACTCTGTACAGACACATAATTATCTAGGTATAACAAAAGCGCAAATTGATACCATTAGATATCAAATATGTTGTTTATTTATAGAAATGTCTGGAGGTAGTAGATCGCGGAGGGTCAGTGAAGAACAGTTGCCGCCGGCGAGGTTTGTCGAAGTCCTATACGGGGACGACGAATCGGATTATGAGTGGCAGCAACCGCTCAGCGCTTACGAGACCGACAGTGACGAGGTATTTGAATTACGCAACTGATGACGATTATTATATGTCGGAGCGGCGGGTAGCTTGAAATAATAATCGTGCAAAAACCAGTTTTAATGTAAAATTCGTTGGTATAAATAGGGCGCCTCCCATTTGAACCAGCCCCCTTTTCTTTTCTCGCTTTACACCAGCGATATCCCTCAACCTAAAAACGCCCATCTGGCGCTCTTCGCGGATGACACCGCAAACTACGCCTCACGTAGAGACCCCGACGATGTGGTGCGCGATCTGCAGGCCGCCGCCGACAAGCTCGGTGAGTGGTTCCGCAAATAGCGAATCACCGTCAACCCCACAAAGAGCCAGGCTATCCTGTTCACTTTGAAAAGGAAAGCCCATGTGCCTCACTACTCAGTCCGCATGTCCAGCCAGGTTGTCCCCTGGATGGCCAAAGCCAAATATTTAGGAGTGACCCTTGATCAGAGTTTGACCTTCATCCCACACGTAAATGCGGTACGCGCGCGAGCCGCATTCGCAATGAGTCAACTGCATTGGCTCATAAACAAAAACAGTAAAATGTCCATCCGCAACAAGATTAGGATCTTTACCACGTGTATTAGGCCGATAATGACGTACGCGTCGCCCGTGTTCGCCCATATACCGCCTGCTCGTCTTAAGCGTATGCAGGTATTGCAAAATAAATTTCTCCGACACGCTCTTGGTGCCCCGTGGTACGTTCGCAATCGCAACCTCCACGTGGACACTAACATGCCGACCATCGGGGAATTTATGCAAACGACCAGCAGACGCTATTTCGATCGGGCGGTAAATCATCCAAGTACTTTAATCCGCAAAGCGTCAATATACACTCCATTCGACCGCGCCAAATGGAGACGGCCGCGTTCAGTTTTAACCGATCCAGAGGACGATATCACTCTGGCCATCCGCCGTAAGAACGAGTTCTTGAAACTCATACACTGCACAAGACCGCAATTCCGTCCTCTCCGTCGAGGACCTCGCCGCGTTCCCCGTCGCACCCCCGACCCCCCTAACAGTTCCGGCCCGCGTGCCGACCAAAGCAACGGATAGGATTAGGTTAAAAACCAATATTCCCAACTAATCGCTGATGTCTCATTCTCTCCCAGTGACCGTCCTGAGCCGAGGCCCGTAACCCGTTAGTGGGTTGCCCTCAGCATGGTCACCTAAATTAAAGGGTTGCGAGCGCCTAAAGCGCTCACCCTAAAGTCCGGTGTGGCTAGAAAAGCCAACTCACGTCAGGCTAATGGCCTAAGGTCCGCCATAAAAAAAAAAAAATTGAAGCAGGCAGTCTCTTATGAACATAGAGTAACTTGAATATAGGGTACTTATGAACCTTTGAACTGTGCGGAGCTCCGGAAATGTGTTTGAAGCATTCAGAAAAAAATGGTGAAGAACAAGTTGGAGTTTTACTCTCACATCATGGAAGATGATGTTGAGGTGGAAGCTTGTGACGTCGGCAGAGCTGACGTCACTCCTTTTAAAAAGAGTTCTAGGCTTTCTGCTCCGTCATATATCTTTTTTCATTTTTTAGGGCGGATTTCACAGATTATACCCTGCAGGCTGCAATAAATTATACCCTACTGTGTGAGTAATTTAAGTATAGTCGAGGTGTAGTGTATTTTCTGAGTGGCCCAAGTTACAGTCAGCTGATTATTTTTTTTCTTCATGGTATCGGGTTAGCTACAATTTAAAATAGTTTTTTATTTGGGAGGAAATGACTGAAAATATTTTTTTTTCTACGTGTTTGGGAGGCTACCACCGCTCATCGCCCCCACGGAACGGCAGCTGACTTTCACGAGGCTTTATGATACACTTCTCTGATGCGTCTCACCAATTATCGTTTGAGAGGAAATAACTGATGAAATTTTGACCTGGCCCAGGGTCTATAAGACTCCGCCCTGTGGATTGGGGGCGTTTGGAGAATTCCACCACCGTATCCCCTGCCTGTCGTAAAAGGCGACTAATGGGGGCCACCGGGGGTCGCAGGCGGGCGGCAGGGGGCTGTCCGTCTTTAATATTTGTGTTTTATTAGCACATTGTAGCGATCCCCGTGATGGACGGCAGCGTGGCTGGTAGGCCTCACGCTGCCGTTGACGCCGAGGGCGTCCTTCGGTGCCCGGGGGCTCCTGAGCCCCCCCACAACAGGAGACGGGCCGCACCAGGCGGCACCGCGCAGGGGCGGTTGCGGACGACAACTTAGACATTAGTCAGAGGAAGCCCGCAGCCGTCCCTAATGCGCCGAAGATGGCCACCGCGGAGTTTTGGTTGGTATGCCGTGCGTTGTACATAGGTTAGGGACTCGGCCCGGCGGTCGCCCGATGGTTACATCTCTCCGGGCGGCTCAACGCCGGGTCGTAAGGCACGGTGAACCCAACATAACCGCTCAGTCGCTCCCCTTGAAGGCTGGGCGGTAGTAATAAGACACTTTCTCCGCGAAAAAAAAAAAAAAAAAAAAAAAGGGTCTATAAGACAGATAGCAAGATAACATAAAAAAAATTATCTCAAAATCGGAGGTCTTTAAAATTAAACGATTTATTGTAAAAGGCTAGTTTTTAGGAGTTCTATCCAAATATGTATAAACTGTCTTGGTTAGAATTTTAGGCCCGTTTTTGGGCATGTCCTTTACTTTGATAAAAAAAAACACTAATAATGTAAATAAAGTTTAAACCAAAGGTAATTTATTTTAATAAATTACATATTTTGGAAATACGTATTTTGTATTTAGGTAGTATTTTAAATATAAAATGAAAAACTATTTTTTGTATTTTGTATTTGAAATAAAAAAAAGAAACGTATTTACATTTTGTATTTAAATACATTTTATAATTTATTTTGCACATCTCTGTTTAAAAAGTTTTTATTTATTGCTTTTTGTTAGTTAATTATGGAATGGTGTAAACAAGATAACACCGATATACGATTGCAGCATTCGCGGGTCATCTGCTGTTAGTTATTGAAGAGTAGCGTGTCTATCTCCGAAGATCTTCATCAGATCCTAATAAATTATATACTAAAACCTTCACTGAAAAATATACATCTGAATAACGAAAACCGCCATTCAAAGAGGATCAATAGTTCTTGTGATACGCGCGGCCATACAAATTTATATACATACATACATACGGATCGATACAGAACCTCCTTTTTTGAAGTCGGTTAAAAAAGAACATGGCGTTGTTTTTTTTTCCTTTGACAGCTGCTCCAAGTCCTCTTTGGCGCAGTCCCCGTGGCGGTCGCAAAGAGTACCTACCTATATTATAATGTCATATTACCTCCTATCGTTGCATACCTTTGCATACCTACCGATGTGCTTAGACGTTACGCGATTAATTAGCATCTTTTTTGAGTTTAAGTTCAGTTTTCGGCCGTATTTGTATTCGTTTTAATTAATTCTCTACATACGATTTTTCCTAAAATTTGTTATTTACTATGCCGCGATTTAGAAGCACAAGAAGATCAAGTCCATAAGGTACATGGCGGAGAAACATTTGGCCAAATCAAAAAGTCTTTAGTGTGCTTTCGTAAACTTGGACTACAACTATGATCGTGTGCCGAGGAATAAATAAGCTGTGGTGGTCAACGTTGTCATTAATGTATGGGACAGAGGGCAGCTTGGTGACTAAAATTGAAAGAAGTGTACTGAGATAATTTGAGCACGTGGAGAGGATGGTTGAAAGACGATTTACAGAAGGTATTTATCGAGCACGCATGTGGATAGTACGGATGGAGGGAATGCCCAAAATTGGCCAAACGTATGATGAGAACTTTGAACGTGGAAGAGGTAAAAGAGATATGTATGATCGTGGCATGTCGTGCTCAATAGTTAATAGCAGAGGCATCTCTCAGTCTCTGTGTATGAAATATTGCTCGCGGCTCCACCCGCGTGAAAAAGCTTTTCCGGGATAAAAGTCCCGCTTTATATTTTCCCGGGATAAAAAGTAGCCTATGTCCTTTCTAAGGTAGATCAAACTATCTCTATACCAAATTTCATCGAAATCCGTTCCGAAGTTTCGGAGACGTGCAGTAACAAACAAACAGAAAAACAGACAGAAAAGAATTATATAATTTATAAAAGAATTATATATATAATCATAGTCACCCACTTTCTATTTAACACATTTCTTTAAATGTACAGGTACACTGGTTCTACTGATTTATTATATTATGTATTGCGCGCGGCTCCGCCCGCGTGGAAAAGTTTTAGCCTATAGCACTTAGGAGTAATGTAGCTTCCTCTTAGTGAAAGAATTTTCAAAATCGGTCCAGTAGTTCCTGACATTAGCGCGTTCAAACAAACAAACTCTTCAGCTTTATAATATTAGTAGGTATAGATGAATATATGACTTTTTAAATTTAAGTTAACACAACATTCATTGATCCTGAAGCGATAAGAAAGTTCGCAGGGCCAGCTTGTATATTATAAATCTAGCTAATTGGTTTATTTATTTTTGGTTATAGTATGACGAGTCGCAGGAGCCGGTTGCGCCGCCATATTCTTCCTTGTCGTCCTCAGTGCACCGAGTGGACGAGCTAGACCCTCTCCACGACCTCCACTATGAGGAGTCACTCACCTCTACACGTTCGCGTTCACGATCGCCATTAGGACATCATCCGAGTCCGTAAGTAATAATTATTACTTTGTCCATAATACAGGTAAAAAAATATCTCTAAATCCTCTTTATTGAATCTAGCAATCTGCCAATTCTACTAATATTCTACCTGGGGCATATTATAATCTCTAAACGGTGCAAATGCACTTGTGATGTTATCCAAATTTTTTATGGATATGATCTTCATTGTGAATGTTTTTTAATTTTTAGACCTCAAGAATCGTCGGACGAAGTCGTTATTTTTAGAGTAATGGACTACGACGAGACGCCGCTGAACGGATCGGAGTCGGAGTTCCTCGATCCTGATGAACACCAATCTTTCGGCCAGACCGCGGGCACGTCGGCGCCTGAGCGGAGGCGTGTGCATGCTCGAGGTCGGGGGCGAGTGCGCGTGCGTGGCCGTGGCCGTGGTAGAGGACAGGGGATGGGAAGTCGTCGTTTGGTTGGTGACCAAGGTTTGCAGTGGAACGTTGGTCATCCACTGCAAGAAATTTGGCTATCCGATGACGACGTCCCATCCGAATTACGGCAAATGGCACGGGACCTCATAAGACGACGAATGAATGAAAGGGTAAATGAAGATGAGCCTGAGGAAGACGTTGATGGGACGGATATTCCATTGCAGGGTGAAGACCTTCATTTCGAGTGGTCTCCTATGGAGACTTTTCGAGGTGAAGAGGAGGTATTTCGGCCTGCACGTACCGGGGCTGTCGAGTCGTATACAACTGCATACGACGCATTCCGATCATATTGGGACGATAGCATTTTGCAAGTTGTAGCCGACGAGACGAACCGGTATGCCAATGAAATACAATCTGCTTCTTTTCATGCCGAGTGGTACCCGACAAACGTCCACGAAGTGCTATGCCTTTTCGCATTTTGGATGATGCTGGGAATCGTTCGCATGCCAACGATAAACAGCTGCTTCTCGACAAATGCGCTCCTTAGTACCAATATTTTCCGGCGCATGTTTACCCAGCATCGTTATGGATACCTTTCGAAGGCATTGCACTTCGTCGACGTGGACCCTGTCGTCCAAGCAATGGACCCTACCACTGGCGTCCCCGCTGCAAGCTTTGATCAATTATATCGTTTGAAGCCTATAGTAGATCACCTTAATGCCAAATTTCAGGCAAATTATGTGCCAAGTAGAAATATTTGTATAGACGAAAGTCTAACACTTTGGAAGGGAAGGCTGAATATCAAACAATATGTTCGGTCAAAGGCTGCAAAGTTTGGGATTAAAACGTTTGAATTATGTGAAAGTGCTACAGGCTACCTGTGGTCTTACATAATTTACACGGGTAAGCAGTCTATTGCAGATACTCACGAAGCTCCAGGGACCTTGTCGAGTACTGCAGTAGTCAGGAAGCTTATTGGTCCCTTACTAAACAAGGGATATCGACTATTTATGAACAATTGGTACAATTCTCCGTTATTAGCACGTTTTTTGAAACGTAATGGTACCGACTGTGTTGGTACATTACGACCGACTCGAAAAAACGTGCCCCACTTGGTAGCCAAAGCTCCGCTCATGAGGGGACAGCTTGTAGCCAGGCATTCTGGGGACGTGTGTGTGTTGGCATGGCAGGACAAGAATAGAGTAACCATGATCTCGACCTGCCATGGGAGTGGCACTGCCTTGTCCCGCATAAACACGAACCCAATGAGGCCCATCCCATTCAAGCCTCAAGTAGTCTTAGACTACAACAGGTGCATGGGTGGGGTGGACCTCAAAGACCACATGCTTGAGCCGTACCTGATTGAGCGGAAACGGTGTTCCAAGTGGTACATGAAGATGTTCAAGCGATTGCTGAATGTCTCCATTCTCAATGCGCGCATCCTATTGGAATCTTCTAAAAATTCCCGCGTTGACGATTTGTCTTTTCGGCTCCAATTAGTGGACGCCATTCTCTCCCGTCATTTACCCCATGTCCCCGTTCCTCGCCAGCTCCCTGCGAATCCGGCGACGAATTTGGCTCGGCCGGCGGTTGTCAACGATGGTCACTGGCCGGTTTATGTACCGAATCGAACAGCTCATGAGCGCGGAAATATCCGCCGCGATAGGGTCAGGTGCGTCGTGTGTTATTCGCAGGGCAAACAGCACACAAGAACCCGATTTATGTGTGAGTCTTGCAATGTGCCGCTTTGTGTGGTAGGTTGTTTCAAGGCTTACCATACTTCGTAGACTTGTCTTCCTCATCCTAGTTGTTTTTTTTTTTCCCCTCCGGAGAGAATGGGTTGAACCGTTTATCATAAATAGTCGATATCACAGGTTCTACGTATGAAAGAAATGTGTGTTTGAGTGTGTGTGTGTGTGTGTGTTTGTAAAAAAAATGGGGTCGGCGTCTGTTGTAATTACTTAAAAAATAAAATAATAATTTTTGTACGGGTTACATTATTATTTTATATTTGTCGGAGCGTAGGATAACGTGAAATAAAAATCATGCAAAACCAGTTGAGTTGTCAATTTGCTTCGAACTGTGCGGCGCTCCAGAAACTAGTTTAGAGTATCTCATAATAAACAATCTATGCGATTGTATATATGTACTTGTATACGATTTCGCACATCTTGTACCCCTACATACATTTTTCTCGGTCTATGGGTGGGGTGGACCTCAAAGGCCAGATGCTGGAGCCGCAGGTACTTGAGCTGTACGTGTGAAAGGAATGTGTGCGTCTGCGTCCCGTGCCATTGGCGCTTTTACTTTTGTATCTGTTTTTTTTGTATACTTTACTTTTCTATTTGATTTTTTGTTAAGATATATTATTATGTATGTACGCGATATAAAGAGATGTATGTATGTATGCAGCACCGTATTATTACAATGTATGTCTGAAGTGCCAAGCTAATAACATATCTAAATGTGTCGTCACTACTTTCAAAATATTTTGTATTACAATTTACAAACTCTATGAACCTACTAAAGTATGATGTTTGTGTTATTATTGCATGTACCAAATTTGAAAAAGTAATGATATAAAAGAACAATACAATCTGGCTATAGTTTTTATTTTTAACTGACTTCTAAAAAAGAGGTTCCGTTCCGTCCCCATGATATTGTGATAGGGGGCGAGCCTATCGCCATATCGCCTTCCCGTTCGCTTTCGCCACTGGGAAGACAACAGAGTCCGTAAGTAATAATTATTACTTATACTATATTTTTTTATGGATTTTTTCCTCATTTTTTTATTATTGCATTGAATGACGAGACGAGCGTGCCGTTCGCCTGATGTAAGCGATACGACCACCCATAAACAGTAGCAACACCATCCAGCACCTTGACTTACAAAGTACTGAGTGGCATTCCACTGCACTCGTCATCCTGAGACATAAGATGTTAAGTCTCATTATGTCCGGTAGTTATACTGGCTACAATGTCCTTCAAACCGAAACACAACAGTGCATGCACACTGTTGCTTGGCGGTAGAAATAGACATTGCGGTGGTACCCACCCAGACGGCCTCTTACATAATGAGAGACCTACCACTCATGTGAATGTTTTTCATTTTCAGACCTCCAACATGACTCTAGCGAAATCATTATTTTCATAGTGGAAGAAGAAGACGGCGGGACGCCCATCGACGAGTCTAATCTCAAAACTGTGCAAATGCACCTGACAGGTCGACTATATTTTTTATGTCTTTCTTTTTATTTTTATTGACATTTTTTCTCTCTAATTGGTTCATTTATTTTTTATTATAGTATGTCGATAACTTGAGGCGTGTTCGCGTTTGCCACTGGGAAGACATCAAGAGTCGGTAAGTAATAATTATTACTTTGTCCAACAACAAAGGTCCAAAAAAAGTTCTCTAAATCCTGTTTATTGAGTCTAGCAATCTGTCAATTCTACTAATATTCTACCTGGGGCGTATTATAATCTCTAAACGGTGCAAATGCACCTGATAGGTCGACTATATTTTTTTATGGATTTGATCTTCATTGTGAATGTTTTTCATTTTCAGACCTCAAGACTCGTCGGACAAAATTATCATTTTCATGGTGGGCGTCGACCATGAGGGGCGACCCAGGGGCCGTTTTTTTGCATTTCCTGGGGCTGTATTCCGGCAGGCGAAACCACCGGGATATCCCTTGCCGAATTGGTAATCGACGATGACTCCACATCCAGTGGCACCATCGGTAAAGGAATGAGACTGTTATGAAAATCGACGCCAGCTATCCTGAGGGAAACTTTGGATGGAACCAGCTACTAGGTTCTATTAGTCTCATTTTTTTGACTCCATTCTACTGGTGTTCGAGGGCATGGCGGTGTCGCAAACGTCCGACGAGCGTCTAGCTTCACTTTCGTGGGGCCTTTCAGTTTTGTCTGGGTTCTGGGGCGACGGCAGGGTTTCCCCTGACTTCGACCTCACCAGGCATAGTTCACTATCATTTAGCATTTGTGCTCAGAGCGCGCCTGCATTCACGGATTGTAAACGAGACGTCTCGGGAGTGCGAATCGCCCGATCAAGACCGATCTTCCCCCCTAAGCGGACGACAAGCGTCCACCTTCACTTTCGTGGCTCTGTGTATGTTCATACTTATCAGACTATCCAAATATCTAGGTTCGAGATTATTGTTCATTGGTTCTGTAGGTTGTAAATTATCATCTTTATCAGTTATAGGTTCCTGCCTATTTTGATCATTATCTGCTTTGTTTATTTCAACATTGATATCATCATTTTGGTATTTTAAATTTATAAAATTAGGTACCCATTTTCAGAACTTTCAGCTAAAACTAAAGTCTGTTAATTCTGGTCAGCCTGTTTTTTTTCATGAGCACTGCATAATATCAGTATTGGTTGTTTAATTTTTTTTTAATTTAAGAACAATACTTCTTGATGAGTTTTCCCACTTCCTGTTGGGTCATTGATTACCAGCATTGGGCGTAGTGTTTTTGTTTTGTGTAACTTTAGCGGACGTAATGTAAGCGCGAATAGTAGTCACATTGTTTAGAGTCTCCCGACTCTGAGCACACTCACTACAGTGACCGTATCCTTGCCGGATTCGGCTAGGCTGGCTTCGGCCTTAAAGGCGTTCAGGCATAATCCCACGGATGGTAGCACTCCACTCTACTTGCGTATTTTGGCTCTGCGTCTGTGTATTATCGTTTACTTTTTACACGAAAGTGAAAGTAAGCGCGACTGGTGGACTCAAATAAAATATTGTTTACTTTCTTTGTCCAAGAAAATGTAAAGGAATTTTAATCTGAAACTGCGGTTCCTCCCGTACTGAGCATTATTACTATCGCAACGACAAGCCATCGGTAGGGTAAAACTAAACTGTCTCACGACGGTCTAAACCCAGCTAACGTTCCCTTGGTGAGACTGGAAGAATAATTATTACCAGATACAGAATTTACACAGACACAGAGCTAAAATTCTCAAGTAGAATGGAGTCAATAAAACACCGGCCCTCCAACATGCGGCGCGCTCGCGTTCGCCACTGGAAAGACATCAAGAGAGTCCGTAAGTAATAATTATTACTTTTTCCAACAAAGGTAAAAAAAAAGATCTCTAAATCCTCTTTATATTGTCTAGCAATCTGCCAATTCAACTAATATTCTACCTGGGGCAATTATAATCTCTAAACGGTGCACGTGCACCTGAAAGGTTGACTATATTTTTTATGGATTTGATCTTCATTGTGAATGTTTTTCATTTTCAGACCTCAAGATAGGTATTATAAAGAGATGTATGTTTGGTAACGCCACCGTATTATTACAATATATGTCTCGCCTCTCTCTATGGCGCCTCGCATTTGAAGAGTTGAGTCGATTGTGATTTGTCGAACTGTGCGGAGTTTCAGAAACATGTTTTGAGTATCTTGTAATAAAAAGTCTATACGATTGTATATATTTGGGAAATGTCCCGGAGTGTTTTTGACTCCATTCTACTTGAGAATTTTGGGTATGTGTCTATTTTCTGTATCTGGAAATAATTATTTTTATGAAGAGTAATAATAACATACCTAAATGTGTCGTCACTGTCTTCAAAATATTTTGTATTACAATTTACAAACTCTATGTACCTACTAAAGTATGATGTTTATGTTACTATTGCATATTTTAAATTTGATGCTAGATGAATTGTGTATCACAATAAGCGCCTGGATAATGTACTTGATTTATAAGATGAATTTAAAAAAAAAAACATGAAATTATATTGTCTATGGTGCCAAGCTAATAATAATATACCTAAATGTACTATCTATCTAGCCTACATAGTATTTTGCAAAGAGCATTATAATACTACGGAAAGTATTTTGTATTTCAATCTCTACGTATAGTATGATGTTTATACTATTGCATGTACTAAATTTGAAATTTTTATTTTATAAAAGTTATGAAATAAAAGCAATACAAACTGGCTATAGTTTATTTTTATTTTTAGATAAATAAAACAATTACAATATATGCCGTAAGTACATACACACGCATACACACACGCCTTTTACCCCCGAAGGGGGAGGCAGAGGCGCAACTAATGCACCCACTTTTCGCCGTGCGTATTCCGTCCCATGATGTGATGGGGGCGAGCCTATCGCCATATCAGGCACAAATCCCAAACTCCGAGCTGGTACTGAAAAGAAAAATCCAATATTGTCGTAAGTACATGATTCAGTCAATTATCGATAATAGTGAAAACTTTAACAATAACAAAGGTCTAACCAACTGTCAAATCTTCGGTTAAGCAATTTTCAGGTTGCATAAAATTAACAATTGTCAAAATGACGTCGCGAATAGCAGTAACATAATGTTAAAGTTATGGTTAGTTTTCGTAATCTGTGTGTATACTCTGTATAGTTAATTGTCATTTGTCAAACGATTTGCAATAATAACGTCCTATGCCCTATTTTAATACAAATACTCTGTTAAATACCTGCGTAAAATGTTTAGTACGCGAAATATTGTGGGAAGGAAGCTCTAGCAATGATAGCGATTCTGATAGTGGGTCTATCCAAATAGTTTGGTGGAGCAAAAAATTCCGCTGAAATTCTATGATAGAAACAAAGAGGATGTACAGTCAGCAGCATAAGTAGATGAACAAATTTAAAATTGCCTACATACTTTTGTGTTCTTACTAATCTTATTTTTCTCTTCACAAAAATAAAATGAAAGGTATTTACTTTACTTCAAACGAAGAAAAAAATATTTCAGTTTATCTTAATGCGTATATAGGCGATTTGAAATTTTGGTTTTGTACAGATATTTATGCTGCTGACTGTACAGTCAGCATCATAAATATCTGTACAAAACGTATCTATTATTACGTAGGTATCTAGTACGTATATACTAGATACCTACGTAATAATAGAAATTTGAATAATGAATCGATATTTCATCAAGATTTGATAGTTATATTAAATCATTGGCAATGCCAAAATATTACCCGTGCAATTTTTTGGGATAATATAGCATCATTTCACTGGTCACTCGTTTACCTTTAACTTTAACAATTCCAGCAATGGTGCAACAGAGGAAATGTCAATTTCAGTAGTCATTGTTATTGTCACTGCTAAAGTTAACGTTACTTTTTGTAACACTAACGTCAGATTTTGTGTAGCCCACCCTAAGTGTAATGGACCAAAAAACCACTTTTGTTTACAATTATTGTTTAAGTTATATCTTTAACTTTGAAGGTCGTCTAATTTGCAGGAGACAATATGTATGGAAATAATGGTTAGCTCATGGACGTATAAAAAAAAGGTTCTTCCATTTTTATACGTCCATGGGTTAGCTAAAGAAATTGTAACCATTTTTTTTCCTTCATGGCTTCCAATTGTAACCATTAGAGACCTTGAAAATTGACCACTCAATTATATAATATATAAATGTGTCTTTGCGTGGTAAAATAATGTCAATTGTAACAAAAACGGGCAGATGAATGTTTTGTTGGAACTTGGAATGGTTAGTGTAAAAGATGACGTAGTCACAGTTTCCAGTGGGCTTGTGTAAACATTGCGGTCTCTGTACCTGCTTGATGTGAATATTTTGCCAATTTTATTCAATCGATAAGGGTCATAAAAATGCATTTAAATTTTAAAATTTCAAATTTCGCGCGTAATTTGTCAAAAACGCCGGACGCAGTGGACGCCATATTGCTCTGTGGTACTGACGTCAGTTGGCTTTGTAAACAAAAACAAATTCGCTGATAATTTGACAGTTGACACTTTTTTTTTTAATGGCACTTATGTTCACATTTTGCCAATGTCAAGTTTGGATTGTCTTTTTTTATTATCTGTAGTATGTCGAAGTAAAGCAGTGGCTACCTTACCAAGACTTTATCGAGGAGTTTTGGCGGCAACAAAAAAAACACTTGATTAGCACAATGAATTAAAACAAGAGCACCTCATGACACTTCCAAGTTCCCGCCAAAACTCAGTTGACACTTTAGTTTACAAAGCCCTCAGACCAATAACCACAGAATAAATAACTTCATTTATTCTGTGCCAATAACTATATTTCTGTGACAAAGCCTCATTTCAGTAGTATTATAATTCTCTTTGCTCAGTACAAAGCCGTTTGACGTAATAACATGGCGGCTACTATTTCATTATGGAGGGTAGAAGTAAGGAGGACCATCTCAGTGTATTAAAAAGTGGCCGTTGAACGGGAGCAAAATAAGGTGGCGCTATAGTAGCAAGTGGAAGAATTTTAAATAGAGCGCCACAAATTACTTTGTAAGTTTCGCCCACTTGGACAACTTTTCACTGAACCAAGCTTTCTCATTGCTTCTCTATTTTTTCTTTTTATATTAACAACAATAATGTCATTAAAATAACAAAGATGAAGAATAAAATAAGAAAGACAAAAACAAGGTTTGTAACACAAATTTTCCAAGGTATCTAAATGGCGACTGAGTGCCATTCGCATAGCCTAAACGGCGACCAGTCGCCATTCACAATTTTTGGTCGCCCCAACACCCTCCGAGATAGCCTTAATGGCTAAAAGTCACCTAATCTTGCCAGATTACGAGGACGTCCTCCTTACTTCTACCCTCCATATACTGACGTCTATTATACTAGTATAATCTTTGAGTATTTAACCCTTAGATTAGAGAAAGTAAGGATTTCAGGTGAAACCTTGTGACCTGAAGCCAAATATTACTCTAAAATGGCGTCGACTCCGCCCACATTTTAGTGTTGTAGTTACTGTTATTTATCACAATAGTACGCATATCGATGTCGATCTAAATATTTATATTATTTCATTTAATTTTACTGTAAAATCATTATAAATGCGAGTTTGTAAAGATGCTTCGATGATTGTAGATGTAGATGATTTTTTGTTAGGACGGTTAGGTGGCAATTTTCATCGGGATATCCTATTATATAGGCGACCTTTCTGGGCTAGCAACAGTAGCGGACCAAGAATAGAAATGGGTAGAAAAGTAAATAAAGGTAAGGGGTGCAGGGATGTGCATTTGGTATGAGCACCAAACGCACAAGAATTACCTTACCTAGCTACCTTACTTACCTTGGAGTACAAATACTTATTTGCCAGGTATAATTCTTTTGCATTTAAATTCATTTATTGTTATTTATTATTATTATTTATTTATTTATTCATTTATACTATTTATTTATTGTTATTTTAATCTATGTTATACGATTATTCATTATCATTTTTGATATCTTTTAAATTTTATTTAAAGGAAATACGTCAATCCTCTGGTACCCCTATTTTTGAAACTGAAATGGCGGCAATATGAGCCTGAACACATAAAAAAAAATAAGTGTGGTTTCTTTACGTTTACATTATATTTCTGTGGTTTACTCACTCACAAAGGTTATTCACTTTCAACGTCGTCCGTCTTTCACCATTTCTTAATGCTTTGTACACAGAAATTAATAATGTTACTGATGGTAGGTCTCTCATATGTAAGAGTACGTCTGGGTGGCTACTACCACAATGTCTATTTCTACCGCTAAGCAGCAGTGTGCATGCACTTTTGTGTTTCGGTTTGAAGGACATTGTAGCCAGTGTAACTACTGGACATAATGAGACTTAACATCTTATGTCTCAGGATGACGAGCGCAGTGGAATGCCACAGTACTTTGTAACTCAAGGTGCTGGATGGTGTTGCTATTGTTTATGGGTTGTCGTATCGCTTACCATCAGGCGGACGGCATGCTCGTCTCGTCTCTATTTATGACGAGGCTGTATGGGCTTGAACCCTTTGCCTTCCCAAAATAAAGGAAAAAAAAAAAAAAAACATAATGTCTATCATCTTGACAGACAGGGGTGCCAACATTAGGCGTTACAGACAATGTTCATTCATTTGAGTCAATCAGAAAAAAACATGTGGTATTTTTTTGCACTACGGTATAAATTTTAACACAGTATGGCAACACCAGTCAGCTAGCTGTCAAATGTATCGAACGCCGCGGTTGGCTTCTTCGCGATATTTCAGTCGACGCGACCGTGGTATGATATTAATTGAGTATTGTTGTGTATGCGTCGGCATCGCACCGTATTCGTATAATAATGATTCCAGTGTCGTGTTTAGTGATTAAATAACAATGCAAATTGTGAATGACACTTGTGTTGTGCTGTGAAACCGTCGAGTGCAGTGCTGTTACAATGACCGAGAAAAATAAATCAGAAAAGATGACTAACTCATCGAAACCTGTTCCCATGAAACTTTTCGCAGCCTGGGAAGTAGACAGGACGCCTTCCAACTGCATTCCCAGGTATGTTTATGTCTGAAAGTAACTTTAGAAGTAGTCGTTTATGTTAACATTTCAGTATAAAGTTGGAAAAATTCGTTGGATGTGTGCATTCGTACGTTGGACACAATGTTTACAAAATGCGATGGGCGTTACTTGTGCACGTATGGCTGCTTATCGCGCAAATTGCCGCTCGCACATTTATTTTATGTGAATTGTATACATATGATAGTACAGTATCAGTGGTATTATGACTAAAATAATGCAATAGACTGTTATTAACTTTTTGACTTGTTATTGTATAGAAATAAACATGGTTATATTGCCGTATTTATTCCACTCTTTAGGGTTAATCATTTATTAATCTTAATTGTACATTTAAGGCATAAAAGAAAAATAATTTAACTGAAAATGATACAATAATTATAATTTAGATAAACAGTTCAATATTTGTGTTTCACTCTGTCAAAGTTAAGTCTTCACTTGCATCCTTTCTCTTAATAATGTTTGTTAAAACTTCATTTACTCAGGTTTTATTGAAACATGAATTAACCTCAGTTTCAATTATCTCATTATGATTTTTGTATAGTTTGTTAAAATAAACCATAGTCATAATAATATAGAAATTGTTTTGAAGAGATTTTTTTTAGATTTAAGTAATTGTTCTTATTAGAACTTTACACATTCTTAGTGATGTTTTGTTAGACTGTGACCCAAAAATTTATAAATTGCATACAATTTCATTGCATTCACACTAAAATATTGCTAACAATATAAATTTTGCAAACAAAGTATGTCCTTGAGTGTATCTTATTATATTAAATATTCAGTAAAAAAGTAGAATATTATAATATACTAGCTTTTGCGTGCGGCTCCGCCTGCGTGGAAAAGTTTTTCCGGGATTAAAAGTAGCCTATAGCACTCAGGAGTAATGTAGCTTCCTATTAGTGAAAGAATTATCAAAATCGGTTCAGTTGTTCCTGAGATTAGTGCGTTCAAACAAACAAACAAACTCTTCAGCTTTATAATATTAGTATAAATTAGCACTCAAATAAAATAGATACTCATTAACAATTTTTATAAATAAATGAATAAGAACAACCAGAGAATATTGGATACTATGCTATGCCTTAACAATTAAACTTAACTAGGCAATTGGAAATTTACACGGATTAATACTATCTTGGTGTTGATAAATAGGTTTTATTATTTAAGACTATAAATATACAGGACTGGTGAATAAGTCCTATGGTTGTAGGTCAAAATAAATAAATTTTTCATTTCATTTCATTTCAAACATGACCAGAGTTTAGTACTTTTTCCTTAGTTGCAAAATGGTAATAAATACCTAATTATTATCTACACTAATATAATAAAGCTAAAGAGTTTGTTTGAATGTGCTTATCTCAGGACCTACTGGACCTATTTAAAATTCTTTCACTAATAGGAAGCTACTAATGTAGCTTCTGAGTGCTATAGGCAGTAGCCCGTAGTATTTTATCCCGAAAAAACTTTTCCATGCAGGCGGAGCCGCGCGCAAAAGCTAGTAGCCCTATAAATATACATTTTTATTCATATCATGATATTATTGTAAATCATGTATTTCTAAGTAATTTTATTATTATTGTTGTTTACAAAGGAATCTGTAGTTTTTAAAAATATAATTGTTATGTTTTTTGTGTATTGAGACCACATTGTACTGCCATAGATCATTTGCCATGCCAGTGAAAAAACATCCTTCTGTATAAGAAATATCAATCTTAAATTCTAACAATTGCATATATTTTATCTTTTGCTCATCTTACCTTTCTAAAGATAAAAAAAAATCAAACCTGGCTAGTACGAAATGTAGTTATGACAATTTCATTTTGGTTTTAAAATTGTATCCATAATAGTGTGATAAGTCTCAATCTGTTAACAAAGATGTAAACAAGCCAGTATAGTTCTAATTAATTGTCTGTGCAAAATATTATGTACCTTAATACCACAACATAATGTATCATTAAGAAAAAGGTTTCTGTTTGGACTAATTAAATAATATAATTTTATTTTTTGTACCCACAACATTTTATTAAATTATGTGACCAATGGTAATAATACATTTTATTTGTATATAATTAGCATTGTAATAACAAGTCTTTGTTTATTTTTGTAAAGTTTCATTAGATAATGTCACTATACATTAACATGTTTACATAATGATAATTAAATAATGAGATTTATTGGCAGGCTATAAAGTTCTGTTTGAGAAAATTACATTGTAAACACATTTATGTGTAGATAATGAGCAATGACAGTATTGTTTATTCATAAAAGTGGTTATCTGTACTTCCATCCATGAATTTTATGACTTATGTACAGTATTCACTGTATTATATTTATTAATTTACCACAATACATAATAAAGTTACTTTACTTTACATAAAACCCGTCAAAATTTATTCAGTAATTTGCATACCACCCATTCCATGTATTTTTTCATGATAACATTTTCGCTATCTCGCCCTTGGCGCCAATGTTTCTAGCTACATCATTTTCAAGGGTGAAAGAGTTTTGGTTAATATGCCGCAGCAGGAATTTCTTAGATGACACATTAAATTGGCGATTTCTTCTTTGCACGATCAGTTGGCAATTTCTAATATTGTCGCAATCAAGGACATCACTTGACACCTAGTGTATTGGACCTCTTACCGTTACCGTTCCAGCCCTGTATTATATACTGCCCACTGCTGAGCACGGGCCTCCTCTACAACTTAGAGGGTTAAGGCCTTAGTCTACCACACTGGCCTAGTGCGGTATTGAACCTCTTAAACACTATTATTTTCCCATACAAAACCTGTCGGTATTGCCAAAAAGTACGCCGACGAATGTAGATTGCAAATATCGGTAATTGGCCCCCTATGTCGTCATCCTATTGTTCAAAGGGGGCGACGTAAACTCCGCTATCCGGTGCGTTGCTTATACTGATCGTTCAATTACTGATGAAGATGGGGCAAACAAGTTCTCGATTGGGGACTACGTACTGGCTAACGCAGCACTATACGGCCACCTGCAAGGTGGACAGACGACTTGATAAAAGCCGCAGTAACATGCTGATGCGCGTTCAACCAACCAAACAAACAAAATCTTCAGCTTTATAATATTAATATAGATGTGAGGAAATTGACAGGTAAAGAGAGGTCTCCTATTTTGCACTACTTTCAAATAAGAAACTAATAGTTAAAGGGAACGGTAATCGTCGTAAGGCAAGCACTGTTGTCTTCCGGGTTTAAGATAGTAGTAATAGTATGTGTAGTTAATGGACTAACATTCTGACTGGACTGAATTCGACTGCCTCGGTGGCGTAGTTGTAATGCGTACGCGTTACGAGTACGATTTGCGCGCTGAAGTCCTGGGTTCAAATCCCGAGTCGGGCCAAAAAAATTGTGACTGGGTTTTTTTCATCTTAAAAATTACTCAGTCGCAGCTCAGAGTCAGGAAGTTGACGGTGTCATATCCCCTGATCTCTCTCCGGTCATGTCGGATTGCCGTCTCACCGGACTATGAGAGTGAAGGAATAGCGAGTGCACCTGTCTATGGCGCACACACTTTTGCACTATAATATCTCCTGCGTACCTGGCTGATCTCCGTTGAGATTGGCCACCGTGGCCGAAATCGGCTAGGAAGGGATTATGATTAGTTAATGGACTTTACCATCTTATAATAAGGGCGACGACTGACGAGCTTACTTTTCGCCATGCATTTTATATTTCAATGTTCTGGCTTGTGTTGCTATTGTTTATAAACGGGCGTGGTGCTGGCCAGTAACTTACTTCATCATCATCAGCCACATGACGTCCACTGCTGAACATAGGCCTCCCCTAAAGATTTCCAGACGGACATGTCAAGAGCGGCCTGCATCCATAACTTAATGTAACTTACTTATATCTTGTTAAATTCTCTATTTAAAGTATAATGTTTGCAACATGATCACACATGACAAAATAAGGCATGCGGCACACGTAAACAGTCTGTTTGCAGCTAATTTGTTAGATGTAGTAACGGACTCGAGTCACCTCACGCGGTGCGGACTAAGGATTACGGACGATGACATCGGTGACTTTCGGATCTCGGAGGACGCAGTCGGGTGTGATATGATCGGTTTGTTAATGGGCCGTGAGACTCTTGAGTGTGGTCGGTTATGGTATTTTACGTCTTGGATACCTTGGTTAAGATTGCCTATCGATCACAAGTGGCGTAAGAGGCGACTCGCAGATTTCAAACGTCTTTAAGCAAAGTTTTGTGATAAAGCAATAGCCAGATCACAGAACCACAAAACGGCCCAACGGAAGATCAGCGCTGGTTTTTTACCACCTTATGCTGAGATGGGGTCGTTTTTGTAACGAGCAAATTTAATTTAAGTGTGCTGTGTAATTATTTTGTAATCTTGCTTGTTACAAATAAATATGTTTCTTTCTTTCTTTCAAATATAATAATTTCCCTCTGGATGATGATTGTCGCGCAGTCAATTGAGACAATAAAGAACTTGAATAAATTAAGTGCTACCGGCGACCGGGGTCTGCTTTTTCTTTCTGATGTTATATTGGAAACTGTATACCATATAAATGTACGCGCTTACAACTCCCATTAAAATACACCGTCTACTTAGTCCTTAGTCATGTAGTCCCCAGTCAACCTCTCAGAGTTTTCAAAGTTTTCGTCTGATTCCCCCTCGATATTGCAAAAGTTTCGCACCGTCCATCACCGAGGGTCGTCCGATATGGCGCCGTGAATCACCGGCCGTGTGCAAACACCGGTTATGCAAATGCGCCGTGGTCACACGGTGGGATGTTTTGTTTGTAACGAGGTCTGCTTTCATTTGTCTGTGTGTACGTTGTATCTCCGAAAGATAACCCTTTATGCAAGGAATATTTAATTCTAGCAAATTGTTTTTATTTTATTTTTATTACACACTTCGTATACCTATAATACCTTCGTATAACCTGGGCTTAATGTCAATCTTAGGCATGCTTCAGAAATAACGGAGGCCGGTTTATAATAAAAATACTAATGTTAACAATAAAACCAAATATAATTCTAAAAGAGAAAATAATACAAAAGGGAAAATATATTATCCTCCTTGTTTCCTCTGTCTTTGTACTTTGGTATCATAGACGTTATGGATTGTGACTGTGCTTTGCAGTTTTCGATGAATAGTAATTACCAACTCTCAAATTATGATCTGCTTTTTGGTCCTACGAAACGCTGCCTGATTAACACAGTATTGAGGCTTGTCTCGACATCTGGCAGTGCTTTAGTATGATTTTAAAAGCTTCCAAACTAACTAAAGTGTTTCCTGGTCCGCAAGGATATGTTGATAAGTTGCGAGGAAGGTCCGGTGAGCATCCTGTCGCCAAGGACTTAATATTCAATTACGACCATTTTAACAAAAATGATAATTTTTAATCGTTTGACAACCTTCGTAGGTATCGAGGTGGTAGATGAATAAGCTCAATGATATTACTTTTTGAAAATCATTGTATAAGCTTGTATTATTTATCTCGTGATTCTTTTATTAAATACATGTCTATAGTTTAGATAGATAAGCCAATTTTCACACGGTGTCAGATTCAGAAAACTATTTAATTGATGTCATTTGTTTTTGAAAAACGATACTTTTATAATACGCAAAAAATACGGTAACATAAGTCTCGAATGTTTATAGACTAGGCGTCAAGTTGAACCTTTTTTACAGCTCTCTGTCTGGCTACAAAGGCGTAATGGCGACACAGGCGCAGGTGTCGCCTTACAGTAACGCGACTGTTCAAGCATAAGAAATTGTGTAAGACGTTTGATTGACTTGTCTGGTACGCTTCCTATCAGTATAATTGTATTACCTATTAATAATATCGCTCTTGAAGTTTAATTATGTGGAAAGATCCAAAGGACGTACTTAAGGAAACGATATCAGGAGTATACGGTTACATTGTAGTTATACATTACACACACACACACACACACACTCACGCCTTTCATCCCCGAAGGGGTAGAAAGAGGCGCAACTAGTGCATCCACTTTTCGCCGTGCGTATTCCGTCCCATGATGTGACGCCTATTGCCATATCGGGTACAAATTCCAGACTCCGGACTTGCAATTATATTGAAATTAACATTCATATTTGATATTAATCTTGTTCAGTATTAGCTGTGTGCGTGTAGAAAGAAGAAGAAACAAAAAACATTTATTGTCGCAGCAGTGAACAAAGAATTGAAAACACAAAATAATAATACTTAATGATAATATAAGTAAGCACTTACATATAAAACACGTCAACCCCACATCAACGTGTATGGGTTTTGATCTCTTTAGGGGATGGATTTCCAAAAACCATTTCATATTACTCATCTATGATTTGATAAATGCAAAATTATATGCCTCTAGCGTCACTGATTTTAGTCATGCGTTGCCCCAATTTTTTGAAGTAAAAATATTGCATTATTTTACTGGTGGTAGGTCTCTCATTATGTAAGAGGCCGTCTGGGTGGGTACCACCGCAATGTCTATTTCTACCGCCAAGCAACAGTGTGCATGCACTGTTGTGTTTCGGTTTGAAGGACATTGTAGCCAGTATAACTACTGGACATAATGAGACTTAAATTCTTATGTCTCAGGATGACGAGAGCAGTGGAATGCCACACAATACTTTGTAACTCAAGGTGCTGGATGGTGTTGCTACTGTTTATGGGTGGTCGTATCGCTTACCACCAGGCGAACGGCATGCTCGTCTCGTCATTCAATGCAATAAAAAAAAAAAAAGATAATGAAGCAAGTGGTCAATGAAAACAATATATTTACCCTGTTAAGTCTCATTCAAATAGATCACAAAGAAATAACACTAATAGTACAGATTACTGAATAGTACTACCTAATAATTTCTAAAACTAACGTAGCAATGAATTCTTGCCTCGTGCACCTTGAGACTGCATTGTAATAAATGCATCTGTAGCGCCAGAATTGCTTCTGTTCCTCTAAATAATAGTTTGTTTTGACTAGATGACATGTCTCTTGTATGCGAAAGGCCGTCTGGGTGGATACCATTGTTTTATATATCTGCTACCAAGAAGGTTTTTTTGGATTTAAGGATTTTTATCACTATAATACCGGCAAGCTATGATGGCCATTTTGAAAGCTTACAATAGTGTGGTCAAATCTCATTCATTTGTCGAAATAAATATAATCAAATGCAAGTCGCATCTACAATTGTATTAGATTTTTTTTTATTTTCAAAAGACTTGTGCCGGAAAATTAAACATTCCATAAATTTTACAGCACGTCACTAATGACAATAATTGACAGCTTATTCAACGTAGTTATTAATTAATACGAAACTTGATGAGCTGAAAAACGTCAAAACGGCCTTCATAGCGCGACGGTACTATAACTAATGTGCACTAATTATAAACTAGTATTTTTTGGGTATTATGACACTTTATATCAAATTTCTCACGATGAGCGTAGGATAGTGCAACACTATTTTATTTATTCGCAAGTTCCGAGCAACGTTGCTATTGTTTATACCCTTCATCATGAAATGCCACCAGCACAGTACACATATCTATACAGTAGAATATATTCATACAAACGGTCGGAACGCGAGTGATACTTACGCGCCTGGAGTACGCGCTTTGGTACATATTACGTAGACAAACAGTCGCGAGTGCGCCGCAGTGACGAACGATCGGTGTGATGGTTTTGTAAGCAGTAAGCGTGCATTTTGTGAACATTTGAATTAAATAAGTACAAGTACTTACTTAATATGGCAAAGAGCAATTATAGACTATATTGTGCTGCTTTTGGTTGCTTGAATTCTTGAATTCTTGTCCATGATTCCCAAAAGTATTTTTGATTAAACTTTTTATTCGAATGCGAATTTTTATACTATTAAATTTAACAATAAAGCTATTCGTACGTCTCAGCCGAGGCGTAAATATTTTTCAATCTCAAATTTATAAAGGTGTTTTTTTTAAATTAAATCTACTTATCAAAAAACACAACATGTATTTTAATTGAACACTTATTATTTCACTAGCTTTTGCGCGGGGGTGCGCCGCCCGCGTGGAAAAGTTTTCCGGGGTAGAAAGTAGCCTATAGCACTCAAGAGTAATGTAGCTTCCTGTTAGTGAAAGAATTTTCAAAATCGGTCCCGTTGTCCTGAGATTAGCGCGTTCAAACAAACAAACAAACTCTTCAGCTTTATAATATTAGTATAGATAGTATAGATTCACAAAGAATTTCATTTTTTAAATAATATCTTTTACAATCTCAAAACTAGAAAGAAACTCAAGTATCTTAAGATTAAATTAAAGTACTGTAGACGGGCAGCCCTATCGCGTGTTAACGTACCGCGTGGCTGTAGGTAATTATTTCAAGGACAGGGCCAAGTCAGAATACTTGTAGATAGCTTTACCTTGCCACCGGTCTCGTCATTTAGTTGTGGTTAAAAACAACGATTATCGTAATCAACCGGGTCACGGCTGCATCGTCTATTTGAATAGACATAAGTTATTGCTCGCCGGAGAAGGTCGGTCGTACCGAGTGCATTGCCTCGTTACCAAATGGAGCGTTGTTGGGTTACTTTAATATTTTATGTAATTGGATTTCGCCTGCGGGTTTTTCAATTAATGATTTTCGTTCGATGTTGGTTTTCGGTGCAAGGTTGGTTTTGCTTTCGAATACTGGGACCAACAGACTTTAATATAGGAGAGAATTATCGTGTGTGATAGAACGCCCTACGATTCCAAAATGAATGAGAAAATAACAAAAAATGTGTTTAGCAGCAGTTCAGTAAATGATGACTCCTGTTGGTTGGTGGTCACCTCTGACCAATCATGACCAGCACTGCTAGAAGACCTCTTGACATAAACGCTTAATCTGTTTTCTTATGGTTTACCAGTACTAACCAAAGCATTTCAAATCAACAAATGCCTCCTTTTCTACACTTGACATTTGCTGGAGTGGTTTCATTGGTAATCAAGTGTCGACGCATTACTTCGTACTTACTTCGTCAGTCTCTTGGTCCTGTATTCGCTCAATATAATTAAGATTTCAATTATGCAGATCTTTGTAATGTAGAAACGTTTATGCACCTACATTAATAAGTTACAAATAGGTTGAAGATCCTTAGGAACGTATCAGCGATTATTCAGGCCTTTAAGAAAAGAAGAACCTATTCCTAACATTAAAGGTCGTCAACGCATTGATGGCTTCTCCGGTATTGTGGATGTTGATCGGTGTTTACCATCAGGTATGAGTTCACACACTCGTTTATTCCCTCTTTTATGATTTAAAATTCTTGTGGCACCGTTGAAAACGAAAGCTTATCTCCCATGTGAAACATTAATTATTCAAAACAATGCTATTAAAACGTCGTAAAAATATATCGTTTGTACACAAATAACCGAAGATAAATGTGTTACACAACGTTGGCAAGGTCAAGTGATATGCTTCCCGTCAGCTGTCGATATCCAGGGACCATGAATCTTGGAGCCACTTACATCAAATGTGAGTTGAGATTAAAATAGGCAGAACCCTTGACGTATATTATTGGAGCAATTTAAAGGTTTTATAAACCTTGTTTTTACTTCCGGCTCGAATTGAATGAGTTCCAATGCAATGTAGCATTTTCCAATTTTGGTGGGGATGATTTAAGAGGTAATAAGTTACAACTACCTATTTTTAATTTGCTTTGATTTTGAGGGTTAAATACTCCATTATGATCTGAATGCGCCTGACAATGAAAACCACAACATTGAGCAGATGCGGCGCAGATGTTTGTGTTATGTTATATAGATAGGATTATTGTCTGCTTTGTGGTGGGTTAAGGTACGATTCTGAACTCGAATTCAGCGAAAGAATGACGGATATTCAGTAACGTCGCTTGTAAATTTGTTTGGAATGAGACCTCCAAAGATTTGTTGTTTGTCCATAAAAAGTCAATGTAAACTCCATTATAAAAGTCAGGATATACTCCACCAGACAACATAAGCTGGTGTAGTTATAATATTGCTGTAGTAGCCGCCATGTTCGGAACAGTGCCTTAAGCTAGCCTGTTTGCAGCTGAAGCTTCTGAACAATAGAGCGTTTTAGACGCGCAGACACCACGCCGCAAGGAAATTGTCTGCAGTCTAGGCATCTAGACACGTATTGTGTATACGGAATGTTCATAATCCGTTTGCTTCCTCTTATGTACGGATTGAAAGACGGCCCGCGGGAAAACATTGCAAGAACTTGGCTGAAATATGTAGTATAAGTTACGAGCATTGTTAATTGTTATTTTGTTAGTAATTACTATCCCTAAGGCGTTGTTTTAAAATATTATAGCTCTAGAAGTATGAATAGTAGAAATGATTTTCTTTCATACTATAAGTAGTACTGTGTGTTTTATTATCTTAACAACATGATTAATGACGCTAATATTTCTCAGTCGAACTATTACCGACTTTGTCTCTAAGTTATACACACTCCGTACCATTTGTCATTGCAAAATTAAATTAACAAACCGAATTTCAGGACGTATTGTGCATAGCGCTCTAGTATTCAACTTTTACTGAGCGAATAAACGTTCGCGTAATATCTAGCTATCAAACAAAATTTGTGCTACGTAAATAACTTGCATTAGAACGGTTTGGTAAACAAGCGTGTAACATAATAGCTTGTGAATCACTCGTACAGTATTGAATCGCAAATGCGGCGGCGCTGGTCGCGTCCCAGTTTGCGAAAACGTAAGTGATACGAGGCTTGCGCTGTGGCAGATTTATTGTAATGCTTCTTGCTGCTGTTTTTAGGTATTCATATTTTTAAAATCTATTAAGTGTGATTGATTAATTAGGGGTATAAGTGTGCAACTAGTTTATATTAACACTCTCAGTTTTGATTCCCAGAATTGTACGCGATGGAATTCCCCATTAAAATAGTGTGAAATCTCATATAGGTCTAATATCAGTGTCTCACTAAATACTTTGAATCAATTAAACATAAAACCGTCACATCACTTCGATCCTTGGTTTGTCTGGAACCCCCCATAACCTTAATGCGATCCTTCCCATCGCTCGCCAGCAAGCGGTGCTTCCACAATAATTGGATATAATGCTTGTAAAACGCAATTACTCGGCTCGTGCAATTGGCTCTGTGAATCTAAAGCAATTCCGCAACGGCCCCCATGTCCCGGTGCCGTTACCTCGTTTGTCCGGGGCCCGCTTTTTGTCGGGTTTTGGTCGACGACCCGAAGATATTTGGCTTATTATGTTTTTGTCGAGTTTTGATCGGTGTTCTGTGGAATTGACAGCAAGTCTGTCTGCTGCAGGCTTCGTTGATGTGCTCATGGTTTTCATTTGATTCCTAGCATTGTAATGTGTAGATCAGAGGTTAATGTGTTATGGAATACAACCAGTTTCCTAAGAATCTTGATACGTGGTTTACTAATCTTAATTTGATCCCATCATGTCATAGCATGTCAATAACTAGTCAGTTCGTGTGTTACTGCAGTTAAATACCGAATGCCCGCTCTGGATTGAACCCAGGATCTAACCGGTTCCATCACAAATATATGTTAATTTTGAACGGTCAACCGACATTCTCATTTTTCCCCGTGACCCGCGTGGGAACAGTAACATCAAGCGGCCGTGATTTGCGTCTTGTTATTGTCTCGCGAAACTTGAATATCCTACTTTTTATATTTCCTTTCATCGTTGAATCTAGTTGTGTTTGTTGAGCATTAATATATACTGACCTGCATTCACATGGCATGGTGATCTCTGACCTTATGCGAGGTCTAAAAAACCAGCTATAATGGATAGGTTATACGATGCTTTGTTTTTGCCTAGCGACAGTGGTTAAAACGAGCAATTGCTCGTTTTTTTTTAGATAGGCGTTCCTGCAGTCAACACCGGGGTAAACCTGCGAATGGGATACTGGAGTCCCCCGGCTTAACGACTGCAGGGGCCTGGGAGGTGAGTGGAGAAGGATGACGGAAGGAAAGGTAGGGGAATGGAGAAAGGTTCGCAGGATGGGTGGAAAGGAAAAGGGTGCCAGGAAATGTTCGCCGGCCCTGTAAGGCCTCAATGTGTTATCCAACCAAGAGGTATACACACTGAACTGTGTGCCTCGGCCCGCGACCAATGTACCCCGCGCATGGACGTCCATAGCAATTGCTCGTTATAATATACTAGCTTTTGCCCGCGGCTCCGCCCGCGTGAATGAGTTTTCCCGGTATAAAAGTCCCGCTTAAAATGTAGCTTATATGACACGTTCGTAGATTTACCATAGCAGCGCCATCTATTGATTACTTACTCAACCCAGTCGAAAGGTATCGACATCTGTTAGAATCATTCATAGCAGCGCCATCTATTGATTACTTACTCAACCCAGTCGAAAGGTATCGACATCTGTTAGAATCATTTGGAGTTAAGATAATTGTGACTGTCAAATAATAACAGACAAATAATTAGCAATAAATTAAAATTGCGACTATAATTTGAGATTTAAACTATCCTATCTCTCAAGTTGGATCGAACTGCACATGGTGTGCGAATTTTATTATAATCGGTTAAGTGGTTTAGGAGTCCATTGAGGACAAACATTGTGACACGAGATTTATATATATTAAGATTAGATTTTCTGTTGTACTATGCTATGTGAGTTACCTATCTAAACATACACAAACTATCAGCATGAATAGAGGATTAAAATAATTCTTTGTTGTTTTGTTAAAATAATACGAGTTATACGTATTTTGCACTCAACTACTATAATTACAAAGTGGAAAATCCATCAAAGATACAATGAATAAAAAGCCACATTTCCCCAAACACAATGGCACAAAGGCGTTATTTTTCTCGCAGAATCCAAAATGAGTCAGCCCATTGTTCAGACGCTGATGGATCGACTTTTCGAGTGACAGATCACATCGTGTCCCCGAGTCACGTTTTGGTTGGCGAATAATTTTAACATAAAATCACGCTTTGTCAGCGTGAGGGTACCAAGGAACAAAACAGTGGCCTGCTTTTTTAGTTTCATGAAGTGATAGAGTCAAGCCCTAGGTTCGAGGAAGTTTGTTTTTTTTGCAATAAAAAAATAACAATCTTTAGTTTTCTGACTTAGGAATCTCCCATACTATATATAATAAATTCCATGGGTGGCGGTAACCGCTTACCACCAGGGCTGCTAGCTTGTTTATTCACTCAAGTGATATAACAGATTTTTAATAATTCTAATTATTATTGTTGCAGGTAATGATCGTTGCGTGGTAGACGTCAGCTGATTAGAGGTACCGGTCTGCGAACGGCGTTCACATTGAAAACTACCCGCGACAGTGACTCATTCCGGAATCCGGGATAAGGTCTCGGGTAAAGCGATATTGTATGTTACACCTCTGCTTACTAACAAGGGAAAAATTTATGAACAGTATAAAACAAGAAAAAAAAGCAAAAACTGTATTTCCATCAAAACGCAATAGCACAAAGGTGTTATTTTTCCAGTAACGTCCGCAATGAATCAGGTATTGTTCGACTGATGGCTCGGTCATGATGACTGATGACGTCGAACGTTTTTATGATAATTTTTCGACAATTTTATGAGTCACCTAGTTTTTCATGGTTATTCGTGTGAACTAGATTGATAAAGATATTCGATTTGTCAATGGCATTATCGTGTTGTGTGCTACAATTGGAGTTAGATTACATCTGAATTCACAAGTATGGGGATAACTAGAGACCTCATATCTAGAACTTATATAATAGACTCCTCGAGAACATTTTCTAGCCGAGGATGACTGTAAAGGATTACTATATTTGTGTTCTCTTGTTCTTTTAATTCATTGTTTTTTTCTTGTTATAAATTACTGGTAATACTTTTGAAGGGAACCAAGAATTTCAACCATCCCTACCACTATATAACTATAAGAAAATGAAGTCATCTTTGCTCTACTAACAGCCAAATTCAGTTCTAATATAAAAATAAAAATTCATAAATCCCCATCGCGGTGAAAAAAACATAGTTGAATGAATTACGTTACGCTAACGAAAGTGTTGTTTGTATTGCATAAATTAACAACACAAATAAACATATATTCGCAACATAATTAGACGTGTTATTAAATTGGAAAAAATGCCCATCTCTTATCTAAATAAGTGTTTTGCCCAAACATATGGCTTTTCAATGTACATTTATACTGCATAACAAATTGCCTATATGTCCGAGTCTTCGGCAAAACAGTTTTGGCATGTTTCACAATCGCCACTGAGTCATTTTCACGGTAATATACTCGGCGAATACAAGTTTATGTTACTTGCTTTGCTTATACATTATACAAAACAAAAATTGTTTCATTTTGCGTACATCCGTATCATTTATACAAACCGACATGACATAACTTGTTATTTCAATATGACACAACACTTTAAATATGTTATAGTTTTTCACACAACAAAAAAAATATTACACATTTCCAAAGAAATTGTTTTTCTTTACATTATGGAAGACAGTTACATAGTTTTAACCCTGCCATTCTATTAGTAATTCCACAATACAAAACTTGAATGAAATTATTCCGAAGCGGAATCCATCGCCTTTTAATTATTAAATCCGTGTGGTTTATATCTATAACGAATGGTGAGGTCAAACTTCTAGCACATGGCACTTGGCTTTTGTTCTTCCTCTGATCGTATCTTCACATGTTTCTTACTTTATTTTTTTTATTATCTTAATGTACATCATAAATTGCAATACTATATACTATATATTTGTATTCTCTGTCAGGTTTGATTACAATTTATTTTGTACTTTTGTATGTTTTATTTCACAGTAGTTTCGTATTCCTACGTAACCTAATGCCTAACTTAAATGCTTCTGCTCTAGATAAACAGATAACTCGCTCTGTATTGCTATTGGAGTGAGAAGAAAAATGGTACCGATATTAGACAGAAACGCTTTTAAACCGAAGATGTGACTCACGTATTCGATCGTGTCTTTTATCTCGTAATGGATTGTAATGCTGTTTTGTATGTTCGACTTAATAAACTACGTGTCGCTTATATTAACAGCTAGTCATTTACCAAGAAGTTTGGAAATAATGAAGACACACAAAGCGTATCTTAAGATGTTTCAGAGAAGTTTGATACCGTTAACAATTTCAAAACTTGTAAGTAGACTCTATCAAGATATTGTTAAATAATAAATAACAGCTGTAACGAACTATATAGTTAACTGGAGTTGTGTCACCGTTGACGTGAACAGATAGGCCAGACGGACAAAAAGTTGAACGTTTTGACGATAAAATTGTCAACAGAGAATTCCGAACGTTTATACCACACGCTTACAGATTTAAAATATGCAATATACACAGGCATGGTCTGCTAGCTTGTCTGTTTACCTACGTACATGTTGTGGACGCCGTGAGCTCGTTCAAGTTGATTTAGAGAACTCATTACGGTAATCAGTTGTATTGGATGTACTCTGGCAATACTGTTATTTATTTCTTTTTTCCCGCAAGATTTATGTGGTTCTTGTTCTTTTTCTTTTTAAGTTTTTACAAATGAGATTTCTTTCTCGAGTTCCGTCGCCTACGCTTAGCGCAGTTTGCACGCAATTATTTGTTTGCTTGTGAAGTAAAATCCGGTTCCAGTTTAAAAATAGATTCGATATCTTCAACTCTAGAGTCTTTATCCTCTTTTCTTGAATCATATTTTCACATTGAGAGTTGTTTACCTGAGACTTTGTCATATATTTTTTCGAATGTAATAATGATTTCATGCATACTTCTTCACTAGATCATATTGAACATCTACAAACAACTATACTAAACTGTGTACCCTTGACTTCGCATTGTCACCTTCGTTACGTGATAAAGTTTCAGTGAATCATATATTGTTACGTTCTGAATCATCAGACTGACAGCACGCGTAATGTTTATTTATTTTAAATCATTATTCTTGTTACTACTTCGTAACTAGAATCATTAATAATAATAAAATGTGTTTTGTGCGCAGTTCGTTGAAGTTCATATATATAAGAAATCTTATTATGATAAATTATTTAGTGACAGGTCAAGAGTACCCTGAATACGAGAGTGCATAAAGCCATTAATTTAATGTAAATTTTACCAAATCATGCAATATAAGTTATGCTTTGTATGTAAATGTGATGAAGGGTGTTTGAAGTTTACGAAGGCTCCCGAGTTGGAGCAAACCTCTTCGAAAATCGATAGTAGGTAATTGAATGAACTCACACGATTAATTTGATATAGAAGCGTGACCGTGTTAAACGGTTAAAATTGTGTAGGTTGATAACAATGCCAACGTTAAGAACAGTAGTAAGACAGTAATTAATGTACAAACAGACAACATAAAGACAGTATAAAAGGACTCACTGTCTTCATCTTCACTGGCTCATGAGGAAAAATTAATATACATATTATGCTTCACTCAAAGAACATACTGACGGTTAGTTGTTATTTCGTTTTTATATTCACAATATCAATTACTCTGTTAACCTTGGTGATAGTTTTAAATATCAAATGGTCTCCATGTCTGACGGCGGAAGATCTGGAATAAATGGAAGTAGGTCATGGGAATGAACAGGAAATAATTCTCGCCTTGAAGATGTGTAGGAGAAAATCAGATGTACCGGAAAACGGAAACTAGAGGTCTTCAGCGGCGTCATAGGCTGTCGTGGCTGTAGTGCCTTTCCTTTTAGTATGCTGGCATAAATTTGTTCATGGAGTAAATTCAACGCTCTAGTGTTTTATGTTTGGTGCGTGACATGATGATGACATGAATGATGTTCTTTCTTTGAAAATGAATTCACTGAAATATATTATGTATCCACTAATAACTCAAGTAGATTTTCGTCACGATCTTTATACTTTAATGTAGTTATTTATTATTCTCTTTTTTTAAATTAATGACAGTTGTAATATGACCTCATTTTTTTATTTTTAATGATGCCTCAAGTTGGTCAATATTTAGTATTTTGACACTTTCACAAAAGCTCTGTTACACGCTATGCTATAATTAATCTATCCCATACAAAACTATCATACATGTTATACGATGCTCCAAAACCGTGTTTCCAGTATTGCGATTGTACATTCCCCGTTGCCGTTAGTGTCACGCGTCGTGAAGCGTCGTACGCTGTCACAACTCATCTCGCGTAAATTATTCAAAACTACGGCACAGTAATTTCGCGACACATTTGAATGTGCATGGTCTGTGTGTTATTACCTTAGTGAGTTCTTGCGGTACATGAAATTGCATATATTTTAATGTATTTCCAAGTATAGAATAAATTGCCAACTTAAAAAGAATATAAATTGGGGTTTTGAGTAGAAGTCGTAAGAAAAAAGTACTGTGTAAATACGGCACCGAGCTGTCAAGAGTAGGGGTAGTCGGATATTCCTACTCCGAGATGTGACGCGCGAGCGGGAGAAGCTAGACTGAAATTATGTTTACATGACCCCGCATGAAGCCGAGAGACACAATATAGATTTTTCTGTCGGTTTAAAGTCGCGAGCACCGTAACGTTTTTGGTAGTATCGGATGACAGGATCCGTTGGGAGAGAAAGAGAGAGAACTAACTTGAAAGCTCCCTAAAACATCGAAGTCTATTATAATACAAATAATATAATGCCAGCTCTGAATTATATATTGTCCCACTGGTGGGCACGAGCCTCCTCTACTACTGAGAGGGTTTAGGGCCTTAGTCCACCACGCTGGCCTAATGCGGGTTAGTAGACTTCACATACCTTCGTAACTCTTACAGAGAACTATTCAGGTAGGCAGGCGGATTTCCTCACGATGTTTTCCTTCACCGCTAACCTGCGGTCCTTCGTCTCGGCAGTCCGTTCCACTCCCAGCTAGGCTATCGGCGCTTCTTGAAGATTATTATAATTTATTCTTATTATATATTATTCTAGTTGATTGTTTCGGTTGTCGACATAGCCCTGGGCCGCAGTCACGCCTCGCCATGTGTCGTGCGCTGGTGTCACAACACTCACAACCCATCTCATGTAATTTATTTACTACAGTACGTTACGCGACATATCCGTAGCTTGGCCAACGCGCGCCGTTTCGAACAATGAGCGCTTTAATTGGTTAAACCGTTTTTTTTTTCGCAATGAAATCTAGGGTATACGGTTAGTGTGTTCTTTAGAGATGTTTTTTTTGGATCTTCAGGTCATCGGTCTAGCGTCCGCCATCTGTAGCCATGAACTGTGTTGAGGTCGATTCTCAGGTCGTGTAATGTGAGTTATTTGACTTGGTATGGGACGTTTCTTATAAATGAAGAGTTGTTAAATAAACAAATGGACATTAATCGTTAGATAAATGTGGAATGATTATAAAGCTGCATAGTTTTGTAAATTGTAGTTTAATTTTAATTACGCTTATAACAATACCGTGTACTCCTTTAAGTTGGTTGTGCATCAGAATAATATGACCATTGTTATACTCAAAGACGTTAAACAGTATAGTTATAGACGGACATCAGGACCAAATTTTTCGTCCAAAAGTTATTACCAATTGGTATTAAGTCGCTGTCTTATGTGACATGTCCGTGTAACAAGACGTCTCGGTAACGCTTAAATTTTGTAAAGAAAACAATATTTTGGAAGGAAATATGCCAATATACGCATTACGACCATGTCAAAGTATGTTCTAATGAATTTTAGATAGGTATTTTGTTATTTCACGGTAGATTGAGTTACAGACGAACAGGCTCGTATTTTTGTATTTCCCTTTTTTATCAATGTCCGCTCTATATAATCTTAGAACTCTTCGGTTTACTATAGCTGTGTAAGCTCAATGTATAATCTGCTGGAGAACCTAAAAATAAATGACAATACTTTTCTGATGTCTAATGAAAAAGTCTGGACATAAAGCAATACCTAATTAAAATATCTTTCATGAATGAAACATCACACAAAGAAAACTTTATTTAAGGTGCTGAGTGATGTGTCACGACCTCCACCGATGCGGCAATTATCGCGTCATTTGATATGCAAAAATTATCCTTACATCCTACGCGTGTGATTTTGTTTTTGTCATTGTCTGATATGTGTTTGGGGCTTTAAGGCTGTGTACTGAAGCGTTTAATTACGCGACGATCAAGGGCATAGGAATATTCTAAAATGCTCAAGGTTTTCAGACACAATAGATAGAAATTTGAAAAGTGATTAGAGAATATGCTCGAAACACCCAGCGTCTGAGGGTTATGAAGATTTGAAATATCATTTTTAACATCTGCCACATGCATAAATGCGTCAGCTGTGACCGGGTTAATTATTGTCAAATATAAAAAAATCGGAGCTGCGCTGTGCTTTGTTACTCAGGTATCTGCATAAGCCCGACGAAAATTCTAGAAATGAACGAATCCGAACTCGAACTCACTTAAACTTTATTAAGAAATACAGATGCTATGTTAGTCTAGTTAAATGCTATTACAAAAGATCAAAATAGTTGGAAAACGTATTTTAGGGGTACTTTCTTGTTCCCTAACTAAACTTGAAGCTAACAAGGTTCATACTTGTTACACTTTAGAACTAGGGGTTGGTATAAACTAAACGCCACCTAAACACTATAATTAAACTTAACACGCTATTACACAATTTGCGACGATTCCACTAACAACACTAGTAGAGTGTTAATATCCACAAATATGGACATTATAATTAAAGGTTTTGACACCTGAACCCAGCAGTTATTCACGTTAATTGTTTGAGTGGAAAATGTGTAAATCGTATGGAATTTGTTTCCCTTTTTACATAGGTATGGTAAAATAACCAATCTATGTATAGTATTGACGGTCGGGAATCTTTCAGTTGCCTTTATCCTAACTTTTAGCAAAAATCGGCTATATTGCAGAAAGGATATGAATTACTTTTACGGCATCCTTACTTTAAAAAAATTGCCAACACAATTTATATCAACACGAATTGATAAACATGATATATGCTGCCCTGCCTGGTAATCCTAATAACTTCACCAGTTTCTAAATACGCTGTCACTACAAAAATCATGCTAATAGGTAATATCATCTCTGATCTTGCGCTTGCTAATCTATCTAGATTCTAGACTATCGCTAGATTATGTTTTTATGGCGATAGGTGGGTGAAATCTGTTCGATGTGCATCTAGCGGCTAGATTCTAGCCCGTCTAGGACCGAAGCAGTTTCTATACCTGATTACGTTGTGTTTGAGTGAAATATGATTCGACGGCGTACTTTCTATTGGCCATATTGTTAAGAGAAACTTGAACGTCTGTGATTGTTTTTATTTCGTGTTTAATGTTTATATGAGGAGTTTTCTGTATAGGTTGTCTGACTAGTGTTTTTTTTATGTATGAAGGGGCATAGCAGTAGGGTTGGTCGATGGGAGTATTTGTTGGTGTTTTTTTTATAAGGATGTATATGATTTTTTAGGATTTTGTAGGCGCGAATGCTTATCAAAATGAGGAAAATTAGGGGTTGCAAAAAAATTTCGGGCATGGCATAAAATTTTGCTAATGCACTATTTTCGCCATTCGTTTATAAGATCTCGCGGCACTTTGATTAACAACGCGCCTACGCGGTAGGAAGGTACGTGCGGTCGATTCCGGCGTTCCGTTGTCTGCTGTAATTGTGTTCCGGAGCGCTTTTCTTACAATATTTTTATCTGGAAAATATGAAGATGGATTTTCAGAGACTGTTGTATATAAACATATTTAGCGAATGTTCGTTATATTTACATATATTTAGCCTGGTGCAATAAAGGTTGTGCGAATGGCTTCAATTCCGTAAACCGAAATGTATTTTTTTTATTGCATCGAATGACGATCCGAGCATGCCGTTCGCCTAATAGTAAGCGATACGACCACCCACAAATAGTAGCAACACCATCTAACACTTTGAGTTACAAAGCACTGTGAGGCATTCCACTGCGCTCGTCATCCTGAGACATAAGATGTTAAGTCTCACTATGTCCAGCAGTTACACTGGCTACAAAGTCTATCAATCCGAAACACAACAGTGCGTGCAAACTGCTGCTTGGCGGTAGAAATAGACATTGCGGTGGTACCCACCCAGACGGACTCTTACATATGAGAGTCCTACCACCAGTCAAAATATTGACGAGTAAAACTTTTTTTCTTTATGTAGGTAATAGACATGGTAATAATTTCATCTTATCTTTCTCCCTTATTGTACAAGCATATAAAAAGTACAAACTAATATGTGATGTACCTTTCTGGCAACTTCAATTGTTTATTAAAATAATACGAAAAAATGGCGCTACCAGACAACTGGATGCTATCCTTAAACGAAAGTCATTTCTACTGTCACTAAAACACGAATCAATCTTCACACAATGACTCGCAAATCTCGATGACATCTCATGAGAATATAATGGGACGGTGAAAGCATATTTTTCGTTGGACGTCAACGATTCTCCGTATCGTGTGTTATGTAAAGTACGGGAAAGTGTTCATCGGATCGGATTGACTGGCATCACAATGGCTTGATCAGTCCGCGTTGCGTCATGCAATGATGTGGTAAATTGGATTTGTCGTGATTTAGTTCACGTGTACTTTGCGCACTCTGGATAATGTGTTCTTTATAATTAAAAAATTAATACGGAACAAAAGAAACTGTAGCTTCTATGAAACTAGCAATGCTGGAGTAACAATGATAATTATGTGTGAACGGGAGTACTTAGAAGTATTCTGACCCAAGCGTCAACTGTCGAAACAACTAAATAGTATGTAAATACAGATGCCCGTTTCTCGTTTAACCCTTAATATATTTAACAATGCGACGTACTTCGGTATCAAAAAGAGTTTTCTCTGAGAGGTTCGATAAACAATGTTAGTTTCCACAACACGTGTCAAAGTTCGGTCCTTGTTGTAATGTCTCTTAAATACCATTGTTCTAAGCTCAAAGGAGTTACAGCTGCAGTTGGAATAAGCCTTAAACCGTCATGCATTCGTTCCCGTTATAAAGTATTTCTCAAAGCCCAGGTTTAAAGATTTTATACACCGTTCAGAGATTCCATATTTTATCCTTTCATTTTAGTTTCTTTGCGAGTTGAATAGGCGCCCACCCGTCGCATCCCGGCCTTGCCACCGCCCACGCTACAGCCGTTCTGTTCGTATGCTTATGCGAACAGTCTTAGTGATTTGTCTGGATCGTCCGAGGCGTTGTTAAGCCCATGCCTTATTGAGCTTATTTAGTACTGGCTTGCTCGCAGCTCCGCCCACGTCGGAATCTTTTTTAAATATTCCATTGCATTTTTCCTTGGCCTTCAGCTACCGGTGTCCAGATTTCATTCAATCCTATTTAGCAGTTTATGCGTGATAAGCTAACAAACATCTTCATAATGTTTTACACTTGTAATATTCTTAAGATTTCTCAGTGATACCTTGTATTTAGTTCAAAATTTCTTCGCTTTGATTATTATTTGTAAAAGCGAAGGTGTCTTTGATTATTTTAAACTTAGATTCTAAACAAACTTAAGTGTCTTTAAAGATTAGGAGACGGTTTATTTCAGTTGAGCTGATTTATTCGAATGAACTGTTGTTTGCCAAGGTGAAATAATTTTGTTTCTGATGGATGGTGATAAAAAAATCATTTGCAAATTTCATGTATCAAGAAAAGAGTTTTCGTGCTGAGCACGCAAGACCAGTAGCGTAAAGCTTAAAAATAACGCGCTAATAATAAATACTTTAAACGTAAAAAAATGTTTCAATTAGAGTCCAAATTCCAAAAGGAGCATAATAATAAACTAAGGGTCTATTTGCGGCAACCTATAACAGGCTTATAAATAAGATTGGTGTTAGATTTTTAAATTAGTCTGGATTTAATGGTACCAAGTCACGATATGAACTATGACCTTACGAGCAATGCCTTTGACCGACGGCCTGAATCTTGAAGACTTCGTTAACCTTAGAAGTTGTTTTATTACATACTTACACTAAGTGGATATAGAGGGCATAAAATAGGGTCTAATGAAGCTAGGTTGTAAAATAAAATTATAACACATATTGGATGAGAATGAAAGCCTAAGTGTACTAGACTTTGTACGCCCGTGCTTGGAGCATATGAGAAGCAATCCAATCTTCTTTTTGGTCTTCGTTTTGTTTTTTAATAGTTGCTCTTCAGCGAGAGTGGTAAATGTTGTTAGTAAATTTAAATTGTAACGAGCATTCTAGAACTGATCTAGGTCGACTAAATAATATAAGACAATAGTAGACTAATATACCCTGATGAATGACGATGATACCCACTTCACCTTCGTGCGAATTTCCATTAACATTTGATCTATTTGTTTTGTCGTCTAATGATAAACGCATATACAGCGACATTGAGACATGTGTTCTTGTTTTACAACGCTTTCAATTCGCCATTTCTGTTGTGTTTATGTGCCAAGGATGGATGTATAATGATAATTTGATTGGAGAATCCAATATATGTTTCAGTTTTTATTGACACTAATTTGGTCTGTATTCTTGTTGATTTGTCATTTAATCTTCAAGAGGCTTATTCGTCTATATGATTCTGTACTTTGCGGTTAAACAAATTTGGCCATCAGTATTTCAGTTACCAGATGTAAACCTAGGTTAAGCACAGTATGCTGTCAACTGATTAAGATTTTAAAAGAACAGTGGGCTTAGAATGTCACACAAAGATGCAACTCGTAAAACGATGTCGTTTAATTTTGATGTTTGTGATTGATCGAGAGACCAATACGTCAGTCAAGTGTTAGTCTCTCAACCAATCCCAATAAGACGAAACGGAGACGTGACTTGTTTTTTTGTCACATTCTAAGCCCACAGTTCTCTTTGCATTTAGCTTCAATGTTCATATTTCTCCTTACAACATTTGTAAGTGAAACCTAATCGTTACATGAAAGGGTGTACGCCTACGTAATCGATATCGTTTCGATTGCGAAAGCGAACTGTTAAAAGTTGCCCTGCGAACTTCCCGGGATCAAAGCCGCACGGATCCAACGGTAATCGACCGTATTTATTTACTTTACGTCAACTGCGCGAATTGGCACCTCTTTGAGAAACGCTGGTAGATGTTGAGAAGAAATATATTGGTTTACCAACTTTTGCTCGTGGGTTCGCCGCGGGGTAGAGCAGGTGGTGGTTAATATCAAGTGTACTGCAAGCCGTCATGACGTATTCGACAAAAAAGGACTTTTTAAAACAGCCTATTCCTTGAAGATCTTCAATGCGTCTCGTATTAGGGATGATTGGAGTTGAGTTGGTAACGTACCATCAGATGACCTACTCAAGCGTCTAACTAGTCTAAAAAGTTAGTTTACTGACGTATCGAACGTTTTTGGTGCCACTGCTCAGTACAAAAAGTGTTTGAACACACATTTACTTTATTTTAAATTAAATATTGGAACAAGTGTTGAAACACATGAAAGTTATGGTGCATTTATTATTTCCTCATAGTTTTATAAGTAAGATATTGTTCTTATTTTGAAGGCTTTAAAAATGTATGTAAGTATATCAATTAATTATTATAATATGAAAAACAGGTTAATAGTGAAGAGAATTGGTAAAGTTTTCGATAAAGACAAATCTAATAAGAAATCCACTTATTGAAATCAGTAATAATACTGATTGGTTTGTAGAATTATTTATACTCTTAGCAGAACAGTTATAATTGATTGTATTTTTTGTGAGACCTATGGGCATTTCTAGTTAATAATACACTTCTTTACCAAGAGCGTTTTGAAGACAATTTGCTCTATTTGCATAATAAGCGTTACAATATTTATCGTTTATACTTTTTCTACAATTACATAGAAAAACTTAAAGGTCTTTGGCCTGATATCTCTTAAAGCATTTCGCGATTATACACAAAGTTATGTTACATTTACGTAGGTTAATAAAACTGTTTCCAATAATATCTGTGGTAAGTGCCTCTCGTAAAACTGTTGGTTTATTAACGTTCTACGTTACTTGTGGTTTTATTTACCTTGCGAGGGTTACTTTCTAACTTATTGCTATAAAGTTGTGAAAGTTATAACTTTAATGTGCTTTATGTCGTTTCGATGTGACCTCATCTTGTTTTATTACTTTAGTTTCATTAGTATCCTGTGGTTAAGACAGTCATTTGGTGAGAAAACTTGATGATGCAGATATATTTCATAAAAATACCCTCTTTTATCCCTGACACGGGAGTAACTAATGGACCCTAACTATGAGGATCTTTTAATATAAGAGCTTGTTGATATATCAGGCACAATGTTCTCATATGCGGTACAAGTCGAGAGTGCTTCTTATTGATTGTGGTTAGGCATGACGTTAAGCAGGGAGGTGACCATTGGATGTACAACTTACATATTCATTGGGTTTTAATTCCTATGAAACTTGATCGTGCCGATAAAAATCCATAGTGTAATAGATGCCGCTGTTACTTTATCGACACGGACATCTCAATACCTTCCGATGCTTTTGATGCGTTCCCCCTTTGAAGTAGCAACACGTACGCAAATCGTGTAAACAATTTAGATTTTGTTGTAATCGTGGTGCTGGCCGTGCCGCCGGCGGGAAGCCGCTTTCCTGTGTACGCGCTTCTGTAAACATAGTCTATATATGGAAATTTATATTAAAAAGGTATGTTGTTTATAGATATTAAAAACTTTGGGTAGGCCCCGCTACTGATGATATTAGAGCAACGGACTGCTTTATATGCGATGTGATGCTGTGGCAGTTTCAGTAATGATCGGGAGTATTGCGTCATTGTCATCTAGACCCTGGTGCTGTCTCTCATGTGTCGAACAAAGCTACTGCGGGGTTTTAGTTTGTACGCTCTCGTGGTACTGATCGGTAATCCCAAAATATTAATCTGGGTTCTCCGGACCGCATTGGATGTCGCCGCAAAAACTGTTACATATCAAAAACTTGCGCGTAATATTCTGCCTGGCACCAATTCTAATACTTAGACACCAACCACCTGCAACTTGAACGCAAACGGTAACGTAACGCGCAGTCCACAGTAAAGTAAACCCAGCACTTGGCAGAGATCCTCGTCGATCTCGAGCGCTCATTATGAAAACTAATAGTCGCTTGCCGATAAAGTTCGAAGCCGAAAGCCGTCGAGGGTGCTACAGTCTGTAACGAGCCGACCGAGTGCTGTTCAGGAAACTTCGGCAGGTCTCGAGTGGTGCGATATCGACGCGGACGAGGTCCTCCATTGTTTTTATTTAATGCACCAGATGGTATCTTCACTTGGACATGCTGCTTGAATTTTAAGATCGATTTTTTTCGATCTTTTTCGATTTTCTATGGATCGCGAGAATGGACCAATTAGGATAAAAAAAAATCTGACAGGCTTGCAAATGGCTTATTTTGATTGGTTTATTCTCGGTATCGTATCTAAGATTACCATTGGGATCGTTTATTAGAAAAAAATAAAAAGTGAGACGATCTACACACTCTCTTGGCGGTAAGTGCCATGACTTATAAATCAACAATAAAGCCCGGATTATTGATTACAAATACTGCGTATTGTAATCAACATTTGGATCGTTCCTCTGCATTATAAGATATAGTCTCATGATTGTCCAATCAGACTTCATATTAGCCACAACAGTGCACTGTTGTTTATTCTTATTATTATTTTGATTCTCCCATACGAGAATTGTACCAAATAACAAACTCCTAAAAACTCGATAACTCGATACTATACAATTCTATTCAGTACCCTTATCGTTTTGTTTTCTTATTATCTTTATTTATATTGATAAGTTTAAGAATTGTTCGATGTGAAAACGTTACATTTTTTACTACGATTGATCTTATCTCCGTAACGAAGATATGATAAAGTAAAGTGGTTTGTTCCCGGGCTGATATTGTTTTTTATTTGATGAAGCAATAATAGTTGTACCAATACGTCTCGCTCGGCGCTTGCTTTAAACTGCCTTGTCAGGTTAATAGTCAGTTCCTAGGATATAGCGTATATCACTCAGGAATAATGTAGTTTTTTCTTAGTAAAATAATTGTCAGAATTTGGGTACTAGTTCTAGAGATAAGAAATTAATTGTATAGATTTTATCTTCGCAGAGATTGGCACATCGGTCTCGTTTCTGTAATATTTCAGGTTGTAAAATGATGCAATAAATTTATTGTTTATCTTTAACATGACAGTTTTTCTATAACACGATCTTTTTATCATATGAGTATTATCACGATTCTATTTTTGGTATCATACAAACCATTTTGCATAATTTTTGGTCAACAACGTTTGGAAATAACCTGCGTTCTTTAATAAGAATAATAGTTATTTAGCAAGATATAGGTATGTGATTTATTGGATGTACGATATTATTTTTCAAAACAATCTCGCAGTAACATAACTATATCACTAACATTTACAAACGTTTACCTATACTGTTTATCGATCTTTAACTTTTTTCAAATACAGTCGAAATTTGAACAAACATCACGTTGACTTTGCAAAAGTCCTCGTTTCCTGGTGACCTATTTTCACGAACTGAGTCGCATGCCGGTGTTTTCACGAAAACCCCACATTGTTCTGATGTTAAATTGGAAATACTTGGGCTTCCGCACGTGGGGCGACGATGTTGGTTGTTCACCTCGTGATTAATTTGAGGTATGCTTCTAATAAAAATTGTGACAATATTTTATTATCAAGTACATATTATGTATTCACAAGAGAGCTCTACATGTCATATTAAATTCACTTTTCGAAATTTCTACATCATAAAAGAAGGTTTTTTTGAAGGCCTCGGTGACGTAGTTGTATTGCGTGAGCGGTACGACACCGCTCTGAGGTCCCGAGTTCGAATCCCGGTCGGGCAAAGTGATATTGGGTTTTTCTGCGCAGTATCAGCCCGGAGTATGTAATTTGTGCTCGGTGTAGCGATAGGCGTGATCCCGACCGATCTCGAAATTAAACAATATGTTAAATTAATAAACAATTTTCCCAGCTATAATCACTATTTGCAAAGATCTTTGGAAACCTATCAAACTAACCACAAAGACTAAGGACTAAAACCGAACACGGCCGGATAAGGCACGAGATTGCAATTCAAATGCACTAATAGGTATTCAAGTCACATTTCGGCATCACATCCTGAGTTTCTCTGAACTTGTGATTGTGACGGTGTGGCGCGGAATCGGAAAGCAAACGTGGGACCACATTATTTTATATATTTGATGGATTCTTTAAAAACAATAATATTGAGAATCGCAAAAATCAACGTGATGTAATAACGCTTTACTTTACTTTTATATTCATTTAGTTAGCGTGGTTGCAGGTGAAAAGGTCCAATCTCCTAAATATTATTTTCTAAAAAAGTTTTGTTTAACCCATTCGCAATTTATTTGACATTGTCAATTGTGGACAAATGTGGATGTCCATAATAAATGTCAATTAATTACCAGAATTAAGTGAGATTTTTATGTTTCCTACAATTATGATCATTAATCAATCTTATTTAAATATATACTTGAATAAGTAATGTGCACAATTTTGGTTATCATTCTTACGTCTGTTTTGCTTTTTATCACTTCTCAAATGCGACTGCTTAGAATTTCAAATAGGACAGACTTTAGTAATGTTTTATCGGTTTCATACACAAATAGGACGAAACTAAACGTTTATATATTTTTTATCTCAAACGTACTTGTGCTAAATGGGACTTCCGCTTCGCACTCACACCATGACGTTCACGACGATACATCAGTACTACGTTTCTTTTTGTGTCATTAAATGCTATTTTATTTTGATATGTGGTAACCTACTGGTGTTTACTTAGGTTTTTAATGTATTTTTTAATGTATTTTTTTATTTCATTTTGTGTGCTTTTATTTTGTTTGTGTCATGGTGTTGTGCGAATAAATGTTTTGTATTTGTATTTGTAAAAAAGCGGCGATAGCCTAGTTGGGAGTGGAACGGACTGCCGAGATGAATGTCCGCAGGTTCAAAACCCAAGGGCACGCACCTCTGACTTTTCTAAAAAGTTATGTGTGTAGGTATTCTTTGTGAATTATCGATCGCTTTAACGGTGAAGGAAAACATCGTGAGGAAACCTGCATATCTGAGAAGTTCTCTATAGGAATTTCGAAGGTATGTGAAGTCTGCCAACCCGCACTGGGCCAGCGTGGTGGACTAAGGCCTAAACCCTCTCAGTTGTAGAGGAGGCCCGTGCTCAGCAGTGGGCAGTATATAATACGGGGCTGGTATGGATGGATGGATGGATTTGTATTTGTACTTTACTTCTACGTTCACAATTGACAACATTTCATTTTTTCAATATACTCAAATGTTTATACTATATGATACTTGATCTAAAATTATGAGACCCATATTTTTTCTTTTTTCATACTTCAGATATTTTCATTCATGATTTTCACTTTGAATTTTGCCTTATTCTAAAGCGTCGTAAGCACCAAATGACGTCATATATACGGCTCAAGACGTAATAGCCTTTGCTTTGCAATACAAAAAACCGCCAAGTTGCAACTCAACAACAACTACTTTTGTAATTTGACATCCAGTTGGCGACATACGATATACCCAGTACTCAGTACTTACATATCTACGTAAATAGTATGAATAGCCAGAAACCTACTTCATTCGACCGTATGTGTGACGTCATCAATCATTTTTCGGTTTTTATTTTTTATCTCCGAAATTAAGTATTAAAAAAAAATATAAAAATATAATCGTATTCAGAATTGAAAAATTAAGAAACGGTATTTTTGTTTTAGGCACGTTTAGATTTTGAAATGTTGTCAATTACTGTTTTACTTGTCGCTATTTCTCATGACGCTTTTAATAAAAAAGTAATAGTATTATCTTCGTGTCTCTCATACCTCGGATCTTTCGTACAGCCAACTAGTAAAATCACTAATCATGAATAGTTGTATCGTAAATTAACACCGTGAGGTCCCGTCCCCCGCGCTCCCCTCCCGCTTCCGTCCGGCGTAATGGCAATAAAATCGAGCAGTAATAGCGACACTTTCTCCTCGACACGGTCGACGGGCGCCGGCGCTCAATCGAGCGGCCAACGACTGGCGATCGCAAAACGACAGCTTCTTGTAAACTTGCAACCAGATATGTTTGTTTTTTAGGCTTAACTGTTTGGATTGTTTCTTTTTGGTTGTACTTGATGGTTTCGTTAACATGTATGGATACTGCTAGCAATTGGAAGCAGAGTAATGATTTCTAACCAAAAAGAAACTTTAGAATAAATAGAAATGTAATAAAAAGCAATTCAGCATTTTTGAAAGGCAAGTGTCTGTTGGTATTAATTAAACTCGATAAAAATGTTTTTCTTTCGTTCTACTCCATTTATTTACCCCCTTGTTTTCCTTATTACATCCCTGTTTTTCGTTGAAGCGTTATTCCTTAACGAAAATACTCATTTCAAGGAAGGTACATTTTCTCTTTTCGTATTTGCACGAAACAATTACTAGGCACGTTTATTTGGTAAGGTTTCACATGGAGAGATTGGAAAGGGTTTTTAAAGGAATGGCGTGGTTCTTTAAATCCATACTACCCACGAATTTTCCAATAATAAACTCAACTTTATTTAACACAAAGACCCTCGCTCGATTTCTTACTGGTTCCAGTACTTAACTAAGTAATGGAACACTCTTATCGGTGCTCAGACGTGAAGCTGTCACGAAGAATTGTTAAATATTAACACAGGTCTGGTGGACGGGTAATATTTTTAAAAGTAACTTGTGGCCCGCAATTTATGGTCTTTTGTGATATTGTCTCTGTGGTGAATTTTTAAGATATATTTGGCAACTTTGCGAGGTAATTGGACATTGATGATGTTAGGAGTACGTTTTTATGCCCTTGTTATAAAAGGCCCTCTGTTTAAACTTAACTACTGAGTATTATGAGACTCAGGGCCAAATACAAACTCACACTATAATATATGCACCCAAATAAATGGTAATCAAATGAGTACTGACTACATTAGCTATTTAATACTATAACTGTCAAGTAACATTTACTTGAAACTTTTGAAACATATCCTCAATATTGAATATATCAGGGTGATGAGTGCAGCATGGTGCTGTCCAGGAGTTGTAATTGAAAGTTCTGGATGGTGTAGGTGCTGTTTATGGATAATCCTGGCGATATCCACCAGGCAAGCAACTATTCAGTTGTTTAAATTAAGTACTATAAGTAAGGAGATGTACAACTCTCCGCTGAGTGCAGCGGTCAACACTAAACCGTTTATGAGGTGTGGATAATCTTAGATTGCGGTTAAGAACGATTTGTAAGCAATTTTATGTAGTTTTGCAAGACTTAATGATGTTTTAAGTTGACCATTTTGAATGGTATGGGTAATGTCTGGTACTTTAGACGATGTGGATTTTAGTTCCATGTTAGGTCAGGAATGACGAGACGAGCATGCCGTTCGCCTGATGGTAGGCGATACGACCACCCATAAACAGTAGCAACACCATCCAGCACCTTGAGTTACAAAGTACTGTGTGGCATTCCGCTGCGCTCGTCATCCTGAGACATAAGCACTATGTATGTCCTTTAGTTACACTGGCTACAATGTCTTTCAAACCGAAACACTACAGTGCATGCTCACTGCTGCTTGGCTGTAGAAATAGAAACAATTTAAACAAAATCGCCAATCTGTACACACAGTTTGTTGGCGAAAGTAGCTCAGTGGGCTTAGAATGTGACAAAAAAACACGTCACGTCTCCGTTTCGTCTTATTGGGATTGGTTGAGAGACTGACGTATTGGTCTCTCGATCAATCACAAACATCAAAATTAAACGACATCGTTTTACGAGTTGCGTCTTCGTGTCACATTCTAAGTCCACTGTTCGTTGTTGAATATTCTGCGGTACACCCTTCCTAGTTCCACATACTTAATACAAATCTTGTTTCTTAGTGCAATAGAGGACTATAAACGTAACTGTATTTATTAATTAAATTTTTTATCTCCTTAATATACACCCTTGATGCTTTAAACAAATTTTAGGGTTCATAGCGCGAGGAAATTGCAAATGTTGTAATTTTATTCGTGTTTAAACATCAAGCGACCTGTAATTTTCGTCGAGGCACGCTAACTACCGCCTCTTGTACAAAGCTTAATTATAAACGAGCAGTGTTAAAACTACGGAATAAGCGGGTATATGGCATGATACAGTTTGCATGGTTGTGGAGTTTTTGGATGGTTGCGAATTGCGAAGCTTTTGTCAGTATAAATAAATATCTTCCAACATCTGCAAATATCTGCACAAAGGAGATGTCCGCTTTTTGTATGAGTGCTGGGCCTCAAAATTCAACCAGGCTCAAACGTTATATATATTAGGAACAAAAAACATGGATCTTTGATCCATTAAAAAAATATTTTTATACCCTTCCATTTATAAGTAACTTTTTAAAAAACGTTCATATTAAGTGTAGTTTTTAAGCAAAATAAAATGACATAAATCTCAAATTCGGAGGTCTTTTAAATTAAACGATTTGTTGTAGAAGGCTAGTTTTTAGGAGTTCTATCCAAATATATATAAACTATCTTGGTTCAAATTTTAGGCTCGTTTTTGGACATGTCTTTTTCGCATTTTATCATTAGACTAGACTTCTGCTCGCGGCTCCGCCCTCGTGAAAAAGTTTTTCCGGGATAATACTGTTTGTTTTCCGAATAAAATAAAATAAAAAGTACCCTATAGCACTCAGGAGCAATGTAGTTTTCTATTAGTGAAAGAATTTTCAACATCGGTCCAGTAGTTTTTGAGTTTATCCATTACAAACAAACAAACAAACAATCAAATCTTTCCTCTTTATAATATTAGTATAGATTAAGGAAACTATTTGATTTTATGTGAAGACTTATAATTGCCATATTATATAATTTATAATGATGTCGTCAAGGATCATTAGAGTGCAGTGGAGCGGGCAACCCATCTTATCCATTGGACGAGTGCGCTCAAAGGCTCAGAGGGACAAATTTATAAGTCCCTAAAGACATGACGAGATATGCCTCTTATCACAATAAATTTTATTATGTATATTCGAACTAAAATATTTATAAAATTTAGAACGTTCTTTACCTGCATTTCAATAGAATTTATCTATCATGTATACCTATATATATTTTTTGCCTTTTTTGTGTTTACCTTTTAGTTTTATATTACCTATAGTTAATTATATTTGTTTTTCTTATATTGTTACAGACTTGAATATATTAATTAAGATAATTAATTATAGTTGTAAGAATACTATCGGGTTTTTTTTTGCTTCTGTATAAATGCTATGGGGCTCATGTTGTGGTTGCATATTATCAGAGTTGCAATTATTTTTTGTTTATTATGAATGTGTGATATATTTGTAAATTATCATTGTGAACTCAGTTTGCAATCCTAAATAAATAAATAAATTATAATATGCAATCGTGTAAAAGTGGAAAAGATAGGTTACCGACCAAGATAGGGACCATTTAGTAAAGTCAGTTATTTTGCTGTTACAAAGATATTATTGATCAAAATTATGTGGTGGTGGTAATTACTGGTGGTAGGTCTCTCATATGTAAGAGACCGTCTGGGTGGGTACCACCGCAATGTCTATTTCTACCGCCAAGCAGCAGTGTGCATGCACTGTTGTGTTTCGGTTTGAAGGACATTGTAGCCAGTGTAACTACTGGACATAATGAGACTTAACATCTTATGTCTCAGGATGACGAGCGCTGTGGAATGCCACACAGTACTTTGTAACTCAAGGTGCTGTATGGTGCTACTACTGTTTATGGGCGGTCGTATCGCTTACCATCAGGCGAACGGCACGCTCGTCTCGTCATTCTATGCCATAAAAAAAAAAAATGTCACGTGACGAATAAAGGCAAAACAAAACAGTAAAGCGATGGATATTTTTAACATTTCATAAAACGTTTTATCTGGTGAAATTTCTGTATATTACGTAAATATATCAAATTAGTTTTTTTTAATAGTGAACACGTGATTAACGTATAACACAATATGTGATTAACATGATATATTACGTACGTACATAATATATTTTAATATTCACCTTAGTTTTAATGACATTATTATTAGCCAAAGACATTAAACAGTATAGTCATAGACGGGACATCAGGCCCAAGTTTTTCGCCCAAAAGTAATTGGTAATAAGTCGCTGTGTTATCTACGTCCATGTGACAAGATGTCTCGGCATGTTTATATTTCGTAAAGAAAATAATATTTTGGAAGAAAATATACCAATTAGCACATAACGATCATGTCGAAGTGTGTTTTAATGCATTTTACATAGGTTTTTTGCTATTTCGCGGTAGATTGAGTTTATTTATTTATTTATTTATTTATTTATTAATATTCGGGAAACAAACAGAACAATATTTCCTTAAAGTAGATTAACTTTAAAATAAATCATAATCCAGCAAAGTTTCCACAATAAAGTAGCACATGTTGAGCCAAAAGAGTGAACAAACGCGGTTATAAAACATAAATACAAAAAAAGAAGAAAACAAGAAGAATCTATAATATTACATAACATCGTTAATAAACGTCATGCCAGAGAGTGTTCAACTTAAGAGCCTGATTTTAATATCGCCATAAGTGATATCTTAAAGCTGTTACAAGAAACTAGGAATAAGTCAATATCACAGAATATGTTATTGTAGTTTTCACTTACTCTACGGATAAAAGCATTATCTCCATAATTTGTTCGTGTAAAAGAGCGATGAAAAAGGGTGTTGTTACGGGAGTTAATACGTGGACAACTAAATAGTATGTTTCTTAGTAAGTAAGGAGAATCAATATAATAATTAATTATTTTAAATAAAAACAGTTGGTCTCTCATAAGCCTGCGATCTGCAAGGGAGATTAAATTTAACGAGTCGGATGGAGTAAAATCAAAACGATAATTAAGGTGTTTATTAAATATATTTTGAATCCGTTCAACTTGATCGATATAACATTTATATTGCGGATTCCAAACGGTGGAAGCATATTCTAAAATAGAGCGGACAAAGTTATTATACAAAAGTACAAGTGTGGCTATTTTTTTAAAATCTCTACTTACTCGAAGAACAAAGCCTAGCATGCGGTAAGCCTTCTTGACAATTTCATCAATATGATGATCAAAAATGAGTTTGGAATCCATATAAACACCCAGATCCCTCACAACTGAAACTCTTTTTAGTGACCTATTATTTATAATATAATCATAATGTACATTATTATGTTTACGGGAGAAGGTAATAACATTGCATTTATCAATATTAAGAAATAGTTGATTCATTTGACAATATGTAGATAAATTGTCCAAGTCTTCCTGCAGCAAGATGCAATCAACGGTGGTATTTATGGGCTTATAAACTTTCATATCATCCGCATAAAGAATAAAAGTACTACTGATGTTACTGATGAACAGGCTTAAAACGTTTGTATGACAATTTTCCCAATGTCCGCTCTATATAATCTTAGAACTCTTTGTTATTAGCTAAATGTATCACCATTTCCATGCAAATCAGATTTTATTTACATTAATGTTAATATCACTGACTGCGGGTTCATTATTTCCTATGTTGTATGCATAATTTTGACGTTATTACCTTATCTAATTACTGTAATATCAGGCTCTTCTAAGTACAGTCAGAAGCCTAAATATCTGTACAAAATCAACATTTCAAATCGCCTATATACGCGTTAAGTTAAACTGAAACCTTTTTTCTTTGTTTGAAGTAAATTAAATCTCTTTTATTTTATTTTTGTGAAGAAAAAAAAAGATTAATAAGAATAAAAAAGGATGTAGACGATTTGAAATTTGGAATTTGTTCACCTACTTATGCTGGTGACTTTACATCATAAAATTTATAGATTCCGGGCTACGTGACTCAGGCGAACCTATTGCTATAGTTAATCAATCTTAGCTGTTTAATTTGAGAGTACGCATACGCATATTCACGCCTTTTATCCCCGAAGGGGTAGGCAGAAGTGCAATTAGTGCACCCACTTTTCGCCGTGCGTATTCCGTCACATGATGTGTTAGGGGGCGAGCCTATCGCCATATCGGCCACAAATTCCAGACTCCGTGCTGATACTGAATAGAAAAAGTTTTTTAATTCCTGGTACGGCAAAGAGAATATTCTTACCTATGAAGAGAACGGTTCAGTGATCAGTCCAAATATGTTGAGAAACGAGGAACGTTGCATCCAACGGTTGGCAGAATTATGCCTCCTCTTCGGGGATTTTAACGAAACTTGACAACTACTCACTCACAATTAGAAAGCTAACATTATTGACTAAATCGCGTCGAGATCTATATTCATTCGAATGTTTTGGTCACAAACATAAAAACTGCGAAAGTACACAAAGCGAGACAATTTCACCCAACCAATCAGCATTACGTAATCAAACAACCTTTAATTAACTTGTATTTCGAAACGGCGCCATCCTTTTACGCAGTTACATCATTGGCAACACTTTCTATTTTTAATTCTATCAGATACGGAGGGACCGGGAGGCTATTTGCCTCCACGCAGATGCCTCCGGGGAAATGATGTTCATATATCAGAAATTCAAAGCGCGCACGCTCCGTCTACTTTACTGCATTTTCTGAATTCATGACGGTATTGGGAATATGCTCATACATCTGCCTGGACTGGAAAGTATTGCATATTGCTGGGTGTTTCATTTATTTTGATTTTAATATTTTATGTTATTGTTTTATTTTTCATTTCTTAGAGCCACACATGTGACAGCTGTAATGAGCTTTTAATTGCCTAGCAGGAAAGACAGCGTAGAGGCTGAGTTTCGCTTATTCAAGTGCACTTTTCCCAATCCACATTTCCAATGTATTTAAGGGCGGTGGTGATCGCTTACCATCAAGTGTATCCTCTTTTTTACCTGTCTTCTCTTATAAGTTTGACTAGGCTTAAGGTTAATACAAGTCTGAGATTAGGTTGGTAAATCGCTTTCATAGAATTGGTGTTACAAATTGATTTCCCCGTAGTTGTTACGCATGCTTAGTTAATCATTTGTCAGTCGTAATCTGAGTCAGATTGATGGATTTGTCTTTTCATTAGAAGTCCAGTAAATCAGTGACTGAATTATAGTCGTATATGAAGATCCACACTGCGAAGAGAAACGTGGGCGTGTTACAGAAGTTTGAGAGGAGTTAGACCTAAGAGAGAAACTTTGGGTTATCTGAAGTGTTATTAATCAAACAAAACACAGCAGCAAAGATGTTAGTAACTTAGAATTTCTCTATGTCAAGATCCAACCCAGACGAGTCAGTTCATGTCACCTTATCAGTCATCAAACTGCGACTATCTCCGTATAGCAGGATTTGAATTGGCAATGTCAACGGCGGTGGCGACCTGCGCGGTCACTTTCACCATTGTCCGTTACTTGGTGACGGAAATGTATTGGCTCATCCGGATTCCGGACCGCTAACTTCGCTTTTGTTTTGTTGGTTAGTGATCTCGTGTGAAGGCCGCATCTAACTGTTGTAATATGTTGTGTTTTTTTTATTAAGGACAAGTATTTGTCGCGATTATGCATTTCTCGTAATGAAAGTCACACTCCGTACTTTTTTGGGTTAAAAACGACCATTTGTGATGAACGTAGTATATGTAGATAATTAAATCCTCAAGAATGCCCAAGCTTTTTGAGGTATTAAAATATATTTTTTATGTAATTTAGTTTAAAATCGATTATATTATGAACACTGTTAATGATTATCAACAGCCTCTATTTATGTATAAATTAAAAAAAAAATTGTTACCGGTTTGATGTCTGTTACGTCACATGGGCATCCCATTGAAAACCAGCGCTGCGGTACCTCATTGGTGGTACCGTGGCATTTAGCTGAATGGGAGGCCCATTATTGGTACAATATTTTTTGATTTTTTTCATTTTTTCTACTTTATAATATGAGATGTGTTTGTGTTTTCCGTGTTTTTTATAATTGTACCAATAATAAACTTCTTTCTTTCTTTTCTTTCTTTCCTCTAAGTCCAACATTCTTATTCTGTTAATACATTGCCGTAAACACGCTATACTGAAGTAACCAATATACATACGATATCTTAGACCAGACAGGTAAGGCTCTTACACTAGCGAATTGCAAGCAAATTCACAGCGAGGCGAAGACTGCGCGCTCGTCCAGTGTAATAAGACCGGTAACACTTATTTATTTATTTATTTATTTACAATAAAGCCCTAAATACCCTGTCAGGGTGTCGGCTATTCTAATAACTAAGTATAAAAAAAATATAAATCTATTGCTATTAATAAGATAATTTAAAATGAAATATACTTGTATAAAACTATAAATTAAACTTGACCATGTATTAAACAACACGGACGTAATATCTCAAGTAACCGCTATAGAACATAATACAACGTTTTTAATTACATAGCGTGATGTATGCATATTTATCGATGCGCATGCGTTGCAACGGCGCGGTTTTTTAGTTCATACTTCATAGTTATCGTGTATCGTGGGAAAACGTACGATTATGTGCGGCTTTGTTCTAACGGATAGGGCTGTCAGATTCGTATTAGATAAATACATTGTTTTATTATGTGAACGTAATTAAGTTTTGGTTTTATGGATGGCAGTGTAGGTTTTTAGATGTATTCTTAAACTTAGGGTTCACACAAAAAAGAACACTTCAATTATGAGGTTTTGTTTACGTGGCTTGTTGCGGGTACTCGGTAATGGTTATTTACATATGAAATGTGATTAATAAATATCTTAAATTCTACGTGACGTCTATAACTGAAAATGACGAAACGCGAAAATTCTCAAGCAAATCCACTCTATACGTAATTATAATTTTATTAATTACCGTATATAACATTCCTTCAATGTCGGGACAACTTTTCTCCGTCCAAAGCTCAGTGTACCTAATCCATTAAACGAACCACGACTCACTTAATTATTTAAGATGTAGCAGCCCCGGTTAGATTTCTCGTTTCTCGCTAATTCACTCGGGGGACAGTGCGCTGTGATAAAGTGAATACTCTTTAAAATAAAAAAAAATAATGGATTTTTTAAAGGTTAATTTGTTTGATTAAATTAGTCCGCCGTCGTTACCATGAAGGCTGCAAAGTCTTCGGAACGTCGGGAGTGAAAACTGAACAAATTAATCACGAAAGAAACCGTTAAGTGGTTTTATTTCAATGTCAAACATCTTTGATTGTACATAACATTCTACTGGTGGTAGGTCTCTCATTATGTAAGCGGCCGTCTGGGTGGGTACCACCGCAATGTCTATTTCTACCGCCAAGCAACAGTGTGCATGCACTGTTGTGTTTCGGTTTGAAGGACATTGTAGCCAGTATAACTACTGGACATAATGAGACTTAACATCTTATGTCTCAGGATGACGAGCGCAGTGGAATGCCACACAATACTTTGTAACTCAAGGTGCTGGATGGTGTTGCTACTGTTTATGGGTGGTCGTATCGCTTACCACCAGGCGAACGGCATGCTCGTCTCGTCATTCAATGCAATAAAAAAAAAAAAACATAAGCTGTATGTCGACCATAATTTGTTTCGCTTTTACGTAGTTAGTAGACAAGTTTATACCAGCTTTTGCTGGCGGCTTCAAATGGATAATTCTTTTCTCAGTATAAAAGCTCTCTATATAAAACACAGCGTCTGTTGCTGGAGATAGTGCAGCTTTCTATCAAAGAAATAAGTAATAATATCAGTGGAGTAGTTCCTAAGATGATTTACAAATTCGACAACATGAGACATATTGTGAGTCGACATGCTGTTGTTACACTTTATGGGCGGTCGAGAAGCATGCTCATCTTGTCATACAATAATAATAAAAATTAACATCAATTCAAAGGAAACTGTCCGTCTGATCGTTTGGCGGATCAATCAAAAGATTTAATTAACTTAAGTAAAATATTGAATAAGGCTGATATAGCGTGTAATAGCATCGAATTATTCGAACCGGTTTACCGCGCGCTTCATAACTAATATTGAGATTAATTATTCGCAATAATCGAAATCGGAACAAAAATCGCAATTAACTTAGTTATAGTAAATTAATGTAATTATTGTAATAAAGAATTATAAATATTTATTACGTGACCTACAGAAGTATGTTTCTAATGTAGGTCGAAATTAAAGATAACCGTTATAATTACATGTTACCCGTATTGCTGAGCTCGTCATGGGGGCGTTTTGTATATTTGGCAATCGTAGTTTTTTTTTTATAGAAGGCAAGACAAGCATACGATAGGTTATCTAGTGGTTAACAGTCCTGCACCAACCATAACATCCACATTGGCCAAATCGGAGAACTTTCCAGGGCTATGTCTATGTCCACTATATTTTATATCCGTGAAGTCGGTTTTCTCGAGCCCATCTCATTCATACCACAGACAAACCCACCACCAGGCTCTTCCACTGACAGTTCTAAATTCAAAATATTAACCCAAAAAAAAAATCGTATGCTCGATGCGAAATCTGCATGAAATTACGTATAAACAAAAATAGCCATCGCTAATGACACTGAAACTTTGCTGGCTTGTGTCCACCGGTCTAGTGCTCCCGAGTACAAACTTGTAATCTCTTTCATCTTGTTGTCAATCATTGCTTGGTGTCACTAATAATGTACGTGGACTGAGCTGTGATGAGACACGTGTAAGGAAATTAGATATTGTATAGCCTCAGTTTTACGGCTTAGGTATATGTTATTATGTTCAAAATCCGTGGTTCTGGGTCTGCTTTTCGAGAAATCGTGTTTGTACTGTATTATTATCTACAGCAAATTGAAATCTGCGTCAACCTACATAAAAGCATGAAAAGCTGTATAGACTACAGTATATTCACATATTATGTGTTGCCATTTATCGTAGCGATTTAAATCGTGTAGTTAAAATTTTGCATAGCCGACATTAGACAGATATCATTAAAATAATTCAACATTCCAATGCATACACTCAATAGTAAACACATATCGATTCTTCAAACACACAATTGACAAAAACTTCAAAAACACATTTTTATCGGTGTATATAATCGATAATTGAATTCCACAAATCAATTACATTCCAATCGATCATTGGAACGTTAGGCTGCGTTCACACCGTGGTGTATTTATAAACAATGTTATATAACGCACGCAATCACGCACACACGCAGAGCGATCACCTGCGCGCGGGACTAGCTAATTGGATGAACTAAAACCTGGTGTAGATTAAGGGAGCGTGTAGGCCACGTTCACACACCACAGATAAATCGAGCTTTATTAAAAATCAATAAGGTATATTCATTATTGCTTTGTGTCTGACCGTTAAATAATTTATAAATACTAAGCAAAATTAGTTGTGAAAAAGAGTATTAATATGGGGCTATATAGTCGCTGATTAATAATTTATGTTTTCAATCTTAAAACCTACTTTTATCTTTATCTTAAGTTAAACAAATTAGTAGCAACATTTTAAAATTTTCATATCAAGGGTTTTAAAATTAACACTCCCATTAAAAAGTAGTCGCGCTTGTAATTAAAATGGACAAATGTATTAGATAAACGGATGTCATTAAAATTCTACTGAAGATAATAAGTGGTGAGTTGCGTCTCATTATGCGAGAGGGGACGCTGAGTGCCACGTAAGTACTTAAACACGCTACCAAGCGTATGTCAACAAATTTTTCCAAGTAATGTTGACCTGAGGTAAAATTTCCGACCTTAAACGCATAGAAGATATCTTTAGTACTACGTAAACCCCTTACCATCCCACGAAGATACGGTTAAGGTTTAAAAGATAATTGGTATTAAAATAGTGCAGTTTAGCGTTAAGAATATAGAGAGCAAGTTTGGTACTTGTAGATAGTTTTTATTACTATTAAATATTTAATTATTGTAAATGACTATAGTCAAGGTACATATAATTATACCATCGTATACATGTCAAAAGAATACCACCTGATTACGTTGGCAACCAGGAACTGGAACTGTCCATTCCCGGAAAAAGACCAAGAGGGAGACCAAAAACTACATGGACAAATGTGTTGCAACGCGACATGGTAGCATGCAATGTTTCCGATGACGACGTCATCGATAAGGCGAAGTGGAAGAGAAAGGTGAAGAAGGCTGACCCCACCATCATGTGAGATGAATAGTCGGGAAGAGAGAGATCGTAAACATGCCGACAAGCAAGTGTGCATGCACTGTTATGTTCGAACTTCAGAAGCATAGGCCAGTCTGATTGTTGATCATGAAGATACTTATCTCAGTACAGTCTCATTCTTCTTCTTCTTTAGTCTTTAGAAGTCCGCTGCTGAGCATAGGCCTCCCCCAAAGATTTCCAGACCAACCTGTCAGAAGCGGCCTGCTTCCAGCGGGGTCCTGCGACCTTTACAAGGTCGTCTGTCCACCTTGTAGGAGTCTCAGTTTCATTATTCAGGCCGTTTCAAAAACAATATGAAGAAGGTGGTAGAATATATTTTGTATCCGCCTGGATAGCGACCACCATATGTTGAAACTCGCCATATTGGCCCACGTTAGTGTCTCGTTCCCGGGTTAGCCTGTCTATATTCGTTTCGAACAAACCGGCATAATTGTGTCGAGTGGCTAGTAAATCGACAATCAATTCTCGTCATTCGACACTATCTGGATTCTGGACCCCACTTCGCTAACCATCCATCATCAGCGATGTCACTGTCGTGGCCTGTGACCGTATAAAAAAGGTAAAAACTGATCTATTATGCACATGCCCTAAGTGTGCGTGTGTCACACCGTAATGATCGCTTTACAGTACATGAAACCATTGAAAAAGAATCTTCGTTTTTGTCCCGGGCAGAGATCCAACCGCGTCAATCAAGCCAATTACAAATAGTGTATTAAATGTTTTTTACTTAAACACTGAAAATAATATATAACCTTGCTCGTCATACGACGGTCACGAGGCAAACCAGTGAATTGGATGGAAACTCATTTAACGATTGCCAACTCGTGTGTACACGCATAATGTAAAAAAAACGACTTTTTATTATTGCTTTTATGGCGTGTCTTGCAAATAGACATACACTCGTAGTGTTGCCGGTTAACATTTTTAATTAACTCAGTGTTTTTTAAACTGTTGATTTAACAAACACACCCACGCCTTTATGCCGGCCCCGTGTAAAAAAGGCGAGGTCTTGCTCGTCTCATTATTCAACGGTAAAAAATGAACCGCCTTCAAAAACCACTAAAAAGCATAAATCATTTAACATTAGCTATATACTGGTTAACAATTTTGGATTCGGTGCCTAATTATAAGAAATAGGCCCAACGCAAGAACACCACTGAAAAAGTAAGAAAAGCAATTTAGCAATTTCGTTTACTTGGATGACATACTATTTCCAGTTATTTTGGTTTAAAAATTAAAGCACTGAACCGATTTCTATAAGAAGTCGATGAGACCTTAAAAAACCATCGGTAAAAAATGTCGGGAGTTCTGAGGTAACAAACATAAAGAATGATAATAATGTATAGCTCTATATGAGGAGAAAAAAACAGCTATTAAATGTAACTCTACCTTGAGAGGTGTGGCGTACCGGACGATATTATGCACGCTTCAGAATGCCGATTGCTGTTTTGTTTTACCGTAAAAGTTTTTAATCAGGATAATCGATAGGTTTCGTTTAACGGAGTTTTTTTGGTTCGTTTGCAATTGTTGGTATTGATGGTTTTAATGTAGACAACGAACAAACAATAAATAAGGGAGAGGGACACTTTTTACAAAATAAGAACATCTTTTAATTTAATTTGAAATTGTTTTCTATATAAATAATGAATCAATGGATATAAAAGCGTTTATCGGGCAAAATTCGACAGTAAGTAACAATTTACACATTTTTAATAATGCAATATATTATATGACGTTATATTATGCGATAGTACTAACAACTAAGTTCAAATTATTTATGTAGATATAGTTATTAGTTCTTGCAATCTCATGTCACATTCACACGGTAAAAGTTTGTATAAAAACTTAAAACCCATTAATAAATCCATACTTAAGCTGGGTTTGAATGCGCCATTTCCAACGACTTGAAATGCGAAGTAAGAAGTTTGCGGGCTCACAAACTTTGCCCGCAGTTTGTGGACTTACAAAAAGTTTATCCCCTTATTATGCAAAAGAGATCACTCTCCCAATTCGCGACGGCCTCCGTAAAACAATACCTTTTAACTTGATTTTAATTTGTTATAATGCCTTTTTAGGTTGTGGAATTTGGTTAATGAATTGAAAGTTTTGAGTTACAGAATGTATTTGTAGTGTATTTTATGGCGTATTTATGTATATTTTTGAGTGTGGCACTTAGTGATAGTAGGTTTTCTGCTCAATGTCAGTCACATTCCAGAATTGTCCGGTAAATAGCAATAGGCTCGCATTACATGGGATCTGACATGCCTTACGAAATGTACGTGTTCCACACCTCTGCCTACCTCCGAAAACGAAAAATCATGATGCTATGATAACATATTATCACAATCGCAAAAGAATTTCTATCAGACCAATTTCAATAACGAAGTATATTTTCACCAATAATTGTTATTTCGTATATTTTTCTGTCACAAGTTGCGTGCCCTCGGCCGCCATGTCCAAAACCGTCTACGTATTTTCACACTAATTATTATGGACACAATAATTGCCTCGCGTGAATAATTTACATGCTGACTCACACGTGAAAATGAATACGTGTGGGTAAGTGGACTGGTGACCTGAAATTCGGCTGTTACCTTACTACGGAAAGGGTGAAGGAACTTGTTTATTTGATTCATTCATGCGTCGATTGTGATTTGTGTAGTTACAGGTGTGTTTTCTATGGCAACTTAGAATACATACGGAATTCTACGAATAATGTATAATGTATATTTGATACAATATAATGATTTGTCAGATATTGTAGGTGAGTAAGGAATTTGCCAGGTTATGTTGAGTTATGTGTTAGAAGTCATAAATGATGCCTTGTCTGAAGGTTTCGAAACCCGGGTGAATTCATGCAGTGTGTCGATAGTGTTTTACCCAGTCCAGGAAAAGGTTAAGAACATTATCACTAACTAGCATTGCGCGCGGCTCCGCCCGCGTGGAAAAGTTTTTCCGGGATAAAAAGTAGCCTATAGCACTCAGGAGTAACGTAACTTCCTATTAGGGAAAGAATTTTCAAAATCGGTCCAGTAGTTCTGTCCAAATATCTTACTATAATGTTGCTTTATAAAATGCCAAACATTTTATATCAACCAACTAGTTGTAAAACAAAAATATTTTAGTTTAAACATAAACTAGTAGAAAATATTTTGGTGTGGATTGTGGTTTGCGTAAGTAGGTCCAATTATAAACATCTGAATTGTTAATTAATAAATAAATGATTTGAGTGGTCAGCAAACTTTCCGCATTAATTGATTTAATTATTTACTCATGCAATAGTGTTTTACCCATCCTTGTCCCCCTACGCACAATCGTAAACACAATTCACACTAATCTCAGCATCGTATGTACCTTAGCGGTATCTGCAGCTATTAAAGTAAATCTGTAGTAGTCAGTAAATGTGATTAGGTCGCGGTTGGCGCGCCAACTCGCCGCGTTATCTGTCAATGACGCGCTGACCTTCCTTATCAGTAGAATGCGGGTGCGGGTTTGTTGTGATACCATTTGGGGATGGACTGCTTTTTGAGGGTTTGAGGCATAGGGGATATACTTTGATTAAGTTAAGAGCCATTAGGAGAAAGGTTTGTAGGTATTGTTTTTGACTTCTTTAATTGTTTTTTTGTGGCCTAAGATTCAAATTTTGGTAAGTGTAATATGTATTCTGAAAAATAACAATTGATGTGAGCATGCGCATGCGCATATGCGTTTACTTACAAAGCTAGTCTAAGCTTCTCTGTATATTTTAGTGTATTTCTGCTGATAAGCAAATGTGCAAGCATTGATGTGTTCGGGTTTGTAGGACATTGAAGCCAATGTAATCACTGAGCATTATGTGACTTACTAATGAATCTCTTATTATGAGGAACGCTCATGCAGTACAGACTACAGTGCAGTGCTCAAGATAACTACAGCAGTACAGTGTCCTGAACGCAAAAAACTCAAAAACGGAATTTGATGTAATTTGGTATGAAGATAGTAGCGACCCTGGGAAGAACATAGGTACTATATCTCGGAAAATATATAGCGAGACTTTTGTCCCAGAAAAACTCTTACACGCAAGCGAAATCACAAACAAAAGCAAGTTGTTCTATAAAACAAGCATATTTCCTTTATCTCATTGGAATGCGGAGAAATGAATTTCTCGAGTCGCGATAATTAATTAGACCTAATTTAATTGGTTATCTCGTGCCGTCCTTTACAGTTGATTAATGGTATCTCTGTGTCGGACGCAAACAGTTTCGCAAATTGTTATTATAATTACTGTTATTAAAATGCTGCCGTTTATTCAGTGGGAAGGTTTTGTAAAAGAAGTAATGGAGAATTTCGTTTTTACAGCTGTTTGTGTGACATCAAATGTTTATGGAGGTGTGTTTCATGACGCATGTAAAACATCACGATCCCTCATTTATTATACACTAGCTTTTGCTAGCGATTCCGCCCGCGTTTTATTCGAAATAAAATTCAGCGCCAGTATATTAACGTTTCTGTGAACGCTGACATCACACCAACACTTGCGGCTAAATTATCTCTGAATCCTATAGAAAACTTTTTATCGCAGGCTGGACTTTAACGCGTGCATATCCGCGAGCACAAGCTAAGCTCAGAAAAACATTTTCTCCATAAACAACAGCTTATTTTATTCAATCCCGACATTCATCAGCGTCGGTAGTAAACAGTGATATCATTAATCCAAAAGCGCCATGCACACAGCGAGCGTAATAAATCAGCCGGAGCGCTGTCGAGCGCTTTGATACTATATCTGCTGGAAGTGCTGTGGACTCTTTGTTATACACAATGGATGCAGTGTCATAAATTAGAATGTGAAAGAATTATTGAAAAGCTTTATGATGAATTCGGTGCGTGGTCGTGTGAGGATTATCATACTCTGATAGATTTAATCTCAATTGTAGAGACTCGTGCTGGGCATGGAGGCTGAAATAAAGGGATTATATTGTTTTATCCGGTTTTAACGAAACTGGCCATTGCGTTCCCTGATCAGTCTTAACTTATGTGCTTGAAGAACATGACGGCATTGTGTCGATGGGTGAGGATTGATCAGCACTCGTCTCGTCTCGATACTTGATCTGGATGCTCCTACTCCATATTACCATCCCGTGCAGTGAAATCAATTTTCCATATAATGCCGAAAAATCCTACTTATAACCTACTTAATCCTACTATCCTACTAATATTATAAACGCGAAAGTTTGTAAGTATGGATGTCTGGATGTATGGATGTTTGTTACTGTTTCACGCAAAAACTACTGAACGGATTTCGATGAAAATTGGCACACGGGTAGATTATGTCCTGGATTAACACATAGGCTACTTTTTATCCCGGGAAAATATAAAGCGGGTCTTTTATCCCGGAAAAACTCATTCACGCGGGCGGAGTCGCGGACAAAAGCTAGTATCTGATAAGTGGCGAGAGACGGCGAAAAGTGGGTGCAATAGATGCGCCTCTGCCTACCCCTTCGGGGATAAGGCATGTGTGTGCTGTGTGTGTGTCTGTCTGTTTGATAAATATCACGGCATCACCAATATCATGGCAAGCGCACTTTAAAACTCAAAGTTCTGTGTTCTGCGGGTGTGGTTTACCATCAGCCGAGTGATTTTTTCCCCTCTCAGATGTATAATAAGACGAATATATACGGCGTATGTATGATATACCGGTGGTACATTACTAAATACTTAGTTCGATATAGTAAGTCACATCTATACATGTTGATACTGCCGAGTTAATTACATTTTGATGTGTCACAATTAACTGAGTGTGAATTAGTGTAATGTGTTAGTTTGTCACGTCATCACTTGTGTATGTGTGTGTCTTTGTACCGAGCCGCGTCGGTTCTATTTCAGCTAGATTCCTAGAATTGTATAATTTATCATTGTTAACTTCATAAGCGTGGAATTTGTTTGTATAATCATTTTAGTGGAATATGGCATGTTACATAAATGGTTCTACTCTTTGTTTTAACTAGTTTAGTCATATAAGTTTTTGGGATAAAACATTAAACAAAATCGCCATAGATGCGAAATTTGGCAATACTTCTTGCGTTTTACCTACACTGCCCTTGGCGGTTTTTTTATGGTATTGAATGACGAGACGAGCATGTCGTTCGCCTGATGGTAAGCGATACGATCACCCATAAACAGTAGCAATACCATTCAGCACCTTAAGTTACAAAGTACTGCATTCCACTGCGCTCGTCATCCTGAGACATAAGATGTTAAGTCTCATTGTGTCCAGTAGTTACACTGGCTACAATGCCCTTAAAACCGAAACACAGCAGTGCATGCACACTGCTGCTTGGCGGTAGAAATAGACATTGCGGTGGTACCCACCCAGGCGGACTCTTACATATGAGAGACCTACCACCAGTTGCTTGTCTCATGATATGTGATTTTTTTACGCTTGACTTTTCTCAATTACTACGTTAATACTTAATGGCCATTGGCCAATATGCACATTTATTACCGCGATTTTCGGTGATCTGCTCTAGTTTTCGGTGGACACATCCTGAGTTAAACAACGGCGTATATTGTGATTCATTTAATTGACAGATTATTCGGCTAAATTTCTTATAATTGACAATTTAGGTTCTTAATCTAAAACTATAGAGCGGTTTATACTATCGAACAATCGAGATCTGTGTACTTAGAATGTGACACGAAGACGCAATTCGTAAAACGATGTCGTTTAATTTTGATGTTTGTGATTGATCGAGAGACCAATACGTCAGTCTCTCAACCAATCCCAATAAGACGAAACGGAGACGTGACGTGTTTTTTTGTCACATTCTAAGCCAACAGATTTATTTTTTACTAGCATTGCGCGCGGCTCCGCCCGCGTGGAAAAGTTTTTCCGGGATAAAAAGTAGCCTATAGCACTCAGGAGTAATGTAGCTTCCTATTATGAAAGAATTTTCAAAATCGGTCTAGTAGTTCCTGAGATTAGCGCGTTCAAACAAACAAACAAACAAACTCTTCAGCTTTATATATTAGTATAGATATGTTGTTTCTTTACATGATACTGATTTACTGTTGCATGTTACATGTGTGGAAATTAAATACAATATTATTTCGTTAAATATTATATTAATGTTGTGTTATTTGTTTTCAGGTAAACTTGGCCATCACGTGAAATTTGCAGTCTTCATGTTGGTATGAAAAACAAATTTCAGATATAATACATAAACCATTTTCGGATCTAATGGATATTTATTGAATTACCACACATTTTTCTGTTAACAAGAACAATCGTCTGCAGTTGTAGTAAATTAAACTATATCTATACATATCTATACAACACATACAACACATATAAATAAAATTGGAGTGTCTGTATGTAATATTGAAATAACCGTTTTTTACTGCATGTATATGAATATATCTACGGTACATACACCAAAATAACATTTTTTACAATTTTTGTCTGTCTGTCCGTCTGTCTGTCTGTCTGTTTGTTCCGGCTAATCTCTGAAATGGTTGGACCGATTTTGACGGGACTTTTATTGGCAGGTAGCTGATGTAATAAGGAGTAACTTAGGCTACTTTTTATCCCTGGAAAATATAAAGCGGGACTTTTATCCCGGGAAAACTCATTCACGCGGGCGGAGCCGCGGGCAACAGCTAGTAGATAAATAAAATTGAAGTCCTCTGCTGATATTTCGAAATAAAGGCTTTTTTTATACTCTGGCTCATCTCCGAAACAACTTAATCGATTTTAAGAGACTTTCATTGGCAAGTAGAAAATTCCAGAACGTAATTTTCATCCTCTGAGACGGAAAAAGAGCCTCGGAGACCTATGAGCAGAACGCAACAATTCAAATTACCGACTTAGTGCCCGTATGTCTCCTGGGTCCCTCATTGAAAATCAGCGCTGCTGTATTGGTTAGGCAGTACTGCAGCATGGAGCTGAATGAGGGTTCCCATTGCTGGCACAATATTTTATATTATTATTTTTTGTTACATTTTATTTTGCAATCATGTAAGTTTTTGTCCCAACAATAAAACATTATCTTTCTTTCTTTCTAATTTAACACATTCGTAGGCAATCCCAAACAATACAATAATTCATTCAAATTAACAACAGCATTGTCATACGTTCGTGAATTCTAATTAGGCCTCGCCAGTCAAGTGATTGGATCATCAACGACATCCATAGCCGTACAGCCTAATCCGCGAGACTCTTCAATCAGCATAATTAAACAGTTCAACCATAACAATCAACTTAGTTATAGCAGATCCTGTTTGGCAGTTTCGTACTTCGGTTGTAAGGATTAAGGGTGATTTTCCTTCTATTTTATAGTTTTTGCAGTGCACCTCTTTGCCACTCGAGGCACGCTTCCTTCCATTCGGCAACAAGTGACTGTTTTCACTTTCGCACTGGCCGGGGTTACTGGCCTTCTTGCTTTTTGCTTGCTAATTGCCGGTGGAAAACGCATGCGACATCCCATATGGAGTTTATTGCGAAATGTTAAGGTTGAAAATTGCGTGGCGTTTGTTTAACGAATGGCAGGGCTGAGTGATTTAACTAATCACGTAAGCGAACTAATACTGGAACTAGTTGATAGTGTTTAGGGCTGTCTCGTTTGTTTCTGTTTAATTTTATTTTATTTTGAGTATACCTGTTAATCAGCACATTGGATTTACAGATCTAATGCGTTAGATTCCCTTGATAACTGATGCGTAAAAACCACGTCTTCTACCATTTGTGAATTCATAATTGTATAAATCGCTTTTTAAATAACATGGATTCCGCGAGCTGTTTGCCGTGGACTGAATCCTTAGCAGTGACACACACCATACCTTCGACTTCATTCAGCATTTCAAAATAATATAACATGACGCTACTGAATTAATATATAATTCTTTAGCCAACCCTGCGCGTGTCGGTGGCCCGGCTTCCGGTGCCCGCCGGGCACTCGGCCCCCTCGTGGGTGCGTTTGCGAAATCAATAAAGCTTTTAACGCTAATGGCCGGCCGCCGGACGACACTGTCCAGTGTCCACGGCGTTGTTTAGTCGCGTGCTAATTCCGCGACGTCAACGCTCAAATATAATTGACGTGTTTACTCGTCACGTGTTATCACGCTGTATAATGTTGATCAGTGTTGAGTACTTTGATTGAAATTATTAACTCTTGGATTGACGTATCTTAATGTGTTTAGGCGTAGGCTTAGCACTTACCACCGCGGAATGGTGGGGTACTCTGCGATATGAAGCCTCTTCTAGCAATGTACCTATTGCATATAGATAGCTATCGATCTAAAACACAACTTATTATAGTAAGATAACTTGCAGAAGTAGACTTTCGGAAGCGGTTTTTTCAGTGTAAACAGTCACGGCAAGCTGAGTTATAATTTTGAATCTTCCAGGACTCGCGTTCGGTTGCATGTGTATAGAATTATTGCCGCTAGTGTAAACGCATCTGGAAGTTACTGAGCAATATATTGCTGCGAGAACTTGCTAGTTTGAACTTGGCTTAATTTGTTTTAAAGAGTGTCACGCGACTTCACTATTGCGGTGTGTACTCTCTAGTGCATTTCGAAATGTTACGGTGTAAGTTCAAGTCACTCCTAAAAATGGCTTACGATTTATCCCATTAAATAGCACCTTTCGCTTTATCTTAACGACATTGTCACGTGAATTCCACCTGTCTGATAATGAATGCATCCACGTCACTGCTAATGAACTGTTGTGGATATCTGGTAAGGACCACCTGCCTTTTATGGGGGACATGCGTGATAACTCATCGATGGTGATTGTATCCCGCTAGTTATCGATGTGTGATTCGTAATCGATTTTGAATTAATATCGATTTAGTTAGTATTCATGTTTGATTCTGAAATGTGGAACTTATTTTGGCTACCTTCAGGTATTATGAACCTTATGTACATGTTTGCGACTCAGTCCGCCTAAAAGTATATTTTTGGAATAAAAACTGGCTTTAAAACGGGGATTACATAGCGTCCTACTAAGAAATATTTTTCCAACTCATGGTAGTGATTTTAGAGATATACGAACATTCTAGAGTTTCTTGCCGTTTATTCTCTGGTGAGAACTGCTTTCCGAAATGGTGATAGAGATTGACAGAATCTAAGTAATGTGTAAAATTTTATGGGTTTGAATAAATTATTTCATTTCATTTTAAGATAAAACATCGAAAGTATCAAGATTACGTGTGCGCTGTAATAGTGATACGCAGCAATTAAAAATTTACACAATTAAATATTGTATCAAGTGTAAATAAATAAATAACAGATAATAATATATTTGTTTTCTGCATAAAAACAACTATTAAGTTGTTTTGATACAGAAATATATTTATGCGGTAGTAAAATAATCGTGTTAAACAATAAACGTTCGTATCGTATTACTGTAGTTGTTTATCTGCTTTAAGATAACTTATTTCCTTCTACGTATTCAATCAAAATCCTCAAAGGAATAAGAATACTATGAATACGTACATAGAAATACCCAATATCACTTTACCCGACCTGGGAATCGAACCCGAGAGCTCAGCACTGCAGTCGTACCGTAATACAACTACGCCACCGAGGCAGTCTAAATGGGTAGTAATTAATAGAGCAGTCCATTTTTCAAATCTTCATTTCGTTCACCCGTTTCATTGTATACTCAATGACTACTGCCTTCTCATAAAAATAACAACACAGGCACCTACAACTACATTAACGACAACACTGTGTTGCTCTTGCTATCCCAAGACACAACAGAAGTTAAGGTTGAACGTTCTTCTCTGGTGGAAACTGCTTTCCGAACTGGTGGTAGAGTAAAAATTGACAGAATCTAAGTAATGTGTAACATTTTATGGATTCGAATAAATGATTTCATTTCATCTTATTAAAGCTAATCAATATATACATTTTCCACAAAAAAAAAAAGACTATCTCACTCTAGAAGTATTAATATGAAAATACCGTAAGCACCGTACAAGCAACAATATCCTTCTCACTGAACAAACCTAGACCACCCCTTATTGTACTGGCACGCTATGATGGCCCTTTTGACAGATTACGATAGTGAGGTGAAATCTCAATTCATTATCGAAAAAAAAAATTAGCTAGCGATCCTAAGTGACGAGCGTATTAGATTTATTTCTTTTAATTTCGAATATCGCAAAACAAATGTCGAGTTTTGTCGTAAAATTATATATTCCAATAAATTTTACTGCACGTCACTATTGACAATAATGTACAGCAATGAGCTGCTTCAATGAAGTTATGAATTAAGAGGAGACTTGATGAGCGAACAAACGTCAAAATGGCCATCATAGCGTGCCGGTACTACACATAACTCAGACAAAGTCTCACCACTCACCTAGACTCTCGTACGATATACCACATTCACTTAAATTTAGGACTTGCCTACCAATCAGCCTCGTAAGTGCAGTAAGTAAGTTATCTCATATTGACTTGATCGAGTTACTTGTCTGACCTTTGCGCCACTCAACTCGCGGCACAGAGACTCGATTGTGACGAAGTTTGTAATGTTTAGAACGTACGCTATAGAGTGCCTCGGTGGCGTAGTTGTATTATGCTACGACTACAATGCTGAGGTCACTGGTTTGATCCCCGGGTTGGGCAAAGTGATATTGGGGTTTTCTACTCAGTACCAGCCCGGAGCCTAGAATTTGTGCCCAATATAGCGATAGGCTCGCCCTAGAAAAGTGGGTGCACTAGTTGCACCTCTGCCTACTCCTTAGTCCTTCGGAGATAAAGGGCATGTGTGTGTGTGTGTTTTTAGTTTTCTACGATTTTTCTCTGTATTTTTTAACGTAATTCTCGCATGTTCGACGTTCGTATATCATGATAAGAATAATTATATGTAACATGATCTATTAATGCGCGTTAATCCCGTGTGCCTGGATTACGTTAAAACCTTAATTTATTAACGCTCCTCATATTTTTAGGGTACAGTATTGAGGCGATAAAAAATTTACTGTTTATGACTCGGTAGTTTTATGAGTTATGATGCTTCTCTATTACACATGTGAATAAAATTTCAGTCATCGTATTTTCAACGAACGTATTTCCCTAGTTTTAAAAAAATCTTATTCAATTTAAGCCGTAAAATCAAGTGTATTATATGTATAATTTATTACAGTTGAAACTTCAAAATGGCAAACTAAAAAAGGCATTTTATAAAAATAAACATAATTTATCGTTGATATTTAGCTATTAAAATAATCATACTTATGTTGTGTATGAAGCCGTTGGTGCGTCTACGCACATTTGTTCGAACTAAATAATAATAAAGTCCATTTATAACATTATATCGGGTACGAATGACCGCATTATATTACGTAGTTCATAAGCAAAAAACTCGTCTAAGGGTTAACGACATCAATCGAGTTTGCGTCCGCGAATGTTCATTAAATTGTCATACTCATGGCTGTGATGAAGCGCTAGTGTTCCCGAGTAGTTATCTCATGTGTGTTGATAGGGGCCAAAATAGACTTTAAATGTTAACAGAATTTTGCATATAAATGCCATATGTACTAATTATTTTTGTATAAGGGTTATATAAAATATCCAAGTCAGGTTTCGTGCCTTCATATTAAAAAAAAATAGTAATAAAAGTAAGTAAATTTGGAAAGAGCTTGTTCTGGACCTCGCATTGACACAAATACCGTAAATGACTGAAAAAATCCTGTGTTGTATAGAAAGCTTATTGTACATTATGTTTCAGTCATTTATACTATTCAGGCTGTTATTCAAATGTTTTTTAATCCCAAAAACGATACTCCAAAAGCTCATTGGTACTAGAATCCGATTTGTTTACCTCCATACCGCACAGAAACAACACAGATGGTGCCTGTGATCAAAGAATCCAACACATTTGAATGTAACCGAATCATCCTTAATGCAAACAATGGACAAACAAACTTTACAGCTGAAAGAATGGGTTAGTTTTGGCGAGTGCGTTAGTTTGATGCTGGCAGTTGGAATTTGTTTAGAAAATGGTTTTCTAACCTGGGGTACGTAGACCACTAGGGTTCCATGAGTTTATGTCTAAGGGTTCGCGGGCGTAATGAAAACGACTATAGAAATTAGGAAAAAAGACGTCTTTTTTGGGTGAATAATTCAATAAAAAGAACCGGGCTATGTACATTTTGCGTTTTTGTCACATGCAGTGCTTGGAAGTCCTAGTACGGTGTTATGTTAATGCTGATGGGCAGATGTGGCGCTTATCATTACGCGAATGTTTTCTTCAAGCTATGAAGTCCCGCAAAACACATATAAATTTCTATACCTTCACCCAGGAATCGAACTTGTCCCACCGATTTCAATCACAGTGCCATAGGAGAGGTGGTTACTTTAATCTATTAGGTTTATGACCCCTGACCCGACCAGTTAGGCGGCAAGAGGTCTTTCAACTGCTGCAGGGTTGGTTTATATATCCGTATTGACATTATCGGCCTGAATATTTAAGTATGTTATTGATTTATGTTCTAGGTTCCGTCTGCGATATCAAAAGAGGTGTTATTATATTAGAAACATAGTTTGACATGAAGGATTAAGTCCATTGATATTGGATAAGAATGTAAGCAGTGTTGCCAACCCCAAGAAACAAAGAAACAGCAGTTCACTAATGAAAAAACAGGAGAAAACAGTATATCGGGGATTTTGAGCGAGGAGCAAAAAAATAGATCCTCGATTTCGATATTTTCCTCGGTGGATAGAGTGGGCACCTAAAAAAAAGCTCCTGCAGCCATTCTGGTATGTAGTAATTTACTAAACTGTGCACAAAATCCGTGACAATGCATGTAAAAATCGATAAAATAAAAAAACAGTAAAATTCCGACTCTAAACAGAAAACAGGGTTGACATAGCAAAAACAGTAAATCTACTGTTAAAACAGTAGGGGTGGCAACACTGAATGTAAGTGCGTACGTAATACGCATGTATAATGATTTTCGCTACATTGTGTCGTCTTAACTGACAACTTTATTAAATGGTCGCTTTTGGAGTGTGAGCAAACATAATTTATTTGTATGCGTGAAGAGATGGGATCCTAAATAAAACTTAGTCTTTTGCAAATCGCACTTAGGTTGACAGTTAGACACACTCAAGTGACAGTTGACAGTTAGACGTCATTGACGTTTCTATCCTTTTTTTGTTGTTTCTATTCTTAAAACTGCACAATACTCGAAAATAAGGGTTGAGTCACATCTGACTCGGCCCGTTAGCTGCCGGGTCGTTTACCGCTGTGCCGGCATTGTTTCAGGAGTCACGTGATTGGATCCTTGAACTTGTGCCCCACATGCGAGTGAGCGGCGTTGATCGCAACACGCTAATGCGGCGTGAATCATGCAAACCAACGGTATAACAGATAACCGGCTTGCAGGCGTTTTTGTTCTCATTGGATTTGTGATGTTTTTGTATTTACGGAAGATTTATTTAATCTAGGATAGTATTTTAATACTGTGTTACTGGTAACACTGGTCCTGATACTCCTGATAGTGTACATGTCCAAAAAAAATGCCCGCATGCCTATAAGTAATGGCAACACCAAGCTGAATTACAAAGTACTGCATAACAATATAATGCATTTATTATCTTAAATATTATATGTTAAGCCTCATAATGCCTCGTAAATACACTGGCTAAAATGATTAAACCGGAACAACGATGTTTGAACATTACAGCGAAGCGCAGAAATAGACAATGATATGTATTGAGGCGGATTTCCGTGCGAGAGAACTACCACTAAGCATTTAAATTGTTTACTAACACTTTTAGACTAGGCACTCAATACGATTTCTCCCCTATTAATTATGTTAGGGAGAAAGCCAGGACCTGAGACACTGATCACTTAAAAAAAAGTAAACAATGATTCAACATTTAAAAGTTAAAATAAATTTAACTATACAGCGTCAAAATATTTTGATTGGTCGGCGAAGCGCGAGCCAACTCGAAATGAAAGTAAATTGCAAAAGAAATGGTTCGTGACACGTTAAATCGATTAAACTCGAATTGGCAACATCGTCTGGCTGTTGATTGACTCATTCAATGTCGAAAGTACGCCGAACGGTCTGCTAACTTCGTTTAAAAGTGTTGCCAGTGAAAATAATATTGGATTATTCTCGCTTATTGGTTTGTGTTGTTGGGACTTGAGAGTATCTGAGCAACCAATGTGACTGCAATATCTGTGTGAATATAGAGTAGTCAAACCAATTAGAATTATAATTGGTGTATCAGAGATCGCCATACTATTACCATTACTTATAGCTGGTATAAAGTATGAGCCTCACCACCACATCAAAAAAAAAAATGCAAATTCAGTTATCTCAAAATTTGTAACCATTATTTTTAATAGTAACTATATAAGCATTATTTTTAATATGAAGCAAATGCACCCCATTAGAAGAATGATTTGCGAATATTATTTTAAAGATCCGGAAAGAGGACTTTTTCTGAAAGCAAGAGAACTGGCAACACTAATACACAGTGTAAGTACATTACAGACAAAATTGTGAGTAAACTTTTGACATTTTATCAATTTGTGTTCCAGTTTTTCAGTGTTGAAACTTGAAAGGAAATAATTTGTGTAATGGTGGTGTGTATACGTTTATGATATATTTTTTTCATTGGGTTACATACAGTTAACCTATTATATGTTATATTTCAAGCAGCAGTGTGCATGCACTGTTGTGTTTCGGTTTGAAGGAAATTGTAGCCAGTGTAACTACTGGACATAATGAGACTTAACATCTTATGTCTCAGGATGACGGGCACAGTGGAATGCCACACAGAACTTTGTAACTCAAGGTGCTGGATGGTGGTGCTACTGTTTATGGGTGGTCGTATCGCTTACCATCAGGCGAATGGCATGCTCGTCTCGTCATACAATGCAATAAAAAAAAACATTTTGTTTGTTTTTAAGAGACTGGTAATACGCTTTCCAAACGCAAGTTAAACGCGCAGCAAACTCGATGGAGTTGCAGACTTGATTCTTGATGTACAAAATATTTTATTCGCGCTAGACAAAAGGCAGAAAGAACGTATCAAAAATGCACGTCGTCGTCTAAAAATATCGTGTGTATATGTCCTTAGCTTTACAATGATTCGATTGAGTTAAATGTAATTCCATCCTATGACTCAGTTTACAACTAGTGGCACAAAGTTGTGTAATGGGAATGAGGTTTTATTTTAAGCCCAGCCCATTGGACAACTCAATTGAGTAATTTTGGGCGACTTTTTATAATTTGTCTTCGGTTAGCGAAATTAAAAGTATTTTCATGAATTTATGCCGCCCATTTTTTTGATGGATATAAAAGAAAAGTGAAAATGCCTTGTGTTTGGTTGTGATATCATAAAGAAAAGAATAAAGTAGCCTCTACTTTAATTACATTTCTATTATAATTTTATTTAAAGCACTCTTCATATCTCGAATAGTTTTTCAGAACTAAAATATGTATACATACATATTATCTCCAAAAGGGTAAGCAGAGGCGTAACTAGTGCAACCACTTTTTGGTCGTGTGGTTTCCGATCTCTGGACTGATACTGAGCCGATCCTCAATATCACTGCCCGAACCGCGATTCGAATCCGAGACTTCAACGCAGTAATTGTTCCGCGCACGCAATGCAACAACGTCGCCGAGGAAGCCTGAATTACATATTATTTGACAAATAGGTAGTTATGTTTGTATGGACATATAAAGTCTCCTTATCAGACATTGCAGTGTGTCCTCGTAACTTTGCACATCATCATGATCATCAGCCATATAATTTCCACTGCTGAACATAGGCCTCCCCTAAAGATATCCAAACGGACCTGTCAAAAGCAGCCTGCTTCCAGCGTGTCCCTGCGACCTTTATCAAGTCGTCCGTCCACTTTGCACATACGTAAGGAAAAATCCTAAAATACGCTCAAGGACGGACGCCAGCAAAATATGTTCCCGGGGGATCAAAGCGTCTTCTTATCAATAAACTGGCGCCGCTATTGATAACCCATGACAAGTGTATCCAACCGCAATATCTGTTTTAGACATCACAATAAGATCATTATGATCTCTAAACAGATGTGTTTGACGGATGACCCAGATATCTTACTAATATTATAAATGCTAATGTGAAGATATTTGGATGTGTTAGAAACGAGATCTGGCACATAGACTGCGATCTAGATAAGATATAGGTTTCTTTAAAAGAGATGTCCGCTTTTTGTATGGATGCTAGGCCTCAAAATCTAACCAGGCTCAAACTCTATGGTAATATCCATAGAGTTTTAAGGAGCAAAAATATGGATCTTGGATCCATTAAAAAATATTTTTAGACCCCTCCATTTATAACTAACTTTTTTAAAACGTTCAATTTAAGTGTAGCAAGCATAGTTTTAAGCAAAATAAAATTACATAAATCTCAAAATCGGAGGACTTTAAAATTATACGATTTATTGCAAAGGCATAGGTTTTGGGAGTACTATCCAAATATATACAAAGTATCTTGATTAGAATTTTCAGCCCGTTTTTGGACATGGACCAGGAAAGATCTTACTGAATAGTACTCACATATTTCTAGAAATCATCATGTAAAGAGAATAGGGGAAAAGTTCCCACATTTCTTTTGTTTTCCATTAGCATTTACGATTGTAAAAATGCATCTTGTCAAAGTTCTAGAACCCGCAGAAGCCTTGTTGCCTGCTGAATCTCAGCTACATTCCAATAAAGCGCATTGTCTGACAGATACAGTGTGATTATGTGTAAGCCACGTGATGAATCCGACATCAACGGTACGTGACTCGTCGCCCATTCACAGCGGTTACCCTGTACAATGATCGTGAACATTAACGTGTGCATTAGCCGAACGGTTCATTCATTAATATCGATGGCGAGACGTGCGCCGAATGAAAGGTTTTACGATCGTACGAATTTCTGGTTTGCGAATGTTTTATGTTGGTGTTACAGGTTTAAAGGTAATTAATCAATGCGAATATTAGATACAGTCTCTTCGGAACTGATCCGCCATAGAAACTAGACTTTTCGGTTTCACAGATCTCAAATTGATATGAATATACGTCTGAAAAAGTAACCAATAATGTGTCAGATTATTATTATTAGATTGCGTTATGTTATGACATACAGTTGTTTGGTACTTTATCAGGAACTGGTGAAATTGGCCGTAATATTATAGTATGGTAAGAGTAGGCTTGAATTTGCCTTATTCTTAACATCTTGTGACTAGTATCACGTAGTATTCAGTATTCTGTGCTAGTATTCAGAAATTATTTTTAGTCGCAATAAATTAAAATGAAACCTACTTTGAAAAGTCAACACTGGCCAGTTCATTTCGTAATTATGTCTACTAATCTATTTACTGACGGTAGATAAGACTTTAAGTCCAGTATGAAATCGAGGTTATACAAATATTGAGCCGATAAGGCTGAATAAACATATTATTTAATTGTGCATTTATCTGCCGAGTAATTACACTATAATGGCTCCACAAACCACTTGAAACTTTTATCGATAGTTTAAAGACACGCGCGCAGTGCTAACATTAATCGTCAATATCGATTAGATTTCATTGTAACTTGTTTATCGATTTCATTCAGTACGATTAGTATTACATAAAGCAACATGCTTTATGTAATACTGTCAAAACGATGAAATATAAATAGCAACTGCCTCGGTGGCGTAGTTGTATTACGGTACGACTGCAATGCTGCGGTCTCGGCTTCGATTCCCGGGTCGAGCAGATAATGATATTGAGTTTTTCTAATCAGTATCGGCCTGGAGTCTGGAATTTGTGCCCGATATGGCGATAGGCTCGCCCCCTATCACATCATGGGACGGAACACGCACGGCGAAAAGTGGGTGCACTAGTTGTGTCTCTGCCTACCCCTTCGGGGATAAAAGGCATGAGTGTGTGTGTGTATTAATAGCAATTCCAGAATAAATATGAAACAATGATATTATTTAATATCATGGTCTTTGATTAATTATATACCTAGATAGAGTGACGCTCTGCAATGAAACTAAAACAAACAGGCCAACTTTTCTTAAGCTAGTATGCGTGACAGCTGTGTCATACGCTATCGCTAGATCCTTCTGCGTATCCTTGAGTGCGCGCATAATGATACTAGTTATTACATGGTTACTAATAAAACGAGGAGAAAATTATATCCATGAAAGTGGAACAAAAATTAATTCACTCGAACTCATTTAGTGACGAACAGTTCGCCTCTATTTTTTTCCTCGCGTTTGAATCGTTCAATGTCTATCTAGGTATATAATTAATCAAAGATCATGGTTATATTTGATACGAGGCCAAAACAATGTAAACATTGTTAACATAATCAATTCCTAATAGATTTTATAATAATCGAACTAAATCTAGTTTACCTACACTATCTGTAAGTAACAGGATCCACTCTAAACCCTTCTTTATTGGATAAACTTAAGTGAATAAACCACAGGATGGATCGGGCTTATAGAATATTACCAGCGTAAGCAAACTGCGCTGTTAATCGATACGTAATCGATTTAATATCGTTATCGCCTCGCCGCGTTCGGGAACCGTTATCTATCGATATAATGAAGCGCTGCCTTCGGGCTTAGTTAAATGAGTTTTATTTTAAACCTTACCGAGGTTGATATTGATAGAATGGAAGTCAAGAAGCTTGTAAAATTTGTTGGATGTGAAAGCCAAGGGTGGTTTATAAATACTAGGCCTGTATACTTGAGGGGATGTAAGCTAATGGAGAGATAGATAAAAGTATGGATGAAAAAAATATGGCCGACTAGATAGTTAAAACGGATTATATGCATGCACACATTTACGATGTTGATGATATCCTTCAGAATTTAGAACATAATTTTCGGTGGATTGCTAGTCTACAGTTTATAAATATCATAAGAAGCTTAACACGTCTATACGTTACTGAATTATGCTTGGATTTGTTTTGATTTGATTTATTTGCGGTCGTTTTCAACAATTATCCCAATCTTATTCTTCGATCCGGCCACGAGAATAAACCAATCAAAATAAGGAATTTGTAAGCATGTCGAAAAAAGCCTTTTTCTGATACGTCCATTTTCAAGATCGATTAAAAAAAGATTGAGATCGTTTTTGACAACGGTGGTTAAAAATATAACCAAGTTAATTGGAGCTAAAGGTATTAATTAATATCAACATGAAGCAGAATTCTGTACGCTATCGGAATGTACGAAAGTTTCGCACGACCCAGAAAAATAATTAGCTACCATCCAACAGGAAATGAGGGAAACATCGGCCGTCAAACAGGAAATTGAACTTCATTGACGTCCCTACAAAGTGTATTTTGCTTTTAAGAACGAAATGTTACGAAGGCTATAGGTTGTATGTGGTACTGATTGATATCTGTGGGTGACGTTGCTTTATTCTCATAATCCGATCAGCTGTTTCTGCATTTACTTCTATCAAACATCCAAACATTTTCACACACTTTCGCATTTATAATATTAAGTAAGAGTAAGATTACACTCAGCTACTTGCATCATAGATAAGTTTCTATCTCTTGGCCCCGTGCCAATATTCCAAATGGTTTCGACTTATCTGCGGCTAAAAGCGGCTATCCATCTATTGTACCGTACAACAATGTCTTATCTAATTTTTACTATAATTCTAGTCTTTGATTAATTATATACCTAGATAGAGTGACGCGCTGCAATGAAACTAAAACAAATAGGCCAACTTTTCTTAAGCTAGTATGCGTGAAAGCTGTGTCATACGCTATCGCTGCATCATTCTGCGTATCCTTGTGTGCGCGCATAATGATACCAGTTATTACATGGTTTCTATTAAAATAGGGAGATAATAATATCCATGAAAAACAACAAAAAATAATTCACTCGAACTCATTTAGTCCACACTAAATGAGTTCGCCTCTAATTTTTTCGACGCGTTTGAAATGTTCAGTGTCTACCTAGGTATATAATTAATCAAAGCCTCTAGTAAATTAGCACACGCTAGATTAAAAAATATTGGTGTTTTTTTTTGTTTTGTACCGGATACAAGTTTGCCGCTCAGGTTAAGGTTTAAAATCCAGTTATATTTATTTTAAGCCGATTGTCTTTTATCGGTATTGAATATACAATATTGATTATATGATCTGAAAAATGTATATGTTATTCTCTTATTAATTAGGTCATTATTGAGACTTGAATCACAATGACAGCTCATAATAAATTCGGTAAAATAAAATGGTTCTCTACTTATAATGCATAGTCTACTAAAATCATCATAGTCATCACCATCAGCCATAGGAAATCCAATCTGATACTCTAACTGTTAGAATTGGAGTTTAACAATATATCAGTCCTTACTGACCACGAGACCACGTCTCATGCTATGATACCATTATGATTGTTATACAGAGAAGATAAATTTAATTAAACCATACACCATTGATACGATTATATTTGATTATACACAGATAAGTATAATCTCGCAAATCGTGCAAAATGTTATTTTCAACGAGGTAGCTTAGACGATAAGCCACCGTTAGTAAACTATTAAACACTTGCAACCCACTCGACACTCGCACAAACTACTCGAATCGATTATAATCGATTCAAACACTTTCAAACATCTGCGAGTATTGAGTACATTTCCGAAACAGCAATTCCATTATGCATAAGTAATGATGGATTTGTTCACAAGACTGTATAATGTTGCCATTCGATCATACTTCGGTACACCAGCTGACAAAGCTAATCGATTTTGTCGATAATAATCCCAAGGATATTTGATGGTATATTGAAAGCGGCTCTCTAAACTGCTTGTGCATAAGCTGCAATAAATGATCCACTCTCGGCGTCTAACAGGCTCGCTCGATCACTCTTGGCACGCTTGCAAACCAAACAATGTCAGTAATCGATTTATAATCGATTCTATCTTTATCGTTCATCTTTATTTTACCGACGAAGGTGGTTTGAACAGTGAATATCGTTTATAGAGTCGATTTAACGACTTTTGAGAGTACGATGAAAGTGCGCTCTCTTTGGTATTCTGCATTAAATTTTCTCTAATAATATTTTTTTTGTTGGCAATAGATTTGAAAAAAAGATAGCGTTCAAGTGAATAGGATTTCGGAACCCAATGTACCTTCTAAAACTGATAAGTATTGTTAAATTAGCTTTTATAAGGTAATTTATTTTTACATGATAGTGTAAGAGATAGCAAAATGTATAGCTAGTGTAAGTAAAATTAAAGATAAGCTGAGGCTTATTATTAAATATAACCCTATTTTTAAGTTTCATAAGATATACTAATACAACGCTTTCCTAATTACATTAATAAAAATAATGAAGTCGTATGTTTTGATTAAGCCCAATGTAAATTGAGTTTATCCTGTAATCGATGCCGACCACTCGGCTAAACAAACTGTTCGGAACACTCCAGCACACGTCCAAAACAAACATCGATAATCGATACATAATCGGTTTGCGATCGTTATAACTCACAGCTCTATCGATGTTCGCTTGCGTTGAGAGCGCTATTTCAATTATCTGTAGAGCACCTTTCGCGAATTGTCACCACTTCCTGCTTTCTGGGAAAATTAATTGATATTTGATGTTGTACAGTAATGTTTCATTCATATACATACACACTTATATCTTTTATCCCCAAAGGATTAGGTAGAGGCGCAACTTGTGCACCGACTTTTCGCCCTGCGTTTTCTGTCCCATGATGTCATAGCGGGCTAGCCGAGCACCATATTAGGGAATAATTCTAGACACAGGGCTGATACTGAGCTGAACCAAATATCAATTTGTATAAGATATATTGTGTAGATTGTAGGTAACATCATCTGTGAATTGTATCTATGGATAAATAATATGACTAAGCCTCCGTGACTCAGCGGACGATGAGCTGGCCTGAAATCCCTGTGCCCATCCGAAGGGCAATATACATAAATATGTGTATAGAATAGACAAAAAAGATAGGTATATTATTATTTGTTTGAATGTATTTTAATGCATATTCAATTGCATTGCATTTCAGAACTTTCCTTCAAAATCATGATATATTTTTTATTGCGACTGACTGAATCGGTTTAAGCCTGCGTGGATGCTTTAGTCCGGCCAAAGCGGCTTAAATCCAACATACACAACGAGTCCAGTTGCTTTAAAGCCTAACGTCTTGGAATCCGCTGAGGATTTTAAATGTAACACCAAAGACTACGTAAGCTGAAGACTGCACTGAAAATTGAAAATTTTAAAATGCTGGGAACAATGAAGTGCAGAATATAGTTACATTGTTTTATTGTACGAGTTAAAATAAAAAAGTAAACAAAAAATACAATTGACATCATAATATTATTATAACATAAAGAACTTTTACAATAATTCACAACGCTAACAGTTTGAGAACAATGTTTATATTAAGAACAACTATTTGCATAGCAGTCAAATGGACGGCGCTAACGCTAATTGCTACAAAAACCGTTATTTTCAACGACAGAAGCTATTTTACAAATTAATTCATAAAGAAGCTACGAACTTTGGAATATGGAGGAGTGGATGCAAACAATGTGTTTAATTGATCGCGTAATGGTCCATTGTCCCCTAATTAGAATTACTTCATTACAGGCGTGCGGAATTCATGGCATTGTTTAGATGGGTTCTTTGGTCGCGTTACTAATTAATTTGTTTACGCCGTGATGTGCGTATTCATCCGTTGTTTAAGGTCGGAGTTTTTTTTTTGCTTTATGGTACTGGCTGATACGAAAAAACAACTCGTGAGCAAACCCTCCACGCTACGTTGGAACCGACCGAGCGTAGTTATCAATTGTAATAATGTTTTATAGTTTTTAAATACTATTTTTTTATTATGCAAATGTTCCTTTAGCCTATAAATGAATTTAGCTATTTGTATGAAATGTTATATGGTAAGGTTTAGGTAGGACGTGATAAAAGATCAATAGTGTAAAATGTTTACGATTAAATGTGCAGGTCGTAAAGCGCTGTGATAAGGACTTTCTTATATAATGTGGCAGTAAAATTTATTGTTTCTCTTTTTAAATAAATTTTTCATTCACGAACAATCTTAACCAACCGTAGCAAAGCTCAACATACGCCCGTTAGTCTCTTTAACCTTTTATAAAAGGAAAGGTAAGGGACTTGCATTCTATCTCCTTCCACTCGCGGTTTCTTCATGAATAAATATTTTCGAAACAATAGCATACGTTCTAGTTACGAAAACATTCTGGTATTCCTGTGTGTTCTGAAACTTTGATAAGAATAGTTTTATAGTATGTAAATTGGAACAAATATTGCAGATTGGTGCAAATATTTGTCCATTTCTCTGTTTTTCGTCACTGCCAAGTAACTACAATATTATGCTGCATTTAAAATTGCAAATGCATATGATGGCAACCGGCGTTATAATTTATTTTAAAGCCATCGTCATGCTCAGTTATTACACTGGCTAAAATGTTCTTCGCACTAGTATAGAATTATACTTGTGTACCACCAACTGTGTGATAGATAAATAGACAAATAAGTGATGCCCAGGCCCCAGACGTTATCTCACTAGATAACTATGTATAAAATTATACCATACCATACCAGCTCTGTATTATATACTGCCCACTGCTGAGCACGGGTCTCCTCTACTACTGAGAGGGGTTAGGCCTTAGTCCACCACGCTGGCCTAGTGCGGGTTGGCAGACTTCACAAACCTTCGAAATTCTTATAGAGAACTTCTCAGGTATGCAGGTTTCCTCACGATGTTTTTCCTTTACCGTTAAAGCGAGCGATAATTCACAAAGAATACACGCATAACTTTTTTTAAAAGTCAGAGGTGCGTGCCCTAGGGTTTTGAACTTGTGGACATTAGTCTCTGCAGTCCGTTCCACTCCCAAATAGGCTATCGCCCCTTTGTATAAAATTATAATAATTAATATTTAATACTATACTAAAAAAACGATTTTGTCCAACCATAATATTTTAAAAACAAACAACGCAGTGATTTCTTAACCCTGCAAATTTTACGAATCCTCAAGAAGGGCGGTCGATGCTCCCCAAGCCACAAGTATTAAACTATTTCGTGTAGCGTGAAACGCGTAAATATTTACATAAGTGTAGAGGATTATCTAGATTGTAGTACAATAACTCCGTTAAACAATGAAACGGTTGCATGGCTATCGCCCGGTTTAGGGTTAGAAATTTCAGGCAATTTATTAAATATATTTACGGGTTAGAAATTTCAAGTTGTTATGTGATTATATTTGTATCGAAATCAACAGTTGTGAAGCAATTATCGAGGCTAGTTAAGATGTTACAGGAATTTTTATTTTCATGGAATTCTAAGGTGGGTAACAGGATTTTTCACAAATAATTAGATATCTCATTAGTATGTCAGCAACATGCTTAGAAGAATGTGCTGCGTAGACCTCATATTAGGGTACAATAGTGACGACAAGTAATATAAATTAAAGTAACCACCGCACCGCATTACACAAGACTTATGGCCAAGTTGGCCTTAAAACCGCCATACTTATTCAGCATTGCAGGGTATTATCTAATTCGAGTACGTCATCAAGATATCAAGGACTAGACTTACTTCACCCAGGCGATCTCACATATACGAATGGAATCAATAAATAAAAAACGATCACTGTGTAAGCACAGTCTAACATTCTAAGGAATGTGGCAATAAAACCGCAACTCGTAAGACGATCTCGTTTAATTTTGATGTTTGTGGTTGATCGAGAGACCAATACATCAGTCACTTGTGAGTCTCTCAACCAATCCCAATAAAACGAAACGGAGTCGTGTCGTGTTTTTTGCTACATTCTAAGCCCACAGGTTAGTATGCCAAAATTAACCACTGCGGATGGCGCTCACGAGTAAATACAGAGGCGCATCTGTTAAATCAATGGGGTTCATTTGCCTGTACTCGTAATATTCAGGGCCATTTAAACTTACTATAGTGGCCCACGTAAGTGCGTCACGATTCGGGATCGGGCTGTGTATATCCAGCTTCTCGCAGGCTAGCATAATTCTGCCGACAGGCGAGTGATAATCACTTCTCGTCAGTCGACTCTATCTCGACCCCACTACACATTAGGTGCAGTGCAGTCACTTTGGCGTGACCTAATGAAAAAAGGTATAGATATATTCCAAGTTGCCTCATTGAATTTATATTTATGGATCAAAGGGATTTGACACTAATATCTACCTAGAGTTAGACACATAAAAATATTGAAATTGCTATTCCAAAAACAAAAAAAAATGTCATCTTGTAGTTTAAAGTTTAGACCCATCGTGTTTTACCGAGAGCCCTTCTGGCATGTTCTTCAAGTTACCTTCAGCCTTGGGTAAAGGCCCCCGCCTTATCCCCGGCCCTGGGTAACATATAGCGATATTCTTGAACTTGACAATGCCAAGGTTGCGCCGGCATCGGTAGTTGTAACTGCTTGTCGTCACGCCATGCGTCTTGCACCATGGAAATGGAGATGCGGGGTTTTGGCGCAGTCACTTCGGGTGGCTGTATTGAATCTAGATTATTAGTATAGAAAAATATCTTGAATAGTGTTAAAAGTTGAAAATCTTTTACTTCTTTAAATGTTTATCTATACTCACCAACTATAAAATAAGATTAGCAAATTACATTTTCAAAGGTATTAAAGTATAAGACAGTTAAGGCAAAATGACAGTGTCGTACTTTTCGTAAATTAAATTGTAAGTGAAGAATGATGTAAGAATGAACGTGGTTTTAATTTTGTATTTTCTTTTTACAGGTAATTTAGCTGGTTGCTGTTACTGAAGTCCCAGGTTTAGTTCTAGACTATATTCAATATTGTATCAGCAGGATAATTTATATTCGATAAATATATATAATAGCACTTCATAAATCAAAAGAAAAATATAAAGTATAAAAACCCTTTTGACAAATGCAGAGAATATTTCACTCAAGTAAATAGGCTTATAAAATCGCCTCCTACAATATTATACTATACAAAAAATTATAATTAAAAGTAGGAGAACAATAGTCACGTGAATTCTCACGAACTATAAATAGCTTCTCGACTAATTACAACATTCACAACAGACCCAAAATTGGCACATTGATCGTAACGCTCGCACGAAATGTCAAACTTTATAAATCCGAAACTTGGAAAGGAAACGCCCACGCTGTTGCCAACGGGAGAACGTCTGTGTTAAGATTTATCCAACCGTATCTTTATATTAATAAAGTATAAATTACCGTACCTCTTACTTCACATCTTACTAATATTGTAAATACGAATGTTTGTGAATATGTTTGGATGTTTGTTACAAGTAATTGCTGAACGGATTTTGATAAAATTTAGTACACGGATAATCAATGTCCTGGATTAACGTATAGGTTACTATTTATCCTGGCAATTTCCTCCCGTGGGAAATATTTTAATTTTTAAAGTAGTTGGTGCTGACGTCCTTCAGATGGTGCTATGAATCACTGCAAAGATTAAGGTATTTTCGTAATGGGAAAAGATATTCATGCGAGCGAAGCCGTCGGCAATACCTGTTTGTGTATTTTAATGGAAATAGCTCGCTACTGTTTATGGGCAAATGTGAGGGAGATGCTTGCTCAATTTGTTTTTTTTTTTTTTTAAATTTCATCTAGCCATCAGCCTATCAGAAGTAACACCTATAAGGAATTAATTTCCAAACAGCTTTTATTAATACTCATGTTTATGTGCAATTGTGTTATACTCTAGCTTTCAGATGAGCAACTTACTCGTCTCGTCATTAAGTCGTATACGAAAAGGAACTATCCAATATAAAACAAAGGATTCATTAAAACAAAAAGTTGCATTGCCTAGCGCCGTCTTCAATGCTAAATGCATTCACCTTGGCGAACCAAAAGAAAATAAAACTAATATTATGCAAGTAACCGTGACCCGAGATGCAAATACATACAATTATGCCTTGTTGTATGCATTTTATTTAATTTTAATTAAGCCTTTTATTTTAATTTTAATTATTTATTTAAATTTAATTATGCCTTGTATGCATTTTATTTTGCATTAGGAGCACGCTACAATAAAATACAAGATGTTTAATGTCTGTTAATGGTTGATTGTTTAAAACTATATTATTAAAAAAAATTACAATGGGACCTACTTCCGCAAACGGGAACCAACCCATAACAAATATAAGCCCATAAAATTTAACTTGGTCATAAAAAAATGTCACAATTATTTATTTTCATATGTAGTTAATTGTTCAAATACTTTAGTTGTTACTTTATAAAATGCCAAACATTTTATATCAACCAACTAGTTGTAATTACAAAAATATCTTAGTTTAAGCATCAACTAGTAGAAAATATTTTGGTGTGTGTTGGTTCCCCCTTTTTCTTTTTGTTGCTTCGAATGACGAGACGAGCATGCCGTTCGTCTGATGGTAAGCTAGACGACCCATAAACAGTAGTAATACCATCCAGCACCTTGAGTTACAAAGTACTGTGTGGCATTCCACTGCACTTGTCACCCTGAGACATAAGATGTTAAGTATTATTACACCCAGTATTTACACTGGTTACAATTTCCTTCAAACCGAAACACTACAGTGCATGCACAATGCTGCTTGCCGGTAGAAATAGACATTGCGTTGGTACCCACCCAGACGGACTCTTACATATGAGAGACCTACCACCTGTAAACCGTTTGTGGAAATAGGTCTTATTATGTAAATTATTTTTTGCAATTGAAATCAGCTCTGTATTATATACTGCCCACTGCTGAGCACGAGCCTCCTCTACTGAGAGGGTTTAGGCCTTAGTCCAGCACGCTGGCCTAGTGCGGGTTGGTAGACTACACATACCCTTGAGATTCTTATAGAGAATTCTCAGGTATGTAGGTTTCCTCACGATGTTTTCCTTCACCGTTAAAGCGAACGGTAATTATCGATAAACAATACACACATAACTTCGAAATGTCAGAGGTGTGTATCTTGGGTTTTGAAGCGTCGGACATTGTCTCGGCAGACCTTTCCATTCCCAACTAGGCTATCGTCCACGTCCACACACAAATTATTTTTACTTGATCATAATTTGGTCATTTTTTTACGTCGAATATTTTAAGATTCAACGTCACAAAACACTGAATAGGTTAATCATATATTTTCATAACGCCTTTAATAGGTAACATATCTTTACATACATACACGCACTCACGCCTTCCATCCTCGAAGGGGTAGGCAGAGGCGCAACTAGTGCACCCCACCTTTCGTCGTGCATATTCCGTCCCATGATGTGATAGGTGAGGAGCATATCGTCATATCAGGCACAAATTCCAAACTCCGAGCTGATACTGAATAGGAAAACACAATTTTACTTTGCCGGACCCGAGGATCGAACTCGAGACCTCAGCATTTCAGTCGTATAGAATATAATATAATATTTCTTTTTTATTAGCTTTGTTTGCGTTTTACCTGCGAGTAATTCCTTAATCACGTGATTTTTTAGCGACTCTTGTACAACGCCCGAACGAAAAATTAAATACACGTCATATATCACTACACCAAGCTGAAACTGCAAGCTGACTTCTTCAAGCTTTGAACCTTGCAAGATATGCGGAATGGCACTATATGTGTATAACTATTGAACAGTTGACGTTAGTGTAAACGCATCTCTTCTAATATATTGCTGCGAGAACTTGCTATTCGAAACTTAGCATTAGTCTCCGCGACAGGGGACCGGCTAGCGGCCCCGGCAGCTGTCTCAGACCACGCTGCTCGTTAGCATTCCAACAGCGAGTCGATTAATATCATAGTGCACTTGACCTCCCAATGGTGCGATTGTTTAGCGTCCCCGTGGGGTTATTGTGATTAGGTGTGCGTATGGTTTGCTTTGGTACGGAATGTTTGGTCCTGTAGGTAGCCAATCACTATATTATTTTTTTGGATTTTTCTTTAAGATCAATAGACAATTTGTGATAAAATATTGATATAATATTTAAAAAAATGATCGCGAATTCTTCTTGTAAGTCGATACTTTTTAAATAAATTAAATGAGTGAGCTTTTAATATTTATTAAATGCTATCAACGTTTAGCCTTAGGCTCTTTATATAAAGACTCCAAAAAGCCTCAAAAAATACTCACTTAACATCGCATCCATTAGCTAAACGATTCATAAATCACTAAGATTTAAAAACTCTAAAAACATTTATCAATGTGAACAGCATTACGGGGCATTATGGTAGATTTGTTTGTCATTATGATAAAACTATCTCTTTCCAAATGTGTGGCCATTGTTAAAAGATAAGTCGCCTGAAAAATTACCTTCTGATGTGGAAAGTGAAACAGATGTTTTTACAAAAACAAATTGAGATAAATCTTTGTAAACTACGTTTTTAAATAAGATTACAACCAAACTATGATTATATTTTAGCATTTAGTTTAGTAAATAGTGAACGTTGGTTCAATAACTAAAACTTTAACACGTTGATTTAAAACATATTTTTACTCAAAGATATCAACAAATTATATTACTACATCCTACACTTTCCAATCGTGTTGAATGGAATTGATTTAATTTATACGACGACATGCATTATAAATTCTTTAAAAAAATACAATTCTGTTTTCTGGGTTAACAGATTTTATATGGGTGGCCGAGATTGTACTGTTATCCATTTTATCAAGGTGTTATCAATTTATCGAGCGTTATCATATCAATTTTATTGATTTTTTTATCAGTACATAACGATTAGTTGTTTTATTAAAAGTATCTTAATCCACGTATTAGTTTTATGGTCTGATATTGGTCAAAGAATAGATGACTAATGGGGTGAAATGTCTTGTCTAACATAATTGATATTTTGACGGTGATTCGAGGAGATGCGGGTTCAATTGTCGCACTGAGAAAAATGTATGATCAGAATTTATATGTTTGAGTTTAGGTGTTAAGTTTTTTATACATTCTAATATCTATGATACAAGACTTGAACCTTTATGCGAGCTCTGGAATATGTTTTTGAATACAGGTGATTTTTTTGTTCTCGTTGGGCACTTGGCGCGTCCTTTTTAAATGATTTAAGCTTACGAGTTACGACAGAACACCTTAAGTTCCTGTATAAGTAATTGACCTTATGATAAACGTGTTCTATGCAAATCAAGAACCTAACACATTCTTATAGCGCGTAACACATTACTATCGGTCGTTTACATCGGATACAGCGTTATCGATGTTGATAACGCGGTGTTTTTATCCATACACTAGCTTTTACGCGCGGCTCCGCCCGCGTGGAAAAGTTTTTCCGGGATAAAAAGTAGCCTATAGCACTCAGGAGTAATGTAGCTTCCTATTAGTGAAAGAATTTTCAAAATCGGTCGGCAAAGTAGTTCCGGAGATTAGCGCGTTCAAACAAACAAACAAACTCTTCAGCTTTGTAATATCTACAATACATAAGTAATAGGTATGAAGGATTGTAATATAACATTATACAAGCCTATAAAACAGGTAGAGTATATCGGTAGTTTTCTTTATATGTGTAGAATGATAATATGTATACAGTATACAATAGTGGATAGCTTAAAAAAGAAAATATACATATCAACGATTTATAATTGTCGATAATGAAATGCCATTAAAAACAATTATTATACTGAAAATTATAGATTTGCGCTCGCAACGTTGATATTTTTATCGGAATAAGCGGTTAATTAAAACTTGATTTTTCGTTACAAAACGTAGCGCATATATTAGAGCAAGTCAAAATCTATTTGTGTACCAAATTTCATCCAAATTTAATCAATGATTTATGTCTGAATAGCTAAAATAACAATATTTTCACAAACATTCACATTTATTATATGAGTAGGACTGAGTAGTAACGCTCTATCAGCCTCTCTGCTTTTCTTGCCAAACTCTATCGAATATTCTCAGCAATTCTCATGTTTATGCGAATACTTTTTGTTAGAAACTTTTTCTTATTCAACAGTAACAGTACCTACTCGGAACTTTGGTTCTGAAAATGAGTTTTGTTCGCCAACTACCTACTTCGTAGCATTTCTAATCTTATTGGAACATGTACAGTCAGCAGCATAAATATCTGTACAAAATCAAAATTTCAAATCGAAACATTTTTTTTCTTCGTTTGAAGTAAACTAAATCTCTTGTATTTTATTTTTGTGAAGAGAAAAAAAGATTAGTAAGAAAACAAAAGTATGTAGGCAATTTGAAGTTTTGAATTTGTTCATCTACTTATGCTGCTGACTGTACTTTGAACAAAAAGTCTGCTCAGTAGGCCGAAAATAAAATAGATAACAGAAATCGTATACTTAGATGGGAAAACTCATTTGGTGAATAATGCAAAAAGTAGCTATACTACCGAGTGTTGATATTTTTTATTTTTTATTTTATTTTATTTATTTGGACAACAAAACAGACAACAATCAAATACATTGTAAGATGTAACATGAGCATAAGGTACTATTCCAGATTGCAATCCCAACCATGTTGACACATCATTGTTACTTACTATTTAGATCTAAACAGCTAAGCATTTAGCAGCAGGTGCGTGAATATAAAGAAGAAAAATAATAATAATAAACTTTATTGACTAATGTAAGACAAACGATATGGGAGTTGTATCTGACTTTGGTGCTGTGAATATGTGTTTGACTGAGCGTCGGAAAGTACTATATTTTGGAGTGTGAATATCAAGTGCGGAATGTTTCATAGATAATTCATTATATAGGCGGGACATTCTTGTAAGAGGATTATAATAAGATGTATTATTTTTGCATACTTGTAAGTTAAACGTCCTCATGGGTATACGCGGATTATACTTGGTGTTAAAATTTACTAAGCTTAATAGGTATGGCGAATCAAATTTGTTGTGGAGTAATTTATATAAGTGTAATAGATCTTGTTGCTTGCGACGAATTTCGAGTGGGGTTACATTAAATTTTAATATTGGGCCGTAAGACTGTGTGAAACCAACATAACCGTCCACTCACCCCCCAGTGGTGGTAGCGATGACGCGTTTTTATACCCGCGATAAAAAAAGTTATACTAGACTGCCTCGGTGGCGTAGTTGTATTGCATGCGCGGTACGACAGTCGCACTGAGGTCGCTGGTGCGAGTCCGGCTTGGACAAAGTTATATTAGGATTTTATATTCAGTATTAGCGGTTGTGGAAATATGCCCGGTATATGGCAACAGGCCCGTCGCCTATTACATGAGACCTAACATAGCTAGCGAAATATTGGTGTGTTAAACTCTACCTACCCCTGAAAAGGACAAAAGGCATCTTTCCAATACTTAATATTATAATGCGAACATTTGTGAAGATTTATACGCAGTATACTGCCTCGGTGGCGTAGTTGTATTACGTTACGACTGCAATGCTGAGGCCTCGGGTTCGATACCCTGGTCGGGCAAAGTGATATTGAGTTTTTCTATTAAGTATCAGCCCGGAGTCTCGAATTTGTGCCAGATATGGCGATAGGCCATATCACACCATGCGACGGAATAACGGCGAAAAGTGGGTGCACTAGTTACGCCTCTGCCAACCTCTTCGGGGATAAAGCCGTGAGTGTGTGTGTGTGTGCGTTATACGCAGTAACTGCTGTACGTATTTACATGCTTGTCATCCCTGAAAAGTTCATATTAGAAAACTTTTATTGAAGGAAAGTCACACAAGAGCCAGTAATTTATAATTACACAATAAATGCTATGAATAGACGACGTTATAAGGTATCTGTCGAAAAGGCCACACGCGTGCCGAGTGTCGACCGGACGCGGCGAGATATAGCCGCTTCCACGCTTTCAATCAAATATGTCGCGCTATCGTACTGTCACTCATTAATGTTACATTTTTAATAACCTTTGGTAGTGGCTGCGACACAGTAAAATTATGTAGAGAAGCGCCATAGCCGTCTGTAGTTATTTGGCATATAAAAAAGACTGATTTTACATAGGTAGTATTTTCTTAATGATTTTCTGCCAGACTGAAGATCAGTGAAGTGAAGCCCTAAAAATGTCGACCGGCAAGAGATAAATATCCCTGGTCGGTCCGCACAGTTATGCTGGCCTGCATAATTGCTTCTTCACGCCCCACGTGACTATTGTTTTCATTTTTCAAAGGAAAGGTGATAGATTACGTAGGTTGCAAGTGAGGCTTCGCATCTCAAAAATACTCAAGATAGCTCTGAAGCCCGTTGCAAAAAGAATTCGGCTTTCTCCCATCGGACATATTTTAACGAAATTACTCGTAAATATAAACAAACACATTTATTTAATAAGCGGTTCAAAACGCGCCGACCGGATGCTGTGATAAGGCCGCTCGCACGCTGTCAATAATTAACTTCGCTATCAATAGAGGTCGCCCATTGACTCCAATTGAACCGGCATCAGTTGAAAGTGCACTGACCCCTCCATAACTTAACACCGGGCCTTTGTCATATCAATGCAAGGATAGTTGCGCGCACAATGGACGCTTGTACTCACAGACTTGTACTCGATCTGTGTGAGTCGGTTAGTGTGCGAAGCGACTGAAGATTATTATTTTTTAAATTTATTTTTTCATCGAAGGTCGGCATGCAAGAAGTCTATTGGTTACTTGGGTAGTGAGTCAATTGTATAGTACTAAATTGCGCTCGTTATTCTGAGGCATTAAATGACAATTCTCATTATAGATGCCTACAATGCTCTTCATGAATTTAGGTGATTAAGATTTACGCATGCTCACGCCTTTTATCCCCGAAGGGGTAGGCAGAGGCGCAACTAGTGCACCCACTTTTCGCCAAGCGTATTCCGTCCCATGATGTGATAGGGGGCGAGCCTATTGCCATATCGGGCACAAATTCCAGACTCCGGGCTGATACTGAATAGAAAAATCCAATATCACTTTGCCCGACCCGGGAATCGAACCCGAGACCTCAGCCTTGCAGTCGTACCGTAATACAACTGCGCCACCGAGGCAGATGATTAAGATTTATCCCGGTTCATTTATAATATTTCTTTTAATATATCAAAATCCAGCCAAAACCTAACCTTAATCAATGTCCTAGCATCTTCTACAATCTCCGTATAGCCTCCACACCACTGCCACACGCATTTATTTGGTCGCAGTCACAATGCGATGCGTTCCGCTCCGTGCGATTTATAATTCTCTTTGGTGCGAATACTAAACATTCACATACGAGTTGTTTGTGATCATCATAGAGTATAGACACGGTAAGTATAGAGCATAGATGATGAACGATAAATGTGGTCAGTGTGTGACTTCCGAACCGATCATGAACGTTTCGTAAGTACGAAACGTTCATGATCGGTTTCATTCATTCATATTGTCCATTAAACGTGCAACTTCTCCTTCGTTATTAATTTGTATAGCATTTAAAGACCATAAGACATTGTTTTTTTTTAATCGACGGCCCGGCAAAGTGGCCTCACCACCTATGGACAATTTGAGGCATATATCGTCAATTTTGTGGTTCTGCCTACCTCTTCAGGGATAAAGGCGTGAGTAGTGTCTGTGTATATTTCGATCTAGACAATCCGTGAGGTACTAGATTGTGTGTAAAGTCCGTGGTGCTTTGATAGAATTACCCTCATTTCTTCCCCTGGTCTCATTTTGGTTTTATCTATTTGCCTTCAAATAATAGCTTACCATAAATAAAACTAGGTTTACTCATCATTCCTATAATCTACCTTGGTGGCGTAGTTGTATTACGGTACGACTGCAATGCTGAGGTCTCGGGTTCGATCCCCGGGTCAGGCAAAGTGATATTGGGTTTTTCTATTCAGTATCAGCCCGGAGTCTGGAATTTGTGCCCGTTATGGCGATAGGGTCGCCCCCTATCACACCATGGGACGGAATAAAAATGGCGAAAAGTGGGTGCATTAGTTGCGCCTCTGCTTACCCCTTCGGGGATAAAAGGCGTGAGTATGCGTCCTATAATCTAGGACACGTAATTAGAAACATATTGATATCTGATCTAGTTCCCACGGTGGCCCTCTATAACAAATTGAAGCATTTAGGTCAGGTCTGCAGCCGCGTATGCATTCTTGAGCTCTTCTTGAATTAAATCCACCTGTTCGACTACCGAGTCGAGTATTATTTTGTTAACTGTGTGTAAAAGATATTTGTTGCTAAACGCGTCTACCGTACGCGATGAAACACTCGCACACAATAGTGGTAGGTCTTTAGTATCTGAGAATCCGACTGGGTTCTGCTGTAATGCTTATATCTAACGCCAAGCAGCATTGTTCATGCACCATAGTGCCCTGGTTTGAACACAACAGTGCATACTGGTGCTGGCAGAAAGAGACATTGCAGTGGTACCTATCTGGTCGGATTCTAGCACACAACACAGGCAAGTAATCAAAAAAATACGTGTGGCACTCGGAGACTGCCGCGGTAAAGCTATTGCATAGTATTTTTTATCACAAATTTTGATTGACTAAACACAAATTCGATCTTACGCTTACCACATAAAGTAGTTTTTAAACGTGAGCAACGCACGTTTAGTCTTGTTATTAGTAAGAAATGGTTTTAATGACTTTAATAAATAAAATAAATAAAAATATATTCGTTTCAAGAATTATAGCTTCTACGCATTGTATTTAAGGTTCATATTAGAAAGATAAAAAAGATGTGAGGTTATTTTCGTTACGGAATTTCTGGATTCGGTCTCCACGCTCAAGGCCTGCGATAGAAGCTATGTAATAGCTTAAAAATTCACACAAATATTTGTAGGTAAACAAATCTCGACCCTCACTATTCACAGCGTGAGTAAGCACCCACTAAACTATTCAGGCGTCAGTAATAAGATAAAAACAGACAAAGGCGTAACATTTTTAACAGGCACATTGCAGAATGCCGTGTTACTCACTCGGTGCCGCGCTGTAATTGCAATTGAGTCGCTATTTTAGGATTAGGTGTCGGTTGAGTCACGCAGTACCAAACTGTGAGTCGCCATTATGTCAATGCTATTCTTAGGTGCCATTGCACCTGCGTGTTGTGGTAAGAACCTGTGAGGCACGCCAGTTATTGTTTCACACGGTTTTAGTTTGACGACGCGAGGGGACTATGCTAGCGGCGCGATTGCGTAGGTAAATTTTCAAATTGAAATTCGATATTAATTAATTTAGGGGTCAATTAGGCCAAGGCTATTTTACTGGTGGTAGGTCTCTCATATGCAAGAGTCCATCTGGGTAGGTACTATCGCAATGTCTATTTCTACCGCCAAGCAGCAGTGTTGCATGCACTGTTGTGTTTCGGTTTGAAGAATATTGTAGCCAGTGTAATTACTGGACATAATGGGACTTAACATCTTATGTCTCAGGATGACGAGCGCAGTGGAATGCCGAACAGTACTTTGTAACTGAAGGTGCTGGATGGTGTTGCTACTGTTTATGAGCGTTCGTATCGCTTACCATCAGGCGAATGGCACGCTGGTCTCGTTATTCAAAGAAAAAAAAGGCATTGAAGGATGCAAGAGACATTGTATCTACTCCTAGCTGTATGCCGGTCTAATGAGTAGTCATCGTAACTTTTTAAGCACGTTGTAGAAAGTATTTTGGGTTAGTTATTACGACGGCCGCTCCAGGACCTTAAACTCCTCTGCGGGATATAGTTTCAGGCAAAGCTTGAAAAACCTACATTAAGTGTTAGTCAATCTATTATTGGAATTCCGTACCATAGTCCACAATATTCACAACCGCTAGATCAAGTAGACGACGCCACTAATGATTCTTATTCCCTCAGCGATCTGGTCACAATAACCATGACAGAACAACGTCAACTCTTAACTACCATCATAATATCCCCACGGATGTAAGAGAAAGTTCCTAACGACATTGCTAACAAAATCGCCACACTCAAACCAGTCCACGGTTGTTAGCGGGAAGGAAAATATAGTTTTAAACTTTGTAAACACATGAATAGTTCGCAGAATTCGCACGGTGCAAGCGTGTCGGTGTAGGAATCTACTGTTCGTTTGAACCGAGTATCTGGTTATACTGAAACGTTAGTAACTAAAGGTTAAAGTTTCATAGTTCTAGTTGTTATGTGGATTATTGGAAGTTGGACTTGAGTTGTTTTTATATTGTCTTTTTTATCGATCTGCTTGGAGTAAAGCATACAGTATCACAACATAAATTCCGATATGAGTAATATTATAGACTACTTGTAACGCTTAATGTGACGTAAATCCAGATGTCCCGCGATGCAGTCCGCATCCATGCAGTGTCTTTTAAATAAAAATAACACTTTTATTACAATCGGAAGCATAACTTTCGTAATGAAACTTTTCCAGAAAATCATCCCTAATAACATTGATTTCCCATTGCCTATATTCAAGGATTAATTCATAATCCAACATCAAAGCACCCTAAACGTTATCAATCATTAATATCATCTCAATCAAACCGAACTAACACGCAAATGCCGAGCAATTACCGTACAATCGCGCGGCAATCAATCAGGATTTGACTAGCTCGGTGCAATTACTACCTACCGACAGAACTGCGTGCACGAAACTATATGAATCGATACGTGAATCGAATTTTATGTTTGCGATGGATTGATAGGTGATTTATTTTCAGTCAATGTTGGTTTGTTGGGTGATAGTTTTATTTTAGGTTAGATTTTGTAACAGTTTGCCCGCGTACGTGTTCCCTCCTTTCTACAACCTAGGGTCTTTCAAGCGGAGCGTGGAGAAGCAATTATGCAGGCCGGCATAACTGTGCCGACCGACCAGGGATGTTTATCTCTTGCCGGTCGACATTATTTTGGGCTTCACTTCATTTACCATCAGGTGCAGTGAAAACACTTTGTCGAGCCATCGATAAAAAAAAAAACTCCGTGACTCCGTTCTCGAAAACCGAGAGATGCAGCCTCTATTGACTTTTTACTTGAATTGAATTTACTTTCACGAAATAACTGTGCTAGAATTTGAATAACTGTCTTATTAGCTGTCATAATATTAATTTTTTTTTATAAAACAAAATCCCCGAGCGGCGTCGGTCTGTCTCTCTTGTCTGACCGTCATAAATTCAAAAACTACCGAATGTATATCGACGAAATTTGGTATAGAGATAGTTTGAGACCCAAGGCCTAAGGGAAGGGCATAGGCTACTTTTTATAAAGGGAAAATATAACGGCACTTCATCACGGAAAAACACTATGTCGCGGGCGAAGCTGCGTACAAAAGCTAGTTCGATAATTCTACGTCGTGAGAAACACCGCCAGTACACTCTCAAGGATATCTTGAATAGCAAGTTCGTCTGCAGTAACTTCAAATGTTGCTGACACTGCACAACAGTTGCAGTTCTCAGCGCGTTGCGAGCGACAACTGACCAAAGTTATGTGACTCAGATAACAATATCTGCTAGTGCTATGTGAGGAAACGGCTCGATATACGATAGGGAATGTTGTTTTGAGGGATATGGTTAATTTTAAGCTATTCGGTTTAATAAAGAATAAGGTTTGTAATTTTTTATTAATTGTAAGGTGTGATGGATGATGTCACTTTGCTGTATATTTCTTTCGCATATTTATTTTCGTCTTTTGTAAGTTACATCGTGCTGTACATGTAGGTATAAATGCGAGTTTATGAAGTACTTTTGATTCACTGCGTAACTGAATTGTGATTTGCATCTTCCTTCTCACATTTTGTGCAACATCTACTTATTTTATATATTTTGTATGAATTGAAATGATCTTAAAATATTTAGCTGTAAAGTCTGATTTGAAACAAGATCTATATTCTCTATGCCCTATACGTTTGTGATGATGCATGTATCTGGGTACACGCTGCACGCCACACAGTGCCGCTCTGTTAAGCAAGGTAATAAGGATCGAAGCATCAAGGGCATAGCATAATATAGAACATGTATGTATTACCAAGCAGGCATTTATATTTTCCCGGTAGGCAGCGTCTTGGCTGTGCTCCTGGCATTGCATATTCCATAGGCGGTGGGTCAGACAGACTGCTTGCTCGTTTACCTACTTAGGCAATAAAAAAAAGTATCTGGGTGATGCGTAGATTGTGATTCAAAATATGGTTTTTGCTCCCGGTCCCGTTTGGATTACAGTTGTTTATAGTGCCACAAGTGATGAGAGGCTGTGAGACAGTTGTGGCATTCTCAGATCCTCGCACCGAGACAAAGGCTTGTATGTTTGTTTCGAGTCTTAGTTTTGGTGGACCTAAATACCCACGGATGCAGTTGCACCTCTGTCTGAAGTGTGAGGTCGTGATAATATCACATGAGCGTCACTAAAATTGAATAAGTAATAATTTAATAATAATGAATAATTTCTTCTTTATCTTCTTCTTCAGCCTTTAAAAGTCCACTGCTGAACATAGGCCTGCCCCAAAGATTTCCAGACCAACCTGTCAGAATAAATAAAATAATAAATAATAACTAATTTAAATCAAGGTTTTTCGTGAACCATCAGCTACAGAAAAGAAATATATTTCCCTGCCTTAGGGCCGATTTCAAACAAACAAAATGAGTACTATCTACATTAGCTGTTTAATACGATAACTGTCAAATAATTTACATGCAACTTGTGAAACATTCCTAAATAGCATATCAGTTTGTTTATACTATATTCAAACATAATACATCAAATTAGATTTTTATTTAAAAAAAATTCTCAAAAGAAAATCGCATTTCAAACTCGTTCTAAAATAAAATTAAGCCACCGCAAACCTTCAGTTAATAACCCATTCATTAATAAACACCGTCGTAGGAATTACGGTGACAAAACGGCGACAAATGATTTGCATAATTATAACTTCATTGCAGTGTTTCGCACTCGACTGCGCCTTTCTCGAGAGTTTAATTGTAATGCGCTGTTCCGCTAATGAGGGTCTGGGCCAGTTTCACAGGTTTGAAGTAAATTTTATTGACAGTTGTATTAAATAGCTAATGTAGATAGTACTCATTTTATTACAATTTATTTGGGAGCATAGATTGGAGTGCGATTTTATGTATAGTCGGCTTATATATTTATGTGAGGAGTATAATTAATCATAAGTTATGAATCAGGCCCGAAATTTCATTATGTGCGATTTAGAATAAGTAATTTATTAGGAGTTCCGTAACCGACGAGCATGTATGAAGAGACTGATGACGGTGAAAGAAATGACTGTGAAAGAAGCGAAAGATGTACGAATGATATGCTTGGATCGTAGCACTTGGCGCTCCATAGTCTCTAGCCTACCGCAATGGGAGAAAGGCGTGAGTTTTTTATGTAATTAATATGTAGTATACAAGTTGTTTGTACCAAATATGTTAAAAAGCTTTCAACATAAGCTTTTGAATGTGAAGTAAAATATAAAATAAGTGCAACAATGTCCACGATACATCTAGATTACTTTCGCAAGATATACTGGAAAGCTTTGGTTTCTTATGCAAAGCCTTCATTGCAAAGTTATAAGTGACTTTCTCTGTAGTGAAACTTTTCTATCAACACTTGAATAAATAATTACTTGAGTAGCGAGATACAAAAGCATTTACTTATCAGTAAGGCTTAATTTATCGGCAAATTATGTTTACACTAATTTATACTAGTAACAGTTTGTGCTTGTGGCCTATTTACGACTGTAAAATTAGGAGCTAAAATGTAATTTCCTACTATATTTTAAATGTTAAGTCTAGGAATATATGTGATTGTTTGTAAGAAGAAACATAATAAAACGTTGAATATATTTTTAATACACTGCACACAAAGAGACCAAGCACTAAAGCAGCATAATTAAGCTTTTTCATGGAAGTATACAATGCGAGTTTTATACCGGTTAGATACATACATACAGGCTGCATAGTTTAATAGAAATGATTTACACTGTACAATTTAGCAAAACATTTCTCACTAGACTGTGTCTATCTGGTAGCGTCAGTTATGTAGGAGTAACATCATAATTATAAGTGCGGTGTTTAATGCAATAAATATTTACAGGCACACAAACACGCCTTTTATCCCTAAGGGGTAGACAGAGGCGCAACTAGTGCACCCACTTTATATATTATAAATATTTACAGACTAGGTCCAAAATACATTTTTAAAAGAAGTTTCTAAACATGCTAACAGTGGTAGTAAGGTAATTAAACTGCACCTCTGATTGTAGCCGTGGAACGATCTCGGTAAATACGTGTTTACACTGCCGTCCTGTTTGTTTGCCATTCTACGGCTTCGCTGTAGGATTACCGCTTTTAATTATATCTCGGAATAGCTTGCATGGGTTTCCATAGTACAGGGAAGAGATGCTAAGTTATGGGAATGGTAAGAAAAATATCGTCGGGTAAAGTGTGCTAACTCAGTGACGAAAAAGGCCAAATTGAGATTGATCCTTACTGTACTTAACTTTATATTGATATTAATTTACACTTTTTTTGTCACCTATGCGGTCTTGCACTATCCACTAGCTATCTTAAGAATTGCTACTGACGTAATATATTTCTATAGTATATTTATAAAATTTTGTATACTTAGCACCAATCTGGTTCAAATTTACTCCTTTAAATATCGCGTTAGCTACGTAAGTGCTACCTTGACTACCCGGTAAATTATAAGCCAGAAAGACTTGCATACAAGACCTACCTATTAAAAGCATGTTAAACTCGCTAATATACCTGCTGGTTCGGATTTTCCACCCTAAACACATAAAACTAAAAATATTCAAACACAAATCGCTTTAACATTCCGTGAGGATAGTTTCCCAGCTCAATAAGGAAGCGATCTGACCAACTGGCTGGTGCGTTGCGTCGTTCTCGCATAAACCTGAGTCTATTTCGGTTTCTAGGAAGTGGATGGTGATTTGTATGAAACCCGCGTAGCACGGCCACTGTGGTAGGAAATGGTGAGTTTGCGTTAGGTTATTTGCCTTTGGAATGAGGCCTTAGCAAATATCTTCAGGATCGAGGCCATCTGCACACCACTCCAGTTACCACCGGCTGATGTGGGACCACATAGTAGAGCTTGCTTTTTAAAAAAATAATTTCCTGCATTGCTGCCGTCCTGGTAAACCGTTTTAGAATAGCGTGGTTATTTTCCCGATGGTCGTTATAAATGGAGTGGGTAGTGAAGTCTTTGCCTAGAGGTAGGATTGTAATTTATAGGACAGTATAAAATACTGTTTTGCAGTTCACTGCCCTCGATGAGACATCGTTAACATCTCATAATACCCGTCATTTTGATCCAAATATCCTAAAAGGAAAGAAAAGTATAATACTCATCATCATCATCATCAGGCATATGATGTCCACTGCTGAACATAGGCCTCCCCTACAGATTTCCAGACGGACCTGACAAAAGCGGCCTGCATCCAGCGTGTTCCTGCTATCTTTATCAAGTCGTCTGTCCACCTTGCAATAATAGCATAATATTATGTGGTTATAATAAGTCGATGGCGGACTGGCATACCGTGTAAAATGATTATTTCTCTAAACAACATAGAAAAGTAGAAGTATAAGTGGTGTGAAGAGATGGTTTGTAATTGTATAACGCACAAACTGATAAAGTAATTTACCAACTGCTCCCTTCACTTACGTCTAAATCCGTCATCAAAGTGTAAATAACTCTACGTGTGTATTGAACCGTGAACTTTCAGGTTTACGCGCCGTTTCGCCTTCACATTTAACTCTTACTAACTTTGGACCTTGTTCCCTAAACAGAAGTTTATGGCATGTAAACTAAACAATATATTAGTTATTCCTATAGAAATATTATAGTCTTTAATATGCATTGTGAGTTATTACAGGTAAAGATTCAAAGGATTGTTGCAACGGGATTCGTTTTTCTTCGAGATTTTTTTTGGGATTTCTACGCGCACGCACGCGCATGCTCACGCCTTTCATCCCCGAAGGGGTAGGCAGAGGCGCAACTAGTGCACCCACTTTTCGCCAAGCGTATTCCGTCCCATGATGTGATAGGGGCGAGCCTATCGCCATATCGGGCACAAATTCCAGACTCCGGGCTGATACTGAATAGAAAAATCCAATATCTCTTTGCCCGACCCGGGAATCGAACCCGAGACCTCAGCCTTGCAGTCGTACCGTAATACAACTACGCCACCGAGGCAGTCTAAAGATGGGATTTCTAAAGGCCAAAAATAGGAATAATTCGATTGCTTATAAATTATATAGTAATTAATTTCAGGGTTTTAATTAAGTATGCAATTCAAAATCTCTGTCAATTCCTTACCGTCCATTTTCACAACAAAATGTAGAATTTCGAACAGCGAACGAATTTTCTAAAACCAATTCGACTAGTCATCGAAGCGATCAATCTAAATTGTATTAGTCTAGAATCTAGATCGCTGTCTCCAAGAGTACAGGGATTTCGTAAAATATCGAGCTCAGCTGAAATCCTTAAAACGATTTGAACGTTTAAAAAATATCTAACAAAGGTTGGAAATCAGGAACGACTGTCGAACAAAAGTCAGCTTGGTGCGTGCGCTTGAGCGTAGACAAAGGAAATCGTTTAAGGGCAAGGGCTTTAGTGAACCGGGGTGTAGGGCTGTCACGCATGCCTTTTTCGAGTATCTTATTTTACAATCTTATTTCACTTCTTTTTTACTAATATTATAAAAAAGACAGTTTGATAAAATGTTTTGATGGTTCTTAGGAGTAAACGCTGAAACAGCTGAACGGAGTGGAATGAAATTTGACACATGGATGAGTCCAGGATTAACACATAGGCTACATTTTGTCACGGTAGTTTACTCCAGTGGGAATCGCTACAGTGCATTAGACATTTTTCTAGCGGAAAAGGCTTTTCAATCGGGCGAAGCCGCGAGCAATACCTAGTTTTATAATGTACCTAGACTGGAAAAAGTACATGTGGACCTAAGGATAATCTCCATAGCTGATAAAACATACAGTACCAACAGACTACCTCGGTGGCGTAGTTCTATTACGGTATGACTGCAATGCCGAGGTCTCGGGTTCGATCCCCGGGTCGGGCAAAGTGATATTGGATTTTTCTATCTAGTATCAGCCTAGGAGTCTGGAATTTGTGCCCGATATGACGATAGGCTCGCCCCCTATCACATCATGGGACGGAATACGCACGGCGAAAAGTGGGTGCACTAGTTGCCCCTCTGCCTACCCCTTCGGGGATTAAAGGCGTGAGTATGCGTATGCGTACCAATAGAGTCAAAGATGCGAGGTCATAAAAGAAAAAAATAGGGTTTAATAGAGGTATAGGGTGTTTTGGGTTTCTGAAAGATTGAACGATACGTTGACTGCTGTAATAAAGTCCAAATCATACCATCCTCATAATCAGCCACATGAAGTCTACTGCTGAACATAGGCCTCCACTTAAGATTTCCAGACGGACATGTCAAAAGCGGCCTGCATCCAGCTTCTTTCAGCAACCTTAACACAACAATAAAATTAAGTAAATAAAATCTTTTTCCACAGCAAATGTTAACAAGTTCATCATAATCTAAGCCTTATCGTATACCTGGCCTTAAGCTTCTACCTATGCCGTTAAATCCCTTATCCCTCACAATGTTCCTTCGGATGCAGTACAAAAATATACCGAACCGTGATACTCCCACGTTAACGCCGCGGTCTATTCTAGTACCGTGATACGCCAGGAATGTGTAGTAGCGTCGGTTCAACGTTCACATTTTATTCCATTTGTATGGTTAAAGGGATGGACGTATTTAGGGGTTTAGTTTGGGGGTGATTTGATGAAATTGTATGAAACTGATTCTATTATTTCATAGAGTATTTGATAGAAGAGGTGAATGATTAATAAGGTTGTTTGATGGAAATTATGTTAGTCGCTCATTAATATTTGTTTATCAATCAGACGATTAAGTACCGCTTATAAATTTGGAGATAATGAAAAGACTTCGGCGCATAAAATTTGTGAGTAAAGATAATACACCTTTTTAAGAACCTCCCTTTGAAGGTTCGTTATTTCTAATATTGTTTATGCGTCATCACAGCAAATATGAAAGGAGAACAAGAGCCCCTTGACTACAAATCTTTTATGCACCTACCACCTACCCATTGAGTACGCTCCTGTTTTATAAATATTAGTTCCTAATGGACAGCATTTCGTGAATGCTTGTTGTTTTTTATCTTTTGCTGCTATTTTAAAACGCTATTTCATACACAATATGTTACGCTAACCTAGTCTTAGTAATTAAAACTGATCTTTTTGATGAGTAAACGACATCAAGTAATTATGATAGTTTAATCAAACACAATTATAAATTCATGACCATTTAAGTATCAAATATGCATAGTTCGCACATGCCTTTGTTCAAATATTTATTAATATTTATATTAATTGTTTACCATACACGGCAGCCCTACGTATTCGAAGGTCGGATTCCTACGCGTGATCGGAATGGCACGCTCCTAATTAATATTTATTCAATAATGAAGCGGTGTGGCAGGGCGGGGCGCGAGTCGTGGCTGGCTTTTTAATAACGCCCTACTGTTTGAGATGACATTCAGATTAAAGTATTTGCATTTGCCCTGTATTTACTTACGTGACAGTCTAGGGATAAAGGTATGCAAAGTAGGTACGCTGTATGTTAATCCTGGGCATGTATTAACTTAGTACTTGTCTGTATCGTTGTGCACTCGGAAAGGGTGAGCTATATATCAAATAGCGAAACTTCGGCCCCCTTTAGCACCTTGTACTAATAACACATCCAATATTGTCAACAAACAAAAATAAAGCTTGTGAATTGATCAAAAAAATCCTGGAGATTCCTGTGTGCCGAATTTTATACAAATTCCTTCAACGGTTTCTGTCTTTATATATTTACAATTTTTCGCGTTTAATAATACTATAGCTATAAGCTATAATCCTCGAAGTAGTAGAGAAGGCCTATGTTCAGCAGTGGACAGTATATATGATACAGGACTGATGTTATTATTATTATAGCCAACTCAAAAAGAATCACGGTTGCTCTAACGGCATTAGAGGATAGCAAAAGGGATTAAGATGGCGACGGGATTACATATCGTGGTTTAAACTGGCACAGATATACAATGTGACTTGTAATGACATTCTTGAGCGATGAGCTGTAGATTATAGTTTGATTTACGACTCTCTACATCAATCCGAGCTTAAATTAGATTTGTAAACTTGTCAGTGTAATTTATCTCACTTGAGCAGAATATGATTTTGAAATAATTAATTGCTTTAATTTTACTTATTCTATGTTTATTATTATTTAGGTTTATAATTATATATATTTTTTATAACTGAGTAATGATAAATTAAATTTTTAGCTACGGTGTAGTATGTTATTGTTTTTTTTCTGTGGTCGAAACTCCATTCCTAGTGAATACTGTCGCTAGAATAAAAAAAAGTGTGTGTGTACTTATGTACATACACGCGTTAGAAGTTATACTTCTTAGACGTAACAAGATAAAAATCTTTTTAAATAACGCGCCAAACGAAATATAACTTCAATATCTTTCGCCTTATTCTACGTTCAAAATTCAAAACTAAAATGTTGACTATAGCTAACTTCAGGGTGTCGGTTTTTCGTGACGGTGTGCGCGCGCATCGTAAATATTTACTCTCATCATTTTTCTCTAACGCGCCAAAAGAAGTATAACTTCAAAAATATTCAAGTCGACAAACGAGGTATCGGCTCGCCAGATTGTAAGCAGTTAGCACTTAGCAGCCCATGGTCTTAGACAATGTCAGGGGCACAGCCGTTACATATCGTACCTTATCTCCTTGGTTTAAGGTCGAGCGTGTCGTGTCCAGCTTCTTAATCACAGCATACTGTTTGAGCTGCCATTAGGTGTTGTCCGGTAATGTCATTCTTGAGTGATGAGCAAAATTATGGCGCTGTTTGACTAAGTTGTTTGATACGAGAGGATGTAATGAGAATATTAATTATCCCCATTTGTTTGTCTCGTCGATAATTGAATCACGGATCACTTTGAGTCAAATCTAAGTATGTGTTTTATATTAGATTCATCAAGTGTTGTGATCGAAGATTCGAGTTCCAAAGAATTATACGTTTCAATTTTATCTTTCCGTAAGAGTATACGAACTTGAACGTGACACCACTTCAACCAACATTCGCATCCATAGTTAATTGCCATTTCCAATTCCAGCAATAACTTTGACCAAATTAGTTCAATTTGCCACGAATTGTGTCAAACTTGAAGACAATTCTAAATCAGATTCGCACAAATTCCCTCGCCAGACTCCCCCTTCTCGCGGTGAATATTGGCCAAAGGTACAGTTTTTCGCCGATTGTAGATTGCGAAACTGGATTCCAAGTTGCTATATTATGCTGTGCAAACTCGAGGGAACTTGGAGTCGAGGTCTGGATGTGTTTGCATGCTTTAACTTTGTGTGCTATCGGATTGGTGAATGCTAGAACTAGTTGCGCGTTAGATTGCTGCATGATTAATGGTCTTTCATTGGATGATAAGCCTTATAGTCCTTTGCTAAACGTAGACTATGTGAGAGAAAAAAACATGAAAAGCTATAAGAGTCCTTAGGCAAAGACAGGTTATTTACTTTTTATCGAAAAAGCCCTCTTAAAAAATATTTGAATTTAACTAACTTAAAACCAGGCTTAAAACAGACAAAGTACTGTAAATAAGTAATATAATAAAAGTAGAATATATAATAACAATTAATAATACAAGTAAAAACAAGAAGCTTATTCTCGTTTAATATGTTCAAATGCCTATTATGAGTTATGAACCAGAGTTTTCAACGGCCAATTTAATTTATTATTCTCAAAACGTACAAGAAACTTAAATAAAACAAATTAGACTCCATTCGCGTACCCTTTCTCGTAATGTATTTTCGAGAAAATATAAGTGGATTTTTATTTGACATCGCATAAAAGTGCTCCCGACTTATATTTCTCCACGAAATAGAATGTTCGAGGAATTTCTCATCGTTAATGTTGTTTCCATAGAAAACCTTTTACGTGAGACGTCCTGTTATGAGCAAAAAATAAGACTTAATTTACTTTTGAAATGTATTTCACTTGTTTCTTTGGAGGTTTTTGTTTACGTGAGTGGTCTGGTCTAAAGCAATTAGGGTTTGAAAAAGCACTAATGTGTTTTGTCACTTTTGAGGGAGGTTGAATCTGTCTAAAAAGTCTGAGAGGGTCAAAATGGTTCGTAATGTAGGCGGAGAATGCTCCATTTTTTTTTAACATTTTGCATGACTCGCACCATTTATATAATCTGCTAATTTCAGTGATAATTACCTTTTCATATTGAATGAAAATTAACATTATATCATTCGATAAATTTTTGCTCACAAGATGGGAGTCTTGAACAAAATGCCTAAATTATTTTAAGCAAGTTCATGATGCGTCCGTACGCATACCTACTAAATTCCGTCTTGTAAGCTAGAACTCCAAATACTTTGGAATAAAAAGAAGACAATTTTAACACAGTAGTTTTAAAGAAAAAAAAAAGGTATAAAATACAAACTAGACAACTCTGCAAGTAATAAAGAAAGTAAGCAACATCCCAGCAATTGTCCAAATATCCGCGTACAATGATTGCACGACGGTCGCACAGGAAATTGCTTTTGTATGTATACGAAACAGTTGCCCGTCTGTGCACGACAGTTGGTTATCGATTTTATAGTATGCACGCTTGTGGGAGAATGGTTTACGGTGCCAATGATATTACATTGATTGAGGTTCGATTCAATTATGAAAAGTGATTTAGGTCACCGTTTTGATACGGGCTTGCTATGGTGTTTTCTGCTATGGTTATCTATGTTTGTTTGCCATTAACTTTAATGCTAATTTAAGCCTAGCAATGTTTTACAGCTAAATATAGCGCAAAATCTTCCAAATACGTTTACGCTAGTTTTTATATCAATAGTAATTGTACACACATGCAACTTGCCGCAAGTTCTGCAAGCTTAACTTGCAGAAGTCAGCTGGTCGTGATTGTTCATACGGTAAAAAAATCTTGCGGAAGTGGAATTCAACAAAAAACTTGCACATAACTTTTGTAGACTGGATGGAGAAATGTTATTTGACGGTCATCGTGTTAAACAGCTAATTTTATTACTATTTATTTGGGAGCGCAGTTTAGAGTGTGACTTTTGTATTCGGTTGGCTTATACATTTATGTGACGAGTAGCATTTATCAACAAGCGGTGCCAGTTAATTTCAAACATTTGGCGTTCGTTATTTGAATTTTCATTAACCTTATCAAACATTTGAACGCCTCACACAACGATTGTAGTTTCGTCATTGTCAATTAAAACTAACCAAAGTAAACGTTAACTGAAAAGAACCGGTTTAAAAAAACGTAATTCCGTCGCGATTGTGTGATTTAAAACCTATATAAATTAATGTGTTTTAATTTATTTAGTTAAAACGCGCGACCTCATTTTGCGTTTCGTTTCAGTTTAGTAAAAGCGGGTTAAACTTTACGTTACTAAATTGTTCATGTAGTTTTAATGAGGTTTAAAGTGGCTACTAACCGCTTAATTAACCTATTTTCAGTTAATGTAATTACTATGGTGTATAAAATATTGTTATCGTTTTCATGTGTATTTACAAAAGTGAAACTTAAATATCTATTAATTTAATTGTATTTCTTTTGCAGGTATGTCCTTCAACATTCAGCATCGGTTACTAAGAGAACAAAGTCGGTATGATAAAGGTTTTTCTTTTCTGTCTAACATTACAAAACAATACAAAAACGTCATCTCGAATATCAAGAACAGATACAAATCTATTTTATTTTCACAAAATCATTTATCACAGCTTTATTGCCTAGACTCTGGAGGGTCGAAACTATCGTATCGACCGTTGTTAGTATAGATGTTTTCGACAGTATCAACTGACGTCAATTTGGCGATCTAGCGCAATTATAATTGGATTTGACATTGAAACTTGGGATTATTAAAGGAATTCAGCATATTGACAAAGAATGCAGTTGAAGTAATTTTGTCCCTTCTTAAACTAATATAGCTTCATTAATCCAAAGGCATTGGCCTAGAATATATGACCATATAGCCATAGACTAGTTCTCTATCATGGGACAGGAATTAAACTTTGCCCACCAATGTACGAGGTACACCTTACCCGTGCTAGATTTGCGTGTGACGACATTTTACAGTGTACGGATATTTCTGCCAAGTAATACATGTTTTTGATCTCGACTACATTCATGTCGTCTTCCTACGTGCAGACGTGGCGCAGACACACCCTGAACGTAATGACATGTAAATAAATGCACTTTCGTACATTACGTGTGTGGAATAACGCACGAACATGATAATGTTAAATACCAATAAATGCGTATTTATTAAGACACATATCAAAAGTCAGTTATGGTCGTAATTCCTTTACCCAAATGAAAGTAATTCGTTGTTTTGTCGAACATACAAGCAAATGGATCATCTAAGTGATTCAGTGTCAACAAATGCACACAATGTTAAAGGAATCAGTAGTGGGTTGTTAGTCCCTAAGGAAAGGATTTCGTGTTTTGGTCTATAGAAAATGCTTATGCAAAACAATAGCAAAGTACTAACTACTTCGCGTTGGTTTTCTGTTAGAAAGTTGGAGCAACCCCGTCGAGCCGGCCCATTTATACTAGAGACAAAAACTCTCGCATAATACTATTTTTATTCCAATACTCTAAAATCTAAATCATTGAAAAATATGGAACTAAAATATCTGTCCCCTTTGGGAAAATAACAGGCGTGATGTTTATGATATTCTGCAATGTAATGGACCAAAGGCAATGAACATATTGTGTTTCTATTTGCGTCTATGGTTAGTGTATATGTATTTATGACAATTATTTTGTCTCTATATTGGAATATATGTCATGTAAACATGTTGTGTGGTCGGTTCAGCATTGCCTTTATAGCGAATTTACTGACGTTTATACACAACTGCGTGCAATATGCATTAAACATTGTACGCTTTGGTGCGGGCATATTGTTATTGGACTTATGTTTATGTATTGTGAAGCTTTTATGTATGTTACTGATAGTTTGAAGGGAATTCATACATTTGGTATGCAGCGTTCAATTTTGGAAGATCATAATCATCATCATCATCAGCCCATTGCAGTCCACTGCTGGACATAGGCCTCTCCCAAGATACGCCACAGAACCCGGTCTGTTGCTTTATGCATCCAGTCGCTGCCGGCCCTCTTGTGCAAGTCGCCCCGCCATCTGGCCAGAGGGCGTCCCACGCTACGTTTGGAAGACAACTCAAGATTATGAATTCGAGTATATTCTCAAATGTGTTTTTATTTATGTACAGCTTCAACTACAATATCCTCAGTTCGTTGAGCTATTTTTCCCTTGCTTAATTAAATAGGTATACATAATAATTGCGCCCGGAGTCTGGAATTTATGCCCGATGTGGCGATAGGCTCGCCCCCTATCGAATCATGGGACGGACTACGCACGGCGAAAAGTGGGTGCACTAGTTGCTCCTCTGTATGTGTGTAACAATTGGGATGGTGTATAAGCAGCGAATAATTAATAACAAATAGAAAACTGCACGACTATAATTCCGGAGTTCCGGTCGGAACAGATTTGCAGCTATTTAGTTTGTTTAATTCGTGTTAAATACTAGTTTTGTTATTGACGTATATTAACGATCATAGCGCATAGTATTACATATCAAAACACCCGAATTACCAGACCGGAATGTAGCACCAAACCTAGAGAAGGGCGCCGGCCTCCAAATAATTATCACTTGTAATTCATTTAGTCTGATTGATTAAGGCTCAGTGTAAGAGGTCACTGTAGCTTAGTTAGTAGCGCGATCAATGATATAAATACTGTTCTAAGTATAGTATTTTTTTTTATACAGGCTCGACAAAGTGACCCCACTACACCTGACAGTAAGTGAAGTGGAATCCAGATAGAGTGCCCACTGACGAGAGATGATTATACCTCGCCAGTGGACACAATTATGCCGGCCTGTGTGACCCGGGTATACAGGCTGATCTCGAAACGCGGCACAGTTACGAGGGCCATTATAGCGGGTTTTAACACCCTGTGTACGTAGATCGCTATCCAGGCGGATTCGAAATATATCCAGATTAAACCACTTAAAAAGTAAAGTTCCATCTCTAGTTCTCTTCTTTTCCGAATATTCCATTTAAATTGGCATTCCTTCTGTTTAAATGTCATTAACTTAATGTAACTTGTCCAAAATTCTCTTTTTCTGTGCGACATTCAAAGATTATTGTGTCCAGTTACTATTCAATGACACTCGCTCGTTCCTCTTCCTCCTGCTATATATAAAAAATGGACTTTGCTCATAAATTTTATTTAAGTACTTGTTTATTTAATACCGCTAATAATATCGTCAAGCTACTTGTAGCGCCATACTCGTGTAATAAATTATATCAGAGATCGCAGTCAACAAAAACAATAGCAACAGCACACGGTATCACAGCTGTCCATCCATTCAGCAATGTTGGCACCAATATCAGCATGTCTTTGCCAAATGTTATTACATTTTGAATTTTACGCCTCGAGCAATAAGGTGCACGCGTTGTTTCGGCAGCGGCACGTGTAGCTTGGCGTCCAGCTGTTGCCCACTCGAGTCATGCAAATACGTTTGTGTGCCAAAACCTCACCCATCCGTGCTTAGCAATAAAGCGGATGGATGTGGTCCAATGTATATAGCTTTGGTCTTTAAGTGGACCTCCGTTTGTCTCGTACGAACGTGAGTTTTTTCAAAGAACTTTTTGGTATCTCGTATCCAAGAGTTGGGTTGGTACTTGGTACTTGTAATTGGGTTGGTGCTTGTTTTTATGCAAATGCTGTTATGTTTCGGTGTTAAGGAGAGACTGATCTAAGGTCTCGTGAAAAGAGCATGTCAGTTGCATTGTAATTCAATTTAAAGAGCGTTGTATCTCGTATCTCAGGATGACTGGCAGTTCAGTGACCGTGTTTGGAGGTCTAAGTTGTGAATTATATTGCAACGTTTATGTTACTTACACCAAATACAAATCACGATTTTATCCCCGAAAGGGGTAGACAGATGTGCAATCAGGGAACCACCTTTTCGCCAAGTGTGTTTCGTCCCACGATGTAACGGGGTGAGCCAATCGCCATATCGGACACAAATTCCAGACTCCAGGCTGATACTGAACAGAAAATCTCCATATCGCTTTGCCCGACGCGGGTTACGATTTACGAACCCGAAACCTCAGTAGTAGTCGTATCGCGCACGCAAATCAACTACGCCACCGAGGCAGTATAAATATTAAAAAGCTTGTTCCCAATGTTTGGACTATTGCGCTTGTACTATCTCTTTTAATGTATACTTTATGTCTGTGTTTATTTGATGTAATATCGCAAATTGTTTTTTTTATCTGAAGTATTTTTTAAATAAACAAACATAAGTCCGACACGCGTCCGTAAATCCAAGTGCTAATTCTCTTTTATCGCCGGAATGCAGAAGTAACAAACATTTTTTACATCAATTTAAATCCGGAATAAAGTTTATGCCATAATTTAATTTTAATCGTTTGAAGATATGAAACAAATTAACGTCATAGTCTAGTTCAATGTGAGATATCGACAAATAACGAAAATCTCATTAATTCAACATCTCCAGAAAATAGGTATTGTTCAGGTTTTCTTTATGATTGATGAAAATGGACGAGCGTTCATTGTGCGCGCCCACTTCGCATTTATTAGTACCAAGAACTCTTTTATTTAACTAATGGAACACGAATAATGGATCGCATTTGTTGAAAAGGTGGATTTTGTTTTGATCGAAAATGTCTTCTGAAGTTGTTATCATTGTGGTCAATAAATGATGATTATGAAACCTTTGTACAAATTGCAGAATACAGGAGAATATATTGTTTACTCTTTCTATCATCTTCAACCATGGCAAAAAGACGCTATAAGTCTTTTTTTATGGCATTGAACGACGAGACAATGATGCCGTTCACCTGATGGTAAGCGATACGACCGCCCATAAACAGTAGCAACACCATACAGCACCTTGAGCTACAAAGTACTGTGTAGCATTCCACTGCGCTCGTCATCCTGAGACATAAGATGTTAAGTCTCATTATGTCCAGTAGTTACACTGGCTACAATGTCCTTCAAACCGAAACACAACAGTGCATGCACACTGCTGCTTGGCGGTAGTAATAGACATTGCGGTGGTACCCACCCAGACGGACTCTTACATATGAGAGACCTACCACCAGTCAATTAATTTGCTGCAATAATTTTCCTGGGTATATGTAAATGTAAATATATATCAAAACAGCCTATACATTTAGTTCATTCTTTTGAAGTTTTATCTGTCGATCCGTTTTCTCAGTGACCGACAGAGCCACTACGGCTTGTTTGTCAGTCTTGTCAGTTACTCGTATACATTGTTGCAACAATATTAATCGTTATGCGAATATTCGGTGCTCAGTGTGGAAATGTTTATAACCTCTTGTTTACGTTATGTCTTGTGCTGTTTGAGCCTACAGTGTGATGGATAGAATTTGTGTGATCGTCGTTCGTGGCTTTGGACATTATATTTCTTATTATGTTATCGATACGGCATTGAAGCCTATAATTATATTTTAAATTGTTAGATACTGAGACTGCCTCGGTGGCGTAGTTGTATTACGGTACGACTGCAATGCTGAGGTCTCTGGTTCGATCCCCGGGTCGGGCAAAGTGATATTGGATTTTTCTATTCAATATTAGCACGGCGTCTGGAATTTGTGCCCGATATGGCGATAGGCTCGCCCCCTATCACATCATGGGACGGAATACGCACGGCGAAAAGTAGGTGCACTAAATGTGCCACTGCCCACCCCTTCCGGGATAAAAAGCTTGAGTGTGTATGTGTGTGTGTAACAAGCCAAAATGGCAATGTATAACTTTTTTTTTACTCTAATTAACAACAGAACGCTAAACAAGGCTTTTAATATTTTGTGTTTCAGTTTTTTTCCGTGAAATTACAGATCCCCGGGGAAACATCGTGAGCGAATTCTTTTATGTTTCAGATAATATAAATGGACATTTTGTTTTTCAATAAAGTCGTAAATAAAAACGGCTGTTTTGGGGATGTTGGAACCTTCGTTACTGTCAGACGTCGTCCCTGTACGACTGAAATAAAAATCCTTTGTGGCCTCGTGGAAAGCCTCTAGCGATGGGTTTGTTGATGGTTCCGTATTAAGAGCTACTTTTTTATTCTTACGTTTTGTATGCCAGCGTCATCTAACTAACAATTCAGTTAAAAATATCAATCGAAGTAAATTATCGGGATAAAATATTAATGGGATAAAAAGACAAATATTATAATATTTATTATTGATATACGTTACAGTGTTTTTGGTGGGTATGTAAGTATTATAGAAATGGATCATGGTTTTTTTTACAAAAATTAACTAGAATTTTTGTATATTTAATGGATTATATTAAAATTGCAAAATAACGTCCTGGGCCTTAAAGCAAATAGTGAGCTTTTTTAACTATTCACTATTGTATCAAATAACAATCGTGCATTAGTACCTGTATTGATAGAATCGCCAACAAAAGGGTTTTCTTATTACGTTCCTTCGGGAATAGAAGTCGAACAGCCCGGTGGTTTCGGATAAAGCGCTTTGAAACCGGCGTGACACACGCACGGGAATTAATACATACATTTGTATTTATTTTTATCGAACGTTTTCGATGTTTCCCTTTGTGATTACTTGTTTTGTTAGGGAATGGTAAATGTTTTTTTTTAGATTATAAGAGGTTTGTTTTTACAGCAGATAAAGACTATTGTTAGAAGGACGAGCTGTTCTATTGGATCCTTTGACCGGAATGTGATTTTTATTTTATTTATTGCTATAAGTACTCCATGCGATATAATCTATGAGAATGATGAGGAATAACGCCTTAATCTATCTATCTAGGTTATGTCATTCCCATTTTTTGTTTTCTGTTAGCGATAACGTCGTCGTCTATACTAATATTATAAAACTGAAGAGTTTGTTTGTTTGAACGCGCTAATCTCAGGAACTACTCGACCGATTTTGAAAATTCTTTCACTAATAGGAAGCTACATTACTCCTGAGTGCTATAGGCTACTTTTTATCCCGGAAAAACTTTTCCACGCGGGCGGAGCCGCGCGCAATGCTAGTAATTAATAATCAGAAAGGCATCTTCACTCTACGTCGTCTGATGAGCTTATTATTGTCCTCATTATCAAAATCATCAACTTTTCGCCCGTGTTGTTTCATCCGTGGTCAAATAAACACTCTTATTACACCAGACAAGTGCGCAGGGTCTTCGCTGTAAATTCGCTAGTGTGATAGCCTTACTTTTACCTGACCACGGATGAAGCGATCCGGCCTTAGACAGCGGGTTACAGTCGCACCGGTCCGGCACGCACGGCGGCGACACTGTATTTATAGACGCGGCATTTCGGAGGGCACGGTCTAGGTTGCAGCTTCGGGGCCAAGGTCGGAGCCACGTTTATGGGGCAATGGGATGTTGTCCAATAACCGCATGTCCCGTCGCGACGCTAGGTCAACTGAATTATGGCGTCTGCGTGATTTGTATTGCGTTGATATGGTTGTCTATCAAGTGACGGCTGAAATGTATGAAGACAAATACAATCTTAGTAAGAGACGTTGTGTTTATGAATATAGTCAGTGTCAAAATGAAATAAGCAGATCGTTCGCCTAGTAAGCTCCACTTCGGCCCATTGGATAAAATTACAGTATATCGAATTAGGAAATAGTAATTCTCATAGTACACAGTATTTACACTACCTACAACACGTTGTAGGTAGTGTAAATACTGGCCACGGCCTTTTTACAATGTCACGACCCATCAAGACACATCTAACTCGAAAGTTTCACGCATACCAATAGCCCCGGTGTTTGCCCACTAGATTTACGTAGCAGTGGTAATTCGATTAGTGTACAAACGTTAAGATTTTACGAGCGACCGGCGCGGTGCACCCGTGCGTGTGACACGCCGCTAATTGCGCCCCACTGTCTGGACGTGGATTTCGTTTTTCGAAGGGCGATTTACGTGACCGCCTCGTGGATCGAACGACTCGAAATCACTGACGCGGGCTCGAAATTGTTTTTCTAATTTGTTAGGCGGCGTTCGAGTTGGGTTTTTGGAGCGTGACGCCTGTTGAAGTTTTATAAATTTTCTTATTATGAACTGGTTTGAATCACGTGTTTTTGTTGGTTCTTTGTGTTTTTTGGGCGTGTCACTCAAAATTTAGCGGTGCGTGTACTTTTTTTAAATACTGTTGCCGCGTTATAGACGTGCCTACGCTATCTGAATATCGTTGGAAACGTATAATACCTGTAACTTTTTCTACTGACGCTTCATAGCAATGAAACAAAAAGTTAGCAGCATCTAACCATGATATAGTGTTGAAATTAATCGCAACACTGCAATTAAACTTAACTTCGCTCCAAATTTTCAACCCACTAAATTATTCAAAATTCCGGCACTAAGTTATCGGGAACGTTCGCGGCTCGTTCTCGCGTTAAATTTCCAAACTTCGCTAATTACGAGCGAGAATTCGCGACGACGCTGTTGCGATGGCTATAGTCTTTGTCTGAATCGTTTGTGTCCCATCGTAATAATTGCGAATTGTTATCCCAATTTGGATGGTTTGGCATTTGGCATCTATTTGTTATTTTGCAATGCAATGCAATGCAATCAGCCCTGTATTATATACTGCCCACTGCCGAGCACGGGCCTTCTCTACTACTGAGAGGGGTTAGGCCTCAGTTCACCACGCTGGCCTAGTGCGGGTTGGCAGACTTCACATACCCTCGAAATTCTAATGGAGAATTCTCAGGTATGTAGGTTTCCTCACAATGTTTTCCTTCACCGTTAAAGCGAACGTGGCCGAAATCGGCTAGGAAGGGATTATAAAGTGTAAATAAATAAATAAATATTGAAACAGCAATAACAGTTAGCGTAACTTTTACTGTCGAGTTAGGTATCAAACTCAAGTTCAATGTTAGTTATCGAGACCGGCTGTTAATGTACTAATATCGGAAGTCATAAAATAATGTCGTATTATCTAATGATTCTTGTTATAGTAGATTCCTTATTTATGACGCTGTGAACCGAAATAGATCGATTCGGATGTTGGATGGTGACCAAGAGTCGCCTAGCCTCTTTTGCTGCGTGATAATAATTACACGTGTTTACGATGACACGTGAAACGTTATTGTTATGTCGGCGTGAGAGGATTGTCTGTCATTAAATTACGTAAATAGTTTTGTTTGTTCATTTTTGAGTTTATTGCTTGAAATTAGTTATCGTGTGACTTAATTAGTGCCTCACTACTAATGAGTACTAAAATAGGTATAAAATGCAATGCAATCAGCCCTGTATTATATACTGCCCACTGCTGAGCTCGGGTCTCTACTACTGAGAGGGGTTAGGTTAAAATATTAATTTTAAAATTAAAAATTTAAATTTTTTTAGCGCCTCGCATGTTACCCAAACAATCAAGCAAGTCAAGATATTGGCATACGCGTTGTAGATGGCAGTGGCTGTATACTCATCACCTTACATTACATAACTATCGACTTAATAACTACGTTGTGTGACTTAGAATTAAGTTAACCACAGTTTAACTAACAAGTTTTGACAGGATTGCCATACAGACACACCGCATGTCAGTAAAATCGTACATACTAGTTATGGCGCAAATATTTTTTCATGATTTTTTTTTACTCATTTATTTAACTTACTACAATACAATCTCGAAACTATGGTTAGTAGACTAACATACGTTGCGAATACATGGATCCCACGGGAACTGTTACGGGCTAATCATATTATATTCTAAGCGTGTTCCTATAATAATAAAAAAAATGCCAGCTCTATACGGAAACGCAAACGCGCTACGTTAATATTAAAACAAATAGACATGTTTGTGCTGATAACGCTCGATCTGGGAATAACCGCAGTGTCGTAGCAATTGGAACGCTGCCCGCAATCACAGCGCCTTGTAAAACGCTATGATCATTTATTTCAAGCAAGTCTTCGTTGACATTAATGTTTATTAGCGAACAGAGATGTTTATTTGGTAGGGGGTAATACCGGATCACGGAGAAGAGATTAGGTACTGCTAAACCCGATAATATTGCCTAATACGGACAATACAGACTGAAGTGATATATTTAATGTAGTCCACAATTGTTGGCCATAATTGACTGCCTCGGTGGCGCAGTTGTATTATGGTGCGACTGCAATGCTGAGGTCTCGGGTCCGATCCCCGGGTCGGTCAAAGTGGTATTGGGTTTTCTATTTAGTATCAGCCCGGAGTCTGGAATTTGTTTTCGATATGGCGATAGGCTCGCCCCGTATCATATCATGGTATGGAATACGCAAGGCGAAAAGTGGGTGCAGTAGTTGCGCCTCTGCCTACCCCTTCGGGGATAAAAGGCGTGAGTGTGTATGTATGTGTGTAAGTATACAATTATTGTTTGCCACTGTATTAGTTTTAGTTGTAGTTTTGCTGTCATCTGGAAACAACGGGATTGAAGATTTTCAAAAGTCGAAATTTACTATTTTAGATATTTTTAAGCTTTTGTTTGCTGCGACTGTTTTAAAAGTCTATTTCCGCAATAAATAATACGCACGCATCTCACGCCTTTTATCCCCGAAGGGGTAGGCAGAGGCGCAACTACTGCACCCACTTTTCGCCGTGAATAATACCCGAAGATAATCAAGGTGATGTAGATTACAGTTATTAAAAGATTTTCCCGAATCGGAAGATAATTCCGGAATAATTGTAGTCTTATAGCTTGATAAAATTTTGAAAAGTCCGTTAAATTTGAATTCGGGTCAGACGTTTGAAAACTAGTTCGGGTAAATAAGAAAAGACGCATATTAAGCTTTTAACTTATGAACTTAATAAAATGCTTGTCCTCTCGCATGGTATCATATAAACTATTTTTAACCGACTTCCAAAAAAGGAGGAGGTTCTCAATTCGTGTGTTTGATTTTTTTATATGTATGTACACTGATTTCTCTGAAAATTGTGAGCCTATTTCCTTAATTCCTTCTTTATTTAGTAAATTGGGGTCTCGAAATGGTCCCATTTCAATATATCTTGGTTCATCATTTTATGGAACAGACTGAAGCGACCTGAATCATATTCTGTTTGTATGTATGATATAGCGAGTATGTAAACGAATGAAGATTACCGCGTTTCATTTTTCGTACAAACATTTTGTAATTACGTAAATAACGTTTAAGTATTCAAAAAAGAGCGTTCACAGCTCGTAAATATGATTACGAGAGAAAACAAACAATACATTAAACTCGCTGTAAGATTTAGCGCAACGAGAGGTTATTACCAAAATATTTGGTAACAATCAACACATGCTGATTACGTTTCGAATGTTTGGGTTTCTTTTTTATATGTGATGACAGTGTTGCCAGTTTTATTATTGCGGAGTAAGGCGTATTGCACACTTCCCCAAAATGCATCTCACTGTCACCGACATAGATTTCGGTATTATTTTTATGTCATTTTTTTGGCGTTGTCCCGGACTACTACAAAGGGGTGTTATATAGTTTATATAATATAAGATAATCTAATAATAAAAGTATTATATCACTCGAAGCGAAAAGTATCGTCAAATAAATTCATGCTTCGAATAAACGGATCTGGCAACACAACACAAGCTTGGTCAGCATCAAAGATTTTACGTAAATCCATTCTATATTTGTTTCGTGTAAACAGCATATTTATTCCGTTTTTAATTGGTTTACTCATAGTCGCGATGCGGATCTTGCTGGGTCGATGTTTTCATTGATATTTAAAGTTTGAAAGGAGTTCTAGAGCCTATGCGGACGTATTTTGTATGCGTCGACGACGCGATTCAAACGCAACTAAAGCGCGCAATAAACGCAATAATAATTATAATATACTAGCTTTTGCCCGCGGCTCCGCCCGCGTGAATGAGTTTTCCCGGGATAAAAGTCCCGCTTTATATTTTCCCGGTATAAAAAGTAGCCTATGTGTTAATCCAGGACATGGTCTACCCGTGTGCCAAATTTCATCGAAATCCGTTCTGTAGTTTTTGCGTGAAAGAGAAACAAACATCCATACATCCATACTTACAAACTTTTGCGTTTATAATATTATTATAGTAGGATTATACAAAATATGTGCACGCAGAAAACGCGAAAATAGAGCCCGTAAAGACGCAATTATCACCAAATCGTAATTGCAAGTTTAGCCCGCGCTGACCTTACTACTGGTGCCAAGTTCAAATATTTTTGAGCAGTAGCATTATATTATTTATTTACAGGAATAAAGATACGATACGCGTCCGATGTTACTACGGGTGATAACTCCGAGTGCGTGTTATCGTGTGCTAAATATAAATGTACGCAGTATTAGTAACACGCGCACTGAAAGAATGTGTAATAAACAAAACAATTCAAACGAAACAAATGCTTTGATTTATTTTGATAATTATCTAACCGTATGAAAGAATGACAATGTTAGTGAGTCAAAATCATACATTTTCATCATCTTGTGATTGTCTTGACTGTGCTCAGTTGTCTCATGTGGGGTCGGCGCCACATTTTACGTGCATTTCCAGGAACGCTTTGACTTCGTGTTTACGACCGGCCGTCAGCTTGACGTTGATTCCCCTTGGGGGAAAACACAACTCTATCAAATAAATTATGTATTTCATTCCGCAATATTGTATTATGCCTTAAATCATATTTGTTTTTTTTTTACAAATTACGTAGTCTCTTAACGTGATCGTGTTTACATGTATGCGACGTTTTGCATAAAATTACTAATCAGAACGGTTAGTATCGACAATCGCGTGAGAAAGCGTAGTAGGAAACGTTTGAGTGCATGAGTACTCGTTAATTCCTGAATACGGTAAAAAAAAACGCTAAATATTACTTGTGCTAATTCGTCTAGCGTTTCATTATTAAATCTATACCAATATTATAAAGCTGAAGAGTTTGTTTGTTTGTTTGAACGCGCTAATGTCAGGAACTACTGGACCGATTTTGAAAATTCTTTCACTAATAGGAAGCTACATTACTCCTGAGTGCTATAGGCTACTCTTTATCCCGGAAAAACTTTTCTACGCGGGCGGAGCCGCGCGCAAATGCTAGTATTCAATAACCATCTACGTTAACAATTATTCACAAAATTTGAAAGAGCAAAGCTTTTCAGCTTTTATGCTGTTCGCCGTGACTATGAAAGCTAAAAATATTTTTTTCTCGCTATAGTGTAGTGCTCACCTGAAAAGTTTTGCCCGGCCAGCTAAGATTAGCGCTGCCAAATCAAAAAGAGCTCCGATCGTCACCGCCATCAGAGCGATTTTTACTTTTTCTTTCGGTGACAATCCTAGTTTCTCGTAATCTTATATGTAAAATTCTCGTGTCGCGGTGTTTGTTGCCAAACTCCTCCGAAACGGCTCGACCGATTTTCATGAAACTTTGTGTGTATATCGGGTAGGTCTGAGAATCGGTCAACATCTATTTTTCATACCCCTAAATGTTAAGGGTGGTCCACCCCTGAATTTTTATTTTTTAGACAACATTTTTTGTTTTTATTTATTTATGATACAGCATTCGAACCTTTCTACGATCAACCCCTATTTTTTTAATAACTTTTAACCTCGGTCGGTAACTGATGGCAAAACAACGTTTGCGGGGTCACCTAGTATATACAATATCATTGATCTCATCAATCGCAAAAAAACTCCGACATCCATAAATAACTCGCAACATCCATAAATATTAACTGGAAGTCGCGTCATAAATTAACAGCTCGATTATAACAAGGGCTTTCGACAAGTCAAAGACCTTCCAATTCGCGGCCATGGTCGGTTGGTGGCTACGATGAGTCATGTGTGTTTGTGTGACTGTTTCCGTGTTCAGTAATGACCTAGACCATGTTCTAGCAGACTTAACACTACGATTACAATACATTAAAATATTATAACTTATAGCTATAATGTAAGCCCAAGTTAGGTAAACTCAACATGTATATAATTTAATTTAAACTAACTAAGTTGATTACTGCTGAATTAAACAAACAATATCGTAATATAATTTGGAGGCGTTAACGCAATCTATGCATATAATAAAGCAGTAGAACTGGTGTGTCTGTACATTTAAAGAAATGTCATAAAAAAGAAAGGGGGTAATGGAAAGCAAATCAGCGATTTTTATAATTATTTTCTGTCAGTCTGTTTTTCAATGTTTGTTACTGCGCATCTCCGAAACTACTAAACGGTTCTCGTTAAAATTTGGCACACGGGTAGATCATGTCCTGGATTAACACATAGGCTTTTTATCCCGGGAAAATATAAAGCGGGACCTTTATCCCGGAAAAACGTTTTCACGCGTCCAAAAGCTAGTAACTTAATATGTGCCAGACGATATTAGTCTTGCAGAAAAGCTTAAACATTTATTAAATGTTTGTTTCTAGCCTCTTTTGAAATTCTCATAGTTCTTGGGTTCGATTCCCTATGTGGGTAACCAATGGGCAATGAGTGTTTAATAATTTAGTACAACCTTAACTGCACTCTTGCACCTCTGCCTATCTCAGACAAACAAATGAAAGCTTATTCATAAAGATTTATTAGCTCTGTTCCGTATTTACCACACAAGGTCTCATGAAATGTTTTCATAGTACAAAACATTTCCGACAGATTTATTGCAGTAGATAGCGAGACAGTGAGTCATACGGGAGGGACGGTGCCCTTCCCGTGACCCCTCCGGTCCCTCCGCTAGGGCTTCACGAGGGACGCGCCCCGGGAAAACCCTCCGGTTTGATCGATCGCACCATGTCTGAGAGTGACCGGATATTTGTGTGTGCGGTGTATTTTAGTTATTAATTGAATGTCAATTCATTTTGTAGTGGGCATTGATTAATGTATTTGAAGTATGTCGCTAAGATGTGCATAAACCGTCGCGTCGTCTACTGTTATGGTAGAATTACATCATAGATAACATTATAAGCAAAGGAAGGTTAAGAAATGTTTCTAAAAACTAGCTTGCTGCAGACCTTTTTACACACACACACACACACACACTGACGCCTTCTTTTTTATCACCGAAGGGTTAGGCAGAGGCGCAACTTAGTGCACCCACTTTTCGCTGTTCGTATACTTTTTGTGGTACGAAAATACTAATTATGTACTTGTATTTGAACGCTCATTCAACAGCAAACCAGAGTGAAGAAAACAAATCAACTATCATTTACTAGCTTATATGTAAGGAAAATAGGTCGGGTTTCTGCCCTGGGGTTACTACTGGTTTCTGTTACCAGTATCTGTATTATTTTTACTGAAAATACTGGGCGTAAAAGACGAAAACATCTCATGTCTTTGGATATCCAGAATATTGCAATAATAGTTATTAGTTATTCAACGGTGTGGCTAGTATATGTGAAATCTTGCTCATTTCGTCGTACACTCATATAAAAAAAAAAAAAATCCTTTTTTTTATTGCGTAGAATGACAAGACGAGCATGCCGTTCGCCTGATGGTAAGCGATACGACCACCCATAAACAGTAGCAACACCATCCAGCAACTTGACTTACAAAGTACTGTGTGGCATTCCACTGCGCTCGTTATCCTGAGACATAAGATGTTAAGTCTCATTATGTCCAGTAGTTACACTGGCTACAATGTCCTTCAAACCGAAACAACAGTGCATGCACACTGCTGCTTGGCCTGCACCCAGACGGACTCTTACATATGAGAGACCTACCACCAGTATCCTCTCATGCAATATCGGAGCCAAACACGTAATTCCCGATTATAATTACTTCAACAAACCTCATAGAGCGGAACAAAGCGTCTAGACGTCTAGTCCGTAAGTTATGTCACCCGATCTATTAACTCGGACGCAATGTCCGGGTCGTCCGTCTCCGGAGTGTCCGGAAGCAGTTCCGTAGAGACAGCACTACTGAATCGGATATCAAAGGGGCAGAGAAGTAACCGGCTCCCGCGGTTTGAGTGCACTTTTAGTAGACGGGTAAATTCTTATTTCTGGGGAAGAAAATAAATTTTCTTCAAACTTTTTTTATGCAAATGAAAGACTGGCTAAGCAAATAGCTCATCTTATAGTTACCAATGAAAAAGCTTTTTCACGATATTAGAATTGAGCTTGTTGTCCAACATTACATTTAGAGTATCAAAATGTCCAGTAATTTCTCTAGTGGCTACTTGACTTGTCCATCAAGCCAAAAAAGAAAAGTGGTTGTACACTGCTACTTGACGGCAGAAATAGAGAAAGCGATGAAACCTACCTATCTTATAGAATTTACAAGAGAACTAACAATTTAGTAAATAACATAAAGTTTGTAACTTCACGTCTAATTTATACTGTGATTTAATCACAGTTGTCTAAATGCATCTCCAGAGCGCAATTTATGTGACACTATCAATTTACACTCGCCATGCGGACGCAGTGCGTCCGGTATCCGGACAGTCCGTAGCGTCGGATGCGCCGGTGGTAATGACCCAGATAACAGAAATGCTTTATGATTCATCGACATTGTGTCAATAGTCTATACTCACATTACAAACATGTAGAATTTGTAAGTTTGTAGGGTTTTAGAAATTTTCGATCCGATTATGGAAATATTTAATAGGAAGCTACATCTCTCGAGTGCTATAGGATACTTTTTATCTCGGGCACGGATCTTAACGCGTGTGGTCATCCATACATACATAGCAGCACGCCTTTTCCCTTTTCAGGGGTATACAGAGGTTTTCGGGATTCGAACCCGAGACTTCAGTTCTATAATCGTAGCGCGCAATACAACTACTCCACCGAGGCAGTCCTAGTAATACGTGTGGAGCCACGGATAAAGGATAATTTCAAATAAAGCAGTCTAAATCTTAGTACAGGGTTGATATAAATCAATACGATCTGTGAATTTACTGTACGCATTGTACTTCAATCTTCATATATCATCTATCACCATTCATACAATTCATTCACCCTCAATACTTCATGTGCAACACCGGATTTATTTTATTTGTTTTGTTATATCTTGAATATATTCAAAACTCGGGAAATTCATATGGAAATCGAACTTATAGAATATAGATAATGTATTTATGAGGCTTACACTATAAGGTGAGCAATAATGTGGATTCATAATAATGAAATGTTTGAGCATAAAACGTGGTCGATTTTTTTAAAGTCTTTCCTATAGTGTTTCTTTCAAAATGATCCCTTGTCGTGTTCCTTATTTTTTGTGTATTACTTATAAGTAGGGTTGTCACGGAGGCCTTCTTAGCGGAAGCGGAGGCGGATGCGGAGGCGACGGGTTTCACCTCCGCGGATGCGGAGGTTAACGGAGGCGGAGGCGGAAGTGAAAGTGGATGTAGAAAAAATAGTAGTTTATGGTTTATTGAAACTATCAATAGTACAAAATAAAAAAACAATCACGGTTCTATTAGAATTACATTACATCGCGTCGATAAAAACTTCGTACGTACGTCCAACGCGTCTAAGCAATTCGACAGGTTGATTCCTGTCGCGTATCATTCATTTGACAAATGACGTTTGCACGCCCCCCGCCCCACCCCAATCACGTTCCCGCCGCGCGCGGCCGGACCGCTGAGTCGTCGCGAGCGTCGCTGCTTGCGTATGATTAGTAAATAAACCTCCGTTATGACTCCGCAAAAATTACACGGATGGAGGCGGAGGCGGAGGAACGATTTCTTGCGGAACCTCCGCAGTAACGGAGGCGGAAGCGAAGTTCCGTTACAACCCTACTTATAAGTACACGGAGTTCTTCTCACAGCACCGCCTGTATGAATGTATTCGCGAAACAAAAATATTCAATAATCCAACACTTGGGTGTATTTCTGCACCAAATTTCATCGTAATCAATTCAGCCATTTACTGGCGTCAACAACAAACATATTCACTTTTATACCAATAGGAAGTAGCTTCAAAATACTTTACCTATTGTAGTCTACGATAGACAATAGCGCGACAGGTGAACGCCCTCTAATTATCTAATTGTATAATCGATGAGCGCGTCATCGGAAGGCGCGGGACAATGGTTCGCAAGCGCAACTCGACTGCAGTATGTTCGCAACGCATTGTGATTGTTTACATGATGTATAATTTGTACAGTCAGCAGCATAAGTAGATGAACAAATTCAAAACTTCAAATTGCCTACACACTTTTGTGTTCTTACTAATCTTTTTTTTCCCTTCACAAAAATAAAATACAGAGATTTACTTTACTTCAAATAAAGAAAAGAAATGTTTCAGTTTAACGTGACGCGTATATAGGCGATTTGAAATTTTGATTTTGTACATATATTTATGCTGCTGACTGTACATATTGAGTTTATTTATTTAGATACCAGTTAAAATTCAATTCGTTTACTTAGGATGCGCATTAAGTTTGAAACTTGTATCGCACATCCTTTTCAAATTACAAACATTTTACAGACTAGTTCGAAGTGTGCCTGATGGAAGAGAAGTATAGACGATGGTTTTGAAAGTAAGGTGTGGTATTGCCATCACGATTACTTTACTAATATAAAAAATGTGACCTCAAGCAGAGTTTTAATTCCGTTTGATAATTTATTGCCTACGACACACATTTGCAGTTTTGAACTTTTGCGATACGCCGAAGTCTTATTCCGGTTTTCAGTGCGAGGGGCTCTACATAAGAGCCGACTCATGAAGATTGCGGTTGCATGCATAGCATGGCGGCGTTTCAGTACAATGATTTGGGTCGGTGAGTGAGGCAGAAATTTGAATGATTTTCACGTGTTAAAAGAAATCTTTGAAACAATGATAAATCAGTACACCAACTGGCATAGTCACAAAGTCTCGAACATTCACCGACGAGATACATCTAACAATATAAAATATAAACACAAACCTCATTTATATAGCGAGCACATAAAAGCTCAGTAAACAATTTCAAGATGGCGACCCCGAAAGCCATTACAGCTCTTCGCAGGCCAAATAAGATTATTGTTTCTACGACCTTCGGCGTGGCCATTTAGGCTGAGTACGCGTAATGCGTGAGAGACGAGCCACGCACGAAAATGGGTTGCTTGTTAACTGTGTGCACTAGCTTTCCTGGCAGTATTGGTTTCGGTTGGAATTTGGTTTGTGATGTATAAAAAAGTTGGGTATAGATGTTTCTTTGGGTCTAACTCGGAAGGAGCAAGGGCTGATCATATGCGCTAAAACTTATAAACAGAATAACTAGGTAAGTCGGAGTAAGTCCGGATAACGGAGTAATTCAAAACTACTGCTAAACCCGACAACATTTCTAACGCGGACAGTAAATCATGAAGTGCCATTTTGCTATGTACTACAATAGGCTAACGCAAAATTTGATCATTCTTGGCGTGTGCCATCATACGCACCTACTTTCTAGTCATTCAGTTTATTTTTATGTGCTTTATAAACTGTCTCGGCGTAAGGTAATAACATAAATCATCTTAAATCTCGTACCTAACTCGAATTTTATTGCATACCCGCCCGGCACTCGATCCCTACCCGCTTGAATAAAAAGTAACGATCTTTCTCCATTGTCCGCCTTACTTGTGCTCAGTGACGGATTTGATTTCGAATTGGGGGTGGTATTATAATTTAACTTCTTCAAATTTCATTTTGCTAGATGCAGGCCGCTTTTGACCGGTCCGTCTGTTAATCTTTGGGGGAGGCCTATGTTCAGCAGTGGACGTCATGTGGCTGATGATGATGATGATGAAATTTCAATTTTGTTGTCATCTTTATACCATTTTATTTGCAGTGGGCGTCAACCTTCTTCAGTGGGCTCGATTATACGTTGTTGAACCTTTGAACTTCTTAAAACAAAGAAAGCTTTGAACAATTTAATCACCTTCCTTACGCTTAGACTCTATTAGCTTTGACTGTCATGGATTTTAAAGTATATCTGTATCATAGAAAATATAGCCTTGTTTGGCTATCTCACAATTCTTCATTAACACTCCTTAGAATCAATTTGAATATCTATAACATATAATATGAAGAATATTTTCTTACAGGCTATAGTATAAAGTATGTTGGCAGCGATTATATATAGCCTCTATGTTGCACAGTCCAAATAATTCCTCACAGATTAGTACAAAATTTTTGGCAAAGAGCAGGGTTCTTCACAGTGTAATCTTAGTGGTCATATCCACCGCAGTCAACTCTACATCCGGCCCTGCAGACCGCGTCGAATACGATCGCCCGCCGTTCCTGCTTTATTGCCCACATTAATCTTACCTTTTTTGTTACTTTCCAAAGTTTCCGATCCTGTTTTATGTGGGCACTTGAATTTATTGACGTATGTAATGTAACGAAACGTTTAGTAAATACATAGCTTGTTTTACTTCAGTTTATGGTGGCTATTAGTTTACAACGGCCGTTGTTCCCACATCACATCCTTTGAAAGAGCTCAGTGATCCATTTGTATTGGAATGTTAATATTATGGCTTTGGACTTGAACGTCTATCGCACTTGATGCACTCAATATTTTTTTTCCTTATGTAATGAACGTTGTAAAATACGATACATATCAACAAAAGTGTGTGCTTTGGTCCCCACGAACACCGTGGGATATTAGGGGTACCTTGGCAGCTTATAAGGAGGTGATATAACGATAGGCATGTAAGAGGCAATCCATCAATTTCACAGAGGCTAAATCTATGACACTCGTTTTCTGTGATCAATAATTTTATGTCTTCGTCCAAATGTAGTAATTCTGCTCCAGGTAGTTATGCAGCACAGGTGTTCCCAACCAATTTCACTTACCTTGTTCAAAACGACGTTCGTACATTTTCGAAACTGGCAATCCTCAAGGCTGCTTCACTAAGTCCCGAAGCAGCTGTGCACATTTAAGCCGAGCACAAAACCCACTCCCGTCGTGCACAACAATTCCCTCTGGATCCTCTAAACATTGTGAGGTTAGGGTTGCCAGTTGTTTGGTAAAATATTATTGTTGATATTGTGTTCCCAAGAGGGATTGTATTAGTTTGGATTTGGATATTTGTTTTATTTTCCCTCGCCATAGTGAACAGTGTGAACGTATTTTGGGTACAGTAGGTTCACGTATAATTTTCAGCAATGTAACCTTTTTTAATAGCACTGTCGCGAGAATTATGCCGGCCTCTTTTTATATCCTGCGTATGCTGATCCCGAAATGTGACTCGTCGTAACGAGTTATTGTGGCAAGTCTTTCGCACTCTTTATGGTGTTTGTTATTCAGTCTGAATTTAGAGTGTTTTTCACATCTGTTTATTGGTTTATGATTGACGTCAAATGACAGTAGCGTATACTAGCGTGTATCTCTTCCTTAATATATCCAGCGATGCAAGTAGCATTCCTACAATAATAAGTTCAGGGAAGGAAAATCATTACAAATAATTTACCTGCTTTTAATTTATTTCTGTTTAATTTGCAGGTATTAGCATATTACCCAAGTGAAGACGTTATTTTAATAGAAATTACTATTCTTATTACATTTATTCGTCTTTTGAATACGATATTATGATTTTAGGCTCGGGAACGTTCAAAAGGTCAATCTTAATAAGGTTAATCTTAATAATCTACTTAGCTATGGAGTTAGCAGTTAGCTGGTATACAGGTTCTCTTCCTGCAAAACGGAGTCCTTCAAGCAGAGCGTGAAAACGCATTTAAGCAGGCCGGCATAAGTGTGCTCACATATCTATCCTCCATGGTGCCCACTGTTAAGGGATGGATAACATTTCTTGCAAATCGACATTTTCGCTTAACACCAAGTGCAAATAATTTTGCTGTTCTAATCATAAATATGGGCTTTACCTTATGTGTAATACGGTACAAATTTATGGTATAGTCTAGTTTTACGCTGTGTCGTGCGTGGCAGCCCTACGGTCTACGTTTAGATCCTACACGGCTTATTACATTCTCGTGCCGGGCAAGTTTTTAATAGTTTGAAAAGTTGAATGCTGTTCGGAGTGGCTGGTATTTACATAATGTCGCCTCGCAGCTGCCTTATTGTTGGTAGCACGTGTGTGCTCGTGCTTGCGCGTAACGAGGTGCCAAAGTGTAGATTTGTGGATAAATCGGTTATAGAGCAGGTTATACAGGAAAATTGAAAAGGTTCGTGCTTTGTTTGTACGTGTCTGCAAAACTACGTGTTGGTTCATTAAACGTATTAAATTATAAGAAAGGATACTAGGGTTTTAATTCTATTGTTATAAAAAGATAAGTATCAGTCAAATTATGATCAACGATAGGTTTAAAATAAATTACGAATTTAGTCAAAAATGTATTAAACTAAAAGTAATCAATAATGACATACAAGTGGAACATGTTAGTGCCGGTACCACATTTGCAGAGACTTCATGCGTTTTATCTTCTTCTGCAACTGCAGCATGCCGTAGAGGAGTGCTTCTGCCGTCGGCGGACACCCTGGCACGTATATGTCCACCTGGAAAAGATAATGTTGGATCCATTGTAATAGTGTTGTGACACTGACCAGTGTCAGTATTTTATATTCAGACGGTTTCTCAGCTAATCCTGAGAACGGCAACTGTCGTTTAGCAATAAGTTCACAAGCTTAACATACGATTCAAAGAGTAGAACTTAGATTTATACTTATCAAGATGCTAGTTGAGTATCTAGTTGTGGTAAGTAAACTTCTTGCATTTTCTTTTTTGAGTAGCTCGTTTAGCAATGAATTTCTTGCAGTTTTATCTCATCAAGTTGTCTTTGCATTAAAAACTTAGTTTCCCCGGCATTATGAATTGTCCTTCATGGCATTGCCACCGTCCAGGGCGACGGTGACCACTTACCATCAGGTGGGTCGTTTGCTCGCCTGCCTTCAGAAGCAATAAAAAAAACAATATACTCAATGTCTCACCGGAACAATCCTGTCGCATCCCCTCACAGTGGAGTAGGTGTAATGGTAGTAACCGCCGCCGTTGGCGCAGCTGCCCATCGACACCACCCACTTGGGGTCCGGCATCAGGTCATAGGTCTTGCGGAACACCGGCGCCATCTTGTTGGTGACCGTGCCGGCGACGATGATGACGTCCGTCTGCCGTGGCGTGCCGCGGAACACCATGCCGAAGCGATCCATGTCGTATCTGGAATCGTTGAGGATATGAATGAGTGTCTAATTATGGAATAAGATTATTTGGAAGGTAGCATATACTCTTAGATAGGTCAAATATTAGAAAAGGGTACGGGTAGATGGAAGATAATTTATAACGATGATGTGAACTGGCCCCTTTTCTGAATATGCGTCGCGTCTTTTTGAACGTTGTATTATGACAATGTCCTGCATGGTGTTGAAATGCGCTCGTCATCCTGAGACATTGATGTTCAGCCCCACAGCATTTGGAGCGCAATTGATATCCATATAGAAATTCAGATAAGTACAGCTCACAACAATTAAAAGTTACCCAGAAAATATTCTTTACAATATTCAAACACACTAGTCAATATCAATTTCATTGAAACTATTATAAAACTTTAGCATAGTGGACGATAGCCTAGTTGGGAATGGAACGGTCTGCCGAGACAATGTCCGGCGGTTCAAAACCCAAGGCACACACCTCTGATTTTTCGAAGTTATTTGTGTATTGTTTATCAATTATCGTTCGCTTTAACGGTGAAGGAAAACATCGTGAGGAAACCTACATACCTGAGAATTCACGATAAGAATTTCGAGGGTATGTGAAGTCTGCCAATCCGCACTAGGCCAGCGTGGTGGACTAAGGCCTAACCCCTCTCAGTAGTAGAGGAGGCCCGTGCTCAGCAGTGGGCAGTATTTAATACAGGGCTGGTATTATTATATTATTATTATAAAACTTAAATGTAACTGCAAACTTAAACTACTTATAAAATGAGGCAATTCATTTGTAACACGAAATGCAAAATGCAGTCCTCAATGTTTGAAGCAGACAAAAGGCTAATGGAGTTATTAGGTCATGCGAAAATAAATCATATTTGAAAGAACTAGTCCAAATATGTACAGTCTTTGCATGAAAGTAGGTGGACAGAAATGTTACGCGAATGATTAATGACTAGTATCTTAGATTGTGTTTTTTATTGTGAAAAAACGACTTTTGCAGATTACTAAACAAAGTAATAAATATTTCCAACTCGTCCCTATCTTTCTATTTGATTAATTTCGTTGCGGGTTAGAGAGAAATTGGTGTTCCCTGAGACTCGCCGAGCTTCACCGCTCGGTGTCATAAAATGTGTGCCACTGCTGATCCTGGCTCACAGGAGTTGAAGTGGCAGGTGGGGGGGCGGAATAGTCTCTAAGTATTTTTTGGTTAAAATAGCCAAAGTTTTTTTGCAATTTTCATTCCGTTACTATCATGTGAAACTCACCAACGAATCGTCTAGCATCGTGTGTGTAGGTAAGTCGGGGTGATGCCTTACCATACGGTCACCCACTTGCATGTTTACCGGTATAAGAACATAAAACATTCAGGAATACGCGGCGTGTTGACATTACAAATGGATCTAGTTTATCTTGGGTTAGTCATGCCAGATAATAGGAACTTATTTGGTGATTTTCCGAGAATACAAACTGAGTAATATTTTGTCGCCTTGCTGGCGTGAATTGTGGACTAGGATACTTGGATGAGAGTCACAGGTCGGACAAATAGATTTATCAATAACACGTTGTCTCATAAGTCATAACTTATTACATGTTATAATATAGACTTTGTTTATGAGTTGAAATAATTCCGTTTGGAAATTAGCTTTTTTATGGTATTGAATGACGACACGAGCATGCCGTTCGCCTGACGGTAAGCGATACGACCGCCCAAAACAGTAGTAACACCATACAGCACCTTGAGTTACAAAGTACTGTGTGGCATTCCACTGCGCTCGTCATCCTGAGACATAAGATGTTCAGTCTCATTATGTCGAGTAGTTACACTGGCTACAATGTCCTTCAAACCGAAACACAACAGTGCACGCACACTGCTGCTTGGCGGTAGAAATAGACATTGCGGTGGTACCCACCCAGACGGTCTCTTACATATGAGAGACCTACCACCAGTAAAAATTTCTAAGAATAGAAAGATATTCGGATGATGTATCCGATCGAAAACCTACCTTCTGCCCAATTCGATCGTAAGTTACCGCTCAACCTGACGGAAGCCATTGACAGCTGACCTCGTCGCAGACATTTGAAAGGAGAATGTCAACTTGTAACCTTTCGGAGTCTCCGAGTGTACAAGTAATCATTTAAAGTGTTTGATCAAAGCTTTGTTAGCTATTACTTGCGAGATTTTTTGAGCTTTTGACGTCATTGTGAAGAGGTACGGGTTATATCCATATTGATAACCCTGTAGCGCCAGGTGGGATGTTTGTTAAATTAAAGGGGGTCAATTTGCACCAAATTGAATTTAAATATTTGCTTTCGGGTTTTAATCAATATTGGTGAAACTTCCATTACCATTTTCATATCAATTTAACACTAGGCGTTGCTACCTCGCCTTCGCTAGATAATACTCAGCCTAGGTCATGTCTTTTAAGTATGATGCATGTTTTTATTGTTATATCAATGGCAAGTATTGTCCCTGTTGATGGTGGTCAAAATTATGCCGGTCTGTCTTATTGGATACGTAAAACAGTTGGCTAAACTACTCGGCTCTTCCGAACTAGCCGCCATGACGAGATTTTCACCTTTTACACGATGGTTACCGTCTAGTCGAAATCAAATGCATAGAAATATCAGGTACCCACCCTCAGGTACATACATGTAGACACAGGAAATTACTCAACGGAAGAGGAAAGAATGTGCGTTAGATGAGGTAATATTTGTTATTAGTAAAATTCTAGCATCTAGACCGAAATAACGCGCTGATAAGATTCACACCAGACGCGCCACAAAACTAGGGCAACACGCGTGTGACGCAATCTGCAATATAATTAGGGTTGATGCTGCTTTAAAATGTAGACGTTCTTATATTACTATCGTTATTTTATATTTTTTTACATTATATAGATGTAGAGTATGCCTTCGGTTGCAGGCTGATTCCAACATCAAGAAATCTTGATCGACTGTTCATTTACTATGCTGTATTTAATGTATAAGTACTTCATTTTAGCAAAACATGTCTCACATTAGTTATTCGCACAAAAACATCATTGTTAATTACTTATTTTTAAAATATATTAGTATTCGAAAACTACGAACTCCATAATTTTCGTTTCTTTTAAACCTAGATTGTATCTTAAAACTACCAATTATATACCACAAAGTTGATGCAAATAGATGCATTGTATAAGTGGCAGCCCTACTATCATGTAGGTAACGCGATGCCCCCGCACTGCGCGGTAACCGGCTAATGAACCCGCGTCGATTACGCGCGCACGGATTCACTTCATCTGGGATTTTCAGTAAGTCTATAAATCCTGAGTTTATAGTATTTTTGTAGGTTTAAGTTACGCATACTTGTAAATTTTCAAAGGGATTAACTAAATCAACTACATAGCTATATGATGGTTCAATTGCATTGGTAGTGTGTCTTATCCTCCTAGCTATATCAGGGTCATATCTAAGTTCAACTTACTTCCTGTTTAGCTGTTAAAGAAGAACATGCAAGGCTAAGGAAATACCGTCAAGGCCTGATCAATTTGATCTAATGCTGATAACTACTTCAACTTAAATCTGGTAAGACTCAAGCCGAACTATTAGAGTGTAAAAAGATAGAGGAATACAATTGCAAGTTGCAACTGCCAAATTGCAGTTTGAAGCTACTGCGTATGCTTCACACAACCTGAGTTTTGTTCTAGTACCGATGCAGCATTGGATTCCGATCTTCGAAATATATTCCAACTACAATTCGACTTGCTCTCCAGTAGAAATGTTACCTTAATTAATTTGAATTTAGATCTGCTGGCTCATGTTATTTTTTCGTATAATATCAATGAAATTGAGAAGACCGTTTGCCATTTATAGTGTTAACATTTTAAATGTCTACGGGAATTATGTATTTTTCATCGGACACATATCCTATAACATAAATCAAATCTAATCGTGATCAAATAAACAAATAGCAATCAAATAAACACTTAAGCAAGTAACGCTAACAATTTCGAAAAAGCAATATAAATGATACACGCAAGAATATTTACTTAAAACCGTCCCGTGTCAAATCGAGCCGTGAGTGAAATCCATTTATACCGAGCGCCGACGAAGCTATCGACAAATGTAATACAGTTTCGGATATTAAATACTGAATGTATACAGGCATTTGTGTCTAGAGTTTAGTTTAAGGCCTGAACGTAACGGGCAAAGATATTACGGCTTGCTGGTATTATAGCGAATTGTGGAGTGAGCAAATGAATTAGTTGAATAAATAAAGTTAGTAGTAGAGCCACATAGACTTATCTACAGTATAAATTGGCCGTTTCGACCGAGGTAACACCACCACAGAAAAACAATTACAAGAACTTTCTGATGAAGTTTTGTGAAGTTATGATACCTTAGTAACTTCTTTAGGTTCGTCGCGATCTGAGTCGCACATATTTAAAAGCTCATCTCGAGAAGCGTATATCATCATCATCATTAGCCACATGAAGTCCTCTGCTGAACATAGACGTCCCCTAAAGATTTCTAGACAGACTTGTCAAAAGCTTATACACTAAACAACAATAGTTATATACCTAGGTGCTGCAAAATGCATCATCTCCAAAGCGCAGCAGGCCAGGCCGAAGGTCAGCGGCCAGAGAGAGTTCTTACGGCCCCAGTTGAGGATGTCGTCCGCTCGAGCCAAAACCCATTCCGCTTTAGTCTGGAAAAATGAATTTATAGTCGTATCCGCGCAGAATAGGATCAAATTGTTTTAAAATAGAGTCTAAATTGGTTATGGTATAGTGTAAATGTTACCAGGACTTTAAGGCGGGCGGCGTAACGAGCAAAAGCTAGATTCAACCTTGAGACCGTTCTAATAAAATTATTGGATAATCTGAAGTCACAGCTGCTGCCATCATAATAAGATTATATTAAGTAAAGATCGAATCTCGATATCGGTGTCGTAAAATATTGGCTTAGGAGAGACGCAGACTGCTTGAAGATGACAGTTTGTTTATATTTACTTTAAAAGGTTTTCATAACAAGTTCTGATTTTATATTGGATTTTCTGAGTAGGAAATCAGATTGTGTATATTGAACAGATTTGTAATAGATATTGATATTGTTTTCTTAATATTGTGCCATAAGTATTGTAATACGGGAAATAATTGTAATGTAATTTAATCTAAAATATATATCAAATGGGAGGTTTCTAATAATTTTCTAGACTATCGTTTGATAATTTTTTACCAGAGGGTAAAAAACACGCCCAAAAGTTTGTGGGTACGCTACAATATCATGAAACGCTATACATATATCCATTCCAATGTTTATATTCATGAGCTCTTCTTCAACATTAAGACACATTGCTTATACATACGACTCAGCCTTCAGGGTATACGAAAGAGCCATATTATTAAATAAACATCCACAGTCTTCGCCAACTCTACTGAAAATGTACTATTGTGAAGCTCATTCAAATCTGTTCACATGAATTATGTATAAAACCATATTGTAAGTGAATACTGAATGGCTAATAAATAAAGCATGGACGTCCGAACGAACAATCTGACAGCAAGATATAAATCATGCATGTGTGTGAATGTGTTCGAATTGTTTTCGCATTGAATCATTGTATTGGAATAGAAGAATAGTCGAAGCTATTTTTGGATGGGGGATAAGATTGTGCTGTGGATGGGAAAGGATGATATTGAAGTAGCTGACTATAATAAAGTTGAAAAAAGTTGACTGGTAGAGAATGCCTATAGCAATTGGCATTAAGTCCGCCTATACACCTTGTGTAAAGTGTTAAATATATAAATAAAAATGGAAAAACATAAACATGTTTAGCCAATGTCTCAAGAGCAATAGAATTCTCATTTCTTTCTAGGCAATGTTGATACTTCATGACGGTACATATTTATTTAATGTAGGAGACCGATATACCTATTGGTTTTCTTTATAAAGAAATAAATGAAGGAATATAATATGGACAGCTGCCTTCAGCAAACATTAATAAAGAAGTCTGTGGACAGCATGACGAATTTTATCTGAATGGATCATGACGAAATTTAATTCCAAATTATATAACGAAACCTCGTTCAGACAACGGAAAACAAAAGAATTAACTCGCACAAATATTCGAAAATCATTATTCTCCTTCTTTTGCAATCAACGAAATGGAAATCCAATAATCCCTCTAAAGACAAGAGGGAATGTATTAGGAATAATATTTATATACAATCATTATCATGAGAGGTGACTGGGTAAATCGCAATTTTATTATCAAATTGATCGGCGCCCACTCAATACCCGATTTTTTCCTGAAACTGACATTTATTATCTCCTTTCATTCCAAAGAGGGACGAAACAGTCACTAAGATCGATATTATACTCGCGTGAGTAATGGCTACAATTGGACCAATGATGCTGGTAATCCAGCGGTAGTTTAGTCTAGCGTGGGATGGATTACGAATTGCCTAAAGTTGGAACTGATTTAAATAGGCACGACTTTAATGATACGTTCTTGTTCAAGGCGGATTCTATAACATTGCAATAGGGGTTATATTTATAAAGCAACTCGATGAATGAAGTTATGAATACATCTTGATGGAACATCATTTACGCATTTGTTCGTCCAGAGTCGAATCGAACATTTGATCGAATTATCGATGGTATGACATTTTGATCTCAGTGCTAACATTGCACTCTTTAAATTGAGGTCAAAAATGCAAAAAATTAAGATTTTTTCCACTATTTACTAGGCCATGTTGTCACACTGAGTGTAAAGTCGTGGGGTATCGAATTCAGCGATTATTTGCAATTTAATTCTGAGGCCGATGTGCCAGCTGTCTCACGGGCACCGGTCTGCTAGATAGCCGGCGGACGCGCCTGTCGTAATTGGATCCGGAGCCAGGGCTGGAAACTGCAAACTGATTGGGTTTGTTTAATATACTGGAAGCAATTGGGATTTGGAGAATATCAGCTGTGATGTTTCGAAAGTGCTCATAGGTTGAAATTTTATGATAATAGTGTTAATGAATAGTTGTTGACCATTGTAGTAATTGTTACGTGGTTAGTTATAGCTCGTATCAGTAAATGGTTTCCATTTCCTTATGTTTTTCGAATCTCGTTCGTATTCTGATAAGTAACCGCCACTCATTCCTCATGTATGATGCTAAATTCATTATGATCTACATAACCTTTCTTTATCGTCACGTTCGTAAGACTTTTACCCCATTATATCCTGTTAAATTTCCATCTAAGTATCAATAACCAAGAAATAACATTAAGGTGGAAACCCTATCATTGAATCGGCAGCCAGACGACCCTATTACAACTATCGCACGCCGGCGGCCCTGTGATTCAGAAACTTATTACTCACGTATCCCGGGATGCCCGTTTAATTTGTCTTTCCATCCGTTCCTAGATCGAACATTGGTACTTTAGGAAATGGCTGGGGCTGAGTGAAAAAATATGGTCACGTGGACGTTACGCGGGTGTGTGGAATGGAATTCTATGCTGAAGATATTTGATTGAATTCTTATTGAATGTGACGTGTCAGTGTGAATATTGAATTATTTGTGTCGGATTTGTTGGATGTATTATGGATGACAAGTACCGACCTAAAAATTGCTACAGTTACAAAGTACATTTGCAAAGAATGTAGATTCGAATATTGGCAATTTATCCTGGCGTTAACGCTTGTAGAAAAGCATCTTGGCTATAGGCCCTGATGTGTGTAGCGAGATAACTCCGGCCTCCCGTTGCCGGCCACGTTCGGGATTACGTCGTGGTTACTTTTAGATTACCATAATAAGAATTGATTACGCCATTATTAATATTACATGAGGCCCGAGTGAGGCTTTTAAACTTCCCACGAGAAATTTGATCTAATTTTGTGGAATATAAAGTAACTTTTTAAGTGTAATTTGGATTATTAATTGGGGAATATTTTGAAGGTGAGAGATTGTTAGTAACAGATGGTTGTAATGTTGTATTATTAGGGAAATTATGAAATACATAAGTAGTTTGTTTCATTTAGATGTTTTGCAGCTTTTTTTAGGTTCTAGGAATTATTTTTTGAGTATATTTTATTCTGATGCATGATTAGACGAACTATCGGTACATTAAATTAAAAAATATTGCATGTCACTTGAAAGAGAAACACACATCACTGCTTGAAGTCAATGAATCCAAATTTAATAGGCGAAGATGATTAAGGAAGGAGCTTGATTCAAAAGATCTTATTTTAAAACGATTTATATAAAGCTATTTGCGTTTTCTAAAATAATTTCTTCATCACACCATAGTCCGTACCCTAATACTTTCATAAAGACATTATTGTAACACGATAAAACAAAATTCACCCAACATCTAAATCCTTAGCCAAACAAGATTAAAAATCATTCGTTCATGAAAATTATATTCACCAAACAGACCGCCCGAATGGGCGTGGCAAGTGGGTACACATTTCCCCGCTTCGCGTTTCCATTTCAAAATGTACATTTTTATCTTTACCCGAGTGTCACTTCAGCTGCCGGTATAAAGGATGAGCGGACCGGTGCGGCTTCGAATTTACCGGGATTTTTTGCCCTTTTTGTACGAGTCAATGGGTTTGGATTATTTTATGTATAGTTTGGTACGTGGCTGGGCTTTGAAAGTGGTGCTTTTGATAGACTAGTTGGTGTTTACATTTTAAATTGGTATTTTTTGCTAGAATGTAAGTATCTGGCTGCTGTACAAAGAACATCCAAGATCGTATGATGCTAATTTTGATAATCACAATTATCCGAAGCAAATAGGATACTAAAGTGAAATAAATCAATAGGTAAGGTGAATTGTATGCAATTCAAATATATTGAATCAAAATAATCAAACTCAATCATCATCATCATCAGCCACGTGAAGTCCACAGAACATAGGCCTCCCCTAAAGATACAAAAATACCAAACTCAATATTACATTGTAATTCTCTTGTCTATCCAATTTGTGTTTTCTGTGAAATACACACAAATATAAAACGCTCCCCAAGGATACACACATTTCTAAGGAACAATAGCTCTATCTACATAAATTGTACAAACAAAAACAGGACTCTTCTGTATAATATGTATTATGATAACCCTGGCATAGAATTAATTAGGTAGCGATAAACCTCCGGCATTCTGGAATTTAATTTCCATATCATTCGATCTATGATCCTGTATGGAATTAATGTACGATAATCCGTGATCTATATTAGTTGGCTGTCAAGCTTATAGGACTCTCGTTAATCAGATTCTGGGTAGATACCATTCCTTTTATTATTTCTTCAAGTAGTTGTGTGTTATTATACTCTGGTTTGACATTGTGGTCAGTAACAAAACTGATCATGATGAGATAGAACAATTTCAATATACGGAAGTTCAATATACCCGGTCTGAGACCGTCTGGGTGGGTACCACCGCAATGTCTCTTTTTACCGCCAAGCAGTAGTGTGCATGCACTGTTGTGTTTCGGTTTGAAGGACATTGTAGCCAGTGTGACTTAACATCTTATGTCTCAGGATGACGAGCGCAGTGGAATGTCACACAGTACTTTGTAACTCAAGGTGCTGGATTGTGTTGCTACTGTTTATGGGTGGTCGTATCGCTTACCATCAGGCGAACGGCTTGCTCGTCTCTTCATTCAATGCCATACAAAATAAAACAAAAAGGTGAGCTACTCGCCCGTTTAAGTCTACTTGTATAAAAATGAAGCAATATATGTATACAGTTTCACGAATAAGCAATACTAAACTAGGGCTTACTGAAGCGCCTCTAAGCAATTCTTCTCCATTAGGGTAAATGAGACTTTCGGAAGACAAAGAATAATAACAGTAATAGACCCTACACTAAATTACTTGGCGGTTTGTGAAAAATTGACTCTGGCAGCCTTAAGCGTTTTGTAACTACTATCCATTCTTTGGTTCAGTGGCAACGCAGTTAAGTCGTGAAATTAGTGTGTTTCAATCACGGGTGGGGCAATTTGTGAGTTGCTTGAAATTTCGATATGACTAAAGGCTTGCAACTTATTATGGGATAAATGAGCTTGTCGAGCTATAAAGCCGCCAGTTATTTACCTGAATACAAGCGTGTACTTCTATTAACAAGAGCTTTCCAAGAGTTTTTTATATTTACCAGATATACAGAATACTTAAGTACCTGCCCGGGAAAGTGAAACGGAGAATATTTTCGATTCTCTCCCCATTTGGGTGCTTTAATGCCGTGTGGAGGCACGAACGCCTTCTTCCTTGCAGCGCTGCTTTTGTACCTCTTCTGGTTTGCGCTTGTCTCTGAGAGGGCGGCGACGTCTCGCGACGGAGTTATATCGCTTCTGATATTTACATCTTTGGTGTAATAAGCGACGTTCTTGTAACAGCTTGGGTTTCTAAGGAAAATATTATCAAAGAAAATTATTTATATTTTTACGTCTCTTGCTTTTATACATTATTTTCGTTCATTGGTATAGCATGTTATTCGTTATAAGTCGAGATAATTATGTATTCGGAATTACAAAATATAAAAAATAAGGAAACTGTTGAATGGAATATCGCTTACGAATAACGTCATTGTTTCCAGTATCTAGAGCGTCTATCTAATATCTATCCACGTCTATAAGGTTGTAAATATCTATCTATACTCTTAGATATATTGCAAACTATGCGCCTAAATATGTAGCATTCAATTTCATATAAACCTTGTGAATGTAGATATTTATGTTCTGAATCGAAATTATGTATAAGAAAAGCCTTGCCAGTATAAGCCTGAATTTTCTTTCGAGGACCATAAAACAGCAATGCCATAAACATTCTATTTGATCCTTATCCATAAAAACATAAAGGCGATATTATTTACCTGAATAAAATATTACCAAACAAATATCCGTTGGTACGTAACATGTTAGTTTTGTACAGAATTTGTGTTTGCGTATGCGTAGTATTGACGCGGGATCGCTGAGCCGACTCCGCGTTTGACAATTTGACGCGTGAATGACAACGCGTTCGGAATACGAAATGATTTGTTTCTGGTTTGACGTTTTGAAAAAGTTTTATTTACTGAGAAGATCGACGTAGGCTATACTATCGATGACCGAAGTAGATTGGGAAAAGACATAATATCTGAACCAATTCAGAGGTAGGTAGACTTGCAACTAGTTTATATTGACAACTGTATTTGAAATATTAAGAAGGAAGGCGGTCAATGGCATCAAGCTGATGAAGCGCCAGATAGAGAGAAGAGTGATAATAATTACTAAAGAAATGTGATAGGCATAATATATAATATTTCATTTAAATCAATACCGTTTAAAAGTGAAGCAAACATAATAGTTGTCTTTCTTAAAATAGAAATTTATGGAAAGTATTCTGCGGTAAACAGCGGCTCCACCGCGAACCTAACGTAACTGTCCACAAGTGACTGTCGACTCGCCTTCAAGTGGAAAGTTCTAACTTCAAAGGTTATATAAACAACTAAGCTTTGGAAAAGTAATCTTAAACAGCATTAAGATGCCTCGTGGGCGACTTAAATATTTTCACCTCTACATTCAATCAATCAATCAGCCTGTCGCCGTCCACTGCTGAACGTAGGCCTCCCCAAGTGAACGCCAACCATCCCGGTCTTGAGCAGCCCGCATCCATCCGCACGACCTAACCTCACCGCACCTCTACATTAGAGACACGAAATTAATTAATTCATGAATCTTTCAAGCTTTAGTACACAGTCCTAACAAGTCATAACAAAGTTTGAATGTCACTGGTTATTGAGAAAGTTTCTGTCTGGAGTTTTATTACGTCTCATAACACTCTTTAAAAGAATTAAGACGTGTTTTTCTTTGTGCGTTCTTTATTTTCGACGAATTGTATAGTGCGTTGTATGTTTCTGTTCCCAAGCATCATTGATTAATTGTAGAAATTGCCGAAGTTGGAATTGAAAAGCCTTCCAACATTTGGGTGAAAGTTTTCTCTTAACGCTTCTTATAAGAAAAGAGTAACGTTTTTTGCAAGCTTCAATGTGTCGCTTTCGAGAAAAAAGTTTTTAGACATTCAAGGAATAATTTTATTTTTGAATTAAATCTGTAATAGAAGTACCTACATAAATATGCAAATCAGATTACCACACACATACCACCACATTCCTGGACCAGTTTTCACATTATATTACATTCAATTATGGTACATTACGACAATACGAATCATTTTGAACATGTCGAAATTGAAATTCGTTGTAGAAACGTAATTTCGTCGCGGACGGAATAAATTTGGTACACGCCTGCTTAGAATTCAGCTCGTGAAGTCCGCAACTCGTAATGTGCGCCTCATGAAAAACTTCACTACGCTAGGTTTTATCAGTATTCTCTGGTTTTCTTAAAACATAATACGGGTGGCTTTTGACGTTTATGTGTGGATAGTTTTACATCATCATCATCAAAGGGTCAAAGGGAAAGGGGGTTATTTTCAGGGTTAGGCAGCAGTGTTGTCTCAGCTAAAAAGGCGGCGATAGCCTAGTTGGGAGTAGAACGGACTGCCGAGATGAATGTCCGCAGGTTCAAAACCCAAGGGCACGCACCTCTGACTTTTCTAAAAAGTTATGTGTGTATTCTTTTTGAATTATCGCTCGCTTTAACGGCGAAGTAAAACATCGTGAGGAAACCTGCATATCTGAGAAGTTCTCTATAGGAATTTCGAAGGTATGTGAAGTCTGCCAACCCGCACTAGGCCAACGTGGTGGATTAAGGCCTAAACCCTCTCAGTTGTAGATGAGGCCCGTGCTCAGTAGTGGGCAGTATATAATACAGGGCTGGTATGGTATGGTATGGTATGGTTATCTCATCTATATTTCACCATGTTGGTGCCCATCTAATAAGGGCGAGCCTATCGCTCTTTACCGGATACGACTAAAAATTCGAGTTGATACTAACCAGAAAATCCCAAAATCACTGTCTTGTTTTGAATGGAATTTATTAGGTTAATGGAAGTGTGATATGTTTTGTTGGATTCAATAATTTCTGATTGACGGATTTTAATTTTATTTTCGTGCGTAATGAGTTTTTCCGGCATGACCAGCAACACACCTACGATAATTATGGTAACTAGTAGGTACTAGGTACAGTAGGTACTGAGGATATTTATGTAAAGCGGTTAGTGCTTACAATAGGTTGCCTAATTTGAGTCTTATTATAGCGGCTCCAAAACATCACTTATTTTGCAACTATTACAATACCTAATTCATTCCATATTAATCAGTGAAAATGTCGTCTTCGTAAAAAAATTCTAGCGTTTCGTTTCGCAATTAAAATATTTCTCATAACTTTGTAGCGCCTTGGGAATATTTTACAAGACTACTTTGCAAGCTCAAACCGCGCCGCGCCTACGGAATTTTTCTTAACGCAATTTATTTTCGTTGTAATTAGAAAAATGTCGACACTGAATGTCAAAGAAAATGTGAAAATATTTAAATTATGTTTTGATTGATGTTGGTGTAAATTAATGTGTTTTTACGCAGATTTCATGCAATTTCAAAGCTAATATAAAATGGGCGATGATGTAAGTGTAATTTTTGCTGGACTGGAATTTTGCTTAAGAACGGAAATAAAAAAGGAGTTTTCTCTCGAAATGCTATTACATTCAAGACTATGTAAATACATTAGCGGTGGCGAATATCTTTAAGGAGTACAGACGGAGCCTTCATACTTATTCAACAGATCGGACATTTTACTTTTTAATACCAAATTGTGGAAGAAACTTTGCGATTCCGATCACGAACATGCAGAGACAAGCCGTTCCCTCCGAAATATTACTTCACTTTAGTGTTTTTTCGCTATTATAATAGATTCAGCATTTTTGTGAGGTTTTTTGTCTGTCGCTTTTAAAGATTCTACGAGTGTTCCGTTTCGTAAGACTGAGGTCAAGGTAATTCGAAATCGATACGCATTTCAGCCGTTTTAGGTTCGTGACGGTTAATTAAATTTTCTCATAATTGGTATTATAATTAGGTCGGTAATTACATTATTTTTAATGGTTCCATATAATTACAATAATTATAACTCGATATAATTTGTTGCCGACTGAATAATAGCGACTGGCGTACACACAATAAAAAATTAGCCGGTAATCAAATAGAATTGCGTTCCAAAAACTTCCATAGCCTGCAACGATGTATCATCACAGCTAGATTATGGACCCAGTACTAATAGCAATAAAACCTATTTTCAAATAAAAACAATCAATCACACGCGAGGTAAAGAAAGATCCCAAACGGCAGAGATATGTCGCATCCTTTATACAGTTACTAGACTTCTGCTCGCGGCTTCGCCCGCGTGAAAAAGTTTCTCCGGGATAAAAATATTTTCGCGGGATAAAAAGTAGTCTATGTGTTAATCCGGGACATGATCTACCCGTGTGCCAAATTTCATCGAAATCCGTTCAGTAGTTTTTGAGTTTATTCGTTACAAACATACTTACATACAAATCTTTCCTCTTTATGATATTAGTATAGATAGCTGTTGCCCGCGGCTCCGCCCGCGTGAATGAGTTTTCCCGGGATAAAAGACTCGCTTTATATTTTCCCGGGATAAAAAGTAGCCTAAGTTACTCCTTATTACATCAGCTACCTGCCAATAAAAGTCCCGTCAAAATCGGTCCAACCATTTCAGAGATTAGCCGGAACAAACAGACAGACAGACAAAAATTGTAAAAAATGTTATTTTGGTGTATGTACCGTATATACATATATTCATATACATGTAGTAAAAAACGGTTATTTCAATATTACAAACAGACATTCCAATTTTATTTATATTTATAGATTATAGATTAGAGAAGTGTCGCATCTTGTCGCCTCGCGGAACTACATTTGTTGCGTCGTTTTGTGCCGCTGTCGTTCCCACGCTGTTTTGCGATAGCGATCGCGATGTCTTTCAGAAGGAAATAAATGTCGTATACGTAATGCGGATTGAATTAATGTTTCTTGTTTGATTATTGAGATTCTCCTGTTCACTTTCTATTGATTATGAAGGAAATGTTCAGTGTGATTATAGGGATACTATAAGAGTTGTTACATTGGTAATTAATGACAGTTTTGAATATAATTTCCGGTGAAAACATATTATCTTGTTTATTAATACCTAAGATTAATACAGTACACAAGATGTTGCAATCCGCTATAGTGGCCCACGTCAGTGGCGAAGGGTGAAATTTTTCAAAAGGGAACCCGAGGCAACCTATTTTTGCCTCAGTTAACATATCGCACGGTATAGGTCAATTTAACGGAAAACTAAAACTTCGACAGTGGATTAGTCTTAATTCTAATTCAACAATCTAAATTGTCACAAGAACAGCGTAAGTATTAGAAATATAATCACGATATCTACCTAATACCTACATTTGTTTATTAATTTGTTATAACTTTCTAAGTAAATGTAATTTCTACTAACAAAATATATGTTATTCGTCAAACAGACCAGCAGTTAACGTGTTCATAAATACCTCATATTATCTATATAAATAATCAACGTTATTCGTAAAGTTTTACTTGGTATCGGCGTGCCCTTTAAATTCATAAAATATCATAATTATTCACTTCTAACAAACATTTCATGTCTGAAATTAAAAGCTAATCAGATTTACAAACAAATAATATACTTGCGTGAAAGGAGACGCTACACTAATCACAAACAGTAATTTCCATAACAATACACTACATTAATTTGTATTTACTAATTAAAAAACAACTTCTAAACAACACATAACTGTCAATAAATAAATTGAATTTGACAATTCACAGACATCGTAAATCTGTATCATAATAAATTATGACGTAAAAAGTGACAACAATACATAGTCGGTTAACGTGAAGCCGAGCAGGCTCGGGTTCCCTTTGCCCATATGTTTGGCGCGATTCCGACGAACAGAGAGAGATAGCAAGTCATAGAAAGTCTTAGAAAGTGCTGCCACCTATGTCCAATAACATACTACGACATGAACCCGGTGGCCAGCGGGTTACCTCGCGCCCGTGGCTCCACAATTTCATATTGGTAACGGAATTTCTAGGAAAAAAAATACAAGGCGCGCCATCTAACGTTACTTAAACATTGTTTATTAATATAACACATCGATATCGATTATGTTAACAAACAACAGGCAGATGGCCGATAGATGTCATTATTAAGTGATCATTAATGTTAGTTGTAACTATTATTATTGTTCCTAGCTCAGTATTTTCTAAATTTATAATTTACTAACTAATATATTGTGAAGTACCCAAAACCTAAAAGGGAAGCCGGTAGGAATCGGGTTATATGGACGCTTCGCCACTGGCCCACGTGAGTGTGTCTCGTTCCGGGATCAGCATGTGTATATCCGGGTCACACAGGCCGGCATAATTGTGTCCACTGGCGAGGTATAATCATCTCTCGTCATTGGGCACTCTATCTGGATCCCACTTCACTTACCGTCAGGTGCAGTGGGGTCACTTAGCAGAGCCAGTGTAGAAAAAAAAACTGTTTCTTTGGTGGAGTAAGTCGTCATCTTGTGATGGTTGAAGGCCCAGGTTCATGTTATGACAAAGGTCATTCGTCAATATATTTTGTCTTGAAATGGTTTCGCAAATATAACACACAAATTTCCTTTGCCCGTCACAGACATTGAAAGAATTTCATCGCTTTCAAAATCAACTTCCACTAAACCTAGACAATTACTACATAGATAAAAAATCTCAGCTCTCACTTTGATACTTAGAATTAGAAATCTAGTATCTAAACTAATGCCCTACTTTTGCAAACAGTCCATAAGCGTACAAGTAGGTGGGTAGGTCTGCTTTCCCCAGACACCTGGCTCAGTTCACACCGAAACTGGCATGGGTCGAGTTTGCGTGGAAACTTCGAGAACTTGATTTACTTAGCACTTTTGCGCTGGAATTTGGGTGGTGGTTTATTGATAGTATCTGTTTTTTTTTTACCCACAATTTACATAGCATCACGCTTTCTTCCTTTTTCAGGGGTAGAAAGAGGAGTAATACACCGACATTTCGCCAGCTGTTAGGTTATTCTAATACGGGGTGAGCGTATTGCCATTTACCGCGCACCTTTCCAGACTCCGGGCTGATACTAAGTAGAAAAACATCTTTACCCGGGATTCGAACCCGAAACCTCAGCGCCGATTGTCGTACCGCGTATACAAAATGGAGTCTCTAGAGTATTTAGAAGTCGTTGTTATATGAATGTCCCTTGGGTTTGCTATTGGACGCAATGATTGTTATTTAACGTATTGTTTTGATCATGGCACGAAAATGACTTAAGTGCAGAGTAAACGAAGAAGTGGGTCGCCTTATTTTAAGCGTACACTAGGCTCTTGATTGCTACTTACACTCACCATACAAAGCGCACCAACAAGTTGTCGCTTGTTGGGGTTTGTAAGAGTAAGTAGTACCCTAATTAAGCCGGACCATTATTAGTATAAAAGTAAATTACTTAAGTAAAAGTAATTTACTGGTGGTAGGTCTCTCATATGTAAAAGTCCGTCTGGGTAGGTACCACCGCAATGTCTATTTCTACCGCCAAGCAGCAGTGTGCATGCACTGTTGTCTTTCGGTTTGAAGGACATTGTAGCCAGTGTAACTACTGGACATAATGAAACTTAACATCTTATGACTCAGGATGACGAGCGCAGTGGAGTGCCACGCAGTACCTACTTTGTAAATCAAGATGCTGGATGGTGTTGCTACTGTTTATGGGTGGTCGTATCGCTTACCATCAGGCGAACGGCATGCTCGTCTCTTCATTCGATGCTATAAAAAAAAAAAACATCGTGGCTCTACCATGTAATCTACCACTTTGAATACTTGTTCATTTTCCATGCTCATATAAAAACAGTAAATCTTTGCTCAGAAAGGTCAGTACATCCCACAGTCTCGTAATGAATACCGTAAACACGTGTTACCATTGTTAAACCATTTCCCATCAGTATTCGTCAGTGATTCGTACACGCTCGTAGCAATTACGAGCTTAGTCCAGTGTCGAGTGTACAAGCAGTATTGTGTTACTATTTACTATACTAGATGTAATACTACGCGTACATGACGATTGAATGCATGGCTTATCGTATGTTGAACAGTATGACCTATTTTTTTTTTTATAAGCGTTCCTGCAGTTAACACCGGGGGAAACCTGCGAATGGGATACTGGAGTCCCCCGGCTTAACGACTGCAGGGGCCTGGGATGGGAGGGGAGTGGAGTAGGAATATGGGAGGGAAGGTGGGGGGAAGGGAGGAAGGTTCTCAGGATGGGCGGAAAGAGAAGGGGGTGCCAGGAAATGTCCGCGGGCCCTTTTAGGCTTCAATGTGTTATCCAACCAAGAGGTATACACACTGAACTGTGTGCCTCGACCCGCGGCTGATGTCCCCCCGCGCATGGGCGTGCATTGGGTGTGAAGACCCAGCGGACAAGAATTGCCTCGGGGGGCTGTATGACCTATTAGGGCCACCCAAGGGTGGGCTAGGAAACAAAAAGGAGGACGAGGTCATAAGTCATTAATTTTTCAACGTCTCATTTAGCTGAGACAAAATACAAACTATTTTCTGCCAAATTGACTTGGCGCACGAAAGTAACACGACGCTCGACTATATTGTCTCATATTGTCAGCCGCATAAAATTCACAAGTAAAGAAATTTACATTCATATACAGTAGTATACACGGCATATAAACTTAATTAGATCATTTCCCTGCAAATAACTTCTCAACCCGTAAAATACAAGATTTATTTGTACGTTTTATACCTTCATTTAGTCTGGTCCCGCAAGTCCTTTGTAAAGTTGAGAATGACAAAAGGCAACATATCGCGACAAATTTGGCAGAAGAACGTCGCAGACGGCGCCAACGAGGACGACGGCCTTTTAAAAGAAATAATAGTCGGTTTAAATCAAGAGAAACGTGATGAAGTGTGTGTTAAAGGTCGGCGCACTCACGCGCTGAGATTAGTCGCATTCAATAAAATACACAGTCCTGATCCTGTAGTGAGACATAGGCAAATTTTATGGATATAAGGAGTTGTAAAAGACAAATCTTATGTCCTGAAGCCTTGAATTATGATACTTACGGTCCCACAGCGAATAGTATTTTCCACTAACACGCATTAGTTTTTATGGGAGAATTGATTTCATAGCATGTGAAAATATCTTTATACGTGAGGATTCTAGGAATTATATGAACAAAAAAATACAATATGCAAGAGCTGAATGAAAAATTTATGTAGAAAAATAGCTGCAAAAGAAGGACAAAAATATAACACATGTCAGATGAGGGTAAAATATTATACAAGTTTATCATGTGAGACCAATAAGGCGACATGAGTATGAGACATTATAGAATTAGAGTGATATATTCATCAGCGATGCTAATAAACTACTGTGCACCGACCTCAAATGCACATCGTGCAAAACATGCGGGCGTGGAATTAAACTTAGATATTTATACATTGTACTCCAAAGCTGTCGGTATTCAAATCACTTGTAGAATGAATAGGGAATTGTTAGGGAACTTCGTTGTCTAAATGTAGTTTGTTCTTTCGTTCGTACGTTTATAAAAATATTATCTTGTTTTATTTGTCACCTAATAAAATCTATTCTTGTACTAAATCCATATTCATCGAATTCAAATGAAATTTTAAATTCATATTTTGCCTCTTAAAATACAATCTTTGAATTTATATTCTTCGGGTGATTTTATGAATTTAAATATGTTCCCTGCATAAACGTAAAATATTCTGCAAACTTCACAGCCGGTTAAATGAGCTCCGTTTTAAAGCGTCGCGTCGCGTCGTAGAAAAAATATAAAAAATGAATTAAGCGAAACCAGTTCAAAGAATATCAAAGCAAGAGTATTGTAAAGTGGGATTACCATCGGTTGCATTTCGCTGCGGTAATGTGCGCCGACAGAGGTTTTTTTTTTAAAACGTCGTATCAATTATCCTTTTTGCTTGAAACTCGTTTTTCTTTAGTTCTTACATTTGATATTGCAAATCTCCGCTCCGCAGAGTTCAATTTGTTGGCTGTGCTTAAACAAAGTCGGTAGAAGTTGTAACAATGTGCCACAGCTTATTTTACTATTAGTTGTTTGTTTTTTGCATTTGCTTTGTTTCAGATGTTTAGCTTGTTACTTTTTCCGGGATAAAAGTCCCGCTTTATATTTTCCCGGGATAAAAAGTAGCGGATGTGTTAATCCAGTACATGATCTACCCATGTGCCAAATTTCATCGAAATCCGTTCAGGAGTTTTTGCTTGAAAGAGTAACAATCATACATCCATACATTCTTACAAGCTTTCGCGTTTATAATATTAGTAGGATACGGAACTTTTTGCCTTTTGTTTTGGTATTATTTTAATTGTATTTTCATCAGTCAGGTATCAGTATAGGGTAGTATATACCTCTGGTCTGTGAAGCCATTTTGGCAAATTGGCCTCAAGCCTCGTCAGTGATTTAAAACCGGCAATGTTGTTTCAAACCATCCTATTATTTAATATTATAAACGCGAAAGTTTGTAAGTATGGATGTATGGATGTCTGGATGTATGGATGTTTGTTACTCTTTCACGCAAAAACTACTGAACGGATTTCGATGAAATTTGGCACAAGGGTAGATTATGTCCTGGATTAACACTTAGAGTACTTTTTATCCCGGGAAAATATAAAGCGGGACTTTTATCCCGGGAAAACTCATTCACGCGGGCGGAGCCGCGGGCAAAAGCTCGTCTGTAATACATTTGTTAGACCCGATTTCACCAAAGCAGAATAACTTTTATTCCAAGTATAAAACTAACATTTACTCTCGGATTACTATGTTTTTGTTTCACCAACCACTTATCCTGAGAATAAGCAAGTTATACGAGAGTAACTCTTATCCCACCAATTTTGAAGGAATAACAAGTTTAATCCTCAGATAAAATGAAAATGGCGTCTTTTTATTGGCCAGCTGTTGTTCAGTCTATGTAGTCACTTGTCAACTGGCAGTGAGCAACCACCAGACTAATAAGCAATTATAATTATTCTGAGGAGCAACCCAAGAGATTTATTTCTGCAGTATATTATATTACTCTTTGAATATATTAGAAACCTTATAGTAACTGAAATTGTGAAGCAAAATCAGTTAATTTACGTTTTCAAAAATGCAGCGTTTGAGAGAAATGATATCGGATAATGAAAGCGATAGTGAAGATGACTTTGTTGTTGTAAGACGTCCAAGATGGCTCAAAGAAAGAAATGAGCATTTTTACAACTATGACGAAAAGGATTTCATCATAAGATTTCGTTTATCTAAAGCAGCAGCATACAATTTACTATTAAAGATTGAAAATCAATTGGAATTTATGTCTGAGAGGTTAGTAATATAATATATACTTAATTTGCTTACCAAGACTATTATCATAATGTACATACCTACCCAACCTAAAATGTCAATGTAAGTGGTAAATCTTTATTTTATTTATTTAAGCTTTGTAAGGATCATACTTTCTGTGAATAAATTCTAATGGATTGTACAGTACAGTTGTTAGGTATATAATTATTTATTAATTATTATGTATTTTGTTTTTATTCATAGATACTAAAATAATACGACTACAGTACTTATTTCGTTCTTTCAGGAACCAATCTATATCCCCTATTAACCAGCTTTTGACCACCCTAAGATTCTATGCAACCAACAACACACAGTTAACCACTGGTGATTTCAGCGGGCTTAGTGTATCGACAGCACATAGAATAATACACAGAGTTAGTACAGCTATAGCATCGTTACATCAAGAATATGTGAAATTTCCTACTACAAGGCAGGAAATACAGCAAGAACAAAATAACTTTTATCAAATAGCAAAGTTTCCTAGAGCAATAGGAGCAATGGATTGCACCCATGTTCGGATAACATCTCCAGGTGGAGATCAGGCTGAAATTTTCAGAAATAGAAAGGGATATTTTTCTATTAACGTCCAGACAATTTGCAACGCAAATATGGAGATTACTGATATTGTTGCAAGATGGCCAGGATCAAGTCACGACAGCACCATTTTTAATAATTGCAATCGAAAAGCCATGTTTGATGCTGGACATTATGGTGATGCATTATTACTTGTTGATGGTGGATATGCTTCCACATCCTATACAATGCCTCCACTAGAAAATCCAAGGACTCCATTAGAACATCTATACAATGAGTCACAAATTAGATCAAGGAACCCTATTGAAAGGTCTTATGGGATTTGGAAACGGAGATTTCCAGCATTATCACTAGGTCTTCGCATAAAATTAGACAAGGCGTTAGTTGTAATTATAGCAACTGCAGTGCTCCATAACATCTTACGGCAACGAGGAGAAGAAGTTCCACCTGATGATCCGGAAGTTTTGCTTCCAGCACCTTGGCAAGAGCTCTTGCAAGATGGGCAAATGGTTAATGGTCTACCTACAATTTCTCGGCGTCATACAGCCAGAGATTTACTTATAAACAATTATTTTCGATATTTGATGTAAAAAAACTTGATTGATTCATAATTATTATATATTTCAATAAATAATTACTTATATACAAATTTAATTATTAAACTCTCTTTTTTCCTTTTTGAATTGCATCAGTAAGAGCCTAGTCTTAAGTTTCTCTTGTTTGAGAATCTCTTTTTGAATTTCATATTTAATGTCAAACATTTTTTTTGTCTCCTCTCGTTCAGTTTCTGTGTAGTTCATCTGCATTTCCAATGCTTTGATTTTCTTTTTCTGTAATTCTTCCATTGTTGAAGAGCATGATGTTGTTGTAACTGTTGGCCGACGTTTGGAGGTCCACGTTTTAGCCTTCAGCTTTGGGGTTTTTATATCATCTTCATAAAGTAAATTTTCACTGTTCTGAACCCGGAGAGAAGATGATATTGGTGTTTGGAGCAGTTTAGGGGTGTAGTCTCCCCAATCCTGCAATAAATAATCATAATTAAATAATTGGTCAAAATGAACATTTAATTTAGCATTGTGTCCAACCACCCCTAAATGTGTTCACTATTTTCAATCACATCATTGTTTACTACCAGGCAAGGTAGTTGTCAAATGCTAGCCAATCCTACTGATATTAAAAAAAGTTTTTGAGGAAGGATGTTTGTTACTCCTTTATGTAAAACTACTGAACGGATTTTGGTGAAACTTTACAATGTTATAGCTTATACATCAGACTAGCACATAGACTATTATGTTTTTTTTTACATAGAATACTAATGTACATGGGCAAAGCCACGGGACGCACCTAGTCAGATATACATTTAAAAAAGCATTGCATGAGGATAGATACTTCAGATATATTTGGGGGGTAAGTGTAGTACAATATTACTTCATACCTGACTTGTTGGCTTAGCACCCATATCTTCTGATTCCACAGAAATACCAGGTAATGGTTGTGTTGTATTGATCAATTTTGGTTCTAAAATGTCCGGTACATCAGGTACTGAAACTAAAATTGAATATTTAATAATAATAAAAAGCACTTCAGTCTTAAAAAGCTATTGTTTGAAAAATCCATTGTGTTTTCTCTAAGCTTGAAGATATTTTAATAAGGAGAAATATTAAAATTCTGTTTCGGTTACCTGTTAGTGGTGTATTAGTTTCTTCAACAATTGTTAGAACGATGTTGTCGCTGTCAAATTTATTAAATAAACCAACTGCTGAAGTTGAAATCAAACCCATAATTTTAATATGGATTGGGTCATTGTCCTGAGGATTGGCAGGTCCTCCACCTTAAAAAAAATATCAAAATACATTTTGTATTAACCTAAAATATTTCATATTTGCATGCAATCAAGGTCATTCGTGTTGTTCAAGAGCAAAAAGGAAGATAAATACAACTAACCTGTTTTTAAGAAACTTTGCCTTGAAGAAGACGCCGCTTTCTTGGTGCTTTTTTTTAAACTTTCCCACTGAGCTTTCAAATTCTCCGCCGTTCTATGAACTCCTGTGGTCTGAGAATTAAATTCATCAGATATGTTTCCCCATTCTGCGGTTTTTTGTTTAATTGATACTCCATCTGTTTTTTTATTTTCAACTATGCTAAAGTGGTCCTTAACTAAATCTACCAATAAATTTTTTTCGTGTATCAGCCAGTTAGCACTTCTTTTTCTTTCAGACATTTTTACAATATCACAAAACAAACTCGGCAAAATTTAATTTCAGTATGAAAAATAACACGCACGAGACAGTGACATTGACACAAATCACGTTCAAAGTGACGGCTAAATTAAAAAGGTCCATAAAAACTATACATACAGCGAAAATACACGCCTATTTAATTTGTCTGCATTCACATTCATTCGTTCATGACTTCACTGAATGAACATGTCACAGGTAAAAAATACACTAAGCGAAGAATAGTTAAACTAAGAATAACTTTTTGTTTTGACAAAGTGGTGAAATGTATTACGAATTATTCTGAGATTAAATGCAGGGAGTAATTTTATCCCTAGTATAGCTATTCTCAGATAATGATACCATTGGTGAAATCGGGCCTTAGAGGCTTATCTTCTTCAAGTTTAATTTTGACAGATTCTGTTACTCTTCATGATAAATGTCCACAATTTGTTTGAAACAACCGGACTTAACTACAGGCATTTATGTTAACGTTCAACACTTAATATTATTCAGCGGTAGGTAATGTTGTTTGCACATTGTATTACACCGGTGTTCGCAGGCTGCATCTAATTTTCCAGGGTAATGGAGCGGGAAAATTGTCGCTGCACGTTGACGCGTTCCCACGGATGACCTCCCACATTTGCTTTTTTTTTTCTTCGTCAAGGTCTCGGCTGGGTCGCGTTTAGTGACCTATTAACTAACTGTGTGTGATCATGTGATGGTATTCTTTGATAATAATTTATTTTAGTTGTGCCGATGTTATTTTTGTTTTTTTTTTTCATAAAGTTGTATGTAAATATTGATGTTTATATTTTATTCGCGCATCACGTAAAACGGCTGAACGCATTTTGATGCAGATTTCACTATTATGTTAACTCTTTAAAGAAAACCTTATTAAAATTTATTTGAGGAGCATCTAGGCAGAAAGTTACGCAAACAAAATATCACGCCGCAAGGTGCAAGATACCACATTGAATAACCGTATGTTTCTAAGCTACTGCTCGAGAATGTTTTTGATTCCTCGTTCCTAACAGCTTTTCTGTTGTTCCCAGGTTATGTACTCTCCGCGTGACGCGTCTGCGCGTGTGCGGCGCGCTGGGCGAGGCTGGCGGCGGCGCGGCGGGCGGCGCGGGCGGCGGCGCGGTGATCCTGGCTGCGCGCATGCACAGCAGCAAGCGCACGCTGCGCTCCAATGACATCGCCGTGCCGCCGCTCGATGTGGAGCTCGATCTGTGCTTCTCTCTGCAGTACCCGCACTTCGTCAAGCGGGATGGGAATAGGTAGGTTTTTTAAAACTATAGCTGCTTTAGCGGCGGTATGACTGCTATGTCGTGCTGTGATCCCTGGAGAATTTTGGAAAACGACAATCCCGTGGGCTAACGGCGGGCGAAGAACTCGCCTTACACAATATGTATATGATCTCATATACATTTATGTATGGCTAGTTGTAGAGACTACTCTTCGACAATATGCAGAACTTAACCAAAAACTCGATTGCTTTATACTGTACTCGCCACAGATAGATTTATTAAAAGCCAATGTATGTTGAAAACAATAAACAAGACACAACAGTCGTAAATGCTAGATTTTCGTAGAACTCTATCGCATCCCACTAAGGGACGCGCCTCCAGTTTGCCTAGACGTAATCCCATCTCCAGAGCTTGTTTACTCGCGTCCCATTCGCTGGAACTAATTCTATTTGCGCAAAATAAATAAGTTTTATTACCTCGGGTCCGTAAGCCTTAGTCGGAGTGTTTGCGTTCGGAAAGTGAATAAACATCGTAAAACAAAAACTATACCATTAATACGTGTTGTAAAATTGGTAATAAATTTTATGGCGTTCTTCGATCTAGTTTTTCCCGCTTTATTATGTAAAAACCTTTTAAATATTGCGAAGGGCAATGACATGTTGATGTTAGTTTATAACGGCATCTGATAGCATTTTTTTACTTCTTGACTCTGTAGTTTTGAAAATTTCATTTTGTTTAAAATTATAAAGGTTCTTTCAATATCAAGCACGTTTTTAAAAATAGCAATGGCAATAAAATCGCTTGGACATTAAAACATAGGTTGAAAATTGCGGCTCTGCTTCCAAATAGCTTTCTGTAACAGAGTCAACCGGTGCAAATACTTAACAGAGCTCATGAATACATTAATGAAAGATAGAATAAGAACGTACAAGAAAACAACAGTACTTAGTGTATCAAGAATGTCCTAAGCACCGACATAAAATCTTTGGGTCCAAGCTCTTAACTACAGGACTCTCCACGTATGTTACATCCTTGTGTAAAATACAGATTAGGCCCGCCCTCTATTATATGGGACTTAACATAGCTGGCGAAATATGGGTGTGATACACCTCTACCTACCCCTGTAAAGGGAAAAAGGTGTGATACTATATTGTGTATTAAGTCCGAGCCATTCCGTGTAGTGAAATGGGTCGCGCGCGCGGATGCGTATACTGCGCAGTTACCATGGGAATTAATGCGAAATACGAACGCTCTAGTTTTACCAACGTTTAGCCTATTCAAAATGATGCCGCGTCATGCATTTAAATTCTTTGGGTCGTGTTCAGTGTATATTCAATAGTTGGATTGATTGGGTTCATTTGAAACCCTCTTTGTTAGGGTTTGATTATTAATTTGATTAGCGTATATTTTGGTGAAAGGAGATATAAGAATTGATAATTATCTAATGGCTGAGTATATCGTACCCTTTTTCAGTATCATGGTTGCAAATAATGAAAATACAAAGTCAACAGTAGTACGTATTTTGGCTTAGCAGTTGATATTATTGATATTACTAAAATATAATAGACATAAACATATATAGAGTTGGTTTTACGTCTATATTTCTTGTATGTTAGCATAATATAACACAATATACATTAAACTTTACCGCCTCATAAACAAATCCCAAAGCCCTTCATACGACACTAATACGAATTATACACTACCGTAGCACATAGAATGCATAAGAAACATAATATCGCAATGCGAAGTGTTTAATGTATAAATTTGATGGGTTTGGCCGAGTCGCAAGCGGTATACTTCCTGTCGACCCCCGAGCGGGTTTATGGCTTGTTTTATTGTTCGAATATGATCCAGTTAGAGATACTAGTTCGTGTATAAATACTTGGCTCCGATTCTGATACTTCGTGGAGTTTCTTAATGTAGATGGGGAAGTATGTTTAATGTCTTCGTTGTTGGATGTAATCTTATAGAAACAGCTTGACATGTATGGAAGAGATGAAAATGGATTTTATACTATCATATTATTGTTTCGTGATTGTTAACAATGGGACCTTAAAATTAAACTACATATTTATCCTACTTACCTATTTGTTATTTATCTGTTCAATCCCAATAGCCGTTAATTATTGTTTTACATAAATTATGTCCACACCGATCCTAGGAAGGTTAGACAGAGGTGCAACTATTCCTATGATGTATTTGTAATACATGTTAATAATCCTGGATTTTGTCTTCAGATTGCAGATCATGCTGCAGCGACGCAAGAAGTACAAGAACCGCACCATACTCGGCTACAAGACTCTTGCCGAGGGTGTCATAAGGATGGATCAGGTGAGAAAAGATTTGCTTATACAGGCACCACAGGGTGACTACGCTTTATCTGATAGTAAAGTCGAGATTAATATCGATTAACGAGATATCGTTATCGACAGTCGATACAATTGTCCGCTCATTTTGCTTAAAATTTTCGTTGGGTTTCTTAAGGTTTTTTTTTCGTATCTGGAGCTTTTGATAGCCATTAAGTCCATAAGCCATATGGCCAATCTGTGTAGATCAGCATTGCCCGTGGTCCACTGACCAATGAATTTTTCGTACACAAATGCACAAACATTTTAGATCATACATGATACAGTTAAAATAAAACAAGATTTTTTAAGGTTATGTACATTGTACAACAACAAAAAAACATTCATATGTTTTATTTTACCTGCTCTGTAATAATTAGTTGAGCGTGTGGTTCGACCGCAGGCGGCGGGCAAACGGGTGGCGTAGCAAACTGGGCTAAACCGCGCGGCGCTGCGGTTTTGTGGCGCCCAACGTGTGCGCACTGTTTGTTTTGTTTTGATATTTTGACACACGACACATAATATGGTGACGTATTAATCAACGGATCTCAGCTTTGCTTTAGTGGCGATCTTACGATGCTGACTTTGAGAGCGTATTAGCTGATATCGCAGTTAAGAAAGAAACTGAGTTGTCCAGAGTTTTACGTTATTAGTGTAAAAGTTATTTATTAGAATGTTAGAGGTATGTGAATTTTACGAACCTACATTAGACTAGCCCGATGAATGAAAGATGTAGCCTTGAATTCGTACCATGTAATGGGCTATTTGAAGCAAGGTTAATATTACTATTAACACAAATAATGTGGGGGCGGAATTGTGTGTCAAATAGCGAAAAGTCGCCACCAACCGAAACCATAATTATGTGCTAAAATCCATAACCCCATTGTACCTAAAAAATAAAAAACTGTATGTGAAACAGGAAAATCTCCAATAATTTCGTCTGTTCTCAGGTGCTCCAGCGTTCCATGGACATGGAGCTAGAGCTGACCGGAGTGGGTGCCAAGGGAGGTGCGGCTGCAGGCCAGCCTGTCGCCAAGCTCGCCATCACAGGCCTGGCTTCCACACCCGTCGACCATGACACCAAGAACAACAACACTTTGCTCATTACTGGTGAGCGTATGCTTTTGTTTATGTCTAGGAGTTTGATGCTGTATCGATGGAGAGTTAAGATATATTGAAAAACATTACTACATGGTTTTGTAGACTCGAGCGACCTAGAGCTATCGTTGCAAAAGTTTTCTAATCTTAAATTTCTTTTTGATAAAAAAAATGAATATTAAGAATACAACCTCATTGTTTAAAATTTAATGACTATCAGCAGTGTATTCTCTGCGAAAAATATGACGCTTTATCTTCTTGTTTTTAGAATTAAGCTCACCGCTAATCTAACTAATCATCGCATAAATAAAATAACTGTCTTCTGTGTGGTAGAACGAGGCTACTCTGACGAGGAGGAGGAAGGTGAATTCAGCTCGGTGGAAGAGGCGGACGACATGACGTACGGCGCGCCCGCCCGCCGCCGCGCGCATCGACAACTCGCATTCAACAAAACTGACCTCTCCTACACTAAGGTATTTGAACTGTCCAGTTAGAGATCGATACTTTATACGTTGTTAGGTTGATTAAATTATAATTTATAGATTTTTCATAAAAGATAGATAAAATGTCCACAAAATAATTTGACAGATAGCAAGGAACTTCACTTGATAATGTATAATGAAATAGCTCTTGAAGCATGAATTATTATAAAAGCTTAGCTTACGCATCGATAAGCTTTATATAAAATTATACAAATTATAATTCAATAAACACTATTCAAATTTACGTATATTGGCTTTTATAGCGTTTATATTACAACTCAATATGATAATGTATGCATGAGTAAATTTTATATTCGCTACATAAACATATTATGAAAAATATGGCTATGATTATTTATTTATTATAATGAAATTAGCTTATCTATGTATATCGCTTGCCGGCCCGTAACTTAGAGCGTTGCGTTGCACGCAGTTGTCGCGTTCGCGCGACTTGAGTTTCATGGAGCGCGAGCGAAAGAGACAAAGCTATATGCACTCGAAGGCGCACGACAGAGACAGCGACAGCGAGCTGGAGCACTCGTCGAAGCGCAAGGGCAGCCGCGGCAAGCTCGCGGTGAGCGCGCGGTCGACTCCGCCCCCGCCTCGTGTGAACGCACCCTTAGCATTCGCATGTGTATTGTAGATTTAATATTTGCTGTACTGTATCCTTATTTTCACAGCTGTATCTTATGTATGTCGTTTTCACGTGTTGCTGCTTAGAGCTTAGAAGTGTAATAAAAAATAGTTTTTGGCATATTTTATTTTAGGAACTTATAAACATGGAATAATATTTTAAATGTTGCCCGCGGCTCCGCCCGCGTGAATGAGTTTTCCCGGGATAAAAGTCCCGCTTTATATTTTCCCGGGATAAAAAGTAGCCTAAGTTACTCCTTATTACATCAACTACCTGCCAATAAAAGTCCCGTCAAAATCGGTCCAGCCATTTCAGAGATTAGCCGGAACAAACAGACATACAATAATTGAGAAAAATGTTATTTTGGTGTATGTACCGTATATATATTCATATACATGTAGTAAAAAACGGTTATTTCAATATTATAAACAGACACTCCAATTTTATTTATATGTATAGATATGCGAGAGAAAAAGTAAAATTCTACGTTTCCGTAAAAATAATCCATCTTTTTGTTAAGAAAATAAGCCATTCCGACAATTAGGCAAATTGGCATATCTAGAGTGCTAATTGGCTCAGTCAAATCAAATTACGTTCATTTGGCTAACTTGATGAATCTCTCCTAAATTGAGTTTTTTTGTACGAAAATAGCCTTAGTCTCAGTCCACTGCATATTAAAAATGTCCTTACACGCCCTTGGCCTTAGTCATTATATTCACGTGCTGATAATGTTACACAACGTGGCTTATCGCAAGATTAGACTATTTACGCGAGTGTCGCGTATTATCTGTCAGTTTCGCATTTACTATGGAGGTGATTGTGTGTATTGTGTAGTATATTGTAGTGTAGTGTAGTGTGTAGTCTTTATGGTATATGTCAAATGTGATCGTATTTTTAAGAGTAATGTAGAGTTCTGTGTTTTTGGAGTCCGTTTGTCTTGTGTTTTTAACTAATATTTTGCAGTGGTAATAGTTATAAATTATTAAAAAAAACATGTAATATAGAAGCAATAAATTCAGATTGAGAGTAAATATGTCACGAAAGTGTGCGCCGACGGCTCGGGTCCGGATATCCTGTCTGAATGCGGAGCGGATATCCGATATCCGGTCCAATCGATATCATTCGCATCTCTGTTATAAATCTTGCTAACATAAATGATTTCGGTTAAATAGTAAAAAGTAAGAAATATGTACCTAAGAAATTAAATTAAGTAGGTACATATATTTGACTACTATTATTTTTTTATAATACGAAATTATACATTCATAGTCTAGGAGTTTAGGCTCAAAATAATACATGCCATAACGTCTGAACGTTGCGCGTGATGTTGCAGCAACGCAATCTGAAGGAGAAGTTCGCGGCGCTGTTGCGGCGGTTCCGCGTGCCCGAGGAGTTGTCGGAGCGCGGCGCTACGCGTGACACGCACAACGCGCAACGCGACATAGACGAACTGTTCCAGGTATACACACATGTCAGTTCAAGTCATGTTAGCTTCATAGCAACCCTGGCTTATAGACTCTGGCCTGGTCACGGTGTTTGGGCGATATAGAAGCTTGATTCCTAAAGTTCCTAAGTTTAGGCGAAAGGGATAAAGCTTCGTGCCTTCGGTAGAATCGTAATATTATGTTTTTACAAACACTGGACGTGATAACACGTCTTAAACAGCAATGATGCAACGTTTTATTTACATGGACGTCTATAGACGCTACTTTCCATCTCTGTATGATAGATTCTTTGCAACGCTAGTTTTAATGATTATCCCTTGTTAAATTTCGTACTTCCGTGTGTTTATACATTTGGTAAATTGAATTATACCATGTGGTGTTCGGTTGTCGCTTCGTCAAACTCCGTGACTAGGCCACACATTAGATCACTTTAAACGTTAGATCACTTTTAGGTCTTGAGATGTATAACTCAGATATTCATCTTCATCTACCTGTCCTGTTGAACACAACTCAATATATGAAGCATATTCAAGAATCGATTTGGTTTAGTTTATACGATCTGTCTGATGTCAACCCGCTCTGAGAATCTATTCCCAGGCAAATCATGTAAAAAACCCACCCATGTTACCTAATCTGGATATTGAACCTAAGACCTCTCAGCCTTCAATCCATAATATGCTGCCACTAGAGTAAAGTGACCAGAGGAAGGAAGCCATAATTTATATTACCTACCAAGTAAAATATTTTTTCCAAATAATATAAGCATTATTATGTTGCAACTAATAATGATGCAAGCTTTTGATGTTGTGATAAATCGCCTGGCGCCTGTCTCAGTGTATAATTTATTCTACTAAAAATAAAAGCTCGGTTGATGCCAAAATCTACCCAAAATTTCTTGTTTCGTCTTCGCCGTTTGAAATGCTTTACATGTACAGTCAGCAGCAGAAATATCTGTACAAAATCAAAATTTCAAATCGCCTATATACGCATTATGTTAAACTGAATTTTTTTTTTTGTTTGAAGTAAAGTAAATACCTTTTATTAAATTTTTGTGAAGAGAAAAAGAAGATTAGTAAGAACACAAAAATATGTAGGCAATTTGAAATTTTGAATTTGTTCATCAACTTATGCTGCTGACTGTACAGTCAATTTGGCGTCGATTTTTTGCCAGTTAATTAGCTTGGCAATAATAATTATGCATTTTGAAATGTTGCCTACAATTTGTTACAAATGGACTAGTGACTCGTTTCATTTTGTGCTTTAATTTATGTGTAAATTCTTCATATATTTTGCTCTAGCTAATTATATGAAGAATTTACCATTACAGACTTTATTGCATTTAAAAGGGGACAGCAAATTGTGTAATAAATTATAAATTTAAAAACATAAATGTGAAATACGAGAGCCACTGCCAATATTAAGAATATACGTGGTTGTTGACTGCGCCGATAAAAGAATTGAGATCGTACAATCGGAGAAGCGTCAATCCTTTTAGATAATACTAAAATTTGTATGGTATATCTTTTTATGAATAGATTATGAGTTAGGATATTCAGAACATGGCGCCATCTCTATCACACACCCGCACCCTAATAGCGGTGACGTCATAATACATAGTAGAATATGGTTTTAAACTATTTTTGCGACATAATATTTTCAATTATTTTCATTGAAAATTAGGTGGTGGCACGAAACAATATAAAGAATCGATTTAAATATTCTGTTAGTGTTAGGATGCACTTTCCCGCTCAGCTATCATCGCTATCTTTACCACTCTCAACCCTCAAGACGCACATTAACCAAAACACCATTAGGAGTTGGAGTCGCTATCATGCGGCGAAGGCGAGGACTCGGGCCCTGATCAGATGGACACCATCAGCATTGGCTCCACGCCCAAACCCTCGCTGAGACCTTTCTTCAGCAGCTCCAGGAGTCTCGCCAATCAGGAGCACCACAGGCATTCCAATGGTAAGTAAGATCGAAAGAATGTTATATAAATTGGAGTGGCTCTTGGTCTATTTGAATTTGCGAATGTAAGCTTTGGGGGTTATGTCTTAGGGCTTAAAGTCGTCGAAAATTAAAATACTCTATTAACGTCTACATTCTACAAGTTATAGATCCTAATTTATCGTTAATGTTTAAGAAATTACATAAAAACATAATTATGGTTTTCGTGAGACTTGCCTATATTAGATTACCGTAATACAACTACGCCACCGAGGCAGTAATTTATCAATACTATCTTTATTATGAAAGACTCCGTAAGTTTACTTTTGTGACGCCACATAGTTAATTTAAGCAGTTTAGTTATAATAAAATCTAGAACTAATATGAAATTCGTCAAATGTCAGCATCAATCTTAGTCTCAGTATATAATTTTTTTTTTTTTTTATATGATACCATATTTTTTTATCAGTTGTCTAATGTACACCAGTTTTAATCCTTTAGCCTGATTTGTATTTATTATTATTTGTATTGTATATGCAGTTTAAACCATCCTAAACCAAAACAATCTAAAATTATAAAAACAACTTGTTTGTACTTACCTCAATAGTTAAATTCATAAAATAGACCAAGAGCCAAGACATTATGTTTTGCTCAGTTGATACAGCCAATGATATGAAATGTGAGGGAAAGAGGGCATCGCAATAGGACTTCTATCTCACTCTGACGGCCCTCTTAATCCTCCCAGGTCATACCTAAACCACTGTTTATACTGAATTCAATGTAAATCACTGGACATCTCAAACCATAGGTGTAGGGGAGAGGTACGTAGCAAATAGCGGAACCTCGTCCCTCTCCGACACCGATTGTGAAACACATGTAACTCAAAATTGCAAAATAAGCCTAAGTCTGTGAAATCATTCATAAATAAAAAAATAGTTAAAAAAACCCTAGGGGTAGGGTTTTTAGGTTTTTTTGTTATTTTGTATATACGAAAGATATAAAAAATACTTAGGTGTGCTAAGGACGATTAACTAAAATTATCTCACTTTTTGCATTTTTTTACTTTTCTGGGATATTTTTATGTTTTTTTTTGTCTTAACGATGTTTCCAGTGATTAACATTTAATCATACACATATTATAGTAAAGGCATACAATATAATAATCACTATGCCGCATATAAACTGTAAAAGTACATTGCCTGAGCATCGAACCGCATACACTCGAGAGACAGTGCATCGTGTGATGTGAAACGCTTAGATATTGTTTTTTGTTGTCGCCATTATTATGATAAGTATATGACGAAGTATGTATCATGATAATTATGTAATATTTTTTTTATGTTCACGTAAACGCAGCTGTGTGCATAGTTTAGTGTATGTGTGCGTGTGTGAGATGGAATTCGAAATGTATAGGATATTTTTTCTTTTAAAAATGCAATTTTCCGGTTTATACTTTTTTGTAGATAGTTGACTATATTTTGTAGGTTTTTTTATTACCTACAAAATTATGATATGTCTAAGGTTCATTAAATAAACCAATTTAAAAGCCTTTAGCTCCAGTCTATTGATACGGTAAAACGGTGTAATATTTATAAAAAACATACATAAATTTAGATAGACCCAAATAGACTTTTGGGGTCGAAGTACAGGCTAAAAAATTACTAATACACCCACTTGTACCTAACTCGCATCGATACCGAACTAATTCACAAACACAACCCTGTAACTGCAACTAGTCCCGTTCGTATACCAATTGCATTCCATCTGACGCACGCGCCGCGACGTGAAGTAACGAACGCATGCGCAGTGACGAGGCACGCGAGTCTCGCGTCGGCCGGCGAGTTGAGCGCTGTGAGGGAGCGGCACTTGGCAGCGCTGCCGCTCGCAGGTACGAGCTTATTGTCGCATATGTCCTTGGGGATGGGTTTGAGCTGAATGTGTTAACTAATAAAAAATGATGGTCCAAATACTTACGAGGATATATGGATAGTTGGAAGAATAGGGGGAAATCTAGGGGGTTCTGATTATGTTCTTGGTATGCTGAAAATAGTTAGTACCTTAGACAAAAAGTTGGTTAAATTACCTATGGCGATATATGAACAGAAGTGAACCCGAGAAAAGTCTAATGGGTCTCATATTATGCCTAAAAGGATAAAGGGTTTAGGCCGTATTATGATTTTTGACAGAATATGCTGAAATTCTTACTCAAAGAAAAAGGTTGTACTCCTGTCTACATAAAAAATAATACGGAAGATCTATTTTAATGTATGTTGCTATAAAGTCTATTAGTGTGATAATATCTATTTCTAAATGACGCAGTAGTATCGCAACGGTCGTGTATAACCCCGCAGTATATTACGGACGAAATGCTCATAAATCTTCATAATATTTATGTCTATCGGAAACTTTAAATTTCAAACAGTTGTTAATCAAGAAATGTAAACATTTATAATTCTTATATTTTTGACGGTATTTTCCATGCAAGTCTATGATATTGTTTAGCATTATATCTGTTATGGAGATTGCATACAAAAAGTAATTTAAGCGTGTTCCGTTAGATGTCGCCTTTTGAATTTGTGCATAAGGTAAATTAGACCAGTTTTGTAAACACTAAAGTCAAATAAAATTCAGCTCAAACCTAGATTCCCTGAATACAAAAATATGGTAGAGATTATGCAATGAACTACCCTCAAATCTCAATATCGTTACACACTTCTATAAAATTGCACACATTTCGAATCTGTTCATGTCTTCTTTCGAATTATTAATTTTACTCTCTTCTTTTGCATAATCGCTCCCACGTCTATCTGTGTAAGCTTCTGTTTGTACATTGTTTTCTGTTTTCACGTATTTCTTAAAGCTTATTTGCAGTATCATTTAAAACGTATAGTAGAGTCATTTGAATCATATTGCATGATGTTGATTTATGTTAGCACGTTGTGATTAATCATTTTCTTCCTAGATACCGAGGAGAAATAATTAGCATTGATAAACGTAATTGCTTTGAGATGCATTATCCAAATATATTGATGATCCCTTGATGGTTATTAGAAGTTATGTTCGGAAATCTTTAGGAGAGGCCTTTGTTCAGCAATGGACATAATTTGGCTGATGATATTGGTTTGTTGTCTTATTGAAGTGTTACCAACTGTTTAATCTACGTCATGCAGATTCTATGAATGTTAAATTTGAATACGTTGTGGATTAAATATAATTTTATGTCCTATAAGACATTAACCCAAATTGTAATCGTAATTTATGTACCAGTAACATAATCTACTTGGCTAGTTTCATCCTTTATTAAATAAGTGTCATCTATAAATTCCTGAACCTAATTCACGATTGCATCTATTTTAACATCTTCAATTTCCATTACAATATCTACATCAAAAATCTATTCATTCCAATCTTTGAGTTTTTTAATGTCATAAATTCTTCTCATCCTATTGGTGGTAAATGCAACGTATCTTCAAAAACTTCAGTAACGGTAATTTTCAATAAACGATCTCAATTGCATTTTTGTATTTGTCAAAATGGATCAATCAGAATAAAGTTTCATATGTTTACAAACTATTTTGATTGTTTTGTTTTCGTATCGATTAGAATCGTTTATTGATTTTGATGGTACTTCCAAATCTGTTCTTACTACATTTTAGAACTTTCTCCAATGTCATTAACTTCCAAATCTATTCTATACGACCATTATTTTTCTTCTCCGATGATATAAAGCTGGTATGTGCAGAATCCGAAGCGGTCCGCAGCTCCGCGGGTGACGAACGCGGTAGCGACGGCAATAGTGATGGTGATGTGACTGCTGATGCGCCCGTGTCGGGGGCTTCGGTGTCCAGCTCGCCTCCTAATGAGACCAAGGTGGGTTGATGGTGAAGAGACGACGTATGATAGTATAATCTTGTCTTAGTGGAGTGTAACTGCTTTGCTTTGAGCGAAGTGTTTGAATATGGTTTACATAGTGCAGATCAGATAAAACCAAGTGGAAACATGCAACATTAGAAGTTTTTCGTCCGGTGCTGATATCAGTATTTTTAAAAATATTGACTAAACGATTAGCATGTTAGCATGCTGTGACAGTCGATGTATTGTTTTCTGAGGCGGATGAATGTATTTGTTAATTTCTGAACTGGTAGGATCAGCTTACTTCTATAATCATTGACATTTGACTAATACCAGATTTTTTTTTCCGGGATGCAGGAAGACAAGCGGTCCCGTCTGTTCCGTAGCGCGACGAGCGGCGGCAACCTGACGCCGGCCGCGGCGGCGAGTCGCAAGAAAAACTCGCTTGTTGTCGGCATGGAGAGGCCGCTGTCCGCGCACGAGCTGCCCGTGCAGAGCCTTACCAACTTGGAGGTAACTTTCTTTACTTTTTCTCCTCCTATATATTCCCGCTACGCTTACTTTATCCCTTTTACAGCTTCCGTTATATTTTCTTTTCCTTTCTCTATATCTCAGGTTCGTTTCCTTACGCTGCTTTAGTTTTCACGTGTTCACGTTGACTAAAAACATATGTTGCATAAATAATGTATATTTATTTTTAGTATTCCTCTTTGACCTTCGCTACAAAACATAATGTGATGGTAAATGAGTTGTGCCTATTGAATCGTGTGTTGTATAGCCGCGGCGCACGCTGACGGAGCAGGTGGGGCGGCTGCTGGGCGAGGAGGGCCCGTTGCCGGAGTGCGTGGCGCTGGCGACGGGCGTGGGCGCGGCGGCGCTGCACGCGCTGGCCGTGCCCACGCTCGCGGCGCATGACGCGCGCCCGCTGCTGCACGCACTCTACACGCGCGCCACCAAACAGTAAGTATTAGTTTGGCTTCACTTCGCCAGTCAGATGATTGTTATTTGTTCTGTTCTTTTTATTACCATATCAGCCCCGTATTATATACTGCCCACTGCTGAGCACGGGCCACCTTTACAACTGAGAGGGTTTAGGCTTTAGTTCACCACGCTGGCCTAGTGCGGGTTGGCAGACTTCACATACCTTTGAAATTCCTATAGAGAACTTCTCAGATATGCAGGTTTCCTCACGATGTTTTCCTTCACCGTTAAAGCGAGCGATAATTCACAAAGAATACACCCATAACTTTTTTTTTAGAAAAGTCAGAGGTGCGTGCCCTTGGGTTTTGAACCGGCGGACATTCGTCTCGGCAGTCCGTTCCACTCCCAATTAGGCTATCGCCGCTTCCGCTATCGTTCTTTTTGTTATATAATGTGTATTATTGATCTATTAATACACTACGCGATCCTGTATAACAATGCAATATTTTTTGTGTGTTCGTGTCAGGAATCAGTAGCACTATCACCTGTGTTTGTTTTGTCAAGATGTTTTGTTAGACCGTGTATAATTGTCGTTGTTGTGTGGTGCAGGGGCTCGCGGCGCGGCGTGGTGCGCGTGGCGGTGGCGGGCGCGGACGCGGCGGTGTCGAGCGCGCTGCGTGCGCACGCGGAGCTGGCCGCGCGCCGCGTGCACGACGCGCCGCCCGTGCGCTTCTACATCATACCCATCGGTCAGTACCTACGACATACACCATCGACCATACAGCCTAGCACGGGCGTAGCTATAGCTTTCACATATGGGGGGGGGGGAACCTACGATATACAAATTTTAGTGGGCGAGTAGAGAATTGGTAGCCCGATTATTTTAGAAGCTAGGAGGGGGGTCCGGTTCTCCAAAATGTCAGCGGTTAGTGACGTAGCGTGGTTTATTGTATGCTAAGGCAGGGGGGGGGGTCCGGACCCCCTGATACTTATATACGCCCATGCAGCCTAGTAAACAACAAAAAATGGAGCTTAAAACCCCCCTTGTTTCCTTCATATTAAGGAAAGTTAACAGTCTTATTACACAGGACGAGCGCGCTTGCAATTCGTCGGTGTAATAAGACCTACAGTCAATTGTCCTTACGACCGTGGGTGTTGTGTCGAGCAGGTCCGAACACCGTGTCGCGGTACCTATCGGCGAGTGACGGCGGGTACGCGGCGCTGTTCTCGGGCGAGTCGTGGTGCTCGCTGGCGGACGGCGCCGGCGCAGACATCGGGGAGATGTCCAACAGGATCGCCAGGTATGTAACATGCTTCATCTCATTACAAATACTAATGTTATAGTTTATATATTGTATTTAAGTATAATAATATATTAGATAAGTCTATTAATTTTAAATTGTTATGTATACACCCCCTTCTTCACTTCATATATCTCTCACAATCAGTGTAGGTTGTCTGGAAGAGATCGCTTTTTAGCGATAAGACCGCCTATTGTCGCACGATTCAGTTCTAAATCTATTTGTTATTTATTTAATTTTGGTATAATGTGGTGTGAATAAAGTGTTTTCATTCATTCATTCATTCATTCAATGTTTGCATGATTGTTAGAAATAAACGTATTAATCGCTGAACGGGCTTAGACGACATTTGACACACAAATAGACCATGTTTCATTTGATATCGATGTTGTTTTCGTTATATCGATATGCGATATCTTTAGGTATTAATGATGATTATTCAGATAATATATTCTACTTGGTATTGCCATTTAAGTACTCCATATATCAAATTGTAACATTAATTGTTCCTTAATACCCATTTATCACCTAGTTGCAATTTCTTGCAAACTAGATCAGTACATGCTTAGTGGCAGAAACATAGAATGCGATGGTAACCGGGTAAAATCTACTGCTATAAAAATATTTTAACCATCTCTATTGCAGGTATTTGAACAGCATCGGACCGGTAGTGAACATACCGATAGGTGAGGCGATGGTCGCCTACAGAGAGAAGTCGGGTGACGAGGATGCCAGCCAGACGTTCGTTCCGTTTATTGCGGTGAGTTAGAGATGTATTGTTGGGGGTAGATGTGGTCTCAGAGTGGGGTGTGTCGCGGTGGTGTTGCGTGGGTAGTATGATCATCGCTCTGAGTTTGATCTTTTCCTGCTTAATATCAGCCCTGAGTTTTAAATTTGTACCAGAGATGGTGACAGACTAGCCCCTGTCACGTCATGGGACCAAACGCATATGGTGAAGAATGGGTGCCCTGGTTGCATTTCCCCCTACCTCTTTAGGGATTAAGGCGTACCGTGTGTTTTTTTGTATTGTTAATATGATGTTTATTGTGCAGGAGGTGCGCGTGGGATGCAGCGAGGGCGGCGTGTCGTCGCTGGAGCTGGAGGAGGGTGGCTCGCCCCCCGCGCGGCCCTCGCCCCCCGGCACGCCCGCGCCGCACCACGCGCCGCACCACGCGCCGCACCATGCGCACGCACACGCACACGCGCACGCGCACGCACACGCTGCGCCCGAGCTGCCGCCGCTGCCGCCGCTGCTGCTGCAGCGCACCGAGCCGCTCGAGCTGCAGCTCGACTACTGGCTGGTCAGTACAATCAACCTATACGTCCAATGCTAGACGTAGGTCTGCTCAAGTGAACGGCCAACTATCTCGGTCTTAAGAAGCCTGCATCCAACCGCTACTCTGCGCATTTTTCAAATCAACTGTCCGTGGTGCTGCAAGGCGTTCTACACGTTGTATAGTTAATCGCGGTTTAAATCAGATGCACTGATCTGGCGACATGGTATATTGTGAAAGGCATTATCTCAAATCGATTTTTGACAACGGATGTATTACAACATGTTGACGAAAAATATTACCGACGTACTTACGTCATCTATACAGATAGCTATAACCGTCTCAAAACGTATTAATCGAAATCTATTTTCAAGCTCGGTATGCATGACAGAGGCAGTCAGCTATTAGCAACGACGGAGCATTTGACTCGCTGCTACCCAAATCCATGGACCAAATTGTATCACAAACGGCATATTACAATAAGTGTAATGTTTATTACGCCAGGTCCCAGGTCGTCAAACAGAGGGTGCTGATAGTAAAGTGACGGTGAAGGCGGCGTTCCGAGCGCTGCACGTCACGCGACAGAACACGCATCTCTGCATCACGTATCTCACCAAGGAGAAGAAACAGAAAAGTTCGTACCAACAATTGTTATTACCTTACCTCAATATTCTATCGAAAAGCAATTAATGGGAAGGAAACAAAATTAAGTAGTCCGCAATTCTATGGCGAGCACTACACTACACTATCTCTGATAGGTCTTAAACACTCTTAAATTAAATTATTTTCGTTCGTTCTATCTGCACATGGTTCAAGAGGTTTAGGGTCAACTGTTTACTTCGATTCACAATCGATATTCAATTGTTATCGATTAGTACATGACTTAAATCACCATGTTTATTGTCTCATATTTATTCCATATTATTTTATGTATAGTAATGCGACTGGGTAAGAAAAAGGAGAAGGGTGGGGAGCAGGAAGTGGGGCGCACGCAAACCGTGGATGGCGTCGCCAGGCTCATCTGTTCCGCCAAGAGTTCGCACAACCAGCCGCTCAAAGGTATAATATAATACTTTTTGTAGATCATTACTTGGATATTTTTTGTGATGTTATTTTAATTTGCAACGTTGTGGAATTTAGAAATCGATTATCGATTACTTAGAGTATTATGAGAATCGATTTAAAAATCAGATACTTCATAAATGTCGAGTACTCGTGAAATGCAAAGCCTTCGAAACGTCGGGAGCAAATATAAATTTAAAAATCGCAATAAAATCCGCAAAATAGTTTTATTTCACAGTATAGTCGCAACATTGTTTTTCTCCTATTATAAGGTCATGTTTATTTTTCTCCAGTATACATTGACGGCACCGAGTGGAACGGCGTGAAATTCTTCCAAGTGTCGACACAGTGGCAGACGCACGTGAAGACGTTCCCCGTGGCGACTCTGGGCGCCCCCCTCGCACCACCTGAGAGCTAAGCACCTCGCTTTCTGATCGGGATCATGCTTCGGCTTGTCAGTCCTCGCGCGTCAAGCCCACGCCAAGCAGGCTTGACGGCGCGCAGTTCGTCAAGCTACAACTCTTCAACGACTTTAGAGTCGGATTTGTACTGGGGTGTGCCGGCATCCCTAGTTACAGCTGCGGTTATATGATTTATTCGATACGCCACGGGGTGGGGAACTCCATCGGCTATCGCTCGTAGCTCAGCTCGAAACGAGGCTCTAAACGTAGTATATGTTTATTCCTTTGACGGCATGTTGATATTTAGAGTTTAAAAAACAAGATTTGCTATTAATAGATGTAATGTTTTTTTTTTATTTTTAATTATACATTCGATATTTATTTCGCTGTCGAGCTGCCATCATTATAGATTCGTAGGCGGTTTAAGCTTTTGTTGTGTACCTTGGATAGGATTGGATTTGTTTAAGTTTACGTAAAAGATTTTTATCGATGTCGATACGCTGGTCGATGTTTGGGTGCGATATTAAAATTACGAAAAGTATTGGAATGTTCTGTTAAAGTTTGAAATTTTATTTTAATTTAACCTCTCGTTCGATAGTGACAACTAAATCACTGTCTCGCGAGTATTTTTGTTGATCGATGAATTTATCGATATCGATAAAATATGAATATTTTGTACTCAAGTACATTGTGTAATCGATTAAAACCCGTATATTCCGATAGTTATAGTACCAGGCCGTATATATGCATGTTATATGGCCGCATGTTTACATAAGCATTCAAGTTACATAATAAAGGCTCAATAATAACGTTAACTATACATTATAGTCATTCATTATTAGTGTTTAATATATTAATGTATGTGTAGGTATCCATGTACTCAATGTATATCGTGGAATAACGGTTCGTGACATTTCCAATATGTATGTAGGCATAGTGTATGAAGCGCGGCGAGTGAAACCGGCTGTATCGGTTAGTTTCGGCGGCACATATCAACTTTAGGTTCGTGTGGAGGAGCGAGCGAGATTTTTTTTCTTTGTAATATCTGTGATTAATGAAAGCAGTTTTTTTAATGGTACATACCTCGACGTGATTGCATTCAGTTCTGATATACGTGCAGCTAAATTAGTGCGTTTTTAAATTTGTACGTTGATAATAAAAATAGATTTTTTAATAATATTGTAGATTACGTCCCAGTATCTTCCTTGTTTTTCCATTTATTCACGTCTTAGTCTTCGATTTTATTCCGTCGTAGTTCCCCTAGTTTATAGGGATACGAGAAATTCGAAATTAATTCCGAGCCAGTTTGGAAACACCTATTCGGCTAGCTTTATTTATTGCAAGTTTGATGTAGAGGGCGTTAGGTTATCATCCAAAAGCCAACGACTGTCTGATATCGTAGGTTTAAAGTATTCTCAAATTTTACATATAATATGTGTATGCGTCATAGCGTGGTTTAATATGCACATTAAGTGTGGCTGTGTGCGTAATGCCAACTGTGTAGATGTAGGAAACCAAATATTGTCAGTTGCGTCGGAAGGAAGTTATCAAATCTTGATAAAACTTGCAGATAGGAATTTATAACTTACAGATTTTGAGTAAATTGCAATAATAAAATTGTTACTAAAGATTAAAATGAAATCTTTGTTAAATATTGAGAAAAGTGTGCAAGTTCTATTGAGGAAGAAACGTATAAATTTGAGTGTGTGGTTTAATGTTGATTATCGTATCGCTTATCGACTTTCGATACTCTGAAATTAAGACTTTTGAGCGCCAAATTCACAGGGAATTAAGTACTTTTCATCTAAACTTTGAAGGGAAAGTATTTTCGGTACATTGAATAATATTGTATTCAATGTACCGAAAGTAAACTAGGTCCAGTGATTTATAGATGTTCCCAATTTATCGATAAAATTATATTTAAAATGACAATAAAATACCTTTCCACTGTCGATACGTTTTCATTATCGATTTGCAGTGTGACAGTGACATTTGTGTCGAAATTAAAACTAGGTTTTGTCATTTCTAAGCAAAAAGAAAAAAAACACCATCTTATATAGTAGCGTTTTTTAGGGTTTAGCTTATTTATTGTAGTAAATAAATCTCATAATAAATTTTTAACTATTCTAAATGGAAATTACAAAAAATCTTCATGAAATAAAAACTTACCGTCTCTTATCTCTAAGTTCGGTGACGCACCAACGATAACAATATTGTAGGTGAATTGGGTTGGTAATTGATAACTAATAAACAGTTTCCCTATTTATCATTTGCCTGCCATGAAATAATGAGAATTCGAAAGGATCTAGGGTACCGAAAGTCGATAGTTCGATAATATATTCCCAGTATAATTATTTTAAAGGTTCTATCAGAGTACTATAATCATATTTTGAATCCCACTAATATCGCGACAATAGTATTGGGTATTATCGACGATAATAAGCTTCGTGTAACATGTTTTAAATCTAACGTGCTGTTACTGCAAGACGGTATTAGGCCGATTTTCAATTTTGTATAATATAAAGTACTTTGCCGTGGATTAAGATGAAACTATCGACAAATATAGAGGCTTTTTATGTTGCAGAAATAGGCATATTGTTTTTAGTTGTCGATATATCGATAGTTTTGGGCTAGTTACGGCTGTGTAATTTAGAGATGTAGTCTTTAATAGTTTATCGACACGATGGAGTTATTATCTCTCTCTATATATGCATTATATTTATAACTTGAGTCTGTAGCTAAAAAAATATTTGTTTCGCATTATTACACCCAAAAAATGACTGAGATTTTTTTTAAATAAGCCAAATATTTTGTCGATAGTCGACTGATGTATCGATAATCACGGCAAGGTCATGTAATTTACCATATTATACAGTTTATTCTTAGCCATCTTACATTTGATAGTGTACTCTAATTTGAACGTAAATATAAATATTATAAAATGCCATTTCTCCTAGTTATTATTTAGTTTCGTCGAGGGTAGAACGATTGTCAGTCATATGTGGCAGATCGTTTTTGTTCTTCTACACGTCAACAGAAATAATTTACCGGCGATGGAGCCATAACCTAAAAATTGAATTGAATTGAAATTGAAATAATTTACCACAATGTAAAGTGATTTTGAATCAAATTCACCATACTAAACTTTAATGACGCATAGAAATTGTCATAAGTTTCAACTGGATACAAAAGTTACGGGCATTTCCAATATTTATGTCTACGAAACAGAGATAATCTCACATGTATTTCATATATTTATTTATGTATTTTTTTGTTTTTCAAATGCAATTTGAGATAAATAAAAAAATTGTGAAACGGATAATGCAATATTGATTAATGCTACGGACTGATATGTTTTTTTATACAAATTGGCATGTAATTGTAGTACATATAAGTAATTTAATTTGTCAATAAAGCATAACGCGTTTTAAGCAGAATGTACGAAATCAATTTGCAGGTGTGAATGTACAAATTGATTGTAACGCTATAGGAAATTTGCAGTGTCTAGAATGGATTCCGGGTTTCTGCTTTACGCCTTTAATCCGCTATAGACTTATCCAAGAGTTTTCAGCTCAGACGGACGGAGTGGCGGGCAGACTTCTATACTGATAACGTAAAATACTGAACGCTTTGAGCCGCACAGTATAATTCGATTCTAATACCTATTATTTAATTTTAGCCCTGTGAGGAAGAACATAAGATCGATTCTTAACTCTTGTGATCTTGCCTGTTATTCCATCTGTCGACGCTGACCCTAAATGTATTACAAATAATCGATAAAATGTTATCGATTTGTGTCGCTATTTTTTAACGTCACATTCAAACATGGCCACGAATTTGTGAGTTTGTGAAATTATTTTCCAACCTAACTCAGGGATGTCGCTATCCAGCTGGGAGTTAATGGGAAATGTAATTATAAATCCCCTATCGATTTACTTTTTGGCGGCGCTTGTGCTTCTTTCCTGCTAACAAAAAGTTCCGCAAGTGCTAAATATTGTCAAGGATGAAATCGAGGCGTGCCAACTTTCCCAAGTAGCAAAGCAATTTCGCTCCCTTATTTTGATCTCATTACCGCTTGTATTAGCGGCGTATTTTATTTGACGCGATGTCTTGTTCAAATTGTATCCAATTAACTCACGATCATCACAAGGCCCCCTAGCGGGCTCAACATGAAATACTTTAAGTTGAATAAAAACTAGTACAAAACGAGTCTTATGTTTCATTGTATGTCATTCTCGTAACAATGCAAAATGAGACTGTGCAATAATTTGTATATCTCTCGTCGATTATATTTTATCGGTAAATGACTGTACGTCGATAAAGTTTCATTGCTGTATTTTTAAGTAATGTGATGAGATTTATTATTTTAACATATAATTTGCAAGTATGATTTGTATTTATTGTACAAATAAAATTTTGCATTAAACAATTAATAGTTGTTTTATTTACTAAATTAATAACAATAAATATTGTTTACAAAAATTGTCAACAATCATAGAAAACTATTTTCAAAAAGTCATACTCCACTATCCACAAAACATTCCATACATATATTTGGAATTTTAACAAAAAAAAACTTACTTTACGATACTCTTTCCTGTAACACAATTATGGATAGCTTTGTTTAAAATTAGGAACAAAAGATTACTTATGTTGTCTGTTAACATCAGAGCCTCGCTAATATGGATTTGCTATTTTCAATGCAACACTATGCTCCTTATTTCTTTTATAATAAAAAATATAAAATACAATTTTCAATACGGATACTACAAAAAGCTAAACAAGAAATAAGAAATGCAGAAACTAATAAGTGTTTGAAAAATAGTTACCATGAAAAAATATTCCTAGTATGAAACAATATTTTTTTTGTAAAAAAAATTGTGTTTTTTTATTAATTACGACCAACATTTGAAAATAAAACAATACAAAACAAACAATAGATAGTATGATTAGCAAATTTTCTTTCCATAGACCCTGTAAGGTTCACAATGTTAAATAATAGTAAATAACATTGTTCTTATAATTAATTACAAGTCATGTTATATTGTGAATTAAATAATAACACTTTTGAAACAGCAATAATAAAGACACTCTTAACAGTAACAATTATTTAATTGTAAAATCAACGTTATCTTTACAATTGGGCAGAGTTCCAATTTAACTTAATTTACAACACTGATGATGATTTTGAACCGAGTTGCGCAGGGTATTTATAGGAAATTTGCCATAATAAACCAATAGGATAAACATGTAAAAAAATGTTAATTGCCAGATTTAACAATGGTTCAATAATCAAAATTATCTAGAAAGGAAAGATTTAAGGAAAACCTATGCAATGCAATGCAATCAACCCTGTATTATATACTTTTTTTTTGTTATGGACATTACGGTCAGTAGCCTGACGCGAGTCGGCTTTTCTGACCACACCAGACTTTCCGGCGAATGCTTTAGGCGCTCCAACCCTTTACATTTATTTATATACTGCCCACTGCTGAGCACAGGCCTCTACTACTGAGAGGGTTTAGGCCTTAGTCCACCATGCTGGCCTAGTGCGAGTTGGCAGACTTCACATACCTTCGAAATTCTTATGGAGAATTCTTATGTATGTAAAGGAATACTTATCACAACCCTTCAAATATCAGGAATTGATTCCGAAGACCATCATCCCCACCTATACCACCATCAGGAAGTATATACGTCAAACCATCAGCCCCCTTTTTAGGTGAAAACTCCATCAAATTTTTATTACTTTTCTCAAGATCAGCTAAGTTCCACACAGTCAAATATTTTGATTTTCCATGTTTACAGAGTACATAAACATTTTTTGTATCTGAATTATAGATGTCTCCTGAGTCATCAACAATGATCACTCCACATATGATAGCCCAGTGAGCTGTGTGTCCATTGCGCAGGCAGGGGGAATGATTGCAGTCTGCATCATAGCTGGGTTATAGTAAAGGTGATTATTGAAATATGTATAAAAACAACTTTATATTAAAAATCATATGATAAGGCAGTCATAAGGATCTTTTATTCAGTCATTAGGTCGCAGGAACCCGCTGGATGCAGGCCGCTCCTGACAGGTTGGTCTGGAGATCTTTGGGGGAGGCCTATGTTCAGCAGTGGACTTCTAAAGGCTGAAGAAGAAGAAGAAGAAGGATAATTTATTTGGTTTTAAAATATAAATCAGCTTTCAAATTTAGAAAATTTGTTTTTCATATTTTTTTAAGGAAGCTACACACACTGAACAGAAGGGGGCAAATGTGAAATCCCAGATATTGCATTGGTGGTTAATAAATAAATAGACAAGGTGTTATGAATCAGAGCAAAAATTTTTTTATGTCCACACTAGGCACAGTCTGATAGTTATAAAAATTGATGAAAGTTGGGAAATATAAACTTTGTTTTGAAAATTGAGTTGTCAACATAGTTGCACACATTTTGTATTGAAAAGGATACGGAACTAATAAAACGGCACCATCAAGTAATTTTTCAATTATTCTTGAGCTAAATAAACCGCCACATTCTAATGTATAGCTAACTTCACCTACATTTAATAAATTAAATATTTTTTCCACCAATTTGGCCATATTTTTGCAACTAAACATCTCCCCATTGCAAGTATAGCCTTCCTGTTTGGAAATACTCAACATCTCTGAAGGAGAAACTTTTCCTTTGATCAGCATAGACATAGCCACAAGGCCGCAAGTTGGGCCCACTTGAATTATCGATTCAATATATTTGTATTTGAATTTAAATGGTGCCTGGTGGATACAGATGCTGTTTTTGATACAAGCTTCCCTTAATTCTAGGTGTTCGGAGGCCCACAAACAGCTGTCAAGATCAAAGGTTATAGTTGGTACGTCCTTTGGTTTCTGTGCCGCGATGTTTGCATTTATATCTGATGTGATTTGTGGCGGTGGAGGCGGAGGCGGAGCAGGCGGAATTGTACACATTATGATAAAATAAATAAGTTGAACTTATATAATTATTTTGAACACAATGTCATTTAATTGACTTCTTTAAACTCTTCAATTAAACTTAAATCTTACGAGGAAGATATAAACACATTATACAAATAAAAATATTTTATAAATTAATTGATGAAAATAAATAAATAAAATAATAAAAACAGACTCTGAAAAACGATGACAACTGTTCTGTGATGACAACAAGCAACAATTAACAAACTGAAAATGCTGCCAAAATTCGGATATTTTTAATTCGTTCAGGAACAAACGTGTTTGATTCTCGAAAATATTGACGAATTTACTGTTTTAAATTATTCAAAATGAATTACAGTACTATTATAACCACATGACCCTTATATATTTCATTCTCCAAAATAAAAAGTTGTTTTGCGAATTACGGGTTGCAATTTACAATTTTTTTAACTTGGGCGTGGTGAAATCATTCGTTCAGAATGACATCTGTATTGTACGGGTATGGTGTACCATTCTTTTCATTCAGTCGTTCAGTAGCAGATGGTCGATAGTGCGTTCGTGGTGAAAGATAATTAATTTAATTGAAATTGTACATTAAAGGGAAAGGGGAACTTTCTCGCGTTGCGAAACCGGTTTAGCGAGTCCCTAATTCATCATGTCGGAGCCGCGGAAAAACCGCCTCTCCATAGATGGAGGGCAAGTGAAAGACGACGAGCACGTCGCATCTTACAAGCCCATCCCGGATGCTGAGTCAGGTATTTTACTTTTTGCGTCTTACATTACATACTATTATATCTATCATATTTATACTACTACCATTTTCAGCCTAAAAACGTCTATAATAAGCTAAGAAAATAGCTTAAGGTCACACAAAGATCTTCTAACTAATACCCAAATAAGTGTAATTATTGACCTCGATTTAAATGTAATTATAGTGGGTAATTAGTTAACATTTACATAGAGTCCTTGCTTTATCATTATCACGTCAATGCTATCAGTGAAAGGCGCAAGGCCATGACAGATGTCAAAATCTGCGAAATCGAGCTAACAATATCCAACCAAATAGAAAAGGTTCACCGCAAATGACTCATGTTGTTACATCTTTTATGATGTAGCCGAAGATACCGATCATAAACGATAATTTCCATTAGACTTAATTAAATCATCAACAGTATTTATTGAAGAGTAAACAAAATGTGAATGTGGGATTTTAAAAGGTCATTCGAGCAAACCAATCGACCATCTTTATTTGGTCGGGTTATAAAGCGCTTTTGCATACGGAAACTCAGCGCCATTTTGTTAACGTCCGCTGAATGATGCAAGAAGCACGTTTGTTTTCCTTATCAATTTTATCTCAGTGGGTTAAAATTTTATTGACATAGTTACAAGGATTCATCAAACAAAGAAGATATTAGAATACTCCAGATGTCCGGTAAATAATATGGTTTAATTTATCCAATTGCTTTCTTAGATAAGTACTAGGGCTATATTTTTAAAATCCTAAGTGTAAACTGAAATGTCTTCATTATTATCAACAGAATAATGTATCTGTTTCCAGCAATGACAACTGTCAAAGTTGATAACCAATTTGTACATCTACAGACCTACAATTAATAATAGTTTTATTTGTTTAATGCTTTACTGGAATGTTTCTTTGCTGTGTAATCGAATAGAGTGTTAGACTTATAAAAATCTATTTTCAGCCCCAGAGGTAGAATATTTGGAGACAGAAGAAGTCTACATGCAATTAAACCAGTCCGAAGTAATGGATACAGACACTGCAGAAGAACCGGATGATCACTGGGAGCACAGTAGTATAAAAACACTTCTCAACTTATATTTACAGAATGTGGACAAATTTCGAAGCCCTAAAGTAAAGAAAAAGAATGTTTGGATAGACATAGCGAACGGCGTCGGCAAAGGCCCAGATAGTTGTGACAAAAAGTTTCGAAATTTGAAGCAAACTTACATCAGATTACTAAAAAAACGCAACAGAAATGAACTAGTTGTGGTCAAGTGGCCTTATTTCGAAACTTTCGAACAAATCTATAACGTAAATGGCGAATATCAGCCCGAAATACATCAACGGATACAAGATGGCGCCACTGAATCTGTAACCAAAACTTTATTGTCTATGTCAGAGGCTCCCAAATTTGAATCAGAGTGTCCAGAAAATGGCGAAAGTTCTAACGTCCAGAGTGAAGAGTCAAGAAGGAAGTTAAATCGAAGGAGATATATGGATTTTAGGAAAGCCACATTAGAGATGCGAAATAGACAAAGAGTAGTTGAAGAGAAATTAGATAGGCTAATTAATATAGTACAGGAATCAAACAATATACAAAGAGATAGAAATAGACTTTTTCAGCAATTCTTAGATAGTTTACAGCAAGACTCATGAAAAATTTGTTTAGAATTATTATGTAATAAATAATTATAAGAAAATAAAGACTAAAATGATTTTAATTAACATAACATTCTAGCAAAAGAGGCTGTATGGTTTTAGAACTTTGTATAAGCGGGACGATAGTCTAGGGTGGAATGGAACAGTCTGTCGAGACGGATATCCGAATGTTCAAAACCCAAGGCATGCATATCTGATTTTTCGAACTTATGTGTGTATTGTTTATCGTTTATCAATTATCGTTCGCTTAAAACAGGGGAGGAAGACATCGTGAGGAAACCTACATACTTGTGAATTCCTAAAAAAAACTAATTTCATATATATGTGCCATGATAGCCTGCCAACCCTAAGTAATAGATGAAGCTTGTGCTCAGCAGTGGGCAGTATATAATACAGGGCTAGTATGGTGGTGGTGGTTGTTTTAAAACCTTCTGGCTTTTGTTCAATTGGTTAAAAGTTATAAATACATGTTCTAGATTCTAGAATATTAATTCAATCATTTAAAAAAAAGATATGTAAAACAACTCCACTGAACCCTTCAACTCTATTACTATTGACATATAAATTTTAAATATTATTTATGTTAATATTAATTTAATATAAGAAGTGGCTATTAGTTAACAAATATATTTTCCTTGCCCTAATCCCACTTCAATGTGCGGTTAGCGTTATCCTTGCCATGAAACTAGCTATACTCAACCTTTTTTATTTGGACCACTGAGACCTCTTAGTTATGGTGTCTATGGCCCTAATGTAAATTTATTGACCTACTAAGTGTCTAAAACTATAATTAAATTTATCATTTTATTTATTCTAATAAAGAGTTCACAACCGAATGATTTAATCTTATATGCATGCAACTCAATGACTCTTGAGAACATTTATTTAGTTTTAGTGAAAATATTTCGCGGGCCGCAGGTTGTGTAGCGGTATAAGACCAATGTGACTGTTGATTGTTGTATTTTATTGATTGTTGATCATACTGTTTGGAAACAAGGAAATAGCACGATGAATTCACAATGTACACATACATGAGAGTAAAGGCCAATTAGATACATCACGCAAGTGGTAAATTCAATAATATTGAATGAAAAAAGTATAATCGGTTAATTAAATACTGCCATAGATAACAAATTCTGGTCAAAAAATTATCATTCACAAGACTGCATCGGTGGCGTAGTTGTAATACGGTACGACTGCTATGCTGAGTTCCCGGATTCGATCCCCGGGTCTGGAGTGATATTCGACTTTTCTTTCATTATCAGCCCAGAGTTTGGAATTTGTGCCCGATTTGGCGATAGACTCGACCCCTATTATATGATGGGATAGAATACGCAAGGCGAAAAGCGGGTGCATTAGTTGCGCCTCTGCAGAAACCTTTGGGGATAAAAGGCGTGAGTGTGTATGTATGTAATTTTAATTGTTTACTACCACCACCACCACCATACGAGCCTTGTATTATATACTGCCCACTGCTGAGCACGGGCCTCCTCTACAACTGAGAGGGTTTAGGCCTTAGTTCACCACGCTGGCCTAGTGCGGGTTGGCGGCTTCACATACCTTCGTAATTCAGAGAACTTCTCGGGTATGCAGGTTTCCTCACGATGTTTTCTTTTACCGTTAAAGCGAGCGATGATTCACAAAGAATACACACATAACTTTGTAGAAAAGTCAGAGGTGTGTGCTCTTGGGTTTTGAACCTGCGGACATTCCTCTCGGCAGTCCGTTCCACTCCCAACTAGGCTATCGCCGTTATTGTTTGTTTGATAATTATTAAATACATTAATCGCATCTATTTCAGTTTTATTTATGCAGAAGAAAAAAGAAAGTTTTCCTATTCTCTACATAACTTTTCCTCAAGTAAATGTAAACTAATGACTATTTCTCACGGCATCACTGATAGGATAGACCGTGTGGAATTCACTTTGCGAGATAAAAAATATATGACAACCTGTCTATGTCATTCCTTGGGGCTTAAGTATGAGATGGTGTGTTTTTTTTTTATTTTCCTTAGCAGTAAACCCAGAAACTGCTTAACGCAGCATTTCTCAAACTATGTGTCGCGACACACAGGCAGCGAATGTTCTGTGGGCCCTGACAAATAGGTCAATACAGTAATCGATCGGGCTTATAGCCGCACAATGACGGGTGTTAAAAGTAACTAAAGTTGATTTGGATTTTTATCTTAGGTGGGTCGTTGTTCGGTCAACTTTGGGAATCACTGGCTACTGTTGTGGGGCTCCTTTTTCCGCACTTAGCCCGTAGAAAGTCGGGCCGTTGTGCGTGAATCACTGGCTAAACGGATTAGTATTTAGTCACAGAGATAGACAACATCCCGAATTAACATGCAGGCTACTTATTACCCTCGAAAAGGTCACAGTAAGACTTTTATTCCGGAAAAGATCTATCAGCCGGTCAAAGTTGTGAGCATAATCTACTTGGAAAAACCTATATTCTTCGACCTGCTTGTAATATCCTACTCCACCGAGTACGCAGCTTTTTATGGCTGATGTAGAAAGTCTGGAATTTACGACCAGCCGTCTGGCTGACATCATTACCCTCTGAAGGATCTAATCCATCTAGTGTTACAAATCTACGTTCCTAGTTTTGCAAAACCTGTATTAGCTATACTCACACAAACTCAATCATTTTATCCCACGATGGGGTAGGCAGAGGCGCAACTAATACACCCACTTTACAACATGCGTATGGTGTGATAGAGATCCAGCCTATCACTGCTATCTACTGAGCAGAAAAACCCAATATCGGTTTACCTGAATCGCAGATCGAACCCGAGACCCCAGCGCGGCAATCTTATTGCACAACTACGCCACCGACGTAATTAATGTAAAAAACTAGTATTTACACGAACACAACATCTGCATGACAATTCCATTAACACTTGCTTTATTTCTGTCTCGAAGTTAAATTGAATTAACTGGACACATTGAACGCTTCCTTCAGTGCGGAACGTACTGCCAACGATCCGGCGATCGATTCAAATTGACTATTGTTCTTTAATAGAATAATTATAGTGGCGAAAGAAACTTGTGTGGGCATTGTAAGTGTAGTTTTAGAGATCGATAAAAATATTGTTTTTTTTCGTGTTTTCTGACAGTAAATAAGAGACAGAAGTTTAGGTGAAAATTACAAGTAAATTGGTTTAATTTTACATTAAATGTACATACGGAAACACAGATTGGCTCAGTGGACCTTGCAAATTAAATTCTAAAGTGACAATCATGTAGTGTGTTCAGTATTAACTATGCTACGAGTTCATTTCACTTGCAGGAGACGGACAGACTGGATTAGGGTATTTTTTTCAAATATAACAATTGAAGTTAGATATAGGGAAGTAAAATCCAAGATAATTAAACCCATTTTCCATATACTGGTGGTAGGTCTCTCATTATGTAAGAGGCCGTCTGGGTGGGTACCACCGCAATGTCTATTTCTACCGCCAAGCATCATTGTGCATGCACTGTTGTGTTTCGGTTTGAAGGACATTGTAGCCAGTATAACTACTGGACATAATGAGACTTAACATCTTATGTCTCAGGATGACGAGCGCAGTGGAATGCCACACAGTACTTTGTAAGTCAAGGTGCTGGATGGTGTTACTACTGTTTATGGGTGGTCGTATCGCTTACCATCAGGCGAATGGCATGCTCGTCTCGTCATTCAAAGCAATAAAAAAAATGTAAGTCCATAAAGGTTCTCAGTCAGTAAAAAATACAAAATCACGTAAAATAAAAAAATAAAATTAATCACATCAACAAGTAATACTAATGTAATCAGTTAAAGTATCATCAAAAAGAAATATTTGTTTCCATACTAATATCTTGTACAAACAGCCAAGTTACTTTATTTGCTAAAGTAGCTTGATTGGACAGTCTTAACATTCCTGTGTTTTGTGGTCTAAACGTTAACTGATGCAACAAACTTGTTGTATTTCACTCTCGCGCCGAGACTTTGGCTGTACGAAAAACATAATGGGAATTGAATATAAGTGCTTCTCAGAATGGAGAAAACCATTCGATAGTGATGTGGTATTATGCGATGTTGATGTGATTAATTTTATTTTTTTATTTTACGTGATTTTGTATTTTTTACTGACTGAGAACCATTATGGATTTACATTTTTTTTATTGCTTTGAATGACGAGACGAGCATGCCATTCGCCTGATGGTAAGCGATATGACCACCCATAAACACTAGCAACACCATCCAGCACCTTGAGTTACAAAGTACTGTGTGGCATTCCACTGCGCTCGTCAACCTGAGACAAGTCTCATTATGTTCAGTAGTTACACTGGCTACAATGTCCTTTAAACCGAATTACAGCAGTGGATGCACACTGCTGCTTGGCGGTAAAAATAGACATTGCGGTGGTACCCACCCAGACGGACTCTTACATATGAGAGACCTTACATATAGGGCAAGTCCCGATAGTTATGAAAAATATTCGCAAGTAAAAAAAAAGCAACATAAATAGTTATTCAGTGTTAAGGATTTTATTAAGTACCAATAAGATTAACAATATCTGTATTAGCTCAGCCGATATCCTCATTTGTGACAATAAGTTTGAAATTATATTATCAGAGAAAATCATGTGTAAACTGTAAATATTAAGCAATGATGCGAATGACGCTCCATCCCTATTGTACGCCATTGCAAACTGGTTTCAACAAAAAGCAAACATCAACGAAATCAGCAGGAGGATTTCGTCGAAGCAAATAATTTGTCTTTCCCGATTCTCCCGACGATTTTTTTTAACTCCACACGGTGTCATAAGTACGAAACTCAGCGTTGGCTGTTTAGTCGCGTTTCGTTTGCCATTCGGGAAAAACGTGAGATAGGGTGAGCGATTTTTATTATTCCAGTTTTTTATAATAGTAATAATTTATAATAATGACGATTGGTGATAATATTAGTAAGTGAGCATGCAATTTTTCAAAAGAATTTTTATTTTAAACAAGTGGAAATGTTGTATTCTGATTGGAATTCTAATAGTGTCATAAATAGGTGAAAATAATTATGTAGTTTAAATTGTGTGCGTAGATCATTGATGTATTAAGGGTTTTTTAATACATCAATGGCGTAGATAGATTATCTTTCGAGTAATTGTAAGTTGTTGTAAGTAATTATTATATTTTGGTAGAGCTACCACGTGGTTAATTTTATCTTTGAAATGTTAGATTTCCAACCACCGAGCTATATGATTTAAAATAAAAAAATACAGATATTTACTTAAATTGGAATTAACAGTTCTCAAATTGTTTATTGTTTAAGTATAATGAGTAATAAACCAGCCTCGGATTTTCAAAAATTTGAGGAGATACTCAATAGCGGTTACACCCAACCCTGTGTTTAAGCATCTAGCAATTTACGAAGAACGCTTCAATCACCATACTAATCATTGAACACCGTTATTCCTTTTATTGGACATTAAAATCGCAATAAAATGCTGGATTAAATACGTGCCTTTCTCTTCTATTTAATTTGAATTTCTCGTATCTAGATTACACAACCTAATGAAAACTTCCTACAGACACCAGTAGGCAGTTTTCAAGAATTATCTAGGTCTATTATCATGCCTCTCTAATTAATAATAAACTTCTGATGCAAATCACGCAATTATATTGATATTAACACGTGTAAGTATAAATAAGACGCACGCGTAAGTGGTTTTATTAGAAAGTTGCGAGAGAACGATTTGTGTGATATTCCATTTGATTCTGAGGTGTGTTATTCTTGAGTAAATTTGTTTGTTGATTGCTCAGTTTCATCAGCACAACGCTTTTTAAATTGTCCATTAAATTTATGTAGTTTTTAGAACAGTTCAATTTGCCGGCTTGTAAGGGTGGTATTAATTACAACAGTAACTGAAGTACCAACTTTACATTTGTTTTATGAGTTCATTGGAAACTCATAAATTATAATTTCTTATCTTAAATGTGTCATGTACTTGCGTCGGACTATTATTCTTTCATCAATGGACCCTATCGCCCGTTTGAGGCACTTAAGAACTTTTTCTAACTAATTACGTTAACTTTCGAAGTTTTTTAATAGAATAAATTACCACTGCGTCTCAGAAGGAACTTTAATGTTTTCTTATCGTTTAAAATACTAAACACACAATATCTTCTTTGGCAACAAAACATGCGCCATTAGTATCTTATCGCTCTGGAATGTGGTTCGCAATCCCACGGGAATAGAGATACGTTAGACAGAGACACAACAGGCACGCACATTTATTCTAGGAACGCTAGATCTATTTCTGAGTCGTTGGAGGCGTGGACGATGGTGCTACGGCGACTGTGGGCTTGATTGTGAGTTTCCTTATTTTAAAACGTATTGTGTTGACTATCTCAGAATTTATTTATTGGTCAAACGGGCTATAATTGTAAGAATTGCTCTGTACAGTGTTTCGGGAGATAGGTTATTTGAACTGCTAAGCAGGTAACAATGCCAGAAGTTAGTAGAACTTTAAAAAAAAATGGAGTTGAGATAAGTCTATCAAAGTAGTATGGAGGAACATAAAGTGCAATTTTTCAACTTTATAACAGATCTAGGATGAGGAACACAAATCCAAATCTGAATAACTTTTTTTTAGAAAGAACATTTTGCACTCTGGTACTCAAACCCGCATCCTAAGAGATGTCAATCTTCATCAACCGCAATAAACATGAGCCATAGTCGTATGTTTCTTAAATTTTCATACTTACTTCGAAGATTTCCGCTTCTGATGCCTTATAATATTAAATCATAAAGAAATATTGCAGGAATTATGTCAGCCTGTTCCATTAATTTCAAATTAAGTTTTTCACTGCACCAATGAGGATACTGGTTTCTTGACTGAGACTCCCGCAGGAACCGGTCATGGCTCACGTACCTTGTAGGCGTCCGACATTCTTGCACATTTGATAAGCATCGACGTTCTGCCATTGTATTTACCGAATTGCATGTTGTCTTGCTTTTGTGTCTTTATTATATCTTATATTGATAAATGATTAAGGTTGGAATACATCAATAACATTGTCTACACTTCAGAATGTTACAGTCTTTTATTTCTCTTAAAATATCTCATTTATTTTTAACCTTTTAACGCTTTAACTATACTATGTTCAAGCTTATAAAAATTCCATTTACTATTTAATTTAATTTTTATTTCTATTTACCACATCATTTTTTCTCTTTGCAGGGGTAGGCTAGTGTATATAAGTAGTAAAGTACATCAGTTAAGACTTGCTCGCGGCTACGCCCGAGTGAATGAGTTTTTTCCAGGATAAAAGTCCCGCTTTATATTTCCCCGGGATAAAAAGTAGCCTATGTTACTCGCTGATAATGTAGCTTTATATTGGTGAAAGAATTTTTTAAATCGGTCCAGTAGTTTTTGAGTTTATTCGTTACAAACATACAAATCTTTCTTCTTTATAATATTAGTACAATCAGAAGCGTAAATATCTGTACAAAATCAACATTTCAAATCGCCTATATACGCGTTAAGTTAAACCTAAACCTTTATTCTTTGTTTGAAGTAAAGTAAATCTCTTTTATATTATTTTTGTGAAGAGAAAAAAAGTTTAGTAAGAACAAAAAAGTATGTAGGCGATTTGAAATTTGAATTTGTTCAGCTACTTATGCTGGTGACTGTACAGATTATGTTCAAATAATGTAATAGGGGGCGTATGTTACCATTAATCGAACATTCCATACTCTACAAATTTAACCAATAAACATTTTGTACAGAATTCCGGACGTCAAAATCCAGCCTCGCCAAGTCGAAGGAGAAGATATCCGCCGACGGGGCTGAGGAGAAGCTTCTTCAAAAGGAGGACGAAGCCAAGATCGTGACCAGGGTGGACATGGCGGACGCCAAGTACGTCGTGGGCGACCACAGGAACGGAGACGCGAAGATCGAGCTCGATGCTAATAAAAAGGTAAGAAGTGTCTTCCGGGATTCTAGTTTGATATCCTGGGGCATCATTGAGATTTCAGTACAATAAGTTATCCGGGGCACTCCCGTACGCGAACAAGGTCACCGGGGTTTTGGTCGTTGTGCCGATGTGGGGTCTAGAAGGTACATAATAATATGAGTGTTATGCAACTTATTGGTAATTGCTCTCAGGCTACGTTCTGGACATATGCCATCAAATAAATTCTTATTTTTACTAAAAAAATCACTGTCACCCAACTGTGACATCTGCGGGTCCATAGAAGATGTGCAGCATATTCTGATGGAATGTGCCCGTCACGAAAGAGACAGGAGGAATATATTTGGTGATAAGAAAACTTTTGATGTCGGTACGTGTAACAGTATTCTTGCGCACCCACTCTCAGATATGGCTATAAAATTGTATCACTTAGCTAGTAAGCAACACTAAATAATGATTACTTATATCACTGTTATGCTTCCCTATTGGGCGATGTGGTCGCACAGCGACAAAGCCCTGTTTTCAATAAATAAATAAAAAATATATGATTGTTATACAGAGTGTCGACTAGGCTTGCCCAGACGAATAGAATCGAGTCGCATTAATTCGCTTGCCATAATATTACTTACTACAAAGACAGTATAATTATAGACCGGACATCAGGACCAAATTTTTCCTCCAAAAGTTATAACCAATTGGTAAGTCGCTGTCTTATCTGACATGTCCGTGTAACAAGACGTCTCGGTATGCTCAATATTTTGTAAGGAAATATGCCAATTTACGCATTACGACCATGTCAAAGTATTTTCTAATGAATTTCAGATAGGTATTTTGTTATTTCGCGGTAGATTGAGTTACTGACGAACAGGCTCAAAATATTTGTATTTCAATTTTCCCAATGTCCGCCCTATATAATCTCAGAACTCTTTGACTTATGACACTGCGTCATATTAGCAACACGTACGAAATGTACAAAATAAATGCTATTCAATTATGTTCTGATGAACTTTAGGGACTCTGTTCGACTTTGAAATATTACTTATTTTGTGAGGTCATGCATGTGATAAATACATTTTAAATTGGTGACTATAGTTCGGACAAACTAAGCTGGCCGGTATGACAATTCAATTTTTTCCCGACGCGATAACTCTCTGAGAACGTCTACCCAAAAAAATTAAAATCGTGTCATGTCATACCGGCCAGATTAGTTTGTCCCTACTATAGTAAGACAATTAATAATGAAAAATACCACCTCATTTGATTTTATAATAAAAAAGTTCTAACACGCAACTAATGCCTATGGGTAATACCCATAAATATGTAGAAAGATGACATTTACAGTTCAAATGACAGTTTATTACAACAAATACAGGAATGGTATTTCCGAGTGGTTTCCCGTTTCTCCCTATGTTGAGGAAAATTAAATTCTACAGATGACTAGCGAATACATAAAAATCTATTCATAAAACATATTTCTTTATAATTCTGCAGGCCGTCATCGCAACCTCTACAAGGGTAATTTCAATTACATTACATTTGAATAAGATCTGTGATCTTATAATTTTATTAGTTACTGGCTTTAGCTCGCGACTTCCCCCGCGTGAAAGTTTTTCGGGGATAAAGCCTATGTCCTTCTCAAGGTCTCGAAACTATCTTCATACCAAATTTCATCGAAATCCGTTCGGCTATTTTTGAGCCGCCCAGGTGTATCGACTAAACGGTGCCGCTTATAGGTTCGAGAGCCATGACCCCCCCTTCCACCTCCGCCTTAAGTACTACGCAACAATATATGAAAGGACGACGTTTGTAAAATTTAAATTTTACATATTTTGCTGTCCAGGGTGGACCGCCCCTTATCGCCCTCTGTGCACTACCGGTTATAACGGTTTACTGGTGGTAGGTCTCTCATTATGTCCGCCCTGTGGTTTGGGGGCGATTGGAGAATTCCACCACGGTATCCCCTGCCTGTCGTAGGAGGCGACTAATAGGGGCCAGGGGGGGTTGGGGCGGTCGGCACGGGTGCTGTCCGCCGCAAGATAACATGTGTGCCCCCTACAAGGGGAGACGGGCTGCATTAAGCAGCACCGCGCAGGGGCGGTTGCGGACGACAACTTAGACACTTTTCGTCCGAGGAAGCCCGCAGCCGTCCCTAAATGCGCCGAAGAAGGGGAAAAAAAAAAAAAAAAAAAAGGTCTCTCATTATGTAAGAGGCCGTCTGGGTGGGTACCACCGCAATGTCTATTTCTACCGCCAAGCAACAGTGTGCATGCACTGTTGTGTTTCGGTTTGAAGGACATTGTAGCCAATATAACTACTGGACATAATGAGACTTAACATCTTATGTCTCAGGATGACGAGCGCAGTGGAATGCCACTCAGTACTTTGTCAGTCAAGGTGCTGGATGGTGTTGCTACTGTTTATGGGTGGTCGTATCGCTTACCATCAGGCGAACGGCATGCTCGTCACGTCATTCAATGCAATAAAAAAAAAAAAAAGTAATAGAATATTATGCTCGTTTAGGAATTCTCCGGTCTAACCAAGGAGGAGCTGATGAAGTACGCAGATGACCCGTTCTGGGTGAACCTGCGCTGGTCGCTGTTCGTGCTGTTCTGGGCGTCGTGGCTGTGCATGCTGGCAGGAGCGATCGTCATCATCGTGCAAGCGCCCAAGTGCACCCCGCCGGAGCCGAAGAAATGGTAAGGGAATTTAATCTATAGTAATATTATTAAGAGGAAATGTTTGTCAGTTTATTTGTAGGGGCTATCTCTGGAACTACTCAACTGATTTTGAAAATTCTTTTCCTAATAGGAAGCTACATTACTCCTGAGTTCTGTGGGCTACTTTTTGTCCCGGGAAAACTTATTCATGCAGGCCCAGCAGCGGGCAATAGCTATACTCTATAAAATTCAGGGGCAAATTAAAATTGGGAGAAATAAGCGGTAGTTATACAATTTTGGCTAAGATATCGCGTCTTTCAACAGGGTCATACCACAATATATTAGAAATATTTATATGCTAAAATGTCTTTCACAAATATTTAGTCCCATTAAAATTGCTGAATTAATATTAACACTAACATTTTTTTGTATACACATGACTGCCTCGGTGGCGTAGTAGTATTTTTTTTATTTATTTTTTATTGCATTGAATGACGAGACGAGCATGCCGTTCGCCTGATGGTAAGCGATACGACCACCCATAAACAGTAGCAACACCATCCAGCACCTTGACTTACAAAGTACTGTGTGGCATTCCACTGCGCTCGTCATCCTGAGACATAAGATGTTAAGTCTCATTATGTCCAGTAGTTATACTGGCTACAATGTCCTTCAAACCGAAACACAACAGTGCATGCACACTGTTGCTTGGCGGTAGAAATAGACATTGCGGTGGTACCCACCCAGACGGCCTCTTACATAATGAGAGACCTACCACCAGTAAACACTGTATTACGGTACGACTGCAATGCTGAGGCTTCGGGTTCGATCCCCGGGTCGGGCAAAGTGATATTGGATTTTTCTATTCAGTAACAGCCTGGAGTCTGCAATTTGTGCTCGATATGGCGATAGGCTCGCCCCCTATCACATCATGGGACGGAATACGCACGGCGAAAAGTGGGTGCACTAGTTGCGCCTCTGCCTACCCTTTTGGGGATAAAAGGCGTGAGTATGCGTGCGTATTTTTTTGTTTACTTACATGATTTTATTTAACACTTCCTGTCCACTTCTCAGGTATGAGCAAGGTCCTTTAGTCGAGGTGGGGCCGGCCAATCCTGATGATGTGGAGGCGATGCTGCCCCTGCTCGAGGAGTACAATGTCCAGGGTGTGTTCATGGAGACGCCTGTATACGAAGTGTTGGACCAGCCCGACATACTGAAGCCTTTCAAGAACTTGTTCGAGAAGGCCAAGAACGTCGGCATTAAGTGAGTGTTATTTTTTATTAATTTATTATTTTCCATGGATACAAATCCTTCAGACGCATACTTGTTTTTTTTTATCCCAGTAGTATGTCACAGTAAACCAGTGGCTATCTTACCAAGATTTTATCGAGGAGTTTTAGCGGCATCAAAAAAATATCATAATCGGCCCGACACTCCTTTGAGCATTTTTCGCTATTCCTCATAGTTTCGGATTCCGCCATCCACGCCCACTTTAAAAATTGACCTGTATACTATTTGCTGCATTTATAATTATTATTCATATTTTCACAATACATCCTTACTAATATTATAAATGCGGAAGTAACTCTGTCTGTCTGTTGCACTTTCACACCACAACTACGGAACCGATTTAAAAGGAATTTGGTACACAGATAGTCTAGAGCCTGAGAAAGGACATAGGCTACTTTTATCCCGGGAAATATAAAGCGGGACTTTTATCCCGGAAAAACCTTTTCACGCGGGCGGAGCCGCGAGCAAAGGCTGGTTATCTATAAATATCACTTTTCTATTTCTCCAGGGTGATAGTGGATCTGATTCCGAGCTTCGTGTCCCTCAACCACACGTGGTTCCAACTGAGCGAGAACCGCACCGAGCCGTACACGAACTACTTCGTGTGGGCCCCGGGCAAGGACTTCGACGATGCCGGCAAACCGAAACCGCCTAACAACTGGGTAAGTTGATAATTGTACTAAAGAATATTTTTGCAATGCAATCAGCCCTGTATTAGTAGATTCATGCCCTTGGGTTTTGAATCTGCGGACATTCGTCTCGACAGTCCGTTCCATTCCCAACTAGGCTATCGCCGCTTCACTCCCACTGCCAATTAAGGAATTGCAATTCATCAGGTATCCACCAACAACACGCCAGCATGGTCGTACAGCGAGAAGCGGCGCGAGTTATACCTGCACCAGTACGGGGAACAGCGGCCAGACCTCAACTTCCTGAACAAGGATGTGGTGGACCACCTGGACAAGGTCATCAGCGCGTGGATCACGAGCGGCGCCGGCGGAATCAGGTCAGTGCAGCTGCAAACACGCCAGCTCGGTCTAACCTAACCAAGGGCAGCTGTATTTTATATATAGGCACGGAGAAGTGACCTCTCTGATGATAGTGTGTGGAAGAGATGTTTATTCCAGTCAACACAATTATGTCGGCCTGTTTAAGATAAATGGGCAAGGTAATGTGATTTAGTTATTTACGCCTCCCGGATGGCAGCCTTGTGATGCAGTAGACGCCCATGGCGTGCGTTAGAGCGGGCTTTGAGGTTCATGACTGGGAATTTTATTGAAAAGGAGATGTCTCCTTTTTGTGTGGGTGCTGGGCCTTAAAATCTAACCAGGCTCAAACTTTATGGATATTAAAGGGGCAAAGATATGGATCTTGGATCCATTAAGGAAATATTTTTAGACCCCTCCATTACAATATTTTTTTTTAAAACGTTCATCTTAAGAGTAGTTTTTAGGCAAAATAAAATGGCATAAATCACAAGATCGGAGGACTTTAAACTTATACGATTTATTGTAAGGGCTTAGTTTTTGGGAGTACTATCCAAATATATATAAAGTATCTTGGTTAGAATTTTAAGCCCGTTTTTGAACATGTCCTTTTATTCCGAAGTGCAATGCAATCAGCCCTGTATTATACACTGCCCATTGCTGAGCACGGGCCTCCTCTATTACTGAGAGGGGTTAAGGCCTTTAGTCCACCACGCTGGCCTAGTGCGGGTTGGCGGACTTCACATCCCTTCGAAATTCAGATAACTTCTCAGGTATGCAGGTTTCCTCACGATGTTTTCCTTCACCGTTAAAGCGAACGATAATTGATAACAATACACACGTAACTACGAAAAGTCAGAGGTGTGTGCCTTGGATTTTGAACCACCGGACACTGTCTCGGCAGACCGTTCCATTCCCAACAGGGCTATCGTCGCTTCTTAGAAGTTAATTATTCCGAAGTAAATACCATTTATTGGCAAAGCCTATAATAAAACTTACTCCCACAGGTTACTCAAAGCGCGTCATCTCATAGTAAACGTGTCGGCGGACGCTGTACCGAACTCTGGACGTGGGAGCGACCCCGGGGTCGACCACACGCACCGCGCCTTCTGGCGGCAGACGCCTGATCCACGTCTGTCACAACTTTTGGGACACTTCGCCGCGCAGGTCAAGGCTATAAGCCCGCCTGATAGTGAGTATTTTACCCGACTATAATAAAGAGGGTAATGGTTGTTGTAGACTGCAAGTAAAGTGGAATACGTTATTAGCTTACCCGGCTGTGATAGAAGATGGTTATGTTGTAGCGGAAAGAGTGAAACTCTTGATTACTATTGAAAATTTTTGAAGAATATTCGATGAGATTTTTTAATCTGTTACGTTTTCTATGAAACTTGTATTTTACACAAATTGAAGAGGCCTATTTCTTAAAAGAATAATTAAATTATACGTAAGTCGCTCGCTTGATGGTATGCATCACGATAGTCCATAAACAATAGCAAAGACTATTATGCATAAAAACTATTGCGTCCCCACATCCACAAAAAACGAGACGCAGCAGCCTAGTGTAATTTCACACGAACCATTTGGAACGACTTTTGACGCCTATAAGATAACACATGCTCGACTGCCTCGGTGGCGTGGTTGTATTACGGTACGACTGCAATGCTGGGGTCTTGGGTTCGATTCCCGGGTCGGGCAATGATATTGGGTTTTTAAAATTCAGTATCAGCCCGGAGTCTGGAATTTGTGCCCGATATGGCGATAGGCTCGCCCCCTATCACATCATGGGACGGAATACGCACGGCGAAAAGTGGGTGCACTAGTTTTTTTTTATTGCATTCTATGACGAGACGAGCATGCCGTTCGCCTGATGGTAAGCGATACGACCACCCATAAACACTAGCAACACCATCCAGCACCTTGACTTACAAAGTACTGGGTGGCATTCCACTGCGCTCGTCATCCTGAGACATAAGATGTTAAGTCTCATTATGTCCAGTAGTTACACTGGCTACAATGTCCTTCTAACCGAAACAGAACAGTGCATGCTCACTGCTGCTTGGCGGTAAGTTGCGCCTCTGCCTACCCCTTCAGGGATGAGAGGCGTGAGTGTGTATGTATGTAAGATAACACATACGTTCCCCCGCAGCTGTGTTCACGCTGAAGGAGGACTCTGACTTGGAGCAGGAGCTGTTCAGGTCGCTGAGCAACGTGACGTCACTGCGGCCCGCCAGCGCGGCGCCGCTGCACGTGTCCAGCCGCGTCGACCAGCTCGTCACCACCATCAACGCGCGGCTGCCTGTCTGGCCAGCGGTTAAGGTAACCACTGTTGGAAATTATATAGATAAACTAGCTTTTTCCCGCGGCTCCGCCCACGTGAATGAGTTTTCCCGGGATAAAAGTCCCGCTTTATATTTTCCTGGGATAAAAAGTAGCCTCTGTGTTAATCCAGGACATAATCTACCCGTGTGCCAAATTTCATCCAAATCTGTTCGTTATTTTTTGCGTGAAAAGTTATTAAATTACTAATACCTCTATTAAAAAAAAAATGAGAGGTGTCAAGGGACACCCGGATGGAACGAAGTTCCTTTCGATTAATTAGTGAAGGAATTGTAATAAAATTTTATTTATATAACAGAGTGTGTATATATATAAATATATAAATATTTTCCTATTTCCGTTCCAATACATAAGTTTCTAGAGAAAAAAACAAATAAATACGTGTGGCACTCGGAGACTACCGCGGTAAAGCTATTGCATAGCATTTTTATCACAAATTTTGATTGACTAAACACAAATTCGATCTTACGCTTACCACATAAAGTAGATTTTTAAACGCGAGCAAAGCACGTTTAGTCTTGTTATTGATAAATGTCAGTAACCAAAGTAGAATAAATCAACAAAATTTGAAAAAAGAATGTTACGTTCGATTCTTTTGTACTCGTGCCGTGCCAACGCTGGGGAAATAGCTTCTACGCAATGTATTTAAGGTTCATATTAGTAAGATAATAGCAAAAAGTGTCGTGACAACTTTTCGTGAGAATTTTTTCCGTCTAGCCCCCTTTCACAACGCGCGATAAGGAACTTCGTTCCAATAGGGGATGACGGAAGAAGGTAGAAAATTTAGGGTTGTATGTATTTTTGAATGCCACATCATATAAAAAAATCTATCAGAAAAGTAAAAAAAAAATTTTGGGGTTCGCCACCCTTTACACTTTGGGGGATGAAAAATAGATAACAACCTATTTACAGACCTGCCAAGTGTCAATATAAAATTTCATCAAATCGGTTCAGCCGTTTCGGAGGAGTATGGTAACAAACACTATGACACGAAATTTTTATATATATAGAAGTACCTTTTTGGATGCTGTCATTGTGTGTATTTAAATGAAGTAGATTTTTTAAATTCTGTAAGAATATTCTATGTAAACGTAATATGGGTATTTTTATATGTAACTCGAAACGTATATGGTACGTACTACGTAGAGCTAATACTAAATAGTAAAGCCCAATACCACTTTGCCAGACTCGGGGATCGAACCCGAGATCTCAGCATTGCAGTCTTACCCTAATACAACTACGCCACCTAGGCGGTCATGATGTATTCATTTCACTTCATTATGATGTATTTATGTTATTATTTTCAGTTGGTAGCGAATGAGACAGACGAGGAGCTCGCCGCGTTCTCCCTGCTGCTCCCCGCCGCGCCGGTGCTGGAGCTGCAGCAGCTCAAGGACCACGCCAACGAGACCAAAACTGTAAGTCCATACCATCCCAGCCCTGTATTATATACTGCTCACTGCTGAGCACGGCCCTTCTCTACTACTGAGAGGGTTTAGGCCTTAGTCCACCAAGCCGGCCTAGTGTGGGTTGGCAGACTTCACATATCTTCGAATTTATTTTTTGGAGAACTCTCAGGTTCCTCACGATGTTTTCCTTCCCCGTTAAAGCGAACGTTAATCGACAAACAAATCACACATAGTTCCGAAAAATTAGAGATATGTGTCTTGTGACATCCGTCTCTTTAGACCATTCCATTCCCCACAAGGCTAGCATCCACTTTAAAACTGTAAGTCACGACACACTTTTGCAAGGGATTATTAACGACTAATCTAGGTGAAGTGCATTGAGCGTTGTAATTGGAAATATGAACGAAGATCTATTTATTTATCGATGTTATGAATGTATGTCACAGCCGGCAAATAACTTAAAAAAATTGGCGTTAGCGTGATGTGGGGGTTTTCTAAACAGTATCAGCCTGGAGTCTGGACTTTGTGCCCCATATAGAGACAGGCACTCTATCACATCATGGGACGGAAAACAGGCGAAAAGTGGGTGCTCTGGTGTAGTATGCTTACTGGTGGTAGGTCTCTCATATGTAAAAGTCCGTCTGGGTGGGTACCACCGCAAAGTCAATTTCTAACGCCAAGCAGCGGTGTGCATGTAAGGTGTGTTTCGGTTTGAAGGACATTGTAGCCAGTATAACTACTGGACATAATGAGACTTAACATCTTATGTCTCAGGATTACGAGCGCAGTAGAATGCCACACAGTACTTTGTAACTCAAGGTGCTGGATGGTGTTATTACTGTTTATGGGCGGTCGTATCGCTTACCATCAGGCATGCTCGTCTCGTCATTCATTGCCATAAAAAAAGGTATGTTTGTGTCTTCATTGTTATTTCGTACTGCATAATACCGTTTGTGTACAGAACGAGTGGCTGTCTCACCTGGTGCCGCTGCGGTGGGACGTGACGGTGGAGCACGGGCACCACAGCGTGGTCGCAGCGCCGCCGCGGAACGACACCAACAACAAGCTACTCGTCTGCGCCAGGTCTGTTCACTAATCAATTAGACCAACATAAGAATAGACTGCCTTGGTGGCGTAGTTGTATTACGGTACGGCTGCAATGCTGAGGTCTCTGGTTCGATCCCCGGGTTGGGTAGTGATATTGAGTTTTTCTATTCAGTATCAGCTCGGAGTCTGGAATTTGTGCCCGATATGGCGATAGGCCACATCACATCATGCGACGGAATAACGACGAAAAGTGGGTGCACTAGTTGCGCCTCTGCCTACCCCTTCGGGGATAAAAGGCGTGAGTGTGTAACATAAGACCGTTAAAGGCCAATTTCGACGCTTGCTGATAAACGCTGTTCGTCAGATGTATCTTCTTCAGCTTTTAGAAGTCCACTGTTGAACATAGGCCTCCCCCAAAGATTTTCAGTTAAATAATATCAGCTCTATTTTATATACTGTCCACTGCTGAACATGGGCCTCTACTACTATTGTAGAAGATTTACGATCTTATTTAAAACAGTCATAAACCTATTTTAGTTATAGAGTTAGGAACAGATGGTTGCGTTCCTCTATGAAAGGGGAAGATTCCCAGTCAGGCGGATATTGCGCCTGACCGGCCGCGGTTCGATGGTTTCTAATCGGAGGTGGTATATATACCTCGCTTCGCGCGAATATTGCCATCACAATTCAGGATCGTGTAGAGTGATTCGCATCGCACACGAAAAATTTGGTGATTTTGCGAATTCAATTTTTTCAATCGATTTTTTCCATCTAAGTATATTAAAAAAAAAATTGAATTAAAAACCAAATGTTTTGGTTTAAAGGACACTTAAATCTGCCAAATAACTAAAAAGATATTCACATTTATATATCGAGTTTTTTGGGGTAATGATGTATTTCGCTACGGGAATGAAATTCTAATTTTTGCAATGAAGTTATTCTAGGGGAATGAAAAAACAAATTTGAAAGGTAATCTTATCACATTTGTTTATTAATACTTTTGTTTCCAATTAACTTCCCAATAACTAACAAAATAATAACAAATTATAATCGATCAGAAATCTCAAAGTGGTAGTCTTTTTCATCAATAGGACTGTCACTAAAAACGTTGAAGAATTTTTTAGCTTGTCGACCACGTAACGGATTCGATTTTTCGGTTATCCAAGCGGTCTACCATGAATAACAAATACAAAAACATATCAAAAGCTTTGCATAATACCACTAAAGCCCACTTCAGCGTTGTCTTGGGGGACTTCAATGCTAAAGTGGAAATTCAAAGCCACAGGGGATTCAGAGTAAGACCTCATGGTTTTTGATGTCGCTATCACAGGTGAAAAATGCTCGTCAACTTCCTTGAGAAAGAGGGGCTCTTTATGATGAATTAATTCTTCAAGAAAAAACCCCAAAGGTAATGGAAAAACGAGATCGACTCCAGCCTAACAGACAATAGGCACATATTCAGAAATGTCTGTGATCAAAAAGTTTAAATGTAAAGTAAACTGCATTCGATCACCGACTTGTGCGAAACTCTATGAATAAGAAACTGTCTAATGAAGTCAATGCTCCGGGCTAATCCAATCCAAATCGTGGCTGGCTCTGAAAAGTTCCGGAGGATGCTTGTAATGCTCGGACTCGATACATTGGAATTTGAAACCCAGTGAAGATGTAGATACGGCAAAGGTAATAAATTCCGCCAAACCCAGAAGCAAAAAGTCCAAACTCTCTGATGAAACTATGGATTATGGCTAAAAGACGGGAAGCTGCTCAGGTTGCTTCATCGGAGAGGTCAGACCTAAATAAGCCCATAGCGAAGATAATACACTGAGATCTTCAGAGTTACAATATTCTTGTCATTAAAGAAGCGATAGAGCAAAACCGACGGTCTAAGGTATTCACTCAGCAGCTTAGAAGAACGAAGTTAACGAAACACGAGGGCAAAACCGTTTTGTCAAGGCGGGAGATTTTTAATGAGATCGAGGACTTCTATGGCTGCTTATGAGATGCTCATACTGTTTGTCCCCAGTGTGATGACTACGATTCAAGAGACAGCCTACCACGCCACTACAGCGATGAACGGTCAGACATCGACCAATGTGCCATTGAGCTGGATATTAGATAACTTAAAAACGAAAAAGCTTCTGGTTAAGACTGAGTGACTGGAGAACTCCTGAAGGTAGGAGGACCTACTGTCATACAGGAACTACAGAGCTTTTTACACAGTTCTTCACTACGTGAGAAGAAAAGAAGTTAGAGTGAGAAGGCATTTGGTGGTTTTATTGTTTTAGAAGGGAGATATACCCCCCCATACCAGCCCTGTATTATATACTGCCCACTGCTGAGCACGGGCCTCTTCTAACAGCTGAGAGGGTTTAGGCCTTAGTTCACCTCGCTGGCCTAATGCGGGTTAGCAGACTTCACATTCCTTTGAAATTATTTTTGGGGAATTCTCAGGTATGTAGGTTTCCTCACGATGTTTTCCTTTACCTTTAAAGCGAACAATAACTGATAAACAAATAAAGGAGATATACTCTTCTTACAAATTATAGATCCATTTGAAGTCTGAATCGTATCTATAAATGGTTCTCTAAGGTTAGCACGAATCGCCTAGCCAGAAGACTAAACGAGTTTCAGCCCCCAGAATAGGCTCGGGCTATAGCATTGTAGATCACATTTACCTAGTAAAACAGATTATACTCTAACCCCGACAAAACCTGGATTATCCTCGAATCATTACAGTGTTCCCAAGTAAACTATCGCTATATCGAAGTGTTGAATATCTATACGAATTTGCTACTATGCGTGCCCAAGAGCCAGCAGTCGGGGCCAATCCAGCTACGCAAAGGGGTCAGACAGAGGGATGTCATATCCCCAAAATCGTTCACAAGCGCACCGAAGGATATATGTTCGAGACGCTGGACTGGAAAGGTATGGACATAATTATAAATGGAGATTACCTTTCTCACTTATGATTCGCCGACAATATTAAAGTCTTAATGACGGAATCGCTAAAAGAGCTGCAGAACAGATGCTGAACAGCCTAGCATCAGCCTCACAACGAATAAATGAAGTTGGATAAAACCAAAGTCATGATCAACGACCACCTAGATCCAAGACCTGTCGTTGTCAATGACTACATGCTCGACGTTGTCTTCGAACATAATTACCTTGGACAGATTTTGCTGTTAGGAAGAAACAACATTGAGGAGGAGTTAAGAAGATGATCCTGCTGGGCTGGGCAACATTCGGCAAACTACGTCGGGTCTTCTCGACACTTCTACCCACAATGTTTTAAAATTAAAATTTTCAACCAGTGCGTCCTGCCTGTCATGGCTTACAGTATGAGACGTGAACACTCATAGTGCGGCTGGTCATCCAATTTAAAGTCGCTTATGGAGCTATGGAACGTGCTATGCTCGGAATTCTTCTGAAGGATAAAATTCGTAACGGGTTATCGAACAGAGAAGCAAAGTCACCGACATAGCACAATGGATTAGTAAGCTGAAGTGGCAGTTGGCTGGTTATGTCTGTCGAAGAACCTAGCCGCTGGGGTATACGATCCAAGTTAACAAGTTCTTGAGTGGAGACCACGAGTCGGCGAGTTAGGTTAGTTAGGTTGTAGAGTTACAAACTATTTTAAAGAATATAATGTTTGATGATAATTTACATAGTTAAATCGACAGCTAAAATGTTATATTTAACTAAGCATACTCGTAACATGAACTAAGTAAGCGTTTTTTATTGCACTCTAAATAAATACTGCTAAAGATATCATTCCCCTCGTAATGTTTTCAATCCCATATTTCATGAAAATAGGAGAATGGCTTCTAGGGGAATGAAATATTTCGATTTCGCAGATATTTCTATAAGAATATTCTAGAAATCATAGCAGGGGAAGGTGGATGTCAACACGGGTTGAATTTAGTATAATAATAAATATTTTAAATAATTTTAGTTGTATACTTTGTCAATTTTCTTGGACAGAGGCGAATGATCGTTTACTGTGGTACATTTCTCAAGACCAAAGAAAAAAAATCACAACTCCTCAAATAACACATCTTCTCACTATAACGGCTCGTGGGTAACTTAGGTGTTATGGTATTCGTCAGGGCTCGGGTCTAAAAAAAACTAGCAACACGCGGACATATTAAAAAAAAATATTTCTATCATCCAAGAAGCGAATGATCAATGTAGCCTGGTAAAACTTTATACCGTCTTTATAATTATTATAATTTATACAAAATTATTGTACTTTAGGTCATAAATCTACACTATTTTTTACATACGATGTTAATGTGAGTTATTAAATAATAAACATAAAGATGAAAATAGGATGCCTGCGAGATGAGCAAACACTGTGGAACAGGGTTCGGGAATGAATTCCATGGTACTTTTTTCTTAATTTTCACTTAAATTTATAAGTTATTGTAGTACTCTTCTGTGTGTCCTTCCTCTTTGTTTTAATGAAGTAATATAATTCTGCTTTTTATGTAATAGTTAGTAAATTTAGTTTGGTTTTCTCAAAAATTGCAGTTTACCGCGTGCGATAGGAATCACTCATTGCCATCTGGTGTAATCTTTGGGCGTTACTTCCTGATTGTCAATACCACTGCACTTCGATGTCCGATGGATGAGTGTCGTAATTGACAATTCCCAGTCATGTTGATAGGTGGCGGTGTTGTTAATTTGTGTGCCGCCACAGAATGTTTTATCTTCTTCCTTCAAACACAATACAAAATTCGTTCGAAGAAGACAAAGCATTTGATAACTAAAATAGGTTTTTAAACTGTTTATGGATAAGGCCGTTAGGCTTTACTCCACCATGTCGGTCTAATGTGATTTGGCAAACTGGCAAATAAATGTATAAGCCTACCAAATACAATGGACATATTCTTATCTATGCTCCCAAATAAATGGTAATTAAATGAGTACTATATAAATTAGCTGTTTGATACGATAACTGACAAATAAAATTGACTTGAAACCTGTGAAACGGGCCCTTAATAAGAATTTGATAGTTCACATTCTTATGTATGGGCTGTGACAAAGAAATCCTGGGTTCGAGTCTCAGTTTTAAGGTTTTGAGAGTTTTTTTCTCATTTTTTTTTTATTTTTTTTTTATTGCTTTGAATGACGAGACGACCATGCCGTTCGCCTGATGGTAAGCGATACGACCACCCATAAACAGCAGCAACACCATCCAGCACCTTGACTGACAAAATACTGAGTGGCATTCTACTGCGCTCGTCATCCTGAGACATAAGATGTTAAGTCTCATTATGTCCGGTAGTTATACTGGCTACAATGTCCTTCAAACCGAAACACAACAGTGCATGCACACTGTTGCTTGGCGGTAGAAATAGACATTGCGGTGGTACCCACCCAGACGGCCTCTTACATAATGAGAGACCTACCACCAGTAATTTGGTTTATTCAGAATCCCCTAGAGGTTGTGTGATCGTGAGGCAGGGTGCGTTTTTGATACATGCACTCTGTGTGTGTTAGTTATCACTGTGCACATTCCTATGTAAAGTACTCAGTTCTCGACTGCAAATTAAATACGCCATCTACTAAAAGCTCTGCCAAATTATTGCTGAATAATTCTAGTATTAAAATAATGATAATTAAAACATTTATAATATAACTAGCTGATCCGGCAAACGTTGTTTTGCCATATAAATTCTTTTTAGAGATAATTTTAGTAGAAAACAATGAAAATTTAGGTTTGTATGTATTTTTTAATGCCACATCAAAAAAAAATCTGTCCGAAAAATAAAAAATAAAAAAAATGGGGTGGGCCACCCTTATTATTTAGGGGGATGAAAAATAGATGATAACAGCCTATTCTCAGACCTACCAAGTGTCAATATAAAATTTCATCAAAGTCCGTTCAGCCGTTTCGGAGGAGTATGGTAACAAATAATAATAATAATAATAAATTGATTTATTGCCAACCAGTACATACTATTTACAATATTGTGTTCTGCTGATACCTAAAATAGGAGTCCCTGTGCTATAGGTACCAGCAACCTTCCAGTATCACATACTTATCCGATACTTATATAGGTACAAACACTGTGACACGAAATTTTTATATAATAGATTATATTACGTGACGTATGTAACATTATTTCATGCGTGTGTTGCAGGTGGAAGACTGGTCACACTGGCTACGTGGCGGTGTACAACCCTGGCGCTGTGGAGCTGCGCGGCAACCTCTCCGCCGTGCCTTCTCTCCCCGAAACCCTCACCGTACACCACATGTCGCACCGGGTTAAGCTGGAGACCAAGTGAGTAGACAAGGGCAGGGTACAGGGGACCCTGGCAGGGAATGTTTTTTTCTTTTTTTTTTTTTCGGGCACGAGAAAGTGTCTGCACCTCGCCTGATGGTAAGCGCGATGCCGTCCACATAGAATGTATCGAATGGCAGTAGACAGATAGAGTTTTTTTTTATACGGACATTGCAAAGTGACCCACTGCACTGATGCGCAGTATAGTGGGGTCCAGAATCCAGATAGTGTCGGCTGAAGAGATATATATATTCCTTGCCAGTCGACACAATTATGGAGGCCTGTCTAAGTCGGATCTGAGGTTCTTAGGTCTCTGGTTCCAATACGGGGTCGGGCAAAGTGGGTGCATTAGTTGCGTTTTTGCCTATCCAAGGGGAAAAAGGCGCCTGTGTATACTATAAAATGTTCAATTTGTTCCAGTTTCACAGCCAACTATGCCATGGATGTGGACGACGTGTTGGTCCCGGCGCGGTCCACGCTGGTGCTCTCTTATGTGCCCAAGACAAGCGCGGAGCAGTGAACGGACAGACACGCTGACACGCCCTATATACAAGGCAGAATATAATGCATTTATTGGACCGTTCTAATATAATAGATTGCGCATTGATGGGTTGTTTTATTTTGTAAACTTCTGATGACATGAGACGACAGTTAAGCTTAGAGTAGCGAATTCTCGCAGAAATATGCATTTTCGGATGCGTTAGTATTAACGCATCCGAAAATGCATACTCCCGCTAGTATTAGCGGCAATGTTTCAATAATTCTATAATTTAACTCGCCGCAAGTGCTGCAAGCTTCAATAATGCAAGTCAGCCCTCTCAATGACAATATTCTCAATGACACACGTTGTTTTCATCGCTCATCGCGTTTATCACTATGGAAATTGGCATACAGTGGGCTTAGAATGTGACACGAAGACGCAACTCGTAAAACGATGTCGTTTAATTTTGATGTTTGTGATTGATCGAGAGACCAATACGTCAGTCTCTCAACCAATCCCAATAAGACGAAACGGAGACGTGACGTGTTTTGTTGTCACATTCTAAGCCCACAGAATACCTTTTAACGCTAATTACACGAAGCTAACGTAACGCGGCCGCGTTACGAGTTAACACTGTCATAGAGAATACGGGGGCAGGTTGCCGTGATTGTTAACACTGTGAAAATTGCTTACGGAATAAAGTTTTGCATGGTTTCTTGCTAATGTTAACCTTACATTCCCCTGCCACTACAGACTAGCCACATTGGTGGTATTTACAGCTAAACTGAGGGGATTTATTGGAAAACAGACTACAATGCTATTTTTTTCAATACGTTCAGCGACAAACCATAACTGCACGTACGCATAATATAGAATGGATTGCGAGAATTTATTTATAATATAGAATTGGGTGCGAGAATTTATTTTTGTGTTACGACGCCGCTCCAGTAGATTATCAGATGAAAAGTCTCCTTCACAAACACTGAGGATTCACAGTGGGTCTGGATGCATAAGCAAATACATAAGTTATCTTCATTTCGGTTTTATACGAGACAATGCTATTACGGCTATATTGTGGGTGACCAGCATATGATGACAAAATACCATAGACAATGTTACTTTGAATAACGTTTATTTAGACGTGGTATCGCCTCAGTCGTGCGAGGTTAAATACAGTCTACTGCATATAATAATAATAATAATACCAGCCCTATATTATATACTGCCCACTGCTGAGCACGGGCCTCCTCTACTACTAAGAGGGTTTAGGCCTTAGTCCACCACGCTGGCCTAGTGCGGATTGGCAGACTTCACATACCCTCGAAATTCTTATCGTGAATTCTCAGGTATGTAGGTTTCCTCACGATGTTTTCCTTCACCGTTATAGCGAACGATAATTGATAAATACTACTACTGCATGGGCATATCATAATAATTAACACACACACACACACACACACACACACACACACACACTCACGCCTTTTATCCCCGAAGGGGTAGGCAGATGCCTACCCCTACTAGTGCACCCACTTTTCGCTGTGCGTATTCCGTCCCATGATGTGATAGGTGGCGAGCCCATCGCCATTTCGGGCACAAATTCCAAACTCCGGGCTGATACTGAATTTAAAAACCCTATATTACTTTGCCCGACCCGCGAATCGAACCCGACACCTCAGCTTTGCAGTCGTACCGTAATACAACTACGCCACCGAGGCAAGCCGAGTAATAATTAAAGCTAAAAATTTTAATGATATACGTCATAACCGTCATAACAATTTTCTCTATCAATCGGCTCTATCAATTACACAATAAGTAAGTATGTAGAAAATCATGATGCCTCGCCGTCGAGACTGCCTCGGCGATGTAGCTGTATAGTGTGCGTGGTACAGACGCCGCTAGTTCGAATCCCGAGTCGAGCAAAGCGATTTTGGGATGATCAGTTCAGTGTCAGCCCGGTGTTTGCAATGTGTGCCTGATATGACGTTGACGATAGGCTCGCTCGCTGACACATCATCGGCCGGAACACACATCGCAGTGCATTTTAGAAAATCACAATTAAATCTTGACAGTTTTTTTATAAAGACTTGCCAGTGACCCCACTACAGCTGATGGTAAGCAGGGTAGAGACCAGATAGTATCGACTGACTAGAGAAAGTCAGAACTATTATGCCGGACTGTTTAAAACCAGATATACACAACACAGGCTGATGCCGAAAGGCCACACCTACGTGGGCCACTATGGCGGGGCTTACACCTTGTGTACAGATGGTTACTACACGGGCAGATTCAAATATCCTATTCACATTTAGCAGTATTGACAGTTCACACGATCCTATTTCGATGTTAAAACATGCTAATACACACCAATCTAGATGGATTGTTCCATCATCATTATCATCATCAGCCACACGACATCCACTGCTGAACATAGGCCTCCCATAAAGATTATCAAAAGCGGCCTGCATCCAGCGTCTTCGTGCCACCTTTATCAAGTCGTCTGTTCACCTTGCAGGTGCGCTTGGAAGGATTGTTTGTAGTGATAAAAATCAATCTACTCAATTAATAGTTTATGGGTGATTCGTTAGCAAACAATTTTAAGAATAAAATGAAAACTGATAAGATATAGAAATCGTTATTCGGAAGCATTGAACGCAGGTAATGTAATCCCCAAAAAATAACAATATATTAATTTCCATTGTGTGCACGGCAGGGGCAAGTATTTAGTTGCGTTAGGGTAAGTGTCGACTATCGACTCCCAAGGTTTCGAAACGAGGAATAGCTTATAGCTGAAATTTGTTTAGTTTCAACATTCGCTATAAATATGAGTACTTGCTAGAGCTGTTGAATACGAAATTCAACAACTCTAGCTCGAAATTACGATATTTTAAAGGACATGTCCAAAAAACGGGCCTAAAATCCTAACCAAGGTACTTTATATATATTTGGATAGAACTCCGATAAACTAGCCTTTTACAATAAATCGTATAATTAAGTCTTCCGATTTAGAGATTTATGTAATTTTATTTTGCTTAAAAAGTACACTTATAATGAACGTTATTAAAAAAGTTGGTTATAAATGGAGGGATATAAAAATATTTTTTTAATGGTTCCAAGATCGATATTTTGCTCCTTTATTATCCATAAAGTTTGAGCCTGGTTAGATTTTGAGGTCCAGCAACCATACAAAAAGTGGTCATCTCCTTTATTAATTTTTTAAAATTATTGTTTTAGAGAAAGTGATACGGGAACGCGATTAAATTATAATTAAATAATATATTATAATGGTTTTTTAATACATCAATGATTATAATAATAAGTTTAAAGAATGGTCTCTACCACTGAAGTCTCTACATATTATGCATTTCTTTGTCAAGATGAACTAAAAATTGTATTACACAGTAAATAAACTAAAAAAAGGAATCAATGTAGCTGCGTCGGTGTGTTCGAGAGACAGTCCTCGCATTTCGATCATAGGCTTAGTAGTTCCATTGAATAGTACAATTGCAAAGTCCTTTATATAATTGAGAAACGTATCGAACGTAAATTGGCGGCGATTTAGGCCGGTCCACCGCCACAACCGGTTTACCTTGCAGCAACGGATTCCCTATTTATGAGTGGAGCGGATTGTATATATGCTAACGCAGTTAAAAATTTCAATAGCGCGATTCAGGACGCGCGTTGTTATTGGCCGGTTAGCATGTTACGTCGCCGGCTGGAAGCTACAAGGCGGGCGTTGAACTGTTTCGTAGAAACTAAGCTGTTAACACGGGTTTACTTGTGATTTATTCACTTTCATTAAAATATTTTTTATTATGATAAGGCAAATTGGCTAACCTAACCCAACCTAACCATAAACAAGTTTATCATTTTCAATTTATCTTGTCATAAAGGGATATTCTCTCAATATTTATTTATTTATTTATTTATTTATTTATTTATTTACAGCATGGAAAACTTACAGCTAATAATTATATTAGGAATAGCAACAATTTAGGTGTCAAAAAGCCAATAACAAGTTCTCACTTATAGAATTAAATTACGTTACTTGAGTGTGAGCAAAACTCTTTTGACAAAGAAATAAAATAGATAAGTTAAACAAAGCAAAAAACAAACAAAACGAAAAATAACGGGTACAAAAGTAAAAAAAAAAATAAAACCATTTAACGAAAGAAATCGAGGGCTAAGCACCTCCTCGCCACAGACACACTTGTTGTAAAAGGATCTAGATTATTATGCCTATATAAAATATTATTGTAAAATCTGCTTGCGCGCACCAAGTAGCTGTTCTGTCTATAATTTGATGATGCCTTATGAACATATTACCTTTAAAAAATAATTTCGTGAGAAAATGCCAAATATTTACTTATATAGGTTAAATGTATTTTTATGATATTAAAATTCAAAACGGGCTTAGAAGAAAGGTAGAGACATACGAGACTTTTATAAAAAACTAGACTTCTGCTCGCGGCTTCGCTCGCGTGGAAAAGTTTTTCCGGGATAAAAAGTAGCCTATGTGTTAATCCAGGACATGATCTACCCGTGTGCCAAATTTCATCGAAATCCGTTCAGTAGTTTTTCAGTTTATTCGTTACAAACATACAAATCTTTCCTCTTTATAATATTAGTATAGACAAAGAGTTTCTCTCAACTTCCTTTTTAAAATCTGACAATAATTTCCTAACGTCGACAATGGTCCTTTAGTCGTAGAAATCATTTTGAAATGTTACTGGAGATAAAGGTATTGTATAGGATTCTTAGGTACAGTCAACCAAATAATTAGCTGAATAAAGGACATGTCTTAAAACGGGCCTGAAATTCTTAACAAAACAATTTATATACATTTGGATAGAACTCCTGAAAACTAGCCTTTTGCAATAAATCGTTTAATTTTAAAGACCTCCGATTTTGATATTTATGTAATTTTGTTTGGCTTGAAAACTACACTTACTATGAACGTTTTTAAAAAAGTTAGTAATGAATGGAGGGGTCTAAAAATTTTTTTTAATGGTTCTATGTTCCATATTTTGTCACTTTAATATCCCTAAAGTTTGAGCCTGGTTAGATTTTGAGGCCCAGCACCCATACAAAAAGCGGACATCTCCTTTCAAGTCACCTACACGCTTTAAGTTTAATTGAAACATTTATTTTCTTTGTGTAAAATAAATAAAACCCTTTTTATGTGAAGTAAAAATAAATATTGGTAAAAACACAACAGTGTACCATTATAATCAGGCATGGAAATGGATTATCTCGCGATTTACTTAGCTACTATAAACTTACGTTAGTTAATTTAATTTACTGTATTCATAAAATAAATCAATTGAAATAAAAGAAATCATCTCATGATGTAATAGGTATGTATCGCCTTAATGAGGCACAAATTATAACCCTAGCTGGAAACGTTTCTACATACAAAAGTCACACAATTAGCCTGTGATCGGAAATTGAACTCAAATCTTTGCGGTATTCGGGTAAGTTCGCTACCACCGGACCAATGGGGCGATCGATATTAAAACTGAAGCCAAGCGAAGAGTTGATAAGTGCAATTTACAGAGTGCAGACAAAATAAATATTTATTTAAACCAAATATTTTGAGATCGAGACGTAGTTGTAATGCGTGCGACTTCCGTTCTTAGGTCTCGGGTTTCAATCCGGGCCGGTCAAATCGTTTTTTTTTATGGCATTTAATGACGAGACGAGCATGCCGTTCGCCTGATGGTAAGCGATACGACCGCCCATAAACAGTAGTGACACCATCCAGCACCTTGAGTTACAAAGTACTGTGTGGCATTCCACTGCGCTCGTCATTCTGAAACATAAGATGTTAAGGGTGGGTTGCACAAAATCTGACGTTAGTGTTACCGTTAAAGTTAACTTTAGCAGTGACAATAACAATGACTACTGAAATTGACATTTCCTCTGTTGCACCATTGCTGTAATTGTTAAAGTTAAAGATAAACGAGTAACCAGTGAAATGATGCTATATTACCCCAAAAACTTGCACGGGTAATATTTTTGCATTGGTAATGATTTAATATTGTAGAGAGGCAATGCCCATGTCAAAAGCAATCGATTAATATTATAGTTTTTAGTAAGGTTTATATTGTCTGTGTTATGGAAGGTCGCATCACTAGTTAAGAAGTCAAAAATGTAATCTGCCGTGTAAAATGTTTCTGTGAAAAATAAAACAATTAATAAGGAAAAACAGTATATAATTTAACAAGATCGACACCGTGCGACACAAATATAATAAGCCCACGTAAGAGTGGTAGCAGAGCGTGGTTTCTTGATCTTCGATGCGCATATTGCGGCACCGGGCACACGTAGTCCTGTTGTGTGCATGTAATGGCCGGCGAGTTTTATGGAAAGGAGATTTATAAAGCACATTGCGATGATGCGAGAAAAATATTGCATTACCCCATTCGGAGGGTCAAATTTTAATACGTGGGCATTTAGAATGAGAAGTATCCTGCGGGAAAACGATGTATTAAATGCGATTGAGGATGACAAATTTCACTGTGGCGAAAACAACGTGGCGGCGGAGGCGAAGGCCCAATCTATTATTATTGCTGGAGTGGCCGATACCCATATAGAATATGTAAAGAAAGATACGGCGTATGAGATGTTCAGCAACTTGGAAAATAACTTCAAGAAAAAAGGTGTCAGATCGAAATTATTTTTGCGACGAAAATTATCAGATATGAAGTATAGAGAAAGTGAATCGTTAATGAAACATTTTGTGGAACTAGAAAGCATATTCACCGAATTGAAGGAAGCAGAATCACCATTAAGTGAAGAAGAAAAAATCAACTATGTGTTATTATCAATGCCGAGGTCTTATGAAGGAATTATCACTGCATTAGAGTCCCAAGAAGATGTGAAACTAGATTTTGTGAAAAATAGATTGTTAGGAGAAGAGGAGAAGAAGAAGAAATTCCATAGGAATATAAATGAGGAACAAAATGGCCATGGAAGTGCATTTGCTTGTTATATATGTGGTAAACCCGGTCACAAGAAGTATCAGTGTACAAGAAACGAAAATTCAAATTTTAGGAGAAGTAACTATAATCAAGCAAGAGGAAACTTTAACCAGGGACGCAGTAATAATAATTTCCAAGGAAGAGGAAATTACAATCAGGCATGTGTTAACAGCAATTACCAAGGAAGAGAAAACTATTACCAGGGACGTAGTCACAATAACTATCATGGAGGAGTATACAATAGAGGAACTAGATCTTCAGGGAGAGGTCATCAGTCATATGTAGTGGAGAACGCACCGGAGAATACAGTGGGGCACGGAGCAGCTTTCATAAGTGGAGTGAATGAGTGTAATATGGACATTAACAATAAACTAGTGTGGTATGTAGATTCTGGCTGTTCTGATCATTTGGTAAACAATAAGGAAATATTTGCAGAGTATAAAATGTTAGAGAAACCTAAGAATATTGCAGCGGCAAAAAATGGTGTAATGTTAAATGCAGTAGGTATAGGGAATATAAAGGCTAAAGCTTTTGTTGGAAATAAACCTTTAGAATGTACTGTCAAAAATGTATACTATGTACCAGATTTAAGAAAGAATTTGTTATCAGTGCACAAATTAGAAATAAGTGGCTTAAGAGTATCTTTTGAAAAAGGAAAAGTTAGAGTTTATAAACATAACAACTTATTTATGATTGGTAACTGTGATGGTTCATTATACACTATAGAAATGAAAGTTGATCTTAACTATAATTGTAATTATACAGAATCAAATAGTGAGACAGTTGATTTGTGGCATAGGCGCTTTGCACATTTAGGTATGAACAATATTAACACATTACTGCATAAAGATATGGTAAATGGCCTAAATAATTTAAAAGGAAATAAAATTGAACATATGTTGTGTGAACCATGCTTGCTAGGAAAAAGTACCAGACAGCCATTTAATAGAAAAGGTTATAGAGCAAAGAAACCTTTAGAAATAGTACATACAGATGTTTGTGGGCCTATAACTCCTACTAGTAGAGACGGTTATAAATACTTCCTTACATTTATCGATGATTACACACATTTTTGTATAGTATACTTAATGCACAATAAGTCCGAGGTGTTTGAAAATTTTAAGCGATATTATTATTATGCAACTAAACATTTTAATACAAATTTATTGAATATCCGATGTGACAATGGTAGGGAATATGTATCTGGGGATTTTCAAAGATTTTGTTCAGGTAATGGTATAACAATACAATACACAGTAGCATACAATCCTGAAATGAACGGGGTAGCCGAAAGAATGAATAGGACCCTTGTAGAAAAAGCTAGGACAATTTTAGTTGATTCCAAATTAGGAAAAGATTTCTGGGGCGATGCTATATTATATTCTGCATATGTAACTAATAGAAGTCCAACAGTAGGAAAAGATAAAACTCCAAGTGAATTATGGGAAGGCAGGAAACCTGATGTTTCAAATTTACGCGTTTTTGGTAGTGTAGCATATAATCATGTACCTAAAGAATTAAGACAGAAATTAGATAACACCGGGAAAAGGATGACAATGGTAGGTTACAGTAGAACAGGATATTTGCTATATGATGAACAATCTAATAAAATAGTACATGCGAGGAATGTTATATTTGATGAACGCCAAAAGGAAAAGGAAGGAGAACCCATAGTTTGTCTGCCATCTGCATCCATGAATAAAGATGATCACTTACCAAATAATATAAATGTTGAGAAAAGTAGCGAAATAAATAATGAATGTGAAGAAGAAACTCAAGAATATAATAATACAGGAAATGAGAAACCACAAGTAAAGGATAGATCAAGTCAAAAAGTACAGACAGACAAAATTAATACAGAAGAACAAAAAGACAGGAATAACCAGGAACATAGGAGAATAAAAAGAAAAATTAGAAAACCAAAGTGGCAAGAAGAGTATGAGTTAAATATGGAGGAAGATGATAATGCTTTATTCGCTTTACTTAGTATGAACCAAAATGTACCGTTGAGCTATGATGAAACAAAGGGAAGACCAGACAAACTATATTGGGAGAAGGCAATACAAGAGGAGCTTCAAATATTAAAAGAGAGTAAAACATGGGATATAGTACCTATTCCAGAGAAAGAAAAACACAAACTATTAGACTGTAAATGGGTTTTCACTAAGAAAATTATGGGAGATAAGGAAATCTATAAAGCGAGGTTAGTAGTTCGGGGTTTTAAACAAAAAGACAATTTAGAAGATATTTATTCACCAGTTCTGAAATTACAAACACTTAGAATATTACTGTCAATAGCAGTTCATAGAGATTATGATATACACCAAATGGATGTGAAGGGAGCCTTTTTATATGGTAATATTAACGAAAATGTCTATTTAAAGTCACCACAAGGTGTAAAAATACCTGAAGGTTACGCTTTAAAATTAACAAAATCTCTTTATGGGTTAAAGAAATCTCCGAAGTACTGGTATGAAAAGTTTCATGTCACTGTAACCGAATATGGTTTTAAACGTTCACTAAATGATTATTGTTTATATATCAAAGGGGAATTATACTTATTACTATATGTTGATGATTTATTACTACTGGGGAAAGATACTTTAGAAATTGAAGAGGTTAAAGCATTTTTGTCAACTAAATTTAGAATGAAAGATCTAGGAAATGAAAATTTAACATATTTAGGAATATCAATTACTAGGAAACCAGGGGAAATTCATATTGATCAAACAGATTATTTGCAAAGTATTTTACAGAAATATGGCATGGATAATTGTAAGGGCAGTGACACACCAATGGAACTTAATTTTAAGTTAGATGAAAATTGTTACATTGATTTAAGTTATGAACATAAGTGTAGATCATTAATAGGGTCTCTTATGTATGCAACAGTAGGTTCTAGACCAGATTTAACAACTGCTGTATGTTATTTAAGTAGATTTCAATCTAGACCAAGTGAGGATTTGTGGAAAGCTTTGAAACGGATACTGAGATATGTTAAAAAGACTGTTAATTTCAAACTATTCTATTTAAAAGATAATTGTAAAGTACTGTCACCAATTGTTGGTTATGCTGATGCTGACTTTGCTAGGGATATGGATAGAAAATCAACTTCAGGATATATATTTCAAGTGTATGGAAATACTGTAATTTGGAGGTCAAGAAAACAAACTACTGTAGCACTAAGCACAACTGAGGCAGAATTAATTTCTTTATGTGAGGCATCTATGGAAGCATGTTGGATGTTAAAGTTATTGTCAGATTTAAGCATAAAAGTAAATTGCATAACGATTTTTGAAGATAATCAAAGTACTATGAAAACTGTAAGAAATCCTGATCAAAAGAGATTAAAGCATTTAGATATAAAATATAACTTTGTTAAACAAAAGGTAGAGGAAGGTATAATTAATGTAGAGTATGTAAACACTAGAAATCAGTTAGCAGATGCTTTGACAAAACCGATTAGTAAAAATAAGTTTGTGGAGTTTATGTTTGAATTAGGTTTGAGACATGGACATTGAGGGAGAGTGTAGAGAGGCAATGCCCATGTCAAAAGCAATCGATTAATATTATAGTTTTTAGTAAGGTTTATATTGTCTGTGTTATGGAAGGTCGCATCACTAGTTAAGAAGTCAAAAATGTAATCTGCCGTGTAAAATGTTTCTGTGAAAAATAAAACAATTAATAAGGAAAAACAGTATATAATTTAACAAGATCGACACCGTGCGACACAAATATAATAAGCCCACGTAACAAATATAACTATCAAATCTTGATGAAATATCGATTCATTATTCAAATTTCTATTATTACGTAGGTGTCTAGTATGTACATCCTCTTTGTTTCTATCATAGAATTTCAGCGGAATTTTTTGCTCCAGCAAACTATTTGGATAGACCCACTATCAGAAGCGCTATCATCGCTAGAGCTTGCTTCCCACAATATTTCGCGTACTAAACATTTTACGCAGGTATTTAACAGAGTATTTGTATTAAAATAGGGCATAGGACGTTATTATTGCAAATCGTTTGACAAATGACAATTAACTATACAGAGTATACACACATATTACGAAAACTAACCATAACTTTTACATTAACCGTCCGAAACTGAGCGGTTAATGTTACTGTTATTCGCGACGTCATTTTGACAATTGTAAATTTTATGCAACCCGAAAATTGCTTAACCGAAGATTTGACAGCTGGTTAGACCTTTGTTATTGTTAAAGTTATTTTCTGCAACCCACCCTTAGTCTCATTATGTGCAGTAGTTACACTGGCTACAATGTCCTTCAAACTGAAACACAACAGTGCATGCACACCGCTGCTTGGCGGATGAAATAGACATTGCGGTGGTACCCACCCAGACGGACTCTTACATATGAGAGACCTACCACAAGTAGACATGAATTCATATCAAAAAAATATATTTAAAAAATCAATGAAGTAATCAACTTGTAGAGCCTTTTAAATCCTGGTGAAAGGGGTACGTATTAAATAAAATATAGAATAACTGAATGGTCACCTAACAGGGTAATACGATGTGGGGGAAGAAAAATATAGCAAGGTAACTTATACTACGCTACTTATGCTTATAGAAAAATTAGAAATGTTGATTACTCCATAATTTTATAAATAATTTTGATATTTTCACAGTAGAATTTTCTTTATTTGCTGTTTGCTGCTATGGGCCACTTCTTCAATTCCCAGACATTTTTTTTTATTTTGCGACATAACAAAGCTCCGATATCGTTTTAAAAGTGAATTGAATGAACACTGATGATGGCCATATTTTAGAGTTCTAAAATTAGTACCAGTAGGTACTATAGTACTATAGTAGGTAGTACCGCCACCTATCAATATGGCTGGGGACTATTAGATGAAGTTGTCAATTAGTAGTCCCGACACTCATCCATCAGACATCGTAGTCGTAGATGACGCCGAATAATACCGCTAGATGGCGACATTCAATCCTGAGTTGCGACATCAACATTTTCGTGAAGCGCAGTATACACATACACTGTATACCACCTCACAGTAAGAACCGCCGGAGGGGCCGCGGCCGGCCAGGCGCAACATCTTCCTGACTGGAAATATTTCCCTTCCATAGAGGAACGCAACCACCTGTTCCTCTACAGTGGCGACAACCTTTCGTCGCTAAAATGGATACCATTGGATCTGCCTTTTATACATAAAACAATGCCCAGATATTGATTTTGAGGCTAATTGGCCTTAAAACAAATAAATTCAAAATGGAGCCATATTTTTCAATTCTAACATTGTATCTGCCCTTTGTACCCAAAGGCATGCCCAGATATCGATTTCGAGGTCAATTGGCCTTATAACGGAGAAATTCAAAATGGCTGCCACTTTTTTCAATTCTTACAGTGGATTTGTCTTAGGTAAGCAAAGTTATACCCAGATATCGATTTTTAAGTCAATTCGCCTTAAAACAGAAATAAAAAATACCGGTTACTTTTCTCAATTCTAACCACGGGCCTCAACAGTAACAAGATGGTTCTGAGCCACGGAGCTAGCTATCTTTGTTCTGTCATTCTAACATTACCTACGTCAAGATCTAGCATTCAATGGCAAGCAAAATATAACGAAAGAAAGAACCTGTAGATATTTAGTTTTCATACAAGTAGGCCCGAGCGTACATGTACGCTCTCGGCAGAGCATGAACACTTTTTTGAGCGTACATGTACAGTCAGCAGCATAAATATCTGTACAAAATCAAAAATTCAAATCGCCTATATAAGAAAAAAATATTTCAGTTTAACTTAACGCTTATATAGGGGATACGAAAATTTGATTTTGTACAGATATTTATGCTGCTGACTGTACATCTTATGGTGTCTTATCTTATGGTATTTAGGTTCCATGTAACACGATTTTGTTGGCTATACTTTATCTATACACTCTTAAAAATTTACAAAAGACAATAAATAAAACAGCAACTCCAAATAGTAAAGTATATTTAAAGATTCCAGTAACATTGCGTATGTTAACATGTTTAAAAAGCATTATTTGTACAACATGAATTGACTTACAAAATCTTGTCACAATGTCTTTTCAACTTATTCTAGATACAACGACCATGCGACCAGCATTTTCGAATTTTATGGTCGCGATCTCGTCGCTTTCATATCGTAGATATTTTTATAGCTATATGTCTGTTATATGCTTATAGTGTAGATTTTTAAGAGACAATGACGTCACAATGACGTCCGGTGTCGCCTTCGAGAAACGTCGAGATAGTTTCTCGACCGATGCGTGCAAGTATAGTCGTGGACAAAGGTGATCGCCATCCATATAACATAATACAATACAGTAGCGAGCCACATCCGCAGCAAAAAGTCTTTCAAAGTATACACATTTCTCTGGCTTACGGGACAAAAGACTTTACTCGACGCGATGTTGAGCAATCGGGATTGTTTCTCCACGGGATCATCAAAATCATTCATTTGTAATGAAATTAATATTTGAGAAAAGACTAGAAATATTGGCCAATGGTTAAAACACGTAATTGAATAGCAACAATATAAAATTAAAATTCGAGTAAAAGAAGCTCTAAAATTATCGAATAAATCAACAAAATTGCCGACTTTGTTGTCAGTAGTTAGGCAAGTTAGGACTGATTATGTCGTAGAAAACTTTAACCAAATAGAAAAGAGTGTAAGTGAAAACGATCTGCATGAGAGTGTCGAAGACCCAGCCCGAGGTAGTGTTACCCTTGCACTCCGCGACATCCGACATTTTGAACATCAAAAGGAATCTAGGAACTAAAATAAAAATACTGTTGATACTGCAAAAGAGAGCGCTGTACGTATTAAATCTATTGTAATTCAAAGTTAATATAGCACGTTGTAAGTTGCTACCACGACCAATCAGTTACTACAAACTTATTACTAGCAAACTGTTACCACGAATCCTTATTTAAAATGCAAAAAGCCCTGCAGTAACCAATGGATTGTAACAGCAATCGAATTGTATCACCAGTATCACAATTGCCAATAAGTTACTTAATTTCAGCCACAGATTGGATACGGAATGGCCTGGTTACAATTTGATTGTAGAACCAGTCGTCAACCGCCAACCAGTTACCACAGTTCCCAGTCGGCTACCATGGGCACTGGCTGGCCTTAGTTTTGGTCGGTTACCGCCTCCTGGCTGCAGGTTTGGGCTTGTTGAACTGGAAGTTGGCGCACTTGGGTATGTGTCGTTCTGCAGCGCCTTGGTTAAAACGTCTGTTGCAGTGGGGACACTGGACGTAGTCCGGATTTTCAGATGGCGGCGGTGGAGGTAAGTCGCTTAGTTTACCTGGAAATCGATGAAACAAATTCATAACCATCTAATGAAAAGAATAGCTTGTTCTATTAGGGTGAAATTTGAGTTACACCCAGTAATGACCACAGACATGTATCTAAAATAATAACTCTTTAGTTAGTAATATTTCAATATATTGTAGAAACCAAGCCTGTTGCTTGCATTTTTATTCTGATTAAAACAAAATCATCATACGAAAGTCACACATAACCAGCCTACTATTATAATTCATCTGTCACTGGAGATATTACAGGAGTATGGGATCCCTTTTTTCTGGTAAGCTTTGAAAGCAACTCCTTCTAATCAACTCACCGCCGGCGTTGAGATGCGCCTGCACCTGTTTGGCGGCGCGTATCGCCTGTATGAACTCCTCGTGCTTCTGCCGCCAGTTGCTGTTCAGCTGCTTTTGGTTCACCTTCGTCGTCGACGGGGTCGTCGTGCTCTTTCGCAGCTTGTTTATGAACGGTTCCGCTTCAGTTCCCTGTTGGATAAGAGGAAAAATCAATGATGCGACAAATGTTTAACATTGATGAATTTTGAGTTAGTGTTTTTATGGGTACACTCAAAAAGAAAAGATTTTATTGGTATGGTAGTGGTGGTAAATATGTATAGTGAAACTAGAAAATAGTAATAAAAACAAGTCTATCGAATGTTGAATGGAGACTTATGAATATTCGATTTATGGTTTTAAATACGAATTTATCCAAGAACATCAAAATGGAAACCGTTAGTAAAAGAACATTCATTGTAGAATTTTATGAAAGTAACTATAATTTTAAGTAAAGTGATAATACAGATTGCATTGTGTGTGAAGATGCAGAAGCTGAAGAATAAAAAACGTAATTAATAATTAAGTACGCTTGCCTTAAAGTCGCTCGCATCTGTGCCCTAAATGTTGTTGCCGCATGAGGAAAAATATCAACTTGTTTATCTAATCCTTACTAATATTATAAACGCGAAAGTAACAGTCTGTCTCTCTGTCGCGCATTCACGCGAAAACTACTGAACCGATTTAAATGAAATTTGGTACACAGATAGTCTGGACTCCAGAGCCTGAGAAAGGACATAGGCTACTTTTTATCCCGGGAAAATATAAAGCGGGACTTTTATCCCGGAAAAACTTTTTCACGCGGGTTGAACCGCGAGCAAAAGCTAGTATTTCATAAAACGGGAAACCCGATGATCTCCATTTCCCATAATGCCCACAATTCTTAATTATGAATACACTCCCAGCCTTATAGGAATGGGTATAGAGATTATAAAAGTGTGGTGCCTATATTTTCGCTTTCCCGGTATCTCACTACACGAACCACATCAGCAGTTAGCAAACTGTCACTTCATATCGGTTTCCTGTGACGAGGGGTACTGCCCATATCCAGTTCATTCTTGCAACTTCATATATCAGACCAAAATGCAGCGTGGCTCTACCAAATTGACGGCGTTAATTCAAAAAGTATAAATAGAGTTAAAACATTAATTGCGTAATCGTTACGTATTTCAAACTGCGCCTGTAGTTTCATGATGTCCTTCCTTTTAAATTTTCGCTAATGCAAAAGCAAGTACAATTAAATTAACCTTCAACTATATTAATCGCATACTTGATATCCCCCCTCCCACATTATACGTTGCTTAGACATCTCTTCGATATTTAAAATTCCTAGTCATTAGCAAAACGACTGGCACATCCTGTTAAAAATGACCACCTTAATGATTTCAGTGCTTCCATTTAAAAGCCCCGTCCTTACCGCCAGCCGATGTTTGAGCACGTCAAACGGCTTCCGTTTCTTGGTGTGCGACTTCTTGCAGATCTCCTGGTGCTTGGCGACGCGGTCCGGCGCGAAGTGTCTGCCGCAGATGGCGCAGGCCGCGCCGGAGCCGCTCCCTGGTGTCACCGTCGCCGTCACCGTCACCGCCCGCGGTTTCGGAGTCGACGGGGTGCTAGGGCCGCTCGACTTCTACAGTGCCGGGGGATTACAAGGATTATATGGAGGAAGCTTTGATTAATTATATACCTAGATAGAGTGACGCGCTGCAATGAAACTAAAACACACAGGCCAACTTTTCTTAAGCTAGTACGCGTGACAGCTGTGTCATACGCTATCGCTGCATCATTCTGCGTATCCTTGTGTGCGCGCATAATGATACCAGTTATTTCATGGTTTCTATTAAAACGGGGAGATAATTATATCCATGAACAACAACAAAAAATAATTCACTTGAACTCATTTAGCGGGGAACAGTTGGCCTCTATTTTTTTCGAAACGTTCAGTGTCTATCTATTTTTTTTTTTTTTTTTTATGGTATAGGGGGCAAACGAGCATATAAATATAGGTATATAATTAATCAAAGGGAGGAAGGACCTTCTAATGGTTCATCAATCATCATGCTAGTCTATAGGCCAATTGAGCTGATGTATCTGTCATATATTAGTAATGTTTTTATGAGTAGATGTGTTTTATTCTGATACTGGACGTTTAAAAAGCTTTGATAGTAGAAAATTGTTATGTTTCTAATGGTTGAAATCTACGTGAATCGTTATTCGAAATATTTCAAGCCTAATTTTAAGTTAAATGTTTGTTAAATTAATATGTTGCAAAATAAGTGACAATGGTAGCTTTGATTCAAAATACTGATGTAATCTGAGCATTCGACAATAAAAACCTACCACTGGGTGTTTTTTTGGTACCTGAAAAACAAATAGTAAAAATAAAACTTGTACAAAAACCGAGTCTTAATACTATTGGATGTGTAATATCAAAACATTGCAGATAGGTAGAAGTGAGGAGAAGGAGAACTTCGTGGCAGATTTACAGGAATAAATTTTAACTATAGTTGCGAAAAAAAAAACAATTTTAATGAGAATTATAGACGTGGTTGTTTTTTAAACCTTTAAATTCTTAACAGTCGTAAAACGGAGGAGGTTCTATATTCAATTTTATGTTTTTTCAATTGTAGACCTTATTAAAATACTTTTTGTAACTGAAAAATAGCTATTATTATCCTCGTCCAACTTTCCCATCATAATATACCAAAGACATTAAACAGTATAGTTAAAGACCGGACATCAAACCCAAATTTTTCGTCAAAAAGTTGTTACCCATTGGTAATAAGTCGCTGTCTTATCTGACACATCCATGTGACAAGACGTGCCCATATGCGCAAATTTTGTACAGAAAACAATATTTTGGAAGGAAATATGCCAATTTGCGCCTTATGAACAGGCTCAAAATTTGTGTATGAATTTTTTCCCAATGTCCGCTCTATATAATCTTAGAACACTTTGTAATATACGAATCATATTCTCTTGGTAGATTGATTCGATAAGTGGAAATTCAAAGTTTGAGTTACTTACGGGGTTTGCCGCCCTCTGCATAGCCCCGCGGGCCTTATTGCTCTCCGATACCTGACCACATCACAACACGGTATTATGATACACTAGCATTTACAAATATTATAAAAAAATATATATATTAAAATATCAACAGAAATTTTGTGCAGCCATTATGACAGCTTCAATCAGAATTTTTCGTAGTGAGCGATTTCAAATTTCGAACTGGTTTTTTTAATGTCGTTTATTTTCTCTTTTAGTTTATGAAGTTTCTTTCTATACAGTTTTAAATGGAGTGAATTTTATGGTACGAAAAAAAACATTGTATGCTTAAACCATAGACATACAGAATTGACTGAACTGCCATTCTTAGGCTCAACGAAATGTGGTGGTGCATTAGTTGTGCTTCTGCTTAACACTGTGGGGGCAGACGTTAGCTTATATTGCCGATGATGATAATGAAAGTCTTACAGTAGTTCCATTTGTGACCCTTCGCGGCGGTGATGTTACGGACTGTTGTGGTTTCGTTTTCACCGGACTTGTCGTTTTGATGGGAGTACTCCTAAAAAAAGTTACATTTTGAATAGCAACTTAGGTCGTAACTCAGAAGATACTACATACGATGATAATTATTTGTTTTAATTTTTAGCTCTTGCCTTATTTATTTTTTAGACTGTAAGTAATTTATTTTTAAGATTTTTCATGATCTAGAGGCATTGCCATTCTTATACAATAAATTCTTAGCTGGAAACTGATTAATGGAATCAGTATGCAAAGCGTATGTAATACCTCTTAGGTGGTATCACTTCTGCAACCGGATCTGGTGTCCGCGGCGTGGGCGTCGGCGCCAGCGCTTCAGGGAACGTCTCGTTTTCCAGCAGTTCATTGTTGTTTTCGACCTTCACAGCCTTGTCAGTCTCGTCCGTGCTCGGTATCACTTCACCATTGCTTTGTGGCAGCTGATGGAAGATATTCAAATGGTATCAATAATACTCTGTTATAGTTGTAACCCGCTAGGCTCTTGGTTCAATCCTTACACCGGGCAAACAAAAACTGATATTTTTCGATACGAAAAAACAACTGACGATGTCCGGGAATTTGTGTTATGGCGATAGGTTCGCCCCGTGACGCCTTAGGACTTAAACTAATCTTGCCAAAAAATCGGATAATAAGCGGGGTTTACATTAGCAAGAAAACTTGCAGAAGTTATGTTGCGCAAGCTATTTTTACCGTGTAAACAGTCACGGCAAGCTGGCTTATGCAACATTTTGAAGCTTGCAGGACTTATACAACTTTATACAACTTGCGCGAGAACTTGCAGTTTATTCTGCGTGCTGATAAAAGTTTTAACTTGCTGAGCTAGTAGATTACGTTTTTTTTATTTGTTCCGTACGGAACGGGCTAAGGTCAAACACCATGCTGCCAAGTTATAAGTTTGTAGTATTACCGATATGGCTATTTTTGCCGCCAAGTAGTAGTATACTTGCACTATTGTATTCCTGTTTGAAGGAAATTGTTGCAACAGTAATTAATGGGAGTTATAAGACTTAAAATTTTATGACTCGGATGATAAGCGCAGTGGAATGCCACGCAGTGCTTTATAATTAATAATTCTCTTTCATGTTGGTACTTTTTATGTGATTATTTTATTAACAATCCTCATCCAAAGAACATTATATTAGATTCATAAAATTTAGGAGAAAGGATTGCGTGCCTTGTCATTCAATTTTATGAAGAAAAAAAAACATGGCAAGCAATAAATATTCCTCGAGTAATGTAAACAGTTTTGCGAGAAGTTGCGCAAGTTAACTTGGTGGACCACTTGCAAAAGCGTGTTGCTAAAGATATATTGCCCCTAGTGTAAACGCATCTAAAAAGGGATCTTGGTATTTGCGCAAAAAATATCTAGAAATTGATTAAAATTAAATAATATATTTTTTGTACACATATACAAAATTTATTATCGAAAAAACAGAAATAAAATGAAACAGTTCATGGAATAAGCTGTAACAAGCCGACGCGCGACGATATCGTCTAACTATAGCCAAGAAAACTGGATTCGCTAGACCATTGCATGCATGCGATGCGTTTACTGTAGATCATCGCAAAGATAACTTCAAATTAATGTGGGAACTGGTATTTTGATTATATTACCACAAAATACATTGATATTAAAACTGGTTTGGTTGAATAAATACGGAACAGAGAAAGAAGAGGACAGTCTCTTATGGGAACTCGAAATGTCTACGATAGTCGAATCTACACGCAATTTATGTTACTAACTAATTTACTTTATCAGATTTATTAGGTTCTAAAAGTCACAGCCATCAAAGCAGATTAAGCTTTGTAAGGCAGTCCACACCATGCTTAAAACCTTCGCGCTTCATTAAAACCTATAAATATTACATATATAGGGGTAATTGTGAGCCCCCGAGCTGTTCCAGAGTTTAATGGCGTACCGACACTTACTTGTTGCTTGATAGGATTCAAGTCCGGTTTGTGATTATGGTTCAGATCACCGGACCCGTTCACTATGTTGTCTATTTTCTGTAAAGAAACATAGGCATTACTTTAAAGATTGAAGTATTTTTTAATAAAATCAAAAAATTAGAAGCTTCTTTATCATTCTCACTATTTGGTATAATAATATGGCTGAAGGTGATCATGAAGGTCTGAGATTTTTTTAAAGTTCTATCAAGATTGAATATTTTGATTGATTGATTTGATTTTCTACATGTATTGTTTTGTACTGGATCTCAAATAAATCAAAGACTCTTATGCCGAAATCAATAAACACTCTCAAAAATGGACTCGCGTAAATTAAGTAATCAGAATTAAATTTATTTGACATGCATGTAAGAACTTATTTTGATTATACTTATTCGGGATCGATTCGACGATAATTATTGTTTTTTATTAATTTCGACCCTAAACTCCTTCGTAAAACCCCACCTGCTGTTTTTTAATAGTATGCGTGGCGACCGTGCTGTGGCTCTTGCTGGACTTCTTCTCGACGACCCTGGTGCTGGTGGTGGAGGTGGTGACCTTCGTGTACCCGTTCGGCAGCGGCTTCCGTATCGCCTTCTCAGTATTGTGTATCGGTTGCAGTGGATAGCTCTTGTCTATCCCGGCTTTCGTTCGACGCTCTTCGAACATTTGGCGGACCTGTGATTATAAAGAATATTAGTTTTTTTTTTAATTCTTAATTTAAAGAGCTTTGTCGAATATTACGACCAAGTCGCTCTATACGTCCACTTAAATATTTTTCTACAGACTAAACATTCATCATAGTACACTTAAAATATTTTTTTACCAAAACCTTAGCAAATAATATTAGATTGGATTCATATCATACGAGCGCAGTGGTATGCCACACAGTACTTTGTAACTCAAGGTGTGGATGGTGTTTCTGCTGTTAATGGGTGGTCGTATCGCTTACCATCAGGCGAACGGCATGCTCGTCTCGTCATTCAATGCCATAAAAAAAAATATATATTACTCTTGTATGCAAAAGGCTATATAGGTAGGCACCACCGCAATGTCTATTTCTACCGACAAGCAGCAGTGTGCATGCAATATTGTGTTCCGGTTTGAAGGACATTATGGCCAGCGCAATTACTGGGCATTATGAGGCATGAGTGTGTATTCCGTCCCATGATATGATAGGGAGCGAGTCTATCGCCATATCAGGCACAAATTCCAGACTTCGGGCTGATACTGAATAGAAAAATCCAATATCACTTTGCCCGACTCGGGGATCGAACCCGAGATCTCAGCATTCCAGTCGTAACTCGTACCGTAATACAACTACGCCACGGAGGCAGTCATAATTATGATTAGTTATAGTGTTTGTTACAAATCAATGACTATCAAGTCCCTCGTATGCTGATAAGTGTCATGTCTGCACATAAATAATAGAAAGGTCATCCAGAATTTTGAATTACAAAGCCCTGCGTGCTACTACAGTGAACTCATCTTGAGACATTAGATGATACCTACATTTTTTTTTATAGTGATGAATGACGAGACGTGCATGCCGTTCGCGTGATGGTAAGCGATACGACCACCCATAAACAGTAGCAACACCATCCAGCACCTTGAGTTACAAAGTACTGTGTGGCATTCCACTGGGCTCGTCATCCTGAGACATAAGATGTTAAGTCTCACTAAGTCCTGTAGTTACGCTAGCTACAATGTCCTTCAAACCGAAACACAACAGTGCATGCACACTGCTGCTTGGCGGTAGAAATGGACATTGCGGTGGTACCCACCCAGACGGACTCTTACATATGAGAGACCTACCACCAGTGAAATATGACATATCATGATGCTTAGTAATTATAATTAAATAAGAATAAAAGGGCAGTCATGGCGCCGCGCATCTGTCGGGCCATCTACTTTAAAAATACATTGCTGATACAGGAAAGGGATAAACGTTTTTACCTACATCGATTTAATTACCTCTACGACTCTTAACACCATTTGCGGAGAGCTAATGCAACAGGATTCCTGCCTAATGTAGTTAACGTACCGAATGCCTGCACGGAACGCGTTGCTATGGGCATTTGTAATGCAAATTGGTGAGGCGATGATACTTCTAATTTTGATGACGAGAAGCATATAGTTTGAGAGGAACTCATGTAGATTTGCAATTTAATTCAATCATTCTATTCCATAAGAATGCATAAGAGACGAAGAAGTTAAATTTGACGTGATATTATAGACAAGTGAACTTTTTTTAAAACAATTCTTTTAGGCGGACCAGGAGATTAGGTACACTAAATTCTATTTACAATTGGATCCCTCATCCAGGAAATACCTTCTTAAGTTACCCATATCTTTTGCATTACAATTCCGTATTTCATCACCTTCAATCTAACAAAATAATATTTAACTTTCATATTGACGAAAACTTTTACTTTTGATTAAAGGAGACTTCAATTCTTATTTAGAGAGAATTATATGAGATTAGGAGAATTATTATGAGAATTATAAACTATAGTATATTGATGAACTAACACACATACACAATCACGCCTTTTATCCCCGAAGGGCTAGGCAAAGTCGCAACTAGTGCAACCACTTTTCGCCGTGCGTATTCCGTCTCATTGATGAACTAACATTATTTTTATTACTTTATACACACTCACCTTCCCAGGCTGGTGTGACGCTGGCGGTTGAGTCGGCGATGTGGCTGTCACGCTAACTCCATTGCTGGGCGAGTGCCGCACGCGGTCGAGAGCGCGCGCCTGCTGCGCCTCGTAAAGCGACGCGATCTTCAGCTCGCGCTCTTGCATTTGTTTCTGCTGGAACCTCGCCTGGAGACAATAGGGAGAGGTTATATGTAGTCATCAGCAACAATATATCCACTGCTGAACGTAGATATCTGCAAGTTAATCACACAATGGCTTAAGCCGCGTTTCCTACCATATCATGAGTTGGAAATAACTTTGGCAAAGTGAAGATTTATTGGTTAAACCTCTGAGTATTTCTTGGAGAATATTGTAGACTGAGGCTTTAAAATTAATTGGCTTTTACCTTTACTATTTTGGTATGAAATCAAATCATACCTATGTGTTCCGCAAATTCATATTTTAAGTATCGAGAGATTAGCTTATATTATGGAAACATATACGATAAAATAAAAACCCAAGAATTATTAGAGATTTTTCGAATTATTTTCTGTATGTCTGCCTGTTTGTTAGTTACCACACAGCTATTGAAGGGATTGTCATTTAGTTTTCACAGGTGGTGAGAGTCTAATTGAGAGCAGAATATGGCTTTTGTTTTATTAAAATCAGGTATCGGAAAAGTTATCCACGCGTACGAAGTCGCGGGCACAACTAGTTATAAATAACGATGGTTGAATTCCTATTCCCTTAATTTATCTATAATACTAAGGGTAATAGTCTATTAGTTTAATAAGTCTTCATATAATATAATATAAAGAATATTGCCTTGTTTTTCTAAATGGAACGAATCTAATCCAAGGTTGTGTAACGTAGTCACGACTGTTTGCTGTGGTGTAATATTACTAAGTATAATGGCTGGATTATATTTTCTCTGATATTTGATAGCATCTTTGTCTAATCCAGTATTTAATTGCTATAGATTTTCGATTACTATTCAGGATAGAAATTATTTTTCGTTTATCATCAGATTTCAAATTGGATTGATATTTGAAATAGAATACCTCATTTTGGATTTCATTTATCTATTTATATTCATATTATGTAATGTTTGCTATTATTTATTTTTTATTCTAGAGAAAATACTTTAGATTGGTTGTCTAATAAATAATTACTGTTATGAATATTTCTATATGTTTTTTTTGTATTATCTACAAGGCCTTCTTATGTTTCTTTCCTATGTTGAAAGCAATAGTTTAAAAGTAAACCTCGGATCTTTAACATGGTGAGACTTATTAGAATATAGCATATTTGGAAACTGGACTTGCTATGCACATCAAACTGTCCTTTTACGCTAATCTAGTTTTTCCGTAGTGTATATACTAGAATTAATTATACTTAGACTTAGAGTCGATTTTACTGCTTTCTGATAAACTCTTTTTGTCACATTAATGTATAAGCCAACCACATACAAAAGTCACACTCTAATCTATGCTCCTTGATTAGTATGAATTCGGTCTTTAGGGTTGATTATGAACATTTAACATTCTTGTTAACTGTTAAGCATTGGTTTCATCAATATATTGAATACAAAAAAGAAATAGTTTAGTAGATAAGTCACAATATATGAAGACATTGTAGATTTTGAAGCAATTATTGTAATTATAAATATTTCATAACGATCGAAGTCACCTTCGCGCTCACATTAATGTTGCTACAGAAAACTAAACAAAAAACAACATGAATGGAAAAGACAGTTATGCAAATCCACCTACGTCTTCTAGGCATTTTTCAAATGAAACATACTCGCTCCATATGGCAATCGAGGGCGGGAGGTCCGTACCCACGCGGCAGGTCTCACAAATCCCTGCACTTCCGCGACCCAGGCGACGCGGTGACAATGCCGTCGGGTTTTTTGTGCCGGTTTGTACAAGGAAGCACGGCGTTCTGCCAGTTAGATGTGACAGGTCCTGAGTTATCGATTAAACGTTGGAGACTTATTTGGTGGAGACAAGAGGTGTGTCATTGTTAATTTCTTAGTTATTAAACGAGACAGAAATAAGCACTTAACTCTTAGATACAATAAAGGAGATTCTTTGCAGTTCTTTGAACTTTTTATTATCAGTGACATGCAATCCAGAGATTAGTATTAAATTACGGTGTTATCTCTAACTACCGCTACCGTAATTTAGTGATAAAGAGATAATCTCCTTGCGTAAGAAGTAAGAACATCCTATTAGTATGATGAAAATTTTAAAAACTACGCTTATATTAGGAACATTAGAAATTAATTTTTCGTGTTAGAAATCGTGCTTAATCTGATGTGATTAAGCATGATTTCTAACACGGAAAATTAAATTTAAAATTAAATTCGCATTAAAAAACACATATTCATTTTATTTTATCCTCTAAGGTTTAGGGAAAGTTTATCCAATAGGCCGATTAAATTATGATTTAGGTTTGTAAAGACGAGATTAGCAGAATGAAGCAGCGAAGTAATTGGCTTCTATTAAGTTGTTAAAGCACAATTTTACATTATCATAAACTGCTAATACACAATAGTTGCCATAATTAAAGCAGGCAAAGGAAAAGGAAAGTAGCGAAAAACATCAAAGTCAAATTATTATTTAGAACAGTAAAAGCGTGAAAAGCAATTTTTCCGAATTATGTAAAATGTAAAACCTAGTCAGTCTTTAACGCTTTCTAATTCAAGAAATGACCTTTCATCGTCACGGTTACTTGAAAATACAAAAAACAACAGTCTTTCAATTAATCAGTCAAAAACCTATAATTCCGGATCTAAACGAATTTTCCGGTAATGATACTGATGGACAATCTCAATGTCTATAATACTATCAACAATTAGCAATTGTGCGTGATGCAACCGGTCGCAAATCGGTCGCGATTGGCATGCGGGCCACACCGGTTGTCGCCGACGACGTGCAACGCACTGCGACTGCAGTCGCCTCGCACGAAGCCTCAACAATTATGCACGACTGTCAGGCATTCACGATTTGATATGCCGGCTCGTGACAATGGCTAATCTTGGTTAATATAATGAAAAAGGTTAAAATTAAGGCACTGCTAACTGCGAGGGTTAAAAAAGATATGGCAAGGAAGAAAGGAGGTAAATATGTTTTGTTGTGTTTTTTGATAATGGAGAACACTTTCGTTTAAATTAATTGAGAGAGCTTCGAATTTAGTCATTCAGTCAGATCTAGCCAATTAGAAGTACTTTGTACCGGCCTAGTTAGTAACTATAACAGACGTGGTGAAAATCTGGCCTTACGGTCGACCAGTGTACGTTCACTGTCCAGTTACGCAAACTGTCATAATTCTGACTACCATCAAGAGACGCAACCTCGCGTTGGTGGGTAATCATAACATTATTAGGTATGACTGGGATAAATCTGTACTTTTTTGTGTGAGACGATATAAATGCTACAGTTACTAAAGTATTGCGGGACTTACAAGTCTCCTAAAACACTCAACTTAATCTATTTCACAATAATCGTTTAAGACAACCACTTCTAACCTTGTATATCATAAACCTTGCGCAATCCCACACAGAAACCCAAAAAAAAATATTAAAATACTGTCACTCTTTAAATACCAAAAAAATGGTGCTGATAAGTGAAAGGACATAAAAACAGGCAGTTAATATAAATTAATCGCGTCACGTCGTGGGTGGATAATCGATTCGGCCAAGGCTGTTATGTGTACCGATGTCCATGTACGTAGACAATGGAACGGACAAGGAACGCGTCGCCAGGGAGCCGTAAAGGTGATCTTAGAACAGCTGACAAAGCAGTAGGAGTACCAATGTGTCCAAAGAAGGTGAATCTATTGTAGCAAAAGAAATATGGCGATCGGTTACATGAGAAAGGGATTCCTAATATGTTCTTTTTTTTTGTATAAATACAACTGAAATAGGAAAAGTCTTAAAATTTAACATTTCTAGGATTTGGTTAAAGAAGATGAAGTATATGGAAATAAACTCGAGGAATGAATGTTTAGCAACCTAAATTATCATAATCGCGACAACTCTTATGTAATGAGGTCTTATGACAATGTTCTTGAATAATATACAACAAATTAATAAGTCATAAATGTAAACAAAGACGAAATAGATTAATTTGTTAAAATAACTGAGAAAGACGCCGCTTACTAGATGCCGTTAATAGTAACTAATTTCCATAAAATTTAATTAAAATCTGTTATTGCTTTCGATAAATTTGACCGCCTTAACTATTGATCATCTAAAACATGATATTTATCTTGTAGCATTTAATGAAATGGGACAAACTACTGAACCTTATAATTACTGATAAGCCCAAGTAATTGCAAGGGATGAGTTTTCTTGTTTACTGATTAATTTAGCTATCAGCATGGTTTAATGACTCTCTTAGACTATTGATTTACTTCTTTATGATGATTGCCCACAGGGATAATTTATCGCATTTTGTAATTAAGTTTTATCTTTTGTTTTCTAAAGCTCAGTGCTACGGTTTTAATTTCTAGTTTTGAATAATAAATCAACCTATTTATTATTTTCTTCTCGTTTAAAACTTTTATAGATAACTAGCTTTAACCCTCGGCTTCGCCCACACGAAAGAGTTTTTCCTGGATAAAAGTCCCGCTATACATTGTCCCGGAATAAAAGTCTCCATATCAAATTTCATCGAAATCCGTTCGGTACGCGGCGGGCGACTTTATTTTATACTATACAAACTTTGGCAACCCTTTTTACCCCCTTAGCGATTGAATTTCGCAAAATCGTCTTAGTGAGCACCTACGTCCTAAAAGGAACCTCCATGCAAAATTCGAGACTCCTAGCACTTGTAGTTTCTGAGATTTTGTGATTAGTTTGTGAGCGAGTGTGTATTCGCTTTTATATTATGTATAGATGAATACTACCAATAAATCGATTAAATATTATTGATAATTACAATTAAATTTGATAGATATATCCACTTCAAACCACAGAATTATTAAACAGATATAAAATAATTACTGAAATCTCTTAAAAACCCTTGTAATTTCATACAAAACTAAATGGCCAGAAGTCACGTTCCTAGATATTTATAGACGTGCCCATTCAAGTGGCAGAGGGGGGCGAGCTAACTCTAAACCTGTTGGAGACCACATTCCGCCGGAAACGCGGCCGGATCACACCTGCGCGCCTAGAACTAGGGTTTGAAGATTCAGAACTCGATTCTCCATCTATCTATCGATGGTGGAACAATTTGACATACAGCCGATTCTAATAAAAGATTTCAATTGGATTGGCCCCCAGAATTTTGTGATTGGTCCGTTTTCACAGCCGTTAAGTAAAGTTCTGTGGCAAAGCAGGCGGTGAAATGTAAATCGAGATTTCGGACATGATCCTTGCATCGAGACAAATGTTTGTATAATCGGTAAATACTAGGTAAAAAATTTTGAGAGTGTTTACGTCTTGAGGAACCAAAGGAATCTAGCAGTACCCCGATACAAATCTCGTATTTTATCAAGGACTTTCAAGGCTATGACTTATATTTATTGTTTTTTATCTGTGTTTTTTATACACCGAATTAAACATTCTTTCTTAATGTCGGTATTTCTTCAGACCAAGTGATACAACTCAAATGGCATTTGTTGCGGTTTTTTTTAAGTTGAAATATCGATACAACGAATTTAATTATCGATAAAGTTATCGATATACTGCAACCTTTGCGTCGAAGGATCTTGCCCGATGCGGCCGACAGAGCGGATCGAACCCTGGCACTTCGTTCCGCTGTCCCGGCCACTGTTACCCTCGCAACTTCATGGTCATTTAGCATGAATCATGCTGACCACTGCTATTTGATAAGGAAATTGTAAAGTTACGTCCGAGCACCTTACTTTACTTTTTTATGAATAACACACACACACACACACACACATCACGCCCTTTATCCCCGAAGGGGTAGGCAGAGGCGCAACTAGTGCACTTTTCGCCGTGCGTATTCCGTCCCATGATGTGATAGGGGCAGCCTATCGCCATATCGGAAACAAATTCCAGGCTGATACTGAATAGAAAAACCTAATATCACTTTACCCGACCCGGGGATCGAACCCAAGACCTCAGCTTTGCAGCCGTACCGTAATACAACTACGCCACCGAGGCAGTTTTTTATGAATAAGTGTGGGTAATTTGCAATAATTCAAAGTTCACGAAAAATTATTATCTATCATCAGTTTAACACTCTAAGATACATTGTCACGAGACTCTTAAGGCAATATATCACCTATCATCGAGTCTCTATCAACACCCAATTTATAATTTCCAAAATCTAATAAACAAATATACAAAAAGATCACCTTGAACGGTGCCTTAAACATTGACATTTCGAATGATCAACAATTAGAACGGCCAAGCAGACACCAAGGCGTAAACACCCACATATCCTAATGCATACAAAAGTTTGGACATATCAGCTAATGTCCAAACACGGGACACGAAGTGATTAATATGAATCACAGTCATCGACCTTAGCAGAGTCAATATTAAACTGTTTACTTTAATCTGTTTACTTTCTTACATCAAAGAAAGTATTTTGTCAGAGATTTTTTATAGAATAATGAGAAAGAGAAATACTTCGAGGCTAAGCGTCAGATTTAAAACAGTAGCAACATCCATGAACCTGACGGGCGATGATTATCTCTCGTCAGTCGATACAATTATGCCGGCCTGTTTAAACCGGACATACACAGGCTGATCCCGGAACGCGGCACACTTACGTAGGCCGCTATGGCGTACACCTTATGTACAGTCAGCAGCATAAGTATCTGAACAAAATCACACTTTCAAATCGCCTATATACGCGTTAAGTTAAACTGAAACATTTTATTTCATCGTTTAAAGTAAAGTAAATCCCTTTTGTTTTATTTTTGTGAAGAGAAAAAAAAGATTAGTAAGAACACAAAAGTATGTAGACAATTTGAAATTTTGAATTTGTTCAGCTACTTATGCTGCTGACTGTACGGTGGTCGCTATCAGGACGGATGCAAAATATAGCCTATCACCAGAGAACGATTGTTTAAACTTCATACTTAGATTTTATAAATATATTTGCATCTGCTAATTGTAATTTATTCTTTCGTTAATATTCCCGTCGACTTTGGCATATTTTCATCTAGCAGGTAAATGAGTTTTGATAAACATTGGTAATTGTTATTGGCTTGTTTAGTTAAATCATCAACGTTAAGATTTCATCGGAAATTAAGTATATTTAGTAACTTTTATGATTTGCAGTGCGCAGCGTGGGACGTCCACCTACAAGGTAGACGGACGACTTGATAAAAGTCACAGGGGCACGATGGATGCAAGCTGCTATTGACAGGTCTGGAAATCTTTAGGCTTATGTTCAGCAGTGGACTTCATGTGGCTGATGATGATGATTTGCAGCCCCTTGTGCCTCGTACCTATTTTCTTCTTGGTGTAAAATACCTTTACTGGTGGAATAACTAAACTACGCCGTATTGACATTAGACATATTATGACTGGTCTTTAAATAACACAGAGACGTAAATTTCAACTGTTATTATTACAGGTTTCAAGCTTAGGTATATATAATACATTATACCAATTAGTATAAAAACACATGAATATTTATGTGTATTATTAGCTGGATAATTTGTGTGTGACAAAGCTGTTATTTTGACAGTTCAACTTCCTTGTGACAATCGCGCAGGAAATCCTGATGTCCAGAAAATATAAACGTGATTTTGGATTGGATATTTAATTATCTCGATGAATGATCACTTCCTCATATTAAACAGAAAGCTTAGTAAGTAAATACATAGCATCACGCCTTTTCGCATTTCAAGGGTCAGCAGAGGTGTAACACACCGACATTTCACTAGCTTTGTTAGGTCCCGTGTATGTAATAGGGTCGAAACTGTTGCCATTTACAGGGCACAAAACGCAATGCTAAAATCCGAGTTAATATTTAGCAAAAAAACCAATTCGACTTTACCCGACCCGGAGATCAAACCTGTGATCTCAGCACGGCCATCATACCATAATACAACTATAGGTACCATTGAAGCAGTCTTTAAAAATAAAAAAATAACACATGTTAAATTCAATACATGCAAATATATTTCTAAGGTCTGGAAGACGCTGGCATCGCAAGTAAAATAAATTTATTGTTCTCCTCAATATGCGCAATATCTCGTTGGTTTTGCCGAAAGATCAACATGAAATCCAAGATAACAAGGCAAAAAATAGAACCAGTTCCGAGGTTATTGAATTACCAACGTCAGGTTACTGTTCAGTTATTGCATATGAATTCCACGAAGTTAAATAATACTTGATAATATTGTTTGTTAATTAATAGAGTGGTAGGTCTTTGTATGCGAGTGTACGGTTGGTTAGGTAGGCAACTCTTTGATTAATTGGGTCACCCATTAACAGTTTACATTTCTGTTGCATTCCAGTTGGGAGGTCATTGTAGCCAGTGTTTTACTGGACAATGGAAGGCGTATCATCTAATGTCGCAGAGTGTTATATTATTGTGAAAATTTTAAGCGGTATTGATTCTATATTCCCTATTTGTTATAAGTTTCGCTTTATAAGGCAGGAGTACTCTTCCTTAGCAACAAATTAATAGCCAGCATATACGAACCACTGGATGGGTCTCTAACCAATTACTAAACATTCTCTATTTTTGCAAATGGACCCATTAAAATCAAGTTTGGGCGGTCGCCGACCCGTCCGTGTGACCCTACCTCAGGGACCTCAGAAACTGGGTCTAGTGACGTCACAGACCGATAAAGCCAGCGTGTTGACAGACCATTTGCCATCGTTATGAATGCACGATAAAGCCACAGTTAGACTAAACACAGCCGGACACGATGACTAATCTTTTGTCGTGTCCGTTGCCATCATGAAGTCGATCATTAATTTTCGCTTGACACCGACTGGCGACTTGTTTAGAATAATCACTATTGATTATCTTTCTTAATTTGTTTGCATGTTGAATATTGTTTACAATATTGGGATCATCATAATCAGCCACATGAAGTTCACTGCTAAACATAGTTCTCCCCTATTTCCAGACGGATCTGTCCAAAGCGGCCTGCATCCAGCGTGTTTCTGCGACCTTTATCAAGTCGTCTGTCAACTTTGCACGTGGACGTCCAACGCGGAGCTTGGTGGTATGTGGTCTCCACTCGATCAATACTCTGCTCCAGTTACAGAAAATATGAGTGAGTTAGTCATTTTAATTATAGACAACTTTTACACGATTTGGCTTGGATAAGAAAATTAAATTACATAAATTTTACTTCTATAAACAAGATACCTACATCATACAAGTACCTTTACGTAATAATGAATGCATTAGAATATAATTCAACAATATTGATATTCTAAGCGAGATAACAAAGAATGTTATGTTCTTAGGAATGCTTCTTTCATAACTAATGAAGCTTGTTATATCGTTTCGAATAAGAGTGTTATATTTAACTTCCTTATTATTTCATAAACAATAGAACTCAAGTACGATCATAATTAAAGACTTGGTTAAGATGTCAGCATTATAAAATAAATTCAAATTGCAATTGTTATGGCAGTAAAACTGTAGGGCAAAATAGGGCACAGTATAACAAACGTAATATCACTGTTTGAATCGCAATCTTAGTTATAGAACAGGTACTTGAAACTTGTGAAATAAGCCCTAAATATAGTAAATTATTAGAAGGTAGACTAGTTGATAATAGGATATCTTAAAAAATCACAACATTAAGTAATTGTCCTTTATTGCACCCCAACTTATCTTAACCGAACGAAGGAAATCGAACAAAACAGAGATACGAGTTAGATAATACAATCACGGCTGACGCCCGCAACACTCCGAAGGTGATTCACGCGAGGTCGTATGCAAATACGGTGTGATGTAACCAAAACAACAGCCTACTGAGCTGTGACTAATCTAAACACGAGCCTTATTGACTCGCTTTTAAGGTGTTTTTTGAATCTCAATGACGAGATGAACGCCTGATAGGAAGTGACTATGCTCGCAAAGAGCAAAGTTGAAGTATTGAAGTAGGTACTGGTAAAAGTAGCAATTAGAAAACTGCCCAGAATTTTGGAATATACTATTATTGTATTGCACTGCAGTTGAAAGGTATTCATATGGGGTATTAGGTCTCATAATGAAAATTAAATGATAATATTTTAAGCAACAATATTCGACTTGGAATTTCCAAAAAAAATACGGGAAGAAGAATTGGCCCTGTGTATTTTTCGCGGAGTAGTGGACGATAGCCTGGTTGGGAATGGAACGGTCTGCCGAGACAATGTTCGGAGGTTCAAAACCCAAGTCACACACCTCTGACTTTTCAAAGTTACGTGTGTATTGTTTATCAATAATTATCGTTCACTTTAACGATGAAGGAAAACATCGTGAGGAAACCTACATACCTGAGAATTCTCCATATGAATCTCGAGGGTATGTGAAGTCTGCCAACCCGCACTAGGCCAGCTTGGTGGACTAAGGCCTGACCCCTCTCTGTAGTTGAGGAGGCCCGTGCTCAGCAGTGGGCAGAATATAATACAGGGCTGATTGCATTGCATATTTTTCGCGTGTTTCTTCGTATACGAGTGGTTTTGACTCATTAATCACGCTCATTTTTTTTATAATTATTTGAAAATGGAAATGTAGCTTTGTTAAGGTAGTGTTAAATAATGACATATATCAATTGATATATTTCATTGTATATAGTGCAATTGCACTGATTTGGTTCCAGTAGTTGGTGGTTTAGGGTATAAATATAAAAAAATTGCCAATTGAATGAGGCAATAACACTTGTATACGAAGAAACACCTTTGGGATTACTTAACCACCGTTACAATAGCCCGAATTCTTAAAATGCTCGATAGTAAAATTGTGTAATCATAATAATACCAAGTTCAAGAAACACACGGTCCGAGGATTAATCAGTCATAAGGCGCGCCCTTGGCCTTCCTCGTCACATGCCAACACGCGACCGTTCAGTTTTAAAAACAACATGTTCTTTACTGGTTCCCATGTTGTGACACACCATTATGAAACGTATTAGTGTTTATAGACATTACAGTACATGAAACATGTTATAATTAGCTGCTCTAAGATGAGACTGTGCTAAAATTACGTTTAAAAAGTATTTCAAATCCTTTCATATGACCTTGCCTTTGATACCCTTAAACATTTTGACTTATTTTATTTGACTTATTTTATTTTATTATTTGAGGATTGCCAACAAAGTTTACAATAACACAAACATAATAATAACAATCAGAAAATAAAACTAATTGTAACTCAGACTATAGGCAACCACAACGTGCATGATACAATTTTACGATATATTTATTTATTTACAATAAAGCCCTAAATACCCTGTTAGGGTGTCGGCTATACTAATAACTAAGTATAAAAAATATAAATCTATAAAAATAATTACTCAATAAAACATTATAAGGAACTAGACAAAAATTAATAGATTTATCAGAATGTTAGGGTCCAAGTTAATCTTAAGACTACCATAAGATGTGATTTTAATTCATAATTTACGTTAGAATACGCATACGCATACTCACGCCTTTTATCCCCGAAGGGGTAGGCAGAGGCGCAACTAGTGCACCCACTTTTCGCCAAGCGTGTTCCGTCCCATGATGTGATAGGGGGCGAGCCTATCGCCATACCGGGCACAAATTCCAGACTCCGGGCTGATACTGAATAGAAAAATCCAATATCACTTTGCCCGACCCGGGGATCGAACCCGAGACCTCAGCCTTGCAGTCGTACCGTAATACAACTACGCCACCGAGGCAGTCGTACGTTAAAATGTTTAGGGGATAATATGTTCAGACAATAATAAGATACTTTTAATGTTTTGAGGATCGGTTATAAGAAACACGGCTTAACGGCTTTAACGGTGAAGGAAGACATCATCAACAACAACAACAACCTGCATATCTGAAAGTTCCTAATAAGAATTTCGAAGGTATGTGAAGTCTGCCAACCCGCACTAGGCCAGCGTGATGGACTAAGGTCTAAACCCTCTCAGTAGTAGAGGAGGCTCTTGTCCAGCAGGGGGACAGTATATAATACAGGGCTGGTATTATATTTTATATAATAATCAGCCTTCCACAAAATTTCTGTAAGCATTAATACCTAATATCCAATATCATTTATTATTGACACCTGTCGCGTGGAAAGAATATTTATTTATCCAAGACGAGGACAAACGAAAACTGACCCTCACAAGGTTGAAGGTTGTATCGTTTTACTTATTCAAATATTTTCCCAGTTCAGGAATCGATACACGTGTTCACGTGAACCAGACATTTGGTGAACGTTCACAAATTGATGGACATAAAAAATTCATCGGTAGTGGAATCAATAACGAAAATTAGTTTTTTATTCAAATCACGACAGTGGAGTTTGAAAAGCGTTAAAACCAGTGAAATGATTCAGTGTCTAAGTTAACCAGGGTTCAAAAGATTAGTGCATTAAAATATTATGTACTCGTTAGGCGTTATCTTTAGAGACATACTTAGTTATAGCAAACTTATATATTTTCCGAAAAAAAAAATATTTCCTTTGGTTTAGTTGACTTCCAATATCAATGAAAGTAAAAAGACCTATTCCTCAGGGAATCAATTACGATCATATTTCTTAATGCTCATCCAAGACCACCCGTACAGCCAATGGGGTACGTTCTAGGTTCGATCTCCAGGTAAGGCAATCAAAAAAATCGTTGATTATCACACACACACTCACGCATTCCATTCCCGAGGGGGGTTTGCAGACGCGCAACTAGTGCATCTACCCATCGCCGTGCGTACTTCCTCCCATGATGTGATAGGGGGCGAGCCCATCGCCATATCGGGCACAAATTCCAGACTCCGGGCTGATACTGGATAGAAAAATCCAATATCACCTTGCCCAACCCGAGGATCGAACCCGACACCTCAGCATTGCAGTCGTACCCTAATACAACTATGCCAGTTTTTTATTATCCCATCTGTTTATACTGATGTATTAGTAGTCATCGTCGAAGTATCTCCGCTAGGGACTGGAATTAATTCTCGATGTAGTAATAAGCTAGTCAATTAGAACATTATGGAATAAGCAATATAATATATTGACAGTGGGTACATTAGTTGCGTTTCTGCCTATCTCTTCGAGATTAAGGGCGTGAGCTTATTTCATACTATGTGTAGTTGGAATTTAAGCGTAATGTTCACGCAACATGATAATATATTCGGCAACTTTGGCAACTTTCTTTAACAAATATGGATATTTGATAAGGAAACTGCCATTTTTGATACTACATTTGGTCATAACGTTCTGGTCAAGTCGCATTAAGATTGTTTTTATGAAAATGTCAAAATAGAAACAAAATATGAACACCTGGGCAAATGTAGGCCGTATTTCGAAACAATTGCAAAATAAATATTGTACTGATAAAGTTATACTTGATTTAAGAAAAATATCAATAAGTATTTGTGATAGCAAATAAAAATCATACCAAAGCCAAAAGTGCAAATAAATGTACTCTTATGTTATGGACTGTACTCGGCCATTCTCCATTTTCATTTTACCTTATTATTCGTAAGCCAGCCATTCCTGATTTCAGCTGGATCAATATCTTCCATAGACTTTGAAGACATAGCCCTCACTCCTCGACTCTTCCAGTGCTCAGGGTCCCACCAATTAACATAGTCCAACGAACGAGACATATTTTGAGTCCTCATTATTTTTCACATCAAGTACCAGGAGATCAGAAATTAAAGGGATATGAATGTAAATGTAAATTCGCAGCAAACTAAATTCTCAATTTGAATAAAGAATCAACTTTCACTAAGAAATCCTTTATGAAATTGTAAAAACGATTCCCGTTATTAGAGTCTACAGTTTTAATTTGCTTTTTCACATCCATGCGCTTAAAGAAACATTAGAAGATACGTAGTTTATGAAGGTCAAAGACACTTCCGTGGACGTGAATAACCAAATACAAATATTCAATGTCACCTGAGAGAAACCAGCAAGTATCACAAACTAAGACAAAAAAAATCTATCGTTTGCTTAAAAAACTATCATTCCCAATAATTTAGGTAATACAGATAATACCCCATCATGTTACTACTTTGTTATTTGTAGAATGTAACTGGCAAAAATACCGGTTTTACTATAACTTTATGATGTTACATAACTATGTACTTGCAATAAGATATAAGAACATATTGCATCATCAACATTTCCACTAAATTGAACAAAAACTACACGATCAAGATCAAGACAAGTGAGCCGAGCGTGTAGCTCTAGCCGAACCCGCGACGTACTTTGACTGCCCAATTTGGCAGGTGAATGAAGTCCCCATTGTTTCTCTTTGTTTGTGTGTCCGTCTGTCGCTTGGCAACGCACGTGGTCGTCAATGTCACGGCGATATGCATAAGTCACGGCCTTTGAGGACTTTATTTGACCTTTGCTGACACAGATGACTCATTTTGGAACAACGGACGCTTCTTTTGTAATTAAATCATTTTGGCCAAGGATTTAACCTGTTTTGGCGTAATATATTTGGTTTAGAAGAATTATGAAGTCAAGTTAGTTAATTCGAGACATAGTTATTTGAATATTCGAAAGTTGCTATGAATGATATATGTTGCTAATTTTGTCTATAACAGGGATGGACTGATATATAGAAAAATACTATGTTAAAAAAAGAAAATTTGCTATTGCGTTTTTTACGACCCTATTGCAAAATGGTAAAAATTAAATTAAATTTCTACAATTTTAAAAGCCAGCTAGGCATACACGTGTTTGAGACCTTTGGCATTATTGTTACACACTGGTATACATACCAAATACCCCACAAAACTTATTGGCCGGTCTTTTGCAAAAAAGGTAATTTCAAAATTATCTACTGCATTGTACTTTCTTAAGGTGATGATGTCAAGTACGGTGCTATTACAAAAAGAAGAGGATCCTAGTTAGAAAGCATCCTGCCCGGTGCACTTTATTCAATCTAGATTTTGCAAAATTATCCAATTATTCAATCTTCTAAATCAACAACGGAGGGTTGATGGACGAGTGCATCTAAATGGTACATGCAGCACAATTACAGCACCGGGACAACTGGATCTTGGTTGGCTTAGAACAGAACAAAGACGTTGTGAAAGAGCTAAGATAAATAAAACGTTTCTGAAAATAATAAACAAGCTTTTATTGCAGTATCCTTGGTACAGCGACCATGGCACCCATAAAGAGAGAAACTAGGTTTTCTCAGTAAGATGCAAAATCTGAATAAAAAATAAACAATAATCAATACACCTAACAGTGATATATAATCCTGACTGCACAAAGGCACAAGTATTGTATCATGAAAGGAACTTTCACAACCAGACCAGCAAATATTTGCCAATAACACAAACGTTGGTAAGATCAAAAGACTGGTTGAACACTGCAACTCATCTTTTTGTGACTATATTTAGTATGCAAACGAGTCAGTGTTTGTGGCGAATGATTACGGTGTTTGTGGGTAAACAAACCGCGTACAATTGTGGGAGGATCTCGAGTTACTTGCGGCGGCACAATGCATCGATTTACCACGTCGCGCCTCTTCAGTCTGCGGGTTTGCATCTAGGTTGTGATTCACGTGCCCACGCTCGTGTTTTTACCTGTATTTGTAAGGCTGACTTTACATTAGAGCAAATAGTGGGATAGCTGTATTCCGATTTAGTAGATTTGGTATTACAGTAACAATACTGTTTAAATAAACCCATGTACTCGTTTATTAGGATGCTAGGAATACAAGCAAACATTTCGATCAACAGAAAAAAATAACATGCGAGAAAGATAGCTGCCGTTCCCTATGTTAGGTGTTTCTAGATCTTTCTTTGCTTAACTAGCTTTGTGTTGTATTCTTTAGAATACCTTCCATTCTCCAGTTTAAATAGAACTATAACAGACAGCACCTCAGCCAATTTTAACGTTACCCTTCTAGTATTTTGTGTATTCGGCACGAGTCCTATTACATTAATTAAATTAAGAATTAGTCACAAATAATGATAGTCACAGAAAATAATGCCATTTCAGAACCGCAACATAGGAAAACCGTTACGACCAATCCGTGTGCAAAAACTGATAAGAACATTGAAAGTGCTGACGTCACGTCAAAAACTAACGTTACCTTACAAGGCAGGCGAACTGAGTGAATCACCATCACAAACTGTCCTGACCATAACCGCTTAAATCTCGCGTGGGTGACGCAAAAAACAACCTTAAACTTTTCACGTTAGAGGTTGCTTTGAATTGCTAGTCGACTGAGAGTGATGTTCAAATATTAGTGTGAAAGTTAGAACGTTCGTGGATTTAGTAAATGTTATAATCAAATGAGAGTTATTGCTGTTAAGTTGATTTCATGTTGTCAAATGAAGATCCTTTACGTATATAAGAAAATGGCCTTTCATGACTAATGGAGGTTTAATAGATTATTATTATTTCCTAATTTCACTCAGGTAAAGGCAATAGTTTTTTCTCACTAAAAATCATTTCATTTCAGCATGCCTGTGGGAGTGTACGATATAATTATATTCCCCGACTGGAGAGAGATCACTTAGTACATATGGCATAAAGTGAATAAACCAGCCAAAATAACTAAAATCACCTGATGGTCATCGAGCAAGGCTGGCCGGCATAGTCCTAGCGAATGTCAAAGCATATTCCATAACACTATTTCTCAATTCTCATGCACTTGCGAACAGCTTTACAGAGTTGATTAAAAACGTCAGTATTAAATTTATCCCCTTGCACTGCATCATTACTTTATTTTAATGAGACCCTTGCATTACGTTTACATGCCATATGTGAAGTTTTATTCCTTAATTGCAATTTATATTGCGTTTGAGCCGACAAAACCCGCGTATTTCTTAAGGTCAGACCTTGTTAATCCATAAACGACGGAGCCGAGATTTTGCACGCCTTACATTTGGGTGACAGTGGGTGTAATAAAGACATTCAGTTCATAATGTATTTTAATACGGTAATGATTAAACGAAGTGATTGGCTTTTGGCGATTGCTAAATTAAATATTTTTTTTTGTTTGTTTCCGGTAAAATTACGTCCAGGAAAGTATATATGAATGGTTTAATTTAAGTATAATTATTTCAGCCTTCATGGTTTAATGGTTCAGTGTCCAGCTGCGATCAAAGGTACCTTGGGTTTGATCTTTAGACTCAAAAATTTGGTTCGGGTCTGAGTATAGTAAATCTGAAAACTTTTTGTAGTTTATACCCCATAGCACTTACTAACAGACAAGAAAGTGAATTCCTTCCATGCAATATTCGAGAGAGTACTTTTTGAACAGCATCAAAATTATATTCAACAATCTCGAGCAGTTATTAAATATATAATACATCGTTTCCCATAATTACTTGCTGGTGGTCCAATTAATTATAATTATTATAAAAATAAACATGTCTTACTTTTGCGAAAATGCGGTGATATTTTCAAAAGTATCTATATTATGAAATTGCCTCACAATTGCCATATTAGGGACATCAAACATAATCGCTCATATTTTACTCAATTATCATCAATTAAGATTATTTTGATATGGTAAGACTCTTTATAAACTCATGGTTAAATTACGTTGTAATATGATTTAATTGAAATGTCCTTAATACTTTATAGTGTTTTGGAACTATTTTATAGCTATTTTGGTAAGGATCATACACTTTATTTAGTGGTTGAAAATGGGCAGTTTAAAAAAATATTGTTATACACCTATAATTTTTCATCATCATTTGCCGTCATGCAGCAGAGTGCGAAGACCATAATGTTCCTAATTATTTAATTTCACATCTAATAGCTCAAGGGCCATCGGTGCAGTTCAATGACACAGTGCGTTATTAATTAAAAAACAAAACAAACACACGCAATTATCCCCGAAGATATAGGCGGATATGCAACCAGGGTACCCACTTTTAACCATGTATGTTCCCCCATGGGGGGCGAGTCTATTGTCATATTTGTCACAAATTCCAGACTACGGGCTAATATTGAGCAAAAAACCTAATAATTATTCAATATAATAATAATACCAGCCCTGTATTATATAGGTACTGCCCACTGCTCAGCACGGGCCTCCTCTACTACTAGTCCACCACGCTGGCCTAGTGCGGGTTGGCAGACTTCACACACCCTCGAAATTCTTATGGAGAATTCTCAGGTATGTAGGTTTCCTCACGATGTTTTCCTTCACCGTTAAAGTGAACGATAATTGATAAACAATACACACGTAACTTCGAAAAGTCAGAGGTGTGTGCCTTGGGTTTTGAACTTCCGGAAATTGCCTCGGCAGACCGTTCCATTCCCAACTAGGCTATCGTCCACTTAATTATTCAATACTAGGTGTTATTCGCGGCTTTGCCCGCGTGGATAGCCATTCCCGCTATAAAAGTCCATAAAACAGTCTTACTATAGCGTCATCTATTTAAAAATTTGATTATAAACATCCGTTATTTCCCATGGGAGCAAATTACTGGGATAAAAAGTAGCCAATGTGTTATCTACTAGTCTACCCTTGAGCCAAATTTCATCCAAATCCGTTCAGTTGTTTCTGCATTTAATTCGAACAAAGAATGTTTTATAACATTCACAAACTTTTGCATTTATAATATTATAACTAGTAAGAGTAACTAAGAAGTATTAAGCGTCTTGGCAAACGTAGCGTGGGACACCCTCTGGCCAGATTGTGGGACGACTTGCACAAGAGGGCCGGCATCGACTGGATGCATAAAGCAGCAGACCGGGCTCTGTGGCGTATCTTGAGAGGGGCCTATGTCCAGCAGTGGACTGCAACGGGCTGATGATGATGATGATGATGATGATGAAGTAAGATAGTAAGCTAAGATTAATGGTATTACTAGTCCAGTGAGTTTAGAATTCAAAGGTATCTATTGTTATGTTTAGACAGACTTTCAATAAAAAGTCGTTATCATCAACCATAAACACTTTGGCGAAGTTGTCACAATTCGATCGTTTAAAAGGGTAACGTTATATTAATCGTCACTGTCCAACAAGTTAATGACATCTAAATACCGTACAATTACACAACTTGGTGAACGACTGGTTTTGACGCACTGATCAGCACAATTTGTTCGCATCTGTGTCGTATCCGCCCACTGTTTGCATTCGAACGCGCGCAGTGTGCATTTGCACTTACGGTGGACATTATTCCATGGCGGATTAATGTTTTTGTTTGTAGGCAGTTTTTTCATTAAGAGCAACAGCGACTTTGCGTAATATATGATCATTGTTTTGTAAAATAAAATAAATAAATAAAATAAAATCATTTATTGATCAAGTAGGCTTATAAAAAAGCACTTATGACAAGTCATGACAAGGTAGAGACAATAACAAAGGTACATATACCAATTAAATAATTTAAAGTACCTAGATTAAATAATGAACAACCAGCACGGGCTGATAGGTACAGAGGACACGGACATTGGGGACGGGAATAGGGCTAGGTAAGGAGAAGTGGAGCTGATATAAAAGAAAGGGAAGGAGTATCTTTACATTACGAGGAAAGGAAACGCCACGGTCCTCGCCGGCGAGGATAAAAAGGTCCTAGCCTAGCTAACCTACCAGCCTTTCACTAGCTACCTAAGCGATGACGACCCGAAGAAGAAAGGCAGAAAGAAACTCCGGGCTTAATTTTTTCGTCATCAATTGTCATGATTTTCTTCATTGTTTTTCAAATGTATATTTGACAGTATTATTATTACACAGGTTAATGTATGCATGAATGTAGCCCTAAGATATAAATAAAATACTATTTGGAAGCAACCAAATAGAAATATATTGGCGTTCATGATGCATTAACCCACGTTTACAAGTCATTAATAGTAATAGATACCTATAGATCGGTCGTCACTATAATTAAACAATGTCAAAATGTCTAAAAAAATTGAACTTAAATGTCAAAAAAAAAAAAGTAAAAATATAATATTATGGACATAGCCATATAAATGTCATATTAAAATATATTTTTTTTTCATAGGCGTTCAATGTGAATGCTCAGTGCCTTGGTGCTGTGCCGGCAGGACTGATTCCAAATATCCTTATCATTTAAATAGTCTGTCACTTTATAGTAGCCTCTAGAAATCAATACACGTTTAACGTAAGGCTTAAATTGGATTTCAGGCAGATTTATTACTTCAGAAGGAAGCTTATTATAGAATTTAATGCAGTTGCCCATAAACGAATTACTTGTTTTACTCAGTCTAAACTTTGGAACTGCAAGTTTGTTTTTGTTCCTTGTATTTATACAATGTATGTCACTGATTTTTATAAAGCTATCTAGATTTTTGCGGACATACATAATGTTTTGGAATATGTATTCAGCTGGCAAGGTTAGTATATTAATATCTTTAAAAAGGTCTCGAAGAGAATCGCGAGATTGCAAATCATAAATAGCGCGAACAGCTCTTTTCTGTAATATGAAAATAGTCTGCAGATCAGCTGCAGAACCCCATAGCAAAACACAGTACGACATAATACTATGAAAGTAAGCAAAATACACTAACCTGGCCGTCGCCACGTCTGTCAGTTGCCTAATCTTTCTAATGGCGAATACAGCGGAGCTTAATTTACCAGCTATTCTATGTATATGCGAACTCCACTGTAGCTTAGCATCAACTGTTATTCCAAGAAAGACAGTAGAAGGAACAAGATCTAAGACATTTCTATCTAATACAATATTAGAAACTTGTTCAGTATTGTTCAGTAGGGAGAATTTAATACATTTGGTTTTCGCCGCGTTCAAAAGTAGATTATTTGTGGAAAACCAGTCTGAAATGAAACCAAGTGTTTCATTAGGCTCTACAAAAGCCTCATCTTTCCTATTGATCTTAAAAATAAGTGACGTATCATCAGCAAATAAAACTACATCTGCTTTTTTATTTATCATGTAAGGTAAGTCATTTATATACACTAGGAATAAGAACGGTCCTAATATGGAACCCTGAGGTACCCCTATGCTAACTGGAGATCCTATAGAATTAATATTATCGATGTATACTTTTTGATGCCGGTCTGAAAGATATGATGATACCAATTGAAGTGCTCGACCCCGAATACCATAGAAATTAAGTTTCAAAATGAGTGTTCTGTGGTCAACGCAGTCGAATGCCTTGGAGAGATCACAAAAGACCCCCAAGGCATCCTGTGATCCCTCCCAGGACTCGAATACAGCTCTAACTAAAGCATGACCGGCATCTTGTGTAGACCGGCCCTGGGTAAAACCAAACTGCCTATTATGTAAAATCTCATTTTGATTAAAGTGCGACAGCATTTGTAGTAACATTAGTTTTTCAAAAATTTTGCTTAATGCTGGTAGTATGGATATCGGTCTGTAATTAGAAGGATTGTTTAAGCAAGTGTAGAAAGGACATGTCCAAAAACGGGCCTCAAATTTTAAACAAGACAACTTATATATATTTGGATAGAACTCCTAAAAACTAACCTTTTGCAATAAATCGTTTAATTTTAAAGACCTCCGATTTTGAGATTTATGTAATTTTGTTTGGCTTGAAAACTACACTTAATATGAAAGTTTTCAAAAAAGTTGGTTATGAATGGAGGGGTCTAAAAATATTTTTTTAATGGATCTAAGTTCCATATTTTTCCCTTTTAATATCCCTAAAGTTTGAGCCTTGTTAGATTTTGAGGCCCAGCACTCATACAAAAAGCGGACATATCCTTTAACAATTTTACTTTAGCTGTTAATTTTATGAAAGTGAATGAGCTGTAAGTGTTTTAAACTAATAATCAGGATCAAGTGAATGAATTCTAAATACCGCACAATTTGGTAAACTTTAACTCGTTATGGATCACTGTGCAGTTCAGTGCAGTTTTTCCGCGTCCGCCCACTATATTCAGATCACTTGACGCAGTGTGCACAATTGCACTTGCAGTGAACATGATTCTGTGGTAACATTGTCACTGAATTTATGTTTGATAAATGTTTCAGTCTTACACTGAGAACAAGTGAATGCCATCTTAATGCCGTACAATTAACCAATTGTTTTCCAACCCATTTCGGTGCACTGTGTGTGGTGAAATTTGTCCGCATTCGCCCACAGATCACTTGAGCGCAGTGTGCAGTGTGTACATTTGCACAGCACTTGTGTTTAACATGATGTTGTTTTGTGTGAATTCGCCTTTGTTTTGTTTTTATTGTTTGTTATTAATAACGCATTTTATAGACATTGTACATAACATTTATTTTACGGTGAGGATATTAGAAGATCTGAATGTCTCTCAATGTCTGCCATCTAGATGGGATTTCAATTCCAATACTGTATTGATCATTGAAGTTTTAATAATAAGGTTTAAACTGCCGTAACAACCAATAATACATCTTCAGGTTACAGGATAATTTTCCCAGTTTGTATTTTTACCCAACTACGGCGAAGCGAAAAAGGATTATGATTTTAACACCCTATGTATAATGGTAGGTATCCATTTTATGTTTCGCACTAGCGTCGCTCCTAGTTGGTCGATATTAACAAATGAGCTGTTTTTCATTTAGAATATTGAATTGAATACACGAACTATTTTACGAGTAAAAGGAACTCCTCCCGCACCCAAACGTCCTTAGCACAATTTATATTGTTAAGTATAAGCGTAGGAGGGCATTCCGAACCGGATCGCGTTACAATCTACCGACCATTGACTAATTAAGAACCGCAAACAACATTTGTAACTGACAATAATTGCCTTTTAGGACTAGGGATGGGCTTTGTAGCTAGCTGTCATGAGGCTATTGACCTTTGGTGTTAAAATGTTACAATTCTAGAACATTTACATTAAAATAGGTTTAAATTTTATACCCCTTTATTTCAATTTCACTCCCACGTGATAACCTCAAAAGCCCCACTGTGCATTTTTATTGATATAAATGAGTATTTAATTATGGCGTATAATATTTATTTCACACTTTTTTGCGCAAATTATTATTGATGACTCTGTTTAGTCACACATGGATCGCGGTTGGAACCCTTACAACTACCATTTTGTGGTCACACCTGCGATTCAAATATATTTTTATCATTTAAATTTTCCCATGGGAAAGAAAAACGCATCAATAACTGAACAGAAATAAATTAGTTTGAAATGGTAAACATATAAACGAGAAATAAAACTTTGAACACTTTTAAGTACTAAGTAATCGACAGAAGCAAACAAAATCATTGTGCCGTGTGCAATACACCAAGAAATAAAACGTAATATTTTGATACACACGCCGAAGAGACAGTTAGAGGCGCAAGTAGTCCACACTTTGCCAAGTTTATTTTCCGTTCCATGATATGATAGGGGAGAAGCGTCGTGATATATCGGGCGCAAATTCCAGTCTCAGGAACTCTGGCATTTTACCAGTTTTAATTACCTGTTTTAATCACTCACCACTCAATTTTAGAGAGAAATTTTAATTGCCAATAATTGATAAAACAGCGCCCCATCACACGGTTGCATCGTGAGTTGTGACAGTTATTCATCATGAGAGCGCTCTCGAATGACCACTAACTATGAAACTTCCTCTCAAACTATTTTACTTACATTTCACTTAATAACGCAGACTACACGCGCCGATGACTTTTCCCATATTTTTTGTTACAACACAGCGCGTTCGGGTCGCCGCGCACTTCAACCGTTTACGCAGCGGTGGCTGGCAAGGCGAATGACAAGCGAACCAACATACTTCGATAATGTTTATTAACGCTAAATCTTTGATTAATTATATACCTAGATAGAGCGACGCGCTACAATGAAACTAAAACAAACAGGCCAACTTTTCTTAAGCTAGTACGCGTGACAGCTGTGTCATACGCTATCGCTGCATCATTCTGCGTATCCTTGTGTGCGCGCATAATGATACCAGTTATTACATGGCTTCTATTAAAACGGGGAGAAAATTATATCCATGAAAAACAACAAAAATTAATTCACTCGAACTCATTCAGTGGGCAACAGTTGGCCTCTATTTTTTTCGACGCTTTTGAAACGTTCCATGTCTATCTAGGTATATAATTAATCAAAGCGCTAAATGTGTGTGTGAGAGTTTGTAACTGTTTTGTACATTTCTGTAGGAAAGCAAAAGTTGAACGAAATTCCATGCCAGCGGACTTTTTGCATACGCTTACTCACGCCTTTTGTCCCCGGAGGGGTAGGCAGAGGCACAGCTAGTGCACCCATTTTTCGCCGTGCGTATTTCGTCCCATGATGTTATAGGGGGCGAGCCTATCGCCATATGGGGCACAAATTCCAGACACCGAGCTGATACTGATTAGAAAAGTCCAATGTCACTTTGCCCGACCCGGGGATCGAACCAGAGACCTCAGCATTGCAGTCGTACCGTAATATAACTACGCCACCGAAGCAGTCTAGAGTACCTATAAGCTTTTTATTCCGAAAATAAACTTTAACGCGAGCGAAGCCGCTAGCAAAAGCCAGTATATCAATAAAACCGCCAGTCCTCTATAAATACCTTACTTATAATCAGGTTTAGCATACATAAATAACCACTAGAAATGTATCATTTTATCTCAAAGCAGCGTAAGTAGGTACTCACTGATCATGCGTTTCAATTCATTGATAAAGACTATAAACGAGTTGTGATCAATCATTCGTCATCGAACTTATGCCCTTTGTAACGATATGTGTACAGTCAGCTCCAAATTCAAAATTACAAAGCGCCTATATACTTTGTGTACTTAAAAAATATTTTTTCTTCTTAATATGAAATATAAGGGATATACTTTACTTCGGACTAAGAAACAAAAATCAATTAAACTAATTCAGAATTAATTCAGCTATTTATGTGACTGATTGTACTTAATACATTTCGTTGCGCAGTGGCGGAGTGAGCAATGTTTTTGGGGGATAGAATGATCTAGAATGGTCGCGTGCGGGCTCGTATTCGGTCATAGAACTTATAGATGATGGTAACTTGGTAAGCGCCCGTATACATAAACGTTACTTGCAGTGCAATGCAATGCAATCAGTCCTTTTTTCCGCGGGGAAAAAACGAGTTATCGCTACCACCACTGGGGGATGAGTGGACGGTTATGTTGGTTTCACCGATCTTACGGCCCAATGTCGACACTCGGGAGTATAGCATCATCCGAGCGAGCATTGGACCGAGTCCCTAATGCAATCAGCCCTGTATTATACAGCGTCATTTTGACATTGCGTTAATAAATGAAATCACATACTTATCTCGTCGAAACTAACGCTTTCCATTAAGTTATTTTAACCATAGATGTAAAATAAAAAAGTGTAAGTTTCGAACAAAATAAATATTCATAAAAAGTAACTTTAAGTTTACACGACCTTATGCCACTACTACTGCTCTAAGATAATTCGTCGCAGCGGCAACATTATACTTTCATTCAGAAATACATTTTCGCACAAACCATATTCGCACTAAACTACGAAATGTTCTAAAAATTTGAAAACTACAACCGGGATTTTTGGCAATAATATTCGTTATTCATGGATGATTTTTGGCAAGATGTTAGAAGAGGTAAAGACGAATATGTGGTTTCATTTCGTAATGCAATGTAAAAATAACCCTGTATACTGCCCACTGCTGGGCACGGGCCGCCTCTACTACTGCAAGGGGTTAGGGCTTAGTCCACCACGCTGGCCTAGTGCGGGTTGGCAGACTTTAACGTTACTTAGTTGGGTATAAAGCAATGCTATGATAAAAAGTATTTTTAAGTGCTTTCGCTATAATAGCCTTCGCAGTGCGTAGACATAGGATAGAACGGCGCGCTGTGATTGGCTAATTTTGTGATGCAACTTCAGTTTGCTGTCCGATAAACAGAGCCAAAGAACACCATGAAATTGATGAACCAATATAAAAATTGAAATATGCTCTTTGGCCGCTGTGTCCTCGTAGTACTGTTTTTGACAACATGTGTTAGAACAGTGATCATACCATAGCCACTTTGTCGCTCTTGATGCAATGTATGTGATCTGTAGTACAACTTATCCATGAAAAAAAGGAAAAAAAAGCAAATCTTAGTTGGATGTATTATAGAGAAAGACTTCCGGAGGCTCGTAAGTTGTACAGAATAAAATTTTGAACTTCGTACGTATTGTTACAAATTAATCGCCTGATGCTGTTCAGCACGAGTCTCCAATTTATTAATTGCCTCGAGTACGCCACTGGAGGCATGATTTTTTAAGTGCACGCCGCGCTGTATACGAGGGCAACGTTCTGGGAACAGCTGAGAGAGTAGAGACGCAAATGCGCGTTTAAATATTTTTATTTTGGTCTAGTGGCACTACGGCTATGGATTTGAGAGGTCCTGGATTTTGACGCCAGATTTAGTAACCTTCGTGGCTAAATTTATGTGGCTTTTTATAACTCTATTTGCTAGAAATTCGATCTGAAAAAGAAGGTTAAGACATTAGGCAGATAGCAAACAGTAAAAGGATTCTTCAATACTATATCTGAAAGTGAATTTTACTAACCACATAATAGGTACTAGGTTAAAGTAGGAAGAAAGTAAAAGACGAAAAATATAATCATTTTTCTTAGTAAGTCAAAGACGCAAAATATAACTATTTTTATCTCACATTTCAATGACTTCACCAATCATCATACATTCAAACTGAGTAGATAGTTAATATACAGTATTGTTACATTAAGTTTCCCTAAACAAAGGCATTTGCTTCCACGCTTTTTATCTAACCATTTTTTTATCTTAACATCGACTCTACGGTTTCCGCGTGCTATTGACTCAAGTGTCTCGCATTCCTCAATTAGTCAGAATGGCTGTTACAGTTCATACCTACCGCATAGCTATTAACCGAACGTTAAATATTTATGCTGTGTCTACGCAAACATCCATCCATACAGCTTTAACGCAATAACCTGTTAAAAAATGTTGGGTCAAAACCCAAAGGACTATTTGAAGATGAAACATAATATTTATAATTCGAGGAGCTCTACTTTTTGACACAATTGAATGGCGAGACTAAGCCCGTGTTGCTTCATCCGTGGCCAAGTAAAGTTAACGGTCTTATTACACTGGACGAGCACGCAGCGCCTTCGCCGCGCTGTGAATTCGCTTGCATTTCGCCAGCGTGATTAGATATACAGATAGATAGATACCTAAACACACTCACACTCACGTCTTATATCCCCGAAGGCTGAGGCGCAGTTAGTGCACCCACTTTTCGCCGAGCGTATTCCGTCCCATGATGTGATAGGGGGCGAGCCTATCGCCATATCGGGCACAAATTCCAGGCTCCGGGCTGATAATGAATTTAAAACCCAATATCACTTTGCCCGACCCGGGAATGGAACCCGAGATCTCAGCATTGCAGTCATAGCGTAATACAACTACGCCAACGAGGCTAACCGTGATAGCTAAACAACCCGGACAAGGCGCTTAGGCAAGGGCGTAGCCACGGGGGGCAGGGAGGGGCAGCTGCCCCCCGCTAGAAATTCTAAAAAAGCTGCCAAGTGCCAATTATATATTTATAAGTTTTAGTTATTGTAAAGTCAAGAACTCGTGAAGCTTTACACGTTGGACTCTGTACCGTTATTATTACAATCGCTGTAGATGTAAGGTTCGTACTACAAGTGAAAAGCTTCATGTGCATATCAATTTGCCCCCCCTGGACCATCCGCTGGCGACGCTCTTGCGCCTAGGTGGTAAACGTCACGACTGTACATACACAGTGACACATTTAAGGGCTTTGCTAGCTGATGACAAAGGGGAGAGGGGCTGGAGTCAAGTTGATATAAATGGAAGAAGAAGTATGAATTGTGGGTACCTACAGTAAAGATTACATGAAGATTCTGATGTGAAAATGTCCTACCTACTGGAACATTCGCTCCCATGGGAAATAATGGGATTTTTTAAATAGATGACACTGGCATCGTACTGGTGGCGCTATACATAGCTACAGGTTTTTAGGGACTTTTGTAGCGAAAAAGAGATGTGACTATTCAATAATATACACTTTTTTTTGAGTCTTATACCCATCAAGTCATCTTCATATACCCATATAGAACATGCTATAAAACTAATTTACGACGTATGGAAATACCAAAAACGTCCCGCTGGTCTTTGGAACCCCGAACAAGCTTTATAAGTCAATTTGTGGGTGGACGCTTAAGGACCTAGCGACACATTACGTTTGCAAATAGCCCACGCAAGTCTGTACATGGATTATGCATTCATAAAGTGTATTATTAAATTGTCTTAATTAAATCGTATTACATTGGCTAATGTTTATTTAAAGCCCGCTTTAAAATCCGGAAGAAGAGTAGCCTATACTTCACGAATAAATTAGCTTCTCTTTCATCATCAGATACATGAAGTCCACTGCTGACACACAGGCCTTCTCTAAAGTTTTCCGGATAGACCTGTCAAATGTGTCCTGCATCCACCTTCCTCTTTGTGAAAGAATTTAAAAAGTCCACTAAAATACGAAAACCAACGATTTTTAGAGCACTAATTGACGAACCAGCAAATGGATCGCCTGATGTTCTACCGCCCGTAAACATCACCATCCAAATCATGAATTTAATGCAGTCTTAAAAGGAACGGGAGACGTGTGTTCACTAAGTCTTTGTGTTGTAGACAGTTGAAAATTGATAATGGTTCTACAGACAAAAACACAATCAGTACATGCTATTGATCGACCTCACCCATATCAGGACACCTAGTGACACGCAAACAATTAGGACTGTGGTATTACCACACACACCTAGTTTTAAAACCGTGCCATCACGCAATTACCTAAAGTAACCTCATATAACACTATGTATGTAAATATCCTCATTTCGCTGTATGGATGTAGAGATTATTAGTAAAATTTTACACATGAATTTAGTGCTAATATAGGTTTTGATGTAGGTCCCTTTTGACAGGTCTGGAGATCTTTAGGGGAGGCCTATGTTCAACAGTGGACTTCATGTGGCTCATGATGATGATAACTTAGTTTTGACAGGTCTGGAAACCTTTAGGGGAGAACTATGTGGATGGAACAGACTTCATTAAGTACACTACACACAGCGATTGAGGCCACTAATCGAGATCTGCGACGAATACTGGATTGGACTAAATCATACGGACTAACTATTAACCCCTTGAAAACTCAAACAATCATAATTGGGAGCTCACGCATGATTTCTAAAATTGATTGGTTCCGACTGCCACAAGTGATTTTCGACGGTAACTTCATTAAATACAGCAACTCCGTCAAAAATTTGGGAGTCTTCTTAGACAGACAACTTTCCTGGGGTCCTCAGTTGACTGAAGTCAGCCGAAAATTATTTGCTTCGATTGCATCCCTCAGACGACTGCATAATTTCCTACCTGTTACCACTAAAATTAACCTTGCACAATCTTTACTACTTCCTTTACTTGATTATGGCGATGCCTGCTATCTGGATTTATCTGAAAACCAATTGAACAAACTTGAGCGTCTCCAAAACGTCTGCATTCGGTTCATATTTGGTTTACGCAAATTTGACCACGTCTCTGAATTTCGCAAAAAACTCAACTGGTTGCCTATCCGCCTTCGCCGAAATACTCATGTTCTTGGCCTGCTATTTAAAATCCTCTTTGATCCTACTATCCCTTCCTATCTTAAAGAACGTTTTAGTTTTCTCTACTCACTTAATAAGCGCTCCTTTCGCTCTGTAAATACCTATAAGCTTAAAACTCCTATACACACTTCCTCTTTCTACGATAAATCTTTTACCGTACAGGCCATTAGACTCTGGAACGGTTTGCCTGTTACGATAAGGCAAGCAAAATCTATACATATTTTTAAAAAGCTTTTAAAAAATCACTTTCTTTCCCTATCTTAAACGAAGTCGCTGCTATATGTTTATGTAATTCATGTTTATAATTTAAGTATGTATATTTATGTATGTATGAATATAATATATATTTATTTATCTTTCTTGATAATTATATTATTAATAGTTTTATTTATATATGTATACCTATATGTATATATGTTTTTGTGCACCATCATCCTTATAATTAATTAGTGTTCTGTCCATCCAAAGGTTGTCTGGCAGAAATCGCTTAAAGCGATAAGACCGCCTCTTGTACCATCATGTTTTTTTTATTATTTAGTCTGTAAGTATTTTTTTCTTTCTTTTGTAAATGAGTGTGCAAATTATTATGTTCAGCAGTGGACTTCATGTGGGTGATGACAATAATTATAGGTTTTTTTTTTTTTTTTTTTTCGCATTTAATGACGAGACGAGCATGCCGTCCGCCTGATGGTAAGCGATACAACCACCCATAAACAGTCGCAACACCATCCAGCACCTTGACTTACAAAGTCCTGTGTGGCATTCCACTGCGCTCGTCATTCTGAGACATAAGATGTTAAGTCTCATTATGTTCAGTAGTTTATAGTGCTAAGCGTTTCATTTATTCTTACCGCATACCGCGAGTATGAGCGGAGCGGTCATATTAGGCTTAGAATGGTCTTATGACTCTGAACGTAAACCTATAGGATCGTATTTTGAATAGTATTTAAAATTTTAGATGACCCATATTGGTTATAGCTCCATTAAAGCTGTTGGCAAAATTATCGTATGGGAGAGTTCGGCTTGGTAGGTAAAATATCAAGCAAGCGGTTTGCCAGTTAAGAACAGATGGTTAGCTTAATGGAGGGAAGGTAGAAAAGGAGTAAATGATAATACTTCGGATTGTATAGAAGATCAAAATAATGAATTAGTATTTGAGTTCCATATTAACCAGAATATTGTCACCCAAGCAGAAAATCATTCACAAGCAAGGACTTTATCGCTAATCCAGACATTACTAGCCATATTTCTGTAGGTCTTTTGAATATATTTATATACTGAACAGGTAAAATATAATTAAATCGTGGCTGTTATAAACGCAACTAATCATGAAACTACGTTTTCATGTTTATATTAAACTCATAAATATTTTCCTTACAGAAGCTATCATGTACTAAATTATACCTACGAATCCTTCGGGTAACGTCCGTAGTAACAAGTAATGTGAGTGCCTTGATACACCTTTATAACCACATTTTATGTTACATTTATGTATTTTTTTTACTATTCGACGGGTGTTGCAGGTTGATCTCTTATAGATATTTTTGTTTTAGATATCCATGATGTGTCAAGCCGTTCACTTGATCTAAGTTTCACGACTTCATAAACCGTAGTAACCCTACCTCACTTTCAACTTGGAGTTACATCGCACAGTGTGGAATTGCACTGCGGTCGTCATCCTGGGAAATTAGATGTTAAGACTTAAGTCGCATAATTATCCTATAATTAAACTGGCTATAATGTCCAACCCATAACACAACACTCCATGCACGATGCTTCTTAGAAAGAGACAAAAGGCATTGCATTGCTTCAGTTTGCAGAAATAGACTAATATCTACAACATAAAAAAAAAAACAAATTCCATCCACATCACCTCGGAGGTTGGCATTCCACCACTGTACGTTTTAGCCGACATTTTTTGCCACGTACTACTAAACTATGGAACCAATTGCCGCCAGCAGCATTTCCGGACAGATACGATCTGGCGACCTTCAAAAAAGAGCGTATTCCCACCTAAAAGGCCGGCAACGCATCTCTGTGCCTCCTGGTATTGCAGATATTCATGGGCGGCGGTGATCACTTACCATCAGGTGAACCGTATGCTCATTTGCCCCCTATATCATAAAAAAAAACATTGCAATCATTGGTAACGACCAGCCCGACTATCGGATACGTGAGACCTAATACATTCACAGAGATCTTTGTATAAGCTTTCATATTAGAACTACGATGCACATACCTCGCCCCATTTAACTCTTATCTCATCCTATTTTACTATATATAGTTACATGGCGTATATTATACACGCGTTATCTAACAATAGCCCTTTTAGCCCGTAATCAGCAGGTGAACGAGGATAGATAACAGGAAATATGAAAGGGACCGTTACTGCTTTACTTAACGATGCTGCGGGTTTAAAAGCTTTATAGTGAAGTATCTTTGAATAACTTCTTCTTCAGCCTTTAGAAGTCCACTGCTGAACATAGGCCTCCCCCAAAGATTTCCAGATCAACCTGTCAGAAGCGGCCTGCATCCAGCGGGTTCCTGCGACTTTTATAATGTCGTCTGTCCACCTTGTAGGCGGACGTCCCACGTTGCGCTTGCCAGTACGTGGCCTCCACTCGAATAACAGTTAATTGTATTTGAGTTTGCATAAAAAAATTATGTAGATTTGGAGTCATCTATAGATTACGAGTTTGAGGATTTTTGGAGCCATACTCGGTCCTTGTCACAAGTTCAATTTCAAACATTAAAATCAAACATATTGTGACCTCACGAAATTTAAGATTCATCTCCCTCTTTTCAAACAATGTCATACTTTCTCCCTTCCTCTCGAGGGAGCTAGTCTGCCTAGATAGTCTAAGTTGGCAACAATGATAACGGAAGTAATACTTGTCCGTTTCAAGTAATGATGGTAAATAAAGTTTCTTCCAACTTAATTGTTACACGAGGACAGAGAGTTTTAAGATAATTGCCGGCGTAAATGGAGATGATAGTTTAATATGCGAAAGTTTGGGTAGGTGCCACTGCTCTGTCTGTTCGTATTAGTAGCGTTAGGAGGGTATTGAAGGCAGTGTAATTTACAAATAATCAGACAACGCTAGAATTGAGGACTGCCTGGGTGGCATAGTTCTATTACGTGCGCCACGACACCGCTCTATGGTCCTCAGTTCTAATCCCGGGTCGGGCAAAGTGATATTGGGATTTTCTGTTCAGTATCAGCTAGGAGTCTAGAATTTGTGCTCAATATGGCGATAAGCTCGTTATCACATCATGGGACGGACCAAACCAGGTGAAAAGTGGGCACCTTAGTTGCGCCCCTGCCTAACCCTTCGGGGATAAAGACGTGATGTGTGTTGTGCTAGCATTGATGATCATCGCTGAGCACTTAACAATCATATGTACAATCAGAAAAGTGTATGCTCGATCACCTTTAATCACCTTTTTCGATCAGCTTTTTAATAAGTCGCTTGCGCATCATCTGTCAGCAACATGCAACTTACAACTAAAGTAGACAATAAGAGTTATCTGCCATTTCCTTTGTGCATCGCTGAAATGATCGCACCTGCTTGCTAAAATATGAAAAATGGGCATTTTATCTTGAGAAAGTGTACTAGCACCAAATTGGGTGATTGTACACTAGTACCTCATAATTCAAAGCTCTCAATATAGCTATTAGCTACTGTTTAAGATCAGGGGCATCACTCAGTTAAAATTTACTGCAACTATGCGAAGTATCTAGACATATCGATAGTTTCAATATAGGGCGCCAGTCTCGTCGGGCCGCGGGGCCATCGCACTGTTTGTACGACACGACCTGCATCATTCTACACCCTATTTATACCTTTGACGCGAATTGAAAGAGGGCTTTGAGGAAATTATATAATGGCATTATGTAGAACCGGTTTTACAAAAACGTTTACATCGGTTTTAGGTTTAGGTATACCTACACGCACACACACACACTCAAGTCTTTTATCCCCGAAGGGGTAGGCAGAGGCGCAACTAGTGCACCCACTTTTCGCCGTGCGTATTCCGTCCCATGATATGATAGAGGGCGAGCCTATCGCCATATCAGGCACAAATTTCAGACTCCGGGCTGATACTGAATAGAAAAAACCCATTATCACTTTGCCCGACCCGGGGATCGAACCCGAGACCTCAGCATTGCAGTCGTACCGTAATACAACTTCGCCACCGAGACAGTCATGAGGTTTAGGTATATGAATGGTTTATTTCTTATATGACATTAATTAATCACACACACACACACACACACACACTCTCGCCTTTTATTCCCGAAGGGGTAGGCAGAGGCGCAATTATTGCACGCACTTTTCGCCGTGCGTATACCGTTTTCGTAATTAATCACTTACTGAGAAAACGAATTAATACGGTAGTTTTGTTATATAAGCAAGCATGTAAGTAATGTACTTCTGAAATAATAAAATACATTTTGATAAATTAGCATTAAGAACAAAACAATGAATATGAATTTATGAGGCGATACCAGAAACTAAAAAGGAGCAAAAAGCCATAAAAAATATGTTCATCAAAAATTACTCAATGAATAAAACGAAATCATAGGGAATAGCGATTGTAGAGCTGGGAGACGCATAGAAAGTGTTTGTTATTTATTATATTAGGTATCTTTTGATAGTAGGTACTAGGTTTATTTTATTTTGTATAAAACGAAATATTTTGTTCAATTTATTTTTAGGTAGTTCTGCATCAAACATATCATATTTCATTTCACTTCTTATTGTTTTTATGTCCTATCTAAATAAGGTATCTTATGGTATTTTATAGCTATTTTACGTAATTTTGTACAAATATCTCAATATGTCAATACACTTCTAACTTAATAATACTAATTCATTTATATACTTACATTCTTAAACATCTTAAGTCGTATCAATCAACACCTAACTTATTAAAATTAAAAACTACCTTGATGCTTTATAAGACATTATGCAGATTAGTAAATTATATACCCATTTGTTCTTATTTTAAACAATATTTTCATGATTTAATTGAAATTAGTTTTAAAATTATATTCTAATTAAAGTATTTTTCTTTAGCAACTTTGAAATTTTAATGTATAGTTGGACAGAGATATGTTAGCGCTTATGCTCTCCTCGGTATTTATCGATATTCGACATAGGTACGAAGATGCATAGTATAAGTACATAATATTATGTAATATTAAGATAATCAATATATTATAGCAGACGGTAAATTAATGTTAGCCCAAAATATCCGCTTTTGATCGGCTTGGAAAACATAAATAAAAATAATATCGGATTAAATTAGAGCTCCAACTCGTTAAGTATAGGTATTTTATCGTATGTATATTATATTACCTATTTTAACGATTTAAGACTATTATAATATGTACAGTCAGCCACAAAAGTAGCTGAGCATATTCAAAATTTCAAAACGCTTTTACACATTAACTACAATCGATTTATTTTGTTTTCTTTATCTAAAATGAAGTAAATACGTTTTAAGTTTATTTTAGTGAAGAAAAAATGGTTGTTGATAAGGACACAAAAGTTTAACGGCGATACTTACTTTTGTGGCTGACTGTACACAGTACAACACGAGCGAAGTTTCATAAACAATTATTATTATTAAATGCTACTAGTTACTACCCACACAAAAGATTTTATGACTCTATTATTGATATTAAAAAATTATACACTTCCATTTCCGCCGGTATCATCGCCAATCGTCATTGACGTCACCAAAACACTTATATGGAACAAATACGTATATTTATTCAACAAACGATGCCTGTGCGCCGTGAATTAACATTTTGCGACATTAGATACGGACTAATGTCGATAGTTAAAATCGATATCGATTATAATATTCGGCACACGGAACTTATAGACTATAGAGAGTTTAGATAGTATTTATCGGTTAGAGTTGGCATTGAAACAATTGAAACTGGTATTATATGTCGATATTTAAAAATGATATCGGTAAAAACGTGCGACGAACAACGTGTAGACGATAGTGAAATAGAGAGCGGGATGCACAGAAAGACTGCTGGATATTGTTGGTGAAGAAAACTAATAGGCACAGCATTTACAATATTTATTGTATTCTCCAAATACATCAAGAGTGTTCTGTTAAAACATTATTCCTCGCCACGTCTCATTAAGATTCAAAAACATTCTATATCATAAAATATCAAATACAGCCAGTATTAATTAAATATAAGATTATAAATATTGTATAATGAGGTAGGAATTATTTATAAGACGTGCTGGTAACAGAAGACAGAGCCTTGTAGCTTGTAATTCTAATTCAATTATTATATATGTAAAGAAAAATATAATTTTCTTTAGTGTGAATATCAAACCTCTATTCTAGCGGTTTGACATTAGCCATAAACGGATGAAATAATTATGAATCATCTAGCTGTCAACGAATATTCAATTTATTAAATAATTTTGTATCGTAAAAAGCTAATTGTGATTTGGAATCGGCATCGTAATTCGTAACATTAAATGTCGTTTTATAAGATCTATTTTAAGTCAATTTACGATAAAAATCGAAGACATGTAGACTTTAAAGTTGGTGATAACGTTTTTGTGGACAATGGAAACAAACTAAATAGGAAAAAGCTCGATGAACTGAGAATCGGACCCTACCAACTCGTGGAAAAAATATCAAACTCTATTTACAAGATAAACACTGGTCATAAGAAATCACAGTCAAACTTTTTCCACATTTCGAAATTAACTCCAGCCCCCGTGTTTGAAGAACCCTAATGTTATGTTGTTTTATCTTCTCTGGGAGGGGGAGATGTAAAGAAAAATATAATTTTCTTTAGTGTGAATATCAAACCTCTATTCTAGCGGTTTGACATTAGCCATAAACGGATGAAATAATTATGAATCATATAGCTGTCAACGAATATTCAATTTATTAAATAATTTTGTATCGTAAAAAGCTAATTGTGATTTGGAATCGGCATCGTAATTCGTAACATTAAATGTCGTTTCTTTAATTACAGGTAAAGTATATTTACCAAATATTTAGTTATTTATGTGAAACATAATTTACATAATTAACTAGAATAAATCTTTAATTACAGAGAAACCCAATTGTGTTTGATTGACTGTGCTGTCCAACTCATTAAAAAATAGATCTTATATATAATTAAATAAACAGATCTTATTTATATGACGTGTTGGAAGCGGAAACCGAACGTTGTAACAATAGTTGTCAGTTGGAGGTGGTGAGGTACATAATGTAGACATTAGACAAATCCAAAATGTGTGTATAATATTACTTATGAGTTATGAATAAAGTTTAATATTTGTATGGATAAGAGTCGTTTTCGAATTTATCGGGCAATAAAGACTTTTGCTTGCGGTTCCGCCCACGTGAGAAAGTTTTTCCGGGATAAAAGGCCCGCTTTATATTCTCCCGGAATAAAAAGTAGTTTATGTTACTTGCTGATAATGCAGCTTTATATTGGCGAAAGAATATTTAAAATTGGTTGAGTACTTTTTGAGTTAATTCGATACAAACATACAAATCTTTCCTCTATAATATTAGTGTACATTACTAAGAAACTACATTGTATTTATTGGTTTATAGGTTAATATTACACTATTTTATACAGGGGTAAAAAAAAAATTGCCGTATGCCTAAAATATTACCCACATTTTCAATACAGAAGTCTACCCGTTTCTTAATTCAGAAGTATAAAAAATATCCACCTTTTTGGACAACTGTTCCCCATGGCCAAGCTTAACAATGAAGCTTTAATACACACAAGGTTATAGCCAGACTAGCTAAATAAATCTAGATAAATGGATGCCTATGTTATAACTTTCTGGCACTTAATACTTCACAAACATAAATCAATTTAAATGGCGTTTCGCTCTATCTTTTCTTACTTATCAAAACAACACTTGAGGTAAAATTGGCTTGAATCCAAAAGTAAAAGGATGTATATTCACCAATATGACATACATTAAGCATAATGTTTTTCTAGAGCCGAAATTATTTCTTATTTAATGTCTATTAATATTGGAATTGACTTAAAGTAATTTGGTTATCTTACAATTTTACCTATTTATGACAACTTTTTCTAGATATTGTTATGGGTACATATTGGTTTTTGGAAGTCTAAGATTTAGGCCTTATGATCAGTAATCTTTTGGATCACATTTCTAGGTCGGACTGTTCGTAAGTTTATTGATTTAAAAACCACATGATAATTTCTTGGGGTTGGAATTAATTCGTGGGGTTTCTCTAGCATGGGATGGAAGTTAGTTATATGAAACGGACTGCACTGGTTGTGCTTCTGCCTATATTTTTGGAGATACGAGCGTGTTTGTGTGTATAGATTTAATATGTAGAAATTCATATATTCCTTAAAATTTCTCTAAAGATTATAAACAAAAATATTGCACCATCTTGAATATTTCTAAAACTAAAATGTACAGAATCCAATGACCTAGTCGCAAACTTGATATCTGTATCAAATGGAGCACCCGCACGTTTTATCAGTTATTAAAGATATAACCTCACTCTGGGCATGTATATTTGACAATATTGTATATTACCTGTCATATCATCAAAGTGATAAGAGCAACGAATAAATTTAGCATGAATCACCATAATACTATCGTGGACTACGTAAATCTAACACGAAAGAAAAAAATCTGATTTAATTCCTAGACCGCGGGTTGGAGGGATAAGCGAATGAGGAATAACAAGGCATATTTCTTGTACCTATATACATAAAAAATGACATTCATCGACGTATTACGCGAATCATTACCATCCCTCAGCTATTCATAGCAAAACAAAACTAAATATATCGATAGAACATTTCAACGCGCACATCACTACAGCGAGTGAGGATAATAATAATCGGCTCCGGCGAGGTCAAGGTTCGCATCCCGGGCGGGCCACCGACGCGGACGTTACGCGAACGTTTGAAAAACGAACCGTTGGAACGCTAACAATCCACGGTGAGGGCGCTAGTGTCGCGAATAAATTTCTTTTTTTCGAATTTTATACGCTTTGATTGTGGCAATGAGGGTTTTTGCGAAGCTTGAACAGTTGGGGCGGGCTTTAATGCTTTGTTTTGCGGCCAATGTTTTGAAACAATGGCTTTTGAAATTCACTTTTTCGTCTTTAATTCTACAAAGTCTTTTAATTCTCTTCGAGTTTGTAACTATGGTTTACTTTTTTAAGTAATTGTGATACATTTTTACGCCAACTGCTTACGGTGCTTTATGATTTTTGAATTTTGGCATTATTTTAAAATTGCTGATCCAATTTCTCTAGGTAAATGATTTCCAGTCTATATTCACTTTGTGTTATAGAAATTACCTAGGCTTTTTAGAGCATTCCAGGATATAATTTATGGCTGTCATAGTATATGTGGTTTCCTACACAATACATCACTCTTTGAATACACTCGCAATTATGAATGCCCTATATAGCTACGGTCTCATTTCAATAACTCTAGAGAATTATACCTGGCTTACCATTAAGGTAGGTATCCTACGCATTATTCCAGGAAAAAATCTATTGTTTTGCTTAAGCTTCGTGGAATTTATCACAGCCAACGCGATGGCTTAAACAAATATAAATAATAATAATGAACATACGTTCTTAATAAACTAACCGTATAAGTTTTTAGACAGGAACTACTTAGGTTTATTATAATTAAATATAGTGACTTGAATTAAAGCCGTTGTATTCTTCTATTGAACAGTTCTTCATTTCCGCGACATTGAAAATCAATGCTTTTCAAACGATTGAGGAACTAGCTAATTTGTTATAGTTTTTTTTATTTCATCTACTTAGAAATACTTACTAAAAATAGAAGTAATATCTACATAGTCCCGAATAGATCTAGAACTAATATCTACGGAGAAATTCCGACTAGGACTATAAGTAAATTATTGAATATCAAAATAGTATACGGGTTTGGAACAAGGAAAATCAGCTTCGATGTGTACATTTGAGTATCTATGAACGTTTATCTATCAATATGCTTTTAAATACTACTAAGTATCAAATTCCTTATTCCCTCCATAAGTTTAGAAATTATAATATTGTATCAGTCTGCCGAGACAATGTCCGTAGGTTCAAAACCCAAGGCACACAGCTCTAACTTTTCGAAGTTACGTGTGTATTGTTTATCAATGATCGTTCGCTTTAACGGTGAAGGAAAACATCGTGAGGAAATCTACATACCTGAGAATTCTCCATAAGAATTTCGAGGGTATGTGAAGTCTGCCAATCCGCACTAGGCCAGCGTGGTGGACTAAGGCCTAACCCCTCTCAGTAGTAGAGGAGGCCCGTGCTCAGCAGTGGGCAGTATAATAATACAGGGCTTATAGCATTGCATTGTAATATTGTCTCTAGCATAAGAATATCGGTGTAAACCTTCTATGGCATCATTGCATCAAAAAGTGTAGTCGCTCTGCTATGTATGAAAGCAGTACCTCCAATTATTTTTTATTTTCTCAGAATAATTTATGTGACCGATCGCCACAGAGAATAGAGACCATAGATGGAAATTATTTATCGCCATGTATTGAATTGACGACACAATAATAAATATTGTACGATGAAGGAAAATAGAAGTCAATAATAAATGTCTTTGTTTTCCTACATATATTAATGAACAGTGCGTTATTATTTAAGGAGTGATTTGACACGTATCCTTGTTTGTGTAAACACGATAGAAAATATTTAAGAATATCGTTTAATATGGACGTCTCGTCTTCGTTTGTGAGGATGTAAGAAATTTAAGACACGACGTTGGGCGCAAGAAAAAATATGACAAAATAAATAACATTACCGCTCAATACATTGACCGAAAAACAAGTTGACAAAGATGATTGAAACTGATTACGATTTTGAGGGTATTTCGATATCATACTGTCGTGTTCCCCAACATATTTTGTGATTTCGTAAGTAAACAAATAAAAATGTTGTAATAACCTGACCCCCTTACCTGCATTTGCAGTAGTCTCGACCCACCGCCTTTTTCCATTTTGTCACTAAACAACAAAGCGTGGAAGACCGCGAAAATTTAACTTTTTAACTGTCTACCGTCCAGGGCCAATAAACAAATACAAATAAATGCGTCTCCGGCTAGTAGTTTAAATATTACACACGATTTTAAACATTATCAGCACAAAATATTAATAAAAATTTGACACAATTTTGACAAGTCCATACACGACAATTTCCTTTGACCGAGTTTTTGTATTTCGAATTCACGTTCGGAAATGTGTTTATATTTTTATTGTTAAGGCTCGCGCACCGATCAAACGTGTGGTCGCCAGGCGACTCAGCTGCGTGCGACACGACGCGAAACACCGCGAGATTGCGCGGCGGGGGAGCGAGCAGCCTGCATGACTGCGCGCTGAGTAATCAACTAGCTGCACCTACATGCCCTGTGAACCTCGCCGAGTGTCCATTTGCCGCCACGCAGCTAACGCTCATCCAATTTGAGTTCTAAACTCAAACCATAGAGGATCGTATTCAATAACAAACTGTTTTTAGTTATCAAAAAGTTTGTCTTTCGTACTGTCAGACAAATGTAATTTTGCCGTTGTTATCAAACAAATGAGCTTTATTTGAGGGTCATAGAAACTATTTTAGGATGTTTATGCCCCAGTGTAAAGTTTTTGTGGGTGGATGGAGAGGAACATAAACAGTGCGAAAGAAATTTGCAAGCCCGCAGCCGAATACGGTGAAAGCTTCGTTATCGACGCATCGGGTGTTAACCTTTGGGGCCCTGTAATTAAATGTTTGACGGATGGTTGTGTGTCCCGTACTTTACCGGCAACATAGTTGCAATAATTTACTTTATTAAAATTAAATTACAAGTGATAATTTTGCTTCTCGATTACTTTCCGACAGTTTATAATTTTCGAAGCAGGAACGTGATATCGACCTTTTTAATATGTAGTAGCTGTAATATTTTTGTCAAAATTGAATTTCATTTGCTGTTTTGTATAAATAATGAACCCGCTGTCTTGTTTACTTTTAACTTAATAGCGAAACCTGTATTATAAGCCGTTCAAGTTCAGGAGGCTTAGAATGTGCAAAATAAAACACGGCACGACTCCGTTTCGTTTTATTGGGATTCGTTGAGAGAGTAGAGACTAACATGTGACTGACGTATTAGTCTCTCGATCAATCGATCAATCACAAACGTTAAAGTTAAACAACATTGTCTTGCGAGGTGCGTCTTTGCCTTCCTTTTTACACGCTTTATGTTAGCTTCACTTGTATGTATGTTTGTATATTGGTAACCGACCACTTTTGGCGCGATTTTGACCCACTTTAAACGGTCAGATTTTATTCAAACTTTGTAGATTTGTCGAGGACCGATGACAATACACTAATTTGATAAGATTATGCCATTATTCAATTTGCAAAATGAGATTTTTGTCAATTTATATTTATTTTTAGTGACATCTGTTGGACCATAGTAGAATTACAACTAAACTGGCTACTCTTATGCGGTAAAAAATCCTACTTGTCACAAGATGGCGCTTTCGTTTTTAGTGACATCTGTTGGACAATAGTAGAACAGAACTAAAAAGTTAAAAATAAATAATAGTTTAAAACAACTAAAAAACACGCTTTATAGAACATCCAACTAAAAAATAGAAAATAAATTTGAATTAAGAATAGAGTAAATAAGAAAAAAATATATTTTATTGTACAAAAAAGCGTGGGGTGCATGGTGTCAATAGTTATAAATATTTTATTGACAGATAATATGAGTAGAAGTATTATATATCATTTTAATAATATCTTAAAAAGCACCCCACGCTTTTTTACAATAAAATACATTTTTTTGTTATTTGCAATATTCTTAATTCAAATTTATTTTCTATTTTTTAGTTGGATTTTCTATAATTAAATTGAATATGCAAAGAAGTAAACGCGTCACTTGATGATACCATCTATAAATTACCTATCAACCACAAAAGGGTAATTGACTACTTTTTTATATACAATTATGAAAAATGTATGCTATCCAAAATCTAATGGAAAAAGAATTTTCAAAATTGGCGCAATAGTAAGTAAGTTATAAAGCTTTGAAATTTGGTGGCAGGGGTAGCTGTCAAATAGCAGCAGTACGTTGTGACGTCACCAAGCGCCGTCGGCCATAACGCTGCCTGCGTGCGAAAGAGATAGCGCGATATCCCCGCCAGGCCCCCACTTTTGCTCACAAGAATACTTCAAAATTGAATAACTGCTTTACTTTTCAATCGATTTTGATGCTGATTTCACAGAATAATTTCTTTTTCGTATTATTTTCTGTTACATCTAAAATAGTGAACAAAATCAAATATAGGAAAATACCCTATTATAAAATTATGGTGGTGTCTGCCCGAAGAAAACGGTTAGGAAGGGGTCATATTTTGGTCCTCTGGATCGCTCTTAACACATGAGACACTAGGTGGTGGCGACTTCCATTTTGATTTTGATTTTTGTCCGTCACCAGACTTACTGACGTTATTAAAGTTATCGTAATTCATGATCATTCGACCTAATTCCTTTGATAAACATGCAGCTGTCTGCTTTCCCAGAAATAATCTAACCATTGAATGTATGTACTACATAATTCTATGTCGTTGTCATAATAAATATTTTTGCTACTACAGTATGGACTAGTCGCATAATTCCCTGAGCAAAGCTTATGCAATATTTAAAAACTGATAGCATGGCTAATTTTAATGTTTATTACTAACTAGCTTTAAACCGTGGCTCCGCCCGCGGGAAAATGTTTTTCCGGGATAAATATTTTCCTGGGATAAAAAGTAAGGAACGTTCTTATTAGTGAATGAATTTTCAAAATCAGTTCAGTAGTTCTAGAGATTAGCCCCTACAAACTTTTCCTCTTCGTAATATTAGTGTAGATTAATATGTTGCCTCGTTTGCAAGCAAAAGTGTCTTTGATTAATTTAGCAACATACAACACGTTACGTCACTGTGTCGACCGTCTAGGGATGTTTATCTCTTGCCAGTCGACATGTTTTTGGGCTTCTCTTCACTTATCATAAGGTGCAGTAAAGGCACATCGCCGTACCGTCGATAAAAAACAGCCCGCACAGAGATTTAACCGGAGCACCCACGCCGCGTGTTCTGTCCCATGATGACTGATGTAATAGGGTGAACAACACACGCTTTTATCCCCAAAGGGGTAAGTAGAGGTGCAATCAGGGCGCTCAATTTTTGAGACATGTGTTCCGTCCTATGACGTGAACGAGTCTTTCGCCATATCGGGCACTAATTCTAGACTTCGGGCTGACACCATAAACCCAGTACCACTTTTCCCGACCCGGAATTCAAACCCGGCACCTAAGAGCGGTGTCGCGCTTACACAATACAATTACACAACCGAGGTAGTTAGTCCGGGATAATTTTTAGGCTATTTTTCATCACGGATAAGTGCGCGAGGGACTTTATTCTGTTAAAGATTTCAACACTAGTGTTATTGCAAAAAATAGTATTTTATTAACACGAATAAGATATATGTTTTCTAAGGACGACATTAATATATCAAGCTCACGTTTGAGTAGTCTCAAACAGAAATTTAGTTTATTGAACTATTTAATAAACCAAGGTTAAGCTGTCATTTAGGAGCTTGATCTCAGCTGAGTCGGTCCTGTTACATAAACAGAACTCAGCTGTCAAAATCAGCCACATATTGTCACTTAAGATGTCACTTGAGCTACTGTTAATGTGGGTTTAGTAAATAGCTAATATTTTAAGATGCCAACCTTAATTTGAGAGCGCCTCACCTGATATCTCACTTCAGAGCGAAACTGAGATGTACCTATTAATACGAACCATAACCCCGTTGTTTCATCCGTGGTCAGGTGGAGCTAACAGTTTTATTACAATCGACGAGCGCAGCGCCTTCGCCTGGCTGTACATTCGCTTGCAATTCGCTAGTGTGATTAACTTAACTACTTGACCACAGATGAAACAACGGTGTTTTAGTTGTGCTTATAATTTTCATAAATCATATGCAGGGCCATTTTTACATTGCATTACTAAATGAAACCACATATTCGTCTTTACCTCTTCTAACATCTTGCCAAAATCATCCATGAAAAACGAATATTATTGCCAAGAATCGTGGTTGAAGTTATCAAATTTTTTGATCATTTCGTAGTTTAGTGCGAATATGGTGTGTGCGATAGTGTATTTCTGAATGAAAGTATAATGTTGCCGCTGCGACGATTTATCTTAGAGCAGTAGTAGTGGCATGAGGGCGTGTAAACTTAAAGTTAATTTTGAATGATATTAATTTTGTTCGAAACTTACACTTTTTTATTTTACATCTATGGTTAAAATAATCTAATGGAAAGCGTTATTTTCGACGAGATAAGTATGTGATTTCATTTATTAACGCAATGTCAAAATGACCCTATATACGGTTTTGGAAACAATAATCCACTCATGTCCTATTTTAATCAATTGGTTCAATGTCGCGACGTCCACAGTAAAATAGTTTATGGCGTATCGATTGTTAGAAAAAATGTAACATCTGTTTATACTTCCAAGTTAATAGCAATATCAATATTGTGGGTAGGAATGAATTCATAATGACTTAATTGGTTCGAACCAGTTTGAGCACGTGGGTTTAATGTCATGCTATTTATGCTATACTAGGTTTTTCCTGCGACTTCGTAAGCAAACAGGCCGGCATACTTGTTTTTTTCCTTTTTTTATTTTTTTCATCGAAGGCTCGGTAAAATAGCCTCACTGTATCTGATGGTAAGTGAAGCGAAGCCCAAAAACAACCGGCAACCGGACGGTCGGCACAGTTATGCCGGCCTGCTTAATTGCTTGTTCACACTCCCTTTGAATGACACGTATGCTGACAGACTATTCCGCAGCTAACGGCGTGGCAGAAATATGAATTACCAAACTTTTTGGTTCGAACCGGGATGGAAGAGACGACGGAGCTGTGGTTTCGCAAGCCAGAACGCGTGATTCTGGAGAAGATGCAAATTGTGTCAACTGGTCAGGGATAAATATCTCTCGAAAGTCATAACTCTTTCTACATCCCATTCCAAATAGAATCAATTCTCTTTGACGTGATGGAGTAAAACAAAGCATAAGGCTCTCTCAGCTTGTTACGTTTCATGAATCGCTATATTTTCCCTTTCTGGCAATGTTTCGAAGATTCCTTATGAATATAAGATGTTTACGGGTGCAGTATGCTTGTACAGTAGTTGGGTACCTTTATAAAAGTGCTATTCCCCGCATTGCTTTGTAATTTAGTTTTTATGGACAGTTGTGTAGCTTCGTCTCATATACTATTATAACATAGTTCGTAAATCTTAGCTAATATTATAAATGTGAAAGACTGTATTTGGCTGATTTGGATAAAACTTGGTACGGAGCAAACTCCAACCCAAGGGAGAGATAGACAACTTGTTTCATATACTTCAATCAGCGAGTCTTTTTCGGCAAGTTACTTGAGGCGAGTCTCGCCTGTCAAATATCAGTATGGGCAAGAATTGCATTGCTGGTGTTTCGACGGGACAACTTTTAAATTCCTTTTAGGAATCGCAATAGGCGAAAAAATTGCCCCGTTTAATTATTATAAACCAACTTTCACGGAGGAGTTGTAAGAAAACCCAGTAAATAAAACAAAATATCACCAAACGGCGTTTATTTACAAAAATTACATACAAACATTCATAATAATTCTTAAGACGCGGGCTGCTGTCGCCTCCCGCGCTGCACACGACGTCACTACGCCTCTATGTATCCTTTATTTGTCCATACTTCACGTATTACGCTATCTACTGCATAAACTTAATCACTGGTATTATATTACCTGGGATCATTAAAAAAGAAACTGTAGACTGTAGGTCTGGGAGAGTTTAGAGAAGCAAAATTGGTGATAGATTGATAAATAGAGAGCTTTTGTCATATTGGACTAATTAAGACATTTTTTCTATTTTATGTCTGTAATTAAATATTTAGGTACTTTATTAACGAATAAAAGTAAAAAGAAACAATTACAAAAACATATATGCTTATGGTAGGTTATTCAAAATTGACTGCAAAAATGCAACAGGAAATAACAACTATTAGTATTGTTCTCTAGACATTGCTATGTTGATCAGAACCATTTGTCTTTAGACAAGGTTGCATGGCTCTACTTTCCATAGCTCTACAATATAGAGAACAATTATGTAGAGTCTACAGAATTAGACATAATGAACTTTACTATAACTTCAGGTCAAGTAACACTTTAGTTAACAACTTCTTTACTGTTTACAATATTAAGATAAAATAATGGTGCGTTAATGTAGTTTTTAAAATTACGTAAGTTTATTATGAAAGTCGTTAAGGAAAAGACAGAACCAAATCCTAACACCATACCATACCAGCCCACTGCTGAGCGCGGGCCTCCTCTTCAACTGGGAGGGTGTAGGACTTAGTCCACCACGCTGGCCTAGTACGGATTCACATACGTCATTCTTACACAGAACTTCTCAGGTATGCAGGTTTCCTCACGATATTTTTCCTTCACCGTTAAAGGATCCTCCAATCCTAACACATAAATACACAATTGACTTGTATAGAGGTAGAGAAAGAGGCAGTTTTCGGTTGTAGTTATGTTTTGGTAAGAACATGACTCACAACAAACTGATAGAAAAAATAAGCAGCGCAGCAATGACTACAATGTCCATCTTAATTAAAAAAACTTCTTGGCAAAATTTCGGTGGCGGCGGCTAGTCTCAATGGGGATTAGCCAGGTACCCAGGAGATGTTATAATTATTATAATATACACAATATGTGTGTGCGATAGACAGGTGTACCTATTCCTTTACTTTCATAGTCCGATGAGACCGTATGACATGACCGAAGAGAGATCAGGCGCAGGGTCAAACGATTTACGTGCTTTCTGGTGTATATGGGCATAACACGGCAAAGTCCCTGGTTCTGAGGTACGACTGAGTAATTTTTGTGATAGAAAACCCAGTCACAATTTTTTTTTTGCCTGGCACGGGATTAGAATCCGCCACCTCAACGCGGGACCGAGTTCGCAATACCAATACGCCAATAAAAATACCTATCGTCTAAAGTTAGATTTCAATAAATTGAAACGTTTTTACCAGTATCATGCACGTGGCAGTTTAAAATTCTTAAATATAATACCAGTGATTAATTAGAACTTAACCAATAACACAGCCAAATTATGTTCTCATTTGAAACTCATCCAATCCAATAATTATTCAATGAAAAAAATAATAGCAAAACATTTTCACTTTGGTAACACAATATTTATCTAACAATTATTATATTTAACACACAAACGAACACAGTGGTAGAGTTATCCATAAAAAAATTATAATGGCGTGCTTTACATATAAAAATATAATATTTTAGACGAACGTCTGTTATTGTTATGGTTTGTTAAATAAACACACTTAGGACCTGTTTCAAAAGTTACAAGTAAATTTTATTTAACTGTTATCAGCATTAAACAGCTATATAATGTAGATAGTACTGTATGATTATCATTTATTTGGGAGCATAGATTAGAGTTTGACTTTTGTATTTGGTTGGCTTATACATTAAAGTGACGTTTAGTATTTACTCAGAAGTTGCGAAACAGGCCCAACTCTTCAACTAGCATAACCTAACATTTGAAATAATTTAAAATAATGTTAAAGCAAAAATATTTAAAATCATTGCGAAGTCTCAAAATAAATTAGCGTGAATTAATATAAAAAAATAACTTACATTGTCTATTTATTAACTAATATATTATTTATCGTACACGATCTGCTACAACATCTAATTGGCGCATTGCAAGATTTATGAACTTGTGTTATATTTACCCGCAACTTTAGGCAGAGATTTTGCGTTTTATCAGAATGCTAATATACGCAAAGCCAGTATTTTTTGACACACCTGAGACAAATAATACTATTTGGCCAATATATTATTTAATATCAACATTATTCACATTATCTGCTAGGCAAGTCTTCCCAATAATACAGTAAGAAGAAGACACCACATTGACAAATGTTTTAGTCATAATATTTGTTTCGTATTTTGTGGGACCAAAACATCTTTGAATTTCCTAGTTGTCTGCACTCTCTGTATCTCTCTGTAATTTATTTCCTTTTTACTAAAGTCTAAACTCCCTTATTTATGGATGGTGGATATTATTGAACATCAAGTGATCCACTCGATGTGCAATAAAAGAAAAAAAATACTTTTTCATAAACTTTAAAGAAACATATTTTCTTTAGATAGTGTGCTGAAAAACTGATATCAATAGTGTTTTTTGTACCGAGCACAAAATTTGAAATAGGTACGGACTTTTTTTTGTACTGGCCAGTTACAGGTTCAAAATCTTGCAATACCACCCACATTCGCAGGGCTGGGGACATAATCGCGATTACCTTGCCTAGGGTAACACACAACACAGGTATCAGGTAATAATAACGTTAGGCAGTCTTTGGGTAGGTCGGAAGATTTATAGCGACTATCCATTTATAATTGTACTAATTTACCACACCTAATATGCCGACGCTATGCCAAATCGCTGGTTTAAATTGGGTGAGAGTGGGACCTTTTAAAAACGACTTAGGTTTATTACGAGTTTCAATTTAGATTATGTACCAAGCCAGCTGGTACAAAAATAAGACAGAATAACGTCATTAATTTAACGGACAATTTCAATCTTAATCTTCGATCCGATCCCAAAATAAACCAATCAAAATAAGTAATTTGAAAACATGTCAAAAAGACCTTATCCTCATTGGTCCATTTTTGCGAAATATTAAAAAAGCGATTGAGATTATTAAATGACATTATATTTGAAGTACTTAACATCAGGCCTCAAGCCCTTTTTCTTTAGGACATTTATAATAGGAGTCATTTTCAAAAGGTCGCATACAGGAGTCACATTAGGTATTGGCTTTGGATTCTACCGACCACATTCACTACGTACTAACATCAAGTTACGTCTAATATGAATCCACAAGTACAATATTTAATTGGTGTCATAAGGGACAAGCGAACTTATCCAAAATCCAAACTCCAAATTTGTCCATTTGTGCGAGTTCATGACACGTTCGGAAATGAGAAGCAAAATGTTACCCTGGTTCTGGCGCATAAAATATTCGAAAATGTATTCTTAAAATGGTCATTGACTCTAAACGTAACGGGTTAACAATGGAACAATACTCGAAAGGTAAAATGTTGATATACAAAACCCAAAATGCACAATTCTTTTTGAGGTGAAATTTCTTTATCAACGTACGGGAGAAATCTATGTTAAAAAATCGTCACATTTTTTGACACTTTGGACCGTCACGGCGCCGTTCTAGGGTCATTATTTTACACGGCCACGACAACGTAATGGTAAGTGGAGAAGGGTCCAGGTAGAATGTCGACTGACGAGTGATGATTCTTGTATTACATAGGTATTTGCATTGCAAGGCTCAAAAATAAAATGAAGAGCTGTCTCTCACAAAAATTTCACACTCTCAACGAATTAATTTAGATTGATTTACACGAATTAATAAAGAACTCTTGTTCTGTATGACTCAGTTACAAATTTGAAATTGCAAATTAATTGGCTCCTTGGACTTTCAGTAAAAAAACCCATCATACTGTCTTTGTCTGTCTGTCATGTGAAAATTACTCGGAGTTCGAATTCGAGATACATTTTGTCATCAATTTCCACACTAATCATACAAGTGAATTTGTCAGCATTAAATAGATATTAGAGGAGATATTATAATTAGAGGATAATATCGCAGCATTAAACTGCGAGGTCTCGATATATTATAGCTGTTTAGCAACTCGTACAGTTTAACCGAGATTTATGTGGAATTACGATACGCATTCCACGTCTGCCAAAGCTGCAAAAAAGTCTTCGCAAGGTTTAGTAGATTTGTGTATCTTAGCTTTTGTAAATCTTTTATTAAAATAATATGTAATAAAGTTATAAAACAAAACTTCCCTGTTATAGAAAAAAAATGTCACGAGCAATAAATAAACGCAGTTAGGGACAAGTAAGGTGCTAATGTATCTATATTATTGAACACCTAAACCGTATCAATAGGCCGTAGAATAAAATCTAGACATTCTCATGGCTATACACATCATCTAGGACATGCAGACACGACTAGAGCATGCAACTATATGGATAATAGTTAGTGGAAATGTTCAAATAATCTCACTATTATTGATACCAGAACACAAAACAGTGACAGAACATTTCCGAACAAAAAATCGACGAGTACTATTTGTTTCATTTTCGTTTTCATAAGATCTTCAGATATTGGCACGTCCATATAATTATCTCAAAACAGATTTGAAATTTTCAAATTTCTTTGGCACGTATTAAACACTGTAAATTTTGGTATACATGTAGTACATCGTGTATAAATGTAAAAGTACAAAATTAATTGTATCACCATTATATTTGGTATAAAATTTGTTATTCCAGAAATTTGTCGTATATAGACTAGAGAAATTCTTTCCATTTTTACAACGAAATGAGCATACGTTATTTCGTAAAATTCGCAGAGCAATTACTATGTGAATGTGCCTTTAGGTACCAAAAACCCTTAATGCCTCAAATGGCCCAACCCATTTCGGGTTAGGGAGTCAAAAACTCCAAAATAATCCGAATTGCAAAATCAAATTGTGCCTCTCGAACTAAATTTTACATCATAAAGTCGCCGCAATCTACGCCGAAATCCCAGTCATCTGATGTGGTGGCAGTGTCGTCGTATTCAGCGAGAGCCTGTTCGTAAGCAGATGCCTCGTATGCTGTCACTCCATCGAGCATAGAGCAGGCTTGGGAGACGTTGGTGTGGTGCATGATAGGCATCGCGTGGAGGGCGAAGTCCTCGCCGTCTTGAGACCACGTAAGACCTGCAAAATAGGAAAATTGGTTGTTTTAATAGAATTTTAATTTCTAGACAAGTTCTGAATACATAATATTTAAAGTCAGTTTGAGTAGCTTGATGAAAGTATCCGAGGAACTTTTCAAGGCACTCTGGAATCAATGATCAAAGTGTCACTCATTTTTGAATGCACAAGCGTGTCCATGACTGTATTAATATTTCTTTATCTATACATAATATAATAAAATTGTAACAGGCCGTCGGTTGTACATTATAATATTGAAAAAAAAAAACTAATATGAGGAGTTTTAGTAGAGCAACAGAAGTCAAAACAACAGTTTTTAGAAGTTTTGTGTGTCTGTATGTTTGTACACTGAACGGGACTTGACTGAACACTTGAATTGATTGCAGTATTCCCAGATATATAGCTAGAGATCTAACTTAAACTATAGACTCAATTTTATCTATACTAATATTATACTGCCTCGGTGGCGTAGTTGTATTACGGTACGACTGCAAGGCTGAGGTCTCGGGTTCGATCCCCGGGTCGGGCAAAGTGATATTCGATTTTTCTATTCAGTATCAGCCCGGAGTCTGGAATTTGTGCCCGGTATGGCGATAGGCTCGCCCCCTATCACATCATGGGACGGAATACGCTTGGCGAAAAGTGGGTGCACTAGTTGCGCCTCTGCCTACCCCTTCGGGGATAAAAGGCGTGAGCATGCGTTAATATTATAAAGAGGTATAGTTTGTGAGTTTGTTTGTAGGAAGTAATCTCTGAAAATTTGTTACAGAAATAGTTTGAAATCCGGGCGGAGCCACGAGCTAAAGCTAGTATGTCATATTTCTTATAGCATTTATAATATACTGTAAACATTAACAGAGTAACATGCATCAAAAACTGTTATATCTTTTTAAAGTAAAGCACGAATCAAATATAATTACCATACCCTATTATTTATTAAGCAAATTATCTACCATAATTAAATGACCGCTCATAAGACTCATAATGACTGTTCGTATTTCAATAACCTTCAATCTGGTTCGATACACACTCACCGCAATTTTCAATCCGAATACTGAATATAATACATTAACATTTCCATCAAAACAACCACGTAATGCAGCAGTGGTAATCTCTCCAATCGATTGATATTATGCATAATCCACAAATGAAATGTGTGGCCACGTTGAGCGGTCATCGTTTTGTTACTTTAATGCTTTGATTAAATATATACCTAGATAGGCACTGAACGTTTCAAACGCGTCGAAAAAAATAGAGGCCAACAGTTGTCCACTAAATGAGTTCGAGTGAATTATTTTTTGTTGTTTTTCATGGATATAATTTTCTCCCCATTTTAATAGAAACCATGTAATAACTGGTATCATTATGCGCACACACAAGGATACGCAGAATGACGCAGCGATAGCGTATGACAAAGTTGTCACGCATACTAGCGTAAGAAAAGTTGGCCTGTTTGTTTTAGTTTCATTGCAGCGCGTCACTCTATCTAGGTTTATAATTAATCAAAGCTTTAATGGATTCAATTACTTGTTTATTGTAATTTATGTTTTGGGTCGAAAATGCTTGAAATTATGTACTAGGTTTTATTATGAATTGGAATTCACATAGGTATTATAGAAAGTGTTTGACGCGTGGTGTTTCAAAGGAGCGTATTTCTTTTTAGGATTAATGCGTTACTTGGGAAATCTTTAAATAGTAGTAGTATACCACATGCATTTAGCAATAGTTTTATACCATTATTTTTTTATATATCAATGCATTATACCTACCATTGTATACCTTAGACTAAGTTAATTACATTTACGACTTTTTCGTGGTTTTAAATAAACAATATTCGTATAAAAATACCTTGAAAACTGTTCAATTGGTCACCAAAGTGCATTGAAAACTGGCCCCTATTAAACCAGCCTCATATCTATTGAAATTGTCTCCAAAGTCCAAAGCGGTACTAAATTATCCTAACCCAAAAAAACTGACCAACTTACGTCCACTCCACACTCCGTTTGGTAGCGTCACCCACCCCCACCCCTGGCCCCAGGCCAGTTGATGGTCTAGTTGACCAGCTAGGGGCACCTGCCTCTTGATAACCGCCACCAGCCCGCGCCCATCCAAAGCACCAACAGCATTACGACCGCTTCTGTTGTAGATCTCCGAAGAGGTTGCTGTGGAAGCAGGGGGGCTAGTCTTTAGAGATATTTTATGTAAGTGAGGTTCTTGGTTCGATTACTGTTTAGGGCAGTATGATTTTTTAGATTTAAAGCATCCGTGTAATTTTGAAATTTTGCGACTGATTTGGCAAAACACGGCGCATAAAATCTCGGCGAAATTCTATATCAGTTGCGGTTGTAGGGTGACTAAGATTACGCAGATAAAAGTAAGCTTCATTATGGTGGTCAGGACGATACGGTCTGGTTAGAAGAACTGATTGATCTGTTATGGATGGATTAGCATGAAAACAACTTCCCCTACTACTAACTGTGTACTTCTATTACACATTAGCAGAATGCGAGTATTATTTAATATTAATATTTAAATTTGAATTCTGTAGTACTTAACAATTTCTAGTAGGATGCGTTCGGGATTACCCGTGATCCGGTATTAACCGGATACCCGTTATACGTTGTTTTAGGCTTACTACAAAATCCGACAAAATTTCTTAATAGAGACAACACAGCCTGAATTGCCATTTTGTACGGAACCACAATTTTTTAAATGTATTAGTTTGAGTTACAGTTTAGTCTTGAAACGACAGGATTATCCAATGATCCGATGATACCCCATATCACACTAAATAAGTTTTGTTTTATGTCTGTGTTATTGTTACTCCCATGAAATTGGCATAGAGCTTCCCATAGATTTAATTAGTTAAAAGCCTTACGATCGATTTAATTTCTTTAAAAACGCCTCTATGGTGAGATTAGCCTAGTTTGGAAGAGTGGTGATAGTTTGGAAATAGTTTTTTTTTTGTGATATCTGAAAAATTATATTTACTTTGATGCGGTTTCTCCCGATAATATCATGCTTTTTTTTATTACTGGTTTCAGGTTCCAAAAAGGTTAGCAAAGCAGGCCTTAAATAAATTATTTGTTCATATTGAGCATTTTATTAATATCTTTTATTAAATTCACCAATCACACAAAAAGTTATAATTGTAATATAATATGTTCCCCAACATGTTGGTATATCAAAATAAAATACAATACATGAGTACTCTATGTTAATGGCGCATAAAATTAGATTACAAAGGCTTTACTTAAATTAACTTACGCGCCTATCACAAATTGAATAGCAAAAGCACCTAACCGCACACTTCACTTCATCAGGCGCCTTACCCGACTTGTACATTATAAGTTATAACAAATGCTATTAAGCTTATTAACTTAATGGCCGTAGTTTTGGCGGGGGCAAAGACAAGACGTGGACGCCGTGATAGATTGTCTATGCTTGTTTTGTTGGATGTTAGGTGATGTCATTGCTATGTTGGTTAGATCAATTGTATAAGGTAATAGTATAGGACAACATGGATGTAGAGTATGTTGTATGATACAAACGTACGACAAAAATCTAGAATATTCAAGCCACACTTTGCTCTTTTTGGTACTGTATAAGTTCTGTAAAATAATTTAAAAATACAGACCAATAAAAAATCTTCTAAAAAGTGTAACAAGAAAAATGGACATCATACGGTAGCATTGGACACCTACTTAAATCAGTATCAAAATTCTTCAAAATCTTATAGTATTACCCACCTAGTGTTTTCTAAATACCAGCTAATCTCAATAAATTTGGTAGGACATAATATAGCAAACTCTTCATTTAATAAGACACAAATTAACTGTCACTTTATAAGATCCGCCATCGATTTGCAATCGGCGAAAAGTCGTTTGTCTGCGTCAACAGTAATAAAGCCCAGTATCCAAAAGACGAGATTAAATATCTACGTATAATCTAATTTTACGATTGTATTTTATAGTCGGATAATAATTGTGACGAATTGAATTGAGATCGTAAACCTATTTTATTTGGGAGCATTGTACCTTTCCAGGAGTCTTGAATTTCATTGACATAAATGCTTTGAGGATTATTGTCTTCAAAACATTATCTTATTTATCGGCCTAGAATACGCTTACAATCCCTCTATATCTTAAAGGTATAGGTATAAACCTAAGTGCGGTATTATAGTAATATAGGAAATTATATAAAAAATTTGAATTACTGATATTTGGTTAAAATCTCTGGTTAAATTTTGAGGCCCAACACCCATACACAAAACGGACATCTTTAGAAATTTACGAATGCTTCTTCGCTCGGAAATAGTCATTTTTGATTTACTATGACAATGTTCCATCCCATTCTCATCACGCACCGATTATACCTATAAGACCTACATACATGTGAAACCGAAAAACTTTGCTTTCAGCCCCCGAAGGTCCAGTCAACTTGTAATGCGTTACCCGTGTCATCGCTTAACAAAGCCTTAAACGAAAATGGTCCTTCGAACTCGACTAGTCGCTTATAAAGTCGCTGTTTTATTTCGGGAATTTACTTAAAAGGATGACTGTGCAAAATGAATACTTTGAAAGCTAGATTTCTTCAGTCGGTTTGAAGTAAATATCTGGAGTATTTTTTATAACTCTCGACGCAAGAGAGGTGGAGAGGTTAACGCTTATTTCGTACTAAATTCCATCAGATTCCATCTAGTAATTTAGGCATGTTCAAGTAAAGCTGAGATGGGACCCTTTGCGGACTCACATAACCGTGCAATAGGTACGGTACACATTGCTTGTTATACCTGTTTATCTATTAGTGTGCTATTGTATAATTATTTGTATAAATTTTAAATTACTATTATTAGGTATAATTTCTATTTATATCTTTAAGTTATGTTAGTGTGAGTTAACGCAATACGCGTATTTCTTTCTTTCTTAAAGGTAACGGTCTTATTAAACTGGACGAGCGTAGCGCCTTCGCCTCGCTGTGAACATGAATTGCAAGCGAATCCCTGTGGATTCGCTTGCAATTCGCCAGTGTGTTTTTTTTAAATCAAGCCAGTGTGATAAAATCCTTAACTTTACTTGACCACGGTTGAAGTATCAGCACCATCGTGAAAACATAGCAAATGAGTATCAATATTATTGAAATAAGGATAATATTCAATTGAGCTACCGAAGATGCAATTAAGGTTTAGCGGTGCGTGCCTTCAGGAACACCTTGGCAACCGTAATGGCTATCCAAATTAGTTTTGGACAAGCCAACTGTGAATGTTGACTCTATTTCGTCATTTTTCATTCTGTATTAGGTTGGGTTACTTAAATATGGAATCTATTGAATCGAGACAGAGAAGTGACTGAAGATTTTCTATAATATTTTACTGGTACTCATATGTAAGAGTCTGTCTGGGTGGGTACCACCGCAATGTCTATTTCTACCGCAAGGCAGCAGTGTGCATGCACTGTTGTGTTTCGGTTTGAAGGACATTGTAGCCAGTATAACTACTGGACATAATGAGACTTAACATCTTATGTCTCAGGATGACGAGCGCAGTGGAATGGCAAACAGTAATTTGTAACTCAAGGTGCTGGATGGTGTTGCTACTATTTATGGGTGGTCGTATCGCTTACCATCAGGCGAACGGCATGCTCGTCTCGTCATTCAATGCAATAAAAACAATTAATAAATAATAATAATGCCAATGAACGGCTATTGATAATAGTATTTGTTTCACATTGCCTATAATGTCCTTCAAACCGAAGATTAATAGTGATTTACTGTAGCGTATCAGAAATTGACAATATGGTACCTATTCAGACACATTTTCATTATAAAAATCGCATCAAAAACGATCCATTCGTTTCGGAGCTACGATGCCACAGACATACAGATACACGCCTTAAACTTATAACACCCCTCTTTTTGCGTCGGGGGTTAAAATATATACATACATACACATTTACGCCTTTTATTCCCGAAGGGGTAGGCGGAGACGAAACTAATGCACCCACTTTTCGCCGTGCGTATTCCGTCCCATAATGTTATAGGGGCGAGCCTATCGCCATATCGGGCACCAATGCCAGATTCCGGCCTGATACTGAATAGAAAAATCCAACATCACTTTGCCCGACACGGGGATCGAACCCGTGACCTCAGTATTGCAGTCGTACCGTAATACATCTATGCCACCGAGGCAGAAATAATGTAGAAATTCAAGCCTATTGTCTCTTTCGAAGTTACACTACCCGGAATAACAAGGCCCTAACGGAGTTAACATTTACCCACGTGCGAAGGGTTCACTGTGGGTCTGCAGGGCGTCACGTTTATATCTAATTTGCCAAGTCCCGAATGCTCAGCGAGATTAACTTGTAATTGTGTAACGTATCCTTTATGTAAAAGCGTTGAGATTAATGAATTCGTCATTAAATTCATATAGAAATTTATATAGAAAATATTTATGTAACGGTGACGTTTAAGAAATTATTTTTTCATATTAGAGCTTGCAGAAAAACGAATTATACGAAATGCAATACTTCACGTCAGATTTCTCTGAAACAATGGTAGCCTGTAAAATAGTCAGTGTAAGTAAGGTAATGCTGTACCATAGATCAAAAAGGCTTGACTTTTGTGATCATACCGATCATCTAGTCTTTAATAAAAGTATGACAATGACAAATGAAAATGAAATCATCATCATCATCAACCAAAGTATGTAAGCTGCTGAACACAGTCCCCGAAACAATGAAAATTTACAATTTGTTTTTAAACTAAAATCCTACTTTAATATTATAAACGTGAAAGTTTGTATGTATGGATGTATGGATGTTTGTTACTATTTCACGCAAAATCTTCTGAACGGATTTCGATGAAATTTGGCACACGGGTAGATTATGTCCTGGATTAACACATAGGCTACTTTTTATCCTGGGAAAATATAAAGCGGGACTTTAATCCCGGGAAAACTCATACACGCGGGCGTAGCCGCGGGCAAAAGCTCGTAAACTATAAATGTACCGTCCAATCTGTTTTAATTTTTCACCCCTAAAGATCTCATAGTTTTGAAGCACAGTAACAAAATTGATTTCCTCATAACGAACGTTTGATTGAGACCCGTCGCCGGCAGATCTGGCGGGATATTAAAATATCACTCTTATCTAAAGGAAATTAGAATTAAATTTCCAATATCCCCTGTCTCTTGATTAACGGTCCTTGTGAGTTTTTCCAATAGCTTCGTCCTTTTCAAGTGACGTTCTTCCAGATCTATTGAACGATTTAAAGTAACAGTATCGATGGGGGCACTATTTAATTTCGGGCTGATTTTTTAGCTGGCTGAGCAATAATTGCGTACAAATATTGCTAGCAATCATTGATACGTCTAAATGAGGCTTAGCAATAAATATGGTAAATAAAACTACGCGGGTATACATAATGTATGACTTATAAGCCAAATAATACCTACTTCTACATATATGTTATTACACGTACTGCTTTTCTAACTCTCACAAAACAAAACGACACTCAATCTAAATCCAACCTTGCTCTCGACATAAAAGGCTGAAATTCCCTTGGCGAACGTTATTGTTCTAATGCTCATAATAGAGCCCGTTTCAGGGACCCTTTTCCAGACTATGATCAAAATAATGGCACCGCTATTGCCCCGGCGTGTGAGTCACGTGGTTTCTATAAGGGAATTGCACACGTACAGCCAGGCACAAAAGTAATTGAACAAATTTAAAATTACCTAACTTTTGTCTGTTTATCTACTGTTACTTTTTCATCACTAAATTAAGTTCAAAGGATTTACTTTATCTTACTTCTTATCTTACTAATGTTATAAATGTTGTGAAAATGTTTGTGTTTTGATGTTTGTTAGAAGTAAACGCAGAAACAACTATATGGATTTGGATGAAATTTGGCACACAGGTAGGTCATGTCCTGGATTAACACACAGGCTACTTTTTATCCCCATAATTTGCTCCCAAGGGAAATCAAGGATATTTTTAATCTGATTCTTTAAGTAGATGGCGATAGCGTCGTATTGTGTTTTATGAACTTTTGTAGCGGGAAAGGCTTTTCACACGGGGGAAGCCACGAGCAACACCTAGTTTTAAATAAAGAAAAAAGAATATTTCGATTGAAGCTAATGTGTAGAAGCGTTTTGAAATTTGAAATCTTTCACCTACTTTTGAAGCTGACTGTACCTCTAAGATAAGCGAATACACGTGTTAGTAAGGGTCAACATAAGCTGGTATAAACCAGCGCATTCTATCGTTTCACGAAATCGTGGAATTTTTATCACGACAGAAATATGTGCATCATGTTGTGGAGATAAGAGTGAATTCACTGTGAACTTTTACGTTGACAACTCGTTGCGTTACTATAAGTTGACTCTAGACTCTAGAGCAAAAAGTCTCTTCTGCGAGATGCTGGGTAAAATTTTTAAGATATTGGGTAGTAATCGTCATGTTAATTCTGTCTACAATGTAAACTGTAAATATGTCTAACTCTACCAATTTTACCCGACTACAGCGAAGCGAGGCTTCTGTGTATGTATGTATATATTGTTCCACTCTTGGGTGACCCTAGAGTGGCTCATTTGTCATAGGAATGATCCTAGTTGGCCGATTTCGACAAATAAGCTGTCTATCGATTCGTTTTTATTGTATGTACACATTTTTAAATATACAAAAGAGATGTCCGCTTTTTGTATGGGTGCTGGGCCTCAAAATCTAACCGGACTCAAAATTTAGGGACATTAAAGGGGCAAAATATGGATCTTGGATCCATTAAAAAAATATTTTTAGACCCCTCCATTCATAACTTTTTTAAGAACGTTCATATGTAGTTTTTAAGCAAAGTAAAATTACATAACTCTCAAAATCGGAGGTCTTTAAAATTAAACGATTTATTGTAAAAGCTTAGTTTTTAGGAGTTCTATCCAAATATATTTAAACTGTCTTGGTTAGAATTTTAGGCCCGTTTTTGGACATGTCCTTTTGAAAACTAATTAGGAATGAAGAAGTGAACACAGAGCAATACTGTTATAACTCAAAATTATAGTTGCTACAAAGGAAACCTTTTATAAAAGTGAGGAACTTAGATTCAGCCTTATAAATATACCTATCGTGTACGTCTAAAACATTTGTCCGAAGCCACTTGTACAGGTGTTATTTCTAATGAATGTACGCCATTGTTATTTACTTGCTTTTGTTATACGATTTATGTAACTGCTTTTGTGTTTATGTCACCGTTTTTGGACTTTGTAACGACGACGCACGGTTTTGGGTGATATGCCGGTATAGATTGTATATAGGGACTCGGCCCAGGAGTTGCATAATGTCTATATCGTTCCTTAGGACTCAATACTGTAAGACCCGTGTCACTAAACTAACCGCCCAGTCCTCTCTGATAGTGTTCATTGCGCAATCTTTCAAAAACAACAAGGTCTATAAAAAAATGAGGTCTACTAAACTACATTTTTTCCGTTATTCGTCACAACTCACAAATGCGTTCACTAATAACACCTCTGCCCACCCCGTTAGGGATATGGTGATTTAAGCTATTAACTAATCCAAGCAAACAAAGAGCACTATTCTAATATATTGAGTCGATTAATCGTTTTGAATTTGTTCAGTGTCGTAATTTATGATTAACTCTTTACACCTTTGTAGTTTAGTTTATTGCGTGTACTGTACAACTGCCTGAGGTTTTGAGTTCGATGCAAGGGTCGGTTAATACGATATTCGTTTATTAGCTCAATAATAGCTCGCAATCTGCAATAGTGCACTCTTTATTGATTTAGAATTCCATGTCCATACCAGCCCAGTATAATATACTGCCCACTGCTGAGCACGGGCCTTCTCTACTACTGAGAGGGTTTAGGCCTTAGTCCACCACGCTGGCTTAGTGCGGGTTGGCAGACTTCACATAGCTTCGAAATTATTTTAGGAGAAATCTCAGGTATGTAGTTTTCCTCACGATGTTTTCCTTCACCGTTAAAGCGAACGATAATTGATAAACAATACACACGTAATTTCGAAAAATTAGAGGTGTGTGCCTTGGGTTTTGAACCTGCTAGGCTCGACCGTTCCAGTCCCAACTAGGCTATCATCCACTTAGATTTAGAATTAATGAACTTCAATACAGTAGTAAAGCGGCGATAGCCTAGTTGGGAGTGGAACGGACTGCCGAGACGAATGTCCGCAGGTTCAAAACGCAAGGGCACGCACCTCTGACTTTTCTAAAAAGTTATGTGTGTATTCTTTGCGAATTATCGCTCGCTTTAACGGTGAAGGAAAACATCTTGAGGAAACCTGCATACCTGAGAAGTTCTCTGAATTTCGAAGGTATGTGAAGTCTGCCAACCCGCACTAGGCCAGCGTGGTGGACTAAGGCCTTAATCCTCTCAGTAGTAGAGGAGGCCCGTGCTCAGCAGTGGGCAGTATATAATACAGAGCTGATTGCAATACAGTAGTATATTCTATAATCAGATCTTGAAAGTGGACATGATGGAGAACCCGCAAGGAAAAACCAGTATCAAAAAAAAAACTCTATTCCGAAGAATAACATAACCAAATATACATAATTAAAAGCTTCATTTCTCAGCCAAATCACAAATCCTATTTATTATTTGTTCACAAAATGAATTTCCAACGAGACTGGCACGAAGTAGAAAGTTGGTAAATTGGTGGACATTTTTAACCCCGAAATTCGTCAATATTCCACTAAACCGAATAACAATATCCCCGATATTTGCACTTGCAGTTTGAAAACGAACAAATGTCGTGTTTATTTTTCATATAGTGTGGATTTTCTCATGTTTCTGCATTTTTTGTACATCGAGAAAAGTGTGGTTTTCCTTTGTTTGAAACTGTTGGAATTTAATTAGAGGCAGCATTGGTCTTTTGGTTAGTACAGAGTGATATGTACTGGTGGTAGGTCTCTCATATGTAAGAGACCGTCTGGGTGGATACCACCGCAATGTCTATTTCTACCGCCAAGCAGCAGTGTGCATGCACTGTTGTGTTTTGGTTTGAAGGACATTGTAGCCAGTGTAACTACTGGACATAATGAGACTTAACATCTTATGTCTCAGGATGACGAGCGCAGTGGAACGCCACACAGTACTTTGTAACTCAAGGTGCTGTATGGTGCTACTACTGTTTATGGGCGGTCGTATCGCTTACCATCAGGCGAACGGCATGCTCGTCTCGTCATTCTATGACATAAAAAAAAAATTAAGATCAGTTAGATAATACTCAAAGGTTAGATACTGTTACGTATCGGTGTATTCAGGTGATATGATTGATATGTCGCATCTTTAGGATGAAAACGACACAATTCAAAGAAATCGAAAATTGAGTTATCGTCATAAAATTACTTAAAACGAAGTTTTCAATACAACAATAGTTCGAACACCGCCATATTCAAGCGGGAAACGGACAAAACTATTATATCGGTCCCTTTTTTATTATATTTTCATAAAAAAGGTACCAGTTTTAAGCCATTTTATGACGATAACCCAATTTTAGATTTTTTTGAATTGCGTCGTTTTCGTCCTAAAGGTGCGATGTGTTGGTACAGTCAGCAACATAAGTAGCTGAACAAATTCAAAATTCAAAACCGCTTGTACGCGTTAAGTTTAAGAGCGCTTTGACATTTTTGCGCCGCGCAAAGTTAGGTTTTTTTTTTGCTGCAACTTACTATGACTATCTGCCGTGTATTACGTGCGGTATCGGTGCAACCAAATATAAACCATCTTTATTTAGTGATATAAAAAAAACATCAATTTAAAATAATATAAAATTATTAGTATAAGGAAATGTTAAATTTTATTTCGGTATGGATATTTTGTCAATGTGATCAAATCCGGGGATATAAAATTTTCTTACGACTTTCTTCTTCTCTCTTTTCTTCTTTCTTTAACCGAAAACTAAAATGTTTAAAAATTTTACTGTTTAAAAGTTAATTATATTTTATTTTCTCTGATATTATGTAAGAACAGGGTGTTAATAGTGGTAAAATATTTTTTTTGTTGGCTTATATTTAACAGAATTTGCTAATTGGAGCTCTCAAGTCAGTGGACTTAGAATGTGGCAAAAAGACGCAAATCGTAAGACGATGTCGTTTAATTTTGACGTTTTAGATTGATCGAGAGACCAATATGTCAGTCACGTGTTAGTCTCTCAACCAATCCAAATAAAACGAAACGAAGTCGTATCGTGTTTTCGTGTCATATTCTAAGCCCACTGGTCTCTTGTGTGTTTTTACCGAAACGGACACCGGGAGAATGATGATTATTAAATAAATAAGTAAATTACCAAAAAATGGCTCTATTATTATAAAATTTAAGAAGATGATTTTTTTTTTATTTTTTTATTATAATAGTTATCATAGACATGAAGCCAATGCATCATGTTTGAACGACGAAAACCTTACAACCAGACGTCTTTCTGTGAAAACGTTCTTGATATTTGATATTTGTATGGGATTTTTTTGCGGGTGACTCCACTTCATGTGTTAGGATAGGACAATACCGCGTAACTACAATTAGTAAGAACCGCGTAAGAGACAAAAAAGTTTTTCTTAAGAGTTAAACCTAAAGTCTATAATTACTTCGCATTTTTTGCATCAATCTCAATTTACCTTGTTTTCGTCACTTACGCGGTTTTACTAGTGCTGGTTACGCAGAATTGCACTAACCCAACGATGTCTGTATGTCGATTGACGAGAGTTGAATATCCCTTGCCAGTCAGTTACGACATTTTCAAAACAGACTACAAAAATATAAGAAATACTTACGTCGCACCCGTACTGTGGGCTTTTTGAAAGCGGTGCGGAGGTACGGCATGGCCATCACCAGCTCGATGTGTGGGGGAGGAGGCAGCTGCGAACATAATATACAAATTTGAATTTGGGAGAGTAAACTTTACAGGAACGTTAAAAAAATGTAAAATAGTTAAAAGGTATCTAATATATTTTTTTTATTAGTTTATTATCAAAATATAAATGTAGTGTGAATGGCATCATACATTCATACGTAATCATGAAAAAAAAACTCCATATTTTTATATAATAATTACATCCACTTAAATTGTTACATACTAAAATATTTTTAAAGTAATCGTTTATTTTCTCAGAAAATGTACTACGGATACAAGTTATAAAGTACAAATTAATGAATCTACTGCTTATAATTCCCACTTCGAAACTCCTAGAACAGGTTTAAGCAATATTACACAATTTCCATGAAGCTATTGATTATGAATTAATGCATTATACTGTTCACTTGTCTTATTATTAGAGGTATTATCGTTCAGCAGCTCAGGGCTTAATTCTATAGACTTAAGTCTATTTGAGGCTTAAAGCTTACTGAAGGTTGAATTTGAATATGGATTGTATATGCAATACTGTTGCAACTCATTAATAGATAGACAGTAAAGTAAGCTGCGACACTGATGGGGTACGGGATTCCATTCGGTTGTCACTTGGTCAGTATTTGATGAAAAACACACAATAGGGAAGATGCAAAAATAATATTTATCAATATACGCGCCTCTGCCTACCCCTTCGGGGATAAAAAGGCGTGTGTGTGTTCATAGTAACATTGATGTACTTATTTATTCAAAAAACATATCGAAAGTACAAACTTATGCATTTATGAATGCCACCGGCGAACAAATATGAGCGGTGTGACGTCACTAAGCATACAGCTCCGTTTGCGCGCGAAAATGTAAACTATTATTTTCAAACCGCAATTTTTAGCAATAAATTATAGTATTTAAATTTTTTAATATACTATAATATACTCTACATGAAATTCATTCAAATGAAAGCAAAAATAAAAATTTGCGTCTTCCCTATTATCCCGAACTAGGTATGATAGTAAGGCCCTTAGATCCTTCAAATACGACAAAAAAAATTTGGTGAACTGCAAAGAGTTCTAAGATTATATAGAACGGACATTGGGAAAATTTTATTACAAAAATGTTGAGCCTGTTCGTCAGTAACTAAATCTACCGTGAAATAGCAAAATACCCATGAAAAATGCATTAGAACATACTTTGACATGATCGTAATGCGGAAATTAGCATTATTCTTTCCAAAATATTGTTTTCTTTACAAAATTTAAGCATACCGAGGCGTCTTGTCACACAGACGTGTCAGATAAGACAGCGACTTATTACCAAATGCCACGGGCCCCTGGTCTCAAAGGGCCCCCTGACCCCTACTCAAGAGAATTAAGGCCGTTAGGCGAATCCTAAAAAAAACGAATGTTGCACTTCCGAGGGGCACCAGTCCATGAATTTTCCACAGGCCTACATGGGTACAGTTACGCCACTAACTGAATGGTAATCATCTCTACTTACCCTTTAATGTATGGGAGAAAAATAAAGTAAGTTCATGTTATGGAACAAACTAAGTAACTTTGATAGCTCTCAAGATTTTCGATGTCATTTATATCTAAGTGACGTAAAACAATTTAAACGTCGATTAACTTTAATCTTGATTTAAAATAAGATAACGAAACGATTTATTTGAAATAAGAATATATTCTTACCGTTTTTGAAATAGCTGCCATCCATTCTCTTGAGAAGCGAGAAAAAAACATTCAATTAATACATATTTGACTTAAATATATTTTTTTACAATGATCTCTTATAGATAGCTTTTGGTTTATACAATTCGGTGATATCTATTAAGATAGGTAATCTATGTTTTGTCCTTTTCGTAAAAATAAAAAAGATTTATTTTGACCCTTAAATAACATTTAAGGCAGTTAATATTGCCACTCAAAGCCTTCAAATTCCATTACTAATTTCTATTCATATAATATAATTTATCCATTGATGGGTTAAACATCAATGAATTTATGATATTATTTTTTCATATTCTTATAATAAACTCCTTACATCTAAAACTTCTTTCCAAATCATTATATTTAATTTCTAAATAAAAATCCATTCGTATCGCACAATTATAATAATAAAATGCATTAATTTAAATCATAATCCTTCATAAATCTGTGCGGGTAAGGGCGCCAAAACGGCTTACCGAGTGTTTATAAAACAGAGGACCTTTGGGGCGGGCAGGGGGGATTCTACCCTCTCTCTCTGGGAGGGCTTTGTTTTTTACACCCTCTATAAAGAGCGAAGAAACTTGTGAAATGGAAGTCGAGTGTTTAATGAAAATTGATTCTGAAGTATTTATCGAGTATTAATTGCGCGTTGATGTTTTCAATATATGTGATTTCACTGAAGTACTACTGAAATGTATCTCTGCCACTAAGCCGCATTGAGTATGTATTGTGTTCCGGTTTAAAGAAAACATCCAAATTATATTACGATATTGTGTTTGTTTGATTCGCTGCGCTTGAAATCAACTCAGACTCAGACTGCCTCGGTGGCGTAGTTGTATTACGGTACGCCTGCAACCCTGAGGTCTCGGGTTCGATCCCCGGGTCGGGCAAGGTGATATTGAGTTTTTCTATTCAGTATCAGCCCGGAGTCTGGAATTTGTGCCCGATATTGCGATTGGCTCGCCCCCTATCCAAATCATGGGACGGAATAACGGCGAAAAGTGGGTGCACTAGTTGCGCCTCTGCCTACCCCTTCGGGGATAAAAGGCGTGAGTGTGTGTGTGTGTGTGTGTGTGAAATCAACTCATGTTGAGTTTACCTAACTTACGCTTACATTATAGCTATAAGTTTAATATTTTAATTATTGTAATCGTAATGTCTGCTAGAACTTAATAAATAAAAAAACATTGTAACTTCTAAGTAGTATTTTGTTTTTGTTCTCGCGGGGAAAAAACGCGTTATCGCTACCACCACTGGGGCGTGAGTGGATGGTTATGTTGGTTTCACCGATCTAACGGTCCAACGTCGACACTCGGGAGTATGGCATCATCCGAGCGAGCATTGGACCGAGTCCCTAACACTATGTACACCCTACACCGGCATACCAACCAAAACCCGCGGTGGCCTTCTTCGGCGCCTACGGGACGGCCCCGGGGTATCTTGTTGCACGAAGATAGCTGCACGGAACCGCCCCTGCGCGATGCCGCATTGCGGCCCATCTCTATATGAGGGGGCTAAGATGCCCCCGAGCCCTACAGGACGCCTTTGACGTCTACGACTGCAGGAGACCGACCACCCGCATTGTCGTCCACCTCGGAGTCGCTATTATATTGAAGTAGTCGAGCCAGCAGACCCCCACAGCTCGCTCCGCGATTCTCACGTTAGTCCCCGTTAGTCGCCTCTTACGACAGGCAGGGAATGCCGTGGCGGAATTCTTTAGATGCCCCCGGACCGCAGGGCACGAGGCGCCGGTCAGTCGTCCACCCAACGCCTCCTTCGTCTCCTCTGGCTGCGGGCGGGATCGTTCTGCTCACGATCCCGCTCGGCGCTCTCCTTCCGCGAGATGACGCACTCACAGAAGGAGGCCATCGCTCGCCATGACCTCCAGCCGCCGACCATGGCGGACACCACGGCCGGCAGCGAGAGGTCTCCTCCGACGACTGCTCTAAGAGCGCTGCGTTGTAGGTCCCAGGCTGGGCACTCCTCCAGAGTGTGTTGGACCGTGTCGTCGCGGCCGTTGCCACAATGATGGCACACGGCGGACTCCTCCTTCCCGATCCGACAAACTTCTAAGTAGTATGGAATATCTTGCATTCTATAAACACATTTAAGTTTTTGTAACAGCCTTTCCCATGCAAAAAACCGTGTAGCTAAAAAACCACAACTTATCAGATATACAAAAACACATTACGGCGACCTTAAAGTCGGGTTACATAGTAAGAAATTCCCATGGCGACGCTAAAACGCCATCTGGAATGAGTTGCTGCTTTTACATTACGATGTTTGGAACATTACGTTGCGTCTTGACAACGCTCTATTGAGTTCTTAGGTTTACTGTCGGCCTTATTCATAAACCTATTTCAGTAATCGCATGTTTTGTCTTCTTCGAACGACTTTTGAATTAAAAACAAAACATTCTAAAAAAAAAAAACGTTCTATAAGTCTCTCTCTCTCTGTAGTCGGTCCCTCACACAATAAGGTCCCTCATGACTGAGGATCGTGCTCATCACTGCATGTACCGCATTTAGAATGGATTATTTGTCTCCACCGGTTTCTGTTCATCGCATGTTCAACTAGTTTATGGAACTTGGTGGCAGACGAGTCCTTAATCTAATTCTATAAATAAAATAGGTTTATAAACTATTTATGAAAAAGGTCGTGTATGTCGTCTTGTGTTTCATTCTAGAACTAAGGTCCGTAGCCAAGTTGATTTTCTACAAGCATTTACGTTAATAGAAAACAACAAAAAAACATGCGAATGACATATCCGATCGATAAGTGTTTCGCACAGATACGTCATTCCCATACATTATTTTGTTTTCTATAATTGGCGTTGACGATTGTAGAAATGCGTCTGAGCTACGGGTCTCAGTGTAACAATGTCGTTTGTGTGGATTTAGTACTGTTATACTCCTGCCGATACTTTTCCCCGTATCACAGAACTAGCGTGTGGCCCTATGTGCCCGTCTATCCCCGCCATACCCTATATGTTACACAAAATCAAGCGTTATTAGATTTTAATTCCAATGATTGGTTTTGGCGTGATACGCTAACGAACATTTGAGCAAACAATAAACACAAAAATTACAAATGTATTATGTTCAGTCTCGAGTGTATATGCCAACACGGGACATCTTTGATATTTAGCCGACTTTAAAAAAAGAAGATTTTCGACCCGTATGTATGTATGAATGTATGTATGTATGTAAGTTTGTATGTCGCGGTATTCTCAAAAACTACTGATCCGATTTGGATGGGATATCGTTATTCAAATGAATATTTTTCAGGGAAGGTTTTATATTGTATACTAACGGCTCGCCGCGGCTTCGCACGTGTAGCACTGATTATAATCTATAGCCAAATGCCGATTACGACACAAAATTGCAAAAAAAAACTAAAATTTAATTTTTGATCCGATTACTACACGGGATAAACCTCTGGCTAATTTGAAGATTACCTAAAAGTTTAATTAAAATTGCTCCAGCAGTTTGGAGTCCATGGGGAACATAGTATTTATTTTTAAATAATTATATAGTGGACGATAGCCTAGTGGAAATGGAACGGTCTGCCGAGACAATGTCCGCAATGTTGAACCCTTTTGCACACACCTCTGGCTTTTCGAAGTTATGTGTGTATTTTTTATCAATTATTGATCACTTTAACGGTGAAGGAAAACATCGTGAGGAAACCTACATACCTGAGAGTTCTCTATAAGAATTTCGAGGGTATGTGAAGTCTGCCAACCTGCATTAGGCCAGCGTCGAGGACTAAGGCCTAAACCCTCTCAGTAGTAGAGGAGGCCCATGCTCAGCAGTGGACAGTGTATAATATAGTCCTGGTTGCATTGCACTGCAATTATATAGATAGATATAGATTACACCGAACGTAGTCATAGTCTGGCCAATTGCCTATTAACATTTTGAAGCCAATGTACCTCAAGTAATTGTACTGAAGGTTTTTTTACAGGCATTCACCTATAAGATCTAGGAGGTGTATGATATGAAATAGCTTTATTATTTTTCCCGTAGAATATTATTTGAACTGTAAAAAGCAATTCCATGAACGATGTGCGAAAGCATAGAAGTAGCACTACAATATCATTCATAAAATTTTGTTACAATCACCGCAAGATTATGTAAGAAAAATAATCTAATAAAATAAATCATGCCTTTAATTAGAGTCTAAAATACTGCCAACATGCATTGCTATCGCTATATATCAGTGAGTCTGCGTCAAAAACTCACTAGAAAACCAAGAACGAGAAACCAAGCGTCTATTTGCAGAAATGAATCATCATCAGCTTTATTCGATAGTTTCACGCGGATCAGGTATCACTCCTTTCGCTCGCCCAATTATTATAAATAATGAGGTGAGATCGAGTTACAGGATCGACGAGGCGCTAGACTCCTGTGGCTTGATTTATGACTCACGATTGTTTTATCTAAATTATTTATATTCACGAAAATATATTTACAGTACTTAATAAAAATACCAGCTCTGTATTGTATACTCCCAGTCCCATTGCTGGGCACGGGAATCCTCTACTACTGAGAGGGTTTTGGGCCTTAGTCCACCACGCTAGCTTAGTGCGGGTAGGCAGACTTCAAATACCTCCGAAATTGTTATAGAGAACTTCTTAGGTACGCAGGTTTCCTCACAATGTTTTCCTTCACCGTTAAAGCAAGCGATTATTCACAAAGAATACACACAGTGCACAGTTACAGTACTTACAATACCCAAAATTAATACAAACCAATTGAAAATCTCGTTGCTTAAGTCGGTTTAAAATCGAATTATTAAGTTTTGATTTTTTAAGGATATTTACATACGCGTTTACTTTGTTACGTAGTGGGTTCCCAGGTGGATAGAGATTGCTTAATCTTTCTGCCAAGAACTATGCAAGGTATACGTAGCGCATTCCATGTTTTCGCGCTTGACATTGGTTTCAGTTGTGAAGGACACGGTTTGCCGAGACGGTTCAAACCCAAGGCACACACCTCCAACAATTTTCGTTCGCTTTAACGGTGAAGGAAAACATCGCGAGGAAACCGTCATACTTGAGAATTCTCAAAAAGAATTTTGAAGGTATGTAAGGTGTGCCAACCCGCACTAGGCCAGCGTGGTGGACAAAGGCCTAAACCCTCTCAGTCATAGATGAGCCCCGTGCTAAGCAGTGGACAGTAATACAGGGTTGGTATGGTACACCTTAAAATTAGACTCCGTTGAATACAAGATAGTAATTCAAAATTCTATCCTATTAATATTATAAACGCGAAAGTTTGTAAGAATGTATGTATAGATGTATGTGTGTTTGTTACTCTTTCACGCAAAACTACTGAACGGATTTCGATGAAATTTGGCACACGGGTAGATCATGTCCTGGATTAACACATACGCTACTTTTAATCCCGGTAAACTATAAAGCGGGACTTTTATTCCGGGAAAGCTTATTCACACGGGCGGAGCCGCGGGCAATAACTAGTATTTAATATTTTTACCTGAATATGCAAGCATTATAAGTTATTTAGAAGTTTCGTTTATAATACGTGCTATTTCATTACCGTTAATTCAATCACTGAATCGTAAATCACATGGTCCATTTGATTCAGCAAATACAACTATTTACACAGTCAGTTTATTTTAAACTTTGACGTCAAATTATAAATCCTAGCAGCAGCTGAATTTTAAACACGCGTAATTATATGAATGGAAAATTTAAATTAAACAAATTTACTCTTTGGGTATTAATATTTGTACAAATTGTCAATTGTCATATTCGAGGCTATATATTCTGATAAATTAGGGGACATATGCCACACCTATCAAGAACTGCAAGATGAAATTATCAGGATTTCTCCTTGCTTTGGTAAGACATTCAGTTTATAAAATTTAAATATAATTTAGAGTGAACATAAATATTAAAGATATAGACTAGCAAAGCTGGAACGGTTTGCTGATATTATTTTATTTTTGGAGTTACGTGTTTATTCTTTGTCAATAGCTCGGTTTAGGCCCCGTCTTTACAACTGTAGTTATCTTTTTGTCAGGGTCCTATTAAGCTGGACGTGCTCGCAACACCTGGAGCACTCGAAGCTCTGCAAGCGCGTCTAGCTTAATAACACCGATGATTACCCTAACTACAGTTGAAAAAACCCGTCCTTAGTGCACAAAAACGTAGTGAAATAAATCGTAACTCCATAAAAGTTCTTGGAAACCCTGGATTTTCTAGTAGATAAATGCCTTAAGCAGACGAGGCTCGTGTTCAGGTAGTGAGAGAGATGACTGTGAAAAAACGAGGTTTTAAATGTGTTTAGCGTTTGACACATTTAGTAAGTCGAGGTCCAAGTCAGCCCTAATGTTTTTGGTGTCTAGTATCGTTGATGTTTATAGAGATACCAATTGAAAATTAAAACCAGCTGATTTGCGTTCTTCCGTATAAATAATAATTAACATTGTTTTCCAGGCTACGGCCATTGCGGTGACATCAGCCCAAAGTAAGTCTTTCGCTATAAACACATTTTGGGGGAAACGTTTTTTTTTGTATGGAGAAAGTGTTCTACCACTACCGCCCAGCCTTCGTGGAGGGCGACTGGACGGTTATGCTGGGTTCGCCGGCCTTACGACCCGGCGTTGAGATAAAAAACGTCGGGCGACTGCCGTGCCCAGTCCCTAACACTATATGCCCTATACACGGCAATACCAACTGAAGCTCCGCGGTGGCCACCTTCGGCGCATTAAGGACGGCTGCGGGGTTCCTCTGACGGAAAGTGTCTAAGTGTAATCTGAAACCGCCCCTGCACGGTGCCGCCTAGTGCAATATTTCTCTTGTTTTGAAGGGGCTTATAAGCCCCCGCGCACCAAAGGACGCCCTCTGCGTCTACGGCAGCGTGAGGCGTATGAGCCACGCTGCTGACCGACCCGGGAAATTTTGGGGGAAACTACGGATTTTCATTAAATTTAAGCTCAAAAGAGGGGTAAATTAGAAGGTAGTAAATTCATGAAACACCAATAATGACTATTATAGCTTTGATCTATTATAAAAGTAAGTCTACATAATATTTATATCAGATTATAATAGTTTAAAAATAATACATACGGGCAGTAAGGCTGTGATTTTTTTTAAATGCCAACATTCCGCCAACGTCTGAATAACTTATTAACATTTAACTCGAGTTTGCTATCTAACTCGACAGCTAAAGTTAAGGTAAATGTTACTGCTGTTTCAATATCAAAAAAATTTACGTAACTTTAGTGAGTGCACCCTAAAGCGTTTTATTTAATGTAAGTAAGTACTAGTAATGTTATTTGAAAAAAAAAAACAGTACTTTTATGTTTCACGTATAATTCTTTTCAATATTTTATATTCGATTTTATATAAAGCAATTTAAATAACATACTGCATAGATTATTTTAAAAATAATTATTATTAGTAGCGCATTATTCATCTTTGACAAAAACGAAATGCACCAATGACAGTAATCATTCGACCTTCCGATAGATAGGATAAGGTACGGATAAGATATTCTTATCTATCGCAGTTTATAGAAACATACCTAGCCATGAAAAGTACACATTTTAACTGTCTGTTAGTAAGTTGTCTAATCTGTTAGTAAGTTATTGACACTGGCCAAAAATCCATTTTGTACAACTATACCCAACCTACTGTATTTATTAATTATTTGATTGGGTACCCTTTTTTCTTGGCTATATAATGTAAAACACGTTACAATTTATAATAGATTCCTTTAATAGCCGAACCCAATTTTGCAGTTAATAATGTTGATTTTTCCTAACACCATTCCTTTTAGATGAAAACTATGCTCAAGCCAATGCTGCAGCGTGGGCAGGCACCGCGGCAGCAAATGGAGCCAAAGTGATACATGTCCATCGCCATCCGGGTGCAGTTCGTCCAGCCCAAGCCGCAGCCGGCGCAAGAGCTGATGCAACAGCCTTTGCGCAGCAACCAGCAAGCCGCCCCAGCGCCGGGCAGGCTAATGCACAAGCGCGAACTGTAGCCCACGCTCAAGCCAAACCACACCATCCAGGACCTCATGCCGCCCACCAACCTTCAAAGCCGGCATCAGGTGCTCCTCAAACAGCTGTCGCAGTCGCTTCTGCCCAAGCAACCGCAGTTGTCAAAACGCCTCAACAACCCACAAGTGGTAAAGACTCGCAAAAGTCACTGCAGCCATTCCCGTTTCCCGACTTTGGTGCTCTGGCAATACCCAGCTTATTGCCTGATTTACCACAAGATATAGCAAAAGTAATCCAAGCAGCGTTAACTGATAGCCCATTGGCTAAAGCTGCGTCAGGACTAATTACCGCATTCATTACTGCTCAGTCTACAACTGTTCCACTAATTATCGCCGGAGTTCATAAAGGTCTTACAGATGCAGCCACTGTAATCTCTACGGAAAATGTGACCAAAGCTGTCGCTGTTCTAGCTGATAAATCACAGGATGTCATTAAAGCCTTTGTTGCAAAACTCGGAGAACTTATAGTCAGTCAAGCTGATAAAATTGGAGTGTTGATAAAAAAACTTACTGAAGTAGGCAAATTTGCCCATGCAATTGCGATCGGTTTCTCAGTCTTGGCTACCTTGTCCTTGATATTCAAGAATGAGGTATTACCAAAAATTCCTATCGACTTGAGTCACTTACCAATACCTTTGGAAGAGTTGCCACATCTGTTAGAGAAGGGTCCAATTCATCTTGAAAAACTACCTTTTTTGCTAGAAAAGCTTCAACCCATAAAAAAGTTGCTAGAACATTTTGCACATGGTCCATCATCGGGTTCTGGCGCTGACAGTAAAGCAGAAGCCTCTAGTGGATCAGGTCAGGGTGCAGAAGATGCTGCTAAGGCTAGTGCTGTGGCTAAGACAGGTGGTGCTGCAGCTAGTGCTGGTGCACAAGCTGCGGCCAGTTCTGGCACACAAGCTGTGGCAGTCGCGGAACCAGAATATTGGGATGAGGACTACGAAGAAGAAGAAGAAGGTCTCGTAGCGAGTGCTGGAAATGGTGGCGGTGCTGTAGCGAGTGCTGGCGGCACTGTAGCGACTGCTGTAGCTGGGTAAAGGTCGACAAGTTATCAACCCAAATACTTAGATAATACAAGTTAGTTTTACAATTTACACTCACATTACGCTAATTTTAATTAATTTATGGATGAAGTTGCGTTAAATTAAGAGAATCAGGTTTTATTTTATTAGCAATTACTTCCTACCAAGGAATGTGTATTATACGTGCTATCAATTATTTGCAATAATAAAGTTTAGGAAGACTTTTTTGTTTCATTAAGGTACCGAAGTTAAACACCATTTATATGTTAGTCGGTCTTTGAAGTCTCACACTAACTTTGTTCAAAGTCTATATTACTGATTTGTCAAAATTTAGTAACAATACTTAAAATGTAGTTTCTCACCAGATTTCATAGACGTTTCCGTAAAAAACATCGAGGTAACACAGAAATTCAGTAATATACGATAAGCGCTGAGTAATAAATAACTCGACTACAAAGTGTTGTACCCGTCCAAACACACAAACATCGCAAACAAGAGAGCCTATGGATATGTTTGGAACTAGACATACCATGCTAGGCCGCGGCCACACTGAGCAAACAGTTTGCGGGTATTTGTCTTGAGTTAAGAAACACAATGCGGAGTTTTGAAATCGCCGACTCATTCATTGATTTGTAACTAGTTCGAAATTAAATTAGTTGGCAATAAAGGTTGATTTGGATCTACGCTGGCGTGACTGTTACTTTTGTTTGAAAATCAGTATGACTTAATTATAAATATTATATTCCGTTTTAAAGCAACGCATATAAAAAAGGGCCGTGGTTAGATATCAAATGCTAAGTTTTTCGTCAGCAACTTATGATTTTAGCCGTCTTCAAAAAAAAGGACTTCATTACTTTCTAATATGATTTGGGGCGATAATGTTAAGATTCCATATCGCAAATTTAATTTGGAACTTGTACCTAGCGTGCAGCTCATTGATCTAATAAAATATATCAAACCCATATATTTCTCAAAGGTAGTAAAGATATTGCCATAAATTAAATAGAGGATAACAGGATTTTTATACAATAGTTATATTACCAAAAAGTAGGTTTTAGGGAAAAGTTTTTAATTTCATTGTGGATTAATGTTCAACAACATTTTTAGCTTAATGTGATCTAATACTGCGTAAAACTGAAAACACTACATATTAAAACATAAATAAATAAAATACTACGCACATAATTTTTTTTTTATGGCTTTGAATGACGAGACAAGCATGCCGTTCGCCTGATGGTAAGCGATACGACCGCCCATAAACAGTAGTAACACCATAAGGCACCTTGAGTTACAAAGTACTGTGTGGCATTCCACTGCGCTCGTCATCCTGAGACATAAGATGTTACATCAAATTATGTCCAGTAGTTACAGTTAGTAAAATAATTCATGAATTATAGATTTAAATTAAAAACACCTGTATCAATATAATTTAAATTAGAAGTATGTGTGAAACAAAGTAATAAATCACACCTCAATAATGATATAATTTGTTAAATAAATGACATCTAATAAAGGCCCCTGCCCAGTCGTAAAAACTATATCATATGAACATGCTTGAAAAAAATTGTGACTGGAGCAAGAACTAATAGAATTTTAATGAAACGAACAAATAAGCTGTAAAGGGTATCAATAGTTAAACCTTATTTAGATGGAGCAATAATAGTATGCAATCATAATTATAACTAGTAATAGCATTGATGTGGTAATTCTCGCCTGTGTTGACATGCAATAATTGCCTAGCCCAAGAAAGAATGTATATGATATACGCATTGATCTACATAAATCCGGTTTTTTTATATATCAATGGATATACAATATACTTTTGACAGATATTAAAAAGAAATCGCCTGCATCTTACAGTATAATGCAATAATTTCCGGACAATTATTGCTCCGTCTAATGCGGCTTAGGGATGTCACCCCTTAAACTAACTTGTTACACGCACAAAACATAATACACAAAAACTATATAATATACAGACTTACAATACAGAAAATAGAATTAAAATAAATGCGAACTGGACTTTTGACTTTTAATTCTCTATTCTTCTGTCAACTTCAACTACTCACCTTCCCATTATGCTTTAGAAACAAAATATCCTTCAGTCTATACGATGTCAGTCACTCTCACTGAATAGCAATCATTTCGGGCAGTATCGCATTAGGGTTATTCGCACCGCCCAAAGTCAACCCTTTCGGTTCGGCGACCGTTGACAAACGTTCTCGGCTCGGTCGATACTGTCTTAACACTTTTAACATGCCTACACGCTCTATATCGATGGAATAAAATGATATTGGGTTTTTCTATTCAGTATCAGCCCGGAGTCTGGAGTTTGTGCCCGATATGGCGGTAGGCTCGCTCCCTATCACATTATGGCTTGACTGCCTCGGTGGCGTAGTTGTATTGCGTACGCGTTACGAGTACAATTTGCGCGCTGAGGTACTGGGTTCAAATCCTGGGTCGGGCCAAAAACATTGTGACTGGGTTTTTCCATCTTAAAAATTACTCAGTCGCAGCTCGGAGTCAGGAAGTTGGCGGTGTGATACCCCCGTGCCTAGGAAAGCACGTAAAGCCGTTGGTCCTGCGCCTGATCTCTCTCCGGTCATGTCGGATTGCCGTCTCACCGGACTATGAGAGTAAAGGAATAGCGAGTGCATCTGTGTATTGCGCACACACTTGTGCACTATAATATCTCCTGCGTACCTGGCTGATCTCCGTTGAGATTGGCCGCCGTGGCCGAAATCGGCTAGAAACGATTTATGGGCCAGAATACGCACGGCGAAAAGTGAGTTCATTAGTTGCGCCTATTTCTTAAACACGGAATATAATAGATGTGATATTAAGATAGATCTATAATGTCAAAGCACAAACAAAGACACAAAACTGCATTCAAAGAGCAGAACTCCAACAAAGGTTTGCTTTTTGACGAAGGAAATAGGCATAAACTTTCGCAAAAGTGGCTACAAAAGCACAAACGATTCACACAAATATAATTACGAACTCTTTCTCAAACCATATAACAATAATTACAATGCAACCTCAAACAGGGCTGATTAATATCGCAGAAACACATTTTAAACAATCTAAAAATATCTGCAAATTTTTCATAATCTTTTTCGCAAAACATGGTTTGATTGAGTTGCATGATGGCTCTATGATTGTGACGTCATCAAAATCATCATCATCATTATCATCAGCCTATATTTTAGTCCACTGCTAGACACGGGCCTCCTTGAATACGCGCCATTTTACCAGGTCTTCGGCCTGTCGCATCCAGTTTCTGCTAGCTACCTTTCGCAAATCGTCACTCCACCTAGCTGGAGGACGCTTGCCGACTCGACTCAAAATCATGTCTCCTTATAACGTATATTATTACGAAACAGCATTTGTTGTAGATATTATTTCACCTTCATCATCATCATCAGCTACATGAAGTCCATTGGTAAACAAGGGCATCCCTTAAACATTTCCAGACGGACCTGTCAAAAGCGGAATGCATCCAGCGTGTTTCTACGACATTAATGAAATTATCTCTGATAATATTGGTATTTACTTATAATAAAAAAGTATTTTTAAATCCGCTAGAAATTACATTTCCAACTAAAAACAAGCTAAATAAATTCCCTAACCCGCTCGGAAGCGTCGCGACGCTATGAAAAATGTGCCTATAATCCGGGGGTATTTAATTTTTCCCGTCGCCTCAATCGTCTCTTTATAAACGTAATATACATATTTTAATTAAAAATGCTATCTACAAAGAATAATGATGTTGTGTCCGTTGGTATGTTTCATTAATCAACCGAGAGCAATACACCCACTTTTGTACTAACATTTTACTTTACGTTCAGAGTTTTTGCTTGGTACTATTCGACTTATTTTGTGTGAATCATTATGGTAAAAAAGAGTAACTTTTCTCATGGCTTTCTTTATGTTTTAGCTAGATCATAGAATTTTCTCGCACAACATATTAAAAATATAATAAAAAGTAGTTTTCAAGACAACAGCGATATTATTTATTTTAGCACACAATTAATCGCAGCCGAAATACCATGACATTCAACGGTATGTCGGAAACGAGAATTATGTAATTTCGCCTCTGTCGAACGAGAAACTTGTATGGACTAAGTCTATCCAAGGCTCATCCTTTTTGCTCACTGTCAGCACTGCGAGATGCTTATCTCATCCAATCCAATTTGCTGATTCATCAGAGCTACATTTATGCTGAATAGAAATTCTGTTGCAGCTTTTTATTATGTTGGTAACAGGACCCTACGAATATGGAAGGTTTTTGTAAAATATGCATAACATTTCCTTTATGCATTTAACTGTCTATTTTTTTTCTATTTATGATAATATTATGCCTACTTCTTGCACTTCTTCTTTTTTTCTGTCCTTTCATCCTAGCTCCGTTTCTCCTAACTCTATGTTTCTTTATCATTGTTATTATTGTTCATACGTCTACATTCCTCCCTCACATCTCCTATTTCATCTAATACTCACTTCATTTCAGTATCAGACTTCGCCAGCATCCAGACAACACGTCCAGGATCCCGCCTGGAGCCCAGCGCCATGAGCTGCGATAGAGTCGCTCCCGGTGGCAGGGTCGGCCTCTTCGGCACCTGACCGGTCCAGGTGGAGATCGCCAGCATCTCCGGACTTTCCTTCACCAGGTGTTTTTGTGTTGCCATGCATTTTCCTGACGCGTCCTGTGAAAGATAAGTGATTTTTATAACTGAATGAAAAGTCTAGCAAGTTGCTCGTGTAATGGTGCGAGTTGCGCTTGTGAATCAGTAATACATCTCGCAGGACTTTGGAATACAGAGTTAAAAAACGTTCAAACCATGGGATGGTTGCACACGTTATACTGTCACGTAAATTATAATTAACCTCACTGGCTCCATATAATCCAAATCAAAGCATTTACACAGCTGCTTAACAGTAGATACAGAGATTGCATATTTAAATACCAGGTGGCCGTCTCGTATGCGCCGAAGAAGGCCACCGCGGGTTTTGGTTGGTATGCCGGTGTAGGGTGTACATAGTGTTAGGGACTCGGTCCAATGCTCGCTCGGATGATGCCATACTCCCGAATGTCGACATTGGGCCGTTAGATCGGTGAAACCAACATAACCATCCACTCACCCCCCAGTGGTGGTAGCGATAACGCGTTTTTTCCCCGCGAGAAAAAAAAAGGTCTTAAAGTAAAAGAGCGCAATTCTTTAGTCGGTTTAATGTAACTACTAACTACAACTTAGCAATAAAATCTAGGAAGTGACAGAACCTGTAGTCTGTGCTTTTCTATAAGCGTTAACGCCAATAGAATAGAAAATAATGTATGGGAATGACATACAGTATCGACAAGTCTAGCACAAGGATACGTCATTCGCATACATTGGTTTCTATTGTATTGGCGTTAACGCTTGTAGGAAGGCATCATGGCTACAAGCTTTGGACAAACCTGCCTCATAATCTTAAGGCCCGGCCAGACACACAACTGGGTGTGTCACGTCACGTGTCGAAACACCACGTCAGCCTACATATGGCTGTTTCTGTGTGGTGTCTTCCATAAATCGTCATAGTAATTCTATCACGGCCTGTCTGGAGAGGCCTTTAGTAAAATAAAAGTCATAAAACCTACGTCAAGAGACGACCCAAAATCAAGGTCGTAGACTTAAAAAACCAGACCACTCGTTCATTACTCGGGAACACTTGTAGTAAAATGATTATCGTAAGCGACTAGCATCGAGCGCGCCGTTCATCAGACACGCCGCGCCGAGTGGTCACGCTGAATTCACAATGAGCTGGCGGAATATACCCGTCAGGATGGATTAAGGGCTGTTTCTGGGGGGCGATTTGACCCCCCGTATTGAATTGTATAGCATGAAAATAAATATTATGTATTGGTTAATTTAATAAGCTATATTAGTTACAAACCACGATTTGAGCTATTATTTAAACTACGAATGGACTTCTTTAAAGCTCTTTAAAGGCTTTCGATAGATGGAAATAAAATAGCCTGAATATTATTGACAAGTTACTAACTTATTTAATCACGCAGTAGGTATACTCTAGGTACATATAGCCCTTATATGTACACTTCAATGCTAATGGAAAACATCAGCATAAACTGGGAGCGAGGGGTCCTCATTTAAACCTAAATTCGGCCCTGGCATCCACACAGACAGAACAACCTTAATTTTGTATAGGAACCAGAGGAGCTGTACGATGAAGAGTGAAAAGCCTAAATGACATTTTAAAAATTCACAATATTATTTATGAATGTATTCGAGTTATGAAATGTTTTACCTTTATTAACATCTAGATTAGATTTTTGGTACTAATATCTTAGTTTCGTGGTATTGTGATTGAATAGTGAGGTTGGATTTCGACTTTTGGAACGAAGTTCCTTATTGCGCGTTGTGAAAGGGGGCTGGACGGAAAGTTGTCACGACACTTTTTGCTATTATCTTACTAATATGAACCTTAAATACAATGCGTAGAAGCTATCATTCTTGAAACGAGTATATTTGTATTTATTTTATTTATTAAAGTCATTAAAACCATTTCTTACTAATCTAAAATGAACCTTAAGTACATTGCGTAGAAGCTATTTCCCCAGCGTTGGCACGGCACGAGTACAAAAGAATCGAACGTAACATTATTTTTTCAAATTTTGTTGATTTTTTCTACTTTGGTTACTGACATTTATCAATAACAAGACTAAACGTGCTTTGCTCGCGTTTAAAAATCTACTGTATGTGGTAAGCGTAAGATCGAATTTGTGTTTAGTCAATCTAAATTTGTGATAAAAATGCTATGCAATAGCTTTACCGCGGTAGTCTCCGAGTGCCACACGTATTTATTTGTTTTTTTCTCTAGAAACTTATGTATTGGAACGGAAATAGGAAAATATTTATATATTTATATATATACACACTCTGTTATATAAATAAAATTTTATTACAATTCCTTCACTAATTAATCGAAAGGAACTTCGTTCCATCCGGATGTCCCTTGACACCTCTCATTGCTTTTTTTATAACTAGCATGGTAGTGTAAGCCCAAGTATAATGTCAACTAGCAAACGATGACGTATCTCTTAATAGTTGGCATGATTGGCTTGGCACGATACGGCCAACCAAAACAAATTGGAATTGGAATTGGAATGATTATGGCGGCCAGCTTTATTGCTTTTTTAATTTAATTGATTTTCTGAAGAAAACTGTGTAAATTTTAAACTTGATAAAAAACTTAGTAATGCAGCGTTGGACGTCCACCTACAAGGTGCACAGACGACTTGATAAAGTTCGCAGGAACAAGCTGGTTGCTGGTATTTGGTAGGGCCATCTGGAACTCTTTAGAACGCATTTTAGTCATGTGGCTGGTGATGATGCAAACCCTTGTGAGTTGCCGTAGCAGAGAAGTTGTGAGCAATAGGTTGTCAATCTATAATGAATAGAAAGTATCGGGCCGTAATCAAAGTAGTGCTTTAGCGTACCCCTTTAGAGGAGTTTGTATGTAATTACTCCTTTGTTGAGAGTTTTTTTTGCATGAATTAAGCAAATTAAAAACACATTAGGCACGTCTAGGGTTGCCAGGCATCCGGATAAAGCCGGACATAGTTAGGCTTTTTGAATGCATGTCCGGCCAAACTACGGCTTGTCCGGCTTTTGCTAGGGTATTTACATTTGACTTTAGAGAGGCTGCAAAATGCGTAAAATTAAACGGCCATGGAAATACACTTGGGAGCTAAAAAATCGTATTTATACTAAGACACAAAATCCATAATAATTTAGGGCGTCCGGCCTTTTTACCCAAATGTCCGGCCAAACTGGCTGGTCTGTCCAGCTGTAGATTTGACGTCCTGGCAACCCTAGGCACGTCAATTGCAGATGCTGACGTCATAGGACTTGTGAGCGGCAGCCATGCCGCGTGCCCACTCCTCGTGTTATGACAAAGCTTCTATTGTCATTATAAATGCGAATATTTGTGAAAATGTTTGGATGTTTGTTTGAAGTAACCGCTGAACGGATTTGGATGAAATTTAGCACACGGATAGACCATATCCTGGTTTAAAATACTACTAATTTGCCGTGGCCCGTGCCTGTATAAAAAAACTATAAGAGAGGCAAAATGGATACTTTAAATTACTCGCATGGTATACTTCTTATTGGCAAATAATTCACACTAAAACGTTACACTGAGTTTTTGTTGAAGAAAAATAAAAAGTGTCGAGCTTCTTTGAGGGCTGTCCAATTGAAAAATGTATTATGGTTCAAATTACATAAAAAAGAATGAAAAATATATAGTCTATAACCATCGCTCAATAAATACGAATTGATAGACACCTCGTTTGTTAAATTCGGTTCAATAGGAGCGACGCTAGAGTGGAACATAAAATGGATACATACATACATACATAGGGTGCTAAAATCATTACCCTTCCTGGCTTCGCCATAGTTGAGTAATAAGCAATAATATGTTAAATAATTGGGACCTTTTTCACAACTTTTGTCAAATATAGTTAATTTGTATCTTCTAAAACAGGCTCTTATTGTACTTGTGTATTTATACTTCTATATAAATTAGCAGACAGAATCAATCTGGTCGCAGGTGGGCCATTAGGGCAAGCGATTTATTACATCTGTCTTAATTAACTTTATATACTCAGACTGCGGCGCCTGTCCGTCTGTCACTCACGGTCTATAGCATATTATCAAGTAATTTGATTGTGTAATCTACTATACTGTTAACCTCTTTGCATTGTTAGTCACTCGAAGAGGCTTTACGCGCATCCTTGCTCTGATAGTAGCTCAAAGAGGTTTAGCCCAAAGGGTTTTTGGCGCCTCCTTGCTCTGTTAGTAGCTTGAAGGGGCTTTAGGCGATAGACATGTCCTGGGTTCAATTATTACGGCAATACGAGACTTACTAATATGATTTGCATGAGACTTGAAGTTAATTACAGCTACTTTGACCACTCTAGCTACAAGAGTACTTTCTTAGGAATCTGTACACCATTTTTTAAGATACTAAGGGTAGGAAGGAAGTACCTTTAACTAACAACTGATTGTGTCTTTGGCATCAAGAAAGCCTTAAATAATGATTATAAAAAACATTGATCACTAACTGAAAGGTAAATGATAAACGATTGTTCAACTAAACGATATACAAGTGGTTTGTATAGTGTTTTACTAACGTGTTTTGACTGAAAAATAACGATAAAAACAGTATGAAAAAGTAAGATCGGGTAGACGTTGACAAGCTTTAACCCAAGCTCCTGTAGCCGACATCGTTTAGGTTTTTATCCGAAGATTAACACAGGAAGGGCGTGTACAGACAATATGATTAAAAAAAGTTCAGCAAAAAGAAAAAATAGCTAAAAGATTCTAAACTTTAGAATTTTTCTAATCTAAAATTGCATAATTGCCTTTTAGTTTTCTAACTTGGAAAACTTCTATAAGGTATTATAACCTTGTGATAATTATTATGAAATACTATCTATTAAATAGGGAAGCCGTAAGAAATATACCCAAACCATTTAATCCCGTACACATTTTCTCTAGGTTTCATTTGCAAAGTATTTTAGACAGTTTTAAAAGTACTCAAGGCTCATGTTTGTTAATTTAAAGTAAGTTTCGCGGTTGATGCGACGAAGCACTCCCAAACACCTGTCTCCACCTCATGTAGTATTCAAAAGGTCTGCAATATTTATAAACGTCTTAAAGAAAATGCGACACCGCTCAGTGAACCTAAATATGTTTACCACCAGATGGCGCCAGGTAATAGTGTAATTAAACACCCTTTATTCTTAAACCACCTCTAAATCAAATCATCATTATCAGCAAACACATTAAACAGTATAGTTATAGACCGGACATCAGGACCAAATTTTTCGTCCAAAAGCTATTACCAATTGGTAATAAGTCGCTGTCATTTCTGACACTTCCCTGTAACTAGACGTCTCGGTATGCTTAAATTTTGTAAAGAAATCAATATTTTGGGAGGAAATATGCCAATTTACGCGTTACGACTGTGTAAAAGTATGTTCTAATGAATTTTACATAGGTATTTTGTTATTTCACGGTAGATTGAGTCACTGACAAACAGGCTCAAAATTTTTGTGGTCAATTTTCCCAATGACGGCTCTATATAATCTCAGAACTCTTTGATTATCAGCCAAATGATATCCACTGCTGAACATAAATAAATAACAATGAAATTAAAGATACAACAATTTGTGGTCATAGAATTCTATTCCAAGCTATATTCGGTGATAATAATAATTCAATAATATCAGCTCCTGTATTGTATAGTGTCCCACTGCTGGGCATCCTGTACTACTGAGAGGGTTTATGCCTTATTCCACCACGTTGGCCGAGAGCGGGTTGGCAGACTTCACATATCTTCGAAATTCCAATGTAGATTTCTTAGGTATGTACTATCTAGGTTTCGTAATGATGTTTTCTTCACCTGCCTCGGTGGCGTAGTTGTATTACGGTACGACTGCAGTACTGAGGTCTCGGGTTCGATTCCCGGGTCGGGCAAAATTATATTGGGTTTTTCTAGTCAATATCAGCCCGGAGTCTGAAAATGTGCCCGGTGAATGGCAATAGGCCCGCCCCCTATTACATGGGACCTAACATGGCTGGCGAAATGTGGATATGATACACCTCTGTCTACCCATGAAAAAGGAAAAAGGCGTGATACGACATATGAATTTATGTAACAAATCCTATGCGAAATACGAATCCACACAAAGCACGAGCACCTAAACTTTTATACAATACAATGTTAGGTCCTATAATAGCCTAAGTCTGAGTCTACAAGGCCTTGAACTGCTTCCACCATTGTTTCACCCGAAGCGCCTTAAGCGACCGCCCACCCATCTAGCTTCGCTAAAAAAACGTCAGCAAATAGCAATTTCTGTCTATGCAACACGACTTTTCACGTATTATTTTCACATATGAGATATTTCTAATAATAGTTCATGGATTTTACAATCTAGAACCAATGCAGTCATAAAAATTTGTACTTATGCGGGTTTTTTAATACATCAATGACTTATGCATAAGGTTTTATCCTTTGATTAATTATATACCTAGATAGAGTGACGCGCTGCAATGAAGCTAAAACAAACAGGCCAACTTTTCTTAAGGTAGTATGCGTGACAGTTGTGTCATACGCTATCGCTGCATCATTCTGCGCGCATTGTGTGCGCATAATGATACCAGTGATTACATGGTTTTTATTAAAACGGGGAGATAATTATATCCATGAAAAACAACAACAAAAAAGTTCACTCGAACTTAATTAGTGGGGAACAGTTTACCTCTATTTTTTTCGACGCGTTTGAAACGTTCAGTGTCTATCTAGGTATATAATTAATCAAAGGTTTTATCTATACTAATATTATAAAGAGGAAAGATTTGTATTTTTAACCGACTTCATTGTATGTCTGTAGAGAATAAACTCAAAAATTATTGGACCGATTTTAAAAATTCTTTCACTAATAAAAAGCTACATTATCAGCGAGGAGCATAGGCTCCGTTTTATCCCGGGAAAATATAAAGCGGGACCTTTATCCCGGAAAAACTCAGCCACGCGGCCTCAGCCGCGTGCAAATATATAGTTTTATATATTCTAGAATGGACTTCCTCGGTAGCGTAGTCGTATCACATCATCGAATGGAACACACATGACGCAAAAGTGGGAACCCTGGTTGCACCTCTGCCTACCCATTCAGGGATAAAAGTGTGGGTGTCTATTTTAGGATGATGTAATGTAAGTATTTAAAAATAACAACCCGTAAACGAGAGCATTTTAGCAAACAAAAATCAAAGCCATAGTTCACAATAAATTATCCATATACATAAACAAAGTAATGAAATCAAACTATAGAATTACCTGAACGGATCGTATTAAATCTTCGATAAACGCTGAAACAGTTACAACTCGCATAATTCACAAATAACGTTATTAACATTATAACTTTGAAACAACGGTTTTTGCCTTTCAAACTTAACATTGTAAATCATTGACTGAACGGAGTTAGCTTTCGATATCACGCTAGTAAAATGTTTTGTTATGAGTAGGAAAGGATTATATCGAAATAGGTCTAAGTCTATTTAATAAGTCTTTAATTTTAAGCCATATTTAGATGAAACAAATAATTCTAGCAGTCATTGTCTTTTATACATCTGTCATACTACGTCAGCGCAAGCGATTGTGATGACTCGTGCAACTTGATAGCGTCTGCGCGACGCCTACTTGCTATGATCTCGTGGTAATCGGCTTTTTAGATCAAACTTTATTTCAGATACAGTAACTGCATAAAAATCTCAGAAAACCTTTTTCATCCACACAATTATTTCAAGCACCCATATGACTTGATACTTAAAAGTTAAGATTGAACTCGATGTAACGAGACACGTAGTTAGGCCAGTTAAACTGAGCCTGGTGGGTCGAGCACTGGCAACTTCAAGATGTATCGCTACATGTCACTGTAAGGTAATATAATAATAAATAACTACTAGACAAAATGAGAATTAACATCTTATATCTCAGGATGACGAGCGCAGTGGAATGCCACACAGTACTTTGTAACTCAAGGTGCTGGATGGTGTTGCTACTGTTTATGGGTGGTCGTATCGCTTACCATCAGGCGAACGGCATGCTCATCTCGTCATTCAATGCCATAAAAAAATATATTTAGTAAACCCACATTAACAGCAGCTCAAGTCACATCTTAAGTGACAATATGTGACGGATTTTGACAGCTGAGTTTTGTTTACGTAGCAGCACCAACTCAGCTGAGAACAAGCTCTTAAATAACAGCTTGACCTTGGTTTACTACATTGTTAAATACAATAAATGTCTACTTGAGGTTTGACTTAAACATGAGATTGATTTATTAATACCGCCCTAAGAATCAGGGCCTGTGTTACAACTTCTAAGTTAACGCTTTTCGTCACAGAAATGTATAAGCCGACCAAATACAAAAGTCTTCTAATCTGTGCTCCCAAATAAGTACTATCTATCTGATACGGTAACTGACAAATGAAATTTACTTGAATCTCGTGAAATCTCTAATTGTTCTCTAAACTAAAAGTGGCTTAAAACAATCAACGACGAGGCAACTCTCATCAAACGCAATGACAATGACGGCCGATAATGTACCCAAATATTGTTTGTGCGAAGTGAATTTGCAATTTGATATACAGATAGACCAAATCTTACATTATAAGTTGAAAAACGGACTTTTCAAAGACATTCCTGGGAGGCCACGTGCAAAAATAGTTTAATGACACGTCGCACTAGAGTTATGAAAACACAAATTGGAAAACTTAAAGCGTTTGTGTAACAGTGTTTTACTTTGTAACACCTTGGGAATTTTAATAGCTTCTAATGTAGAGAGGCTTCGTAATTACCGTGTTTTAGCCTCTCTACCAAGGTTAATGTTAAAAACGTTTGTTACTTTATTTAATTTAAGTGACTGGTGAGTTTGAGTTAGAATTTTAAGTCGCCATTAGCGTTTTTGATGGAAGTAACGAAAATCTTTTATCTTCTGCACTTAGAGTTTAATTTTGCATACTAGTTATACTGAGGTAAACCATTTATGGCCCACTTAATTTTCAAATCTTCATAAAATCGTTTCGAAGGAATATAAAGCCTTTGATTAAATTGCAACATATCATCTAATATCACTACATATTATGAAATTTTATAATTAAAAAAGTAGCTAAATATCCTACTATTTTTTTATCACCTAAATGACGAGACGAGCTTGCCATTCACCTGACGGGAAGTGTATGATTTGCGGGACTTCTTCAAGAATCGGATCAGGAATATTTGAAAATGTAACTGCCACGACCACGGTAGAGTGCGTAATGACTTTACTTAATTACAATTGACGGTTAATTGTTAAGCGCCTACTAAAATTATAATAATGCAGTACAGAAAACGGATTGCTGTTACTAAGTATAAGGAACATTTTATGTTGACATTGTAATTACAATTAGTTACAATAACTAATTATTTATTAGTCCTAATTGTGTTTAATCATGCAATTTGCAAGAGATATTAAAACTAAAGATGCTGCAACAGGGAGCGATACGACCACCCATACAGTAGCAACACCGTACAGAACTCTGAATTCTAAAGTAATGCGTGGCACTCCACTGCACTAATCACCCTGAGATATAAGATGTTAAGGCTCATAATGCCCAGTAATTACGCTGGCTACAGTGTCCTTCAAACAGGAACACAACAGTGCAGGCTTACCTACTCCTGCTTGGCGGTAGAAATATGCCTTGTCAACACTAAAAAAAATTTAAAACATGTATGGTGGGCCATGTTAGGAACTGGGCTATCTTCGGTCACACTACCTTATCGTAAATAGTTATTAAGTGAAGCCTTATTAATGCCTAAGCCTATTAATATTATTACATTTTGAATAAAATTTGGCACACTGACCAAATCCTGCATTGAAATAAAGGCTATTTTTACCGATTGTAGAGTCGGAAAAGTGTATGCTCGATCACCTTAAGGTTATAAATAAGTCGCTTGTGCGTCGTGTGTTAGCACATGCAACATCCAACTAAAGTTGACAATAGAGTTATCTGCTGTTTCCTTTTTACATCTCCTAAATGATCAAACCTGCTTGGTGAAATATTATAAATGGGCGTTTTATCTTGGAAAATGTACTAGCACCAAATTTGGTGATTGTACATAATGAAACTTTTGATGAAACATGAAAAAACACTCGTTTTGTTTGGGAACGGCCAAAATGGACCCAAAAGTTTACCGGGTTCACAGACTATCGTGGCATTGATATAAAGCAATTTCAATACTTAATCTCATAATTATACACCTCAAACGCACACACAAACACTCACGCCTTTTATCCCCGAAGACGTAGGCAGAGGCGCAACTAGTGCACCCACTTTTCGCAGTGCGTATTCCTCCATGATGTGATAAATGACTCCGGGCTGATACTGAGTAGAAAAAAAGTATATCACTGCCCGATCTGGAGATCGAACCCGAGACTTCAGCACTACAGTCGCACCGTAATACAACTACGCACTGAGGCAGTCTCATATAAACAATACAAGCCATTTAAAACCCAACGGGATTACGCGAATAAACCAACGGCCAATTATTCGTATCGATAATACCACTTTATGAGTAAATACCAACTACGCTAATTAATATTGTCCCCGTATTTCCTGTGGAAGAGCTTAAATCCATTTGCCATTATTTTGCAAAAAGCCGATAAAAGCTTCGTATCGGAAAGTGATGTATGACAGATACGGATTTGGAAGTAAATTATGGGGTTTCACTGCCCACGAAATAACTAAAGTAGGGTTTGGATATACTGTGTATCGTACTTCATTGTGAGTACAGGCATGGCTAGCTTAATATTTACCAATAGCTTGGTTTAAAAAATTAAGATTTTTTAATAAATATTGTAAACGGAAATAAAAAACTAATCGATATAACACTGTAATAACTCCTCAATTTAATACTTTTACTATTTCACATTTTTCTATATATTTCTGTTTAGGATGAAGTGCAATCGACTTTAAATTTATTTACATATTAAATTGGCTCCCAATTGTTTTTCACCCAATCCGCCCCTGGTGTGTGCTGCTGAAACCACAACCAATATGTGTTTATTATGTTATTTTTTTTATAGATAGATTTCGTTGATTAAATGCATATTTACAAAATGGTTTCATCAAGTCCAAAGGGAAGTAAATCGTAGCTTACTAAAATGAAAAAAAAAACACAGCATTTACAATTGCTATTTCCAATTAGCAATTATTTGAACATGGCAATTGTAAATGCTATAAATCAATCAGTTTATTTATTTTACAAGACTCTTATCCTATCAAATGAACTTGTCTAGGTTATGTTAACAATATATTATACTGCGGTTAGACTTAAACCGAACTCTCATAACTTACATCTTGTAAATAGTTACATAACAATATGGTTTTATTAATTCTTATTTTTATTAGTGACTGCCTCGGTGGCGTAGTTGTATTACGGTACGACTGCAATGCTGAGGTCTCGAGTTCAATCACCGGGTCGGGCAGTGATATTGGATTTTGCTATTCAGTATCAGCCCGGAGTCTGGAATTTGTGCCCGATATGGCGATAGGCCCGCCTTCTATCCCATCATGGGACGAAAATTGGGTGCACTAGTTGCGCCTCTGCCTACCCCTTCGGGGATAGAAGGCGTGATTATGCGTATGCGTTAATTCACATTTAATTTCTATTTTTTAGTTGAATTTTCTATAAAACGTGTTTTTTAGTTTTCTTAAACTATTATTCATTCTTCACATACGCGGTATTTACCAGTGGTAGATACGCGCTTTTGCACTATCCTCGACGATATGTAGACTAGATGGTGGATCTCGTATTCGGCAACCCGTCTGGGGAGGAACCATCATATTTTATTATTAACTGAGCGAATCTATCCTTTGGTCCACACGACTCCCGCGGGATCCAACAAGATCCTACAGATTTATACCCTCACGAAAATTGAACCCCGATCTCTCATTTACGGAGTTCACATCTTGGTATTGAGTTGCTTACGGTGTCTGAGGGGACAAATCCTAAAGACGAAGCAATTTCCATGCCTCGCACTTGCGATTGCTGAAATAAAAGTTGCCTCTGAAAGCAATGGTGAGGCAATTCTTGCCCGCATTGACAGGCGACTTGCCACCAAAACATGTAAGGCTCAAGGAAATTGCACCACCTAATTGAGGCGTTATCCCCATGCCTCGAAATATGTAATGCGCTTATAAATCGTTCAAAGCAGCGATCGATATACATGTATATATAAAACAATGTATGGTGAAAGTGAATTCATAATCTTTCATAGGATATTAAGTCTTATTTGCAGCGCAGCCCGCGAGACTCAAAGTGTATTTTTTCGTAATAACAAAGTAGCTTATAAGTCATATGTTAATTCTAGATATAGTCAATGTACCAAACCTCTGCCACATGCGTTCAAGTATTTGTCTTTATTACTCATAATTAGAATTTTACTCGCGTCTCCGCCCGCGTGGATGAGTATTCCGGGATAAAAGACCCGCTTTTTATTTTCCCGGGATAAAAAGTAGCCCATGTTACTCGCTGACAATGTAACTTCATCTGCGGGAAAGAATTTTTAAAATCGGTCCAGTAGTTCTTGAGTTTATTGATTACAAACATACAAAAATATGACCATACAAAAATACAAACCTTTCCTCTTTATAATATTAGTATAGACTAGGTGTTGCTAGCGGCGTCGCCCGCGTAAAAAGTCTTTCTCGCTATAAATATCCCTAAATCAGTGTAACAATCGATAACGCCGTCAGTACGACGCCTGCGCCATTTATTTAAAAATCAGATTCTAAATTCAAATATTCCCCACGGAAAAAATACAGGGATATAAAGTAGCTTAATGTCAATCCAGGTTATTGTTTATGGGTGTGCAAAATTTCATCCAAATCAGTCCAAGGTTTACTTCTAATAAACATAAAATCATTTTCACAAATATTCGCATTTATAAGATTACTAGTGTTGCTCCCTCCTCCGGCCTCGTGAATAAGTTTCCAGGATAATAATTTTTAAATAGGACTCAGGAGTAATGTAGCTTCCTATTAGTGAAAGAATTTTCCAAAATCGGTTCAGTAGTTCCTGAGATTAGCGCGTTCAACCAAACAAACAAACTGATCAGATTTATTATATTAGTATAGATTAAGATAAACATTAAATATCTGCATAAATCCCATTTATTAAACTAGTAGAAGGTTATTAAAATTGGATTCAACGATAAATTTAGTAGAAAAATGCACCATAAGCCAATCACAGCTTTATTCAGCAAACGATCCTCAATAATCTCGTTCCTGACAAGAGCACTTAATATTGACATTTTAATACACGCCTCGATAATTCCAAGAAAATTCTCCGGGAATTTCCACCGTATTTTCGCCGATGTAACGTTTGTTAGTACGCCCTTGAGGCACGGCTCAAACGCCATTGTTAGACTCAACTTACCGACTCTTCGGAACTCTGGCTTTCGTCCACTTAGGTAATGCGGATGTTGCGAATTGGGTTCTTGAGGGCCCTTTACACATTACACGCAGATAACGCTTGAAGTTTTTGAGGTTTGTGCAGTAATGAGGATGGTATAGTCAGCCACATAATTGAACAAATCCAAAATATCAAATCTCCTATACGCTTCAAGTTTAATTGTTTTTTTTCTGTGATTGACGTAAAGTAAATCCTTTTTATTTTTTTTTTGTGAAGAGGAAACAAAAAATCACAAGAACACAAAACTGTAGGCGATTTGAAGTTTTGAATGTGTTCAGCTTCTTATGTGGCTGAGTGTACATTGGCTTTAATTGCATTTAGTTATTTGTAGCGGATTGTGACTTTAAAAATTTATTGATGATTATTCCTTCGATTTAAGGAGTATTTACATTAGTAGTATTTTAACATGTTCTGCCCAACGCCGCCCTAGTCAGATACCCACAAACTAACACAATATGTCCCCATACACACAATGTCCATTTACAGTAGACGTGATTAGACGTAGTGTTGATTTTATTTGAGAAATATTGACGTTATTGAACATTGTCTAAGATGTGTTAATAATCCTATTTGAAATAACATGCGTAATTACTGGTGGTAGGTCTCTCATTATGTAAGAGGCCGTCTGGGTGGGTACCACCGCAATGTCTATTTCTACCGCCAAGCAACAGTGTGCATGCACTGTTGTGTTTCGGTTTGAAGGACATTGTAGCCAGTATAACTACTGGACATAATGAGACTTAACATCTTATGTCTCAGGGTGACGAGCGCAGTGGAATGCCACACAGTACTTTGTTAGTCAAGGTGCTGGATGGTGTTGCTACTGTTTATGGGTGGTCGTATCGCTTACCATCAGGCGAACGGCATGCTCGTCTCGTCATTAAATGCAATAAAAAAAAAAAAAAAAAAAAAAAAAACATATCTAATACTAAATTTTGCTAGCGGTTAAACGCGCGAAATTATCTGGCGATGATAACCTTGGCTGCTGTCACTGGACGGATATAAGCTAAGTGTTTGGGATGAAGGCTTACGTATAAAATACAATCAAACACACAAGAAAATGTGACGGTTAAAGTCAAAATAAACTACACAGTCTAACCTGTACAAAAATTCAAATAACTCATATTACAAACTATAAAATTAAATTTAAGCTTCAGACTCGACGTTTTCTTCGAATAGGCAAAATTCTATATAACTCGATATGGCATCCACAACGGGCGTCATTACCGGGCCAGCGTGGCGTGTAAACCTATTCCGCGTCTCGACTCCGGCCACGAGCGGACGCGACGAGCGGAAAATGATACTTTAGGCGCGTGGTGTAAGTTTTAAGCGATGGCGTGTTTAACTTCTGTTAAAACGATGTGAAATGAACAGTAAACTCAAAAATGTAACTATCGAAATTGAGGCACACACAGCCCACAGGCATCTGTTAACTGTTTTGACATACTTCTTAATTACTCACAGAACGGAAATTGTCCTATATTACAATAATTTATTGCTACGTTATATTTTTATAGGATTCATGGCACCTATCTAATTACTGTTACAGATGACGCAGCGGTTAACATTTTTATATCATCTTATTTATTGGGTACCTACAGACACAGCCAATGGCCGAGAGCACTTCACACACAGATTTTTTTAAATTATATTTCTTTTTAATTTGACCTCATATAAATAAAAATATTTTATTTAGACAAAAAAAATTAGAAATTATAGACCCGTGTAATACAAATGGAAAATTAAACTGCGCCCACAAATTTATACTAATATCATAAAGCTGAAGAGTTTGTTTGTTTGGTTGAACGCGTTAATGTCAGGAACTATTGAACCGATTTTAAAAATTCTTTCACTAGTAGGAAGCTACATTACTCTGCTGAGTGCTAAAGGCTACATTTTATCCCGGGAAAATATATTTATCGCGGAAAATCTTTTTCACGCGGGCGGAGCCGCGAGCATCACTTAGTTCTTTGATATATGATACGGAGCGAGACTCTTGCCCTATTAAATGAACTAGGTCTAGGAAAATGTGATCCAGGTCTTAACAATATATCCTGCGGGCAGACTTCAGCCGAACTCTCCAAACTTACATCATGTAAACATTTTGTATGCTTAACGTACTAGTTAGATAATATGATTATATTACGAAAGACAAAATTACATTCTGTTACGCAGTCCATGCCGGGGTTTTAAACTGTAACTCCACTATTTTGTTTACGAGTATAAATCAATTTATAAGAAACATTACCATTTTTTATAAAACAGAATAAAGCCTAATCTATGAAATTCTTCAATATTACCACTTAATAAACTACTAAATTTCAAATGTTTAATTTTGTAATTTTTTTATATACGATATTGTTTTTAGTACTAAACACATATATCCTAACACATTGCAAATCACAACCGCTCATGCCTCGCACCGCACAATCCCGCAGAAACTTATTATAACTTTTGTGGCAGAAACCGCGGCAATCTCGCGGCCGGCCTAACCGGTTTACGTGGAGGAACGAGCTTAATGTCACTCGGTATTCACCCCGCTAGTTTAGTAGCCACACAAATTTTATTGCAGCCTACAATGAAAGTCTTTTTAGAGCTTTATTTGATTTCTGGTAGTGAATCGTTGTAAGAATTTATTCAAGCTGCATTGTATTGCAATGCAATGCAATCAGCCTTGTATTATATACTGACCACTGCTGAGCACGGGCCTCTTCTACTACTGAGAGGGTTTAGGCCTTAGTCCACCACGCCGACCTAGTGCGGGTTGGCAGACTTCACATACCTTTGAAATTCTTATGGAGAATTCTCGGGTATGTAGGTTTCCTCACGATGTTTTCCTTCACCGTTAAAGCGAACGATAATTGATAAACAATACACACGTAACTTTGAAAAGTCAGAGGTGTGTGCCTTGGGTTTTGAACCTCCGGACATTGTCTCGGCAGACCGGTCCCTTGTCAACTAGGCTATCGTCCACTCATTGTATTGATAAGGATATTATAACGTGATAAGAGGTGGAAAGGCTGTGTTTGTTCGTTGATTGCACAGGTTGTTGCGAAATGAGAGTATCAAAAATAATGGTAATTACAAAGTGTGTAATTTGTTTCTTTATCATTAATGGTAAAAATGTCGGAATCTTAATAGCTTACGATGAATTAAAATTGTAATTTGTGTAAAAAAAACGTTTTTAAATTTAGTAAATTTTCAAGTATACCTTGTCATTGGCTAAGTATGTATTTAAAAGTCGGTAAATTCATCGTCAATATAACACGCACAAAGCAAATCAACTAAGTAAAACGCGAACAATTACTAACGAAGTAGATCCGATATAAATGCAAATTGACTCGACGCACACAAAACCGACTACATTCGGGCGACCGAACGCTTTTGCCGAAAACTCGGTTACTCTATCGGTTTCTGACCGATATCGACAGTTCGTTAACTCACCAACACGCTAATTTCGTTGTTTGTTCACGAAACATTCATGAGGATTTTTCAAAGCTTCGAAATTATTTATTCTTTCTATTGTGTATTTTGTTTATTACAGAATTAAGTGTAATTTTTGTAAATTTAGATAAATTTTAGTAAATAAAATATTGCTTAATTGGCGGCTCATTTGGTGTTTTATTTTCACTGAATAACTTAAGGAGGAGATTGCTCAGTTAATAATAAGAAGCTCTATGTATAAACATAATAATATAATCATCTTGAACCAAAGACTCTATTTATCAGGTATAGGCTTATGTCATCATTCGTGGTAAGTCTTTTATAGCCACTAGTAACAGAATTATAGCTTATAGCATTTCTAAATAACATATAACAAATAACATTAAAACAACTCACCATGTTTTTACCGTACAGGTATGTAACCATGCCAACATAGAGGCAATTTATTTACCTACTCAATCAGCATTACTCCATAATTAACGACACTGTTTACAACACGTATCCAAAAAAACATTCGCAACAAAGTAGCCCCTCAAAGAGCTCGAGCAACAAATTTATTTGATCCACCCGTTTCGTAACTGTCTGCGTAGCGACTACGTGTCTACGCGGCTACGTCGCTACGTGGCGTAGTAGCTACATATTTTATCATATTTACGTTTATAAGCCGAGGATCACACGGCAGTAGACCCCCGATATCGGGGATCAAGCTATAATGAATACCGTTTGTATGCCGCTCATCCGATATGAAAATTGAGTTTCCAATTGTATTAAAACGGCTGAGGTGTTCGCGGATTAATTGTAACTGTTCTGCCTTTGGGTTGCTCTGAATGTCATGAATATCAAAGCGAATTATTACGTTTTATAGTTACTGCGGTTTTAAGATATCATGTGATAGTTGGTAATTTTAATTATTACAGTATGTGTGCATTATCTTTGTTAATTTTGTAGTCTGGATTGGAAATCATGGATCTTTCTTCATGGTCACGGGGTAGACTGAGGTTTTGGTAGACCGAAAAGCTAATGTTAGGATATACCTACCCTAAACAAATTGCAATAAAAATAAACTAATATCGTGAAAGTAGTTTCACTTTAATATCAAACTTTCGCGTCAATATAAGAAATAATTGTTTTAATTTGGCAAACCCAAGGCCAGTGTCTCGCTCCTGACGCTCCAGGTATTCGCTAAAGTATCCAGACAAACAACGGCACAGGTATAAATTACTTCCGCGCCATAACATACCAGTAGGCTAACTTTCTTAATCAACAAATAGAACTTAACACAACTTGTAAAGATATTGACTCTCGTTATGATCCTTATTAAGTTGATGCAAAATTACTTCTTTGTTTTAGTTTGAGGGGGCAGAAGAGTGAAGGACAGAGGGGGGGAAAAACTTATCCACGCGGGCGGAGCCACGAGCATCGCCTAGTAATTTTTATTTATTCGCACGACGAAAAGTGGGTTTACTAGTTGCGCCCCTGCCTACCCCTTCGGGAATAAAAGGCGTGAGTGTATATATGTATGTATTTATTAAATTGAATCACCGAATACGACGTGTAAACGTGGAACCTAATTTAATTATTAACCTTCCCTTATCCATTCCAATATGATGTCGGCTCAATACAGTTTCACAGGTATTGAATAAATAAATTGACTTGGTTTTTATCACCTACAAGACGTCAACCCAGTGAGTTTTTAAACCCAAACATATCGTGTTGATAAATCCCCACACGAAGTGTTGCCCAAACCGGGTCATATTAAAATTAGTATTGCTCGCGGATCCACCCGCGTCATAAAGTTTTTCCGTGTAAAAAATATTTTCCCGGGATAAAAAGTAGCCTATAGCACTCAGGAGTAATGTAGCTTCCTATTAGTGAAAGAATTTAAAAAATCGGTTCAGTAGTTCCTGAGATTAACGCATTCAACTGAACAAATAAACTCTTCAGCTTTATAATATTAGTTTGGTGGGATATTTGGAGGGGGGCTAGCTACGTATTAAACAGCGGAACCGATAATACCCTAAGCAAGCATATAAATGATTATGACTACGAAAAAGAAACCTGGAATACATACAAAAATTCTAAAACCATACTAACATCACAAATCTTGTGTCGGTCAAGCTACGTAATACTTTAACTCAAAGAAATTTAACAGTGTAGTTACTCAAACCCGACACCCAAACCCCTAAATAAAACATGACGTGTGCGAATTTAGTGCGATAATCAAACCCGCATCGTTTCATACCCATTTCATCACCAGCAACCATTAATTTATTATGTACAGTCACACATAAGTAGATGAACAAATTCAAAAATTGAAATTGACTATACACTTTTGTCTTCAATTTTATTTTTCTGTTCACAAAAATAAAATAAAAGGGATAAACTTTACTTCACACAAACAAAAGTTTTAATTAAAACATAACCCGTATCTACACACACACTCACGCCTTATATCGTCGAAGGGGTAGGCAGAGGCGCAACTAGTTGCACCCACTTTTCGCCGTGCGTATTTCGTCACTTTTCCACACCCGGGGATAGAACCCAAGACCTCAGCATTGCAGTCGTACCATAATACAACTACACCACCGTGGTAGTCGTAACCCGTATGTGCGATTTGAGATTTATGCGGTAATTGTGCTACGTATGATTGTGCGTAGCGATGCACCAAACCGAAAATCGCGCCTCGTGGAGAAGACTGCTGAATGACTTTGGACAGGATCACGATCCTCAGTAATGAGGGGCCGACTGCAGAGAGAGAGTGCAACGTACAAGGACACAAATTGTTGAACATCGAACAGACGACACCTTAATTTAGTCACTCCTCGGAATTGACGCGACAAAGTCTTCCATTTCAACTGACAGCAACAACTGACGCGATACCGGAGCGCTCAACTATTTTAATCTATTTCCTGTCGCCTTAAGTAACTGGGTGACAGCGAAACGCCGAGGTGTCTTGGGTATTGCTGTTGCAAATGATTAATGCCTGTTGTTTAGTGTTTCTTAGGAACTTAGCTCATGCCAGGGTGTCAGGTATTGTAGATTCGGTAAAGACCTATTTAATGTGATGAAAAATTTCTATTCCATAAGTCAAGTCAACATAGCTCTGACCGTCAAGAGATGCGAAATGTCTACTGAATCGACATTTCATTTATACTATATTAATATCAACATCAGGTTAATAATAAAAACACTGTCCTGTTCGGAAAAAATAACTAATTAATATTGTGAGTTGGGAAACCTCTTATCTCAAGGTGGTAACAATTCATGTCTAGCGATCTTCTAATAAAAAAAAACTTGAAGAAACACTCCAGAAAGTTAAAAATTATTGTGTTATTATCTACCTAGGCCATAAACCTAAATTATTCAATAACAGAAGCATCACAGCTGGCATAGTAAACTTTCTATTGAAATACCATTTAGTTCTAAGTGATATTCAAAACCCAAGAGTCTAGAGATGATGCCTTCCTGTTCCAGCCATTCCCACGGCATTGAACGTTCATACTCTAATCTGCTTCCTGTCGCTAACTTAAGTAACTGACAGCGACGCGACGCGGATGTCTTCTGGGTATTGATATTGGAATCGCATTAATTATAATTGAGTCATTCAATGAACAGACTGCTTCGGTGGAGAACTTAGACAATATAAAGGACGCGGCTTGTGTGATCTCTACCTCTTAAAGGTAAAAAATAATAATTAGCGAAAAACGGACGGACAAGCGTTGAAGTTTTATGTGTGCGTTCATATTGACACAATACGGTTCGACTGCGTATTGCATTTCCAATGTAGTATGTTGATGTTTGTAAGTGTATGTTTGTTTTCAATGTGAGAGATTTTTTTGTTCGCTAATAACGTGCTTAACGTGCTAAGGTCTCGAGTTCGATTTCGGGGTCAAACAGGCCGGCATAATTGGCGGCTGTTGAGGGATATGCATCTCCAATGAACACTATCTGTCTCTACTTCACTTACCATCAGATAAGGTGGGTTCACTTTGCAGTGGTTGTATATAAATAAAAACAGTAAACCCCAGACAGCAAGACAATTATGTCTTCGCTTACTTTTTACATTTTCACTATGCTACTCCGGTCTAAATAGACATACCAGTTTGCATTAATTCCCAACAATATGGATTTTTGTACAGACCTTAAATACGTCGATCCCGCTTGTGCGTTGTTTTTTATCCGAGTTTAAGGTCACAACTTTAATGCTAACTAAAATAAAACAACACAATACAATAAAATAGTACTACATAAAATCCTCTCCAGTTTCTTATCTCTCAACATTTACTGAACGTTATCAACACACGTTCAAATCAAATCAAATCAAATCAAATCAAAGTTTATTGCACTCCACAATTATTCTATACATAAAGATGTTACAATTAAATATACACGTGATATAATCGTGGACCCTGTCGGGCACGGCAAAATTTCAAGAGAGGGAGAAATTTTATCATTAAAAATTTATACAAATGTAGATATTGCTTTTTTTTTTTTTTAACTTATAATTAATTAAAAATGTGTGTGTGTGTGTGTGAGTGTGCGCGTGCGTGCTTTTTTGTGTGAATACACATGTATACATATATATACAGCATTTATTATACACGTTTTTTGTCACAACCTTCTATTAATTGAACGTGAAACTATATTTTTCTCTTTCTAATCTATTGCCAGTTGCTTCCCCAACTGAATGACAGCGCTACCGCTGTCTTCAGGTATAACGTTCATTCAAGTGATTTATTCAATCGAATCCCGGGAGGTTTCCCCCGACGTCAGCTGTCAGCCGCGATAGACATTTGGTATTAACTGTTCAATTATAATCACGGGTCTGTGGATATAAGTAACTTTTATTAATTAGTTAACGAGTTAACTAATGTAAATGATAATTATCATCATCATCAGCCACATGACGTCCACTGCTGAACATCCTCTAAAGATTTCCAGACGGACCTGTCAAAAGCGGCCTGCATCCAGCGTGTTCCTGCGACCTTTATCAAGTCGTCTGTCCACCTTGCAGGTGCAAATAATACTTGAGTATAATCAGTTATTTGGAAGGCTAACTAATACTCTTATACAACACTATTTGAGAGCACAGTATGACTTTTGTATTTAATGATAATAATAATACCAATGCTGTATTATATACTGTCCCTAGCTAAACACGGGCTTCCTCTACTATTGAGAGGGTTTACATCTTAGTCCAGCACGCTGGCCTAGTGCGGGTTGACAGATTTCACAAATAACGAAACGAGCATGCTGCTCGCGCTAATAGTAAGCGATACGACCGCCCATAAACGGTAGTAACACCATACAGAACTCCTAATTACAAAGTACTACGTGGTACTCCACTGCGCTCGTCACCCTGAGACATAGATGCTAAGTCTCATTATGCCCAGTAATTAATTAAAATACCACACACACACTAACGCCGTTCATCCCGGAAGGGGTACGCAGAGGCACAACTAAGTGCACCCACTTTTCGTCGTGCGTATTCCGTCCCATGATGTGATAGTGGGCGAGCCTATCGCCATATCGGACACAAATTCCAGACTCCGGGCTGGCTGAATACAAAAACCCAATATCACTTTGCCCGACCCGGGAATCGAACCCCAGATCTCAGCATTGGAGTCGTACCGTAATACAACTACGCCACCGAGGCAGTCATAAATATTAAAATACTAAAGTTATTTTAATGTTATGCTATCTTACATTTGACGAATAGCACTGCGGTGATATAACTAATGGTAATCAACACTAATTAATTGGTTTACAGGCTGTTTACATTGCACATTTTTTTTTGTTTTTTTTTTTGTTTTTATAATGGCATTTGTGTTCACATTTTGCCAATATCAAGTTTGGTTTGTCTTATTTATTATCTGTAGTATGTCGAAGTAAAGCAGTGGCTACCTTACCAAGACTTTATCGAGGAGTTTCGGCGGCAACAAAAAAACACTTGATTAGCACAATTATTTCAATTCACTTCATTTGAGCTGTTTAATAGAACTATATTGGATAATATACCACCATAATTATGCAATATAACACTAAGTATCACCAAAATAATGAATTAAAACAAGAGCACCTCGTGGCACTTCCAAGTTCCCGCCAAAACTCTACATTGCACATTTATAAACAACATTATTCAGACGAGGTGAAATAGGTTACCTAGTAATGTAAAATACACGTAAAATAACCGTAAACCTAAATTAAATAAATACGTTAATAATAATAAAAAAGACAAACATACGAATTGAGAACCTCCTCCTTTTTTTGGAAGTCGGTTAAAAAGCAATCTGACGCATGCCAAGCCCGCGTCAAAACAGCGGCGGCCGGCGACTAACGAAATTAAAATTCTGCGCGTTTCATTCGGACCAGCGAATAGATGACTAATTGGTTTCATTCTTTCAACTATTTTGTTAAAAATATCGGTAAACCAATTATAGCGCATAAAGAATTATCAAAATTCGTGAAAAATAAATATGTTATAAGCTTTTGAAATCAGTAAAAAAAAAAGAAAAGAAATTCCCGTAGACAGGAATTCACAGATCGTAATTCGTAAATAGTCATAATGTTGCGCGCATAAGAAAGAGATAGAGAGATATCCCTACTACGCGCCCACTCTTGTGCATTTGAATATTCTTGTTATCTTTTCATTATCCAAAAAAAATGTGCCGTTTTCACAAAAATATTTATTTCTAGCAAAATTAACGGTTACGTATAAAATAATGTACCGATTCAAACATGTCATCAACTTTGTTGTTTCAACGTAATATTTTATGCCGACATAATAATTGCGACTGGTTTCATTACTTAATCGTGTTTGTTATAAATGGTTGGTCATCTTGTATGCCGTCTGGATAGAGATAACTTTCTCTACGTAGCTAAGAAATGCGCAAGCTTTGTGCGGTCCAAGTTGAAGATAGTTTAAAACTGGGCGCTATAAGAGTTAGAAATGAATGTCTCAACACAACGAAGTGCAGTGTGTGCAGCAAGTCATTCGTAATTCTGGTGTTATTATTTATGGACTGTCATGGCACTTAACATCACAGGAACAATTTGGTTTTTTATTGCCATTGAATGACGAGACGAGCATACCGCTCGACTCATGGTAAGTAATACGACCGCCGGGTCAACACCATATAAAACTTTGAATTACAAAATACTGCGTGACACTCCACTTCGCTCGTCACCCTGAGACATAAGATGTTAAGTCTCATTATGTCCAGTAGTTACAGTGGCTACCAGTGGCGTGCCTAGTGTTTTGGATGAGGGCAAGCCAAAGCAGACCTAAAAAAAATTCGCACCTCCGATACATATAAAATGTGCAACTATAAGAAAGAAAAGCAATATCTAAAAATAAAAATGACTACCCGTACCGGGATTCGAACCAGGGCCTCAAAACAATGTTCGAACCGTGTACACGCAATACAACAACGCCATCGAGTCGACTAGTTACTTTTTCGAAATTAGGTACCTTTATTTAAAAACAATTTTGACCCATCGCGACTTCTAAACGAAGTTCTTGTAACGATAAACTATTTACATAGATTTTACCTGTATCAAGTAATTTTAAAAAAGTAAATACACTACAATCATCATTATTACTGTCGACGCACAAGTTTTGTTTAGAAATTTTTAAATTTCGTCACAGCTACTGTACCTATTTAATTGGACGAGATAATCTGGTTACAATTCGCTGTTTACCGAAATTATGAAATAAAATGAATGCATTTAACATATGTTTTTGTGAATTGGAATTACTTTTGATAACACTGATTAATTAAATCATTTTACTAGCCAGATGTATGTACCTACCTATTCCAAACACTTGTTTTGTTTGAGAAAAATATGAAACACCAACAATACAACTTAATACGTAGTCGTATAACGTATTAGAGCATCCAATAAGACAATAAGTTTTGTTGTATGTATACTGATCTAAATACCTTTTATTATTCTTCAGACACATTTCGCGCTATTCGCCAGCTCGTTAAAAGTTGTTTTTTTCCATCATAACCTAACAAATTTAACTTATTCTCGCCGATAAAAACTTTCACACACTTTAAACTATTATAAGAAATATATTCACTCATCTTTATTGTGTTCAAAAGTTTAAAATAACTCAAAAACCACTTAATAAACACAAATACTTCAAGATGTAGATCGCCGGCTCAATCAAAACAAATAACTGATGTTGCCTAGTTGGAATCAAAATTACACCACAAAATTAATGCTAAAATTGTGAGAAAAACTTATTGATAAATAAAATTATAGTACAATACCTTAAATAATTATAATCAGATATGTAATTTTAATTATATTATCACTAAAATCTTTACATATTCACGATAAATAAAAAATACACAGTAAAATACGCAAAATAATGCAACCATATTAGAGGTAATTCTTTTAATTGGCAACCCTGTATTTTATACAGTATCTATGGATGCATTAAGCCTGGATTATTTTCTAGTACTGATTGCTATAGAAACTTACTATAGCTATACGTATGTGGTAGCAGTTTATCCATTAGTGTGAAAGAGAAAAATATGGCGGCGAAAAGCCAGGTAAAACCCAACGAGAGAGAGAGTGATGAGTATATTTTGTGCGCATCTAGCTGTTTTGTATTTAATATGAAATGAGTGTACGGCGCGGATGTGGTTGTGTGTGTGTAGGTGTAGTGGTGTGTCTTTAGGTGCGCTCGAGGCGAACCGGTTCAGCGAACCGTAGCGCGGGAGTTTTAAAAATTTTAAGAAAATTATTTCGAAGCGCTTTGTTACCGTAAAATGTTGGTTATTGTTTCATATTCGATTTTGAGTACTTAGGTAAATAATTTTAGGGCAAGCCAGGCTTTTCGGCTTCTATGAAAGGACCGCCACTGGTGGCTACAATGTCTTTCAAACCGGAACACAACCGAGCATGCACACTACCAACCCAGGCGGCACGTCGCAAACGAGAGACCTACCACCAGTAGATTTTTTGTTGCTTGTTACGGCATATAGGTAATAATGACTTACCTTAAACCAAGCCATGGTAGAGTCGTCGTAGAGCACCACCCATTCTTCAGACCAGGAGTTCCACAGGTATTTTCCTATTAACAAACAATAAATTAAAACACCAGACACTAAATGCCAACCCCACACAGAGGGACAAAAAATTGTTTCAGGAAATGCAGGAATCGAACCTGTGCCCTCACTCAACCCGCTTGAAATTTTGCCAAATAAATATTTTACTGACATGGGATATTTATATTGCACATAAAAAATATATTACGTCATAACCCAAAATACCATTATCACCCTTATGTCATAAGCACCGAACGTGTTTTTCATAATCAACGTAGCCCGTAGCCGATACCCATTTCGTAGCACGTAGCACGGAGACAGAGCCGGCCATTCTACATAGCGTAGTAAATACTTTACTCGTTTAATAGCTGCCGTAAAACGTGTTGTCTCGCTCTCACGCGTGGACTGTACGCAACCGTAGACAAGGACGTCATAACTTTATTCACGTAACACGCCGCCGTCCCACACTCGAAATAAGCACGCGAGATGACTGTGTCGTAAAATGAGTTTCTGTTTATGATATTACGAACGGATGTGAATTAACCGACTCTGGGCCCTTACGTTGGCCACATTCGGGTATTATTGCCATAGTTCTAATATGAAGTGTCGATATTTTATTAGGACCCCGGTAAAGGTAAGCAGTAAATTCGGAATGGTAAGGTTTTATGGTACTCACGCTTATAGCGCAGCATATATCCGCCTTTGATTTGTGTAGCGCCATGTTCTGGAACAATAATATTATTATTTAGGAATAATTTGTAATCCGACTAGTAATCATCATCAGCCCGTTGCAGTCCACTGCTGGACATAGGCCTCTCCCAAGATACGCCACAGAGCCCGGTCTGCTGCTTTATGCATCCAGTCGCTGCCGGCTCTCTTATGCAAGTCGTCCCGCCATCTGGCCAGAGGGCGTCCCACGCTACGTTTGCCAATACGCGGTCTCCACTCCAGAACACGCTTACTCCAGCGGTTATCTGTTCTGCGACATATTTGCTACTAATAATGTATCTTATTAATCCCCCGCTTATTAATTTAATTATTGATTAAGTAAAGGCACTTCGTCCACTAGTGGACGATAGCCTAGTTGGGAAGTGGACGATAGCCTAGTTGGGGATGGAACGGTCTGCCGAGACAATGTCCGCAGGTTCAAAATCCAAGGCACATACCTCTGACTTTACGAAGTTACGTGTGTTTGTTTATCAATTATCGTTCGCTTTAACGGTGAAGGAAAACATCGTGAGAAAACCTACATACTTGAGAATCCTCCATAAGAATTTAAAGGGTATGTGAAGTCTGCCAACCCGCACTAGGCCAGCGTGGTGGACTAAGGCCTAACCCCTCTCAGTAGTAGAGGAGGCCCGTGCTCAGCAGTGGGCATTATACAATACAGGGCTGATTGCATTGCATTGCAAAGGCACTTAATTGCTGAACGGATTTAGATGAAATTTGGCATATAGATAGAATATTTTCACGTAAACTGAATTGAGTTTAGCCTCACATTATACCTATATAAAAATGATTCAACTATGTCACACTACTTGAAGACACTACAAATCAGATACTATTCAGTAACTTAGGTTCCAAACTCGACTAGACACAATATCATACAAATATTTGTTCTGGCATCGGAGTGCACTCGTCGCCTCTCGCTTCAGAACCTATCGTTCGTTATACCACGAGGACTGTTTAATATTTTATATCAAGGCAAATGTACGCTATAACCGTAAAATGTTATTATAACGGTCCAAGCGGGGAAATATTTTTTTTATGACATTGAATGAAGAGACGAGCCTGCAGTTCGCCTGATGGTAAGCGATACGACCACCCATAAACAGTAGCAACACCATCCAGCACTTTGAGTTACAAAGTACTATGTGGCATTCCACTGCGCTCGTCATCCTAAAATATAAGATGTTAAGTCTCACTATGTCCTGTAGTTACACTGGCTACAATGTCCTTCAAACCGAAACATAACAGTGCATGCTCACTGCTGCTTGGCGGTAGAAATAGACATTGCGGTGTTACCAACCCAGACGGACTCTTACATATGAGAGACCTACAACTAGTAAACAGTAAATATAACATTTGTAGCGTCATGCTCGCGTATATTCACATTCGAAGCAAAAAAATGATTTGAACCCGGTTACAAACAGTATGAACGGCGAATTGCCGAACCTTGCCGAAAGGTTTAAACTGAAGTCTATAATTATGATACACACATTATGACTCACACCTTTCATCCCTGACGGGGTAGGTAGAGGGGGCAACTTGTGCCTCCACGTTTCGCCGAGCGCGACGCCTCTGTACGCGATAAACTCAAAAACTGCCAAACGGATTTCGATTAAATTTGGTATGGAGGTACTTTTTTCCTGAAAAAATATATAGCGGGACTTTTATACCGGAATTTTTGTTTCACGCGGGCGTACCCACTAGCAAAAGCTAGTACAATATAAATTAAAATTGGTAATCTAGAATTTACAGCGGTCAATGCTCGGTATTTATAAGCTGTGTAGTATTACAGATACTTACTGAATGAAAAACAGAAAAAATATTTCGTCTTATAGCAAATCTATATATTATATAAAAGCGAAAGGTCACTCACTCACTCATTCACTCACTCATCACGAAATCTCCGAAATTACAAGTGCTAGGAGTCTCAAATTTTGCACGGGGTTTCCTTTTAGGACTTAGGTGTTCACTAAGACGGGATTTTTCGAAATTCAACCCCTAAGGGGGTAAAAAGGGGTGGCAAAGTTTGTATCGTATAGTACGCGTAAACTCAAAAGTACAGAACGGATTTGGATGAAATTTGTTGTGGAGATAGTTCGAGACTCTGGGAAGATTTGAGGCTACTTTTTATCCCGGGAAAATGTATAGCGGGGCTGTTAGGTAAAACTCTTTCATGCGGGTGAAACCGCGGGCAAAAGCTAGTATTGTATATTGTGATATTGAGTATCTTAATTTAATATTTCGTTTACAACTTTTCTTCATTATATTATTAAGCCTTATATTACGCACTATAAGAGCTAATATAGGTATTATGTAGATCATAGTTGAATTACCTCTTTGTTGTATTACTTTTATACAAAACAGTTTACAGGAAAAAATTATTGATTTCATACAAAAATATGTTTGAATCATCATTTAGCGTAATAAAAAAACACTTCACATTCCTAATAGAAAGCTCAAAGAACTACCGTATGTTCCTTTAGAATATTGAAAACGAAAATTAATCTTAATAAAAAAATTAAAAGTCGGAATTCACTTATGAAAAATGGTGGAAAACAGACGCCGCGCGATAAAACAAACTGTGAGCTGTCGTCAAAATTGATCCAATATTTTTTGTGAGCCGAGTTATCAGTTTTTTACCGAGTGACGAGCTCTTAAATTCCTGGGAAGTTTACATCATACACTGCAGGGGAAACCCTCTTTTATGTACGTAAATATACATATTTTTGTAAGCATGAATGAATTGACTCGGCTGGGATGGTAGACAGTAAGTAAACCAGCGTAAAACGGTAGATTGCATTTCGTAAAATGTGAGACAACTAGATTCCAAACAAATACCTTCTCTTCCTTCTAGGGAAGTAGATACCTAATTGATATTTCCAACTCCGATCTTTTTATTGATTTCCATGACTGCCTCGGTGGCGTAGCTGTATTGCGTGCTCGGTATTACTATCGCGCTCGGGTCTCGGGTTCGATTCCCGGGTCAGGCAAAGTGTTATTGTATTTTTCTACTCAATATCAGATCGCAGTCTGTGAATGTGACCGTTAAATGGCAAAAGGCCTGCCCCTAAGATAGGATCTATACGGGACCTAACATACCTGGCAAAATGGGGGCTTGTTACACCTCTGCACGCATATCACGCCTTTATCCCTGAAGGGGTAGGCAAAGGTGCAACTAGAGCAACCACTTTTCGTGTGTGTTCCGTCCCATGATGTGAAAGGTGATACACTTTGCCTACCCTCAAAAGAGAAATAGGCGAGATACTGTATATGTTTGTATCTTCCCATTAATTTCGTTAAGAGTTAAAGGCAGAAGAGTACTCCCAGAGACTTACCAAGCTACATTCGATGTCATAAAATTCGTACCATTGTTGATTTAAGAGTTGTACTTAAATCAACAATCAATAGTTGGGTGTGAGGTCGGGATAGTTTCGTATCCCTCGCCCTTCGTGATCCCTAGTGACTCTTAGACATCGGCAATCCACAATTGGGTAATTTCCCATGTTTTATATTTTGTATATGAATATTTACATTTAAGAGAATCAATAAATTTAGTGATTATTCGTTTTTTATAACTAAGTTTACTATTGTTAAACGGATCAATATCGAGATCAAGGTCTGAGAATAAGGTATTATATGAAAAATTATGCGCATATTTGGTACGAGTGAAATCAGTACAAAACTTGAAAAAGCAGTTATTCATATTTGAAAAAACTATTTATTTCTCACGCACGCAGTTTTATAGCCAATGTCACTCGATAACGTCACAGTTTGCTGTTTCCGTTATTTGACAGATACCCTTTCCACAAAATATCAAAACTTTGTAGTTCATTTATTATTGTGCAAATTTCGAAAATTCTTTTTCTCCTAGATTTTTGGATGACATATATTTTTGATAAATATATTTAAAAAGTAGTTAACTAGTCCTAGGTAACCTAGCATAATGTTGATGTAAGGGCTCTCTTGCCTTTCAGTAACGGCTTCAGCAAATAGCTTCAGTTATGATGCGTAAGTAAATGTTAGTAAATTGATGTTACTATGATGGATGGCGGCCTCGATTACACTTTGCTGCGAGGTTTTAGTTGTAGATACAACATACTATATTCTGTCGTGACTTCATCCGTGTTAAAATTTATTCCTAGTATAAAATATGGCTTTTAAAGATACTACAGTTTCCCATAGTTTATGAGATTACCACAACCGATTTTTGAGATATCTATCTATATATGCACTCGTGTTGGAATTAAAAATTTTATTACCTATTTTGCGAGTATATAAATGAACTGCTCTAAACATAAGTAAACAAATACTGAATTGTATATTTTTTTTCTCTACATAATGCATTGTATTTTATACCTTGAACTGATTTTGAAAAGAGCAACACTAGAGTTTCTTGCCCGTTCTTCTCTAGTGAGAACTGCTTTCCGAACTGATGGTAGAGTTAATATTGACGGAATCTAAATAATGTATAACATTTTATGGGTTCGAATAAATTATTTCATTTCATTTCATTTAATTTTCATTTCATTTCATTTCATTATAATAAAGCAGTAGAACTCGCTGTGTCTGTATATTGAAAGAAAAATAATAAAAAACTAAGGAGATGACAAAAGAAGAGTAATAGAACATAAATCAACGATTTTTAGAATTCTTTTCTGTCTCTTTTCTGTTTCTTTGTTAGCACACATCTCCGAAAGTACTGAACGGATTTCGATGAAACTTGGTATTGACATAGCTTAAGACCCTGGGAAGAGCATATGCTACTTTTTATCCCGCAAAAACTCTTTCACGCAGACGAAGCCGCGAGCATAACCTAGTTTATAATATTAGAATAGAAATACTTTCATGTATTTTATTACACGTGTATTGTTTTATGTCATAGTCAAGAGTAGTGACCCGCCCCAGCTACGCACGAGCAATTATAATCTATAGCCAGATGAATTCTGGTGGTCCGATGGATACCAAACATGACATGATCACCCGCTGGGCTAATCTGACGATTATCTAAAAAAAACATTAAAATCGCTCTAGCCGTTTTGGAGTCTATGTCTGTATGTAATATATACACACATTTATTTTTATATACCTGTATAGATTATTATCAAAATAGTAAATTAGTGCAATATGAGTTAATAGAGAACAATTATAACGCATAACGCATGCTCACGCCTTTTATCCCCGAAGGGGTAGGCAGAGGCGCAACTAGTGCACCCACTTTTCGCCAAGCGTATTCCGTCCCATGATGTGATAGGGGGCGAGCCTATCACCATACCGGGCACAAATTCCAGACTCCGGGCTGATACTGAATAGAAAAATCCAATATCACTTGGCCCGACCCGGGGATCGAACCCGAGACCTCAGCCTTGCAGTCGTACCGTAATACAACTACGCCACCGAGGCAGTCAACAATTATTCCTATATACATTATGGCATTACTTCAAGAACTAAAAGGTTTCCTAATATCATCAGTTCTTCTAATCATTAACTGCCTTATTCATAAACTCAATTCAAAATTCGTTCGAAGGAGGCAAACAATTCGATAGCTAAAATAGGTTTATAAACTGTTCATAAATAAGGTCCTAATTGTTTGTTCACTTATTCATTCATTCCTTTTTGAATCGCTGTATTTATTGTTGCTACGAATAGCAAAACAAATACTGCTTTGTGAAATTTTTGCTAACAATTACGTTTACAAATGAGCCATATTTCCTTTGATTAATTATATACCTAGATAGACACTGAACGTTTCAAACGCGTTGAAAAAAATAGGCGAACTGTTCCCCTGTGAATGAGTTCGAGTGAATTAATTTTTGTTGTTTTTCATGGATATGATTATCTCCCCGTTTTAATAGAAACCATGTAATAACTGGTATCATTATGCGCGCACACAAGGATACGCAGAATGATGCAGCGATAGCGTATGACACAGCTGTCACGCATACTAGCTTAAGAAAAATCGGCCTATTTTTTTAGTTTCATTGCAGCGCGTCACTCTATCTAAGTATATAATTAATCAATAACCACAAAGGCTCTACACATAAAAATACGCTACATATAAATATCAACAAGCCTTCGACCTTCCCTGAAAGGGCTTCGTTTCTAAGTATTTAACAAGGAACAAACAATAATCTAAACATTTAAGTACGTAATCACAGAGCTTTAGAACTGTTGTTACCAATTCCTGTAATCCGTTTGGGCATTAAAGTCGCGCAATCTGAATTTAGGCGATATTCTAAAGCCTTTTGGACCTTTCCGTTAGTAAAAGTATTAATAAATATGTCGGAGCGTCGAGTAGTTTTGAAATAGTAACCGTGCAAAACAAGTCGAGATCTCAAATTGTTAGTGGGGGTGACAGTTGCGGGTTGTAATAAGGCGCCTCGCCATTTGAAGAGGCAATCTTATTTTGGTCGTCGTTCAGTGTTCAACTAGATATCAAAGAGTCGCTATGGTAACTTGGTGGTTACTATTCCAGTCCTGACAAAGTGATGAGTGACAAACAAATCATGCGTTGAAGAAATAAAGGTCAGCTATGACTAAGGCGAAGTATTCGCTACGTTTTATCGGCCCCTGTGAAATCCTCGTCGACAAATATATTTGTTGGTCAAATGGTACATTAGATCCACTAAAGTTTATCTATTACAACAGACTTCATAAAAGGAGGTTATGTTTTCGATCCGTATGTGTGTAATTTTGTATCTCCGCATTTTTTTAACCCGTCAACGCCTGCTTATATATACGTGGTTGGCGGTTGCCCTATATACCCGGACACCGGTGTCCGCCGCGGGCGTTGACTGTTTAATATATGCATGGAAATGTGACCCCACTGCACCTGATGGAAGAGTGGAGTGACAAGAAATGACTGGAATATCTCAGAAAATTCACTCAAGTTGTAGGGGATTGGAACTTGTGATACCTTGCCTCATATCACATGAAAAGATGGATATAAACTTGCTACTATGTGACTCACGTGAGAGATATATCTTACAACAGACATAGGATACAAAATGGCAACGAGATATCATTCGTTTTCATACGATTAATATGAAACATAATATAAATCTAATGATGATTAGGTTCTGGTGCTGTTGACAGCGTCTGCGCAGCGCCTTATTTCCTAGAGATATCCTCCATTTCAATTGTATAATATAGAAAAATGTGCCAAGTCAACACACCAACAAATAGAGACTTGTGTATCCCCTAAGGAAATAATCCAGAGAGCCACAAGGCACTCTAAAGTACACCTGTCAACTTCCTTACCTTACGTTACCTGTGGTTATTATAATACAGCTTTTGCTCGCGGCTCCGCCTGCGTGAAGGATTTTCCGGGATAAAAAGTAGCATATATGCTATTCCAGACTATATTCTATCTCTGTGCCAAATTTCATTCCGATCCGTTCAGCCATTTTGGCACGATTTAGTTACTTAAAAAAATTGCATTTATAATATTCGAATAGATTATACGAATTCAAAGTATACGAATGGTAACACTAAAGGTCGAATTTAAAATCACTACATAGTTGTCATCCATACACGTTATAAATCCGCATATACATCTACAAATGCATTTTTTTTTCCTGCAGTGTATTTCAACCAGCACCCCTAACAAGAATATTTACGTTATAGTATACGTAAGTAGTAGTTTCGATTAAAATTGTATATGGAAATTTGAACAGCGCCTCGTGAACGTATTAGGAACTAAAATACGGCAGCATGAACATTGCGCGTACAACTTTGAATAGCAAATCGAGTAGCCATGGAACAATGTACGTCGAAATGTATGGTAATCGGCAATAAGTTATATGAGATTTTTTTGACGTATAGTATTGTTTAAAGACTGTAGAAAAATTATTTTATTTTATTTATTTATACATATATACAGGGTCATTTTGACATTGCGTTACTAAATGAAACCACATACTTATCTCCTTGTAAATAACACTTTCCATTAAGTGATTTTAACCATAGATGTAAAATAAAAAAGTGCAAGTTTCGAACAAAATAAATATCAATTAAAAGTAACTTTAAGATTACACGCCCTAATGCCACTAATACTACTCTAGAAGGATTCGCCGCTGGAGCAATATCACACTTTCAGTCAGAAAAACACTCACGCACACGCCATATTCGCACAAAATTACGAAATGATAAAAAAATCTGGAAAATAAAATTTAAATTTTTGATGAAAATATTCGTTTCTCATGGATAATTTTTGCCACGATGTTAGCAAAAGCAAACACGAGTATGTGGTTTCATTTATTAACGCAATGTCAAAATGACCCTGTATATAAAACTATTACAGCTATACTAAAGTGGTGTTGTACAGACAAAGTTGTTATTTAATTGGGCTAGCCTCAATACACCTGTAGGCCACTTTTGTGAAGTCCTGCAGGTAAAATATCCACGTTCTTAGGTTAAACCAAACTGACTCAATACGAATCCTTTACATATTGTAAAACTAAGTTCTCGCCGCGTCTGTCTGTCTGAACGCGATAAACTCAAAAACCACCACACATATTTCGCTGGAATTTGGTATGGAGATAGTTTGGGACTTTGGGCAGCTCATAAGAATATATAGCTAGACTTTTATCCCGGAAAAACTTTTTTCACACGTACGAAACTGCGGGCAAAAGCTAGTTTATAATTCGTGCTAGACGAAACAAAATCTGTGCCAATATTGTTTGAGGACAGAAATAAACAACATCGTGGTACCCAGACTCTCACACACAAGAGGCCTATCTATAAATAAATAAGAAATTATGTAATCATCCCTCCAGCGTGACCAATGTCTGCTTCATTAAAAGGAAAATATGCTCCCGTAGGACTACTTTGAACATCGTCCTTAAAATTCCAATTACAAGACTGAGAACAGGAATATTCCTTTAATTATTGCATGCGTTTAACTTGATACAAAAAAAATAAAAAAATATGGCATTATTGGTGTAGTGGCAGCATAGTTTGGCTGTGAAATAATGAGGTTCAGGGTTCGATGGTACCATTGACATAATGAACAGGCCGAGACCGTTTTTACGTATTATTAGAAAACTAAGTAGTATATACTATATAGGTAGTACAATTAGTTTCCATATAAATATTTTTTGTTTATATAACTCACTTAAGTATACGGTAGCCTAGTTGGGAATGGAACGGTCTGCAGAGAAAATTTCCGGAGGTTCAAAACCCAAGGCACACACCTCTGACTTTTCGAAGTTATGTGTGTATTGTTTATCAATTATCGTTCGCTATAACGGTGAAGGAAAACATCGTGAGGAAACCTACATACCTGAGAATTCTCTATAAGAATTTCGAGGGTATGTGAAGTCTGCTAATCCGCACTAGGCCAGCGTGGTGGACTAAGGCCTAACCCTTCTCAGTAGTAGAGGAGGCCCGTGCCCAGCAGTGGGCAGTATTTAATACAGGGCTGGTATTATTATTATCTATAAGTATAAGCAGATGTAAACTTTGTAATTGTTTCTTGTAGATTCGTTTCCGCAAATTAATTTCAATTAGGGCATAGGTCTAAGGAAGGCAATATAAACTTAATGTGATTTAGTGCTTAAGTATTACTAATTAATGATTTGTTCTGTATTATGCCTTTTGTTAAATAAAAATGAAAATAGATTTACTTGTTTTATTGGTGAGTTATTAGGGGCCACTGTACACGAGGTGTAACACTTTATGTCTCGCGACATAATGTTCTCTCTCTGACTGCATTCAAAATATACCAAGCCACAAAGAAGCACCACATAATCAATTGTGCAACCATCTTAAAATCGAAGAAAAATATAAAAGGTAGCCGTTATGTTTTGAAAAAGTTCTGCGGATATTATAATTTAAAAAAAATGACGATATTGACATAACAAACGTTAATTTAGAATATTTTCTGAATAGGGTAGAAATCACTAAGTTTGGCCTAAAGTACAAAATATCGCCCAGTATACGGAACTTTATGTACAAAATACGATTATTATTTTAACCATTATCTCATACGGGAATAAGAAGCCTCAACTCCCTAACCAGTAAAATTTAAACAGAATGTCAACCCATTCATGCAATGGGTATATTTGTCCCTGAACACTCTCATTTTCCGTATTCCGTGAACGCATAGTGGAACAAATTTATTCCATACATTTAAATACGGAAAAACATATTCACATTTCAATTTCCTCTCGAGTCTTGCATTTAAATAGGAGTTGGAAATATTTAGTACTTTGTACTCATTAGGTCACGTGGTTGAAGCGAAATTTTTGCAACGATTTTTGAACAATTAATTGTTCTTTCATTAAATAGACTTTTGTTAAAACGTGTTTCTGATAAAATGCACACATAGTACCCGCGTATACGTACGGACTACGGATATTTTCTTAACACGGGGAAATCCTTTGAGTCTTATTCAAATTCAAATCGTTTATTAAGTAATTAGGCCCCTGAGGGCACTTTTCGTCACTTTTACAATATTTTTATCATCTAAAGATTCTACCAGTGCTTCGGAAAAGCCCACTGACCTGAGAAGAAGCACCAAGAAACTCAGCGTAGGTCTTTTATTGTTATATTTTTTTTATATATATATTTTACAAATTACAAGTAACAATATAATAGACACATTTTAATTATAGAACATGTGTGAATCTGAGCAACCTAATTCCAAGCATTTGTATCCTCAAGATTGTCTCTTATACTGTAATAACCTTTTTTGCAAAGACGTTCTTTGACAGTAGTTTTAATTTTTTTTATCGGAAGATTAACAATATGCATAGGAAGTTTATTGAAGAAGCGTACGCATAGACCAACAAAAGAATTGCTTATTTTATGGAGACGAGTAGCATGTACTATAAGTTTATCTTTATTCCTAGTGTTTTTATTATGAATATCGCATATTCGGTCAAAATTTGCAATATTTTTTCGAACATACATAAAATTTTCAAATATATATTGCGACTAGAACCCCGCCATTCTACTCTCTCTCCCTTATAACGAAGTTCGCGGAGTGCGCATGTGCATGCAACCGCAACCACGGACTATGCTACTGCATAATGAGCACTATTTCATAGTAACATTGTTAATGGATATCCCATCGTGTAATTACGAATCCGTTGTCGGTAACTTCTCATTGGTCTGCTATCAGTACGCATATTAGGCTGTAAATAAAAGTTTTGTTTTTACGGGCATGGAAAATTGCCCCCTTGGTCCTTATGGTAGGCACTACGCGAAGTGGGTCGAGATACGAGTGTCGACTGATTAGAGAAGACTATCTCTCGCTAGTCGACAAATTTATGCCGGCCTGTTAGAACTAGGATATATATAGGCTAATCCCAGGACGCAACACACTTACGTGGGTCACTATGGTTTACACCTTATATACCGTTGTCGCTATCCAAGTGAAAACTATATCCTGATACCAGAAAATGTTTATTTCCCGATCGATTGATCTACATTGTAGGTGTTTTTTTACTGGTGGTAGGTCTTTTATATGTAAGAGTCCGTCTAGGTGGGTACCACCGCAATGTCTATTTCTACCGCCACAAAGCAGTGTGCATGCACTGTTGTGTTTCGGTTTGAAGGACATTGTAGCCAGTGTAACTACTGGACATAATGAGACGTAACATTCTATATCTCAGTATGACGAGGGCAGTGGAATGCCACACAGTACTTTGTAGGTCAAGGTGCTGGATGGTGTTGCTACTGTTTATGGGTGGTCGTATCGCTCACCATCAGACGAACGGCAAACTCGTCTCGTCATTCTATGCCATAAAAAAAAAGATAAGTGGTCTATAAAGTTAATTATTTTGAGTCCAGTCGTAAGCGGCGATAGCCTAGTTGGGAATGGAACGGATTGACGAGACGAATGTCCGCAGGTTCAAAACCCAAGGGCACGCACCTCTGACTTTTCTAAAGTTATATGTGTAGTATACACATATAACTTTATTTGTATTCTTTGTGAATTATCGCTCCCTTTAACGGCGAAGTAAAAACATCGTGAGGAAGCCTGCATACCTGAGAAGTTCTCTATAAGAATTTCGTAGGTATGTGTAGTCTGCCAACCCGCACTAGGCCAGTATGGTGGACTAAGGCCTAAACCCTCTCAGTTGTAAAGGAAACCCGTGCTCAGCAGTGGGTAGCATATAATACAGGGCTGGTATGGTATGATATTAACAATGATATATTTTCGTCAACCTCTTTACTTCTACTAGCCATCCTGAACCGTACAAATCACCTCACTTATCATACACAATTTCTACCAATCCCAAATCAAATAAATGTAATTTTAATCCATCCATTTACGCATATATCGGCTTTGTGCCATAATTTTTATAAAAATTGCAAACCAGGTGTTACCAGGCGCGGACAGGACCCGATATTGGTTTTATGGTAATTTATATTTACCCGGGCCGGGAAGGCCCGCCCGGCAGCGCACGGTTAGTTTTCATAATGGTCTGTTTTCGAAAGCTTTTAAGGGTTATGTCACTTTTGTTCTGATTGCTTTGTTTTGGGTTGCATCAATAAAACATATAAAAAATGCTAGAGTTTTTTGTACAAGTTCTATATATATTATTTAAGGCAGCGACTTCCTGCCTTATAAAAAACATAATATATTATGAAAATTAGATTAGAACACGAGCTAGTTCCGATGCACATAAGGATTGCCCCTTCGCGGCTGAAGCTTTTTGATAGTAAACAACTATAATCCAAGTAAAATAAGCAGTTGGTTTATAAAAAACAGTTTGCAAATGAGGCAACTAGCAATTAAAAATTCATCCTTGATTTTAAAAAACCATTGACCAAAGCAGCAATCGTCAGGTAAAATTGATCGTTAGTTTAAAAAATCAGTATCAAAAATCTGTTGAAATTCATCATAAAACAGATATTTACTGTCGTGCAATCAACATAATCAATACGATCAGCTACTTACTAAGCGCTTTGAAGCGATCCAGCGCTCGCCGCCGGCTATTCCAAGTATCCACTCTACATTATAATATTATCGAAAGCGATATTTATTTCTATTGCTTTTTGCTACTTTTTTTCCTAGTACTATAGTAACTGTTGTGTCCTCCTTCCGTCGGAGATTAAAAAGGGCATGAATTGTAGGTCCAATGCCACGGACGACAAACAAAATCTGTGAGTGAAAACATTGAAGTCGCTAGGGTCAAGGATTGTGTCTAAAATAGAGATAAGCTCTAGTTAAATAGCAAAAAAAGAAAGTTTTTATTGTTAGAACAATATACAAATAAGAAGCTAAGCATACATGTTGTTTCTAAAATACTCTATATTGATCCACATTTTAGCTGTAGGTACTGCAGCGGTGATTTTCACAGCCGTCAGCTAAACTACAGAGACGTTAAAAAAAGTGTGTGTGTACTTATTACACGCGTTAGAAGTTATACTTCTTTGGCTTAACAAGATAAAAATCTTTTTAAATAACGCGCCAAAAGAAGTATAATCTTTCGCCTTATTCTACGTTCAAAATTCAAAACTAAAATGTTGACTATAGCTAACTTCAGGGTGTCGGTTTTTCGTGACGGTGTGCGTGCGCATTTTAAAAATTTACTCTCATCATTTTTCCCTAACGCGACAAAATAAGTATAACTTCAAAAAACCCTTGATTCCAATTTCAAATTAAATCTCTTAACGCTCCAAAGCTCAAAACATTTTATCATCGTCGAGTCAGTGACGGCGCGGAGCAGCCAAAAAGTCCGGCAATAAATTTCCACCGGGTTATTTGTTCTGATTTGTGGCCCCAATCGAAATCGATCTCAGAATTATCCTGTTTACGTGTACAGAAACTTTCGGATTCATTCTAATCAGATTACTGGTGTACTTACCACAGAAACTCGCTAGCCATTCGATATAAAATCTCTTAGTTATGTGAACAAAACAAAATGTAAAATAAAAGTTGCGAAAATACTTTATTTTCGTACAGAATTTGCGAGTTCTGAAGGAAAATATGTATTTCAACTGTTAGTGGTTTTTGGTGCAAATACGTAAAACAACTGGGATTTTTAAATATTTTGCGTTGCGTTTTTAGAGAGAATTTTAAGTTCAGTATCAGAAAATGTATACTTTATGCATTACTACGAAATACTCTGCGGCACGAATAAATTGAAAGATTAATAATAATACCAGCCCTATATTATATACTGCCCACTGCTGAGCACGGGCCTCCTCTACTACCGAGAGGATTTAGGCCTTAGTCTACCACGCTGGCCTAGTGCGGGTTGGCAGACTTCACATACCCTCGAAATTCTTATCGAGAATTCTCAGGTATGTAGGTATCCTCACGATGTTTTCCTTCACCGTTAAAGCGAACGATAATTGATAAACAATACACACATAACTTCGAAAAGTCAGAGGTGTGTGCCTTGGGTTTTGATCCTCCGGACATTGTCTCAGCAGACCGTTCCATTCCCAACTAGGCTATCGTCATCGGCTATCGGCTATCGGCTATCACCAGCGTGGTGGACTAAGGCCTAACCCCTCTCCGTAGTAGAGGAGGCCCGTGCTCAGCAGTGGGCAGTATAAAATACAGGGCTGGTATGATGATGATGATGATGATCCATATTAAAAGGATGAAAAATAACATTTAATTTGTTGATAATGCATTGCTGTGTACCTGGATGCTCCAAAACATAAAAATAAACACACCAAATGGTGAAAACTGTAAAATTCTATTACGTTCCCAGGAATAGTACCTAAGTACTTACATTCCATGGTTATGGTAAAATAGACAAAAATAATAAAAGCTATATAAAACATACATAAGTATGTGTTCCAAAAGCATTTAGAACTGTCTCATAGTGTTATATATAAAAATAAATAAGTTTTTAAGATAATAAAATAAGTAAGTAGTATAAATAAGTTTTTAATACAAACAAATCTGTAATAAAGGGAACATTAACCTCCTAATTTTTAAATAACATCAAAATAACTAGCTCCCATCTAAAAATAACATTATCTGACCACGCTGGGTATCAATAATTATCGGCCGGAACCTTGGGTATCATTATGTAATTATCGGCTGGAACCCATTTTTTTTTTTTTGAGAATATATAAATAAATTATAGGCATGAAAAGTATTTTTATTCACGTGTGGGCAAGAGCCACATGTGTCGATTTTGTGCTGCCACCTATATAGTTCGTCCACGTTCCCTATTGGCGAATAATTTTCGGAATAACTAATGAATGCATCAATATCACTACAAAATATGAGTAACAAATACATCCGAATAAGCTGTTTACACACTCGTATTCGTGGCTATACGTCTGTATTCGGCAAGTATCTAAATCAAGGCTTATATTTTTATTTATACAATTTTAAATATGGAATAGTCAATGCCGTAATTCATTTATCATATACGCAAACACACTCATGCCTTTTTATCCCCGAAGGGGTAGGCAGAGGCACAACTAAGTGCACCCACTTTTCGCCGTGCGTATTCCGTCCCATGATGTGATAGGGGGCGAGCCTATCGCCATATCGGGCACAAATTCCGGGCTGATACTGATTAAGAAAATCAAATATCACTTTGCCCGACCCGGGGGTCGAACCCGAGACCTCAGCATTGCAGTCGTACCGTAATACAACTACGCCACCGAGGCAGTCATGCAACGTTTGTTTCACCTAATTAATATTTAACACAAGAGGAAGTAAAGAAAAATATTGTATAAAGATAACAGATGTAAACAACGATGATAAAAAGTCTCACGGGAATTAAACCTACGTATTTACGCATAAAACCAGTCACAAGCGGCAATTTAATTAGTGCTAAGTGGTTTTTTGACAGGATGTTCACATTAGCCCCCGACGCGCTTTGATCGCAGCCACAAACCGCTTTTCATTTGCTGAGCTCCTCTTAATTAAGGATTGCTATTCGAACATCTACAGTTCTAACCGAAAGGCCTATTTTGATTACTGAATACGTCGGCTCAGTAGCAATAGATCTGTAGCAGTAACTAGTAACTATTGAGTTGTGTAATGGAGAGTACTGTCGGCTTTCGATTCTCAGGTCTGCCAATACTGTGGGTTTTTGAAGTTATACTTCTTTTGGCGCGTTAGGGAAAAAATATGAGAGTAAATTTTTACGATGCGCGCGCACACCGTCGCGAAAAACCGACACCCTGAAGTTAGCTATAGTCAACATTTTAGTTTTGAATTTTGAATGTAGAATAAGGCGAAAGATATTGAAGTTATACTTCTTTTGGCGCGTCATTTAAAAAGATTTTTATCTTGTTACACCAAAGAATCACGTGTATTTATTTTTTCCCTCGCGATTCAAATTATATTAGGTATTTTATTTTATTTTTATTTATTTGGGACAGAAACAATGTACAAATTACACAATTCTCTAATTTACAATATTTAGAATAACAAATTCAAATTTGTACACCGATAAAACCCGCGCACAACATTCGAATAGACTACTAATGTGAACTACTTGATTTTTATCAATTTAAAATTAAAGAGATGCGATGGAGATCTAGAACAATTTTAGATTCATTATATTTGCCTTAAAGAGGCCTTTACTCTGGTTGAATATGTCCAATTCCTTGCAGTGCTCATTATAATAATTACACATACGACATAACGGTCTATTATGAGCTAAGTTATTAGTAGCTACCGGTACTGAGAACAAATGTTGTCTGCGGTTACATCTGTTAGTGGCTCTGAATGATACCTGGCCCAACAAGGTGATATCCAATTGTGAATTTACTATTTTATATAACGTCATAAGGTATACTACCTGTATTTGAATATAATATTAAAAAAAGATTCTTTGTACCAAAAAAATACACGTGATCTTTGGTGGGGCGGGGGGTTAGTCTGAAACCTCACTGATTAATGGACGACCCCCCATTGGAAATAATGGACTTTTTTTCAATAGATGGCGTTAGCGTTATAGGGACTTTTGTAGCGAGAAAGGCTTCTCACGCAGGCAAAGCCGCGAGCAACACCTAGTCAGAAATAACATAATAATATTTTGTATGTACATAATAAAATCAATAATTATTATTTGTCTACAGGGTAAGCAGAATCGTATAAATCCTTCGTAAACACCATCTATAAAACTATTATTGTTGGCTACAGTCAGGAAAATAGATTAAGGGAAAACTTTTACCGACATCTTTGCTTTTTTATCTCTCCTCACGAAAACCGGGGATAAACTTGTACTTCTAGATTGCCTCGCAAAGTTATGTATTTTTGTAGACATTTCATCTCGTACGAATCCATATTTATAGGCAAATGTAAGAGATATACGAAAACATAATATATATTTTGTGGAACGTATACTGAGTACGTGGGTCAATGAACGAAAATATAGAATTTGGATGCAAATGAATAGAAAAATAGGCAAAATAGTATGTGATTGAACCAAATTACAAATATTTAATAATAATTTTTAAATATCATGCACACAAAATGGATCTTAAATAATTTTATGTTAGTGGAGGATCATTAAGATACCACATTCTTAGTTTATGGCGGCAGACTTTGGCCTAACTGACACTTCCGTCAGAGGAAGCCCGCAGCCGTCCCTAATACGCGGAAGATGGCCACCGCGGAGTTTTAGATGGTATGCCGTGCGTTGTACATAGGTTAGGTACTCGGCTCGGCGGTCGTCCGATGGTTCCATCTCTCCGGACGGCACAACGTCGGGTCGTAAGGCACGGTGAACCCAGTCGCCCTCCTCGAAGACTGGGCGGTAGTAAAAAGTCACTTTCTCCGCGAAAACAAAAAAAAGAGTTTGGCCTGTAGACCGGGAGATACCATTCACAAGTCGAAAAACGTTTGGTTTTAAAATGATTTAAGTTTAAAATCCTCATTCAGACGGACCAATAATGTTCTAACTATTGATCCTACCAATGATTGATTAGTCTAAAATTTTAAATGCTTCTTAAGCAACCCAAGGTGGATGCAGGCTGCAGTTGTCAGGTCCGTCTGGAAATCTTTAGATGAGGTCTGTGCTAGCATTAGCATTTATGCATAGCTGCATTTCATGTGGCTGACGATAAACCATAATACCATCAACGACTTGCTCATTTCATCGTCCAGTCGAATAAAAAACAAATTAAAAGAATAATCCACAACTTCTCAAGCGCATACGCTACAACTAAAGCCTAACAAATGAAAACACTTTGCATCTGAAATCGCCGGAGATCTGACTTAATCTAACAAGATGCCATTCGTTATAGTCGGGTGAAAATACTAATAAAATGGAGAACAACAATCCAACTCAGTTGCAGACACAATAGGGCGACGACACAATTAAATCGTCGCATTGTCCTCACTTGATGCGAGTTTCTCGAAGTTGTAATAACTTTAAAAAAGATAGTAAAGGAGGATTACACTTTTAATTTAAATTATTTTTAGAGTGGAAGATAGGTACGATCAAGTTTCATGGAATAAGTAAAAGCGGAATCGTGAAAGGCAGCGGATCCTAAGGAGATGTAACCAGCAAGTTTTTAGGTAGTAGGTTTTTTATATATGTGATTGTTTGGGTAGATGCCATCCCAATATCATTTTTTACCATAAAGCATTCAAGTTTAGTGTAATCATTAGGCTCTATGCGATTTTTACTCTCGTCTCAAGCACAAAAATATATTTCCAACTCCTCCCTATCCTTCTATATGATTAATTTTGTTGCGGGTTAAGAGAAATTAGTGGACGATAGCCTAGTTGGGAATGGAACGGTCTGCTGAGACAATGTCCGGAGGTTCAAAACCCAAGGCACACACCTCTGACTTTTCGAAGTTACGTGTGTATTGTTTATCAATTATCGTTCGCTTTAACGGTGAAGGTAAATATCGTGAGGAACCCTACATACCTGAGGATTCTCCATAAGAATCTCGAGGGTATGTGAAATCTGCCAACCCGCACTAGGCCAGCGTGGTGGACTAAGGCCTAACCCCTCTCAGTAGTAGAGGAGGCCCGTGCTCAGCAGTGGGCAGTATATAATACAGAGCTGATTGCATTGCATTGAATGCAAGATAAATTAGTACTCCAGAGTCGCCAAATTTCACCGCTCAGTTTCATAAAATGCGTGCCACTGCCGATCCTGGCTTACAATAGTAGCAGTGGCGAATGTAAGAGTGGGATAGTCTCTAATGTCTTAGTAAAACGGTGACCGGTGAGGGTCCAATGCTTTGTATTATAAAGTTATGGTTGATGCTGATACTTAAATGTAAATTGTATAGTAACAGCATCAACCATTGATGCTGTTACTCTTAACGGAAATTGTAGCGCCTACCGTGAGCAGAGCGAATGGCTGGCCTCGTCATTTCGTTTTTAAATAGTATGCGATAAATTAATACATGACATAGTCACAGACAGTGTAAGATTTATTCTTATAACGTGTTTCTCTCTTAGATCTTAATCTTTTTTGACCTGCAGTAACCTAATTTGTATTTACAGGGGCAAGATGTGCTATCCTTATACTATGCCAACAGGGAATGATAATAATTTTGTTGCATACCGAAATACAACAATCAACCCAAAATACAGGGTCATTTTTACATTGCGTTACTAAATGACACCACATATTCGTCTTTACCTCTTCTAACATCTTGCCAAAAATCATCCATGAATAACGAATATTATTGCCAAAAATCACGGTTGTAGTTTTCAAATTTTTTGATCATTTCGTAGTTTAGTGCGAATATGATGTGTGCGAAAGTGTATTTCTGAATGAAAATATAATGTTGCCGCTGCGACGAATTATCTTAGAGCAGTAGTAGTGGCATGAGGGCGTGTAAACTTAAAGTTACTTTTTATTGATATTTATTTTGTTAGAAACTTACACTTTTTTATTTTACGTCTATGGTTAAAATAACTTAATGGAAAGCGTTATTTTCGACAAGATAAGTATGTGATTTCATTTGTTAACGCAATGTCAAAATGACCCTGTATATCCACATTTCACAAACATCTGCATTTACTATAAACATGTTTCCTTTAAACGCTAAAGAACTCAAAGAAATTGCAAACAGAGTGATTGCAGCCGACGCGGCTTGATACGTTAGAGGTTTTATATCGATCGGGCTTAGTTTTATGAATGGCTTCGCCCGCCCTCCTTCTACCCCCACCCCGTCCCCCCACCACGGGTTACTAAGTGGGAGTTATCCCAATTTACTCAGCTGATTTCTGCCACGATCATTACCCGAACGATTAGCTTCAGTGCACTGTATAAGTAGATGCTTAATTGAATATTTCAGTGCTTATTTTGATATCTAGGTTACCCAGTTTGCGGAAAATCGTTGATTCAGATTATGGTCTTGACGAGAGGTGTCATTAAAATATTGGATATCGGGAAAATTCTAAAAAGAAATCGTTTAAAAATATTAAAATAAAACTAGTTTCTTACCGGTTTTTTTTGCTATAAATTTGCTTGGTTTTTTCCGGGGCGGACTAACCAAAAAATCCGTTAAGAAGTTTTATAACATTGATGTTGAAATTAATGTCAAACCTTCCCGTAAACATAAAAATATTTGTTTTACAAGTTAATTTTATTATAATTATGAGGTCTCGGAATCAAACCACGGGCCGGGCAAAGTGATATTGGGTTTTTCTATTCAGTATCAGCCCGGAGTGTGGAATTCGCCCCCTATCATATCATGTGATGGAATACGCACGGCGAAAAGTGGGTGCATTAGTTGCACCTCTGCCTACCCCTTCGGGGATAAAAGGCGTGAGTGTGTGTGTGTAATTATGATGTCTTTACCAACAGTCAGCAGATTAAGCTTATAACAGGATTGCCCGTAGGGTAAGTTGCACCCATTTGAAATAATTGCGTCCGGTCCTACGAAATGAAATATGTATAATGAAACATAACAAAAATAAGCCAGTAGGTAAAATCGCAATTACTGATTCAGAAACCAGATTAACGGATGAAGTAGCATGTACAGTCAGCAGCATAAGTATCTGTACAAAATCAAAATTTCAAATCGCCTATATACACGTTAAGTTAAACTGAACTATTTTTTTCTTCGTTTGAAGTAAAATATATACCTTTTATTTTATTCTTGCGAAGAGCAAACTCGTCTCGTCATTCTATGCCATAAAAAAAAGATAAGTGGTCTATAAAGTTAATTATTTTGAGTCCAGTCGTAAGCGGCGATAGCCTAGTTGGGAATGGAACGGATTGACGAGACGAATGTCCGCAGGTTCAAAACCCAAGGGCACGCACCTCTGACTTTTCTAAAGTTATATGTGTAGTATACACATATAACTTTATTTGTATTCTTTGTGAATTATCGCTCCCTTTAACGGCGAAGTAAAAACATCGTGAGGAAGCCTGCATACCTGAGAAGTTCTCTATAAGAATTTCGTAGGTATGTGTAGTCTGCCAACCCGCACTAGGCCAGTATGGTGGACTAAGGCCTAAACCCTCTCAGTTGTAAAGGAAACCCGTGCTCAGCAGTGGGTAGCATATAATACAGGGCTGGTATGGTATGATATTAACAATGATATATTTTCGTCAACCTCTTTACTTCTACTAGCCATCCTGAACCGTACAAATCACCTCACTTATCATACACAATTTCTACCAATCCCAAATCAAATAAATGTAATTTTAATCCATCCATTTACGCATATATCGGCTTTGTGCCATAATTTTTATAAAAATTGCAAACCAGGTGTTACCAGGCGCGGACAGGACCCGATATTGGTTTTATGGTAATTTATATTTACCCGGGCCGGGAAGGCCCGCCCGGCAGCGCACGGTTAGTTTTCATAATGGTCTGTTTTCGAAAGCTTTTAAGGGTTATGTCACTTTTGTTCTGATTGCTTTGTTTTGGGTTGCATCAATAAAACATATAAAAAATGCTAGAGTTTTTGGTACAAGTTCTATATATATTATTTAAGGCAGCGACTTCCTGCCTTATAAAAAACATAATATATTATGAAAATTAGATTAGAACACGAGCTAGTTCCGATGCACATAAGGATTGCCCCTTCGCGGCTGAAGCTTTTTGATAGTAAACAACTATAATCCAAGTAAAATAAGCAGTTGGTTTATAAAAAACAGTTTGCAAATGAGGCAACTAGCAATTAAAAATTCATCCTTGATTTTAAAAAACCATTGACCAAAGCAGCAATCGTCAGGTAAAATTGATCGTTAGTTTAAAAAATCAGTATCAAAAATCTGTTGAAATTCATCATAAAACAGATATTTACTGTCGTGCAATCAACATAATCAATACGATCAGCTACTTACTAAGCGCTTTGAAGCGATCCAGCGCTCGCCGCCGGCTATTCCAAGTATCCACTCTACATTATAATATTATCGAAAGCGATATTTATTTCTATTGCTTTTTGCTACTTTTTTTCCTAGTACTATAGTAACTGTTGTGTCCTCCTTCCGTCGGAGATTAAAAAGGGCATGAATTGTAGGTCCAATGCCACGGACGACAAACAAAATCTGTGAGTGAAAACATTGAAGTCGCTAGGGTCAAGGATTGTGTCTAAAATAGAGATAAGCTCTAGTTAAATAGCAAAAAAAGAAAGTTTTTATTGTTAGAACAATATACAAATAAGAAGCTAAGCATACATGTTGTTTCTAAAATACTCTATATTGATCCACATTTTAGCTGTAGGTACTGCAGCGGTGATTTTCACAGCCGTCAGCTAAACTACAGAGACGTTAAAAAAAGTGTGTGTGTACTTATTACACGCGTTAGAAGTTATACTTCTTTGGCTTAACAAGATAAAAATCTTTTTAAATAACGCGCCAAAAGAAGTATAATCTTTCGCCTTATTCTACGTTCAAAATTCAAAACTAAAATGTTGACTATAGCTAACTTCAGGGTGTCGGTTTTTCGTGACGGTGTGCGTGCGCATTTTAAAAATTTACTCTCATCATTTTTCCCTAACGCGACAAAATAAGTATAACTTCAAAAAACCCTTGATTCCAATTTCAAATTAAATCTCTTAACGCTCCAAAGCTCAAAACATTTTATCATCGTCGAGTCAGTGACGGCGCGGAGCAGCCAAAAAGTCCGGCAATAAATTTCCACCGGGTTATTTGTTCTGATTTGTGGCCCCAATCGAAATCGATCTCAGAATTATCCTGTTTACGTGTACAGAAACTTTCGGATTCATTCTAATCAGATTACTGGTGTACTTACCACAGAAACTCGCTAGCCATTCGATATAAAATCTCTTAGTTATGTGAACAAAACAAAATGTAAAATAAAAGTTGCGAAAATACTTTATTTTCGTACAGAATTTGCGAGTTCTGAAGGAAAATATGTATTTCAACTGTTAGTGGTTTTTGGTGCAAATACGTAAAACAACTGGGATTTTTAAATATTTTGCGTTGCGTTTTTAGAGAGAATTTTAAGTTCAGTATCAGAAAATGTATACTTTATGCATTACTACGAAATACTCTGCGGCACGAATAAATTGAAAGATTAATAATAATACCAGCCCTATATTATATACTGCCCACTGCTGAGCACGGGCCTCCTCTACTACCGAGAGGATTTAGGCCTTAGTCTACCACGCTGGCCTAGTGCGGGTTGGCAGACTTCACATACCCTCGAAATTCTTATCGAGAATTCTCAGGTATGTAGGTATCCTCACGATGTTTTCCTTCACCGTTAAAGCGAACGATAATTGATAAACAATACACACATAACTTCGAAAAGTCAGAGGTGTGTGCCTTGGGTTTTGATCCTCCGGACATTGTCTCAGCAGACCGTTCCATTCCCAACTAGGCTATCGTCATCGGCTATCGGCTATCGGCTATCACCAGCGTGGTGGACTAAGGCCTAACCCCTCTCCGTAGTAGAGGAGGCCCGTGCTCAGCAGTGGGCAGTATAAAATACAGGGCTGGTATGATGATGATGATGATGATCCATATTAAAAGGATGAAAAATAACATTTAATTTGTTGATAATGCATTGCTGTGTACCTGGATGCTCCAAAACATAAAAATAAACACACCAAATGGTGAAAACTGTAAAATTCTATTACGTTCCCAGGAATAGTACCTAAGTACTTACATTCCATGGTTATGGTAAAATAGACAAAAATAATAAAAGCTATATAAAACATACATAAGTATGTGTTCCAAAAGCATTTAGAACTGTCTCATAGTGTTATATATAAAAATAAATAAGTTTTTAAGATAATAAAATAAGTAAGTAGTATAAATAAGTTTTTAATACAAACAAATCTGTAATAAAGGGAACATTAACCTCCTAATTTTTAAATAACATCAAAATAACTAGCTCCCATCTAAAAATAACATTATCTGACCACGCTGGGTATCAATAATTATCGGCCGGAACCTTGGGTATCATTATGTAATTATCGGCTGGAACCCATTTTTTTTTTTTTGAGAATATATAAATAAATTATAGGCATGAAAAGTATTTTTATTCACGTGTGGGCAAGAGCCACATGTGTCGATTTTGTGCTGCCACCTATATAGTTCGTCCACGTTCCCTATTGGCGAATAATTTTCGGAATAACTAATGAATGCATCAATATCACTACAAAATATGAGTAACAAATACATCCGAATAAGCTGTTTACACACTCGTATTCGTGGCTATACGTCTGTATTCGGCAAGTATCTAAATCAAGGCTTATATTTTTATTTATACAATTTTAAATATGGAATAGTCAATGCCGTAATTCATTTATCATATACGCAAACACACTCATGCCTTTTTATCCCCGAAGGGGTAGGCAGAGGCACAACTAAGTGCACCCACTTTTCGCCGTGCGTATTCCGTCCCATGATGTGATAGGGGGCGAGCCTATCGCCATATCGGGCACAAATTCCGGGCTGATACTGATTAAGAAAATCAAATATCACTTTGCCCGACCCGGGGGTCGAACCCGAGACCTCAGCATTGCAGTCGTACCGTAATACAACTACGCCACCGAGGCAGTCATGCAACGTTTGTTTCACCTAATTGATATTTAACACAAGAGGAAGTAAAGAAAAATATTGTATAAAGATAACAGATGTAAACAACGATGATAAAAAGTCTCACGGGAATTAAACCTACGTATTTACGCATAAAACCAGTCACAAGCGGCAATTTAATTAGTGCTAAGTGGTTTTTTGACAGGATGTTCACATTAGCCCCCGACGCGCTTTGATCGCAGCCACAAACCGCTTTTCATTTGCTGAGCTCCTCTTAATTAAGGATTGCTATTCGAACATCTACAGTTCTAACCGAAAGGCCTATTTTGATTACTGAATACGTCGGCTCAGTAGCAATAGATCTGTAGCAGTAACTAGTAACTATTGAGTTGTGTAATGGAGAGTACTGTCGGCTTTCGATTCTCAGGTCTGCCAATACTGTGGGTTTTTGAAGTTATACTTCTTTTGGCGCGTTAGGGAAAAAATATGAGAGTAAATTTTTACGATGCGCGCGCACACCGTCGCGAAAAACCGACACCCTGAAGTTAGCTATAGTCAACATTTTAGTTTTGAATTTTGAATGTAGAATAAGGCGAAAGATATTGAAGTTATACTTCTTTTGGCGCGTCATTTAAAAAGATTTTTATCTTGTTACACCAAAGAATCACGTGTATTTATTTTTTCCCTCGCGATTCAAATTATATTAGGTATTTTATTTTATTTTTATTTATTTGGGACAGAAACAATGTACAAATTACACAATTCTCTAATTTACAATATTTAGAATAACAAATTCAAATTTGTACACCGATAAAACCCGCGCACAACATTCGAATAGACTACTAATGTGAACTACTTGATTTTTATCAATTTAAAATTAAAGAGATGCGATGGAGATCTAGAACAATTTTAGATTCATTATATTTGCCTTAAAGAGGCCTTTACTCTGGTTGAATATGTCCAATTCCTTGCAGTGCTCATTATAATAATTACACATACGACATAACGGTCTATTATGAGCTAAGTTATTAGTAGCTACCGGTACTGAGAACAAATGTTGTCTGCGGTTACATCTGTTAGTGGCTCTGAATGATACCTGGCCCAACAAGGTGATATCCAATTGTGAATTTACTATTTTATATAACGTCATAAGGTATACTACCTGTATTTGAATATAATATTAAAAAAAGATTCTTTGTACCAAAAAAATACACGTGATCTTTGGTGGGGCGGGGGGTTAGTCTGAAACCTCACTGATTAATGGACGACCCCCCATTGGAAATAATGGACTTTTTTTCAATAGATGGCGTTAGCGTTATAGGGACTTTTGTAGCGAGAAAGGCTTCTCACGCAGGCAAAGCCGCGAGCAACACCTAGTCAGAAATAACATAATAATATTTTGTATGTACATAATAAAATCAATAATTATTATTTGTCTACAGGGTAAGCAGAATCGTATAAATCCTTCGTAAACACCATCTATAAAACTATTATTGTTGGCTACAGTCAGGAAAATAGATTAAGGGAAAACTTTTACCGACATCTTTGCTTTTTTATCTCTCCTCACGAAAACCGGGGATAAACTTGTACTTCTAGATTGCCTCGCAAAGTTATGTATTTTTGTAGACATTTCATCTCGTACGAATCCATATTTATAGGCAAATGTAAGAGATATACGAAAACATAATATATATTTTGTGGAACGTATACTGAGTACGTGGGTCAATGAACGAAAATATAGAATTTGGATGCAAATGAATAGAAAAATAGGCAAAATAGTATGTGATTGAACCAAATTACAAATATTTAATAATAATTTTTAAATATCATGCACACAAAATGGATCTTAAATAATTTTATGTTAGTGGAGGATCATTAAGATACCACATTCTTAGTTTATGGCGGCAGACTTTGGCCTAACTGACACTTCCGTCAGAGGAAGCCCGCAGCCGTCCCTAATACGCGGAAGATGGCCACCGCGGAGTTTTAGATGGTATGCCGTGCGTTGTACATAGGTTAGGTACTCGGCTCGGCGGTCGTCCGATGGTTCCATCTCTCCGGACGGCACAACGTCGGGTCGTAAGGCACGGTGAACCCAGTCGCCCTCCTCGAAGACTGGGCGGTAGTAAAAAGTCACTTTCTCCGCGAAAACAAAAAAAAGAGTTTGGCCTGTAGACCGGGAGATACCATTCACAAGTCGAAAAACGTTTGGTTTTAAAATGATTTAAGTTTAAAATCCTCATTCAGACGGACCAATAATGTTCTAACTATTGATCCTACCAATGATTGATTAGTCTAAAATTTTAAATGCTTCTTAAGCAACCCAAGGTGGATGCAGGCTGCAGTTGTCAGGTCCGTCTGGAAATCTTTAGATGAGGTCTGTGCTAGCATTAGCATTTATGCATAGCTGCATTTCATGTGGCTGACGATAAACCATAATACCATCAACGACTTGCTCATTTCATCGTCCAGTCGAATAAAAAACAAATTAAAAGAATAATCCACAACTTCTCAAGCGCATACGCTACAACTAAAGCCTAACAAATGAAAACACTTTGCATCTGAAATCGCCGGAGATCTGACTTAATCTAACAAGATGCCATTCGTTATAGTCGGGTGAAAATACTAATAAAATGGAGAACAACAATCCAACTCAGTTGCAGACACAATAGGGCGACGACACAATTAAATCGTCGCATTGTCCTCACTTGATGCGAGTTTCTCGAAGTTGTAATAACTTTAAAAAAGATAGTAAAGGAGGATTACACTTTTAATTTAAATTATTTTTAGAGTGGAAGATAGGTACGATCAAGTTTCATGGAATAAGTAAAAGCGGAATCGTGAAAGGCAGCGGATCCTAAGGAGATGTAACCAGCAAGTTTTTAGGTAGTAGGTTTTTTATATATGTGATTGTTTGGGTAGATGCCATCCCAATATCATTTTTTACCATAAAGCATTCAAGTTTAGTGTAATCATTAGGCTCTATGCGATTTTTACTCTCGTCTCAAGCACAAAAATATATTTCCAACTCCTCCCTATCCTTCTATATGATTAATTTTGTTGCGGGTTAAGAGAAATTAGTGGACGATAGCCTAGTTGGGAATGGAACGGTCTGCTGAGACAATGTCCGGAGGTTCAAAACCCAAGGCACACACCTCTGACTTTTCGAAGTTACGTGTGTATTGTTTATCAATTATCGTTCGCTTTAACGGTGAAGGTAAATATCGTGAGGAACCCTACATACCTGAGGATTCTCCATAAGAATCTCGAGGGTATGTGAAATCTGCCAACCCGCACTAGGCCAGCGTGGTGGACTAAGGCCTAACCCCTCTCAGTAGTAGAGGAGGCCCGTGCTCAGCAGTGGGCAGTATATAATACAGAGCTGATTGCATTGCATTGAATGCAAGATAAATTAGTACTCCAGAGTCGCCAAATTTCACCGCTCAGTTTCATAAAATGCGTGCCACTGCCGATCCTGGCTTACAATAGTAGCAGTGGCGAATGTAAGAGTGGGATAGTCTCTAATGTCTTAGTAAAACGGTGACCGGTGAGGGTCCAATGCTTTGTATTATAAAGTTATGGTTGATGCTGATACTTAAATGTAAATTGTATAGTAACAGCATCAACCATTGATGCTGTTACTCTTAACGGAAATTGTAGCGCCTACCGTGAGCAGAGCGAATGGCTGGCCTCGTCATTTCGTTTTTAAATAGTATGCGATAAATTAATACATGACATAGTCACAGACAGTGTAAGATTTATTCTTATAACGTGTTTCTCTCTTAGATCTTAATCTTTTTTGACCTGCAGTAACCTAATTTGTATTTACAGGGGCAAGATGTGCTATCCTTATACTATGCCAACAGGGAATGATAATAATTTTGTTGCATACCGAAATACAACAATCAACCCAAAATACAGGGTCATTTTTACATTGCGTTACTAAATGACACCACATATTCGTCTTTACCTCTTCTAACATCTTGCCAAAAATCATCCATGAATAACGAATATTATTGCCAAAAATCACGGTTGTAGTTTTCAAATTTTTTGATCATTTCGTAGTTTAGTGCGAATATGATGTGTGCGAAAGTGTATTTCTGAATGAAAATATAATGTTGCCGCTGCGACGAATTATCTTAGAGCAGTAGTAGTGGCATGAGGGCGTGTAAACTTAAAGTTACTTTTTATTGATATTTATTTTGTTAGAAACTTACACTTTTTTATTTTACGTCTATGGTTAAAATAACTTAATGGAAAGCGTTATTTTCGACAAGATAAGTATGTGATTTCATTTGTTAACGCAATGTCAAAATGACCCTGTATATCCACATTTCACAAACATCTGCATTTACTATAAACATGTTTCCTTTAAACGCTAAAGAACTCAAAGGCCAGGTTAGTGTATTTTGCTTACTTTCATAGTATTATGTCGTACTGTGTTTTGTTATGGGGTTCTGCAGCTGATCTGCAGACTATTTTCATATTACAGAAAAGAGCTGTTCGCGCTATTTATGATTTGCAATCTCGCGATTCTCTTCGAGACCTTTTTAAAGATATTAATATACTAACCTTGCCAGCTGAATACATATTCCAAAACATTATGTATGTCCGCAAAAATCTAGATAGCTTTATAAAAATCAGTGACATACATTGTATAAATACAAGGAACAAAAACAAACTTGCAGTTCCAAAGTTTAGACTGAGTAAAACAAGTAATTCGTTTATGGGCAACTGCATTAAATTCTATAATAAGCTTCCTTCTGAAGTAATAAATCTGCCTGAAATCCAATTTAAGCCTTACGTTAAACGTGTATTGATTTCTAGAGGCTACTATAAAGTGACAGACTATTTAAATGATAAGGATATTTGGAATCAGTCCTGCCGGCACAGCACCAAGGCACTGAGCATTCACATTGAACGCCTATGAAAAAAAAAATATATTTTAATGTGACATTTATATGGCTATGTCCATAATATTATATTTTTACTTTTTTTTTTTTTGACATTTAAGTTCAATTTTTTTAGACATTTTGACATTGTTTAATTATAGTGACGACCGATCTATAGGTATCTATTACTATTAATGATTTGTAAACGTGGGTTAATGCATCATGAACGCCAATATATTTCTATTTGGTTGCTTCCAAATAGTATTTTATTTATATCTTAGGGCTACATCCATGCATACATTAACCTGTGTAATAATAATACTGTCAAATATACATTTGAAAAACAATGAAGAAAATCATGACAATTGATGACGAAAAAATTAAGCCCGGAGTTTCTTTCTGCCTTTCTTCTTCGGGTCGTCATCGCTTAGGTAGCTAGTGAAAGGCTGGTAGGTTAGCTAGGCTAGGACCTTTTTATCCTCGCCGGCGAGGACCGTGGCGTTTCCTTTCCTCGTAATGTAAAGATACTCCTTCCCTTTCTTTTATATCAGCTCCACTTCTCCTTACCTAGCCCTATTCCCGTCCCCAATGTCCGTGTCCTCTGTACCTATCAGCCCGTGCTGGTTGTTCATTATTTAATCTAGGTACTTTAAATTATTTAATTGGTATATGTACCTTTGTTATTGTCTCTACCTTGTCATGACTTGTCATAAGTGCTTTTTTATAAGCCTACTTGATCAATAAATGATTTTATTTTATTTTATTTTATTTTATTTTAAAGAAATTGCAAACAGAGTGATTGCAGCCGACGCGGCTTGATACGTTAGAGGTTTTATATCGATCGGGCTTAGTTTTATGAATGGCTTCGCCCGCCCTCCTTCTACCCCCACCCCGTCCCCCCACCACGGGTTACTAAGTGGGAGTTATCCCAATTTACTCAGCTGATTTCTGCCACGATCATTACCCGAACGATTAGCTTCAGTGCACTGTATAAGTAGATGCTTAATTGAATATTTCAGTGCTTATTTTGATATCTAGGTTACCCAGTTTGCGGAAAATCGTTGATTCAGATTATGGTCTTGACGAGAGGTGTCATTAAAATATTGGATATCGGGAAAATTCTAAAAAGAAATCGTTTAAAAATATTAAAATAAAACTAGTTTCTTACCGGTTTTTTTTGCTATAAATTTGCTTGGTTTTTTCCGGGGCGGACTAACCAAAAAATCCGTTAAGAAGTTTTATAACATTGATGTTGAAATTAATGTCAAACCTTCCCGTAAACATAAAAATATTTGTTTTACAAGTTAATTTTATTATAATTATGAGGTCTCGGAATCAAACCACGGGCCGGGCAAAGTGATATTGGGTTTTTCTATTCAGTATCAGCCCGGAGTGTGGAATTCGCCCCCTATCATATCATGTGATGGAATACGCACGGCGAAAAGTGGGTGCATTAGTTGCACCTCTGCCTACCCCTTCGGGGATAAAAGGCGTGAGTGTGTGTGTGTAATTATGATGTCTTTACCAACAGTCAGCAGATTAAGCTTATAACAGGATTGCCCGTAGGGTAAGTTGCACCCATTTGAAATAATTGCGTCCGGTCCTACGAAATGAAATATGTATAATGAAACATAACAAAAATAAGCCAGTAGGTAAAATCGCAATTACTGATTCAGAAACCAGATTAACGGATGAAGTAGCATGTACAGTCAGCAGCATAAGTATCTGTACAAAATCAAAATTTCAAATCGCCTATATACACGTTAAGTTAAACTGAACTATTTTTTTCTTCGTTTGAAGTAAAATATATACCTTTTATTTTATTCTTGCGAAGAGAAAAAAAAGATTAGTAAGAACACAAAAGTATGTAGGCAATTTGAAATTTTGAACATCTACTTATGCTGCTGACTGTACAGTACGCTCGCTCAGACACAGCCGGCTTGAGGTTAGTCCCGACTGACGACAATCATTGTTACTGGTGACTAGCGGGTGCTGGGACAGAGCGTGTGTTGTGACTATCTTCAAACCGTCCATAAAAGCAGCAGTACTTTACTTTGTAGTTTCTTAAATAATACTCACCGTGATCATCTTTGTAGCGGCGGCATAGAGAAAACATTCTGTGTTCCCGCGGGCACTGAACCCTGAACCTGCAAACAATAAAAAAATCCTTGAGTTCAAGAAACTCTGTATCTACTACATATATAGCATCACACCTTTTGCCCTTTGCAGGGGAAGGCAGAAGTGTATCACACCCACATTTAGCCAGCTATGTTAGGTCCCATGTAATAGGGGGCGGGCCTATTGCCATTTACCGGGCACGTTTCCAGACTCCGGGCTGACACTGAGTAGAAAAACCCAATATCACTTTACTCGACTCGGGGGATCGAACCCAAGACCTCAGCACTCCAGTCGTACCGTAATACATATAACTTTTTCACCAAGGCAGTCTTTATCTTGTATTACAAATAAGATAAATAAGTAAATTAAATTATATTTTAATATACTTTTCAGAGTACTTTGTATAGTAAAATGTACGTAAACTTAAATATTCATTACTGGAGAGTGCCAGCCTACGTAAAGAATGTCAAGGTCTTACATCATATTTTAAAAGGTATCCGTAAGCCCAGTTTGAAAATTTGTCGTACGACGCTCAAAGAACTGGAATATTGAAAAAGCACAAAACTAAAAATCCTATGGTATTTGCTGCTAACGAAATCAAACTAAAACTGGCCAGCCTAATAAGGTAGTTACCGATGTTTGATTTTATACATTATTTTATATGTAGCAATAATACGAATGCTGCTTTATTATTATATGTATAGATTTTGACAGATCAAGTTGCTGAGGGAGTTTCTTGTGCCGCTTCATCACAGGATAACACATTCCGAAGCGGTAGTAGATTCATGATGAATCAAAAATGACTATTTAATTTTTTTTAAATGTATTTGAATCTATCTGGCCGGCAAATAACTTCTATCAAATGCAGTAAAGTCATTTTACGATGCCCGTGTAAACAAAATAACTTTTGAAAGTAATAGTATGTTGAAATATTGTCTATGCCAGGGGCGAAATCAAATTCCTACCACCGTAATAAAGGCTGTCAGGGCTACTGACTTGCAGTTCTTTGATCCCAACTGAAGGACGATACGCGGTCAATATAATAAATCGGCTAATTGTAACATAATGGAAATCTATAAAAGATTTCATTTCGATACTTTGGAGCATTTGATACGTTTATGATTTTATTATAGGACGAGTGTTAAAACGTAAATCCGCCTAGGTGGTATTCAATTCCAGATTAGATACCTTTTTAGGGATTTTCAAATATTTATACATTTTTTGAGTCAAATTCTCTTGTATCTCCGGTACGTAGACCTTAATATGCCCTGCATGGTATATAGTTGAAAGCTATGTAGAGCATTAATTTGGGACTGACTGTACTTAGCAAGTTATAATCAAATCACTATCGAAGAAAACTACCTTAGTTTCTTATGCTTTGTACTCTGGGGAACCTTTTCAAACTTGGTGTGAGAAAATTATATTAAACTATAAGATATACCTTTTTTCAGGTCCAATAAATATTTGCAATGCCCTGTATTATATACTGCCCACTGCTGAGCACAGGCCTCCTGTACTACTGAGAGGGGTTAGGCCTTAGTCCACCACGCTGCCTTAGTGCGGGTTGGCAGACTTCACATACCCTCGAGATTCTTATGGAGAATTCTCAGGTATGTAGGTTCCTCATGATGTTTTCCTTCACCGTAATTGATAAACAATACACACGTTGCTTCGAAAAGTCAGAAGTGTGTGCCTTGAGTTTTGAACCGCCGGAAATTGCCTCGGCATACCGTTCCATTCCCGACTAGGCTATCGTCCGGATTTATTTTACACTCAAATAAATATTTGAGTGTAAGATAAATGAATTTATAAACGAACAATTACTATTAAAACGTCTAATATCAGAAAATCTTCAAATCATCGCGAATATTACTTTTCGACATGATCTTATTAAAACGTTAGAAAAATTACCTAAAAAGCTTCCACAAAGCTATTTTAAATATTCGCTTATACCAGAAAATTTTCTAAAAAGCCTTGAACACACGTAATCCAGACTTTATCCTGTCTGCCGGTAACAAGTAACTGCGCTGTGTATTTTTATCGCACCCTATTGTTTCTGCCCGATTGGACTACGATTACGCTACGGAGCGTAGTGCTGGCGTAGCACTGGCGTAGCGTGGGAGCTGTCGTATATCGTTACAAGCCATAAACTTCGAGCGTTATAAACAAAAATAGGTGTATTTGGGACGCCGATTGTCATTGATATAACTCGTAAACGAAGTATTAATTATTTCATGACGTCATTTCGTTCCAGATCAAAGACGTTTAGGTACACGTCTGTGGTTTCGATACACGGAATTGAGTTCAAGGATATTTTTGAGTAAAATTTTTAATAAAATTGTAGTAACAAAAAACTTTACTAATTTAAAACTGTGTTTATTAGTTTGTCCTAATTTTACTTAGATACTTAGCAGGTAATGAATAAACAGTTTTTGGAGGATAAAATCACATAGATGTTTATGAGCCAAAAAAACATCCATTTTGGTTTCTGTTAGGAATTTATTCAGGAAACATCTTTGTAGCGGCCAAAGCCACGAAAAACAGTGAAAGACAATTTTGAAAATTTAATACACCAAAAATTAAAAGCTCTCTTTACAAAAATGAGTCTTATAGCTTTTAAATAACGTATAATTCGTTAATTCCTATCGACATCGATATGCTATCACAAACGTTTGACCTGACCCAGAATCAAACTCAACTCTTGATTTAGCAACTAAGTTGTCGCTAACGGAGATACATTCGGTACTTCAGCTTCCTAATCCGGTGAGATAAGTCGACAACTTCGCCACAGTATACATCTATTCGCCTCCGTCGAGAGGGATTAATGCGAATTCGATTCTTCAAATCAATTCCGACTCTAGGAAATAAACGAGCTTAGAACGTGACATTTTTTTTTATTCCATTGAATGACGAGACGAGCATGCCGTTCGCCTGATGGTAAGCGATACGTCCACCCATAAACAGTAGCAACACCTTCCAGCACCTTGAGTTACAAAGTATTGTGTGGCATTCCACTGCGCTCGTGATCCTTAGACATAAGATGTTAAGTCTCATTACGTCCAGTAATTATACTGGCTACAATGTCCTTCAAACCGAAACACAACAGTGCATGCACACTGTTGCTTGGCGGTAGAAATAGACATTGTGGTGGTACCCACCCAGAAGGCCTCTTACATAATGAGAGACCTACCACCAGTAAATAGCATGCATACATAGCATCACGCCTTTTGCCCTTTTTAAGGGTAGGCAGAGGTGTATCATACCAACATTTCGCCAGCTATGCTAGGTCCCATGTAATAGGTGGCGGGCCTATCGCCATGCAATGCAATGCAATGCAATCAGCCCTGTATTATATATACTGCCCACTGCTGAGCACGGGCCTCCTCTACTACTGAGAGGGGTTAGGTCTTAGTCCACCACGCTGGCCTAGTGCGGGTTGGCAGACTTCACATACCCTCGAGATTCTTATAGAGAATTCTCAGGTATGTAAGTTTCCTCACGATGATTCCCTTCATCGTTAAAGCGAACGATAATTGGTAAACAATACACACGTAACTTCGAAAAGTCAGAGGTGTGTGCCTTGGGTTTTGAACCTCCGGACATTGTCTCGGCAGACCGTTCCATTCCCAACTAGGCTATCGTCCTCTATCGCCATATCGGGCACAAATTAATTCGATTCTATAAATTATTTTACGAATAGGAAGCTACGTTATACCTGCTGTAGGCAATAGCTTACAGGTATAATAAATTATTTTAGTAAACACATCACGCCTTTGTGCCCGAAGGGGTATGCACAGATGAACCAGGCCACCCACTTTCGCCGTGCGTATTCTATCCCATGATGTGATAGGGGGCGAGCCTATCGCCATATCAGACACAAATTTCAGACTCCGGGCTAATATTATAATACCTACTGAGTAGCAAAACTCAATATCACTTATTTTAATAAACTATACGAATAGTAAGGTATTTTATCCCGAAAACGGACTCTTATTCCCGGAACTGACCTTGAAGCGGATTCAAACGATAATAATATATAAAGTAGGTATCAAAAATAAAACACAAAAAAATAAAACAGTCGATATATCAAGCGTACAATCAAAACAAAAGCTTATTTAACACTACAATTATAAATTATTAAACCGAAAGAAAAATGTAGTTGGGTCTCAATTCCTGTTCGTAAAATGGCGCATTTTTACAATATTAATAATATATATTATAGCAATAATTTCAGAATATATTGCAATAAAACTGTTCTGCGGATTTTATCGCGGTTTCTTAATTGTGGACTGAGGTGTTGGTTGTCCGAAAAGTAAAAGTTACTATATCTACTTAAATTTAACAATTATAAAAGATTAAAAAAAAAAGGCCGTCCCGTGACCATAAAGGTTGCAAAAAGGTTCGAAGCGTCGGGAGAAAATATAAATAAAAAAACCGCGATAAAATCCGCAAAATAGTTTCATTTCAATGTCTAACATTCGCGTAAATATAAGAAATCATTATTCAAAATATTTTATAACCCCAACAACAACACACAACAACTTGCAATATAAAATTAATAATATTATGCGGAATTAAATATGCAGGTAAGTAAAGAAGTAAATACCTACTAGTAAAAAAAGGCATTTATGTATCAAATAATACAGTGAAAATATTGAAAGGCTTATAATATTTTGACGAATAATTAAATAACCTCTAAACTGTAGAGTACTTTTTTATATCAGCACGTACAAATTGAAAAAAACTTTCATATATAACCCTCCTTCTTTCGCAGTCGGGTAATAAGAAATTGCTCAAATAAAAAAATGTTAGTTTTTAATTGTATTTCACATTAGATACTTTATGTCTCTACAGCACCGAATATATTTACTTGGCATTAAGAATCATACTTTCAATGTAGGCCACTCTAATAATAATTCGTCTTCATCTATACTAATATAAGAAAGAGGTTTTTTTTATTTTTGTATGTTTGTAACGAATAAACTCAAAAATTACTGGAACTATTTTAAAATTCTTTCAATATAAAGCTACATTATGAGACAGTAATGATAAATAAAAAACGTTGATAAATTATATATATCTAAATAAGCTAGACTTCAACGCAACTAAAAAAAATAAACTACAAGGCCGTTTAATTTATTATTAAAACATCTAATAGGTTAAAACATAAAGGTACGATAATGTAACATGAAACAATCGTTGCTAGGTACGAACCTATGCCGACCTAAAGTCTCCGTCTGTAGGACGCTTCAGCTAAGCCCATTTTCATTAGTCAATAAACAAAAAAAATATAATTAGTTTACGAAAATAATTAACTCAATACTGGCCACTGCACTTGTGTAAAAAAAGTTAATCACATGTGTAAAGTGATAGCTGCGGAGGAAGCACGCGGCGGCAGCGGCGGTTGGCTAGCGACTGCTTCTCACGCAGCCACGGTCGGCAGCGTTCGGCCGCGCTCGTCCTACTTCGGCCAGCCAGTTCCTTAAGACGAATGAATTCATCTACAGATCGCACTGAATTTCCACGGAGCCTGAAAAATGCAGTGGGGTGACATTATTGCATTTGAATGTGAGAACGTTTTCTTATGCCGGTGGAAGATTGTGATTTCCATATGAACTGTAGTATGAAAGTGAGCTTCGCGCTTATAAGGGATTCTTGGCGAATTGAGCGCTCGGAACACGCCAGCGAATTGAGATTTCTGTTGAACGAGTGTATGAAAGGTTATATGAAAATGTTCGTACGGAGCTGAATGGTATTGAGGATTTATAAGCCGTTGGCTTGCTATTGATGCTGTTTTGTTATGAATGCCATTTGAGGCCCATATTATCATTTATATTACTCATTTTTGGCGTCAAAGATATCGTAGATTTTTTTTGTACAAACCAATATAATTTGGCCTGATGTCCTATTATTGGTTAATCTAAATCAATTTTGATAGCGCTTTTACTTCTAAACAACATACAGTAAACTCCATCTACAAAGATTTTAAGATGTTACAATCTATAAAATTTATAAGCCCTCAAATACTATTATCTGGTACTTTATTGTTCTTTACTAGATTTGTAATTAGTATAGGACTATGTTTTTGTATGTAACTACTACTGATGTTATTTGTCTGTAAATCTTCCTAAAATAAATAAATTCCAAACGGACGTAGATACTCATGGGGAAAACTTATCAAAGTAAATGGACCATATCTATATTATTATAAAAAGGTAAAGTTTGTTTGTAGGAAGTAATCTCTGAAATAACTGAATAGATTTCGATGAAATAGTTTGATGATGAAATGGAGATAGTTTGAGGTCATGGAGAGGACATAGGCTACTTTTTATCCCGGAAAAATATAAAGCTCCCTTATTATACTGGTTTTTTTTTCAAGCGGGCGGAGCCGCGAGGAATAGCTACTTGTTTACTAAGCACTTAACTATTACCCAACAGCTAAACAAAACATAATAGTTCAGATTTATTGTCCAAATAAATAAATGATATGTATAAATATTGAAGCTCGAATAGAGGCCGAGCAAACACGGGATGGCATCTACGAAAATTGATATACTAAGGGTAGACAGCGAGTGTGCCCGCTAGCTCCATAATTTCCACAGGGAATCGAATGGGAACATAATGCTCTCTAAATTCTAGCTTAAATGTAAGCTATCGTGTAGTCTTGTATATTGTTAGTGGTAATGTGAGAGTCAATGTCTATTTCTACCGCCAAGCAGCATTGTGCATGCACTGTTGTGTTCCGGTTTGAAGGACATTATAGCCAGCGTAATTACCTACTGAGCATTATGAGACTTAACATCTTATGTCTCAAAGTGACGAGCGCAGTGCAGTGCCACGCAGTACCTTGTAATTCAATGTTATGTGCAGCGTTCCTACTGTTTATGGTCGGTCGTATCGCTTACCACCAGTGATCGGCATGCTCATCTCGACATTTAACTGCAATATATATTTTTTAATCATTGTTTTCGTCATATGCATTATGTGCAGGTAATTATGACGTTGAAGAACCATGTGACTGTTATTAAGCGTTACGAGATTTTAAATGTATCTAAGCCTAAACGCAGCTCAGGACCATGCCGAGCCTCCTCTACTACTGAGAGGGTTATGGCCTATCACGCTAGCCTTCTACGGGTTGGCAGACCTCACATACCTTCGAAATTATTATGTGAAATTTGTATGTCGGTATCCTTACGATGTTTTCCTTCACGGTTAAAACGAACGATTATAATTGATTAGCAATACACACATAACTTTGAAAAGTCAGAGGTGTGTGTGTGTGTGGTATCACAGGTTCGAAACCCGAACCTGTGATACCAACTAGGTAATCGTGTCTTAAGAACTAACTTATCTAATCGAACTACATGTAGCAAAAGTATTCAACACAATAGTGTAGTATTATCCGAACTAATTGGAAGCGGAAATTGTCCAGCAGTTCGTTTAATGGAAATACATTTCGCATCACATAACTCAGGCTAGTAATAAAATGTATGAAGCTATTAATACATTAAAGTATGCAAAATTACATTATCCATTAAAATTCAGTTTTCAATTAAATTGGGATTGGAATTGTGCTCCATGTTCGACTGGGAGCGTAGTTGCATCGCGTGCGCGGTACGACACCGCTCTGAAGTGCCGGGTTCGAATCACGGCTCGCGGAAAGTGATATTGAGTTTTTCTGCTCAGTATCAGTATCATCCCGGAATGTGGAATTTATGCCCGATATGGCGATAGGCTCGACCTTTATCACATCATGGGACAGAACACAATTAGCGAAATGTGGGTGCCATTGTTGCACCTCTGCCTACCCCTCCAGAGCAAAAGGCGTGATGTGTTTGTGTTTATGCATTAGTGTGTGAAACCTACGCCGTGGACATGTCTACAGCATGAATGGATCGGCCCACCGGGTACTACTATCTCACAGAAAACGGACATGAAGACAACCACCATAACAGAAACTAATAAATTAACTACAAGAAACTAAAAACAAACACTTTTTTTTCAAGCTTCGTATGTGTCCCACTGCTGAGCAAAGGCCTCCCCTTTTGTCTTCCAATTCCTTCGATCTTCCGCTAACTCTTTCCAGTCTGGTTGGAATGCGTCCAGGCCGTCTCGCCATCGCTTCCTTGTGTTCACGTTTTCTGCGACTATTTGTTGGGGTCCAATCTGTGGCTTATTTAGCTTGGCCCAGCGTTCCAGATGCATTCGAACTTTGTGACGCGACCAGTTCCACTTCAGTGTCGCGACCCTTTTACCTACATCTATTATTCGAGTTTTGGAGAGCAACTCTGTGTTGCTGACACGCCACATCAGTTTGACATTGAGGATCAGTTTGACATACGCTCCATCGCTCGCTGACAAACCTTAAGTTTCAGCTTTTGGGACTCCGTTAACGACCAGGTTGGGACGCCATAAGTTAAGACGGGCAAGATACACATGTAAACGAGTTTGCCTTTGATAAAGAGTGGAAGATCGCCTCTTAAAAATTATTTCAAGGACCAGAAGCTCTTCCAAGAATTTTCAAATCCTTCTTGTAATTTCCTGGTCCTCTCTATTCTTGAAAGATATTATCTGGCCCAAGTATATGTATTCGTCGACATAGTCGATCTCTTTTCCGTCTATTTCTACCCGATGTCTATTGCAGTTGGTCATTAATTTTGCTTTCGTCCCGTTCATACGGAGCCCGACTTTAAGGCTTGCAATGCTTAAATCTTGTAGCATTGCTTGAATTTCCGCAGGTTTCGAGGCGAAGAGAACTATGTTGTGGGCGTAACGAAGATTTGACAATCGTTTGTCGCCAACCACGATACCTTTTAACCCATGAGGTCGCTAAGGTCTTAAATACTTCCTGCAGAGTGCTCGTAAAAAGTTTAGGAGAAAGCGGATCTCCTTGCTTTACTCCTCTCCGAACGTTAAATGTTGGTCCTGAGTCAGATACATTTATTTTGAGATATGCAGTACTATTTAGGTAAATATTACTTAAAACATGAACGTACCTGAGATGTATTTCCTGATTTTAGAGCGCTTTAAATATAGCTGAATGTCTGATGGTATCAAATGCTTTTATGTTGTCAATGATCGCTATGTATAAGGGTAAGTTAAATTCGTTATATTTTTCTATTATTTGATTTAAAGTGTGTAGGTGATCGGTGGTGGAGAAAACCGTACGAAAACTAAAAAACAAACACAAATAACGCTCACACGCTCACGCCCGTTATCCCCGAAGGGGTAGTCAGAGGTGCAACTAGTAGACCCACTTTTCACCGTGCGTATTCCATCCCATGATGTGATAGGAACGAGCCTATCGCCATATCGGGCACAAATTCCAGACTCCGGGCTGATACTAAGTAGAAAAACCCAATATCGCTTTGCCCGACCCGGGGATCGAAACCGAGACCTCAGCATTGCAGTCGTACCGTAATAACACTACGCCACCGAGGCAGTCAACATAAATAACGAAAATAATATTTCGAGAAGAAGACACAAACGAAAGGACCTTAACTTTTAAGGTGGACAAGCATCTATGATTCTTCTGGAACTAGAGAAGTTTATGGACGTTAAAGATTACTTAAAATCATATGACATACTTGCAAAATATCGCGAGAGGTGGTCCCAATGGTAGCTTATTTGCCTAGCAAATGAAATAAAGAATAAACCTACATCTATGACAGTTAAGAACAGACCCTATTAATGCGGCCATTGCCATTCAAATGTACAAAAACTAATTTATTAATAAAAATAGGTCAGACGGACCTAAAAGTTAGACCTAAAAGTAGACCTAAAAGCTCTACGATAACATAAACCTGCTGCTGTCGGCCTATATGTTATTGAAATTGCTTTTTTTATTTTTGACAAGTCCATCACAGCCGTGGTTATGAAACGGGGCAACGAATGAATCTAAATTCCGTATAACGTCGGTTTGCGGCCATTTTTACAGAGGGTTTAATGTTTCTATTTTTTATTGCATGGAATAAATTGGCATTAAATAATTTGATTTCATGTTATTTTTCTTCTACAATGTTCTTCTGGTAAATTATTCAAATATTATATCAGAGAAAGACTTTGTGCCTATTGATAGTAGGCAAAAAGACTGTCTTACTGGTTATTCACCAGACCAGCAACATTAATGGCGGATTTTTACCTTTCTTAACGGTGTGTATAATAATAATTGTTTTAATAACACTAGTGGGAGAATAGTACCTTGCAGACAGAAGTAGAAATCGTTTAAAAAGCATTATAAACTCATAGACACAAAAAACATTAAGATCTATGAAATAAGAAAGTAAGTGTTAAAACAAAGATGATTAAAAAAATTATAAAGGCAAAGGGATAGTTTTTGCTTGTAGCTCCGCCCGTGTTTACCATTCATGCATTAAAAAGTGTACACTCAACAGCACTCATCGTGTAGCTTCCTTGTATTAACGCAATCTTTAGAATCGGAACAACAGTTAACCAGTTACCAGATATTAGCGCGTTCATATAAACTCTTCATTTACATAACAGTGTAGATTAAAATCAGCCAATCCAAATAAATGGAATGGCCCAGAAATTTATCACATGCAGTGTAGATTGAAACCTTGTTTGTTAAAATTTCGATGTCATGGAGCCATTTACTTAGACACGTTCATCAACACGAGTGGCACCAGGCTGTCTAAATTGAAAACGATTTTATCTACTACTTGCTGTTGATATTGAAGAGTGAAATTCAAAATTAAACAGAACCTTTTGCTAGGTATCAACAGTGATTGGGTTAGTCATTGATTTAATAATAATAGTGAAGATACCTTTATAAGCCACACAATCGCTTCATCTCTTTCTACAAATCAATTTCATTGTTTTTAGTTTAGTCCAACTTATTCCATAGAAGTATATATACCAAGAATTCTACTTACACGAACACTTAGAACCATAGATATAATACATTACGTTAGGCCTTAGACAAGGTTAGGCTATAATGTTTCCTAGCTGGAGATATTCAAGGAGAATGTCATTTACACATATCATCTGAAACGGACATTTAAGGTCATGTAGTTTTTAAACGGAGGGAAGCAAAGCAGAGACACCTGCTGGTTGTGAACTAGCTTACATGAACACTCACAAGGCCAGACGTACTTGGAAACTTTGATAATGTTTTTTTTTTTTTATTAGACGTATATATCTCTAGGGAAAAAGGTCGCGACACTGAAGTGGAACTGGGCGGGTCACGTAGTCCGAATGCATCCGGAACGCTGGGCCAAGCTAACTACGGATTGGACCCCAACAAATGGTCGCAGAAAACGTGGACGACCAAGGAAGCGATGGAGAGACGACCTGAACGCATTTCAACCAGACTGGAAAGAGCTAGCGGAAAATCGAAGGAATTGGAAGAAAAAAGGGGAGGCCTTTGCTCAGCAGTGGGACACATATTAGGCTTTAAAAAAAAAAAATATATATATATCGACTGTTGGTAGCGATAGATAACAACGTTCCGGTAAATACCCAGACGCCTTCTCGCATACGAGAGACTTACCACCAATTTCCATCATATAACATGTGTGATGTACCTACACATGATAGGCTTAGGACCTAAAAAATATTATATACCACTATATTCCTTATGAATTTTATTGTTAACCCCTTACCATACCACCATACCAGCCCTGTATTATATACTGCCCACTGCTGAGCACGGGCCTCCTCTACAACTGGCAACGCTGGCCTAGTGCGGGTTGGCAGACTTCACATACCCTACCACATACATTCACATGTTAATCCCTTAATGGAATCAAATGCCAAATTGGAAATTTTTCGATGCTTTTATTTTATTGCATTGAATGACGAAACGAGCATGCCGTTCGCCTGATGGTAAGCGATACGACCATCCATAAACAGTAGCAACACCATTCAGCACCTTGAGTTACAAAGTACTGTGTGGCATTCCACTGCGCTCGTCATCCTGAGACAGATGTTAAGTCTCATTATGTCCAGTAGTTACACTGGCTACAATGTCCTTCAAACCGAAACACTACAGTGCATGCTCACTGCTGCTTGGCGGTAGAAATATACATTGCGGTGGTACGCACCCAGACGGACTCTTACATATAAGAGACTTACCACCAGTAAATAAAGCTTATCTGTGTTATAATGAATTACTGTGTAAAACTTCAGAGATTTTAGAGTCGTTAGAGACTTTAGTGTCATACGTAACATGACGCCGTTTTTCCCTTTACAGGGTTAGGCACAAGTGTAGTACACTCACACTACACAAGTGGACGATAGCCTAGTTGTGAATGGAACGGTCTGCCGAGACAATGTCCGGAGGTTCAAACCCAAGGCACACACCTCTGACCTTTCGAAGTTACGTGTGTATTGTTTATCAATTATCGTTCGATTTAACGGTGAAGGAAAACATCGTGAGCAAACCTACATACCTGAGAATTCTCCATAAGAATCTCGAGGGTATGTGAAGTCTGCCAACCCGCACTAGACCAGCGTGGTGGACTAAGGCCTTAACCCTCTCAGTAGTAGAGGAGGCCCGTGCTCAGCAGTGGGCAGTATATAATACAGGGCTGATTGCGATTGCGTAGTACACTCACAATTCGCCAGCTACGTTAGATTCCATATAATAGGAGGCGAGCCTCTTGCCATTTACCGGTCACTCCGGGCTGATGCTGAGTAGAAAAACCCAATATCACTTTGCCAGACGGGGATCGAACCCAATACCTCAGCACTGCAGTCGTACCGTATTAGAACTACGTCACAGAGGCAGTCTTTAGAGTCTCCAGTGTTAAAATGATATTAAGAATAAACTTACATCTATGACAGTTAAGAACAGACCCTATTAATGCGGTCATTGCCAGTCAAATGTACAAAACTAATTTATTAATAAAACATAGGTCAGACGGACCTAAAAGTTTAGTTCCAAAGCCCTTTGTAAGCTCCACGATAACTAAAACTGCTGCTATCGGTCTGTATGCTCTTGAAATTGCTTTTTTTATTTTTTCAAATCCATCACAGCCGTGGTTATGAAACGGGGCAACGAATGAATCTAAAATTCCGTATTACGTCGGTTTGCGGCCATTTTTACAGAGGGTTTAATGTTTCTATTTTTTTATTGCATGGAATAAATTGGCATTAAATAATTTGATTTCATGTTATTATTCTTCTACAATGTTCTTCTGGTAAATTATTCAACTATAATATCAGTGAAAGACTTTGTGCCTATTGATTGTTGGCAAAAAAAAATTCTTTCTTTCTATTAACATATAATAAAATAAAGAATCATCTCGCTACTTCCACGTATACAATACACGTGTTATGTCACATATTCTGCCTACAAGTAAGCCCGTAATTAACTGAAGGCGTACTCTAATTCAATAGAGGCGATGTGAAACGGGAAATTACTAGCATACTATCTACCTATCTATGATTTAATACTTTACCCCTTACTAAAAAACATAATAAATTAGGGTTATAATTAATCATTGTTTTGTATTGATAGTGTATCTATAATAATATTATAAAGAGGAAAGATTTGCTTGTTTGTTTGTTTATTTGTAATGGATAAACTCTAAAACTACTGAACCGATTTTGAAAATTGTTTTACTAATAGGAATTGCTATATGCTACTTTTTATCCCGGGAAAATATTTTTATCCCGGAAAATCTTTTTCACGCGGGTGGAGCGGCGAGCAGAAGTCTAGTGTAAAATAAAGTTATATGTATTCTTGATCACAACAACATTAATTTATTTAATGTTTACAAGGCACTTACGGCCCCAAAACAACTCGAACGAAATGTAAGTAGATCAAAACACAAGTTCAGTTCCGAGCGAATCACACATGATAGGTAGATTTTGGAAACGAAAAACATAATTATTATTTATAGTTCATGTTCCATAGCCAAATCAAACCACTTATGCCAAAGCCATTGCCTTTAAAATAACAGTATAACGTTCACAGCCAAATTAGACAACTTTAATAATATTAATGTTATTTGAGTAACAGACGAAACATTTTTCGTTCTCTCTAGTCCAACCTTGACATTTCGCCATGTAATCCCATAGAAAACTTAACATACAATTTCCAACCTAATTCTTACCTTTATGCACTGCAAAACACTCAAATACCGTCAAATCGAATAAAGTGGAAGGCTCACGATAGCGGGCGTGTCTTCCCCGACCCGGTGACCGGGCGGCGACGACCGCATGACCCGGTCGGCCCGTAACCCGGTCACCGGTTAACCGGGATGCATCGCCCAGGCCGTTTGCATGCCGCGATTGATTCCTACACTACTTCTGTAACGGTAATACAGTATACCGGGTAAGGGAATAGGAGAGTTACATGTTAATGACACTAGGAATTAACTTTCACGATGATTTTAACGTGTAAAATATGGGTTATAATTTTATATACATATATGTTTTATATATGGGCGTCTTTTTATTGTTTGATGTTATATTGTATGTTGAGACTATGTTGTATTATTTATTATCTACCGCTCTTTTTTTGAAAGCTAAGGAAATAATATTGAATTTTATGTTAATCACAGGTAAAAAAAACATTAAACATGAATTTTATTTTATTTTATCTACTTGTACGTCTTTTCTTTATTTCGTAAGTATAGAGTTAATTAATTAAATATAACTGCCTGACTGCCTCGGTGGCGTAGTTGTATTACGGTACGACTGCAAGGCTGAGGTCTCGGGTTCGATTCCCGGGTCGGGCAAAGTGATATTGGATTTTTCTATTCAGTATCAGCCCGGAGTCTGGAATTTGTGCCCGATATAGCGATAGGCTCGCCCCCTATCACATCATGGGACGGAATACGCTTGGCGAAAAGTGGGTGCACTAGTTGCGCCTCTGCCTACCCCTTCGGGGATAAAAGGCGTGAGCATGCGTAATTAAATATAAATTAACCTATACCGACGAAATATTAGTTACAACTTGCAGTCAATTCCTGGAATATACAAACTAGACGAATTTGTACATTTAATTAATGGTTTTATCGTAGAGGATACTATAAACGAACACTACTATTCAATTTCTATAATACCTACTTAATGTTTACTAGCCTTTGTTCACATTCCCACCCCCGTATAAGTCCTTTGTCATAATAAAGTCTCAATTTATTATTCCAGGACTTGTTCGATCTGTCACAAATTCAAAGAAATGAGCAATGTATAATAATATATTATATTATCCTCTAACACCAAAAATACAATCTCCATAAACTTCGACGTTTATTTTAGTAGGTTAATTATCATATACAGGGTCATTTTGACACTGCGTTCCTAAATGAAACCACATACTTATCTCCTTGAAAATAACACTTTACATTAAGTTATTTTAACCATAACATAAAATAAAAAAGTGTAAGTTTCGAACAAAATAAATATCAATAAAAAGTAATTTTAAGTTTACAAACCCTTAATGCCACTACTATTACTCTAAGAGGATTTGTCGCAGCGGCAACATTATACTTTCAGTCAGAAAAAAACTCACGCACACGCCACATTCGCAATAAACAGCAAAATGTATAAAAATAGTAAAGATTTATTGTGATTTTTGGTGAAAACATTCGTTTTGCATGGATGATTTTTGGCATCATGTTAGCAGAGGAAAAGACGAGTATGTGGTTTCATTTATTAACGCAATGTCAAAATAACCCTGTATAAATCTGCCATCACAACCAAATTATTTTTGATCAGAATCTCTATCTTTGGATCTACCGCTGTCCAAAATGCCTCCGTAGACTGAAAATTTTACTTCCTTTCTCAATCCATTTTCAAAGTCTTCGTACTCTGTTTCTGATAAAACTGTTACGTTATCTGGTATTTTCGAAATGTAACCTATACTTTTAACGACAAATTTCATTGAATGCTTCATATTTTGGAACTCTTTCTTCAGTTTAGCAATAAAGTGCGTTTTGTACTCTAATAATGTTCTTAATTTGTGATTCTCCAGTTGTAGTGATAAGTTTTTCATTTGTATGTCCAAGTTTCTCTGATTTAGATCATCTAATTGTCTTTTCATCTCATAAATTACTGTGTTGAACCCATTTCTTATTACTTCTATTGTTTCGTTGGATGTATCAAGTTCTTTGTGTTTACTTTCTGAACTTTGTCTTTTATTTTCATAAGATGAACATTGTTCCTTTTTGCTTCTATTTGGTACTTCTTTTACTATTACTTCTACAGCTGTGGTGTTGTTCCTAAATACCTCGACAGGTGTACCAGGGCTTAGATTAACTTTATTTTTCAATTCCACTTTATGTACAGGAAAAGTTGTATATGCTTGATGGTCATTCGACATATTAAAACCGCTTATATTTTATATGAATGTTACTTTATAGATTTGTTTTATAAAATACATGACACTTTTGCGTAATTTTGCTTGTCAAAAATATTGTAAATGTTTGACAAAAGCAAAGAGAATTCCGAGCACCAAAAAGAAAATCGAGGAAGTTTTAATAAAATCTATACTCTAATAACACGGGCGTAATAGCTTTCACATAGAGCCCCCAGTCATCAAAATAAAAAAAATATGGGTCTATTTCATCTTATTAAAAATGCGAAAGTTTGTGAAAATGTTTCTTAGAAATTAACATAGGCATTATAATGTGTATCTGTTTTGTGGCCCGAATTATTTTTGTTGTAAGCTAAGGGGGGTCCAGACTTCCCCCCCCCCCCCCTTATATACGCCCTTTTCAATAATATTCCAACCTTAAAGAATATTTTCCTTTTGTTGATCCCTATTTAATTATAAAACCCATGTGAGGAACTAATGAAAACCCCTACACTAATAGATCTAAAAAAACGATGTAAAGAATTTCCTATGCAAGAAGATTAAATCATTCAAGCTACAGCCTTGCAATGAAGTCTCCCGCAGCTCTGTAGCAACAATGTCACAGCGCCAGTACCCCACGGTTACACAAAAGGTAACGCAGCTTCGCATCAAAACACAACGTTTCTTTTGTTCCATCTATCACATGACTAGCGTATTATGGTTTTATATCTGCAATTTGTTAGCTATTTGAATAACTTTTCTCTTTTTGTTTACGTTTAAAAGATTTGAGTTTTGGTAACAGTGGCACATTTTGATACCGGTTTGATTCGCATTATTTTGATTGAATTTTTAGCCACTTCAATTGTCTGGAAAATATTAGCTGTTATATCAGATTAAAGTTTTATTTCTTTTGTTGTATCTTTTTTTATCCATACACAAACCCAGAACTGTAACTAGTTCAAATTCAAATTCAAAATTCAAATTCAAATCGTTTATTCAGTAATTAGGCCCCTAAGGGCACTTTTACACGTCATTTTTTTACAATATTTTATCATCTAAAGGATTCTACCAGTGCTTCGGAAAAGCCCACTGACCTGAGAAGAAGCACCAAGAAACTCAGCGTAGGTCTTTTAATGTTATATTTTTTATATATATATTTTACAAATTGCAAGTAACAATATAAATTCAATTATTACTTATGTCAAAAAAAAAACAAAACAATATATAACATATAAACAATCAAATTATAAAACATGAGTGAATCCGAGCAACTTAATCCCAAGCATTTGTATCCTCCAGATAATCGCAAATACGATAGTAAGCTTTTTTACAGAGGCGGTCTTTTATAGTGATTTTAAATTTTTTTATTGGTAGTTTTACAATATGCTTAGGAAGTTTATTGAAGAAGCGTACACATTGACCAACAAAAGTATTACTAATTTTATGGAGACGAGTAGCATGTATCACATATTTATGTTTATTCCTAGTATTTATATTATGAATATCGCATATTTGATCAAAATGTGCGATATTTTTCCTCATATACAATAGATTTTCATAAATGTATTGCGATATTACGGTAAGAATGTTTATCTCTTTAAACTTTTCTCTAAGAGAAACACGGGGTCCAAGACAATAAATAGCTCTAATAGCTCTCTTTTGTAACACAAATACTGAATTAATATCTGCTGCATTTCCCCAAAGAAGAATCCCATACGACAAAATGCTATGAAAATAACTGAAATAAACAATTCTTGCCGTTTCTACATCAGTCAGACGCCTTATTTTTCTGACTGCATAAGCCGCTGAACTTAGTCTACCTGCTAACTTTGCTATATGCGGTCCCCACTGGAGTTTCGCGTCTAGTGTGATGCCCAAAAAGGTAGTAGACGCAACAGGATCCAACTCTTCACCATTTATTTGTACATTGGTTTTTACTATTTTTACATTGGGCATAGTAAATTTAATGCATTTAGTTTTTTTAGCATTTAATAATAAGTTGTTTAAATTAAACCAATGCACAACTTTACGGAGAGCATCGTTCACGTCGTCATAATTTAGTAACTTTCTTTTGATTTTAAATATTAATGATGTATCATCGGCGAACAATACAATCTCGTGATTATCCCTTACGTAGTAAGGTAAGTCATTTATATATACAAGAAATAGAAATGGTCCCAGAATTGAACCCTGCGGAACTCCCATGGTAACCGCAGCTCCTGTTGAGATTTTTCCATTAATATCAACCCTCTGAATTCTATTATTCAAATAAGATCTCAGAAGATTGAGAGCCGTGTTTCGCACGCCATAATGGTGTAATTTCCTGACTAGAGTGTCATGATTTACACAGTCAAATGCCTTAGACAAGTCGCAGAAGACGCCAAGAGCATCATGCGACTCCTCCCAGGCCTCAAATATATTTTTCAAGAGATCAACCCCAGCATCAATGGTGGACCGACCCCTCGTAAATCCAAACTGCTTCCTGTGAAGTAAGTTATTGTTGTCAAAATGTCTCAATAGCTGATTAAGAATAATTTTTTCGAATAACTTACTCAATGTGGGTAATACCGAGACAGGTCGGAAGTTCGAAGGATCCGCCATATCACCAGCCTTGAAGAGCGGTATAACCCTGCTTTGTTTCATCAAGTCAGGAAATACACCTGTTGCGACGCAACCATTAAAAACCGCAGCTAGGTGGGGTGCAATTACTTCAATAATAGACGATACGTTTTTAACTGAAATTCCCCATAGATCAGCGGTCTTTTTCTGGTTAATACATTTAAATGTCTTTAATATATCTTGCGCATTGATAGGTGTAAAATGAAAAAGTATGTCGCATTGAGGCACATTACCTTTAAGCAGCAACTCAGCTGACATGGAAGAAGACTGAAGATGTTGGGTAGTATGTAACGCTACGTCAGTGAAAAAATTTTCAAAAGCAGTTGCTACTTCCAGGTCTGCTGTTACATGTTCAGAATTAATATTAAGATTAAATTCCTGGTTGCGTGCCTTTTGCCTACCTGATTCTGTATTTATAATGTTCCAGGTGGTCTGAATCTTATTTGTAGCTGATTTAATTTTATTTCTTATATATAATGACTTGGCAGCGGAACAGGCTCTTTTAAAAATCTTAGAATATTTTTTTACATGTTCTTTGAAAGAGGGCCGTTGGTTGTAAGCTCTTTCCGAATATAAACTATATAGTTTATTTCTACTCTTAATAATACCAGCGGTTGCCCATTCGTTAAAAACAAGTCTATTATTAATTACTAATTTCTTACTAGTGAAGATTTTTTCAAATTCACACTTTATCAAATCAAAAAGGGAAGTATATAATTTGTCTGGATCATTTTGTAAGGGCAACCCAGGTAGACATATTATCATGTTTCTCTTAAAACGGTTCATGCGGCTTATATTACAAGGAACAAATTGAATATGTTTTCCTTGAACCTTGTTTTTATTACTAGTAAATGATATTAATTGGCCACAATGGTCAGAATCTATTAAATTTATTACTGCCTTGTATTTTATTGTATGGTTAGTAAAAATATTATCAATACATGTAGCACTAGTTGCAGTAATCCTAGTCGGCTCAAGGAATACATTATACAAGTTATAGGATTGAAAAAGATTAATAAAATTAACCTTTAGCTGCGACTCTTCCAATAAGTTAATATTAAAATCTCCACATACAATAATTATTTTATTTGCATTACAGATTTTATGCAAAATGTCTTCAAGTATGCTCAAAAACTCAATGTGGGATGCACATGGTGGTCTATATACACTCAAAATAACAAATTGCTCAAATTCAATACATGAAATCTCTGTTACTCGTTCAACAGACAGACTAACAATATCAATCCTTTCCTTAAATTTAATTGATTTTTTGACTATTATCAAGGAGCCGCCATGTATCATATTTACTCTGCTGAACGAGCTAGCAACCTGGTGATTATTGAAGTTGAACATAATCTGATGGCTTTTAAGCCAATGTTCAGTTAAGCATAAAATATCAATATTACTATTGTTCATGAACAACTCCAATTCTAATTCTTTATTAGCGAGACCTTGAATATTTTGATGCACCAAGTTAAAAACAGGTTTCTTGTGATGGACATTTACTTCTTGGTAATTTAAATGAATATAGCTAGAGGGTGGCTCTATTGTCTTAACATTTAATTTAAATACTTCAATGTCAAATTTTTCAGATTGCTATAACCTGAGTCATTATTATTAATTAACTGCTCAATAGGAGCAGTAGTACAAGTAGCCAAATTCTTGGCTGTTATAAAAAAATAATAAGATAGCGCATCAGCTATCTGTCTCTTATAATATATTGGCAGATAATATTTATCTTTAGTCAATGTATAGTTTTTACTAACATAATTGTTAGTGTCAATAATATGAATATTACTAATATTGCACGATACAGTGTGCATTGTCAAATTTAACTTATATCTAATCTGGTTTTCTTCCGCTGGCAAACTTTTACTATAAGGGAATGTAAACATAACAATCTCTTGCACCGGTAATGTGCTTAAAAAATCTAAATACTGGACAAGCTGTTTCTTGTTTACATTACCCCCGTTAATAGGAGATGTAACTATCACTCGGATTATTAATTCCAAGCTTCAAAGGGTGACCCGTCCATTGAATGGCTCAAACATTGGACATACCTTACACCAATTGCCGCAAACTCTTTTGCCGGCCAAATGGTCAGAGCGGGCTCGTCGGGGCGTATGATTGAGCCCACCGGGATGCAGCTTTCAATTACACTAAAATGTGTACCTCCCTGTTAGGAAGGTTCTGGATATTTCCTCAATATTCTTGATGAATACGTTTCCAAAAAGATGAATATGGTGGGGAACACATATCTAAATGAAATAAATTTATTATTTAAATTATTTATTAAATTTTGGCGCCATTCACTATCATTGATTACAACTTACCAAACAGTTGTGAAATCAAAAGTCTTTCATAGGTGGTTTCTAAAACGTCTAATAGAAGATTTTGTGTATTATAATTACTATTATAATAAAGATTAAACCGTGTTAAAATATCCACAGAACACAAAATACACCACAATATTCCAAACAAAATGTTTTAACAATACGTAATTTGCAGAGATAAAGCGTCATCTAAGAAATTATAAAGTAGTGAAATGAAAATGCGAGAAAAATGAGCGAGGGAATGAAGACCGGACTAATAACTTCAACAGCATCTGGTGCTTGCAAGAAATGTATTATGATGACAGAATAAGAGCGCCACTTCTCTCGCATGGTATACTTTATCGATCCTTGCAGATAATTTAATTTGTGCATTGTTACAGCGACTGAGGGAATAAATTACATCGACGGGCCTTAACGTTTTACATTTTTATTCGTTTAACTTCTGTTTTGTTGCTTTGCGATAGTAACTAGTTCAAGTTCTGATTAATGACGTTAATTGCTAAAGAGGTACAGTATCAATAGCAATGAAGGGGAAAGGAAATGTTAGAATTTTTATATTGTAAAAAATTTAAATATTAAGTACGGTAAAGGAACCATAATTGCTCATGGAATAAATATTATATAGAAAAGTCTTCGATTACATTGCAACATGTCAACATATAAAATTTAGTGATAAAAGGACTAACAAAAAATCATAGTATGTTTTTGCATTACAACACAAAAAGAATTCAATGAAATTAGACATACAAATAGAATTAACATAAAGACACCTTATGCTCGAAAAGTACATAGTTGTACTTTAATACCTAAAAAAGTACACGCAAACGGAGCTGTGCATAAAACCTATCTAGTTTATAAGTTGCATAATCGACATCACTCACCAAAATCAGCAGACAGTATTATTAAACCAATGTGGGAGTCTATTGTTACATAACAGGAGGCTGTTCCAGAGGGCATAGAACTCACAGGCGTAGGTGGATTATGTCACATCGTTATTGCTTTTACAAGTTACAAACAGACGTTATAACTTTTAACAGTTTATGCTTATAACTTTAAAATATTTAGAATATCCTTATTTTACAACCGAGGTTTGATAATCTCTTGTTAGTAGAAACCTTTTTATACATACTAGAGTTTGAAATTCGACCGTCGAATTTAATATATTTGTAACACATATTCAGGTAAATTTTATTTTTAGTCTATGTGAACTTTTTTTGCCAAATCACACACTTCTCTGTGCGTGTAATGTGCTTAAAAGGGTACAAAGTTTTTTCTTCACGTATAATCAATCTTCTAATATATAAAATTCTCGTGTCGCGGTGTTTGTAGTTAAACTCCTCCGAAACGGCTGGACCGATTCTCATGAAATTTTGTGTGCATATCGGGTAGGACTGAGAATCGGACAACATCTATTTTTCATCCCCCTAAATGTTAAGGGTAGTCCACCCCTAAATTTTTATTTTCATTTTTAGATTAAAAAAAATGTTTTTATTTTTTATGATACAGCATTAAAAAAACATACAACCCTAAATTTTCAACCCTCTGCTATTAACCTCTATTTTTTATTTGTTAATTATAAACTTAAATTTTTTGGCAAGAGAATCGGCGCTGTACTTTGATTCTAGGATTTTATTTCCTATTTAGGGCAGGACAACATTTTTTTGTGTCTTTAGATGGATTCGGGAATGGTCTAGAGTAACAATTGGATCCGATAGGTGGCGCTGTACTCGGATTCTAAGATTTTATTTCCTTTTTAGGGCAGGACAACATTTTTTGTGTGTCTTCAGGTGGATTCAAGAATGGTTTAAATGAACAATTGGAACCGGTAGGTGGCAATGTACTCGGGTTCTAGGATTTTATTTTCTTTTTAGGGCAGGACAAATTTTTTTGTGAGTCTTCAGGTGGATTAGGGAATGGTTTAGATTACTAATTGGATCCGGTAGGTGGCGCTGTACTCGGGTTCTAGGATTTTATTCCTTTTTTAGGGCTGGACAACGTCTGTCGGGTCCGCTAGTATATTATATAGATTAGTGGTGTAATGTAGGCAACATTATAAAATTATGTCACATATAATAATATACCTACTTACCAAAAATATTACACAATAAATAAAAAGTTATAAAATATATTTTAAAACAAGCTTTTATTTAAATGCTCCAAATAGAAAAAAAATAACTTGAATATGAATCAAACTTTGTTTAATACGATGTAGAGATAAAAGCTTGTCGTGAGATTTACTTTTGTCAAGATCAAGTTACATAAGTAATTATTGTATTATCTACACAAGTAAATCTCGCGACAAGCTTTTATCTCTACATAGTATAAAACAAAGTTGCTCTTCAAAAATGTATGTTTATCAAATTTCCTATAGGTACACCTACCTATAGTGAGGTTGTATGCCACTATAAAAATAAACTTTTAATATCGATTTATATATAATTTACATTCAACTAACAATTTATTAATTTTTACTTACACCACGTGTCGATATAAGTTTTCTACCTATGCCAGAATTCATTTGAGTTGATACAACTGATTTGTCTATTTCTACCGCCAATTCGAAATTTCGAACTGTTCGGTTTACGATAAAAAGCCATTCATCATCACCATCATCGTCATCGGCCACATAACGTCCACTGCTGAACATAGGCCTCCCCCCAAAGATTTCCAGACGGACCTGTCAAAAGCGGCCCGCATCCAGCGCGCTCCTGCGACCTTTATCAAATAGTCTGTCAAAAATCCATTATTATAAATTAATAGTTATTACCGTGTACACTATTTACGTCTCTGCATACTACGAGCATAAAGGAGACCTCGTGCTATGTTTTTTTTTCATACCGCCACGGCAAAGTGACCCCACTGCACCTGGTAAGTGGAGGGGGTCCAGATAGACTGTTGACTGCCAAGAGTTTATTATTCCTCGGAATTTAACGTCAAAAAGATAAGTTGCATAGTCACAGCAAACCTCAAATTAAGTTCCGAACATCGTGGAAATTGTTTAAAATTCGGCACTCATCCCCAATTGCAGCGATTTTAAACAAGTTCAAACACATTCAAATAATTCGATTGACTATACAAATAATGTTTGCTGTAACCCGGTCGGGGTACACCCGCCGACCTAGTTTTCCGACCTCGCAGCAGCCTCTCTACCTAGATGTTCTAGACTATTCAACAGAACTAGGTATGTCTCGGTTTTCTGCATCTGTTGTATTCTGCCGTGAGGACAATTTGCAATGTAAAAGTCGTGGATTTTCGGCATCTTGTATTATAATTTTATGTTAATGCCTCGCTTTATTTTTTCTACTTGTCAATGGATTTAAATTTCGAACAGACAATACGTTTTCATAGATTGAGAATGGACTAAAGACTAATGGCCACTTCCCTGCAACATGATTGAGGAGGGCGATGGCTGGCACATGCGTCATACTCGTGAACGGGTGCTGCTTGTGTAGACTGGTCTGCCCATTTCGCTTACTATGCCTAAGAACAATCGAATATCTGTATTCGACAAGTATGGATTATCTAATTATTTCGTGATTCCCAAGAGGGTTGTACACTCGGATGGGAATTGAGAATTTATTATTATTATGCAAGTAAATATACGAACTGCTCTAAACAAAATAAAAATCTGTATATATTTCTTTTTGTTTTATACACTGTACCTAATTTACCTACTTTTGAACTGATTTTGAAAAGAGCAACCCTAGAGTTTCTTGCCCGTTCTTGTCTGGTGGAAACTGCTTTCCGATCTGGTGATAGAGTAAAAATTGACTGAATCTAAGTAATGTGTAACATTTTATGGATTCGAATAAATGATTTCATTTCACTAACGAAGTTTATAATTATTTTTTTCGTCATATCTTTTTTATATAACAATTATTTTCTGGCTTCGTGCGATCACAGAATAATAAGTGCAACGTAGCGGGGCAGCATACTTAGAACACTGGTCGTAATAGGGACCTCTTTGTATTGTCGAGATTAAAGTATGTAGAGTGTGGAATGAATATCACACAGTATCTTTCATCGTTTTGGATAAAGCCAACGCGAGCTTAATAAAAATATGTGTACATATAAGCTATTTCTTATTTATCAAAACTCAAAAATAAGGTAACTAAAAAAAATACATTTAGTTACTTTGCTCTGTTTAATTCTTTTGTGTACGTTTTCCAACACAAAATTTACTTATATTAATAACTCTAAGTCCTAAAAATATCTCCTATAATTATATGTCGATACCTATTATACTAATTATATATTAAATCATGTTATGTGTGTATGTTTATAAAAAATTAAGGTAGATTTTTCTGTTTAAATTTAATTGAATTTGTACTTTTTTATACTTTATCTAGAATGATAAACTGCGGCAGCCGTTGCCAAGGTTCGGCGCCCTCGCTATCACCGGCACGTAACAAAATAAAATCACGAAAAAGGTACGATCAATTAATTTTTTTTACTGTTCTTATAATGATTATTGTATTCCTTTAATACGGTCAAATTATTATTATTTATTTTAATATATTTAAATATTATTGTCTTCTAAATTGACAGTCAATGATGGTTAATTTCAATAAATTAATATACATTTCCGCACTAGGCCAGCGTGGTGGACTAAGGCCTAAACCCTCTTAGTAGTAGAGGAGGCCCGTGCTCAGCAGTGGGCAGCATATAATATAGGGCTGGTATTATATATATAATATATTATATAATATACATTTAAAAACTTACACTTACAATCAAAAGTGAGGTTCACATAAAACTAAAAACTCTCCGAATAAGCCGTTACACCAATTTAAATTATAACTGAATCAATAACAATGCACACATTGTAGTCAGCATTCGTATTACAGTTGCGTAAACACTACTCTCAGAATTTTGCATGCTACACTAATTGTCAAATTGGCTGGAGGCATTTCGATATGCGCCGATCTAATGAATGTGGCTTCGAAATCTACCACACGTCAATAATTGTTTTCTAATTTTAAATTTCAAATTATTTATAATTGCGAAAAATAAATAAAGATGTAGGTACCATTCATATGTAACTAATGACCCTAGAAGACGGCACCGTGACGGTCCAAAGCTCAGACCAATAACTAAAGCAAGTCCAAAGTGACAGAAAATGTGACGATTTTCGTGTGACGATTTTTTTCCAACATAGGTTTTTCCCGTACGTCGATAAAGAAGTTTCACTTAAAAAATTAAATATACTTACTCCACGTCATGCAATTATTACAAACTACGTACAACATCCACTTTCACAATATTTAGTTGGAGTATAGTGCATTGTATAAGCGCGAAGATTTGTCTTATAGTTAGCGATAACACATGTCTCTACATTAAAAAATAAGTATTAAATAGAAATAGTAAAAGAATAGTCTTCTTAAGTTAATGAAGTTAATTCGTGGTCTGTGCATATAATTTTTTTTTTTTGTAGGCGATCCTTCAGTCAACACCGGGGGAAACCTGCGAATGGGATACTGGAGTCCCCCCGGCTCAACGACTGCAGGGGCCTGGGAGGGGAGTGGAGGAGGAATATGGAAGGGAAGGTGGGGGGAATGGAGGAAGGTTCCCAGGATGGGCGGAAAGAGAGGGTGCCAGGAAATGTTCGCGGGCCCTTTCAGGCCTCAATGTGTTTTTCAACCAAGAGGTATACACACTGAACTGTGTGCCTCGGCCCGCGACTAATGTCCCCCCGCGCATGGGCGTGCATTGGGTGTGAGGTCTGTGCATATTAGGTAGGTATACTTAAATGTAAAAATGTGTCCTTTACATAATGTATACTAATATTATAAAGAGGAAAAGTTTCTGAGTTTGTAGGTTTGTAGGGACTAATCTTTGGAACTTCTGAACCGATTTTGTAAATTCTTTCACTAATAGGAAGCTACATTACTCTTAAGTGCTATAGGCTACTTTTTATCCCAAGTAAATATTTATCCTGGAAAAACTTTTCTACGCGGGCGGAGCCGCGGGCAAAAGCTGGTTTAATAATAATATGACGTGGATCTACCTTCAATAAAATAAGTAGACATACCCACTAATATTTCTACTTATTTTATTAAAGGTAGACACTACACATCATGTCAGCTATAAATAGGGTCTAAAATACAGACCAAAATTAAATTCTATCTTTCTGCAAATGTGGCCATTCAACCGCGGTATTGTAACTAGCTAGGAAATGTCTAAAATAGTACACAATTTGTGTTGTTCATATTGCAACGTGAGTCGGCAGCACGTTGCGCGTCACAAAGCCCCCTCCCGAGCATGTGACCCACGCTACATACACGTGAATACTTGCAGTTACTAACAAAAACAGTTAGGGCTGATTTACCCCTTGCAGATAAAAGCTATTCATTACACAACCTACTGCACGTACCGCCTTCGCAACACGTTTCCAACCCTTCATATTTCCATACATTTATAACAACATTGTCAAATTGTGTGTCATACGGTTAAGCTCAGTGAGAGAGGCCAAAATAAAATTGCGTAATTTGCTAATAAACCACCTTACATATGAGGATAGTGAGCAACTAGTTAAAACCTTGATATAAATAATGTATTTATAATAATACATACCATGTAGTAGAGTCTTAGTGTAGGTACATGTTATGTATATATAAATATAATCTATCTTAATATATATAAATCTCGTGTCACAATGTTTATCCTCAATGGACTCCTAAACCACTTAACCGATTATAATAAAATTCGCACACCATGTGCAGTTCGATCCAACTTGAGAGATAGGATAGTTTAAATCTCAAATTATACTCGCAATTTTAATTTATTGCTAATTATTTGTCTGTTATTATTTGACAGTCACAATTATCTTAACTCCAAATGATTCTAACAGATGTCGATACCTTTCGACTGGTTTGAGTAAGTAATCAATAGATGGCGCTGCTATGAATGATTCTAACAGATGTCGATACCTTTCGACTGGGTTGAGTAAGTAATCAATAGATGGCGCTACTATGGTAAATCTACGAACGTGTCATATAAGCTACATTTTAAGCGGGACTTTTATACCGGGAAAACTCATTCACGCGGGCGGAGCCGCGGGCAAAAGCTAGTACTAATATATAAAGCTGAAGAGTTTGTTTGTTTGTTTATTTGAACGCGCTAATCTCAGGAACTACTGGACCGATTTTGAATATTCTTTCACTAATAGGAAGCTACATTACTCCTGAGTGCTATAGGCTACTTTTTATCCCGGAAAAACTTTTCCACGCGGGCGGAGCCGCGCGCAATGCTAGTAATTAATGATTTTCTAAGCACTTAAATGTTATAGGTATAAGATCCAACTCTGTTAACTTCATACTTTGTATTTTCTTTGTGTAAACAGATTTTCTATGTGAAATATATATTTTTTCATTTCATTTCATATAAATCTATAAGCCGAATAAATACAAAAGTCACACTCAAATGTAACTTCTTAGATTAAAGTGTGACTTTTGTTTTTATACATTTAAGTGACGAATAGCGTTTTCAGCAATCGGTGAAAACGACCCGTAGTGTCAAATTGGAATTTATTGAGTGCGTATTAAGAAGGAATGATTTACCTAGTCGGTGGTTAATTACAAATTATTTTGAGTAGGTCGTATCGCTTACCATCGGGCCAGCGGCATGCTCGCCTCGTCATGTTTTATTTGTAAATTTATTGTAAACCTAAACCTACTTCATCAAAAACGATGCTGGTAAAATGCAGAGGTCTATCATTAATTTTTATAAGTAAAGCTTTGCTTTATAGTTTAAAATTTAGACGACATAATAACAGACCATAATAAGTGACTGTTTTTTTATTGGTCTTATTTTAATTCTAGCAAATTTATAACAAGCTAGACTGCGCTCAGCTAGTAGGAAGTGCTAAATTTCCATAAATGACAGTAAATGTATGCTTACGGTAAAATGAACAAAAGCTTTCCTTCTTTCTTACCATGAGCTTATAAATTATCTTCTCCCTTAAAACTATGTATGAAGTAGTCAGTATTCTTCTAAGAATGATTCTAAAACTGTTGGCGTAACTGTGATTGGATTTAAAAAATATTATACTAGCTCTTGCTCGCCGGTTCATCCGTGGAAAAAAGTTTTTACGGGATAAGACCCGCTATTTTTTCCCGGGATTAAAATTAGCTCATGTCCTTTCCAGGGTCTCAAACTATCAAGTTTCATCGTAATCTGTTCGTTAGTTTCTGATTTTAACGCTTCAGACAGACAAACAGATGTTGCGGGGGACTTTGTTTTATAATATTATTTATATAAGGATTATTTTACGACAGTGCGCGAAGCTATTGACGTTGTCCGTGGGGGTTCGTACGTGAATGACGAGGGTATCTCAGCTGACATGCCCTATGAGATAAACTATTATTTTTTTATAAGCTGGTACTGTTGCGAAGCTTCTTAAATCCCTATATCGCTGCTTTGCATGAATAACCGCACAATCCAAAATTTTTGAATTTACGTTTTATAACACCATACAATCCATAATAGTCCACATTTTATGGTAACTAAAACTCAGTCATATCGGCAAAAATGGCGCACTGGTATGACAAAATGTCTTTATATCATCGGTTGATTTTTGGAGAAAAATGTTAAATGCTAAATGCTCTAAGAGAAAAATCGACAAACCGATTAAAAACCGAGCACATAACAATCAGGATTTCAGCAAAACATTGATGAATACCCTTTTGGTTAATAAATTTTTTGATTATATACCTTCAATAAGTAAAAAGATACAAAAAAATATATATTCAAATTTTCAAATGGTTGACCTGTAAAATTTGCTTTCGTAGAATTGTGTAGTTATTCATGCAAAGCAGCGATATATATAATTGATTAAAAAGCTTACTTGTACGTGAAGTTTCATCATAATTTTACTTGTGCTTCGTCCTCGAGATTAGCGTAGATACTCGAGGACGAAGCAGAAGTGTAATTAACAATAATATTAAGATGTGAGACCAGTGCCAGATTTATTATTATTTAAGTATTTTATTTTATTCTCATTTATTTGGAAAACTTACATCTAACATAATAAAGCGTAAAATAACATAGGATAGACTTATGAAGGCCAATTACAAGTTTTCACAGGTAGGTTAATATTTAAATAGGTAGGATAGGTCGGTTAAAGCTATACAATATGTATATACATAAGCTAGAAAACACAACAACAAAGTATAGTTCTAGGTACAGAAAAAGTATTTTTTTAAATATTTTTGAGTTGACGTACACTTCAAGCTTAACTGAAAGGTCATTAAACGTTCTACACGAACGCTTAGTGAAACAATTCTGCCTATAGGTGCCATAGGTGGTACCTTTGATTAATTATATACCTAGATAGAGTAACGCGCTGCAATGAAACTAAAACAAACAGGCCAACTTTTCTTAAGCTAGTATGCGTGACAGCTGTGTCATACGCTATCGCTGCATCATTCTGCGCATCCTTGTGTGCGCGCATAATGATACCAGCAATTACATGGTTTCTATTAAAACGGGGAGATAATTATATCCATGAAAAACAACAAAAAATAGTTCACTCGAACTCATTTAGCGGGGAACAGTTCGCCTATATTTTTTTCGACGCGTTTTAAACGTTCAGTGTCTATCTAGGTATATAATTAATCACAGGGTGGTACGAACTGGGGGTGTGTGGAGCAGTCTAGGCTTACGTAGTTGTATTTGTCGCGTTAGGAAACCTATGTTACCAAGCAGCTCTGGGCAGTCGATACTATTGTTTGCTATTTTAAAAAGATAAATTACGTCTGCTATGCGCCTGCGTTCATGTAACGGTAATATGTGAAACTTATTTCAACGAACTTCATAATGAGTTACATAGTGCATAGTTTTGAATTGGAGAAACCGCAGAAAATGTTTTTGAGTGCGTTCTAACCGTCCCGCTGTCTGCGTTGTCCGTGTGCCTATTTTTGCGGAAAAAAGGCCGGGATAGCAATAAAGGAGATGTCCGCTTTTTGTATGGGTGCTGGGCCTCAAAATCTAACCAGGCTCAAACTTAAGATATTAAAGGGGCAAAATATGGAACTTAGATCCATTAAAAAAATTTTTTTAGACCCCTCCATTTATAACTAACTTTTTTCAAAACGTATATATTAAGTGTGGTTTTTAAGCAAAATTCAATTACATAAATCTCAAAATCGGAGGTCTTTAAATTAAACAATTTATTGTAAAAGGCTAGTTTTTAGGAGTTCTATCCAAATTATATAAACTGTCTTGGTTAGAATTTCAGGCCCGTTTATGGACATGTCCTTTGTAGGTTCTTTTTTGTTTAAAAGCGTGGTAACCTAAAAAAAACTATTTACAAATCCGATGCTGTGGCTGGTTTCTGAAATTCCTATGTGAATATATTTAATTGATATGGGATACTCTCTCACTAATCCAAGTTAAGTCAGTGTTCAACAAATCACTGTTTTGTAGCTTTCTTGCTTTTCTTTGCCTCCCACTAAAACATTTTATAATATAAGAAGAAAGCGAAGAAATAACAATTATACAAAGTAGCTGAACACTCAGAAGAAGGCTCCAACCATTACCTTAGATTCGACAAGCCACAAATCCTTGCCAAAGAACACCGATTCCTGCCTAGGATGATCGGCGAGGCTATTGAGATCAAAAAACATCCTAATTTCAATAGAGAAGATGGTTGGAAACTTGCACAAGCCTGGGACCTGGTCATACATCTAATTAAATCGGGCCCCAAAAGACCTGCTGCCAGACCTCAAGACATTGTGAGCTCTTACTGCGTAGACCGGACCGCAAACAATGACTAACATCTTTAAATTGTATAAGTGTAAATTGAAGGTAGATTTGTAACACTAACTTTTCGGACCACCAACACCTCAGTCCGCCCCGTGACCACGAAGTGCTGCAAAGCCTTCGAAACGTCGGGATAAAAATTAAATAAAAAACCGCGATAAAATCCGTTATAATAGTTTAATTTCAATGTCTAACATTCGCGTAAACATAAGGAATCTTTACAAAGTTTAAACTTTACACGCACATAATATATGAGTTACTGGGAAAGTATAAATAAAACATGGGAAGAATCAGCAGCATCTTATTCATAAAATAAATTGAAATACTAGAGGGCAAGACGTCCCTAGACAGACTAAAATATGCAGTGTCTTAAATGTAGATTCCCACTAGGCCTCGAGCACGCGAAGTTACCATAGCTAAGTAACAAGCAATGGCTAATTCAAGTTAGAAGTTACTAGAAAGATTAGTAAATTTATAAACTGAGCAATAATTAAATGAAATATTTAGTGAAACAAATAGATTATATACACACTAGAATAGAGATTAAATTTCAAATAAGATGCTAGAACGCCTAACTTTACCAAGATATTTTAATAAATAAAAATAATACTGGTGGTAGGTTTCTCGTATGAGACGGGTCGTCTGGGTAGGTAGGTAGGTACCACAGGTATTGTTACAAAAATAACCCATACTGTATAAATACTGGAAATCATACTTCTTATCTTACTCATATTATAAATGCGACAGTTTGTGAAAATGTTTGGATGTTTGTAAGAAGTACACGCAGAAACAACTAAACGGATTAGGATGAAATTTGGTACACGGGTAGATCATGACCTGGATTAAGAACACCAAATTCCATCCACATCACCTCGGAGGTTGGCAATCTACCACTGCGTTTTAGCCGACATTTTTTGCCACGTACTACTAAACTATGGAACCAATTGCCGCCAGCAGCATTTCCGGACAGATACGACCTGGCGACCTTCAAAAAAAGAGCGTATTCCCACCTGAAACGGCCGGCAACGCATCTCTGTGCCCCCTGGTATTGCAGATGTTCATGGGCGGCGGTGATCACTTACCATCAGGTGAACCGTATGCTCGTTTTCCCCTATATCATAAAAAAAAAGTTATCTCAGACTTTTTACCTCGGCCCCGGTTTTTATTTGCTGCCATGGGAAGTAAAGGATATTTTTAATGTGATTCTTTAAGTAGATGGCGCTGCCCGCTGGCATCGTACTGTGTTTTAGGGACTTTAGTAGCGGAAAAGCGGAAAAGCCGCGATTAACACCTAGTATACCATAATATTTCAGAATTAATAAAGTAAAAGGATATATGACTGCATCGGTGGCATAGTTGTAGTAGTAGTATTGCGTGCGTGTAAAGTTCCCGGGTTCGAACCCCAAGTCGGACAAGGCTATATTGTTTTTTTTGCTCAGTATTAGCCCGGAGTCTGGAATTTGTGTCCGATATAGCAATAAGCAAGATAGTGAAGTGATTTATTGTACCTAGTTATAGAATTGTAGTCAGTAGTAAGTTTAATATGTTAGCTTTAGGTTTGTTATTTTTCCATTAACTGTACATCTGAAATAAAGGCTAATAAATAAATAATAAATAAAATAGCAATAAGCTCGCCCCATATCACATCATGGACACACACATGGCGGAAAGCGGGTGCACTAGGGTGTGTGTGTGTGTGTGTGTGTGTGTGTGTTTGTGTACTAAAGAAAAAGCCGTTTCAGCAAGAAATGTCGGTTATGATGTTCCTCCTGAAAAGTCTCGATAGAACATTTATTGTAATAAGAATGTATCTTTTTATTAATAAAACACCATATTATTAGAAATAATGATTTTATTATAAAAGCAAACATTGATAAATCGTTTCAAAATGTATCCTTATTACTAAAGCGATAATTTCTATGGTCATGATTTCGTGAGTACATTAGTAACAAAACACAGTATAACAAGAAACAGAAAAATAGTACACATAATCTCCAGGTTGTTTAACAAATAACAATTGTATTATCTTAGCGATAAAGCTTATTTTCTTTTACGGTGATAGAAAAAAATTTAAGTGGGTTTCTTATTTTATTTATTTATTTTTTATTTTATTTATTACACACAAAACAGAAATATTATATATTAAATATTCTTATATTCCTTGAAAAGCTGTATAAATAGAATTTGCTGTATAAAGTAGACTTAGATATTTTAAGGCATCACAAAGTGATTTAAAATAAAATTTATTACATAAAAATATGAAATACATGAACTTCCATAAGTTTCACAAGCAGTATGAAATATTTTTTTACACATTTAGGCAGAATTAATTTATTACTGCGACGAAAAAAAGATAACATACAACAATAAAAAAATGTACATACGAATGCATCAAAATTCATAATATATTTTACGAACCAAAATAATTTATGATAAACCATCATAATAAAGATCATATTTGGTCAAAGTTCTGATAAATACTTAGTCATCACTAGGCTTGCATTATTATTTACTAAAGGCACTTGATACGTACTAAAAATATTCGAGTATGATTTATAATATGCATATTTTTTTTTTAAATCATGGCGTTCCCGCATTCGCGACGATTCTGCTAATACGAATTGTAATTTATTTATTTAATTTCTAATTATAATTGTAATGTGTTATCGACTAAGTGCCAAATGTTATGATAAACAATCGTTATCACTCTAAAATGATAGATATCATACAAAAAGTATGTCACAAGAATATTTAACAAAACTAAAACAAACGTAAAAGAATTTAATGATTTTAATGAATTATGTTATTGCGTTTACTATAATGAACAACGTAACTAATAACTATGAATACCAAAAACACTCTTAAGTTTATAGTCTTAAGAACTCTTTTTGCGTGTAACATTTATCTATCAGTTTTCTGTGTCACAGTAGAACAAATGGCGCGAGCAATTAAGTAATAGTCTTTATTGAGACTATATTTAATCATTTTAATTAATATTGTGAAATACGAATAAAATCACAATAAGTTATTTCGTTAAAACCAAAAATAACGATTGATAAAATAGTATAACAACAAAATACCATTTTAGAGTATGCGTTCATCATTTACTTTAGCACATTTCTCGATAGTCAATAAAAATATCAACGTTTACAAATTTAGTCGCATAAAACGCGATAGTCAACTTTTGCAAATGTTTGTCATATGTTACACGACAGCACTGCTCGCCATCTGGTTGACGCCACAGGTTCCGTCTCCGCGATACACCCTATAATACCCCTGTTCACCCCACGACGTTCCCCACGAGTTCTTTATGGTCCAATATGGAAGATGCTTGTGGAAGAGTGGGTAATCTGGAAATAAAAAACAACATTTAGGGCCCATTTCACCACATGCTGATAAAGTTCCTGATAGCCTATTCGGAACTTATCCGCCATATAAATTACAGCTTTGGTTTTACAGGTCTCAAATAGAAAAATCTGGCAGAAAAAGACGTGATTAATGTGTCAGATTTATTTTTTAGATAGTATTATATTATGTCAAATAGTTATCTGGAGCTTTATCAGAAACCAGTGAAACTCGCCCTTAGTCTAACAGGAAATGTTATAATTTTCCCATCATAGAGAATGACATAAACGTTTTTTTTTTTAAATTGAACCATGTCTAGAAATTTATAAAATTATAAAACCAATTAGGTTTTTCAGCTATTTTGTGTGTAAAATAAATAGCTGCTGACTACCTAACGACATGATTAATAATTATGATTTACATGATTTCAAAACGTATGCACAAGAAAGAAATTTACCAAGACGCCTTAGTTAAATATATGAAAGTAAGTTGAACACTACATGCACTTTTTTACCCAAGTAATAATACTTCCATAGAATACCATACCAGCCTTGTATTATATACTGCCCACTGCTGAGCACGGGCCTCCTCTACTATTGAGAGGGGTTAGGCCTTAGTCCACCACGCTGGCCTAGTGCGGGTTGGCAGACTTCACATACCTTCGAAATTCAGAGAACTTCTCAGGTATGCAGGTTTCCTCACGATGCTTTCCTTCATCGTTAAAGCGAGCAATAATTCACAAATAATACAGACATAACTTTTTAGGTAAGTCAGAGGTGTGTGCCCTTAGGTTTTGAACCTGCGGACATCGTCTCGACAGTCCGTTCCACTCCCAACTAGGCTATCGCCGCTAATAATACTTCACAAAATATTATTTTTACTCGAAGTGACGTGAATAAGGTACATGTCTATTTTTGATTTAGTGCATTATATTCTACACCTAAAAGCGATTTATACTTAAAAAAAGCCCTGTGAAAACAGCATTCAAATTGGTTAAGAAATAAGGAAGTATTTCATATTTCAAATGTTGTAATGAACAAGGACGCGTGGGTAATCGCGCCATCCTTTTGTTCCGCATGTATTGTAATAACCGAAGACGTCATGTGCCCGTATTGCCACTTTTCTGTTCTTAACTACCACTTCTACCGAACTTCCTTTTTTTTATTATTATTTTTTTTTTTTCATTTTTTTTTTTTCATTTTTTTTTTTCTTCGATTTTTTACCGGATTTTTATCATTCTTTCTGTGTTACATTTTCAATTCATTGTATGTGAAACAAATTAGTCTAATACCTTGTTTTCCAATTCGTTGTTAAGTGTACCATACGTAGCCTACAATGAAACGTTTACTCTACAATGCATATGATAAAAACTCATCTTGTATAGAGAATGGTTCAATTTATTCAGCAATAAATTGTGCAAGTGTTTGCACTGTTTGCGAATGTTTATTCCGCTTCGAGTGCAGCAACTGATACAGGATGGAATTTTTTAACCGCACCTGAAAGTGTACTCTAAATACTGGAGATTACAAATTTTACTCAAAAGAAACATTCCCTTTATTGTTAATAAATAGCGAAAACTGCATTCCGAGATTCTGTTAAATACGCTTGCAACACCCGGGAATCGAACCGGCTAAATCGAAAAAATAACACCCTGTACTTTTATACCATCAATCTATAGGGTCAATCGTAAAGAGCAACGCGCATTTAATATCGCAATGTCAAAATGATCATGTATAAGCATAATAATAATTTTCCTCATTACGTAGAAATTTTATGACAGAAGTTCATGATTGTATCACCAAAGGCTTAGGCAGAGTAATTGGGCAACGTCTGAACGTCGGGAGAAAAATAAAAGTCAAAAATACATTTATTTTAATGCCATGTTAAAAATTATATAAAATTAAACTGTATGGATTGTGTAATAAAGTCGTTTGTTACCTTTGGTTCCGTATCCAACGATGAGTACTCCGTGGTCCAAATTGGTGGGGTTGCAGAGCATCCTCCACGGATGAGATATACCGCCCATGTAGAACTGCATAGCGTTCGCGTTTATACCTGCAGAATAAAATATAATTATTAACCGACTTTAGTAAAGAAGAATACGCGATTCGTAAGAGTCTAGATTGGTCTTTACGTGTTTCGCTTTAAAATGTTATGGCTTTTAAGTATCAAACATTAAAAAGACAGTTTTTTTTCCTCGAATGACGAAATCCTAAAGTTGGAGATATAGCTGAACTGTCTAAGAACCATTAGGTCTTTTATTGTAAAATCATTTGTTCGTCAAGTGTGACTTACTGGTGGTAGGTCTCTCATATGTAAGAGTCCGTCTGGGTGGGTACCAACGCAATATCTATTTCTACCGCGAAGCAGCAGTGTGCATCCACTGTTGTGTTTCGGTTTGAAGGACATTGTAGCCAGTATAACTACTGGACATAATGAGACTTAACATCTTATGTCTCAAGATGACGAGCGCAGTGGAATGCCACACAGTACTTTGTAAGTCAAGGTGCTGGATGGTGTTGCTACTGTATATGAGTGGTCGTATCGCTTACTATCAGGCGAAAGGCATGCTCGTCTCGTCATTCAATGCCATATATAAAAAAAAAATGTGAAAAAAATACTCTAAATTTGTTTTCACAATAAAACGACATAATGGTTTACAACACTTTCTATATGTCTTATTTATTTATTTTAAGGAAACATACAGCGATACAAAGAAAAGGTAAGAGAAAAAAGGACAACTATACACTAATTACATGTTTCCACAGATAGAAAAAATATGGATTAGATTTCCCCACTATCCCATTTAAAAACCCTATATTTTTATAACGCTTCATTCTATATACGGAAACTACAGCAATAATGTAATACTATTTAAAATTATTACTTAGTAATTGTATTATCGTTCAACAATATATAAAAAACTGTGCTAGAAAAAGAAGAGGAAAAAGAACAATAAGTCTACATGTATCGTCAGCAGACTGCCTCGGTGGCGTAGTTGTATTACGGTACGACTGCAATGCTGGGGTCTCGGGTTCGATCCCCGGGTCGGGCAAAGTGATATTGAGTTTTTCTATTCAGTATCAGCCCGGAGTCTGGAATTTGTGCCCGGTATGGCGATAGGCTCGCCCCCTATCACATCATGGGGCGGAATAACGGCGAAAAGTGGGTGCACTAGTTGCGCCTCTGCCTACCCCTTCGGGGATAATAGGCGTGAGTGTGTGTGTGTGTGTTATAGACAGCAGCATAAGTATCTGTACAAAATCAAAATTTAAAATCGCCTATATACGCGTTAAGTTAAACTGAAACATTTTTTTCTTCGTTTGAACTAAAGTAAATCCCTTTTATTTTATTTTTGTGAAGAGAAAGAAAAGATTAGTAAGAACACAAAAGTATGGAGGCAATTTGAAATTTTGAATTTGTCCATCTACTTATGCTGCCGACTGTACAGTGTACACATTACGTTATATTTACTTAATTATTTTTTTTGCTCTGGATTCCACCATACCCTACCATACCAGTCCTGTATTATATTCTGCCCACCGCTGAGCACGGATCTCCTCTACTACTGAGAGGGTTGAGGCCTTAGTCCACCACGCTGGCCTAGTGTGGGTTGGCGGACTTCACATACCTTCGAAATTCAGTGAAATTCTGAGGTATGCAGGATTCCTCACGGTGTTTTCCTTCGCCGTTAAAGCGAGCGATAATTCACAAAGAATACACACATACATTTTTAGAAAAGTCAGAGGTGCGTGCCCTTGAGTTGTGAACCTCCGGATATTCGTCTCGGCAGTCCGTTCCACTCCCAACTAGGATATCGCCGCTTGGATTCCGTATAACGTGAAATCGTATCCCAAAAGGACATGTCAAAATATAAACATAAACCGATCAGTTATTCTAGAGATGATAACGTTCAACCAAACAAATAATATCTTCAGCTTTAAAAGCATAAATAAGCAAGAACTGAGATATCTACGGAGGCAGTCCTTAGATGAGAATAAACAATCTGCCATTAATGGAAATCATTTTTATGACTAACTCAATATTATTAATTTCAGGCGAACGGAATGGGGATTGGATCCTTTCTACTATCTCCAATTGTGATCTTAAATTATATACATTTATTACAAGTTTCATAAACAGCTGTTAGATCACGGAAATATAACTAAAGATATTTTTTATTGCCACGTTCACGTTCATTTGAACAGTTTACTAGAACAACCATTAATATTGATTGGAAATTTACAATTAATTTCTTACTAATCACAAACACACTTGAATGCAAATCGCTATAAGTCTTAGAATTATCGGATCAGGATTTTTTTTACTAATTACATTATCAGGAGTTGTCACAACGTCGAAAGAAAATCTAATGATCACAGTCATAGTGATATGTGATCAATGCCGACGCCAGGGGGAGTGGGGGCAAACGCCCAGGACCTCGCGATGACTTCCTTGCCGACCGTTTTTCGTCACCACCTTGTTAATTAACAAAACATGTCACCTAAGAACGAAATTGTTGAAATCGTAGAACTATTTTTTGTTACCAACGCCAGGTTCCTCAACACACCGGCTAAGGCCGCCACTGTCTGTGTACATAGGTAATATTTTTGTTCTATTTATTTCTGCCAACAATCAGTTACACAGAAGAATTAAAAAAGAAGAATATATAATAAAAAATATTATAAGAACCTTACCGATAGATATGGGTCCATGTTTCACCAGCCACTTGGCCATGTCAGTCTCATTGGAGGTTATGTTCACCGCGCTGCTGATCTGAACTCTGGCCAGGGTCTTATTGAACGAGCACTTATCATCCGAAGCTTCGTAGGGATAGTCGTCCTCTGACTCCAAGCCGCCGAGCTGTTCGATAGCCCTGCAAGTTACATTATGCAAAATATAATAATGTTTCGAGTTTTGACTACCAATGCTATTGTTGTTTCATAGTCCATTAATTGCCCCGGCCGATAGAAGATAAATAAATCCTACTAATATTATAAACGCGAAAGTTTGTAAGTATGGATGTATGGATGTCTGAATGTATGGATGTTTGTTACTCTTTCACGCAAAAACTACTGAACGGATTTCGATGAAATTTGGCACACGGGTAGATTACGTCTTGGATTAACACATAGGCTACTTTTTATCCCGGGAAAATATAAAGCGAGACTTTTATCCCGGGAAAACTCATTCACGCGGGCGGAGCCGCAGTTTTTACTGCAGCACAAACATCAGAATAATATTGGGTAATATGGAACCTAAGAGCCTTTCGTAATAAAGTACTTCATCGATGAGTTGGTTGTGAAAATATAGGCTAAGAGTTTTATTATCGGAACAAATATTTGTATAACTGTAAATATGTTTGTATAATTGCAAATGTTTGTCGTTTGTCGATTGGAGTTGTCGGTCAACTTATACATAGAATCTAGATTCCCACCACACAAGACACTGGTATGGGTTCGAGATAGTAAAGTTCCTGGTATTAGGTGATTCCCAAAGTCCCATGGGACTGTACCGTTCTGGGCAACGATTGCAACATAATAATACATAATATATTCGTATTCACTTTAATTAATTATATACATAGACACTGAACGTTTCAAACGCGTCGAAAAAAATAGAGGCGGACTTTTCCCCACTAAATGAGTTCGAGTGAATTAATTTTTGTTGTTTTTCATGGATATAATTTTCTCCCCATTTTAATAGAAACCATGTAATAACTGGTATCATTATGCGCGCACACAAGGATACGCAGAATGATGCAGCGATAGCGTATGACACAGCTGTCACGCATACTAGCTTAAGAAAAGTTGGCCTGTTTGTTTTAGTTTCATTGCAGCGCGTCACTCTATCTAGGTATATAATTAATCAAAGCATATTCAATTGTTTACTATGAAGTATGAACTATCCAACACGAAACAAAACATAATTATGTGAAGGACTTTGCATAGTGTAAGATATTATTACGTACAATTGAAATAAATACTACATTTTACATAAAGTTCCAATTTGAATAAACCGACCTGGCTGGCCTGATATAACAACTGTCTTACAAAAAATCGAATGGAGTGGCAGCTTCTACTGGTGGTAGCTCTCGTATGCGAGGAGCTCCCTGGGTAAGTACCACCGCAGTGCACCGCCAAGTCGTAGTGTATGCACTGTTGTGTTCCGGTTTGGAAAACATTGTAGCCAACGTGTACTTGGCATTATGAGACTTAATATCTTATGACTCGGATGATGAGTGCAGTGGAGTGCCACGCATTACTTTGTCATTAAAAGTTCTGTATAGTGTTCCATGTTACTACTGTTTATGGGCGGTCGCATAGCTTACCATCAGGCGTGCGACTTGCTCTCGTCATTCAGAAGCAATAAAAAAAACCTTGCTGTTGCGTTTCGTATGCTGAGTGTGGTTTCTGGAGACTCAAACATTTATTTTAAAAAAAAAAAGTGTGTGTGTACTTATGTACACGCGTTAGAAGTTATACTTCTTTGGCGTAACAAGATAAAAATCTTTTTAAATAACGCGCCAAAAGAAGAGTATAACTTCAATATCTTTCGCCTTGTTCTACGTTCAAAATTCAAAACTAAAATGTTGACTATAGCTAACTTCAGGGTGTCGGTTTTTCGTGCCGGTGTGCGCGCGCATCGTAAAAATTTACTCATCATTTTTCCCTAACGCGCCAAAAGAAGTATAACTTCAAAAAGAACCGCCTTCTGACCCTAATATTGAGTACTTTTTTTACTCATGATTGGTAATGATAATAATTTAATTTAATTAAAATTTATTTATTTATGCATATTGTGTTCACATGTTTTAGGTTGCACACAGCAACATTTTGATGTATATTGAACGCATTATTTATACTGTAATCTTTGTGTAACAGCCATTGATTTATAAGTTTTTTTTTTAAATCAATGGTAATAGCAGTAAAAGCCAGTTATGTGAGCCTAAAAAAACTGATGACACACTTATTCGTTTACGAATCGATACAATGTTGTTACAAATATTTGTCTCAGGTTTGCATTCGATAAATGCCTCTGACACATATCTACAAGCAATATATTTATTTATTGTTGAAGGATTGCTAACGGAGTTTACAGTAATTATCTTAAAATATACACATTTATATAACAGTGTTGCGTTTTGTTCAACAATAGAGCAGTAAAGTAACAAATTATTTTTAGTAGTAAAACGTATATTCGAGTATTTCTCGGTATATATTGTCACACTACCTATTTCTGCCAAGTATGAGTGTAATCTGTTATTCTGTATAAACGACATTGAACCAAATGTAATTAAATTTAACCTCTGATGGGTCAAAGTGACGTGCGTAGTTCTATAATGTATTTGTGGTAGTAAATGTCTAGTAGTAATTTGTGAATCCAAGTTTTGGACAAATACTCAAACTCCCCCCTTTTACCCTCGAAGGAGTAGGCAGAGTTGTAACCAGCACACCCACTTTTCATGTGTATTCCATGATCCATCTCATGTTTGAGACGAGTTTATTATCGGCTAAAAATTCTAGACAAAGTGATATTGGGTTTTTCTAATTAGTATCAGCTCGGCGTTTGGAATTTGTGCCCGATATGGCGATAGGCTCACCTCCTATAACATCATGGGACGGAATACTCACGGCGAAAAGTAGGAGCATTAGTTGCACATCTGCCTACACCTTCGGGTATAAATGGCGTGAGTATGCGTAAAAAATTCAGAATCCGAGCTAATATTGAGCAGAAAACCCATTGTCGCTTTGCCCGGTCCAGGATCCGAACCCAACAACTTGAGCGGTAGTCGTAACTCTCACGCAGAACACAACAAACCTTTCCGAAGCAATCTTACGGCAGTTAAAAAGAAATTTTAGATAATAAGTTAGGTAGTCCTTCAGTTATCAAAATCACTGTGACTAATGGACTTATGTATGTTTAATCAGAGGTTTAGTGTTTTATAATACGCATAAAGAATTATAACATATCAAAACATTTATTGATTGCACGTTCGATTCTTGACGCCTACTTGATTAAATTTCGCTTTTAATAATTAATATTTGTTTTTCAACGGTTAGCAATAATTTACTGTATTAAAAACACTATTGATCATTTTTTGGGACTGATTACATCAACTAAGTAACAGCCAGCGACTGACCCCGTCTTCATGGGATTTTATTTGTATTTTTATCACTTCATTATATATTTAATTTTATACCCTTTTTAAAAGTTTCGTTTATCAGTGCAACCCGCATCAAAATTAATTCAGTACTTTTTAAATTTATCAAAACACTATCTTCGGTTACCAAAACGCCAAAAAACAAAAACACTTTTTCCTGTGTTATGTGTAAACATGTCTCATTGGAGAATGAAGTTATCCAAAGAAGACGGGGCTTCCCGGACGCGGCAGATAAAACCGAACCGAATAACCGAAGGAAGCCGTAAAAAAATTGTTTTAAATGTTTTTTTTATTGCACTGAATGACGAGACGAGCATGTCGTTCGCCTGGTGGTAAGCGATACGACAGCCCATAAACAGTAGCAACACCATCCAGCACATTGAGTTACAAAGTACTGTGTGGTATTCCCTTGCGCTCGTCATCCTGAGATATAAGATGTTAAGTCACATTATGTCGAGTTGTTACACTGGCTACAATGTCCTTCAAACCGAAACACAACAGTGCATGCACACTGCTGCTTGGCGGTACAAGTAGGCATTGCGGTGGTACCCATCCAGATGGACTCTTACATATGAGATGTGTTTGGAATTAATTCTAAAACATTTTGTATTTTCGAAACCCCCCTTCCCCCCTTATATACGCCCATGTATCTACGATATAGTAGCGGCGCTGTGATTGGCTAATATTGAGATACAACTTTACTTCAGTTGACTGTCAGATAAACAAAGACAAAGAAAATTATGATAGTGCCGACATAATTATATACTCGTCTTATTTTTTGCCACCGTTTAGAACAAATGTTAATTAGAAACTTGCTTTTGCTTCCTTTAACATTCGCGGTGGGACCCGGGTCCCATGACGTCTCCAGTCAAAATGCGAAAATAGGTTTTACTACCTACGCATAAGGTTCTACTAAAAAAGCCTCAGCTGTCAAACTGACGAATACTGAAAGGTGGTTATGCATTGCTTAAATAGCTGTCAGAATTAAACATCGCCGTGGCCTAAATTAAAACTACTTAAAAGGCAAGATGGCGGGTTATGACTTACAGCTGATCGAGAAAAGTGTGTCAAAAGTTAAGCATTGATTAAGAACAGACTAGTTAAGACGTGACTAAGCACAGCTTTGCGATTGTTTTATAAGTAAAAATGTAAGTGTTCGGGCGCACTGTGCGTCCCATAGTATTGTTTGTAAATAAGGTTGTGAGGTTTCTCCTAACGTCATAACATATTAGGTATCTAAGGCTCCTATTTGTTAGTCATAATTACCAACATTCATCATAATAAATGAAACAATGTGTACATTTTATGAACCATTGTTGACAATCTGACATCATGTCGCTACCCGCTAGCTACGTAAAAATGCAAACCTCGGGATGTTTTCATATAAATAACTCATGTTAAATACTTCAAAAGAATTTATTGTTTGTTATGAAGTTAAATATGTCGTAAATGTCAGTATGGCCTTCTTAATCTTAGTTATGTAGAACTCGACTCATAAGTACAAAAACCATGACGATATAGATATAGCATCACGGTTTTTCTTCTTTCAGTGGTAGGTAGAGTTGCACCACTCGCACATATCGTCAACTATGTTAGATCCCGTGTAATAGGGGGCATGTTATTTTTTTTTATAGTATTGAATGACAAGACAAGCATGCCGTTTGCCTGATGGTAAGCGATACGACCACTCATAAACAGTAGCAACACCATCCAGTACCTTGACTTACAATGTACTGTGTGGCATTCCACTGCGCTCGTCATCCTGAGACATAAGATGTTAAGTCTCTTTGCGGGACATCAGGATAGTTTCACCACCTACATAATACATACGTAATATTACAATGCCACTAACAGTCTATATCCCCGATAAATCTCTATCTAGTTGTGTTATTTCGGTCATTATTATTTAGAGATAAAGAAAGGGGGGATACCCACTAAGTTACACGTCAAAATACATACGAATATTAATGACTAAGGTTAATTCTACAAACATTATGTAAGCTTACCTTTTTGCGTTCTATAGCATTTTTATGTGATAATTAGATCTTCCACTACGTTTATTTTTGTCTACCGTATGAGAATTGAGAAGTAAGTTAATACCAGCGCGTTTCTTGCGGCAAGTTTCTTTAGGCAAGTCTCGCTTATCACTGCGGGCAAGAATTGTCTCGCCATTGTGTTCAGTCGGGGCAACTTTATATCCTTTCAAGAATCGCACGTGCGAGTCGAGAAAATAGCTCCGTCTAATTGAAGCTTTAGTTTTAGTATGATACAAAACGGAATCACCGTACGGCTTACATTCTAGCATACATTTTCGCAAACTTTCACAAATATAACATGAAGTAGAAAGTGTGTTGTGCCGACACATACCTGTATGCGTTATCTGGCAGACCGCCATTGCAGCCTTGGTCGAGTTTGTCACAATCCACGAGCTCCTGCTCCGAGAGAGACACGAGGTTTCCAGTCTTCATCTTCCACTGACCTTCGATGTTACCTGTCAATGACAAAATAGTAATTACTCTCTCCCAATGCAAACATTAACTAGATACTCATCACAAGCATCGACCGTAGGAAGTTACTTCACTGCTGAAGATAGGCCCCTGAAGATACTCATCTTAATATATATAAATCTCGTGTCACAATGTTTGTCCTCAATGGACTCCTAAACCACTTAACCGATTATAATAAAATTCGCACACCATGTGCAGTTCGATCCAACTTGAGAGATAGGATAGTTTAAATCTCAAATTATAGTCGCAATTTTAATTTATTGCTAATTATTTGTCTGTTATTATTTGACAGTCACAATTATCTTAACTCCAAATGATTCTAACAGATGTCGATACCTTTCGACTGGGTTGAGTAAGTAATCAATAGATGGCGCTGCTATGAATGATTCTAACAGATGTCGATACCTTTCGACTGGGTTGAGTAAGTAATCAATAGATGGCGCTGCTATGGTAAATCTACGAACGTGTCATATAAGCTACATTTTAAGCGGGACTTTTATACCGGGAAAACTCATTCACGCGGGCGGAGCCGCGGGCAAAAGCTATATTATATAAGGTCATTTTTGAAACCACATACTCGTCTTTACCGCTGCTAACATTGTGCCAAAAATCATTCATAAATCTATACTAATATTATAAAGCTGACGAGTTTGTTTGTTTGAACGCGCTAATCTCAGGAACTACTGGACCGATTTTGAAAATTTTTTCACTAATAGGAAGCTACATTACTCCTGAATGCCTGAATGCTATAGGTTACTTTTAATCCCGGAAAAACTTTTCCACGCGGGCGGAGCCGCGCGCAATGCTAGTAACTAATATTTACACCGAAAATGACGGTTTTAATATTCTGATTTTTTTATCATTTTGTAGTGTAGCGCGAATATGGTATGTGCGTGTGATTCCTGACTAAAAGTACGATGCTGCCGTTGTGACGAATTCTCTTAAAATAGTTGAAGTAACAAAATTACCTTCTATTGATATTTATTTGCTCGAAACTTACACTTTTTTAATTTAGATCTGCAGGTCTAACAACAATGTTATTATCAAGAAGATAAGCTTATGTGGTTCCATTTAGAAAATGTCAAAATAAGCCTGTATATTAAGAAAATAATTGTAACTATCTAAAAAATTACACTTTGTAACTAAAGTGAGCTGTAACCGGTTTCGCCTGTGAATCTAAGATGCATGCATAATGCAGGCAAAATTGTCTTTTTTTATTATTTTTTTCCTATCTGGCTCCAAAATTATCTTTTAAGCAACTTCGAATTAAATAATATATAACCAACACAATTGTAATTTTGATAATGATATGTAATCTCCGTGTATTATCGCAGAGAATGCGTGAAACGACGCATTCGCATGGTACGGGAGAGTTATTACAAATCTGGACATGTGCCAATAAATTTCGTCAAACAAAGACTTAAAAGTGCATACAATGGCCGCACACGAGTTCCAAAATTAAATGAAGTACAGTCAGCCACAAAAGTAGCTGAACAAATAAAAACTTCAAAACGCTTCTGCACGTTCACTCCAGTCGAAATATTATTTTATCTTTATCTAAAATAAAGTTAAGCCTGTGAAGTTTATTTTAGTGAAGAAAAAACAATTGTTGATACTGACGCAAAAGTTTAAACGCGATTTGATATTTTGAATTTGTTCAGTTACTTATGTGGCTGATTGTACATATCTACATAACGGTAATGAGTAATGACACATAAATGTGAAATTCTCTAACGGTAATGCTTAGATCAAACAATTTTTTACGTCGATTACCATAACGCAACGAATAAGGCGTTAAAAACAGCGTAAAATAAAATTCAAATTCCTAATTGCCGTTAGCAAATTATTGCTAAATTTCGATGCTACATCAGCTCGTCTCGATTAATGCGTTAATTGATGGTATTAGGCGTTAATGTACGAATAATAACGTAACATTGAGAGTATTAAAACAACTTACCAGTTACACTGAAAGCCCAGCAGCTGCCGCACGACCCCTGGTCCTTCACGCCCGTGACTGCTCCATGGTCTCTCCAATCAAACGAATCCGGAATGGTCACATTAGGAATAACAGCTTTCCTAAACTGCACCTGATTTGGATCTCGAAGACTAACATTCAAACCCATATGTTTGGTCGTGAACTCTTCATACGTAAGATCTGCGAACCGCGTCACTCCGTACGTAGCAGTCCCTCTCTCGTGGGTATTCATTTCGTGCATCTTTCTAACATTCTGTTTGAATATTTCGAACCTCTCTCGCATTTGGTGTCTATCGTTTATGTACTCTGGCTTGTACGTCGAGAGGAATTCGTAAAACAAATGCTCTGCTTGCAAATGGTGGTATACCTCGGCCGTAGCGGCTTCGTGGTAGTCGCAAGTGACGCGATAGCTCGGCGGATGATCAGTCCACGGTCGGAGCCACACATTCACTCTACAGAATTTGTTTAAGCCCTCATCCTTAACTAGTTTGCAATCGGTCTGCGCGCTCAAAGCCGAACAATCAGTTAGTCCAATTTCAACTTTCAAGCGATAATGAATTCCAGCTACCACCTGCTTTTCTAAAGAAAATATTCTAACGACTTTCTGTTTGCGTGGATGAGGGTACTTCGCCTCTATGTGTTTCAGGGCATCTTTAGCCAGTTGCATGGCCATTTCTGCACTTTCAAATTCAATGTGTGCTTCTAACGGCGTTTCGTCGTCTTCACAAGTAACTTCAATGTTTTTCCCATTTTGAAGCCACAAACGTTCAAAAACTTGCGACACGCAGTGCCTTCTCGGAAGATGCTCCAGAAACTCACACGTTGTAATGTCCTCGACCCACTCGTATTTGAGACAAGAAGTATAACCAACATCAAAATCTATAGTCGTAACTTTTCCCGAAGTTATTTTTGTAGAATAGCTATTAATCAAAATAACTCTTTGTTTATATCTGTGAATTGATGACATTTCTAACTTCTCTAATGATTCCTGAACTAATTTCTGTATTTCCAAATCATCAGCAGTGGCATTTGCTAAGTTCATGGACACAGATCTTTTCTTGCGGCTCCCTGTTGTTCTGCATTTCACGTCAATCTGGTATATTTCCCTGCTATTTGGTACGAACCATATGAATGATGTACAAGGCTGTGATGATTTCGTACTGTCTAAGAAACAATCGAAGGGTCTCTTGTGAATATCAACGTCTTTAGTGCAATTTGTGTACCCAACAATAAAATCGATTTTAACTGGTATATTTGAGTCAAGACTCGGTATTACCTGCGGTTCTCCAAGATGAACTAATTTATATTTTTGGTTCGGAGAGCTCTCTAGTTCTTTTATGGAAGCCCGAAGGAGATCGGGTATTGACAAACCAGACACGCTTGCAAATTCTTTGTCGTCATCGCACACTACGGAGACTGTTTGAACAACCAGCTCATCATCTGCAGAGGGCCACAGCCTAGCAATGCACAGCTTATGTGCCATCCCATCCATTTCCTCGCAGTTTGGCAAATTCTCTTCATCGGCATGCTTAAGGCAAAAGGTAGGAGCTATTTCTATGTATAAACGAACCATATTGGCTCCCATATGAACACTGCTTTCAACCGCATGAACAGAAATTAATTTGTCCAAATTATTTGTGTTTGAGGCTTGATTAATATGCTGTATAGCTCGATCAGCATAATAGTATTTCAACTCGTCATCAATGGGTTCTTCCCCGTCTAAAACTTGTCTTTTATCTTTTAAATCAACTTCTATTTCATTTACTAGCATTTCGTTTTCAAAATCTACATCTCTCTTATTTCTATTTTCTCCCTGCGTAGTATCAGGATTGCATGAAATAGTTATTTGTTTTTGTTTCAACCATGGCTGACTCCAAATTTTCGAATGACAAAAAAGCATTGCACTACCTCGTTTCTGTTTACAATATGAAGCATCCGAAATTTTTGGAGGGCAGGTTGTAGGCACAGCTGTAAAATGTATATCATAAATGAAACCAGATACTACTTGACTCCGTACACGCTTTACTTCAATAACTTTATGACCATTTTTACTTTTTTTTAAACGTTGATACTCACGCAACGAATCTTTTGCTAATAGTTTATATTGGTGCTTAGTAGGATCTTGTTCCAAGTATGCACCTACAATACTTCTGTTACTATGCCGTCTTGCATCGAAATTGTCCAATATCTCACGTTTTGTTCGAGACTCTTGATTCTCAGTCCCATAGTTAACTTCACGAACTTTCTCGTTCATCCAAGGTTGTGCTCGCTTGGCTCTATATTTCTGGTTGTTAATTTTACAGTCAACGGTGATTTCTTTTTTCTGCAACCACGGTTGTTCCCAAACTTCCGAATGGCAGCTGATAACGTCACCGGAATTTCCATCTGAAGGCGAAATTACGAACTCGATCCGAGTCAACGATCCGGCTACGACCTGAACGGACGCTTTCTTGACGTTAACTAGCTTATGGGGTTTAGTGCTGCCAATAGACTGCAAATACTTTTGCATAGATTCTTCAGCTAACTGTTTGAATTGGGGATCGTTAGGGTCTTTGGCTTCTTCGCCGCCTACTATCGCCCCTCGCTTGGCTCTATATTTCTGGTTGTTAATTTTACAGTCAACGGTGATTTCTTTTTTCTGCAACCAAGGTTGTTCCCAAACTTCCGAATGGCAGCTGATAACGTCACCGGAATTTCCATCTGAAGGCGAAATTACGAACTCGATTCGAGTCAACGATCCGGCTACGACCTGAACGGACGCTTTCTTGACGTTAACTAGCTTATGGGGTTTCGTGCTGCCAATAGACTGCAAATACTTTTGCATAGATTCTTCAGCTAACTGTTTGAATTGTGGATCGTTAGGGTCTTTGGCTTCTTCGCCGCCTACTATCGCCCCTCGCTTGGCTCTATATTTCTGGTTGTTAATTTTACAGTCAACGGTGATTTCTTTTTTCTGCAACCACGGTTGTTCCCAAACTTCCGAATGGCAGTTGATAACGTCACCGGAATTTCCATCTGAAGGCGAAATTACGAACTCGATCCGAGTCAACGATCCGGCTACGACCTGAACGGACGCTTTCTTGACGTTAACTAGCTTATGGGGTTTCGTGCTGCCAATAGACTGCAAATACTTTTGCATAGATTCTTCAGCTAACTGTTTGAATTGTGGATCGTTAGGGTCTTTGGCTTCTTCGCCGCCTACTATCGCCCCTCGCTTGGCTCTATATTTCTGGTTGTTAATTTTACAGTCAACGGTGATTTCTTTTTTCTGCAACCACGGTTGTTCCCAAACTTCCGAATGGCAGCTGATAACGTCACCGGAATTTCCATCTGAAGGCGAAATTACGAACTCGATCCGAGTCAACGATCCGGCTACGACCTGAACGGACGCTTTCTTGACGTTAACTAGCTTATGGGGTTTCGTGCTGCCAATAGACTGCAAATACTTTTGCATAGATTCTTCAGCTAACTGTTTGAATTGTGGATCGTTAGGGTCTTTGGCTTCTTCGCCGCCTACTATCGCCCCTCGCTTGGCTCTATATTTCTGGTTGTTAATTTTACAGTCAACGGTGATTTCTTTTTTCTGCAACCACGGTTGTTCCCAAACTTCCGAATGGCAGTTGATAACGTCACCGGAATTTCCATCTGAAGGCGAAATTACGAACTCGATCCGAGTCAACGATCCGGATACGACCTGAACGGTCGCCTTCTTGACGTTAACTAGCTTATGGGGTTTCGTGCTGCCAATAGACTGCAAATACTTTTGCATAGATTCTTCAGCTAACTGTTTGAATTGTGGATCGTTAGGGTCTTTGGCTTCTTCGCCGCCTACTATCGCCCCTCGCTTGGCTCTATATTTCTGGTTGTTAATTTTACAGTCAACGGTGATTTCTTTTTTCTGCAACCAAGGTTGTTCCCAAACTTCCGAATGGCAGTTGATAACGTCACCGGAATTTCCATCTGAAGGCGAAATTACGAACTCGATCCGAGTCAACGATCCGGATACGACCTGAACGGTCGCCTTCTTGACGTTAACTAGCTTATGGGGTTTCGTGCTGCCAATAGACTGCAAATACTTTTGCATAGATTCTTCAGCTAACTGTTTGAATTGTGGATCGTTAGGGTCTTTGGCTTCTTCGCCGCCTACTATCGCCCCTCGCTTGGCTCTATATTTCTGGTTGTTAATTTTACAGTCAACGGTGATTTCTTTTTTCTGCAACCAAGGTTGTTCCCAAACTTCCGAATGGCAGTTGATAACGTCACCGGAATTTCCATCTGAAGGCGAAATTACGAACTCGATCCGAGTCAACGATCCGGATACGACCTGAACGGACGCTTTCTTGACGTTAACTAGCTTATGGGGTTTCGTGCTGCCAATAGACTGCAAATACTTTTGCATAGATTCTTCAGCTAACTGTTTGAATTGTGGATCGTTGGGGTCTTTGGCTTCTTCGCCGCCTACTATCGCCCCGCGCTTGGCTCTATATTTCTGGTTGTTAATTTTACAGTCAACAGTGATTTCTTTTTTCTGCAACCAAGGTTGTTCCCAAACTTCCGAATGGCAGCTGATAACGTCACCGGAATTTCCATCTGAAGGCGAAATTACGAACTCGATCCGAGTCAACGATCCGGATACGACTTGAACGGACGCTTTCTTGACGTTAACTAGCTTATGGGGTTTCGTGCTGCCAATAGACTGCAAATACTTTTGCATAGATTCTTCAGCTAACTGTTTGAATTGTGGATCGTTAGGGTCTTTGATAATTATACCACCAGGCATGTTCACTTCAGCTCTATATTTACTATTATTCAGGTCGCACTTGACATCGATTTCCTCTGTTTCTTTCCAAGGTTGTTCCCAGACTTTTGAAACGCAATGAATAATATCTCTATTACCTTGGCCGGTTGGAATAACAATAAAATATATTTCTGTTAATGATCCAGATACGACTTGCGTAGTAACTTTTTCAACGCGGAATACTTCATGGGGTTTTGTAGAACCAATGATTTGGAGATACTTAGTCAAGGATTTTTCCGCCAGTATATAATAATGTGGATTCTTGGGGTCTTGTTCAGTTTTGCCACCCATCAAAGATCTTTTTCCTTTGTGGTTATGGTCTTTAAAAAGACAGTCAACTGTCACTTCGTTATCGTTATTTTTAAGCCAAGGACGGTGCCATATTTCTGAATGACATACCGCAGTATTATCAGGATCTTTAATATTACAAATTGAAGAAGAAGGCTGGCCATTACTATCTATGTGACAGTCGGTGGGGGAAATAGTAAAATCAATTCTTGTCAATGTTCCAGCGACGACCTGGACACTAACGTGATCAAGTTTTACGAGGTTAAAATGCTGTTGACCACCTGAAGTTTTTAAGTATTTAGACAAAGATTCATGAGCTAATTGTTTGTATTGAGGATCATTAATATCTTTTGATTCTTTACCACCGTAAACCGATCTTTTCTTCCTATGCTTAGTAAGAATATTCTTATCAATATTAAAACCATCATCGCAATCTACTTCGACTTGTCGGCCATCTTCTATCCACGTTCTATCCCAGATTTTTGCTTTGCATTTTCTAAGTGGTTCGGATGCTAGCAATGGACAAATGTTTAAATCCACTTCGGTATTACTACTGCACGATGTATATCCAACAATAAATTCAATTTCAGTAACTAAACCTGCATTAAGTTGTGTTGCCACTGAATTTATTGCGACAATTTTCTGTTTATTATTCCTGTTTGACTGCAGTTCTAAATATTGTAGGGCTTCCTGAACCATTTCATTAACTTTTGCATCATCGTTATCAGTTTTTTCTTTTGGAACTTGGTCCGAGTAACTGGTGTCGATGGGTCGCTCTATACAACTATAAGTTATTTGACGTTCCTTCAATGTATGCTTATTGTGAATAACCACTTCACATAAATTAGACCCAAGTTCTTCCACCACTTTACAGTTTCTTCTTAGACCAGTAAGTGTGTCCTTAGTACAATTTAAATGTTCTAATACAATCGCTATTTTGGTTAATGTACCGAAAACTCTTTGTGTAGTAGCACTTATTATTTTACTTATGGTCAAAGCATTTAATTTTGGCGATTCCTTCTCAATTTTTTTTATGCTCTCTATACACAACTGCAATAACACTGGATCATTTAACGGAATACTGCTTACTTTATTGAATTCGGTTCCCTCTTGTTCGTTGTAGCAAAACGCCGTCAACACATGAGGATGTTCTTTATCAGTGCCTTCAATTATTCCATTACAAATTTTATTTACTGTATCTCTAGGCTCGCAGACGGCTTTGTCACATGGTATAAATATTCGTGCTTGTATATAGTAAAAGTGTTGATAATTAACAATTTCATCTTCAGCGTGAACAACATCTTTTAATGTTCTAGTTTTAACTGCCAAATCCATTTCATTTAGATAATCAACCATTGTCTGCGCTAAGTCATACAAATATCTTCCGGTTTTTAAACTTTTGTGTAATGCTTGGAAATCGTCAGCCAATAACATAGCCTCTAATTCATGATCGAAACTTCTTTTCATCCTTGTATTCTTTTCATTATCACGTTCAGAACCAAAAGCAGAAAAGTCGAAAAAAGTCATCAGTTCTTCTATTGTTTTCTTTCGATCATCACTTAAACTGCTTTGATCTTTTTGATTTGGTCGACTTATTGTATTTTTACTGTAATACTGTGTCGTTTCTGAGTCTTTAATTGCGTGTACCTCACTAGCGCTTTCGACTTTTTCGGTTGTACTAGGTTGATGGAATTCACTATGCGGTATAATTTGTGCCTCAATTTTCTTTATTTGATCATCTGTCAAAGCTTTACCTTGATTTTGTTGCGCCTGAACGTCCTCAGTGTGTACAACTGTTATGACATTATCGCCCGCATTATTATCATTTCTTGGGTGGATATCCACATCATTACTTTCTTGGTTGTTGCTATCGTCATCAGAAATAACTTCACCGTTATCTCCAAACTGCCATTCATTAGTGCAATTGTTAGACAAAATAGCTCTATATTTACCACCACGAGGTAATTTAACCCATGGTTTTTCCAATATGGAGATTTTGCATGTGTTAGAAGATTCGCATGATTGAGTTTGAGTTTCAGTGCAACTGTTGTAGTCCACCAAAAGGGTTAGTATATACCGTACACCATTCACTACCTGAAACGAAGGAACGTGTTAGTTTTATTCTTGAAAGTGTTTTTTTTTTTTATCTCTTTTAATTTTGTGTTTACCTGCACTTGACGTTCTACATCTATGACGGCTTTAAGAGTATGCCGCACACCTGCGTCGTGGCGATCAAGATGGCGGACGGCGAGCGTGGCGAGTTCTGTAACTCCTGCTGCTTGAGGGTTTATGTGCGTAGCACATCCAATGCAAGGCGCGCCCGGTTCCTCCCTGGGCACGGCAATAAACTGCTCGCCTGATGTTACCTTGCACCAAATACTCTAATAAGTATTGTTTCGTAAAAAAAATCTAACTGGAATCTTGGAAAACTACTTTTATCCTACTGAATGATGAGACAAGCTAGTCCGTTGCCTGATGGTAAGCGTTATTTCCGCCCATGAAGAGTGACATCAAGATCACAATTTTGATTTTCAGAGCACAGTCAAGCACTACACCCTGAGATTATGTTATTAAGTCTTATAATCCTCAGTACCTAATTTAAATTGAAATCGTTTATTGAATAGACTTACAGATACCTAATTCTACTTAAAATAAACTAATCTAAAACTATGAATTCTTTAATCTTTGTATTTCTAGCGGTGCCTAAACTAGGTATAGCCTGTATCTTGGGCGAACAGTAACTAAATTGATTTAAGTTATTGTAAGAAATGAAAGTAAAATGAATAATTGGCCCTTGTCCATATCCGATCAGATCAATCTGCAGTTATCATTCAAGATCGTCATTTAATTCCGGCCGTTACTGAGGTTCAGTGATCATTTTCACTTTTCATTTCCACTGGTGGTAGGTCTCTCATATGTAAGAGACCGTCTGGGTGGGTACCACCGCAATGTCTATTTCTACCGCCAAGCAGCAGTGTGCATGCATTGTTGTGTTTCGGTTTGAAGGACACTGTAGCCAGTGTAACTACAGGACATAGTGAGACTTAACATCTTATGTCTCAGGATGACGAGCGCAGTGGAATGCCACACAGTACTTTGTAACTCAAGGTGCTGGATGGTGTTGCTACTGTTTATGGGTGGTCGTATCGCTTACCATCAGGCGAACGGCATGCTCGGCTCGTCATTAAATGCCATAAAAAAAAAATAAAAAAAATGTTGATACTAATCAATACAAAGTTATACAGGAAATGTGAAATATTATACTCAGGCTAATAAAACAAAAAGTGTTATATTAATGCGACATACATGTGGACGATAGCCTAGTTGGGAATGGAACGGTCTGCCGAGACAATTTCCGGAGGTTCAAAACCCAAGGCACACACCTCTGACTTTTCGAAGTTATGTGTGTATTGTTTATCTTTAACGGTGAAGGAAAACTTCGTGAGGAAACCTACATACCTGAGAATTCACGATAAGGATTTCGAGGGTATGTGAAGTCTGCCAACCCGCACTAGGCCAGCGTGGTGGTCTAAGGCCTAAACCCTCTCATTAGTAGAGGAGGCTCGTGCTCAGCAGTGGGCAGTATATAATATAAGGCTGATTGCAATGCGACATACTTATGGAATACTATGTGTTGCTCCCAACTTCGCCAGCGTGATTAATGTTATCTAGGATACTGGATAGGACGTAATATATCATCGCTTCTGTTTGGTGTGAAGGTGTTACAGGTATGACGACCCATTGATTTAAAAAGGTCTATCTTTCTTTTGTTTTTAACACATCCTATCTACACCAAAATTCTTTCAAGGCTTTTTGAAGACTCCATGACTACGATTCATGAAATCTGTTCCCTCTAAGAAACCCATTGGAGGTGAAGAATTTAATACGGCAAAGATTTAATCAGATAAAAATAGTTCGGGGAGCAAATTATCTGCGCCAACGCGAGAATGTAAATAAGGACATTCCATGGTTATGTGAAAATCGATAAAAATAATAAAAGTTATATAAAACATACATAATTATGAGTTCCAAAAGCATTTAGAAATTTCTCATTACGTAATTTATAAAATTATAGATGTTTTAAAGATAATATTCAATACAAACAAATCTGTAATTAAGGGGACATAACCTCCTTATTTTGCATCAATAACATCAAAATAACTAGCTCCCGTCTAAAAAAAAAGCTTATTCTGACCACGCTAGTTAACCGGTCAGCCGGAACCCATATTTTATCATTTATGACATGATAAAAATAAATTATAGCTCTGAAAAGTTCATTTTTTATCGACGTGTGGCTCTTGTGTCGATTTTGTGCTGCACCCTATAGTTCGTGCACGTTCCCTATAGGTATCAAAAACTGAACAGTTTAGGTTTCTTAATACGCAGACTCAAAAAATGTTTAGGTACAAATCCTTAAAACGCATAATATATCGAAATCATGGAGTTGCATACTGGAAGTGTAGAAACTTCACAAAGATCAATACGATTCCAAATAAGATGGACGTTTGTTCACGTGGCAAATTATGACGTGATCTAATGACTCAGGTGTGACTTGAACTGAATACAAAAGATAATGAAGTGTTTTCCTGCATCAACCGAGAACGTATAAATAAATGTGAATTAATATTAATTCATAGTTCAGATAAATGTATAGCCTGCGGAACAGGACGTCCTGGGTTCGTAACCCAGGTCGGGTCACATTTTGTACGTATTTGCCTAAATTCTAACACTAATTCGCAGAGACTGTATTGCCTAATCTAGTGCCTATGCTGTAATCAAATAGAAAAGAAAAAATCTTTCGACGAGTAATGATCGACAGCTTTCGGCAGGGGCGTTTCCACTGCTTCATAGAAAATATTTGACAGTTCTTCAAAGAAGACTATATGAGATAAAAGCTTTTTAACAAAAAATAAAATAGTTATTGAAGAATTCCATTGTCTATCTTCGAAGATTTTTATCAGATCCTAATAAATTATATACTAAAACCTTCCCTAAAAAATATACATTTGAATAACGAAAACCCTATCCAAATCGGATAAGTAGTTTTTGAGAAAATCGCGGACATACAAACCATACATACATACATATGGGTCGATACACAACCTCCTTTTTTTGAAGTCGCTTAAAAATTGAACCAGAGTCTGAAATAATTACGTGAGTAAGATAAAGTCATAATTAATTGTTTTATTTTGAAATAGAATATATCATAAACTAAGAAAGTTATTAGTATTTTGCGTTTATTTAATTTCATTGTAATCACCAATTACGTTCTTCAAACTAACCATAACCATTATTAATTCATCACGGTATTGATAATTGATTAACTTGTAAGCAATACACGCAATTAACTTCGCTGGCGTGGAATTAGCCACGTGTTAGCGCTCTACGCATCCTACAGGTGGTGGGTCTCTCATATGCCAGAATCTGTCAGGGTAGATACCACCGCGATGTCTATTTCTGCCGCCAACATTGCGCCAGTACTCTTGGGTGCCGGTTGAAACAATAGCCAGTATAATCACTGGGTATTCCAGAAATCAGTGCATGCGTTGCTGCAGTTTGGGACTTATGGGACTATCATGGACAGCACTGGTTATTCAATTAAAATATTAACCTGTATAGTAAACGGGTTAATCCGCAATGAGGTTGACCGAATCAAAAGGTTTATATAATAAAATTGGCTAACTTAATAACTCTATTAAGAGTCCCTGATAACGAGAATTTTTTTTTGAATATCGATTTTTTTTCCGGATATTTATACACAATAAATAAAAAAATATATTTTTGATTCTAATGGATTATTACAATCTGGCGGAATAATCTGAATTATTATAACCCGGGGGGATCCGGCGGATGTTATACACATTATTATAACGCGACGGAATCGCGATTGAATTGAAATTGTACCCGCGGTTTGTTGATTCCGCCGGATTACAACTCAGCGGAATCAACAAACCTCCGGATTCGATGTAGATATTTTTTCCGCTTTGTGAATCCGTCGCATATTAATATTATTTATTTAAAGACAATTATTATACATTGAGACTATGTAAACACATTGAAATTACATTATTATAAATGCGAAAGTTTATGAAAATGTTTGGATTTTTATTAGAACTAGACTCAGAAACAGCTGAACGGATTTGGATGGGCACAGAACATGTCCTGCATTAACGCATAGGTTACTTTATATCCCAGTAATTTGTCGTAGAAAATAGCTGATTTTATAACAAATTGCGCTGGCGTCGTACAGATTACTTTATGGATCAATCTGGCCAGAATCCTGCCCTTCCAATCGTTTATTCTTCCAAAACACACTCAGAGAAGTCCTGTAATTCCATAGTAAATCCCGGTACTACGCCTTGACTGATTGCGATCCAATTATGGGTTCTCGGTCATCCTCATGACAAAATATCATGCTTGTTTAATATATTTTAAGGATGTTATTATCTATGTTTACACGGACGAGGGTATCAACGCAGTTAGACTACGTGTGGTTTTCCTTTACAAATTAATAGTATAGTTAATTAAACCACTTAATAAAATTGTTTTGTATTGTTATGGTAAATATGATATTTGCCTCTAAAAATTCTCCGAAGAGTTCTTTCCGACTTTATCATGTTATCTTATTTTAGGTGCTAGAGTCTCTATAGGTTTCTGTAGGTCTCTATTTTAGCTTCAATGGGCTTCAATCCGGGAAAAAACGCTGGAAATATACTGCTGCTTAGTGGAAAATAAACTGAACAAACAGATTTTCTTGCTACTTGCTGTTTGTAAACGAGTCACGCAAAAACGGCTGAACGTATTTTGATGAATATTTCCCTGTGTTCGAATTAAATAATATTCTGGTATACAATATTGTGGGTTGCAAGAATTGATAGGTAAATAAAATAGAAGGCTGGAGGAAAACAATGCATAAATCCTCGCGAATGGAGCGTTGCTGACATAATACACACAGACACACACACCATTTATCCCCGATGGTGTAGGCAGAGGCGCTACTAGTGGACCCACTTTTCGCCGTGCGTATTCTCGTGCTAAACATCATCTTAAATTATACATGACAAGTGATTATCAGTTTTTATGTAAACAATATTGAACCTCGACACAATATTATGATTGTATGCCAATCTTGTTGGGGTCTCACTGAAAGCTAAAAGCGATTTTAAACAAAGCGGAGCGAATTAGAATAAAAAGTTAACACTATTTTTTCTAAGTACCACAGCATACAATATATTTACACCTTGGGAAATGCCGCATAGCATTTTGACAGTAGCGATCATCAGTATTACGCGAAATGTAGCTGGTAAATTGATATTTCTAAGCGATTTCCTTAAATCGCTATTTTTAGCTGACTGACTGACTTGACTGCCTCGGTGGCGTAGTTGTATTACGGTACGACTGCAAGGCTGAGGTCTCGGGTTCGATCCCCGGGTCGGGCAAAGTGATATTGGATTTTTCTATTAAGTATCAGCCCGGAGTCTGGAATTTGTGCCCGATGGGGCGATAGGCTCGCCCCCTATCACATGATGGGACGGAATACGCTTGGCGAAAAGTGGGTGCACTAGTTGCGCCGCTGCCTACCCCTTCGGGGATAAAAGGCGTGCGCATGCGTATGCGCATGCATGCTATTTTGAGCTTTCTAAAAGCTATCTACTAGAACCTTATTGACACTTAACAAATCAACAAAACTTAAAAGATTATAAGCAAATCAAATATAATGATAACTTCAACACGACAAACGATAATGCAACGAAAAACTGCTATCAATCAGCTATTGACAAAACTAAATCTCGCCTGCATTACGACCACAACCTTAAGTTATTAAGAGTAAAGTTATGAATGGACTGTTATAATCAAGGTTCCACAAACATTCTTATAAATATAAAAATAATAAATAAAAGACTTTGAGAGAAATATAACTAGACATGTATGTCTATATAAAAAACTTCCCTTTTGTTGTTTCGATTTTAAGATACAAAAGTTCATCCTCAGGTCAATGTACTGTGCATTTATCAGTCAAATAATAAACTAAAACACTTACAGCGCTATTTGGTTCCACTTCATTATCAAGTTGAATCGGTTTTCGCACGAATGCACCTTCTGTCACAATAGCCTCCTCAACCACAGGTTTCTGGTCCACATCTTGGCAATGGTGTTCGTTATTAACCACCTTTACACCTTCGTCTTGCAGTTCCTGAATTCTGGCCGTACATTTTATATACTTCGTAGAATCAAGATTGTGCAGATCAGAAACATGGAGGGACACTTCGATCCTGTAGCAGTTATTGTCCTATGGAAGATATTGTAGCAATTAATAATGTTTTTTGTTATTATTTTGAACAGATAGGTTCGTTATTTTATGGGTTCATTAATTCTTTTAAATAATTGATAAAGTTGTTTTGACTTGCAAGTTCATTTCACTGTAATTCAAAGTAATAACAATATAATTTTTTTCATCAATTAAATTAAATGCTTTGGATTACACATAAAGCAATGAATAAAAACTTGTAACAAAAAATTAAACCACATTAAAAAAACACTAAAAACCGGAAAATAATTTTGCTTTTCCTATATACTAGTTACCTATTTTAGAGTTGGTCACTTATTAAAATTGTTTTCGTATATTTGTTCATGTACCCATTTAGTATTTATCTGGCTTAGCTATTTAATTAGTCACCAACTCCAAAATAGATAATCAGTATATAGGAAATGTTAAATTATTTTATGGTTTTAAGTGGTTTCTGAAGGCTGTATAATTTTTTGTTAAAAAGTTTTTATTTGTTGCTTTTTCATGTTCGTAAGAAATAGATTGCCTCAATGGCATAGTTCTATTGCACATGTGGTACAACTATTATGCTCAGGTATTGCGCCTCTGCCTACCACTGCCTACCACCTAAGGCTTTATGCTATGTATGTATATATCAAATAGACCCAACAAAATATTACACCTATTTTATTTTTCTGGCATTTATTTAACTTTAACTGGAGTGATGATGCAATAATATATACTTATAAATTATAATATTAAATATAGGTATGTAGTCATAAAAAAAATATTCACCTCTCTACATATTTATGTAAAAATAATTATTTTAAACAATTATATTTATTCTAAAAAATATTTTCTTTAAGAATCAAAGAAGATTTCACCTTCTATCCGAAAAGTTTTTAAAACCGAGTTTTAAATCGAACATTATTAAATTTAATTCGAGTAATACTTTGTTGATAATGACTAACAACTTGCAGAGGTCTAACTCAGTGATAACCCTAAGAAAATCACAACATCGTGTATAAATTAATATTTTATTTCATTATAATGGCATGCGACAACAATGTGTATCGCAAATGAAAGTTGCGTATCTAGTTTCGTATTAATTAAATTATTGTAACACTTACCAGATCCTCTACGTTTTGCAATGATCCTTCTTCGCACGTATAAACTTGATCCGGTAAATTATTATAAAATTCTATGAAACCATTCAAAAGTTTATCCTTTTTTTCAAGGCTCAGTTCACTGTGCGAAAACGATATTAATATTTGCAAAAACAAAAATATACTTTTGTAATACATGGTGCAATATTACACGTTCATTTCCGCACGATTAACACAGCGCTAATGATTATATTCGGCGCTTCGCAGTTTTATATTTGTTTATAACATATACCGTGAGACACACCGATCATCGCAGTGCGCACCATTTGTTGACATCATGGACCACAGATTACCAAATACCATTAATTGACAAATGACATCATACTTGAAATCTTTGGGGGAGGCCTATGTTCAGCAGTGGACGTCATGTGGCTGATGATGATGATGATGATGACATTATACTTTAAGCGGGGTTTACATTAGCAAGAAAACTTGCAGAAGTTATGTTGCGCAAGCTATTTTTACCGTGGTGTAAAGAGTCACGGCAAGCTGACTTCTGCAACATTTTGAAGCTTGCAGGCAGTGTTGCCAGATGTTTGACGGATGAAGTCGCCGAAAAATCATTATGAAGTCGCCTAAGGTCGCCGCACCGTATATGGAGAGGCGAAGGAGCAAAAAAAAAAAAAAAGGTCCCCAATTCCAATTTCTGTCATGTTTTGTACTCTCAAACCTAAAAATATCCTCAAATCCTACAAAAACAAGGTTTATAACGCAAATTTTGCAAAGTAGCCTAAATTGGCGCCTGAGTGCCATTCGCGTAGCCTAAACGGCGACCAGTCGCCATTCACAATTTTTGGTCGCCCCGACACCCTCCGAGGTAGCCTAAATGGCGAAAAGTCGCCTAATCTGGCAACTCTGCTTGCAGGACTTCTGGCAAGTCGCATGTGTAAACACCGTTTGTGCAACTTGCGCAAGAACTTTTTACAGTTTATTCTGCGTGCAGATAAAAGTTTCAACTTGCTGAGCTAGTAGCTAACTTTTTTTTTATTTGTTCCATTCTGAAGCAGCTAAGGTCTCAAAGACTATACTGCCAAGTTATAAGTGTGTAGTTTGACCGATATGTCTATTTTTGCCGCCCAGCAGTATTATACATGCACTATTGTCTTCCTGTTTGAAGGACATTGTAGCCGACGTAATTACTGGGCATCATAAGACTTAACATCTTATGACTCAGGATGATAAGCACAGTGGAATGCCACGTAGTGCTTTATAATTTATAATTCTGTATCATATTGGTACTTTTAAAACTATTGTTTTATTTACAATCATCATCCAAACAACATTACATTAGATTCATAAAATTTAGGCGAAAGGAAGGTGTGCCTAAATAAATATTTCAATCTCTTCAACTATATGAAAAAAAAATGGCAAGCAATAATTAATATACCTCGAGTAATGTAAACAGTTTTGCAAGACGTTGCGCAAGTTAACTTGGTGGACCACTTGCAAAAGCGTGTAATTGTAATGTAATTCTGAACTAAGAAATCACACATTATAAACTATGGACTGTAATAATATTATGTTGCATGTCGCGGCTGTGACAGGTAGGTGGCCACTCAGCATAATGCTGTGCTGCGGCGTAAGTCATAGCACAGCGCTGATTTTCAGTGGCCACCTGTAGAAACCTAAGGAAATATTGCCGCTAGTGTAAACGCATCTAAAAGTTATTGCGCAACATATTGCTGAGAGAACTTGCTAGTCTAAACTTAGCTTTAGACCACGCGGTTAAGTGAGAGTTTTGGCGGGAACTTGGAAGTGTCATGAGGTGCTCATGTTTAAATTCATTATTTTGGTGATCATCATCATCAGCCCTGTATTATATATTGCCCACTGCGGAGCACAGGCCTCCTCTACTACTGAGAGGGGTTAGGCCTTAAGTCCACCACGCTGGCCTAGTGCGGGTTGGCAGCCTTCACATACCCTCGAGATTCTTATGGAGAATTCTCAGGTATGTAGGTTTCCTCACGATGTTTTCCTTCACCGTTAAAGCGAACGATAATTGATAAACAATACACACATAACTTAGAAAATTCAGAGGTGTGTGCCTTGGGTTTTGAACCTGCGGACATTGTCTCGGCAGACCGTTCCATTCCCAACTTGGCTATCGTCGCTTTTGCTGCTATTTTGGTGATACTTAGTGTTATATTGCATAATTATGGTGGTATATTATCCAATATAGTTCTATTAAAGAGCTCAAATGAAGTGAATTTAAATAATCGTGCTAATCAAGTGTTTTTTTTGTTGCCACCAAAACTCCTCGATAAAGTCTTGGTAAGGTAGCCACTGCTTTACTGCGACCAAGGGATTTATATACTATGTTCCTTGACTGCGACATACTACATATAATAAAAAAAACATAACCCTCCTTCTTTCGCAGTCGGGTAAAAAGACAACCCAAACTTGACATTGGAAAAATGTTCAAATTGTCATTAAAAAAAACCCACATTGTGAAATTTTCGCAACACCATCTATCTCAGAACACGCACTCATCTATTAAATTTGAAAAATTAAACAAATTATTCATTTTTAATTTTTTTTTAATTTTTGGACATGTCTTTTGTAAAACATACTTCACAACATTTACTTGACAACATAGGGAAACCCCTAGAGATTTGTAACTAACTAACTTGGACAATATTATAGTCTTTATTCTTCTTCTTCTTGTTATATTATGACATCCACCATTTATCACTGATTTTACCAATGTTCAGTAATAATAGCAAATAATATAAATGATGTCTATAACCCAATAAGACAAATAGTAAAAATTCTAGAAAAAGTTTTTATACTGGAAAATATACTTTTTCAGATTTTTTTTAATGGCATTTGTGTTCACATTTTGCCAATGTCAAGTTTGGTTTGTCTATTTTATTATCTGTAATATGTCGAAGTAAAGCAGTGGTTACCTTACCAAGACTTTATCGAGGAGTTTTGGCGGCAACAAAAAAAACACTTGATTAGCACAATTATTTCAATTCACTTCATTTGAGCTCTTTAATAGAACTATATTGGATAATATCCCACAATAATTATGCAATATAACACTAATTATCACCAAAATATATATATTTTTTTTATCTTTATTTAATTTTTAAAGAGGAGTTTTGTCACGCAGTGACTATGACACCCCCGTAAAGAACTTTTACAAGTGTAAACATCTAACTATATTATAAAAGGTAAACAGTGCAAAATTAACAACTACCCTGAAGTGTGCAATGATTGTCTCCAACAGTATTAAAGAATTTTGGAATAAACTTTTACTATTAATTTGGCTTCCTCAGATTGCGGCGAGGCTAGAATAGTGTTACATATGCCTAGATTATAATTGGTATGTGGGCTGATGAACTGTCTTTCAGCTTCATTCCGCACACATTCCATGAGTACATGGTCACCAAAATAATGAATTAAAACAAGAGCACCTCATGACACTTCCAAGTTCCCGCCAAAACTCCGGCATCAGATTTAGATATTATCAACTGTCAAGGAAAAAGTTTGAAAGATGTGACGTGGAGTTTTGGCGGGAACTTGGAAGTGTCATGAGGTGCTCTTGTTTTAATTCATTATTTTGGTGATACTTAGTGTTATATTGCATAATTATGGTGGTATATTATCCAATATAGTTCTATTAAAGAGCTCAAATGAAGTGAATTGAAATAATTGTGCTAATCAAGTGTTTTTTTTGTTGCCGCCAAAACTCCTCGGTAAAGTCTTGGTAAGGTAGCCACTGCTTTACTTCGACATACTACAGAAAAAGACAAACCAAACTTGACATTGGCAAAATGTGAACACAAATGCCATTATAAAAAAAAAAAAAAAAAAAAAGATGTGACGTTTCTTGGTTTCAACTAGAAATGTACCGGATATTTGGACTGTTATCCGCATTTTCGGATATCCGAGGGCAAAAACGATCCGTATCCGTTACTTTTTGTCAGACCTTGAACAGAGGTTTTATTCAAACGAAACGTCGAACCCAGATTAGTTGATAAAGCTTTTGATATTAATTTAATTTAAGATCATGGCGTAATAAGCGTTTGACATGTGATTCTGTAACAACTCTGTCAACTGACATGATGATCAAATCAAAGTAGTAAATTTTTCTATTAGCAACTCATACAGCACTTAACAAGAGATTTGACAGCGTATTAGTAATTGTTATCGTTGATCAGACTTTCAGAAACTGGGTTATACTCAGCACTACTAGTTTTAACACCTGTAACTACCCTATATTCAAGTTACTCTATGCCTGTAACCAAGTTACTTGTAGTTACTTACTAGGTGTAAGCGTGCTCTCTCAGTTCAAGGTTACGCGTGTTGTCACCGATCGAGTAAATATTTAATTATTCGTATCCGTATTCGCGGATCTTGACGCTAATTATCCGTATTCATATCCGTACTCACGGATCCAGATTTTTGAGAATCCGGCACATTCCTAGTTTCTACGTACAAAACACCGTTACTTTCTTATTGTACGAAATAGTTTTTTACACAATGTATATATGAAAATAGATAAGTTTAGTAAGCTAAGTGTATCTAAATATAATATATAATATGACAGAAAAGAAGAAAAGAAAGGAAACTTCGGCGCCAACTAAGAAAATGTAATGAAACAAGTACCATTTTTTTTTGATTGTTTACATAGTTTGATTATTATGCTTGTTTCAAGTGAAATTCCACTGCATTTCAGAGATTAGGTGCATAAATTGCTACAAAATCGTTCACTTCAAGCGTTAATAAGTAGAATTTTTCCAAGATTACAATTACTATTAATTTGGAATAGATAACTTTCTCTTCTGCGCAAAGGACATGTCCAAAAACGGGTCTAAAATTCTAACCAAGACAGTTTATATATATTTGGATAGAACTCCTTAAAACTAGTCTTTTACAATAAATCGTTTAATTTTAGAGGCCTCCGATTTTGAGATTTATGTAATTTTATTTTACTTGAAAACTACACTTTTTATGAACTTTAAGGAAAGTTATGAATGGAGGGGCCCATAAATATTTTTTAATTGATCCAATATCCACATTTTACCCCTTTAATATCCCCAAAGTTAGAACCTGGTTAAATTTTGTGGCCCAGCACCTATATAAAATGTGGACATCTCCTTTGTCCAGTCTTTTTAGTATAGTTATCGGTATCTTAGTTGATATAAACTGATACGACACATAGTGCGAGTTCTTCAAGTATTATGTATTTTATTTATTTAATTAGACACTAAACTGAATAAAATTGAACATATTTTACAAAAATATGTTATTTTTCTGTTATAATAAGACTCAAAATACTTTAACGATTTAGCCTGCTATGTGAAAACAATTGCGAACATTAAAATTGAAAAAACCTGCACTGCACCATTTTTATCACAATACCAACTATCTGTAGAGTTAATAAGAGACTAAGGATTGCTACTTTGCTTGGTTCTGTCTATACTATTGCCTCTGCTTGATTCTGGCACAATTTTGTACCTATGATAGTATCATATATAGCTAAAGTATGTTTCTTAGTTTGTAAGGGTTGAATGGTTCTGTATTATCTTCTTGAAATGTAAGTAATCTTCATTTCTAGATGGTGGGTGACATTTGGAATACTGTGTGGCGCTACATTTGTGACTAGATTTTACAAAGTGCTGGAACCGGATCATGTTTGGTAATTTTTTTATATTCTGTAAACCCTAATTTTCTAATTGGAATGGTGATGACACTTTAGGCTTGAAATGAATCTCACCAATATTATAAATACGAAAGTTTGTGAAAATGTTTCAATATTTTTATATTTGTTAGAAATAAATGCAGAAACATATGTATTCGAATGAAATTTAGTACACAGGTAGATCATGTCCTGGATTAACATATAGGCATACTTTTTATCCTAGTACTGTGATTTCATGGGAAATAATAGATATTTTTAATCATGAGTTTGTAAGTAGATGTCCCTGGAATCATATTGTATTTTAGTGATTTTTATACTGGGAAAGGATTTCATGCAGGCAAAGCTGAGAGTAACTGCTAGTTATGATATAATTTTAACTTAATACAGTGTGCAATAAGAAATGAGACATCCAAATTATATTGTTTCTTATAGTATTTCCCAATGACAAGTTTTAAAAAGTTGTAACGAATGATATTTTAAAACATTTAAAACAAGAATTATATTTGCAGTTGGGATGAAACACATTTTGGCAAAATGGCCAGTTGGTACATCAATAGAACATTTTTCTTTGATGTTCATCCACCTCTTGGGAAGGTAAGACTTCATAATATTATTAATATAAAATTTTATTTCTTTCATGCAATCCAATGTAAGTATGTATCCATATCTATACTATTATATAAAGCTGAAGAGTTTGTTTGTTTGAACATGCTAATCTCAGGAACTACTGGACTGATTTTGAAAATTATTTTTTCTAATAGGAAGCTACATTACTCCTGAGTGCTATAGGCTACTTTTTATCCCGGAAAAACTTTAACACGCGGGCGGAGCCGCGCGCAATGCTAGTTACTGATATTTTTAGTTTTTTTATAAAAATATACGTAAAATTGTAACTAAAAATAAGTTAGTAATTGTAAAACTAACATGCAAATAATAAGAATAGTACAACCTTTTCTTTAATATTATATTATGTACATCAATAAAGTAAGATCAAATTAATATAATTACATTGTTAATTACTGGTTACGCATTCAAGGAACCATCCTTGTAAACAAACATACCAATGTTTGTTTCAGCATTATTATTATATAAAATAATTTTCATTTCAGATGCTCATAGCTTTGTCTGGCAAGTTAACAGGCTATGATGGATCATTTCCATTTGAGAAACCAGGTGATAAGTATGAAGGTGCCAAGTACCAGGGAATGAGATTTGTAAGTGTGCCATTTTTACAATAAATATATTTATGTCGACGAGGATTTCACTGGGGCCATTAAAACGTAGCGAATACTTTGCAATAGTCCTTGACCTTTATTTCTTCAACTCATGATTTGTTTGTCACATCATTGTGACATCACTTTGTCAGGACTAGCATAGTAACCTCTAAGTTACTATGGTGACTATTGATATCTAGTTGAACACTGAACGACGACCAAACTAAGACTGAGCTACTCAATTTTATTTTTTATTTTTATGGCGGACCTAACGGCCTGTAGCCTGACGAGAGTCGGCTTTTCTGGCCACACCGGACTTTAGAGTGAGCGCTTTAGGCACTCGCAACCCTTTAATTTAAGTGACCACGCTGAGGGCAACCCACTAACGGATTACGCACCTCGGCTCAGGACGGTCACTGGGAGAGGATGAGACATCAACAATTAGTGGGGAAAGTGGGGAGCTCCTCAAATGGCGAGGGCCTTATTTATACTCGCAAATGTAACCCACACTAACAATTTGACATCTCAACCTGTTTTGCACGATTACTACTTCATAACCACCCGACGCTCCAACATATATAATATACATAGTACATACATACACACTGACACCTTTTATCCCTGAAGGGCTATCCCTTTTTTCGTATTGGGTCGCCTAATATCATAAAGTTTATTAATTTACGCATATTTTTCAGTTCTGTACAACTTTGGGCGCACTAGTTATACCATTAACTTTCCTGTCAATATGGGAGATGACCAAGTCCTTGGACTCAACATTTATAGGCACCATGCTTCTGTTATGTGGTGAGTTTTACTATTATAAATTACAAGTATGGTCCAATTTTAGAAAGGTAAACAAAACAGATAATTATTTCAATCAAAAATCTTTTTGGTCAGTATTCCTCTACACATGCTGTTAAGGTGTTGAGTAGTCACTTTGCCATAAATTAATTGCCAAAAGAAAAATGTATTTGTCCATAATTTTTTTCTATTTAGGATCTATTGATCTGCTTATTTCTAAGTAACTGTAACTTAATAACGAGTTTTAACAAATCCGACTTAGACTCTTAGTAATAAGTTTTTATTTTATTTGCAGATGTGGGATTTTTAACGCTCAACAGATACATATTGCTTGATCCAATATTGTTATTCTTCATGAGCTGTTCGATTTATGGAGCTTTTAAGGTGGGATTATAATTTCAATACCAACACAGTTAACAATATGCTAGCAAGTTCAAAAAGATGCGCGCGAACTGTTGCAGTAACTGCTCGCGAGCATTCATGGCGCGTTCGCCATATTTGGGCGTTTATGAAAATCAGCGGTTTTTTTTTTCAATGGAAGGTAGCCGAGTTGACGGCCCATATGATGGTTTTAAAAACAGCTGTTTTTATTTGATATAATCTAAGACGAATTATCAAAATCTATAAAATATGCGTCGTCATGGCGATTAACGTATGTTCAGACACAACACAGCAAAGAGAATTATAATACTACTGAAACAACAGCTTGTGAGTGTGTTGTACGCGCCAAATTTCGGTAATCAACCTATACCCTAATTGCATTGTTACTGTTCTAGGTCCGCAGTCTAACTGATGAAGGTCTCCCGCCATTTTCGATCCGCATGCTGTGCTGGCAGATGTTCCTAGGGTCGTCATTATCTTGCACGATGTCTGTCAAGTTCGTGGGACTGTTTGTTGTGTTGTTCGTAGGATTGCGGACTATAGCTGACTTGTGGAATGTTCTGGGCGATTTGAACAAGCCTGTTGTAAGTATTTTATATGTATTCCATAAATACAAACGTGATAAATCGATATACGCCTCATTTTGGAAATCGGTTCAAGATAAAGGGAGTGCAATGCAATGTAATCAGCCCTATATTATATACTACCCACTGCTGAGCACGGGCCTCCTCTACTACTGAGAGGGGTTAGTCCTTAAGTCCACCACGCTGGCCTAGTGCGGGTTGGCAGACTTCACATACCCTCGAGGTTCTTATGGAGAATTCTCAGGTATGTAGGTTTCCTCACGATGTTTTCCTTCACCGTTAAAGCGAACGATAATTGATAAACAACACACACGTAACTTCGAAAAGTCAGAGGTGTGTGCCTTGGGTTTTGAACCGCCGGACATTGCCTCGGCAGACCGTTCCATTCCCAACTAGGCTATCCTACCGGGAGTGTTATTTAAATTAAATGAAAATTAATATATATTTATGACAGCAAAAACAAACACAATACAATGATTAAACAGATGCAAAATAATGTATTGCACTAGTCTACCTTCAAGGTGGACAGACAACTTGATAAAGATTGCAGGAATACGCTGGATGCAGGCCACTTTTGACAGGTCCGTCTGGTAATCTTTAGGAATGGCCTATGATCAGCAGTAGGATGTCTTGTGGCTGATGATTGTTGACTGTTCATTTTGCAGACATTGACAGTGAAACATCTCATCGGCAGAGCTTTAACACTCATCGTGTGGCCTATAATGCTATATGTATTCTTCTTCTGGATTCATCTCACTGTTTTAAGTAAAAGGTAATTAAGTAATGTTGAGGTTTCTTTTAAATGATTCATTTTTGGGAAATTCTTTGTAAACCTTCCCAAATCACTTATTTCTGTTTCTCGGTCATAAAACACCCATACATTATTTTTGCTTTTCTTAAACTTCTTTGATGGATAATATGGTTCAATTAATTTATGTGTGTATATGATTAGGTCCGCAGTGCAATTAAAAAAACTTTTGTTTTAATCCTTCACAAAGTCTCTGCTTTCAACAGCACTACTTTCAAACAACTCTTTAGATCTTAAACATTAAAAATCTTTGTAATTTGTAACAAAAACTTATCAATACTCTCTGTATCGTAGTGGAAACGGTGACGGTTTCTACTCGTCAGGGTTCCAAGCTCGTCTCCAAGGCAATAGTCTGCACAACGCCAGCGCGCCGCGTGTGTTGGCGTACGGCGCTCTCATCTCGCTGAAGAACCACAGGACTGGTGGGGGGTACCTGCACTCGCATCATCATCTGTATCCAGCTGGAGTGGGGGCTAGGCAGCAACAGGTCAGGCTGTTTAGTGATATTTATTTTGTACATATAGGTTTAAATCTGAGGGAGACAGACTGAGAGAGAGAGGGGTTAAAAATCTGGGTCATACAATGTACACAAATGAAACATTCGTACATTATTCCCCAAGACGTAGGTCTAAGTGCAATACGGTAGTTTCCTATGTTTGATTTAGTACATTAGTTTATATTTAACGGAGAATAATACGAAAAAGAAATTTTTCTGTAAAATCAGCATCAAAATTAGTTGCGAAATAAAGCTGTTATTCATATTTGAAATATTGTTGTGAGCAAAAGTGGGGGCGTGGTGAAGTTATTACGCTATCTCTTTCTCACGCACGCAGCGTTATGGCCGCTGACACTCAGTGAAGTCACAGCTTGCTATTACTGTTATTTGACAGCTAACCCTTCTACAAAATTTCAAACTTTATAACTTGTTTATTATTGCGAGGGTTTTGAAAACTCTTTTTTTTCTGTTTGATTTTGGATGCCATAAATTTTTGTGAAAAAAAAATGGCAAATGTACATTTTAAAAAAGTAGTCTACTACCCTATTAGAGTGCGTTTCAACTTATACTTCCGATGTCGTGATGTTGGCACCCCTGTCTGTTAAGACGGTGGACATTATGAAGACAACTATGTAATTTTTTTATATTTTGGTGATGTTGGCACCCCTGTCTGTTAAGACGGTGGACATTATGAAGACAACTATGTAATTTTTTTATATTTTGAAAAACAAGTTTAAAACATGCTCCCATTACAAAAAAATCAAAATATCATTTATTTCCAGGTAGCAAGCACATTTTGTGTGATGTAGCAGCACTGCACAAACATTGCTGCCAACATCATGCCATCGGAACAAAAAGTTGAAACGCACTCTATTACATGTAGCTACTCTTCCCCAAGCTTATTTGGCCCCATGATATTATGATAGGAGGTGAGCCTATTGAAATATGGGACGAAAATAAAAATTCCGAAAACCTACCAGTGCCTAGTCTACAGTTTCGGTGGCGTAGTTGTATTGCGTGCGCGGTGCGATCATTTCTCTGCTGTCCTGCGTTCGAATCTCGGGCCAGGTAAAATTATATTGAGTTTTCTGCTCAGTATCAGCTCGGAGTCTAGAATTTGTGCCCGATATGGCAATATTCTCGCCCTCTATCACGTCATGGGACGACACTTAGCGAAAAAAGTGTGCCTTGGCTACACCTCTGACTACGCCTTTGGGGATACAAGCATGACGTGTGTTTTTTTTTGTTGAATTTAGATAACGACATATACGCACAAGGACGACAACAACCGTTGGTTGATAAAGCCGTTCGACCGCTCACAAGTCCGCGGCACGGTGGTGGTGCGCAGCGGCGAGCTCGTGCGCCTCACGCACGCGCCCACCGCGCGCAACCTGCACTCGCACCGGGAGCGCGCGCCGCTCACCGCCAAGTACATGCAGGTCACGGGCTACGGGGAGGTGAGTGTACAGTGCACACCGTACAGTTACACACCAAGTCCGCGGCACGGTGGTGGCAGTGTTGCCAACTTAACGGATTTCCCGTCATATCTAACGGATTTGGATAAAAAAATCTTTCTAACGGCTGACGGGATGTCATGTGGCAGCAAGAACACACGCTACGAACGAAAAAATATTTTTATCGTTTTTTTTTTAAATCTTGTTGGCAACACTAGGTGGTTGTGCGCAGCGGCGAGCTGGTGCGCCGCAAAAGAGGTCAACTTCTGTAAATACTAAAGCTAAGTTTGGAGTAGCAAATTCTTGCGCAAGAACTTGCAGATGCGACTTGCCAGTTGCCACAAGTCTTGCATGCTTCGAAACGTGCAGAAGTTCGCTTGTGACTGCTTACATGGTAAAAATCACTTGCGGCAGATAATTTAAAAATGATGATATTTCCAAAACGAAAAGCTAGTAAAACAGCGCGTGGCGTGAGTTTGTTATGTCTGCCGGTTATAAAATCTTTGATGGATCTAAATCCACGTGAAGGAAATCGCGGGCATAGCTAATAATATAAAGTTATTACAAGGCTGGTCCTGTTAAGTAACAATGGTTTATCCTTAGGATGGGATTGGAGACGCGAACGACGTGTGGAAGATCGTGATATCTGGCGGCAAGGACGGCGACGAAGTGCAGACTGTCAAGAGCAAACTCATATTCGTGCATTATTTGCAGGTAATTTTATTAACACACGGGTTTGATCAGCCATTTTTGGCTATCTGTATTCTATTCTAACCCATGATGTGATGAGGGCGAGCCAATGCAATGCAATGCAATCAGCCCTGTATTATATACTGCCCACTGCTGAGCACGGGCCTCCTCTACAACTGAGAGGAGTTTAGGCCTTAGTCCACCACGCTGGCCTAGTGCGGGTTGGCAGACTTCATACACCCTCGAAATTCTTATGGAGAATAATATATAATAATAATGGAGGGCGAGCCCAACCCCCCTATCAAACATAAATTTGAGACTCCGAGTGGATACTGAGCAGAATAACCCAATATCTTTTTGCCTGACTTGGTGATCAAACCCTAGACCCCAGCAATCTTCCTGTAATACAACTACGCCATTAATAACTAACAACTACGCTAGAAAAACTTCCAAATGTCTTTACAAACTTTCACAATCGTAATATTTGTAATAAGTAGTGCATAGGACAATTTAATGACTTATTAGTAATCGAACCCGTAACGGCCATTTTAAAAGACTACCCACTCCTGACTCCACCACGATTATCGAAATAATGAGACTACTGGACATAATGAGACTTAACATCTTATGTCTCAGGATGACGAGCGCAGTGGAATGCCACACAGTACTTAGTAAGTCAAGGTGCTGGATGGTGTTGCTACTGTTTATGGGTGGTCGTATCGCTTAACATCAGGCGAACGGCATGCTCTTCTCGTCATTCAATGCCATAAAAAAAATAAAACAAAATCAATGGTTTTTCAGGCCTGCGCGTTGACTACAACTGGCAAGCAATTGCCTAAATGGGGCTACGAGCAGCAAGAAGTGGCATGTAACCCGAATTTGAGGGACAAGAATGCCTTATGGAATGTGGAAGACAACATCTTTGAAGACTGTACGTAACATACTCAGAAATAATCCTTACTAATATTATAAATGCGAAAGTAACTCTGTCTGTCTGTCGCGCTTTCACGCCAAAACTACTGAATCGATTTAAATGAAATTTGGTACACAGATAGTCTAGAGCCTGAGAAAGGATATAGGCTACTTTTTATCCCGAGAAATATAAAGCGGGACTTTTTCCCGGGAAAACTCATTCACGCGGGCAGAGCCGCGGACAAAAGCTCATATTATTATAATTTTTAGCATATTCTGCAGTAATAATGTCAGGAAATTACACTTGATACAACATTCTTCAACACCAGAACACAATGCTTGCACGTTTGTGACGTCAGAAATTGTAATTTTATTGGTGGTCGGATATATTTTATATCCGTCCAGATAGCGATCACCTTTTATAGTTGTCAAAACCTGCTATAGTAGCCCAAGTGTGCCGTGTTCCAGGAACAGCCTGTGTATATCCGGTTCAAACGGCCGGCATACTTGTACTGGTGGTAGGTCTCTCATATGTAAGAGTCCGTCTGGGTGGGTACCACCGCAATGTCTATTTCTACCGCCAAGCAGCAGTGTGCATGCACTGTTGTGTTTCGGTTTGAAGGACATTGTAGCCAGTGTAACTACAGGACATAATGAGACTTAACATCTTGTCTCAGGATGACGAGCGCAGTGGAATGCCACACAGTACTTTGTAAGTCAAGGTGCTGGATGGTGTTGCTACTGTTTATGGGTGGTCGTATCACTTACCATCAGGCGAACGGCATGCTCGTCTCGTCATTCATTGCAAAAAAAAACCGGACGAGGGTTAATCATCGATCGACATTGGAAACTATCTAGAACTCTCTCCGTTTCTCTCTTACCATTGGGTGCAGAGGGGTATTGCTGGGTCCGTATAAAAAAAATCAATGGTAGCGAAGTAGCGACCTAGGAGGCCTTTCTCATACAATAAACTTGTCACATACAAGATTATAATTTTTTACTGTTTTCAGTGCCAAAAGTAAGTTTTGAGGCGTACGCGTCGGGTTTTATCGAACGCTTTTTTGAGTCCCACGCGGTGATGTTTCAAGGCAACGCTGGGCTCAAACCCAAAGAGGGGGAGGTCACCTCCCAGCCCTGGCAGTGGCCTATCAACTATAGGGTAAGTTTTGACTGAGATGTAATTATTATCATTTCTATTTCTACTTTACTGTGGAGTCGTCGCTGCATACATTATGAGCAAAAAGGATTTGGCATAGGTTTACCAACCAGCTGTTTCGGTGGCGTAGTTGCACCGCTCTGTGGTGCCAGGTTCGAATCTCGGGTCGGGGAAGTGATATTGAACTTTTTTGCTCAGTATCAGCCCGGAGTCTGTAATTGTGCCCGGTATGGCGATATACTCGCCCTCTAGCACATTATGGGACGGTATACGCACGGCGAAAAGTGGGTGCACGTAGGTGCACCTCTGCCTACCCCTTCGGGGATAAAAGGGGTGAGTGCGTGTGTTTTGTCCTTCCACGCCGAAACGAAACAACTTATCGACAATTTTTATACTTGTACTGGCATTTCAGCCGGTGGTATTTAATTTTTATCTTGGTTTACTTGGTTTATGGGCGAATTATTTTTCGGGATGATGATACAGTGCGGCGGTGCGTGTAGCGGCCCCCAACACAACGCGCGACGCCCCGCGTCCCCGTAAATGAGACCTTAAACCGTTCTCGCTTTACTCCCTTTTGGTTTGGCCCTTGTATATCTAATCCGTTTCAGGCCAGCAGTGCAATTACGATAAATAGTCTCTTTCTCTCCAGATTATTGTTATGTATATGCGGTACATAAATATAAAATTATTTAGAAGTACCCACATAACTGTACACTATTATGAGCCTGTCAATAAACGACCAGTTCGCGATAGTCTGTGTTTCTTTTTTTTTTGTAGTGGCAACTGGTTCCTCTAAATTGAGGAATATTACTGCCAGTGTCAACTGTCAGCTGTCAAGTGACGCATTCATGTCTACCAAATATTATCATAGTCTGTGTTTCATTGCAAACATTACAATCAATCAATTAAATTATGTTTTCCCATTTAGAACATCAACGCATCCTACCTATCTCGATAAATAATAGTCGTTTCTATAGAACAATGATAATTTTTCGTTTTCAGGGACAATTCTTTTCAGGCAGCGGACACCGTATATACTTACTGGGCAACCCTATAGTATGGTGGGGTAACCTGGCGTTCCTGGGCATATTTTTCGTGGTATACGTTATTAACTGTATCAGAGAGAAGCGAGCTGAAGCCTTAGGCAAGCCTTTACCAGGTGAATTACGAAATTGCGTACTTTTAGAAAATTATACCGTCAATTGTAATATATGCGCAAGAGTTGATGTTTCAATGGCAAAACTGCAATAAAAATTTCATACAAGCAGCCATTTATCTTTTTCGATTCCTTAACTAAGAAAAACCCAAGCAAAATAGACATTATTTTATCAAAAAAACATATTGCATAGAAAATAAAAACGTTCGTCAACTATGAATTTTACTTTACGCACCATTAATTCCATAATTCATAACAAATATTTTAGTTCATTTAATTTCAATTGAACAGTAAATTATTCGTTAAATTGGTTATAATACCGGAAAATTATTATTGCAGGTGGCAAAAGCCAGGAGTTGTTGAACGCAGCGGGCTGGACGTTCGTCGGCTGGGCGCTTCACTACATCCCATTCTGGGCCATGGGCCGAGTGCTGTACTTCCATCACTACTTCCCGGCGCTTGTGTTCAGCTCTATGCTTACAGGTACAAATGCTAACCGTCCACGCGCGAGCTCCGAGGAATCTTTGGAATGTAAATAGATACGCATACGCCTACTCACGCCTTTTATCCCCGAAGGGGTATGCAGAGGCGCAGCTAGTGCACCCACTTTTTGCCGTGCGTATTCCGTCCCATGATGTGATAGGGGGCGAGCCTATCGCCATATCGGGCACAAATTCCAGACTCCGGGCTGATACTGAATAGAAAAGTTCAATATCACTTTGCCCGACCCGGGGATCGAACCCGAGACCTCAGCATTGCAGTCGTACCGTAATACAACTACGCCACCGAGGCAGTCTATGGAATGTAGATGTAATGATTTAATGCTGTGATTTTAGTAACACTGACCGGTACCGTTCTGGCGACTGTCGCGGAACCCGTTTTTTGGTGGTCATCATTATATTTGTTTTATACTGTACAGTTTACTTTGTGAATTATCGCTCGCTTTAATGGTGAAGGAAAACATTGTGAGGAAATCTGCATACCTGAGAAGTTCTCTGAATTTCGAAGGTATGTGAAGTCTGCCAACCCTTAGGCTAAGGCCTTAATCCTCTCAGTTATAGAGGAAGCCCGTGCTCAGCTGTGGGCAGTATACAATACAAGGCTGGTGGTATGGTACAGTTTACGGTCCTGGGAAAAACTGTGGCACTAGTTACATATCATTATGAAACTTTTCTTTCCAGGCATCCTCACAGAATACCTCCTGAGCAGCATCAGGAGTTATCTCAGCGCGGAGATCGGCAGGACAGCTTACCACTGCATCTTAGGGTTAATAATATCCACGACGGTGTACAGTTTCTATTTATTCTCTCCGCTGGCGTACGGTATGAACGGACCGCTTGCCAACGAGCCAAACTCCACCATGGCTGGGTTGAAATGGCTTGATTCTTGGGAGTTTTGAGTCTCATTGAAAAATATAAATGTGGATATTTCGCACCTTCATAACGAAAACGACACAATTCAAATTAATCGAAAATTGAGTTATCGTCATAAAATTACTTAAAATCACATTCTCAATACAACAATAGTTCAAACACAGCCATATTCATGCAGGGACAGGACAAAACTGTTATATCGGTCGCTTTTTGTTGTATTTTTATAAAAAAGGGACCAGTTTTAAGTAATTTTATGACGACAACTCAATTTTCAACTATTTTGAATTGTGTCGTTTTGGTTTTAAAGGTGCGATTTGTGTGAATCGGTTGCGAAATGGACCAACAGAATAGTTTTTTTCACATGCTTCATTATCAAGATCTGAAGAGTTAGTTTGCTATAAAGTCCTGTACCCCGAGCACGAGCTAACCCACTTTCGTATAGTTAACTTAGGGGTTCCGTTTAAGTAAATTGTTGTATGGTTATGAACAGCGCCCCATTGAGCGTATTTGGAACTAGAATTGGCAGCATGAGCATTGCGCGCCTGTAAACTTCGAATACTAACTATAATAACGGTCAACTTAAAATTATGGGAAAACAGTACGAATCTTGTTTTTTTGACGTATAGTATTGTCAAAAAATACGTAAACGTTAACGTACTCGATACGAATAATATACGAAACGCGTAAATTCCTTCTGGGGGTACTGAGCCTTTGTATAAATAATAAGTTAGGCTACGATTGCCATGTGTTTGTCTCTACAAGCCGTCTGACTGAACGAAACAAGGTTATTTTCTATGATATCACTTTAAATATTGTATTGTTTTGTATCGATTGACTTTCGTGCGTTTATTACACTTACTGGAATAAATATTATGTGAGTTCACAATGTTTTCAACTTACCATATTTCATAAGGTATAAAAACATATTTTACATTCCTTTATAAATACTAATACTTTTTGCTAACTTATTTTCTTGTTCTAGTCGCTGTTTCTTACTTTTTTTATATTGCAAATACTCGTTTATAATTTCTAGATAATAATTAGAATTGTATTTATTCATAAATCGTTAATTTTAGATAATTTATTTTTATTTGTTTGTACTAAGTTTTATCTTTTTGCTGGCAATGCGCGTGTTTTATCGATTGCAGACAATATTGTTATAAGTCTGATTTAGACAGATATGCGTAAAAAATGATCAGTGGAAAGATGAAATATACTCAAATCCGTCCTTAACTCTGCTTTTTATGTAAGTTGTAATAGACTAACAAATTTTTAATTTGGTATTTGGTAGGTATAGAAATAAAATGTAGTGTTATAACTTATGTCTTAAATAATGCCGTCCAATTGTACCTATTTTTTATTGTAACATGCATATACTAGTGGGTCGTGGTAATACTCAATTATTTTTGTATACTGAAAATTTTATTAAACGTTTGGTAATAAGTACATTGTTTGATTACCTATCCTTGTTAGGGCTAAACTATAAACAAAGAAGATGTCAGCTTTTTATATGGGCGCAGGGCCTCAAAATCTAGCCATGCTCAAACTTTAGAGATATTAAAGGGGCAAAAGTTGGAACTTTGATGCCTTAAAAAAATATTTTGAGACCCTTCCATTCATAACTAACTTTTTTTTAAGTTTTTATAAGATATAACAACATAGTTTTTATTACATAAATTTCAAAATTTAAAATTAAACGATTTATTGTAAAAGACTAATTGTTAGAAGGTTTATCCAAATATATATAAACTGTCTCGGTTAGAATTCTAGACCCGTTTTTGGACAAGTACTTTAGGATATCGACGCATGGAATAGGGTATTTTCCTGTGTTGGATTTTGTACACTTTTTTAAATGTCACAGCAAATAGTGCGAAAAAGTGCCCTTCTGTGAAAACTGCATTAAAATTGGTTAAGACATGAGGTAGTAATTCATATTTCAGAGTGGACGTGTAGTGGGGTTATCGCTTCATCTCTTTCTTTCGCACGTATCGTTATACCCGATGACGTTACGTGGGCGTAGTGCGTCTCTTTTCTCGTTTTATGACACTTGCCCCTACTACCGAAATTCAAATGCTGAGTTTAGACTAGCATGTTCTCTCAGCAATATGTTGCGCAATAACTTTCAGAAGCGTTTACACTAGCGGCAATATTTCTTTAGCAACACGCTTTTTCAAGTCATCCGCCAAGTTAACTTGCGCAAGTTCTTGCAAAGCTGTTTACATTACTCGAGGAATATTTATTGCTTGCCATGTTCTTTTTTCATAAAACTGAAAGACAAGGCACGCAATCCTTTTGCCTAAGTTTTATGAATCTAATATAATGCTGTTTGGATGATGATTGTAAACAAAATAATCGCCTTAAAAATACCAACACGAAACAGAGTTTTGAATTAAAAAGTACTGCGTGGCATTTTATTGCACTCGTCATCGTGAGTCATAATATTTTAAGTCTTATAACTCCCATTAATTACATTGACTACAATGTCCTTAAAACAGGAACACAAAAGTGCATGTATACTACAGCTTGGCGGCAAAAATAGACATATCGGTCAAACTTATAACTTGGCAGTATAGTCTTTGAGACTTTAGCTGCTTCAGAATGGAACAAATAAAAAAAAACGTTAGCTACTAGCTCAGCAAGTTGAAACTTTTATCTGTACGCAGAATAAACTGCAAGTTCTCGCGCAAGTTGCACAAATGGTGTTTAAACATGCAACTTGCCAGAAGTCCTGGAAGCTTCAAAATGTTGCAGTAGTCAGCTTGCCGTGACTGTTTACACGGTAAAAATAGCTTGCGCAACATAACTTGACAACCTCAGTAGTTATACTGGTTACAATGTCCTTCAAACCGAAACACAACAGTGCATGCACACTGTTGCTTGGCAGTAGAAATAGACATTGCGGTGGTACCCACCCAGACGGCCTCTTACATAATGAGAGATCTACCACCAGGCTGCAAAGCCTTCGAAACGTCGGGAGAAAATAAAATAAAAAACCGCGATAAAATCCGTTATAATAGTTTAATTTCAATGTCTAACATTCGCGTAAACGTAAGGAATCATTAATTTTATGAATTAAAAACATGGCAAGCAATAAATATTCCTCAAGTAATGTAAACAGTTTTGCAAGATGTTACGCAAGTTAACTTGGTGGACCACTTGCAAAGGCGTGTTGCTAAAGATATATTGCTGCTAGTGTAAACGCATCTGAAAGTTATTGCGCAACATATTGCTAAGAGAACTTGCTAGTCTAAAGTTAGCATAATGAACGCGGCCCCATCGAAATGGAATGTTGATGTCAAATCAAATTGATCATAGATTAGTAAATTTTTCTCTGAATAATGTTTGAGAACCTAAATTGATTTGACAGCGCTGTTAAATTAACAGAGGTAACTTTAATCAGCCTTTCAGAAACCGTGGGTTAGAGAATTTAAACTAGACTACACCTGCAGTTGATTTTTTTGGGTACTCACGTTATAAATCTATGTTTCCTATGGGAAGTTAGATCTAAAGATAGTACAATAGCTTTATTGAAAAAAACAAACTACTTAATAATCTTTTATAATTTTCTTAACATCGACGCAAAGAATATGAGCATTCCAGTCGCAGTAATATTTCTACGCCAGTCTGTAGAGTATAGACAAAAACATTACGAGATTCTGTAATTTGTCTATGGTCCTTGGTTTAGAAATTTGTGGCTGGCCACACGGTCCTAAAATATTTGACGTAAAAAAAATACAATTACAAATGGCGTTTACGTAGTGTAGACAGATGTGTTCACGGCCACGATGGGCGATGATTCTTTGATATTACGAGAGGATGGCTATATACGTATGAACTTTCCTGTTACTTCTCTCACGTATCATAGTAACTTAAATATAATTTTGGTGAAAACTGACGTGGGTGGTGTACACGTTTTGGATGTGAACTCGGGTGTGATACTGCAGACCTCTTGTCTGTGCGCGGGTGAGTACGACGCTTATTTTCCACTGTTGAGTTCTCGATTTGTGCAAATTATCAATGGATTAAGTTGTTTGCTGTGTATAACAATGATTATTGTGAAATAGATGAGTAAAGATGGATGGTGTCCTACTTTGTTTCCACATTTGACAGTTGTCGGATAAACAAGTGTACCGGAATGCCGGATGATAAGTTGCCGGTTTTCAGACAATGGAGGCGCTCTGGGCGTGGAGTACGCGCCGGGTGCAGACAGGGTTTTCGTGTGGGACAGCAGTGGGGTGGGCGCCCGGAACGATTACAACGGCGTGCTGTTGCTGCAAACGGCGCTCCAGAGGCCGCTTCCGTCCTCACAACCTGACAAGTGCATTTCTGTAGAGCTCGTTCTCTCTGAGGTATGATTATTTTAATATTGTGCAATTCAAAATAAGAACATTTTATGGTGTAAAGACTAAAGAGTATATGTGTATGAGCTATGTGATTTTTTGTCATTTAATGCAAGTGGGTGAAGTGCCTGTATAACAACATAAAAGTTTAAGTAGTTGTCTATTGCATCAATAATAACTGATTCAGTTATATTGTTATCCATCACTTCACCAACCATAATTCCGCATGTCATTGTTGTTGCAACACAAAGATGTATTAAAATATGTTCAATTTCACCATTGCTTCGGTGGCATCTGCAATAACTGTCAATTATAACACTTATGATACAATTTTAACTATTTCACTCATTATCAATAACCCTAATTTAACCTAATTATTGTTTGTCACTCTCCTAAATCAATCAAACAATAATTATTAGAATCATAGACAAAATGCTATTTGGATATTGATAACTCAGCCCATTGTTTGCCATAGAATGTTAATGAACAATAACTGTTAATTTATTAATTTTGTTTGTGTTTTTTACCACGGTTTGCGATCAACAAGTATTTGTTAATTATGAAATAGTGCAAGCAACATAAAAAAATCATAAAAGCAGATAACGCACATTTATTTTTAAGGGCTAAGTTTATATTGCTTTGTGAGATAATATTTTATAGCATTACTAGCTGCCCCAACAGATGTTGGCCTGCCCTGAAAAGGAAATTAAAATCCTAGAACCCGAGTACAGCGCCACCAACCGGATCCAATTGTTAATCTAAACCATTCTCGAATCCACCTGAAGATACACAAAAAAAATCATTAACATCGGTCTAGCTGTTTAGGAGGAGTCCAGTGACATATGCCCGCACAGACTTCTGTGTAATACTTATTATATATATAAAGATTTTACTAACCACATTAGCTAACCACTAAGGAGAATACATATGTTTATTATATATCATCTCCCCTCTAGCCATATAGCTCAAATGCTTTATTTAAAATTAGTATATCCATACTTTTATAGAACACTAGTATTGCGCGCGGCTCCGCCCGCGTGGAAATTTTTTTCCAGGATAAAAAGTAGCCTTTAGCACTCAGGAGTAAAAGAAAGAATTTAAATTTTCCTATCAGTGAAAGAATTTTCAAAATCAGTCCAGTAGTTCCTGAGATTAGCACATTCAAACAAACAAACTCTTCAGCTTTATATATTAGTATAGATTCAAGAAATCATTTAAAATATGCTCATGTTCATATGTATATAGCTTTAATATCATCTACTGTTCTAATCATATAGCAACAATAAGAAATATAATAAATATGTTTAAGATTTAGTCACATAATATGAGGGATTTTTGGTGCCACAACCATCCTTTTTCATAGTTAATAAGACATCTGCTGGGCCACGCAGGCTGTTCATTTCAATTCGTCTCTAGGGCTTTACTTTGAGTAAAAACTATTTGTGGAATATAATAAAGGGCAACAATGTTAAGCTCCCAATAAATTTTAAACAAAAGGACATGTTCGTCATTAACTGTGTCACAGGTTTAAAGTAAATTTTATTAAACAGTTATCAATGAAGTTATCATAGTGATGTGCACTAAAATTTATGGAATGTATAATTAAAGAACACATCGCAACTTTTTTCCGAAATTCAATATTTAAAAAAATGTAATCTAATACGATCGCACTTATAGGATCGCTGGCTAGCACAACTTCTACCTCTGGCAAACTCGCGTCGTCGTTTTTATATAATCAATTGAGATTTCAGCTCACTCTTGTAAGCTGTCAAAACGGCCATCATAGTGTGCTGGTAAATCGGCTCTTACTGTCTTATATGCTACTCGTGGATATGGGATATATAAAATTTATTTGAAGGTTGTGAAACAGGCCCTTAAACATTACACCCACACGGACTCTTACATATAAGAGACCTACCACCAGTGGTACCACCGCAATGTCTATTTCTATCGCCAAGCACCAGTGTGCATACACTGTTGTGTTTCACTTGAAGGACATTGTAGCCAGTGTAACTACTGGACATAATGAGGCTTAACATCTTATGTCTCAGGATAACGAGCGCAGTGGAATGCCACACAGTACTTTGTAACTCAAGGTGATGTATGGTGTTACTACTGTTTATGGGCGGTCGTATCGTTTACCATCAGGCGTACGGCATGCTCGTCTCGTCATTCAATGCCATAAAAAAGAAAATAAAAAAGAAATGCAGAATAAGAGTACACTAATCTCTAATAAAAAAGGTTGTAAAATTTTGCTTTGGTACTACTGAAAGTGAAAAACAGTGTTCCTATTATGTTTTGACAAGTTGAATTCCTAATGTGCATAAAAAATTGTTTAACTTCTTGAAAACGGGTAAATATTTACAAACCAGGCTAAGTACATATTATTTTCTACTTTTATACGATACATAAAGTACAGCGACAATCAGATGATTCTTCGGGCTGATTTCACCACTTGCTGATAAATGCTATTCATCTCAAATGTATAAGCCCACCAAATCAGCCTGCCTCGGTGGCATAGTTGTATTACCGTACGACTGCAATGCTGAGGCCTTGAGTTCGATCCCCGGGTCGGGCAGTGATATTGATTTTTCTATTCAGTATCAGCCCAGTGTCTGGAATTTGTGCCCGATATGGCGATAGGCTCGCCCTCTATCACAGCTTGGGACGGAATACGCACGGCGAAAAGTGGGTGCATTAATTGCGCCTCTGCCTACACCTTCGGGGATAAGGGCGTGAGTGTACGTGTGTGTGTAAAATATGGATCTTGATCCATAAAAAAATATTTTTAGACCCCTTCATTTATAACTACTTTAAAAATGTTCATTATAAGTGTAGTTTTGAAGCAAAATAAAATTACATATACCTCAAAATCGGAGGACTTTAAAATTATACCATTTATTGCAAAGGCCTAGTTTTTGGGAGTACTATCCAAATTGTATATGTCCTTTCCTTGAAACCTGTGAAACTGGCCCTTACATTAATATTTTAATGAATGTACATGTTCATGCCGCTTTTGACAGGTCCGTCTGGAAATCTTTGGGGGAGGCCTATATTCAGCAGTGGACGTCATGTGGCTGATGATGATGATGACATAAATTATTATCGTAATTCTAAACATTTCAATTTAATTTGTATTTTATATTTTATCTTTGGCTATAAGTTATCCTCCCTTTATGTTTTATGTTGAGTAATTTCAAACCAACTATCTGAAAGACACATCATATAATATACAGAGTTCTGGAACATTCTCGAACTGTGTAGATGTTTCTGAATTCTGGATCAATTCATCTATAATCATTCTATATACTTACGCAGTTCTCCTGTCAAATACTAGATGTTATTGTTTGGTTATTGATTTACTTTGCCGGCGTAATAATTCAGCGTCGTCGTAATTTTCCATACTGCTTAGTTTTTTTTACGACATGCCTAGAACATTAGCGCTTACTTACCTATTGTTGCGTCGCTGCTGTAAGTAATGCTGAGTTTAGACTAGCAAGTTCTCTCAGCAATATGTTGCGCAATAACTTTCAGAATCGTTTACACTAGCGGCAATATTTCTTTAGCAACACGCTGTTTCAAGTCATCCACCGAGTTAACTTGCGCAAGTTCTTGCAAAGCTGTTTACATTACTCGAGGAATATTTATTGCTTGCCATGTTCTTTTTTCATAAAACTGAAAGACAAGGCACGTCATCCTTTTGCCTAATTTTTATGAATCTAATAAAATGCTGTTTGGATGATGATTGTAAACAAAATAATCGCCTTAAAAATACCAACACGAAACAGAGTTTTGAATTAAAAAGTACTGCGTGGCATTTTATTGCACTCGTCATCCTGAGTCATAATATTTTAAGTCTTATAACTCCCATTAATTACGTTGACTACAATGTCCTTAAAACAGGAACACAATATTGCATGTATACTACAGCTTGGCGGCAAAAATAGACATATCGGTCAAACTACAAACTTAAAACTTGGCAGTATAGTCTTTGAGACCTTAGCTGCTTCAGAATGGAACAAATAAAAAAAAACGGTAGCTACTAGCTCAGCAAGTTGAAACTTTTATCTGCACGCAGAATAAACTGCAAGTTCTCGCAAGTTGCACAAATGGTGTTTACACATGCGACTTGCCAGAACTCCTGCAAGCTTCAAAATGTTGCAGAAGTCAGCTTGCCGTGACTGTTTACACGGTAAAAATAGCTTGCGCAACATAACTTGCTGCAAGTTTTATTGATAATGTAAACCCCGCTTAAGTTTCGCTCGTTCAGCTTGCGCATTCTCACAATTCTAATCTAGCCTAACCTAAGTCAGACATAGCTGTACTTAAAATTATAAATCTGGAGAGTTTGTATGTTTGTTTGGTTGAATGCGCTAATCTCGGGAACTACTGAACCGATTTTGAAAATTCTTTCACTAATAGGATTGCTATATGCTACTTTTTATCCCGAGAAAATATTTTTATCTCGGAAAAACTTTGGACGCGGGCGGAGGCGCGAGCATCACCTATTTCCTAATAATTTAATCGTCATTGGCATTGTCAGCACCGATATAACAATAACAAATTGTCAGTTAAGTTCTAACAGTGCTGAAGCAAAGCTACTATGAAATGAAAAGGAAACAAAAATTTCTGTACAAGAATTGAAACTAAAATGGGATAATTTTATTTGAAAATAATAAGAAAATTGTAATGCATAGATTTATGATATTATGGCGTGCACAAGTGTTGTTTGTGATAACAGACTAATTTCAAATTACTAGCGTGTTAATAAAAATAAATCAAAATTGGTTCAACCCTATTGCGTAGGGGTTGAAAAATTACTTACGTCTTGTTAGAACATCACTGTTGAAATGAGAGAGTTTGTAAACAGACCAGGCGTTTTGTGTAATAACGAATTATACAATTTGCCGCCGACATACATTTCATGCAGCTATTGTGATTATTTCTATCAAATGTGCATATTTTTATCTCGCAATTCTATTTTGAATATTAGCGTGATGTGAATTGATTATGCGTATAAGAATTATATTGCAGTCTGCTGTTAATAATCATTTTGCAGTTTTTGTTAGTATATCATACAGGAAACATTTATAAGCATTGACATCATTATTGAACATTTCTTAAATTATATCTATTTATGTTAATACATTTTATTGTTTGCCTAGCTATTGGCGTGTCGCGGTATGCACTCAAAATATTCGTCACGAGTCGTTTTTTATTCTCCTAATATTTTGCTCAATCACACCACAACCACTATCTCAGCTAATATTACGAGTGAGTTTTTCTATTGGAAAAATAATCCTAATTTGGCCGGCATTGAAATTTGTGATATGGACGGAGCCGTGTGATAAGGTCGCAGGAAGTCGTTGGATACAGGCCGCTCTCAACAGGTTGGTTTGGAAACCTTTGGATTATGTTAAGCAGTGCACATACATACATAGTACATACTATCGCGCCTCTATCCCATAGGGGTAGGCAGATACTATGGATTGCCACTTTGCTCGATTCTGGCACATTTCTTCCATTTTATCATCTGAAATTCAAAAGTTCAATGCGGTCGACCCTTACCGGCTCTTCCATCCACAATCGCATTGTATATCCTGTTCGTGAGTACCATCATCAGCAGTGGACATCTTGTGGTTGATGATGATTGGAGCCATAGGTTCATCTATCATCTCATGGAAACAATAACTGCCTCGGTGGCTTAGTTATATTGCGTACGCGTTACGAGTACGATTTGCGTGCTGAGGTCCTGGGTTCGAATCCCGGATCGACCAAAAAAAACATTGTGACTGGGTTTTTCCATCTTAAAAATTACTCAGTCGCAGCTCGGAGTCAGGAAGCTGGCGGTGTGATACCCCCGTGCCTCGGAAAGCACGTAAAGCCGTTGGTCCTGCGCCTGATCTCGTTCTGGTCATGTCGGATTGCCGTCTCACCGGACTATGAGAGTGAAGGAATAGCGAGTGCACCTGTGTATTGCGCACACACTTGTGCACTATAATATCTCCTACGTACCTGGCTGATCTCCGTTGAGATTGGCCGCCGTGGCCGAAACTGGCTAGGAGGATCACGTTACCTGGAAACAATATAAGCACGGCGAAATGGAAGCATTAGTTGCGCCTCACCTTCGAGGATACAAAGACGCAAGTGCTTGTAATGTTACTAGTCATCAATGACGTCATCATTATAAACCAATCGGAGCGTCATGATTATCATTAGTTGTGTTTTATCACAAACAACAGTGTTTTTAGTTGTTTATACTAAGTAGTGACTAATTTAATTATTTTATAATTTTGGAATTTGATAAATATTCGGAGAATTTGTCAAAAATGTGTTGTCTTGTTATGGCGCCAAGCTATAGTATGCTAGTATTGTTGAATCATTCCTAAAAGTACAAACGCGTTACTATTACGAAACTATTTTTAACTGTCCGTGTTATTGTTTGTATGAGATTTTTTTTTCCGGAAGAATAGGTAGTAAATTTTGACGAGTAGGTAATGTATACCATTTTGCATTTCGGATACGAAGCGGTTGCGAGGTAATAACTTGACCCTCTGAAGTAGTTACTGCTATGCACTAGCCAGGTCAACCTACATTGGACAACATTTTCACACCTCAGCCATTTACGACGCAGGTACACGCCAAAGCTAATTTATACTCATCGATATTAATATTGTAGACAATAGTTTGATATTTAAATTTTTCACTCATAAAAAGCTATGCTAATTGCTAAACCTTAGCAACTTACGCTATTTTTAAAAACATCATTTGATTTTAATCCGAGCAAGGAATGCGGATGACGCCGCATCTACATCCCAGTATGTTAAAAGGATTCAATTTTACCTGAAAGCTCCCACCAATCGTAGTACTACGCATGCGTTTGATATGTACACGCGGGGGCGATAATGAAGCGCCCTCTGGACCTCACCGCTGCATCTAGCGATCCGAGGCATGACTCGGCGGTTTCGGGGCATCCTGTCGATATTATAAATGCGTCAGTTTTCGGACATGTTTGGATTTCTGAAATTAAAGATACTATCTGAACAAATTTAGAAGTTAAATTTGATAACGTCTTGGATTAACACACTGTAGTTATTCTTAACCCGGAAAAGTATCAGCGAAATGATTCTGGAAAATAAATGCTTTGCTGAAATTAATATTTGGATTGGTTAACGGTTGGCTAAAGTCAGACTCTGCATCAATTTTATTATAGGTAAGATAAGACACAGAAAGAAATGTAATAGAAATTATGGCGTAAATAACGGTTCATATACGGTATACCTATTCATTATTTTTCTTCTTCTTTAGCCTTTGGAACTCCTCTGCTGAACATAGACCTCCCCCAAAGGTTTTACATTATAATAAACTAGCTTTTGCTCGCGGCTCCGCCCGCGTGAAAAAGTTTTTCCGGTATAAAAGTCCCGCTTTTTATTTTCCCGGTATAAAAAGTAGCCTATGTCCTTTCTCAGGCTCTAAACTATCTGTGTACCACATTTCATTTAAATCGGTTCAGTAGTTTTGGCGTGAAAGCGCGACAGGCAGACAGAGTTACTTTCGCATTTACAATATTAGTAAGGATGAGAATAATCCCAGTTTCATACAAACCACTTAATAACTATCAATCAATACAAATAGGGGAATTCCCAAAAAGTCGGATCTTGGTAAACATGTTATACGTAGCGGACATGTATGTTGTCAAAATAAAAAACATCGCCTAAGACATCGTTTCACCCGACCGCGGGGAAAAGGTGCGTAATGAGTGGGTAAATATTTGTTGTAACATGCTATCTGATAATGTCTTTAGATCGTTTGTTTAATATTTTTTATTTATACATAACAATATAGATACCATACCTAATACAATCTATTTTATTTTATTTAGAAATACAATAAAAAGTGTAAATAAGACGGCCATTTACGTCTTAGTACTAAAAAAATATTTATGATTATTTTTCCGACCCAAATATCGACCAATAGAATTGCACCATTCGACGTCACGTGGTACAACCTACATGGTATTATACTGACAATTTTTTTTGAATATTTTCTCTGGTCGTTACTATACATTATGAAACATTTTTTTTTGAATATTTTCTCTGGTCGTTACTATACATTATGAAATTCTTATTTGTTGACTGTTCATTTCATCTCATGGTGCAATTCTATTGGCCGACATTTGGGACGGAAAAATAATCCCCCGAATACCACACGAGCTTCAAAATTATCTGGCATTTCCCTCAAGGTTCCCTGCAAACAAATAAAGTCGTCAAGTTTTTCAGGAAAAATCACTCACGCTTCGCGCGCGCTCGTGATTTTTTAACCTGAAAAACTTGACTCCTTCATTTGTTTGCAACGAACCTATCGGAAAATACCCGATAATTTTGAAGCTCTTGTGGTATTATATGTGATTATTTTTCCGACCCAAATATCGACCAATAGAATTGCACCATTCGACGTCACGTGGTACAACCTACATGGTATTATACTGACAATTTTTTTTGAATATTTTCTCTGGTCGTTACTATACATTATGAAACAATTTTTTTTGAATATTTTCTCTGGTCGTTACTATACATTATGAAATTCTTATTTGTTGACTGTTCATTTCATCTCATGGTGCAATTCTATTGGCCGACATTTGGGACGGAAAAATAATCCCCCGAATACCACACGAGCTTCAAAATTATCTGGCATTTCCCTCAAGGTTCCCTGCAAACAAATAAAGTCGTCAAGTTTTTCAGGAAAAATCACTCGCGCTTCGCGCGCGCTCGTGATTTTTTAACCTGAAAAACTTGACTCCTTCATTTGTTTGCAACGAACCTATCGGAAAATACCCGATAATTTTGAAGCTCTTGTGGTATTATATGTGAATATTTTTATTGCGATGACTATTCCATACCATCTTTATTCTTTTCCGGACATCGATGTGTTTGCGATTTTCCTAAGGAACTCGGTCGTCTCTTGCTCGGCTCGAGCAATTACTCGTCAAACTCGTAACGTCATGTTACTGCACCGTAACAGAAAGACAGGATATAATTGATCACGTTAAACATTAGTGTTATCGCACGTTAGTAACGGTGTGGTTAATGTGACGGCAGATAATGTTTAACATGGCAAAGAGCGAGTCGGACACGCGGTCTGAGGACTACTTTTGTCGTTATTGCTATTTGTTAGTAAAATGTTATACATTGTCTGCATGCTCACGCCTTTTATCCCCGAAGGGGTAGGCAGAGGCGCAACTAGTGCACGCACTTTTCGCCAAGCGTATTCCGTCCCATGATGTGATAGGGGTTATACATTGTAATATAAAATAATACCGAACGTATTATATACTGCGCACAGCTGAGCACGGGCCTCCTCTACTACTGAAAGGGTTTAGGTCTTAGTCCACCACGCTGGCCTAGGGCGGGTTGACAGACTTCTTACGAAATTCTTTTTGGGAAATTCTCAAGTATGAAGGTTTTCTCACGATGTTTTTATTCCCCGTAAAGCGTGCGACACCTCGCATTACTTCGAAAAGTCAGAGGTGTGTGCCTTGGATGTCGAATTTGCGGACATATGTCTCGGCAGACCGTTCGATTCCCACCTAGGCTATCTTGCACTCCCATAATAATATACCTTGGGATAATTCTAGCCCGCTACCCATTAAGGTCCAAAATATAGAGCTTTTTAAGGATCATACAGACAACATAAACTGCCTAACCTACTTCCCTAATAGAGTTTCGTTGATATACGTTGGATGCGGAACCCCAAAAATGATAATACAATAAATTCTATTTCCTTTAGGGTATCGGCAAATGTTAAAAATATTTATCCCGTAGACTAAGATAAAAATAGTTTTAAATATTATGGGGTGTTTCTATGTATGATCTAACCACAATCGAGGAGAGACGAGGCATTGATAATACCAAGAAGAAAATCCTGTGTAAATTAGCTGGATTACATTTAAACTAATTGCAATTTGCAAAATTATTATGATATAGTGTGTAACAATTTTATTTGTATTTACTATTTTATTGGCTGCCTCGGTGGCGTAGTTGTATTACGGTACGACTGCAAGGCTGAGGTCTCGGGTTCGATCCCCGGGTCGGGCAAAGTGATATTGGAGTTTTCTATTCAGTATCAGCCCGGAGTCTGGAATTTGTGCCCGGTATGGCGGTAGGCTCGCCCCTATCACATCATGGGACGGAATACGCTTGGCGAAAAGTGGGTGCACTAGTTGCGCCTCTGCCTATCCCTTCGGGGATAAAAGGCGTGAGTATGCGTACTATTTTATTGGGCGCATAAAAGTTGAAATATATCGAAAAAATGGGGGTCTTGGGGGTCTGGACCCCAAATACCATGTCTTATCGGCGCATTAGTCACAACTCACAAGTAACAACTTCGGGCACTCGCGTCCGTTTGTCCAAATTTATCTCGGGGTCAAACGACGTATCAATTTTGACGGGACATCTAGATTACACTTCAGTACATACTTCTACGCGGGTGAAGACGTGGGCAAGAGCTAGTTTAGTGTTGTTCATTACATGTGTCAATGTTTACAAGTGCTTACGCTTAATATGGTGAAGTCGTGCACTGGGCTGGGGCATGTCGACCCGCCTCGATTTAAATTCATATATTCGCATCGCAATACCTTGGATCGTTTTCTCGGTATATGCGTAATTGTGATGCCTTTGTTTATGATTGGCGGTGAATTTAGCTTGAAAACGTTTATCGATTGTTTTGGCAGTTTTCGTTACCTTTTTTTTTGTATTATCATTTCTGGATCTAAAAACCACTTTTGACTTTTCATTTACGTTTCTTGAAAAGTCTCCATCATTTGTTTATTCTGGTTTGTGTATTCATGAACAGTGGTGGTCATTCAGGATCGATGGCACTACACTGTCTGATGCATCAATACCCTAATACATTACATATGAATACATAATATACCTATAGTTGGGACAAACTAAGCTGGCTGGTATGACAATTTATTGACACTTCACGGAATACTGTGTAGGGAAGAGAACAAAAAACCGGTTGCTTCAAATAACCGATTCTTGAATGCTATTGATGTTTTGTTCAAGGAGTTTATTATCGTATGTAAATAGTGTTAGATTGTTATTACATCTTCACATTACAATCAGGAGCTTTTTTTATTTATTACAGTACATTGTTATTATTCGTCGTTAATTATGTTTTTCCGTTAAAATTTCACGATTATTCTTCTAAGACTTTTGGATTGGTTATCAGTCATTACAAAGAAATAATTACGGGTGTGTACTGAAAAGAAAATAAAGAATATAGTGCGACGGTTTAAATTATTTACTTTGGAGATCTTAGTTTCCTTTCTTCGAGTATGAATTGTGTATTTTTTATTAAATATCTAATGCATTGTTCAAAACTTTTTGTAAAATGTACTTTAAACATATTTTTTAAATAAGCAGCAGTGTTTTTATTTACATCCAAAGTTTATAGTTTTTACAATTATCTGTTAATTTGGTTGCCAAGCGATTTGAAACTTTCCCAACACTACGCTCATAAACTGCGATATACAACATTGTAAAAGCGTCGCGTTGATATAAGATTCAAGATTATATCCTTTATTTCAGTATATTTTTTTACAATATTAATTCAACTATGTTACATAAGTATGATACTCTTTGTTATAATGTATGTAGAACACGAATTATCGTGTGCTGTCTGTAATTATGTAGTTAACTTTTCATTTTATTGAGTAAACGTTCTCGCAAAGTTATTGCGCCGCGAAAAATTTGAATTGCCATACCGGCTAGCTTAGTTTGTCCGAACTATAATATGCAGTAATTTACAGGCTACAGTATCCTTCAGAACTAATAATCCTATCACTGTATAGTATAATAATTCTTAGTTTGCTTTATAGGAAGGAGTCATCGTTTGCTGTGTTAAAAAATAAATAAATTAAGAATCCCCAAAACCGAGAACATTTTTTATGTTGTGTGTATAAGAAAACGTTATGCAATTTTGATGAGTATAGTTTGATATATATTTTTGTTTGCAGGCTGTCCTGTTGTACCAGTGCTTGCAGAGTCTCGACGCCCATTCAATCGAGGGCCTCACGGACTTCGTCAACGAGCTGAAAAACGCCATAGACGCTGAGCCCGCACGCAAGGGCGTCAAGGCGCAGAAGGTAAGACCTATTGATTGTTAGTGATACAAATTAATCGTCTTATTGTTCTAATTTCAGTGTACTTGGCTGGAGAATTGTTTCTGGATTCTATTTCCTAGTCGAATGAAAATGTTTTGTGTGATGTTTTTATTTAAGAAAACGTGTGTTGTCCTACTGGTGGTAGGGCTCTCATGTGTAAGAGTCCTTCTGGGTGTGTACCAGCGCAATGTCTATTTCTACCGCCAAGTTGCAGTGTGCATGCACTGCTGTGTTTCGGTTTGAAGGACATTGTAGCCAGTGTAACTACTGAACATAATGAGAGTTATCATCTTATGTCTTAGGATGACGAGCGCACTGGAATGCCACACAGTACTTTGTAACTCAAAGTGCTGAATGGTGTTACTACTGTTTATAGATGGTCGTATTGCTTACCATCAGGCGAACAGCACGCTTGTCTCGTCATTCTATGCAATAAAAAAAAAGTTCGAATAATATGCTCAAATTTAAAATTGAAATAAATTTTGTCACATCATAAAATGCACAGTAAATTCGGTCAAAAGTGAGTGCCCTGGTTGCATTTTAACAAAATTTTTAGAGTTACTGACGCGAAGAGGCTCAGCCAATTGAATTTCACTACGGAAAATTGTTACTTTATTTTTTAATTTTCGGATAAGACACGCGAGCGTAGTCGCGATCAAAAGCTAGTAACTAATAAAAGATTATATAGATGTTGCATTTTTGATACTTTTACGTAATATGCATATTTTTATTTATTTATTTATTTATTTATTTATTTATTATTAAAGTACATACATATATGAGTGTTACAAATAGTGGCTTAGTCTAATAGTTTATTGTGCTAGTAGAGACAATATATTCGTGCGGCTGGTGCTTAAAAAAGGAAAACCTGAGCTATAAGCACCAGCAACCTTCCATTGTCACTATAACTAGTACATGTTAAAGAAAACAGAGCAAGTGAAATACGCTGTGAAATATTTATATATATGTAAATGTACTTGGATTACAGAATTTACAAATTAAAATAAAAATAAAAATAAAATAATTTTCCACTCGGTTTTGTGATAGAGTAGTATGTATAATGTACCCAAATGGATGTCTGAGCAAATATATATGTGTATGTTTATGTGTGCGTGTATGTGTGTTTGTGTGATGTGTGTGCGAGAGGTATTAATTAGATGGGGGATTCAAAATATTAGATTGCAGTGCGAATGAGAGACTCTGTTTCTTCATATGTGAGGCTTAGAAGATACCTAGTAACAATCCTTTTACACTCATATTTTGTTTTTTTGCTATAGGCTAGGCGGTTTTCTAACTTATTATATAGATGTGCGCCTAAGAAATAATAAAATCTTTGTCCAAAAGAAGTTTTACACATCACAGTGTGGGGAATTTTATATTTACGTTTAGATCTGGTTGAGGGAGGAAAGAGAACTTGGCTTTGGATTAGAGAGGTGGAATGTTGTCTTATTATTGTGTGAAGAACAAATAATTGCCGGACTGTTAGTACTTCGCAGTATTCGTACAAATCTTTAGTCGGAAATAAGTAAGGTTTGAACGTGCATACTTTGAGTACCGCTCTTTGAGCACGCTCAAGTTTTATTAAATGGTTTTTTGATGCACCACCCCATGAGGAAATACAGTAGCATAGTATAGATTGACACATCGCGTAATAGACCATCTTAATTATATTAGGCTCAGCAACATGTCTTAGGTGTTTGAATACGTAGATGAGTTTGCGTATTCTACTGGACAGATTTTCTATGTGAGGTTGAAATGATAGCCTGTTATCCAGAATAACACCTAGGTAGCGTGTAGACGATGTCTGAAGCAGTTTGGGGCAACTACAATCTGTGCTGCACTCCTCCTGGTTATGGACTGTAATGCTAAGATTGTCCGTACTACTAAGTGAAGCAGTGTTTTTTATTCTGAAGGTCATGAATGTAGTTTTGTCAACATTTAGGGTCAGCAGGTTTGTAGACAACCAGCGCTTGACCTTATTAAATCCTACCTGAGCCGCTAAGAAGGTTTCTCGCCATGTTGGGCCTTTAAATGTCAAGGCTGTATCGTCGGCATATGCTACTATTCTGCCATTATTCAACGTGAGTTGACACATGTCGTTCACATACACGAGGAACAACGTAGGTCCAAGGATGCTACCCTGCGGTACTCCATGTACAACTGGGAGATCTTTGCTAACAAAATCACCCACTTTCACACATTGTGTTCTGTTTTCAAGGTAACTCTCAAACAATTTTAGTTGGGTCCCTCTAATTCCCAAACTTTCCAGTTTGCCACATAATCTCGGAATAGACACGGTGTCGAACGCCTTGGCCAGGTCAATAAAAATAGATAGGCATTTAAGCCTTTTATCTAGGGTATCAACAATATGGTTGGAAAGGTCATGGACTGCGTCATCAGTGGACCTAGCATTGCGAAAACCATATTGACTATCTGATAGAAGGTGGTTGGATTCAAGGTATCCTTTGAGCCTTTTATTCATTAGTTGCTCCAAGATTTTTGATAGAGTAGGCAATACCGATATAGGTCTGTAGTTGGAGATGTTAGTTTTAGATCCGGATTTGTGTATTGGATGTACGAGAGCTTTCTTTAAATGATCCGGAAAAACTCCGGACCTGATGCATAAATTGAAGACAAATGTAAGTGGGGGCACAAATGTGGCTTGGTATCGCTTGACAATGTAAGCGGGGATGCCATCCACTCCAACGGCACTGTCGGAGCGTAGGCTTTTAATAATTTGACTAACTTCATGTTCATTTGTCTCTAGTAGTACTAGCGAGTTTAATGTAGAGTTTCTTAAACTGGAATTATGATCATCATCAAAAAGATGAGCATTCGACAATTTCTCCGCAAGATTCTTTCCTACGCCCACAAAAAATTCATTTACCAAATTGACGGAGTTGTTTGGGCAACTGTTAATTAGTAATAAATCCCGAGCTATAGTATTTTCCTCAGTGATATGTGAAACCTCCTTAATTGCTCTCCAAAGCTTTTTAGGGTTTTCCTTAGCTTTTAAGATTTTATCTCTTTCATATTGCATTTTAAGTTTCTTTAGCAAAGTATTGCAGTAATTACGATACCTCTTAAAAGTAGTCCCAAGGATCTCATTAGTCGGCGATTTTTTGAGTTTTTTGTACATACGGTCTCTATTTCTTATGCATCTTAATATTCCTGGAGTGATCCATGGTTTCAGTATTCTCAACCGATGGGGAATAATATGAACATTAGAACTCAATCGAATGGCTGTAGAAAGAGAGTTTATAAAGTACGTACAAGCCTCGTTAGCATCCATGATACCGTAGATATGCGAATAATTAATAGATTTTATGTGACTTTCAAGCAGTCCTTTATCAATCTTTGTTTTTAATATAAATGTATTATCCCTGGTGTTCATTTTACTTAGTGAAAGCATCACTGCATCATGGTCAGTAGTAGCAGATTCGATTACTAATGTAGTGCTTTTGTGTTTGGTTTTCAACATGACATGGTCGAGGCAACTTTTTAAATGTGTTTTTATGTTATGAGCTGGTAATATGCCATGGCTAGCTGTAAGATTCAAATATTCAGTGGCTTTAGGATCCGTGCTATTTTCAGCTATATTTATATTCATATCACCTATTAGTATTATATTCGGATACGAGGAATTATTACATAGAATTTGATCCAGCGACCAGAGGAATCCAGTAATATCTTTAATAGATGGAGATCTATAAATTGTCACAATACATGTATGGCTTCCGATAGTTAACAATATACAGTTAGCATCTTTAAGCTGTGGTTCTTGCACTTTAATATCAGCCAAGGTGTTTTTAATGTAAACTACAATTCCATCATTTTGGTTTATCCTCTTTGAGCTGTAAAATCTTTGGTAGCCGTGCATTAGTGGTATGTTAGGGTTCTTGGATAGCCAACATTCGGTAAGGACAATAATATCTTGCGGTATTTTAATTCTTGCCAAAAGAGTTTGTAGGCCAGATAAATTAGCAGAGATACTACGAATGTTCTGAGTAATTATTCTAAAATTATCCATTGTACTATCAAGGAGAGAGCAATCTTCAGGCTCACAGTGGTATGAGTTTGAGATCTGTAGTTTATCTATGGAGGTTAAGGTTTCAAGGATTGGATCGAATGTCAAGACAAATATTCTTGTACCTTAGATTGAACTGTATAAAAAATAATAATTATGTAGGACATTACAGTAAGGCAAAGGGAGTGCATAGTAAAGAAAAACAGCGCTGTTAAAATTGAAAGACACCGTTATTGACTGTTGTAATTTCATGAATAAGATATTGAGTTCGTTGGTTTTGTGAGTGAGATGGGTATGTATGTGCGTATTTGAGAGGAGTATATTTAAGTAATAGATGAAGTGACGTGTAGTAGTCTATAGCGAGTGGTATGAGTGCTTGAAAGTTTACAAAATTATAAATAACTAATACTAATTGCAAGTCTTTAACAATATATATGATTGTAAGAAACATTGCAATATGATAGAACGGCATGCAACATAAATATGAAATATAGGATAATACTAGTCATGTAGTATTTCTACACTTTAGTAAATCCGTTTCAGAATTAATGCGGAACAGAGTCTGTCCCTCAGCTTTGCGATGATATACGGCCCCTCTTGACGTCCAGCAAAAAGAGAAATTATTTTCTCTAGCGAATTGTCGCGCTACGTGGAAAAGCCTTTGTGTCTTATGAGTAAGTGTTTCCGAGACAAACACCGGAGTAGGAGTTCCTGGTATATCTAGATGACTCGAGTTTAATTTCTCACCCTTTGGTTTGTTGTTGTTAAAGTTTTTGATTCCCTGTAGTATATTTTCCTTCATCAGTACGCTATTGAATTCTACTATGAGTGTCTTAATAGCATTTTTGTTAGCATTAGATCTATATATATCCTTGATTTGATCTTCTTGTAACTTAACCTGGACTGTTTTAGCCAGGGATACTACCAACGCACACATCTGTTCTTTGGTTTCTGGGATTTTATTTTGTGAAGGTAATTTGGGAACATTTCGAATTTCTAGTCCAGTAGATCTCAATTTTCGTTCTAGAGTTTCAACCTTATCTTCTAACAGTTGTATCTTCATCCTATCTTCCCTTTTTTCTGTCTCCAGCTTATGGATTATTTCAATCAAGTTGTCGTATTTATTTGACATAAATTGGAGGCTTTCTTGTAATTCACTATTTTGTTGTTTAATAACCCGACACTGTTCTTCTACAGATGAAGATAATTTTGAAATATGACTTGCTAATAAGATAATATGGAAAGTACGTTTGTTTTTATCTTTTGACTCACTAATAGAACGTTATCACAAGACTGGCCTGCTTATTAGGCGACAATGAATTATTAATCTTGATAGTTTTAATATCGGTGATATTATTGATTGTACGAAATTTTTTTTCTACAATTCAAAGAACCATTTATGTAAATTTTGGTATCTACTTTATTATCATTTCCTTAGAAAAAGAAATGCTGCTCTATTTACGAACAAATTTCTCCAGTGCATCGTCGAACACATCTGAATCATCATCATTACTTGAAACCAACTTTTTTAATTTGTAAAATTTTATTTGCGATCTTGTTTCTAGATGCGGAATTAAAATTTTAAATAAAAGTATATTAAACGATACAATAATTATTAATTTAAGCATCTAAAACGCTTATGCTTTAAATATAAAATATTTCACAACGCAATATTGAGAAATTAGTATCCATCGACACAGGTTAAGAGGAATGTTTGTAAACGATCGTTGCAATGATTATAGTGATTATGATAATCAGTTGGCAGTATAGCTAATCGCTTTTTAATATTGTTTATATTTATTCTGAATTTCAATCGAATACTTCATTATCTAGACAATGGTTTAAAAAATGCTATATGATGTAGCCATTTTAGTGAAATATTGAGCACTATTAATTCATTATATCAGGCCGTGTAGGAGAGATTCTCACAGATAACTGTGTTACCTAGTTCTGCTGCTAAGTCAAAAGCGATTATGTATTCCTGTTTAAAATCAGGGCACAAATAATTTCTTACAGGGTAATGCGATGCCCTGGAGGTTTGCAACTCAAGATTCTGGATGGTATTGCTTCTTTTTAGCCGTGATGCTTATTTCACCCAGTTGGATATAGAGAGGTTATAAATATTAACCCCAAATTCCCTTTTCAGTGGAGCACAGTGACAATATGCCTACCCCAATCCACATTGCGCCTGGTCACCACCAGCGTGGTGCAAGAGCTGAAGGGGCAGAACCGGCGGATACCGGCGCTGGCTATCGCCTCTGCGGTTGGCCAGCGCGCCAACGAACTGGTACCGTGCTCGCGCGACGAGGAGACCAGGCCGCTCATGTACTCCGAGGCGGAGAGGAAGGAGACGTTCAAGCGATGGCCCCACATGGACTACAAGTGAGTGCAGAGTGTAGCAACTAACAACTGGCAACCGTTGTTGTTATACAGGGTGTAATGCAATTAGTCACTGCAATTAGCAAAACCACAAGTGGGGGGATTTAAATGAAATACTATGGTATTGTTTTTTTTTTATAATTGTTTTATGAGATAAGGCAAAGGTAATATTTATTGTTTCTTGTGAACATTCTTATTATGATATTTTCAATAATGGTAGGCCTACGAGTCAGATACATATAGGCTACTTTTATCCCGGAACTCTGTAACTTTCCTTTAGGACTATTATACTATTAAAAATACCTGTATAAGGTCGTATCAAAACTGTATACTTGTCACCATATTCGTTGCAACTAAGAGCATATACCATACCATACCAGCCCTGTATTATATACTACTGAGCACGGGCCTCCTCTGCTACTGAGAGGGTTAAGGCCTTAGTCCACCACGCTGGCCTAGTGCGGGTTGGCGGACTTCACATCCCTTCGAAATTCAGAGAACTTCTCACGTATGCAGGTTTCCTCACGATGTTTTCCTTCACCGTTAAAGCGAGCGATAAGAATACACACACAACTTTTTAGAAAAGTCAGAGGTGTGTGCCCTTGGGTTTTGAACCTGCGGACATTCGTCTCGGCAGTCCGTTCCACTCCCAACTAGGCTATCGCCGCTTCAAGAGCATATAGCGTGTGTATAAACATGAGCGAGTGATAGAGTGCGGCGGTGCAGGTGGGCGCTGCCGGCGCGCATGGCGCAGGCGGGGTTCTACCACCAGCCCACGCCCAGCGGCGACGACCGCGCCATGTGCTTCACCTGCCTCGTGTGCCTCGTGTGCTGGGAGAAGAGCGACGAGCCCTGGGTGGAGCACGAGAGACACTCGCCCAACTGTCCGTTCGTGCGCGGCGAGTACACGCACAACGTGCCTATATCGGTACGTTCATTTATACTTCACTACTATTGTTTTTTTTTGTTTATTCTATTCTTCTATACTAATAATATTATAAAAATGAAAGATTTGATTGTTTGTTTGTTTGTAATGTATAAACTCAAAAACTACTGGACCGATTTTGAAAATTCTTTCACTAATAGGTAGCTACATTACTCCTGAGTGCTATAAGCTACTTTTTATCCCGGAAAACTTTTTCACGTCTAGTATTGCAATAAATGGAAAAACCGCTAGTGTAACATAAATGTGTCATTGTTGTTGTTGCTACGTTCATCAGTGGAGTATTGGGTTCAGGATTCATTTCCTTGTTGGGAAATGCGAGTGAGCATGTCGCCGTTCAAAAGCATTACTAACCTTGGGCAGTCTAGTAGAAAATTGATTTACTCGAGATTGGAAGTTTCCAAACATCGCAAGAGTTTAGACCCCTATCATGTCGTGAAACTGAAATAAGCTTGGTGATCTGTAGGTGAACTAGTTGCGCGTTCGTTTACCTTAAAATACAATATTTACTTATCATAATTACGAATATGTGTGTGTGGTACATAGATAATTATTTAAGGACTAGGAAGTAACGCAGGCTACCTATTTACCCGCAAACATGTGCGTGTCCTGTAGGACGTTTTTACAAGACGAAGAACGAAAGAACCGCGATCAAAACTAGTAAATAAAAATGACGCGCACTATGTGGATTAGTGCTATAGTTTTGCCTTTTGTACAACATTTACTTCCAAATGATTTGATAACTGATTAGATTTGTAATCCTTGGACGCCCGCGGTGGACACCGGTGTCCATTTATATAAGGAAATTAGCTTATAGCTATATATAAGCGGGCGTTGATAAAATTGATAATAATCAACACCTGGTTTGACAATCAACGTATGAAGATTCATTACCAACGATTATATTGGAACTTTCTGATAGTTAAATCTGTTTCATAATAATTAATAAGTTAAGTTATGTATTATGATGTACCCGCATTTATTTATTTACATGTCGAAAAGTAATGACTAATGACACACTTACTTATTTACCTTTTATCTCTGAAAGGTTAGACAGAGATGCAATTATTTGTTTGTTTGTTTTAACGCGCCAATCTCAGGAACTACTGGACCGATTTTGAAAATTCTTTCACTAATAGGAAGCTAGCTTACTCCTGAGTGCTATAGGCTTTTTATCGCGGAAAAACTTTTCCACGCGAGCGGAGCCGCGTGCAAAAGCTAGTATTGTATACTTAGTTCCACTACACCTTCTACACTTTAGCTAGTTTGTATTTGTATCCTTGTGGACGAGGCTACAAATTAATACAAATGACTTCAAAAATTACATTTCATATAATTTTGTCCAGGTAACAAACGCAACAGCATGCGCAGTCCCATTCCCGAACGTGACTGTGGTGTCGAAGGGCAACACGGGCGACCTCATCGCGACCGGCTCCTCCGAGGGCAAGGTCAACATATGGAAGTTCGACTGCGGCCTCAAACTGGTCAAGTTCATCAACCTGTCGCCGTACGACTCCATCTTCAGCGGCATCCTGGCAACGGACAGTAACAAAGTGTGGTCCACCAGCTTAGAGAAGGATAGTTGTGAGTGTCATGGTAGTTTGTACGTCCCGCCGATTAAATGGCTATGTTATAGGGTCTATTTTGCCTTGGAATGATTGAAATTAAAGTTAACCACGTTTTTTTACAGTTTAACATTACAATTTCTTACGTCAACTGAATCTATAACTTGATAATTTAAGCTTTAGTCACACACAGCAGTGCCCAGGAGTTGGTGGGACCATGACACTGCCAATGAACAACTGATAGCACTGAGACATTGAATTATGTAAGATAACATATTTTTATTTGTAAAATCACGTTATTCATATATTTTTTGCTTACAACAGAGCATGGTCCTGCCACTGCCCGCACAAAGTAACCACCAAGATGTGTGTGCCCAAGGTTTTAATACATATTAACAAAACAACCGTTACATTTCCATGAATAAGAATTATGTTTTACATTCAAATTAAGGTCTTTTTTCTCCAGCCACCTACAGCATCGACCTCACAGCCATGGCGTTCGTCGGCATGACGTCCAAGCAAGAGATCTATCCGCAAGTACAGCCCACGGAGACTACCGAGAAAGAGACCAGCACGAATAAAACAAAACCATCGCTAATATGCGCAGTCACCATTACCAGGACTAATGCAGCACAGTCTGACGTGCCCATCGAAGAGGACAGCAGCAAAGCGCTCTTTGACTCTGGAGGGGATCAGTCAGCGGAGAGCATCCAAGCGATGAACGACCATAACGAAGCCAAAAACAACCTGACCACAGACAAAATGCTATTCCTGTTAACGTATGACATACACAACTCTCAAGCAGGGTCGATAACAACCGTGGTCCAAACTTCTAACAGCAGCGGACACTCTAAACCCGGCGGTAGTAAGAAGTTCTGCACCGTCGCACGAACAGACGACGCTAACATCTACGACGAGATATACCTACAGTACTCTGACGAGGAAACCGAGCTTCCACAGTGCACGAACACGCTGATAGACGAGCAGATCAGCAACGTCATCAACCTTAACGCGTCATCGAGTAAGGACGACTGCAAGATATGGGAGCCTAAGAAGATCATACTCACCAAACACTTCAAAGTATTGGGTCCGCCGCCCTCGGCCCTACTGCCCGAGCTGCAGGAGGCTGGCCAAGCCAGCATGCTCGATTTCGTTGGCAAGATTTCACAACTTAAAAGCTGGAAGAGTAACATCGAGTCTGTAGGCACGAAGTTAATAGACCAGACTGATGCTGTGCTTCAGCAGGCGGATCCTATCACTCACTACCTGAATATGAATGGACCGTTGGAGATCTCTGATTTAAAGTGGTACGAAGGTGGTGAGGGGACGGAAAAGGTGAAAGTTACCACGTTTGGAGGCAGCAAAGTCGGTACACACACTCATGCGCACCCCGCCGTGAGTAACAGCAACAATGATGCCTTCGACACCGACCCGCATCAGGAGGAAGCCGTGACTCAAGGAATCGCCATCCAATGCCTTAGTCTTCCATCAAAGTTAAATCTTAAAGAAGATTCCAGAGTCACTCACTTATTCCCAACTGAGGATAAAGAGCACTTGCTTGTAGTCATATCGAGTATCGATCCGGCTAGAGTCAAAATCGACATGGACATTGACAGCGACGGAGACACTAGAATGGACGTTGATGAAATAACAGAAATTTACGGGAAGAAAGCAGAATCCAAGACATATTTCCTCCTGTTCAAAATCAACAACAAGACTTCGGTATACACATTGGAAGATAATCCAGTGTCGATAAAGGAACTGCCGTTTGAAGAGAGCCCAGTCGATTTGTGCCTTCTTCCAGCGGACAAACACGATCAGTTTTCGTTCGCGACAGTGGGGCTTGACGGCTACTTGAGGATGTATTCAATACCTGACTTCAATGTTTTGGCAGAGAAAAGTGTGCCAAAAGGGCTGTTCACCTCAGTCGCGTACTGTACGTCGGTAGAACGGCTCAGTGTGGCCACAAAGGACGGCATGATTTACTTCTATGCGCTGAACAATGGCGAGAAGGATTCTACAGGAGAACTTGACGAGGATGAGTTTGCCAACATTGATTTCGACATGCTGCAGAGGGCGCCGCGGGACGAGGTGTGCGGTCCCACTACTGCACCGGTCATCATCGCAAACAAAGCGGAACTTGACAAGAGCGATCTGGACACTTTGATCACGCTGACAGGATCCTACGGGACCAACACGACGGTACCTTACAGCGCAGTGGTGCCTGGTTTCTGGTGCGAGTTATCGCCTGCCCAGCGTCCAAGATCTGACCACCAGAACAACAGGACTTGGCGATTACAGAACACCTCATCGACATGGGATGAGCATGTTCTTGAGCTGACCTTGCCGTACAGCGTGTCTCTCGCTCATATAGAATTTGGTTTCACACTACATACAGCGTGTTCAGCAAACTTGCCAGTCATCTTAGTCACACTTTTGAAACAGAACCTGCATGGCGTTGGCTACAAAAAGGACGCTTCGTTCGGTCCGCGTCCAGATTCGCCAGTGCATTTCCCGGTCGTGGATGCTGATGTGTCCAATCTTGAAATACCAGTCACCAGCGAGGAGTACTTGCAAGCTCACAATGCTGAGATTTTAGCTGGTCCTCTACTCCTGTCGTCAGGTCTAGACTTGACTCAGCAGTCTGGGACTCTGATATTGACAAGCCCGCGGTTATACAGAGCGCGAGGCAGGACTTTCCTAATTCACATAAAGACACTATACGATCCCGCAAAAGACATGAACAAAGGAACTAAGTCTGGAGATAATGGTTCCAAGAAATCTGGTTTTATTGGCTGCGATTGGTTACATCAGATTTCATTGACGGTTCGCGCGTGTCCTCACACAGACGTCCCAATGGAGAGGCAGCAACGCATTGCGATGTTGGAATCCAACTGCTTCCTCACTTCGCTCTGTGAGATCGCTATCGGAGATAGTGACGTCGACAAACGGAAGATGGCGTTAGACCTCATTATATGGGTGGTGTCTATCAGATTACAGAGGATGCGACTGGCTAAGGCCGATAAGAGCAAAGACAAGAATACGGAAATGCAACAAATGGAGTGTGTAAAGATCATAGAAAAGTACGCAGATGCCTTGATTAAAAATTGCATGCTGTGTAGCAACAGAAGTCTGGCCAAGAAGTGTATGAAGATCATGCTGATTACAAGCGAGTGAGTGTCGTTCATGTTTGTTTGTAGGTATAGTTGTGTATATTGTTTGATGTTGGTAATGCTAATGTATGTATTCTCAGGGGTGAGAAGCACCTGCCGAAGCCGTGGAAGGGCACGTTCTCTGGCGTGGTGTCGGCGGCGGTGAGCGCGTGCGTGCCGCTGCTGGGCGCGGTGCAGTGCGCAGGCGCGGTGCGGTGGGTGGTGGCGCTGGCGCAGGCGCAGGCGCAGGCCGGCACCGCGGCGCCCGCGCTGGTGCAGCGCTGCCTGCCGCTGCTGGAGCGCGCCGCCGTCGAGCTCAGGGCGCGGGCGCTGCCGCATCACGACCTGCTGCGCGCCAGGTACTTTTATCAACATACTTCAAATGCTTAGAAATAATCTATACAATGTTTCACATTGACACCTGTTTCTAGATTTGGACTGTACGGCCTCCCTCTGGAGCGAACGATCTTCGCAGCGGACGTGCCGGAGCTGGGCCGCAACCCCGCCAACCCGAGCAGCTACTCTAACTCACTGCTGAACGACGCCAACGTGCCGCCCGGCATGAAGAGCGACTACCATCTCAAGGACCTGCTCAATATGCCGCTTGATATGGGTATGCATTTGAAACATCTAGGTTGTGCAATGCAATTGGTGTTTAATATGACAATAGGGTTATCACTATTGTGTTAAAGGACGTATGTAAGCTTGGTGATGTTTGGTACTTATCTCATCAGCACTTATTTCTTTGGGAATGAATTCATGTTGATGATAAGTATAATCTATTATGCCAGTTGTCAATCACATTACTTGCTAATTTATAATTGAATCAATGAAAATAGTACTTATTATTATTTTATTAGTCCCCCGATATTTTTCAACATAATTAAATCAAAAATTATTGATCCAGATAAAACACAAGATTTGGCGAAATTGACACCTTCCTACTGTTTACCAGAGATGCGCAAAAACGTCCATTATAATGTATGTTTTATTTCAAAGGAGATGGAAAGAACCTTTCCTCGAACGCGTGGTGGGGCCAGAACAACGGCGTGATGGTCTTTGGCGCGGGGCTCGGCGAGGCGATGCCGCTGCACGTGACGTGCCACATGGCCTCCGACGGCACCAAGCTCGAGTCCTTCGGCATGAGGATGCACCCCGCCGTGGTTAACTCCATGCCTGGGTCAGGACCTGGGGACTCGCAGCAGGTTATTATTCTTTGGTATAGAAAAGTGTTAGAAAATCAATCAGATGATAAGTAAATACCATGGCTTATGGATAAAGATTTTGGTGTGTTGACTTTTGAAGGTTCTTGGCCATTTTTACTCCTAATGCTAAAACACTCATACATAATTTTTGTCTATTCTCTTGAATCTAAAATTATTTTCTTTGATCTTAGCTCTGGAATATGGTAAAGGAAGACCAGGTGAAGCAGTCGTCTCAAGACCCCGACTCTTCGGAGGACGTCGAGAGCTCACTGATGGACTGCGACCCGCAAGACAAGATGGAGTTCTCGGAGGAAAAGATTTTGAGGGTATGTTTTATTCCATTTCTATGTAGCATTAGTGTTTGACCTAACTCATTTTGTTTTATAAACGCAAGTTTGTAAGTATGGATGTATGGATGTTTGTTACTCTTTCACGCAAAAACTACTGAACGGGTTTCGATGAAATTTGGCACACGGGTAGATTATGTCCTGGATTAACACATAGGCTACTTTTTATCCTGGGAAAATATAAAGCGGGACATTTATCCCGGGAAAACTCATTCACGCGGGCGGAGCCGCGGGCAAAAGCTAGTGCTTATTAAATATGTAATCTGGTACAGCGTAATGTGATATACACCAATGTCATCCATAATCTTAATATATATAAATCTCGTGTCACAATGTTTGTCCTCAATGGACTCCTAAACCACTTAACCGATTATAATAAAATTCGCACACCATGTGCAGTTCGATCCAACTTGAGAGATAGGATAGTTTAAATCTCAAATTATAGTCGCAATTTTAATTTATTGCTAATTATTTGTCTGTTATTATTTGACAGTCACAATTATCTTAACTCCAAATGATTCTAACAGATGTCGATACCTTTCGACTGGGTTGAGTAAGTAATCAATAGATGGCGCTGCTATGAATGATTCTAACAGATGTCGATACGTTTCGACTGGGTTGAGTAAGTAATCAATAGATGGCGCTGCTATGGTAAATCTACGAACGTGTCATATAAGCTACATTTTAAGCGGGACTTTTATACCGGGAAAACTAATTCACGCGGGCGGAGCCGCGGGCAAAAGCTAGTCATATTATAAAGAGGAGGAGTGTGAGTTTGTTTTTAGGTTTGTAGGGTTAATCTCTGGAACTACGCAACGGATTTTGAAAATTCTTTCATGTACGAGCCAATAACGCTCATACAGCAATTTTCGTGCATATATTTGTCGATATGTGCTAAATACATTCAGTCGTAACAAAACACTCGTCAGGCCTAATACAAATATAAACATACGTAACGTGCGACTCAGATAACTAAACGTAAACAGTTATTTACAATAAACTATTCAACTTAAAAGTGGTTTGGCGTTAACTATTTTGGCCTACAACAACAACACAATTACTACCGGGTACCGCCACGGCAAAGCCCCAACGTTTCACTAATAGGAAGCTACATTACTCTTGAGTGCTATAGGCACCTATTTATCCCTGGAAAATATAAGGCGGGAACTTTTTTGCGTAAAACGTTTTCACGCGGGCGAAGCATGGGTAGTCGCTAGTTGTGTATAAGTCTTAGTACCCCACTCTTCATTCCTCATTCCCATACAAATATTGTACTAAAACGAAACTATAACTTAACGAATACTATCAAGCAAATATTCGTGTACAGATGGTAAGTGAACACCGCCAGCAACATCCACAATACTAAAGGAATGATTTATGCGATACCGGCGGTGGTGGTACACTGTATGTGTGGTAGTAATCAGTGGGCGGTTTCCCAGGAGCAGGAGCAGTGCACGATCCCGTGGGCGTCGCTGGTGGCGCGGCCGCCGCAGCACACGCTGGTGGTGGAGCGCATGCACTCGGGCGCGCGCCGGTACATCGTGCTCGACTTCGGGCACGCCGTGCGGCTTACTGACGTGGTACGTATACTTGATACTTTCTTGGCTAATGTCAAGTTACGTCCTAAGGACGGAGGGTCAACAAATTTAAATAATAAAGCTTGAAAAAAAAAATATTTGTTAATTTTTATGTTTTTCTTTTCTGTTCAAAATGGCCTCAGACAAGTTGCCTTTCTACAATCGTAACGCTAATAGAACACATAAAATTTAACAAATCACTATTCGGTAGTTTCAGAGCTGTCATTTTTTTTTTAACTAGAACCTAATGCGCCGATGTCCGCTTGATTGACAGGTGACGTCATGGCCGAATCTGGCCAAGCGAATAATGACCGGTTAAAGGGATGACATAATATCCTGACGATAATTCTATCGCGAATTCCCATTTTTAAATGTCATTCCCATTTTTTATTTTTCCTATTGTGTTTAATCCCTATTGTGCTAGTATTACTCTAAACATCAATGTACACAAATGACGTTCCTTGACGTTATATGAATGTAACCAGATAATACCGTTCTGCGCGGACCTGGTGACGCTGTGCATCGACATCTGGGTGACGAGCGAGGAGGCGGACTGCGTGAAGCTCGCGTTCGCGACCGACATCGCCACCAAGCACCTCGTGCTCACCGACATACAGCCGCCGCCGCTTTGCCGCTACATGAAGGTACGATAATAACAACTGTATTACCAAGACTTTACGCTTTATTTTGCTGTATGTTTTATCTTAGACTGCCTCGGTGGCGTAGTTGTATTACGGTATGGCTGCAATGCTGAGGTCTCGGGTTCGATTCCCGGGTTGGGCAAAGTGATATTGGGTTTTAAATTCAGTATCAGCCCGGAGTCTGGTATTTGTGCCCGATATGGAGATAGGCTCGCCTCCTATCACATCATGGGACGGAATACGCACGGCGAAAAGTGGGTGCACTACTTGCGCCTCTGCCTACCCCTTCGGGGATTAAGGGCGTGAGTGTGTGTGTGTGTATGTTTTATCTTAGTTACAGAATAAATCTTCAAATGAGCGTTATGATTGCTTACTTCTTACTTCATTTGTCCTACTGTTCCTATTTAGTCTCTGAAGTGAAAACAAGTGACCATCTTCAGCCTTGTCAAAAGAGATGGCGATAACAGCAAATTTTATGCCTCTATTCAGTTTTGACACACCCAGAAAATATTTATTTTGTGCCTTAAATGTTTTAGCTTCTGTAAACGTCATTGTCTTGTATTACAGTTTCAGCGTAAATTTACATACTAACTGTAATGTTTGTTCGTACAGATAACAACAATAGGCCGTTACGGTATGTCTGCGACCAAGTGTAAGATTCCTCTGGGCTGGTTCTACGGTGAGATAGCCGACATCGCGAATGTTCAGGCTTCAATCAATGCCCTGCACGCTTTGCACGAGGATCTGTCTTGCCGATTCAGGTATTTTTACAGGAATTATAAAGTTCTAATGACTTCTATTAGTCATTCAATTTCTTTTCTATTTCTGCTTCTATATGGTGTGATTCTAATAACAAAATTATGTGCGTGTTCTCTAAGGTGTATATTCAACGCGTTGCAATCCTTAATACTTGATATTCTAATGAGGCACTTGCACAGAAACGCTTTTATAATATTAACTATAACTAATTTTTATTATTAACAGATTGGCTACAGGCAAACTGATAGACCTACTGAACCCATATCTGGACTTATACAACGGAAACGCCGGTCACATGATGGCATACCTCAGCACTAACACAGACGCCGACTCCAAGGTGGTGACCGCGTACCAGGAGTGCATAGAGCTGCAGCAGCAGATCCACACGTGCATCAACATCCTGAAGAAGTTGCAGAATAACACAGATGATAATAGAAGTGTTCTGGACTTGATTGAGAAGGGGCAAGTGTCGTCCGAGACCCTTATTCGGTCTTCCTCGACTGACAAGCTGCGCGTGATCTGCGAGAATGTGGTCGATATGCTGCTCTATTTCTACTTCCAAATGAGTGATGTGGTAAGTGGGATCTAAAGCATTAGCAATGTTGTGAATATTGAAATACTTACAACTGTTTGTTTAACAGATGTCAACACCTTGGAGAATGTATTGCGTTATAGGACCAAACTGTGTGTTATTACAGAATCTAAACTGATGAGCAAAATGCTGAAACATTTTAGAATCTCAAATGAATGTACGTATTGTTTGTGTATCGTAGCAGTACGCGCCGGTGTCGCTGGAGTGGACGGCGCGCGTGACGCCGCTGGCGTGGGAGTGGGGCGGCCGCGGCGCCGGCGCGCTCGGCACGCTGCTGGCGCGCGCCGCCGGGCCCGCGCGCTGGTGGGGCCGCCACCTCGCCGACACGCTCACCGACGCCTTCGCCGCCGCCGACGCGCCGCCGCTGCCGCTCGACAGGTGACACCAACATACACTACACTAGGTCGAGTTTTGGCGGGACCTTGGAAGTGTCATGAGGTGCTCTTGTTTTAATTCATTATTTTGGTGATACTTAGTGTTATATTGCATAATTGTAGTGGTATATTATCCAATATAGTTCTATTAAAGAGCTCAAATGAAGTGAATTGAAATAATCGTGCTAATCAAGTGTTTTTTTTGTTGCCGCCAAAACTCCTCGATAAAGTCTTGGTAAGGTAGCCACTATTTTACTTCGACGTACTACAGATAATAAAAAAAGACAACCCAAACTTGACATTGGCAAAATGTGAATACAAGTGCCATAACGAAAAAATAAAAAATACACTACACTATGTCGAGATGCAGGACATTTTTATTCTAATAAACGTCAAGGAAATCATTAACTTGAGTTGTTTATATTCAGGATCCTCGTGCTGGTGATGTACATGTGCCGCAAGAGTCTGTATTCGCACGCGGAAGGCAGCGAATTATGCGAAGGTGGCGAGGTCGCAGGCGCAAGCACGAGCCAAGAGTCTGATGATGATGAGCTGGGTGGCGGCGTGACGGCGGCGCTGGCGGCGCGTGCGCTGGCGCTGGTGCGCGCGGGCCGCTCGCAGCCGGCGCTGACGGCGGCCGTGCTGACGGCGCTGGCGGGCGCGCTGGACGCCGCCGCCGCCGCCGCGCCGCATCACTCCTCCACTTCCAGTGCGCACAGGTGAACATCACATCTGCCTAATGAACAATCTTTGATAAATTATAAACGTAGATAGAGTGACCGCTGCAATGAAATTAAAACAAACAGGCCAACTTTTATTAAGCTAGTATGCGTGACAGCTTTGTCATACGCTATCACTGCATCATTCTGCGTATCCTTGTGTGCGCGCATAATGATACCAGTTATTACATGGTTTCTATTAAAATGGGGAGAAAATTATATCCATGAAAAACAACAAAAAATAATTCACTCAACTCATTTAGTGGACAACTGTTGGCCTCTATTTTTTTCGACGCGTTTGAAACGTTCAGTGTCTATCTAGGTATATAATTAATCAAAGTGAACAATCTCAAACGTATTTAACCATATAGAATTGGATTATTACTGAGTTTTTAATATACGGAGTAGCTATTTTTAGACACCTTTTACAATTTTAGCTTTTAATATACATGAAAAATTTCCAGAAAATCCTATAATGAAGTAATTAATCGTCATATTTATTAATTGATTACCAAGAAAATTATTTTTTAATCTGTTAACATAACCTTGAACCAATATCTTTACGATAGCCGATGGGACTGGGTGACGGGTGGTCGGCCGGGTAACACCAATGGCTCAGAAAACTCGACGTCATCCCCGCGTGGAGGCGAGTGTAAGCTGCACCGTCGAAAGCTCCACAAGAAGCTGCTGCAGCAAATGCAGGACCTGGAGACGACTAGACGGGGCATGGTAGCACTTGAAGATCAGCAGGTATGTCGCGCATTATGAACAACATGGACCTGTGTCGAGGTTACAACTATCGAGTATATTTTTCTTTCTACAAATTATAAGTAGGTATCTAAATGATTTAAAGAAACTGTATAAAATACGTGAGTAACTTATTTATCCGGAATTTTTATATTTCATTTAATACATTTCAAGTTAAAATATTTAATTTGTCATTCCTCTATGTACCGGTAAATGTCTTTGGTTCAATTTTCTTGGTTTAGGCTCACCTATTACCTAAACGATGTTGTAACTCGACATTTGACAGCTGTATATTTACTTATAATACAAATGTATGTAGCACGGATATCCAGATCTGAGCACACCATGTTAATTAAGTATGTTAGTTGTCTTTCCTGTTCCAGCGAACTCGTCTAAGCCTAAAAGCGCGCATGGCGATGCTGGGCAAGCGCAGCGGCGGCAAGGCGGAGGCGGGCGCCGACGCTGCGCCCGCGCCGCGCGTGCTCTCCGCGCCGCGCGCCGCCGCGCTCGCGCACGCGCTCGTCGCGCACATGCTCGCCGCCGACAGCCTCAGCGACGCCGACGCGCTGCTGCTCTGCGCCAAGGTAACCCTGCTTATGTATATCGATATATTCATACGCTATAATGATTTTATTCAAAGCTGTTAACAGCATCGGCCTTGATTATACTTGGGTTTTCGTGCCTTCCCTATGTCGCTAGTGCCTGTTTATAGTGTTGTTGATACAATATATCTACAAAGATATGTGACTAAAACGTATTATTATCAGATTGTGGGACGACTATGTGCGTTGTCCGGAGGCTCGAGCCTTTTGGAGCCATCATCGATACTGGGTATAGCGAGACTCGCAGTCACGCTGCCGCCGTGGCCACGCCACGCTCTCACCACACTGCTACAGGTATGTTAGAGTATTCGCATAGAGAATTAATATTTTTTTGTGTATTAATAGCAAACCCATTTTTATCCTGTTAGTGTCGTAAAAGACGAATAAAGTTATCGAACACCTATGACGCGTAGCTGTTTCTGCCTAAACCAATTATTTGTAGACATAAATTCGTATGACTCCAATAGAGTGATCATATGACCTTAGTACTGCCAATTGACGCTGCTAATTGCAATACAAGACTCTAAATATTACAATTTACAACTTGCAATCATTGTAGCTATTGTCTATACCACCTTTATGCCATATCAGGGTATAGGACTATATCTATGACTGTGTTACATCCAGGATTTAGTAGAATTCGAAGGAGGTGACTCGCAATCCAGCTCACCGAGCGACGACTCCTGGGGTGGAGGCGGCTCCAGCTCACGAGTGATTTTAGTAGCACCAGACAAGAACGCACGAGGCCCTGGCAAGACCCCAAGGAAGAACAAAGGACCCACTGTCGCCGGTAAGTGGCTTGGCAGAATAGATCATCACTGCATAGTTATAAATTACTATACACGTCGTTGTCGCGAAATGGATGGCTTTTTGTGTGGGGAAAATTATGTGTTTAAACGAAGGATACCGTAATTATTTTTCTCCTATTCACGTTATGAAACAAAATACCATAAACAACTTTCGTGTAACTATTATAAGTCAGTACAGAATACTTCGTATTTAAATGGTGGCAGTCTATTGTATAATTGTTGCTTATTGTGCTATGCATATCGTGATGAAAGTAAACACCAGTGTTGGTGGAATGGTACCTGATTATCGTCCGCCGAGTAGCAGTTCGGAGTCGGCCGATGTAGATTTACACCCGTATTCTAAAACGTTTCCTCGAAAATTCCTCGACTCCACTCAACCTCACCGGAGGTAATTTGTATTCTTAGTTGAAAAAAAACTCAACTCAACGTCCCTCAAGACTTTTCCTTTCTCGAGGTAAGGAATCAACTGTCAAACTCGAGGTATCTCGCGACGTAGCTTAAGGAAGATTCGACGAAAGATTTTCGCTTTGTATACAGTGTTACAATCGATATTTTTTCGTGTGTTAAAAATGGATTTCCAACGTTTCCTGCAATACTAGCAAGTACGATAGGTTTATCTGTACATCAATGACGTAATTCCTTGACTCGACCTCACTCGAGGATCTTCAAGAATAGCATTTCCGAGGATTCCTTGAATTAATCCTCAAGGTAACGTCGAGTGAGATAAGGTTGAGGAAGTTGCGAGGAAACGTCTTAGAATACGGGTGTTAGACCAGCCGGTATAATTGAGGCGACTGTTAAACAAGGCAATGTCCTTTAGCCAACATAATTCATTATAGGGCTATACTTTCAGTCACGTTCAGAGTGGTCACTTTGATAAAAAAAAAACTGGGCAAAGCTGATGTTTAAATTCACGTAGTGACAGAACTGACTGGGTGGTGTTTATCGTTGCAGATTTGCTAGCGGATAGTTTTGGTCTGGCGAAGACCGCCAAGCCCAATGTAACATCGGGAGGCGTCCTGTCAGCAAGTAAGGACATTGTTGCTTGTCTGTTTGTGGCACACCGGGCTTTGTTGCTGCATTTGCACTCACTCCTATCGCTAAAGTCCAAATTAACAGTACAGACCACCACTAGCCGCTGCAATTTGTGTGTTCATTTGATGTGTGTATGTGTGTAAAGCACACACACACATACACATTGAACTGGCATTTGTTTAAATGTGTGTGCTTCACCGGTAACGGTATGGTTTTAACGTTACAGGTGTGGTTGATATGTATTAATAAAAAATAGATTTAGTGGTTATTATTACTCGATTTACTCTTCATAAATTTCTCTCAGAAAATTGGAGTTTAAGGTAGATAGAATTGATATCGTGCGATGCAGCGAAAACGCACGGTCTTGCTTCATAGAGAAGAAACCAACTGATTGATCTTATTGTGTATTATGAAATAGTAAATTGCTATAATTATTATTATAATGGAAGTTATTCCGCAAGGATTTAAACAATCTTGTAATTTCACGCTCTGTCATCTCCAACGCAGAGCAATAATTGCGAGTTGACGGTTCTAGTACGATTAGAATATAAAATCACATTCCAAATTCTAAATATTTTACAGCTGTACATGACATTGACAAAATATCGATTATCGTATTATAATGTTTTATCAATATTTGTTTTCTTTTTTTTTTACCACTGAGTGACGTTTATGTACGTTGCCAAGTGTAAAATGCCATAGGTGTATGCTGGATTTTCATAAAATATTTTCTTAGTAAATGGCTGGAAACCACACGTCAAAATTAAAGTTAGTAGTAGAAGTCGATAGTTCCTAAGATATTTTTATCGAAAAGCGTAATTTTGCTTGCGCACGAGAACTATGACACGCTAAATTAGTACAACGGTGTTTGCTTAACGAGTCAAGTTGCTGTGCAAAGTCGGCAAATCTATTAAAAGTAGTTCATATTACAGTATCGATAAAGGATCTGGACGTGGACGTGCAGCTGACGCAAGTCGCGGAGTCTGACGACTCGGAGTCGTCGGAGGACAAGCTCGAACAGTACTTCCTGGACGCTGTGAAGAAGGACACCAAGAATAAATTTGTGGTCGACAATAATACCAGGTATATTGGACGTGTTCTTGATATTGTGATTTTACTTAATTATAATTTGTAATCGATAGTTGGCCGTCATAAATTTCATATTTGATATCGGATTATTTTAATTAACGTGTGTAAATGCAGTAAAATTAAGGAATTAATGTGATGGATGACTCGTGATTCTTGACCGATGATACAATGCACTTTTAATTATAGTTATATTTATTTTCAATTTTTATAAATATAAACCAAAAATGTTTGATGAATTTGTTTGTTCTACAGTAACATCTCGCAGTGCTCTGACGCGCGGCTGGAGAGCGCGGGCGGGGGTGCGGGCGGCGCGGGCGAGGGCGCCGCTCGACGTGCTCTCCTCGCCACCGGCAACGTGCTCGCTGTGGCTGTCCGCACCTCGCCACCCGCTCCTCCCGCATCCGTCGCGTCCCTCACGCCCGCCACACCTGCCACACCTGCCACACCCGCCTCGTCAGCCTCAGGTGGCTCAGGTGGTTCAGGCGGCTCGGGCGGATCGGGTGGATCTGGCGGATCAAGTGGATCTGCGCAGTTCGCCACGGCATCGACCGCTGCCGGCTCTTCGTCGGCCGCGCCGCAGCGACACCACCCACCGCTCACGCACACATTGTACGACGTGTTCAGACATCTCGCGCTCGAGTTTCATAAACAGGTGGGTTTGAGCGATTTTTCAATGTTTAATCGTAGTAGTAAACAAGTTATATAGTTGTAACAGCTGTATGAAAAACAAAAGGATGCCTAATAAATATTTGCGCACTTATTAATTTTACCAACAATCTACGCATTGGTTTTTCACAGACTCAAACTACGAATCGCAATGAAGAAGTTGATACCTTACTTTGATTTTCTGTTTAAAATCACACCGTCGAAACACATAGAAAATAATACTGCGTGGCGTTTTACATAGCATTGTCTTTGAAATCTTGCTGTGCCCCAAAGATTATTATTGTTTAGTTAGTTGATTGTTTCTTATATTTCTATATGGGTCGATGTTTGTATCAGACGGAGTGCTCGTTCATGGAGAACGTGGTGTCTCTGTGGCTGACGCTGAACGGTTCGTCGTGGGGCAGCGGCGGCGCGTGGTCGGTGGCGGCGCTGGCCGTGCCCGCCGACACGCCGCGCGTGCGCCTCGCGTCCGACACCGCCACCGCGCTGCTGCAGTCGCTATGCACGTTAGTATACACATACCGATATTCTAGCTACACTTTAATAATTTGTGGTTCATATTTCGCACCTTCAGGACGAAAACGACACAATTCAAAAAAATCAAAAATTGAGTTATCGTCATAAAATTACTTAAAACGAAATTTCCAATACAACAATAGTTCAAACACCGCCATATTCAAGCAGGAAAAGGACAAAACTATTATATCGGTCCCTTTTTTATTATATTTTCATAAAAAAGAGACCAGTTTTAAGTCATTTTATAACGATAAACATATTTTTTTTTTGTATTGCGTCGTTTACGTCCTAAAGGTGCGATTTGTTTATACATAGTATCATTTTAAATTGCTCAGTTAATTTTTTTGTGTCAATAGCGAACAGCCAGATAGATTATTTTAAATCATTAATATCGATATTTTTGTCAATAACCTTTTGAAGAATTCTTGTTATCGATGATAATTTTTTGCAGGTTGGAAAACGTAACGTTGAGATGCTGGGTGCTGTCGATGCAAGCGTTGGCGTGGATTGCGAGTCTGCCGCTACAGGTAATATTTGCTTCGTCACGTCGACGTTGTCAGTAATTTTGCGTTGTGTTGCTTTGATTCCGGTTGATATTTAATATTTTATCAATTTAGCTATAAAATTTAATCGAGCTCGTGAATAAGTGATTGATAAATTTGTTTGTTTACAGACAGAGGGCAGCACTCAGACGATGGGACGTGTGATACTGGAGTGTGAGCACTTCGTGCCGGCCATCGTGAAGTTTGTTACAATGAACGTGAATACGGACGGGTCTGTCGTTACATCGGAACCTTACTTGGTGAGTGTGTTGTACACTTATATTGTTTCGAATCGTGAATGAATTAGGTTGTTTTATTTTTCAGTATATGCTAAACTCAGGCCCTGTTAGTAATTATAATTGAAATGGATTATTAAGAACGATGGCAAAAAAATACAAAGATTGTGCGTGTTGTAGGGCGGCGCCGGTGCCGGTGCTGGGGCCGGCGCGGCGGCGGCGCTGCACTCGGTGATGTCGCGCGTGGTGTGCGCTCGCGGCGCGGCGGGCGCGCTGGCGGCGCTGCGCTGCGTGTGCGCCGCGTGGCGCGCGCCCGCCGCCGCGCCCGCGCTCACGCCCGCCGCCTACGACCTGCACGCCGCGCTGCTGCGTCTAGCGCATCCCATGCTGCAGGTGCTGTCGCCGAGGCATGCGCACCACGCGCTGCCGCTGTTCGACTCCGTCGGTCAGTATCTATCTATCGATCGTCTCCGATTACTTGCTGACGTAAAGCAGTCTTATTAGCTATAGAAAAGGTTTATTACAATGTTATTATTTCTCCCTTGTATAGTCAGCGTACCCATTTCCAATTATTATAAATCGTAAATTAAATCCAATTTTATTTACTTTTCAAGTATTCTTAATGCTACGTTCACACAAATTTATAATATCAAAATTGTCATAATACATTTTGCCTATAGCTCAAATGTCATCGTCGTGGATCCGCGAGAGCGGCGCCAGTCGCGGCGAGGGCACGGAGCTGGCGCGGCAGTCGGGGCTGCTGGCGGACGTGCTGGCGGGCGGAGGTGGGTCGGCCCGCCGCGCGCCGCTGCGCCGCGCGGTGCTGGCGCAGCTGCTGTACTATTGCCGCAAGCTGCTTGCCGTGCCGCTGCCGCCGGCGCGCACACCTTCTGCTGTATGTATATTTTTACTTTGATGATAATTTTCGTGTGTTTTCGTTATCTTTTTGGTTGGGATGTGGTTAGTTACGTCACCGGCTTTCTATGTCATCTATCGCCTTGTACGTGAAAACAATAAAACTATGTTGTAACATAAAACTATCTTCAGCATGACTGACGAACTTGTATTATCAACTATGCCATGAATAATGCGGCTAATAACAAGTAACTTATCTAAACAGTCGACATCGCCGAACGTGCGCGCGAGCAGCCCGGAGCAGGCGCAGGCGCAGGCGGCGCAGACGGACGAAAGCAAGGCCAAGCACAGCGCGCAGCACAGCATCAACGTCGACGACGAACGCAAGCAGCAGGCGGCGCGTGCGCCCTGCCTCGCCGATTCCGGTCAGTGGACTTTTAGTATAGTATTGATTGTTGATGCCTGTCTATATTCGGTTTAAGAAAGAGTAAGATCCACTGAGATCAAGAAGGTATATTTTTAGTAGTCTGTTTTCCATATTACTCAAAAACAGAAATAGAACAATACCGTATAAGGACATAAAAAAACAGCTTTGTTCAACTGTCTCATGTTAGATTCTTGATAACTAATCAAAAGGCCTTTTGCAGGCAGAGAAAGAATCTCCATGCCATCTCGAACCTCATATGCTTAACTTGGATGTAAATTATGAAAAATGCTCGGCTGGGCACTTTTCACTTTATGTCCAGACAGCTTTCCAATTAATAATTTGTTTTGTTCAACAGTGCTTCAGCAGCACGCGACAATGCACAAGTTCTACAGAGCGCTGATGTTATGCGATGGAATGAACACTGTTCTACTAAATTCAGGTGAGTGACATTTTAAAATGGCTGCAGCTATTATATGCATGCGCTCTTTTACACAATTTTATTACAAAGCATTTTTGTAATCGACTAGTATCTTATCCTTATGTCCAAAAAATACCATGACAATAATAAAGAGCTCTTTGAGACAAAGAGACAAAATTGATCTTAAATATGAGAAATTCCCTGATCTTGCATCTCTCTTCATATATAGTAGCAAACTTTATTGTAAGTAATTTCCGGAAAGTAGAGTGTAATTACGCTTCTTGATAGTGTGTTTAACAGTAACTATAAAGAAATGTTTTTTATAACCACAATAATTTTCAGACAAAAACATGATGGACATATCAATGACAACGGAGTCTGCATCACTCAAGGAGGAGATGTTCTGGCTGGTGTCGCACATGATCACCGTCGCTTCCAACCCCTCGCTCATGGTCACCAGCCTGATGGAGTTCCTCAGTGAGTAGATATAGTCGGGAAATACGTAAGATTTACGTCCGTCTGGGTTGGTGTAATTGTCGTCGAATATTTCCTATGCATTGCAGCAGTGCGCAAGCACATTTTATTGAGGTTGACTAATGTACAGTTAATTAGTTATCTATAAAAAATGGATAATTCACGCTACGAATAACTTGTATTGCAATAAACTTCAAATTTATTTATTTTTGCAGAGAGAGAAGAAATTGTAAACCTGTCACAAGGAATGCAGTTGCTTATTATCCGATTATTGGACAACCCCGAAGCTCTAAACGCGTTCATTGACGCTGGCGGTGTGGAACTGTCCGTGGAGAAACTTGTTGCTTGCCACCAGGTATACCAAACATTAACATTTTTATTGTTTTTACACTGAAACTTCTGATTGGTGTATGATATTTTCTGTCCTTTTATTATATTCCATCACATCAATACGAATAAAAAGAGCTTTTTCTATATTAAAATGGTCCTTCGAGTCAGATAGCCTGCATCGATGCTTGGTTTGATAAAATATTAAGATGTAAATATCGTTTCAGTCTGGCCCAGGCACAGGACAGGGCCTCGTCTCCTCCCTCATGAACTACCTCAAACTGCCGCCGCAAATGGTCAACATGTCAACCCCGGCCAATACAAACAACAAGAAAAACTCCCCGCCCGTCATAGAGACCGCCAATGGATTGATCAACATCGCACCTCTTTGTGAGTATATTGTAAAGACGTTTGAATTTACTCGTGTTTACTACAATTGCATGTGTATATCGCTGCTTCTTTTATGGAATATATTAATACTTTGAACTTATTACTATGAAAAATTAGGTTTAACTGGCAACGCCAAAATTGTATAATTTATGTCATGGCGCCACAGTTGAAAATTTAAGTCGCTCTTGGCGGCCGTGACATCACCAAGCGGCCCAACGGAAGATCAGCACTGGCTTTATTGCCAGTATATGCTGAGTTGGAGCCGTTTTGTGACAACCTTAATTTTAAGTTTTTTGTTTTCTTTAAATTTTTATTGTTTTAAGTTGTCACAAATAAATTGTTTTTCTTTCTTTCTTTATGTCTGGGTGACCTATGGTAGTATAATGTCGTTTTTGTGTGCAGGCACAGTGTCGTGCGGTAACCCGACGGCACAGGCGGCGGACGTGCTGCTGGAGGGCGGCGGCGGGCCTCGCGGTGCGTGTGCGGCTCGGCGAGTGCGTGCGGCCGCCTGGTCCTACCACTTCTTCAGCGCCGACGACGCCTCGCTCGCGCTCACGCTTACGCTGCCGTACGCCGTGCAGTTGCACGAGCTGCAGCTGCAGCCTCATCTCACCAGCCTTGCTAGTAAATAACATTCTCAAAAATATTTTTAATTTGATTGTTCTACAATCAGAGTAATGCGTTTTGAATCGGTTAGCAATTAAGAATCATGCATGCTTAGCCGGACCAAACCATAATGATAATACTATATTGTAAAAATCGCACGCATCAAATATTCTTGATCGTTTTTTATGTGCATATATAAGGCATAATTTACTTTCAGCATGTCCCGGCGCCGTAGCAGTCGAAGCCGGTTGTGGTGGCACGCTGGCGCCTCTCGGCCCGCCGCAGAACACGGCCGGCATGACGTTCATTCGACTGGTGGTGTCACGGCCGGTGCTGTGCACCACTGTGCAAGTGCGCCTCTATAAGCCGCGTGACAGTTCCAACATGGGTCTATTACAGTTGCGCCTATTCGTCGCGCCCGCATTCAACGTACATCTACCCGCCGCTGGCAACACGTGAGTTTTAATACAAACCATTTTATGTAGTGTCTTTATGGTTACGTAATAATAAATGACGTCAATTTGTATAATACAAACAATAATGTGATAATTGTTTTGTAGCAACAACTGGGCCGGCGTAGTGCGCGCGTGCGTGCGTGCAGGCGGTGCGCTGGGTGCGCGCTGGGCGGCGCTGTGTGCGCCCGGCGCGGTGGGCGCGCTGTGCGCATGCGTGGCGGGCTCGGGCGCGGGCTCGGGCGCGGGCGCGGGTGACGCGGCGCGCGCTGCACATGCGGCTCACGCGGCACTGCTTGCCGCTGCACGACACCATCCACCAGTCTGCGCACCACTGCTTGCCGCATTGCTGGCTGCCGACGCACATGCACACGCTAAAGGTACCAATTCGACCTCAACATTTAAACCTCCACTACCAGCGAAAGATCAAGTTGTAATTTTCTATCATCGCTCAAATTTACAAACAATCTTGAAAATTATTACTTTCCGTAAGTATTAAATACTTTATGAGAACATTAGAAAAATATATCTAAACTAATATTATAAAGTTGAAGAGATTGTTTGTTTGAACGCGCTAATCTCAGGAACTACTACACCGATTTTGAAAATTCTTTCACTAATAGGAAGCTACATTACTCCTGAGTGCTATAGGCTACTTTTTATCGCGGAAAAACTTTTACACGCGGGCGGAGCCGCGCGCAAAAGCTAGTTAACTGATAAATATGCATAACATACTTTGCTCTTTTTTCTTAACATTTGCATTGTTAGTTTTTTGTGTAAGTGCATATGGTAGGAATGAATTTGTTGTTGAACTATAAGATGAGTTTCTAAAATGTTTACTCGAATCTCGAATGTTTACTCATGAATACCACGAAGAACATCCAATAACCGTAACGTTTTGTGGCAGCGTTCCAGTCGTCGGGCAGTCGTTGGAACGCGAGCACAGGCGCGGTGTGCGCGCTGGCGCGTGCGGTGTGCGCGGCGGGCGGGGCGGACGCGCCGCTCACGTACGTGCGCTGGCTGGCCACGGCCGGCGAGCGCTGGCTGCGCTCCCGCACCGCCCCCGCCGCGGCGCTGTTGCACACGCTTGCAGCAGTACGTATCATTCGATTTTCTTGGTCCTGTTACCGAGATTTCTACTGTTTAATCTGATGTGTGCTATGCCATTTTTTTTAACTTTTACCTGCCATATAGCCATGTTGGGACGGCACAATTATTCGTAAAATAATTAAAAAGACTTTTTTTTTAACAACAGGTGCTGTGGACGCTCAAAGAGAAACAGATACTAGATAACCTAGAGGAGATAATAACGGATGACCTATTCGAGCTGGTGTACACGTGGGTGACGGACGTGCCCGAAGACACGCTGCTCAAGAAAGCGCTCGATGCTATATTGTGTTCGATGTGCTACATACGGCCGGAGTTGTTCAGGATGCTGCTCGAGCATATGGACATTCCGATGGATAATGATGACAGGTATGATGATTAACTTCGGTTCTGATTTCGAGTACGTCATATTTTTTCTTTGAGTTCATATTTATTATTTTTTTTTGCTGTATACTATCATGTAAAGTTTCATATGAAACAACTTATTAATGTTCTTGCTTGAGTGTAATACTATATGATTAATTTTTTATACATTTGTACATCAGATGGGCCGTTAGCTCGCCTGCCTTCGAAAGAAAAACGATTTATTCGCAAGGTTATAAATGAAATGAATTATTTTGGTATTGTTTCAGCATGGAGGGTCTGACTGACGACACAAAGGTGGCGAGCCCCGTCGCGGCAGGCAGCAGTAGCGGCGAAGGTGTGTCGGACGCAAGCGCGTGCGCAGGCGGCGGCGGTGCGGCGTGGCGCGCTCGCGGCTGGCAGCTGCACACGGCCGCCGCCGCCGCGCTGTCGCCGGCCGCTGCACTCGCGCTGCTGCACTCGATGCTGCCGCGCGCCATCGTGCACGCGCTCACTGGTACCTTACTAACCTTTAACTATTTACTATTTACTATATTATATACGTGGTTGCCCTATATACCCGGACGCCGGCGTCCGCGGCTGGCGTTGACGAGTAAATGACACGTAAAGGAATCTTATAAATAAAATAGGTACCAAAAACAAATAACATCTTTAAAATGTCATGGACATTATTATCAACACAAAACAAACCAATAGTCAATATTTAATTTAAATCTTACTTTATATTAATTCTTTCACAGAATTCAGTGAATCCAAACTAGAGAAACTGAAAGGAAAATGCGACTCTCAAGAGGATGTTACTATGACCGAGGCTGGGAAAACGGCCAAACACATTGCAGGTTAGTTATTGGGTTTATCTTATACGTAACATACGGAATCTATACAATCTATACTAATATTTTAAAGAGCAAAGATTTGATTGTTTATTTGTTTATAATGGATAAACTCAAAAACTATTGGACGAATTTTGAAAATTCTTTCACTAATAGACAGCTACATTACTCCCGAGTGCTATAGGCTACTTTTTAACCCGGGATTTTTTTTTTATCTCGGAAAATCTTTATCACGCGGGCGGGGAGCCGCTAGCAGAAGTCTTGTATAAAATAAGAAGGAAGCAAAGACAATATAAGTAAATTCACTTAAGTGGTAAATTGATGTGTATTATGTTGTGAAATTTTTGTGTGCACAGAACAACCGTCAATGAAGAAGGTGTGCCGGCTGGTGGAGTGGGCGACGCTGGTGTGCGCCGACCGCCGCATGAAGGACTGGCTCGGCTCCACCGGCGCCTGCTTCTGGCGCCCGCTGCTCATGATGCTGTGCTATCCTCGAGCTGCCAACAGGTAAACAGTCTTCAACGCACATTATCGTGGTCATCAATACTACTGGAATAAGTATAAGTTCGTCTTCTAGGTAATATAGTTAAGATTCAGTCCAAAATTCTGCTTACCCCTATTTATTTCACAGATCGATGTCATCGATTGACCTTTGCCTTCTGGATTACGATGGGATCATTAATATTATGTTGATTCTAGTACCTGGCACGAGAGCTCTCAGTACGCACGCCTGGAGGAGAACACGATCCGCCTGTTCTCAGAACTGACCGTGTGCCATCCCGCCAACCAGAAGCTGTTCGCGTCTACGCTGCACAGTATACTTGAGTCACTGCATTGCACGGGTAGGTTTTTTTTTTATTGCATTGAATGACGAGACGAGCATGCCGTTCGCCTGATGGTAAGCGATACGACCACCCATAAACAGTAGCAACACCATTCAGCACCTTGACTTACAAAGTACTGTGTGGCATTCCACTGCGCTCGTCATCCTGAGACATAAGATGTTAAGTCTCATTATGTCCAGTAGTTATACTGGCAACAATATCCTTCAAACCGAAACACAACAGTGCATGTACACTGTTAATCAACACATGTCTTAGGAAACAGGTTATATTTTAATCCTCTTGCAATGCAATCAGCCCTGTAATCCTCTAATCCAAGATCAAATATATATATTTTTTCAAGGTTTTAGATAACTTTCACTCGTAATATTTTAAGCTTTCTTCGAGTAATGCGCGCATTCGTCATGCGGTTTGGCTCTTCGAAAGCATTTGTCATGGTTTATGCACGTGTTTGTCATACAGGTCCAGAAGGTATCAGCGGGTTCACCCGAGCGCTGATCCTTCGCCTGGTGTTATCTGCGGAGCGCGCGCGTGTGGCGCTGCGCTGGGCGGGCGGGGGCGGCGCGGGAGGCGCGGGCGGTGCGGAGGGGCGCGCGGGGGACGCCCTGCCCTCCGCCGCCGCACACCCCTCGGTGGAGTGCCACGCGCTGCTGTCGCTGCCGCTGCACACCACCGTGCGCGCGCTCGTCTGCGAGGGCACCGCCAATGGTATGTATCTACTACATTGTCAATACATGAATCCTTCCTGTATTCTGTTAGTATCAGCTACATCAGTACTTGAACGAATTGAAACTCTAAAATAAAAAAAACTATGCAAATATGTGAAAAAAAAATGCTTAGATAAAGAGATAAATTATATTGGCGATGTGAAGTTTAACTGTACCAAACTTACCAAGTTGGATCTAACTGAGGCTTGCTAATAACATAACTACGTCTTACAGCTTTACAAGTTACTACAATGGTCTAAAGATTTCACCTATAAAACATTGGTTCGTAACTTAAAACAACTTTTCAACCATAAAACTATACAAGTAGCTATTATGAATGATCTCCAAAAGCAAAGAAAAACAGTGTACAACTTACATAACCAACGTTACTTTTATTTCACCAGCATCAGTAATAGAAGAGGCGAAAGGCAGCAACAGCGGCACGTCAGGCACGGCGTCGGTGCTGCGCAGCGCCTCCGACACGGCCATCACGACAGTGGCGGAGGCGTGGGAGCTGAGCCTCGCAGCCGCCAGCGCGTCCAAGGACAAGCGCGTCAAGGACGTGAAGAACTCCTCGCTCAAGCACCAGAACAACAAGAAGAGACAGAACAAGATCAACGATATCATCACCATGTCCACTGTCACTGAAGGTGGGTTACTATCGATAGGATTAATATTTTTTTTATATATCAACAAGACTGTCCTGCTTAGTTTAGAAACTTTTGGTAGACTAATGGGCTTTGCAGTTTGCTAGTTTTGTGTCGATAAAGACTCGTAATAATAAATGATTAGTTTGGGGATTCGCATATACATATTTTTATTATTGTAATCTTCTACTCATTTGTTTGATTACAGACATGTTAGATTCGAGTATCCGCGTGCAAGTGGCGGGCGTGGAGGGCTTCGTGCCGGGCAACGTGACGCTGGGCCAGCTCGCCGCCGTCGCGACGCACGGATACGGGCCGCATCTCACCGTCACCCTGCACCTCACTTCCAGTGGAGGTATGAATAGCATATATTGCGGTATTATTTTATGCTTAGGGGTTATATTGGTTCTTGGGAATATTGGTAATTTAGTAATTGGATGAGCTTCTTGAGTACTCTGATTCGTTTGAATTTTACGTTTCACGTTTAAAAATGTTTAATCTACACAAGTAATATTTTTTTTTACTTATCGCCACAAAGAAATCTAGCAAGTGAATTGATGGTACAGGTATTAAGGCTCTCAAAGGACGCCTATACATAGTTTTTATTTGACAGAAGGCACATACAACTCATCGTGGGAAGGCACAGAGGCCAGCAGCAGCAGCGGGGCCACGGTGGCGGGCAGCGGGTCCGTGCTGCGCGCGTTCGGCGCGTGCGGCGGGCTGGCGCTGGTGGCCGCGCGCCTGCCGCCGCCGCACGCGCCGCCGCCCGACCCGCCCGCGCACCACCACCACCACGACCTCGACTGGGTCAAGCTCGACGACCCTTACGAGGTATGCATCGCATATGTTACACTTACCGGATTGCTCATGAAACAACTGGCTGAGCGCTTGCTCAAGTTACACAACGATTGGAAGATGTAATTAAAATGATAGGCGGCAGGCAAACAGATTGCATTCTAATCTGTATTTTTAGCATAGGCGCTTATTACCCATGCGTTATGGGGCCTACAGTGCATTTACACCATGCCTGTAATTAATTTTTAAGAATCTGTGACTTTATTACTATCGCTTGTGATTTGTCAACGAACGCCATTGTTAATAGGAGGTGGTGGAGCTGGGCGCGACGTCCGGCAGCAGCGGGTCGGAGGAGGCGGGGTGCGCGGGCGTGCCGACGCACGCTCTGTACGCGCTGGGGCTGCTGCTGAAGCTGCCAGGGTACGCGGACGCGCTGCTCGACGAGGGCGCGCCCGCCGTGCACCTGCTGCGGCTGCTGCTCGGCGTCACGCACGACGAGGACGGACGTATGTCAACCACACGTTATATATTGTTTTTATTACCTGCGAAGGCAGATAGTTCATAGTGAAAACTGATGATAAGTGGTTACCGTTACCCGTGGATGTCGGCAGGACACAGCTAAGTCGCTACCTACAGTAGAAAACTTATTTATTGTATGCAAACAATTATAACATTTAGAAAGAAAGAAAGAAATTTATTTTATTGGTCACAAACACAACTGACATACAATGGTATCAATTATAAACTAAGAAACTATAACACATTAAAAACAATGGGCTATAATCCAATTATGTTTTTTTCTTAAATTATAACACACCAGCGACTATATAGCCCCTAGACACCTAATGCCCAATATTTTCTTTCAAATGAATTCTGTCAACTACTTGAGGTTTGAGGAAGCGGGGTACCTGCATTACGATTGGGCCTGCCGACATAATTATGTTTTACGTAGCCATAGAAACACTATTTTTATTGGGTGCGTCACTTGTCATGTAATGCTAAACAACTATGCAGTAGAGATAGCGTAAAATGCACTTAAGTCAGAAAGAAATGCAAATATAGTTTGACAGTAACGTTCCTCAATGTTAAAATTTTAAATACATCATGGCCGGTATAAGATGAATTTCGATAATTTTTTAAAAATAATTGATAAGTCAAATTATTGACATAAATATGAAAAGTAATGCTACTTTTGTGAAAACCCGAAATTTGGTTGTTTTTATAACACCACTGTTTTATGCAAGGGGCGATTATAGCATTTAGTAAATCGATAATGTGGAAGTGTTTACAGCTCACAGTTGTGGTCACAACTGACTTGAAGATATTGAACGACAAGCTACATCTGATCTATTAGTCAGATGTGTTACCCGAAACCGATCGCCTGTTATTAGATGTCTATTGGCTATATGGTCGCTGTAACACACCCAATAATAATATTATGTTGCATGTCGTGGCTGTGACAGAAGACTCACCACTGAACGCCCATGACAAACACCATAACTTAAAAAAAAACAGGCAATATTACCACTGAATAGTTAGATTCTACGTTATATAAAGAAATGTCGTGCATAGTAGTGAATGTGTTATTGTCGTTGCAGGGAATATAGCTGTGAGCGGCGGCGGCGGCAGCGCAGGCGCGCGCTGGTCGCTGGGCACGCTGCCGTTCCGCGTGGTGTGCCGGCTGCTGGAGGCGGCGCCGCGCGGCACGGACGACGGCCTGGCGCTGCGCCGCGCGCTGCTGCGCCTCGGCGCCATGCGGCTCGTGCTCGCCTGCCTCGCCGTCTTCACGCACCACCTGCCTTCCTCATCAGAGGTAAGTATCATCTCAATTGTTTGCCTAGCTATTGTCGACGTTACATGGAATATCACAGATGGGTCGTTACTACCCAGCTCTTAAGCCTCAATTATATGGAGCGAGTTACTTGCCACAATTTTCTTCAGGCGAATGTCGCCTGTCGACGCGGACAAGAATTGCCTCGCCATTGTGATTAGACTGAGCAACATTTTATAACCATTCAAGAATCACACCTGCGCGCCGCCAAAATTAGGCTTTAACGTTCAAATACCTTAATGCGAAACAAGCACCATTTCAGAGAGTGCTTATTATTCAAATCCATGTTGCTATCCCAAATTACAGAATAGCCAAGCATCAAACGGTTCTACGGGTAAATCTGAAGACAAAAGCCAGTTGTACTGGGCGAAGGGCACGGGCTTCGGCACTGGCTCCACCCAGCAGTCCTGGAACGTGGAGCAAGCGCTCATGAGGCAGAGGATCGAGGAGGAACACGTCACAGTACTGCTGCAGGTGACTTGCACTTTTATTTAAAATAGTGAGGATAAATAATTTAAAGATTAACAATAGTTTCATGGAATAAATTAAATGGATTGGGTACTTTTGATATTTGTGATTTTATGTGTGTGTCACTTTTATTCAAAAAAGACTGGTTGGACAAGATAATTGTTTCGTGTCAATTTACCTACAGTATGGTGGCGTTGTCTTGGTGACTATCATTCGGTTTGGTTGCAGAAGAGCCAGGAACTTTATGTTCTGTTGTTATAGCAATATAATGTTAACCCAGGTGTTAGCCTCATACATGAATCCCGGTGAAGTGTGGCCGCCGGAGGACGAGGGTCAGGAGGGCGCGGAGCCGGAGGACAAGCCGCCCGAAAGCGACGCAGATGGCGAGGGCACCGACCTACCCCCCGAGTTCATCGACTTGTTGGTCAACAGCTCGCTCGTGCCCGCCATATGCTCCTACCTCAGGAACGATTCAGGTATGTGATAAGATTATACTGGTCACAGTTATTGGATTACTGATAGCAAATATTAGTACTAGTTACATTTGAAAAATGTCCCATTATTAAATTATTAAATTGTTGGATAAAGGTTGCCTCCAACCGAAGATCTGTTGGTCGGGAACTCTATGAGTATAGCCTATGTTCAGCAATGGACATCTTGAGTTGTAGCCTATGATGAGTCAAGTAGTTTCAGTAGTGTACTACAGTAGCAGTATTTATTTCGTTTTAGGAAGGCTTACAGACTAATTATACAGTAGGTAAGGAAAATTATAATGAAAACAAATTGCTGACAATAAATTTCCACCTATAGGTAACTTAAATAAGCACCTTACGTCTATAATGAAACTTGGAAGAAATTTGTCTTACTTAATTAAAACATGTGCCTTTACAATACAAATTAAACAAAAGTGTCTATGCATTTACACACACTGACATACAGGTATGGGAACCTAGCTCAGGAGATTGTACACAATATAATCTGTAGCTATAATTTCTGGTGCTCCTCTATAAAGTTTATTATTATTATTTATTACGGTATTTACTTAATTATGCACGGTATAGTAATGTAATGTGATGTGTGTGTGTGTGCAGTGCTGGACATGTCGCGTCACATCCCGCTGTACGTGTGCGTGCTGCGCGTGTCGCGCGCGCTGGTGCGGAGCGGGTCGCGGCGGCTGGGGCCCGCGCTGCGCCCGCTGCCGCCGCTGCTCGCCATGATGAGCCGCACCACCGACTCCTACGCCGCCAAACTCAAGTAAACACATTCATAATATACTTACCGTTTTACTGGTCCGTCTGGGTGGGTACCACCTTAATGTCTATTTCTACTGCCAAGCAGCAGTGTGCATGCACTGTTGTGTTTCGGTTTGAAGGACATTGTAGCCAGTGTAACTACAGGATATAGTGAGACTTAACATCTTATGTCTCAGGATGACGAGCGCAGTGGAATGCCACACAGTACTTTGTAACTCAAGGTGCTGGTGTTGCTACTGTTTATGGGTGGTCGTATCGCTTACCATCAGGCGAATGGAATGCTCGTCTAGTCATTGGATGCAATAAAAAAAAACTATTACTAAAAATAGCTATTGCCATATGGGTGAAAAATATATTGCTATGTTATTATTGCTACTGAATAATTTTTAACATATGGATGAGACTAAGAAAACCCTGTAAGTTATTATGATGATCTTGAATACATTATTTTGTATTCTTATTTTTTATATTGTATACTCTTTTTATTTTGTTAATATAATTATAATTATCATGATATTGAATGAATAACAGAAGTTAACGTGTTTAAAATTAATTGCAGGATGAGCAAGAAGAACATATTCGGAAAAATGACTTATAGCCAAAGATTTTGCACATCGAGTAATACAGAATTATCAGAAGAAGACGAGGGACTGGCATCGCTAATAGCAGATATACAGGTAATGATTTATTTATTATATAGGTATATCGATGTAGGTTGGGACTTGGGACACATATCTTGAGCGCTAGACCAAAGTTGAGATGATAGGTATGCATGCTAACATGATATCTAGTAAAAGTGCAGAGTACAACTTGATTTAGGCTTGATCAGCATAATTATAAATCTGATACTTAGATTGTGTTTTACGCATACTCACGCTTTTTCTCCGGAGGGGTAGGCAGAGGCGCAATTAGTGCATCCACTTTTCGCCGTGCGTATTCTATACCATGATGTGATAGGAGGCGAGCCTATCGCCATATCGGGCACAAAATTCCAAACTCCGAGTTGATACTGATTAGAAAAATCCAATATCACTGCCCGACCCGGGGATCGAACCCGAGTCTCAGCATTGCAGTCGTACCGTAATACAACTACGCCAGGCAATAGATTGTGTTTTATTTAGTTCAATATCAGTTTTGAATTTATATTGATTCGGTGTGTGCAGGCGACGTCGGCGCTGGTGTGCCGCGGCTCGGAGGCGGAGAGCTCGCGCGGCGCCCCGCCCGCCCCGCCGCCCGCCACGCGCGAGGCGCGCTACATCGACCTCATGCGCACCATGCAATTCGGTGAGTACGTCAGGCCGACCGCGTGCCTCGTGGCATGTCATGTCACGGCAATCACACTTTTGCACAGATGTCAGCTATTTTAAAAAAAAAAAAATTATGTCAATTTTGGGTTGTCTTTTTTTTTATTATCTGTTGTATGTCGAAGTAAAGCAGTGGCTACCTTACCAAGACTTCATCGAGGAGTTTTGGCGGCAACAAAATAAACACTTGATTTGCACGATTATTTCAATTCACTTCATTTGAGCTCTTTAATAGAACTATGTTGGATAATATACCACCACAATTATGCAATATAACACTAAGTATCACCAAAATAATGAATTAAAACAAGAGCACCTCATGTCACTTTCAAGTTCCCGCCAAAATTCGTCCGCTTTTTGTATGAGTGCTGGGCGTCAAAATGTAACCAGGCTCAAACTTTAGCTATATTGAAGGGGCAAAATATGGACTTTGGATCCACAAAAAAAATATTTCTAAACCCCTCCATTTATAGTTAACTTTTTTAAAACGTCCATATTTAGTGTAGTTTTCAAGCAAAATTAAATTACATAAATCTCAAAATCGCAGGATTTTAAAATTAAACGATTTATTGTAAAAGGTTAGTAGTCTTTTAGAGTTGTATCCAAATATATATAAACTGTCTCGATGTCCTTTTACCGGCCCTGTGGCGAGTCGAAGGTATATTATTATTGAAATATTGCCGCTAATGTAAATACATTTGGCAGTTCTTGCTCAATATATCGCCGAGAGAACTTGCTCGTCTAAACTTAGCTTAATATAAGGTCACGTTTAATAATGAAGCGTGTGTATTGCAGAGCCGTACGAGATGCTGGCGGAGTGCCTGGAGGGCGGCGTGCGGTTCACGGTGGCGCACCACTTCGAGGGCGCGGCGCGGGCGGCGGGCGAGCGCGCTCACCCCGCGCGACTCAAGCGGCTCGCGCAGGAGGCCGCCACGCTCGCCACCAGTCTGCCGCTCTCATACTCCTCCTCTGTCTTCGTGCGCTACGACACCGTGCGGCTGGATCTCATGAAGGTATGCACCGTGCATACTAACGGCTGTTTTTATGAACTATCCCAATATTAACTTAGAATCTGATCCTGAGAATAAACAAATCGAATAAGTCATTTGAAAGCATGTCAAAACATCTTAGGTTTTATTGGTTAATTTTCGCGTTGGGTCGAAGAAAGCGATTGTCATCGATTCAATATAATGACTGTATAACTATATAGTATATACAGCAGTACTACAGCACACAAGTCTATGCTTGTGTATGTTAATAGTAGGTCCTACTGCCTAGTTTCATTATAAATAGGCATTACGGTGATCTTGTCTAAACGGATTTTCCAATAATTTGGAAATTAGTTATCTATTGTAACAGATAGCATCACGCCTTTCCTTTTTTCAGGGGTAGGCAGACAGCGTAACTCACCTACAATTAGCTAGTATGTTAGGTCCCATGTAATAGGGGGCTGGTCTGTTGCCATTTACCAAAATTGCCATTTAAGTCAATATCACTGTGCCCGACCCGGGATTCGAGACCGAGACTGCAGCGCGATAGTCGTACCGCACACGCAAATAACTACGCCCTAGTTTGTAACACAATATGTTTATAATCGTTTTTCTGCGGCAGGTGTTAATAACTGGCCCATCCGACACGCCGTACGCGAACGGTTGCTTCATACTCGACGTGTACTTCCCGGCGGAGTACCCGGCGGTGCCGATGCTGATCAACCTGGAGACCACCGGGCGGCACTCGGTGCGGTTCAACCCGAACCTGTACAACGACGGCAAGGTGTGCCTCTCTGTGCTGAACACGTGGCACGGACGGCCCGAGGAGAAGTGGAACGCGCACACGTCCAGCTTCTTGCAGGTGAGATGGACTTATATAGGGTGTTAGTTGTTAAGTTTAGACTAGCAAGTTCTCTCAGCAATATGTTGCGCAATTACTTTCAGATGCGTTTACACTAGCGGCAATATTTCTTTACCAACACGCTTTTGCAAGTGGTCCACCAAGTTAACTTGCGCAACTTCTTGCAAACTGTTTACATTACTCGAGGAATATTTATTGCTTGCCATGTTTTTATTCATAAAATTGAATGACAAGGCACGCAATCCTTTCGCCTAAATTTTATGAATCTAATATAATGTTGTTTGGATGATGATTGTAAATAAAATAATCGTCTTAAAAGTACCAACATGAAACAGAATTATGAATTATAAAGCACTGCGTGGCATTCTACTGTGCTTATCATCCTGAGTCATAAGATGTTAAGTCTTATGATGCCCAGTAATTACGTTGGCTACAATGTCCTTCAAACAGGAAGACAATAGTGCATGTATACTACTGCTGGGCGGCAAAAATAGACATATCGGTCAAACTACAAACTTATAACTTGGCAGTATAGTCTTTGAGACCTTAGATGCTTCAGAATGGAACAAATAAAAAAAGCGTTAGCTACTAACTCAGCATGTTGAAACTTTTATCTGCACGCCGAATAAACTGCAAGTTCTCGCGCAAGTTGCACAAATGGTGTTTACACATGCGACTTGCCAGAATTCCTGCAAGCTTCAAAATGTTGCAGAAGTCAGCTTGCCGTAACTGTTTACACGTTAAAAATAGCTTGCGCAACAGAACTTCTGCAAGTTTTCTTCGTAATGTAAACCCTGCTTAACGGATAGGCTGTTTTGGTCATGTGACCTGATTTATTATAACGTTGTGTTATTGTTTATCAGAAATAGAAATACCCAGATGTTGAATAAAGTTAAAATAAAATCATCTGTATATACACTGCAAGGTGGACAGACGACTTGATAAAGATCGCAGGAACACGCAGGGTGCTTTTGACAGGTCCGTCCAGAAATCTTTAGTGCAGGTCTATGATCAGCAGTGGACGTCACGTGACTGATGATATACACTGCGAGTTTTGCGACGTGTGGGTACACTAATTAGGCGTCTACTTGCGGCGTTATTTAATCCACGTTGTTATTCTCAGGTGCTGGTGTCGATCCAGTCGCTGATCCTGGTCCCGGAGCCGTACTTCAACGAGCCGGGGTACGAGCGCAGCCGCGGCACGCGCGTGGGCAGCAGCGCCTCGCTCGAGTACAACTCCAACATCTACCAGGCCTGCGTGCGCTGGGCCATGCTCGATCATCTGCGCAACCCGGAGCCCTGCTTCAAAGAGGTACCGCCGCTACAATATACGACCTTATGTCCAGTGAATACGTCACAAGTTGAAGACGATACTTACAAACATTTTTTTTTGTTAGGGTACCGCTGATCTGCTTTAACGATTTGCTATAGAATGACAGTATGAAACATTAATACAGTTGACATTTACTTCAGATTATTAGTATTACTATTCCATCAGCCGCAGCTACTATTTTGACATCAAGTTGTATTTATTTAACTAATAAATATTTATAACTCATAAATATTAAATTTTCAGGTGATCCAAACGCACTTCTGGATAAAGCGCAACGAAATAATGCAGACAGTCGCGAACTGGATCACCGAGCTCGAGAGTCAGAGCGGCGACGAGCGGACGCAGCGCAGCATACAGCTCAATCTGATGGCGCTCAAGGTAATCTATAGCACACTCTGACCTCTTTCCTAAGCCAGGTTGGTCGTAACAAGAGTCCGGCTGGGTAGGTATCGCCGCGATGTGTATATTTGCCGCCAAACACTGTTTTAGTTCAGTTTGAATATAGTTTGAGGATCATGCTAAAGATAGATAAAATGTATGTTGATTATAATGTTGTGATATGTGTTGCAGCGGCACTACGTGAAGCTGCAGGAGGAGCTGGCGAAGCTGCCGGTGCCGCCGGGGCTGGAGGACCTGGACGAGCCGTTCCAGCTGCCGTCGGCGCCTCCCGCGCCCGCCTCCCCCTCCCCCGCCGCCGCCGCCACTATGTCCGCCCCCGCCGATCCAACTAACGACGAGATCGACCACGACATGGAGAAGATCGTCGCCGATGTGCTAGACTGAACGGTCGCCGCCCGCTAGCCGGCCAAGATTACTTTTATACCATAGTTACGTGTAATGTTGTACAAATAGCTCAAGTGTGTCGCGACGCAATGAAAGTACGTGTCGGGAGCGCGCAGTGCGAGCACGCATTTACCGTAGTCTGTAGCCGTGTGTAACCGTCTGTACTCCAGTATACGCCCGTATACGTCCGTACGCGTTCGTACGCGCCCGTTCGTGTCGTGACTGTACGCGAGTACGGTTCATATCTTTCTAGTGAGTTTATTATTCGTAATAAATGTTTTATTTTGTAGTGGAGGATATTTTATTAGGCATTTAGGATGTATTAGGACCGGTGTTTAGTTTGACCGGTTCGATCGTGAAGCGCGCCGCCGCTGTACCCTTGTATAATATATGTCTATATACACAGATGTCCCGAGTGGTGTTTTATAACTTAGCACAGGTAGAGAGCGATTTCTCTGCAATATTAATGCACTATGTACCGGTGTAGAAATTGCTGGTATGCGTTGTGGCGCTTTATATTCAAATATACGCTTCCGAGATTGAAATGAGTGCGCAATTGAAGATTTTTTTTCGAGGCAATTTATGTTTACCACAATAGCAGTCTTCGGTGTTGCGATAAAACCGTTATATTTATTATGCGAAATGTAGCAAATAATGTGTAATCATCTTCGACGATCCTTTGTGTACATTGAATCATAGTTTGATGTATATAATTTTTATTGTAACGCTCTGAAAGACGGTATGATATTATAAATGAATTTGCGTATGAAATCCGTTAGTAAATTATGTAAAGGCCTAGCCTCAGTGTTTAGTGGAAGGTGTTCATTAGTGGGCGTCCACAGCGGGCGCGAGCACATCGCATTCATTTCGTTTATTTGTGTACTTTTTCTTGTTACTGTTTTTGATATTGTTTGTTCTAGCACTTTTTTTAATAACGTATGTCGAATTTTGCAGTTGTAGATATTACTTACTTATTGCCCAGTGGGCTTAGAATGTGACAAAAAAACACGTCACGACTCCGTTTCGTCTAATTGGGATAGGTTGAGAGACTGACGTATTGGTCTCTCGATCAATCACAAACATCAAAATTAAGCGACATCGTTTTACGAGTTGCGTCTTTGTGTCACATTCTAAGCCCACAGACCTCTTTTTACAATTCAATGCAGCGTTTTAGTTTCAAATACAAGGCAGATATGTTTTAAATTTCCATAAATGTGTATGTGACTATATGGTCTATATTTCTGAGGTCGCACAGCGCTGTGAACGCCACGCATGGTAATAGTCTACCATTCGCGAACACGATGACGAAATTACTATAATATGAATGTATGTACATAATATATAAAGTAACAGTAGAATAATTTGTCTCTCACTGTACTTTCATTGCCAGGTAAGTTGAACTTAGGAAGTTTCTTGTTATATTTGACTGTGAATTTCGGAATGTAAATAAAAATTTATGTTATCGCATTTGTTTTTTTATTTTTGTATAAGACACATTATTTACAATGTACCTTTGATTTAATTATTAGAAAACATATTAAGGTGATTAGGCGATCCAGCGTCCTTCATAGCAACCCAGCTTTCAGACAGTGTTAGGAAATCCTGTAACAAACAAATACGTATTCAATTAAATTACTGGCGGTTTACATTACTTATGACAGGGCCGATTTTACTGCTTACTGATAAACGCACTCTAATTTAGGAGCATCGATTAGAGTGACTTGTATTTGGTCGGCTTATAAATTTATGTGACGAATAGCGGGTATCAGCAAACGGTGAAGTCGGCCCACAGTACTAGGTATATATGACCCCAGGGGTGTGATTATTGCGCTTGACCTCTAAACCGAATGTACGCTCTTGCACGCATTTATTTATTTGCACTTTATACATAGTCGTGTAAAGGCGGACATTCTCTATCAGTCAACCTGAGTCGGTGCGGAGACAAAATCGTAGTAGGTGCAGTATTGGCCACAAACTGAAATATTGTGTGTATTTCTTGATTCCCGAAGGGGTAGCCAGAGGGGCAACTAATGCACCCACTTTTCGCCGTGCGTATTCCGTCCCATGATGTGTTAGATGGCGAGCCTATAGAAATTTCGTGCATAAATTCCAGACTCCGGGCTGATACTGAATTGAAAAATCCAATATCACTTTGCCCATCTCGGAGATTGAGCCCAAGACCCTAGCATTGCAGTCGTACCGAAATACAACTACGCCACCGAGGCAGTCAGTAGCTATTCACATTAAGACCTATAAAGGCTTGCGAACATTACCTATCCCATAGCTCTTCCCGTCTTGATGCTAAGGCTGACATTGTTCTTGGCAAAGTTGTTGTGAGACAAAGTTGTTTGCGTTGCCGAGACAACCGCCGTAGATGAAATCACTGCAGCGCGCCTTCTCAGAGTCGTAGTACCAGCGTTCGGTGTTCATATCACACGACCCCTTCACCTTCGGCAAGTTACAGGCATCTGTAAAGATGTATATATATATATCCAATTAGATAATTCTTCATAGTGCTTACTTGGTGTTGACATTTCTGGATATGGTGTAAACTTTATATACCATCTAAAGTATAAATCTTTTTCGGTGTATATTAGCCAGAATTATAATCTGCAAGTAGGTTATAAGGTACAATGGGGTTGGCATATCCTTAATGGGCAGTATATAATTCAGGGCTTGTATGGTATGGTATGGTATGGCAGAACTAGCAGCACCCTGTACTATACATACATGTATATATATACACGATATAATCATTCCACGTTTACCTTTAGGAGGAGGATCAACACAAACTTCATCGCATTCTTCCTTGGTGGCGAACCTGTTGCCATTTCCTTCGCATCCCCCGTACCAGAACTGTGTGCAGGCGCTCTGCTCCATGCTATAGAACCAGTAAATGGAGTAGTTGTGGCAGGAACCGTGGTCATTGGGCAGACTGCAGACCGCTGTGAGATATATCACATATTATAAAGATATTGTTTGTTATCCTGGCAGAGTAAAGTAACTTCGCAGCTAATGTAAAATGCAGTGAAGTTTGAACAATGTTCATTAGTAGTGTACAGCAATCATTACTCGTCGTCGACTCTCTCTAAAACTTCGTACCGAAGTGAAGACCGACTTTCGCTCCTGAAGTGCTACTTTTGTCCTGTGGTTTTGTATGGTTGTGAGACATGGACTCTAGTGGAAGACCTGCGCGCCAGAATCGAAGCCTTCGAAATGTGGACCTATCGAAGAATGCTCCGCGTAAGTTGGATGGCTACGATGTCTAACATTGAGGTCCTAGCCCGAATGCAAAAGAGCACAGAGTTAGTTAACCAGTCAACGCCCGCTTATATATAGCTATAAGCTAATTTCCTTATATAAATGGACACAGGTGTCCACCGCGGGCGTCCAAGGATTACGACCACCAAGCAGCGTAAAGTGTCGTACTTAGGTTATATTCTAAGACATGATAGGTACCACCTGCTGAGAACCATCATGATGGGGAAAATAGCTGGAAAAAGAGGTGTAGGAAGGAGAAAAAAGTCATAGCTTCGCAATATACGGGAGTGGACCGTAATAAAAACGGTTGAAGAATTGTTCCGACTAGCCATGGACAAGGAGAGGTTCAAGAAACTGACTGCCAACCTTCAGTAATGGAGAGGCACCTGAAGAAGAAGAAGCAATCACTAGCAGTATTGTCGTTACTCGGTGGCTAATAATTAAATAATCTTGAAGACCTACCTTGTCTATTTTTCGGAATGGGGGAACATCCTAAAAACTCCTTTCCTTTAGCTTCGGTTTGTCCGTCTGGGCAGCAACCATACTGAGATTCCCTGCAGCCGCAACCTTCGTAACCAGGACCGTTAGCGATGGTGAGTCCGTCGGGACAGCAACCGAACTGGTAAGTGTTACAACCACAGCCCTCGAAGTTGGGTGCAGCTGCTTCCGTGATCCTATATTGGATAAAACATGCATGGATGAAAAAAGAAATGGATAGTGTAATGATAGTTGCTTCTTGTTTTAGTGTAAAACTCATCAAAGATACCCAGGTAAGTGTGGCACGTTCCGGGATTAGTGTTTGTATATCCGAGTTCAAACAGGCCGGCATAATTATGGCGACTCCCCAAGGATATCATCATCAGTCAGTCGACACGCTATCTACCAACAGGTGCAGTGGGTTCAGATCACCGTGACCGTATAAAAAACTGCAAGAGAGCTGTTTGTTACCTGTCAGGACAGCATCCATACACCGAGTACTGGCAACCGCAGCCCTGGTTGTTCGGTCCTGTGGCCACAGTCACTTCGTCAGGGCAGCATCCGAAGTTTGTATGTCGACAATAATCATCTTCACAAAAAAGTTACAATTGAATCTAGATAATATTATGTGGGTTAGTTTTGCGGGTTTATTCACACTGTGTGAGTTCACATTACACGCTTTTTACGAAGAAAATGTGTTGAGAATCGAACCTAGAGCCTCACGGTACACAGCCCAGATGCGCTGCTACTTGACTATAGAGGTGATTTCCTTCTATTTAAATATACGTTTAGGTTTAGAGTAAATGACTATTACTACCGCCAAGCAGCAGTGTGCATGCACTGTTGTGCTCCGGTTGAAGGACATTGTAGCCAGTGTAATTACTGGGCATTATGAGACAACATCTTATGTCTCAGGGTGACGAGCGCAATGCAGTACCTACCACGCAGTACCCACTTTGTAATAGCGTTGCTACTGTTTATGGGCGGTCGTATTGCTTACCATCAGGCAAACGGCATGCATGTCTCGTCATTTAACTGCAATAAAAAACATTAATAACATTTGGAATTTCAATAATATAATATACCACACAATTAAACTTCAGTATAACGCTGAACTAAGTACTCATACTATTCCGAACTTACCTTTAGAAGCAGATGAAGCACACACGTCTTTACATTCTACCTCGCTGGTGAACCTGTTACTGTTTCCTTCGCACCCCCCATACCAGAATTGTGCGCATGTACCAGTCGCCACATCATAGTACCAATGTAAGGAGTAGTCGCTGCAGGAACCGATGTCACTGAGCAGACTGCAGACCGCTATTGAATATAAACAGATAGATATTACTGGTGGTAGGTCTCTCGTATTCGAGGGGTCGTCTGGGTAGGTACCACGGCAATGTCTATTTCTACCGCCAAACAGCAGTGTGCATGCACTGTTGTGTTCCGATTTGAAGGAAATTGTATCCAGCGTAAGTACTGGGCATTATGAGACTTAACATTTAATGTCTCAGGGTGACGAGCGCAGTGGAGTGCCACATAGTACTTTGCACTTTGAAGTTCTGTATGGTGTTGCTACTGTTTATGGGCGGTAGTATTGCTTACTATCAAGCAAGTGGCATTCGTTAGCAATAAGAAAAAAAACATTACATGGTTTCAATTCTGGTACGGCAATACAACTTGATTGCACCTGATGTAAATAATTATTGCAGTAAAGCCTTGTTTAGACTTGTAAATTCTCGCAAGAATATATTGCACAATAATTTGCAGACACGTTTACACTAGCGCCAATATTTTAATGCAATTGCTTGCCGCAAGCCCTGCAAGCTCCAAAAGCAGAAGTCAGCTTGCCGTGACTATTTACATGGTAAAAATAGCGTGAGGAAGATAACTTCTGCAAGTATTCTCGCTAATCTAAGCCCCCCTAAAAAAACGTACGCAGTGCAATGCTACGAAGTTATTCAATGTTGGGGGATGTTGCTACTATTAATGGGCAATCGTATCGCTTACCATCAGGCGAGTGGCTTGCTCGTTTTGTATAGGATACTTCATACTTGCCTAGTACATACAATTATCTACCTTAATTCTAGTAGTTTCTAACCACGAGATTAAACCATAGCTCCTATATAGATATACCTTCATTGTTACTTTATTAATATTTAATCTATATTTACGAGATTTCCACTCGGGAGATAAGAAACACATTATTGTACTCTTTTCATTTTTATTAAGGCTTAGACTTGATACTCTTCTACAACAACCTGTAGGTGTATGTATTAATATACCAACTAAAATAATATTCGTGTAGGTAATATGAATGTACTAGGTATTTCCTTTACATATTAGTATGTAAGATGCCTGATTTGCAATGCAATGCAATCAGCCCTGTATTATATACTGGCCACTGCTGAGCACGGGCCTCCTCTACTACTACTGGATGCCCAATTTACTAGTAAATAATTTTCAAATCTGAGCTTTTCTCATAATATTATCTTATTTCAGCATCATCCGAATGAGGACTGATAAAGAATAAATCTAAATCTATCTTTTCAATATAATTTTGTGTTAAAATAAAATAGGTAATCTTGATTATTTTTCCGACCCAAATATCGACCAATAGAATTGCACCATTCGACGTCACGTGGTACAACCTACATGGTATTATACTGACAATTTTTTTTGAATATTTTCTCTGGTCGTTACTATATATTATGAAACAATTTTTTTTGAATATTTTCTCTGGTCGTTACTATATATTATGAAATTCTTATTTGTTGACTGTTCATTTTATCTCATGGTGCAATTCTATTGGCCGACATTTGGGACGGAAAAATAATCCCCCGAATACCACACGAGCTTCAAAATTATCTGGCATTTCCCTCAAGGTTCCCTGCAAACAAATAAAGTCGTCAAGTTTTTCAGGAAAAATCACTCGCGCTTCGCGCTCGTGATTTTTTAACCTGAAAACTCCTTCATTTGTTTGCAACGAACCTATCGGAAAATACCCGATAATTTTGAAGCTCTTGTGGTATTATAAGTGAATATAATTTATTATGTAATATTCTACCTTGTCTATCCGGCATGTAGGGACATCCGAAGAACATATCTCCTTTAGCTTCAGTGAGTCCGTCTGGGCAGCAACCAAACTCGCTAGCAGTGCAGTCGCAGCCTTCCCTTTCAGGTCCAGCGGCTGGAGTCTTGCCATCTCCGCAGCATCCATACGTCGAGTACTGGCAGCCGCAGCCCTGATTGTTCGGTCCTGTGGCAGCTGCCACTTCGTCGGGGCAGCAACCGAAGTTTGTGTGTCGACAATTATCGTCTTAGCAAAAAATTAAATTTATTAATGTAAATAATTATAACAATTGCTTACTTGCATGAAATCCAAATAATATTCCTTGTTTAGTGGGTTAATTAATACTTGGTGTGTGAGGATTTTTATTAAGTACATATTTTTTTACAAGCTATGAAATAAGTTTGTGTTTCAGTTCAAGTTTACCAATTTTATAAATATACGAAACTCATGAAACTATTTACTCACTGGGCATTATGAGACTTAGACCGGGTTTTTTCAACTGTAGTTATCTTTTTGTCAGGTTCTTATTAAGCTGGAAGCGCTCGCAGAGCTTCGAGTGCTCCAAGTGCTGCGAGCGCGTCCAGCTTAATAAGACCCTGACAAAAAGATAACTACAGTTGAAAAAACGCGGCCTAACCTACTTATGTCTCTGGGTGACGAGCGCAGTGGAGTGTCACGCAGTAATATGTATTTAAAAGTTCTGTATGGTGTTGCTACTGTTTTTAGGCGATCGTATCGCTTACCATCAGACGAGCGGCATGTTCGCCTCGTCATTTGGAAGCAATAAAAAAAAACTTTAAAGCTTTGTTAGCAGTATATAGGTACTTTGATTTTAGTGTTATCATCCTTTTTTGTACTTTTTGTCTTGTGATGTGATATCGGGAGAGCACCATCAACCATTTTGTTTTCATTTTAGATATTTTGTTAGCTTCATCGGGGAATCGAACCTACAGCCTCACAGATTACAGCCCGTTACTTGAGTAATGAGGTGACTTTTTAAGTACCAATTTTAGTAATTTCCACTTTTAGTAATTTTGAAGTAATATACCTGTGGCGTCACCACCACTTGGAAACGAAACAGTGGAATTTTCAACAATTGATATAAATCACGAACGGATCACCTTCCACATACCCGAGAAACTTAAGAGCTCGCGAACAAAATAGCATTCAACAATATAAGTGACTAAAGACATTCGCGATTGGTTGGAGGCAACGTCTGGCAGTCTCACCACAAACGATAAACAAATTGTATATTCATATGTCGACGAGGATTTCACAGGGGCCAATAAAACGCAGCGAGTACTTCCCAATAGTCATAATTGACCTTTATTTCTTTAACTCATGATTTGTTTGGCACTCATCACTTTGTCAGGACTAGCAAAGTAACCAATAAGTTAGTATAGCGACTCTTTGATATCTAGATGAACACTGAACGACGATCAAACTAAGACTGAGCTCTTCAATTTATTTATTTTTTGAGCCTACCTGCCAGTAGCCTGACGAGAGTCGGCTTTTCTGGCCAAAGACCGCTTTAGGGTGAACGCTGACGCGCTCGCAACCCAGAATTAAGTGACCATGCTGAGGGCAACCCACTAACGGGTTACGAACCTTGGCTCAGGACGGTCACTGAGGGGACAATGAGACATTCAACGATTAGTGGGGGGGAAGGTGTTTGGCCTAATTCTATGTATTCGTATTGTTTTCATCGGCACGCGGGCCGGAACTGTTAGGCGGGTCGCGGGGGCGACGGTGAACGCGACGAGGTCCTCGACGGTGAGGACGGAACTGCAGTCATGTGCAGTGTAGGAGTTTAATAAACTCGTTCATTCTACGAATCGCCAGAGTGATGTCGTCCTCTGGATCGGTCAATACGGAACGCGGACGTCTCTATTTGGCGCGGTCGAATGGAGCGTATATCGACGATTTGCGGATAAGCGTGTTTGAGTGTTTTTCCTCCCGATCGAAGTAGCGTTTGCTGAAGTTTTGCATGAAATGCCTGATGGTCGGCAAGTGTGTGATGGTGTCCACGTGGAGGTTGCGATTGCGAACGTACCACGGGGCACCAAGAGCGTATCTGAGAAATTTATTCTGCAACACCTGCATACGCTCGAGACGAGCGGGCGGCATATGGGCGAATATGGGTGACGCGTACGTCATTATGGGCCTACCATACCATACCAGCCCTTTATTATATACTGCCCACTGCTGAGCACGGACCTCCTCTACTACTGAGAGGCTTTAGGCCTTAGTCTACCACGCTGGCCTACTGCGGGTTGGCAGACTTCACATACCTTCGAAATTCCTATAGAGACCTTCTCAGATATGCAGGTTTCCTCACGATGTTTTCCTTCACCGTTAAAGCGAGCGATAATTCACAAAGAATACACACATAACTTTTTAGAAAAGTCAGAGGTGTGTGCCCTTGGGTTTTGAACCTGCGGACATTCGTCTCAGCAGTCCGTTCCACTCCCAACTAGGCTATCGCCGCTATATGGACCTAATACATGTAGTATATATCCTAATCTTGTTGCGGATGGACATTTTGCTTTTTTTGTTTGTGAGCCAATGCAATTGACTCATCGCGAATGCGGCTCGCGCGCGTACCGCGTTTACGTGTGGTACGAAGGTCAACCCCTGATCAAGGGTCACTCCTAAGTATTTGGCTTTGTCCTTCCAGGGCACGACCTGGTTGGACATGCGGACTGAGGTATGAGGCACTTGGACTTTCCTTTTCCGAGTGAAAAGGATCGCCAGGCTCTTAGGCATGGGGTTGACGGTGATTCGCCATTTTCGAAACCACTCACCGAGCTGGTCGGCGGCGGCCTGCAAAGTGCGCACCACTTGGTCAGGGTCTCTTCGTGAGGCGTAGATTGCTGTATCCTCCGCGAAGAGCGCCAGATGGGTGTTCTCCGGTTTCGGGATGTCGCTGGTGTACAGTCAGCAACATAGGTAGATGAACAAATTCAAAATTTTAAAGTGCCTACATACTTTTGTGTTCTTACTAATCTTGTTTTTCTTTTCACAAAAATACAATAAAAGATATTTACTCTACTTCAAACGAAGAAAAAAATATTTTAGTTTGACTTAATGCGTATATAGGCGATTTGAAATTTTGACTTTGTACAGATATTTATGCTGCTGACTGTACAGCGAGAAAAGAAAGGGGGAGAGGGCGGAGCCTAGCGGGACTCCGGCCGTAATAGAGTGTCGGGAAGAAAGAGTTCCCTCCACGCGATATTTGAAACCGCGATTCGACAAAAATTCTCGTATGATGTGTACGAGATGAGTGGGCACGTTGAGGGTGTACAGCTTGAAAAGGAAGCCGTTGTGCCACAGTCTGTCGAATGCTTTTTCAATATCGAAAAAGAGAGCACCGGTAGGCATGCCGATACGGAATTTGTCATGAACGTGCTCCGTGATGCGGAGCACCTGATTGACACAACTATGCCTGGTGCGAAAGCCAAACTGTTCCGGAGGGATCAGGTTGTTGTTGTGGGCTACTATCTGGAGGCGGTCGAGGACGATCCGCTCGTATAGTTTGCCCAGCGTGCTGAGCAGGCTGATTGGTCTGTAGGAAGATGGTTCGGATGCGAGTTTTCCCGGCTTGTGGATGCCTATCATAACTGCCTCCTTCCAGACCTCTGGGAAGAGGCAGTTAAGAAACGCGTCATTGTAGATCGAAGTGAGGATTTTGACTAGATGCATCTTGATCATGCGGGTGGAGAAGCATCTTAATCATGCGGGTGGTGAGAGCTCTTCAAATAGCGAGGGCCTTATTTATACTCGCAACTGTCACCCCCGCTAACAATTTGACATTTCGACTTGTTTTGCACAATTACTTCTTCAAAACTACCCGACGTTCGGACGTATATATAAGCATTAAGCATTTTATTTTACTCTCTCGCAAACTATCTTCATATCCACTCGCAAACTTTGTACTCGTAGCCTTACATCACTTTGAATCCGTCATCGAGCTTAATTTATAGGTAGGACATATTAAATTATTAATACCCTACGTACCTAAAATTTTAAACTTCAGTATAACGCTGAACTACATAATCATCATGATATTCCAAGCTTACCTTTAGGAGCAGATGGAACACAAGCGTTCACACATTCTTTCTCGGTGGCGAACCTGTTGCCATTTCCTTCGCATCCTCCGTACCAGAACTGTCTGCAAGCGCTGTCCTCCACATTATAGTACCAGTACAAGGAGAAGTTGCGGCAGGAACCAATGTCACTAGGCAGATTGCAGGCTGCTGTGGGATACACATATTTAACGTTATTAAATACAACATAATAACATAACAAACTGTTTGCTTTTCCTAGTAAATAATATAAGATGGTTATTTTTCTTCGCCCAGCCAAGTATTTAATGCAAATATGCGAACAAGGCATATGAGGATACAAAAACTGTTAAGTTATGTGTCGTACTTATAAATATATCTATAATCGTGAATGTAACATATCCTACTTTGCATAAAATTCTCCGCAATGTCGGGACATCCATTTAATATATCTCCTTTAGCTTCGGTGTGTCCGTCTGGGCAGCAACCAAACTCGCTAGCATTGCAGTCGCAGCCCCCCCTTTCAGGTCCAGTGGCTGGTGTCTTGCCATCTCCACAGCATCCATACTGAGAGTACTGGCAGCCGCAGCCCTGGTTGTTCGGTCCTGTGGCAGCTGTCACTTCGTCGGGGCAGCAACCGAAGCTTGTATGTCGACAATTATCATCTTAACAAAAAAATACAATTTATTAATGTAAATAATGATTACAATTGCTTACTTGCATGGAATCCAAATAATATCCCATGTTTAGTGAGTTAATTATTACTTGGTGGGCGATGGTTTTTATTACAATCTTTTACAATTCAGTGAAATAATGTTGTGTTTTAGTTAAGGTTTACTGATTGTATAAATATACGAAACTCAAGAAACTTTGAAGTTTTGTCAGCAGCAGGTATTTTGATTTGGTTTTATCATAGTTTTTTTTACTTTTATCTGTCTTATGATGTGACAGCGGGAGAGCACCATATTATCTTGTTTTCGATTTTGATATTTTATTTACTCCATCAGGGAATCGAACCTATAGCGTCACAAACTTGAGCAATGAGGCGACCTTTTAAATACCATTCACATTTCGTACTTTCAAAGTCATACACCCACAACTTTTAACTTAATATAACGCTGAACTACATCATCATCATATTATTCCAAGCTTACCTTTAGTAGCAGATGGAACACAAGCGTTCACACATTCTTCCTCGGTGGCGAACCTGTTGCTATTTCCTTCGCATCCTCCGTACCAGAACTGTCTGCAAGCGCTGTCCTCCATATTATAATACCAGTACACGGAGAAGTTGCGACAGGAACCAGTGTCACTGGGTAGACTACAGGCCGCTGTGGGATGCATATATTTAGCATTATTAAGTATAAGTGGGAAAGTATTAAATGCAAATAAGTAAACAATACGCATAAGGTTAAAAAAAACTTATGAGTCGTACTTATAAATAAAAATATAGTCGTGAATGTAACATATCCTACTTTGCATATAATTCTCCGCAGTGTCAGGACATCCGACGAATTTATCTCCTTTAGCTTCAGTGAGTCCGTCTGGGCAGCAACCGTATTCGCTACTAGCACAGTCGCACCCTTCCCTTTCAGGTCCAGCAGCTGGTGTTTTGCCATCTCCACAGCATCCATACGTCGAGTACTGGCAACCGCAACTTTCATGATTAGGACCTTTAGCTTTGGTGTGTCCATCTGGGCAACAACCAAACTCGCTAGCCGTGCAGTCGCAGCCTTCCCGTTCAGGTCCAGATGCTGGTGTCTTGCCATCTCCGCAGCATCCATACGTCGAGTATTGGCAGCCGCAACCTTCGTAATTAGGATCTTTAGCTTCGGTGTATCCATCTGGGCAGCAACCAAACTCGCTAGCCGTGCAGTCGCAGCCTTCCCTTTCAGGTCCAGCGGCTGGAGTCTTGCCATCTCCACAGCATCCGTACTCAGATTCCCAGCAGCCACATCCTTCGTTATTAAGACCTTTAGCGATTGTGACTCCGTCGGGACAACATCCGAACTGGAAAGTACTGCAATTGCAGCCCTCGTAGTTTGGTCCAAAGGTTTCCGTAATCCTATGTATAGATAAAATATGCCTGATTGAAAAATAAGTAAGTAAATAATAACCAATCGTGGACAAAGTTGTTTCTTGTGACCCAGTCAGATAAATGGCTAGTTATAAAAAAAAAACACACACTAGTGACGATATCTTACATTATTTTCAAATCAATTTCTGTAAGAGAGCCACCTAAGGACAAAATAAATAGTGGACCGCTTAGGTATATCTTCCACGGTTAGGTATTAAAGATTCAAGGGGTCCTCGGACACAAATGTCATTTTGGTACCTTAAGTTTATCGATTAAACTTTTTGAATATAAACCATTATAGATTAACTACAGCACGTAGAAATCGAGCCCTAGATACGTGGCAACTCAAGTACGATATCTGATGCAATCATTTTAAATAAATATCGAACAAATGGGGCGTAGCTAAGATGCTTTTCTACATGCGTTAATGCTAACAGATGACAAAAGAAGAAAATGTGAATGACTTTTGCTATCGATAAGTGTATCGCAGCGATTCATCACTCCAATACATTTTTTGTTTTCGCTTGTAGAAAGGCGTCTCTGCTGGCCCTGAAACAAAAGGTTTGTTACCTGTCAGGACAGCATCCATACGCCGTGTACTGGCAGCCGCAGCCTTGGTAGTTTGGTCCTGTCGCGATAGTCTCTTCATCAGGGCAGCAACCGTAACGTGCTTGATGGCATTTATCATCTTAACATCAAAAAAATATTGCAATTGATTTTAAATATTGCTTTCTTGTTTGGTCGAAGATGAGAATAATACCCCAGAAGGATTCATTTTGTAGATTCATTAACACTTTGAGTGCTTTTAACAGTTTCAGCTTACCAATATTGTAAATAATTTATTTAAAACACATTGGGTAAACCCAGAGGCTTTGTACACAGAACTTTGATTTTTGTTTGACGTTACGTAGGAAATTCTTGAAATTTACAATATATAAAGAGTGTTCAAATTTACTCATAATTATTACCTAGGTACTACCTCATTTGACATTTCTAGGACTGATTACATAATTTTCTGGGAAGGACATAGACTACTTTTTATCTTGGAAAAATCTTTTGTCCCTTTTCTTATCACGCGGGCGGAGCCCTGAGCAAAAAAGCTAGTGTATGATATTCCACGCTTACCTTTAAACAAAGGTTCAACACAAATAGCCTCACACTCCTCTTCAGTCGCGAACCTGTTCGCGTTTCCTTCGCATCCTCCGTACCAGAACCTGGAGCAGCTGCGGTACTCCTCATCAAAGTACCAGTACACGGAGAAGCTGCGGCAGGAACCAGCGTCTTTGGTCAGACTGCACGCCGACACAGAGGCTATAGAACATGAAGAATGTTTATTTACCGCAGATTTCAATAGAACCCAACGATCGATCACGAAAATGGATTAATCAGAATAAGATATTGGTTAATACACGATCACCGATACGCAATCACTCCACCCTTACCGTTGAGTTTCGGACTGCTATCTATCTCGGTCTCAGGCGTTATCGACGTCACGTCTACGACTGGAACCAGCACATCTTTCTGGTCTGCGTTGTCCTCCGGTATACGCAGCACACTTGAAGACGATAATACGATACACGTGCAAGATAACCATAATATCGTTGAGGTTAAGTGATTCCAAATTGTGATTCGAAACATAGCGATTGGTTTTCAGAGCATTGTCGTATTGACGATACTGTTACTAATGCGCGGTGCCGGTTAACGGTGCCTACGCATTGTGTAGTGTACTTATATATACTTACGCAATTGCGTGTTGTAATTTATTTTTTTGGAACTGTTTTCCTTGTTTCCTTACGGGGATGCTGAACCCATGGCGCCTAATTTATTTCATAGTAGTTTGTGTTTGCCTGCGTATTTTTTTCAAATAAAAGTTAAATCTTGTTCTCAAAAGGTGAAGTTATGCTTCTTTTGGCGCGTTAGGGAAAAATGATGAGAGTAATTTTTTACACTGCGCGCGCACACCATCACGAAAAACCGACACCCTGAAGTTAGCTATAGTCAACATTTTTGAATTTTGAACGTAGAATAAGGTGAAAGATTTTTTTTTAAAAAGATTTTATCTTGTTACGCCAAAGAAGTATAACTTCTAACGCGTGTACAGTCAGCAGCATAAGTAGATGAACAAATTCAAAATTTCAAATTGCCTACATACTTTTGTGTTCTTACTAATCTTTTTTTTCTCTTCACAAAAATAAAATAATAGGTATTTACTTTACTTCAAACGAAGAAAAAAATATTTCAGTTTAACTTAACGCGTATATAGGCGATTTGAAATTTTGATTTCGTACAGATATTTATGCTGCTGACTGTACATAAGTACACACACACTTTCTTTTTTTTAATTGTTTATATTCTTTACATTATATGCCTTACGTCGCGTCGTAGTGGCGTTGCGTAGGCTCTTGCCGCCCGGGACGGACACAAATAATTTGCCGCCCCAAGGCACCAAAGAAGGTCATATCAACAAATAACAGTCACGCGAACACCTCTCCCTCACAAAAGTAAAAAAAAATAAAGGGCTTTCATTTTACACATTTTGCCGACCCCATAAAATTGTCACCCCCCCCGCCCCAACGCCACTGCCTCCTGGGCGTATGCCCTTTTATTATGGTTGTTTTTCCTTTTCGATTTACTTAATTGATCTTTAGTGTTTTATTGATTATTCTGTTTGGTTCTTTCCCTGCATACATGATACATTCAAAACATTTAGATATAAATATTCTATAACAATTACTCATGAAAGTATTTAATGAAGAAGATATTTTTTTCTATATTACCCGACGTCTAATAAGTAAGTTTCAAGATAAAAAGTATTTTGATCATTGTAACGAAGGTATAAAAGTGCGCATGCGTACTTTTAATCCCGTACTCTTGTGTGTGTGTGTGTGGTCAATCGTAGGACTTAGGAGATATTATAGTGCACTTAAGTGTGTGCGCAATACACAGGTGCACTCGCTATTCCTTCACTCTCATAGTCCGGTGAGACGGCAATCCGACATGACCGGAGAGAGATCAGGCGTAGGACCTACGGCTTTACGTGCTTTCCGAGGCACGGGGGTATCACACCACCAACTTCCTGACTCCGAGCTGCGATCTAGTAATTATTAAGACGGAAAAACCCAGTCATAATTTTTTTTTGGTTCGACCCTGGATTCCAACCCAGGACCTCAGCGCGCAAATCGTACTCGTAACGCGTACGCAATACAACTACGCCACCGAGGCCGTCAATTAATGAATAATAAGTATTATAATAGTTAATTAATGAACCTTTATCGCCATCTTTCGCTAAACAACTGGTGCTCGCCAAAATAGCTTATGGTTCTGACACAATCCCTGACGCGCCCTTAATCCAGCTGAAAAAGTATCTGAGCCCCGACAATACTTTCTGAGATATGAGCCACGTGAACTTTTCCCACTGCGTGCTGTTACCCCCAAATGACCCTATGGGAAATGAATATTTATCACCTATTTTGTGAGTACATAAATTAATTGCCCTAAACAAAATTACACTCGGGCGAGCGGCATGCAAACCTCATATTTTTTTTGTTTTAAAAAATCAAACTTCTTTTATCCCAACAAGAATTGAACGATTTAAACGTTACCATTAATTAATCTGATTTATAAGAGTGGTGTGAGGCTAGAATCAGTTTTTAAGATTTAGAATAACGTTTCGAAACGCGCGGCCTTGTAGGTGCTCTTTTTCCTGTTTGTTACTATAAGTAAAATCCAATCTAATCCAGCAAATAGGCACGCTATGCTATAACTTAATGAACTGATAAGTATTCAAACTAAATTATTTGTTTAATAGTAGGTAAGTTTCCGCTAGAGCTGTTTTTTGTTTACTACTATATAATGCAATATATGCCCAATTAGTAGATATTTGTACAGATATAGGAATTGTGGTACGGACCAATCTTAACGAAGATCAGCCAGGTATGCAGGAGATATTATAGTGTACAAGTGTGCGCGCAATACACACCTGTGAACTCTCTATTCCTTCACTCTCATAGTCCGGTGAGACGGCAATCCGACATGACCGGAGAGAGATCAGGCGCAGGACCAACGGCTTTACGTGCTTTCCGAGGCACGGTTATCATACCGCCAACTTCTTGACTCCGAGCTGCGACTGAGTAAGTATTTTTTAAGATGGAAAAACCCAGTCGCATAGTTATTTTGGCCCCACTCAGGATTCGAACCCAGGACCGCAGCGCGCTAATCGTACTTGTACCGCGTACCTACGGAATACAACTACATCACCGAGGCAGTAAATGTCGTATATAATGAGTGCTCAACGCAATACAAGTTTCTGCCATCAGTAATCAGCTAGTTGCACAATCCTTTCCCTGACACGAATATTATTAAAAAAATAGTTTTTAAATAATTTGTGTCGCAGGTAACTAGGGGAAAGTGGGGTAGATTCGTACGCGGGGCACATATATGCATGATTTAATAAGATAAAAGAAAAAACAAAAGACCAACAAAGCCACTTGGTGACTTTTATGTCGTCAGTAGGTCCTGGAGCACCTACATATTATTAATTATATTTTGTAAATAAAGTGTCATTAGCGGTGAAATTACTAAATAAATTTGAATTTGATTTCTTATCATTAAATTAAAACAAACAGTTATAATAGGTAGGTACAATCAAAATATTAATTGCGGAAACAAACAGGAAAAGGACAAAATATAAGATATCAAGAATTGTTTAATTAAAATTGGTCGTTAGTCCATACCATACCCGGTTGACTATCTGAATTTGGAGGCCCGGACTCAACACGTTCTCAAAACCTGAACATTGACGCAGTCGGGTTTTTTGTTTTTCTTAAATATATTTTTTTAGTTCTCAAGCACCTTTATTAGCATTTCCTATTCCAAACTCCAATAAAACATATAAGTTATATATATATTCGTAATCACCGTTAAAAAATCTTTATTTTGATACCACACTCGATGTATTTTCAAAACATGTTTTTTTTCGAGATCTCTTTTTGCCGCCAAAAATCCTTAATTTTGTTTAGTTTTTTATTTTGATGTACCCAGTGTCACTCTCACGACTAAGACGAATCTATTGATATCACTCACATAAAAATACGACAAGCCGTTTAGGCTGTAGGGCGTGCCAAAGAAACAAACATACATACATACATACACTCGAAAAACATAACCCTCCTTCTTTCGCAGTCGGGTAAAAAACAAAAACCCAGCTGCGTCAATATCGTCTATCTTTATTAAATTCATTGAAAAACTGAAAAGATAGAAACAAGATTTTAATTTGAATATTTTGTTTTGGTTTTTAATAATCTTAGTTGACAGAGTTCACAAACGCAGTCGAGGTGTTGACATCGTTATCATAAGGATAATAAACTCAAAAGAGTATAACATAACGCGCAGTTTTTAATGTAGGGGAGCGAGGAGCTTAATGTAACCGTATTCAGAAAAAGAAATATGTATGTCTTGAAAATAACTTACTTAATTACCACTAACCGTACAATGATTGACACTTAACTATCACTCTTCCTGTATAGGTAAACATAAGAGGCAAAAACAACAAAACGATTTGTATATAACTATGATACAATTTTTTTTGGAAATAATGCGCGGCGTTGCAAGTTACAACTGACCACGCTTGGAGTTAATAGAAAAAACTTCGGGGCAAGGAGAAATAATAAAAAAAAAAAACAGTTGCAGCGTAATTCACCTTTAGACACTGTTTTGCCCGCTCTGTATCCCTTCTATATTATCTCATAAGATTAAAAGAAAGTTAAATGTATCATATTGAAAATTAATTAAAAAGGCCGGAGGCAAGTTATAACATGTTACACCAAGCCTCAAGATTTGTTACAACAAACCCCATTGAATGATTTTGCAAATTTACCAACAATTAAATCAAGATGGCAAAAGTAAGAACTTGAATACAGACTTAGGATCAATATATAGCTCTATCTATAATATTATATAGCTCTCAAATACATACATACACTCTACACATACCTATACTCATTGACGTATATGACGTAGTACATAATACATAATATTATATCGATGCCTATACTCGAGATTTCAATTCGACGGAGTAAATTGACAGTTCAAGTATTGCCCGAGGCAGGTACCGGAGCCGATAAGCCGGTAAGTGGACGATAGCCTAGTTGGGAATGGAACGGTCTTCCGAGACAAGAGTCCGTAGGGTCAAAACTCAAGGCATACACCTCTGACTTTTCGAAGTTAGGTGTGTATTGTTTATCAATTATCGTCCGCTTTAACGGTGAAGGAAAACCTGCATACCTGAGAATTCTCCATAAGAGTTTCGACGGTATGTGAAGTCCACCAACCCGCACTAGGCCAGCGTGGTGGACTAATGCCTAACCCCTCTCAGTAGTAGAGGAGGCCCGTGCTCAGCAGTGGGCAGTATTTAATACAGGGCTGGTATTATTATTATTTACTATTAGGTATCGGATTTTTTAATAGTTATTAGACAAATGTCGATAACTCAATATCGACATTTTACAGCAATCCCCTCATTCCCCTAGGTACATTTTATATGTTATACGGGCTTTATATATCATGCTGTTGACTGCCTCCTAAGCAGAAGTCACTGTGTTCAATAACACTCTCTGCTATAAAAACCATTAGTTTAATATGTTTCGGATCATATTTTTAATAATATTATGCACGTACGCCGTTTTTACAAGTTCGAGAACACCGAGTCCTGTGAGTACACCGGCGGGCATCGTCGGCAAGCAAGAAACTGTATTCATAGCAGAACTGGGCAAACCTTTCGAGACGTGGTGCTTGACGTACGGCGAGCCGCCGCCTGGAGTTGCCTGGTATCGGATCAAAAGCAATGGCATGGAGTTCATGTCCAAGGGAAACTTGCTGCAACTCAACATCTCGTCCGAAACAGTTGGAGAATACGTGTGCCAGGCCAACAACAGCGGAGACCACGTGGCTGCCTGGCTGGTCATCATCCAAGCTTATCAGACTGATGGCCTTGAGATACAGGACCCGCATATCATACTACCCCAGATTCCGATAGACAACAGTAAGGTCATGGGAGAGACAACGCCGAGGACACAATTAACACGTAAGGAGTTTTTACATTATGATACACTTTTTCTTTAAAGGGTCGCCTGTATACAGAGTGTAACACTATAGGCAGACCAACTGAAACAGGTTAATAGAGAACCATAATATGCATCGATTTAACCAAAAGAACATACATGGGGGCTCCATGTATAGATAGATAGATATATCCATGTATGTTCTTTTTTTTCCCTAGTATAACTAAAAATCAGAGATGAGACATTTTGAAAATAAAGTATTTGAAATGCAAAATACAAAATACCTATTTCCATTTTGTATTTAAATACTTTTTATGGATAAGCATTTTGTATTTTATTTGAAATACTTTTTAGGACATATTTTGTATTTGCAAAATGCAAAATACTTTTTGATAAGTTTTGTCAACACCAATACCAATAAATTAGTGCGATAATTTTTTTTAACGGAAGCTGTTGAACATTTTACCCACTGCGTCTGTAGGGTACAGCTATAGCCCGTACCTCTACTTACTATTGCTGGGATTGTCGTGAGGGGAATGGCGATGCCGTGTTACGAGGTCAAAAAGGCACAATTGGAAATGAACAGCGTTTATTTTACACACACAATTATATACAGTATATACAACCGTTACAACGTCTTCGATTATCTTGCGGCGATGCGTGGCTACCCGTAGCAGCTCCGTAGGTAGCGCACCGTAGCACGTAGCAGTGAGCACGGCGGGGGCGGATGCAACTGCATACGCTCCTTTCACTTACAAGGCTTCTTTCTTGCAGACTTTTTCTTGCTTGAGGACTATTTCTTTCTTGTTGTTTTCTTTCTTGCTGGTTTTTACTGGCTCGAACTGATTTTTCGAAAACCGGGCTCGCTTAAGTGCTTCAGGGCTATACCATAAGGAGAGCCCTGAATTTCAGGCCGTGTTCGGTGGCCGTTATGTACTACGTAACGCGCAGACGGACTCTACATATGAGAGACCTACCACCAGTAACTAGTAATTAAATAGTAATAGAATATTTCTAGTACTAGTATGGGTTAGATTTTGAATGCGGACGCAAATGGAGCATACATCAGACGTTAAAATTGCATTTTTTTTGTCACCATCTAAATCGTCTGTATCAGGTATTAATAAAATCACCATGTATTATTGTGGTAAGTTGGCCGCATGGTATTGGGAGTCTAGTGCTCTAAACAATGGTTCTTGCATTCCCATTCACTCGCGAAGTTGTTACCGTTGCCGCCACACCCTCCGTAGTCGAATTGTTGACAGCTGGAACTAGATGGAATAGATATTACAGATAAAATATCTGCGAGGAACTGTGAAAGTGCTGTAGAAAAGCGATGGTAAATCGTTAAATGGGAATGCAACTTAAAATTATCGTAAGATTGTACGATTTAATTTAACTGGACTTTCTTTTATGTGATTTAACGTGGATTATGTTATCTTATATCACTTCCTATTATTCTTACTCTTAGTAATATTATAAAATAGCTTTTGCCCGCGGCTTCGCCCGCTTTATAGAGTTTTTCCTGTATAAAAGTCACTTTATATACAAACTATATATTTTTAACAGTATCCGTTATAATTGCAAGTACCAGACGACATTAAACTGATACAGATCGAGTGATCTTGCAATATGGTCGGTCAGCGACACTGGTACAAAACGCCTTTCCGTCCAGTATAAGTAGATTCCCGACTTTTGTCAGAAAGGCACTCGCAGTCACAATAGAACATATAAATTATTTCTCTACTATATTATGCATGTATTATACAATAGGAACGTCGATGACCTTTATGTGTCAAATGTCACTTGAAAAGTACAAATTTTGCATAGAAATCTTATTAGCATATTAGTAATGATTTATTTTATTTTGTCTAATTGATTCTTACATCGAATTTAAATATAACGTTATTGCTAAATTAGCTTAATATAATATTTAATTATTTAGACGTCACAATATGGCGCAAAGTCTACTGACTTTACTTTCTTCGGCGCTACAACCCTTTGTGGGTCTTGGCCTCTTCTACAATGGACTGCCATGCGCGGCGATCCTTGGCTATCCTCCTCCAGTTGGTGAACCTTCTAAGAGCCTTGAGATCCTCATTGATGTATTCGCACCATCTCTTCCTCGGCCTTCCCCTAGGTCTCTTTTGCTGCGGCTTCCAATCAGTCATTATTTTGGGTGCCTGATTCCTATCCATTCTCTCCACGTGTCCAACCCATCTAAGACGTTGCGATTTGATGAATCTGCCAATTGTTTCTTGATCCATCAGTGCATTCAGCTCGTGATTCATCCGTATACGGAAGTCACCGCTTGCGTCCTTGACAGGTCCAAAGACTATGCGTAGTACTTTCCTCTCGAAAATAGCCAGTTTTTCGGTTTCCATCGCTGTTAGTGACCATGTTTCACACCCATAGGTGGTAACGGGGCGGATTATGGTCTTGTAGATGGACAGCTTAGATTTTGCACTAAGGTGCTTCGAGCGATAGAGTTTACGGAGAGAATAGAAGCATCTATTGCCGGCCATGTTTCTGGCTTTCACCTCATCTCCAACCCTATTCTGGCTGGACAAAATCGACCCCAGGTACTTAAAGCCGCTTACCATTTCTATTGTATCATCTCCAACAGTAACGTCCTGCAATGGACGAGGTTTCCGCGTGCTGGCGAGGTACTTCGTTTTGCTTGCGTTCACCATCAGTCCATACTTGGCCGCTTCCGTCTGGAGAGTTGTAGTGTGTCTTATCATGCTGCGTTGAGACCTACTTGTAATGAAGATATTATCCGCATAGGCGGCCATTTGACTGGTGTTGTAGTCTATAAGCCCGTTTACTCCTACGTTTCGGATGGCTGCCTCTAGTGTAAGGTTAAAGACTATGGCGCAAAGTCGAACCTAATCTTATTTGAATCGCATTGTACATTACCAATAAAGTAACCAACCATAAGCACTAGGACAAGCTTGTGCGCAGCTCTGCTCGGAATCAAACCTGTTGCTGTTGCCGCCGCAACTACTTTACACAGTAATAAGCGTCAACGTCCAAACTTTTCTCCAGACAAAGATGCCCAATCCTTTGAAAATAGGATTATGAATATGCTTTCATCCTGGAAGAAGGAGCAGGATACTATTCTAAAGCGACTAATATCGGATATTACTGAAGTGAAACAACAGAATAAAGATATTCAAAAAAGTTATATAGAAACTGCTAAATGGAGGGACTATATGGATAAGGAATGCGAGGATATGAAATTCCAAATAAAAAAATTGGAGAAAGAACAACTGGGCCAACGTAACTACATATTGGAATTGGAGAAAAAAGTACAAGACTTACAGAACAACTCTCGTTCTTCTGCTATTGAAATAAGAAATGTTCCCTCGACTGAGAATGAAACTGATGAGGATCTCACTTCCATTCTCGTCAAGACATGTAAATGCATCCAGGTTGAAATGGATCCAAAACAGTTAAGAGACGTTTATCGTCTACCGGGTAAGAAAGAGCTTAATAGACCAATAGTAGTCGAGTTCCTGTCAGTTTCAGATAAAAGAAAAGTTATTGAAGCTACTCGTACTTTTAATAAAAAGAAAACTACAGCTGAAAAACTAAATACCGGACATATTGGTATTGGTGGACAACAGAAACCAGTATATGTTGACGAGCATCTCCCTGCCAGCACGAAAAACCTATTCTACGAAGCACGTAATTTTGCTAAGCTTAATAATTATAAATTCTGCTGGTTTCAAAATGGAAAGATTTTCCTACGCGAGAAAGAGGGTGTTAAATCTATTATTATTTATACGATGTCCTGTTTTAAAAAATTACAGAAGCCAACGTAATATAAGTCTCAATTGTTTTCTGATACACACCAAACTGTTAAAAAATCACCGTAAATTACATTCTATTTTGTTTTTGAGAAAGTGTAACTATTATAATACCAAACGTAAAGCTTGCCGTTACTACTTTATTATTATTATTTGTCATAATATGTACGTGGTGCATATATTTTTTAAAACTGTTTATTATCCATATTCTATTTGTAGCAGCGGCCCTACACACATTACACTATACACTTATAAACGAATAAATATATTTTATCTTATAAACAAAAATACAATACTCTATCTTCTACACACACACATAATAATATGTTTCTACTTTTCTTTGTTGTATTATTCGCGGTTTCGATTTCTATTAATATTAAATTTTCTGTTCTTTATAAACTGTTACAGACTGACACGCGATGTTATCTCGTCTCATAGATATAGGTAATCCAGTTCTACTAGATACCAACTCTTATGTTATATATCTGTCCCGAATCACATATATTATTACCGATACATCAATCTACATGAGTATTTATAAGAACTCATCGGTGTACATTCTTGTCCATCACATAATTTTCAATGATGCTTGACATTGACTCCGTTTCAGAGGAGATTGATACATATGGTGTATCACAATCCTACATGTAGGTATAAACCTGAAGAATGCGCTGAGTTCCTTCCTAATACAAATAATTCTATAAAAATACTGCATTTAAATATTCGGAGTGTAAATTGTAATTTTGATAAGTTCTTAACATTTCTTGGTAGTATTAAAATTGCTTGTGACATAATGATTTTATCGGAATGTTGACTAAATATATCATCAGAAATTCCATCACTTGAAGGCTACACAAGCTACAACACTAGCACGCCTAGAAACCAAAATGAAAAAAAACATGAAAAACGCCCCATTTTCCTGAAGTTAGCTGTTTGGTTTGTCAATTGAATAATATTGACCTCGCTGTTATTGCACTTTATCGTTCTCCTTCTGCTAGAAATATCGATAATTTTCTGTTCGGTTTAAATAATGTGCTCACGGTAATGAAAGACATAAAAAATTTTATTGTTATGGGTGACATTAACATCAACATTATCCCTACCGACCTTAACCATCAGGCTAACGAATACTTAAATTTAATCGCTTCTCATGGTCTGTTATCTTCGCATATTTTTCCCACCCGTGATCGCAGCTGCTTAGATCACGTGATGGTCAGGTCCAACCTAAGCTATACCACAATAGTCTGCGATACCTATTTCACTGACCATAAGCCAACTTTTTTAAGTTTGGATTCACGGATATTCCCCTATGCACCTAAAAGGAGCCGTACTATCGTCGATTATCACTCTGTAACTACTGAAATTAGCAATATGGATTTTGGTTCATTGATGAATGTCGTGGATCCAAATACTGCTGCAGAAATGTTTGTATCAATAATCAGGTCAGTGATAGATAGATATTCGAAATTAGTATACATACCTTCAAGACTTAGAATTGTCAAACCGTGGATAACCAAAGGCTTACTTCGTTGTATTCGCAATAGGGACCACATGATGCGCGTTCTGAAGAAAAATCCCGCTAACTATATTCTTAAAACTACCTACACTAGATATCGAAACTTCTGCAATAAACAACTTAAAAATCTAAAAATATCATATGAAAAATCAGAGTTCCATAAAGCACGAAAAAATCCCAAATCCACCTGGAAAGTAATAAAAAATATTACTAATACTCATCGGATCACCACCTCTCCGATTGAGCTGCTCAGCATGACTCCTGATAAACAGTCGTCTATCAATAAAGTTAACGACTTCTTTGCAAATGTCGGCAAAAATCTCGCCGAAAAATTTGCTCAGAACCGTTTGCCCCCTAATTGTTATTATGATGCACGTTCAGTTGACTCCTTTGTGTTGCTGCCAACGGATGAGTTAGAGGTTCAAAGACTTATCCTTGAGCTGCGTTCAGATGCTGCTATAGGATGGGATGGTATACCCTCCTTTTTATTAAAGTCCTGTTCAAAGACAATTGTCCCTATTATAACCCATATCTGTAATCTCTGTATCTCTAAGGGCATTTTCCCCAAGGTTTTTAAAAAGGCCGTGGTACACCCTATCTTTAAGTGTGGTAACAAGCACAGTGTTAACGACTATAGACCTATCTCTGTTCTACCCTCCATTTCTAAGATTCTGGAAAAAATATTAAATAGGCGACTTGTAAATTTCTTGGAATCACACAATCTTTTAGCTAGCAACCAGTTTGGCTTCAGAAGATCTAAATCTACTGAAGATGCTGTAGGTTCTCTCGTAGACGATTTGGTGACTAAGATGGACTGCAGGAAAAAATGCATTGGCGTCTTTTTGGATCTTTCCAAAGCGTTCGACACTGTTTCTGTCCCCAATCTATTATTAAAACTAGAGGCTATGGGTGTCCGCGACCGAACTTATAAAATCTTCCAAGATTATCTCACTGATCGGACGCAATGCGTCAGGATTGGGGAATTGGTTAGTGACAGTAAACTTATAACTTTCGGTGTACCCCAAGGTTCAATTTTAGGTCCGACCCTTTTTTTGATCTACATTAATTCCCTGTGTAAGCTGTCATTTCCCAATTGCTCAGTCGTCGCATATGCGGACGACACAGCATTGATCGTTCATGGTGACAATTGGTCCGAAACATTTGAACTCGCTGAGAAGGCCGTTACCTCTGTAGTGACCTGGCTAACGAATAACCTCCTCACAGTTAATTTAAGCAAAACCGTTTACCTACCATTTGCCTTGATATCTTCGGCACTTCCCACTGCTAGCTCTGCTGTCATTAAAGTTCAGACTTGCCCCCAAAACTCACCTAATGCCCCTTGTCACTGTCCACAAATATCTAGCTCATCCACCATCAAATACCTTGGGATACTAATTGATAATCAATTAAACTGGAAGCCTCACCTTGTTGGCCTAACTTCACGTGTCCGAAAACTTACTTATATTTTCAAAAAATTACGACATTCCGCCGATATTACAACCCTAAAGACAGTTTATTATGCTTTGTGTCAGTCATTGCTAACTTATTGTGTTTCTGTTTGGGGTGGAGCGCATAAAACTCACCTTCTCTGCTTGGAAAGAGCCCAAAGAGCTGTCCTAAAAGTAATGATGACCAAACCCTTTATATATCCTACAGATAACTTATACGAAGATAGTAGGGTTCTTTCAGTAAGACAGCTTTTTGTGCCCCATATAATTTTGCGTAAACACTCCTCCCTGCAATATGATGCAAATGTTGGAAGAAACCGTCGTCGGTCATACATGATATGTTCAACCAAAGGTTGTAGAACGGCACTTGCTCAAAGACATTATAATATTATTGGGAGTCATCTTTACAATATAGCAAACCAGCATTGTAATATATTTTCCGTAAATAGATTTCAATGTAAGAAAAAAGTTACTGAGTGGCTGCAGACTAAAAATTATAGTGAGACTGAAAATATTATTAAAATATCTTCTACCTAAAACACACACACACACGCCCCCCCCCCCCCCACACACACACACACTCACACGCTCCTACTAAAGTACTAAGTTTACAAATAACTGTCCTCCGATGCATCTAATGTAACTTATTTTAAGTACAGCCCCATGTGAGAATCCTGGTACCCATAACACAAGTTTAATCTTACCTTGGGTACTAGTGTTCAAACAAACACTTGTAAATATATTTGTTATATTTGTATTGTATCAATTAAATAATGTTATTTGTAAGTGTATGTACAAAAATGTTTGCCAAATAAAGTTATTATTATTATTATTTATTATTTATAACATATTTGAACTAAGTCTGGAATTTGTGCCCGATATGGCGATAGGCTCGTCCCCTATCACATCATAGGACGGAATAACGGCGAAAAGTGGGTGCACTAGTTGCGCCTCTGCCTACCCCTTCGGGGATAATAGGCGTGAGTGTGTGTGTGTGTGTGTTGAACTAAGTGGTTGATCTCTCGTATACACTGTAAAAGTGCGTGTTATTATTTTCTATACGGCACGGCAAAGTTACTAATAGTAAGCGGAGAGGGGTCCCGATAAACTGCCGACTGACGAGATATGATTATCCCCCGTCAGTCATCGCAATTATGCCGGCCTGTGTGAACCGGATATACACAGGCTGATCCCGGAACGCGGCCCACTTACATGGGCCACTGTTGCAGGTTTTAACACCTTATGTACGGTGGTCACTATCCAGGCGGATACGAAATATATCCGACCACCAGCAATTGATACAGATCTGTCAATATCTGCCTCCAAACAATAGTATACTTCTTGTTACTCTGTTAAATCTAAATTAGTTTACTGTTTGGAACAATATAATGAATTTGATTCGTTATTTATCGGCGCAATTCATAAGTCTTCGTCGGTTCTTCGTGTGTGTGTGTGTGTGTGTGTGTGTGTGTGTGTGTGTGTGTGTGTGTGTGTGTGTGTGTATGCACGTAATGCATATTTATTCAACTCCCACTATTCACTTAAATTAGCATCTTTTCTATATCATCATAGCTGTGTTACCTTTCAGCTTTCGGAAGTTTGACAGTTCTATCATTTCAAATTTCTTATAGAATCTTATGGGGTTGGCGCGTAAAGCGCGCGAATTCAAATTCGCTTAATTGACAGGTGACGTTGTGTCCCAATTGGGTCGAGCGAATGTTGAAAGAGCCATTGTAATAGTATTTTTTTTGTATGATGAATTTCCACACCGCTCTTTTTCCTTAAACTTTCCTCACCTAATAGTTTTGTCCTCCGCGTCGTGACTTCCACGACCCTAGGATTCCCGATCTTGAGTGGCGGTAGTATGTGTGGGTTATATTCTATTTCTACGTCTTCCGTTTGATAAGCTTTAATGATGACCATCCACGTCGCCACGTGGTCTACGCTGTTGCTAGCCTGACACACGTAGTCACCGACCGTCTTGTACGAGATGTGGAGATGCAACAAGTTTCCCCTGGCCACGAGCTTCATGCCGTAGCTTTTGACCCGAAACCAGGCAACTTCGGGCAGCGGCTCACCATACGTCAGGCACCACGTCTTGAAGGGTTTGCCCAATTCGGCGATTAGAACAGTTTCTTGCTTGCCGACGATGCCCGCCGGAGTTCTCACAGGACCTGTGTTATCATATAAATACCTCGTTCAGTTCCGGTTCTTTCGAGATTTTTTAAGTACTTAAAGGATATCATTAACCCTTTTACTAAGTCTACCTTATACCACATATTTGAAATTGAAGGGTGCTATTTCTAAAACTGTAGGCTGCGGTCTCATTGAAAAGAAATGAATTTTTTTTTTGAATCCATAAAATTTTAAACGTTATAGAGATTCAGTAAAGATTTACTCTACCACCAGTTCGGAAAGCAGCTTTCACCAGAGAAGAACGGGCAAGAAACTCTAGTGTTGCTCTATTCAAAACCAGTTCGAAGGTATAAAGTAGGTACAGTGTATAATAAAAAAAAAACATGTGGGTAGTTAGCTGTTGTTTTTTTACTGGTGGTAGGTCTCTCATATGTAAGAGTCCGCCTGGGTGGGTACCACCGCAATGTCTATTTCTACCGCCAAGCAACACTGTGCATGCACTGTTGTGTTTCGGTTTGAAGGACATTGTAGCCAGTATAACTACTGGACATAATGAGGCTTAACATGTTATGTCTCAGGATGACGAGCGCAGTGGAGTGCCACACAGTACTTTGTAACTCATGGTGCTGGATGGTGTTGCTCCTGTTTATGGGTGGTCGTATCGTTTACCATCAGGCGAACGGCATGCTTGTCTCGTCATTCAATACCATAAAAAAAAAGTTTTTCATTTTGTTTAGAGCCTGTAGTTTGCACCTGACGGATTGCCTCCCATTTTTATAGGATGCCGCGGTCTTTAATAGGTAATTTACGGATTTTGCGGCGATTTTTTTTTTTTGTTTCTCAACTCATTCAGTCTGTGGCTGATTTGCAGCATAACTCTTAGGAGCTAAAACAGTATTTGTCTATGAGCTTACAATCAATCTTACAGTCACTCGCAAACAGCTATTAGTCTAATAGGTTCAATAGTTAGCGGATTGATTTATATTTTAATATGTACACAATGACTTATTCATAATAACATAATACTGAGACAGCTATAGTCTGTTTTTTTACCCGACTGCGAAAGAAGGAGGGTTATGTTTTTCGAGTGTATGTATGTATGTATATTTCTTTGGCACGCCCTAGAGCCTGGCTTGTCGTAATTTTATGTGAGTGGTGTCAATAGATTCGTCTTAGTCGTGAGAGTGACACTGGGTCTGTGAAATAAACAGACTATGGGAGTTTTGGCGGGAACTTGGAAGTGTCATGAGGTACTCTTGTTTTATTTTTTTATTTTAGTGATATTTAGTGTTATATTGCATAATTATGGTGGTATATTATCCAATATAGTTCTATTAAATAGCTCAAATTAAGTGAATTGCAATAATTGTGCTAATCATGTGTTTTTTTTGTTGCCGCCAAAACTCCTCGATAAAGTCTTGGTAAGGTACAGATAATAAAATAGACGAACCAAACTTGACATTGGCAAAATGTGAACACAAATGTCATTATAAAAAAAAAACTTGAGAGGTGTCAAGGGACACCCGGATGGAACGAAGTTCCTTTCGATTAATTAGTGAAGGAATTGTAATAAAATTTTATTTATATAACAGAGTGTGTATATATATAAATATATAAATATTTTCCTATTTCCGTTCCAATACATAAGTTTCTAGAGAAAAAAACAAATAAATACGTGTGGCACTCGGAGACTGCCGCGGTAAAGCTATTGCATAGCATTTTTATCACAAATTTTGATTGACTAAACACAAATTCGATCTTACGCTTACCACATAAAGTAGATTTTTAAACGCGAGCAAAGCACGTTTAGTCTTGTTATTGATAAATGTCAGTAACCAAAGTAGAATAAATCAACAAAATTTGAAAAAAGAATGTTACGTTCGATTCTTTTGTACTCGTGCCGTGCCAACGCTGGGGAAATAGCTTCTACGCAATGTATTTAAGGTTCATATTAGATTAGTAATAAATGGTTTTAATGACTAATATATAAAATTAATAAAAATATACTCGTTTCAAGAATTATAGCTTCTACGCATTGTATTTAAGGTTCATATTAGTAAGATAATAGCAAAAAGTGTCGTGACAACTTTTCATTTGTTTTTTCCGTCCAGCCCCCTTTCACAAAGCGCAATAAGGAACTTCGTTCCAAAAAAAAATATGCGTGCTTTCCGAGGCACGGTTATCATACCGCCAACTTCTTGACTCCGAGCTGCGACTGAGTAAGTATTTTTTAAGATGGAAAAACCCAGTCGCATAGTTATTTTGGCCCCACTCAGGATTCGAACCCAGGACCGCAGCGCGCTAATCGTACTTGTACCGCGTACCTACGGAATACAACTACATCACCGAGGCAGTAAATGTCGTATATAATGAGTGCTCAACGCAATACAAGTTTCTGCCATCAGTAATCAGCTAGTTGCACAATCCTTTCCCTGACACGAATATTATTAAAAAAACAGTTTTTAAATAATTTGTGTCGCAGGTAACTAGGGGAAAGTGGGGTAGATTCGTACGCGGGGCACATATATGCATGATTTAATAAGATAAAAGAAAAAACAAAAGACCAACAAAGCCACTTGGTGACTTTTATGTCGTCAGTAGGTCCTGGAGCACCTACATATTATTAATTATATTTTGTAAATAAAGTGTCATTAGCGGTGAAATTACTAAATAAATTTGAATTTGATTTCTTATCATTAAATTAAAACAAACAGTTATAATAGGTAGGTACAATCAAAATATTAATTGCGGAAACAAACAGGAAAAGGACAAAATATAAGATATCAAGAATTGTTTAATTAAAATTGGTCGTTAGTCCATACCATACCCGGTTGACTATCTGAATTTGGAGGCCCGGACTCAACACGTTCTCAAAACCTGAACATTGACGCAGTCGGGTTTTTTGTTTTTCTTAAATATATTTTTTTAGTTCTCAAGCACCTTTATTAGCATTTCCTATTCCAAACTCCAATAAAACATATAAGTTATATATATATTCGTAATCACCGTTAAAAAATCTTTATTTTGATACCACACTCGATGTATTTTCAAAACATGTTTTTTTTCGAGATCTCTTTTTGCCGCCAAAAATCCTTAATTTTGTTTAGTTTTTTATTTTGATGTACCCAGTGTCACTCTCACGACTAAGACGAATCTATTGATATCACTCACATAAAAATACGACAAGCCGTTTAGGCTGTAGGGCGTGCCAAAGAAACAAACATACATACATACATACACTCGAAAAACATAACCCTCCTTCTTTCGCAGTCGGGTAAAAAACAAAAACCCAGCTGCGTCAATATCGTCTATCTTTATTAAATTCATTGAAAAACTGAAAAGATAGAAACAAGATTTTAATTTGAATATTTTGTTTTGGTTTTTAATAATCTTAGTTGACAGAGTTCACAAACGCAGTCGAGGTGTTGACATCGTTATCATAAGGATAATAAACTCAAAAGAGTATAACATAACGCGCAGTTTTTAATGTAGGGGAGCGAGGAGCTTAATGTAACCGTATTCAGAAAAAGAAATATGTATGTCTTGAAAATAACTTACTTAATTACCACTAACCGTACAATGATTGACACTTAACTATCACTCTTCCTGTATAGGTAAACATAAGAGGCAAAAACAACAAAACGATTTGTATATAACTATGATACAATTTTTTTTGGAAATAATGCGCGGCGTTGCAAGTTACAACTGACCACGCTTGGAGTTAATAGAAAAAACTTCGGGGCAAGGAGAAATAATAAAAAAAAAAAACAGTTGCAGCGTAATTCACCTTTAGACACTGTTTTGCCCGCTCTGTATCCCTTCTATATTATCTCATAAGATTAAAAGAAAGTTAAATGTATCATATTGAAAATTAATTAAAAAGGCCGGAGGCAAGTTATAACATGTTACACCAAGCCTCAAGATTTGTTACAACAAACCCCATTGAATGATTTTGCAAATTTACCAACAATTAAATCAAGATGGCAAAAGTAAGAACTTGAATACAGACTTAGGATCAATATATAGCTCTATCTATAATATTATATAGCTCTCAAATACATACATACACTCTACACATACCTATACTCATTGACGTATATGACGTAGTACATAATACATAATATTATATCGATGCCTATACTCGAGATTTCAATTCGACGGAGTAAATTGACAGTTCAAGTATTGCCCGAGGCAGGTACCGGAGCCGATAAGCCGGTAAGTGGACGATAGCCTAGTTGGGAATGGAACGGTCTTCCGAGACAAGAGTCCGTAGGGTCAAAACTCAAGGCATACACCTCTGACTTTTCGAAGTTAGGTGTGTATTGTTTATCAATTATCGTCCGCTTTAACGGTGAAGGAAAACCTGCATACCTGAGAATTCTCCATAAGAGTTTCGACGGTATGTGAAGTCCACCAACCCGCACTAGGCCAGCGTGGTGGACTAATGCCTAACCCCTCTCAGTAGTAGAGGAGGCCCGTGCTCAGCAGTGGGCAGTATTTAATACAGGGCTGGTATTATTATTATTTACTATTAGGTATCGGATTTTTTAATAGTTATTAGACAAATGTCGATAACTCAATATCGACATTTTACAGCAATCCCCTCATTCCCCTAGGTACATTTTATATGTTATACGGGCTTTATATATCATGCTGTTGACTGCCTCCTAAGCAGAAGTCACTGTGTTCAATAACACTCTCTGCTATAAAAACCATTAGTTTAATATGTTTCGGATCATATTTTTAATAATATTATGCACGTACGCCGTTTTTACAAGTTCGAGAACACCGAGTCCTGTGAGTACACCGGCGGGCATCGTCGGCAAGCAAGAAACTGTATTCATAGCAGAACTGGGCAAACCTTTCGAGACGTGGTGCTTGACGTACGGCGAGCCGCCGCCTGGAGTTGCCTGGTATCGGATCAAAAGCAATGGCATGGAGTTCATGTCCAAGGGAAACTTGCTGCAACTCAACATCTCGTCCGAAACAGTTGGAGAATACGTGTGCCAGGCCAACAACAGCGGAGACCACGTGGCTGCCTGGCTGGTCATCATCCAAGCTTATCAGACTGATGGCCTTGAGATACAGGACCCGCATATCATACTACCCCAGATTCCGATAGACAACAGTAAGGTCATGGGAGAGACAACGCCGAGGACACAATTAACACGTAAGGAGTTTTTACATTATGATACACTTTTTCTTTAAAGGGTCGCCTGTATACAGAGTGTAACACTATAGGCAGACCAACTGAAACAGGTTAATAGAGAACCATAATATGCATCGATTTAACCAAAAGAACATACATGGGGGCTCCATGTATAGATAGATAGATATATCCATGTATGTTCTTTTTTTTCCCTAGTATAACTAAAAATCAGAGATGAGACATTTTGAAAATAAAGTATTTGAAATGCAAAATACAAAATACCTATTTCCATTTTGTATTTAAATACTTTTTATGGATAAGCATTTTGTATTTTATTTGAAATACTTTTTAGGACATATTTTGTATTTGCAAAATGCAAAATACTTTTTGATAAGTTTTGTCAACACCAATACCAATAAATTAGTGCGATAATTTTTTTTAACGGAAGCTGTTGAACATTTTACCCACTGCGTCTGTAGGGTACAGCTATAGCCCGTACCTCTACTTACTATTGCTGGGATTGTCGTGAGGGGAATGGCGATGCCGTGTTACGAGGTCAAAAAGGCACAATTGGAAATGAACAGCGTTTATTTTACACACACAATTATATACAGTATATACAACCGTTACAACGTCTTCGATTATCTTGCGGCGATGCGTGGCTACCCGTAGCAGCTCCGTAGGTAGCGCACCGTAGCACGTAGCAGTGAGCACGGCGGGGGCGGATGCAACTGCATACGCTCCTTTCACTTACAAGGCTTCTTTCTTGCAGACTTTTTCTTGCTTGAGGACTATTTCTTTCTTGTTGTTTTCTTTCTTGCTGGTTTTTACTGGCTCGAACTGATTTTTCGAAAACCGGGCTCGCTTAAGTGCTTCAGGGCTATACCATAAGGAGAGCCCTGAATTTCAGGCCGTGTTCGGTGGCCGTTATGTACTACGTAACGCGCAGACGGACTCTACATATGAGAGACCTACCACCAGTAACTAGTAATTAAATAGTAATAGAATATTTCTAGTACTAGTATGGGTTAGATTTTGAATGCGGACGCAAATGGAGCATACATCAGACGTTAAAATTGCATTTTTTTTGTCACCATCTAAATCGTCTGTATCAGGTATTAATAAAATCACCATGTATTATTGTGGTAAGTTGGCCGCATGGTATTGGGAGTCTAGTGCTCTAAACAATGGTTCTTGCATTCCCATTCACTCGCGAAGTTGTTACCGTTGCCGCCACACCCTCCGTAGTCGAATTGTTGACAGCTGGAACTAGATGGAATAGATATTACAGATAAAATATCTGCGAGGAACTGTGAAAGTGCTGTAGAAAAGCGATGGTAAATCGTTAAATGGGAATGCAACTTAAAATTATCGTAAGATTGTACGATTTAATTTAACTGGACTTTCTTTTATGTGATTTAACGTGGATTATGTTATCTTATATCACTTCCTATTATTCTTACTCTTAGTAATATTATAAAATAGCTTTTGCCCGCGGCTTCGCCCGCTTTATAGAGTTTTTCCTGTATAAAAGTCACTTTATATACAAACTATATATTTTTAACAGTATCCGTTATAATTGCAAGTACCAGACGACATTAAACTGATACAGATCGAGTGATCTTGCAATATGGTCGGTCAGCGACACTGGTACAAAACGCCTTTCCGTCCAGTATAAGTAGATTCCCGACTTTTGTCAGAAAGGCACTCGCAGTCACAATAGAACATATAAATTATTTCTCTACTATATTATGCATGTATTATACAATAGGAACGTCGATGACCTTTATGTGTCAAATGTCACTTGAAAAGTACAAATTTTGCATAGAAATCTTATTAGCATATTAGTAATGATTTATTTTATTTTGTCTAATTGATTCTTACATCGAATTTAAATATAACGTTATTGCTAAATTAGCTTAATATAATATTTAATTATTTAGACGTCACAATATGGCGCAAAGTCTACTGACTTTACTTTCTTCGGCGCTACAACCCTTTGTGGGTCTTGGCCTCTTCTACAATGGACTGCCATGCGCGGCGATCCTTGGCTATCCTCCTCCAGTTGGTGAACCTTCTAAGAGCCTTGAGATCCTCATTGATGTATTCGCACCATCTCTTCCTCGGCCTTCCCCTAGGTCTCTTTTGCTGCGGCTTCCAATCAGTCATTATTTTGGGTGCCTGATTCCTATCCATTCTCTCCACGTGTCCAACCCATCTAAGACGTTGCGATTTGATGAATCTGCCAATTGTTTCTTGATCCATCAGTGCATTCAGCTCGTGATTCATCCGTATACGGAAGTCACCGCTTGCGTCCTTGACAGGTCCAAAGACTATGCGTAGTACTTTCCTCTCGAAAATAGCCAGTTTTTCGGTTTCCATCGCTGTTAGTGACCATGTTTCACACCCATAGGTGGTAACGGGGCGGATTATGGTCTTGTAGATGGACAGCTTAGATTTTGCACTAAGGTGCTTCGAGCGATAGAGTTTACGGAGAGAATAGAAGCATCTATTGCCGGCCATGTTTCTGGCTTTCACCTCATCTCCAACCCTATTCTGGCTGGACAAAATCGACCCCAGGTACTTAAAGCCGCTTACCATTTCTATTGTATCATCTCCAACAGTAACGTCCTGCAATGGACGAGGTTTCCGCGTGCTGGCGAGGTACTTCGTTTTGCTTGCGTTCACCATCAGTCCATACTTGGCCGCTTCCGTCTGGAGAGTTGTAGTGTGTCTTATCATGCTGCGTTGAGACCTACTTGTAATGAAGATATTATCCGCATAGGCGGCCATTTGACTGGTGTTGTAGTCTATAAGCCCGTTTACTCCTACGTTTCGGATGGCTGCCTCTAGTGTAAGGTTAAAGACTATGGCGCAAAGTCGAACCTAATCTTATTTGAATCGCATTGTACATTACCAATAAAGTAACCAACCATAAGCACTAGGACAAGCTTGTGCGCAGCTCTGCTCGGAATCAAACCTGTTGCTGTTGCCGCCGCAGCCCGAGCAGTAGAACGGCACGCAACGGTCCTCTGTCTGACTGAAGAACCACGCTGGATGCTTCTCCGTGCAATTGCCAACGTCCATATCCTTCATGCATTGTGCTGTAAACAGTAAAACCCATTATTATTTTTCCACTAGCATACACCACTTTTCTTGTTATATCAATTTGTGATTCGATGTCGATAAAGAAAGGGTATAAGTAATAGAAATATAAATTGATACACAATGTAGATTAATTTCCCTAAAGATGCTCAGTTACAAGCAATACATAATACATGTTTCATAGTCAAAATCACGTTTATATTTTCTAAGTTTTTTTTTTTTTTTTTTTTTTTTTTTTTTTTTTTTATTGCATTTAATGACGAGACGAGCATGCCGTTCGCCTGATGGTAAGCGATACGACCACCCATAAACAGTAGCAACACCATCCAGCACCTTGACTAACAAAGTACTGTGTGGCATTCCACTGCGCTCGTCACCCTGAGACATAAGATGTTAAGTCTCATTATGTCCAGTAGTTATACTGGCTACAATGTCCTTCAAACCGAAACACAACAGTGCATGCACACTGTTGCTTGGCGGTAGAAATAGACATTGCGGTGGTACCCACCCAGACGGCCTCTTACATAATGAGAGACCTACCACCAGTTGTAGTGTAAGTGGGTCACAGCGGTGGATGCAAGCGACGTCAGACCAGAACTTGTTGGCGTTGCCCTGAAATCCGCCCCATATGAACTGCTTGCACCATCGCGTCTCGCTATTGCAGCCCCAGCAGTCGAATCTGCGGAACAGACCCGCAGTCAATCAGCAGACGGCATTCATCTGCTGTTAATTATTATTTAAAGTCTATTGAAGTTTGACATTCGGTGCCGTCGGAGTCAGACGTGTGTTGTGTTACGACCTAGGTTCGAGCGTTTATTATCACTTCTAAATTCCGATTGACTCACTTTCAAATTTTAAATTCTCGTTTCTTCCTGTGGTTCTTTATTGACTTGGCTCCTCCCAGCGACAAGGATGGACTGTGTTTTGTTGTTTTAGCTAAATAATATTCATAATTTTGTACATCGTTATTGGTGCCACTCCTGTGGACTTAGAATGTGACACGAAGACGCAACTCGTAAAACGATGTCGTTTAATTTTGATGTTTGTGATTGATCGAGAGACCAATACGTCTGTCACTTGTTAGTCTCTCAACCAATCCCAATAAGACGAAACAGAGACGTGACGTGTTTTTTTGTCATATTCTAAGCCCACTGGTGGGGTTTGAACTCGTGCCTTGTGCCCCGCCGCGCCGCGCCGCCGAGCCGCACGCGCTGTTTGTACCTGAGCTATTTTGTGCGCCAGTGCTACTGCGAAACTACGACTCACTGTCTCACGCAACGCGCCCGATCGAGTGACGTTAACGCCTGCCGCATCGTTTCTATTGCGGCAAAGTACAGCGAATACAAATAATGCCGAAAGTTCTGCGATCACCTCCGACCACTTCCCAGGCTGAGATTCAAAGAGTTCACTCTTCTCCTGATATACTGGGCAACCAGAATGAATCTGATTCTGAATAAGCTACTTTACACAGTAATAAGCGTCAACGTCCAAACTTTTCTCCAGACAAAGATGCCCAATCCTTTGAAAATAGGATTATGAATATGCTTTCATCCTGGAAGAAGGAGCAGGATACTATTCTAAAGCGACTAATATCGGATATTACTGAAGTGAAACAACAGAATAAAGATATTCAAAAAAGTTATATAGAAACTGCTAAATGGAGGGACTATATGGATAAGGAATGCGAGGATATGAAATTCCAAATAAAAAAATTGGAGAAAGAACAACTGGGCCAACGTAACTACATATTGGAATTGGAGAAAAAAGTACAAGACTTACAGAACAACTCTCGTTCTTCTGCTATTGAAATAAGAAATGTTCCCTCGACTGAGAATGAAACTGATGAGGATCTCACTTCCATTCTCGTCAAGACATGTAAATGCATCCAGGTTGAAATGGATCCAAAACAGTTAAGAGACGTTTATCGTCTACCGGGTAAGAAAGAGCTTAATAGACCAATAGTAGTCGAGTTCCTGTCAGTTTCAGATAAAAGAAAAGTTATTGAAGCTACTCGTACTTTTAATAAAAAGAAAACTACAGCTGAAAAACTAAATACCGGACATATTGGTATTGGTGGACAACAGAAACCAGTATATGTTGACGAGCATCTCCCTGCCAGCACGAAAAACCTATTCTACGAAGCACGTAATTTTGCTAAGCTTAATAATTATAAATTCTGCTGGTTTCAAAATGGAAAGATTTTCCTACGCGAGAAAGAGGGTGTTAAATCTATTATTATTTATACGATGTCCTGTTTTAAAAAATTACAGAAGCCAACGTAATATAAGTCTCAATTGTTTTCTGATACACACCAAACTGTTAAAAAATCACCGTAAATTACATTCTATTTTGTTTTTGAGAAAGTGTAACTATTATAATACCAAACGTAAAGCTTGCCGTTACTACTTTATTATTATTATTTGTCATAATATGTACGTGGTGCATATATTTTTTAAAACTGTTTATTATCCATATTCTATTTGTAGCAGCGGCCCTACACACATTACACTATACACTTATAAACGAATAAATATATTTTATCTTATAAACAAAAATACAATACTCTATCTTCTACACACACACATAATAATATGTTTCTACTTTTCTTTGTTGTATTATTCGCGGTTTCGATTTCTATTAATATTAAATTTTCTGTTCTTTATAAACTGTTACAGACTGACACGCGATGTTATCTCGTCTCATAGATATAGGTAATCCAGTTCTACTAGATACCAACTCTTATGTTATATATCTGTCCCGAATCACATATATTATTACCGATACATCAATCTACATGAGTATTTATAAGAACTCATCGGTGTACATTCTTGTCCATCACATAATTTTCAATGATGCTTGACATTGACTCCGTTTCAGAGGAGATTGATACATATGGTGTATCACAATCCTACATGTAGGTATAAACCTGAAGAATGCGCTGAGTTCCTTCCTAATACAAATAATTCTATAAAAATACTGCATTTAAATATTCGGAGTGTAAATTGTAATTTTGATAAGTTCTTAACATTTCTTGGTAGTATTAAAATTGCTTGTGACATAATGATTTTATCGGAATGTTGACTAAATATATCATCAGAAATTCCATCACTTGAAGGCTACACAAGCTACAACACTAGCACGCCTAGAAACCAAAATGAAAAAAAACATGAAAAACGCCCCATTTTCCTGAAGTTAGCTGTTTGGTTTGTCAATTGAATAATATTGACCTCGCTGTTATTGCACTTTATCGTTCTCCTTCTGCTAGAAATATCGATAATTTTCTGTTCGGTTTAAATAATGTGCTCACGGTAATGAAAGACATAAAAAATTTTATTGTTATGGGTGACATTAACATCAACATTATCCCTACCGACCTTAACCATCAGGCTAACGAATACTTAAATTTAATCGCTTCTCATGGTCTGTTATCTTCGCATATTTTTCCCACCCGTGATCGCAGCTGCTTAGATCACGTGATGGTCAGGTCCAACCTAAGCTATACCACAATAGTCTGCGATACCTATTTCACTGACCATAAGCCAACTTTTTTAAGTTTGGATTCACGGATATTCCCCTATGCACCTAAAAGGAGCCGTACTATCGTCGATTATCACTCTGTAACTACTGAAATTAGCAATATGGATTTTGGTTCATTGATGAATGTCGTGGATCCAAATACTGCTGCAGAAATGTTTGTATCAATAATCAGGTCAGTGATAGATAGATATTCGAAATTAGTATACATACCTTCAAGACTTAGAATTGTCAAACCGTGGATAACCAAAGGCTTACTTCGTTGTATTCGCAATAGGGACCACATGATGCGCGTTCTGAAGAAAAATCCCGCTAACTATATTCTTAAAACTACCTACACTAGATATCGAAACTTCTGCAATAAACAACTTAAAAATCTAAAAATATCATATGAAAAATCAGAGTTCCATAAAGCACGAAAAAATCCCAAATCCACCTGGAAAGTAATAAAAAATATTACTAATACTCATCGGATCACCACCTCTCCGATTGAGCTGCTCAGCATGACTCCTGATAAACAGTCGTCTATCAATAAAGTTAACGACTTCTTTGCAAATGTCGGCAAAAATCTCGCCGAAAAATTTGCTCAGAACCGTTTGCCCCCTAATTGTTATTATGATGCACGTTCAGTTGACTCCTTTGTGTTGCTGCCAACGGATGAGTTAGAGGTTCAAAGACTTATCCTTGAGCTGCGTTCAGATGCTGCTATAGGATGGGATGGTATACCCTCCTTTTTATTAAAGTCCTGTTCAAAGACAATTGTCCCTATTATAACCCATATCTGTAATCTCTGTATCTCTAAGGGCATTTTCCCCAAGGTTTTTAAAAAGGCCGTGGTACACCCTATCTTTAAGTGTGGTAACAAGCACAGTGTTAACGACTATAGACCTATCTCTGTTCTACCCTCCATTTCTAAGATTCTGGAAAAAATATTAAATAGGCGACTTGTAAATTTCTTGGAATCACACAATCTTTTAGCTAGCAACCAGTTTGGCTTCAGAAGATCTAAATCTACTGAAGATGCTGTAGGTTCTCTCGTAGACGATTTGGTGACTAAGATGGACTGCAGGAAAAAATGCATTGGCGTCTTTTTGGATCTTTCCAAAGCGTTCGACACTGTTTCTGTCCCCAATCTATTATTAAAACTAGAGGCTATGGGTGTCCGCGACCGAACTTATAAAATCTTCCAAGATTATCTCACTGATCGGACGCAATGCGTCAGGATTGGGGAATTGGTTAGTGACAGTAAACTTATAACTTTCGGTGTACCCCAAGGTTCAATTTTAGGTCCGACCCTTTTTTTGATCTACATTAATTCCCTGTGTAAGCTGTCATTTCCCAATTGCTCAGTCGTCGCATATGCGGACGACACAGCATTGATCGTTCATGGTGACAATTGGTCCGAAACATTTGAACTCGCTGAGAAGGCCGTTACCTCTGTAGTGACCTGGCTAACGAATAACCTCCTCACAGTTAATTTAAGCAAAACCGTTTACCTACCATTTGCCTTGATATCTTCGGCACTTCCCACTGCTAGCTCTGCTGTCATTAAAGTTCAGACTTGCCCCCAAAACTCACCTAATGCCCCTTGTCACTGTCCACAAATATCTAGCTCATCCACCATCAAATACCTTGGGATACTAATTGATAATCAATTAAACTGGAAGCCTCACCTTGTTGGCCTAACTTCACGTGTCCGAAAACTTACTTATATTTTCAAAAAATTACGACATTCCGCCGATATTACAACCCTAAAGACAGTTTATTATGCTTTGTGTCAGTCATTGCTAACTTATTGTGTTTCTGTTTGGGGTGGAGCGCATAAAACTCACCTTCTCTGCTTGGAAAGAGCCCAAAGAGCTGTCCTAAAAGTAATGATGACCAAACCCTTTATATATCCTACAGATAACTTATACGAAGATAGTAGGGTTCTTTCAGTAAGACAGCTTTTTGTGCCCCATATAATTTTGCGTAAACACTCCTCCCTGCAATATGATGCAAATGTTGGAAGAAACCGTCGTCGGTCATACATGATATGTTCAACCAAAGGTTGTAGAACGGCACTTGCTCAAAGACATTATAATATTATTGGGAGTCATCTTTACAATATAGCAAACCAGCATTGTAATATATTTTCCGTAAATAGATTTCAATGTAAGAAAAAAGTTACTGAGTGGCTGCAGACTAAAAATTATAGTGAGACTGAAAATATTATTAAAATATCTTCTACCTAAAACACACACACACACGCCCCCCCCCCCCCCACACACACACACACTCACACGCTCCTACTAAAGTACTAAGTTTACAAATAACTGTCCTCCGATGCATCTAATGTAACTTATTTTAAGTACAGCCCCATGTGAGAATCCTGGTACCCATAACACAAGTTTAATCTTACCTTGGGTACTAGTGTTCAAACAAACACTTGTAAATATATTTGTTATATTTGTATTGTATCAATTAAATAATGTTATTTGTAAGTGTATGTACAAAAATGTTTGCCAAATAAAGTTATTATTATTATTATTTATTATTTATAACATATTTGAACTAAGTCTGGAATTTGTGCCCGATATGGCGATAGGCTCGTCCCCTATCACATCATAGGACGGAATAACGGCGAAAAGTGGGTGCACTAGTTGCGCCTCTGCCTACCCCTTCGGGGATAATAGGCGTGAGTGTGTGTGTGTGTGTGTTGAACTAAGTGGTTGATCTCTCGTATACACTGTAAAAGTGCGTGTTATTATTTTCTATACGGCACGGCAAAGTTACTAATAGTAAGCGGAGAGGGGTCCCGATAAACTGCCGACTGACGAGATATGATTATCCCCCGTCAGTCATCGCAATTATGCCGGCCTGTGTGAACCGGATATACACAGGCTGATCCCGGAACGCGGCCCACTTACATGGGCCACTGTTGCAGGTTTTAACACCTTATGTACGGTGGTCACTATCCAGGCGGATACGAAATATATCCGACCACCAGCAATTGATACAGATCTGTCAATATCTGCCTCCAAACAATAGTATACTTCTTGTTACTCTGTTAAATCTAAATTAGTTTACTGTTTGGAACAATATAATGAATTTGATTCGTTATTTATCGGCGCAATTCATAAGTCTTCGTCGGTTCTTCGTGTGTGTGTGTGTGTGTGTGTGTGTGTGTGTGTGTGTGTGTGTGTGTGTGTGTGTGTGTGTGTGTTTATGCACGTAATGCATATTTATTCAACTCCCACTATTCACTTAAATTAGCATCTTTTCTATATCATCATAGCTGTGTTACCTTTCAGCTTTCGGAAGTTTGACAGTTCTATCATTTCAAATTTCTTATAGAATCTTATGGGGTTGGCGCGTAAAGCGCGCGAATTCAAATTCGCTTAATTGACAGGTGACGTTGTGTCCCAATTGGGTCGAGCGAATGTTGAAAGAGCCATTGTAATAGTATTTTTTTTGTATGATGAATTTCCACACCGCTCTTTTTCCTTAAACTTTCCTCACCTAATAGTTTTGTCCTCCGCGTCGTGACTTCCACGACCCTAGGATTCCCGATCTTGAGTGGCGGTAGTATGTGTGGGTTATATTCTATTTCTACGTCTTCCGTTTGATAAGCTTTAATGATGACCATCCACGTCGCCACGTGGTCTACGCTGTTGCTAGCCTGACACACGTAGTCACCGACCGTCTTGTACGAGATGTGGAGATGCAACAAGTTTCCCCTGGCCACGAGCTTCATGCCGTAGCTTTTGACCCGAAACCAGGCAACTTCGGGCAGCGGCTCACCATACGTCAGGCACCACGTCTTGAAGGGTTTGCCCAATTCGGCGATTAGAACAGTTTCTTGCTTGCCGACGATGCCCGCCGGAGTTCTCACAGGACCTGTGTTATCATATAAATACCTCGTTCAGTTCCGGTTCTTTCGAGATTTTTTAAGTACTTAAAGGATATCATTAACCCTTTTACTAAGTCTACCTTATACCACATATTTGAAATTGAAGGGTGCTATTTCTAAAACTGTAGGCTGCGGTCTCATTGAAAAGAAATGAATTTTTTTTTTGAATCCATAAAATTTTAAACGTTATAGAGATTCAGTAAAGATTTACTCTACCACCAGTTCGGAAAGCAGCTTTCACCAGAGAAGAACGGGCAAGAAACTCTAGTGTTGCTCTATTCAAAACCAGTTCGAAGGTATAAAGTAGGTACAGTGTATAATAAAAAAAAAACATGTGGGTAGTTAGCTGTTGTTTTTTTACTGGTGGTAGGTCTCTCATATGTAAGAGTCCGCCTGGGTGGGTACCACCGCAATGTCTATTTCTACCGCCAAGCAACACTGTGCATGCACTGTTGTGTTTCGGTTTGAAGGACATTGTAGCCAGTATAACTACTGGACATAATGAGGCTTAACATGTTATGTCTCAGGATGACGAGCGCAGTGGAGTGCCACACAGTACTTTGTAACTCATGGTGCTGGATGGTGTTGCTCCTGTTTATGGGTGGTCGTATCGTTTACCATCAGGCGAACGGCATGCTTGTCTCGTCATTCAATACCATAAAAAAAAAGTTTTTCATTTTGTTTAGAGCCTGTAGTTTGCACCTGACGGATTGCCTCCCATTTTTATAGGATGCCGCGGTCTTTAATAGGTAATTTACGGATTTTGCGGCGATTTTTTTTTTTTGTTTCTCAACTCATTCAGTCTGTGGCTGATTTGCAGCATAACTCTTAGGAGCTAAAACAGTATTTGTCTATGAGCTTACAATCAATCTTACAGTCACTCGCAAACAGCTATTAGTCTAATAGGTTCAATAGTTAGCGGATTGATTTATATTTTAATATGTACACAATGACTTATTCATAATAACATAATACTGAGACAGCTATAGTCTGTTTTTTTACCCGACTGCGAAAGAAGGAGGGTTATGTTTTTCGAGTGTATGTATGTATGTATATTTCTTTGGCACGCCCTAGAGCCTGGCTTGTCGTAATTTTATGTGAGTGGTGTCAATAGATTCGTCTTAGTCGTGAGAGTGACACTGGGTCTGTGAAATAAACAGACTATGGGAGTTTTGGCGGGAACTTGGAAGTGTCATGAGGTACTCTTGTTTTATTTTTTTATTTTAGTGATATTTAGTGTTATATTGCATAATTATGGTGGTATATTATCCAATATAGTTCTATTAAATAGCTCAAATTAAGTGAATTGCAATAATTGTGCTAATCATGTGTTTTTTTTGTTGCCGCCAAAACTCCTCGATAAAGTCTTGGTAAGGTACAGATAATAAAATAGACGAACCAAACTTGACATTGGCAAAATGTGAACACAAATGTCATTATAAAAAAAAAACTTGAGAGGTGTCAAGGGACACCCGGATGGAACGAAGTTCCTTTCGATTAATTAGTGAAGGAATTGTAATAAAATTTTATTTATATAAAAGAGTGTGTATATATATAAATATATAAATATTTTCCTATTTCCGTTCCAATACATAAGTTTCTAGAGAAAAAAACAAATAAATACGTGTGGCACTCGGAGACTGCCGCGGTAAAGCTATTGCATAGCATTTTTATCACAAATTTTGATTGACTAAACACAAATTCGATCTTACGCTTACCACATAAAGTAGATTTTTAAACGCGAGCAAAGCACGTTTAGTCTTGTTATTGATAAATGTCAGTAACCAAAGTAGAATAAATCAACAAAATTTGAAAAAAGAATGTTACGTTCGATTCTTTTGTACTCGTGCCGTGCCAACGCTGGGGAAATAGCTTCTACGCAATGTATTTAAGGTTCATATTAGATTAGTAATAAATGGTTTTAATGACTAATATATAAAATTAATAAAAATATACTCGTTTCAAGAATTATAGCTTCTACGCATTGTATTTAAGGTTCATATTAGTAAGATAATAGCAAAAAGTGTCGTGACAACTTTTCATTTGTTTTTTCCGTCCAGCCCCCTTTCACAAAGCGCAATAAGGAACTTCGTTCCAAAAAAAAACCACTATAGTTTAGGGAATAATAATAATTGTTTTAAACATTGGTTTTTACATCAATGGTTTTAAACTATATTTTTTATAGTACGAAACACTCTTTGCACAAATCCGGCTAGCACTTGGCTGGTTATTTTAGTTCCTTTTCAATTATTTATTGTCATCAGTTTTCCGTAGTAATATAATACTCTTTGGTCATCAGTTACATTAAAATTAGGTGTAGGAATGCGGAAAATTTTGTTATATAGAAGTATTTTTTTTAATTATGTGCTTGTTGTACGCAATATTCGAATTATTGTATTTTATGCATTCAAAATTTACTTCATAATGCCCTTTGATTTTAAATAATATGTCATACTAGCTTTTGCCCGCGGCTCCGCCCGCGTGAATGAATTTTCCCGGGATAAAAGTCCCGCTTTATATTTTCCCGGGATAAAAAGTAGCCTTTGTGTTAATCCAGGACATAATCTACCCGTGTGCCAAATTTCATGGAAATCCGTTTAGTAGCTTTTGCGTGAAAGAGTAACAAACATCCATACATCCATACATCCACACTTACAAACATAAATTTTTTCTAAAATAAATGAGGCCTAAGTTACTCCTTATTACACCAGCTGCCTGCCATTTCAGAGATTAGCCGGAACAAACTGACAGACAGACAAAAATTAAAAAAAAATGTTATTTTGGTGTATGTACCGTATATATATTCATTTATACATGTGTGGCGGCATAATTAGCAACACCGCCACCTATCAACATGGCTGGGAACTACCTCAGTAAATTGTCAACTAGATGACCGGGTATCGATGATTAGCAGATGACGCCCAAAATCTACAACAGATGGCATTGAACGATCCAGGATTGCGATAGCAATATTCGTGCGAAGCGTGGTATATATACCACCTCCGAGTAGAATCCATCGGAGGGGCCGCGGCCGGTCAGGCGCAACATCTGCCTGATTGGAAATCTTCCCCTTCCATAGAGGAACGCATCCATCTGTTCCTCTACTGCGGCGACGCCCTTTCGCCGCCAAAGTGGTGACCCCGACGCTGAACATCATCGCACCTACACCTGGAGTCCAGCCGCACCTGCATCATCATCGCTTCGCATCACAGCGCTTCGCATCGCATCTTCACTATCTATCGCTTCTTCACTCTAAACTGTATACTGTGCTCGTGCCTTCTGTATAATTGTGCCTTCTGTGTTGTGTGTCTAAAATTAAACTCTCAACTGTACTGTGAGTGTTTTACTACTTCACCCAAACACACATTAAATAGCAGTGCATTAACTGATCACCTGCCCTTATTATATTGGTGACCCTAGCTTTGCTATACATGTAATAAAATCGGTTATTTCAATATTACAAACAGACACTCCAATTTTATTTATATGTATAGATGTATAGATAATTTGCTATGACAAGGGGCATTGTCGTAAAGAAGGAACTTAATTTAAGATGCCTCGGTGGTTGAAGTTGTATTGTCGTGTTGTATTGTGTGCGCTGTGCGATAACCGCTCTGAGGCCCGGGTTCGAACCCCGAGCCGGGCAAAGTGATGTTTGTTTTTTTTTCTAACACACATCTTTTATGCATAGGCCACCTACTTTTAAACAAAATAGTAGGGACGCCACTGTAAGTACCTATCTACGCTTTTTTTTTGTTTTGGCCCTACCGGCCAGTAGCCTGACGCGAGTCGGCTTTTCTGGCCACACCGGACTTTCGGGTGAACGCTTTAGGCGCTCGCAAACCTTGATTTAGGTAACCATGCTGAGGGCAACCCACTAACGGGTTACGAACCTCGGCTCAGGACGGTCACTGGGAGAGGATGAGACATCAAACACTTGTGACTGTAGAACTCTCGTGTGGCCTCACTGAACACTCAAAGCAAAAAAAATATATGATTATGATCGGAGTCAGTTATGAGTTTTTGCCGGGTCGTAAAAATGTAATTACAAGTTTTAATTATAAATTTAAGTATAAGTCTAGACGTAAGTTAAATTATAAGTTTAGATATAAGTCTATGTATAAATTTAGAAAAAAAATAGATATAATTTTTATGTAAATATAATTATGACTTATATCAAATAAGAAGTAGCTCCGCTACACATATAATTTAAAGTCAGTATGAAGATTTGGATGTACAAAAAAACCATCATTTTAAAATACTTTACTGGTATATTATAATGTCGTAAGTTTTGGGGGTTTTTTGGCAAAAGAATGAACAGTTCCTGACGAGTGAACTTACCCAATGATCCAATCAGCGTTGTGTCTTCCATGTTCTTCAGATTCTCGATCCTGAGTCGCGGCAGTATATGTGGATTGTATTCTGTTACTACGTTCTCGGTTTGATAAGCTTTAATGATGACCAGCCACGTCGCCACGTGGTCTACGCTGTTGCTGGCCTGACACACGTAGTCACCAACCATATTGTACGAGATGTTGAGTTGCAGCAAGTTTCCGCTGGCCGCGAGCTCCGTGTCGTAGCTTTTGACCCGGAACCAGGCCACTTGAGGCGGCGGCTCGCCGTACGTCAAGCACCACGTTTTGAAGGGTTTGCCAAGTTCTGCGATGAATACAGTTGCTTGCTTGCCGACGATGCCCGCTGGTGTTCTCACAAGACCCAGTATAATGGAACTTGTGAAAACGATGTACGCACATAATATGGTTGGAGTTATGTGATTCCAAACTGTGATTCGAAACATTTTAAGCGACTGCTTGTTGAAAACTATTCGTGCGCAGGCGCCGGACAACTGCTTCTAAGCACGAGTGAATCATTAAATAATACATACAGTTATATTACTTGCTTTGTTATCCTCGTTATGTAGTTAAAGCGAAACTGACGTGGAAATATTATTTCACACTTAGCATATTATGGCATTAACTTGGGTTTGTTAATACTACTACTACTGGACAATCTTATGTCTCAGGATGACGAGCGCAGTGGAATGCCACATAGTACTTTGTAAGTGAAGGTGCTGGTTGGTGTTGTTACTGTATATGGGTGGTCGTATGGCTTACCATCAGGCGAACGGCATGCTCGTCTCGTCATTCAATGCCTTAAAAAAATCTATATTATGATCGTAGGCAGCGGCGAGTGGAGTAATTACGAACACTTAAGGGTAAAGTGGTATAAAACGATAGCGAATTAAGTTACGAAAGTTATTTTTATTGTTCAGGCATTACATAAACTTATCAACTTTATGTTCGCATTATCAAAGAAGATAAAATTTATAAAAATATCGAATTATCAAAAAAAAGGCATTGGTGTCCAGAATTACCCCACAGTATGTGTAGTAACTACAGATGCTAAGTGGGGTATCATGAAAATACTTTAATTGGCTCAAAACTATATAAAAATCCCTTTGTTCCCACTGGTGCACTTTTTATGGGCAATTTTTTTTAATCCATTCTCCACGATTTTTCTACAATCATTTGTTCTGTGGTAGCAAGGCGACGGATACCAGCTATATATAATATCTATATAACTATTTGATGATATAACTAACTATAGAAGCCAACAGGCTATAGCTAATTATTGGCACTACCCTATTCATTTGATACACGAAATAAAAATAAAATAAATAAATAAACAAATGTAATATTCCAATTATACTACACGGAAATGTATTGCACACACACACACACGCTTTTTATCCCCGAAGGGGTAGGCAGAGGCGCAACTGGTGCACCCACTTTTCGCCGTGCGTATTCCGTCCCATGATGTGATAGGGGGAGAGTCCATCGCCATATCGGGCACAAATACCAGACTCCGGGCTGATATTGAGTAGAAAAACCCAATATCACATTGCCCGACCCGGGGATCGAACCCGAGACCTCAGCTTTGCAGTCGTACCGTAATACAACTACGCCACCGAGGCAGTCGAGTCGAGGCAAGTGTATTAATTTGGGAATAAACTGGACCCAAATGAACTTCGGAAGTAGGGCTTCCAATCCCGCAGCCTATCTTTAATCTCGGTATTTGCGGGACCGAAAATGTTCAATCCCACGGGATTTCGCATACAAGGAGGATATAAGGAGCAAAGGAATGGACGTGGATGATAGCCTAGTTGGGAATGGAACGGTCTGTCGAACCTGAGGTTTTTAAACCCAAGGCACACACCTCTGACTTTTCGAAGCTACGTGTGTATTGTTTATCAATTATCGTTCGCTTTGACGGTGAAGGATAACATCGTGAGAAAACCTACATACTTCAAAATTCTCCATAAAAATTTCGAGGGTACGTGAAATCTGCCAATCCGCACTAGTCCAGCGTGGTGGACTAGGGCCTAACCCCCCTGCAGTAGTAGAGAAGGCCCGTGCTCAGAAGTGAGCAGTATAAAATCAACATAACTTCACTTTTATTTCAGTTTTTCTATTATCATAGCATGAAGGCTGATGTACGGACACTCAAGTTTACCCCACTCAAATCTTCCGCCATTTCCCGAATATCAAAAAATGCAATACTAATTAATTATCTGATAAAAGGACCCAACGACGCACGTTCCGACTGCAACAAAGTTGTTCAACAGGTATTACTATTAATTCACAAAAAAAAATGTAGATCCTAGATTATTAACAACATATAATTTTTTACAAGAATTTAGTTACTTGCATTATGATAAATTTTCAATTCCCATACGAGTGTATAACCCTCTCAAGAATCATGAAATAACTTACTGAGATGAGAAGATATTGCTAATAAGTCATAAGAGTCAAATTCAAGGAACAAATAGCATAGGATTTTTAGAGAAAAGTGTCGATTTTTAAATTATTACTAGCTTTTGCCCGCGGCTCCGCCCGCGTGAATGAGTTTTCCCGGTATAAAAGTCCCGCTTTATATTTTCCCGGTATAAAAAGTATACATAATCTACCCGTAGCTTATATGACACGTTCGTAGATTTACCATAGCAGCGCCATCTATTGATTACTTACTCAACCCAGTCGAAAGGTAACGACATCTGTTAGAATCATTTTACCATAGCAGCGCCATCTATTGATTACTTACTCAACCCAGTCGAAAGGTATCGACATCTGTTAGAATCATTTGGAGTTAACAGATAATTGTGACTGTCAAATAATAACAGACAAATAATTAGCAATAAATTAAAATTGCGACTATAATTTGAGATTTAAACTATCCTATCTCTCAAGTTGGATCGAACTGCACATGGTGTGCGAATTTTATTATAATCGGTTAAGTGGTTTAGGAGTCCATTGAGGACAAACATTGTGACACGAGATTTATATATATTAAGATATTTTGCATGAAAAGACATATTGTCTTTTCATTCTTCATGTATTCAAGTATAAAATTATGAATGCCATGGACCGAACGCCCAAATACCTACATCGTATTAAAAATTAAAAACATGAATTTAATAATATTAGGTTAATTTAATCAATTTAGATGACATTTTTTTAAAAGTAAAAGCAATAAAAAGCATACCTTGCTAATATATTTTTATTTTTCGTCTATTTACATTGTCACAATATGAAAAATACACTTACACAAATTATTATGAATTCAACCCCAGTTAGAGTAACTGTGTTGTTATTTACTAAGCTTTAGACACTTATTACATAAATAATTTACTGCCTATCTATTCAGACACGGAACAGCCCAGAGGCCCCGTTGAGTATTTGTCCCTTCGATCAGTGGTATTGTTAATCGAAGATTTGTCCATAAAATAATAAATCCACGAAGTTAGAGGAAAGAATGGAGGCCACACACATAATACCTAACAGGATGAAATATTTGTTGTTGTCTCACTCTCGCGACGAACTTTCTGATCGAATCGAAGCTGGTCTAGCAAGAGACGGACACAGGTGATTTGAGTTCTAAGTCCCAAAGGTTAGAGTGAGGCCTCTATTTTAGTACTTGAACTAAACACTGTAAATATTCTAACACAAATAGATGTGACGTTAATTAAAATATTTTTATTTACATGTAATTCATATCGTTCTATCTACACTAAATCTATGGTATGGTGAGAGCGTCGGTCGCCGGTCGCGACTCTTCATTGTAACACCTACGTTTATGGCACATTATTACAGAATGCCGCACTGCCGAGGAGCTGCTCGAACAAGCTAAGATTGAAGAATTTAGTTTAAGCCTCATCGCCGGTCACATAATACAGTATCAACTTATTATGCTAACATCTTAGGATTATATTATGATAACAGAGTACCAACCAGCATTGTTTTGAATATGACTAGTTGATAAAGGAATTCAGTATTTGAACGTTATTGATCTTTAAGTATATTTCCCGCTATAAAGTACTTTAAATTCCGGTGCATGGTTAAATATAATTTTTCCTCTATCAGTTTACGCAGAATGTTTAGTTACATTTACATTGTATCGGTCAAAGGTAACGGTGAAATTTTCAGATGACATAACTCTTTTAAAAATATCTAGCTATCAAGCCATTTACGTCCTCCTTTAATTCTAGTCCTATCCTTAACAATGCTGTTTAAAAAATTAAATTGATCCTGAATAACTTTTAATTAAGGGATAATATTAACAAGGCTGTTTAGATACTGATGTGATCGATCATGTCGTCGGCAGTGGCAATGGTGATGGTCGCTGGTTACTTCCTGACGAGGGGCTGGTCCGCCTGCATTTCCACTTCATGTGCGCTGAGCTGCCCTGCCTCCAGGCACGACTTGCAACAGAACCTGCAAAGGGGAGGTTTATATAGCATGGCCTCTAGTTGGTTCTCTTTTACATTTAACGTGGAAGGAGGACCTTCGACTAGTTCTCATTTACATCTTAAGTAGTGGTAATGTTTGCTGGTGATAGTATATTTGTAACAGTCCACGTATCGACCATCGTACACAATGCGTGAAACCTGTCACAGTGACCGATCAAGTGTGTCGCGTTCCGGAATCAGTATGCGTATAATCTTATCGTATGGGAAGGTATAGGGAACGTGCACGTCGTAAGCACTGCCATCTAGTGGCGCAATCTGACTCATTTTCAGTCCATCGATACTAGGCATTGACGTACAATATTCATTAAAAGGATGAAAAATAACATTTAATTTGTTGATAATGTATCGCTGTGTATCTGGATGCTCCAAAACATAAAAATAAACAAATCAAATGGTGTGAAATTATATAATATTCCCAAGAATAGTACGTAAGTACTTACATTCCATGGTTATGTGTAAATAGTCAAAAATAATAAAAGCTGTATAAAACATACATAATTATGAGTTCCAAAAGCATTTAGAAATGTTGCGTTACGAAATTTATAAAAATAAATATGTTTTGAAGATAATATTCAATACAAAAAAATCTGTACTTAAGGGAACCTTATCTCCTAATTTTGCTTAAATAACTAGGTCCCATTTAAAAAAAAGCATATTCTGGACACGCTGGGTATAAATAACAGTCGGCTGGAACACATATTTTATCATTTTTGTCATATTAAAAGAATATATAAACAAATTATTGTGCTAGTTCTAGTTTCTTTTTTTATCCACCTGTGACTCTTGTGTCGATTTTGTGCTGCCCCCTATAGTTCGTGCACGCTCCCTATAGTAATCTCTCGTCAGTCAATACTCTATTTGGACGCATCAAGTACCCTGGAGGCATTTTGTCATGCCCGTAAAAAAGATATACCAGTATTATAGTATATTATAGTTGCACATGTCCATGGGCGGCGGTGATCACTTACCATCAGGTCAACCGTTTGCTCGTTTGCCACCTATACCATAAAAAAAATGCCAAAATTCTATCATTCAGATTTTTATACCCTTGAATGTTACATACATATGTATACATACACTCTCGCGCCTTTTATCCCCGAAGGGGTAGGCAGAGGCGCAACTAGTACAACCACTTTTCGTTGTGCATATTTCATCCTATGATGTGATGAAGGGCGAGCCTGTCGCCATATCGGGCACAAATTCGGGCTGCTGCTGAGTAGAAAAACCTAATATCACTTTGCCCAACCCTGGGATCGAACCCGAGACCTCAGTATTGCAGTCGTACCATAATATTACTACGCCACCGAGACAGCCCTTGAATGTTGAAACTAGCAAGTCACTCGATTATAAGCGCTTCCACTGCTCTCTAATAGTAGTAACATTACTCAAAACTATAAAAAAAAATGACACTTAACTGCACTTGTCTCGAGACAGGGAATGCTAAGTCACACAATGGCAAGAATAGTGGCTTTCCTTCGTACTATATAGCGGTGGTCGATTCATGACGATTCAAAAGAGCTTGTACTACAAGACTATTTGAATAGACAATTTTGAGTTTGAGTTTTACTGGAACACAGCAATACTTTAAATTTTCATACTTCTATTGGACGGCAGAAAAAGACAATACGGTACCTTTCCACACGAATCCTCACGTTCAAAAGGTTTAGATTCCATGTAGTGGGGCATCTAGGGCCATAACCAAGGTGCCTTTCTACAAGCGTTAACGCCAAAAGAACGCCAAAAATGAATAACATAACCATATTAACTGGTGGTAGGTCTCTCGTATGCGAGGGACCGTCTGGGTAGGTACCAATGTCTATTTCTACCGCAAAGCAGCAGTGTTCCGGTTTGTAGGGCATTGTAGCCAGCGTAATAACTGGGCATTATGAGACTTAACATCTAATGTCTCAGGGTGACAAGCGCAGTGGAGTGCCACGTAGTACTTTGTACTTAAAAGTTCTGCAAGGTGTTGCTACTGTTTATGGCCGGTCGAATCGCTTACCATTAGGCGAGCGGCATGCTCGTCTCGTCATTCAGTAGCAATACAAAAAAAATCTATGGATTATAGATTATGGCACGGATAAGTTACTATCATTTATTTAAAACTATTAACGTTGAGGCTTGTAGAATGGCGTCTTGACTACGGACCCTGTGATCTATTTCTTTAAAGATTGCAGAGTCAACATAAATGTGTAATAACTATATGATGTACTTACTTGGAGTAATATTTGTGTTGACAGAACTTGCTGCGCACAATCAACGGGCAGTTGGCGAAGAACGGACTGTCTGTACATTTGGCTGGGATCGTCAGAGCTGAAATTAAGGGGATCATTTTCGTTCATTTTATCTATTTGTAAATATTATTGAAGTAATTTAGCAACAATACAGTAGTTGTTCGAGACCGCAGGGTAAAGACAACTAATCTCCTCATGTGTCTCGAACTTTATTATTATTTATTTCGCGGGATAATAACGCTTTATCGCTACCACCATTGGGGGGTGAGTTGAACGGTTACGTTGGTTTCACCGGTTTTACGACCCAATGTCGACACTCGGAAGTATAGCACTGGGATTCGAAGCTAGGATCTCCAGGTCTACAACCCAAACACTACCATCACACCTCCCTTTTCCATCATCTGCAAGCGTAATTTCAAACCCCTTGAGCGTATAAAGAGGCGATAACCGGCATATCAAGATCTAGGTCCCAATTGAAGTCAGTCGGTCAATACTCAATTATTTAACCCAGTAAATCCATGCCCATAGCCTGGATATCCTGCCATCAACCTGTCTCCCATTTGCCTAATTCACACCTAGCCCTTTGATCTTAAATAGGTAGACGATAAACAGGATAATCAGTAGCGAGATAGATATACATAATATGTACTTACGTTGAACAGCAATCTGCATATAAGAGTAATGAGAGCTGTAGTCGTTGCGCGCGTGACACTCGTATGTGCCGGCGTCGGCGAGCGACAACCGCGCCACTGTCAGGTGCGATACACTCGAGCCTGGAAGGAACCAAATGTCAATACCGGTAATTTTTCTCCACAGCAGAGAGGCAAAATAATGAACTAAGGGAGGCAATGTGCCTACATACACATGTGTGTGTAGGCATGTATGTACGTATGTATGTTCATACATAAATACATACATACACTCACGCCTTTTATCCCCGAAAGGGTAGGCATAGGCGCAACTAGTGCACCCACTTGTCGCCGTGCATTATATATTCCGTCTGATGATGTGATAGGGGGGGCAAGCATATCGCCATATCGGGCACAAATTCCAGACTCCGGGCTGTTAGTGACTAGATAAACCTATTATCACTTTGCCCGATCCGGGGATAGAACCCGAGACCTCAGCATTGCAGTTGTACCGTAATACAACTACGCCACCAAGGCAGTCATTTGGAGGAGGCATTTTAACCAAGGCATTTCAATATTACTCGTATAAAGTTGAGTACAATGAATAGGCATCTCTTAAGTAGGTGTGCAATATCGTAGATCATGACTTTCCATCAGGTGTGATTAAAGTCAAACGCCTTGGCCCAACAAAAAAGTGTGTTCACAAGGATGGTGCCGGGAATGAAAATTATTGATGAAGTCAATAATAGTGATGCATATAATAGATTTATATGAAACTATCTCCGAATTTGGAAACTGTTTTTAAGTTTGCTACATTGTCCTTGAACGCTACAATCTATTTGCAGATCTCACATCGATTCTGTGCCGACAAAAAAAGCCCTAATTAATTCCAGATGTAAGATATAAAAATATAGGAAGATATTTGTTTGCATTTCATATTTCGTTCCCTGAGTATGGTATCCATTAGCTTTCTTCACATTCTTATAATAACTAGTATGCTCGCGGCTGCGCCCGCGTTTTTCTGGGAATAAAATATTTTCCCGGGATGAAAGTAGCCTATAACACTCAGGAGTAATGTAGCTTCCTATTAGTGAAAGAATTTTCAAAATCAGTTCAGTAGTTCCTGAGATTAGCGCGTTCAACAAAACAAACAAACAAACTCTTCAGCTTTATATAATAGTATAGATAAATATGTGAACTGGACTTACCGGTGATTCTTATATTGTCATTTGGTATGATTCTCCTGCCGTCCTTGGCCCAGTAGAGGTCGGGCTCAGGGTAACCGTCCACCTCGCACTCCAGCACCAGCTCGGAGCCGGCCGTGAGCGAGGAGCTGGACGCCGACAGCTTCGTGTGTACCGGCACTGTGGCATACATTTAATGTTAGCTCAGTTCAGCACCAACATATTCATTAGCATGCGTTTACATACATTCAAATACAATATTAATATTGTTCTGATGATTGTGTTCCGTGAATATATTCTAGTACACTCCAGATAATGTTCGGATGCCAGAAATAATGTTCCGCTACGAGCGTCGAACTCAAAACGCGAAATGCGATCACAGTTGCGGCATCTTGTAGGGTTTCTATGAGACTATTCTAAAGCCTCGCAAAAATTTTCTTTATAAACTACACCAACTTCCCAGATAATTAGACCTCTGAACTGTATCAATAATTATTTTATCATATCAAACAGTCGTAACAACAGGTTCCTTGCACTTGACACGATATCTGTGCGATAAATACAGTAGGCATCTAGTTTACTACCTACCCACTGATAAACACAGTTTAATTACGTACCTTGCTTGCATAAGAATTCCAGAGCAGTCATGAAGAATATTTGTAATTTAATTTGCTATTAAAATCGAAGAGGACATGCAAAGCGAAGACCCAAAACCAAAAAATGCAAGCATGCGCCGTAATACAGGCAATAAACAGATCTGGAATATGCACGGGGATCCGATTGCGACCGATTATAATATTGATCATCTGTAGATATGGGTATACACGATCACCGATACGCAATCAGCCCACTCTTACCGTTGAATATCGGCCTGCTATCTATCTCTGGCTCAGGCGTGGTGGACGTCGTCGTTGTGTATATGACCACGTGCCTCGGCGTCACCTCCTTCACTTCCACGTGGATCGCCTCATCTGGCTCCCTGATCCGCGGCAGTATGTATGGGTTGTCGCTCGGATCGTCGTCTGTCTGGTGAGCCTTGACGACGACCAGCCACGAAGCTGGCTGTCCTTTTCCATTGTAGGCTTGGCACGTGTATTCGCCGACTGTATCGTACGTAAGTCTTCTGATGAGGAGCACATTGTCCCTAGCCTCGTAAAGAGAGCTGCTGTAGGGTACCATGGAGCCGAAGAGTCCGCGGTGCCAGGACACGTACGGTGACGGGTACCCGTAAGTGAGACATCGTACGACGAGCCGCTTGCCCAGCACTCCGATAACTTCTTGCCTTTGTTCGCCAGCGATGCCGGCCGGCGTCTCCACGGGATCTAACCATGCCCCCTTTGTTAGTCTACTCGAGTTTGTGAACGAGCTCTGTGTCCGGTCACTCCGCGACTCGAAGCATTCACAAACTCGGGGTTAATTACTAACCGTATGGATTGGAAGATTTAAAATGATGTTAATCCTGTTTGATGTGTTCGTGGAATTTGTTATCATTACCTGAGATCTCATTGAATATATTTTTCACAAAATTGAAATGTATCGCGTTTACGTTACATTTATTCACATAGTACAAACAAACAGTACATTATACTCCACTATCATAAAGCGACAAAACGTATCGTTATCACTCGCCAAATTCCAGGAACACCCCAACAGCAGGACGTGAGATAAACCACTGTTAGTAAAAGAGTCGTTAACCTTTTGCGCAGGCGGTTGCGAGCAGCAGCCCCAGCACCAAGAGACAACCGCGCGACATAGTGCCAGAGGGACGTGTGGAGTCACTGTTCCTTGTATGGCCGCGACTAATCTGTAACGGCCCGGCGACCGTACTAATGATGCTAATGGTTCCCGATAATAGACTATTGACTGCGAAAGATTGCAGAGGACGGGTCGGCCACCGGACGTAACTCTCATTTTGTCGATTTTAATTGTTGGTACGAATTACTGACTATGATGTTTGTTGGGTTGTTATAATATTATGCAACACTTAATATTTGTAAAAATACTGTTTAATTCATTATTGGCGGATTGGTTGTGACGTGAATTTTTCTTGTAATTTAAAATATGTAAAAATTGACTGAAAGAGATCACTTTAAGTGATAAGGCCGACCATATTATGCAATGAATTTTATGCCATAGAGTAAGTAAATATAAGTACAAACCGCGCGCGAGTCCCAAGGATTCTTGTGGAATGTTGACGTAATGAGTTAATGCAGTGATTTTATCGATATGACGTTATCGATGTAAGATTTCTCGGAGCTTTCGCGCAGACCATATCATTTTTTTTTACCAATAGTTGCAATAAAGAATATCTGTTATATTTGGGTGTATAGCACACAACTGAAGCCTGAACTAAGTTGATCTGTAGAATGAATCTTTTCTTTTTAACATCGTGGCGCGAGTATTTTGTCTAACAACATTCTTATCAGTTATCAGTTAGGTCAGCGGATAATTTTTGTTTACGACAGCTCGTTAGAACTGACTCTTGCTATAGAAGATAAACTTATCAATAGGTCAAACACGATCAAATGTGTACCAACTTTAGATAATCTTGTGTTTACAAATATATGAACCACGGTAGAAGCTTGCAATTTTAGTGGAAACCAATATTTGCAACAAGATATTTCGAATTGCCTTTGTTTAGTTTTTAACGTGGTAATAACGTTTATTTAGAACTCAGAGAATCTTATTACTAGCTATTACGATATTTATTGAAGTTATACTTCTTTTGGCGCGTTAGGGAAACATGATGAGAGTAAGTTTTTTCGATGCGCGCGCACACCGGCACGAAAAACCGACACCCTGAAGTTAGCTATAGTCAACATTTTAGTTATGAATTTTGAACGTAGAATAAGGCGAAAGATAAAAAATTTAAAAAGAGTTTTATCTTGTTACGCCAAAGAGGTATAACTTCTAACGCGTGTACATAAGTACACACACACTTTTTTATTATAGGATGGATAGATTCACTTAATACATTTGATCTAAATCTCAGTGAAATTGTAATAAATCGTGTAGTAACTTTATTTAAACGTAGTTGCGTGCCAGAAAAATTAAATACTTTAGTTATTAGGAGACGAATTTTTAAAAATGTTATAATTTTATAACTAACCCGTTACATAGTTACGGAACCCGTGTCCACAATTTCACGTCTTTATGGAATCGTTATAAGAATATTTGTCAAAAAATATTTATAGAATGTATATTTGCCGTAAAATTCTATTACAGGTACAATTGTATCGTCGCCGTTGTCTTTCGGTGCTTTTGTTGTCTTTTTTTATCAAATTCGTTGTGATACGTGGTCTTATAATATTATATAAAATGGCTCTCCATTGCACTCGGTATACACATTTCCATTAATTTATGAATCTGTATCAATGAAAAAATGATTTTCGTAAGTTATAGTTATTTCTAACCACGTATCACGGACAAAGTAATAATAATATTAATAAGGAAAAAGAACAGTTAATTTCAAACGATAGAACATAGAGATAGTATAGAAATCCCAAGTTATTTCTAAAATTACTTTCAAACTTCCTCAAATCTACCAAAAGATGCAATCTAAATGTTAAATCCCATGGTGCATTCAGGTTCAGTAAACATTTTATAATAGCCACGGTAGAGCCACGTTGTAGTCAGTATAGTCTATCAGCTCAAAGTGACGTCAGTGACGCAGACCTTAAAGTTACAATTCAATTGAAATAGCTGTGTTTGTAAAAAACAACCCGCATTTGTTTTCCCGTTTGTCTGACAATGTTACATGTAATCTTCGAGATAAAGATAAGCTCTGTATTCACACAGATAAAATTCCAAAAGAAATTAGAAATCTAAATATATGTTTTTAAAAAGAGATTTAAAAAGTTATTAACAGACAATTAATTAATTATCTGTAATTATTAGTTATTACAGCGTAGATGACTTTTTAAGCGACAAAAATTTATAAGTATGTGCGTGACATTTTTAATATTGTAACTAATTCAATTTTCATTTTTCTATTTATGATTCTATTGTTTATAAATGTATTACTGACTCAGTCGTAACTCACTATTGTCAATATTTCTCATAATTTTTTACTACAATATTTGTACGCCTACCATGGCAAAACATGCTTGTTCTAAAATTATTTATAACAATTATTTTCATTCTTAATGTATTATGATTTACGCATGTTTGGCAAATAAATATATCTTTATCTTTATAATGTCACATTTAATGTTTCTAAAGTCTAGACTATGCGTCTAGACTTTAGATCAAAAGAACATTCTAAGGCCCTAGAGAGATTGACGTCTCGGGTGTTTTATACACAGAGTTGGTCATTTAATAAGAGGTTCACAACTTTTTTTACACGGACCAACAAAGTGACTCCACTGACGTTAAGAGGAGTAGCATCTAGAGAATCAACTGACCAAGATGCTTATGCCTTGACACAATTACGCTTATTCGAAGCCACAAACTATTTGTACTTATAACCCAAATGCACCACAGTCATGCCCCCACCACTACCATTCCAACTATTTGGTACTTACCCTTGACCTTGAGGTAGATCTCCTGCCTGGCGGTGCCGAGGTCGTTCTCAGCGACGCAGATGTAGACGCCGCTGTCGTTGCGGTACACGGAGACGATCTCCAACGAACCGTCCGAAAGGAGACGGTAGCGATCTCGATCGCCGTCGATCTAGGTGGTATAGAGTTTACGATTTGCATCAGGCTGACACAATAAGGAAACAGTCGAATGTTTTCCTCGAAGGAGTAGGCAGAGATGCAAACCAGGACACTCACTTCACTACGTGTTTCGCCCATGATGTGGGGGGCGGGCCTAATTCCATAGTCCAGACTACGGGCGCATAAAAATCCAATCACTTTGCCCGACCCGGGATTCGTACCCTGGACTTCAGAGCCGTGTCGAACCGCGCATGCACCAAGTCTACGCCACCGAGGCAGTCATATAAAAACTTGACAAAATATGATGAGTCAACCTTAAACCACTCACAGTGATCTCGCCTCGTCTCCAGGTGATCTTGGGCGGTGGGTTGCCGTGGAAGATGCAGCGGAGCGTGGCCTTGCCTCCTTCTTCGGCCGCCACCTCGGGCTCCGTCTCGTGACTCACTTGTGGTGACTGAGGCAGGTCTGTGCGGTATTTGTTAGCATTGATTAACACTGTATTTGTATTTTTTTGAATGCTTTTACATTTGTGAAAAGCTTTAGAACAAAGGTTTGGTTTACGTTTTTCAGGACACCTTTTTGGTTAGCCTACTAAACTTTTTCCAAATTCAATACCAATAAACTTTTAAACATCAGCACACCTTTACATTTTATATATAAAATTCTCGTGTCACAATGTTCGTTCCCGTACTCCTCCGAAACGGCTTGACCGATTCTCATGAAATTTTGTGAGCATATTGAGTAGGTCTGAGAATCGGCCAACGTCTATTTTTCATCCCCCTAACTGTTAAGGGTAGTCCACCCCTAATTTTTTTTTAATTTTTTTTAGATAGTTTTTTTTTTTTTTTATGATACAGCATAAAAAAATTCATACAACTCTAAATTTTCAACCCTCTACGATCAACCCCTATTTTTTAATAGCCATTTTAGTAATTTAATAACTTTTCGATTTCGATGACATTTGGCACACGGGTAGATTATGTCCTGGATTAACCGGGAAAATATAAAGCGGGACTTTTATACCGGGAAAACTCATTCACGCGGGCGGAGCCGCGGGCAACAGCTAGTTTAATATAAAGACATATATATTGCTACAATAGTGACAACAGACTGTCACTATTTTGCTAAAATGATTTATTACTACTCGGTACACAATACACATGTACAGTACGATTTGAACACATAAAAACACGTGTATTTGAAAGGGAACTGTACCAGGTGCGTGCGTGGTGGTGTACGGCGCAGGGGAGGTGGGCGCGTCGGGCACGGCGCATGCGCGACCACAGCCGCGCGCGCAGCACTTGCCCACGCCGCGGCAGTCCGCGTCGTCGACGCACTCGTCGGGGCACGGGTACTCCGTGGTCGACAACTGCTCCACGGGACAGTAGCCGGTCTTGTTCACTACAAACAAATATACATTTACGTCTTTTATCCTTAAAGGCGTAGCAGGCGCAACTAGTGCTTTCAAATAAAATAGAGCATAAGAAAAGAGCATAATATTGTGCAACTCAACGCCTGTATTTTTTATGATAATTATATCTTTGTAATGTAATGTAATCCTCCTAGCCAGTTTCGGCCACGGCGGCCGATCTCAACGGAGATCAGCCAGGTACGCAGGAAATATTATGGTGCACAAGTGTGTGTGCAATACACAGGTGCACTCGCTATTCCTTCACGCTCATAGTCCGGTGAGACGGCAATCCGACATGACCGGAGAGAGATCAGGCGCTGGCCCAACGGCTTTACGTACTTTCCGAGGCACGGGGGTATCACACCGCCAACTTCCTGACTCCGAGTTGCGACTGAGTAATTTTTAAGATGGAAAAACCCAGTCTCAATATTTTTGGCTCGACCCGGGATTCGAACCCAGGACCTCAGCGCGCAAATCGTACTCGTAACGCGTACGCAATACAACTACGCCACCGAGGCAATCTATATCTTTATAATTATTATAGCCCTGTATTATATACTGCCCACTGCTGAGCACGGGCCTCCTCTACTACTGTGAGGGGCTAGGCCTTAGTCCACCACGCTGGCCTAGTGCGGGTTGGCAGACTTCACATACCCTCAAAATTCTTATGGAGAATTCTCAGGTATGTAGGTTTCCTCACGATGTTTTCCTTCACCGTTAAAGCGAACGATATTGATGAACAATACACACGTAACATCGAAAAGTCATAGTGTGTTCCTTGGAATTGAACCTCCGGAGATTGTCTCGGCAGACCGTTCCATTCCGAACTAGGCTATCGTCCAATCCTAATACTTCTTACAAACATCCAACAATTCACAAACCCTTGCATTTATCACATTTGTAAGAATAATCTGATGTATAATTCTGCGTCGATGCTGGTAATCACACTGTTGTAGTTAAATGTCACTAACCTGATCTACACTCAGAGGAGAACCTCGACTCCTGAGTGATGGGGTCCACGTAGGCCGTGGGTACACATCGGTCCCCGGGGCCGCACTCCTTGTTCTTGCAAGGGTGCTCGCTGCATCGGCATCTAATCGAGACATAAAGCATTTTAAAATTTTATTTTATTTAGGCCACTGTTTTGGAATGTAATAACATAGCCTAAAACTTACAGTATTTTTTTCTTCAGTGTGATTCAAATATTAATTTCTTGTGTTGGCATAATTATTATAAAAATACGAATAATATTTCTCTGTGTAAAGTAAGGTATGTTAACCGTTTTTTTAACAATTTTGGCAAAAGTTTACGCCATAATTTCAATCAACGATTTAAATGTGATCTCGAAATGCCGTCTTTCCCTTTCATTCCCCGACAAGTATAACAGAGAGAGTTATACCATTACGGCAAGTGGCAACTAACCTCTCGCATCCATCCGTACCGACGTTTCTCTCCACGAGGTACTGGCACTTGAGTCGCTCGCACTCGAGCTTGAGTGGCTCGCAGTCGATCTCCACCTGCACGCACGAGCATCGCTCGCAGCCGTCCACGGTGCGCGTGCGCTGCACGCCGTACTCGCAGTGCAAGCGCGAGCATTCGTCGTTGAATCGGTCGCAGTCGGGTAACACTTCGTTCACTTGTTACAAATTTACATTTATATAGAAATTCGATTGACGGTGACAAATTATGAACAGTTGATAATAAATATGAACACAATATGAAATAAAATTAAACAAAAAAAAATCTCAACAGAGGCATTATCGAATTAGTCTCATTTTACGTTCCAAAGATTTACAGAATCGACTTTGATATTATTGCAGCCACAATAACCATAGACTAGAATATTGGCAATACCTGGTTTGCAAACAGCATAGAACTGTGCCTCGTTAGTGACGGGGTCTCTTCTAGATATCGCCACGCAGCTCTCTCCCAGAGGACAGCGCTGGCGCACACACGGGTCGGGGAGACATGAACATCTGGGTCAACAAAGCAATTTAATATTAGGTACCATTACAATGTAGACAATATGTTTTTATATCAATTAAAATAGTTTTAGAAATCTTAAATGGGTATCTATAATCAAAATTATGTTTAAAAAAAATTACAACACAATAACTTAGAAAGTAATATGTACTTCTCGCATCCATTGATATCCTGCGTCCTCGCCATTCCGTAAGTACAGCGCATATGCTCGCACTCAGCGCGCATCGGTGCGCAGTCGACGGGCGCTTCGACGCATGTGCAGCGAGTGCATCCCTCTGGGGTCGACTCCCGCGTAATGCCGTACGGACACACCAGCTGCAGGCACTCCTCCTCATACGGCCCGCAATCTGGTCCTACAACATCTAAGAACAGGCAAACTATTAAATCCAAGTTCAAGTTAATAGGTAGGTACCCCTGATTTGGCAGTCGGATAAATTTCAAAATTGTAGAATCACGCTATAGACACAAAATCTGTTGACAGCATGAACAGGTCGGTTCGATCAAGGTATCATAGTTTCGTAAAAAAACTAACGTGCAATGACAGTTGCATTTATTAGAGTATTCCTTCTCCCCTTAAAGTCCTCAGCGTATCCATGATTCTTTTGGTCTTTTCAGTATTTATGAGATCATTTAACATCAAGTGACCCACTTTTTGGTTGGTCGACCTTACGCTACTAATTACAAATTAAAATGTCCGGCACAGTCTTACCAGCTTTGACCACAAAACAAACGCCTCTCAAAATATCAGCTTCGATGTACATAGTTTCAAGATAAACTTTCTTGAATTGTTCTTCCTATATTACAAATGTTAATCACCAATGAAGTGCGAAAGTGCGAAAAGAGTGCAAGCGAGTGCGTAAGCGGTGCAGATCAGTGCTCTGGTAGACACATATTTATGCTGACTCCGGTCACATGATCTAAATTATGAAGTGAGGAACTCAAAGCCATCACAAATGTAGTAAATGAAGTGCAGTAATGAAGAGCGTAGATCGGGCGGAGGAAGGCGTTATACCGGGGAACTGTGAGACTTTGCAGAGGTCCGCGCACTCTTCGAACGAGACGAAGCTGTTGTCGGTGCCGTTGCAGCCCTGGTACACGAAAGCGAGGCAGTTGGCGTCCAACACACTGTAGTACCAACGGCGGGACGGCATGCCACACGCGCTCGTACCCGTTGATACCGGCTGCTTGCACGCCGCCGCTGCCCCCCCACCAAGTCCCAAAAGTTAGTCATCCCTCAACCACGCATTAGTTAGAGCCGATGAAATTTTAAAATTTCTCAGATATAGCAGAGAGGTTTTGTAATGAGTTGCAGTACAACTATTCCCATAAATATTTAAAAAGGTAAGCTGGGTAGAAGATCGAAGCAAAATCAGAGAAGATAGAAATAAATAGAGATGACATTAAAGAGAAATCAGAAGTATCAGCATTTGTTATTGAAAGAAGATGATAATTAATGATTTGCTATCAAAGAAGTATGTGCTATCTCATACTGATGCTGTAGACATACCTGGTCCAGTGGACCCGCAGATTTCCTCGCACTCCTCGATGGTTGAGAATCTGTTGGCGCCGCCGCCGCAGCCTCCGTACGTGTATTGCAGACAACTGCCTGATGCTGGTTCCCAGTAGAATTTTGGAATTGAGGCACGACACGGACCAGGATCAAGGCGGGCTTCGCAGACATCTATGTGAAAAATAGGGTTTTTTGCGTTAGTTATATTGAGGAGACAAATCTAAATAGTTGCTAAAAATGACTCAAGAATACTCACTGATGTCTCTGAAGGCGCCGCATCTTCTCTCACACTCCTCTTCGGTACGGAAGCTGTTCGCGTACCGACAGCCTCCGATATCGCCCTGGACGCAGCTGCGGCTCTCCTGGTCGTAGTAGTACGCCGTGATGTTGGTACCGCACGGTACCAGCGAATCCGGCGTGCGGCACTCTTCTGATATTGGCTGATGAGGATTTTATCAAGGATTAGTGGCAATGGTGGAATGTTGGAGAAATCGATGGAAAACGTTTTTAACTACAACTGAATGATGAGACGAATTACACGCTCGCATCATGATAAGTGACTATCCATAAACAGTAACAATATTGCACTGCGCTCTTCACCCTGATGCATTAGATATTAAGTTTCATAATTACATTGTCTGCAATGTCCTCCTAACCAGTGCTTGCAGTAAACACCTACGACAGAACTACCACTAGTTAATCGTAACGACGCGAGTAAATTTTACTAATTACTTACTTCTTGCTAATATTATAATTGAGAAAGTTTGTGAAAATGTTTGGATATTTGAATGTTTGTTAGAAGTAAACCCAGAAACTGTTGATCGGATTTGGCACACGGGTAGACCATGTCTTGGATTAGCACATAGACTACTTTTTATCGCGGTAATGCTCTCATGGGAATAATGGTCATTTTTCATTTGATTTTTTAAATAATGCCGCCGCCGTTATAGTGCCTTTTATAGCGGGAAAGACCTTTTACCTAGTTATTACTAATTGCCGTTGCAACAACTTGACAGCGTCTGCACTGCGCCTAAAATAAACAAAACTATGAAAGTACTGTACCTCGGCTACCGTAGGAGGACGTGTAGGTGCTAAAGTCGTAGTCGTAGTTGCGATAAACGCCGTAGTCGTGGACACTCTTTCTGTCCTTTGACGGCATTTTCTTTCACAGTCTTCCAATGTCTCGAACCTTAAGTTATCAAAACCATTCATCAATAAGTATTAACAGCAGATCCAGTTTAAAAACAAATATCGTATCACACCACACGATCTTGCTACATTGAAAAAATACTTTATCACTATGGCATAGTTTGTTCAATGACACCTGACAGATTTTTACTGGATATTATATAGTTCTACTTCATCATTACATTTATACAGAAGGAAGGTTATTATTACGAGACAAAAGTTTATCAATTTAATAAAAATGAGTGTCTATTTATAGAATTTAAGGAGTGACGGAATCATAGTTTTGGACAAAATTACGAATCTAGTCAAATTATGAGTCCCAGTTTCGACCACTCAAGAATTCTATGGCATCAGCTCTATTAGGATAAACCAGCATTTTTCTTTTACCTGTTCTCGTTGCCGTGGCATCCTCCATAGATGAACTGTAGACAAGTGTCCCTGGCGCCGTCGTAGTACCACATCACGTAGCGAGATGTACAGTCACCTGGGTCCACATCTTGCTTGCACGGGTCTAGAAATGTGAATCGTCATTAATCAATCATCAACAATGAGGACTACCATTTTTTATCATCAGGTCGACGCTATATTGTGGGTAACATAAACTTCACACACTTTTTTAGTCTGTAGCCGTCTTTATTTTGAACTAGCTGTTGCCCGCGTGAATGAGTTTTCCGGGATAAAAGTCCCGTTTTATATTTTCCCGGGATAAAAAGTAGCCTAAGCTACTCCTTATTACATCAGCTACCTGCCAATAAAAGTCCCTTCAAAATCGGTCCAGCCATTTCAGAGATTAGCCGGAACAATATTTGATATTTGATATAGAAATAAAATATGTCACGTGACCTACTTTTTGGGAGACTTTTTTTTCCTTTCATATTTTTTTAAATTTTGTTTCGAAGGCATTTTCTGGTAAAATACCCAAAATGCAGAGACATAAAAAAAATGTACATACCCATTTCCGATCTGCACACTTCTTGACATTCATCGATGGTGGAGAACCTGTTGGGACCGCCGTGACAGCCGCCGTATGCAAACTCGCGACAACTCCTCGATGCCTTGTCGAAGAAGTATTTAGCCACATAGGAACTGCACGGACCTGGATCAAGGTCGTAACGGCATACATCTGAAAAAGAAAACAAAGTTTAGATGTACAATTCAAGATGTTTGAAACTTATCTACATTTGAAAGGCTTATTCTCGAGCAAATTTACGATGGATGTTCAGTTTAGTTACGGATATCAAAAGTTGAAAAATTGACATATACAAAGTACCTAAGTGATGACTGGGATTCATCATGATACTCACTAATATTTCTGAAGGCGCCACAGGTGCGCTCGCAAGCCTCCTGCGTCGAGAGGACACCGGTATGCCGGCAGGAGTCGCCAGAGTCCAGGTTATCATGAGATACACACTCGCCAAGCCTCTGATCCAGATACCACACCTGGCCAGATCGTTGGCAGGGTTCTTCTGATGGGGAAATGTTGCATTCCGATGGCAGTTGTTCTCCGATTCTTGAATCCTGCGTGAATTTAGGGACGTTCAATTACGTATTACTGGAAATGTTCGCAGCTCTGCTGGCGTAAGAGACCTTCTTGAGAATAAATTACAGATTAATAAATATTCCATTTCATGCTTTTCCAGAATAAAATGTAACGGTCGGCTGTGAGTGCCAGTCTGCATGGTGTTACCCCCATAAAAGACAAGTACAACAATCAATTTAAAATCAAACATTGACTCCAAAAATAAAACGTTTTTTTCATCACTGATTTCATTTAACAATAGTAACACTCATAGATGCCAACCTCACTACAATCAAGCGAAGTGATAATCATTTGTATATATAAAGGCACTGAAATAGAAACTGCGTATAAAGTGGAAGTAAGAGATCTTACCACGGCAACAGTGACACTCGTAGTTGACGTGGTGGTCGTCTGAGCAGAGCCAGTCCTACAGCGGTTCTCGCAATCATTACGGCTTTCGAATCTAGAGCATTCATGATAAAATTATTATTTTCATGATATAAATCTTATTGTTATGTTATAAATTTTATCATCTAGACTTTTGCTTATGACAATGAAGATCACCAGTTATTTTTGCCACCATGGAATATAACACAGCAGGTAAATTTAAATTATAAATTTTGTTTTGAATTCTAAAGACACGGACATGAATAATTGAATAATTATATGCCCACCCTGTGACATATTATGAACTTAAAATCTTTGACCTCATTTGTACATTTAAACGCAAATGTTGCAGTATATTTCTTATCTTACCTCGTCAGCGTCAGTACTGCGCCTGATTGAAAATATGCTGCAGAATCATGTTGAATAAACATAATGTCAACATTTAATGTTGCATTTGTACAAGGAACAGTCTCCAGAATTATTCCAACGACTTTACTAAAATGTGGCTTACTTTTTCATTACGAATGATTTGGTCTACGTCGGTTAGTATCGACTAATTATGTTGCGTACCCTTTTAAAAATAAAATTCACACAGTTTGACCTTACCGGTTATCATTACCGTCGCAGCCGCCGTAAGTAAACTGACTGCAGCTGTCCGAGGAGGGATCGTAGAACCATCTCATCAGAGACTCATTACACGGACCCGAACGCATCGGCAGTTGGCAGACATCTGAAATATTGCAACGAGGTTAATTTAGATCGAACAATATGCATCAGTTTTCGATTTGACCTTTCGCGTACTAGTCAAGTTCAAGCTATTGTTACAAGACGTGGTGATAAATGAAGTCAATACCTTGCGCGGTACCACAATAGTACTGGCAGTATTCCTCGGTGGGGAAGTTGTTTTGGTTGCCGCCGCAGCCGCCGTACTCGAAGGTGACACACCTGCCCAGTTTGTAGTCGTACACCCAGCGCGTCTCCGTATTCGTACATGGTCCAGGATCTCTCTCCATGAAGCACATTTCTGTATAGTAATCGAAAACATTCTTTCCATAACTGATAACTTTTTGGTGTTCTTATAAATTAATTATTGCTTGCGAATCTGCCTTTGATATAATAGATTTTTCAAACAAGACAATGCTCTAATTGGATGGTTTAATATCATTATCGAGGTTAACCTTCTCTGTAACTAATGAGCAAATACCATAATTTTCATCGGTTATCACCGGCATCAGAGATGAAGTAACCCACCTGTTGCTGCCTGGGCTTCCGTTGGCCGTACTGTAGTCGTAATTTTGGACTCTGAACAACGGCCTTCGCACTCCGGTTGACTCGCGAAGTTGTTGCTGTTACCGCCACATCCTCCGTAGTAGAATCGTTGACAGCTAAAACCGGATTAATGTTTAGTTATACAAGCCAAATATTAGAAGAATAATAATAAAAAATGCAACCTAATATTGTAGCCCTTATATCTATATATCCTTTTTCCCTTACATAGTATACAAAGTCATCCGCCACCTCTGTATGCAATAAACTCAACAACTACCGAACGGATTTCAATGAAATTTGTTATGGAGATAGTTTGAGACTCTGGAAAGGTTTTAGGCTACTTTTTATACCGGGAAAATATATAGCGGGACTTTTACCCCGGATAAACTCTTTCGCGCGGGCTAAGCCGTAAGCAAAGGCATGTAAAAAGTAGCATTTTATGTCCTTCCCAGGGTCACAAACTGTTATCACACCAAACATCGAAATAAGTTCTGTAGGTTTTGTTTCTTCTGGTAAAGTTCTTTGGATGCCTACTGCCGCTTACCTCTTTTGTGTAGTGTCGTAGTACCATCTCTCCCTATAGTCAGCGCAGTCGCCGACCGCTGCCGGCAATGTGCACATGTCGGGCACTACACATCAAAAATAATGTTAGGAATACAATATTCATGGCTATAATCTTAGATGTTTTTCTTTTTAAGAATACATTTTATAAAATCGGGTTCGTAAGAGGTAAGAGCGTTTATCAATCGCCGTCGTCACCGATTACTTCGGTGGCGTAGTTGTATTCCGGTATGACTGCAATGATCAGGTTTCATGTTCGATTCCCGGGTCAGGCAGTGATATTGGGTTTTTCTATTTAGTATCAGCCCGGAGTCAGGAATTTGTGCCAGATATGGCGATAGGTTCGCTCCCTATCGCAACGTGGGATGGAATACGCACGGCGAAAAGTGGGTGCAATAGTTCCGCATCTGCGGGTATAAAAAACTTGAGTGTGTAACGACATACATATTATGTATGTATGTCGTTACCGAAAACGAAATGCCATTACGAAAGTAGCGGCAATACACATGGCCCCGTGTCTACTGCACTTCCGTCATCCCGGCTACCGCTACCACTACATCAGCCGAGAGCATGACAGTCCAAAATAACAGCAATACAAGATACGTCTGACTAAAGCAAACCTGAACGACCGAGGTCAGTCATGAATCATGATCAAGCGATCGCCGCCGGGTCGCAATTATTTAGGTCCAATATACATAATTTCATTTGAGGGTGACGACGGCGATGAACAAACATTGTCGAGAACTAAACAACATAGTGATGAGAAAACAAGTTTTCATAAGACTAGGTTAAATAACTATTTTACAGAAGAAATACAAAATTGCAAAAGCATTTTTATTCATTATACCACCGTTCCACTATAATGATATAGACATAAGCATCACCACTAACCATAAGCACTAGGACAAGCTTGTGCGCAGCTCTGCTCGGAATCAAACCTGTTGCCGTTGCCGCCGCAGCCTGAGTAGTAGAACGGCACACAACGGTCCTCTGTCTGACTGAAGAACCACGCTGGTTGCTTCTCCGTACAATTGCCAACATCCTGAGTCTCCATGCATTGTGCTGTCCGTGCAACCCATTGTTAGTTTAGAGTTCTTTATTGTCCCACCACATTCTTTTATTGTTATACGAATTTGTTGTTTGGTAGTGGTCGATAAAGAACAGGAAAGTTAAAAAAAGAAATATAGAAAAGATCAGTACAAAAAGAGTTAATCAACTAAGTCTACTGTGTAAAAATGTCATGCTCTGATATAAAAATTGCGGTAAAATAGTTTAAAAGAAGTATATGAAATATTAATAGTATTAATACCACCCCTAAACACCATGTATATTAGTTGAAAAAAGAAACCAAACCAAAACACACTGAAAGCATTACGCCAATAGTAACATTATTATATTGTTACGTGCACAAAGAGAAAACAAGTCAACTACAAAAACTATCAATCAGATAGCTGAAGAAGTACATCAGATTTTTGTATCTATACTAAACTAGCAACACTGAAAACCATGCTTCTAGTTGCTCCGTGGCCACACTCACGTTTAAGTTTCCCTGGTGGGTCGCAGCGCTGAATGCAAGCGACCTCAGAGCTGAACCTATTTGTGTTGCCCTCACATCCGCCCCATATAAACTGCTCGCAGCGTCGCGTCTCGCTGTTGAAGCCCCAGCGGCCGAAGTTGCCGGAACAAGACCCGCGGTCAATCGGCAGCCGACATTGATCTGTTGTAATTGTTTTTATGGTATAGATGGCAAACGAGTAAACGGTTCACCTGATGGTAAGTGATCACCGCCGCCCATGGACATCTGCAATACCAGGGGGTATAGAGATGCGTTCCCGGCCTTTTAGGTGGGATTACGCTCTATTAAATTTAAACTCTATTACAATATATTTTGTTCTTTTTTCATGTACCCTTATCGTAGGAGAAGTTCAATGTAGGGTAGATGCAATATGCTTTTTTAACATCGAATTTCTCAAGGTTACGAACGTAGTTCAAAGCTTTACAATTCAAAGGCCTGGGCTACTGTGGCCTTTGTGTCAGTTGATGGTACTATTAATGGGCAGCAGCGGCGCTTACCATCAGGCAAGCGAATTCTCTGGCCATTCTGACGTCAGCACTCAGTCGCTCATAGCTATTTATAGGATCTTAAACAACCTATAAGATCTTCTGACCTTCACTCCTTTCAGGTTGACATTGTTCCTGGCAAAGTTGTTGCGATGCGTAGTTGTTTGCGTTGCCGAGGCAGCCGCCATAGATGAACTGACTGCACTGCTCCTGTTCAGAGTCGTAGTACCAGCGTACGTTGTACCCCAAACACGCTCCCTTGACCTTCGGCAGGTTGCAGGCATCTATAAGCACATATAACAATCAGATAATCCTTCTATTTGCTTAGATCTTAACTTTTATGAACCTGATTTTCCTGGGTATTTGTATGGAATTGGAAAAACACATTCAAAGAAAACTAATAAATAAAATTAGATAAACTAATCGCAGTATCTGGCATGGGTAGTATACCTATAAAGCATTTTTTTATGCGTGGCACACAAAAATCTACGATAATTGTAGACTTATTTAATTTGATTTCAATATATCTACAGTTTACAACATTATAAACATCGGTAGAACCAGTAACGCAATTATTCAACAATGTGAAAACTGTTGATTGACATAATAAACTTAAAAATAAACGCAGGATTGAAAATATTATGATGCTTACCTTTAGGAGCTGGTTGAACACAGACGTCTTCACACTCTTCCTTAGTGGCGAACTTGTTTCCGTTTCCTTCGCATCCTCCATACCAGAACCTTGAGCAGCCGCCGTACTCCAAGTCATAGTACCAGTACACAGAGTAGTTGCGGCAGGAACCGCGGTCATGGGACAGACCACAGGCCGCTGTGGGACGTGAGATGTAAATTTTTTTTTTTCACTTCAATGTGAAGGACTGCACTATAGTAAAGTGAAAAACAAAAAAATATCTGCGGGCAACTGTTCCACAGTTTCATGATGTGGCAAAAGTATAAGATGTTGCATAGTTACATAGTTACAAGTTGCATAATCGAATGACTTTAGTAACGGGTCAAGCAACAACTTCAAATAGATTTCTTGTTAAATATTTATGTTGATACTTGATATGTATGTTTATCACCTACTTCTTTCTTGTTATGAATTCCCTGGTTTAAGATTTTAATCTACTCACATTGTATCATCTTTGCATCACTACATGCTCACTATGGCATGACATCAAGGGCTAAATTAGATATTATATAAATAATATAATCTTGTCTATATTATACCTTGTTTATTCTCGGGCATGTCAGAACACCCGTAGAACTTATGTCCCTTAGCCTCGGTCTGACCGTCTAGGCAGCAACCATACTCGCTGGTCGCGCAGTCGCAGCCTTCTCTAGCAGGTCCAGTGGCTGGTGTTTTGCCATCTCCACAGCATCCATATTGAGAGTCCCTGCAGTCGCAACCTTGGTGGTTTTGACCCTTAGCAACAGTGACTCCGTCGGGGCAGCAACCGAATTGGTAAGTGTTACAACCGCAGCCCTCATAGTCGGGTCCAGCGGCTTCCGTGTGCCTACGTATATATAAATCATGTGTGATTCGGGCTAACCTTTGCTGTTACTTATTGATGTTTGCGAGATTCAATAGTTTTTGTATACTCTACAAATACAGTTATTGACAGGATTTTCTATCACTTGTCTTAGTTGATATGGTTTTCGAACTAGGTTTTAGATTGACAGACATCGAAATAGCTAACATTCTGTGAACAACGTTATGTTAATAACAGTGATCGTGTAAGAAAGTGATTGGAAATAAAAGACCAGCCAGACGTTGGCAATATATGAGCTAATTGTTGGGCTAAATTAGACATGAATACTGATCAACGGCAAGATAGGGAGCGGTTTGTTACCTGTCAGGACAGCATCCATGCTCCGTGTACTGGCAGCCGCAGCCCTGGTTGTTTGGTCCTTTGGCAACAGTCGCGTTGTCAGGACAGCAACCGAAGCTTGAGTATTGACATCCGCAACCTTCACGATTCAAAATAATACCATGTATAAAATAAAGTATTGATTCCTTGTTCTGATTTCAAGCATTTATGGTTTGAATAGAGTTAGCATTCCATGTCAATTAATACTTTACTTGATTTTTTATCAAAGGAGATGTTCGCTTTTTGTATAGGTGCTGAGCCTCAAAATCAAACCAGGCTCAAATTTATGGATATAAAGAGCAAAAGTATGGATCTTGGATACATTAAAAAAATATTCGTAGACCCCTTCATTTATAACTAACTTTTTAAAAACGATTTATCGCAAAGGCTTAGTTTTTGAGAGTACTATCCAAAAATATATAAAGTATCTTGGTTACAATTTTAAGCCTGTTTTTGTACATGTCCTTTTACTGGATCCTCTAGATCTTCACAGCATGCCGGTTTTAAAGATCTTTTCAAATAATAGGCTATATCAATGACCATATAATATGGAATCCAAGTTCCAGAAAAGTAGAAGGTATTATATCCCCAAAAAGTGTACATTGGGACTTTGGATATTTGCACAAATATCGTAAGTATACGAAGCTTAATATACCTTCAAGGTGAGGTCCGTCAGCTGGTTTTTTGTTGTCAGGACAGCATCCGTAGGCGGACAGCAGGCAGCAACCCAAGCCGTCAGGTCCATGAGCTGGAGTCTCGCCATCAGGGCAGCAACCATACGGGGATAAGTTGCATGTGATCACACAGCCTTCGAAGTCGACGTTTCTAGCTTTATTGGTAACACGGTTTGATTAAAATAAAAATGTTAACATAATATTTCAAATCACTGAAGAAGATCAATTCATGAACGGATTTGACATCTTGTGTACTTTTAAGTTCAAAATGTACTTTTTATTTTCTAAATTCTTCTTACTAGGATTTTTTACGGCATTCGCGTTACAAATGGCTCACCTCATGTGAACCAGAAGAGTTACAAACGCCCTGGCGTTGATCGAACCCGCGCACAAAAAATTCACGAAACTTAAAAATGTAAGCAAAGGAGGTAAAGTACCTGTTGAAACACCGTCAGGACAGCAACCAAATTCAGTAGAATTACATGGGCAGCCTTCTCCCTCGGGTCCAGTAGCGGGAGTCTCCTGGTCGTAGCAGCAACCGAATTCACTCGTGGTGCAGTTCTCGTTCGCGCTGGAGGCATAAAGGATGTTTGTCGTGGTCGCCTCGCTTGATGACGTTGATTCGGGCTCGGTTTGCGATTCAGATTCAGTTGTGCTTTGTAGCTCTGTGCCTAAAATAATAAGGTTTATATTTCATGTAATAATTTATTTTGCAAGTGCGTGACCATACTTATAGATCATTGAATTATCCACATTATAACACTTACTAGTAGTAAGTTCAGGACATCCCTCTCTATTAGGGCCGCTAGCTTCAGTCTCGTCGTCTGCGCAGCATCCAAATCTGCAAATAATAATTATTATACTGAATTGAACACAATGGCTCTCTTGGCTTGCGGCATAGTTCGAGCACAATTTAGTGCAAAGACATTTTAAAAATATATATATTTATAGCTAAACACCCCTTTTTTAGAAGAATCGGCCATGAGAGGGAAGTTTGGGGCTCTGAATATCTCACTCACAAAACAATCTAGTATCAAACTCACTCTGAAGATTTGCAGGCTGGTGGCGGCGGTGGGCAACCTTCTTGGTCATTGCCCTCTGCCGCAGTCTTGTTATCAGATAAACAGCATCCGAAGAGAGTATCTGTACACGGAGTGGTCGGACAGCCTTCTTCGAAGGGCCCGAGGGCTGGTGATAACCCGTCATGGCAGCAGCCAAATTTAGATTCGTGGCAGGTGTTTGGCCGAGGACAACCTAGGAACCATTTTTATAATGTAGCGCTGCTGCAGTGAAATGAAATAAAATGGTAATAAATCTATTGATGTTATTCGTCATCCCACATCATCATACATTAGAAATTGCTTTATAATTTTAGTTTATTTGTAATATTTTTTTTCTATATAAGTAACTAACATATTTATTTAATTTAGTTTACTTTCATGAAAGTATATATTTTAATCCATGATTTAGTATATCTTTGTCATCTTTGTACCAAAATTCATTCAAACCATTCAGGAGTTTACGCAAATACTCAAAGGTTTACACAGATGGTAGGTGGTAGTCTCTCATATGTAAGAGTCCGTCTGGGTGGGTACCACCGCAATGCCTATTTCTACCGCCAAGCAGCAGTGTGCAAGCACTGTTGTGTTTCGGTTTGAAGGACATTGTAGCCAGTGTAACTACTGGACATAATGAGACTTAGCATCTTATGTCTCAGGATGACGAGCGCAGTGGAATGCCACACAGTACTTTGTAAGTCAGGGTGCTGGATGGTGTTGCTACTGTTTATGGGTGGTCGTATCGCTTACCATCAGGCGAACGGCATGCTCGTCTCGTCATTCAATGCAATAAAAATAATAGAAAGCAGTAAATAGATTGCGAACAAGAAAGGATAGATGATGCTCTAATTACCTTCATCATATGGGCCTTTGGCCGCAGTCTTCCGGTCAGGGCAACATCCGAACATAGTTTTGGCGCATGTCCGTTTCCTTGGCTTGCAGCGACGCTTGTGCGGTGGGGTAGACCACGGGCTACGAAGTGCTGATATAGAATAAATGGATAAAATAAAGAAAAGCAACATTGTTAGGATGATAGTTTAAACGTTAAAAACACTCTGTTAACTATTCCTAGTGATGATACTTTCTTACATCTCCCCTGATCCTACTTCCAATGCGAGATTGCCGGGAAACACTTTCAAGCTTCTTGCAGAAAGGATTTGACTTAGTTTTTATAACAGACTGCTGTGTCTGACGGCAACCTCCCCTAAAAGACCCAGTTCCGAGCAAATACTGTTATAAAGCTAAAGTAACTTTGAACTAATTTCGAATCTAAAAAGTGTGTGTACTTATGTACACGCGTTAAGTTATACTTCTATGGCGTAACAAGATAAAAATCTTTTTAAAATTTTTATCTTTCGCCTTATTCTACTTTCATAATTCAAAAATGTTGACTATAACTAACTTCAGTGTGAATTCAAAAATGTTGACTATAGCTGTGTACGCGCGCATCGTAAAAATTTACTCTCAACATTTTTCCCTAACGCGCCAAAAGAAGTATAACTTCAAAAATAAATATATACAAAAGATTCAATGGATTTTTTTTGGGTCTCCTACTTCCTGCCAGCCCAAACTGGCTTCTTTGGTTACTTTACGCTCTTTTCATTTATTGTATGCCCAATATAGAAAACCATACCATACAAGCCCTGTATTATATTGTGCCCACTGCTGAGCACGGGCCTCCTCTACAACTGAGAGGGTTAAGGCCTTAGTCCACCACGCTGGCCTAGTGCGGGCGGGCAGACTTCACATACCTTCGAAATTCAGAGAACTTCTCAGGTATGCATCACGATGTTTCCTTCACCGTTAAATATAACCTATATAATATAGAGTACCAAAAGTTATATAAGTGACGTAATTGGACTAATAATTTAGAATTCTCATATATATCCTGATTTATCATAAGTGCAAAGTTACGTTCGCCTGCGTGATGAATAAAGTATTTTATTTATTATAATTGGTAATGACGACTGAGGAATATTTGAAACCAATCGTGTTTCACATGAAAATTATGTACATTGTATATACATCTTAACTTAGTTAGCTTTCCATTCGGTCAGTAGGTGCTTTTAGCTATTTTTAATGAACACCAATACGTACTTGTACCGGGTTTAGATTTTTCAGTAGTGATGACTGTTACTCCACTTTCTTTTGTACCTGTAAACCGATAAAATTTATTAATCTAAATCATGTACGTTTTAAAAATATAAAATACTATTTGGTATAACTGTTCTTGACAGAATAAAATAACGCAATTGAAAGACCTTCAGTAGACGTCAGAAGACCTGAATCAACGGGTACAACAGCAGCGGGTGTGCTAGGCTCAATTGTTTCTTGGGTGTCCGAAGTAGTTTCAATGGTCTCGCTGGCTGTTGTACTTTCAGTATATTCAATGCTTATTTCAGCCGTGGTAAATTCTATTGTATGCTCTGAAGTTTCAGCTGTGGAACCTGCTGTAACAAATAAAATAACTTAGTAAAAAAAAACTACTTTACTTTGTGTTAAATTTTACTGCGGCCTTTACTAAAGCATATATCAATAAAATAAAGCCTATCTATTTACGTACATTTTACAATAATAAATAATTTATTTTCTTCCATACCTTCAGTAGTAGAAGATGATTCTTCAGCAGATATTGATTCCGTTGCTGACATAATAGTTCCTTCTTTTTCTGTCGAAACTTCTGATTTACCAAACTCAGTAGTCTCGGACGTAACGACTTCACTTTTTTCGGTCGTGGACATAGTAGATTCCTCAGATTCGGTAGTATGTGATGTGGCTCCTGATTCTGTAGTTATGGATTCTGTTTTAGATTTTCCTTCGGTTGATATTTCTTCTGTGGATCCAGACCCTGATGTTTCTTTAATTTCAGTAGATACGGTTGAGCTAATTTCTGTCGATTCTTCGGTAACTGTCGTTTTAATAGCTGTTTCCTCAGAGACCGAAGTTTTTCCTGTTTCTTCAGACACAGCCGTCACTGTCGTTTTATCGGTGGTAACGGCCTCGCTTAAACTAGGTTCTGTCGATGCTTCAGCAACTGTCGTTTTAGTAGCTACTTCTTCAGAGATTGAAGTTTTTTCAGTCTCTTCAAAAATAGTAGTCATTATCGTTTTTTCGTTGGTAGCAGCCTCGACTGGACTAGTTTCTGACACTTTTTCGGAAACTGTCGTTTCAGTAGTAGGTTCCTCAGAGACTGAAGTCTTTCCAGTCTCTTCATACAAAGTAGTCATTACCGTTTTATCGGTAGTAACAGCCTCGGCTACACTACTTTCTGTCAATTCCTTGGCAACTGTCGTTTCAGTAGTTGCTTCTTCAGAGACCGACGACTTTCCAGGCTCTTCAGACAAAGTAGTCATTATTGTTTTATCGGTAGTAGCAACTTCAGATGAGCTAGTATCTGTCACTTTATCAGCAATTGTTGTTTCAGTAATTGCTTCCTCAGTGACTGAAGTCTTTTCAGTCTCTTCGGACATGGTAGTCATTGTCGTTTTATCACTGGTGGCAGCCTCAGAAGGGTTAGTTTCTGATACTTCTTCAGTAACTGTCGTTTCAGTAGTTATACCCTCAGAAATGGACGTTTTTGCGGTATCTTCGGACAAGGTAGTCATTGTCGTTACATCGCTGGTGACAACCTCGCTTGGACTAGTATCTGTTGTTTGTTCGGTAACTGTCGTTTCAGTAGTTATATCCTCAGAAACTGAAGTTTTGCCCGTACCTTCGGACAAAGTAGTCATTGGGGTTACATCGCTGGCAACAGTCTCGCTTGGACTAGTACCTGTTGTTTCTTCGGTAACTGTCATTTTAGTAGTTTCTTCTTCAGAGACTGAAGTTTCTCCAGTGACTTTAGACAAAGTTGTTTCATCGGTGAATGTTGATTCCGTTGAATCAGATACGGTTGTTCCTTCTGTGTCTTTGGCATTTGATGTACTAGATTCAGCAATTATTTCGCTAGTCGATAACTCAGAGGAACCGGAGACAGATGTGCTCTCAGTATCTAATGTACTTTCAGATCTGACACTCGTCTCGTCGATAGTTGATTCCGTTACGGGTGTATAAGACGTTGAGTCTGATTTTTCAGTGGCTTCTGTAACGTCCGTTGATTCCGTATTTTTTGATGATGTTTCACCAGTGGTACTTAATTCAGTCGTGTCCGTCGAAGTTTCAGATGTTTCTAGTGAGACAGAAGAATCTGTTGAACCTGATCCTATTGTATCGGTTAAAGTAGACTCAGTACTAGCATCAGTTGTCGCGCTTAATTCATCTTCCGTTTCTGTGGTACCATCTGAGCTCGTTGATAAGTCTGTTAGTATAGAAGCAGTTGGAGAACCTAAAGGATAAAAGTGTTGGATATTAGCAATTTTAACCTTGATGTGTAGTACCCTTAATGAAAATACTGTTTATTCTTAATATCTCATATAATGTTTGATTGTAATTAATCATATTTACACTAACCAGATACTGAAGTTTCTGCCTTGGAGACCATAGTCCCATTCTTGGAACCAGGGGTTGCCTTTAAATCTGTACCAAAATCATTTGTTTTATCAAAATTGTACACTGTTACTTAAATGACATTACTATCGTAGGAAAATTAAGGTCAAATTTTTATTTCTATATATTTAATTAAAAATACACTGATTATAATTACAGAAGTATTAAAATCTTAAACCCATATCAAATTTCTTTCATTTATGAAATACGAGCTTTTGCCCGCGGCTCCGCCCGCGTGAATGAGTTTTCCCGTGATAAAAGTGAAGCTTTATATTTTCCTATATATAAAGATAAAAGTAGCCTATGTGTTAATCCAGGACATAATCTACCCGTGTGCCAAATTTCATCAATATCCGTTCAGTAGTATTTGCGTGAAAGAGTAACAAACATACATACGTCCAGACATCCATACATCCATAATTAATACATCAATGATCCATACTTACAAACTTTCGCGTTTATAATATTAGTAGGATGATACATTTTGTATATTTGATTTGGTCTACTTAACCATGAAAAATTACTACATCTTGCATGACGTGCGATGGAACATATTTCATAAAAGTATTAAGAAAACCATCAGAACTACTTGCCTGAGCTGCTGCTCGGTGACACACTAGGTTCGCTGACCGTATAATCCGGGGAATCGGTACTATAGTCATCCGTGGTATCGGAAGAGGTGAAATAAGTTGAAATACTTGAGAAACCACTGCCAGAGCCATCGTCAGTTGTGCTGAAGTCATCAGATACCGAGAAAAAATCTGAAAGAATGGCGGAACTGGTAAGGTCGTGCGAATCGTGTCGTGCAAATATGTTCTAAAACAAAGTAGTCAAAATAAAGAATTGATGCCCATCTCAAATCGTCTTCATTCTTTCTTAATGAAGACTCATTTTATTGTATCATATTGGAACAATTTTTTTTTACTAGGGTAGGTCTCTCGTATACGGGAACCTAGCTGGATAGGTACGGCAGCAATATCTATTGCTACCGCTATCAACATAATATACAGGGTGACGAGCACCACGCAATGCTTTCAAATTCATTGTTTGGCTGGTGCAATCATGTTGGTTGTCATCAGGCGAGCGGTTCACTTGGCTCATCATTAATTTGTATAATATTATAAATGAAATACCCTTAACCGACGAAAATGTATGAAAAGAACTATGAGTGTGGAAGAAGCGCAAGAGGTGTGTCAAGATCGTAGCATGTGGCGCTCAATAGTCTCTGCCTACCCCTATGGGATAAGGGCGTGAGTGTGTATGTATGTATGTATGTAAAATCCCACACTTCAATTCAATTCAATTAATTTTATTGTTAGGGCTCCATCGCTGTCAAAGGAAATCCCACAAGTTTCCGTAGTATCAAAGAGTATTATAATACTACGGAAAGCCTACAAAAATTATGGAGGGTAGAAGTAAGGAGGACCATCTCAGTGTATTAAAAAGTGTCCGTTGAAAGGGAGCAAATTAAGGTGGCGCTATAGTAGCAAGTGGAAGAATTTTAAATAGAGCGCCACAAATTATTAGAGTAGTTAGTATCCTACTCTATTAAAAAAGGAAAGAAACATTTCCGCTTTGTTACAGCGCATGTTTTAAAATTATTATAATATATAGATTTCTTAACTATAGAAGTCAAGAGTAATATTCAATTTTTCAACCCAGCACACTTCACTCTGTTTATAACTGCTAAGTTCATATCATTTCCACTTGCTACACTAGCGCTATTTCGGTGAGATTTCGAACAATAAATTACTGTTTACCAATGGACACTTTTTCGACTAATCCCCCATACAAGACGGTCCTCTTTACTTCTACTCTCCATAACAAAAATGAAATTTAACATTCAATTTTTTTTTATTAAATCGGATATTTTTACGCAAAATATTTGAAATTATTTCGAAATGAAAAGAATAGTGATTATATTACCTGAATCAGTATCTTTATCAATTAATGCAGTTTCAGTGCCAGAATCGATATCTAGAAAAATATATATATATTTGAAGAAGTGAATAACAATAATAAACGAGTAAAACTTATAAATAGTAATTCGCATAATTACCAGCTGATGGAGTGTCGCTTAACATGATGTCTGTAGACTGGGGACAAAAATAAAATATTACTTTAATTACGTCAAAGTATACACACTTTGTTTTTATATATGGGCGCGGTAAAGTGACATCAGTGCACCTGGTGGTAAGCCGAGTGGAGTCCAGATAGAGTGACGACTGATGAGAGATCACACCCTTGCCAGGCGCCACAAGGCTCAACGCCGGGTCGTAAGGCACGGTGAACCCAACATAACCGCTCAGTCGCCCCCCTTAAAGGCTGGACGGTAGTAATAAGTCACTTTCTCCGCGAAAAAAAAAAAAAAAAAAAAAAAGGCGCCACAATTATACCAACCTGGTTGAAACCAGATATAGATAGACTGCTCACGGGACGCGAAACACTATGGCACCATACCTATAGACGGTGGTCGGCACGGGCGTAGCTATAGCTTTCACATGGGAGGGGTCCTACGATATATTTTGTGGCGTGGGTTCTTGCCTTGCATGACACCGTATACACCCTCCTTCCCCGTCCCCCCGTCCCGTCACGTAATATATTAGGGTGTGGACATGTTTGGTAGCCCGATCATTATAGAAGCTAAGGGGGGGTCCGGATCCCCAAAATGTCAACGGTCAGTGACGTAGTGTGGTTTATTGTATGCTTAGGGGGGGAGGTCCGGACCCCTTATATACGCCCATGGTGGTCGGTATCTTGGCGGAAGCGAATGTAATCTGTGTAGGTATGTGTTTTTTATTTAAAAACTATAAAATATTATTTGGAATTATAGTAAAAAGATAAACATTAATACATACCGGGTGGCCGAGGAGAGTTAAGGCGAAATCTAAGCCCACTTCCGGATAATCTTCCTCGTAGTCACAATCCTCTTCTTCATCGATTATTGGAGTCGATTTTGAATCCAGTGGGATAATATCATCTGGAAAAGATAACTTATTATTAATAAACTGTACTTACGCACATACATTAGAGTTTCTAACATATGAGGAGATTGCCAACCAGCACTAGACCAGCGCGATTTTTAAAAGCTTTTATTTTACTTGCAAATTACAATGTACCTATGGTTATAGTTTATATTTGTTGTGTAGTTAACTTCAATCGATTGTATTGAAATTGTGCATACACGTTCAGTTTGGGTGACAATGCATTGTTAGCTAAGTGACGTCATTCTGAATCCAATTTGCCGGACGGCCCAAGATGATGGACTAGTTCGTTTTTGTGCACGTCCATATGGGTATCAAATGAAAGGGTTTGCTGAGAAGAATACAAACAATAAAATGACCTCTCTAAATCCAATATATGTATGTATATATATATTTGTGATATTATATATTTAAATATTATAGTATAAAGTGTGTTATTGAATAGTTAATAGCGACAATATTGTATTAGGTTTAAGGTACCTGTAAAGATATTGTACAAATGATAAATAAATAAATATGGCGGACGACCCAAGATGGCGGACTAGTTATTTTTTACGCACTCCTAATATGGGTATCAAATGAAAGGGCTTACTGAGAATAACTCGAAAAATAAGTAAAAGTAAAAAAAAAAAGTAAAAAATATAAATTAAAACCAAACTTTTATTTAAATGCTCTAAAAAGAAAAAAATACTTTATATTGAATCAAACCTTGTTTAATACTATGTAAATATACTAGATAAAAGCTTGTCGCGAGATTTACTTGTGTAGATAGTACAATAATTATGTAACTTGATCTTGACAAATTATCAAGAAAAACGTGAACTGTCGTACCTTCATTACAAGGTCCAGTGTTGCACACCTGCACTGACTCGGGTACGTTGATACCACTGCAGTCGAACACAAACTGGTCACCACGGAGGCAGAACACACGCCTGCTCTGCTCGCCGCCGCCGCATTCTTTGTTACACTGTAAATGTTTTGTTTATTACGCATACTCACGCCTTTCATCCCCGAAGGGGTAGGCAGAGGCGCAACTAGTGCACCCACTTTTCGCCGAGCGTATTCCGTCCCATGATGTGATAGGGGGCGAGCCTATCGCCATATCGGGCACAAATTCCAGACTCCGGGCTGATACTGAATAGAAAAATCCAATATCACTTTGCCCGACCCGGGGATCGAACCCGAGACCTCAGCATTGCAGTCGTACCGTAATACAACTACGCCACCGAGGCAGTCTGTTACATAAAATGTTTTGTTTATATAGAGATTATTCCGCATTTACTATCGCCATTGCTTCCTCTGTAAGCCAGGGCCTGTAGCTAAGATGCTATTCTACAAACGTTAATTTACCAGTAGAATAGAAACAAATGTATGGGAATGACGTTTCCTTGCGTCAGACTTGTCGATAAGATATGTCATCCGTATACATTATTTTCTATTCTATTGGCGTTAACGCTTGTAGAAAAGCATCTTGGCTACAGTTCCAGGATCACCGTTGGCATTTTATGACACTGAGCGCCAAAGCTCGGCTCTAGAAGCACTAGATTAAATTTAACCCACAACGAAATAATTTTCGGTTTACATTTGGATATCAATGTCGTTACAAGATTATGTATTTTGGAAAAAGAGAAAAATCATTTTATAATAAATGATTTATGAGATTTGTATCGCCAAAATTCATCAATTTGTATTGGAAAAAGAATAACTATTAGATAGATTGACAAAAGACAAAAGCTCCGACTTCACATTCGTTCTAGTTGTGAAAACCAGTTTGCAGATTAGCTACAGAAACTTTTATTGTTCCTCTACATATATTTTAGTATTTATTACAATATAGTTCTCCAACAGACTTATCCTAACAAATATGACTTTGTACCTTCGACCACGGCGCGGTGTACCACAGCGAGGGGCACTTCTCTTTGGGTACAGTGCAGTTCCTCTTTTCACTGTACTTGGTCAGGCCGGCGCATTTGCTCTCCTCTACTTCAACCACGGAGTTGTTCACGTAGATACCGCAGAACACGCGCCGGGTTTGGGTGCCGTTGCCGCACTCCGACGAACACTGGAGATTTCATTTAGAAATATAGCCTTGATGCCTCTTTAACCCTTTTTGAACTAAACAAACTAACTTTTCGCAAATTTTTAACATACATACGTACGTTTTCATATTCAGAACCAATAAAATTAAACATATAATAAAATACATTAATTGGTCTCTGAAGTGACGATAATTTGTGCCATGAATTGCGTAATTATAACCAGTCAAGACATCTCCAATGCCATGACTTAAATCGATCCCCATAAAACTCAAAATAACATGTAATACATACTTTGCTCCACTGTGTGGCGTACCACTGCGCGTCGCAGGGCGGTAGCGTGGCGGCGTCGCAGGGCTCCTGCAGGACTGGTAGGGGGTGGTGCGCGCAAAAGCTATCATCCACCAGCTTGCGGTCGTATGTAGTACATATTGCTGTACGTGAACGCTTGGTGGAGAAACAGTTGTCGCACTGAAAATAAAACGTGAGATGATTCTAGTTCCATTTTTGCGCAGGTAGGGAAGGGGAGAGGATCAAGTCAAAATAGTAAATGACAATAAAGCGATCCAGCCTTTTTAGACTAGTGGCAGCAAATATGGGCTGTAGACCGGGATGCCCCGGCGTAGAATTTCAAATCGAGCAACACGATAATTTGTGTGTTTACTAGTACAATTTACCCGGGGCTGGATCCGCCATGAAAGATGACGACATGTTTTTCTACTTAAAGTTGCGATGACTCGACCTGCTAAGGGCAAGTAGAAAAAAAAGCAATCAACAGTTCTCAGTACTTACCCCAGACCATTGCGATACCACCCAATCGGTTCTCTCGTCAGAATGAATCATACATTTTTGCTCGGAATCAGGTTTCTCATCAGTGCATTCAGAATCGTCTAGCACGTCGATACGACGTCCGTTTTTATGAAAGCAAACCACTTGCCTGGTTTGTTTACCTTCACCATATAATTTGTCACACTATAAAAAAATACAAATACAATAAAAAAATACAATCAAAAACAAACAATGGTAATAGAAGAACTTGCACATCATAATTCTGTTATTGCTTAAGCACTCTTACTGTGCTTTTACCCGCTTTTGGCGCTTATTGATAGCATTTAAATATAAATTATACTTAGTCACTTCATTTCTGGTGTTCTGGTCTACGACAGTGTAGCATTATTATGCTGTTAACAAGCGCTTAGAATGAGAGTAGCTTCTAGCTATTTGTATTATCTTTTAGGTGGAATACTTGCCGGTTTCCAAGGTCCAGTGAACCAGGTAGGGCAAGTGGTGTTGACATTACATTCCCTGAACTTCTCTGGTTTAGGTCCAAGTAAGTCGAAGCATTCTTTGTCAGAAACTATTGTTCGGAACCTGAAAATGTCACAGAATTCTTACTAACTTGATATCTCTATGTGCATCACCTACATTACAATTTTCTTGGCGTGGATAGCCTGTAACTTTTTTAAATATAGTATGATTATTACTGTTACTGTTGTTAAATATAGTGACGTATAGTGACTATACCCTGAACCCGACAAAAATATTTCTATATATTAACAAAATTCATATTCTAATAATATTATAGGAACCTATGAATGGAGTTTGCTGAAGTATTTTAGGTCGTTTTTTAAATTGTGATTGGTGTTATTTATATTTAATACAATAAAAACTCACCCGTTTACAATAATTTTCTCGCACTGGATTTCTCTGGATTGGGTCCCATCAGGTCCACAACGATGGGAGCAAGAGCCCCATTCCCCTGTGACCCATTGTGGGGGGCACACTTCATTATTGCATGTCTGATTAGTGGCTGGCTTCAGCCCTTCATCGCAGAGGGCGTCGTCGACTAACTCCAAGTCCATTTGCGTACGGCAAGTCACGTTTCGAGTTTGGAAACCTGTGAATTAAAGTTGTGTTTATAATCTTCATCAATATTATTACGTTTTTTCTTCAATTGGTGACAGAATTGAACATGGTATATCAGATGCAGACCGCTTCAAATAGATCGGTCTAGAAATCTTTGTGGAAGAGCTAGACGGTAAAGATTTACATCTTCAACATCAACATGTTTCTTACTTAATCTTTTCTGTCACAGAAGAGTTTCTAATCAAGACAAGATTCAGCTCTCATTTCGACACAATTAATGTTCAGTACCTCCACCACACGTAGCCGAGCACGGTGTGAAGTTCTCATGCACCCACGTGTAGTTCTGTGTTGGTCGCGGCGCGCGCTCCGACGGCAGACTGTACTCATATTCAATGCCAACGTTCACGCTTTGTAGAAGGAGCTGAAAAACGAGGTGTTTCACACACACACACACACACACACTCACGCCCGTTCTCCCCGAAGGGGTAGACAGAGGTGCAACTAGTGCACTCACTTTTCGCCGTGCGTATTCCGTCCAATAATGTTATAGGGGGCTAGCCTATCGTGATATCGGGCACAAATTCCAGACTCCGGGTTGATACTGAGTAGAAAAACCCAATATCACTTTGCCCGACCCGGGGATCGAGCCCGAGACCTCAGCATTGCAGTCGTACCATAATATAACTACGCCACCGAGGCAGTCCTGGAAATAGAGGTGTTTTATTAGTTACATATATAGCTTATCGCCTTTCAGATGTTAGGGGTAGGTAGAGGTGTAACAGACCAATATTTAGTTTTGTTAGGTTCTATGTAATAGGCGATCAACTTATTACAATCCTAGATTGTGAACTGATACTGAATAGAAGAATCATTACAATTTGTGTTATATTGACCAAAAATTATCATAATAAAATGGGTATTCAGACCGGTATAATAAAGGTCTTATAAAAAAGTAAGGTACAGAGGTTCCTTAGTAGCAAAATTAAAGAAATACTAACAGAAAGGTAGAGAGGTTCGGTGGTAGGTCCTAAGCAGCGAAGTTTGTCTGGTGCAGCGAACCCTTGCTGACTCCTCTCGTAGAACCAGAGCCCGCCGGCGATCATCATACTCCTCGGGAAGTCGATGTGGTAGTCCCCGTTCAGATAGTACGTGCCGTTTTTAGCTCGGAGTGCTGTAAATTAAGCATATATTATCTTCATTTTGTGGATGAAGGCCGCTTTTAACAGAAAATTCTGGAAATTTTAAGGGAAATTCAGCAGTCGACTTTATATGGCTGATGATCTTTTACTAATTAGGTTATGCGACAGTCCACGGAACTTAATGTCTTTTCTGCCGCCAAGCAGCATTGTGCCTGTTGTTAGTTGGATTTAAGGTCTTTGTTGCCAGAGGATTTACTGAACACTATGCAATGCATTCAGCCCTTTATTAAATGCTGCCCACTGCTGAGAACGGGCCTCCTCTACTACTGAGAGGGGTTAGGCCTTAGTCCACCAAGCTGGTGGAGTGCGGGTTGTCAGACTTCACATACCCTCGAGATTCTTATGGAGAATTCTAGGGTATGTAGGTTATTGAACACTAAAAAATTCTAATTCAATGTTTAAGTGGTGTTGTATGGGCGGTCGTAACATATCAGGCGAGCGGCTTGCTCGTTTTGTCTTTAAGTGGCATAAAAAGAGCAAAATCTATCCGCAAAGTTTTGTTTCATAAAGTATATCTGCTTACCCAAGTAGTTATTTGAAGGTTTCACTTCCATTATAACAATGGTTGTAGCGCCTTCTGGTATGAGTAGCACGTCGTTGTATCCTATAAGCAATATTTTAACATATTATAGGACCTTAAAAATAATAATAAACTCATTTGTCGCTATTTTAAAAGGCAAAAATTACGTAACTTTTATTAATAGTTTACAAACACGGTTTTACTCACGTATTCTTGGTCAGAATCGCCGACCAGTTTAATACGTGAGTAAAACCGTGTTTGTAAACTATCAATGTGATATGTCTCGCGTAAGTTTTAATAATATTATTGTAACTTTTATTGTTTACATTGTTAAAGCTGATCATATTTCCCATACATTCAAGGTCATTTCAAAGCCCAAATTTGTTTAACCATCATTTAATTCTTCATACCCTTTATAAGATCCTGCGAGTCCAGGAGTCCGGTGGTGGTGTAGCAGTTCTTCCCGTTGCCGCGGCATCGTCTGCACTTGTCTTCTCTAGCGTTGGATCCCAGCATCATATCGCATCCCACAGGCTGCAAACAATCGTTTTAAATTACCATTTATAACAAAACTAAACACCATGAAAGATTTGAATATCAAATTGCCATTTATCGTTGTTTGAAATTATGATACAGTATTTAAAATTGCCATCGCTGGTGGCAAGCCAGTTCCAAAAGAACGGTCTGGAAATCTTGGTCGGCCTATATTCATTAGTGGATAACCTGATAAGCCATGTACCTTATGGTGATGATGATGATTTATAATTTGATTTAATGTCTGTATAAACGAAAGAAGGAAATAATGCATAAAGAAAATTGTCTCACCTGGCAAGTTCCATTGACGCAGACGTCGAAAGAGTCATCATTGCACCGAGTTCCATCAATGACCTTCAACTGGTGACGGTAGTAGAACCGCTCTCCGCGAGGCATGCAGTTCAGCTCGCAAGGGTTCGGGCCCCGCGTGTACGGCTTCCATCTATGAATGAAATAGGCAGGCCGGAATAATTTTCCAGTTTGAATGACATTACAGCTAATGTTATTGAAATGTAATTTCCAAAGGTGACGAGCTTAATGTATTTATATGCAGTTGAAACTCAAAGTTTGAACGGTGACGCTGTTAGTGTGTAGTCGTGTGTACCATCAGGCAAGCGGTTTGCTCGTCTTTATAGAAAATTTTGAAATTATTGGTTATGGATATACTCACTTGTATTTGATATTCCTGTATTCAACGTCGTCGTATTTAGAGCACTGTTCGGCCCTGAAGTCACCGGAGCCTGGGGGACAGTCCTGCGTCTCGCAGGAGAAGTATTTCGTGTCCCCTCCAGTACACTGCGGTTGGCCATCCGGACTGTGGAGGTATTTAATTCAATCAGTTACTTGTGAACAGCGTTTAACAACACAGCGTGATTACCAGTTTTGTACCAGACTCGTAAAAATCTTCTTTTAGAACTTCACTATTCAACAAATATAAAAACTGATTCAAGTCTGATAATTGCTCATGGCACTTTAACGATCAAAGAGAAAATATTACCCAAATTTCAAACATATCCTCTTCTGACTAGCAACACCGCCTCCACACGTCCTGGAGCATGGGGTGCTATCTCCCCAGTCTCCCCATCCAGTACCTTCTCCGCCAGGGATAACGTATGACGACGACAGGTACAGGCCTTTACCCTGGCGTCTGTGTCTGCTGCGGTGCCCGGAGACCTAGCAAGCAGTAGATACAGCATCAGTAAGTTTTTAATATGAATCTACATACATACATACTCACGCCTTTTATCCCCGAAGGGGTAGGCAGAGGCGCAACTAATGCACCCACTTTTCGCCATGCGTATTCCGCCCCATGATGTGATGGGGGCGAGTATATCGCCATGTCAAGTAAAGCGATTATAAGTGGGTGTTATAACGATCCACAACTTAAGGGAAATGAGGATGCCTTTAAGACGTGATTAACGTCTTTTTTCTAGGTAATCGTCACGGTTTAAAAACATCATAAACGGCTTTTAACCCTTGACAGAAATGTACGCAAGTGATAAATTCCTGAAATAATTCGGTGATCATCAAAATTTTGGTATAGCTACTTCCTAAACTAAACAAAATAGTTCAACCTTTTCGTAATCAACTAAGCTATAAACACACTGCGTGTTACAATCATTCATTACCGTTCAACACTGAACTACAATACTCTTTAATGCAGGAAATGAGTTGCATCGGCAAATAATGTGCTCGCATCAATACTGTGCGTGTTTTGAATGCCGTGGACCGTTCCGAATAAAATGTTATTATGATAAACAACTTGTCCGGGCATTACTGCGTTGCAACACTGCGTCGATGGACTCGACGGGCGCGGATTTGGAAAAGTCTTTGGGGGTCATTGGCCATTTTTTCTAACGAGTAAACGTATATGTAAAGTTTTTTTGGTGATTGGCTAAACGAGCAAGTTAGTCACCTAATGGTAAGTGATCACCTTTACCCCTAATAATCTACAACAAATATGGATACATGGCTATTCCCTAAGGTAGTCTCTTTTCTTGAAACATAATCGAAAGGCACCGTAAATACCTACCGGAAGTGCTAGTATGTTATAGAATGGTGTGATTCTATGCATGGTTTTTTCTCCCCATTAAATATGCCTGAATGCGACCCATGAAATTAGTACGCACTCGAAGCGCACAAATCGAGTATTGATTAGCGCAGGGTTGTAGGTGAATATTTATTTTCTTTTCATGTGGGATTATCGCGCGCCTGTCACACGCTCAGTTATGATTTACAGGTATTTTTATACCGTTACGAATGATTTGAGATTGGTGGGCTATATTTGTGTATCGTTTAGCTCTGTGGGAATATGAGGATTATTTTACACGTTGTGTAGATTCACTTTTGTATGAAAATGCATTAATAAAGCTAATATTTGAACCGTGCAAATCAATGATATTTTGAATATTATAAAGAGGAATGATTTGTATGTAAGTATGTTTGTAACGAATAAACTCAAAAACTACTGAACGGATTTCGATGAAATTTGGCACACGGGTAGATCATGTCCTGAATTAACACATAAGCTACTTTTATCCTGGGAAAATATTTTTATCCCGGAAAAACTTTTTCACGGGGGCGAAGCCGCGAGCATAAGTGTAGTGGATAATAAAATTATAGCAATTGTTTTCTTCACCATGCACACTAAAGCAAGCTTTAAACCAACTCTTGCTCACTTTAATGCCTTAAAGTTTATTTTTTAAAACAGCTTTGTTATCAACTACATCTCTATTCGTAAATTATGGCAGGGTGATGTAAACACCATACAATGAGAATAACAATAAACTATAAACGGCAATATTTATATTTTGCTAGCGAGGAAGGTCAGATCTCTAGATATACCACAAAGACGGTGATCTAGTTACCAAAACGGTGGCATGAACTCATACGGCATAGAAACAGTTGCGGTCATAGACGAATAAACTTGTATAAAGTCATAAGCCCAAAATAGTGTTTTTAAAGTGCGTGTGAGTGTGTCGAGCGCAGAGCGGCCGCCTCGGCGCCAACCATGATTAGATTTATGGGGTTTCACAGGCTTTCCTATTAGTTTTGGATAGGGTTGCCTAATAGGAAATAAACAGTTTAATTTATGATGCTGCTTCACTTTATGGTCTCACTTTTGCATTGCAGATTTGATTGCATTAAAATTGACTGTATATTTTATTTATAACTTCATATGAAAACAGAAGTTTCTCAATTCGAGTGTAAAATTTGCAAATTGAAAGAAATATTTGATTCCACCTTGTAAAATTTAAGACGAAACTACAGTCAATTAATCAAGACAATCGTTTAATCGATTTAACTTAAAACAAAATATTAATGGTACAAAATATGCCAGTAATCAACCCTAATACATCAAATGATAAGTAATGAAATACGACTGTGTTCACATGATCTCACGCTGGGAGGACGAGCGCCGAACATCGTACACGAGCGATGAGAGCGAAAGTTATTCAACCACACTGATAGCCCTGAATACATATCTGGTTTAATTTATGTTAACAATTTGCATCAGGTTGAAATTTATAGGATTTGGGAATTTTGCAGATGAGTTAAAATGTTCTACTTTAACTCAAGAAGATATGATATGTTGGGAATCTGTAGATCTAGATACCACATCTATTACGCTTGCATTGCTGATGAGGTATTCGGAGGAGCATAGATATACTCTATTGTTCAGGAATGATATCCTATAGCATCATAGATGATGAACCTACCGCAATATTACCCTTAATGCCAAGATGAAAATATTGTTAAAAAAACTTTTTACCCACTCGGGAATTAAGGCTAAGACCACGCCGATTTGACAGCCTACAGATTTTTTGTATTAGCTGAATTTCAAACGAGCTAATATAATTGTGTGGATTGGCAAGGAATTATCATCTCTAGTCAGACAAAACTCTATCTGGACCCGAATCTGCTTAACATCAGGAGTAATGGAGTCGCTTTTCTATATAAAAATAACAGAATACAAAACCGCTTATGTTAAAGGTAATATCCGCTTTTGTATGGGTGCTGGGCCTCAAAATCTATCCAGGCTCAAACTTCATTCATATTAAAGGGGAAAAAATATGCATCTTGGAACCATTAAAAAAATGTTTGTAGACGCCTCCATTTATAAATCACTTTTTAAAAACGTTCATTTTAAGTGAAGTTTTTAAGTAAAATAAAATTACATACATCTCAAAATCGGAGGACATTTAAATTATATGATTTATTGCAGAGGCCTAGTTTTTGGGAATGCTATGCAAATATATAAAAAGTATTTTGGTTAGAATATTAAGCCCGTTTTTGGACACATCCTTTTAGGACAGATTATTACAACCATAAAGTTGTTAATAATTTTAAGAAATTCCCTTTAAATTGATGTGAATGATTCCAATACTATCGATTATTTTATCACAATAAAATCTCAACGCTCTTCAAAAGAACCGCTTAGATAAGATTGTGTAAGATTCAAATAACACGATGTTCATTCGAAATGCATATCAGATGAGGTTTAAATAGAAAGTTCGTCCTGGGTAAGGAATTACTTGAGGTTGAAGGGAGGACTTAAGAAAAAGAGTCAACGCAGAAGCATAAGACACTACGTGCGTCATAAAAGTATAAGATATTTGGTAAGTTATATTATAAGGTACACACATACATACACACTCACACCTTTTATCCCCGAAGGGGTAAGCAGAGGCGCAACTAGTGCGCCCACTTTTCACCGTGCGTATTCCGTCCCACGATGTGTAAGTTATTACGCACCTAATCTATACTATCTATACTAATATATAAAGCTGAAGAGTTTGTTTGTTTGAACGCGCTAATCTCAGGAACTACAGGACCGATTTTGAAAATTCTTTCACTAATAGGAAGCTATAGGCTACTTTTTATCCCGGGAAAACTTTTTCACGCGGGCGGAGACGCACGCAATGCAAGTGTTAAATATATAGAGAGAATATTAACTTTTCAATATTCATCCATCCATGTTAGTTTGACAGCTGTCTTTCAAATTTCTTATTAGAATCCTATGGGTCGGCGCGTTAAAACGATTTCCAATTAAGTAGCAAGTGACGTTTTGTTCCCCGTAAACACGTTGCGAATAGAGATGGATTAAATATAGAGCCCCAGTATGTAATCCTCCTAGCCAGTGTCGGCCACGGCGGCCGATCTCAACGGAGATCAGCCAGGTACGCAGGAGATATTATAGTGCACAAGTGTGTGCGCAATACACAGGTGCACTCGCTATTCCTTCACTCTCATAGTCCGGTGAGACGGCAATCCGACATGACCGGAGAGAGATCAGGCGCAGGCCCAACGGCTTTACGTGCTTTCCGAGGCACGGGGGTATCACACCGCCAACTTCCTGACTCCGAGTTGCGACTGAGTAATTTTTAAGATGGAAAAACCCAGTCACAATATTTTTGGCTCGACCTGGGATTCGAACCCAGGACCTCAGCGCGCAAATCGTACTCGTAACGCGTACGCAATACAACTACGCCACCGAGGCAGTCAGAGCCCCAGTATATAAGCATAGCGAATCTGATTTCGAATTGCTCTTAGATTTTATTTCATGAAACATACAAAACCACACTTCTTTATCACGAAACAATGTAATAATCAGTAACCGACATAAAACATTGACAATAACCACAATCACTCTCTTATTTAAATGCGCTAAACTTGTATATATATATATATATATATATTGTAATTGTATTCTCGGAAACGGCTAGTCCGATTTGGATGAAATTTTAGATTTGGATAGTATGAGCTCTAAAAATAAAATTGGGGTATTCAGTTTTTTTATCAAACCCAAACTTGTGGGGTTAGAAGGGGAGAGATACTAAACCATTGAACCGATAGTAATGAAATTCTGTATTGGGATATCTTGAGCGTTGAAAACAAATATAGGGTATTAATTTATTTATCAACTCCTATTTAAGGGGGGTAAAAGGAGGGAGAAACTAAACCGCTGAACCGATTGTAATTAAATTTGGTATGGGAATATCTTAAGCCTGGAAAATAAATATGAGATTTTCATTTTTTTCTATTACTCTTGACTAAAGGGAATAAAAGGGGCAGAAACTAAACTCCTGAACTGATTATAATGAAATTTGGTATGGGAATATCTATAACCTTAAAGATAATTATGGGATATTTTTTTAACCCTTAACTAAGTGGGTTAAAAGAGGGAAGAAAATACTGGTGCTCCGAATGTATTGCACAGTATGGGGATTGGAGATATCTTGAACCTTGAAAATTAATATGAGATATAATTTTTTCACTAACCCCAAAATGAGACGGGGAGAGAAATTAAACCACTTAACCAATTGTATTTAAACTTGGTTTGGGGATCTCTTGAAACTTGAAAATATATATGACATATTCAGTTTTTTATTAATCCCTAAATAAGAAGGTGAAAAAGGGACGAAAATAAACCGTTGAACCGATTATGGTGAAATTTGATATCGATGTAGCTTGAGTATAAATATGGGATATTCATATTTATTAACCACTAACTTAGGGCAGCTAAAGAGGGGAGAAACTAAACCGCGAAACATATTATTAAGACCAAATTTTATGTGGATATAGTTATCTTAAACCATGATAATAAATAAAGGATATTCGTCTTTTATAAATCGTATCGTAACTAAGTGAGATAACGGATGAGAACTGAATCATATATCTGCTCGTGATGTAATTCAACATGGAAAAATTATCAAACCTGAGATTTAATTTAAAATCTGCAACACTAAAGGATCGACTTTTTCCTAAATTATTACGGTAGCTGTAGGTATCGACTCATTTGACTTCAGTGGTGAATATTTTCTTAAAATGGAAAATTTAGGACGTACTTTAAAGTAATATATACCATGTATAGTAGGTATTAAAAAATAACCCGAGCAAGGCTCGGTCACCCAGGTACTTATTGTTTAAACGAGATACTAAATTTATACGCATGCTCACGCCTTTTATCCCCGAAGGGGTAGGCAGAGGCGCAACTAGTGCACCCACTTTTCGCCAAGCGTATTCCGTCCCATGATGTGATAGGGGGCGAGCCTATCGCCATACCGGGCACAAATTCCAGACTCCGGGCTGATACTGATTAGAAAAATCCAATATCAATTTGCCCGACCTGGGGATCGAACCCGAGACCTCAGCCTTGCAGTCGTACCGTAATACAACTACGCCACCGAGGCATACTAAATTTATCACATCATCAATTACTTTTGTAGGCTCAACTTCCATATTTATAATTTATAGCCTATGTTTAAACCTATCAATTTGATGGGATCTAGTTGCGCTAGTATGCCGAAGAATAAATTGTCCAAACTATCGCAATGTGAATTTTATTTAAGAATAACCATTTATCATGTTTTGCAGATGGTCAGATCTAGTTGTCTATTTAACCAATAACGATAAAAGTGTATCGCTTTGGTTTGTTATATGCGTTGGGTAACAAGTGGTCATTGCCGCGGGCAACGCACTGCAGTGTCAAGGTTGGCCATCTGTTAAAATATCAGTCGCGTTGGTTTTTGCTGGTTCTTATTGTAAGTTATTGTGATTAGGATAGCAGTGCCAATTTGGGCACTAGAATAGAAGTAGGATGTATAGAAATATTTAAATACCTAGAACACAAAGCGAAAAGTTTTAAAAATATCCTTATTCAATATTATTTCATGCATGGGGTTTTTATATTAGGTATACGCAGGTATGACTGTCTTGATTTTAATTTCATTATCAAAATGTAGAAGTTTTTTTTTTAACACCGAAAATGTAATTATTAAGTATTATTTCCCCCACTCAGTTTTCCAAGTCCCACCCTGTCTACTAATTTTAGTTCAAATCTACTGGTTTTAATAGAAAATGTCCGATACTAGGCATATCGGTTTCAACAGCCCGTTTTGCGCACGAAAATTATGAAAGCCATATAAAGACATACCTAATTACGTTCCGATGAATATTAATAATGCAAACTATTCTGTTACATCATAGCTACCTAATTGTGTATAGAAATCGCTCGATAATTTTTCCCGAAAAGCGTAAACAGTAGAGTTTAGAAATGGTTGAAAAAGCCCAGAACAATTCGTTTTGCAACTGTTAATATAACTCCCAATTTTTTATCATAATTGTTTTAGTTTTTTCATATTGTTATCTCTATAGTTTCAGTAAAACCGGAAAAATAGAACACAAAGTGTGAAAATTTTCGAAATTCAGTTCGCGTTTCTCCACTTTTTTTAAGTAAAAATATTGTTAACCGACTTCAAAAGCTGAAAAGTTAGGATACAAAATATGATGATAAAGGTACTCACATTGTGTGTGTAATGATGTCTTGATGCGGTCCATGTTATGCAATTACTTAACACGATAACTGCCACCAGCAGTGATCTATAAAGAAAACAAAATCATTAATATTTAAACTCATCACAATGGACTGAGGGCTAAATATTTGATAGACATGAAAAACAACATTTATGCATTGAGTCATCATCATCATCATCAGTCACATGACGTCCACTGCTGAACATAGGCCTCTACTAAAGATTTCTAGACAGACCTGTCAAAATCGGCTCGCATCTAGCGTGTCCCTGCGACCTTTATCAAGTCCTCTATCCACCTTCCAGGTGAACGTCCGACGCTGACGTGCGCGATCGAATCAGAAATGAAGGACCTGTAGAAGACGGCATAGCCCAGCGGTTTAGCAAGCTGAAGTAGCATTGGCAGGGCACATACATTGCGTAATAGTGATATACTGAAGTTATTTAAATTCGCATACTCACGCCTTTTATCCCCGAAGGGGTAGGCAGAGGCGCAACTAATGCACCCACTTTTCGCCATTTTTATTCCGTCCCATGATGTGATAGGGGGCGAGCCTATCGCCATATCGAGCACAAATTCCAGACTCCGGGCTGATACTGAATAGAAAAACCCAATATCACTTTGCCCGACCCGGGGATCGAACCCGAGACCTCAGCATTGCAGTCGTACCGTAATACAACTACGCCACCGAGGCAGTCAAGTTATTTAAAATATACTTAATATTTAAATATGGATACAGAATGTAATGTAGCATAACTCTTCCATTCATATTTTACCTGGATTAAGTTGTACCGTCAAAATATTTGACCTTATTAAAGTGCAAGTCAAAATAAACTATCCCATTTAAATTTAAAGTGCATAGTAAATTGATCGTAAAATACTCCGCGCCTACAAGCTGCCGATAAATCCGACTTAATAGCGTTTATAATACTTTTTGACATCCATTTATCGATGGAATCACAACAAAACTATCTGAAACCCAATTAAAACTCGTAATGGTATGTAAATAAAAAAACGCAATCTCATACATCTTCGGTATCGTTTAACAAACACCAAAAAGTCGATAGAAATGCTCGATAAAGGACTCACGAGGCTAACTGTTCCTTGCTCGGGTTTGATAACATCTCTATTACAGGGTTTAAGTGACGAGCGAAGGCGGTTTTAATTATATCTGTTATGATTAATTAGTAAAATGAAGTTGTTAATGTTTTTGTTAAGAAAAACGTATAGTGCTACGATTAAGGTATGTTTTTAATGTTTAGTGTTTATATGAAATCTTTAAACTGTATGACAGCGATGTGAAAGTTCTAGAAGATGTGGTCCTCTATCTTTACTTTCCACCTTTTATTTAACACCATTGTTTAGCACTAACTAAAATAAAACCTACTACATCAAATAGGTTCCACATGTTTATACCATAGCCCCTGATTTAGATACTTGCCGAGTACTGTCAGCAGCATAAGTATCTGGACAAAATCAAAATTTCAAAACCCCTATATACGCGTTAAGGTAAACTGAAACATTTTTTTCTTCGTTTGAAGTAAAGTAAATAACTTTTATTTTATTTTTGTGAAGAGAAAAAAAAGATTAGTAAGAACATAAAAGTATGTAGGCAATTTGAAATTTTGAATTTGTTCAGCTACTTATGCTGCTGACTGTACTTACAAATAGTCACGAGTATGAGTTTGTTAATAGCTTATTAATCGCCAATCGCCTAAATTAGGCTTTCAAATATTATTGTTGATTTATTTTTGAATTTACAATTAATTATATTTGGATGGATTCATTTAGCTCCGCAATACATGTTCGCTAAAGATCTCCCTAATCTCTTAAATGATACCATCGGATATGAAAGCTAAAATCCCGTGGGACACATCCCGACGGGAGAAAGGGTTAATTACAACCATGACTGTACAAGGCACTTTGTTACTCTAACTTAATTACATGTAACGAAACACTAATGAAGTCGTTTCAAAGGGTACCGCGATTCAACATTAATTGCTCATACCGATTCAATGGGAGATGCATGTGTTATCTGATGCAGTGTATCTTCGGTAGTCTGTTATCTTGGAACGTGGCTACGGTTTGCGTTAGATTACTTACTTCGATCTAAAAGCATGAATACAATACAAAGTAAAAATATTATTCAAGAATAGTTTTCTCGATTCAGGAAAGTCATGACTTAACTTTATAATAATATTCTTTGCTTAAGTTTTTTTAAACTAAAACCCTCTCAGTAGTAGAGGAGGCCCGCGCTCAACAGTGGGCAGTAATACAGAGCAGATATAATACAGGGCTGGTACGGTAAGTTTTTTTTAAGGGAATAATTTTATTTTTCTACTAAAGATTAAACCAAGAACAGGTATCAAATATTTTTTTCAGTGTACGTACAAGATACATATCTTAAGACCTTTGATTCCGTTATAATGAACATGCAGTTCGTCCGACTTTGGAATTTGAACCTTGATCTCGGCAATACCTGAATCGAAAAATAACTGTCAATTATCAATCCAGAATTGATTCTAATACATTATTAAATGGCAGGTGATCCATATTCGGTGATGAATTTGCTCCTTATCTTGAATCTAATTGTCTGCTTGGTAGGTCTTAAAATGTACTGCACTTCCTCAAGCTTAAGGCCTAGGGTTTACTTTGGGTGATCAAGGCTAGCTCATTTGCCTGTTGCAATTTCCGTTAGGGTTGCCTCTGTGCTGAGCACTGCGCATTATGATTAGATTTTGGTTCATTGCTTCAGTCTATACATATAATAAAGCAGAAACGATGTGTCTGTACATTTAAAGAAAATTGATAAAAAAGAAAGGGGTGACTAATGAAGACTAGGTAATGGAAAACACATCAGCGATTTTTGTAATTCTTTTCTGTCTGTTTTTCTGTTTGTTTGTTACTGCACATCTCCAAAATAACTCAACGGATTACAAACGGATGAAATTTGGCACGGGTACATTATGGCCTGGATTAAAACATAAGCTACTTTATGTCCCGGGAAAATAAAAAGCGGGACTATTATCCCGGAAAAAACCCTATCACGCGGCGGAGCCTCGGAGCAAAAGCTAGTTTTTTAAATAAGCTTATTTTGCTGTCAGATATTTTTTTAATTATCCTTTACAAATTAAACAATATAAAGTAAATAACGTTTTTCTTTACACATATAATCTGATCTATATTTACCTATATTTACAATCTTTCAGCACTTTATCTCTTTAGCATTTAAAATTTTATTTATCTTATCAATAATTTTGCTACCTCTATGCACAGATTAATGCTTTTCATTGACACATACGTGACATAACTAACATTCTCCATTTTGGATTTGATCCGTCAAGCAGTAGGATAGCTTCCTCGAATTGAAATGCGGCTCCACACTGCAATGCAATTAATACTGGTCTGTAACTGTACGTGTCAACCCTAGCTAAGTCCGCGTGTCCTCTGAATGCAAATTTGTTAATAATGATTCACTTGACGTTGTATCAGTTTAATGAAGTGGTATAATTAATGCTGAACAAAATGTAATATCCGGCGCTGCCTTATTGTGAGCATGAGTCATAGCAATATGATGGTTAGGTATAGAATCGATTTGGCTTTGGACATCGCAGAAGTATAACAAAAAAAATGCTATAAAGTAAGGGTTTCTCTTGTTACAACGAAATTGATAAACTAATAAAATTATTCAGTAATTGAATGAACAAAATACACAAAAGGATGAATTAAAATTATCGTGAGGAGAGGACCTAAGAGTTCTAAAAATGTTCACAGTCTACCAATCAGCACTTAGTAAATAAATCTTAACATTTTTTGTAGTAGCAGAGGCCCATGCCTACTAGTGGGTCAGTATGTAGTCCAGGGCGAGTATTTTTTTTTATAAATGACTAGCTTTTGCCAGCAGCTCCGCCCGCGTTAAAAAATTATTCCGGGATAAAATTCCCGCTTTTGATTTCCCAGGATAAAAAGTAATCTATGTGTGAATCCAGGATATGATCTACCCGTCTGCCAAATTTCGTCGAAATCCGTTCAGTACTTTTAGCGTGAAAGAGTAACAAACATACATACATCCATACCTTCTTACAAACTTTCGCGTTTATAATATTAGTAGGATAATGAAATGAAATAAAAATATTGACATGTCGTTCCCGCTATTTTATGTCGTATCTGATTCAACAGTTTCAGCGTCTTGGTGGCGCTCCTCATGAAATCAAATCCTCATGAAAAAATGTTTTCTATAGTAATAATAAAGGCCATAACACTGTTTGTGCGTACAGAAATATAATATAAAAGTAATGGTAAAGGAATATTTTTGCGCCTTTGCTATTTTTACGATACTATATTCGTAGCTGAGAGTCGTAACATAACTCTACAAATCTTTACCGTTGCTAGGGAAAATATAGGCAGGTGTAAAGAACAGTTGTTTGAAGTTCCGTACAATATAAACACACCAATCCAGTGTTGGGTCGGTGTACACTAACATTTTAGTTTATTAGGTGTATGTAAGTGTTAGACATTGAATTAAAACTACTTAACGGATTTTTCGCAACAATTTGTTTAATTTTTACTCCCGGCGTTTATTTGCAGCATTTTTCCAGTCCCCTGATCATGATCGTTGTTAAACCGTTAAGTTGTTTTATTTCAATATTAATTAATATTCTACTGGCGAGGGCTCTCTCGGCAACCTATATCCTGGACGCCGCACCATTTATCATCAGGTGAAGTGCTGTGACTTTATAAAAAACAATCTATGATTATAGTAATGAATCTATTGACCTTGGAAGTTGTAAGCAAGGAAGTAACTACACAGTGTTGAATTAAAACACTGCTAATTTCATGCCATACACATATTCGGGTTTGAAGTATGATATTGAAGTCAATGCAAATACTGGATATTTGGATATTTAAAGCAACTATGAAATAATAGTGTAATTTTCTTGGAACGTTGGAAAGGACGTCCACTTGCGAAGTGGACAGACGACTTGATAAAGGTCGCAGGAACACGCCGTATGCAAGCCGCTTTTGTCAAGTCCGTTTGTTAATCTTTAGGGGAGACTTTACTTTATCAATGGACTTCATGATGATTATGTAATTTTCTTGGCAATAAGTTAACAGCCTCAGCATAGTACGGCACCATAACATATCCGCTACCATCTGAATTAAAAACATCCACGCATCTCTAAAACCGAAATACCATTGAATCACGAGATGTAAACAAAAGGTTGAGAAGCGAAGCGCCCGGCGGCTCGCAGCACCTCAAAGGGTGCCGTCAAAAGCTAAAATCATTGCAAATAAACACCGAACACGTTTGCGGGAACTTACGTACATCTTTTGTACGTGGCCTTCGATATTCTTAGATGGTGTTTATCTATAAATGAGATTCGTGAAAATACATTTTTTTAGCCAAACTGCGGGATGAGCATTTACTCACAACTGCTCGTTAACAATGGGGACAACACTCGCAACTTTGAACGACACAATACTATGTGCCACTGCGCTGGTCATCTTGGAAGCTGTTACGTAATGACCAATAATTACTATTAATTATAATACTTAAATAATAAATAAAATGGTTATTTATAACTCTATAAAGCTAATCCACCAGACTATAAAAATTATGTTTTTTAAGTATTCTAACGACACACACACAAATCGTCTTGATAACTCGAATGACGATAGTGAACCGATGACATATCGACCGGTGGACGACGTCTCGTCGCTTATAACTCAGAAAATGACAATAGTGAAGTGGCGAATGAACCTAGAAAAATATTTTCTCCGCTCCTTGGTAATTCAATAGAAACCTCGTTGACAAAGCTAACATTTCACAAAACCTATACTGCGTTTCTCAAGTCGTTAAGTTCTTGTGTAATGTATTACATAACTTCAAGTATATGTTTATTTCAAGCTTTACGATCAGTCCCACTGTTCGGTATTTGTTTAGCTCGTTTGTAGTCTTCCTTGTCTTTGGTTGGAAATGGCGGAAGAGGTTTCATAGATTTATATTATTGCCTGGAAAGAAAGTGAAGGTTTGCGTGTATGGTTATAATGTTATGCCATTTTGGCGTTTAATTTTACAGGCTTTTGTACAAGTTCACGTTAAAGAACTGTTCCAGGAATAAAAGTAAAATGAAGTATAGATGTTACTTAGGGACAGGTTAGCTTTTTTATTAGTAACGGGACTTTAGTAATCTGTTTAGTACTTAGTTTCGGACATCAACCCTACAAAGAAAACTCAGTACAAACATTATTTTTTTCTAATATGCTAATCACTTAAAAATCTTGTATTTCCGTACCTACAATTATACCTTATTAAAAGGAAAAATGTTTACTACTTATATACTGTAAGTGTACGATACTTGTCACACAATCTCTTTATATAAATACTTTAACATAGTGACGCCAATAAACTATGCATCAGCAATGGTAATCGTGAATCAACGGAAACCAATTGTCATTGTATGTTGAACTTGTGGTTCCATTGGGAAGAAACCCGACACTGGCCTGATGAATGCCGGCTCATCCGTACACGACCTTTCTATACACTCTCATTGATTGACATAACCTGCATTTACCATCTATTTTTGAGCATTTTATTTCTGTATTAAGATTTAATCAACCTCTGTGCCGTGGGACCGAAAGTTATTATGACTTATGACTTGTATTTCAATGTCAGAACTGTCTGTGACTGGGTGAAATGGTTAATCAATTAACAAATATGAATGATCAATCTGGAGCTACCTCACTGATCATCATAGATATCTCGTGTTAATGGTTACCTCTTGTCATCTGTAAAAACAAACTGTGAGGTGTATCTTCAGGCCGGTCATAAAGATTGCCGATAGTACCTAAAACGAATAGGGGCGCATCATCCCTTATACCCTTGACCTAGTTTTCAAACTGTATCTTTGGCTCTGAGTACCAGGCTAACATAAAAATGGAGAACTATCAACGCCACTTTGTACTACCTAAAATTCGCCGTGGTGCGTTTGAATTCCGAATGACAATTGGAACTTATTTGAATTGACCAGTGACCATATTAAAAAGTGTGTGACTATCCGTTAACAGTTATTTATAGTACGCATTGCGAATGTTTGGCAGACGCGGCGGCGTCGGCGCAGCGGGCGGGCGCGTCGGGCATCGGAAACGACGCGCGCGCATTGCATATGAACGCTGTTACAGGCGTGTAAACGTACTTAATGTCGATTTACGAGCGTTTCGATTGTAATGCTTTTAGAAATGTTTAATTTAGGTGTATTAGTATGTGCATAAACTTACGAATTGCGATGAATGAACTCTGTTTTATTTTAATCTTGTACGTTTTGTATGCGCAAGAGTACCTTATTCAATAAGAGGCGTCTAGATAGATTGATTGATTAAAAATATATATTTATATTTGGATAATATTAAAACCTATTACCAATATTGAATTATTAAATAATATATACAAAAATTATGCGGATAAAGAGACAAAACAAACACATGCATACATATTTAGCTTAAACAATTAGAAATCACAAAGTGCACGTGATATAAACAAGACCTCTTTTCAAGAAACTGTACGTAGATAAGGAAAACACAGTTCCATAAACAAATGGCTGTTTCCAAGAATAAAAAATGGCGCGGATCAGTTTTGGCGGGAACTTGGAATTTTGGTGATACTTAATGTTATATTGCATAATTATGGTGGTATATAAGCCAATATAGTTCTATTAAAGAGCTCAAATGAAGTGAATAGAAATAATTGTGCTAATCAAGTGTTTTTTTTTGTTGCCGCCAAAACTCCTCGATAAAGTCTTGGTAAGGTAGCCACTGCTTTACTTCGACATACTACACATAACTAAGTATGCAATATGTCTACTTACCAAACAATAGAATGTAATTTCGATTGTATACGATTCCCCTTTAGTTGAACAACGCCCCCATTAACCTATATACACATACACACACTCACGCCTTTTATGCCTGAAGGGTTAGACAGAGGCGCAACTAGCACCCACTTTTTGACGTGCGTATTTCGTCCCATGACGTAATAGGGAGCGAGCCTAATGATACTGATTAGAAAAACCCATTATCACTATGCCCGACCCGGGGATCGAACCCGGGACCTCAGTATTGCAGTCGTACCGTAATACAACTACGCCACCGAGGCAGTCAGGCCATTAACCTATGTAACATCGTAAAGACTTCCCAATATTAAAAAAGCTTAGTGCTTACTGAAAACACCACTGAAGTTTTGTTGTGGGGTTTAGATAAGTAGGAATTCAACAATACTTATAAAGTTTTGATTTGGTACCTCCTGGAAACATATTTAACTCCTTTTTATTCCATTTCAATTTGCCTTTTTGCACGTTATAGGTATTACTTATTTTACAAAATTGATTTTTCTTAACAAGCTTTTGCTCGCGGCTTCGCCCACGTGAAAGAGTTTTTCCGGAATAAAGCACCCGTTTTATTTTCCAGGAATAAAATTAGCCCTTATTCTTCGTAGAGTCTTAATCTAACTCTATCCTATAAAATTTTATCTAAATCCGTTCGGTAGTTTTTGAGTTCATCGCGTTCAGACGGAGAGACGTTGCGTGGGACTTTGTTTTATAATGCGTAAGGATTCATATTAACCTGCTTTATCAAGTTTTCAGTGCACGGTTGGCAACACTAAAAATTAAGAAGACACATTGCACTCCTGGTACAAGAAAACTATCTAGTGGGCTTAAAATGTGACAAAAAAACACGTTACGACACCGTTTCGTCTTATTGGGATTGGTTGAGAGACTAACACGTGACTGACGTATTGGTCTCTCGACCAATCACAAACATCAAAATTAAACGACATCGTCTTACGAGTTGCGTCTTTGTGTCATATTCTAAGCCTACAGATATTTTGCAGACATTATTGTCTCTAGACACGCAGTAGTGTTGAACGCATAGATTTAGGTTCGTATTGGTCACCGACAGATATATTTCATTATTATTCTATGAGAGCGGACGACGCGATGAAAATGATAAGTTATTATTAGTTGTCGTGTCATACTGACATCATGCTGCATCGCCATAGATTCGTAATTTGTGTAGAGTTTTTAGAGACAATACATCGTTGTAATGCGACCCATATGTGTGCACAGTGCTCGCAGACAACCAAATCCTTAGTAGGATGTGTTAATCCACGCCATGTTTTTGATGTTAATATAGTTTATATTTGAATATGCAATGCAATCAGCCCTGTATTACATACTGCCCACTGCTGAGCACGGGCCTCCTCTACTACTGAGAGGGGTTAGGCCTTAGTTTACCACGCTGGCCTAGCTTTGAATATATGAATATAATAATCAGAAGACGATTTTAAGTCTTTTATTATACTATGATCCTGGACACGCACGGTCAATGGTAAACACAAGGCTTTATTATGTTGAAAGCATGCCAGGTCGACGTTATATTGGATTGTTTTAAAAAAATCCGGTTCTGATATAACAAAAAATATATAATGAGCAGGTATTAGTTCGCTATTAGTGAAAAATAATCCAGAATCAGTTCAGTAGTTTCAGTGATCATCTCTTATATCCAAACAAACAGAAAACTTAAAAACCAACTTTATGTTATACATACATACATAGCATTACGCCTTTTTCCCTCTTCAGGGGAACATAGTTGACACACCCACATTTCACCAGCTATGTTAGGTCCTATGTAATAGGGGGCCTATTGCTATTTACCGTGTACATTTCCAGATTGTGGGCGGATTCTGAGGAGAAAATCTGAATATCACTTACCCCGACCCGGGATTCGAATCGCCAGCGTGATATTTATCGCGCACGCCATACAACTACGGCACCGAGGCACTCAGTTTATGAAATACTTCTTTATTATGCTTTTATCGTAGATGCATAGAGTATCTCTGTTTGAAATTCCCATATAAAGAAGGAGAGTACGAACATTCTATTTTTTTTATGGCTTTGAATGACGAGACGAGCATGCAGTTCGCCTGATGGTAAGCGATACGACCACCCATAAACAGTAGCAACACCATCCAGCACCTTGAATTTTTTTTTATCTTTATTTAATATCAAGTTTAGAAGCTTTTAATCTACAAGATTACGCCAGCCTCATCGTATCCTAAAACTAATTCATCAGAAAGGGAAACATTTTAAGTCCTTTTTAGCTTGCTTACAAATTTATACATTAATTTATTCCATGAGCAAGTGGTGAACATCTTCTACAGATCCACATATTTCACAATTGGGACTACTAGTTTTCTTCATTAAGAAGCCAAACTTGTTCAATGGTATGTGTCCAGATCTTATTCTATGTGCAATGAAAGCTTGAGTTACAAAGTACTGTTTGGCATTCCACTGCGCTCGTCATCCTAAGACATAAGATGTCCAGTAGTTACACTGTTTACAATTTCATTCAAACCGAAACACAAGAGTGCATGCACACTGATGCTTGGCGGTAGAAATAGACATTGCGGTGGTACCCACCCAGACGGACTCTTACATATGAGAGACTTACCACCAGTAACTAGAAGTTCTAGATATATTGCTTAACCAATCTGTTTTATGATCTTTGCCTGACAAAGCGTTGCAACAATTCACAACTGGGCCCAAATCTACATTTGTCAATTAATAAATAGGTCAAAGGACAATTCATCGAAATATCTCGGTGTCACAATATGTGAAATTAATAAGTCGTGGACTCAATTCTATTTTTATCCGTCGATTCACAGTACAGATTTAGCATACTGTGTTAACTGTTTCTAATGCTTTAATAGTTCTGTAGTTTCTGGTTTAATTGATCTGGAAATAAATCACGGAAGGCAGTTACATAGGTATGAGTGAACGCGTATTTAGATGGTTGGCAAGGGATTTCTAACTGCTGAGAAAAATGTTTTTGTTGATGTAATATTTTCGAACAATCTTAAAATATGCTTCAAATATCGAAGGGCAAATTAAGAAAAAAAAGTATCTGTTTTACACGGCTATTTCGGAAAAAGCACATATTAGTTGTAAAGTCTTATAGAAAAAAATCTAGTTTTTTAATAATCTTAATTCAAATTGAAAGCAACCTCATAATATTTCGGACCATTTTAAAATACTCCCAGTTCAAATGTTGCCATAATAAATAAGCAATATTTTTGGACTTTGCAAATTTTAAAGTTATGTTTTCTTGGTTAGGTCGATAGCATTATTTTGCCATATGCAATGCGGAATTCAGCACGCCGTCACACATCAATAGAGACAATTGTCGGTAATTACCGTCGTGTTGGATTCCAAAGGAATTAATCTCCATATAATCCAGTCAACGGTCGCTATCCCCTAATTCGTACAAAGTCTAGCAGTGAGATCATGCGTATTTATTTACTTTGTCATACGAATTTTGTCTGGCAATTTAAAGTAAATGATAAATGAGGTTACAGATTAATTAAAGTCTCTATAGACTAAAAAATAAAAAAAATGTTTCATAATAAATTACTAAAAAGCCTAATGTTTTTTTTTAATAATTGAAGCCTATTCCGTGAAATGTTTTCTATTTTGTAATTACAAGCATTAATAAAAAGAAAAATATGTTTCCTTAAAATTCCATTAATTAGAATTAAGTCATCGTAAGTAAATTAAATTCATAAATTATGTTTCGTTTTCTAACGAGTAGATTCAGCCAGATTTCGCACATCGTTAACAGATCAAGATTAATTATAATTAGTGTCTTCATTCCCAATCACTCAAAACATTTTAAATTGCGCGTGCCAGTTTTTGACATCAATTGCGCCATTGAAACAATAATTTTATCGTCTGAAATTTATTAAACCACATGTGTTTTTGTGTTCAGCTTCTTCATATACAAATCTTTTGTTAATTAGTTATTCTGTGGGTATTTTATCCCATACGACAATCATGAATAGACTGTTACCTTTACTTGGATATAATTCTAAATAAGAGTTGCAAAATTAGAAAATAGAAAGTACAAAACATGTGTACATATTTTGTAACCAATGTCGACAGTGAAAAATAATACCTGATATTATTATTATTCTTCTGGATGTTATTATGTTATTATTCTGGATATAGAGTTATCTATACTAATATTATAAAGCTGAAGAGTTTGTTTGTTTGAACGCGCTAATCTCAGGAACTACTAGACCGATTTTCAAAATTCTTTCACTAATAGGAAGCTATATTATTCCTGAGTGCTATAGGCTACTTTTTATCCCGGAAAACTTTTCCACGCGGGCGGAGCTGCGCGCAATAGCTATTTTACAGATAAGGAGACATCCATCAAAACTATATATGAGCTATCATTAACTACCCGATGTAACAGTCGGCCACACACAAAAACTTTAAATTTTAAATCGCATTTACGCGTTTAGTTACATTAAAATTATTTTTGTGAATAGAAAATAAAAATTGGTAAGAACACAAAAGTGTATAGGCATTTTGAATTTGTTCAGCTACTATGTGGCTGACTGTACACAAGCAGTTACATTGAACGAGGTGATAGAGTTCACATTAACCTGTCTATCGACGAGCAATCACCTGCCTAAGGTTTTTCGGTACACAGGTATCAGACAGGCGATCCAGGCCAAGTTCGCACATTAGAGTGCATTGCATTATAAACAACGCTATACAAAATAGAGCAGTGACGTATATAAAATCAGAAAACTAGATGTGACTCTAAGAAAGTGGTACAAACATTATTCTTAGGCATCACGCAGATGATGTAAACTTGTTCTCGACTAAACTAGTATGAAAATGACAGTAGCTAAAGTTTTTTTTTTTATGGAATTGAATGACGAGACTAGCATGCCATTCGCCTGATGGTAAGCGATACGACCACCCATAAACAGTAGCAACACCATCCAGCACCTTGAGTTACAAAGTACTGTGTGGCATTCCACTGCGCTCGTCATCCTGAGACATAAGATGTTAAGTCTCACTATGTCCAGTAGTTACACTGGCTACAATGTCCTTCAAACCGAAACACAACAGTGCATACACACTGCTGCTTGGCGGTAGAAATAGACATTGCGGTGGTACCCACCCAGACGGACTCTTACATATGAAAGACCTACCACCAGTTAAAAACCACCAGTTAAAGTTGCTGAATCCATCATCACTTGAACCTTGCCTTGCCTAAACCTCAAAAATCTTCTTGTTTATTCAGCGAAGAATTTTGACACGTCGATTAATCTCAAATCGGATTGATACAAACACTTTACATGACTCACCCACGAATTCTCCTCGAGCCAACACCAAGTACTAACACATAAATATTTTCTCAAGCTACACTCAAAGCGATTTTTCAAATACTTTCGATGCCGGTAATGCGTAATTTTCGGGTGTTGATTGATCTATCCAGAATTTAGTGTTCGTACGCGCCGCCCACGTTGCCCACCGCTGGGGTTAACGGCCCACAATGTAGATCTATGCGAATGTTGAACCGCGACCATTTTGGCAGATTTGTCGAGGTGAGAACATAATATTGTTTTGTTCGCGAAACAGCTGGTGATCGCATTAGCGAAATATGATGAAATATTACATCGCAAATAAGTGCTAATAATAATATTATTGAGTATGAATTTATGAGTTCATTGCATCTGTAGAATTAACATTTTATCTCTGTTGATACAGAACTTGACAGATTGCCTCGGTGGCGTAGGTGTATTACGGTATAACTGCAATGTTGAGGTCTTGGGTTCAATTCCCGGGTCGGGCAAAGTGATAAGGGGTTTTAAATTCAGTATCAGCCCGGAGTCGGGAACTTGTCCCCGATATGGCGATAGGCTCGCCACCTATCAGATCATGGGACGGAATACGCACAGCGAAAAGTGGGTGCACTAGTTGCGCCTCTGCCTACCCCTTCGGGGATAAAAGGCGCGTGTGTGTGTGATACAGAACTTAGATTAACGGCAAAAAAGGTTAGAAAGTCAATTCACAGAACTACATAAATCACACCATCTAGCGAAAGGAAAAAATGTCCAAAGGTAGAATATGAGAAATTTGATGTTTGATAATGCACACAAAACCAAAATAGGGCTTTAAAGTCATAAACAGATTTGAATACAGATGGAGAGAAAACTTACAATAATATAACTAGGTGTATCTAAAACCAGAAAAAATACAGACCAATAACGACACTGCAAAAAGAAAAGAAAATAGTATAACCATGACTAAGTAATCACCTAGGAAGGCGATAAAAGTTATATTCACGCTAACGTGTGACCAGCGTAAAGGCAAACAGATGCCTTGCAAAAATGCGTGGCGAAACACAAACTGCCTTCACAGCAGTCGCATTAGTCACAGGTTTTTTCAATACTAGCCTAGACTTAGTCATTCACCTGATCGAATCCACCAACATTTATTATCATGTTTATTTTTCGGTCATAATCGAAATTAAATAGTTTTCTTTGCAATCTGCATGTCATGGAATGATTTCTCATGCTAACTAAATAGGCAATCTAGAAAATAGATCTTGAAAAAAATGGTTTTTATGCTAGACTGTATAGTAACAACAGATGTAATAGCATAGTTATTATCTTTAACGAGCTGACAAAAGCGATTGGAAAATATATTGCAACATCTATTTGGATTAGTTATCTGAAATGGATCTACACAAAATTTTTATAGACTAACTTTGGTCTGCTATTGTCTTCTAGGTGCGTACCAAGATGATCAACAATGGACGTTTTTTGTTAAGTTTCAATCACAAAATATATAAAATTTCCTTCCTTATATGGTAACTAACATCATGATATTTGCAATAGCCCTCATATAAACCAGTAAATAATGAAAGTGATGCAATTATCACAACACATGTTGCGAAAATTGTACATGTACTGGTGGTAGTTTTCTCATATGTAAGAGTCCGTCTGGGTGGGTACCACCGCAATGTTTATTTCTACCGCCAAGCAGCAGTGTGCATGCACTGTTGTGTTTCGATCTGAAGGACATTGTAGCCAGTGTAACTACTGGACATAATGAGACTTAGCATCTTATGTCTCACGATGACGAGCGCAGTGGAATGCCACACAGTACTTTGTAACTCAAGGTGCTGGATGGTGTCGTTACTGTTTATGGGTGGTCGTATCGCTTACGATCAGGCGAACAGCATGCTCATCTTGTCATTTAATGCAATAAAAAAAAACATGTTAGAAATAACTGTTCAGCAAAAAACACTGTAAAGAATAATATAGTTTCACCAAGAAAACACAATTTTATACATTATAAAAAGAACGTTAACCCGAAATTAGTGGATTCGTTGTACAGTTCTCGTAGTAACGCTAAACAAGAGTTATGGAGTTTGTGAAATAAACTGCGAAAATACGGTACCCAGAACGACTGGTTTTATACCCCTAGAGCCATTATTTTATAGTAAAATGATAAATAGAAACGGGGAGAAGCTTATGAGTTTCGTAGTTAGTCCTGGACTGAAACCTTATCAAAATGCAAATAGTTTTAAGATTATATAGAGTGGACATTAGGAAAATTGTCACACAAAAATGTTGAGCCTGTTCGTCAGTAACTCAATCTACCGTGAAATAACAAAATACCTATGTAAAATTCATTAGAACATACTTTGACATGAAAGTAATGCGTAAATTGGCATATTTCCTTCCAAAATATTGTTTTCTTTACCAAATTTAAGCATACCGAGACGTCTTTTTACACGGACATGTCACATAAGACAGCGACTTATTACCAATTTAAATTGGTAATAACTTTTGGACAAAAAATTTGGTCCTGGTGTCCGGTCTATAACTATACTGTTTAATGTCTTCGTCAAAATGATTTGTCCATTATGAACAAGGAGCTTTTGCCCGCGGCTCCGCCCGCGTGAATGAGTTTTCCCGGGATAAAAGTCCCGCTTTATATTTTCCCGGGATAAAATGTTGCCTATGTGTTAATCCAGGACATAATCTACCCGTGTGCCAAATTTCATCAAAATCCGTTCAGTAGTTTTTGTGTGAAAGAGTAACAAACATCCATACATCCATACTCACAAACTTTCGCGTTTATAATATTAGTAGGATTATTAAAAAGGTAGTATAATGATTATTTTTAATATTTCTCTGAAAATAATATATTGTGCATTATTCAATAACATACGTTTTATTTAACGAATTATGTCATTTTTTTATTCATTAGGAAATCACAATACATTTAGACTAAGAAATAGACATTTGATACAATTATAAGTTTTGAGTACGGATATAAGTTATAGGTAATTGTATCAAATGTATGTTACTCTAAGTTAAAACAATCAATTATATGTTCCAGATTTATCTCCGAAGAGTAATCATGCTGCGTACAAACTGCACTTTCAATCGGTTAGCCAGATATCCCATAATTTTGCAATCCATAACCGTCACTGATGTAATATGTGAAGATTTATTATTTAGATTCATGCATTACGCTATCGTAAGTCTTGGTGGGCGTGCAGTTTTAAGTATTTAACCTATTTGGATTTTCGATTGAACGATTTGAATGTATTTTTTTAAAACTATTTTATCATTGTCTACTAAAAAGCTAAAAGAAAACATCTTAGATGTGTTTGCTTTAAATCGTAAGGCGCAATTATAATTAACTAGTAGTGCTCGCGGCTCCGCCCGCGTGAAAAAGGTTTTCCGGGATAAAAATATTTTCCCGGGATAAAAAGTAGCCTATAGCACTCAGGAGTAATGTAGCTTCGTATTAGTGAAAGAATTTTCAAAATCGGTTCAGTAGTTCCACGCGATATTAGCGCATTCAACCCTCAGAAGATTCAACCAACCAAACAAACAATCAAACAAACTCTTCAGCTTTATAATATTAGTATAGATTAAAAAAAAATATGTAAAGAAGATCTAATTTTATTGGTCTCAGAAATAGTCAGCATGAACATTTCACAAAACTACTATTACTATTTTATTTACTACCTACCTAAGATATAATATCGTAGGACAATGTGCTTAGTGGTTAGCCACACAGTACTTAGTAATATAAATACCTTAAATATATATTATAGCCTTTCTCGCGGCACAGCCCGCGTCAATGAGTTTTTCCAGGATAAAAGTCCCGCTTTATATTTTTCTGGGATAAAAAGTAGCCTATGTTTCTCGCTGATAGTGTTGCTTTATATTGGTGAAAGATTTTTTTAAATAGTTCCAGTAGTTTTTGAGTTTATTCGTTACAAACATACAAATCTTTCCTCTTTATACTATTAGTATAGACAATAGATTGCTAGGATTTATAGACAGTGCAGCGCTCACTGTCAAGCTATTAGCATGTGCTATTGACCTCGTCTTGTCACTTTGTATAAAAAGTGTCGCTCTATATGTATTCAATTACATCTGTTTCATTATCTCGACAACTAATTATTTCCGAAGAATGAAATAGTTCCAGCATTTAATCATCTTTAATGAATCAGGAGCGAATAGTCCCAAAACATTCATGTGGGCGTTTGACCAACACGAATTAGCGGTCCTTTTAAACGCGTGTAAAAGTTCGAGCAAATGGACATACCAGTGGATAAAAAATGAAAACATTAAACGTTTTTTCGACTAAAAATAATTATTAATGTAATTATCGTTTACACTTCCAATATCTAAGTTAAAAACGGCTTTGACCATTATCTCAAATTCTACAAAATACAAAGCGAGGAGAGTAGAAACAAAGTATAACTATAAACCTTGAATATTTTAGTAACTATAGTTTTTTAGGTAATGAACACGATCAAGATTCTACGCGTAAACGGTCACGTGGAAGAATAATAGTGTAAACTATATTTAGTACGCATAGAAAACACTAGCGAAATTATAAACAGTGAATTTTTTCTCGGTATCTCTATTAAAATTTAAAGCAATCTACTTTCACTAAAGACAGAATATTACCTTAGGCAAGTTGCCACTCCAATTTTATCAATCTAAATGAGGCACAAATCCATATTGGTAGCTGAATATATGTGGGCGCAGCAGGACAATGCGTAATCTGAAGTGTAGCCATTCACTCATGAATAGCCTGTGAAAGTGTTGTGGGATGACGAGACGATTGTGTTGATGATGTTGTGTTGTGCAATGGTGAAGAAATGGTTTGATTAGGATTTAGGTATGTGGTTTGCTCGTGGTTCCACGCACGGCGTGTTTTTACGTGTAAAATGTAGAGCAAAGAACTAATATGTAGTCTAAGTTATTTGAGGATCTAATCCATCCTGGAATTTACTCGCGATTAGTCAAATAATTTTTAAATCTTCCGAAGTTTCTTACACACTAACTTACATACAAACTTTATCATAATCTTATTGATTGCCATGGATATAGCTAGGTTTCTTTGCGTCAAATATACAGTAAAACCTTACACGCAAATGCACACACGAGTAAAAAAACCGATACTATTTTACGTAGAGACAGAAGATTAAATACTCACACCAATTAGGTAGGACTTCAATCTCTAAAGTCGTATTCCAAGAAGCATTTTACAAAAGGTCATATTTCTTCAAAAATTAAAACGCGACATTTATAGACATGCCCTAATTCCAATGTTGACTTAATCACTTAATTGTTATTTAGGTCCCTCTCAACATGAGAATTAGGTCTGTGCAGGCAATGCTAAAGCACTAAATGGCTGATTTACGATTAAACTAGCGCACGTACGGTCAGCAACAGAAATAGATTAAATGCTTGTGAAGTTTCTTACGAAATTTACTTTCTGGGAATTTGGTACTTTAGCATTTCCTAGTGTTGACTTATAGAGACTATATTATTATTTTAAATAGTTTTATACACTACCTACGCGTCTTAATTCCGACTGACATAATATTATTTTATTTTTTCAACCGTGATGTCATGAACCATAGAGGCATTTTTGAAGATATTGATTTATGCTTTATATGATCTAGCAATATATTGTATAGATATGTATGACGAGACGATCAAGAAGTCCGACTGGTGGTATGTGCGTATGCTTACTCGTAAACTGTACCCAACATACCACCAGAATGTCGTAATCATGCACTATTCTACTACCTCTATCTAAGTATTAAAGGATTGCGAGCGCCTAAAGCGTTCACCCTAAAGTCCGGTGTGGCCAGAAAAGCCGACTCTCGTCTGGCCGTTAGGTCCGCGATAAAAAAAAATCTATCTAAGTAGGCTTTACGTCACATATAACACACTTGCTACAATTCCGTTCAAATCGGAATACAACACTACTGTTGGCCGAGGACAATTAGTGACCTTATTACAAAGGCTTTCTTTTTATTTTGTTTAGAATGAACTACGAACGACAATCATTACACTCTCTCTTTTATATCTACGTTTTTGCAGACAGTATGCACAAAATGCAGTTAGAACATCAAGTTCGCGTAACTATGGTATCTCGTACGTCGTTACTAACCGTACTGAAGAAGGCGCGGCGCGTGTGATGATTCGGTCATTTTAATTGTCTCCTTAGATTTGATTGTTATAAGTTTACGTTCCAGCCGCTCCCACGACAATTGCGCCGTGATGAAGATGTAATAAGATGATGAATTAAATGTAGTACGTTACTTCTATGGTATAATAATTATAATTAAAAGAAGAACTTTCACGTCTAAATCGTCGCTTTGAATAAAGCTACATTTATGTGTTTCAAAACAAATTATACATTTGTAAAAATAATCGAATTAGATAATTTTAAAATTCATTCATCCTAATAATTATTCAATCTTTTTAATTCTAAATTAAAAAAAATATAGTAGGTATACGTAATTTAAAGTTAAAAAAAATCCAAAACATTTGATCGCCTAGCGCGTGACGAATTACAATTAGCTACAATTCTAGACATCAATTAGTCGCGTTCCAACAGGATTCTCAAGATTGCAAAAACTCTGAACCTAGATAGGTCACGGGTGGACAAGTCTAGAAATTGATGGCCTTAATCAATTAGTAGCGAGGCGTTTCAGTTGACTGGCTCGGGCATCGAACCCTGACACGATCGTTGGAGATCTATGGGAATAACTCCAGTTTCTATGCGGGGTTAACGACTTTTATCAGATTTGGGAGTGGGTATTGCGTGTAACAAAGAATAGCGAATCTACCGGAACCATATCGGGGCAGATCGGTTGTCATTTGTTTGTTTCTTTTCTGTTCGATCTGCCTACGTAAAGACGGCACATTTATTAAGAAATCAAAAATTGTAAATATTGTTTGGTTAATTAAGAATTTCCTATTTTTTACAAGCTTTTATTTAACTTGCAATGTATGTATGTTTGTTCGGGTGGAATCTTGCAAGTCAATTTTGAAGCAGTTACCCTCAACCGATTGTGTTGAAATGATAAATATTGTTTGTTTATTGTTTAATTAAGAATTTTTTATTATTTAACTTATTAATTTTAACAAAATATTTATAAAAATTACCGTTGATAGATTTGAAAACAGAACATTTCTCAGTAAAATTGACAGTGTTCCATGAAGGTTGAAAGTCGAATCATAAAGAATATTCCGATATTGTTCATCGCGTAAAAGCGATCGCATAAAGCAAGATTTATCACTTTATTGATATTGTATCGTTAAATGAGTTATTTTTATTACAATTATCTTACATACAATATGTTCTGTAATGCGTATTTATATTTCGCACCAATTTCTTTTATCTTATGTTTTCATTGCGAGATCAATAAATCGTAAATGCCGAGGAATATTTAAAGCTGCGCCCTTTGTTCCTTGAATATTGTTTTTGATGTTTTTACTGGATACTAGATTTGTATGAAAACGTTAAATCATTGTATTGAAGTGAGACATACATATGACGTATCCGATTTAAAATAAATTTAGCTGTTAAAATTAAAATATTAAATAGCAAGATATTTAGGTCCCCGAACGCTTCAATCAAATCAAATCAAATCAAATCATTTATTAAGTAATTAGGCCCCTAAGGGCACTTTTACACGTCATTTTTTACAATGTTTTTATCATCTAAAAGATTCTACCAGTGCTTCGGAAAAGCCCACTGACCTGAGAAGAAGCACCAAGAAACTCAGCGTAGGTCTTTTAATGGTCATACTTTTTTATAACTATACAAACTATATAAATTTACAAATTGCTAGTAACAATAAATATTCAATTTCAAAGATGGATATGAAATGCGAAAATTAACGGAGAGTACCTAAGTCAAATAACCAGCTACATGTTTATTAAGTAAACAATAGAGTCAACCATCAAACAGAGCAGACCAGTCCACGCAAGCAGCACCCGTTCACGAATATGACGCATGTGCCAGCCATCGGCCTCCTCAACCATGTTGCAGGGAAGTGACCGACCCGGCACACGACGCCGCCGCAAGCACAGACGTTAAAGCGAGCAAGACTACTCAGATTGTGGCTAACCAAGAAAAATTAGATGCAACAAAGGAGTATATCAAATGACTAACGTAGTATGTAAAAAATATACTCTTAGGACTATCCGGGAAAGTCGCACATATCCATCTCTCACAAATCACTTATCCTAAATACAATAGATCTTATCCTTGCGTAGCGAGCAACTATTCCCATGGATTTTTGTCATCAAAATACGCGTCAACAGTATAGTAACTTTTTTTTAATAACTTGTTTTTTATAAATTGCTTAAATTTGTTCAAAGGTAAATTTAAGACAGTTGGTGGTATTATATTATAAATTTGTATACCCAATCCCACAAACGAACAGCGTACCCTGTGCAATCGATGACCTGGCACTGTTAATTTATCTTTATTTCTAGTGTTAATATTATGATGATCACTATTTTTACTAAAATATTCAATATTTTGTTTTACATACATAATATTAGCTAAAATGTATTGTGATGCAACTGTCAAGATGCCTATTTCTTTAAAGCGTTCCCTAAGAGAAACTCGTGCCCCTAAGTTATAAATAGCTCTTATGGCTCTTTTTTGTAGGATAAAAATTGTTTCAATGTCAGCGGCTCTGCCCCAAAGCAAAATTCCATAGGACATAACACTATGAAAATAACTAAAATAGACAAGCCTAGCAGTGTTGACATTGGTCAATTGTCTCACTTTGCGTATTGCAAACGCGGCTGAGCTGAGTTTCCCCGCCAAGCAAGAAATTTGAGTGTTCCATTGAAGTTTGGGGTCCAATGTTATTCCCAAGAATACTGTGGAATCGACTGGTTTCAAAGGTTCATTGTTTAAAAATAAATCCAACGGTTGATTTTGGACGTTAGGCAACGTGAAACGAATACATTTGGTTTTCTTTGTTCATTCAGTAAGAGATTATTGGTAGTAAACCAATCTAAGATTTGCGACAGTGCGCTATTTACGTCGTCAAAGTTTGATTTTTTACGGTCTATCTTAAATATAAGGGAGGTATCATCAGCAAATAGCACAATATCACACATACCTCTAACGAAGAAAGGCAAGTCGTTAATATAAATCAAAAACAAAAAAGGACCTAGAATCGAGCCTTGTGGAACCCCCATACGCACTGGGGAGCCAGAAGACTGGACTCCATTAACATCGACGCACTGTGATCTATTACTAAGGTAGGATGCTATTAAATTCAGAGCGGTATCTCTAATGCCATAATGGCGGAGTTTGCACAATAGAGTGGCATGTTCAACGCAATCGAAAGCTTTAGACAAATCACAAAAAATACCAATTGCGTTTTGCGAATTTTCCCAGGCATCAAAAATGTGTTGTATAAGAGCAACACCAGCATCAGTAGTTGATCGACCTTTACTAAATCCAAATTGTTGACTGTGCAATAATTTATTTGTTTTAAAATGTTGTAATATTTGTTCTAGTATAATTTTTTCAAATATTTTACTCAGTGCCGGTAATATAGAAATAGGCCTAAAATTACTTGGGTCACTTTTATTACCACTTTTAAACAAAGGTATTATTTTACTATATTTCATGAGGTCTGGGAAACTGCCCTCATCAACGCATTTATTAAATATTAGTGCTAGATTTGGAGCTATAATATGAATAATATTACTAAATAAACTGACTGAAATTCCCCATAAATCAGAGGTTTTTTTTTGGTTAATCGACTTAAAGACATTTACTATGTGGCCAGGATTTATATGCTTAAAGCAAAAAGTTACCGAGCACTCATTTATATTATTTTTTAAAAGTAATTCAGCTTGAGATGGGCATGAATTCATTACTTCTTACTAATATTATAAACGCGAAAGTTTGTAAGTATGGATGTATGGATGTCTGGATGTATGGATGTTTGTCACTCTTTCACGCAAAAACTACTGAACGGATTTCGATGAAATTTGGCACACGGATAGATTATGTCCTGAATTAACACATAGGCTACTTTTCATCCCGGGAAAATATAAAGCGGGACTTTTATCCCGGGAAATCTTATTCACGCGGGCGGAGAAGCGGGCAAAAGCTAGTACAACAATAAAGTTGAAAAACACGAAGTACTTTTTACAGTAATCACTAGACATTAACTTACGTTTTTGTATTCAGTAATTGCCGTAAAATTACGAGTAATAAAAATATAAAAAATATTTTAATGTAGCAACACAGACATTTATATCAAAAAGTTTCGGCGTTCCACTTTTAGCCCAACCCTTAGCATCCCGGGAGGTCCGAACACGTACACTTTAAAAATTGTGGGCGGAGACATGTTTGAAATCATGTGGTTAGTTAAATTGACTGTTTATTTGGGATTAGTCTATTTAATTTCGTATTTTGCTTTAATGCGCTCCTTTTAAGGTTAACCATAGACATTTATTGGTTCCGTAAAGGAATTAAGGGAATTGCTGGCAACTCTATAATTAGATGAATAGTTTTGGCGGTAATCGTAGGGTTTGTCACTTATTGTAATATTTGTTTAACTAGTTTGGACTTGCATAGATTGTATCAAATTAGTCTTATTAGTGCATTAAACATTCGCTTTATTCAACCGTATATACATTTAAATCTACATATAGTAGAAAAGCATAGTCAAATGGCAAATCATTTTACTAAGTCTCAAACAAAGGAAAGTAAGTACCAAGTATTTCACAAATATTTAAATTCACAAAGGTGACTCTATAAAAATCAATTATGAAAATATAACAAAATAGGTAGGTACGTACGGTAGACTTTATTCATCATCATCATCATCGGCCACACGACGTCCACTGCTGAACATAGGCCTTCCCTAAAGATTTTCAGACGGACCCGTCAAAAATGGCCTCCTGCATCCAGCGTGTGTGACTTGAATATGTAAGTACATTTGGTTACACAAGGTACAACTACAGAATGTATAAAAGTAACTCGCTAGTAAAACTACGGCGTACCTGTAACCTGCAACTATAAAACCTTTTGAACCGTCTGCCAAATGACTGATGCATGTATTTTTAGATTTTTTGATGTTTCATGCTATGTTTTATTATTAAATACATCTAAATAATGTTGTAAAATTAAAGGTGTTTATTTTACGAATATTTGTACAGGTGCGTTTAAAAGAAATTTACGAAATATTTTACACGGAATAGGGATGTTGGGTATGAAAAAAATCGTAATTAATTCTCATCGCTTTTTTATGTGCCGGTGATTAAAGGCAAAATTTCCCCTTGGAAAGCAAAGGTTTGGATAACTCTACCATGCTAATTCAACGCAGTAGTTAATACGCTACTATCCGAATCCCATGCTGACTGGGGGATCACGAGATTTGATCACGACTGATTGGTTAAGGTTTCGAAAAGTATCTTAAAAACAATATTTTCTGTGAGTTCTTATATAAGGTTTTTATGTAGATGTTTAGGATAAACGATTGATTTATTTCTCCGTCTCTACTTCAGTGGTAAAGACTAGAGACGCACTGATGAAATGTTTTGGCCTGCATTCTATTAACTTTCTTTCTTGTTTATATCATAAAATAAGATGGGAATCGTGTTGTTTCTTATTTACAACGCCCTCTGTTCACTGAGGCTGTTCACTGGCTTCAGCCAGTGCTTTTCGCAAGTTCATTTTATCTAAATGGTTTACGTTTTAACAGAAGTGGTTCAGACTTCAGCTCCTTTTCAACAATTCCATTACAAAGTTGTAGGTTTTGTAGTTTCGGCAGTATGGACATAGATGGCGTTGTCTGAAATATTAAAGGATATTGTCCAAGTGAATTTCATTTTTTTTTATTACTTTGCTAATAAGTTATCATAATTATTCTTGAAATGTGTATAACATATTTGAGAAAATAATTTATGATGTAGGTCATCTACAAAATTCGCATTAATTTCCGCTAATTAGACCATGACAACCCTATTATCACAACTATACACTTCGCCCTTACTGCTTTCGCTTAAGGGCTATATTACTTCATTTTATATTTACAAACTAATCCACATTAGCATAAATAGGCTTTTAAACATCAGGTGAAAGATACAGGGCCATCAATAGCGCCGCGTGGGAACTGATCCCACCTTTTGGGAGCGTACCTGTGGCAAGATGCCAGCCATGTACCAGGAACGCATGGAATACTGGGAGGCTATCGTATGGGGTTACCTGGCGCATGCGTTTTACCTGGCTCACCTGTTCCAATAAATGTTGACCTCTGGATACGCTGTAGAAGTTGCTTTTAATAGGTCTGGATATATTGGTGGATGTAGGGTTGTGAGACATAACAATTTAACACCATGTGACCAATACAGATGGGAAATTTCAGATTTCGAATAGGTTTGTATTATTGTACCCAATGAACAAAATTTTATAGATGGATAGAGAGTTAGACGGTATTTACATTGAGTTTAGCAAAACAGAGGCATACTATATTACATAAAAAGCAGTAGTAGCTTATTTTATACAAAACTTCATCAACAGTCTGAAAGACCTCTACAATACATTATGATTGATAGTTCCGAGGGTTCAAAATATAATGGTTATTTGACGCATGCGCGATCCTATGCACCTGTAAGAGTCGTTTACTTGGCACGTGACGTCGGCACGCGATGGTTGTAGAACCTGTTGAGGAGTGTAAAATTTACGGCGTATAACCTGTACGGACAACTTTGCTTATTGTTTTATAATGGTTGGAGTTTCGTGATCATCTCTTTATAATGCAGCTTAGTTGTAAAAAAATGATTAATATATGGACCATGAGTTTTAATGGAAATGTCTCAGGTAAATAAATAATGTATAATAAAGTAACATCCCTAGCTTAACTTCGCTCTCTGATTCACCTGGCTCTACTATGAGTTTTTTATATTCAAAGATGTCTCAGGGAAGAAGTTTTAAAAACAAAAATAACGTCTTATCCTTTCCTTGTAACCCAATTATCTTTATTACAGATTAAAAATAGCTTTCTCACACTATAAAATAATTCAACCTTAATGCTGTAAGGAGGATCTCTTTGTACTTTTTCATTGTAATATATATTACTGTAGAAGAATTTAAAATTATCTTATTATTTATTTAACGTTACACCACATTTATTTATCCCATTTGCAATAAGACTGCAGAAAACTGCAATATTCCTGCAAGTAATGGCGGTCCAACGTTCGCGCGCTTTGCTCAGGTGTGCAGTGACCTTGTAGTGAGGTTTCGCCACAATAATTTAGTTATAAACGTTATTACCCCGCGTTGAAGACACGCCTTCTGCTTACTAGCTATGCTAGGGCTTCCTACGCACTTTATATTTCACTGTTACTTTTATCATTGCAAAGATTATTGTTCGCATTATAATAATCAAAATGCGGGATTACTTGTTCAGACACTAATAAAATAAAATTCAATAAAGATCATGTCCAAAAACTAGGCCTTTACAATAAATAAATCGTATAAATTTAATGTCCTCCGGTTTTTTGATTTATGTAATTTTATTTTGCTTAAAAACTACACTAATTATGAACGTTTTTAAAAAAGGTAGTTATAAATGAAGGGACCTAAATTTTTTTTTTATTTGAGCCTGGTTAAATTTTGAGACCCATACAAAAAGCGGAAATCTCCTTTGGAACGACTTAATACTGGTAAATTAAATTGTGGTAAGTATATTATTTCGTAAAGTATTAATTTAACAAACAAGAACAATCTAGTAAACATGAGTATTAGATAGATAATTTAGATTACGCCTATAATAAAAAAACTTGTTTTAACTGATGACGACTTTTTACTTTAAGCAAATAATTTGAGAGTCAAAAAGAGTGATGCATAAAATTTTATTAATAAGATTCATCAACCCTATTTGCAAGTCAAGATTAGCACATACTAAGCGAAGGAAACGAGACGAGCTTGTTACACTAACGTACTCCTTGTACACAGTATTATAGAATAAAAATTACTCTAAAATTAGACCTGAGGTGTCCGTAATGTTATGTTATTAAATTATCCTACAGGACGACGGTTCAGAACTTAATGCCAGGATAAAATTGAAAATGTGGCGCACATTTTAAACCGAAGAAATATGTAATTTAAACATTATAATACTTAATGTGAAGACCTCTTTAGTAAGGGTTATTTTCATGATAATTTCACTAATATAAAATATTATGTCAAAGTTTGTGTATATTTGGATTTTAGAAGTAAACGCAGGAAGCTGGTTTGGATGAAATTTGGCACAGAGATAGATCCCGGGTTACCATAAGAAAGGCTTTTTTATTTAACTCAGAAATGTATTGGTACAATGAACTTATATTTTGAGATAGATCTCTCATTCGAGTACAGTGAACAACACTAAGTCAATATAATAAAAGGAGCAAGCTAAATTCCACCTTTTTTCAACGACAATTATTCATAGTAATGTTGTTTTTACTTGCATACTTAAAAATGTCATGCTGCGTGGATAAGGCTGCGTGTTGGAATGAGACTACGTGGAGACTAGGATATCATAACAGCGAGAATATCTACCCTGAGTGGTGTAATAAAGATGTCATCAAGTTCATTTAAGTTCAAGGGTATACCTTCGCACGTAAATAAACTAAAGTAAGGTGTTGATAATATCTTTCTCTAGAACTATCTAATGACATACTGAATGCTTTACTTTTCCATTTAAGTCGCAGCTTATTTCCACTTCCATTACATCATTCCCTCATCACGTCCAATGAGGTAGAAATAGTTATAATTGTCAAGGAAACATCTGCCTAATTGACAAAGCTATATTTCACTCGCCTTTGTGCTATTTCGGTGAATCTCCAAAGGACAAAGGAACTCTCGGGAATAGATTTAAATAATATTTTTCCCCTTTTATTTCGGTTACGTGATACTAAGGGTATTCTCGAGCGCTTGGGATATATTTTAAGTAATCTGTCAGGTCGGTTCAACGCAAAGCAGATTTAAAGCCGAACCACGTTCTGTAGTTTATGTATCTGGTAATGCTATTCATTTAAGCACGTGAAGAAGTATGAAATGCTTTCCAAATGTACGCAATACTTGAAACTGTCATTTTGTAACAAATAAATTTAGAAGACTTGAATTTTAAAGATGAATTCTAAATGCAAAACAAAGAATGCTAAATACACTTAAGAGAAGACAACGGACTTGATTGATTTAGTAGTATGGCGGAAATGACTCCATTTTAGGAGAAACAAGTGCCACACCTGTATGTGGGATGGAACATGCTAATTCATATCTAAGCATACAGTAAAGTATAACGTATATGGAAGTGATGATACCAGGTAACAGTAGATGCTTATATGGAGCTACCAGGCATGCATAGAAAGTAAAGAGTTTCTTTGCGATAGATTTTTAGGTTATTATAAAGTGTGATGGTCTTTTTTAACCATACAAGGCTAATGAGTTACTCGGTGCATAGTACCTAAATGCTGCACCTAAGTCCTTATAGGTTTTATTATAAATAGTACTGCATGTTATTGATCTAGACACGTCAACTAATAAAAGCTTGTGTCCCGGTTAACATACAGACAGCTAATACAGATAGACCTCATTTTATTACCATTTATTTGGAAGCATAATTAGCTGCGTGACGTTTGTATTTGGTCGCCTACTATTATATTTTTGGAATAGCACTCAGTCTCACAATTGTCACAGCGTTACTTTTGTTCTGGTCGTCTTATATTTTTTGGGTAGCGGCATTAATGTATTAAAAAACCTTTTTAATAAATTAATGCTTCATTTAATTCTCGTAATTACACTTAAATGTCATACGCCCATCTACTCCATTCCAATAATTAGAATTAGCTCTAAACAAATTAGTATCGTGAAATTAATATCTTAACTGAGCTCAAGTTTTCAGTTTGGCAAAAAACTTAATAAGTTCGAAATTTGATATTATGATGGACTTCATGCACAAACTGACATAACATGATTTAATAAAATATGATACTGTCTGGACATTTTAAGCTGAAGTTATTTTTATGTATTTATTTATGGTAGGAAATAGATAGCGACTTTGAATATTTTCCATAATATTCTTTAACAAAGACGAAATAAATAGATCATTCGAAGGCCATAAGCAGTTACTACGCCATCCAGAGTTTGTAACTACTAAGTGCTAATCATGACATGTGTATCTTGCCCGTCTTAACTTATGGCGCCCAAACCTGGTCGTTAACGGAGTCCTAAAAGGTGAAACTTAAGGTTTGTCAGCGAGCGATGGAGCGCATCATCCTCAATGTCAAACTAATGGATCGTGTCAGTAACACAGAGTTGCGCTCCAAAACTCGAGTAATAGATGTAGGGAAAAAGATCGCGACACTAAAGTGGAACTGGGTGGGTCACGTAGTTCGAATGCATCCGGAACGCTGGGCCAAGCTAACCAGGGATTCGATCCCAAAAAATCGTCGCAGAAAACGTGGACGACCACGGAAGCGATGGAGAGACGACCTGATGCATTCCAACCAGACTGGAAAGAGTGAGCGGAAGATCGAAGGAATTGGAAGAAAAAGGGTAGGCCTTTGGTCAGCAGTGGGACACATACGAGGGGTAAAAAAAAGGACTAAAGGTATACAATACAGCACTTACCTACGTTGATCTCTCAAAGATATCAAGGTAGCCACGATGCCTAGCATATAAAACCAATTTCATCATCCCATATCATTTCACCCCATTGGACTATAATGTCTATACACAAGGTATCAACTTCTTCTTTTCATTATCTCATTTCATATTTACTATATCTACTTCATTCTCGTACCATGAATATACCAGGTTTTTAATTCTTTCACCTAACTGCCTCGATGGCGTAGTTGTATTACCTACGATACGACTGCAATGCTGAGGTCTCGGGTTCGATTCCCGGATCGGAAAATTGATATTGGGTTTTTCTACTCAGTATCAGCCCGCAGTCTGGAAATGTGCCCCGGTAAATGGCAATAGGCCCGCCCCCTATCACACCATGGGATGGAACACGCACTGCCAATAGCAGGTGCATTAGTTGCGCCTCTGCTTACCCCGTCGGATATAACAGGCGTGTTTGTGTGTGTGTACCTAATTTGATATTTACTATATAAAATCCATTCTCGTACCATGAAAACGCCAGTGTTGTAATTCTTTCAACAAAATATTGTAAAACATTACTTCACTAGTAGCCTCGAAAGTGGTTCAAAATTGATAACAAGAAATAAATTCACATGATGTATGATCTTTAGTACCGCTAACCTAAATATTGGGATGGGTCGTAATTTTATAAATTCAGTATTTGAGTCATTGTTTTAGAGGAATTCAAGGTTGTCTTTTTTGGATTTTTATGTTTATTACGCATACTCACGCCTTGTATCTCCGGAGGGGTAGGCAGAGGCGCAGCTAGTGCACACACTTTTCGCCGTGCGTATTCTGTCCCATGATGTGACAGGGAGCGAGCCTATCGCCATATCGGGCACAAATTCCAGACTCCGGGCTGATACTGAATAGAAAAATCCAATATCACTTTACCCGACCCGGGGATCGAACCCGACACCTCAGACCTTTCTTTATTAGATAACGAAAAATGTTTTAATATAGCAGTAGCTCAACTCGACCTGATTGTAAGTGGAGGCGTGAATGCGTAGAAATAGATTTGAATTTTCACAGAAGTTAGTTTTGTTTTCGGCCTTGTTAAGATACTTATTGCAATTGATTTCCCATCTAATTATATTGCAATAATAATCTCATTGGTAATAAGATTAAATGGTGTGTGCAAATAAATGATTTGTATTCGTAAAATACATAGAAATGTTGAGATTAACACGTAGAGCCAGACACGCGTATTTTCGTATTTATTACCAGCTTTACTCGTGTCTTCGCCTGCGTTAACGTTTATTCTCTGGATTAAAAATAACCTATAGTACTCAGGAGGAATGTAGCTTCCTATTAGTGCAAAAAAAATCAAAATTAGTTTAGTACTTTTATGAGCTTATCCATTACATACATCATCATCTGCCTGACTGCCTCGGTGGCGTAGTTGTATTGCGTACGCGTTACGAGTACGATTTGCGCACTGAGGTCCTGGGTTCGAATCCTGGGTCGGGCCAAAAACATTGTGACTGGGTTTTTCCATCTTAAAAATTACTCAGTCGCAGCTCGGAGTCAGGAAGTTGGCGGTGTGATACCCCCGTGCCTCGGAAAGCACGTAAAGCCGTTGGTCCTGCGCCTGATCTCTCTCCGGTCATGTCGGATTGCCGTCTCACCGGACTATGAGAGTGAAGGAATAGTGAGTGCACTTGTGTATTGCGCACACACTTGTGCACTAAAATATCTCCTGCGCACCTGGCTGATCTCCGTTGAGATTGGCCGCCATGGCCGAAATCGGCTAGGAAGGGATTATTATTATTCATCATCTGCCTATATTTTAGTCCACTACTGGACAAAGGCCTCCTCCAATACGCGCCATTTTACCCGGTCTTCGGCCTGTCGCATCCAGTTTCTACCAGGGACCTTTTGCAAATCATCACTCCACCTGGCTGGAGGGCGTCCTACACTACGCTTGCCGACTCGCATTACATACAAACATACAATAATTCAATCATTTTTCTTTATAATAGTAGTTTAGATGCACGTTTTTAATAATTCTTATATTTTTGATATAACAAAGTAAAGTAAACAACAAACCAATTAGAGGATTATTTGCTCATTAGAAACAAGGCAACGCAATTGGTTTTTCCTCAGAATAGTAAATATTGTAGTCGGTAAACTGAGTGTTCGTTTGATGTTTCTTTATATGTGTACAGTCACATAAGTAGCTGAATAAATTTAAATCTTCAAATCGCCTATACACTTATATTTCCTTACAAATTTTTTTCTGTTCACAAAAATAATATGAAAGCATTTACTTTACTTCACACAAATATTTCTTTAAAATTGATCTTAACGCGTAAAGACGTTGTGAAATTTAGAATTTGTTCAGCTACTTATGGTGCTTACGTACATCATGAAACTATTTATATTAGACTATGCATATAGCCAATAGTGTTAAACATATTATCACGCTTGTATCCAATTTACAAAGTGTTTTATATGGCTTCTAATGTAGTACGAATCAGATGAAAACATGAATACAGATAATATTATATTAATCAAATGATTTGTAAGGTAATAAGAGTAATTCCAAATTGAAGACTTGAATATCATTTGATTGGATGAATGCGACGGTGTCGGCAGATATATTTCCAATACACGTGACTCTATCTAAATTGGCTAGATGTTTATGGTGATGTATTTACTTCTTCTTCCACTTGGCCTTATCCCTCTGAGTGGGGTTGACGCAAAACCCTTTGGATGCATGTCATACTATATTATTGGTCACCTGCTATCGGCCTTAGTAATCCAGTCGCAGTAGAGTAGAGTTATCTAAAGCGCTGGTTTAATGAGTGATGGTGTGATAACTTGAGAATCATTCATTTTAAAAGAATTTGTTCCTGGAACGAACTACAATATTTCATCACAGACTTTGTGATGTTTCCAGAATTCTGTTATTTACATTCAGAACATGAGGTAGCAGAAATTCGTAGATAATTAAGAAGATTTAATACATAATTATACGTCTCAATAAAATTCAATAGTTACGATTCATTACGGTTTGACTGCCAATATGGCGTAATTGTATTAATGTACAACTGCAGTGGTGAGGTCTCGGGTTCGATCCCCGGGTCGGGCAAAGTGATATTGGATTTTTCTATTCACTATCAGCCCGAAGCCTGGAATTTGTGCCCAAAAGGCGATAGGCTCGCCCCCTTTCACATCATGGGAAGGAATACGCACGGCGAAGTGGGTGCACTAGTTGCGCTTCTGCCTACCCCTTCAGGGATAAAAGGCGTGAGTGTGTGTGTTGATTCATAACAAAATATACTCGTTGAGCATAAACCAATATAATCCCAGCGTAAACCACCCAAATATCAAAACTTACTTGTAAAAACATCTAAATCCGTTATTATGGCAGCTATATTTTGTCACCCACAAAGGGCTACGGTCACTTCCTTCCCAGAAGCCCTTCAGTTCGAAGGCGGTATAAAAAGATCCACTCTCCATACTTGACTTTCGTGCGTGATTTATTATCATTTAGTCGGGCTTCCGTAAGAGTTTGATGATGTGTGAGTTCTTAAAGCTGGGGCCACACTTGCGTCAAATGCTATTAATTATAGTATTATTCAACCTCGAAATTAGAGGAATGAATGGAACACATACAGATTATTTAATAGAAAAGGGATTTTGAGTTCTTTAAGGTAGGACCAGATTAATGCCAAATTACATTATTTATCAAATTAACCATGAAGTTACAGAAAAGAATGGGAACATAATATTATATCTAAATGAGGACAACATTCATTCATTAAAAAAAAAAAACTTTATTCATCACGTAGAACATAGTTGCACTTATGATAAGTGAAGATACATTAAATTAATAATAATGATTACAAAATTCACTTCACTACAGACATTTTTATTGAGAGTAAAATCAATGAAAAATAAATAAAGAAGCCAAGCTCGGGCTGGCAGGAAAGAGAAGATAAAAAACAATGAATCATTTTTATTAAAAATAGTGGGAAGAACGCGTCGCGATCCTCACCGGTGAGGACAATACAGACCCTAAAGACGAATTTCTGTTAATTGAATTTGAAGCAGTCTAGATAAGAGAAATAAAATTGTTGTCTTTACACTTTGTTTTGAGTTAGCCCACTTTCAGTTTAAGTGAAATACGATATATTCCAATAATTTGGCTTTTAACATTTAATTTTCGATATGTCAACGCCCGCTTATATATAGCTATAAGCTAATATCCTTATATAAATGGACACCAGTGTCCACCGCGGGCGTTGAGGGATTACGACAGTATGTTTACGCCATTTATTTATAGTTGTCATTATAGTTCAAGTGTACCCCAAGCTTTATTGTAATTCAGTACGGTTTATGTCAACAATCTTTATACTTCCCTTTCATGTGGTTATTTTTATGAGTATGGCTTTAATTGTTATATTTCTGGTCACCGGCCGGGAGACTCTATGAAACTCTCTCTCTCTCTCTTGTTTGTAGACATTTGGAACACATACTTATAACTACCATGTAGAGTCAATAGTGGGGTCCTTTCCTGTAGCAGAAGAAATACTTGAAGCTGTCGATACATCGTTCATGCCATTAATTTTATGTACTTAAACTTATCTTTTTGCATTGAATGGGTATTTTAAATGCCTTGAACATATTTTGACTAATTTTATTCCGTAGGGGTGTCACAAAACGTTTATTAAGCGATCAAATAATACGTACGAATAGAAATTAATTAGAAGGATGGCTAACTATGATATTAATCATGAAATTTTCAGTTTCATGCACAAATCCTTAAGCGTTTGTTCCTTTAAAGTACTCAGTTTTTAGTTCAGATTAATGTTATATTGTGTCATTGAAGCACACATAGAACCAATTATAAAGAACGAATGTATAGTAGCAGTTTGGGTAAGAGTTTTTTGTCACGGTAGCGAGACTGGCTGGTATTTACACTTTTTTATTAGGGTTTTTTGATACTAGCAACCCTAAATTAATCACTATGTACAGGAGCTGTTGTGTTCGCCGTGCGTGGGCGGCGGATGGACTATCTGCCGCGTGTATTCCGCTCTACCGTATAGGCGTCGCTAACATGTAAGATGTAATTGTTGAGGCACCACCATCACCATGCCAGCCCTGTATTATATACTGCCGACTGCTGAGCACGGGCCTCTTCAACTACTAAGAGGGTTTAGGCCTTAGTCCACCACGCTGGCCTACTCAGGTGTGCAGGTTTCCTTACGATATTTTTCTCACACCGATAAAGCGAGCGATAATTCACAAAGAATCCACACATTACTTTTTTTAGAATAGTCAGAGGTGCGTGCCCTTGGGTTTTGAACCTGCAGACATTAGTCTCGGCAGTCCGTTCCACTCCCAACTAGGCTATCACTGCGTTTACTAATTGTAATTGTTTAAGTATATTAGGCTTAACTATTGATATACGACGCTGCGCTTGCCAGTACTTGCCACCTGCAAGGTGGACAGACGACTTGATAAAGGTCGACGTTTACTGGTGGTAGGTCTGTCATATGTAAGAGTCCGTCTGGGTGGGTACCACCGCAATGTCTGTTTCTACCGCCAAGCAGCAGCGTGAATTCACTGTTGTATTTCGGTTTGAAGGACATTGTAGCCACTGTAACTACAGGACATAGTGAGACTTAACATCTTATGTCTCAGGATGCCGAGCGCAGTGGAATGCCACACAGTACTTCGTAACTCAAGGTACTGGATAGTGTTGCTACTGTTTATGGGTGGTCGTATCGCTTACCATCAGGCGAACGGCATGCTCATCTCGTCATTCAATGCAATAAAAAATACAGGCCGCTTTTGACAGGTCTGGAAATCTTTATGGGAGCCCTATGTTCAGCAGTGGACGTCGTGTGGCTGATGGTGATGATGATGATGATTGATATACGTAAGCTCACATCTTAGTGTTACATTTCGCCAAACCTGTGCCGTGATTATCGAGTAACGCCAAATCGAGCACAACTTCTAATCTCGGCAACTTAACCCAAGGACTGACTTCGATTATAATCGGCCTAGGCAAAATTTTAATCATCATTAACCTTATTTATTTATATATTAATTTAACTATTTAATGTAATTTATTTATTTACATCAAACTAAGGTAAATGTATAAACATAAAATAAAACTAAGATGATAAAAACACAAGTACAATTGGCGGTACAATTTTACAATTTTACTTTAGAACAATAGGAAACCATTTTTTTCATTTAAACTTTATTACACGTTTCAAGCAATTTAAAGATTAGTTTTATCGAGGATAGTGCAATACCGCGTAAGTAACAATGGTAATAACCACTTAAGTTACGAAAAAAGCTAAGTTAAAATTGATACTTACCACCTAAACTTTTGATTAATTATACCAAACTTCTTTGTGCTATCCTCAGCGGTTTGTAAAACATACGATTGATAATTTTATACCAAACTTTTTATGCTATTCCCAACGGTTTGCATTTCTAAAGGACTAACTTGCGTTCGAAAGCAACAATACGGTAGTTGGCTACTTTTTTTTAATACTTTTATCAAAAAATTATGCAATCCAAAATCTAACGGAAAAATAATTAAAAAAATTGGAACAATAATGAGGAAGTTATAAAGCTTTGAAATTTGGTGGAAGGGGTAGTTGCCAAATAACGGTAACATTACACTGTGACGTCACCGAGAATCGCCGGCCATAACGCTGCGGGCGTGCGAAAGAGATAACGCGATATCCCCTTTTGCTCACAACAATATTTCAAATATGTATAGCTGCTGTATTTTTCAACTAATTTTAATACTGATTTTACAGAAGAATTTCTTTTTCGTATTATTTTCTGTAACATATAAAATAATTTACTAGATTAAACATAGGAAACTACCCTGTCCTTTCTCATACAATAATTTAACATATCAACAATCACTTAATTATAATACCAGACAGTTACTAATAACACCATAAAAATGATAGCGTCGTAAAACGAGAAGAATCCGATGGCATAACAATAAAACCTCAGACTACCGAAATAGGGTCGGCCCCACACAGCGGACGGGATTACGGTGATTTACCCCGGTAATCCTGCGGGATCTCTTGTAGCGTTACCTGCAATGAAGATATTCAGTATATTAATGGTGCGTTCTTTAAAGTTAAGTGATATAATGAATTATAATGTACAAAAGTATATCAAAATTGATAGATCATTTATTTTGGTAACTTTTAAACCTATAAGAAAGGTATAATGGTGTGGAAAGAAAGTTTTGTTGGGCATTTGGTTATATTAAACTTACATCAGTAAATGCTACCAGAGAAGTGGTTTTTTTAGTAAACACTTTTTATCATGTGTAATTATACAACTTTTGTACAGTCAGCAGCATAAATATCTGTACAAAATCAAAATTTTAAATAGCCTATATACGCGTTGAGTTAAACTGAAACATTTTTTTCTTCGTTTGAAGTAAAGTGAATACCTTTTATTTTATTTTTGTGAAGAGAAAAAACAGTTTGGTAAGAACACAAAAGTATGTAGCCAATTTGAAATTTTGAATTGGTTCAGCTACTTATGCTGCTGACTATACATGTTTAGTAGAGCTAGGCTGTAGCCAGTTTTGTATAGAGCATGAATGAAGTACGACCGTGGTACTACTTCTCTATTAACTACAACTTATAGGTGCAAACATATCTACCCCACATTCCGTGGTATTAAAACTTATACACTATACTTAACTTTCTTAAGAACCGTCATAGTAATAAAGATAGTGAACTTTGACCTATTCGAAAATCTTACGTAACTGTAAAAGTGGGCGAGGTCTTAAGTGACCCTGGGCATTGGGCAAATATTGTATTTGCCCAGTTAGTTGAGGGCAAACACTGAACATGTGGTCGGGTTAATGTGCTGCGGCTCTAGCCCTTAAGAGCTAATAGCGGTAAGCTTCATTGATAATACGTCGCTGATTTAACAAATAATTATTAATGATAGGTATTGGATGCTTAAATTTCTAATACTTATTAATTTATGCATAATTTTCAAAATAGTGCGCAATTTTTCCACCTAAAATAATTAACACAGATTAGAAAAAGTGGGATACTCAAGTGCTGAAAGTTGTTCTGTGGTTGAAAGTATCTAGAAAGTACGAAATCCTGTCAATATGTGACAACTGACAGCAAAACTCAGACGAATCTAAGTGTATATAGAATTTTCGGCAATTTTACCGAAATACACAGTTGGCGTAAACTCAGTGAAGTAGTTTAATATTTCTCATCAAACATCGCGAGTTCCTTCCAATATTTACGCAGCACTTGTTGCACGGCACGAAATTCAAATTCATTACTAATATTTGAATTAATTTTGCACATCATTTAAATATGCAAACTTTTTATAGATGTCTAACATTTTTTAGTTTACATTTTGAATTTCGCATGGGAACGTTGGATTAATTTTGGCTTACAAATAATTTTAGGAAAAATACTTATGAAAGTATGTGTGTAGATAAATTACCATGGCTAAAAACTATACTTTTATTGTCATTGTAAATTAACAATATGTTAAGAAATAAAAGGTGGCCGATTTCGCTGCTTGGTGATAAATGCTACTTATCATATAAATGTATAAGCCGACCAAACACAAAAGCCACAATCTAATCTAAGCTCCCAAATAAATGGTAATAAAATGAGTACTATCTACTTTAGCTGTTTAATACGAAAAATTACTTGGTTGAAATCTATGAAACAGTATTGTATTATGTCATGTCAATTTGGGTGATTAGCGGATTAGTAGAAACAAGCTACCAAGAACATTGCTCCAATTAGACTAAAACATGCAGCTACGGCCTGTCTAATCCAGTTACTGCAAACTGCTTAGCGTTCTATTTACGAGTAATTTATTTGATGTCATTCTACATTAATTGAGCATTTCGAACTCCTCTACACTCGAGTACATTTTCAACAACCCACTACCGCTCATCGTGTCTAACAAACTGAATTATTACGAAATTGTTATTATTCCTCACCTGACACTTCTACGTGTGAGTTCTAAACAGGCAAAACGTTAGAGCAGGAAAAACATATCCCCGTTTCACTCCATCTATGTCCGATGTATGCCCGTGTGAAAATCACGGCCCGTGCTTAGAAAATAGAAATTCATTTGGATAACGGACATACATGTGACTGGTATTAGAAGGTGCACACACATGTGGACATGTTAGAAAAAAACACTAGTTTGCTTAGCAAAATCTAATCTCTACACATACTCGAGTACCAGGTCTTCAGAACACGCCAGGAAGTTCACGTATGATCGTATGAGATACATATACGCCACACATGTGTATAAAAGGGGTTGTACACGCTCCCTAACCAAAATTCACACACACTTCGCACACACCAAGCACAACCCTCTAAGCAGGGGGAAAGAGACGGTGCAATGCACCATTAGAGGTGCGTTAGAAAGAGTTAGACATAGGACACGGATTGCGGTCGACGCAAGATAAGTTAGAGTCTGCGCATCTTGAACGTGCTCTAAGGGTGAGCGTTCTTTAACTGCTGACAGGTTCTGATGACCTGGTAGTTGTTTTCCATTTTAGGACAAAACTCTATAAAAAAGGGCTTTTGGGGTGTGGGGTCGTTTCGGGTACGAGGGATTAGCTAATCATTCTAAGGGGTTGAAGGGTGCGTACGTGCTCGGGGTGGGCCGTGTTTGTGTGGCAGAGATTTATTGCCGTTTGCGTAAGTAAGAAACAACGAATTTTTATGACGAAAGTTTGCTGGTTTGAACTGAAAGAGAAATCTCTTTTGAAGGAAACTTTTTATCAACATAAAGCATTGATGTATTAGTTTTTTAACACATCAATGACATAAAGTGATACTTTCATATTTTTCAGTTTTATAAATAAATACTCGATCATAATAAAAAACAAAAACACATCTGAAAACGCTAAACACAGTATATTTAAAAACGTGCGCCAAATTACTAATCAAAACTATCTTGTACAGCGTATCGCCTATTAAGTTTCCCTATAAAATAATCCTATCAGCAACTAAACGAATTTCAATAGCACAATAGGTACGTTTACATTGTGTGCAGTCCATATCGATCCTAACTAGCCATTGAGCGAGGAATTTTCAGGACTTTAACCTTTCATGTAGGGTCAATCGTATCCGAATCATTGTCACGGTTCATCGCGTGCACATTATAATCTAATGAGGCCACTTGAAAAGCGCATTCAACCGCGTAATGCTTGCCTTTAGCCCGAGTCTACATTGTCTGTGGCGGCATGTAGAAAAAGAGGTTTTATTATGTGATAGAAAATAAATATTTTTGTTTATATTCAGCAGGTGGTATCTTATATTGGCTCAAGCGATTTAAGAAGTAAGTGACAAAACTGTGATGTGTTAAAAGTTAAAAAACTATATTTATTTGTAAGAGAGTATGTTTTCAAACATTAGATGCAGGTTACGATGTCTGCTACTATTTTATCATTTGAACCATGTATTATTATTTTTATGAATTTGTATGCGATTCACAACTACTTTAAATTTCAGCTTCATTTTCAAATAAGTACAAAATATTTCTAAACCATTTTTTAGATGTTACATCAACTAATAAACCCACTATTACTATCTCCAAAAAATCAAAGCCACAGTTAATAGAGCCATATAAAAACTTAAACACGGGCTTATCTCTACAAAATCATATAAAACTGGTGTTTACAGTGAATACGTGCCTTTATGCTCGACGAGGTCCAAAATAAACATTGAATGGCTTAATTTGAATATATTATGAGATGCAGGCGACCCGCCGCGGCCAGGTCTCTTGATTGATTTTACATAAATATTGCATTTGCTTATTAAACGAATAGTTAGGTTAGGCTTGAGTTTTATTATAATATGCCTTTTCCCCCAGCTCCGCCCGTATGAATAAGCTTTTCCAGGATAAAAGTTACGCTATATATATTCCCGGGATAAAGCCTTATAGCCCTCAGGAGTAATATAGCTTTCTACTAGTGAAATCATTTTTAATATCGGTTTAACAGTTCCAGAGATTAGCCCCTAGATTTCCTACTATATTAGGTACTTGGGCTTACGGTTATTGCGCAAATATTTTGTTTTATTATATGCATATTTTTGAAAGGATAAATGGAAAGAAGGAATTTAATAGATTAATAAAATAATAAAAATAAAATAAAATCATTTATTGATCAAGTAGGCTTATAAAAAAGCACTTATGACAAGTCATGACAAGGTAGAGACAATAACAAAGGTACATATACCAATTAAATAATTTAAAGTACCTAGATTAAATAATGAACAACCAGCACGGGCTGATAGGTACAGAGGACACGGACATTGGGGACGGGAATAGGGCTAGGTAAGGAGAAGTGGAGCTGATATAAAAGAAAGGGAAGGAGTATCTTTACATTACGAGGAAAGGAAACGCCACGGTCCTCGCCGGCGAGGATAAAAAGGTCCTAGCCTAGCTAACCTACCAGCCTTTCACTAGCTACCTAAGCGATGACGACCCGAAGAAGAAAGGCAGAAAGAAACTCCGGGCTTAATTTTTTCGTCATCAATTGTCATGATTTTCTTCATTGTTTTTCAAATGTATATTTGACAGTATTATTATTACACAGGTTAATGTATGCATGAATGTAGCCCTAAGATATAAATAAAATACTATTTGGAAGCAACCAAATAGAAATATATTGGCGTTCATGATGCATTAACCCACGTTTACAAGTCATTAATAGTAATAGATACCTATAGATCGGTCGTCACTATAATTAAACAATGTCAAAATGTCTAAAAAAATTGAACTTAAATGTCAAAAAAAAAAGTAAAAATATAATATTATGGACATAGCCATATAAATGTCATATTAAAATATTTTTTTTTTTCATAGGCGTTCAATGTGAATGCTCAGTGCCTTGGTGCTGTGCCGGCAGGACTGATTCCAAATATCCTTATCATTTAAATAGTCTGTCACTTTATAGTAGCCTCTAGAAATCAATACACGTTTAACGTAAGGCTTAAATTGGATTTCAGGCAGATTTATTACTTCAGAAGGAAGCTTATTATAGAATTTAATGCAGTTGCCCATAAACGAATTACTTGTTTTACTCAGTCTAAACTTTGGAACTGCAAGTTTGTTTTTGTTCCTTGTATTTATACAATGTATGTCACTGATTTTTATAAAGCTATCTAGATTTTTGCGGACATACATAATGTTTTGGAATATGTATTCAGCTGGCAAGGTTAGTATATTAATATCTTTAAAAAGGTCTCGAAGAGAATCGCGAGATTGCAAGTCATAAATAGCGCGAACAGCTCTTTTCTGTAATATGAAAATAGTCTGCAGATCAGCTGCAGAACCCCATAGCAAAACACAGTACGACATAATACTATGAAAGTAAGCAAAATACACTAACCTGGCCGTCGCCACGTCTGTCAGTTGCCTAATCTTTCTAATGGCGAATACAGCGGAGCTTAATTTACCAGCTATTCTATGTATATGCGAACTCCACTGTAGCTTAGCATCAACTGTTATTCCAAGAAAGACAGTAGAAGGAACAAGATCTAAGACATTTCTATCTAATACAATATTAGAAACTTGTTCAGTATTGTTCAGTAGGGAGAATTTAATACAATTGGTTTTCGCCGCGTTCAAAAGTAGATTATTTGTGGAAAACCAGTCTGAAATGAAACCAAGTGTTTCATTAGGCTCTACAAAAGCCTCATCTTTCCTATTGATCTTAAAAATAAGTGACGTATCATCAGCAAATAAAACTACATCTGCTTTTTTATTTATCATGTAAGGTAAGTCATTTATATACACTAGGAATAAGAACGGTCCTAATATGGAACCCTGAGGTACCCCTATGCTAACTGGAGATCCTATAGAATTAATATTATCGATGTATACTTTTTGATGCCGGTCTGAAAGATATGATGATACCAATTGAAGTGCTCGACCCCGAATACCATAGAAATTAAGTTTCAAAATGAGTGTTCTGTGGTCAACGCAGTCGAATGCCTTGGAGAGATCACAAAAGACCCCCAAGGCATCCTGTGATCCCTCCCAGGACTCGAATACAGCTCTAACTAAAGCATGACCGGCATCTTGTGTAGACCGGCCCTGGGTAAAACCAAACTGCCTATTATGTAAAATCTCATTTTGATTAAAGTGCGACAGCATTTGTAGTAACATTAGTTTTTCAAAAATTTTGCTTAATGCTGGTAGTATGGATATCGGTCTGTAATTAGAAGGATTGTTTAAGCACCCTGATTTGAAAATTGGTACAACTTTACTTATTTTCATGAGGTCCGGAAATATGCCGTCTTTAATACAAAAATTGAAGATTTCCGCTAATATTGGGGCAATCCTAACTATCACCGACTCTAAAGCTTTAACTGATAACCCCCAAACGTCTTCAGTGGTCTTTAGTTTTATGCTTCTAAACGCTTTGACAACATCGTAATTACTAACTACTTTAAATTCGAAATTGTGTTGCGAGCAATTGACATTACGCCTGAGCAGAAGTTCAGCGGCTTCAGGTGACGATGATAGACCTTTTGTAGTTTCAAAGGGAATGTTAGTGAAGTAGTTATCGAAAAAATTGGCAACGGTATTTTTATCAGAAACCAGTACGTCATTTATATTAAGAACGATTTCTTTGTCAGTCCTAATTTGGCCAGTTTCAGAATTAATTATTTTCCACGTTGTTTTTATTTTATTATCCGATTTTTTTATATTTTCACTAACGTAAGAAGCTTTAGCCAGTTTACACACTATTTTAAAAATTTTTGAGTATGTTCTTACATAATTAGCAAATTTGACATCCGGTGTAAAGGACCTTTTGTCATATAATTCGTAAAGAACATCTCTACTACGCCTTATGCCTTTAGTTGCCCAGGCACTAAATATTAATTTATTTTTTATTGTTATTAATTTAACCCCACAAGTTTTATTAAATTCACTTGTTATAGCATTAAGCAGGTTTTTAAACATATCGTTTGGATTTTCCGTTTTGTGTGTCAATAAAGGTAAAATTGAATTTAACCTAGTACTAAATTTCTCTAGTCTATACTTTGACAGTGGTCTAAATTGTATGATTTTATGAGTTTTAGAACTATAATAATTTAATTTGACCATCTGACATTTGTGATCAGATCGAACACCAGTTATTACCTCTTTATGATCTATATTAAAATTTGTGATGACATTATCTATACATGTAGCTGATGCAGTGGTTATTCGCGTAGGCTCGAAAAATTTACATTTAAGATTAAAAGATTTAAATAATGATAAGAAATTACTTTTGTCTGTTGAATCTGTAAGCAAATCAATATTAAAATCACCGCAAACTAATATTTTCCTGTTCTTCTTGAGCTTACAAAGAATATCCTCCATTTTAGAAAGAAAGCTCAGAATATTTGATGATGGAGGTCTATACACACATAAAACTATATATTCATCAATCTCTGCGCACGCGACCTCACAGACTCGCTCAACAGAAAGATCGGATATGTCTTGTCTCTCCTTACAAGTAACACTATCCTTAATTAATATCAGAGTACCCCCACCTTCTGCTGACACTCTGTTGAACGAGCTGGCGACCCCGAAACCATTCACCCTGAACGCCATTCTATCTGGTTTTAACCAGGTTTCTGTAAAACACAGTATATCTACATTATACTTTTCCACAAAAATATCAATGTCTAAAATTTTGCCAGAGAAGCGATTTATATTTTGATGAGTTAATGTTAAAAACTTACAACCCTTCTCTGTTGTCAAACTTAAATGTTTAAATTATTATTTACTACATTTATATTAGTATTACTACTAAAACATGTAGTACAAGGAGACTTCGTCATATTAATTATGACTGTGTTAATATTATATGCTAACAATGTAGCAATGTTAAATTTTTCTAATTTTGTCAGATACATAGTATCCCTAGTCGATTTAAATCTACATTTATTTATAAATTTATTAATGTCAAAGAATAATAATTTATCACTATAGTGACTTACTAAAAATTGCATATGATTATTTAGCATGTGTATGTGCTTATTCAACCTATCCGGTACATTAGCCAGATAGGGAAAGGCACATAATATTATTTTTTTACAGTTCAATTCAATCATAGAGGCAATGCTTTCTGTAATATCCCGTTTACATACATTTTCACAACTTCCTACTACTAGAGCAATACAGGACTGAGAAGTATATTTTTCATTTAATAAACATTTTACTATGTCTTTATAGTGCATTCCTGGCATGCAGTTATTGATAATGGAATGCTCCAGGCTGTTGCTTAGCAGCGTACCAAAGCCTTTCCCTATATTATCTGAGAACAACACTGTGGCAGATCTAGAAGAGAGTGTCTTTATTTTTGTGTAGGTAGTATTTTCAGTAGACTGAGGTTTTGTCTGACTGATACACTGAGCATCAACAAAGACAGACTTGTCCAACTCAACCAGAGATGTAGTGTGTCCAGAAGACATAATGCAACTTTCTGATAATTTATTATAATTATTATTATTAATAATGGTATCAGAACCTGTTAATATATTTCTTTTATTGTCCAATTGTAATACCAATTCATCAATTTTATTTTTTGAGGATAAATATTTATTATATGTTAGTGTTAACGATTCTTCCAGTGTTTTAATGTCATTTAATAAACGCTGGGTGTCAATTTCATAGATCCTCTTACTATCTTCTAATTTAATCTGGTAGTTATTAAACTTATCTAATAAGGTCCTACGTTCCTTCCTTAATTCTATATTTTTGGCAAATTGTTTTTGGTGCCGGCTATGTTTCTTATATTTTTTAATGAATTTACTTAGTTTTATATACTTTATAATTTTCTTGTGACTCAAGTTTTGTACATTACAATGATTATTATTAGATAGTGAGTCATCCTCAGTGAGATCAATAGTTAAGCTAGGTTTCACTGAGTGCAGTTCAAAATTTCCACAAACTAATTCATTATATAGGCTTTGGTTCACCGCTGCCTCAGAGCACTCCTTGTCTCATCATGTCTCTCATCTAATAAATCATCAGACGTGGTAAAGAGTAATGGACCATAGAATGATGTTATCTGTGATTTCATATATGTCAGTGTCACTAATATTTAAAACAAGAGCGGCTGCAGGCTGAAAAATAATGATATTTTCTCTTTACCATCTGAATCGTGACGTCATATAATCCAGATGTATAAAAGAATCAGTTTGTCCTTATTACATAAGAAGCATACATAAATTCATTAACAATTTGTTGGAACTTGGAAGCAATAATTTACATTTATACACATAACTAATGCTATTAACAGCTAGCTGCCATACAAATACCAAAAATATATTATTAACACTTATTATTCAAACTTTAACGCATCACTGCTGCTTATAAGAATTTTAAGCGACGCTTATTGTTTATTTGTATACTACCGGCGTGCGGTGCGCATGCGCGGCCCGCCATGTTTGGTTAACTGTCAAACAATTTGACAACTCGACGCGCATGACTCTCGTATGTAAGTACCAATTAGATGTTAAACGTCGGGTCCGTTTTGTTTCAATTTATTTTAATTATTAAATCTTTGAGTGGAGTCGATGGCGGATAATTACATGGGAGCACCATCAATCATCCATTTCATAAGTTTCAATCATATGAAATTAAACATGTCAGGAGGTGATAATCTATTTTATGAATGAATCATTCTATGATAGTGGTTATTTAAATTTTACAAGGAGTATTTAAATATAAATTGGTTTATATTTAGCTTAAGTAATATTAAATAATAACCTCAATGGAGGAAACAAATAACTTTTTGCGGTTTATATAAATCTTATTTTTAGTTAGCTTACTGTTAGTTGGTATTTACTGTGGATACCTTATCACTGAATTATAATTATTCTTGTTATTTACTTATATAAACAATTAAATTATTAAAGCTCAATATTATTTGAATGTAGAGCTTTTAAAATTTACAACCATCAAATATGAAACAAAACCATGCTTCAACTAATTAGCATCAAATTAAAATCAAAACACGACTAACGTTTGACAGCGGATAACTTCTGATTAATATTTCATTTCACGCCGTATTTAGAAAAAGGAGTATTATTTATACGACATCTTAGCTCTTTTTCTTTTTAAGAAATTGTCATTTTTTGTTACTGGAAACTAATTAACATAAAAAACTAATTCCTCAACTAGTCACAAGATAAAACAAAATCACAGTTTAATCACAACAAACCATTTAAGGCCCAGGATTATTCCTTTACAACCCTTTATTTCCATATAGGGTTTAATTAAATTCAAATGTCTTGGATCTTATCAAATAAAATTAATAGAGACGCTGGTAACAAAGGTTCACACCTTATTTTACGGCTGTATATCAAGAAAAAAACCCTTTAATGAAATCTTTAATAAGCGGCACGAAAAAGGAATAAATAATTTCCCTTTCGATAGGAATGTTTGTGGCCGTATCCCGGAGGAATGTGCCACTATCCCTTTTATGTTGCCCTCTCTTTCACCCATACCTCTATCACTTTCCCACACATGTCATGTTGAAACTGGTTAATGATTAATATGATTTTTTATGACGTGAGGTTGAATAATGTAATTAACAATTTAAAAAACATGGCATCACTGTGAACAGGGGCCATGTTTGTTTAGCTCCTACAAGCTTATGCGAGCCTGGTACTTAGGGTTAAATATGACGTCACTTTTTCGTCACATGTGTTGTTGTTATGACGTGAAGAAACCAAGAGAAAGTTCATATTATTTTAATTTACTTAAAGGTTAAGGAATGCTCATTACAAAATAAACAGTGATGGAATGAAATTAGCATCTCCTAGTGTTTGTTAGTTAAATTCCACTACATAATTTAAAATCGTTTGCGATTTTTGCAAACTTGCGTCGGTATCAAAACATCACAGGAATTCGTCTGCAAAAATAGGTCTAGACGAACATGCGTACTAGCGTCTGGTCAGGCCATTTCAACGCGCCAATTTTATGTAGTGCACTATGAAAAAATAAATTACTAATCCAACAGAGGATATGACGTAACTCGATATAAATCCGAGGAATAAAAATAAACATGGCCACATGCGAAAAATTATCTAACATGATGAAGAGTTGTTACTTAGAGTTGAGATTAACTGGAAGACCTTTGGTCCTAGTTTAGAGCTCACATAATATACGATTTACCGAATTAATTAATAAAAAATATATTGCATTTCATTAATATGGTGTTATTAAATCTTATTTCAGAATGTTTACGCTGAAGTTTCTATATACATAATTCAGTTTATCTTTGTACGTTCAGTACCTTTGTAAAAAAGCACTAAAGTTATATGACAAATAACTTCTAAAAAAATATAATAAAATAAAATACCGCGTTAAAAAATTCAATTTCTAACATTCGCGGCGGCGACGCGACGTATGTTATCATTATTAAAAAATATTGTTAAGGCCTTTAATGTCTTGTCAAAATTTTCTTTTCATATTCCAATTGGAATCAGCTGAGTTAATTGAAAACCTAATTAATTTTTATCAATTATCGAGATGCTGTGTAATTATAACCCACTTCGGTAAACAATTTCCCGCAATCAAAACGAAATGGGACGCAACCTTTAAACGGAGGCCTAGTGACGTGCTCCTGATAAGTAAATGTCGATGAAATTCAGAAACATACATTTAGTTATGATTTTACAGAAGTTACGAAAATAGGTACCAAATTGATAAAAAAGAACATTTAAAAAATGAATGTTGATAAAAGTAAACAGCAGTAAATATACATGGCAAATGCATGCAAAACTTTTAAAATATCTAAATATCTGGGACTTTCAATCAATCAATCAATCTCAGTGTCAGTTTTATCTTTAATATTTTTACGCTCTAAAACATAATGACAGTACCGAACAAACTTCAATGTACAAAACAAGACCTGAAATTGTATTATCTGGTAATCGTAATACCCACTGGTCTATATAGGTAAACATTTCCAGTTATAAATACTTAAATAGACCATACAAAACCCAATGATAGAAGCAAAAACGCACAATTCTGAATTAAACAAGGTAACTAGCACATCCAAATCACGAACTTAAAAACAAACTATTATCCCTCTATCGCCGTAACAATCAATATATTTAGTGCTACATATAAACCATTCTGGGTAAAGTAAAACAGAGGTTCCTCTTATGACCCGATTTCTCTAGACAAGTTTACATTACCCGTTTCTGTTTGTTTATCTATCTGTATGGAGTGTTGGAATTCTGCGAGCTATAAACACGCACGCACTTGCTGATTCATAGATTTTTTGGACATAGCTTTAGTTTGTTCAGATGTATTGTATCCGTTTTTAGTTTTACGTGTGTTTTACATTATTCTTTTTATAAGATTGCACACTGTGTATACGGGTTCAAATGACACATTGCAGTCTGCAGTGATAGAAAATCACAGAGCAAATAGTATTTTCAATACACGAACACTTTGTTTCAATTCAACAAGTGTATTTTATTACTGGACTGTAGGATCGACAGACTCAAATAGAGTATTATATACTTATTAAAAAGGTAACACATCTGTCAGTCTGTAAATAAATTTAACAACATGTAAGTAATAAACTGCATTATAAGTTTTAAAATTAAGGCTCTTTTTCAATACTCTACCGAGGCGATTCGCAGTGGAGACAAGCTTGTTCTTAACCTCACCGTCATTTTGACTTAACCAATAACTTCCTACGTTAAAGCACTCGTGAAAAATGTATCTGAGAGCAACCATAAAGCTCTTGCACAACACGGCTGACCGTTCTTAATTTTATCGATATAGTGTTGTAAGTAATGATTATGGTCCATTACATGGAGCCGCACTAATTGCTCGATTAACGCTGCACTATCGACACGACTTAAATTTAATCAAGCACTAACGTTACGTCACGGGTTTATGTGTATTTTATGGGCGCATTTCTTTTTCTGTGAAACAGGCCGTTCGGTTTTTGATAGGTTTTCTTCTAATAACGGTGTGAAGAGGAAATACAAATGAATTAAATTTGATACTTTAGAAATTGTTTCATATCCCTCAGTACAGTTACTACTTGGAACGAAATATTGACGGCTATGTGCAATAATTTTATAACGTCTGCGCCTAATGGACCAACGCGCACTTTTATGTAGGCGAATTTCAGCTTATTAGTTTTACGATCTGCTGCCAGCTTGGCCTCAATTGTAGAGACTATATTAGAATAAATAAAATGAATCATAACCATCTCCGAGTAATTTGGGTAAATATTGACTAATCCCAACCAATATTGAGACATAACACACGTTATATTTGCTGACTTCAAAGTTTGTTCTAACCGCAAATATACACAAGAACTCGAGTTAAAATAAAAAGCTGAGATTCAAATTAGTTAATGCAGAACCGACGGGACTTCTTTTAATATAGCGACATGCAAAAGTTGAAGTTATAGAAAAAGTTAAGTAATGTTCCAAACAGGTATCGATAAATAAATCCTTTTTTCTATTGTAATAAAATAGTTATTTTTATTGGAGTAGAATGGAGTGTGTCCTTTTTGCATGCTAGACCTGGGTGGTACCATTATGAAACAGAAAATTTACGTACAATATGGCAGTGATTTTGTTTTGACCGTTTAGTGAATTAGCCGAATCCTCGTCCTTCTTAAAGTTTAGCAAATCAGAATATTCTCTTGGTATAATTTATCATCAAATATCATGGTGGAAATTTACTATCGACAAACCAGTTGTTGGAATCTTAGTGTTCGACTTAAAAAAATTGCGTCAAGAGTCAAGACATCCACATTTAAAAATACTAATATTGTAAGAACATTACATTAATGTGTATTATGGTAAGATTTTTTTAAAGTAAATTTTTTAACTGTTCTCTTGTTGACATTATAAATCCTAAATAATTAACTCTAAAATAAATCAACTAATGTATTCACGTATCCATTGAATAAGTTTTAATTGAAGCATATTTTATCGATAAAAATGATTACTTCCCCTTACTACAAATGAGCCAATCCTTAGAATCCCAAGAACCCGTCTGTTATCTTCGAATGGTGTTTAGCTTTCTTAATCTAATTACTGAGATATTCTTAGAATACAAATTGGATGCGCGTGCGATGTATTTTTTTTTTCGGTTTAATAAAATAATTGTGAAGAATATTCTTAAACAATTCAATGAAATGATATACCATGGAATAAAGAGAAAGATCGACTGACCATAATGATGGCTATCCCAAAATACAAGAAAAAGACTCAGAACTATCAATTATAAAGTACTCAGTAGCATGCACTTTGCAACACTTGTCTATAAGTCTAATAAGTAGGTAAATCTGTTGTAAACAAACACATATCACGCCTTTATCCCCAAACGGGTAGGCAGAGGTGCAAACAGGGCACCCACTTTGCGCCATGTGTGTTCGAACCCATGATATCAGGCACAAATTAAGACAGACTTTGGGGTAATACTGAGCAGAAAATCCTAATACCACTTTACCCGACCCGGGATTCGAACCTGGGATCTCAGAGTTGTGACGAGCACTCAATACAACTACGCCACCGAGGCAATGTGTTGTAAAAACAAAAATAAATAGTATGAAAATAATCTATCTATCCTACTAATATTATATACGCAAAAGTTTGTATGAATGTATGGATGTATGTTTGCTACTCTTTCACGCAAAAACTACTGAACGGATTTCCATGAAATTTGGCACACGGGTAGATCATATCCTGGATTAACATATAAGCTACTTTTTATCCCGCGAAAATATAAAGCGGGACTTTTATCCCGTAAAAACTCTTTGACGCGGGCGGAGCCGCCAGCAATACTTTAATAAAGCAGTAGATCCCAGTGTGTTTGTACATTGAAAGATATGTGATAAAAAAGAAAGAGGGTGACTAGAGAAAAATAATGGAAAACAAATCAGCGATTTTTATAATTCCTTTGTCTTTTTTTCTGTTTGTTTGCTACTGCATATCTCCGAAACTACTGAACGGATTTCGATGAAATTTGGTATGGAGATAGTTTGAGACCCTCCTAGAAAGGACTATTTTTTATCTCGGGAAAATATAAAGCGGAACTTTTATTCCAGAAAAACTTTTTAACGCGGGCGGAGCCGCGAGCTAAAACTAGTTAACCTAATATACCTTGATGCTTGAATACATGTACTTTTACAAACTACCTAATATTAAAGCAGCAGGATTCTATAAATTGCACTAACACTTTCAAATTTATGTGTAGCACTATAAAGCCTAAATTACCAAAAAGCTTCAGAACTGAAACATCTATGGAGCAGTAAACACCACATCAAAGAGACAAGGGTTGTTACTTCGATTCGAGCTGGTATTAAAATGCCGTTATTTGATGTAGTATTTTCAGCCTTTGCTACAAGATTAGGTCACGCCCTAATCTGTGGGATAGTGTAATCCTCCTAGCCAGTTTCGGCCACGGCGGCCAATCTCAACGGAGATCAGCCAGGTACGCAGGAGATATTATAGTGCACAAGTGTGCGCGCAATACATAGGTGCACTCGCTATTCCTTCACTCTCATAGTCCGGTGAGACGGCAATCCGACATAACCGGAGAGAGATCAGGCGCAGGACCAACGGCTTTACGTGCTTTCCGAGGCACGGGGGTATCACACCGCCAACTTCCTGACTCCGAGCTGCGACTGAGTAATTTTTTTAAGATGGAAAATCCCAGTCACAATGTTTTTTGGCTCGACCCGGGATTCGAACCCAGGACCTCAGCGCGCAAATCGTACTCGTAACGCGTACGCAATACAACTACGCCACCGAGGCAGTCTGTGGGATAGTAGTACGGATAAGTAGGTACCTATCTCCATGTTGTTTATTTATTTAATTTAAACCAGATTCAGAATTAGACTTCATCGAAATCAGTTTTTATATGATAACTTTGATAATTATTATATTCCTTTTTAGGTAATCCTTCCTACGTGATAAAAAAATACTTTTTTTTCAAACCGCCAAATACGCAACCCCTATATTTAAAATGGCGCAGACGTTCAGTTATTAATAAAAAACGACCTTTTCTTGACCCACATATATAAATTAACTGCAACACACTTCACTCAAGTAAGTGAAGAACAGTATCGCACACTCATTTTAACAATAAATAAGTACATTTTGTATTGTTTTGTATCTATTACGTTACTTAATGCAATAGTTAAACTAGGTAATTTATATTCATATAATTACGTATTTACATACATGTTACAGAAATGTTTACTTAGTTTTTCGACAGCCCACCTACGTAACCTTAAATCCCACCGTGTTTTTTTTTAATGTCAGAAATAAAATTTCAATGCCAGTGTTTATTTTATTTTAAAGGTACACAACTGTGAACTCAATTAAGTATTTATAATAGCAAGACTTCGAAAAAACTTAGCTCATTATACAAAATAACTAACAAATCTATCAGAAATGACTACAATATCTATAGGTCAAAAATAATAGAGAAACATTTAATGACTAGTGGAAGCTGTAAGCGTGCATATAAAGAACTCCGCACACACAAAACTTGGATACCAAGCTTATCAGAAAGCTCTACGCCAACAACTAATAGAGAAAACATTCTCAAAATAGCAACAAATTTCTATGTAAACCTCTATGATCAAAAAAACCACTTCAAAAACTCCGAAAACATAATTTTCCACTCAAAAAACAAAACTAACATCGATTGGAACGTAGCAGAAATAGACTTCGAAATTAAGAGATTGAAATCATACAAGAGTCCGGGTCCAGACGGTATCACAAACGAAGCATTAAAACTGGCAAGAGTACTGCTGGTACCAATTATAACCTTATTATTTAATATGATCAACAAAGAGCAGAGAGTTCCCGAACAATGGACCAAATCAAATATTATATTACTGTACAAGAAGGGGGACCCCAAAAACATAGGCAACTACCGACCCATCAGCTTACTACCTAGCCTCTACAAACTATTCTCACAATGCATTTTAAGCCGAATATCTGCAAAAATTGACGAAAAGCAGCCGGTAGAGCAAGCAGGTTTTCGCAGAGGTTACTCAACCGTCGACCATATTCAAACACTAGAGAGCATAATAGGGAAATACAAAGAATTTCAAAGACCTCTTTACCTGGCCTTTATTGATTATCAAAAAGCATTCGACTCTATCTCACACATGTCAATATGGGAGACACTACAGGACAATGATATAGATGAAACATACTGTAATATAATAAAAAACATATATGAAAGGAGCATGAGTAGAGTCACCTTGGAAACAAGCGGCCCAGAAATAAAAATTAAAAGAGGAGTAAAGCAAGGTGACCCTTTATCCCCCAAGCTTTTCATCGCCGTATTAGAGACTATATTTAAAAAACTTGCCTGGACAAATGTTGGTATAAAAATAAATAGAAAACACCTCAGCCATTTGCGCTTTGCCGACGATATAATATTATTCTCAGAATCAAGCTCGCAACTGGAACAAATGATACATCACCTACAGGTAGAAAGCGCATATGTGGGATTAGAAATGAATCTACAAAAAACTAAACTGATGACCAATTCTTCAAAACCACCAATAAAGATAGGAAGCGAAAAGCTTGAATACGTAGATACCTACATTTACCTAGGAAAACAGGTATCATTTCACCAAAACAACAACTTGGAAGAAGTCAAAAGAAGAATAAATATATCATGGCAAAAATTCTGGGCTCATAGAGAAATAATGAAAGGAAACTTTACACTTTCGGAGAAGAAGAAAGTAATGGATATTGCCATCCTTCCATGTCTAACATATGGCTCCCAAACCTGGACATACACAAAACACGTTAAAGAAAAAATAAGAATATGCCAAGCAGCCATGGAAAGATCCATCCTACGCATTCGAAAGAAAGATAAAGTACGCCATACCACAATAAGGAAAAAAACAAGTCTAATAGATTTCTTACTCCACTCTATGAAACTAAAATGGAAATGGGCAGGCCATGTAGCCCGAGTAGAGGATGCCCGGTGGACACGACAAGCCGTACTATGGAAAGGACCCATAGGAAAGAGAAAACGAGGAAGACCGTCAAGAAGGTGGGTCGATGATATCAGAGACACAGCAGGAGATGAATGGCATACAAAGGCAAAAGACAGAAACCTATGGAATAAATTGGAGGAGGCCTTTACCCTATAGAGGGGTTCTCATTTTAATTAGATCAAAACTTATTTATGTATGTAACTCCATTTAAAATTTCGAATTAATAATTGAAAAAAAAAAAAAAAAAAAAAAAAAAAAATTAAAAAAAAATAAAAAAAAAAAATTAAACCACATCATAAATTTAATGGTAATAAATCATAATCTAATCTACAATTTTAAAAAATATTTTTTAATACTGCATGAACTTAAAATGTAAATATTAAACTGCATGTAAAAAAAAAAATGAGAAATAAAAAGGCTTATTTATTATTATTATTATTATTATTATTATATAATAGCAAGACTTTGCTAACGGAATGCTATTTTATTTTTTCCATATCGCTGCCTGTTTACACATGTAATAACCTCGTATTTTATTAAACAGTTCATTTAAAAAATCGCAATCTCATTTTACAGTAATGGGATAAGAAAACACTGAATATATATTGTAATTACAAGCAAATAACCTATTTCTGCGCGCGAAAATTGCTTGCGAATGCCATACAAAATATTTACCGTTGCGTAATAATTACATTTTATTCAACATCTGATTGCTTTACTGTGCACTTGTTGTATGGAGTTGATGTACTCTTTAGGGTTGTCAAAATTGAGATTTATTTATATTATTTTGTAATCAAACTAATGCAACAGTATTTAAAGGATTCACTTTAGGTAACATTTAACTTTTTTTTTTATATGAACTAATAACTATTATTAATCTGTCAACGTAAATATATTATTAAATATTTTTAATACAATACTACCTATTTATATCTTTTAGCATCTTTTTAGCAACAAAAGTATCCCGAATGCGTAAACACTATACGCATCTATTTAAGACTAGATACTTAAGCATTATCTACCTTTATTAGGGACGCGGATCAATTGAGCAAAACACTCAGATTTTTTTCACTTTTACGTTGATACTTTGTCATTCACGTATAAAATATAACCACCTGCAAGGTGGCCAGACTTGAAAAAGGTCACAGGAACATGGCGGATGCAGGCCGCTTTTGACTGGTCCGTCTGGAAGTCTTTAGGGGATGCCTATGTTCAGCAGTGATCTTGTTGTGGCTGATGATAATAATAAAAAAAATGTTGCAAGATTTGATCTGAACATACAAACATTGCATACACACTCACGCCTTTTATCCCCGAAGGGTTAGGCAGAGGCACAACTAGTGCATCCACTTTTCGCTGTGCGTATTCCGTCCTAGAGTAGAAAAACCCAATATCACTTTGTCAGACCCGGGGATCAAACCCGAGATCTCAGCATTGCAGTCGTACCGTAATAGAACTACGCCAAAGAGGCAGTCGAAACATTGCAAGGTAAATAAAGCTTGTAAAATATGACCAATAACTTCCAACTACAAATTTTCTTTAAGTGACATCCCTAATTTCACAGTCGCGACATTAGCTGTAGTTTTAAACGCATTAATGGATGTTCCCACGGTCAGTAATAAGATATTAAATATATTTGTCGCTACATCAAGTCATAGATATAAGGAAATATTTGTTCTACAATAAATAATTGTTCAATTTGCTTCATTCGTCGCGGTTTAATGTTTCAATCAAGTTCCAAGATTATATTATATTGCATTTTCTTTGAAGTTTAGCTCGCAAACTAGCGCCTCGCAGATTTCATGAAATTTAATTCTATAAATTTTACTTAAGGTTATAAATTTATAATATGTAGATAAATATAATTAAAATTTTTAATGGTACCGACAAAATATTTTTCGGGCCTCGAGATTTTTTTAAGACCTCTCATAATCCACCCTCGAATCATAGTAATATTGTATGTTTTATCAAAACTTGTATGTAATACTTAGGGACCTCGTAGATTAAAGTGTGACTTTTGAGTTTTGGTCTGCTTATCATTTATGACATGACGCGTTTATCAATAAAGTCGACAATAAAGAGAAGACTCTAAAGTATATTCAATGAAAAAATTAACCAGGGTAGCATCAGTCTGTAGGATATTAAATAACTACAAGATGATTTCACGCAAATGTATAAAATCCCACACTTCTCCCAAGGATATTAACTAGGTGTCGTATACTTTTTACCACTCAACTTGTAAGATTAAGGGCCCGCTTCCAATCCCTCACAAAAAGTGTTTCACAGTAAGCTAAAAAACCGTTGTCAGTCAAGAAAAAACTCGTTCGTAGCAAGAAATAGCGCGGCGTCCCTTTTAAGGATTCAAAGTAGGTTTTTTACATATTAAAAAATGACTTAGTAGCCGCGCATTTAAATGCATTAACGAATACACTTACGTATTTAGTTACAAGTAAATGAAGATTTTGAACTTAAAAGATTTTTAATTAAGATGCCCCAGTTAAAATAATAGCTGTGTACGAAAATGATCACTATGACGTGTTATCTTCGTCCAACACTTTTTGATTATACATCTTTGTTAATAAGAACGGTAAAAGAAAACATCGTGAGGAAACCTGCATATCTGAGAATCTCTCTATAGGAATTTCAAAGGTGTGTGAAGTCTACCCACCCGCACTAGGCCAGCGTGGTGGACTAAGGCCTAAAACCTCTCAGTTGTAGAGGAGGCCCGTGCTCAGCAGTGGGCAGTATTTAATACAGAGCTGGTTGATGGTGGTTAATAGGAAAATTATAAATTCAAGTCTCATATAATAATAGTGTACAAATTACTGCTACAAATCTCCACAAAGCTCTGCAAGTCGCATATTCAAATATTCTGAACTATGACGCTACAAATCTCCACAAAGCTCTGCAAGTCGCACATCGAAATATTCTGAACTATGACGCTACAAATCTCCACAAAGCTCTGCAAGTCGCACATTCAAATATTCTGAACTATGACGCTACAAATCAACAGAGCTCTGCAAGTAACACTGAACATTCTGAACTATATCACTACAAGTCCACACAGCGGTGCTAGTCGCACGCAATATATTCTCCATCAAGATTACGACAATCCGTACCATTTCGCATCGTCCAAATCTGAATCGCATTTGTACCATTGCGCAAGACAATGATTTGTTTGGTTTCCCTCAACATTTTATTGAGGAAACGAAAGTATCTGGGTTAAGACACATATTCTGAAATAACCTGAAAACGCCCTACACTCGCTCAAACACAGGACAAAAGGTTTGTTTGTTATTGCCCCAGTTAGAAGCTCGTTGAGAGTGATATTGCATTATTCGGACATTGCGTTTTTATAAGACGTGCTACTACACTGTCTATTTTTTCTATTAAGCACCATTGTTGCGTTATAAGTATTTTGTACTACGTATAGCCAGTGTAACTACAGATTTTTATAAAATTAATCAATCTATACTAATATTTTAACGAGGTTGTAGGGTTGTTTATAGGAAGTAATCTCTGGAACTACTGAAGCGATTTCGATGAAATTTGGTATGGAGATAGTATGAAATCCCAAAAAAAATTAACTTTTATCTCGGAATAACTTTTTCACGCCGACGCAGCCACAAGCCAGAGCTAGCTATAATGACCGTAGTTTTATGCCATGTGAATTTTTAATTTAAAGTTCTGGGTGGCATCTACTGTCAATGGGCAGTAGTGGCATTTTGTACTGGGTGAGCAAGTTACAAGCCGCTATTCCGGCAGGTCCGTCTGAAAAACTTTAGGAGAGGCCTATGTTCAGCAGTGGACGTCATGTTGCTGATGATGATCATTATAATGAGCAAGTTGCTCGGGGTCATACAGTTAAAAATATATGTTTATGCTATTTACATAACTATGTATCTTATTCTATTATTATAAATACGAAAGTTTGTGAAAATGTTTGAATGCTTGTATGTTTGAAACGACTGCACGGATTTGAATGAAATTTAGCACACGGGTAGATCATATCCTGGATTAACACATAGGCTACCTTTTATCCCGGTAATTTGTTCCCATGGAAAATAATGGATATTTTTATCTGATTCTTTAAGTGACTGCCTCGGTGGCGTAGTTGTATTACGATATGACTGCAATGCTGAGGTTTTGGGTTCGATTCCCGGGTCGGGCAAAGTGAGATTGGGTTTTAAATTCAGTATCAGCCTGGAGTCTGGAATTTGTGCCCGATATGGCGATAGGCCCGCCCCCTATCACATCATGGAACGGAATACGCACGGCAAAAAATGGGTACACTAGTTCCACCTCTGCCTATGTGATTCTTTAAGTAGATGGCGCTGGCGTCGTACTGTGTTGTAGTGACTTTTGTAGTGGGAAAGGCTTTTCAAAGGCAAAGCCGCGAGTAACACCTAGTACTTAATAAAAGTAGTAGTAGTACGTTTTTAGTAATGTATGTATTATTTTGTTAGCTTTCAGTAAGAAATATAGGCTTTATTTTTTTGTATTTACGTTAATGCAATAGTAAGCTAAAGTGGCAGTGGGCAGGTCACATAGCTCGTAGAATTGACAACCTTAGAGCATTTAACATTTAACACGCTGACAACAGATGGGGTAGAAAAGTTCTTGAGTGGAAACCACGTAATGGCAAACGCAGCGTGGGACGTCCTCCTACAAGGTGGACAGACGACCTTGTAAAGGTCGCAGGAACCCGCTGGATGCAGGCCGCTTCTGACAGGTTGGTCTAGAAATCTTTGGGGTGGCCTATGTTCAGTAGTGGAGTTCTAAAGGCTGAAGAAGAAGAAGAATGTGATAATTAAACTAGTGTAATAATATTTCGTAAATTTCTTCCTTGCTTGTTAGCTGTTACTTACCAAACACTTATAATTCATATAGTCGTAATAGACAGAAATATAGACGCAATCGCCATTTATTTCATATCATTAGATATATGGCTCACGATCGTTTGCCTCTCACGATGCGATCCCATTTCTAAAAGGTTGTAGATTGATTAGCGTTTACAAGTTTAGTTATTTGAATCTAGAGACAAATAAAATCTATGTATCAATTTTCATACACTTGGTTTTACTTAAAATCAAAGTTATGTTGGATGGTAACCATTTTGCTACTGATTTTTAAGATTTTCTTAAGATTAAAAACGTTTTTTGTTCGAAAAAAGGGATAAATTTCATCTTTGTATCAAATGTTATTAAAATCTATACTAATATTATAAAGCTGAAGAGTTTGTTTCTTTGTTTGAACGCGCTAGCTCCTAAGTTGCAAAGTACTGTGTGGCATTCCACTGCGCTCGTCATCCTGAGACATAAGTCTCATTATGTCCAGTAGTTACACTGGCTACAATGTCCTTCAAACCGAAACACAACAGTGCATGCACACTGCTGCTTGGCGGTAGAAATAGACATTGCGGTGGTACCCACCCAGACGGACTCCTACATATGAGAGACCTACCACCAGTAAAGTACTCCCATAAACATATTAACTTATTACAATATTATAATTTTGATATTACGTCATAATCTTTTGAAACTCCTTGATCCCACGTTAGCGGGGATATTGTGTTCCTACAGGAATATCCGTTATGAGGGTATCGGGTGACGCACCGTTAGATCAGACCACCGCATGCGAGTTTATACTTGGATAGGCGGAATGTCTAGGAGTTTTGAGTTTTATTTCTATATTTTATGGAACAGTCCTTATTTCTAACAATATATGAAATAATTCTCTAATACTATACAATATTACTTATTAATAGCTAGGTATTGTTCGCGGTTCCGCCTGCATGTAAATGTTTCCTACGATAACAGTAGGTTATGTCTCTTTTTATGGTTCAAGCTTACATCGTACTAAATTTCATCAAAATCGTTCCAGTAGTTTACCGGTGAAAGCGTAATTCACAGAGACATTTATTTTCCTATTTATAATATTAGTATGGATTTAATATAGATAGTTATTATTAGAATTTTGTGAATCTCCTAGGTCGCGAGGAACTCATCTATGTAGAGCAAATCACAAAACGCACTAGGCTCTATCAATTTTAATAATGTTACCCTGAAATGGGGTTCTAACCTCAAATTTTGAAAACTAGGATTTGAAGTAAGATAAACCAGGTCAATTTAGTTCATAAACAGGACGCAATAATAGAGTAACAATAGTTAAATAGATACTATATGTATGTAGTGAAAATAGGTTAAAGAAATGAAATTTTTAATACATAACCTTATCAGGGCGCGTTAAATCCCCAGGACTAAGCTTACAAACTTGTTATCTAGGACATTGTAGAAGACTGCAAAAACCAGGACATGTCCTGGGAAAATACGACGGTTGGAAACTCTACTCTGGACAAACACCTATCTATACCTTAGAACATTTAGCATTTAACCTATACATATAAATGCTTTGTACTGAATGACTGACGGATCAACGCACAGCCTAAACCGCTGATCGTAAAGACCTGAAACTTGGAGGGTATGTTCTTTGTATGACGCAGGCATCCGATAAGAAAGGATTTTCTGAAATTCTACTCCTAAGGGGTTGCAAAGGGGGGTAACGTTTGTACGCGATAAACTCAAAAACTGCAGACTGGATTTCGATGAAATTTGGTATATAGATATTTCGAGAGCCTGGGAAGGTTTTAGGCTACTTTTCATTCCAGAAAAATGTACGGCAAGACTTTCATCCAGGAAAAACTCTTTCGTGCGGGCGAAGCCGTGGGCAAAAGCTAGTAGAAGATAAAATTGGCATAATGAAGCAAATAATACTTACTGTATATTTTAAACAGAAATAAGTTACAAATAAAATAAAATTAAAGTACATTTATTTTTAATAAATAATTTATGGAAAATGAATCGGAAGAAAAAAACATTACCTAGATTATTTAAACGCATGTAATTAATCATATTGTTATTTTATTACGCATAAAACCAATATACAAATTAATCAAATATGTATTGTGAATGTTCAATTTAATTTAGCAATAATATATTCATACATTATTTGTTTACACAAACCAGCTTTGCCACTGGACAATTAGGTATTAACGATTTCTGTAGAATTTATTTATTAATGTTATGCAATGAATATTAAGGAAAACATTTATGATAAATAAATCGAATTAAGCATGTTTATTCTTTGAAAGGTAATCTTTCGTAAGATTCCCCGATCAGGCAAATCAAAATTACAATAAGAAAAACAAGCGGGGTATCGAAATCCTTGTAGTGCCCTATGGGGCTATAGATAAGCCCTCTAACAAAGTATTTGCTAAGGACGAATCATGAGTATTGGGTAATCGCGGGTTCACTTCTGCCTAACCCTTCGGAAATAGAAATAACTACTTGCTGTATTTCAGAAAATGATAAATGTAAAAAATATGGTCAAATATTGATACTTCGAAAATTAAATCACATTTCGAACGGCTAAAACTTGGATTAAATTAGTTAAGAGTTTAAATCTATTTACCCTTTACAATACAACAGCGTAATAATCCACCCCAAGTTAAAGATAGAAGTATAATGAAACAGAAAAAATCGTCACAAACATACACACAACATACACACACACACACACACACACACAAACACACTCCACTCACTCATAGCTTATAGCTATGCCTCACGTAGTCTTTTCTAAAAAATACTAATAAAAAAAAATAACATTTTCCTAGTTTACTGTACAATACAACGATCCAGTCAGTCTCCACTCATCGATCTTCGCGATACAGGCCTTGAGCCTAGTGCAAAGTTCGCCGGTAACTATTTAATAATAGTACAACAATGTTTACTGTATTTTAGACATATCACCTACATGTAAGTGTTTTGTACTTTTCTGGAAATAAATAAAATAAAATAAATAAATATTTTTTTGTTTTCACTGCAAGTCAACGAAGGTTGCAACACATGGTTATCGGTCTAAAAATGTATAATTATCATTCGAAAACCAATAATTACCATAGAAAGCTCGTTGGGGCGTAAAAAGCGGCGCCCGCAGCGACCTATAATTTACAGTTTTGGTTCCCATGTTAAAGGATTGCCCTATTTTACAAGCAATATGGGGTAGAAGGTATTTGAAACTATAGTGTGTACTTGGTTATTGGATGATCACCTTTGAAAAACCTTTTGTATAAAAATCTACCACGACATATAGAAACAGATTTTTTTATTAAACAAATTGAAATGAGTGGCGTAGCGTCTATGGAGCAGGAGGGAAGCACTTTCAGGGGAACTGCAAATGGGTGAAATAAAACCTTTTACAAATTTAAAGTTTTGGTGACAGGGGGGGCGGGGTGCTCGCGTAATTTTTATTTCTTGAAATTACCTTTTTTGGTGCCTTGGGACGGTAAATTTTGGGACCGCTCCAGGTGGCAAGAACCCGCACTACGCCATTGATTGAAATAATAATGTGAGCAAATTAATAAGTGTAACAAAAAATAAACAAAAGCTTAATAAATCCTTAGCGCCCAGTAACCGCCAAGGAATCTGGCATACGCCACAAATTCAAAAAAAGAATAACAATGCCGTCACCCTTCCGAACTTAGATAATAAACATTAACCGCCTAGATCTCGAAAGCATGGCCGATTTTAATAAAACATGTAAAAAAATAAACTTGTCATATTCAACGCGTTAACAGATGCTTCCATATGCCGGTACACGCGCCGACAAACTCGTTTACTAAATAAATATAATGAAAAGGAAATATCCTTTGAGCTAAGGGGAGTAATTAAGTATGCTAGCATAATTTTGGCGATCGTCACAACATGCGTACGAATTAAGGATAGTATTGTTTTTTTAAGTCCTTGACGCCTCAGTACAGGCATGCCATAAATCTTTTCCCTTATTACTATAATAAAGAAGAAAATTGAATTGGTGTTTGGTGAAAACACTAGTAGTAATACATCTGCCAACCCTTTTGTGATACACGTGTGAATATATTTATATATAGTAAATTATATTACAATGATAAAACCAATGAACGGTGTTATTGTTACGAGAGATGAATTTGTCAGGAAATGAGGTTCAAGATTGTGTTTTGTATTGTTATATAAACATTCAGTACGAATGCAGTGCGTAATTTGTCTTATTTACATAACTCGTTGCGGAAATTCTTCATGAAATTATGTTTATTTTAATTGCCCAGTATTACATACCAATGGATGATAATCAAATTAATTAAATTGATAGCAGTTTTCATCAGTATCACGATTTAAATTGATATACTAGGATCACAGGAACCGAAGGAGTTCGACTTCAAGGAAACCGCTGGTTGTAAAATTTAAGCCCAATTGTTTATTATTATTATATTATTTATTACACGTGAGAAAGTCCATTGACCATATATTGAAGTTGAGTACGGCAGGTGGAAAAAGACTTCACTGGGATAAACTATCAATATAACTATATTACAAGCCAGCTTTTTATGATACTCGTGAACGCGTGCTGCTATACTCGTGAACGAGTGCTGCTTGTGTGGACTGGTCTGCCCTTTTCGCTTACTATATCTAAGTATTAGGGGTATATCTTGAACTTCGATTAATAGCGACATCTTGAACATTTTAGATCAAATTATTACATGATTCCTGAATCCTGAGATAGTTACGCACTAGTGTTGGAATTTAAAATTTATTACCTATTTTGCGAGTATATAAATGAACTGCTCTAAACAAAAGTTAACAAATACTGAATTGTATTTTTTTTTCTCTACATAATGCATTGTATTTTATACCTTGAACTGATTTTGAAAAGAGCAACACTAGAGTTTCTTGCCCGTTCTTCTCTAGTGAGAACTGCTTTCCGAACTGGTGGTAGAGTTAATATTGACGGAATCTAAATAATGTATAACATTTTATGGGTTCGAATAAACTATTTCATTTCATTTCATTTACATCCTACTAATATTATAAACGCGAAAGTTTGTAAGTATGGTTGTATGGATGTATGGATGTATGGATGTCTGGATGTCTGGATGTATGGATGTTTGTTACTCTTTCACGCAAAAACTACTGAACGGATTTCGATGAAATTTGGCACACGGGTAGATTATGTCCTGGATTAACACATAGACTACGTTTTATCCCGGGAAAATAAAAAGCGGGACTTTTATCCCGGGAAAACTCATTCACGCGGGCGGAGCCGTGGGCAAAAGCTAGTTGAAAATAAACCCCAGAGTGTGTACGTGCATTAATGTATTTCTTGCCCAACCCATACAAATAAAGTTGTATGTAAAAAAGCGGATGTTACAAACCATTTGTTACCGACTGTCCACCTGTAACACCACTTACCACTTCACACGTGGTGAGTAATGAGACCAGACTTCATACAAGGCCTAACATTTGGCCCGATGTAACCCAGTGTTTATGTCTGGCCTTTATCCAGCTGACGTAAGAATTGGCTAATATGGAATTTGCATCACGTGTTAGGTCATAGGCTGTAAAAATCTAAATTTAGGCTGATTTCGTAAATAGCTACACCATCCGGTTGGAGGAAAACGTGTTGTAACGTAATAGACAGCTCCAATTTGTATAGATCTAGATGGGATGGAAGGAATTTTTCAAGTATCAAACATGTATTATTTCACTTTGAGCTTTTATAATAAAAGGGATAACTAACGGTAATTTTTTTTTAACTAATAATAATAATCTTTATTACTTCAACAAAAATATACTACTAACATAACTAAACAAAATAACATAATATTGGACTTAACTATAACATTTTTTATAAAAGTGCAGGTAGAACTCAAATTTATGACAATAACAATGAGTTATTACACTAAAACTGCGAACTTATCGACTTAGTTAAATACTCATAACATGTTTCATGACTTTTTTTTTTTTTTTAATTAGCTGCGACCATAGGGGTAAGGTAAGTGGTTCCATCGCTTTAAGCGCCTTGTTGCAAAGGGCGCCAAAACGCCAAATGCAACAAACAATTTTAAGGGAAAAATTACTGAAAGTGTTCACCAAAGGGCGCCAAAAGACAATCTCGTTTTTCCATGATTATAGGCTAGCGCTGTAGCTATACGCTGTAATACATTCACATTCTACCTACATTTAGCTGTCCCGTACCCTAATAGGAGATGCCATATCGGGTACAAAATATTCCAATACCGAGCATTACAGGTGAATTTCCAAATTGTTATTCTATAGGTACTTTCCTCAGAGATTGAATCCAAAAACAATATACATCCGCAAAATTAAATTTACGTTCAGAAATAATTCCAACGTCGATTAATTGTAGATTAATGAGCAGTGACATCAGTAATTTCTTCTCACAGCTTCGTGGGAATATCCTGGCCCAGTTATTCTGGATGCAGATGACAAGTGTTCAACTGCGAATAATATATTGCAATAATCCTGTCTGCTTATTATTCTCCTTATTATCTCTACATTTCATGCAACCAAAATATTCCATATTCAAAAATAATTGTACGCATCTATTGTTCGCAAGAAAATCTCGGATAAATTAATTAACCAATGCACGACATAGGCGGATACAACTCGAAAGACATAAGTGTAAATTTGAGGCTGGACATAGCACTATGCTAGATCCAAAAATATGATTATAATAGAAGTTAAGACCTAGACTCTAGAGTACACAAAGAACGAGACTACGCACCGATTCCTTACAATCTTAGAAGTTGTACAAATTGTAAACGAAATAGTCATCAAATAAATTACGTATTAGTATTCTTATAGCTATTATTATTACAGTAATTGTTGTGTAACGTATTGTTTTCACTCATATAAAACAAAATGACCCAAATTAGGTCCACGGAGGAATAAATATTTATTGACTCACTATGTGCCGAAGTAGGCCGCATTTGCATTTGCAAGCGCTGTAATCAAATTAAACGGCTCTTCATACAATGCAAAATGATTCTTAACTAATAAATTTACTGTCTGTAACTGTGCTATCGTTCTTGACTTCGATACTGCCTTTGTAAAAATATAAACACAACCTTATGCAAATAAAATAGTGGAGTTTGTCGATTTATTCGCGCTTTATGTAAAAATGGGTCAGGAATTTGAGAATGGAGAGGGAAATTAACTAATTTACGTTATAACGCCTTCCGCACTTAGAACTTATATATTTTATAATTTGGTATCATGCAGCCGACTGGACACATTTTAAACGTATCCTAAATTTTATCAATCAAAAGCTTTCGCTCATCTACGTTATTTCTTTCTATTGATATTTGAGATGAAATGACTTACATCCTACTGACCTTACTCTCATCTAATATGACTGTCACAACCTCCTTTTAGTATTCCAAATTTTTCCAAAATGTTAAACATTTTTGCCAATTATGATCTACTATGATCTAATATTTTCCCATAGTAAAACGCAATAAATAATGCATGTACATAAATCAATTCCTGTTATCAGGGCCGCGTCGGTCACTTCCTTCCTGCGCCCTGCGATGCGCGTGCGCCGCCTATTTTCGGACCAATTACTTACTGCTGCTCGATTTTCTGTACACCCGTATAATGTGTTTATATTGCAGAATGAATTATTTTTGTAACGATTTATTGATTTGGCAGGTCCGATATTTTTATGCAATAAAATTATTGCGGTCTGTCATTAATCATTCTGGGCGCACAAGCAAGATTCATCTTTAAGGTTGACTTTAACGTCCATTATCTTATTAAATTCGATATGCTCGATTATGTCAGTTGAAATCTATTTATTTATTTATTTGCATACTAAGTGTACAATAGTTGTTGTTACATTTTTTTGTGCTTATAACTTAGTAGCCCTTTCCAGACATTGCAAATTTGAGGGCGCTATATTAATACAATGTTATTCTAATCTATATAAGCATATAAACATAGGATCACCAGCAGAGAGAAAAAATCTCATCGGAATCGTATTTTTACTTCAAGACTGAGTAACACTTTTGTAGGTATGTATCAGCACTCAGCGTGTCTTTTAATCATGTCTTCTGCTTATTTTAAAGCAGCAAGTTTTACCATGGACGATAGCCTAGTTGGGAATGGAACGGTCTGCCGAGACAAAGTTCGCAGGTTCAAAACCCAAGGCACACACCTCTGAGTTTTCGAAGTTATGTGTGTATTGTTTATCAATTATCGTTCGCTTTAACGGTGAAGGAAAACATCATGAGGAAACCTACATACCTGAGAATTCTTCATAAGAATTTCGAGGGTATGTGAAGTCTGCCAACCCGCACTAGGCCAGCGTGGTAGTTATTAGTAGCGGAGGCCCGTGCTCAGCAGTGGGCAGTATATAATACAGGGCTGATTGCATTGCATTGATTGCAAGTTTTACCACGCGAGTACTTGTATATAGCAAGGGAACCGTACGTATAACTTTCACCCATAACTTAGTATCTCAATAGTAACTTACATCTTTAGATTTCCAATTTAATTCTCTATTTATGTGAATTTACTTTCTGACGTGCGCGTCGTAAGGAATATTTAATCGTACTATTTAAAATAATAGAGGAGTAAGGTACAACAAAAAACGTTGTAAAACTCAAAGCAAAAAACAGATAATAAATGATCTAGAGAAAGAAACCTTTATGTTCGGTTTTTAATACATCAATGTCGCAATATAATACTTGCCTGTATTTATCTGAACAAAATATTTGAAATAAAAAGCTTAATAATGTAAAACATTATTTATTTCTTCACTAGTTTAGTTCTCATAATAATGAAAAAATAGATTTGTTCACTTGAGCCTGGCTAAATAAAAATTGTCATCCAAGTTACTAGGTAAACATGAAATTAAAGACTCGATAAACATTCCAGTTAGTCCGTGTCTCCGTGCTAGATAGATTATGTGATAAAAATCTAACCTTGTCTGTCTGTACTGTGGCGCCTATGGTAAGTAATACTAGATGAAATTGAGAACTTTGCAAACACACTTTAAATTAAAATAGTTAGCTAGGGATGCAAAAAGATAAAGATATTAGTGCAAAAAAGCAACGACGTGATATTATGCTTAAATTATAGTAATTGCTTATGAAACTCGTAACTTCTGTCAATGCATAACAAAATCTAAGCATTGTGCTGAGCATGAATGGAATTACCAGAGATAGAAGAAGAGCCAAACAAGTTGCATCGGTGCGTTGCGGCGCAGCGCGGTCGTCGGTCTAGCTCAACAAAAATTGTCACCCGAGCTACTAGGAGCCCATGAATGATAAGACATACAAACTCGTACCATGCGTTATTTGAGCCAGGAGTCAGGACTCAGGACGACTGAGGTGTGTACTAATGCCACTTAATCCAACAGTTACATCGGCATGGACATACGAGACCTAGTTTCTGTGCTTGCTTATGTTCCTAAAATAAACAAAAATCCTTTAATTAATGGAATATAATATTGCTAAACAAAATGTTCTACGTATGAGAGTATTTGAAAAATTCCACAATCAAAAAGTCTCATATATTTTAACTAGCATTGCGCGCGGCTCCGCCCGTGTGGAAAAGTTTTTCCGAGATAAAAAGTAGCCTATAGCACTCAGGAGTAATGTAGCTTCCTATTAGTGAAAGAATTTTCAAAATCGGTCCAGTATTTCCTGGGATTAGCGCGTTCAAACAAACAAACAAACTCTTCAGCTTTAAATAATAGTATAGATAGGTACGGAAATATTGAAATTCCCAACAACAAAAGTATGTTTAACGTACTCTAATATTACTAATTCAATGCATTGAACGTGGGCAGGGCTATCGGCGTTGGGAACTGGGATTTACCCTTTAAAACATTTTAATCTGGAATAAAAATATAATACACCTACATTTACATTTATTTATAAAAAGGTTTTGGTTATAGGTACGTACGTTATTTTATTCCTGCTCCAAGCAATGTAACATTTAAGAAGAGGTCGCTTTAAGGTTGTTTCGTTATTGAAGTGAAAACTTCTTTAGCGGCGTTGAGCACTTTTTTGGGTATAAAATGTTAAACTCGCGTACTCGCGTAAGGTCACGTGACCGAATTCTGACGAAAATGCATGGGGAGGTTTTACCATCCCTTACTAATATGAACCTTAAATACAATGCGTCGAAGCTATAATTCTTGAAACGAGTGCATTTTTATTTATTAACGTCATTAAAACCATCCCTTACTAATATGAACCTTAAACACGTTGCGTAGAAGCTATTTCCCCAGTGTCGGCACGGCACGAGTACAAAAGAACGTAACATTCTTTTTTCAAATTTTGATTTATTCTACTTTGGTTGTGATGACCATTGCATTTCTGACATTTATCAAAAACCAGACTGAACGTGCGTTGCTCGCGTTTAAAAATCTACTTTATGTGGTAGGCGTAACATCGAATTTGTGTTTAGTCAATCAAAATTTGTAATTGTTTGTTTCTTTTTAACCGACTTCCAAAAGGAGGAGGTTATTTTAGTTTGACTTATGGACAACACTTGTTGATGTGTTATTTGCAAGAAACTGTGCATCTTGGGTTTTTAGTACATCAATGATGATAGCGAAATAAATAAATATTGTATTAAACTACATAAATGCTAGTACTTTTATACTGATAAATAAAGCAATTCGTGCGAAATTATTCCCTAACCATTCCAAAATATTCAAAAATGCACTACGTTAATGTTCAAGTTTTTACTTCTGCCGGCACTCCCGGAGTGCAACCCGTTCTTTTTTTGTTGATAGAGTAACACCTGATGATAAAAAATACTCGACACTTACAGGTTGAATTTTTCTTGAGACGCGACATACTTAGAGGAAATTTGACAATTGGTTCTTTCTCATGCCTTCCTCAATACAGAATCCAATATTATGAACCTTGATATCATTCTCTATAATTCATAATCATTTCTTCTCACAGCCCTACAGCCCTACTCATGTTTCTCGAATCAATTACGCCATTTAGAAGTCCATCGTGCGAGACACGGCAGAGAATTTGGGTGAACATTTTTAAGCCATTTTATGCCACGTTGCGTAACTCAGCCCTGTTATGGATCCGTTTGTTTTGACAGACGCACTATAAAACGAAAATGTTTGAGTTATAGCACCGTAAAAAGGGGCAAATGAGAATTTCTTATGAAACGCCGTGTGTATAAAATTTGCATGCCACGGTTCCGTTCAGATCTGTGTGTGTGTGGTATTGTTTTTCATGTGGGTATCAAAAGACTGAACAAAAGTTATTGTAAACAGAACACATTCAAGAAATAGAGTTCATTTTTGTGCAATATTTTAAGTTGGAGAAAAGGCTTTGGTTTTTTTTTTGTTATTTTTTACACTACCATCGCCAGTAAGATGGGCCTTGCAAAGCATAAGCCTAATATAGATGGAAGTTTATTGCTACAGCAGCAATTAACCTGACACGAGAAATGGTGATATGTTTGTTTACATGCACAAAATATAACCGAAAAATTTGCCATTCTAATTTCAAATTATGATGCATAACATAAAATCCGTTTTTGCACCATATGACGCCGGGCTGATAAACGTATGTTAACTATGAAAATACTATAAAAATTTAAATCCTTAGCATAAACATTACGAAGCCAAACACGCGAGCATAAACTGTCTCATTTTTTGTCCATCGGCGGAAATACAAACGCGGCGGAACAATGGCTTCTCTTGTTTTTGGCCGGCGTGGAGTTTTATAATAGACGGACTGTTCAAACAACTCCCAGGATGTGACTCAATGTAACTGTAAAACGTCATTTGCACCTTAGTAGCATGCAAATTAGCGCCTAATTTTTTATTATGCATTCTTATTACAAATCAGTGTATGTATGGACGTAATCGTATGAATAAGGAATGTTTGCTTTTTGATTAAGTATTGATTTTTCATTACAATGCATATGAGAAAGACAGTAATAACGATCGCAACTAAAGAATTTATAGCTATTTATAATATTAAATCCATATTGTAATCCAATTAATATATGACATACCTACAAGTAAAATTTATTTATTTTATTATTCCCTACTTTTTCTGTTTCTTAACAAACAATACAATAAATATTAAAAATAAAATAAATTTAATCCTTTAGTACAAACAAATGAAATAAATAAGTACGATAACAAATTCAAACAATATGTGTGGAAAAGAATGGAAATGACGTTCGGCCCTGGGCTAAGTTGCGGCTAATTCCCACCCAAGTTACTAGGAGTAAATGAACGCGAAGAAGTAAGGCAATGAGAATAACTTTAACTTATACCCCTCCCCCGCCCCTGTCTATCAAAAACTTGAAGACCTAACAAGAGGTGCTGACTGACTACCGAACTGATGTCTTAGTTCAAATAAAGCGTAAAATAAATGTATGTAAATGTAACTAAATAATAATTATGTACAATAAACGTATGTGCGCCCTTGCAAACAGTAAATAAAACAAAGTAAGTATCTCCTTGTAATCAATCAAATAAAATATCTTATTTCCAAATAATGTAACAGGAAAAAAAGAAGATACAAAATCATTGGTAATTAAAAACCTTTTTTATATATCAACATCAATGATATCAATGAACAAAATGAATTATGATGATCAATAAAAAAAATAGGTTTTGCTCGAGATGCCCACGGCGCCGGTGGCGCTTTGCAGTCTGGTCGAACAATAATTGTCACCTTGGCTACTAAGACCACATAAACGTAAAAAGTGAATGATATGTATCACATATCTCTCCCAAAACGTTGAACAACCAAGAATAACGTCCTTCATGGGCGTAATAGACCTCTGGAAGTTGGAATAAACTATTTAAAGAGTTTTGGCGGGAACTTGGAAGTGTCATGAGGTGCTCTTGTTTTAATTCATTATTTTGGTGATATTTAGTGTTATATTGCATAATTATGGTGGTATATTATCCAATATAGTTCTATTAAAGAGCTCAAATGAAGTGAATTGAAATAATTGTGCTAATCAAGTGATTTTTCTGTTGCCGCCAAAACTCCTCGATAAAGTCTTGGTAAGGTAGCCACTGCTTTACTTCGACATACTACAGATAATAAAATATACAAACCAAACTTGACATTGGCAAAATGTGAACACAAATGCCATTATAAAAAAAAAAAAAACTATTTAAAAAAAACGTAATAATTATATTCGAACGCACACACGCTCACTCACACACAACACACACATACACTTACATACACATAACACCCTCACTTAGTTCAAATTTTTTTTCATTATTTGACTGCCTCGATGGCGTAGTTGTATTACGGTACGACTGCAATGCTGAGGTCTCGCGTTCGATCCCCGGGTCGGACAAAGTGATATTGAGTTTTTCTACTCAGTATCAGCTCGGAGTCTGGAATTTATGCCCGATATGGCGATAGGCTCGCCCCCTATCACATCATGGGACAGAATACGCACGGCGAAAAGTAGGTGCACTAGTTGCACCTCTGTCTACCCCTTTGGGGATAACGGGCGTGAGTGTGTGTGTGTGTGTAATTTTACTATTATTATTATGTTTAGCAAAGTACATACACAAGAAATATAAAAAGTAGAAACCTATTGTTTTATGGAGAGCCTAATAACTGCGACACAGTATGTTACTAATGCATTTATTACGGCAATAAATTGTTATTTTAAATTTTCTTGTAACTGTACCAATATAAATACTTTTTATTTTTATTTTTTTTATTTTTTATTCATTGTAAGAATTTGTTAAAGCAATTTTGTTACATCTGGATCGGAATGAAATCGATTCGGACTAACAAGGAAACCGCAAAAACTGGATCTTATGCAACGGGATGTTTTTTGTTCACCACTAACATTATGAATGTTTCTTTTGGAAACCATCCATGGCTGATTAAGTTTGGAGCTAATTAAAATAAGTAGGTTGTCATTTGTGGTTAGAAATCTGAGACCCAATGCATTCAACGGTAGCTAATGAAATGTAAAAATAACAAAGTGTAATAAACTAATAAAGTATTAAGTAAATAAATAACAAATAGTGGGTGTGTGTTATAAAGTATCGATCATGTAGATAAAGATTCTGATGTTGAATTCAGTATTCCAAAGTTTTTGGAGCTTATAAGAGAAGGTATCAAAAACAACCTAACAAATTAAATTATGAGCACTCTACAAATTGAGCACAATGCAGTATTTGAACTAAAGTATTTTCTAGTGTCGCTAGTGTGGGCCTTTGACATGTGTGACATGGTGACACGGGATTGGCGTGCGGACGCGTCATGTGCGCGCATGTGTGCGCGGTGCGGGCGTGCGGCGTTCTAACGCCCGGCAACAACCAGGGTAGCAGAACGTTAGAGGAGATCGTAGACATCTACTTGAAAATCAATAGAAAATCTAGGACGGGATTTACGAGTGCAAAAGAGATGGAATGATAGGGTGTAATGTCTACAAATAAAAGGGATGCAAAATGGGGAGGATCCAGAAACAACAATACCATCTATCATTCTAAAGAAAGTTGAAAACAAACTTGGGATAAACTTTAGGCAAAATACAATAGGAAAATACAGAAGAAAACGGAAGCAATACATCATTAAGTCAAGCAAATACTAGAAATTTATGTAAAAATTTACGTTTTAGTAACCACCATATTAAATTATTTGTGAACCCGGCTGACTGAATAATGATTTCCTTTGTCTATGACTGACAAACTAAAAAAAACAATGGGCCATCAGACTCTGCTGTTTAGGAAATACCTATTTTAATGTTAAACGTGCACATATTGCATAACTATAATAAATAATTTGTAACATATGAACGTAGAGTTTGGTTGCGATTTTTTTAAAGCGATAACCATGCATCCTGTAGAGTCAAGGTCTTGTTTCCGTCATTTCGGTCACCAACGGCAATTTACAAGCATAGAAAAATTGAGTGAGATTTTTTTACTTTTGCAGATCCGACACTGCACCCACATGAAAGGAAAAGCGTAACTTATATTAAAAAATGAAAACTAACAACATACGTCAGTATTGTTTGCATATACCGGTGACACTATATTTAATTGAATTTATAATACAGCCGGCACGCAGAAATATCATTGGCATTTCGGCTTCTGGGAAAGGCTTACGACGCACTTATAAATAACAAATGAGATTTTTGCCCCCCATTACATCCTAGACTGCAAGACTGATGTGTTAAAACCACGTAATCATCAGATATAACGCTCATCTGGCCGTATGACTTGATAGCGGAAACTATACGTTTTACTGCATAATTGGAGCATGTGTATGCTAATTGCAAATACACTTATGAGGCACAATCATATGGATATAATAAAATACATCGCGTGATATGAATTATGATGTAAAAAATGGGCTATTTTAAACTTGATGAAGTAGTCAGGAAATGGTATGCCTATGTCATCATTACATCGAAACGAAATATTAAACAAATGTAAACATCTAAATCACAAATTCTGCCGTGCTAAGCTCAATAGCCGTGTCTCAAAAAATATCGTTAACTTCATTTTTATCGCATCAGATAGCTTAAAAAATGCACATCCAATGAACAATATAGCCAAATAGCGGAATATTTTTTAACGCGTAAAAAAAATTAAGAAAAACGTCCCTATGTCGGTTTCACTTCAAATCACATGAAAAGAAAACTCTATTTACAAAACTTTTCTCAAAACTAGTGTTCCTTAACATCGCTTTTGTGCTTAGCATGGCAGTATTAACGACTTAAAGCTTACTTTCAGGTACGTACCATTTCATTCACTAAATCATACAATATTTTAAATGATATAACGATTATACTGACTTTTCTCTATAACAGGTTAAAATTGCGTGTAAAGTTAACCGTCAAGTTCACATAACGCAGCTCAAAAAGCTTTGTGTGTAACAAAGTAAAAGTAGAAGAAAACAAGCTCCCGAGTCCCCGATGTAAGTTAGTTACAACACCCGCCATACAAGTTCCCCGGGGACGTTGTAAGCAGACGTGTAACTAGTACCAGGAGAACATAAACTACAAGGAAGGCGGAGATCCCGCGCAGATACGTCACATGCTACGCGGCACCGGTAATTGGACAATTGTGGCAGCACTCTCGGTTACAAGATAGTGTAGATTCTTGTCGTAAAAAATGTTACGTGAACATTTGGATAATTGTTGTCGAAAAAAAAACTTGTTACAAAAAAGACACTTAAACAGTCTTATCATAATTTTAAAATTCATCCGTCGATGCTGCGGTACCGTTATTTAAAATTCCAGTAAATTCTTGTGAGTTTAAAAAAGCTAATTCTCATATCTAGTTTTGTCAGCGCGTATTGTAACTTCTTTTAGATAGGTTGTTAGAAAGTTTTTTTTTAGCTCAATTTGATACTATTTCAATACGTGAATATAACTATGTTCTTTCTTTCGTTACAGTATTTTATAACGAAACAAAAGTTACATCTATGTAATGATTTACGTACAGTCTTCAGTCAGGAAGATCATTCCATATTAAATAATTAGTTTTGCCCTTTGTTATTAACATATTACATTCTTATTTCAAATAAATATTGTTTTCTACAAAAATATTTTTTTTCCACTCTGGTAACGTAACTGGCCAGTTTGCTACTTTCTCAATAACAGTTGATTAAACTCTGTTTAGCTTTTTAGCTGTAATGCCAGGTTAGTCTGCTAGGAAGAAGACATAGACAACCTGTAATGGCGGGTAGCAAGTAGAGCTCGTGAAATATGAGCGTGGCGGGAAATTTACGACTCGGTGTACAGACAGCGAGCGTACAATGTGAACGTTCGATAATATTTAGAAATTGCGGAAGGTAAACATGCAGTATGTTATGGAATTTTGAATTCAGTGCTATTTTTTATCAATGCGAATAATGGAATACCTTTATTAAAATCCTTTTTCGGAAAATATGGTAACTACTTATTTTTCACGCATCGTTTAAAGATTTATTTTTATGTTGCAGTTTAGTAGTATCTTCAAACTAAAAGTTGGCTCTGAAAGTTAACGATATTACAGTAGTCTTGCGTATTTTTAAGGTTCCGTACCTCAAGAGGAAAAAGGACCCCTTATAGGATCACTTTGTTGTCCGTCTGTCTGTCGCGTCGGTCCGTCTGTCTGTCATGACCCTTTTTCACAGGAACGCGAAGAGGTATCAAGTTGAAATTTATATCAAATCCTAGGGTCTACGGTTTTTTCACTGTGAAAAAAATAAACTTGTAAGTCAACGCGATCAAAAGATGTCATATCGTTTATGTCGCATATTTTGCGATTTCATAAGGGAATCTAAACCTATAGGGTACTTCCCTTTGACCTAGAATTATGTAATTTGGCAAGAAGCGAGGTTTTAACAGCACATGTAAAGGATAAAAATTGAAAGCCGTAAATGATTTATTTATTTATTTATTAAACACTTTACTGTACATCAAACTAAGGTGAATGTATAAACATAAAATAAAACTAAGATGATAAAAACACAAGTACAATTGGCGGTCTTATCGCATTCCACAATTTCTTGCAGACAACCTTTGGATGGATTGGTAATGATAAAAAATTTATTAGAGGGGTGTCGACTGATACAGAAAGATGAAGTATATACTACTTAACAACTAAAAAAATGGGAAATTACTATCACAAACTTTTTGAATTTGTTTAATTTATTAATTAATTTTAGCGAACTATTTATTGAACAACTTACTTTATTTTACGAAAAGCAAAATTTACAAGTAGCCTAATTTTAATGTAATATTCAGCTCGTATTTTCTTTGATTTATGTTTTTTTAAGTTTGATTTACAAGATAAAGTCAATTTGTAAGGAAATAAATAAATAAAAACGCACCATATTTTTTATTTGATAGTTTTTTGCAACCAGTCTTCACTACTTCACCGCGCGGCTACTAGGCGAACATAAAACGAAAGATATCTCTGATAATCATGTTAGATTAATGTGGATAACATAGCACAAATGCTATGCACCGCACAGCTCGTTATATCAAAATATAACGAGCTGTGCGGTTAATATAAATCGCTAGTATTAAAAGTTATAAATTTTGTAGATATTTTAACAAATTTATTTATTTTATTTTTTCATGTTGAAACTAACTAACGTTCACCAAATACATAATATTTATTAGCTGAATTATACAGAAATGCTGAACTGTAAATGCTGAACCATAATACCGGCATATAACCGGCAAACCATAGAGCACTCTACCGCGTGGCGTGACACGTTTATTTTAATGTTTAAGTTTTCACTATTAGCGATAAGAAATTTCTCCTAAATAGTTTTAATCCCTTTACGTTAAATTCCTTTCTACAAATATCCAATAAGTAACTTAATCGAACGTTCGATCGGCCATTACGTGTATTTAGAAGCGCATCGCCTCAGGAAGACGTCAGTGCGTTGTCACAGCATATGCACGCTCCGCGAGTAATTTAGTGCCGATAGGGCTGTCACTCACGCATGATTAATATGGGCTATTGACTTCATGATAGCGGTTATTGGCAGCGGGCTGTTTAGTTCATAATTCTGGATGGTTTTTTGTGGATTTATTACCAGTTTGGAAATTGAGTTTGGAATCGTCACATCTTAATTTAATAAATTGGAGTTATGCAACTGCATGTTGTTTATATAGATTAACTCGTAATTAAATGTAAAATATTACCAATTTTATTACTCAGTAATATTGTTTTTTTTTTTTAAACTCACGCCTTTTATCCCCGAAGGGGTTGGCAGAGGCGCAACTTAATGCACCCACTTTTCGCCATTCTTATTCCGTCCCACGATGTTATAGGGGGCGAGCCTATCGCCATATCGGGCACAAATTCCAGACTCCGGGCTGATACTGAATAGAAAAACCCAATATCACTTTGCCCGACCCGGGGATCGAACCCGAGACCTCGGCATTGCAGTCGTACCGTAATACAACTACGCCACCGAGGCAGTATTGTTTATTTACATGACAATATTGCTTAATATCGATACACTCATCAAATCGATCAAAAATCCCGCTGAAAAGGCAAAAGCAAACCCATTACAACATAATGACCCCATTAAATCGACAAAAACGTGTTTATAACTAGATCAGTGGGAGTCACAACACTTTTGATAAAAAACGGGGTAAAAAAAGATTTTTAACCGTTGTAACCCCACAACCCTGCAAGTGCATATGCCCGCCCCCCGTGCGAAACATATGTGTCGCATGCCGCGTGCAGGACGCTCCCATGACTTCATTTGGAGCTTTCGAATTACAGTCATTATAGAATCCATGTGTGCATCAGTTATTTTAGATAAGTTGCTAAGCGGAATACTGGGAAACAACGAATAACATAATAATAGGGTTAAAATATACATTTTGATACTTGCAATACAATGTTTACATCCATATTCCATATTTGTGCCCGAGTGTACATAATATATCCAGTTTTTTTTAATAAAATCATTACACAATAAATGATTTTCAAATTAAAATTCACTCACAAAGTAGAGTTATATCCTCTAAAAAAGCTGCTAAGGCTAACCGACTTAGTTATGTATGGGATTTTTTCCCCCGATACTTTTGGTATGTATATGCACTCTCACCTTTCGTGTTTTGAACTATAAATGGAAGCCAAAAATTCGTTCATTCTATGTGGGTAGGATGCGTTTTCGCTCTACATGGTCGAGCTGCCGGTTTTCCTATAAACTTGTTATACAAATTTGTTGCAACACATCTTTAGTCTCTGCTGGTGGTAGAAAGAGATGCTAGAGGCACATAACCTGTTAAAATAGGTCTATCTAGGTTACCTCCCTGAAGTAAGATTTGAATTCTACGTGAGGCAATTGTAATTTGAATTCATTTGCATTTTCTTAAGTAAATAACTCAAGAAAATCTTTCAAGTTCTTAAACTAAAGGGCTTAAATAAGCTTAAGGATGCATCATCATCATCATCATCAGCCACATGACGTTCACGCTGAACATAGGCCTCCCCTAAAGATTTCCAGACGGACCTGTCAAAAGCGTTAGCTTAAGGTTTATTCAATAGGAAATAAGTACTGTCCATGGAGACCCACAAAATCTTAAATAGTAGCATAATCGAGAACCCTAAATAAAACTTACTAATACTAACTTTAAGCCTAAGGACACGCACCAGGTGCACCACTTTACTTTATTCCATCGGTGCTAAAGTTTATACCTAGACGATGTACTAGGCCCACAGAAGTTTGAAGAAAATTAAAAACTCAAGTATCAAGAAATTACTGCTCTCGTTCATTTAACAAGAAATATTCAAACTCAGTCACTTGAACAATTCACGTTTGTCAATTAACATTTCGGCAGCGCTTTTCCGTTGTGAAGTGCATTCTACAGATTCCGAGAGCTACTTAAGTTTCATTATCACAATCAAGCCGACACTAACGTGAACTACACTCATGTTTCGCTCTCTGTTATTGAACTTTGATTTGATTAGGGCTGTGAGTTCTAGCTGCGATAGCATCTGACGTAAAATATTCGTTGCGATTGCCGCTATAAGATATTGAGATTTAAACGACGCGCTGTATAATATTCCAAAATAATATTTTTATTGATATTTTATATATTTAAATAAAATCTCGCAGTTTACTCATTTTTTTTAATAAGTATCAAGAAAATAAATACAGTAAAAACGTCCATACCGATAATAGCGGTTATAACGACTGACTGACTGCAAGATTCGGACTGGAGTTCTATATTATGCGTATCTTAATAAATTATTTAATTCTTACAACGGTATTTTATACTAAGTATGAATAACTTTGTGTAAACATTCAAAATCAACCCTACCGGCATTGTTAATAATAGCCGAAGAAAAATTCGACTGCCAATCTGAGGTTCTGTATTGGACCCGTATGTTTGTCCGCGATTTTTAAAAAAATGACTGGTCCGATTTTGTGAAGACTTTATGTGTATATTTTTTTTCAGTGTATGTCACACATGGTTTTCCAGCTTGATTGTTTTGACGCGGAAGTTAGTACGTGTCTCCGAGCAGTTAACGCCGGCTCCGACGCTCGTATACGGTATGACTTTACGACGCGCCGCGCTTGCAAAGCTAAAGATGGCAAAAGAAAACTATTGACAGTTATTATTGTTTTCGAACACTAATATTTTACAATTATGAAGTATTTTCAGACTTTAAAGATAGTGTTTTTACATGAATAGTGTATAATGAAGTTTTTTTTTGTATTGAATGACGAGACGAGCATGCCGTTCGCCTGATGGTAAGCGATACGACCACCCATAAATAGTAGCAACACCATCCAGCACCTTGACTTACAAAGTACTGTGTGGCATTCCACTGCGCTCGTCATCCTGAGACATAAGATGTTAAGTCTCACTATGTCCTGTAGTTACTCTGGCTACAATGTCCTTCAAACCGAAACAATAGTGCATGGACACTGCTGCTTGGCGGTAGAAATAGACATTGCGGTGGTATCCACCCAGACGGACTCTTACATATGAGAGACCTACCATCAGTGCGTTGATTGAGTCAGTAAAGATGATTCTATGATTATTATTTGGATTCCACGTTTAAATTAGTGACAGTAACTTAGAATTCTATATATTATGGACCATAATTTATGGTTATTAAAGATCTTAATCCTTGGTTAATATTTAGCGATAACTTATTTAAAAATTTACAGGACACCAGAATAGCTGATTAAAAACTTGTATTTTACATAGCCCTTAATAGATACATGCATATCTCTATCATTAAGGCACTTCATCATCAGAACATCCGAACGCAAAACAAAAATATTTCTTCCGCTCTTGACCGGGTTTCAATAAATAAACTAACCTCCTTTAGTTAATTGTCTAATAATGCGTAAGCTAAACAATTTTATGAACTCCGTGTACATTTAGCCCACGCGCTACTTCACGCCCTTTTATTATTCCACAGGGCTTGGCATACTACATTTTTTTGTGATTTATCACTATAAATAGTAAAGAAAGGCTGTGAAAATGGTCAGTGGTGGCATAGGTAACTTTTTAATACCGTAAATTAGTAAAGAAGCCTATACAGAAAGGTAAAAATACAATGAATTGTTATTAGATTGTGTATTGAAAGAGGTAGAGTCGAGCACCAAACTTCGGCGGCTAAACAGGAGTACTAGCATGCCACAACTTTAGATTTATGTCTGTTGCGCAGCTTGGAGCTTACTAACATAAGTGGTAGCTTCGTTGTGGCCAGCGGCTGTAGCATCTCTCAAATTCAAAAATATTATGAGGCATATCTAATTAAAATTCCACTGCTACTGTTTCATTTTATATTATTAATCCAAGATGAACTGGGTGGGCAGACGACTTAATGAAAGGTCGCAGGAATATGCTGGATGCCGCTTTTGTCAAGTCCGTCTGGAAATATTTAGGGGCGGCCTATGTTCAGCATCATATTGTGGTTGATGATGATGATACATCCAGGATCAAAAATTACTCCACCGCAACTCGTAAAGCTTCGCCAAAACTCAAATAACTATTACCAACATTCCCACTAAGGTAGCCCTAATGAGCATTCCTTTTCCCTGATACGGAATGCTGTCCCTAACGGAGTGAGTGAGTGCAGTCTGATGATGTAACCTTGGCCGATTTGGTCGGATTTCCGTGGGTTTTACCCCACCTACCGCAGTAAGTACTATCGGGTGATAAAATATTATAAGTTTAAGCCTCTCCGCAGTAAGTACTATCGAACGATAAAGTTTAATAAGTTGAATCCTCTAATTCATCTTTAAATTTGTTCGGAAGTTTATAAGTAGAGCTTACATTTAAGAGTTTATCGATAAAACCTTATCAGTAGAATATAATGTATGCCATTGGTACAATTTATAGGGTTATAGGAAACTTAAGTTGCTCTACTGTTTCAAAGAGCATCTTTCAGCTTTGTTTATAGCGTAAATCGACATGAATATCAATGCTAAAATAGCGTTGGTATTGCCTTTTTTAAGTTTAATGAGATTGCCAGAGAACTGAAAATTGAAATTTTACTGGTAGTAGGTCTCTCATATTTAAGAGACCGTCTGGGTGGGTACCACCGCAATGTCTATTTTTACCGCCAAGCAGCAATGTGCATGCACTGTTGTGTTTTGGTTTGAAGGACATTGTAGCCAGTGTAACTACAGGACTTAGTGAGACTTAACATCTTATGTCGCAGGATGACGAGCGCAGTGGAATGCCACACAGTACTTTGTAACTTAAGGTGCTGGATGGTGTTGCTACTGTTTATGGGTGGCTGTATCGCTTATCATCAGATGAACGGCATGCTCGACTGGACATTCAGTTCTATAAAAAAAAAATATTGCCCACGTCCCCAACGTTGGCAAAGCTACTTTCTCTATTTTTTCCTTTAAAGTTCGGTGCTGCAATCATGATTTTACTATCACTGCAGGTCTTGGAAGACCGTAATCACGTTTAATCAATCCACTTGCTACCGTAAAAGAAAGAACGTTAATTAAATTGAAACTTCCTTAAGCAGTAACCTACGGGTTAATTTAAATACCAAATTCATTATCTAAGTGAATCGACGCAACGGATGTCATTCCTGGAATATGTTCGGGATATACCGGGAAGCGGACGTTCTTTTGATCGTATTTTACCGTGAACGCATAACGTTGGGTTACAGTCGTTTAGTTGTAATTTTCCTTAGTGACTAGTTCTGGAAAATTGAATCGGAATGTACACGATTTTTCTTTAAAACACATTATTACACTTGAATTGAAATGTGTACATTGGATATGTGCCCTCATCAAGATATTTATGAGCGGTTTTTCGTCCACCATCTTAGAAAATAGGAAAGTCTTCACACAACTTTCTTAAATTAAAAATACAATTGTTACAAATGACATCATGAGATATTTCGTCAGTAATCATCCATAAACTATGTCAAGTTTTTTCCTTACGAATATCTAGTTCCGTGAGTAATCTTCCTTCCATAAGAGACTCCACACTCCCCACTATCTTATTTATTAGCGCATAAACTTCGCCCACTTTATAACTAAATTACCTGCGACCTTGGAACAGCACCGCGCCGCATCAATTATCGTTCAAATTGTTTACTTTTACTTTATAAATTACAAAATTCCACGTGCTGCTACTGCTCATAAATAACTCTATTCTAATTATAATGACTTCAATTTTAGAATGAAAATATATAAGAAAGGAGATGTCCGCTTTTTATATGGATGCTGGGCCTCAAAATCTAACCAGGCTCAAACTTTAGGCATATTAAAGAGGCAAAATATGGAACTTAGATCCATTAAAAAATATTTTTAGGCCCCTCCATTCAAAACCAACTTTTTTAAAAACGTTCATATACTACACTTTGTAGTTTTCAAGCCAAACAAATTTACATAAATATCAAAATCGGAGGTCTTTAAAATTAAACGATTTCTTGCAAAAGGCTATTTTTCAGGAGTTCTATCCAAATATATATAAATTGTCTTGTTTAGAATTTCAGTCCCGTTTTTGGACATGTCCTTTATAGTTTGGACCAAAAGAACATGTCCAAAAACGGGCATGAAATTCTAAACAAGACAGTTTATATATGTTTGGATAGAACTCCTAAAAACTAGCCTTTTAAAATAAATTGTTTAATTTTAAAGACCTCCGATTTTAATATTTATGTAATTTTATTTTGCTTAAAAACTACACTTAATATGACCGTTCTTAAAAGGTTAGTTATGAATGGAGGAGTTTAAAAATATTTTTTTAATGGATCCAAGTTCCATATTTCGCCCCTTTAATATCCCTAAAGTTTGACCCTGGTTATATTTTGAGGCCCAGCACCCGTACAAAAAGCGGACAACTCCATTTGCTTACATGCGTATTGTGCGTGGAATGTTCGATACCCATCTGTTTAATTCAATAGAACATTTTAGGGATTGGAATTGCGCTCACTCACTATCAACAAAACTACTGATCTAATTCCAGAAATTTTATTGTTAAAGCAGCAACATTATACCTAAACATTATAGTCTAATTTTATCCTAGAAACAGACTTTTAAACGGATAGAACTGCGTGCAGAATTTAGTATATCATATGTCAGTTCACTCTCGTTTTGTTGTCATTGGAAAGGTCAACGGAGGCTAATAAGCATAGAAACGGAACGCGCCAATGACTACAATTCGCTCTACCAATCATTCTATTATCCTGTACCTATAACTAGATAGTTCAATAGCATTCATAATAATATAAATGCAACGTTGCCAAGAGATTGAATGATAGAAACAAGGACTTTTAATCTGTGGAACAATATAAATATTTTTATAAACGGTAGGTAAAATGTACATACATACTTTATTAAAATTAATTTTATAATATTGAATTGATTAATTCATGTCCATAATAAAAGGCGCGACCATGCCGAACATGAGGTCATAGTTTTTTATGATCCTAATTAGGAATTGCAATTCGATAACCGAATTCCGAAAAAGTCATGATAACCTAGTACGTTGCTCGTATTTTAATAAGGATACTTTGATCTAGTGCTGAATGAATTCGAAACATTAATAAATGATAATTAGTAAATGATCGAAGCTTAAAGAAAAGGATCGAAGCATTGATGTATTAAAAACCGATCGAAGTCATATTATCTGTCAGCTCAACAATGCAAAAATGTTGTATCGTTCGTGGGTGCGAAAATGCTATCGAAATTCTAGACATGCAGACTAGTAATTCTAATTTTAGTATGTATTGAATTCTAGACAAACATAGTGCTTGATAAGAATTTAGAAAAAAATGGATAACATACCGGCTCGGCTCTGCCAGATACGATAGAGCTCACCGCAGTCCAGGCAGTCAAGAAAATCTAAGTTTTAGTCTAAACCAGGCCGGTTCGTCTTGGTTTGTACCTAGAATTACCAGGGCGACAGAAACATAAGGAGACTCGTAAGTACTAGCTAGACTTGTAACCCGTAACTAACACACACGTCGCCAAGACACCCGTTTGGGTTGTGCTCATCTGTTAAAGTCTATCTTTATACACTGCCTTATAACATTATTTACTAGGAATACATAAAAACGACAGTGAATAGATAATAAATAACGGGCCTAGTGATTATAAATAAAAATAAAATTACACTGTTATAAACAGATATTCATGAATTTCTAGATTTGCATCAAAAACAATAGTGGATTGCAACGCTATGTTTTCTTTGCCTGTTACTCGAATACTAGGTTTATTCATCATGACTTTTTTTCGTTTTGGTGCTAAAATAGTTTGCATAAATATTATGACAGAGATTGAATAAATTATAATAATATATTGTATCAATCATAAGGATCAGGTTAGTATTCATTGATTCAAATTAAATATTTTATTGTCATTATAATCGATTGTAAGGTCTCAAGGTTTTATTTCTCCAATGTAATGATTATAATTATGCTTTCCAGTATACATACCAGATACAAATATTAATGCTTCCTAATAAATTACATTTAAAAACTAAGTAAATCTGTGAAAATCAGTATTGCCGGTAACATGGTTATTATTAATTATTTCGTAATATATATTTTTGTAAAAAGTTGGTATCATGTTTTTCTGTTATCTTTTCTTTCATTTACACGTCTATACCGACCTACGTTAGAAATACATAATTATATTACACTAGACGTCTGCTCGCGGCTTCGCCCGCGTGAAAAAGTTTTTCCGGGATAAAAATATTTTCCCGGGATAAAAGTAGCCTATGTGTTAATCCAGGACATGATCTACCCGTGTGCCAAATTTCATCGAAATCCGTTCCGTAGTTTTTGAGTTTATTGTTTTATGTTGTTAATATTATTATTTTTATAAGGAAATGATTATTATGTAACGTGCTCGTAGCATATTGCCTCAGGAATTTATTTTTCAGATTTAATTGCAGTTAATTAGTTAATTTTGTTAGGATAATTTTCATTTCTGGATAAGAAATCAATATCAAGAGATACTAAGACAACATAGATACAAAAAGTGTTACGGTTATTTTAAAATGTAATTTAACCAGCAAACACGACGTCCAATAGCTCGGCATACACAATACAATTTCCCGCCGCACCGCGCCGTTTTCATTTAACCAAATTACCAAAGCTATTTGTACTGCGCGCTTGCTATTTGCTTAATGCACACATACGACAATTTTGTTCGTGTTGTGAAACCGCTGCGGTTGTAAACGCAACCGCTGCGTATGGTTGTCGAATGCACCGGAATTTCCGGGACGTCCCACATTCTGAGCATAAAACTTATTTTGGTTATAGAATTACCCATGGAAATTATCAATCTATTGGGCAAGATAATAACAAAAATTTGATAGGCATTATTTCGTGCTCGAAAAGTACTAAAAACTTTCACCTGTTTTAATATTTGACCAGTTTTATAGGTCATAAGTTCACCCCTCCTAAATTACATGAACTATTGCAAAAAAATAAAAAAGTGGCCGCAATCCAGATATTCGATTTGTTACCTAATCTCTACCAATCATCATCCCTATTCCCTAATTAGCCACTTGTAACCTCCTCAGAGTTAAGAGGGTTGATAAGTATTCTCAAACCAGTGTCCCACGGTCCGAGATGTTAACGATGAGTATCTTAATAAAAAAGGGTTGTCGGGAATAGTATGCTCTCCAGGTCTAGACGTCAAGAGGGCAAAAACTTCTTCGCATTTCTAATACCCTGGTACTTACGACATAAGGAAGTAATAGATCCTGATGCGGATACATTCTTCATTATCATTTAGAAGGACATAAATATTAGGAGAACCGCGAGGAAGGTTTATATTCTCTTGGACTTTGACATGGAAGTGACAAATATAATCTCACTCGCTCATATTAAACGCGCTTACATCACTAGCTACCAAATACTATCAAGTATGAATCGACGCTAAATTTTTTGAACTTTTTTACATCCTTTGTTCATTGCGTTGCCTATATTAAGAGTATTTTGTATGGGATAAAAATATACCTCGATGTGGCGGCAACTGTTCTAACCTCCAGTTTAGCGTTACATTACTAAACAATGTCACCTTATTATTGACGATTCACAAATACTCTTACTAAACTCAAAAGATGTAATTGCAGTCACTACCAGTTCCGTTATGTTCGTCTAATATTATAGATTGAACAATCTTAACAATGAAAAAATAGACAATATAGTGATATATTGTCTATTTTTTTTATGATCAATTTTCTGAGACGTTAATTCATAAAATGCATTTAACAAACAATAATAATATTTAAACGTAACGGTATGACAATTTATTTTTATGGAAAGATTACATAATTAACATCATAATTATAGTCAGATGAATCACAGAAACATAACCTAATTGCAGACTTTAAGCGAATGACCTAACAGTACCTTCATTCTTTCCTAAGTTTATTCAACATTTATAATACAGTCAACACTGCTGTATTGTTTAATGACAACCCTAATTGCAGGATTTGTTGCTGGTCCAATTCCTTTTGAAAAATCTCGCATGTACTTCGATTTACTGGAAAGCAATCCGCTCAGGCTGAGGCATTATCTTTTTACAAAGCACGAGAACTGTGCGTATTCGAGTTGTTTTAGTTTTATTCCCTCGGTACTGTTGAACGAAGGATCCCTTGTGTGAAGCAAAGGAATAATACTAATAAATATATCATTAATTAGGTATTTTGGTGCGTAGTAGACATTCTTGATAATCAATGGTCTTAGAAATACTTCAAGTAAAGAAAACGACGAAAAATGATGATTTCGTCGGTTAAAAAATAGGATCTTAATGTTTACTTTATACAGTCGTCTTTATTAATAATTCTGTGTCAATCTAGAAAAGGCCATCGAACTTTAAGATGCAAAAACATATTCAGAAGCCACCGTCCATTATTTTATCACCCCTCGAAAACTAAACAAAGAGCTCGCACTTCGCAGTGTTCAATAAAAAAATAGTAGCCGAAAATTGATACTGTTTCAAAGGACCGAGCAGCACCGCCGCAACTGCGCAAAAACTTTTTGAAACCAAAACAATAGAGAAAACAATGTGGGCCACTGCAACGGATTTTGATTTAGATTTCTCCTTCGGAAAGGCTTTGCAGTTCTTATCTCTGTCTTAGACCGCAGTGGTTTTTAAAGTTCTAAGTATGTTTAATTTTAAATAGATTTCACGCGCTTAAATGATGGATGTAAATGATATTTATTGTGTTATTTATAAATTAAATGATGAAAGCGAAATCGCCTTGCACTATAGCTGCTTAAAACAGTAGCAAAACCGTCCAGATTCTTAAGTTATAAAGCTCTGTCGGGCACTCTATCACGCAGAGCCAGGAAATATGAGGTCTCATTGTTCCTAATAATTAGCCTGGTTACTACGTCTTTTAATCCTGAATACAATATCTAATACACTCCCTGTCAGTAAAAATAAACTTATCTTGATGGATTCTGGCATACACGAGACCAGCCTAAATACCATTTCTTTTAGGCTCTGTTAAATTAAACCTGAAAGGAGTAACCAAAACAAGGTGACTGATCGGTCGAGTCGTCGGCCTCCAAAATAACTGTACATGCCGAATGGTCCCGAAACAAGCGACAGGAATGAGTCACGGAGACAGGTTTCTGGTGAGAACACCAGAACTAATTACAGTCCTGGCTTGTATGAAACCTCGACTAGTGTTAATTCCATTTCAGCAAATTAATCCTACCAATTTATTTTGTTATTTTTTTTAATGATATAGGGGGCAAACGAGCATACGGTTCACCTGATGGTAAGTGATCATCACTATTAGAGGAAGTTTGAAGTGTTTAATGCGTTAAAAATTACATAAACTGTTAAATGGATTTGATATTAAGCAGATCTCATACCAAGTCCTGAAATAACAATAGCCGTAAGTAAAAGCGAGGCATTAATTATGACATCAAACAAACATTCATACAAAATTTTGACCCTTAATATAACTTAATTACAAATTTGTTGCTTCTTTTCTTACTTGAAATACTTTGAGAGTTGAAGACAAATAACAGATAAGGTTTACCACTTATTTTATGTTACCTCAAATCTAGTCCAGTATTCTAAGGACATAAATTGATAGTCATAATAAATCCTAGACAATTTCGTATTGAGAACCACTGCCCTAAGCTTTTAATTATACCGGGTGCTTGACACAAAACCAAGCAATGAATTTATGCATGAACCGCCAGGGAATCTCTCTCAGACCGCTTAAAGGAACAATAGTCTTAGTTTTAATCTCGGCTCGTCTTTAATTTTTTTTCGCCGTCTGCGAGATCCTGTTCGCATGCGTCTGGATTTACGACTCCTGGCTAGGATAACCACGTTTTTGTTTTGAAATTTATTTTTTTAATGAAGTGGGTTTAAAGAGGTTCATTGTCTAGGTTTTTTATATGAATTGCGTGATAATAATCTACATTTATACTTCTACTGCATAAGTAACTTTAAATATTTCCCAAATATTGATGGTACTTAAGTTTTTATAATCTCCATATGGAATTCCATCCCCGCTGAGAAACTGACAAGGCTGTGTCTTCATTAAGAACCGCTACTGTCCTTAATTTTTATTTTTAGCCTTTGGAATCAGATAGTGCCGTCAATCGGCCCTTTTTGCTTGATTTATAAATAATCAATCTTTCGTAACATGAATAAACTGTTTAGTTATTCCTTTAAAAGTAGCAAAGTAGCATTCCTTTTCCAACTTTTTTATAGTAGACTGGACAAATAAGCAATTGGGCCACCTGATGATAAGTCATCACCTCCGCCCATTAACAACCACGATACCAAAGGTATCAGTTTAGGTATAAGTACCTACCATATCGTGGACGATAGCCTAGTTGGGAATGGAACGGTCTGCCGAGACAATGTCCGGCGGTTCAAAACCCAAGGCACACACCTCTGATTTTTCGAAGTTATGTGTGTATTGTTTATCAATTATCGTTCGCTTTAACGGTGAAGGAAAACATCGTGAGGAAACCTACATACCTGAGAATTCTCGATAAGAATTTCGAGGGTATGTGAAGTCTGCCAATCCGCACTAGGCCAGCGTGGTGGACTAAGGCCTAACCCCTCTCAGTAGTAGAGGAGGCCCGTGCTCAGCAGTGGGCAGTATTTAATACAGGGCTGGTATTATTATATACCTACCATATCTATGCCAAGAACAGGTTTTTCTCAAATATCTCCTCTTTACTTCTTTTTTTAGGTTGTCTCGTTTTTTTTTCGATAATATGGTAACTCTACACTGCCCTTCTGTTCGGCCCGTCGCGCCGCGTCCAACGCGACGTGCACTCACAATTTGCGTGCAATTTTGATGGCGTTAGCGAAATCCTTTCACGGCGCCCGTTTTGTGCAAAAAGTATATGAGGTAAAAAGTACGTTCGTTACAGCCACAGGGGATTTGAACGAGGTTTAATTAGATGCAGCTTTAGGGATGAAATACATAATCTGAGTGAAACTTACAAAATTCATCTAAAGGCGAGTAAGTAGGATCACACAATACTGAATAGTACTAGGAACGTACTATGATTTTATTACCTACCTAATAAAGTATCACAAGCAGCCTATAACAGTCAAGGATAATTATGTAGTTTGATAGAGTTTTCTTTTGAAGTTATACTTCTTTTGGCGCGTTAGGGAAAAATGATGAGAGTAAATTTTTACGGTGCGCGCGCACACTGTCACGAAAAACCGACACCCTGAAGTTAGCTATAGTCAACATTTTAGTTTTGAATTTTGAACGTAGAATAAGGCGAAAGATAAAATTTTTAAAAAGATTTTGATCTTGTTACGCCAAAGAAGTATAACTAACGCGTGTACATAAGTACACACACTTTTTTTTTATTAGATCGGTAATTTCTGAAATAACCCCTGGCTGTATAATATTAACTTAGATTTTATTAAAAAATATACAAAATAAAAACAAATATGTGGATACCAAAAATACTGGCGTTTGCCATTATTTTAAGTATGAGTTCTAAAGTCTTAACTTAAACACGAGTGTAATAAACTATCAAAGCCTATATTTAAGTTTCCGAAAAATATTTTTGAATGCCATGAAACAAAACGAACTGAAATTGTATCTATGTTATGATTAGCCACAAATCTAGTTAGAATTACTCAAATTGGTAAATATGGTTCTTTGCCACGACTGAGCTTTAAGCTTAATAATCTTGTACTACTCTCTCCAGATTGCTTAAAAAAGTTCAAATAAGAAACAAGACTGAATTAAGTACTATATTCGTTATAATTCTGGTAACTATTTTGTCTTATAATTATATTTTTATTTTCTGTTTCATTCATTTTAAAGTAACTTATAATAATGGTTCAAAGTATATTTCTAGTTCCTAAAATTCCAAAAATTGTCACGTACCTTAAACTACACAGCACCATGACTAAGAAAGCATGCCGGTTACAGTTCACGGATAAAACACCAAAAATCCACCACAGGAACAGCCAGGCACAAAATAAAAAAAATAAAGTTCGAGAAAAAGTATTCTATTTTTGAATTTCCCGCCCGAAATTCGGAATGTAATCGAAGCGCGCGCGCGCTCGAATAAAGTGAGCCGCCGGGCAGACTCCGGCAGTCAGCGCACGAATGTTGGCGGCAGACGGGACGGGTGCGCGCGCGCATCCGCACCACCCCCACCATGGGCCGCCATTCATGAAAACCCTCAATGGACTTCACGAGCTTTGGCTTCTCCATACGTCTAATTACTAAGTAGAGACACAAGTATGAAGATGACTCAGGCTAAGCGAGATTTTCTTCAAAAAGCAATAGATACAATTGAGGTTATAATTAATACAGTATATATGAAAATTCTTTTAGTTGTAAATGCTGTCTTGTATGAAAAATAGCCTATAAATATTTTTTGTGGCAGATTATGGAACTTAAATTGCGAGGGCGTGGTAATATGGAGTAATCAAATTTATCGCTCTACGTTAAAACACATCCTGGACCTTATCCTTTATTGCACGTTACAGCTTTGATAAATTTAATTATAATTTAGTGATAAAAAAACTCATATTAGTCGTAAAATATTTCTTTACCATTAATACCATTGAATTAATATAAACTTATTTTGCATAAGTTACTACAGATTATAAATAGTTAGGCTTTTTGGTCGTCTAAGTAATTCACACGAAGTGGAATTCTTAGGATCATAGTATGATACACACACACTCACGCCTTTTATCCCCGAAGGGATAGGCAGAGATGCAATTACTGCACCCGCTTTTCGCCGTGCGTATTCCGTCCCATGATGCGATGGGCCAAGCCTATAGACAGTAGCAACACCATACAGCACCTTGAGTTACAAAGTACTGTGTGGCATTCCACTGCGCTCGTCATCCCGAGACATAAGATGTTAAGTCTCATTATGTCCAGTAGTTACGCTGGCTACAATGTCCCTCAAGCCGAAACACAACAGTGCATGCACACTGTTGCTTGGTGGTAGATATAGACATTGCGGTAGTACCCACCCAGACGGACTCTTACATATGAGAGACCTACCACCAGTATTTTCATTAAACGTCAGCCAATAATGCTATTGCTCGCACAATTCTCTTCTCTCAATTACTCTCAAATAAAAATAAAATTCTCGTTAGTCAACACTCTATCTGGACCTCACGACATTCACCATCAGGTGCAGTGTGGTCACATTGCCGTGGCCATATTAAAAAAGATATTCAATACCAGGTTCATGTACACCATCTAGCGAAAATATAGCAGCAAAACCCCTGCACCTTCTTATATAAAAAAATCGCGCGGGAAAGAGCTATGTATAGTTTAATTTACAGTAACTTAAGTAAGATTTCAGTATAGGATACCAAAACACTATCATTTTTTATATCTGATCAAATTGATCCATGGTTATAGCTCTGCTTTAGAAGGCGGTTTCGTTTTATTTTCGCATGTTGTACAATTCATAACTGAGCAGTCATGACGGCACATCAGCTGTTTCTATAATTTACAATGGCGTGTAAGAGACCTTAGTTTTTCGAAGCACGCATGCCATAACTGACTCTACATACATCAAATCTCAAGGCATAGGTACTTTTTAACTCTTATATTGGCCACAGCATCTTAGTAGATGATTGTTGCAGTGATTGCGGAAAGTATTAGAAACGGTAAATAGCACACGAATCAAGACGTTAGTAATCTTGTGTTGGCGCATTTCTTCTTGTGGCTTACAAGACCAATAGCAGCGCGACATCTCTTGTAGCTTCCATGAATCATTTGCAACAATGTAAGGGATTTCAACATTTACTTCCTATGATGGTAGAGTCACTTCCGCTTTTGAAAACGATAATTCAATAAAAAACCCAAGTCAATGAATCACTCCTTCAATTTTGTAATACCTAATGATTTTAACGACCTTCGAAGTTTGATTGCTATGATAAGTACAGAGGCTCTTTTGTAGCTATTTCGGTCTAATAGACAGTACATAGAACTGTGAACCCAGAGACCCGTAGTTTTATTCGCAGGTCGAATAACACGGGTTTTAGGACACAAGTTTTATTGAAAAAATTTAGATAACTAATCTAGGGTAGGGCGCGGTGTTCAACGTCGTCACTAAGGGCCTGTTTCACAACTTCTCAGTAAATGCTACCCGTCACATAAATTTATAAGCCGACTAGATACAAAAACCATACTTTAATCTATGCTCTCAAATAAATGGTAATAAAATGAGTAGTATTCTTTAATGTGTTCAAGATCTATACTTTTGCACCTTTAATATCCATTAAATTTGAGCCTGGTTAATTAGATTTTGAAGACCAGCACCTATACAAAAAGCAAACATCTCCTTTTCTTGAAACTTGTGAATTAGGCCCTAAGTTGACATAGTCAACAACAAACACACACTCACGCCTTTTATCCCCGAAGGGATAGGCAGAGGCGCAACTAGTGCACCCAGTTTTCGCCGTGCGTATTCCGTCCCATGATGTGACAGGCGAGCCTATCGCCATATCAGGCACAACTTCCAGACTCCGGGCTGATACTGAATTTAAAACCCAATATCACTTTGCCTTACCCGGGAATTGAACTCAAGACCTCAGCATTGTAGTAATACCGTAATACAACTACGCCACCGAGGCACTCAACAACAATTCCGATATTCAGTTCCTAAAGTCCTTAACAAATAAGAATTATGATTTATTATATTTACGCGAATGTTAGACATTGAAATAAAACTACTTTGCGGATTTCTAATTAATTGTAATTACTGGACATAATGAGACTTAACATCTTATGTCACAGGATGACGAGCGCAGTGGAATGCCACTCAGTACTCTGTAACTCAAGGTGCTGGATGGGGTTGCTACTGTTTATGGGTGGTCGTATCGCTTACCATCAGGCGAACGGCATGCACGTCATGCAATAAAAAAAAATAAAAAAATCTCCCGATGTTTCGAAGGCTTTGCAGCACTTCGTGGTCACGGGGCGGACTTAAGAATTAGCTTACATAACAGATTAGTGAAGATAGAGATCTTCACTAACTTGTATCTCCCTTTTAACTTCCGTTCGCCTCGCCCGATTACATTTTTTCGTAACGCTCTCGTCACACATTCACCAGCTTACTCCCTAAGTCAAGCATGCGTAAAGAAATTTTACTTCAAAAAGAATCAACTTGTAAATTCCGATATTTAATAGCTAAAGCTTAACATATTAGCAGTAGCACAATACTGCCATTGATCTAGTAAAAAAAGCTGCAACCTCGATGTAGAACTAAGAAAAAAAATGGATTTATAAAACACGAGCAAAAAATCAATAGCATTGTAGTCATCGCGTGGCCGGCGGATGTGCGCGATAGGCCCACGCGTCCGTCACTCGCTAGCGTTGCGTACAGTTCCGCGCCTATCCTAGATAACAAATGTTGCAAAATTCAACCAAAATCTCGCCTTACTGGCCATGGAGGCTGATGGTTTGAGGTTCCTATGTATACACTGGCAGGTATCTCGTATGGGTACGTCTGGGTTGGTACTACCGCAATGTCTATTACTGCTGACGAGCAGTACTTTATGTTCCGATTTGAAGGATATTGTAGCCAGTGTAATTACTGGGGATTTTGAGACTTAACATCAATATCTCATGATGTGGAGCGCATTGAAGTGCTAGTAATGTGTAATTCAAAGTCAGTGAGTCAGTCAGTCATATGATTGCTTGGAAACAAATTTAAATTCTCATTATTGGAATTTGTGCCCCATATAACGATAAGCTCCCCTCTAATACCTACCCGAAAATACGCTTGGCGAAAAGTCCCTGCAAAAGTAAAGCTACTGCCTGCCTCTTCGGGGAAATAACCTTGTGCCTTTTAACTCTTTTTTTACGATATCGACAGCAGATACATACAAACCTTTCTCGATGATATAATACATTAAGTTTTAAGAAAACCCGTCTTAAAAATCAAAACTATCAATGTAATAAATGTGAAAATTATGTCGGCCATGATATTCACAGTGGTGATAAAACGATAACAATTAGTAGAATAATGAAATAATCAGGAGCGACGCGAACTGGGTTTCACGGTCCTTTAATTTCCGTTTATCATAATGTTTCATAAGAGTTAGTGTTATAAATTTTATATGCAAAGGATATGTGCAAAAATGAGCTTAAAATTCTAACTGAGACAGTTTATATTTGGATAGAACTCCTAAAATCTAGCCTTCTACAATAAATAGTTTAATTTTAGAGTCCTTCTATTTTGAGATTTACGTAATTTTATTATGATTAAAAACTACACTTAATAGAAAGTTTTTAAAATTTAATTATGAATGGAGGAGTCTAAAATTATTTTTAATGTATTTAAGTTCCATATTTTGCCACTTTAATATCCCTAAGTTTTGAGCCTGGTTAGATTTTAAGGCCCAGCACCCATACAAAAAGCGGACATCTCGTTTAAATCGTTTTGATCAGTTGTTGATTGTAAGGATTCACTTTCAATTCCATCAACAGCCTCTTGAGAGGATTTATTAATTTTTAAATTGTCTCTAAATATTCCCATTTTTTCTCAAACATCTTCGACATTCGTTTAGAGAAATTCTCTATTCTTGGAATGCAATTTTGGACTTCCACATAACTATAAACATGTGTGCGTAACATAAACGATCTACATTATTTTAGAAACAATTCTAGCAACTCGACAATAAATTCAAGTGATCATTAACTGTCCGTCTGTTGGTGAAACGAAGCAACTTTGCTTTCCTTTGTTAGAATGCGTAGGATTCGCTTTTAAGTATAAAATATTAGAAATTTAATACTGGTTTTATTGCTGTTTTTAAGCTATTTAAGAATATGTATTGTTTTTTCTTTTTCTTTCTTATTTTTATAAGACTACCTCGGTGTTGTAGTTTTATTGCGTGTGCGGTACGATATCCGCTAAGAGGTGTCGGGTGCGAATCCCGGGTCTGGCAAAGTGATATTGGGTTTTTTATTTAAAGCATCAGCCCGGAATCTGGAATTTTTGCCGGATGAGGCGATAGGCTCGCCCCATGACATCATGGGATGTATCACATCCAAGGAAAAGTAGACGACCTAGTACCACCTCTGCCTTCGGGGATAAATGCGTGATGTAAGGCGTGTTTGTGTGTCATTATTCTTCGTTTATTGTGTAAGACGTTTATATCTTGGTGTATTTAAGTCAGTCCAAGCAGTAATAATGAAGTATTTAATGCCAACTGCAGGTTTGTAGACAATTTTAACGGTCCCAAGGGGCATCGCGAGGTAATTCGTGCCATTGAATTAATGCCTTCTTTTGCATTTAATGCAAAAATACTTCAACCGTTAACAACCTTTCCGACTATTATTCAGAGTTTGTTTATTTCTCCACTTATAAGGGAACCGGTAGTTGTGGTAAAAGAATAACATTATATTAAAATAATAAACCAAGAAGTACGATTCTATCGTATTTCTAAAATATATTAGGAATCTGAAATCTTTATAATTCAAGAATCTTTCCCTACTAACCTTTTTGGACCAAGATCTACACTATTCTTTAAAAAATAACGAACTGGCCGTTATCCTCTACCAAACTCTATTTTCCTCTATATCCATCAACTGTCAAATGCTGTTTCTTTGAGTCAGTTTATCAGGCCAACTAAGTAAATTCTTCGTGTTTAAAATGTGTGATAACTTAGATCCGAACAGAGTCCGTTGTGATGTGTGCCGCACAATCAACTTGGCGAAGCACGTCAAACATCCCAAGCCAGATATGCAGATATATGAGAAATGTAGACCTGTTGAAAAAGTACCATGCACGCGGGTTACAGGTAACAACCTAGTTTATTTATTACTGGGTCTTGCTTGGACTTCATTGGATTGAAAAACTGGCCCTGATTAAAGTCCTACTGTGTACTTAATGCATACTGCTGAGATAGGGCATGATTGCGACTACAATATTTTTCAAATCGATGTGTACTTGCATGTTGTCTATGTATATTATAAGTAATACTTTGTGTTAATTATACTAACTTAACTTTTTATTTATCTATCTACTTTGCCGGGATAACATATCCTAAATTATGTTATGTAAGGCAGGGTTTTTCGGTGTGCCAATTCCATTAAACTGCGTTTAGCGGCATGTAAGTTTCAATAAACATCCGAACATTGTTCCAAACTTTTGCAGTTAAAATTATGTTAGGAGTAGGCTTAAAGATCAAAAATCAAATCAAAATTCTTTATTCGGATTATTAACAATATTGATCTTTGTTGACAAGGTTAACGAAAGTATCTACATTAGTGTACACTGTGTCGTAAATGCAAGCGCCCCCTCCGTACGCAACTGGGCGCTCCAAATAAAGTCTTAGAAGTATAATAAAATAAGTACAAATTAAAAATAAAATAACCAAAATAAAAGTTTGTGTGTGTGTGTGTGTGTGTGTGTGTGTGTAGGTGTGTGCGCGTGTGCGTGTGTGTGTTTATGGTAAGATGTGTGTATGACCATTTCCAATTAGCATCAAAGCTTAGGAAGATTTTCAGTTTCTGTATAATTAAGACCAAGCAACCATTGAGTAACCGATAACTTACATGCACGATATGTGCAGGGATATATAGTGAGTATTTTATTAATTTTGTTATATAAGCGAGGAGAGAGAAAAAGGAACTGTTGAGAAGTAAGAACCGTTCTACATGGTAAAGTTTCACAGACAATATCAGTTCTTCTTTTTGCAGAAGTAGTTATGTACGGTAGTTGGGAGTGGATACGAAGAACTGAGTGTAAAATAAAAATTTGTCTAACTGTTAAAACTTTATTAAGAGCATATAATACGTAAGATACTGATGTTAAAAATAAATAAGCGTTTCTTGTAAATTATTTATTATATTATCTATGTTTCTATATACAGAGATTTGCTTAGTGTTTTTTATAACCTACGCAATACGCAACTTCTCGAAATTATTTTATCGTTTCAAAATATTATTTATTTTACATAGAGTTAAATTATAATATTTAATAATGATGACGTTACCGATTACTTTAATTTATAACATTATCAAATATTATCTACGAATAAGTTTACGAGAGCAAGAAATGGTTTTCTACCAGATGTAGGTAGTCATTTTTATACCACTCGAATAGAGTTCATTTTCTTACTTTAAAGAGAAACGTATTGAGCCAGACAAGCAAAGTTGGCGGTATCTAGTTACCAGGAGTCTATAACTTACTTGGAGTTCATCGCATTCCAATCCTCTTTGCAAGAACTTTCAATGTAATTTCTCTGCGAATGTTTGTAACAATAAAAAATGAAATAAATCAGTTTGTTAAAACTGGTAATTAAATACATTAGAAAATGCATAATTATTAATTACGATAGGGTGAAAATATTGCAGGATTTTGTGAATTTATGTTTGATGTCGCAGAATATCCAAATGATACGCTAGACCCGTATTAATAGATGCAACCATAGAGTAACTTGAATATAGGGATGCAACTCAATTTCGCTCTGAAGCGCGATATCAGCTGAGACGCTCTCAAATTAAGGTTAGCATCTTAAGATAGTCGCTATTTAATAAACCTACATTAACAGCAGCTCAAGTGACATCTTAAGTGGCAATATTTGCCTGATTTTGACAACTGAGTTCTGTTTATGTAACAGCACCGACTCAGTTGAGAACAAGCTCTTAAATGACAACTGAAGCTTGGTTTATTAAAGAGTTCAATACATTAAATGTCTACTTGAGACTTTACTCAAACGTGAGATTGATTTATTAATATCGCCCTAGGATAGATAGACCGATTAAGAAATAAAACGCTTACTTAAAAGCCATTCTGCCTAATCTAGTACGTGTTTGGCTGTTTGGCCCACATTTGGCAGAACTCTAGTCAATATTTTAATGAAAGTTACACCGTGTATACTTATTTCAAGCCGTGGTCTGTGACCATACCAGCCCTGTATTATATACTACCCACTGCTGAGCACGGACCTCCTCTGCAACTGAGAGGGTATACGCCTTAGTCCACCACGCTGGCCTAGTGCGGGTTGGCAGACTTCACATACCTTCAAAATTCAGAGAACTTTTCGGGTATGCAGGTTTCCTCGCGATGCTTTCCTTCACCGTTAAAGCAAGCGATAATTCACAAAGAATACACACATAACTTTTAGAAAAGTCCGAGGTATGTGCCCTTGGGTTTTGAGCCTGCGGACATTCGTCTCGGCAGTCCGTTCCACTACCAACTAGGCTATCGCCGCTTACTAGGCTATCGCCGTGTGGTCTGTGAATCGTTACAAATTCAACGTGTTTCGCGATAAGCCCAGATTATTAAGACTAAAAAACAAGTATGGAGGCGTCGTCTGGCACAAGCTTAACAAAATAAGCCGTAAGATTTAGGAGAAAGCGATTATAAACCCAGTTAATTGTTACGCTGTGACTAATTTAGGAAAGCAGATCTGTTTCGAAAATCTTCACATGTGCCCCATTTTGCTAAACGATGACTACCTACATAATATTGTAATAAACAGAACCTGTTTTTTAAGCTCGAAATGGCAAATCAATAACTTCGTTTTTATAGATGTTTATGCAAAAATGTATGCATAATATTATTATCTATATTAGGATTTTTTATCGCAAAGGTCCAAAAATTACAAGGAAGTGTAGAATAAGACTTTTGACTTTTTTCCAATATGTTTTTAGGTAAATATTATATTAGTATTCTACAATTATTTAATCCATGAATCGTATGATTTGATGTAATAATTTCTCACACAAGTATAAAAGTAATAATATTTAGAAACTTTAGAGTCGTTATGAATACAATATATCTTTTAAAATATTCCTACTAATTTTACCTACAATTACATCAACGATACAACCATATACTAAACTAAATACTACAACATTTTTTAAACCGCGCTTCCCACCATTCGTTCGACTTATTTAACAATATATTATGTAATTTTTTCTGCAACACATGCAAAAAAGTAATTGACCCAGTGTCATACATGACAGTTCGTCTGCGCTGGCCGATGAATCATCGACGATATACACTTGGTGCGTTCTTAGTTCTTACGCGGGTGCTATTTTAAAGTAAGATAACAGCGCGCCGATGTCAGTGACTCGCTCGTTCACGCCATGCCTTTCCATTATAAATTATGTTTTGAATGCGTTATATCGTCAATATTCTTTAACGATGATGTTGGAAGAAGCAATTTTAGTTATTTGGTCAGGTTAATCTAAATATTGGTACCTAGTTTCAAATACTTATAATTGTAGAGTCGAAAATTTACTTTTACAATGGTTTCGCATGAACTTCTATTTACTATTTCTTCATAAAATTATACATGCCAAAATGTTATCTTAATGCCAACAACCATATGTTACGGAAGTAGAATTTCTAATGCAATCACTAGTGCACTGTAAATTCATCTTCGAAATTATTTCCAGAGACGTATTTTATTTAATCTTTTACTAATAGCCTCTCGCACGTCTCTAGGTCAGGCGAAGCATTACACGCAATGCACCCGGGTAAGTACCACGATCAAACGGAACACCGGTTTCTACTGGGTTACGAAGGTCAGCTGGCATGTACTCGGCTTTGAACATGGACTGTGTTAAATGAAAAGCTTACCAAACGGCCAAACGGACCATCTTAAAGTAGAGAATAAAATTATATTGTAGGTGGATTTCATTATAGGAACCAACAACAATAAAAAATATTCTTGTATGAAGAACCCAGTGTCAATGAACGCTGGACGGTGCGCGTTTTCAAAAACAACCGAGTACTAGGAGTGCATAAAGAGTAAAAGTTAGTTTCGCGCGCTCGTACAAGCGGTCTATCGTTTGAGGAGTTTTATTAATCATATTTCCAATTGCCATAACTTGTCACTCCAAACAAAATTAATTTTATTTGTGGGTAATAGGGGTAATGTAAACAAGAAACAGCTTGTCCAGTATTTAGATTTTTTAAGCACATTACCGGTGCAAGAGATTGTTATGTTTACATTCCCTTATAGTAAAAGTTTGCCAGCGGAAGAAAACCAGATTAGATATAAGTTAAATTTGACAATGCACACTGTATCGTGCAATATTAGTAATATTCATATTATTGACACTAACAATTATGTTAGTAAAAACTATACATTGACTAAAGATAAATATTATCTGCCAATATATTATAAGAGACAGATAGCTGATGCGCTATCTTATTATTTTTTTATAACAGCCAAGAATTTGGCTACTTGTACTACTGCTCCTATTGAGCAGTTAATTAATAATAATGACTCAGGTTATAGCAATCTGAAAAATTTGACATTGAAGTATTTAAATTAAATGTTAAGACAATAGAGCCACCCTCTAGCTATATTCATTTAAATTACCAAGAAGTAAATGTCCATCACAAGAAACCTGTTTTTAACTTGGTGCATCAAAATATTCAAGGTCTCGCTAATAAAGAATTAGAATTGGAGTTGTTCATGAACAATAGTAATATTGATATTTTATGCTTAACTGAACATTGGCTTAAAAGCCATCAGATTATGTTCAACTTCAATAATCACCAGGTTGCTAGCTCGTTCAGCAGAGTAAATATGATACATGGCGGCTCCTTGATAATAGTCAAAAAATCAATTAAATTTAAGGAAAGGATTGATATTGTTAGTCTGTCTGTTGAACGAGTAACAGAGATTTCATGTATTGAATTTGAGCAATTTGTTATTTTGAGTGTATATAGACCACCATGTGCATCCCACATTGAGTTTTTGAGCATACTTGAAGACATTTTGCATAAAATCTGTAATGCAAATAAAATAATTATTGTATGTGGAGATTTTAATATTAACTTATTGGAAGAGTCGCAGCTAAAGGTTAATTTTATTAATCTTTTTCAATCCTATAACTTGTATAATGTATTCCTTGAGCCGACTAGGATTACTGCAACTAGTGCTACATGTATTGATAATATTTTTACTAACCATACAATAAAATACAAGGCAGTAATAAATTTAATAGATTCTGACCATTGTGGCCAATTAATATCATTTACTAGTAATAAAAACAAGGTTCAAGGAAAACATATTCAATTTGTTCCTTGTAATATAAGCCGCATGAACCGTTTTAAGAGAAACATGATAATATGTCTACCTGGGTTGCCCTTACAAAATGATCCAGACAAATTATATACTTCCCTTTTTGATTTGATAAAGTGTGAATTTGAAAAAATCTTCACTAGTAAGAAATTAGTAATTAATAATAGACTTGTTTTTAACGAATGGGCAACCGCTGGTATTATTAAGAGTAGAAATAAACTATATAGTTTATATTCGGAAAGAGCTTACAACCAACGGCCCTCTTTCAAAGAACATGTAAAAAAATATTCTAAGATTTTTAAAAGAGCCTGTTCCGCTGCCAAGTCATTATATATAAGAAATAAAATTAAATCAGCTACAAATAAGATTCAGACCACCTGGAACATTATAAATACAGAATCAGGTAGGCAAAAGGCACGCAACCAGGAATTTAATCTTAATATTAATTCTGAACATGTAACAGCAGACCTGGAAGTAGCAACTGCATTTGAAAATTTTTTCACTGACGTAGCGTTACAGACTACCCAACATCTTCAGTCTTCTTCCACGTCAGCTGAGTTGCTGCTTAAAGGTAATGTGCCTCAATGCGACATACTTTTTCATTTTACACCTATCAATGCGCAAGATATATTAAAGACATTTAAATGTATTAACCAGAAAAAGACCGCTGATCTATGGGGAATTTCAGCTAAAAACGTATCGTCTATTATTGAAGTAATTGCACCCCACCTAGCTGCGGTTTTTAATGGTTGCGTCGCAACAGGTGTATTTCCTGACTTGATGAAACAAAGCAGGGTTATACCGCTCTTCAAGGCTGGTGATATGGCGGATCCTTCGAACTTCCGACCTGTCTCGGTATTACCCACATTGAGTAAGTTATTCGAAAAAATTATTCTTAATCAGCTATTGGGACATTTTGACAACAATAACTTACTTCACAGGAAGCAGTTTGGATTTACGAGGGGTCGGTCCACCCTTGATGCTGGGGTTGATCTCTTGAAAAATATATTTGAGGCCTGGGAGGAGTCGCATGATGCTCTTGGCGTCTTCTGCGACTTGTCTAAGGCATTTGACTGTGTAAATCATGACACTCTAGTCAGGAAATTACACCATTATGGCGTGCGAAACACGGCTCTCAATCTTCTGAGATCTTATTTGAATAATAGAATTCAGAGGGTTGATATTAATGGAAAAATCTCAACAGGAGCTGCGGTTACCATGGGAGTTCCGCAGGGTTCAATTCTGGGACCATTTCTATTTCTTGTATATATAAATGACTTACCTTACTACGTAAGGGATAATCACGAGATTGTATTGTTCGCCGATGATACATCATTAATATTTAAAATCAAAAGAAAGTTACTAAATTATGACGACGTGAACGATGCTCTCCGTAAAGTTGTGCATTGGTTTAATTTAAACAACTTATTATTAAATGCTAAAAAAACTAAATGCATTAAATTTACTATGCCCAATGTAAAAATAGTAAAAACCAATGTACAAATAAATGGTGAAGAGTTGGATCCTGTTGCGTCTACTACCTTTTTGGGCATCACACTAGACGCGAAACTCCAGTGGGGACCGCATATAGCAAAGTTAGCAGGTAGACTAAGTTCAGCGGCTTATGCAGTCAGAAAAATAAGGCGTCTGACTGATGTAGAAACGGCAAGAATTGTTTATTTCAGTTATTTTCATAGCATTTTGTCGTATGGGATTCTTCTTTGGGGAAATGCAGCAGATATTAATTCAGTATTTGTGTTACAAAAGAGAGCTATTAGAGCTATTTATTGTCTTGGACCCCGTGTTTCTCTTAGAGAAAAGTTTAAAGAGATAAACATTCTTACCGTAATATCGCAATACATTTATGAAAATCTATTGTATATGAGGAAAAATATCGCACATTTTGATCAAATATGCGATATTCATAATATAAATACTAGGAATAAACATAAATATGTGATACATGCTACTCGTCTCCATAAAATTAGTAATACTTTTGTTGGTCAATGTGTACGCTTCTTCAATAAACTTCCTAAGCATATTGTAAAACTACCAATAAAAAAATTTAAAATCACTATAAAAGACCGCCTCTGTAAAAAAGCTTACTATCGTATTTGCGATTATCTGGAGGATACAAATGCTTGGGATTAAGTTGCTCGGATTCACTCATGTTTTATAATTTGATTGTTTATATGTTATATATTGTTTTGTTTTTTTTTTTTTTTTTTGACATAAGTAATAATTGAATTTATATTGTTACTTGCAATTTGTAAAATATATATATAAAAAATATAACAATAAAAGACCTACGCTGAGTTTCTTGGTGCTTCTTCTCAGGTCAGTGGGCTTTTCCGAAGCACTGGTAGAATCCTTTAGATGATAAAATATTGTAAAAAAATGACGTGTAAAAGTGCCCTTAGGGGCCTAATTACTGAATAAACGATTTGAATTTGAATTGAATTGAGAAAATAAAGTTTATGCTGAAGTTGTTAACAGGTAATCATTTCATATTGCATGTAAATAAAATATTATAATGATGAAGGATTTGTGCGTAAATAAAAAGTGTGAATAATAAGTCTCGCAATTTCATATAAAATCTAAAAAGGTTAGCCATGTTCCAATAAATGTCTTTGTAACATGTATAACATTATAAAATCATTGTTTTTATTATGCATCCAAACATCCATACTTACAAACTTTCGCGTTTATAATATTAATAGGATACCCTGGTCTACGGTATTTTTCAGCTGTGAAACAATCATACTTATAAGTTCAACGCAATCAAAAGATATGACCGTTTATGTCGCATATTTTGCGATTTCGCTTTTTTTTTACCTATCTACTACGGCCTGACGAAAGTCGGCTTTTCTGGCCACACCGGATTTTGGGGTGAGCGCTTTAGGCGCGCACAACTTTTTAATTTAAGTGACCATGCTGAGGGCAACCCACTAACGGGTTACGGACCTCGTCTCAGGACGGTCACTGGGAGAGAATGAGATATCAGCGATTAGTGGGGAAGATTGGTGTTTAACCTAATCCTATCCATTTATTTCGTCGGTACGCGGGCCGGAACTGTTAGTTGCGATTTCGCGAATTAATCAAAACCTATAGGGTACTTCCCGTTGACCTAGAATCATGAAATTTGGCAATTAGCAAGGTCTTACAGAACATGTAAAGGAAAACATCTGAAAACCCTAAATATGCACTTTAATAACAAAACACGAATTGAGAACCTCCTCCTTTTTTGGAAGTCGGTTAAAAAGAGAGCTAACAACTTCTTAAATTTGATTAATTTATTAATTAATTTGGCGAACTATTATACTCGTTTACTTAGATACCTTACTTACAAGATTGTACGAAAACCGCGTACCGAACGCGAGTCCAACTGGCACTTGTCCGGTTTTTTTGGTACGATATTCAATGTAAGTTTTTTTAAATTACTTGATAATTTTAAAATAAAGTCCTTTAAAAACGTTATTTCATTTCATTTTTTTCAATATGAATAGATAGATGGATAGATATCTCAAAAAGTAGACTCAATTAGAGAAATGTGCTACTATTTTCGTATTCAGAAGGTTTTTTAACCGACTTCATTACATAGACAGGTATGTAGTAGATATAATATCGTGTAATACTTTGCCTACAACTTTATAATTATTGTAACAATTTATGCTATCCCAGTCGCTTACATTACGAATGACGTACTTGATACAAGGGTCATAAGGAACTCTACCGGTTCGGCAAACCAACCCTCGGCGAAATTGTAAGAGCGAAACGAAATTATTTATTCGCACCATTCTTGCAAAGATGAATGAAACTCGTAACTGACCCGATCTATATTTCACAAGGAGCTCCTCCCTTTCATAGCTCCCTAGTTATTATTACAAATTATGTAACGCTCTCCTTAATTGCTCGATAACTTTTACCAGGCACTTAACACTGCGTGGAAGAAATCTGAATGTTGTTCGGTTGTTAAAATATTGATCAAACATGAAATTTGGAACGCCATTTCCTTTACGCTTTCCTATGTCTGTTGTTCGTACATTAATGAACAAGTACATAAAACTTTTACTATATTTTACAACTTTGTAACAATTCCACATATACAATGTTGGTTGCCAAAATAACCTACTTCAAACAATGTTATTTTTTCAATATTTACATAAATCTTCTCATAATTATGAATATTAATTTCTTTAAAATGTGTGCTATTTATATATATCGGATGCAAAAAAAATAAGGCCACTTTTTTTTACTTTAATGAGATTTTTGAACATAGAGCTCTTTCACCGACTCTATAGAATCGCTTGCTGTTTTCGCGTATTAATTCACGCAAGTCAATATTTCTATGAAGTTTCGCTCTTAGATCACAATTAAAAACTGCATTTTAATAACTACTGGTGGTAGGTCTCTTATATGTAAGAGTCCGTCTGGGTGGGTAACACCGCAATGTCTATTTCTACCGCCAAGCAGCAGTGTGCATGCACTGTTGTGTTTCGGTTTGAAGGACATTGTAGCCAGTGTAACTACTGGACATAATGAGACTTAGCATCTTATGTCTCAGGATGACGAGCGCAGTAGAATGCCACACAGTACTTTGTAAGTCAAGGTGCTGGAGGGTGTCGCTACTGTTTATGGGTGGTCGTATCGCTTACCATCAGGCGAACGGCATGCTCGTCTCGTCATTCAATGCAATAAAAAAAAAACTTTATTAGAAATTTCTTCATTCAGGGAAGTCTTTGAGTTGCTAAATACTCAAAGAGGGAAGTCAATATTCTGATAATATAATATGGGAGATTTAAAATATGATCTCAAGTCCCAATTAACGCTACAATTCGCTAATGTTGGTTCCAATTTCTGTCCTAAAGCATTGTCACTTTGGAAGCATATTCCCACAATTTTTTTTTTCAGAGCTCCCGCTGAGCCCGACATGCATAAAGGTATGCACTAAAGAGGAATACAAGTTAAAGAAAGGAGGCAAGACCGTTGTGCCGCGAATGCCTTACTACGCACATGGAAAGCTTCTCTACGCTGTCAAAGTCAGTCTTGTTGAAATTTATAGATAAAGTAGAGGCAAATAAGAGAGTTTAGAGATTTTCTTCAAAATCATTACATAAAAGTTGAGTTTTTTCGATATGTAAATTGAGTTATAAGTACAAATTACAGACCCAAAAATAACCTGGAATTTCGTCTGCAAATTGTAATGCAACAAAGTAATTCTTGAAAGTACTTTTCAAAGTTGGCGTTTGTTCAAACGCTTTTCAAGAAACAATAATGTTTAAAACTGTTTTGCTCCCTTGAATATCCTTTAACATCTTGCTGTCCTGGTACATGTTTCAATTGGCTGACATGCCTCATTCAATTGAATTTATTTTGTATGTGAATTCTACCTAAACTGGGTTGCTTTATTTCAAAGTTTGCAGAAATCGATTTTGATACTCCAATTTAACAAGTTCAAATAACCTCCTCACCATTTCACCGTCATTAGTATATTGAGCGTATTACGATATGTCTCTTTACAGGCTGGTCTCCTGGTTGGATCCGTCTACTTCACGTACACGCAAGGAGTGTGGGGCGATCAACAAGACGTCACAGAATGCTTAAAGCGATGGCAAGAGTACATTAGAAGCATCAACACACGACGCCCGCCCACCTTCGACCAGTGTGGTAACGTTATCGTATGTAATTAAACCTTATTTCTGTTTAGATAAGGTATCATTTCTATTGCTCTTTTGAGAGCCATGTCTATTAGAAATGTCGTGACTACCTGTGGGGATGTTATGCGCTCCTAGTACAAATGGTTACGTCATCAACCGTTCGGCCACTTTGAATAACCGTTATGTTAACGGGTTATTGTTTATTCATATTATTGTTTGCTTTCACGAAACCGTTACATTCAAGGGTAGCAAAATTAATGAATTAGGTTGAATTGGAAATAATATGCATCTAAGTCATTTAATAAAGTGCCTAATTCAATAATTATGGATCTCGTTTTATTTCTAAAATGTCTATTTTTATAATCAACATTTTTATTCTATATAGCAATGTCAATTATGTTTATTGTACATATTTTATTACCATTAATTTTGTATACTTAACTCTTAACACTCATACATTAAACATTAATAGAAAATGCATATGCTAACTCCTTATGACATCTGATATCCTAGTAAACAGGAGGCCCTCCCTCACAAATACCGGTCTACGAATCGGAAGTAGCGGCGATTAGCGACACGCCTGCCTGCAACGAAAGCCGTCTGGCTAATGTAACCTGTGGCCAGTGGCCGATTGCTTTCATCTATCAATTTCTTGTTGATCGTGCCGATCTGTATTTACTACCTGCATGTAATGCGGTCCCAGTGATTTTGTGCCCAGACAGCAGACGCTGCGGCGCAACTAAGACACACGCCCCCTCGCATTGCGCGCGCACTTGTAATTTTTACCTAATAGTGTTCTTGCAATATTATGCTAACCTAGTACTTACACGTCAGTCACATACAAGGGACGGCATTCTTTGAGCGCTGTTCATTCCTCTACATTAATAATAATAAAACTTTTAGCACTTGTTTTAACTTAATGCTGGTAGTGTAGGACTTCTGTTATAGACAATTATTACCACGGTTATAGGAAACAAGACACCAGTGATAGACCACACAAGTGATAGATATGTCATTAAATCATGTTGTTAACAGTAGGTATAATTCAGAATTATCCCTAAAGTAGCTTGATCAGTCGGGTACAATGATATACACAGTGTAGTGATACTAACCGTAACGTAATACGTGTAGGATGTGCTTCCTGATGATAACGCGCGCAAATGGGTCATGATGTTGGCAATGCTACTTTACAAGGATCACAGATTTGTAATCATGTAGTATTGTAGGTCGCCGAGTAGAGATACAAATTGTTTACCACGGTACCAACAAATACTAATAACCCAGTGAGGTTGAATTTTGGGCCCGGAGTGTTAAATATGCCTATAATTAGAATGATTACTTCTTACTCTACATAAAATCCGACACGAGGGACCAAAATTACAATGAAACGTTAGTTTCATTTACGAAATAAGCTGAATATTCAAATACTAATTGCTTCACAGAGAAAGGAGTCTAGCGAGAGTCTGATAGCGCCCGTCTACGACATGTACAAGGGTCTTGTTACAACATTTTTTTCTGGTAAGTAGAGTCCATTCGGTAAAATCTGATAAAATATAACATTCGTTTCTTTGAAAACGTCCTTATGAAACCGGTGAGGTCCTAGGTAAGGTGAGGTTAGTTTTAAATAAAGTTAAGTTGTGGTGAAAAAAAAATCAAACAACCAATTAGAAAAACTTATGCCAGTTGCGTGGATTGGAATGTGTGCGATATGGGATTACATAGCGTTCTATTAAATCTTAGTTTGTATCCAAGCTCGGCAGAACATGGGTGCACAAGTTGCTCTTCTATCTATCCGCTCGAGATATAAATATAAGTTATTTAAAAATAAACTTTTTGTCCATATTATTTAGTAGGAACATTATGAATATTTAATAAATCAAGGTTTCGTCTTTTCAGGTGTCGTCAAATTTCCAGTGATAATCAAATGTGCTTACTTTGATTACCTAAAGGCCATGAAAAAGAGAGAAGAAGAAGATAAAATGGAAAGGAAAATCAGAAAGAAAGGATAAAAGAAAAAGAGCTATTTAAATTAAGAATACATCTGAGAGTTTAAAATATGATAAAAAGCAATAAATCTTAAAAACGAATCATAATTTGTCAATGTAGAAACTGATGTAAAGTTTTTATAAATAATGTAATAAACATAATAAAACATCCATTTGTATTTGTAATTTATAAATAAAAATTACACTTCATATTATTATGATAATATTCCTAACTAGCTTTTGCTCCCGGCTCCGCCCGCGTGAAAAAGTTTTTCCGGGATGAAAGTCCCGCTTTATATTCTCCCTGGATAAAAAGTAGCCTATGTCCTTTCTCAGGCTCTAGACTGTCTGTGTACCAAATTTCATTTAAATCGGTTCAGTAGTTTTGGCGCGAAAGCGCCATAGACAGAGTTACTTTCGCATTTATAATATTAGTAAGGATAGGAGCCCAACGTACACCGGTATTTAAATATTAGTTACGTAAATATTTCGAGATTTTAAGTATTATTTCCGGAATAGATTAAAATTAAACATCCATGAGCAGTAAATAATTTGAAAAAGGCGGCGGGTAGCGGATGGATGCGGTCTGCTCAAGACCGGGATGGTTTGCGTTCACTTGAGGAGGCCTACGTTCAGCAGTGAACGGCGACAGGCTAATTGATTGATTGATTGATTGAGCAGTAAATAAAATATATTGTACATAGGATCTACATATTTAGAGGTATTTTAATTCTCAAATATTTGTCTATATTTCTATCTTCTTTAATCCCTTAGCAAGCAAAATTACGCTTGTTTCAAGTCATTTGTCTCTTACTTCTTCATATTTATCTGTTTCTTGATTTTGCTTTTAGCAATACATAAAGATAACTGTGCTGTTTTTTTAATATCTAGTATGTCGTCGTCGTAACTCCGAAGCGTGTAATTCAAACGTCGCGGGGTTTTCGTCTGGTGTACCTCCTGCTAGCAAGTACTCTAGATGCCTGATGTAGCAAATAGCTATCCTGAAAAAGTAGGGTTCAATAATTTTATTTTTATTATCGATTATGTTCTGTAAGTTCGAATCATGGGAAGAACATTGATTCATGATTATGAAACACTAACCATGCTACAAGAAATATTTGAATTTTTATACAAACTAATCGAAAATATTTTGATGTGCATTGGGTAGCTTTTCTTAAAGACCTTAGTGATTTTAAAACGTTGACCTGACCTGATTTTGAAACGAGCTCATAACTCGCGTTTTGATATCAAGGCACAGTACATAGCTCTGGCTTGCACCAAATTTACAGCACACTTGGTTTCATTTAAAGCGTGTGTTCAGATCGTCGAGAAACGTATTGTGCATGAGCTGCTTTTATATGGGTGCTGGGCCTCAAAATCTAACCAGGCTCAAACTTTATTGATATTAAAGGAGGAAAATATGGATCTTGGATCCATATCCCTCCATTTATAACGAACTTTTTTAAAAACGGTCATTTTAAGTGTAATTTAAAATGCCATTAGTCTCAACATCAGAGTACTTTAAAGTTATACAATTTATGATAAAGGCCTAGGCTTTTGGGAGCACTATCCAAATATATATAAAGTATATTGGTTGGTATTTTAAGCCCGTTTTTGGACATGCTCTTTCAAATCCATCTCACTGTACCTGAGACACTCGATCTTTGAATACTTCTTCTTGGAAGGCTTTGTAACCGGTAGCTTGGACCTTAAGAGATCAAACGCTCGATTCATATCACGCATCCTCGTTCTTTCGCGATCACACGCTGTTTTCTTGTACTCTGAGAAAATATAAAAACAATAAATTACTACAGAGTTAAATATTTGCAGACTGTTGTTAGTTAATAACTATTTTAATTTCTATTTTGGATATTGTAGATTTTATTTGCAATGCAATGCAATGCAATCAGCCCTGTATTATATACTGCCCAATGCTGAGCACGGGCCTCCTCTACTACTGAGAGGGGGTTAGGCCTTAGTCCACCACGCTGGCCTAGTGCGGATTGGCAGACTTCACATATCTTCAAAATTCTTATAGAGAACTTCTCAGGTATGCAGGTTTCCTCACGATGTTTTCCTTCACCGTTAAAGCGAACGATAATTGATAAACAATACACACTTAACTTCGTAAAGTCAGAGGTGTGTGCCTTGGGTTTTGAACCTCCGGACATTGGCTCGGCAGACCGTTCCATTCCCAATTTTAGATTAGATTTTATTTATTTTTATTTAAATAGATAACGACTCGTGGCGGGAAGTACATTGATGTTAGTCGTTTTGAGCGTAATTCACGGAGTGTAATAACTGTTTATAATAAATGATCGATACTGTTTCAATTACCAATTAAGATCATCTTAAGGTGTAATAATATGTCCATATTATGTACTAGGAGCCGTAGACAAGATGCCTTTCTACAATAGTTAACGCTAATGGAAACAGAACAAACTTACGGCAATGGAATCATATCGATAGGTCTATCGTTAGGGTCATTTTCATACATTGTAGACATCTTGGCTACAGATCTGGGTACGTTCCTGCGGACCTTAGGGAAGTATGAGCGAATGATATCACTGATGTGGACGCACAGGATCTAGCGAAGTGGTAGCTAGACGCTAAGGCGGATCCGGGTACTAGGTGACATAACACGAAGTAGAAAGAAATATAAGGTATAGATAATAATAGTATGGGTTCTAGCAAACCTACATGACGGATTTTCGACCCAGTGAACTAAATAGCTAATCTCGTGAAGGGAGACATTGAGCTCAATTCGCGGCATTCATAAGGGCTTATCTACAGCATTTAAATAGTGCGTGTTTTGACTATAATTTCAAATAGATATTGACTGCACAGTCACTGTGTGTCACTCTCTGCAAAATTGTTGATTTTGGTTCTGTTCAGTTCCATTTCCATGTAATCATTGTCCCTCCCTTAGAGATTTCCAAAAGTTTATTTAACTATACTATTTCCGTAGAGCGACACCTTTCTTTAAAACAATGTATGTTCCAATATGTCATGCCTATTGACTTATGATCGAATCAGAAATGAGGACATCCGTAAAAGAATGAAAGTCATTGACATAGCCCAGCGGATTAGCAAGTTGAAGTGGCAGTGGGCAGGACACATAGTTGGAAGAACTGACGGCAGATGGAGCAAAATAAATTCTCGAGTGGAGACCACTTACTGGCAAGCACAGCGTCGGACGTCCACCTACAAGGTGGACAGACGACTTGATAATAGTCGCAGGAGCACGCTGAATACAGGCTGCTTTTGACAGGTACGTCTAAGAATCTTTAGGGGCGGCTAAGTTCAGCAGTGTACGTCAAATGGCTGATGATGATGATGATGATGATTGAGTTATTACGTATTTACCTCTTTCAAGCTGCAAAGCTCTTTCTTTCCAATTCGTTATGGAATCTTGACTGGGATCTTCACCGCTCATTTTGCTATTATCCTGCGATTCGTGCGAGTAGTCCAGCGAAGACTCAGAATTGGCAGTCTCCGTGATGCCTGATGGGTCTCTCGAGTAATCCTGCTCATAGTATCTAGAAGCTAAGGTTATACAGGTTTTCAGTTATCTGTGATCGGAACAAAACTTTAGTAGAAAACGATAGAGTCGCGCTGTAGAATTTTTTCCGTACCTACGTCTAATTTGTAACCGTTTGCTGTTGTGTTGGGATACTGCGTAAGATTCCTTACATTGCATTTATGATTCTTCCGAATCTGGAAAGTTACCTTCTATGTGGGTTTATGGATGGTATGCGATACCTTCACATCAACTGACAGTTTCTCGTATGCGCACCTATTAAAATTTTCACATGCTTCTATTTGGACTAAAATTCATACTCTGAAGCATTAATCCGTTTGTGATGTATTTTTTAGAACCTAATAATATTCTTTATTTCAAGTAAATTGAAGCCATTGTCAAAATAGCAAAATTTCTAGAAGAAAAATATGATTACATCTTCAAGTCACGAGTGAATAGGCAGATATATTCAAGGCAAGCGTGCTCTACATCTTCAAGACAGTAGTCACGAGTGAATAGGTAGATATCTTCTAGGCAAGCGTGGTCCACCGTAGACCACATCATCACTTACCATCAGCCAGATAGTGGTCAAATGCAAGTATATATGTTATTAAAAAGATATGTGTTAGGGTAACCCGAGTAACCAAACAATACAAGTAACATCTACCCACTTGACATTGGCAAAATCACCGATGCAACGTTGCTTTAGTTATTGTTCTGAGTTCTGATGAAACGGTGGAGCCATTTTTAAAAGAAGAAGAAGAAACAATACAAGTTTTACAACTTCCATAGACTTGGGCATGGGATTTCATTACTTTTTTACAAAATTTACAAAGTGATGATCACTTGTATGGAGACGAGTAAATCAGGTCATACTATTATACCAGATCGAATTTTACGAATGTTAACCTCGTAGCGCTCAAAAAGCATCGTACAAAGTTGACATTATTATCTTATATCCTCGCGAATTTCATGTAATCTTATTTGCCTCTCTTTCAAATGCCTTAATGACTCTACATTGTGCTTTCTATTAGCAGTTCATAACTGCCAAAACTTAGGTAACTATACTTGACTATACTCAGTACTTACTTCCAAAATGCAATACGTATAAGTAAACGAAGACATTAATGGAATCTTATAAGTTATAAGAAACGGAGTCTTATAAGTAAACGTAGGACTTGAAAGTAAACAAGTACTCTATAATTAATATTTGAATTTACCTTCCTGGATATTAGTTTCCAATTCATGTGGCCTGAAAAAGGTGAAGCGCCTTGGTTCGTAGTCTTCCAACACGTATGATCTGTGGTGTGATATCGTTTTGTCGTACTTTTTGTGGGAGAACGTGTGTTCTTCTTTCGGCTTGTCGTCTTGCCGTCCTATTTCCAGAATCACTCGCTCCTCCTCCCTTTTCTCGACTTCATCTTCTTTAACTACCGTGTAATTCGCTATAAGGGGTATTGGAGCTTCGTCGTCATACGTCTGGTTGTACATCCTAGTAAATTCTATATCACATACGTGTAATCCAAAATGGCGGCACTTCACGATTTTTTCACAGTATTCAAAATCACTTTACCAGCGATGTGACCACTACCTGCTTCGTGTATGGACTGTGTCACTCACTCTTAAGTCCTTTTGTAATGCATATTCGATCAAGTTGTGTATACAGTTGGCGTTACAATTTTTAGTTTTGTACAGGGCGGGGCTTTGTCTTGAGGCTCTATTGTTGAATGTTTGTTTTGATGCTACCGGAGGTGACATGGGTGGCATGTGTGGCAATGAGGCTTGATGACGTGTTTTAAACATTTATTTATATTAATTTCTTCTTGGAAGATATATTGGTAACATTATATTCATTTGCTGAAATACGCTCGTAGAATTTATCTTTGCTACTGATATATTAAATGCTAGTCTGCGAAGGGATTTGTTAGACGTAACACAAAAACGGCTTATATGTTTGGTACACACTGTCCTGGATTTACAAGTGTTTTTATTTATATGCACAGTAGCAAATTATTCCGTAAAAGGACTTTAATGCGTGTGGAGCCGTAAGCAACAGTTGGTAATAAAACACACGTATCATTTAATGAAATGCCTTTATTAACCTTAGCAAATAAAATGTGACTATGCTTTGAGCACAGCATTTAGAGTCTCACTTACGAAATTGCTTTCCTTTTAGCACTAGAATGTTAAGAACATAATACAAACACAACCAAACTGCTTAATATAATCAAAAATACAAATTCATTAAACAGGAGTCAATTTAGAAGCTGATATTGAAAAGCAAAATGTCGTAACTGAAATCCCTTTTAAATTAATAAATAAGCTATACTATCGTATAAAAGTAAGAAAACTTCAGCTAATATTAAACATTAACTACATTCAATAGTATAAGTATTGCATTGATCAAGTATTTATTACCTATATAATACTTATATAAGTATATAAAAATCTACAGAGTATTAAGGAATATGAACCTTCTATACCGCAGCAGGCAAAACTACGGTTGTACGATTGGACGAAACAGTTTTATAAAAAAAGTACGAGTCAGTAAATAAAACATATGTATTTAAAGAATAATAATTCACAATAATTATATAGACGGCATTAGTCATTGAATTTAAAATTAAATTATTGTTTATGTTTCATATATATATATATATATATATATATATATATATATATATATATTTTATTGCATTGAATGACGAGACGAGCATGCCGTTCGCATGATGGTAAGCGATACGACCACCCATAAACAGTAGCAACACCATCCAGCACCTTGACTTACAAAGTACTGTGTGGCATTCCACTGCGCTCGTCATCCTGAGACATAAGATGTTAAGTCTCATTATGTCCAGTAGTTATACTGGCTACAATGTCCTTCAAACCGAAACACAACAGTGCATGCACACTGTTGCTTGGCGGTAGAAATAGACATTGTGGTGGTACCCACCCAGACGGCCTCTTACATAATGAGAGACCTACCACCAGTAAAAATCAAGATTTTTACAGAGGACATGCAATAGGGTATTTTTATAGGTTGGATTTTGTACACTATTTTACATGTAACAGCAAATAGTCCGTAAAAGTAGCCCTTCTGTGAAAACTGCATTAGAAATGAAGCAAGTACTTCATATTTCAAATATTTCAGAGTGCAGGAGTGGGCGTGTAATGGGGTTATCGCTTCATCTCTTTCTTTCGCACGCATCGCACCCGATGACGTCACGATCGCATATTGCGTCTCTTTTCTCGTTAATTAATAAAAGTAAAGAACAAAAATAAAAATACCCTATTTTATTTGCACGAGCCAAATGCTCCCGATTTTTTTCTTAAGTAACCAGTACCTCGTACCCTAGCTCTTACTAACTCTTTGCATTTTTGATAAATGGATATTTTGCTAAAATAATTATGAACTCTGTCAAATACTTTTAGATTAATAAATCTGTAGACTTTTAAACTATTTTTCTCGCATCTAACTTCAGACCATCGAAATTTAATTACCCATATTTTACATAAATTGGCAGTGCAATAAATTAATAAATAAATAATACATTTACATAAATATACAAATATTATGTTTATTATCAAACGTTAAATAAAACCTTCATAAATAAAAAAACACAGTTTTTTGTGAATGCATCTTAATAAATACTTTACATTAATGAAATGTTTAAATACATACGATATGACTATGACGTTTGTGTTTATTTTACAAGAATTAAAACTCAAGTTTCCTGATCCTAAAGAATTCTTGCATAACTTCATCGGTGACTTTGGCCCTTCGAGCCTGATACGCCTGCACGTACTCCGTTATTGTCTCTATTGCGACTCTCTTTAGCTCTCCTGTCAACATTTCCCCTATTTCGTACTTATGTTTTACCTGTGAACAAAGTTATAGACATAAATATTGAAAAAAAAAGCATATAACGTAACGCAATACGAAGATTAAATAAAAGTGTGTGTGTGTGTGTGTGTGTACTTATGTACACGCTTTAGAAGTTATACTACTTTGGCGTAACAAGATAAAAATATTTTTAAATAACGCGCCAAAAGAAGTATAATTTCAATATCTTTCGCCTTATGTTACGTTCAAAATTCAAAACTAAAATGTTGACTATAGCTAACTTCAGGGTGTCGGTTTTTCGTGACGATGTGCGCGCGCATCGTAAAAATTTACTCTCATCATTTTTCCCGAACGCGCCAAAAGAAGTATAACTTCAAAATGTCTAGAAATACTGCACATCTCTACCCATTACCCCATTTTGGATTGTGGAAGCAACTTTACAGCATATTATATTGAAATATTATGTGTTATCCTATTCCGGTATGCTAAGCCAAAGTATTACTATTTATTAATTCTAGGGCTTTTAATGGTAAAATAAGTAAGAATTCTTTATAACTTGTTTATTCTACAAAACAACGAGATCACGTAATTTTAAAAGAACAAAAAAATGTGTTGCCACCACACAAGAAAATACCAATTTTTATGTTTGCAACATTATGGTGACACCTTTAATATTTTTTAAAATTCAACTTAATACTATTACTCCGAGTTGATAACATTAATAATTTATAAGCATGCTGTGTTCACATCAAGAAGGTTTATCAATTTCATAAATGAAATATTTGACATGTTTTTGTGAACCCTAATACTGTGTACAACTAGTTCTGTGAATGTAATAAAAAAAAACCATTGGGACAGTAAATACAGAAAACTCACCTCTGCCAAACATTCATCGTCTTCCATGAAGAAGGTTAGGTATTTGAACGATATATCCACCGCAGTGTTGCCTCCCTTCTGCCTGTGCTCTTCGATCGTCGGTTGACCGCCGGAAAACGCGAATTTATTTATCTTCAAAGGAACAAAAGGTACAATTTATAGCATAGATAAAGTATTCGTGAAAAACTACCGTTCTCAGTCAGGCATCCATACCTTTTTTGTGGTATAAAGTCAGAAAACGATTGAGTGAGCTCTAAACAAACATATTACAGAGGAATTGCTTTACCGACTTTAAGGGTAAGGAAACAGAAGTTGGGGGAACTGCCCTAGGGCACCAAAGATACGCTCATTTTAATAAGTGTCGTGCGTCCTGGGCACCAAAAGTTTACATTTGTAAAAGGATTTATTTGATGCATTTTGCCGCCCTCATGAAAGTGTCATCCGGGGCGGACACCCGGCGCGCCACTAAACTACTAAGCCACTACTACTAAACTACTAAGCTGGTAAGTGAGTGGATTAGGTGTCTATAGACTTTTAATTTTAACACTTACCTTACTCTTAATATGCTTAGCGCTATCGTTCAAGAATATGGAGGCGTTTGGGTCGCTGGCGGACATCTTGTGCTGTGCCCCTTGCAGAGCAGGCAGGAAGGTGGAGTGGATGAGCGCTGGCTTCGGCATCTTGAGACGCGCGGCCACGTCACGCGTCATGCGGAAGTACGGGTCTTGGTCGATAGCGCAGGGGACTAGACAGGGGAGCTGCAGAAACACAAACAAAAAGGAAAATTAGATTGGGTAATACTATTATAATAACAATGAAGTTTTTGTTTGAACGCAATAATACTGATACTACCCTGATTCTTTAAAAAAAAACCGTTACCTGGCACTTAAGAGCTTGTTCTCAGCTGAGTAAGCACTGTTATATAATATAAACAAAACTTAACCGTCAAATCCGTCACATATTGTAATTTACGATGTCATTTGAGCTGATGTTAATATGGGTTTATTAAATAGCAACTATCTTAAGATGCTGACCTTAATTTGTCAGCATCTTAAGATCAGCTGAATTCGCATTTCAGAGCGAAATTGAATTGCATCTACTAATACGGCCTAGATACAATCTAACTTTTTTTGTTGGATAACGAGATAGATGCCCTTTTTTAAAAAAAAAATTGTACACCCTTATTTTGTATAGGAAAACAATATAAAAATACTATGTACTTACAATTTTACCGTCGAATATGAAGGGGAAAGTTGTGGAAAACGCGGGCGCGGCTTCAATCGACGGAAATGTGATCTTGCCGATGACGTCAGAGTCTCCGAATCCGAATATACCCTTCACCTGGTTGTAAGTTACACACTTCTGTATCCTCAGCATGTTTTGGTAGAATGCTGGACATTGGCTGAAAACGAGATACGGTGATTTTTTTTATTGTTAACTAGCTGTTGCCCGCGGCTCCGCCCGCGTGAAAGGGTTCTTCCGGGATAAAAGTCCCGCTTTTTATGAAAACTTAAATAAATGTAGCCTAAGTTACTCCTTATTACATCAGCTACCTGCCAATAAAAGTCCCGTCAAAACCGGTCCAGCCATTTCAGAGATTAGCCGGAACAAACAGACAGACAGACAAAAATTGTAAAAAAAAATATTTTGGTGTATTTACCGTATATATATTCATATACATGTTGTAAAAAACAGTTATTTCAATATTACAAACAGACACTCCAATTTTATTTATATGTATAGATGTATAGATAATAAAGACAACACCTAAATAAACCTATTAAACGGCCACACACAGAAAGATAATTAAATTTACGAACAATTTTTTTTAATATGAATATGCTGAATTAACACTCAAATACACAATGTATTAAGTATTTGAAATAAACTAATATCACTTAAGTAAAAACTAGCTTACCCAATAAAATCCAAATCATTAAAAATAAAAGTGTTTTTTGGATCAAAGCCGACGGCGATGATATCTTTGGCATTATTGAACGCCATTTGTCTGGCGTCCTCGATCTTGATGTCTTTCCACAGCGCCTTCTCATCATCTGTCAGCTGAATGACTAGAGGGACGTTGAACACGTCTTGAAGCCATCTGAAAATCATATGGTATTTAACATACTTCAAGTATAGGAATATTGTTTCCTATCGCACCTTTAGGACGAAACGAAGCAATTCAAAAAAATAAAAAATTGGTTTATCGTTATAAAATGACTTAAAACTGGTCCCTTGTTGATGAAAATATTATAAAAAAGGGACCGATATAGTAGTTTTGTCCTTTTCCTGCTTGAATATGGCGGTGTTTGAACTATTGTTGTATTGAAAATTCCGTTTTAAGTAATTTTATGACGATAACTCAATTTTCTATTTTTTTGAATTGTGTCGTTTTCGTCCTAAAGGTGCGCTATGTCATCATCATCAGCTACATGACATCCACTGCTGAACATAGGCCTCCCATAAAGATTTCCAAACAGATCTGTCAAAAGCGGCCTGCATCCAGCGTTTTCCAGCTGTGTTTTCTATAACAACATAATATGGTCATAAAAGGAACATGGTAAAGTACTAACTTGAGATAAAGTTTTAGCACAAGACACTACTGATATTGCAGCTTGATTTCCCGTTAGAAAATAAAACCTGTAGAAAAAAACGATGTAGAGTCAGCAGCATAAGTATCTGTACGAAATCAAAATTTCAATCTTCTATATACGCATTAAGTTAAAGTGAAACTTTTTTTTCTTCATTTGAAGTAATGTATATCTCCCTTATTTCAATTTTGTGAAGTAAAAAAATTTAGTAAGAACACAAAAGCATGCAAGCAATTTGAATTTTTGAATTTGTTCAGCTACTTATGCTGCTGACTGTACACATCGTAAACAGTCGTTAAGCTCCAATATTGCTGTAATTATAAACTGTACTTACTTGGTAAACATAAATGGTATCATGTGACCAATGTGCATACTCTCCGATGATGGTCCCCTGCCTGTATACAGGTAGAACTTCTTGCCAGCCTCCACAATGTTCAGGATGTTGTTCAGATCCCGATGGGAGAAAAATATGCCTCGTTTTAGAAAGTGATGTGCTGGGGATTCGTAAAATTAGTCCTAATTAATAACAATAGTAGTTCTTTTCTTCGTTTAACTCAATGCTCAGGTAGTGATTTTTAGTTTCGAAATTGGCAAAATCTCCACAGAATCAATGGCTTTGGAATTTATGGCTTAAATAAAAAACATGGGAATATTATTGCATGTTAAAAATTTTACAGTATCGTGGATCATAGAGAGCTTGAAGTTAGTAAAAGGATCAACCCTTTATATCTGCTATCTGTAAGTCCCAAGCAATAAACGCTTTATTTATCACTACTTGTCACTAAATTAAAGCTGCTAACTATGAGTGGCGTTACAATGTAAATACAAGAAATAGTTGTAGTAATTTTTGAAGTTATACTTCTTTAGGCGCGTTATGATAAAATGATGTGTGAAATTTTAAAATGCGCGCGCATCACTGTAACACAAAAGTCACAGGTTGAATGAACTTTACTAGGAATCTAGCTAGGTTAATTAAAAACGGATTAATTTAATATTCATAATTCACGCACTAACTATTGATTATTAACCCGTCAACGCCCGCTTATATATAGATATATACGTAGTTGCCCTATATACCCGGACGCCGGTGTCCGCCGCGGGCATTGACGAGAAAATTATAAACATTTCTATAATAAATTAACAAATTTAATAAAAAATCTTTGACTAAAATAAAAAGTGAATATTACATAAATAATTTATTTAATTTTTCAAACTTAAACTGAACTTTATTGACTTGCATGCAATTAAAAACTATTTTTTAATGATGCCAAAGAAGTATAACTTCTCAGGCGTGTACATGCACCCACTTTTTTTCTTTTCTATAAGTATGCAAACAACTCCTTGACTCATGTGATGTTAAGTGATCTCCCCCAACCAAATCAAAGTATTAAAAGTAGCATGGATGCCAAACTTCAATAAAAGAGATTGTGCTTTGATTCTCAAAGTAAATTGTATATTTTAATTAAGCATAACACGCATGCTCACACCTTTTATCCCAAGGAGTAGGCAGAGGCGCAACTAGTGCACTCACTTTTCGCCGTGCGCATTCCATCTCATGATGTGATAGGGGCAAGCCTATCGCCATATCGGGCACAAATTCCAGACTTCGAGCTGATACTGATTAGAAAAATCCAATATCACTTTGCCCAACCTGGGGATTGAACCTGAGACCTCAGCATTGCAGTCATACTGTAATACCATCACGCCACCAGGGCAGTCATGCATAATATGTAGGTGAATATTACATTATTGCAGTAAGTATTATTACCTTTGTGTCCTGTGACTTTTTCAAATCTTTCAATCAGCTCCTGGTCAATCTTTTGACTGCCAAACCTCTCTGAAAATGAAAATAAAATAAGAACAATGCATCTATAAAACAAGAATGTATATATAGCTTTAATTCTACCTGCTTATTAACAAAAGCAAATAAGGCAATAATTATTGCCCCAATTAATTATAATTAGTATGCTATAAAGTTTTGAAATTTGATAGAAGGGGTAGTAGTAAAATAACAGTAATATCAGACTGTGATGTCACCGCGTGTCGCCAGCCTTAACGCCGAGTGCGTGCGAAAGAGCTAGCAAGATATCCCCTCCACATCCCTACTTTTGCTCACATCAATATTTCAAATATGAATGACTGCTTTATTTTTCAACCGATTTTGATGGTGATTTCACAGAACAGTTTCTTTTCCATATTATGTTATGTTACATATAAACAACGTACAAAATCAAACAGGAAACTACCCTATTCAAATAGTACTTACTTATCAACTTATCATAGTCAATGCCCGTCTCCGATTTGCCAGCAACATTCCATGGGTCCACAAAATCATCGTCATCATTTATTTTCAAATTATTTAGCTGTCCTTCCGCCATACCTACAATACACAAAAATACTATATACCCATATAGGGTTGCCAGGTCGCCAAATCTAATAGCCAGACAGACCAGCCAGTTTGGCCGGACATTTGGGTAAAAAGGCCGGACACCATAAATTATTATGGATTTTATGTTTACTGTCTTAATTTATTCGTGCCCTCTTTTTTTACGTTTTTTTTATCTTCAGAAAATATCTATTATCTATCTGGAAAAAGCCCAACAAAAGCCGGACAAGCCGGACACCGTTTGATTTAGCCGGACACGCGTTCAAAAGTCCTAGCAATGTCCGGCATTATCCGGTCGCCTGGCAACCCTATACGTACCCATACCTAACCTGTTCGAAAAAAAAAAACATGTATGACTATCCAAATATTCGCTAAAACGAGTATTTACTTTGGTACCACGAACAGTATGGTAGATATTGCAAAAAATATGGTTATATGGTCACTAGACTGGAACTAGAAAATTACTGGTTACTACACACATATACTTACTTGTGCTGAATTAAATTTATGATTATACTACTAAATACATCAAAATCACTATAAAAAATACTGTTTAGTCGCAGGCTGATGCAATTCCATAACAGAAAACATCGGTCATCGATCGTTATCAATGGCACCGTTCGCCACATTTACCGAGTGAGATGTCACGTTCCACGTGCAATTTGACAACAGGATGTGGTATTACATTCTCATAGAGATAGAAAAAGTGAGATATTTTTAATGCTCAAAATACTACTTCACTGTAGTCACCAGTTGGAAAGCGTTTTATTACGCACGCTGAATTTATATCTGTGTAATTAAATTGCATCAGAATATTAATGAATGAATGCATAAAAGCTTAGAAATAAAAGTATTTTACTGCATTTATAAAATGGGTAAAGAGATCGATATGTATCTTATGAGAAATAAAGTTCTTTAAACGTATTTTTCCAACTTGTTTAGTATAAAAAATGCAGAAACTAAACAAAATGCGGCCATATTTCTAATCTGTGGTTTCACTGTACTGTCACAAACGTCAAATTTTGTCAATATTGCGTTCACAGATCATGATTTTTTTGCTGTATTTTATGGATAGCGAGTAGAATAAACGTGCGTTCTTTGTCTGGAAAAGTGTATGGAGTTTTTGTGTTGAACAAGTCGGCGGGCCAGTGTTCTTGATGGTGTCGGGCGACGATTCAAATGGTGGCCGATTGTCGAGGAAAACTACCAGGTCCCCGAACCGAAAGTCAAAGAAGGGAGATGCAGACATAGCGAAAGGGTCATCGTTGCGAAATGAGTCGCAACCTTCTGTCCACAAAAGGAACCTTTACGTTGTTTCGTTTCCTATAATCATACTGTTCAATATATTAAGATCGATCTTATATCAGTTGTTTCTAATTTTTAAATATTTGTACTCGGCGTCGCATCGGTTTATGAACAAGCCTCGTAAGCTCGGCGAGTGTAACTTGGAGGTAGTGGTGAAGGACGGTGTGGTGTCGACGGAGGTCGCTCAAGAGGAGATGTCTCATCACGTGGGTCCTGGGGACCCGCTGCTGGCCAAACAAAAACATCATCATCGCAAGGCTTTCGAGTACATTTCGAAAGCGTTGAAGATTGATGAGGAGAATGAGGGTGAGTTATTCCACCACTTTATTATTATTAATTATCTTCACACAACTTATTGTACAAGTGTAAATTGAAACAAATATTGACAAAGATTAGGTTGTTAATACCTGTATTATGATTAATATTTTCTAATCTGTAAATAAATTTTATTACAATTTCCTTTGTTCCTCTTACTTACCATAATTTATGTAATGATGCTAGAAAATGATGAGTTTATTACAACACGAAACTGGTTTCTTTTAGAAAACTGTCTCTAATGAATCCAATACTTATTTTTATTGATTACTTCCATAATTAATAAATCTTTCTGCTCATAATAAACAATTTGAATTGAATAAATTAATTGAAAGTGAAATGAGAGTGTTCAAACTTGTTTCTATAAAATATCATGAATATTTATGTGAAGTTTATATAACATTAAAAACTAGTAAAGTCAGCCACATAAGCTGAACAAAGACAAAATTTTCTATATGCATTAAGTTTAGTTGAAACGTTTTTTTTTCTTTGTGAAGTAAAGTAAATCCCTTTTGTTTTATTATTATGAAGACAAAACAAAATATTGTAAAAACAAAAAAGTGTATAGGCAATTTAACGTTTTGAATTTGTTGAGCTACTTATGTGGCTGACTGTACATAACTTTGATAAAATGCTCCATAGATATTGCATCCTCACATGTATAACTTGTACATTTGAATTGGTAATTTTAACCAATTTATTGAATAACAATACCTATAAAATGATATAAAAAAAAAGTATAGTTATAAATATCATTCTTAAAACAATAAACTGATACAGGCCATAAAGATTTATCTTTTCAATATCAACAAGTAAGGCTAATATATGATATTTCAATAAAGCCTTAATTACTGATGTTATGATTATAAAATCAGTTAAATCATGTCTTTAAGGTCTCAACTTCCTTAAATACATCAGTATTAAAGTTAAGTAATTTTTCCTTGTCCATTTCATATTATAACAAACATTATTCTTATATTTTGTATAATAAAACTAAGTCAAGTGTTATTGACACTAATAAAAAATGTATCCAGAAGAGATTATATTAATTTTATATTTCAATCAAATATTTAAAATCTTAATCCTTCTTAGTCTTCTTTTTAATGTTATGGCTTCTACTGTTTATCAGTGTTTTTGCATGTCCAGTAGTTAAAACAAATATAAACAACTTTTATAAATAACTTAATCAGTGACATGTAATCTTAGAAAAACATCTAGAAATCTAAATCAAACTTAATCATGTTTAATGTGGACTATTCAAGCGAACTTAGAAATCCATAATCATCTATTGCAAAAAAAAAAACAATTCCAAATTTTACCTAAAATCCCAGCAAAACATTTCCATTCCGTTGTGATTGGTCACAGCAACAATAATATCCCTATGGGTGACCAATGCAATGACTCATGTTACCTTTAATTATAGGGCTGTGATTCAGTCAAGAAAGGGTTGGATTTGTCCTTTTGCATTGGATTTTAGCCAATGCTGCTTGTTATAGATAATATAAATAATATTGTAGTACTTATCTGTGTACTATAGGGTGTTGTTTTTATGTTGTGTTGTGTAGTTTATTTTGGTTCTGGTTTGAAGAAGCAATTGAGATGTTTTAGTATACAAGATGATTCTGTGTATAAGTGAATCATTTGACAACTATTTCAAGTGTAAATATGTAATTTAACACTTAATTTGCTATTTAGGTTACTAACATCTGTTATCTAATGTTCAGAATTTTAAACAAAGTTCTTATCAATATAAATCTTTAATTAATGATTCACTCATCAGTGCCATTTTTATTCTATAGTTATTCAACATAAAAATAGGGTGACAAAACTGTTATTAAATATCAAACAAATTAATAAATTTATTGATAAAGGTATTATTTCATTGAGATAATGCAATACAAAGCTCACATCAAATAAAGAACTAGTAGGAAGTTTGCGCGAGAACAATATGATTGATTATTATTAATTATTAGTCTTGATAATAGAAAATGAAGTCATCAATTAGATTCTGCGAATAGAATCTGCTGCTGAAACTGTGGCTTCTATATTACAGGATTTTGATGTGAATAATATTTTTGTTCAGAACAAGTATTAATGTTAAAAACTATAACGTTTTGTATACAATACAAGTCAACTGCAGATAAACTATATTTCGGACATGATTCATTAAGGTCTTTGTCCTTTCTGAATAACACCAATATCCATGCCATTATCACAAGGCATCGCAAACTTTGCAAGACGAAACAAAGCGCGCGGTTTTACGGTTTAAGTTGCGACAGAGTGACACTAAAAACCTCCGAACCGCGCTATCTAACGCCATAATTCTTATTCCCACGTTTCGCTCGCAGGACAGAAAGAATTAGCGATAGAGTTGTACAAGAAAGGTATTTATGAACTGGAGCGCGGCATCGCCGTCGACTGCTGGGGAGGGCGCGGCGACGCGTGGCAGCGAGCCCAGAGGTTGCACGATAAGATGAAAACAAATTTGGGCATGGCCAAGGACCGCCTGCACTTCCTTGGTATGAAATATTATTAATTAACCTCACAAAACGTCACGCCAAGCTAAGGCTATGCTACATTTATATTGTTTTAAATGAATAATGGCTGTTTGTGTGCATGCCGAGCTTATTTTGTTATTATTTAATGTGAACACCCTGTATTACAGCTAAGGCCCGCAGTTGATGGTGGTTGACGGGATGAAATGTCGCTTACGTTAGCATTTCCTTGGTCAATAATATGAACGTAGATTTAACATTTAGGGACAGTTGTACCAAGCTAAGCTTAGTTTAGATTAAGTAGCTCATGTCATGTAACATCTTGGTGACACGATTGCCCAATCTCGGCTTAATTTAACCTCGGCTTAGACTGGTGCAAATAGTTCTCCTTGTGTAGTTAAGCTCACTCACACCAAGCAAACATGTCTTAGATTACCATTTCCATACTACAAACTTCTTGAATTCTTTCTGTCTAATGTTGAACTAGTTTCGTAGTATATACTAATAAAAAAAGAAAGATTTTTCTGATAATCAGATTTATTTCGTAAAGTTTGAGAAGATTTATGAACACCGGTACATTTTTCTCAGAAAACTCATTACCGTCGACTACATTAACATAGTCTGAATGCGACTCAGCTCCAGACGGTTAGGTACGAAAAGTTTCCCTCGCTATCCTAACAAACATATTGATCGCATAACACGTGTTGAGAAGCCTTTCCTCCCTTCAACCACAGACTGCCAAACGGCCATCCACATCGATTTAATACAAGTAACATGTGTTCCCCGATGTAGCAAACCTAGTGGCCCTCAGTAAATTGGGCGTTGACACAGAACCGGAACGGAGCGACAAAAAGCCCACGGAATCACCTCTTAAGGTGCGAAGGCCCTTAGAGAAGTCGAAGACTACGTTACTAGCTCATACAGAAAGTACGAACAGTCAAACGAAGCCGCCGGCCGAAGGTAGAACACCTCAACGATATGCTTAGCCTCGTTTGACGTAACAGCATTAACAAGTCAATAACCCTGCCGATTTTAAAATATATTTGACATGTAACAAATTATGGGTATTATTTTACGTTTTTATTTGTTCATCTTGCATGTGGTTTTGCAGATTCACGCTTACACATTGCATTGTTTGTTTTGAATGCATAGTTGAAGGAGTAAGCACATTTGTCCGTTACGCATTGTGTTGCCGTCACGAGTCACGATGTGTATGCAAAACACTGAATAGCTTTCCTATATTCAAGGTCAATGTCTTCACAATTCCTGACGCCTTTACACTGTAAATTGAGTGTAAATACAGCTAACGGCCGATTTAAAAAACGATCCCAATCGCTGTCTTTAGATCGATCGGGAATGGACCAATCGAATCGAAACAATAGAAAGAAAGATTTATTAATTGCGCTTGAAACTTACAAAAGCCTTATTATGATTATAAACCAATCATATCTAAGCCGTTTTCAATAAACGATCTCAATTGCTTTTTTCTATCCACCGTGAAATTCGACCAATCATAACAAAGATTTTTAATAATATTATTATTTATTATTTTATTTTTATTATATTTTTATTATTTTAATTTTAACTGACTTATTTTAATTGGTTTGTTGTCGGGATCAGATCGAAGATTAGGAGTGAGATCGTTTATTAAAAACGACCGTAGATCCGAAGATCAATCATTTATTATTTTCGGCAGTCAAGGCATGACGACGCCTTTATCGCATTGTACCAGTTTTCGTTTGTGCGAATGTGGTTCCTCCTCGGTTTTATCGTTGCATATATTTTGCTTCACGTACCGTTCTCTGATCTCGTCATTTCCATGAAGCGGTGTTCTAATTTAATCAATGCCTTTAACACGCAGTTTAGTGTTCTGAGTCACGGCAGTTTTGTGTCAGTACTGATGTTTATATACTCAATCTTTATGTGGTCCACTTTAGATATTTGAAGTACGAAAGGTTGATACAAGTATTTAATTTACTTTGGAATATGTAGTTAGCAGTTTTACATTGAACGATAACATTTTACATTAGTCTTATATAAATCCGGCATTTAAAGTCTTTAAAATCGGTATTTTAGGTATTTATATAATCATTCTCAATATAATTATCATAACAGTCAGGGATTTTAATTGTTATTATCAGAACTTAATTTAACCGTTGTCACAATAAATTACTCCGGTTTTACTGAATTTAGGGAAAGGGTTTTTAACCCCGCTGTATCCATGGTTAGACAATCGCTGAATCATTGTGCTAATGTTCATTTATTTATATTAAACTTTTAATCAACTGGACAGACGGACGATAAATCCTGGATATAATGTTATTTTCGTCGAAAATAGATTAAAGTAATCCGGAAGTAAACCCTTTTATAGTATTATTGATAGTTTATGCTAACTCGGCAAAATAGTGGGTAGAAACAATAGATTATAACTATGTGTGTGACGCGAAAGAAAATCCAAAATCTCCGTATGGTTTGTATCACCGCATTTTTAACCGACTTCAAAAAAGGAGATTCTGTATTCGACCCGTATGTATGTAATACAAGTTTGTATGTCCGCGATTTTCTCAAAAACTACTTAAATACTATGTCAATTCCTATTTATGAAGACTGCAAACTGTTAGGGAGAAATGAAATTATCAACTGCTCAGGATCTCTGCTTATTTATAACTGATAAAAAAGTTTTCCCGAATAAAAGTCCTGCTTTATATTTTTTCGGGATAGAAAGTAGTTACTTCGTGATATACCTATGTTACTTAGGGATGATGTACCATTCTAATGGTGGAAGACTTTTTGAAAACGGTCCAGTGGGCTTAGAATGTGACAAAAAAACACGTCACGTCTCCGTTTCGTCTTATTGGGATTGGTTGAGAGACTGACGTATTGGTCTCTCGATCAATCACAAACATCAAAATTAAACGACATCTTTTTACGAGTTGCGTCTTCGTGTCACATTCTAAGTCCACAGTAGTGTTTGAGTTTATTCGTTACAAACATACAAAAATACAAATCCTTCCTCTTTATAATATCTGTGTAGATTAGTGTAGATCAACGGGACAAAAAAGAAAATCTCCATACTTTTCTTCTATTATAAGAGCACAGCAATGTGACCCCAGATAGAGTATCGACCGATGAGAGATGATCAATGCATACATACACATACATACACACTCACGCCTTTTATCCCCGAAGGGGTAGGCAGAGGCGCAACTAGTGCACCCACTTTTCGCCGTGCGTATTCCGTCCCATGATGTGATAGGGGGCGAGCCTATCGCCATATTGGGTACAAATTCCAGACTCCGGGCTGATATTGAATAGAAAAATCCAATACCACTGTGCCCGACCCGGGGATCGAACCCGAGACCTCAGCATTGCAGTCGTACCGTAATACAACTACGCCACCGAGGCAGTCATGATGATGATCAATGCATGATCAATGCATGATATTATTAATAATCATAAAACAACAGATAATGATCCTGGTTATGCGTACCACCATACCAGCCCTGTATTATATACTGCTCACTGCTGAGCACGGGCCTCCTCTACAACTGAGAGGGTTTAGGCCTTAGTCCACCACGCTGGCCTAGTGCGGGTTGGCAGATTTCACATACCTTCGAAATTCAGAGAACTTCTCAGGTATGCAGGTTTCCTCACGATGTTTTCCTTCACCGTTAAAGGGAGCGATAATTCGCAAAGAATACACATATAACATTTTTAGAAAAGTCAGAGGTGTTGTCCTCGGGTTTTGAACCTGCGGACACTAGTCTTGGCAGTCCGCTCTGCTCCCAACTAGGCTATCGCCGCTTTTTGGTTATTCGTACGTTAGTCCCGAAACCCGAGCCCGGGGTTAAACTCCCTAAGGCAGGTATTTTTTACGTCTAGCCGCTATCGAATAACTGTCCGATACCTATTACCAAGCTACCATTCGGGATATTTAGGGCTGATTAATATTTCAATATTCCGTGTCAGTTTGACATCTCTTTTCAAATTTCTTAGAATCCTATGGGTAGGCGCGTAAAAACTATTTCCGCTTAATTGGCAAGAGTCGTTTTGTTCCCCGTGAACACGTTGCGAATAGAGATGGGTTTATGATTTCACCGCTTGCTGATAAACGTTTTTTTTTTTCTGTTTATTATGTCCACTAAACTGGTTACAAACACATGACATTCGTATAATACAGTGATACACAATATCCAAAATATTTGCAACCTACTTGAAGTGAACACGACGTGCATAATTAGGAGATAACATAAAAGAAAAGGAGAAATTGAGAATCCAGAATGAGGTACACGGTACAAGTTGTGTGTCTGTCACATAAATGTATTTAAAGCCAGCCAAATAAAAGTCACACTCTTATCTATGCTCCTAGATTAGAGTGTGACCATGTTCCAGCTTGAAAGACTAGACAGTGTGGGCATCATAACTTAACACCTGAATTTAGGGTTACGAGTAGGGTTGCCAGATGGTCAGGAATCGTCTGAATTCTCATGATATTTCTTTTGATGTCCCGACTAATAACCAAATCTCCCGAAAGACCGCTTATCATCATGTTCTACTTCAATGAAAATTTTAAAACATCCAATCTTATTTACATGGATAGAGGTCTCTGATTTTCTCAATGGACTTAATATTTCAAAAGATATTGATAAATATTATGCCTTTGGTGCATTTCTCCAGACAACTCCAAAATCCAAACATTTTGAAATGTTATCCAGATATTTAGATTTTTCAATCTAGTAACCTTAGTTACGAGGGATGCATTATTTTAAATGTTCTGTGCTGCTACTGTTTATGTGCTGTCGTGATGTTACGAACAAATGAGAACGTTATTTAGTTTTATAAAAAAGAAGACATGAAACAACTACAAATCAAAGCTGTGCGACGTAGCGGAAAATAAGGTAGACAAAAAGCTTCTTTTTGGTTTAGTCGTTAGGGATCGAAGTTGTTTACAACGGTAGGTTTGTCAAAATGAGCATTAATTTTAGAGTTATGTTTTATCTACATCCATGGTATGTAATATACCAGTAAAGTATTTTTTCAACGCTCTTATCTTTGAAATTACATCGATTCTAAAGTTTAAAGTAAAAGGTAATATTATAGAACTACTAAACGATGAAATATATTATTAATAAAATGCTACGCCGTCTCAGAGTAACGGAGCATAATATTTTGATTAATTTTATTCCTAGAAAGCTTTCAGTTAGTCGCAATAAATACTGTTTATTTTTGATTCTCTGTAGATATCTGTAACATCCATTATTTATATTATAAATGCGAAATTAAGTCTGTCTATCTGTCAGTCTGTTAGCTGTTACACTTTCATTCTAAGGCACTGAACAGATTTCGATTAAATTTGATATGGACATAGTTTGAGAGCCTGGGTAGGACATAGGCTACTTTTTATTCCGGTAAAATAATATAATACTTATATCCCGGAAAAACTTATTCACGCGGGCGGAGCAAAAGCGAGCAAAACCTATGGTGTATAATATCATATTTTTATTCTTGGAAGTGCTTTTCGCGTATAGAGCATCAAAACCTTTTTTTAATAAAACATATCAGACAATGGTCGTGTCATACATCGATAGCTCGTACAAGGGAGCTCTCTATCGAACCGTAACACGCGTGGTCTTTCACGATTGACTTGTATTTCCGATGGCATCGCGACAAGGTTCACCGGACACACATTTTATTAGTTTTCCAAAGTAAACTATGCTTTGAGCTTTTGGTTTGGAGTGGACTTAGTTGTGTATGCAAGTATTTAGTATATTGAATGCTAAAATCGACGGCAGCCTTAGGGTAGAGCGAGACGTGCGGACTCTCTAGGCGCCAGGTAGCTAACGCGCCAAAATGCCAAATGCGAAAAACAATTTTAAGCTAAAGGCGCCAAAAGACAATCTCGCTCTACCTTGATTAAGGGCCGTAACTGGCTAAAATGATTTCATAATCATCATACATCAAGGTGACGAACGCAGTGTTGTGCAGTTGGGTGACACTGCTACCATGGGTCATGCCTCAGCTGTATATAATACGAAAACCATCTATTAACATAACTCAAAATCGCTTCTAAACATGCAACAATCCTACGACAAACCAACTAATGAGTTCGGAAATAGTTGCAGGGCGGAAGCTGACTGCGGCGGGGCGGCGGGTGCCCAGCGGGGTGGGGGGGCCGTTAATGAAGTCGCAGACCCTGCCGCGGTCCATGGGCAGGTCTTCCTCTCAGCCGAACAGCTCAAATGGGGGCTACGGACGGTACCCTGTGAAGCCGGCGTCCACGCCGCCCGCTGTCAAACGGCAGTTATCTGTGAGTGATAAATGATTATGGCGAAGGATAAATATATGAGTTTTTTGCAATTTCAGCAATTTTTTTGATATCCCTAAAATTTGCAGCGTGGTGTATTCGTTGTATTGCAAAGAAAGGCTCCAATGTTGAGTGCAATATTGTCGTATCATAAATTTATCCTTCAATATTTGGGTTTAAAATACGTTCTCGTTCTTCATTTATTAATGTGAATTTTTTTATATTATAGGCTCTTACGTTTTGTATGTTTCTTATAAATTATGGGATGGTCCAGTGTTCGAATTCTTAAAACTTGATATAGATAACTTGATTTCATTTCATATACAAACCAAAGTTTCCAAATTTATGCGGATGATTAAATTAAAATAGAAATAGCGTAAAATACTCAATGGTCTCAGGAAGCCGAAATTAATTTCATATTATGTTAAGCAAAACCCCAATCAACACCTAGTCTAACACTTCACATTCAAGAAATATTAAGGACGCTAAAAATGTAATTGTCTATACGAGCTAAATTGCTCGGGCAGCCAATACAAACAAAACTGCATTCGATTATATACCTAAACGAAACAGCTTTATCGCAGCTTTTGCATGAGCAAGAACACAGACAGACTAAACGAATATATAATACTTAATTACTTTTTATTCAATTATGTAAGTCTTCCAAGTAGTCGCGACAACTATTTATTAATCAATTACCGGACATTGAGATACGTTACGTGAAGAGTCGTGATTGGGTTCTTAAAATATAATGAAGAGGAAATCTCGACGATTCACGTAATGTCCATTCGTCCAACAACCGCCTACGACATAATCCTTATAAAGATTAAACTAAACGTTAATTTATATGACTGCCTCGGTGGCGTAGTTGTGTTATGGTACGACTGCAATGCTGAGGTCTCGGGTTCGATCCCCGGGTCGGGAAGAATGATATTGGGTTTTTTTAATCAATATCAGCCCGGAGTCTGGGATTTGTGCCCGATATGGCGATAGGCTCGCCCCCTATTACATAATGGGACGGAATACGTACGGCGAAAAGTAGGTGCACTAGTTGTGCCTCTGCCTACCCCTTCGGGGATGAAAGGCGTGAGCGTGTGTGTGTGTGTGTGTATCTTAATTTATATTTCTAGTAAAACGTATTTAGCCTGCAATGCCTGATACAGGTGGTTGATATGCAAGAATCCGACTGATTAAGCACAAATATTATGTATGTCTCTCAGCAATCTATACTTCCTTATTTGTATTATAAAATGCAAAATAACGCTGTCTTATTTGGCTTACGCTTTCATGGCTGAACCACTGAACCGATTTCGATGAAATTCGGTAAAGAGGTAGTTTGAGACCCTCTGAAGGACATAAAGTTTTATCCCGGGAAAATATATAGGGGTACCTTATCCTAGAAATTCTTATATGTGAGGTTGAAAAAAAGTAGCCAATTATTAACATTATGGAACTTGATAATAATACCTTCTATAGATGAAAAACGAAAGTTACAGGATAAGCCTTGCTTGGAATTTGCGTCTATTGTAGCTGAAGGGTCGCAACATATCTATTTCTTTAGCTTTTTTGATTCTCTCTGTGGGTATCTTTCAACAATGTTCATTATTAAACCACTTCCTCCTAACACAACCAATAAACCATCTCTGCGTAGGTCTTATTTCTCTCCCTCGCCATATGGATACAAATCGTAACTGCAAGAAGAATAATGCAGTTCTTTCGATTCCCCAAATGCTACTTTATTAGCACGTTATTTATTGTCATTTGTCTTGATCACCCAACCCCGCCCACGGTGGCTGATTGCGATACATTGATTCTGACCCACATCGCACACCTGACGTCTAAAAGGTCAGGGACAGTTGCGAATGCCCGAATTATATTTGGTATTTTAAATCCAAAAGGAAAGTTTACAATGACTCACATCGGCCTCAATCGATTTGTAATTACGGATTGTGAAGTAATTAACTGGATAAGCACAATTATTGCCGAAACAAATCCTAGGTCAGCTATCATCGCATGCAAGATGGTGGTTTTGTTTGGGATCCTAGTTTGATGAAGCTGGGAATGAGAGTAATTATATTCTTTGTACATGGGTAAATTGTGTCCCCTTCCCCTTTCATGGCATAAAATATATCAAACACGTTCGCGCTAGCCTAATGCGGATTCATAGATAGATAGGTAGGTATTGCACACACTTGTGCACTATAATATCTCTTGCGTACCTGGTTGATCTCTGTTGAGATTGGCCGCCGTCACCGAAATCGGCTATGAAGGACTTACTTAGATAGGTATACTTCATATGCCGCCGAGATGTTTCCTCAAGAGATACTGTTTTTCAGGTTCGCACATAATCCTATTTTCTTCGAAATACTGGAATCCCTAAGCTTATTAACATCTCTACAGCCTTCGATCATAAAATTGTTAGTTTCCTGAGTTATATTTTTATTGAATCCTACTATATATATATATATATATATATTATAAACGCGAAAGTTTGTAAGTATGGATGTATGGATGTCTGGATGTATGGATGTTTGTTACTCTTTCACGCAAAAACTACTGAACGGTTTTCGATGAAATTTGGCACAAGGGTAGGATATGTCCTGGATTAACACATAGGCTACTTTTTATCCCGGGAAAATATAAAGCGAGACTTTTATCCCGGGAAAACTCATTCACGCGAGCGGAGCCGCGGGCACAAGCTCATATACCATAAACTATGCCGCCATTGACTATATAGAATAACGAGTTGCGTTATATGGCCAGAACCAGTTTTTTTCTTGTCTAGCTACCTACATTATATCCGATAGACCTATCCTTGACAACAAACTGAGACATAAACCCATAATATTTAGACGTTATGTCTGAAACCTTATAGTGAAAGTTGATGATTTACTATGTGAGCTAATGGTTTTCTTAGCTTACTAAAAAAAGACGAAATTTTAAGACAGCTCAACTGTACACGCACACGGCTCCTTAGCAACAATAATAGACATTGTGTTAGTACCTATCTAGACAGATCCTCGCATACAGGAGACCAATCTAGTAAACCAGAGACATGAAAGTCGTCATAAACAACTCCATGATCATTCAATCATAGAGAATAACACATTTTGATGAATTCGCCGCGCACGACTGAGCATTATCACTAATACTATGCTAATCGTATTCAAACTAATGCAATATGCTAATTAGATACTAAAATCCACTTATATTCTTATATTCTAAGTAGTAGAGACGCGTTTCGAGCACTCTACATTAATAGGCAGCATCGTTTTTAAATATGCTGTTTAATCTTTTCCGATCGGAAGGTTTATTTCAACTAGGCTTCCTTTCATATTGTAGTCCTTAGGAAAAGCAACTGCAACGCCCATAACTAAAAAAATAACTTCAAGCCAGTCAAATTCATTGATTTTGTGCAGCTAAATGAAGAGGGAATAAGCTGCTTGCACTCAAAACTCTACATTCTACGGCATTGCGCTCATAACCCTAAGTTATTAAGACATATAATACCCACTGCCCAGTATTTATGAGAAAATGTTTCTTCTGTTCTCCGTTCCTCTCCGTTACAAGATCCATAATTATTTACCTACCTTACTTTATTGTAAAACTTATTCCATAAACGTAGATTGATTTGATCTCATTTAACTACATTGGCTAAAATATAATTCAAAACAAAACTCAACAGCCATTACACGCTGCTGTTTCAAAAATATACAATTATTTAACACTATCTACACGGACTTTCGCATAAGAACAACCTACTTCCGAGTAAATTACGCACAATTGAGGATCAAGGAAACTAATCAATTACTTCCTTTACAAATAAAATATTGTGCCGCTATTGCAGGAAATACATCAAGGATCTTACTAAGTTCATTACATCGTATCGAATGATCAATATATTCTCATAATTGTAGCATCGATAACCGAAATTGCACTTCGTTTGTAACTCTTTACAACCTCCGTTAGGTAAAGGGCGACGAACTGATAGAAAAACTGGCATTCAAAGATTTGGCTACAAATGCTGTTATAACGTTTTTTGTGATGTGTTTATAATGTAAGCTCACGCTATTATCCTAAACGGGTATGTAGAGATGCAAATAGAACGACTAAGACTCGCAGATTTTAATTACGTTCCCGAATATGATTTTTCGGTGAGTCTGCCGCTACTCCAGGCCTTTTCAACCCCCGAGAACTAACAAGCCACTTCTGAATGAAATAAAGTTACCAATTTAGAAGTTCAAACTGGATTCAGGAATTTTCCTGTTTTATACTTGAGGGATTCACGAAACAAATATAATACACTATTACCTAACCGGCAAATCATATTCAAGGTCACAGTTCTACATCACGCACCAACATCATATTATAGATATAGATTTACCTACCATCCCCAAAAACACCTTACATATTGGATTCCAAAAATATGTGGCAGTCACGAAATCTCGAAAGCTTACCACGCAAGCCGTGTCACGGTCAAAGCCGTCAATAAAGTCGATATTAGAACGATTCGATTCGGTAGACGATACGCGACATGGCATACATGCATAAACCTTCGTATGAGAGTGAAAATATACCTTGGAACAAGGTCTTAGAATTTTTGAAAGACCCATTTAACTAGACAACGTTCTCTAGACTTGTGTCGTGTGCAAGTCTGAGTGGGTGTCACCATTAGGCAATGGTAAAATATAGGCATTTTAGCCGCCAAGCACCATTATTGTTCAGGTTTAGAACATTATGGAACTTAACTAAAATATAAGATAACTGGTGGTAGGTCTCTCATTATGTAAGAGGCCGTCTGGGTGGGTACCACCGCAATGTCTATTTCTACCGCCAAGCAACAGTGTGCATGCACTGTTGTGTTTCGGTTTGAAGGATATTGTAGCCAGTATAACTACTGGACATAATGAGACTTAACATCTTATGTCTCAGGATAACGAGCGCAGTAGAATGCCACTCAGTATTTTGTCAGTCAAGGTGCTGGATGTTGTTGCTACTGTTTATGGGTGGTCGTATCGCTTACCATCAGGCGAACGGCATGCTCTTCTCGTCATTCAAAGCAATAAAAAAAAAATATAAGATGACGAGGCAGTGCCATATTTAGCTTTATAATTTAAGAGGACGTATACGAAATTTCAACTATTTCAGTCAACTTTTCATCGTGATTATTCAAAAAATAAACTGATCTGATTAATTTGTAAATCATCGGAAAGAATATTTAAAAAAAAAATCTGAAACAGACGTTGGAACTTGTTGGATAGATTGAAATTAAAGAAAGACATGACTCGTTTATTTTATTAGTGTTGAAATAGTTTTCCGATGATGTATTTGAAATTAATCAGATCAGTTTTTTTTTGAATGATCACGATGAAAAGTTGACTGAAATAGTAGAAATTTCGAATACGGCCTCTTCAATGGCTCTTGTTAGCGACTTCGCTCCCGTGAAATAGCTTTTCCGGGATAAAAATCTCTCTATATATTTTCTCGTAAAAAACCCATGTCCTTCCCAGGTTTTCAAACTCTCTCCATACCAAATTTCATCGAAGTCTGTTGGCAGTTTTAGAGTTTATGACGTTCAGGCAGACCGGCAGACGCAGCGGGGGAGTTTAGTTTTATAATATGTTAGGAACGGTGTCCTGGGTGAAATTCTTTTGTACAAGCATTCGTAGCGTTTACTATATACCAAGCTAGATTCTTGTATCGTCTTTCATCGTTATAAATACAGCTATCTCCGACATTATTTGTATGAAAATTGACCAACTCCAATAATAAATTTCAAATCTAGACTGCAATATCGATTTATACGAGTCCAGACATACACATCCTCATTTTCTCGGTCATATTCTCGGTCAATACAATATGAAACAAAGATATCTAATGTAGAACAATCTCGCTATATCAAACACGAAACAAATTGAGAATCTGGGTGGTCTATCATTACAATAAATATTGATTGGATTTAAAATAAAATTTGAAATGAGCTTGCTATCTCTTCCCATCGATTTCTATGTTTTCATGTTCAAGTTCGCATTATACAAAATTTTAACTGCCGTTTGGATATCCTGACTCGAACACAAAAATCTGTCGTGAAGTAGCAACTTTTCGTTTGCAGCCCCCTTATTCTCTATGACACACGTTATTTTCACCGCTCGTTACAAGCGCGTAACATAACCCATCGCGTTTATCACTATGGAAATTGGCATACAGAATACTAATCACACGAAGTTAACGTAACGCGGCGGCAATACGAGTTAACACTGTCATAGAGAATAAAGGGGCTGTTTCGTACAACCAGTGTTATGGCCGCAACCTCCCCATTGCTCCTCCTTATTGGTTAGTAGGTTGGCAACACACTCCGCCCTGTGGATTGGGGACCCATAACTCCTCTAAATGTATGTAGTTTATTGTGATCACTTTTTTATATAGGATTGGCAAATTGACCCCACTAGACCAGATGGTGTGTGCAGTGTGTAAACTGACCAGAAATGATTACCCCTCACCAAACCTTCTGCAAGACGAAAATAAGTCCAATCTAAGGACAAGCATAACCTTGCAGTGCATCAGTTTGTACGAATTGCAGAAAAAACCTCTCAGTAAAGTCATTACTTGAGCCATTAAAAATTTTACATGACTTTGACATTGGCTCGACCACGCGATCCAGTCATAACCCTTCAATGGTTAATTTAGAAGTCGTTAAGCCGCGTAAATCCCCCTTTAGTGCCGATAAGCTGGTGTTTTTTTAGAAAAAAGGCGTAGGCCATAGCTATCAAGTCACCATTTTGATTTTTGTCAGGTATTCTTTAAAGCATATTTGTTTCATTTAAAATGTGACAACCAATTTTCTAAACCAGTATCAGAATAAATTCATATTATTTGTTGCCTTTGCGCTCTTCCTTGTTTATATATCAATATTTATGTTCACTGTACTTATCAGAAAACACTTATTCATACCAGGATGAAAAAGGTCTCAATAGCTAGCAGGTGGTCATAACTTCTGCAAGTTAAGCTTATTTATAGTTAGCTCTGTCATACGCTCATGGAGATACAAAAACATACAAAACCATTTATTCGGTTTTATGCGGGGAAACTAACTCTCAAGGCTACGACTAATGTTTTTACTGGTGGTAGGTCTCTCATATGTAAGAGTCCGTCTGGGTGGGTATCACCGCAATGTGTATTTCTACCGCCAAGCAGCAGTGTGTATGCACTGTTGTGTTTCGGTTTGAAGGACATTGTAGCCAGTGTAAACTGGACATAATGAGACTTAACGTCTTATGTCTCAGGATGACGAGCGCAGTGGAATGCCACACAGTACTTTGTAACTCAAGGTGCTTTATGGTGTTGCTAGTGTTTATGGGCGGTCGTATCGCTTACCATCAGGCGAACGGCATGCTCGTCTCGTCATTCAATGTCATTAAAAAAATTTACCTACAGTCAGCAACAAAAACATCTAAACAAATTCTAAAATTCATATATGCTTCGTACTAACCAACAACTTTTATCTTCATTCCATGAACTAGAAAGTGTTAACTTTTTTTAAATAACGAAAAACATGTTTCGATTAAACTTAATGTGTGTAATTGAATTGACTTTGCACATCTATTTTTGTTGCTGATGGTACATAAATCAATCACATCTTAAATCATTCGATGTTCTATTAGTATTTTTTTTTTATTAATAGAACTGTGATTCGGATGCAAAAAGTTAATTTACAATGGTCACGAAGTAGGTGTGAAACTTTCATTATGCACCTTGCGAATGAACTCTGAATATTGTGATGGCTTTTTAGTACATTTTTAATTAAAAATAAATGCTCAGGAGACGTCCGAAGGCGCTGTACAAATTTTATTTAGTATTGGCCTTTTGAGCATTCTTATTATCGTGTTTGGTTTTGCCAACGACGCCAGCTGTAAGGAATTTAATTTACATTATTATACCTTATTATGACAAGGTTTTTTACCCCTTTTTATTGGATATTCATTTATTTTTATTACAGTACATCAACAGCATATAAATTTTAATTAAATTACATGAAAAAGAAATAATTGTATCCGTCAGAGGTAGATATATGCCCATTACAGGTATACGCAGACATAGTATTAAAATTACATGTTCGTTAGAGTGAAGGGAACAAGACTAAATTAAATATCTAATACAAACTGTAATTTATGTAACTGGACTACAATATGTTAATAATATGTCTTCAAAATTTAAAATTTTATCACCAACTAGTGAAGACTGCATCGAGATGTGTTCAGACGATGTCATGTAACAAATTAACTGATGAAAATGACTGAAAAAAAAGAAATGAATGAAATTATATGGGTCATAAGTGCAATCTTACCATTTGGTTCAAATCAAAGAGTTTTAAGATTATATTGAGTGGACATTGGAAAAATTATCATACAAAAATTTTGGGCCTGTTCGTATGTACCTCAATCTAACGTGAAATAGCAAAACACCTATGTAAAATGCATTAGAATATACGTTGACATGATCGTAATGCGCAAATTGGCATATTTCCTTCCAAAATATTGCTTTCTTTACAAAATTTGCGCATATCGAGACGTCTTGACACGGATGTGTCAGATAAGACAGCGACTTATTACCAATTGGTAATAACTTTTGGACGAAAAATTTGGGCCTGATGTCCGGTATATAACTAACTATAGTGTTTAATGTCTTCGTTTCAAATGCATCTTTGTAGGTTATCAAACATGCAAGACGCAATTATTCTAGCGAAACTCAGTGTTGTTTATAACTGTTGTGATCAATTGGCCTACATCCAATAAATCTAATGCGTATAAAATATTATAGTTTTGTTTTTCAGTAAGTACTATTACTACAAAGGACATGTCCAAAAACGGGCCTAAAATTTTAACCAAGACAGTTTAAATATATTCGGATAGAACTAGATACTAGCCTTCTACAATAAATCTTTTAATGTTAAAGACCTCCGGTTTTGAGATTTATGTAATTTAATTGTGCTTAAAAACGAAACTTAAAATGAATGTTTTTTAAAAAAAAATTATAAATGGAAGGATCTAAAAGATCCATATTTTGTCGCTTTAATATCCCTCAAGTTTAAGCCTGGTTAGATTTTGAGGCCCATCACCCATACAAAAAGCGGACATAAACGAAAATAGCGAAAATAACCCTAACTATAATCGTTTTAAGTAAGCAGAATTTTAAATAAACGGAAATGTTGAAGTAATGGGGCGGAAGACTGAGGAAACCTTGTATTCACTACGTGAACAGTGACATGTCAAAGAAGGGAATTAACACTAAGATGACAGTTAACAGGAAGACGTAGAAATGGAAAAATGTGCCCCACACGAACGAACTTCAGATATCTAGATTACCCTACTCATGTATGTTTAAGTCAGGATTGACTGTTGCACGCATTATTAAGAACCGGGTAATGGAACTCAACGGAATCTTTAGGGGAGCTCTCTGTTTAGCAGTGGGCTTCATGTGGCTGATGATGATGATGATGATGAACGAAACTCATCGAAATAAGCGGGCCAACGTGGTGGACTGAAGCTTAAGACCTTTAAGTAGAGGAGACGTGACCAGCAGGGAGCAATTTTATAATGAAGCTGAACGAGTGAATCGAAAAGTAAATTGTATTAGTTCTTTGAGGAATTGTCTCAAATGACAATATCAGACACGAGTTTTTTTTTTTTACTTTCTACCTTCGATCGGATACTTTCGAAACTAAATTGTTCATAGTTCAATAGATCGGACACCATAAATAAAATCTTATTGGTGCCATCAATTCAGCGTTAACAAAGAAGTTGTTAGAAATGATGTTCTATTTACTGTCAATAAAAGCGAGGCACGCGAAGTTCCGTACTTTACAAGTAATAACGACGGCTTTTGTGCCAAGTTTAATAATGATTGTGCGTGCACTTCAAATAAATTGCAGTAAAATAAATAAATATACAAAACAGGCGCATAGAGACTTTTATAGAGAAACTACGAGAAACTTTCAGTTGCACACACACACACTCACACCTTGTATCCCCGAAAGGGTAGGCAGAGCCGCAACTAGTTGCCTCTCACTTTTCGCCGTGTATATTCCGTCCCATGATAGGGGGCGAGCCTATCGCCATATCGGGAACAAATTCCAGACTTTGGGGGGGGGGGGGTACTGAATAAAAATCCAATATCACTTTGCCCGACCCGGGGATCGAACCCGAGACCTCCGCATTGCAGTCGTACTGTAATACAACTACGCCACCGAGGCAGTCAGTCAGCAAAGTTTCAGTTGCAAAGATGGACTATCACCAGCTATCACACTAACATTACGATACCAGTAAGATGAGTAGATTTTTGTTTAATTTTATGATCTCTCAAAATGTCTGTTTTTTTTTATATAATAAAGTCTTAAATTACACGAAACGGTAATTAAGAGAAGAGAACTCTAGTGTTATAAATGTATCTTATTTTTCATCTTAGGTCTTTGAAAACGTTGTAGCCAATGTGCATAGACCCTAAGATTTGCCAAAACGTCTTATCTAAAGTTGCATAATCAATTTGCAAATTACCATTTGCTTATCAAGATGTGAAAGGAAACACGATTTATAACTGTGTGTATTATTAGTGTAAAAGAACAAGTTATTGCGATTAGTTAGAATGTGGACTAATTTATTAATTGTATTTTGGACTACGTTTTTCGTCGGGGTTTTTAATTATACTAGATCTAGTAGTTGATGGCAGCATATATAGGTCAAGGGTGTAATCACACCAAGAATGTCTGAAAAATAGAGATAGCCTCAAATTAAATGGAGAATTACTGAACACCGACACCGCCCTGATAGGGTTCGAATCTCGGGTCCGACAGAGTGATTATGAGGTTTTCCTCAGTATCAGCCCGGAGTTTCGAATTTGTGCCCTATATATCAACCCCGCCCCAATCTCATCATGGTACGGAATACACTTGGCGCAAAGCGGCTGCACTAGTTGTGCCTCTGCCTACCCCTTCGAGAATAAGGCGTGAGAATGTGTGTTCTAGAATTTCTGTTTGATGATATCTTTCCATCATAGTTTAAATGTTTGGAGAATGGCCGTCACTCTTCTACAAGTCCTTCAACAATAAACTGTCGTAAAACGCTCGTTCCCACCGGACTTGTTCAATGTTACGCATGTTTACTCTCACCGGAGGATAGTCTAATTTGTAACTCCCATCTGAGCATGACGAATAAATTTTTAGGCGCACCGTTTCGTTTTGGTGCAGTGAACTCGGATTAGTTTTTGTACCGATCACTTTCGCGATTAATTCATAATGATATTTCGTCTCGGTTTTACGAATGGAAACATATTTACGTTCGCATTGGGTGGTAACATCCGTGACGTCATTCGATACAGAATTGTTGGATGATTTACTTTCTTCCGGGGGACTGGACGCGCTATTGGGTATGCAAGATAAAAGTCGAACTAATAATAATAGTGAGATAAACGTGTTCCTCGAACTAATAACAAGGCGGCACACTTCATTGGTCCAGTGTGGTACTTGGGCTGGGAACCGCGAGATTTCGGGTTAGACTAGTTAATTTCAGAAGTGAATCGTCTGTACAATACCATTATTGTCATATTAATTATAGGCGATGCTCGAGGCTCCGCCCGCGTGATTAGATTTTCACGGGGTAAATATATTTTTCCGGGATAAAAAGTAGCCTATAGCACTCAGGAGTAACGTAGCTTCCTATTAGTGAAAGAATTTTCAAAATCGGTTCAGTAGCTCCTGAGATTAGCGCGTTCAAACAAACAAACAAACTCTTCAGCTTTATAATATTAGTATAGATAAACTTGTCAAATAGGTAACATAAGTTACTATGTGAATAGTTAAGTGTTGGGGTCCATTTCGTCCCTTCGTCACTAGTTCATATCAAAATTTTCTGATGTACTCATCGAAATCTTACTAATGTTATAAATGCGAAAGTTTGCGAAAATGTTTGTTAGAAGTAAATGCAGAAACTACTGAACGATTTTGATTGAAATTTGCCATACGGGTAGATCATGTCCTGGATTAACACATAGGCTACTTTTTATCCCGGTAATTTGCTCCTATGGGAAATAATAAATATTTCTTATCTGATTCTGTATGTAGATGGCGCTGGCGACCTACTGTGTCTTAGGGACTTTTGTAGCGGGAAAGTCTTTTCACGCGAGCGAAGCCGCGAAGCAACACCTAGTTCTTCCATAAAGCAGAACTTCAAATTGCTTTCTATCATCTCATAAACATAAAGATTATGCAGAGAGCGGTAATGGCTAACTCGTCAGTCAAGTGGGGGGCATAGCACCCTTATGAAAAATACCCGCCGCCGACTCTGTGTGCGAGGTTAATCCTAAGTTCGTGCAACGGTCCATTAACCGACCCATTTTTGTTTATTTTTAAAATATCTATTTGGGTCCGATGTGACCTAATGAAAATCGGTGTGTTCCAAAACGAATACTGAGCCAATTTATTCCATGTATCTATTTTCTGCCAAAAAATAGAAAGAGATAATATTACGGTTTTATTTTTAAATGTAATAAATTTAACTATGATACAACTATCTACATCATGCATATCGTTTAGTAATTACGATTAATTATATAAGAGTAACACTTGTGCTTGAATTTATTCCATCAAATATACCCCATGTAGAAAAGGGAAAGAGATCTTAGCTCGTATTATAATTATCATGATTCATGAACCATGAACAAAATGCTTTGATTCGTATACAAAATATTTCCCTGACTTAGGCCCAATTCTTTCAACCGTCGTCAAATAAAGGTAAGGGTCTTATCACACTGGCGAATTGCAAGCTAATTCACAGCGAGGCGAAGGCGCTACACGCTCGGCCAGTGTAATAAGACCGTTAAACTTTACTTGACCACGGATGAAACATCACGAGCTTATTACCATACCATACCAGCCCTGTATTATATACTGCCCACTGCTGAGCACGGGCCTCCACTACAACTGAGAGGGTTTAGGCCTTAGTCCACCACGCTGGCCTAGTGCGGGTTGGCAGACTTCAAATACCTTCGAAATTCCTATAGAGAACTTCTCAGATATGCAGGTTTCCTCACGATGTTTTTTCTCCACCGTTAAAGCGAGCGATAATTCACAAAGAATAGACACATAACTTTTTAGAAAAGTCAGAGGTGCGTGCCCTTGGGTTTTGAACCTGCGGACGTTCGTCTCGGCAGTCCGTTCCACTCCCAACTAGGCTATCGCCGCTATTACGAGCTTATTGGCAGCATTATATTATTTTCTCCATCTCTCTCAGCATGTACAACGCATAACATCTTTAATCGCTTCCTAAAATCATTCACTTCCATTAACCTTCATTCACGACGCTCATACTCAGAGCGCGTACCAGGTGCCAGCGAACGGGTCACCGGTGCGGCGCGCGGTCGGCGGGGGGTCGCAGCGGGGCACGCCCACCCGCAGCAGGACCCCGCAGCCGGCCCTGTCCGTGCGGGGGGTCGACCCGAAACTCGTGCAACTGATACTCGACGAGATCGTGGAGGGCGGGCCGAAGGTTAACTGGGATGATATTGCCGGACAAGAGGTGAGTTCTTTATTTTTAAACTTTGTAGTTATTAATATTTTTTATATACAATAACCGGTCAGTCAGTAATAAAGCAAACCTGGAAAGGCAAGTTCAACATTGGTAACGAAAAAGGTATGTCATAAAAACTGGTGAAAATTGGCGGCATGGCCCGTGATTTAGGTCAGTCACTGTCCATTCTCACGAAGAATAGACTTGAAGAGAATGTCAGGGAATTGAAGAGGCGATTTATTAGGCGTCCTGAAGTCTTTCTCCGTTCATATCGGAAACTATTTGAGAATCGCATGGCAATTCCTGAATACCAAAATATAAGTTAAACTGTTAGCCTCATAAATATTATTATAATAGTTATAATCAAGTGAAAATTGCGCTAAAGTCTAAAAAAACAGGAAATGTATTTGTTAAAGACAAGTTACAACAGTTGACTCCTTACAACGACGGGCACTTCGCATCGTCGATGATCCCAACCTCACGGACAGAGTTGAGGCGCTGAGTATGCGGAGGGACATTGGTTCTCTCTGTGTATTTTACCGCCTCTTCCATGGGGAGTGCTCTGAGGAACTGTTTAATATGGTGCCCGCCTCGCCTTTTTACCATCGAACCACTCGCCATCGCAGTGGAGTTCATCCATACTACGTTGAATCCATCCGTAGTAGCACGGTGCGTTTTCAACGGTCTTTCCTGCCGCGCACGTGCAAGCTTTGGAATGAACTCCCTGCATCGGTGTTTCCCGAGCGCTATGACTTGTCCTTCTTCAAACGAGGTTTAAAAAGAGTGCTCACCTCCCGGTAGGCAACGGCTTGGCTGTGCCTCTGGCATTGCTTTAGTCCATGGGCGGCGGATGCTGCTTACCATCAGGCGGACCGCTCGCTCGTTTGCCTACTAAGGCAATAAAAAAAAAAAAAAAAAAAAAAAAAAAAGTTATAACATTTTCATCGCGCCGTTGCCACCCTCGTAATGTAAGGCGCACTCCACCATTTCTCCTACTCGCAAATCCTTAATGGAGTTCACACGGTTAACCCGTGTCGCACTCCGAGACAGTATATACCGCGAATACTAGTTTTTTTTCTTTCCTTCTAGGCTGCGAAACAAGCATTACAAGAGATGGTGGTGTTGCCGTCGTTGAGGCCAGAATTGTTCACTGGTCTGAGATCTCCGGCAAAAGGACTGCTGCTCTTTGGACCACCAGGAAACGGTATGTGTTTACAATGTATTGTTACATCTGCAGGAGATTATGTGTGCCTGGTATGTTGCGCCAGAAACCAGGTCGGAATTTATTGGGAATTACATTATGATTCCTTATGTTTACGCGAATGTTAGACATTGAAATTAAACTATTATAACGGATTTTATCGCGGTTTTTTATTTTATTTTCTCCCGACGTTTCGAAGGCTTTGCAGCACTTCGTGGTCACGGGGCGGACGGAACATATAGCTGATGTTAAACACCGACGCTCTACGAAGTCTGCAGTAGCTGAACACTCAGAAGAAGGCTCCAACCATTACCTTAGATTCGACAAGCCACAAATCCTTGCCAAAGAACACCGATTCCTGCCTAGGATGATCCGCGAGGCTATTGAGATCAAAAAACATCCTAATTTCAATAGAGAAGATGGTTGGAAACTTGCACAAGCCTGGGACCCGGTCATACATCTAATTAAATCGGGCCCCAAAAGACCTGCTGCCAGACCTCAAGACATTGTGAGCTCTTACTGCGTAGACCGGACCGCAAACAATGACTAACATCTTTAAATTGTATAATTGTAAATTGAAGGTAGATTTGTAACACTAACTTTTCGGACCACCAACACCTCAGTCCGCCCCGTGACCACGAAGTGCTGCAAAGCCTTCGAAACGTCGGGAGAAAATAAAATAAAAAACCGCGATAAAATCCGTTATAATAGTTTAATTTCAATGGGAATTACATTTTTAAAATTATACATACTCTCAGTCCAACTTTGAGGGCCGAGCCACGACCTTGCTGCTCTGAGTGAAACAAATGTTAATGAAACAACCCAAGAGTCGCCGCCCGAGCGGCAACATGAGCGTTTTTATGCCGAGCGGCGAGAGCGAGACAGATGTATGGGGGAATAGGAAGGATGCCCGACACAGAACAGCGGATAGCGGGGTTGCTACTCAGCGTACGTGGCGTCGCGACCATGCCGCTTACCGCGCCGCTCGCCGAAAGCCAACTTTCGTTGCTGAGCCGCAAAATGCAAAATTACGTCAGTCAAAATATAAAATAGAAAGAATTATAAAAACCAATAAAAAGAAGGTAACAACCCTTTTATATCCTATGGATAATAAGTGTCAAATGACAGGTAAAAGATGGACGTCAAGCTGTGACGTCACCGCCATTACAATACTGGCGTGTGAAAGAGATAGCGATATGTTCTAGCTCATAATATCGTTATTCGAAATATTGCTGGCATATTTATTAACCGATGTTGATGCCTTTTTATCAGATAGATGTTTTTCATTGTATACGTTATTAAAATAAAATACCAAATCATACTAAAGGCACTCTTGTTGCAGGTAAGACACTGCTAGCTCGGTGTGTGGCGGCGGAGTGTTCAGCGACATTCTTCTCGATATCGGCGGCCTCGCTCACCAGCAAGTACGTGGGAGAGGGCGAGAAGATGGTGCGCGCGTTATTCCAAGTAGCAAGGGAGCTACAGGTAATAACTAACCACTGAGACTAATTGCATTTTCGAAAAAAAATACTATCTAGTTTCAGGCTGGTTTTGACCATACGCTGCCTATTACCATTTCAGGCAAACAATATAATGTCTACCGAGTCGCCAGAATTATGCCGGTCTGTTTACTACTTCATGTTCACTGGACGAGTTCTTGTAATTATTTTTGCAGTATGCATACATTGGTCGCTCTATTCGGTCAATTATAAGAGGGGTCGTCCATTAATCACGTGAGGCTGGAAAAGGGGGGAGGGATTCGGAAAAAATAACGAAATATCACAAGGGGGGGGGGGGCGGTGTAGTGATATGTCACGTGTATTTAATTTTTTCGCGCGCGATTCAAATTAGATCAGGTATACTACCTGTATTTGAAGGTAATATACTAAAATTTTTAAGATTCTTTGTACCAAAAAAATACACGTGATTTTTGGTAATATCAGCATGGGGGAGGGAGGGGGTACAAAAGCTGCTAAAAAACACTACGTGATTAATGGACGACCCAAAATATATCCAGTACTCGCCATAAAATACATCACCAACTAGTATTTTAAGTGTATTGTATTTCTCCCCAGCCTTCGATAATATTCGTGGACGAGGTGGACTCGCTGCTGTGCGAGCGATCTTCGGGGGAACACGAGGCGTCGCGGCGGCTCAAGACTGAGTTCTTGGTTGAGTTCGACGGTCTGCCCGCCGCGGGGGCCGATAGACTGATAGTGATGGCGGCTACGAACAGGCCGCAGGAACTGGACGAGGCCGCGTTACGGTAGTGTATACTGCAAAGGAAATAAGCTAGGGTTTAAATGATTTTAAACCTAGCTTATTTCTTTACTTACTTAATTTCACTGCTTCGGTGGCGTAGTTGTATTGCGGTTCCACTGCAATGCTGAGGTCTCGGGTTCGATCCCCGGGTCGGCAATGAAGCATCAGTATATGAAGCGCGCTTATACTTATGTTGGAAGGCAAAAGCGTATTTTATTTTTTCCACAAATAGTTAACATACAGCTATAGCAAGTGAGCGTATATATAAGTGTAGTGTGGTGTGTGTTGCAGCCGGTTCCCGAAGCGCGTGTACGTGTCGCTGCCGGACGCCCGCACGCGCGCGGCGCTCGTGCGCGGCGTGCTGGCGCGGGGCGCGGCCGCCGCGGCGCTGCACGACGACGAGCTCGCGCGCCTCGCCGCGCTCACCGACGGCTACTCCGGCAGCGACCTCACCGCGCTCTGCCGCGACGCCGCGCTCGGACCCATCAGAGGTACCGCACCACACACCACACACTACACACTACATGATCACTAGCGGCGCTGCACGACGACGAGCTCGCGCGCCTCGCCGCGCTCACCGACGGCTACTCCGGCAGCGACCTCACCGCGCTCTGCCGCGACGCCGCGCTCGGACCCATCAGAGGTACCGCACCACACACCACACACTACACACTACATGATCACTAGCGGCGCTGCACGACGACGAGCTCGCGCGCCTCGCCGCGCTCACCGACGGCTACTCCGGCAGCGACCTCACCGCGCTCTGCCGCGACGCCGCGCTCGGACCCATCAGAGGTACCGCACCACACACCACACACTACACACTACATGATCACTAGCGGCGCTGCACGACGACGAGCTCGCGCGCCTCGCCGCGCTCACCGACGGCTACTCCGGCAGCGACCTCACCGCGCTCTGCCGCGACGCCGCGCTCGGACCCATCAGAGGTACCGCACCACACACCACACACTACACACTACATGATCACTAGCGGCGCTGCACGACGACGAGCTCGCGCGCCTCGCCGCGCTCACCGACGGCTACTCCGGCAGCGACCTCACCGCGCTCTGCCGCGACGCCGCGCTCGGACCCATCAGAGGTACCGCACCACTAGGCCTTGCAAGTTGTATTCGAATAATACCTACCCTAAAAAGGTTTAATATCAAAAAAAAACGAATATTTGCAAGTCCTACGCACCAGACACCACACACTAAATTATATCACGAAGCTCCTTCACTTATTGTTCCCGATTGGTATTAACAATAACTTTACGTAAAGGGTGATGTAGTTCAAAAAATATATTATTTTTTTAATTTTTGCGTTTTCCTTAAAGAATTGGACCCTGAGGAGGTGAAATGCCTAGACCTGTCGCTGGTGCGCAGCATCACGTTCCAGGACTTTATGGACGCGCTGAAGCGAATCCGGCCATCGGTGTCGTCGCACAGTCTCGTCGCGTACGAGAAGTGGTCCGTGCAGTACGGCGATCTGGGACTATGAGCCGTGTACAATACAGGTACAGATTCAATAGAAGTCGCTCATAGTAAATTTGGTAACAAATTACGAATTGGTGCTATAGTATTGAATATAGTAATTAATAAAAAAAGCAACACTCCAACTATTTGCTACGGTCTTCATAATTAATGCTAGAAAAATTCCAACATACGGAAATAGTTACATATGCACATAGAAACAAAATTCAATCTACAATTAGGGGTTTCCGGGGTTAGAGCCATTGGGCTCTAACCCCGGTTGATATTACTACATGTAAATTATGTTTCTTTTTTCAGGTATTGGTTATGAATCTAAAAGAAAGGTGAGTCATTAAGTTGTAAGAACATTAAGGTGTAGTTAGAGAAATGAGAATGGTTATGCGAAACGATGGTGAATTTAATCGATTCAATTACGTACCGCTCAAATTTTTATCGAGAATCTCGCGAACAAATTTTATTTCCGTCTTTATTAATTTATTTATTGATTCCATTGCATTACGTTATATTTGACATGTTGTAGTGTTTAAAAAATATTAATAATTTTGTTATTGTAATGGGTGCGAATGAGTTTATCGCGTCTAGTCAAAGTAACTTATCGATTGTCTGCGTGGTGAAATATTATCGATAAATGTTATGTTTTGTGTAAAACTTGCCATAATAGCATTTCCTTTCGTTACTTTTGCCGAAATTAAAAAAAAGTCGAAATATAATACTCTGGTGTTCTGACTTGGTATTGATCGATACTGTCGTCTCTTTTTACGCGTGTGTTAGAAAGTAATAGATGTATTCGAAACGTATAATTAACGACTAACGAAACAAATGATAACACATAAACTCGAATGAACACTAATTTCTTAACCAAGTTAGACTATCGACTATCGATATACCTCTAATTCCATACCATTTAGTGTTGAAATGTAACTCGAATCATTGTGGAAGTCGCTTTCGGTGTTGTGTTAAAGTTAAGGGGCTTGCTCGCTAAACGGTCATCAATCGAGACGAGTTACATTTATCGAGCGTCACCCGTCCAAACTCCTTATATCGACATTTATGTCAATGTTGATGTATCGACTTTTTGATAGCGAGTTTCTTGGACCATAGCAAATATTACTATTGTGGTATATGTTAATAATGGTCTTTAAATACGTCCGCTTTGAACCCTAATATGGGTTGTAGATTCCCATGATAGTCTTTTACGTCTGGGATATTAAGCTGCTTGTTTCATCAATAATAGTAGGTTGTTAAAGTAATTGTATATAATATTGATGTGTAGATATGTGCTTTATATTGTTTTTCATAGGAATTGTGTGCATTAAATAACTTATAAATTGTTCAAAAACGTCTATTAGTGAACATTTTGATGTAGCTAAATAAAATTAAAATCTCTTTGTTCTCTTTTAACTAACAAACTGTTGAATAATATGGAAGCTATTTATCTTTCGCTATAACGATGGAGAAAATGCATCAATAAAATTAAATTACCTTGTCGATAATCAAATCGCTAGATATAATGTTATTTTGTATATTACCTGCACATAAAATAATAAAGAAACTGTTTCGTGTTCGTAAATTATATGTTGACAGTGACATAAATGTCGAATGTTCGATTCTTAGAGTTAGAAGAACGTTTTGGAATAAGGCCTTTATGATTGGCTATCTTGTTTTGTTGGCTTATTATGGCTTGTTCAGACTCACGACTTTTCAAACTATGTTACTTGCCTTAATCCAGATAAATTAAACTAGATACTAATTTGTCTAATTCTTCGAAATAATTATAAAATATTATACTATTATTGAATTTATGTAAAAATTGTATTGGGTAACACCACGCCATTTCTCAAGGTTACCAAAAACGTCTTAAGACGTCTTTTGCAATATGAAGGTATAGTTTAAAAAGTTGGTACTTTTAGAAATGGCGCTGAACATGCTAAAGTGATGAATAAATGAATTTAATATCGATACTAGGTTTATTCGAAATTTCAATATAATAATGCTTAATTACATATAGTTTGATATAATGAAAATGAATCTTTGTTACCGATGAAATAATACCCAAAAACAATATAATGTAATTGTTGTACAAATTGTGTTTACCTGTTTGCTTTAAGTACCTCATGCGAATATTCGATTAATAATGGATTTATTGCAATCGATGATAGCTTAATGGAATTATATTTAAAATTATTTATTTTATACTTTATCGACAACTCTCGTTACCCTTATATATTATAGTACAGCCCTATTATCCATTTATGTTACATTATATCAATCAATAACAAGCTAATGATAATTAGGAATTAGCAAAATAAAAATTATGAAAGAATAATTTAATATACTTCTATATAACAGGTACAATAAGTGTGTAAACATATTATCGAAACGGAAAATTATATTTTAGTATAGAATTTATACGTAATTCTCCAAATATCTCGACATAATTTATATTAATAATATTTTCCCTAATAGACAAAGTGATGTCAGATATAGTTTAGAATACACGATTGTTTACTGACTTAGGAGAGTTGTCGATTTAAGTAACTGTTGAATTTAGTTTTAGTATTAACACTGCCCAGTGTTTGTTAATTGTCCATTAATTTCTATATAAATTATTCTTTAACGCGGCTGCCATCTCACTTACTCGTATCGCGTATTCTCAAAGTGGGCGCGAGATAGCAACATCGATATTCGAAGCCGCAATAGAATTCATTTTAAAAATTGTTGCCGTCATATTTATTCTAATTATGTTGATTATTGATTATTTTTTTTATTTTATCTTGCCGTGGTGACGTAGTTTTCTTATGCTTTGTCAATATTTAATATGCTGCAAATCTTATGAATAGTTTAAATGTTATTTTACAGTCAAACGGGTAGCTGACATTCTTAGGGGCGCACTAGACGATCGACACAATTTTGTAGTTTTCATAAAAATTAGGACCACAGTATAAATATTGCACACACGTCTGAAAGCTCTAACCATAAAACCTTTCAATCGAACGAATTTTCGTGATTTTACAAACTTATACAGGATGGAAAAAATGGTTTGAAAATTCGGATATTTTGTACCATCATAAGAAATCTATCTCGTTCCTGATTACTAGATCGTCCCAGCCCTCGTGTAGATGATTTTTCAAATGTTTTGCTCAAAGAAATGATACATTTTGAGCGTAATAAAATGAAAATATATTTTCGAAGTAGTTGTTTTAAAATTGTCTATCTCTTCTATTCAACTTATGTACAGGACCATGCGATGTGAGTAGTGACTAGTGTGCCATTTAGACAAAGTGACTGTTAAAGTCTAATCATAATTATCTCAGCTTAATGGTGTAAAGATGTCGAAAATTTTATTTAATCCTGCTAATATGGATAAATGTGGTTAGTCTTTAATAAGGGCTTCGAGACAAACTGTTTTTTTTTTATAAAAATAATTATATTATTTTCTTAAAAAAGTATAGTTCTCCGTATAATTTCTTGTCACCTTTTAAATTTTTCTATATTCCATTTTTTCTTGACTGTTTTCTTCTTAACTCTTCAAGACAATATGTTCTTCCAAGTCTCGACGGTTCTGTATGAGTATCGTGTATGAAACGCAATATTTTTGTATGTATTCGCTTTCAGTCAATGTGGAATTAGAATTATCAAACTCGTGTAGTATCGGAGTTAGTTTTGAGGGCGAAGTCACACCAAAAGCGATGATCTGTGTACATTTAATGAGTTAAAATATGAAATGCATCTATGACGTCTATCCCTGTTTTGTCAATTTCGACAGAATAATATCCAATATTTTCAATATGTTTACCCGACTACGGAGAAGCCAGGAAGGGTAATGATTTTAACACCCTATGTATTTATGTATCTTTTATGTTCCACTCTAGTTTATATTGTTCACTCAATGATTGTATAAAATGAGTTGTAAATGGATTTCATTATTTTGCTTAAGTCATCTATAAAAAAACCTCGCATATTGGTGTGCTTTCGCAACCGCAAACATCCAAACAAGCTAGCAACCGCGTAACAGTTACGCGAAATTAGTTTAAAACGATATAAATAACAGATTTCCTAAAAAGACAGCGATTTCTAGGTTAGTGCAGTTTAATTAGTGGCTATTTCTACATTTAGTAATATGATAAACTTCCAATATGTTTATGCTGGATTGTAATGTCTGTGTGATTTTATGATAAATACTACTGAACAATTTCTCTGTTGTTCAATTTCAATTTCTTTGGAACTTACTAGAACGTTACTGTTACGTACTACTAAACTATGGAACCAATTGCCGCCAGCAGCATTTCCGGACAGTTACGACCTGGCGACCTTCAAAAAAGAGCGTATTCCCACCTAAAAGGCCGGCAACGCATCTCTATGTCCCCTGGTATTGCAGATATTCATGGGCGGCGGTGATTGCTTACCATCAGATGAACCGTATGCTCGTTTACCCCCTATATCATTAAAAAAAAAACTAAGGCTCTACCCACACAGTGGTTTTTAAGAAGAAAGTGACGTTTTACGCTCACTATGTCACGAGTTATTTGTTTCAACTACTCGCAATAATCGTAGTGCAAAGAACTTCAATATTTTATTATTTGATACCTAAACCAATTTAATGAAGGATAAAATTACACTAGATGTAAGAATAAAAATTAAATATCCAGAACGCGGAATTAATTTTACAAATTCAGTTCTTTTATCATAAAGTCACACATCACTGTGTAGATACGTCATCTGTAAGTAGTGTTACCATTCGTAGTACTAAAGTAGTAGATAGATGTTAATTTTCGCTATTTAGATAGATTGATTCCATGGATAAAGCTCGCCACAGATTGTCAGTTGGTTGAATAGATAGTTCGGTAGGTTGGTAATTATAATCGCAGAATGTTTACGTAAGACTGCGACTTATTGCATTTATGGTATTTTCTAAAATATAATCGATAAGGTGTGAGATCAAATGGACGTTGTTTATATTGTTCTACTTACTGTAGTGAGTAAAGTCGCGCAAATTTTTCTGTATATTTGGGATTGGAAAAGAATGCGTAACGCCCTAGTGGTTTAAGGTTTATACATTTTACGTGCGTATGTTATTGTTACTGTAGGGAAAGTGTACTTTTGTATAATCGCGATTTGCGACTAATAATCGTTGAATGGAGTCAGTGGCGAGCTTTAATTTTTTTTAGTAACGAAAGTGTGAAGGCAAGTGTGCAAACGGTGTGGAGACAAAACAATAATGATGTTGTGATTTACAAAATTAATTTTAACGTTTCGGTTGTGGCTTTTTTATTTATATTATTCGTGGCGTTTCGTATGTTTTGAAATTCTCGTTTGGTTAACTTTTGCTGTTGTATTGCCCTTTTTGGATTTTATATAGTTCAATAAAAATCACGTCTGTTATTTTTTGTAAAATAAATATACCAGTATTTAGTTCTTTTTTTTTACACACTTTTTCATTTTATTTTAGCACTTTCCCGCTATCTCCCAGACAGCTTTGCGAGCTGTTAAATATTTATTTAGATACCGGAAAAAAATTTACATATCCATGTAACAAAACAAGGCGCGTAATTTTACTGCGCGCGATATTTTTCCAACGCAACTAACATGGAACTTATGATATACCTACTATCGACTTGTACTTAAACCTTTTGACTGATTCGATTGCTAACATAGCTATTATAACACTTCAAGTTCATTATATATTTATAACTAAGCCAGCTACAATTATCTAACTGACCAAAAATTTTAACCGGTCAATAAATATTGTTCTGTAACTATCTGAATGTAAAAATATATAAATAAGGATTCTTAAAATTAATTCACAAAAAAATGCTCAAAATAGTAATAATTGGAGAACATGAATGATAGCGATTCCTTCGCTAGAATTCGATTGCTAAAATAAAACTCGGTATCCACCGAGCTATTCCTGCTCAAATACTTGTGTAGCAGTTAAGAATGGTATCATCACTCCTATTTCCAAGTCGATTTAAGCTTTGCATCGCTGTGATATGGATAATAAAACCCACATGCCTTATATTATTTAAACGCGCACCGTTTTTTATATGTATTGTTACATTATGAATAAAAAAACATTGGATTAACATAGTTGTCTGTTACACCGCGAAAAAATTATGTTTTCTGATAATTTTTTTCTATCGTCTTTATCACAAGATCTAACCAATAAATAATAACAATGGGTATACTTATTTGAGTGAAAATCTACAAAAAACTTAATAAGGGTAACTAATTCGAAGAACACGTGCGAAACCTTGTCTTGTTTGACAAGATACTGAATTTTTTTTAAAGTCCGCATTTTTTGTGCGTATAACAAAATCTGAAATTACTTTTTATGGTGTAACAGACAAGGCACCAAGAAATTTGGTAAACAAATTATGAGCTTCGTAACAAATAAGTAACGACATACGACTGATTGTTACATAATATAACGTATAATCAATTTTTTTGGATATAATTTTAAAGGATAAGGTTTTAAATTAAATGCCTGGAGTGTGTTAACTGCTTTATTGTGCTAGTGTTGGTACGTGGAACTGTTTTGTACAAAGTTAAACATCATTGACTCATTTTTATGCAGGATTTAGAACTTTCTCGTACATAAACTATTTCTATACATGATATATTTGAAATATAAAAAAATATTTCAAAACTTTATGTCATATGAAATAATCATTCTATTTGAAAAGTAAATGAATAGTTTATGTACGCAAAATGTCAGAATCCCCCTTTTAAAGCGAATAGAATATTCTAAAACGTGGTTGTAATTGTTTTAAACGTTCGCCTTTATGCTGTTAATTTTTTATTTAAGCGCACGAATTTATCGACTTGACTAAAAGTTTTTATTAGTTAAGATGTCGTTGAGTGTTAAAAATGATAAAAGTGCCCACACCGAGCTCCGTGTCATTTTCACGACGCCTATCATTTGAATTTGGAATAAAATATTGTCTATGACGCGCGTCGCGGAAATTATTCTCGCATGTGTGTGGGAGCACCTTTATAATGTATTTTTTCATGATTTTTCATAAACTAAGCACACTTTTGCCTAAATATTCGTGAATGTACACTACGCATATGTGATACACGGTTTATAAATAAACAATTAATTTGTGCATATTGTGTTTTATTATGTCTTCGCCCTATTCAGGACTGCGAAATATGAGTACGAACAGCGCAGAATCTGTAAAAACAATACACGGTTATTTTGTATTTTAAAATTTAAACCAACATAATATTCCTTAAAAAATAGTTTTAAAACCTTTATAGAAAACTAGGCTTCTGCTCGCGGCTTCGCCCGCGTGAAAAAGTTTTACCGGGATAAAAATATTTTCCCGGGATAAAAAGTAGCCATGTGTTAATCCAGGACTTGATTTACCCGTGTGCCAAATTTCATCGAAATCCGTTAAGTAGTTTTTGAGTTTATTCGTTACAAACATACTTACATACAAATCTTTCCACTTTATAATATTAGTATAGATCATAATATTTTTAAGCTATTCAACTTACGGCAACAAATGTAGGCCTAGAGAGCGATATGTAGTGACCGGCTTTGAAAATAATAGGTTTTTTCATACGCTCCATAGTGATCCATAGAGTTCTCTTGAACTTTGTATCTTGATCATGCCAAGGCAACTGGTACATCCAATCACGCAGGACCTCGCTCTGGAAGACCAAATATACCTAAAAGCTGTATATATTTAGACACTTTAGATGTTACAAATGAATGCCCATCAAGGCTTCCTCTGTTGTTCTTAGATATTTCATTACTAGAATTGCTTACACCTACGTTTCTTAGTCGTAGGAATGAGTGGCTCTAGCGAACAAAAATTAAAATAAAATTAATATTTTGCAATTTTAAGATACCTATTACCTACAGTTTTATCACTCAAAAGGGCCTCCAGAATATAGATACTTAACAAAATTGACGAAACCTTAGCAAAGCATCCCTAGGGCCGTGGACAAAAATGCATAGGAAATAACATACTCTAACGCCTATCTATCGCTATGATATATCATTCCCATACTTTTATTTTTCTATTAGTATTAACCGTTGTAGAAAGGAATCTTGTCTATGGCCCATCACGTACAAGGTCTTCAACAAGGTTTATGCATTCGGATTCTCTTCAGGCGTATTAAATCTAGAAATCATTACCCGTATCGTGAGCTCATTTCCACACCAGCAGTAGAGGAACAGTTGCGACAACATAGTCACCATGTAGTTTAGCATCGAAAAGAACTGCACGCTGTGGTGGTCCACCTACCAACAGGGTATATAATCATTAAAGCCATATTTGTCGTGAAAGTGGTTCTATAAAAAAAAAAATTTCGTTGCCGTCGCATAGTGCCCATGTTTCAGAATGAACCTGGGAACACATTTGAAGGTTTTGGTCAGTCGTCTTTAAACATATAACAATTTTATTTGTACACGCCTTTGTCCGTAAAAAAACGTTGTGTTTAGTTAAAGGTGGCAAGGGTGGGCCATACCCACCCTAGAAGCTTTTTAGCTCAACCTAGAAAAAGCCTTGCGTTTACAGGGGCCTCGCGTGGTGTGGGCTTTTCGTGCTGGCAGTAAATTCAGCGAGATTTTTTTAGCTCCTTCCAGCTGTCTCCCCTAGACAAAATACATAGGTACACCAATGGGTAGAGGCACATCTAGTGCATCCACTTTTCGCCATGTGTATTCCGTCCCACAAGGTGATAAATAGGGTGCGGTTGGCCATGATGTGTTGTGATGTTTATTTGGTTTATTACAAAACGTTTATTCATTTGAAGTTTAATTCAACCGACATGACGACGCAACCAAGGTTTTCAAACTGGACTCTCAGCTACGGTAGTTTCAAAGGTGAGTATAAAACGGCTAAATATTTTTAGTATTCGCTACAACAGCCGAACTCATAAGATTCCGAAGAGATATCGACGATAAAGAAGAACATACTATAGAAATGCGAAGTCCAATGTTGCATATGATAGCAACCGTGCCACTCAACTGGAAAAATATATTTGCGTGGTAAGTCTCTTCCACTAGCTCGATGAAACTGCGAACAAAAGTCTTCGTTTATTATCGAACAAAAATAATTAGAACAAATTCTAACGTTTAACTGCGAAAAAATGTAAACCTAATAACGTTTTGATGGTGCCGAACGCATTCGATAAGAAGATTGTTATTGCTTTTCAGTTTCTCTTTCTTCTCGTTCAGGTTTAGTTGTATGGACACTTCACGCACCTGAAAATATAGCATAACTATAGAGTCGTTTACTTAGGACATATCGGTTATAAATTTGGAAAGATTTATATATCCTGGTTAAGCAAAATGTAATCAACACTGGACCTAACGGTATTGGTAATAAAACAAGGAAGGGACTAAGGGTGAAATGGTTCCCAAGGAAGTGAACTGATCACCCGTCTGTGCGACTGCATACGTCCCCATTAGACATACATACATACATTGGTAATAAAAAGATCAAATAATATACCAAATACAATAGCAAGAGGTGATGCGTACTAAAACGTCATCTTGTCTCCCTCGCACGCCGGCTCCGTAATGGCGGTGACGTAATGGATTGGGTTCTATATCTGTACCGGATTCTTCTTTAGCTCGAGAGTGGACTGTATGTTCTCTGTGTTCGTTTCGAGAGAAACGGTTGTTTTGTTGCTCCAACGTTTCGAGAGAAACGTTGGATAAGAAACAGGATGGAACACGTCGAAACAGGTTGAAACAGGTTGGCAGGAATGAAAACGCTTCTTGTTAACTGTTCACTTTGGAGTCTCGTCACTTGTTGCTTCTATGGGAACCGTACTGGAACTGCCGCGCCGACGGGGCTAACGGCACTATTTTTATACTATTTTCAGCTCCATCCCGCTCTCCCGTATCACACCTCTCTGTCTATGTGGGAGCGGGATGGAAACTGTGTGCGAAAGAGATCGCGCTATTTCAACTGTGCCCTGAGGTAAGCCGCGGCTATACCCGAGGGAGAGCCCCTATCGGGCTGTTTCCCTGAGGTAGGCCGCGGCTATACCCGAGGGAGAGCCCTATTGTGACGAAAACTCCAATATACTTTTATTATGTAAAAAACCTTATATACTATTTACAAATGCTAAAACTGTACACTATATCTTTATTAATTACTGCTGTGCTGCACATTACTCCCGCCGTGCGTCGTCCCGTCGGCTCGCTGGAACGGCGCAGAACTGTCTCCCGTGCAGCTCCGACGCTCGACGTCTACAGGCAGGATCACCAGTTTCTTTGTTGGTCGTCGCAGGATGCTGTTCTTGGTGCGCACGTCCGCTGTCCTCACCACGCCGTCTGGTCCAGGAAACACTCGCACTACCACGCCTCGGGGCCAAACGTTGCGTGGTAGTGTTCCGTCGGCGACGAGCACGACGCTTCCGAGCTGCAGCTGTTCACCTCGGCTGTGGGGCTCCCGCCGGTATTGCAGCTCCGGCAGGTACTCCCGCACCCAGCGGGACCAGAAGAGGTCGGCCAGGCGCTGAGAGGCGCGCCAGTGACTGCGGCTCGCGGTGTCGCCGTCGTGGAACTCGCCCGGCGCCGCCAGGTTGGCGGAGCCACCGAGCAAGAAGTGGTTGGGAGTGAGGGCCTCCGGATCTTCTGGATCCACGGAGACGTGCGTGAGTGGCCGGCTGTTGACCACGTTTTCCACCTCGGCCAGTAGTGTTGCCAAGGTTTCTTCGCTGGGGTGGCGTTCGAACAACACCGTTGTCAGGGAAACTTTGACGCTGCGTACAAGTCGTTCCCAGGCGCCGCCCATGAATGGCGCACTGGGAGGTATGTAGCGCCAGTTGATGGCGCGACGATTGGCGTCTTCCTTAGTTGCGTCGTCGATGGAGCGCCGCAACTCTTTATCGGCGCCCTGTAGATTGGTGCCGTTGTCTGACCATATTTCTGTGGGGTGACCGCGTCGAGCTATAAAGCGACGCAGTGCCATGATGGCGGAGTCTGTGGTGAGGGACCCCGCTATTTCCAAATGTACTGCTCGTGTAGTTAGACACGTGAATAAGGCCACATATCGCTTCTGTATTGATCTTCCTATAGTCACTGTCAGCGGCCCGAAGTAGTCAACGCCCGTGTAGGTGAAGGGACGTTGATGATGAGCAAGTCGGCACGCTGGGTGGTTGCCCGTCGCTGGAGTAGGAGGGCTCGATTTTCTTATGCGGCATAGCAGACAACTGTATATTACTGCTTTCACTGTTGTCCGCGGCTGTACTATCCAATAACGCTGTTTGCATTCATTCAGCGTTGTTTCGACGCCGGCGTGAAGCAGATGTCGATGCACGGAGTCCACGTAGAGGCGTGTCACGATGTGCTTGCCGTCGAGAATCGGGGGCCTCTTCGTGTGTTCGGGGACTTCTTCTGCAGCTAATATGCGGGACTTGATTACCAGGATACCGTTATGTACTTCCATCGCCAGGTTGCGCAGCCGACTCTGGGAAGATAAGGGCCTTCCATTGTTGATCGCCGTTATCTCTTCTGTGAAACTATCCTGCTGACATCTTCTTATCAGCAGCTCTTCTGCTCGGCGCTGGAGCGTGCCGTCCACTGGGCGATATGTGCGGACGGTGTTGTGTCCCGTTGTCTTCGTTTTGTGTAGACGAGGGGTCTGCTTTTCTGGTAATCTCGTCCATGTTCTGTCTTTTTCAGCACGGCGTTTGTGTCTGCGGTAGCTTACAGACACGGTGTTGGGTCTGCAGGCGTCTATAAACTGCAGGACGCGCGCAGTGGCGCGTACGAGCTTTTCCCACTTCGAAAAGCGTTCAATGTGTGGCAGGGCTTCAGCGAGGGATTCTGTTGTGCTTTTCTTGATGACGAGTGTTCTTTCTTCTCCCGTCTTGACCGAAGGAGTGATTGTCTCGATCGGCCATGTTGCTGGATCTTCCCTGAGGAAGTCTGGACCCTGGAACCACCTGTGTGTGCTGCTGATGTCTTCTGGTGTGTTTCTGGTGGCGTCGTCCGCGACGTTCTCTTTGGTCGGGACCCATCGCCACTCTGCAACTGTACTGTTTTCCTCTATGGCGGCCACGCGATGTGCGACGTATGGCCGATAAGAGCGCGCTCCGTTTCGGAGCCAAGCGAGTACTGTTTTGCTGTCTGTCCAGTAGGTCTTGGCGTCCGGTTTTCGGTCGTGCTCTTCTATTACTGCGGCTGCCATCCGACTTCCCATCACCGCCGCTTGCAACTCAAGGCGCGGGATGGACACCAGTTTGAGCGGTGCCACCCTGGCTTTCGCGACTATGAGCGTTGTCGCGACGCTTCCGTCTGGCAGGGTAGCTCTCCAGTATAGCGCGGCTGTGTAGGCTGCTTCGCTGGCGTCCACGAACGTGTGCAGCTCCAAGCGGACGGCGTTGCTGTAGTGCAGATAACTTCGCGGGATTCGGATTTCTTCAAGCTTATTCAGGTGATTCAGCCACTCCTTCCATCGTCCCCGTATGTCTTCGTCTATGGGCTGATCCCAGTCGGTGCCTCTTCTCCAAATTTCCTGTAATATCTGTTTTGCTTGTGATGTAATTGGAGCGGCCAATCCGAGGGGGTCGAAGAGCGACATCAGTATCTTCAGGACTTCTCTCTTGGTGGGTGAATCATTTTTCATAGCGCCTCGAGGTAGTCTCGCCAGGTCGAGGTTGAACGCGAGATTGTCGTCGGCGCAATGCCATACTAGGCCGAGCACTCTTTCTGTTGCCGCGCCGTCGTGTAGGTGCGTGCACGGCTTGTCTGTGGCTGCTTTGAGTGCTTGACGTACTTCCGGCGAGTTGGAGGCCCACTGTCGTAACTCGTACCGGGCTTCGCTGTGGATTTTCTTCACTTCTTCGGCTGTCGCGATGGCTTCTTCTGTCGTAGCGAAGCTCTGCAAGTAGTCATCCACGTAGTGGTTTTTGACGATTGCGTTGTAGGCCGCCGGGTTTTCTGTTCTGTGTTTTTCTGCGTTCATGTTCTTCACATAAATGGCTGTGGCTGGGGATGACTTTGCTCCAAATATGAGTGACGTCATTCTGTATTCTGTTGGTTCTGTGTTGCCTCTCGCCTCTCCTCTCCACAGGTACCGGAGTGAGTTTCTGTCAGCTTCGCGAATCTTCACCTGCATGAACATTTCTGCGATGTCCGCTGTTACTGCTATGGGATGTTGTCGGAATCGCATGATCACGCCAGGTAGAGATTGAATCAGGTCCGGGCCGGCGAGGAGGTGGTCGTTGAGGGAGACGCCGCGTGTCTTGGCCGCCGCGTCGTGTACTATTCGTAGCTTGTCCGGCTTCATGGGATTGATGACCGGAAAATGAGGTAGGTACCATGTCTTGTCTTGTTCTGTAGTTTTCGGTGCTACCTCGGCATACCCCTTTGTGAGGAGTGCTTCCATCTGTTGGTTGTATTTTTTCTGTAATTTCGGATCTCTGTCTATTCGCTGCTCTGTGCTCAGAAGCCTCTTGAAGGCGTTTTCTCTGTTTCTTGGCATGGGAAGGTCCGGGTTTTTCCACAGTAGTGTCGTTTCGTAACGACCGTCCTCCCGCCGGTGTGTGTACTCCCGGAGCATGTTGAGCGCTTGCTCCTCAGGATCTGTTTTCGGATTCTTGGGCTCGACTGTCAGCGACTCGATGGCGAGGTAGCGTCTCAGCTGCTCGTCCATATCTTCATCTATGGTTCTGAGGTGATTGACGCGTTGCAGCCGATGACCAAGCGTTCTTGTTGCGGAGCCGTGGAGTACCCACCCGAGGGGGGTGAGCGATGCGACGGGTTGATTCTTGTTCCCTCTTCGCGTTTCAGTTGCCAATAACAAATGCCAGTTGTCTTGGCCTATGAGTATCCCGGGAGTTCCTTCTTCATACTTCAGCTGGTGCGCGATGTCAGCCAGGTGAGCGCAGCCTTGTATGTCGGAGATCGAGATTTTCTGTGGTGCCACACGCAACTTGGATATGGTGTGGGCCTGTATGCTGTGTTCCTCTTCTGTGCCTTGCAGCTTCAATGAGACGCGTTTCGAGTCTGCTGCTTGGACTTCCGCATTGCCGATTGCTTCTATTCGTAGTGGTTCGCTTCGTCCTTTCGTTCCGGTCCGTCGGGCTATCTCGGCGTCGACGAGCGTTACTGTTGACCCGTCGTCTAGCAGCGCGTACGTATTAACTCTTCCCTTGGGTCCGGACACTTGTACTGGTAATATCTTCAAGTATGAAAGCGACTTGACGGTGGACCATGTGCTCGTCACCACTTCGTTCTTGGGTTCTTCTATTTTCTGTCGACGGAAGTGTAAGGATTCATGGTGTGTTCGTATGCATCCGTCGACTCCGCATTTCTTTGTTCGGCATCGGTGTCCCTGTGTTCGCTGTTTGAGGCATGCGAAACAGAGTGTTTTCTCTTTCGCCAGTTGCCATCTTCCATCGCTGTCTAGCGCTGTGTATTTTTCACATTGTTCTGCACAGTGTCTCGCGTTGTTGCATATCGGACACGTGGCTTCATCTGTTCGGGTCGACGTCGTGTACGTCTTCTGTTTTCGCAGCGGCTTGGATTTCTTGTTCTCGAAGTCCGTGGCGCTGGCGTTCTGTTCTGGTTGTGCGTATGGACCGCACTTCTGTGCTTCATTGTCTGCGAAGCGTGCGAGTTTGATGAGATCCGCTTCATCTTCTGTTGCTGCTGCTGCGAAGTCGTACCACCTGTAGCGGAGAGCGGGCGTTAATTTGTCGACGACCGCTTTCGTCACCTCCGGGTTGCAGAGATAATGATTCTTCTTCAACATCCGCAGTGTCGCCACAATGTTCGAGATGCGAGTGGCGAATGTGCAGAGGTCGCGGGGTGAATCTGTAAGGCGTGGTAACGTTCGCAATCTTTCGAGTTCTGCTATTGCGATCGCGTCTGGTCTTCCGAATCGAGTTTCCAGCGTTTTCATGATCTCTTCAGTATGTGCACCATAGATGAGTAAACTCTCGACGGCTTCTTTGGCGATTCCTTTGAGACTGCGTCGAAGCCGCGCGATGTTTTCTGATTCTGTATAATTGGCTTTGGAGTCCTTGAATGATGCTTTGAAGAGTAGCCACTCTTGGTGTGCGCCGGTGAATTGCGGAAGCTCGTGGAAATGTCTGTTATGCGGAGTTCTCGCGGCGACGGCGATTGCGTTGGCGAGTTCGCTGAGATTGATTTTCGTGTCAGCTTGCGGACTCTTCTTGCTGTGCTGTTGCTGTTGTGCGCTGCAGGTAAACTTTTCTTCGGCTTCCTGTTCTGCGCCTGCGGGGTGAGCCACCTCTTGCTGTGTTTCTGTGTGACGAGGGGGTGCGGCTTCCTCTCGTCCTGCTGTGTGTGGTTGTGGCTGAGCTTCCAGGGTTTGTATCTGTTGCCTGCTGTTGTTCAGCCACTCGTTGACTCGATGTGCCGTATGCTGTTCGGTGATACTCGAGTCTTCACTGTCTGTGTCGGATTCCGCTTCTATAGTCGCTATACGGGCGTTCGCGAGCTCTATTTGTAGGCGAAGGAGTTCTTCTTTAGCTTGCGCCAGCCTCGCATTGCGTTCCTTCTTGCTGCGGTGCGACTTGCTGTGTACTGTGGGGGCCCGCTTTCGTCCCGTTAATGTGGGATTCGGCGTGGCCATTTCTGTTTGCGCGGCGGTTTCTGCTGTTACTACTGGTTCCGATTCCGTCGTCTGTGATGTCGTCGTCGTTTCGGTGGCGCTTGTGCCTGTGTATTCTGTGGTGCCCGTAGCCGTCGACTGTTGCTGTTCTGTTCTGTTTTCGTCGGCTGAGGCGGTTGCAGAAGCGTCGCCCGAACGTCGGCTCTGTCCGTATTCGTGACGAGATCTTGTAATCGGCATCTTCTATTTTCTATTGATCCGGCTCGAAGGACCAAAATGTACCGGATTCTTCTTTAGCTCGAGAGTGGACTGTATGTTCTCTGTGTTCGTTTCGAGAGAAACGGTTGTTTTGTTGCTCCAACGTTTCGAGAGAAACGTTGGATAAGAAACAGGATGGAACACGTCGAAACAGGTTGAAACAGGTTGGCAGGAATGAAAACGCTTCTTGTTAACTGTTCACTTTGGAGTCTCGTCACTTGTTGCTTCTATGGGAACCGTACTGGAACTGCCGCGCCGACGGGGCTAACGGCACTATTTTTATACTATTTTCAGCTCCATCCCGCTCTCCCGTATCACACCTCTCTGTCTATGTGGGAGCGGGATGGAAACTGTGTGCGAAAGAGATCGCGCTATTTCAACTGTGCCCTGAGGTAAGCCGCGGCTATACCCGAGGGAGAGCCCCTATCGGGCTGTTTCCCTGAGGTAGGCCGCGGCTATACCCGAGGGAGAGCCCTATTGTGACGAAAACTCCAATATACTTTTATTATGTAAAAAACCTTATATACTATTTACAAATGCTAAAACTGTACACTATATCTTTATTAATTACTGCTGTGCTGCACAATATCCTTCATCTATTCCTCAATCATTAAACCTTTTACGTCATCATTATTTTTTTTAACGATTCAAACGTACCTATACGTATTTTTTATTTTATTATTTTATATACGAGTTTAATTAGCATTATAAAAAAACTTAGGTTTACAATTACTTACCCTTTTGATTAATGACCCACCTTCTGCATTTTGTCCTTGATGATGTCGAGCTGTGCACATCCGAACATGATCATGGAAAGTGCCACGCTGTCGACCGCTATGAAGAGGAATGCGCTGATGTATATGCTCAGCATTTGGTACAGGTATCCTAACTCATAGCCAGGTGACTTGTCTGGCGTTACAGGCATCCTGTTCAGGAAATTTAAACGTCATTATTTTCTACATAAGCTTTTTTAAGGTGTATCTTTATTACGAAGAAGTAACCTATTCCATACTCCATAACACACATTAGTAAGAACCCACAGAATGACAATATATTCGACAAAATATTTGATTCTGTAAAACATACCAAATCCTAAACGGGAAAGTCTTATGACCAGCATCATCGAAGAGAGGAATCATAGCCCACAAACTGCATGTCGTAATTGCGCTGGTTAAGAAGAACGTACATAGACGCTTAATTTTCAATGACAAAGTCCTTAATATTCTGGAAAAAAAGAGTTGCTTAATACCAAAATGTTTTATGTTTGGCTTTGTATATTGTTTTATAATTTGCAACAAAAAATACGCAAAAGTAACCATTCTGTGAAATTGAATGAAAAATAAAGAAGCATTTCCAATATCGGTAGGTACATGCGTGTGAGAGCACTAAGGGGAGGGACGTCTTACTATCCTTCTCGCACTTCTTCACCGTAATAACAGTGATGTATTAGGGCGGAGCGAGCACCGTTTATTTATTAGGTACGTGCGCCGTAATATGACCTCATAAAAATACTTACTCCTCATGGTCTTTAGATTGCGACGCAAAAATTTCCTGTTGCATATGTTCCAACAGCAAGACTAATTTACGTTTCTTAATCAAAAAAGTCGTTGTCTTATAGCAAACAGAAGCCTGCGTGAAAAGCAAATAAGACGCCTCCGAAACCACTTCAATATCTCCCCAAACACCGATTATATAAATAATTTCGAATAACACGAAGGAATACTGAGTTATCATAACCAAAATCATATAGATTTTAACTAGCTCTTGATATTGCTTTGGGGGTAGCCAAATTCCGAAGAATGTTAATATTTTTTTGGGACGACCCAAAAATAAATCGGTGTTTGTAGCCATTTCTGTATTCCGACTTCTGAAGTAAAATGTATACAGAAACCATTATATTAAGTCTCACGTAGGTACAAATTGCATCAGGGTAATTAAGTCGATTCAAGTTATCCTGCAGTTCCACTGAAAGCGATTCTAGTACATTGTAAGCTATGTTCAGTGTTTTGAGGGTTCTGTTTAATTTTTACAGCGTGATCACTAATCACTATAGCGCTGTGAAAATTCGAGTTGTGAAATTGTGAGTCATCTCTATTCCTGATGGTCAGACTATCCAAGAAAGAAGCCAACCAACGAAAAACTGGGAGTGTAAAGTTAATAAGTAAATCTAAAATTGGTCATGACAAAAAATGTACTGATTCCTTACGTTTACGCGAATTTTAGATATTGAAATTAAACTATTATAACAGAAGCGCTGCAAACCCTTCGAAACGTCGGGAGAAAAATAAAATAAAAAACCGCTATAAAATCCGTTAAAGTAGTTTAATTTAGTAGTAAAAAGTAATTTAAAAAATTTAAACGTCTAAAGAGTCTCTGAAAAGAGAGAAATAATAACGTTTCTCTTAGATCAAGTCGTAAGTCGTCGTACAAGTTGCCGAGCATCCTGGCAGCTGGCTACACACCTTAAGTAGTGCTTTCTTAATGCTGAGTCCAGCTGACAATGACTACAAACCAAAATAGTTGGTAAAGACATACTTATACAAATATTGTGTAATTCTGTGTATTCTGGGAAATAATTTACCTACTTGTGGGGTACTACAAACCTAACAAAAATATGAATATAAAATGTTATGCTACCTATGCGATACGCTACGCCATACTGTGACAGCAACCTAAAACTGTAAATATTTAATTAAATGGTGTAATACTTGTTTACAACTCTGTAACTACTAAACAATAGCCGTAAAGGATGAACCAGCAATTTAGCCCGAACTACTTTCTTCCATCATATATCAATGCATCTACCTAATTAATAATTACCTTTGTGAAACATCTATTTCACGTAGAAAATAAAATCTGTGAAATAAATCTACGCACTGAAAAAAACCTCATAAGCTCACCTAACACTAAATAGGTTCTAAACTAGACAGAATCAGGTAGAAGCCAAGATCTGGTTCAAGCGTGGGAAGTAGTTGACAAAAGTCAAGATGATAAAAATAAATTTCACCACGCAAAATTGGTAACCCTGACTAGTTTAATAGTTGGTCTTAGTTCAAGACTAACAATTATATATAAATTACCAAAACTAACCAAACTACCAGGGTCCCGAATAAAGGGAAAAAAATAAAAACAGTTCGACAGGTAAGTACTTTTATTTCCTTTGTAATTTTAAGTTATTGTAGATATATTGTGCCTTCTTAGGAAGAACATCGTGCGACAATTTGCATTTTTTGCTAAATTTACTTTTATCTTCATGAATTCTAAAATATATATGCTATATTTGCAGTATTTGCATAGAATGCTTATTTTTGTAACTATATCTAATAAGGAAAAAGCCGCTCGAGTGAAAAGTGCGAAATGTCGGTTACGGTGTTTTTTTTTCGAAAAAGCTCGATTTCTTTGCTGATTACAGCTAAATGATATTTCTAGGGAAAATAAAAATAACACTGTTCCAAATACTTTTATTTTTATCAATTTTATGAAATATATAGGTTTCACGTACAATAAGAGAAATAAAACGTGCTTCACTATATAGTTTTTAGTGCTACCACAGCAGTGACCATAAAAGAAAATGTGCGTTGCTACATTGTTCCCTTTTTTATGTTACAAAGTAACCCCACTGCATCTGATGGTCAAAGATGGTATAGTAACGTGGATGGTACGTACTTCCTTAGTTGACTGTTTGATTCAGTACTGCAAAGTACGAGTACGACATACGCAGTATCTGTAAGAGAAAGTACTTATTTACAGTAGTTAAACGTACAAAACGGCGAATTATTCTAAGATGAATTTCAAACTTCAATATCATAATAAGTACTTATGCATAGAAAGAAAGAAAAAATGCCTTTATTTGATTACAATCCCAGGACCAGATGCCAGTAAAAACTACATGCGGCACAAGGAACAAAAATTCAAAATAAAAAACAAATTATAAAAATACGATAGGTACACAAAAAAAATCGATGCAATATAAGTACTATCTAATACATTAAACAGAAAAATAAACATAATATAGACTATAATAAAGTGTCTCTCGGCACATTCATATACCCTAGCCATCCACATCGGAAGCATGGCCTAAAGGGCCGCAAGCTCAGCGACCGCCAGGTGGAATATACAGATCACATAGACAGATCTCTTACCTCATACCTTCGAAATTCAGAGAGCTTCTCAGGTATGCCGGTTTCCTCACGATGTTTTCCTTCACCGTTAAAGCGAGCGATAATTCATAAATAATACACACGTAACTTTTTTAGAAAAGTCAGATGTGTGTGCCCTTGGGTTTTGAACCTGCGGACATTCGTTTCGGCAGTCCGTTCCACTAGGCTATCGCTCGATCTCGAATATTATGTACCTACTCTAAAATCCTTACCATTACAAACGTCTGCCTTGAAAGAGCAATATAGTGTCCGGCTCTAAGGACCAACGGGCGACTCATGCGCAACATCGCAAAACACAGCTCTTTCTGGAACTTTGTGTTTTGATCTTTCCAAGCACACATGTACAGGACCTTGTGTAAATCTTCACTCTATATTACAATAAAGAATAATTTAATGATTAGAATAAATGTTAGCACAATTATTGTTTTAGATTAATATAATAATACCAGCTCTGTATTATATACTGTCCCACTGCTGGGAAAGGGATCCCCTCTACTACTCAGGGGTTTTAGGCCTTAATCCTAGATTAACATGTATAAGTATAATTATCTCGCCAAGTTTCTATTATTACACATTTATTGTTATTTTCTTGGTCAGTATTCTCCAGATAAGAAATTTATTGAGACCAGCCGTTAGCAGTGACTAAGCTCGTTAATCCACATCTCAAACCGGTTACGTGGGTTTTTCAGAGAAAAACCAAAAGAATATAAATAAAGTTTGCATCATTTTTATAAAAAATAAAAAAAACAGAAACCCTTTGCTACATAGAGTCCATGTAGAGTTACCGGCCAAACTACAGTTCGTTGCAGAGCGGAGAAACACCAAATGTCACTCGTAATTTGACGACTACTCATACTCACAGTGGCTGTTAGCTCGTGTCCACACCAACAACTCACGAACAACTGGCTTATCATGACAGATAAATAACTTACTATGGAGAAAAACTGCATACTTCGCGGATCTACCTGCAAAATTCAATTCAATGCTAAAGTTACGAACTATTTTCTCGGCACTCTCGATATCTGATTTAGTATTTAAAGTATATATTTCAAGTAAAATGTATATACATTAGGTGCCAGTGACACCCAAACTAAGCTGCACTTGTATCTGGGGCTGCCATAATTGCATAAATTTATTGCCATATCTGAATCCACCATATACATAGACTATGGACTTCCTGTGTCAAGGTTTCAGCAAGAAGCACACTCATATTTGATGGGTATAGACGAGAGACCAGAGGTAAAAGGTTAGCTTTGAGCTGATAGGTAAATGTGGTGCTTAATACAAACCCGAAAGGCTTTGATGTTCTACCCAGTTGATACTGAACTCTAGATCCGATTGTATGTGAAATAATCAACAGGGAAAATAAAACAGTGATTTATTATGTCCTCTGGTATATGGTTGAATAATTTGTAACCCTCCTAGTTAATACGCACACTCACGCCTTTCATCCCCGAAGGGGTAGGCAGAGGCGCAACTAGTGCACCCAATTTTCGCCGAGCGTATTCCGTCCCATGATGTGATAGGGGGCGAGCCTATCGCCATATCGGGCACAAATTCCAGACTCCGGACTGATACTGAATAGAAAAATCCAATATCACTTTGCCCGACCCGGGGATCGAACCCGAGACCTCAGCATTGCAGTCGTATCGTAATATAACTACGCCACCGAGGCGAGGCATCCTAGTTAATAATTTTATTAAAAACTTGACTTGATAGTTAAACACGTGGAGATATCGAGTAATAATTATAATGAACAATATGAACATAGAGATAATGAAGTAAGCTAGGTTCACCAACTCACAACTAAAATTCTAAGAGCCGACATGCAAATAATTCCAACGCTACCAACTAATTGAAACAGCAAGAACGTGTGGTACGCATTTTCAACCATGTTTGTGAACCTGAAACATAAAACAACCGTATCCCATTTTACATACAAAACATAAGCATAATATTTCAGGTAGGTACCTAGGTAAGCACTAATCGACTGTGCGTACCACGGGAAGTATAGTATGGTATAGCCTGAAATGAAAAGTGAGTCTCATTCAGCAAGCCTTACCTATACTTGTTACACTCCTAAGGCCTATAGCCAAGATGCTTTTCTACAATCTTTAACACCAGCAGAATAGAAACAAACGCATGATGTACCTATCCTTGCGATAGACTTTTCTATAATATATGTCATTCGCATACATTTTGTTCTATCGCTTGTAGAAAAGCATCTTGGCTACAGGCTCTTTTGTAATAAGTATTATAGGTGTTACGTAGGCAGGTACTTCTCAATACCTACTCGTCTAGCTTACCTAACTATAGCTTGATGGTGTTTAATGCAATTCACTAACTTTTCATAGTTATCAGTATAAGCATTAAGTGCGTCACTCGCATTTTTATCGACCGGCTGAATCTGAAACCATAAAAAAAACACGTGACACCTTGAATTGAATTGTAAAAGTTTTTTTTTTATTTATGTTATAATTAATTCAGTAAAGATAACCGACACTCATAAGTTTATCCTTAATGATATCAAGCTGGGCGCAGCCAAAAATGACTGAGGATAGAGCAACGCTGTCCACTCCAAAATACATGTACGCGCTCATGCAAATTGTAACCAGCTGGAAGGCGTAACCTATGTGGTAATGCGGCGACCGTTCTGAAGTTACCGGCATCCTACAAAAAATCACAATAATTAGTCAACTACCTAATTACCTACCGGAATAAATTAAATTCTAAAATATAGTAATAATATAAAATCAGATACCTATCCCAACGACAGAAGCCGCTGCCGATTTTTTTACTTTAGCATTAAGTATTTGCTGTTGCATTTCTAATTCGGGAGTGCTGATTGTACCCTAAGTATATATATACTATACCTATAATCTTGCTTACCACATATCAAAAGGAAATTTTCTGCTCCCAACATCATCAAACAACGGCTTCAGAGCCCACATGCCGCATGTCAGTTGAGAGCTTACCATAAATGCCAGTAAGAGCCTCTTAATCCGAGCAGCTTGAGATTCTAGAATTCTGCAGAAAAATGGTCAGATTACGGAGTAATACCTGGTGAATTTTATTTGGGTGCTTATAAAAACAATAAAAATACGTACTTCTCGTGATCGAAAGATTGTGCTATAAATGTTTCCCCATTCATTTGAAGCAAGAGCTCCTTTAGTAAGTCCATATTGACATGGAACACGGTAACTTTAAAACAAAGGCAAGCTTGCGTAAACAACAAGTAAGATGCCTGAGATACAGCCTCTAGATCACCCCAAACTTGAATAATATAAATTATTTGAAATATTAAAAACAAATATTGCAATGCTATCATAAAAAATCTGAACAATTTTCGGAAAATATTTTCATTTTCAGGAGGCACCCATACTCCCATAAATGTCATTACGAATTTGGCTCTATCGAGGTATAAATCTTCTGAATTTTGTTTCATCGTCAGTAGGTATAGTCAGAGACTGATAAATACGTAATACAAAAATCCATTTGTAATGTCCAATATCGGTAATTATTTTAATGTAACGGGTTGGAAACAATCACATCGATACGTTGGAAATTATGGAGTAATTGGCGTGTATCGGACAATCTGCATAGTGAAACGGATTGGATAGTGTTTATGTAATCATATCAAATAACCAACAGTTTACTTTCACAAATGGCGTACTTGATTGGAAAATTATATTTTAATTATTACTTTGTTTTCGTATGTTTCTAAATACTGTTTACATTACAGTTATTAGAAAATAGCAAACAAAAGAGAACTTTATGAATACCTATGGTTAAAATGTTATGATTTCAGTAACTATAGGTAGATACTTGATAGTTTTGCTCCTTTTTTATGTATGGTAAGTACCTACTCATCAAGGGCCAATGTCTTTCTGCTTATAACTTTTCCCTAAAGTCTAAACGAAATATGTCAACTGTGGGTGAGTGCCACCTTGAAAGCAAAATACAACCGTTAGAGCTACCTAGACTGTTTAATTTGGGGCCTTAAGTTATACATACCTACATAAATGATAACGTTGTGTCGCAAAAAACTGATATTTAATAAGTAGGTAAGTACTCAGACCAATAACTAAAGCAAGTTATTGGTCTGAGGGTAGGTAGCAGTTTTGATGTAACAACCATCAAACAAAGAGTATGTAATCACTACGTTATACCATCAAACTCTCTATTTGAAGTTATACTTCTTTTGGCGCGTTAGGGAAAAATGATGAGAGTAATTTTTTACGATGCGCGCCCACACCGGCACGAAAAACCGACACCCTGAAGTTAGCTATAGTCAACATTTTAGAATTCTGAACGTAGAATAAGGCGAAAGATAAAATTAAAAAGATTTTTATCTTGTTACGCCAAAGAACTATAACTTCTAACGCGTGTACATAAGTACACACACACTTTTTAAATTACTTAGGTATCGGATACGCACGTTTTTACAGATTTAGTGGATATTTATAGCCTCTTCCTAGATGCAATCATACATTATTGTAGGTAAGTAGTTCGGTAGTACCTAGATGCATAGTAGGCAAAAATTAATTACCGCCATAATTGATTGAACGCGTGTGAGATGATTGGAATCTAAAAGGCGCATACTTACTTGGGTCGACCAACTGATCGTCGGCCGATGGGACGATCTAGATATCGCAGGCTAGACCTGGCACAGGAGAGGGACATTTGGAAGACTCTCTTTTCAGAAGCCGAGGCCCGCTTTAGTTCACTGAGTCAGCGAAATTAATTAGTTTTAAAATCTTAATATAGTTAGTTTTAATAAAGTGGTGGCACATGTATAAACTCAGGGCCGGCTCTAGGTATTCGGGCGTCCCGGGCGAAAAAATTTCTTCCGCCCCTTTTTCATGCAACATTTTTTTTACTTCCCTTTGGCCCTCGCCCTCCTTAGGACCTGGCACGACGCGACGCCCCGGGCGACCGCGCGGTCCGCGCTACCCTACGGCCAATACCGTATAGACGCAATGAAGACTCAAGTCTAGTCAATATTATGTAGTGTTTAAATATTCAAACAATTCTAATTTAAGTATACCTATATTATAATAATAATTATAATTATCAAAATTAATCTCGATGGGCCCACATCAGCGACCATATAGCCAATAGACGTCTAATAACAGGCGATCGGTTTCGGGTAACACATCTGACTAATAGATCAGATGTAGCTTGTCGTTAAATATCTTCAAGTCAGTTCTGACGCGTAGCTTCTCTAAGTAATCTGTGGTTCTGACCACAACTGTGAGCTGTAAACACTTCCACATTATCGATTTACTAAATGCTATAATCGCCCCTTGCACAAAACAGTGGTGTACTAAAAACAACCAAACTTCGGGTTTTCACAAAAATAGCATTACTTTTCTTATTTGTGTCAATAATTTGACTTATCAATTAATTTTTAAAAATTATCGAATTCATCTTATACCGGCCATGATGTATTTAAAATTTTAACATTGAGGAACGTTACTGTCAAATTATATTTGCATTTCTTTCTGACTTAAGTGCATTTTACGCTATCTCTACTGCTTAGTTGTTTAGCATTACATGACAAGTGACGCACCCAATAAAAATAGTGTTTCTATGGCTACGTAAAACATAATTATGTCGACAGGCCCAATCGTAATGCAGGTACCCCGCTTCCTCAAACCTCAAGTAGTTGACAGAATTCATTTGAAAGAAAATATTGGGCATTAGGTGTCTAGGGGCTATATAGTCGCTGGCCCACATTGTTCAAATATAATTATCATTTTTATTAATACCTACCGATTTACAAAGCATTCTTTATTTATTTATTGACCATGTATCCGAATAAAAAACTTGACGTGTGATGTGTCAGCCTTACGTCATTAGTGCTGTCAAGTGTCAAGTCAAAATGTTCGCCGCGGGTGCACGGGCTGATCTAAATAGATAACTTATTATTTTACAAACATTTCCTTTCAATAATGGTGCCTTTGTAATAAGATGATATTGCTACGTTAGCATGGAGAATGATAGTATGGAATTTACATTGCCGCCGGCCCCTCGGGGCTTGTGCTTCGACCGCAATGATTTTGTCAAGGTATTTTACTATTTTTATTGTATTTGATGTGTAACTTATTGTTTTATAGATATACGGTAGATTTAACTGTGTAATGAGCATTTCGAATTGTTTAATTCAGTGGCTGATAATAGTAAATAATGTTGGGTTTTCTTGGAAGTGTAATGTTTAGTTATTTATCATTCTTGATGTATCTGAGGACACGTCAAGCTTTGCTACCGGCTTCTGTTACGATGTATTGTGTTGAAAGTCAAAACTTAATAAATAAGACGTGATGCATAACGAGCAAAATTACCTTTTAGGAATGGCCCTTAATTGAAACTGCTATTTTGAATATAATTTAGGCTTATGGTGATGTCATCAATAAGTAAACCATCGCCGTATTTAATTTTAGTGTATGGTAAACATAAACTTAATTTTAGATTTTAGGGCCTATACCTGCAATACTTTCAAGTTTACTTTATTGATTTTATCTCTTAATAGTTTTTTATTGATCCAATTAAACTATTGATGTTTGCGCTGAATTGTTACAAAAAGTTTAATTTTTATAAATTTTATGTTGATAACATTTGACTGATAATGTAACAACTCCATCAAGATAACATTCATAGATAAAACTTTATTACATAGACTACACATTATGTAGTCTATAATTCACAAACACAAACAAAATAAAATTAGAAAGTAAGTATTATGTATCAGTATGCTGATATATTTGTTTAAATTGTTATCATTAATAACTTATCAATGCAGCACATTCTGACAACAACAATATCCTTTCAAGTTATTTGTATTGACCTGATTACCAGGAATAACATGCCACATTATATTCTATAATGAGCCTTCATTAAAAAAGGATCTGTAATACTTAGTCCAAAAATACTTTTTTAAACTAGACAATGATTTTCAGACAAACTTCTCGGTGGACAACTTCCTGGAGGAGCACCAGAACATGGCATCTCTGGAGACGATGCGTGATGACCTCGGCATGTACCTCAAGGTCCTGCGGATGGCTATGATTGAGCTGATCAACAAGGACTATGCAAACTTTGTCAACTTGTGTGCTACACTCATTGGGTTCGACAAGGCTATACTTAAAGTTCAGATGCCATTGGGACAGTTAAATGAGGAAGTCCTTGTAAGTCATATACCTTTTATTAGCATGTATGGTAGCAATATACTCATAGTATGGATGTACAGTCAATACTTTTGTTTAAAAATGTAAATGTCTATTCTTTAAAAAATTTAAAGAACACATGGTTAAGGCTTATAATGAGATATTTTTAATAAACAGATACTAATAGAATATTTTTTATGACTGTGACCTGCATATAACTTTCAATTCAATAGGGTCATATTATTTTTTGTGCCTGAACCCTCAACTATTTTTCAGAGTGTAAAACAATGTCTAGAAGATGCAATGAAAGAGTTGTCAATGTGGATGAATCAACGTCATGGACTACAGAAGAAAAAACAGCTCCTGAAATACTACAGCCAAACCGTCAACAGTCTGAAAACATTAGACAATGTACTGCACAATATTTCCGAAAAGAAAAAACATGAGCGTATTGTCTTAGCAGACCGTGCTGCAATGCAGTACAACCAACTAAAATTCTCCATCACAAAATGTGAAAGTTTAGTAAAAGCTGAACATAAAACTCAGTTCAATGAAATTGAGGACAGGTTAATAAATACCTTAAATGATTTACTTTTTCAATTTTGGAATGATAGTGATGAAGAAAACCTGCTTAAAGCACTAATAACTTTGGCCACTTTGGACCGTGTTAGTGAAACTGAAATATTGATACGGAAGCAAGCAGTTGCTCCATTGTTGCAAGACATTATCAATGAATTATCAATGCAGAGGTGTAAGGAAGGCCTTCAAGGAATTTACAATCAAATACTATCACTACTAGACACAAAACTAAAGTTACTATTGATGGTGACACAACATTCCAAGCTGGCATTTCTTGTTAAAAAATATAGATTTTTAGTAAATTGTTTTTGGTGCGAAGTTGAAAGTCGATTGGAAGTAAATCTTTCGTCTATATTTGCCCCTGGCAACCCTCAAATATTTTTTATGAGGTACAATGAGAGCATGCAGTTTTTAAAAAAATTAGAAAACCTTTGTGCTGCGGAAGACACTATAAAGTTGCTGCATGGAACAATAGAGTATAAGAGTTTTCAGAGGAGATGGAATTTGCCAGTATATTTTCAAATACGATTTCAGGAAATAGCAGGTAAGATTTTTCATATGTATTCTTTAACTTTCTATTTCTTATCCAACAAGTTTCTTAGTGCTAGGTTATTTAAATACCTAGTATGAACATATTACTGTAGGTATTATAATTATGCAAGAATTTAAATATTCTGTGAGTCATGAAAAAACTGGTCAAGGTGTCCAAGTGATATCATACTAAGCACAAAACAATTTTTTCTTTCAATGTAATGTTATTGTTTTAACATAGGAAGATACGAAGCAGTGCTACAAAAGACTCCAGTCACCGAAAATAATGACGGTTTTGTACTGAGAGAGACGCACAAATGTTGGAAGGCAATACAAGAGTGCTGGTCCAATGGTGTCTATATTGAGGCCCTGGCGCACAAATTTTGGAAACTGTCCCTACAGTTGATATCGCGGTACGCCAACTGGGCTACTGCATTTTGTACACAGGTATGTGGTAGTTATTAAATATTTTTTTTAGAATAAGTAATAGTAAAAGAAAACTTTTGGTAATGAAATAACAAAATAGCATGCTAAAGATAATATGCTTTAGAGAATACTGCATGCACAATATAATCAATACAGATCCTTATGCAGTTTCTGTTATTTATATATACTTTCATGTAGCACATACTGATAAATTCTACACTTCAAAAGCACCCACCTACTTGCACTTTATATATAAATTATAATACATTGTTGATAAGACAGGGATTTCTGTACAAAAATGCATGATAAAAACCACACAGTGTAATTTCCTTATTTGTTGGACATGAACAATAATATATTATTAAAAAAAACTATCCATCAAAGAACATTCTGGGCTAATTACATAAAAATAAAATTACTATTGAATTTTCCATTACATGTAAAATCTGTATGAGTCATTCGTACTCTTTAATGATAAATCTTCTTTACAGAAGCCCACTACCCAGAAACAAGAAACTATCAATGTAAATAAGTCCCTAATTGACAACAGTATTAGCATATACATAGACGTTCAGACACTGTTGCAGCTGTTACCGGAATTTTTAGACATGGTAGAGAACAAGATATCTGTAGACAACAAAGAGCTACTGCAAAAAAGTTTGCAATCATCAGAAAGAACTCTCGCTGAAGTGATTAACAAAATAAGGGAATGTATAGTGACCGAACTATACAATAGTTTCAACTTGCAATTGAAACAAGTGAGTGACATACCGCGCTTGTATAGGAAGACTAATCGAAGCGTACCCACAAGACCGTGTGCCTATATAGACGTGGTGTCCAACTCTCTGAAAGAGTTTCATGAAAAGGCACCGCAGAGGCTACACAATACGTTCCTTATGGAATTATATGAGAAACTTTTTAATGTTATGACTGTTTCGTAAGTGTTTTTCTTTTCATTTTGTTTTGTTACCTGCAATATAGATATCTGGTTTTTTGAGTTCAAGGCTTTTTGATTATGTGTATGTTTTATTAATGTGTTTTGCTTTTGCTGTCCTGGATGAATGCAGAAGTATTGATATTTTCATTGGTTTAAATTACTGTCTTGGAAGCCTTTCGTTCATGTCTGTCTTTATTTTAATATAAATTTTCAGTTATAATATTATTTTATCAGGCAGAAACAAAAGCGTTGGCTATTGGACACCATTAACATGTATGATATTTAGCATAATACCGAATTACATATCCTTAGTAGAATAAGTTATTACCCGAAATTATTATGTAATTTGTTTTCAGTTATTACAAGTACGTAGAAGACGTCCTGACCTCAGTTCAAAAGACCGAAGAGTCGTTAAGAAGACTGAAACAGATCCGGGAAATGGCGTCGCAACAACCGAGCGAGGCAGGCGTCACGGACGGCGACAAAATCCGCCTTCAACTAAACGTTGACGTGGTCTCCTACGGACAGCTGGCAGAGTCACTGGCGATCAATGTAAATAGTGTTCAAAAATTCACCGACTTATCCAATATGGTAACGGAAGCTGTAAAAAATATAGATAATAAATGATATATCCAGTTGTATAGCTCGTGTTTTGTTTATCCTCACAAAGAACTCATTTTAAAAGTTTGCTCTTAAACCAGTTTGTTTTATGTAGACAATTGTTTGTTAAACACTTAATTACATTAACAGAATTCAACTTTTTATAAGTATATCCATCTCACATAGTATTTGTGTGGTTTTCCTGATATAGTTTCTTTAATGTTTGTATGCTTTGTGTCATATTAAGTTAATTTAGAGTACATGATAAATAAATTATTATCAATCCAATAAGAATCTTATTGGATGAACATAATCAGCAATATTATTCCTATTGAAGTTTTCATTTGACAGTACTGTAACAAAGGAGTTCAAAAGAAACAAATAATTAACATAAACATGTATTTTGATCATTTGAATAAAATTGTATGATTTGAAAAAATAGAAACCATTCACTTATCACTTAAAATGATTAACAACATAAAATCTTAAATAATACTATTTTTGTGGAACGAAATATTTCATTATTGTGTTTCCTTTAGCTTTGTTCTTTCTGGGGCTACTTCTGGGCTTGTCTGCACCAGGAGGATTCTTCCACATAGCCTTCAACTCCTGCTGCATCTCATCAGGCAAGGCGTTGAACACCTCTTTATCAACATAACTGGGGCAGTCTTCACAAGCGCCTTCTTCAATGTCTTTCATTGAATCTGATGCATCTGACAGATTATCTTTAGCAGGACTGGCTCTCGGAGTTAGAGACCTATCTCGGGAGTTCAGTCTTAGTTCTGAAACTTTCTCCAACTCCTTTGAGTTTAATCTGAGCTCACCAACTTTCAGTTTACTTGGAGATGCAACTTCCTCTTTTGCTAGACACCTACGTTTAGCTATCCAATTTACTTTCTTAGGCTTTTTAGGTGATGGTTCTACTTCAGCGTCAGAAAGATCTGTTGTAGTGCTGCTACTGGGCGAGACTGCAGAATAATCCATAGAAGTAGCAGATGTATCACAATCATTTTGTAAGTTGAGTACCGACTGGACGGAAATATCATTCATAAAATAATTAACTATGGAACTCCTTCCAGTCATACGTTCCTGGAACTTAGTGAAAGCCAGTCCCACTAAAGTTAAATGGAATGGTTTTGATAAGTCAATTAGCTTGTTGAATAATCTCATCACTATGCTCATGAGTTTTTGTTGGCCAGCATCGGTGACTGTCAACACACCATTGTTCAAAGTGAAAATAGATGGTGAAATCTGTGCCTGCCTTGATTCCCTGTGACTGCTCAGCCTTTTAGCATCTCTCTTTCTTAACGTAACTCTAAGTGAAACTGGAATGCGACCATCTTCCCTCATGAGGACAAGCAATCTCTGCAGCAGAGCTGAAAATTTGTCTTCCACCTCACTCTTCACACTTACAGTCTTGAAGCTATCCTCTAGCCCTATGCTTTGAGGCTTACCAGTTTGCTTCACAGGAGTATTATCTTCACCTAAACCTAAGTTTTTTAATCTGACTGCCATATCACTACTAAAAATTTTCTTGAGCACCTCCAGTGGTGCCTCTTGTAAGTCACTCACAGTAATGATTTTGTGTGAAATCAGTGCTTCAGTGGTCTTTGAACCTATGCTTGGAATGGATCTGACACTTGACAGAGTGGACATGAAACTGGTCCCATGCTCAGGGTAAATAGTGGTCTGGTCATCAGGCTTATGCAATGGACAGATTAGTTTAGCCAGCAACTTGTTGTGAGCGATGCCTGCACAAGTTGTGTAACCTAAATCATCAAATATTTTCTTCCTCATCTCACTGGCTACTTGTGATGCTATTTTCAGTCTAGCGTGACAGCCGCAAGGGCACTCCATACTGGATTCGTTGTAGATGTGCCCGGAAATTGTAAGACCTCCAGTGTTTACACTCTTTAACTTTTCCTGCACTAAATTTGTGACATCAATAAAATTCTCATCCATGCCCAACTTCTCCACAGGACATTTCCAACACTGCAGAACGGCAAAAATCTTGTTTGACGCCGTTCTATAGTTGTGTAAATCCTCTCCATTAACTAGTTTCAAATTGGGGCAAACTTTCATAGCGTCCGACACGAGCATACATTTCCTCACTCCGAAACTCCTCGCCTCGTAATTGCTCGTCACCACAATGTTCTTCTGCTGGATGCCGAGCGGTGCGCCGCGCAATTCTGGATTTCGCACCATTTCCACTTGCGCGTAAAAACAATCTATATCAATATGGATAATAGCCTTCGGGTGGTCTCCATCGACGTCGGTATAAGTGGAACAATTCGATTCCATGTTTCTGGAAGATTGTAACACACTTTAGACACAATTTACATTGTTCTTACATAGTTTTACCTGTTGCGATACAGTGAGTCGAATGTCCCGGAAACAACTTACCTATCGTCCATGACCGTATCATTGAAAGATGTAATAAGTTTATAAATATTCAATTTAGACTATTAAGTTAGAAATTAGAAATTTTCTTTCATAAAAATCCAAAATATTGATATTAAAAATCGGACAATCGCGACACATCAACAGAGACAATGTTGTAAGCCTTAAAAAATATATTCTCCCATAGATCCAGCTGTCAAGTTATCGATTATAATTGATTACACGAATGTTTACACGTAAAATACGATAATACCAAATTCAAATTCAAATCATTTATTAAGTAATTAGGCCCCTAAGGGCACTTTTACACGTCATTTTTACAATTTTTTATCATCTAAAGATTCTACCAGTGCTTCGGAAAAGCCCACTGACCTGAGAAGAAGCACCAAGAAACTCAGCGTAGGTCTTTAATTGTAATATTTTTTTTTCATATTATATATATATATATTTTACAAATTGCATGTAACAATATAAATTCAATTTCAAAGATGGATATTAAATGCGAAAATTAACGGAGAGTACCTAAGTCAAATAACCAGCTACATGTTTAATTTTAAGTAAAAAATAGAGTCAACCATCAAACAGAGCAGACCAGTCCACGCTAGCAGCACCCGTTCACGAATATGACGCATGTGCCAGCCATCGGCCTCCTCAAAATTAATATTAAATTATAATACACTTCTATAAAGTTATGTCTACCATTTATTTTAGCAGTTTTAAAAATATTACCGGCGTGCTTTTACTCGGCATGTGCTTAAGCCTAGGACCTACATCGGAAGCAATCGTAGCTAATTGTAAGTAGGTGTATTAATTATTATGTGATTAAACCCAGTGGCGTAACTACATCGTAAGGGGCCCGTGGCAAATTCATGGAATGAAGCACTCAGCAGGTGTATTAATTTTGGAATTCTCCTGAACCATCCTCTTTCTGTCAAGCCACTCAAGCCGAAACCCTGTGGTATATTGTCTATCATGCCACTTTATTGTTACGCCACTGGTTATACTTGAGGATTTCAAGATTTTTATGATTCCCGTTATTTATAGATGATTTCTAAAACTAAAAGAAACAATGATCTATGAAAGCTAATGAAGTAATTTGTAACTGTAATTTTTTTGCATGTCATGAGTAGAGAGCTGTGCTGAATAATGCCAGAAGTCTACTTTGTAATCCCCTCAAAAACTGTATTGAGCTCTGTAAAAACCTAAGGTTTCGGTTTATTTTGGGGAGAATATTCTCTCCTATGACATCACTGGGCCAGTGTTGCAATGAATCATCGTGAGGATATTGTTACGGTAAATTCAACATTATATTTTTTTATTTGGTCGAGTAGAAGTAATTATACAACGAATTTAACTTCCTATCCACAATGAGTTCATCAGTATAAATGCTTGATTGTAAAATGCAGTACATTTTACAAAATATTATAACAATAACTTAGACCTTAGAAAGGACGCGCCGGCTGCGCCGTACTACGTACTACCTAAACTATGTAACCAATTGCCGCCAGCAGCATTTCCGGACAGATACGACCTGGCGACCTTAAAAAAAAGAGCATATTCTCACCTAAAAGGCCGGCAACGCATCTCTGTGTCGCCTGGTATTGCAAATGTTCATGGGCGACGGTGATTGCTTACCATCAGGTGAACCGTATGCTAGTTTGCCCGCAATACCATAAAAAAAAATACAAGTAAGGTCCAAAGGACGATATTGGAAATTACAGACCCATATCTCTTATTTTAAACGTATAATAGGGTTTTTGCGAAAGTCATTTTGGTCATATATATTATATGCTCGTTTACCCCCTATATTATAAAAAAACGAAGTTTGCTGCGAACAGAACATTTTATCACTTGCAATGTAACTAATACATAAAAATTACAGCACACATATATACACACATAACTAAATCTTAAGCACTTTTCTTTTTTACGTAATAGAACAGTGGGCTTAGAATGTGACAAAAAAACATGTCACGTCTCCGTTTCGTCTTATTGGGATTGGTTGAGAGACTGACGTATTGGTCACTCGATCAATCACAAACATCAAAATTAAACGACATCGTTTTACGAGTTGCGTCTTCGTGTCACATTCTAAGTCCACATTTTTTTTTTTTTTATAATGCGTTTTTAGCTTTTATACTTTGGTGGAAATCATTCAAGCCGCGTCCTTCATATAATGTCTTAGAACAAAAGTTTTCTACTAAAAAAGTCGATTATTGACTGTCATCGAATTGTCACCACATTTCACGTCATTTTCACGAAAGTGGGCTGCTAAACCGAAGTAGGTGTTCAATACAATACAAAAATTGATAAATATCTTCTAAATTCAGTAATGTTACAGTTATGACCCACTGAAACAGACATGGAGGGTGTGCCTTCTGGTGATATACAGGCTAAATACCAAAAATTAGCAACGGAATATTCGAAGGTGCGTAACAAAAGTTGTCAACGCTCGTCCGGCAAAGCAATAATTCACTGTTAATTTCTTACATCCGTTTTACAGCTCCGTGTGCACGTGAAGGTGTTGAAAAAAGGCGTCCTAGACGAGCAAGCAAAGTCTAACGAGCTGCGAGACTCCTTGAAAGAGAAAGAAAAATGTTTGCGCAAAGGTGAATTGGAGATAGATTCATTGACGTTCAGGAATCAGCAGCTGACGAAGCGCGTGTCCGTCCTTCAGGACGAGCTGGACGCGTTGCAGGTCAGTCACACTGTGCCTAACAAAGAATCAATATAACAAAGATAAGACTGTGAAAAAACATTACAATGTTGTTCAGTGTTTTCAACTTTAGTGCTTTTATTATGTAGCATATCAATAAGATAATACATTTCATCAGGCATATTTAGTTAATTATAATGTGTTGGAGAATAAAAAAAATATGCAAGCATTATTTTTGATTATGTAAAATGTTTCACCATTCAATAAACAGTTAATGAAAATTTTATTGGTGTAGTTAAAATTATCAAAGAAGTCGAAACACAAGGGTGAGGACAAGCAGGCGACAGTCAGTAATGCAGCTCCGTTAGATTCTGGACTCTTGCAAGAGGAGTTGCAGAAAAAGATTATTGAAAATGCACAATATGCATCACAGGTATGAAATAAATGTTTTATGAACTGTGAAGATAAATAAATTCAGTTGGTCATCCGATGATCTTTTCCTTTTTTTTACCTAAAACAGTCAAATTAGCTTGCATTAAAAAAAAAACAATAATCTTGTTACATAATATATACCTAATTATTTTATAATTTAATACCATATTTTTAATCTATTTATGTTAGATTTATTGAATAAAAATTATCCATACACATTGTTTTTATATTAATTTAAATTAAGTGGCTTTTTTCCCAGCTTGCAGACAAAACCTTTGAAGTATCACAACTCACAGCTTCCATAGAAGATTACCAGAAGCATATAAATGAAACGGACAGCAAATATAAATGTGAAATAGCTAAGTTGAGGAATAAGAACCAAGAGCTGCAGTTTGCGATAGAGGAGGCACAGAAGGAACGGCTCAGCGGCACTCCCAATAAGGTGCATATGCCAAGCAGTAGTCAACCAACTAGTTGTAATGGAGATTTCTTATCCGAAGGTGGCAGTTTGGTAATTATGTTTCTTTTTTATTATTTATTTTTAGACTTAATATTGAGATTAATTATAGATTTCGTAATAATTAATTTTATATTAATATTTGTCATGAATATGCTGGTGGTAAGAAATTTATATTCGCCTGGATAGTGACCACCATACACCAGATGTAAAACATGCCACAGTAGCCCGCAAAGTGTGTCGTGTTCTGGGATCGGCCTGTGTATATTCCTTTTCCAACAGGCTAGCATAATCGTGTTGACTATACTCTATCTGAACCTTAGTCTATTTACCTCTACGTACAATCAGGTGCATTGTATTCTCTTTGCTGAGCATGTATAAAAAAAAAGGAAATAACATTAAATTATCCAGATTTGTACCAACAAAACTTGTCAATGTATATCAGAATTTCATAATCAGTGTGTCACACTGCAGTGAATAACTCCCTTCCATTATGTTATACTATATTGATGATACAACAAGATAGCTAAAAACAGAACTGTCTGATAAGTCTGTAACAAAGTATTATTATTGTTTTCATATTGCTTTTTAAATTGAAAAACTGGTTACACAATTTTGAACCTAACGCAATCATACTACAGATTATTTTAAATCTATTTATCTATTAGCATTAACTTTAAAATATCTTATAGTAGAGACAAACTAATATGGCCGGTATGACATGACGCGGTTTTGAATTTTTTGGGTAGACATTCTCACAGAGTTATCGCGTCGCGAGGCTTTTACCGCAGAAAACTTTTTCACACTTTCAGAGCCACGAGTGGAAACACAACTTTATAATTTCATAGACTAGTAGCATAATGGGTTTTAGACCAGGAGGTTTATCAGTGTTAGAGAAGTTTTATAGTAAATGTAATATTTGTTCATAGATTGGCAGTGAAGATGCTTTAAGTTCTGTAGATGATTTGAATATCAATGAACAACTTGGTATAAAGGTGCATACATTAGAACAGGTGAGTTAATCAATTTAGTGCCTTCTTTCAAATTAACTTTTTATTTTTAAGGAAAATATTCTTTATAAGAAAACATAGTAAACAGTAAATTGTCGAACAAAATCTAATTTTTTTCTTACAATTTACAATGAACTTAAACCAAACATTAAACCACATATTTTTTTCAAAACCATCAAACTAACAGGAAAATCAAAAACTAAAAATGGAATTTGAAATGCTGAGGATGGAAAACGAGAGCCTCAAACTCGAAGTAAGCAAGTATGTGGCAGCATCACAGAAGAGACGGGGGGACCATGACTCTGGTGACTTCAACTCATTCAGCGAAACATCCATAGACACGGAGGGGAGGGTGACAGGTCTCTTAGGGTCACTGGAGGTGCCCTTCCTGCTGAACCAGGAATTGCAGACCAGGGAAGACAGGATGATCACGTACTTTAGGAATAAGATTAGCGAATTGCATGCGGAGAAAGCTGAGTTGAAGAGTAAGACTGAACATTATGTGAAAGAGGTGAGTTGTTCTTTCATTCATTCCTTTAACAAAATCATTTATTGACATTTCATGTGTTCATGGTCATTCATATTTTTTTGGCTATTATTATTGCATGTTATTCGTATTATGTGTATTCTAGTGTGAACTGCTGAGGCTCCGATTCGACGAGATGGAGCGTGAGAAACAGACAGACGAGGACACGTTACGCGACAAACATAACACCATCGGCAGGCTTGTGAGTATTTTTTTTTGCGGTTCTTTATTTACGAATACACTTCATATACAGTTTAAGAAGTTAATAAATAATGAATTATTAAAAGAAAACGAAACTTTATTGTTTTTACTATTGTTCAACAGACTTCATAGACCTTTATGTGAAATGTATAATTTCATGGTTGTAACTTCCAACGTTTTTCATATTAATTATTTGTTCTCAGGAAGAAGAACTTCACTCAACGTCACATAATTACGAGGAACAGATGTCGGTACTAACAGAACACGTGGCTGGACTCAATGAGCAGCTCACCAAGCAACACGACGAGATTCAGCATCTCAAGCATCAGCTCAGTACTAAGAAGAAGTAAAATAGTACGTGGGCGTAGTCAGGGTGTTAGGGGGCATCGCCCACAAATTTCTGTCATTTATTTACTAGACAAGACATGGGTGTTTGCCTTCTCATGTATATTGCCTATGCTCGTGGTTGAAAGAACTTACGGATAATGTCAAAAAATATACAACAAAACCATGATCCGTGCCTCATTCCTAATCTTCTTTCTGAAAGCTACATTCTAAAGGTTATGTGGAAGATCATGTATGTTAATCACCTATCATTAGATATACTTGTTTGTCTATCTTGAAAGTGGAAAGTTGTTCTCGCGACTAAAATTTATCCTATAATTATAAGGTGCTGTTTTTAAAATCTTCGGATTTACACATTCAGTAATAATTTAGTAAATCGATACGTTTGACATTGTCCGTAAAAAAGATGAAAAAGCTGAGACTGAATTTAGTTCAGAATATAGTGGCGGCATGTTTAGTAAAATATTATAAAGATCATGTAGTGGCAGTGAATCTGTCTAAAGTAAATGTACATATTGTTGGTCGTGTAACGGTGGATCCAGTGATAGAGTGGGTGGTATATTCGATGTACACATCTATTTCATCATCATTGCAGTCCACTGCTGGACATAGGCCTCTCCCAAGAGAATATATTTTAGAAATGAATACATTAATAATGGTTTTGATGGGCAGCGTAGCTTTTCCGGAGGCTGTAGTTACTTCGATGTTTCTGTAATGATAGTGTCCCGAAATCTGACATAGTTATATAACATAATATTGTGTTTGAATATAATACGTTTTATCGTAGACTAGTAAGAGATGATTGTATACTAGGGGGTCAAGACCCCTAAGTCTCCACCTGGATCCGCCCTTGCCACAATGTATAAATGTAAAAAAGTGTTATCTTGACCAAGATATGATTTAAAAGATTTATATCGAAGTTTATTCACATTGAAACATATTAAGTGCTACTTGGTAATATGTAAAGTTATGTGTTATCTACTGTTACCTTGTAAATAGCTTTGTAGCTATATTTATTTATGTAGCTTGAGCGTTCACGAAAATTGTCAGACTTGGTTCGATTTTGTGGGTTGACTCATCAACGCCCCCGGCGGCGTCCGGGTATATAGGGCAACAACGTATATATCTATACTAATATATAAAGCTGAAGAGTTTGTTTGTTTGTTGGTTTGAACGCGCTAATCTCAGGAACTACTGGGCCGACTTTGAAATTTATTTCACTAATAGGAAGCTACATTACTCCTGAGTGCTATAGGCTACTTTTTATCCCGGAAAAACTTTTCCACGCGGGCGGAGCCGTGCGCAATGCTAGTATCTATATATAAGCGGGCGTTGAAAGGTTAAAGACGTTCTACAATACGTATGCGATTCTTTTACGAAAACAATTTTGCTACTGACCGCTTCGCTGATACGTTGCCTACTATAATAACAGGCGGTCATGGATATCAGGCAAATAGCTTTTCTAATCTCTCAATTAGAAAAAAAAGAGGTTTACAGAATTTACTAAGCTCTTACCACACTACTTATCAAGAAGTAATTTTATCGAAGATTAACTATATATTTCAATTATATCAAAAACTCGTTGATCTCAAAACCTTAAACAAAATTTCGTTAGTAAATCGTGTGAACATACTTGAACTATATAATGTAAGCTTAGTCTAGTCTCAGTCGCATTCCTGGCACACAGTACGGTTGTATGATTAATATGTGGCCTAATTTTAATACCGGCTAGTGATTATTTAGATAGCTTTCTAACGTTTTGGAAACCGGCGCTAACGAATAGCAAATAATATCGATCATATTATTTTAAGTTTCGATTTATAATTATGTTTATATGTGCTTTACAATATGAATAATCCAATTTAAAAAGAAAAGTGCGTGTGTACTTATGTACACGCGTTAGAAGTTATACTTCTTTGGCGTAACAAGATAAAAATCTTTTTAATTATCCTTCGCCTTATTCTACGTTCAAAATTCAAAACTAAAATGTTGACTATAGCTAACTTCAGGGTGTGCGCTGGGTCTTCACACCCAATGCACGCCCATGCGCTGGGGGACATTAGTCGCGGGCCGAGGCACACAGTCAGTGTGTATACCTCTTGGTTGGATAACACATTGAGGCCTAAAAGGGCCCGCGAACATTTCCTGGCACCCTCTCTTTCGGCACATCCCGAGAACCTTCCTCCCTTCCCCCCACCTTCCCTTACATATTCCTCCTCCACTCCCCTCCCCTCCCAGGCCCCTGCAGTCGTTAAGCCGGGGGACTCCAGTATCCCATTCGCAGGTTTCCCCCGGTGTTGACTGCAGGATACCATACCATACCAGCCCTGTATTATATACTGCCCACTGCTGAGCACGGGCCTCCTCTACAACTGAGAGGGGTTAGGCCTTAGTCCACCACGCTGGCCTAGTGCGGGTTGGCAGACTTCACATACCTTTGAAACTCAGAGAACTTCTCAGATATGCAGGTTTCCTCACGATGTTTTCCTTCACCGTTAAAGCGAGCGATAATTCACAAAGAATACACACATAACTTTTTAGAAAAGTCAGAGGTGCGTGCCGTTGGGTTTTGAACCTGCGGACATTCGTCTCGGCAGTCCGTTCCACTCCCAAGTAGGCTATCGCCGCTTCCTGCAGGAACTGCAGGATCGCCTATCTAAAAAAAAAAAAAAACTTCAGGGTGTCGGTTTATCGTGCCGGTGTGCGCGCGCATCATAAAAATTTACTCTCATCATTTTTCCCTAACGCGCCAAAAGAAGTATAACTTCAAAAAAGACTTTCAGAATTTCTTTACAATATTATTGTCTAGCTGTATTTAGCATTTGTTCACCCCTGGTAGTTTTTACGCAGACACGTATCAAGAGGGATACCTTAGGGGCCAGTTTTTATTGAATGTTGTATATTTTTAAATGCAATTTTTATGTACGTTAATCAATGGTTTACTGTCGCGATTGCTTCGACCCCGGCCTGTTATAAGTAGTGCTGGACTCCAAAAGTGAAAATATCATCTGGACATATAAAGAAGCGTTATTAGTAATGACTGATAAAAGTCAGGAATATCGTTTTGTCTATGTGTTTAGATAACATAATTTGTAATACAATATTGATACATATTATATTTCTGCATTATTTTATTGGACCAAATGTATTCTGGAATGTGATGTTTATTATGAAGCTATAAAATCTCCTACATGTTAAAACACTGCATGCTTATAATTATCTCTTTTCCTTGAACTATGTTGGTACGCTTTGCTTGGTATTAAATCCATGTTTGACTTTTAATCTTTTCCCTCTTCAAGACCAATTTTCTTCTAACACCATATTATCTAGAAAAAATAAGGCTTTATCAAAACTTGTGCTAGTTTTGGTGGAAATTCATTCCTGGCGCTCGTCAGTTGTTACAAAACCGTTTGCATAGTGTATTGTCAGTTCAGCTTGTGGGGGGCCAACATTTTATTGGTCTCTTAATGCGGCCCTGGTTTTATTCTTTGCTATGATGTCCTAATTGATAGTACACTCTAGGAGAGGTTTGAATGTATTTGTGATTACGAAATAATACCGTTAAAATATAACGAAGGACTTTGAATAGTCGTATTTTTATAACAATTATCTTATAAAGTATCTCTTGAGTATTTGTATTTGTTGGCACAGCACGAAGTTGTTAAAATAAAGAGCAACATAGAAAATTTCTAATTTCTCTTTGTCATTAAAATATAATTATTTAACCAAAATAAATGTGATTAAAATACGGACGAGTTTTGTTAAAATAAATGACGTCCAAACGTATACGTAAATATTCCAACACTAGTAAAAAATTATCACATTTTTGATCTACTTAAATGCCAATGTATTTAAAATTATTTTATTTAAAGTTAAATTATATTTTTGTATTACGTTTTCATTAATAAATGACCTGATGAAATATTTTCAACCAACGAAGAGTCAGTTCTAAACAGTTTTTATTTGAACGTAATATGTGATAGATTGTTGAAATTTTTTTTTACTACCTGAACCGATTGGACTGTTAGATATGTGAAACCATCTTAAATGACTGTTCGTAGTAAATATATTATGTTACGATTAATTTATATGTATAAAATGATTTTAGTATAATGTATTTATAATTTTAAGGAAATAAATAGTTTTCAATATGATGTAATTTGTTTATTTCTACTCTAGTGTTAATTTATCAAAATATCGTGGCAAAGCAGGATGGTAACACAATGTTAGTGGCTTGATGAAAAGATGAAAAACTCCGAATCAGTGTGTTTAAAATGTGGCAAAAAACACGACACGACTGTTTAGTTTGACTGATGTATCGGTCTTTTGATCAATTACAAATATCAAAATTAAACTACATCGACTTGCGAGTGGCGTATTTTGGAGACAATCTAAGCCCACAGGACACCAATGTCTATTTCTACCGCCAGGCAGCAGTGTGCACACACTGTTGTGTTTCGGTTTGAAGGACATGGCAGCCAGTGTAACTACAGGACATAGTGAGACTTAACATATTATGTTTCAGGATGTCGAGCGCAGTGGAATTCCACACAGTATTTTGTAACTCAAGGTGATGGATGGTGTTGCTAAAGCGATACGACCATTCGGTTGTATCGCTTACCACCAGGCGAAGGGCATGCTCGTCTCCAAATTCAAAGCCATAAAAACAAAAGAATTCGGAATATAGATACTTATTACATAAAGAAACCTATTTGTCGTTCTTTGCGATTGGCGATTCAGGCATTTTATTAAGTGAGATTGGGCTTTCTGCTCAGTATCAGCCGGTCAGCATATTTTGCACGGTATAGCGATAGGCTCGCATCCATCACATCATGGGACGGAATACACACGGCGAAAAGCGAGTGCACTAGTTGTGCCTCTGGCTACCCCTTCGGGAATAAAGACCTGTGTGCCTTTGTTTACAAAATTCACCTTGAAGTGCGATATAACTGCGTACATGTAAATTTACGTTATCAGTCTTATTCTCTATGACAGTATTAACTCGTAAAGCAGCCACGTTACGTTAACTTCGTGTAATTAGCGGTAAATGGTATTCTGTATGCCAATTTCCATAGTGATCAACACGATACTTTACGCACTTGTTACGAACGGTGAAAATAACGTGTCATAGAGAATAAGGAGGCAGGATGTCTGTCAAATAAAACTCGTCACTATATGCACAACTTTGTATTGTAACGATAACCATAAGCACCTTATAATATGTCATCAGTTACATTACTTTGTTATCAACAGTTACAGTATCGTTATAAATATTTTTATACAAAATTTATCAATTTGTTAAACAGCGTTTTGCAAATAATTCGCTTACGTGAGGTCAGTCCATTCGTACGTCGCGCTTTCTCACAGAGATCTATTACTAACTATTGAATACTGTTAAGCTGGGTGCACACACTTCATAATGCGCAAGATTCTACATGTGTCATTAGAAACCGATACTGAACAAATGCACATATGTTTATGACAATTTTAATTTAACTCTTAATAATTTAGTTTATTTTAATCCAACAGTCTGTAAGCAATTCTTAAATACAACACTACTTTTATAATTCCGATTGGACATATATTTTACGAATATAATTAAATTCGAATGTTTAATTTCGAATATTTACAATTTGTTCAGTGTCAGATCGAGATTGAAATAATTACATTTATCCTAAATATTGCAAATCTACGAGGCCGTGAAGTAGCTTGTTACATAGGTATCGTGAAATTTCTATGATTAATCAATAATTTCTTACGGTACGTTACAAAATATTCTATACAAAAATGAAATAGTGGAATGGTGTGACATTTAGCAATGCATCTAACGCAGTGTCGTAGCGTCAGTTCTTGCCGCCCCAAGGCACCAAAAAAGGTAATTTCAATAAGTACGAGTCATGCATGCATGAAACCACCTCCCCCCGTCACTAAAAGTTAAAAAAAGGTATTATTTTATGCATTTTGCCGTTCCCCTTTATTTTCTTTTAAGTGGCACCCGGGGCGGGCCGCCTCTCCCGGCCCAACCACGCTACGCCACTGATCTAACGTGTTGTATTACATTTTGTGTATTTACATTTGTATACACTTATACTTCTACAAAACAACTGCCAACTTGCGCAAGTCTTGCACGTGTGTGTAACCAGCTTTATATTCGCAAGTGACTGCGCTGCGCCGATTATAAATAGACTATGTGCTTACCAGAAGCGAATCGCAAAACAAATTAATTTTACTTTAAAATTATAAGTACATGTTTATTTTTAAATTGTTTCGTCAGCCGGCGCAGTCACTTGCCGTTAACATAAGGCTTCGTCTACATTAATGAAAAATTTAATGACAAGTGTATAACAAATAGCCTGTGAATTCGACACATTGCACCTTTAGGACGATAACGACACAATTAAAAAAAAATCGAAAATGGACTTATCGTCATAAAATTACTTAAAAAGAAATTTTCAATATAACAATAGTTCAAACACCGCCATATTCAAGCGGGAAAAGGACAAAACTATTATATCGGACCCTTTTTTAATATATTTTCATAAAAAAGGGACCAGTTTTAAGTCATTTTATGACGATAATCCATTTTTTTATTTTTTTGTATTGCGTCGTTTTCGTCCTAAAGGTGCGACATGTCTGCATATAACGTACACCATACAAGAATTTCTCCCGTCTCCTAATGCACACTCGGCTTAACAATAGGGCATCAGACATGATTTTTATCTAACACTAGGGATTTTTATCGCAGATTTCACCACATGCTGATAAAGTCCCTGATAATCTATTCGGAACTTATACGCCACATAAACTTGTGGTTTCACAGGTGTCGAATATAAATATCTGTCAGAAAATCACTAATAGTGTCAGGTATGTTAGCGTTATAATCCAGATAGTTATCTAGATCTTTATCAGGAATCGGTGAAACTGGCCCTTAATAGATTAGGATAGTCAAATATTGTGTCCGAACTATCTATCTGGCGTGAGACCGAGTAAATAAACACACAAAACCTGACTTCTTTCGCAGCGCAATACTTTCCGAAATGCACATTACCGTACATTAGTTTCGTATCCCCATACCAAGCGCCGCGAAAGAGTCTTAAAAATAACATATCAGTCACGATGGCGTCGACTATAGAGTGTAAAAATAAATTAGTTCATACATGTGCTCCCGACCATACCTTACTACACATTTAGCTCCTCTCTATACACATTTACATTGTTAAATTTAAACACATTCACCTGGAGAACGGGGCATTACGTTCTAAGGCCAGAGACACGGGTCATTTGCAATGAAAGAAGGATATGGATTGAGTAAAAAAATCTTGTGAGAAAAATGTAAACGAATATCTAACTTATTAATTGTGTATTCTGTAGATACTTGTGTAATTCCGCATCTATTATATAAAATATACCTAATTATTGTTGTCTTAGAGCTGATTTTCAATCACACAAATTACTATATTTGCCAAATGTTAAAAGTACAATGTGTGCCAATGTCAGTCTTTCGTCTGATAAAAGTAATTTAATTGAAATACCAAGCCTTGAGAGAAATAATTAACAGTTCATATAGTAATAGTTTGAAAATACGTTTACAATTCTATCGCAAAACTTGTGGATACGCTTACAATGGCTTGTCAGAATGCTGATCCATCTCAATATGTAGCATCTATAGCCAAATACATTACAAATCACGCGTGTCTATACCCAGCTTTATACAACGGTTCATAGACAACATATCGTATACTTATACGCTAATTATACAATTAATTTATATTACGATACCAATTTTGTTGAGTCAAACACTATCAGCTCATTTTGATTCTTAAAGAAATTGAATAAAGTTTTATTTTCCAATATCTCGTAATTCCCGTTGCCCGTAAATTTTTTATCCACACCGCATTCCGGAAACTTTTCAAAAAAACAACCTTTGGCACTCAACGCACACAATTAAAAGTTTAATTAAAATAAAATCAAAATGCTATACCTTGATTACCCCCAAAAAATGATCAGTAAAGGCACACTAGAGCTACATGGTTTGGAGTGAGCGTGGACGGCGTCCATTTATAATTAGAGCATTCATGAGTTTATGAACATTCGGCCAGACAACGGCCAAGAAGTATTGGACGGATGGAGATTTTAACCGATTTGTAACTTTAGACAACCTTAATAGAATCGATTTTAGCTTGTAAGGCGTTTAAGGCTAAGGTAAAAAAGAATAGATATGGCATAGCGCGATGAGTTTTGTCATGACGTGGCGTTTTAGATAATAGAAATGTTCAATAGAGCTATCTTCCAAATAGAAAAATGCCTTATTAACATAGCCAGAAGATTTAATTTACTAGTCAATGAAAAAGTCTCATCTAAATAGGATTAGAAAGGTTACCAGCAATAGATATAAGAGATCTAGTGACAGTCCAAATAACGCAAGACGCTTCTCGAAAAATATGAAATTAACCAGCCCACGCTCACTTCCAAAACCGAATATTAAAAATAAAATTCGGATACATTTTGTTCGATACAATGTAATCAACAAGTATATCAAACAAACAGCGCCCGCGTAAATTCATTTGGTTTTTAAAAAAATAATAAATTAACAAAACCTATTTTAATTTCCATTATGGCCTTTCGCATAAACACGATAGTAAATACAATTATTTTAAAATAAAATAAAAAAAGAAAACATACGATTCTATTACAGACGATTTTATAGACATTATGTTTTTGAGGTGGTTCTTGCAGTGGAATGGTGTAAAATCTATTTTAAATATATTTATAAAAAAAACTTTTCAAGTAAACACATCCGAAATCAAGTCGCCAGGGGGCGCTTTGTGATGTATATTGAAGGTACAACAATAATTAGTTCCATTCACCGTGCATCATACAGCATGGCGCGTGGGACGTTAAACAGTAAAAAGCTTTTCTCTCTATGATTCGGAGCAATGACTGAACCTTACAACGACGACGATAACACAGATCCAAAAAGAAGCACATATCAGTCATACCACAATTTACAACATATTATATTTATTTATTTATTTTATGTAACTAATCCAATCGAAATAGCGACTGGATTTTATTTGCATGAAATATATCAAAGCAAGATGGAAAGACAACACTTCTATACGTTAGTTTGTGTATAATTTATATCCAATCAACAGTCGAGTAGGAAACGTCATGCCACGCGGTTAACCAATAAGAAACAAGGACGTCACAACGGGCGTTCTCTGATTGGTTAATTGTGTGGCTCATAATGATTAATCTACATACGATGGACTTCTAGAGCGTTTGCGTTTGCGTTTGCTTCGTACATCGATACAGCCTTACAAAATAAATATTGTTCAACGACAAATTCATGTCTATATTTGTCTGAGGCACGTATAATACGTATTTAGACATCTAAACCCAATCGATAAATTCATCGAATCTTGTAAGAAATGTATCGATAATCGATATGCGAATTAAACAGCGCGCAAACGCTCTAACACAAAACATCAACAAAATTGACACTACGTTAACACGCACTAGCTACGATTCAATATAGACCACAAGGCGTCGGCGCGGTGTCGCTTCCTATTCGAGAAATCTTGACACTGGATGGTTACATTACATGTATCTATATTGCTTAGAATCGATCAACGATGGTTACGACGCTATTTGCACTCAGCCCTCCCTACTGGTGGAAAGTCGATAGGCCGTATCGATTAATCGAAAGCGAATTGGAACAGAAAATTAAATTTGACTAGTTTGAAATTGACAGGCAGTTTATCGATATCGATATATCGGCACATATCTTAGCGCTTATGTATGTGTGGAGCTACTTTACAGACGACCGTTGCCTAGGGAAGCGATAAATGGGCAACAAGATGACATTGTGACAGCATCACTACGATTGCAAATTTTGTAATTGTCTAAATAATCCAACGCTATTCCGTGTGGCAAATCAATTTATTAGTAGCTCCGTACGCGCGTAAACCGGCGCAATAATGTCCTTTTGTTAAGTGAGCAAGCTATGTGCCGATTATGCCGATCATAAATCGATATGATATCGATACATCGAATGGTTACTGTATTGCCAGACGTGTGGGGTCGGCAGAGAGGGCCGCGGCGGTGGGCTGGGGTCGGCGCTAGCAGCGGTCGGCGTCGGGCGTGCTGGCGAGGAACGCGTCCGCGCGCTTGTGTTCGATGAGAGCCTTCACCGTCGACGAGTCCGTCGGCAGGTCCGACTTCTTGCGCAGCAGCGGCTTGCTGTTGTTCGTGCTGTGGTTCTGTTTGCGCGCCTGTTGGTGCATGTGTTAGTTGAGTAATTACATTTTATTGTTTTATATTTTACGAATAACTTTATCCGACCAATTGAAAAAATTTGCTCTTAGTGGGTCAAACAATATATTATAATAGAAATTGAAATTCAAACGAAACCGAACTACAGCCGTTCAAGACCTCTCTATCAATCCCTCCATACAGTCGTACTTTATTAATTTCTATGTTGAATTATTTGTACCCAGTATTTCGAGTATACTGAGGAAAGGAATTGGGTTAGTTGTCAGAGTTTTACCTCGTTGGCCTCGCGCTCGATGCGCTGGCGCATGAGGTCGGGCAGGTCGCCGTCGAGTGCGGGCGCGTGTGCGTGCGCGTGCGCGTGTGCGTGCGGGTGCGCGTGCGCGGGGTTGGCGGCGGCGCGCGCCTCGATCTGCAGCCACACCTCCTCGCGCAGCTGCAGCCGCTCACGCTCCCTGCACCACACAACATAACATGTACAGTCAGCAGCATAAGTAGCTGTACAAATTCAAAATTTCAAATTGCCTATTTACTTTTGTGTTTTTACTAATCTTTTTTTTCTCTTCACAAAAATAATATAAAAGGTATTTACTTTACTTCAAACGAAGAAAAAAATATTTCAGTTTAACTTAACGCGTATATAGGCGATTTAAAATTTTGATTTTGTACAGATATTTATGCTGCTGACTGTACCACAACATAACATAACCTGAAAAATAACATGTCCTAGGTACAACATGAATTATATTCACTTATCATTTCTATAGAGTAGACCAATATAGAAAGACGGAGTGAAAGCAAAGAGATATAATGAAGGATGTCTCTTGTTACAAATTAATTTAACCAAATGCTACTTTATGTATTGGCTAGCAGTACAGCATGACTATGCTTTAATTTAAGAAATAACTGAAGTATTCTAATTAGTAATTACATTTTATTATACCTACCCCCAACTACTCGGAAAGGAGTAGTAACTCTTGACAACACTCATTATGTAAGAGGCAGTCTGGGTGGGTACCACCGCAATGTCTATTTCTACCGCCAAGCAGCAGTGTGCATGCACTGTTGTGTTTCGGTTTGAAGGACATTGTAGCCAGTGTAACTACAGGACATAATGAGACTTAACATCTTATGTCTCAGGATGACGAGCGCAGTGGAATGCCACACAGTACTTTGTAAGTCAAGGTGCTGGATGGTGTTGCTACTGTTTATGGGTGGTCGTATCGCTTACCATCAGGCGAACGGCATGCTCGCCTCGACATTGAATGCCATAAAAAAAAAAAAAAACACCAAGAAACTAATAAATAGCTCGTATTGAGCACACACATTAACGGGTCCTTTTAGACATCTTTAGGGAAGGCCTATGTTCAGCAGTGGCCTTCATGTGGCCGATGATTGTGATGACGATAAGCATACCCTATATATTTATTAACTTCTCCACTCTACTCACTTCTGCTTCTCCTGCTTGTACTGCTGCGAGCACTCGTCGAACAGCTTCTGGTTCATCTCCATGAACAGCTTGAGCGCGTTGTACACCAGCCCGTGGATCGTCTTGTTCCAATGGCTCTTCGTGTTGCGGTACAGCGACGGGAACATTATCGGCAGTATGTGCGTCGCGTTGTCCGATATTAACGACATTATGTACTCATTGTTCCAATAGTAGAGGGCACGTTCCGCCACCTGCGGGTGTTGTTACTTATTTATTTCAAAACACCATTAGGTTAATACACAGTACAACTATCTTAAATCTATACTAATATATAAAGCTGAAGAGTTTGTTTGTTTGAACGCGCTAATCTCAGGAACTACTGGACCGATTTTGAAAATTCTTTCACTAATAGGAAGCTACATTACTCCTGAGTGCTATAGGCTACTTTTTATCCCTGAAAACTTTTCACGCGGGCGGAGCCGCGCGCAATGCTAGTAATATTATAAACGCGAAAGTTTGTAAATATGGATGTTTGTTACTCTTTCACGCAAAAACTACTGAACGGATTTCGATGAAATTTGGCACACGGGTACATTATGTCCTGGATTAACACATAGGCTACTTTTTATCCCGGGAAATATAAAGCGGGAGTTTTATCCCGGGAAAACTCATTCACGCGGGCGGAGCCGGGGGCAAAAGCTAGTCTTAAATCAAGTGTTAAGTTAGGTTATAACCTAATATATATATATATGGGCTCCTGGGGCCTAATATATATGGGCTCTATAGAGCCCTGTGTTACCTTTTAAAAGCATTTACAGCTTACTATTATTCAAGTTATGTTATTGTCTGTTATTGTGTTTGGCATTATAGTATTTTAAAAAGTTAATGTAATTGGCCATTTTTCATATGTAATAGAAAATAAGAAATTCTTCTGTTAAATCAACATAAATAATTGGTTGAAACGATCTGGAAGTGTATTCATTCAAATAAAAAAAGATTTACCCAAATCGGTTAAGAGATGAATGAGTTCTGAGGTAACAAACATAAAAAATACACGACGAATTGATAACCTCCTCCTTTTTGAAGTCGGTTAAATGTAAATCTTTTATACATATTTGAAATATATTGTGAGCAAAAGTTAGGGCGTGGTTAGTTTATCGCGCTATCTCTTCCTAAAGCACGCATCATTGTTTGTGTCGCGACTGTGACAAATAAATCGTTTTTCTTTCTTTCTTTCTTTCTTATGAGTGAAACTTAGGCCCGTATTCACAAACGATACTTAGCTAAGGACAGCGCAATGCTATGATAATAACACCCGTATTCACAAACAACACTTAGAGGACGCATAGTGCTCCCGGATGCATAGTGTCGGTTATTTCATCGTTTTCTTTGGCCTTGTTCAGCTTTGTTTATCTGACAGCCAACTGAAGTAAAGTTGTATCTCAATATTAGCCAATCACAGCGCCCCTTGGCCTACGCAGTGCGTAGGCTGTCATGCCCAAACACTCAACCCGAGGACGCATAGTACTCTCGAACGCTCAGGGTCCGTCAAACTTATTCATATACAACACTTAAGGGACGAATGACAGTATGCATTTAGGAAAATGAACGCAGAGCAAAACGAGCTCGCGAGCTATTTTACGCAACGTCAATCTAGCACCGGATTTTACAGACCACGTAAGTTAGGTTTGTAAATTCGTGTGATTTTCTTGATTTGATCCGTTAACTTGCGATGGACTGCAGTAGCGAAAAAGAATTTGATGATTATATCCTTGAAAGAGACCTACAGAGAGAGTACCCTAATACCTGAAAGTGCGGACTTGAGACGCATTTCGCGAGCTGTTTAAACAGCGGGTCCATGATTCGCTGGAACTCCGCCGGCTCGATCACGTCCAGGATCTCTTCCATCTCGTTCAGGAACATCACCTCCTTTGGGGAGTGGGTCTTCGGCCAGTATTTTAACAGTGCCCTGTTTAATGGAAATAATATTATGACATCTTTATATGCTGTCTCACGGATGTGTGCCTACTCGATTTCTGACAAGATTTTGGCTAAAGTCTACCACTTAGTTGGAAAATTTCACTTACGTGAAATTGTTGTGGAGAATTATTGGAAACCCTATATTTTAACGACCAAAATTAGATTTGCAACCGAAGTCAACCAAATTTGGATTTTTATCTCAGTGTCGACCAAAAGTGAAACAACTTTAATTCTTCATGGGAGTGTTTTATGCTACTTCTTGCTCGAGAATAATAGCATATTATTATTTTGTGTGTATTATAGTTTGTGGGTACATACCTGACCACGGGTTGCGTCAGTGAGGGGTCCTTCTCGAGGAACTGAACCACGCAGTACGCCAGCTGCGGGTGGTACACCGACAGTGACTTCGCTTTATGCAGCGGTAGTAATACCTGGAACAAGACGTTACGTTTGTCATCTACTAGCATTATGTAGCACCTCCACCTGTGTATTTCCAGATATTAATCTTACATAAATCGTGCAATTCTCAGGGATAAAAGTATATCTTATATTCTGGACCAGTGGATTATTTATACATATCGCACCTTTAGGACGAAAACGACGCAATTCAAAAAAATAAAAAAATGGGTTATCGTCGTAAAATGACTTAAAACTGGTCCCTTTTTTATGAAAATATAATAAAAAAGGGACCGATGTAATAGTTTTGTCCTTTTCCAGATTGAATATGGCGGTGTTTGAACTATTGTTGTATTGAAAATTTCGTTTTAAGTAGTTTTATGACGATAAATCAATTTTCGACTTTTTTGAATTTTGTCGTTTTCATCCTAAAGGTGCGATATCCTATTTGACTATTTGATTAATTCCATTGCGGGTCAAAGACAGAAGTGTTCCCAAAGACTCGTCGAGTGTCACCGCTCGGTGTCTTAGAATGCGCGCCATTGTAGATTCTGGCTTAGTTTCTCCAGCCCGTAAACTATCTTTATACAAAAAATATATGAATGTATTGCTACATGGCGACGGGAAAAGACGATCTAACAAACACAATATTAGTCGACGTAATTTTAAAATAGCTTATCTCGTTCCAAACAACAAACTTAAAATTCAACTATGTATATTATTATAATCACGAGACACGAGTCAAATTAAATCCTTTACTATATTACGCGTGATTCGTATTTTCCGCTTAATTTGAATAATGCCTTACAATTGTGTAATAATTATAAAGATATTACGATGAAATAACATTCTTTTATGAGGGGATTTCCCTGATTGTAGTGAATCGGCACATTATAGAACTAGCTGCTCCTGCGACTTCGTACGTGTGGATAAATTTCCAATATCCGATTTAAGCGAAACAAAGCCCATATTCTGCTCCCAATGACTTCGTACACCTGTGAAAACTACATGACAAACCGTTCAGTAGTTTTGGAGATGTGCGCTAACCAACAAACAGACAAACAGAAAAGAATTTTAAAACTCTGGTTCTGATTTGAATTTGTGGTCTATTTGTTTTTCCTATCTGGCTCTTTCCTTTAGGACAATTTACTTTTCTTTGGTCAGTACCTTTTGTTTCTTATTAGTTTTCTTTCAATGTAAAGACAAACAGATCCTGCTGTTTTGTTCAACAGGCAAGTATAAATATGAGAGATAGGTTTGTTGCTTGGAAAAACCTAGGTCGTATCTTCCGTCTACCTATACTTATTATATATCAAGTACGTTCTAAGATTAACAAGACAGTTTAAGTGTTGTTAAAGCAAGTATATAAATAACAACAGTCTATGTTATATATTAGGTCATTAAAGTATTTGTTTGCATTTTTATCGAGTCCTCATAATATTTATTGAACGTTTAATAACCCATATAATTACTGGAATTACGCCAACATTAAAGAAAAATCCGCATCAAAATGTGTTAAGCCTTATTGCGTAATGCACAAACAAATTGACAAACTGGGCTGCTTTATCATGTAGATTACAATATTTAATTAATTTTAACAACGCAGTATATAGGTGCTCGGCATTTTGTATTACGTGTTTATCTACAATGCAAGAAACCGTAGAACAGCGTGCGATATACGCATGACACTGAACTTGTGTCTTCATCAATGTTCATGTCAGGGATTTATTTATTGTTGGTATTCAACAATTAATAATTAATTAATAAATTGAATAGTTTTTCAAAACTTTTTGTGTGATTTTTGGTACAGTAGCTGGTATTATTGTATATTATTCTTAAGTTCCACAAAAATCGACCCTTTTGGGTGTACACAATTATTTCAGGTGACATATTATATAGGAAGTTGTTAGCATTATATAATCGTTTTGAATCGTTAGTGGATTGGTATTATCCGATGGGTATGTACGAAGGGTATGTTGGGGTAAGTTCGCATCAGGGGGAAATCAATTTGCATACACACATACCATCACGCCTTTCCCCTTTTCAGGGGTAGGCAGAGGTGTGTCACACTCACATTTTACCAGCTATATTAGGTCCCATGTAATAGTGGGTGGGCCTATTGCTATTTACCGGACACATTTCCAGACTCCGGGCTGATACTGAGTAGAAAACACTTTGCTCGACTCGGGAATCGAACCCGATATACTTCAGTCATACCCTAATACAACTATGCCACCGAAGCGGGCAGAAATCAATTTAAAATCACTAATTAAGTTTTCAGGGGGTGCAAAATCATGAATGTCTTATAAGTAGTCCCAATAGTGTGGGAGGTGGAGCTTCTCTCTCCTGCCCTCCCCTAGGCACGCCAATGAAAATCATCCTTCACTCACCCTGAGTAAAAATAACTTGTGTTCCTCCTTCAACGGCAGCGCGAAACCGTTGATGATGGACCCGAGGATCTCGAGCAGCTCCGCAATGCCGTTGTGGTGTTCTGTCTCGTATATAAACCTGAAACAGAAGTATATTATTAAATGGATTTTTTTACACGTCGATTTAGAGGACGCCATCAGTTGAGGTAGTGGAATAGTATACAGGGTCATTTTCATATTGCATTACTGAATGAAACCACATAATCATTTCCTTGAAAATAAAACTTTCCATTAAATTATTTGAACCATAAAGTAAAATAAAAAGTTTAAGTTTCGAACAAAATAAACATCAATGAAAAGTAACTAATTTTACACGCCCTAATGCCAGTACTACTACTCTAAGGGGATTCGTCGCAGCGACATCACACTTTCAGTCAGAAAAACACGCACACACCATATTCGCGCTAAACTACAAAATTATATGAAAATTAAAGTAAAATTGAGATTTTTGGTGAAAATATTCGTTTTTCATAAATGATTGTTGGCATAATGTTAGCAGAGGTCAAACGAGTATGTGGTTTCATTTAATAACTCAATGTCAAAACAACCCTATATAATATAGGCCTAATATGTATATCTATTTATATTATCCCGCATTGAACTCTGTCGGTAATCCCCCATACTTCCTTCTATATTATTCTATTGATATAAAAGCGTAAGGTTAGAATATGCTATATATAGTGGACGATAGCCTAGTTGGGAATGGAACGGTCGGCCGAGACAATGTCCGTAGGTTCAAAACCCAAAGCAATTATAGATTATATTGTTTATCATTTATCGTCCGCTTTAACGGTGAAGGAAAACATCGTGAGGAAACCTGCATACCTGAGAATTCTCCGTAAGAGTTTCGAGGGTATATGTGAAGTCTGCAACCCGCACTAGGCCAGCGTGGTGGACTAATGCCTAACCCCTCTCAGTAGTAAAGGAGGCCCGTGCTCAGCAGTGGGCAGTATTTAATAAAGGGCTGGTATTATTTATTATTATTTTATGAATATTTTTGGACGTTCTTGCAAGTAAGTATATATAAAAAGTAAACGTATAAAGCAGGTAAAACATCAATTTACTAATATGCCAAAAAGGTAATAGATGCGCAACGTTTGCACCAAGATTCGCCTAGTCTACTTTTATTATAGAATTTCTAACGCATGATACAAGATCGGTGTTCTTGACTGTGAATTCAATCCTGTACTTTCCGAGTAGTAGCTTAAACGAGCTACCACCATATCAAAGAGACGAAGTCAATAAATGTTCAGATAGAACAGTAATTTTCAGTTTGGGAGTTTACATAAAATAATATTTTTATATAACGCACACACACACGCCTTTTTTTATCCCCGAAGGGGTAGGCAGAGGCGCAACTAGTGCACTAACTTTTCGCCGTGCGTTTTCCGTCCCAGGATATGATAGGTGGCGAGCCTATCGCCATATCAGGCACAAATCCCAGACTCCGGGCTGATACTGAGTAGAACACCCAATATCAATTTTCCCGACCCGGGGATCGAACCCGAGACCTCAGTTTTGCAGTCGTACCGTAATAAAACTACGCCACCGAGGCAGTCTTATGTTTAAATTATGTAACACGAGGAAAATAATCTGGGAAACAAAGAAATAGCTAACGTAAACATACAAAAAGTTATCCCCATAAAGATGTCAACCATAACAAATATATTATTTGAGACAGTTCCTTTTATTTCTTCCTCTTTGTTCTTTCCAGTGCTTGTGAACATTTTCTATTTATCATGTGGTATAAAACTTGTCTAGTGTTTGTAATACACACTACATTGCTACTTACTGCTACTACATTGCTACTTCGAAGATTGACGACACACGAAAAAACATAATTCACTTCGTGTAATGGCTCGTGTGGGCGAAACAATAATTTTACCGAAAAAACTGTAGTTACTGAGTTAATGCTACAATAATGACTTACAAAGTTTTTAGAGCGGGTTTAGTCGTATTTATAAAAATTATAAGGTTAGTCAAGGGACCTGTTTAAGGATATTCAGTGTTTAATTCTCGCCCTAAATACCATACCATACCAGCGCTGTATTATATACTGCCCACTGCTGGGCACCGGCCTCCTCTACAACTGAGATGGTTTAGGCCTTAGTCCACCACGCTGGCCTAGTGCGGGTTGGCAGACTTCACATACCTTCGAAATTCCTATAGAGAACTTAGATATGCAGGTTTCCTCACGATGTTTTCCTTCACCGTTAAAGCGAGCGATAATTCACAAAGAATACACACATAACTTTTTTTTTAGAAAAGTCAGAGGTGCGTGCAGGGTTTTGAACCTGCGGACATTCATCTCGGCAGTCCATTCCACTCCCAACTAGGCTATCGCCGCTATAAATATATGACCTTATTTTTTTAGGGGAATTTTAGCAACCACATATTTTTACGTCCTAAGCTAGGTTTGAAGTATGAAGGAAAACTGATCATACTTATAGGTCATATTCATACGAAAAGACCGATAACGTACATACATACATACACTCACGCCTTTTATCACCGAAGGGGTAGGCAGAGGCGCAACTAATGCACCCACTTTTCGCCGTGCGTATTCCGGCCCATGATGTGATTGGGGGCGAGCCTATCACCATATCGGGCACAAATATCAGTCTCCGGGCTGATACTGAATAGAAAAATCCAATATCCCTTTGCCCGACCCGGGGATCGAATCCGAGGCCTCAGCATTGCAGTCGTACCGTAATACAACTACGCCACCGAGGTAGTCCGGTAACATAGGCCAAACAAGGGTACCCACACGGTCTGAAACTGGTTTTTCTTTGAGGATTACTCAGTCATTTATCATTATTATTTTTAGTTACATGCAAGCATGATTAAATAGATCTCTCAACTAAAAATACAAACTATATTTTAAAGAGACTTAACCTTGTGACCTCACGATATATACATACAAATATAAATATAGGAAAATATAAATAAACCTTTATCTCATCGCAGCTTCCTTATAATGACATAAATAGAATAATATGATACAATACAATGCGTACTAACAGTATTACCTTACAATAAAACATTATTGCCTTCATGTAATGGATGATTTTTATTCTAAGCATGCTGCATGTTACACGTATAGTCATAAAGTGGTTACTTATAGCGTGGATAGATAGGATTGTCTTTTTTAACCGACTTCAAAAAAAGTAGGTTCTGTATTCGACCCGTATGTATGTATGTCCGCGATTTTCTCAAAAACTACTGACCGATTTGGATGGGGTTTTCGGTATCCAAATGTATATTTTTCAAGGAAGGTCTTAGTATATACTCTATTTAAAATATCTGTTTCTTTTCTTTTACTTAGTTCACCTCTCGCTTGCTTAAACGGTAAATTGTGTGTGTTTTTCGATACGTCAGCGTAAGTCTGACATACTCGCGCGGTAACGCCGATGTGAATCGAGATTTCAAAATAATTTCCCCACCATAAGCCCCCTTATTCTCTATGACACGCGTTATTTTCACCGCTCGTAACAAGCGCGTAACGTAACCCATCGCGTTCATCACTATGGAAATTGGCATACATAATACCATTTAACGCTAATTACACGAAGATAACGTAACGCGCCCGCGATACGAGTTAACACTGCCATAGAGAATAAGGGGGAAGGTAAGTCAATCATAACTTATGCGAGATTTTTTTACATCTTTGTCACGAATTTGAATTCTGCTTCCTATACTAACAGGTTCACTCAATCATGAGACCGACACAACCTCATCAAACCTCTCTGCCTACCCCCGACATGTCGTGAACACATTCCCGCCAACAGGCGTGTAGTAGTCGTCACAGCCACAGTGTAGGGTTCCGCACACGAGATTATTGTAATACAATACACTCGACTCGTAACTCAGAGAGTAACTCGTAACTAGTTTGATGGCATGTGATACGCTCGAGTGAGTCGACTCCCGAACAGGGTGTCAAGTTTGGCGATGGCGCTTAAGCGAGGTTTAGATTGGCAATAAAACTTGCCCAAGTCGATTTCCGCAAGCAATATTTACCGTGTTATCAATCATGGTTAACTTTTGCAAATGTTTAAGCTTGCAAGAATATAAAAGTCGCATGTGTATAGAAATATTGCCGCTAGTGTAAACGCATTTGGAAGTTCTTGCGCAATAGATTGCTGCAAGCACTTGCTAAGGTAAACTTAGCAATAGATAAAGAAATCACGCACAGACTTGCCTAAATTAAACTTTATCCCCAATTTGGTTGCAAGAATGCAGATCGATTGTGTCCGTAATGTTAGCTGGGTCATTGAAATAAATAAAATATTACATGACTAGCATTTGCTTGCGGTTTCACCTGCGTGAAAATGTTTATCCGAGATGAAAGTTCGCCTATATAATTTCTCGGGATAAAAAGTCTATGTCCCGGAGGGTCAAACTATCTCCATACCAAATTTCATCGAAATCAATCAATTTCAGTGGTTCAGCCGTGAAAGCATAACATAAAGACAGACAGAGTGACTTGCGCATTTATAAGTATACTAACTTTTGCCCGCGACTTCGCCCGCGTAAAAGTTTTTCCGAGATAAAAGTCCCGCTTTATATTTTCCCCGAGTAGAAAGTCTATGAGGTTCCTATCGAAAACCGTTCAATAGTTTTTGAGTTTATCGCATACAGACGCGGCGGGCCACTTTGTTTTATACTATGTAAGGCTAAGGAAGTATGGATTATGGAATCTATACTAATATATAAAGCTGAAGAGTTTCTTTGTTTGTTTGTTTGAACGCGCTAATCTCAGGAACTACTGGACCGATTTTGAAAATTCTTTCACTAATAGGAAGCTACATTACTCCTGAGTGCTATAGGCTACTTTTTATCTCGGAAAAACTTTTCCACGCGGGCGCAGCCGCGCGCAATTCTAGTATAATATAAATAGGCTCGATAGTCGATAATTATCGTAACATGGTACGGAAATAATCTAGACGAATCGAGAGTATACTAAATGCGTCTGCATCTACCCTATCAGGAATAAATACAGGCGTTTGCTCACGTATATTATGGTTTCATTAATGAACAAGTTTGCATAGGTCTTAGTTATTCCACCTCCAATTACTAAATCAGCACAATTATTATGAGTTTGGTTAGAGTATTCAATGGTGGTAGGTCTCTCGTATGCGATGCCGTCTGGGTAGGTACCACCGCAATCTCTATTTGTACCGCCAAACAGCATTGTGCATGCACTGTTGTGTTCCTGTTTGAAGGACATTGTAGCCAACGTAATTACTGGGCATTATGAGACCTAACATCTAATGTGTCAGGGTGACGAGCGCAGTGGAGTGCCACGCAGTACTTTGTAATTAAAAGTTCTGTATGATGTTGTAACTGTTTATGGGCGGTCGTATCGCTTATCAGGCGATCGGCAAGCTCGTCTCGTCATTAAGTAGCAACAAAAAAAATACATACAGTACAGCATTATGATGAGATATCAGATAGCTTACTAGTGTTACACGGTTAATTTTACACCCAACATGGCGCCGATCTTTAACCCTTCCCGTCACGAACACTAAATGAAAACATTCCCATTCCCACAGAACAATCCAGAACAAAACAAATACGTTTGTACTCACCTATAGAATACATTATTGATCTGTTTCCTTATATAAGCGCGTAGAACTAAGAATTTCCCGTATATCCTGTGTAGTGTCGTCTTGAGGAAGTCTCGCTCCCGAGGGTCCTCCGAATCGAACAATTCCAGAAGCTAGAACAAATGTACACTTTAAATTTCTACAGACAACGGTACGAGAAATATGGAAAAAAACATTAATGTAGTTAGTTACGGGTTTTTTTTTAATGGATTAGTAAAGCTTAAGGCCCAGCGGACTTAAGTTGGAGCACTGAAGAGGTACTAGATATGATCCTCTCCATCAAATCAAATACATGACATTCTGTTGTTCTCTCACAACAACCAAACCAAAATGAGTCAAATAATTTAATTTAACTTAAATAAATGTAATACCATAATTTCTGTCTTCATTCCGTGTACAGGTCACGTAAAACAAACATCTCTATTCATTCTTGCATAATTAAATAAGTTTTATATTTAAGCGGCCATTTAGTGACTAAAGAAAACAAAATGGCGGTCATTTGTCATAGAAAACAACATGGCCGCCTGCCGCACCTCAATAATTCACTATCGAATCATATCGTTACATGTTTGGATTGAGTAAAATTGTAAATGTTATTACCAACATTATCACGCGGTTCGTGAGTTTTGGCATCGAGTAATTTACCAGACTAATTGCAACTAACGAAATTAGCTCGTAGAGTGACGTAAGTAGTAACATGCTTGGCTCTGATGAGGCGAAGAAAATGGAAAATATAAGTAAACAGACATTAGTCTAAAGCTAGCTGAGACTACCTAAACTTAAGCACATAATTATGGGATCAATCCAAATGTGTGAATAAGACGTGTTTTTTTGCAAAGAACGGTTATTTTCAAAATTAAGTACATGAGTACTAACTTATAATATTTTAATAGATCAAGTGCTTCACACCAGCAAAAGAAAGCTAAAAGAATATTTATTGTTAAACAGTAAATAGTTTTGCTAACAACAATTAGATAATCTATCATGACGAGTGACTGAAATTTCAAATTGTTGTTTCGCATTTATAGTGATTATAATATTATTTTTATTGAAAGAGATTTACATATTTTTAGTTTTAGATACTGATAGACGTAGGGCAAATGCTGTCCAGTTTACCATCAATAGCTAACAGCATCTAAAATGATTTAGCCGTTAGGGCACACTATATTTTTAAACGTTATATAGTTATAGTTTGAAAGGCGTTGCGTTGGCAACGCATCGCCTTTCAAACGCAACTAAAACGCACAATAAACGCTATTCGGACGGGAACTGTGCACATTTGCACGCGTACGTATCAAACACGCGCGTTTGCAGCTCATTTTAATAGAAGATGAAAACACACTGTACTGTTTACATACAATGATCGTTGCTACAGGCAGCGGCTGACCACTGTCTATTATTATATCTGTGGCGACGCCGACGCCGACGCTCTGACGTCACCGACGATTTGCGCGTAATTTACTGTACTGTACGGTGCAAGCGGTTGTTTAACGACAAATATTATGTATACGCAGTACGCACGTGGATCCCAAGGTCGTATGATTTATTTTATGGGTAGGGGAAGGACGAAGGTATTTTACAAAGTTATATTCCCTTCGAAGGCAGACGAGCTAGCGGCCAATGATGGTAAGTAGTCAACGTCAACTATGGACGTCGGTAATGCCAGAGATACAGCCAAGCCGCTGCCTACTGTAAAAAACTTTTCAACCCTCTGTTTTCTCTGCTTTTAAACTTTCTATGTATTTGTTTATTTTGGATTTTTGACGCAATAACACAAGCTGTCGTTACAGGACAGTTTTTTGTGAAACAAACTTTACCTACCTTTGTTTAAAGTCTAGTTCGTATGGACGATTAAGTTGCGTTAAAACTAAACCAAATATATCTAAAGGACTATATTCACACTCCAGGCAACATTTTCTTCTCTGTGATAAAATATTTTTACAAGTACGTTGTACCGAAGCCGCCCTTGACCGTGCGACCGTGAATAATTGAATAAGCGTGTACCGGTGAGCTGGAGCTGTTACTTATTTACGTTACTGCGTTTAGGATCATTTTTAGATTTTCATCTCACCCCGAACGCCAATTATGAAACGATAAAATCGTCTTTATGGCTGGTCGGGAAGGTTGAGAAGAGATTTGCGAGGACGATGTGAGTTCGTAATTTTCAGTCTGTATTCATTTATAATAATAATACCAGCCCTGTATTAAATACTGCCCACTGCTGAGCACGGGCCTCCTCTACTACTGAGAGGGGTTAGGCCTTAGTCCACCACGCTGGCCTAGTGCGGATTGGCAGACTTCACATACCCTCGAAATTCTTATCGAGAATTCTCAGGTATGTAGGTTTCCTCACGATGTTTTCCTTCACCGTTAAAGCGAACGATAATTGATAAACAATACACACATAACTTCGAAAAATCAGAGGTGTGTGCCTTGGGTTTTGAACCGCCGGACATTGTCTCGGCAGACCGTTCCATTCCCAACTAGGCTATCGTCCACTTTTTTTTTTACTTACTCTAAATCAAGGCTACTGAACTTTTTTCAAAGTCGGGCCAAACGGACGGTTCAGAGATTTTTGGCGGGCCACTGACGGTTCATGTTTTAAATACTTACATAGTTATAATACTTATAATACTTTAAATAGTTATAATACAACAAAAATACAATAGTAAAAAGGGAGAGACGTTTGGGTGGCCGCGTGACTTGTACTTTCCGCGACACGCAACACTTTTTTGAACATTGCAGTGATTTATTAAATTAGCTTGAACGGGCCATATGAAATATTAAATTATTCCGCTACCCAAAGAATAGCCCGCGGGCCTGGGGTGGTGCAGCCATGCTCTATATGAAATTGTATTAGTCTTCAATGTAAATGAACTTAGAAGTCTACACGGTTATATCAAATTAGGTATCACTTGATGCCAGAAATCCAACCACAAAATATGTATTTAATAAAATTAGATTCAGTGTTATGTTCCATCTCAACTCAGCCTAAAATGGCTTGAATCTTACAGAATATTAAATGGTCATACTATCAATGAATCTATTCCACAAATTCTGTATTTTTATGTACTCACTTGTAAAACGAACTTCTGGTCGATATATTTCTTGGCGATGTTCGGCTGGAAGTCCGGCGACTCCAACAGCCTGAGGAACAGCTCGTAGACCAGTTGCAGGTGCGGCCACGCGGCCTCCAGAGTCGGCTCGTCCTCTTCAGGGTCGAACTCTGCGCCGTTCGGGTTCGAAGACGGTGGCAGTGTTCGGAATAGATTGATCGCGAACTGGGGACAAAGTAATTCTTCCATACAACTAAATATCGTATATAGATAATACGAGACTATCCTGCCCTCACACCCACCACTGGAACACTTGTACATAAGGATAGGTAGTGGCAAGCGTTTTATGTCACCGAGCGGTGAAGCTCAGCGAGTCTCTGGGAGCACTACTTAATTAGTCTTAACCCGCAAGGAAAATAATCAAATAGAAGGATAGGGAGGATTTAGAAATATATTTTTCCAATGTAGCCCTGCGTTGCACTACGCTCGTCACCCTCAAACATTACACAACAATTTTTATAATGCCCAGTGATTACAGTGGCTACAAAATTTTCAAAACACATCAGTGTTTACATGATGCGTGGCACCAAAAATAGACATTGCCTTCACAGACGAACCTTCGCATACGAGATACCTACCACCAGTTGTATCGGCATATTTAAATATAATGATGTTGCTTCGACTCTGAAATTCCGGTTAATTATAAACACATCTTACCATATTAACTGCCTCCGGGTATATCGGTTCTGTGATGACGCCGCGCTGCGAGGTGACGTACTCGACCATCTCGAGCAGCGCGGCGCGCTTCACCTCCTTCCATTTGAGGTCCGACAGCGGCTCGTCCGCGAAGTCGAACAACAGGCAGCATTGCCGTAACTTCTGCACGAATAACTGCTCGCGCTCCGCCGCCGGCGCGTCTGCGGGGAGGAGGTGTGGTTAGAAATAATCATTTATTATATGCGAATGTTTGACATTGAAATGAAACTAGTTAACGGTTTATTTCGACTTTTGCGAAGACGTTGCAGCCTTTATGGTCACGGGGCGAACTCCGAGGACATGAAGGCTGCAGTCTTCGAATCGTCGAGAGTAATTGCAAAAAATCCGGTAATACTATCATTTCTAACCATTGATATAAAACTACTTATACTCCCTAATAGTAGGGAGGTCGGAAGTTCGACACGCATATTAATGATTTCACAAATTTTCCTACAATTTCAGGTTGTATAGAAAATTTGAGGACATAACATTTTAAAGTATTCCAACAAAATGGCAATGCATTGAGGTACGCACAACTCGAACAAATACAAAGTTTTTTAATGGAAGCCGTAGTGACTGCTTTATCTTTAAAGTTGTTTATATAACACTAGCATTTGCGCGCGGCTCCGCTCGCGTGGAAAAGTTTTTTCAGAATAAAAATTAGCCTATAGCACTCAGGAGTAATGTAGCTTCCTATTAGTGAAAGAATTTTCAAAATCGGTCCAGTAGTTTCTGAGATTAACGCGTTTAAACAAACAAACAAACTCTTCAGCTTTATATTTTAGTATAGATTTTGAGCGTAACTTCCGGGTAGTGCTCCATCTCGGAAATATTTTAAGTTAACCTCAATTAGGTATACATTGTTTTTTTACATGTGTGCGAACTCTATCACATCTCTAGGAAAACCCTTTTAATTAGCTGATAAGTTCGTCTACAGCTGCAAAGATCTGCGTGCAATTTTTAGGACTGTCGTGTCCAGAAGTTTGTACATCATTTAACCTGACATAAATCTATACTTAAAATTTCATTTTAATCTAGAGGAACTTATTTACACATTTTGCCAGAAGTACTGGTCTACTTTAGACGTTCGTATCAAATAAAACCGCGCAGTGTTTCATTTCACTCTTACAGCGGAGGAAGAGTGTAGCCGACTTTGGCAAACCTTATTATTATTAAACAAAGCATTACCCTATCCACAAACATGGAACAGGCTATTATAAAGATTCCAGACGTACGCGACACGAACAATCGATTCGCGTAGCGTATGGAAAACGATATAGTTGTGCTTTCAGCGGCTGAAACAAAAGACTGCGCCTAGAGAGTATTGACACAAGCGATCGAGTGTGGGCGGTTAATTTCTATATCGATTTGTGTACACATAGTTGTATGCGTGTTGTCGCATTGCATATTATTGTGATATAATATCGAGGGGTGATTAGGCTATTAGGCTTAAGCGACATTTTTCTCTGGGATATTATATAATAGCCTTTCACCTCTCGATATACTAGTATTATAATAAGTATAGTAACTATACTAACGCATAATTGTAATACTTATCATTCTAATTGCAACCAAAAATTGGGTGGAAGTTTTTATAAAGTTAAATCAACAATGGTAGGCATTTTGTAGGAGAATGTAATGCTGTATTCCACAAGCATGTAAGGAACATTCTACTCTAAAAAATTGATGTATCAAATATTTTTTATGATAAACAAAATCCCACATATAATTTGTTTATTATATATAACACAACCCTTAACATAACCCTTCAAAAAGAGCCGTTAAAGGGCTTTGACCATAAACGAAAATATCAGCACAAACAAGTTACATAAAATAACCATTCAAAAACGAATATCGTTTCTACGTATAGGCTCAGGCGGTCTACATTTACAGCCTAGTTTGGCACGATAAATCTCCCAGTCAGACACCCAGACACCCTGGTCTGTGAAAACGTGCTACGGAATAAACAAACCTATTTACCACAAAAATGTTTACGTTGTTACCCATACAAAATTGTCTCTTGTTATTAAGCCAACTACGAAATCGGTCGTTCCAGACGACGTAATAAAACTGTATAGTAACTATTTGTATGAGAGAATGCGTAGGAAGTGCGTCATCCGAAATGCGGGCACGCGAAATGGTTACTTGAAAATTACGATGAGAAAAGTTCAACCATAGATTATATCGCATCTTTAGAACGAAAACGACACAATTGAATTAAATCGAAAATTGAGTTATCGTCATAAAATGACTTAAACGAAGTTCTCAATACAGCATTAGTTCAAACATAGCCATATTCAAGCGGGAACAGGAAAAAACTGTTATATAGGCTCCTTTTTATTATATTTTTATAAAAAAGGTACCAGTTTTAAGTCATTTTATGACGATAAATCAATTTTGAATTTTTTGGAATTGTGTCGTTTTCGTTCTAAAGGTGCGATATTTGTGAGAATTTTAGGGTCGTTTTCCATGAACGAATGGATATATAAACAATATTATTGTACAAAATACTATTGGTTAGTATTTCTTCGTTCCGCTCCAATTTCGTGAACAAGCACCTTACACTTGAACGTCTCCAGTTTGCACGCTCAAGCAAAATTATATTCTTGCTATTGTCGCATGGAATGCTTGAGTGTCGAATTTATTATAATAGCGGTTTGCAGGATTTTCAACTAAACAAAAGTACGTAGTAAATATGTAGTAATTGTAAGTAATAATAACTTCTCAATCTACACTAATATTATGTAGGAGTAAAATTTGTTCGTAACTTTGAAAGTTTTGATGTAGAGAAATTTCGGAAACTTCTGATCCTATTAAAAAACACTTCCAAATTATCCCTAATTGCTCTAAAGCTTCCAGAAATGCAGGCGGATACGTGAGCTAAAGTTCGTATTACAGAAAATGTACGGCACAATTCCCTAGTCAATAATTTAAAATGAAAGCTCAGATATTCATAACCACTAGTTTACGAGGTTCTCTCGGAATTATGGCGGTCGTAACGATTATAGAACTGGACTTTAATATTGTGGATGGTGATATTATGGCAATTGCTTTGAACGTTTATTATATTTGATTACTCTATTGGCACAGTACGGGTGCTACGTGTTTACGATGAAAAATAACGAAAATTAAAATGTATAAAAAATATTTATTAACCAATGCGATAATAGTTAACTATTATTAGTAGATATTCATACAAGTTTTCCCTGTACGTTGATTTATATGACAAAGAAAGGAATGCGGTTTGCAGACCGAAAGCTGAGCTAAGTTAGCTCGCATCATCATCGGCCACGTGAAGTCCACTCCTAAAAATAGGCCTCCCCTGAAGATGTCCAGAGACCTGTCAAAAGTGGCCTGCATCCAGCGTTCCTGCGACCTTTATCAAGTCGCCTGTCCACTAGCCACCTTGAAAGTGGACAAAGCTCATACAGCTAAGTTATTTTTTTATAATTGAGTGCGGATGGCCAATTGTATTTACTAAGCTATATTCTATGTGCAGTTTCCTCAGTCATCTGAGCTGAGCCTACCTCGCTGAGTTATTGTCTGCAACCGGATTTAAGCCTGTGCCGAATAATTTGCTATAAAATAACTATACTTCAGAAAATTTTATTGCCGCTGTAGGACACCGCTCCGAGGGTCCGGGTTCGAATCCCGGGTCGGTCAGTTATATTGGCTTTTTTTTAATATCAGCCTGGAGTCTAAGTATTAGTCAGACCCTATCAAATCATGGGATGGAACTCACACGACGTAAAATGGGTGTCCTGGATGCATCTCTGCCTACCCTTACAGTGATAAAGGCGTGGTGTTTAAAAAATGCTAAAAGAATATGGTTTCTCTCCGAGAGAAAAATTTGCTTTCCACAAGACCTTTGAATCCAATTAGCAAAATCTTCATCTCTTCACCTGAGAAATGGTTAGAAGTTAATGAAATACATTTGCATAGTTATTATTTACACAAACACTGAGCGAAACAGGGATCTTTTGTTTTCGTATTGAACCGCGCAAGCCCTCAGTTAGCTTTAACAGCGTCGAACCAACAACGGAAAAGTTGGCAAGGGAAATTGGCTCTCCAGCCAGAATATAATTTGAATTTATTTATAAAAGTAACTAGTTTTAAAAGCACCTCTAGGGTAGCAGAAACCGATAATGTTTCCACAGATGCTACAATAATTGTGTGTAATGTCAACAATTCATGAAAACATGGTTTCAAGAATTTGCAAAAACTCAACAAGAAAATTATATCCAACTTCATCAAGAAATTCAAGAAGTTAAGGGCGAAATTAAGAAAACAAAACAAGTGGTTGAGTCCTTGACTACAGAACAAAATAAATTGAAAACAGAGTTTAATGACATGAAGGCACTAAATAACTGTTTTCAACAAAAAATATCTCAATTAGAAAAAAATATGTTGTCGTTTAAAAATGACAGTGATAATGCTTTACTACAAAGTTCAACATCACGACACGAAGATACTATCGTGGAACTGCAGGATCGCTGGCATAGAGAAAAGAATATAGTTATGGTAGGTATACCCGAACTAGACAATAAAAATAAAACTGACAGATCCAAACATGATAAAATGCAAGTTATGGAGATCATCAATAACATCTACCCTGAATGTCCGAACCCAAAAAATATATTTAGATTGGGCCGTTTTAGTACTGGCAAAAATCGCCCTCTAAAGGTGTGCTTTGACTTGAATGATACTGTTAAATTTATACTACGAAATAAACATAAATCTACTCCCAACGAAATTCAAATCTACTCAGACCAAACACCAGCACAACGCAAATATCTAAAAACTCTCCGCGACGAATTACGTACTCGGCAAGAAAGTGGAGAACCTAACTTGATAATAAAATATGTCAAGGGTATCCCCAAAATTATTAATCCCTTGGCAAAAAACGACAACTAATTGAAAATAGGACGAATTTAAATATAAAATGCGAAGACACCTTATTGAATATTACATATCAAAGTGTAAACTGTTGTGAAAGTATACTTACGAGCAAATCTTCATTAAAATTTTACTATACAAATATCAGAAGCTTAGTGAAAAGTAATAAATTGGACGAATTAATGTGTATGTTAAAATCTATACAAGGAACTATACATATTGTTATGCTAACAGAAACATGGATTAAATCTGACTCAGAGGCTAAACTACTTCAAATGCCGTATTATTCACATGTTTATTTACATAGAAAGGATCGCATTGGAGGTGGTGTGTCCATATTTGTACACACCAGCTTAAAATATGAAATACGAGACAGTATAAGCGATAAAAATAACGAATACCTATGGATATACATAAATAAATATGACCTGAATATAGGAGTAATTTACAAACCACCTGATACAAATTTTAAACACTTCTTAGAACATTTTGCAATGCATCTACAAAAAAGGCGAAGATGCTTAATCTTCGGCGATTTCAACATTAATCTTTTGAATGATGATCGAAATACCAAAATATATAAAAATATGTTAAATGAAAGGGGTTACCAAATACTAAACATAATAAATAGTGACAACTGTACTAGAGAGACCAAATCTAGCAAAACAATTATTGACCATGTTATTTCAAATATATGGAGTGACAATTATCACATGGCATTAATAGATACACCACTTGCAGATCATAAGCAGATATATGTAGAACAAAAGAAACAGAAGCTGGATACTAAGGTAAGAAAAGAGTATTGGGTGACTGATTATAACTTGCTATATAAATCAGTTGAAGAGTCTGTTTACATAGCTGACATCTCTGACTATAACAAATTGGAAAAGTATATTAAGAACCACTTAAAATCAAGCAAAATTAAAAAATATAAAGTTTTGAATAGACCACAAGAAGACTGGATTAACAGAGCCGTATTAGATTGTTTGTACAAACGAAACATTGCATGGAAAAATCACAAATTACACCCCAAAAATGAAGACTTGAAAGAGTTTTTTAAAACGATACGGAACAAAGCAACTAAAACCATAAAAACATCAAAAAGAAAATATTATCTTGACAGTTTTAGAAAATGTAAAAAGAGACCGAAAAAAATGTGGAATTTAATCAATAATTTGGCTATAAACAAACAAAAAAATAATTGCAGCCCATCAAAGTTAAAAACTGATTCGGGGATTGTTACTGACTTAAGCAAAATATGCCAACACTTCAATTACTTCTTTGCCACAATTGGTCCTACTCTAGCTAAGAAAATAATTAAAACACCCAACATATTATACAATACAACTCAGCATGACAGCACAACATTAATTACATTCCAGCCCACATCAAAAAAAGAAATACATAAAATTGTCAATGAATTAAAAGTAAACACAAGTAATGGTATTGATGGAATGAGTGTCAAAGATTTAAAATGCTTTATAACGCTAATTATTTATAACTTAACCAACTGTATCAACACATGCATTAGGCAAGGAGTATTTCCCGATAGTTTAAAAATAGCTAAAGTTACTCCTATATATAAGTCGGGGGCTAAATCAGACCCAAATAATTACCGACCAGTGTCAGTACTTCCAGTGTTGTCCAAGGTTTTTGAAAAGATTATATATATTAGACTATATAATTTCTTAATATCTAAAGACTTCTTCTTTAAACAGCAATATGGCTTCCGGCCAAAATCCAACACTCTATCTGCCACAATAGATATTGTAACCGAAATTAAAAACGCAATAGATAAAAGACAATTTACACTGGGAATCTTTATAGATTTAAAGAAGGCGTTTGATACAATTAGTCATGAAATACTGTTACATAAAATTAACAATGAAGGAATAACAGGACATGCATACAAGTTAATAAAGTCTTACTTAACTAATAGGCTTCAAATAGTGAAAATTGGTAACCATGAAAGTCTTCCAGCCGAATTAACATATGGTGTACCGCAGGGCTCCATTTTGGGTCCTTTACTATTTTTAATATACATAAATGATATAAGTAAAATCAAAGTCACCGGCAAAATTGTTCTCTACGCAGACGATACCTGTCTTTTTTACTTTGGAAATAATCTTTCCACAATTCTTAAGAATGCTCAAAGTGATATGGAAATTTTAAATAAATGGTTTCAGGCCAATCTTCTAACAGTAAATACAGAGAAAACCTCGTATATGATTTTTTCAGCGAAAAATAAAAAAATTAATGAAACTATACATTTGACCATAAATAACCAAGAAATTAAACATTCCAACCATGAAAAATACTTAGGGTTGCATTTGGATAGTAAACTAACATGGAAACACCATATTGATCATATAAAAGCAAAAATTTCACCTTTAGTTGGACGTTTACACCGTATGTCTAATTGTATTCCAAACCAAGTACGACCCCTTATCTACAATACACTCGTTAGACCTCATATTGAATATCTTGTGGAAGTATGGGGAAATGGTGCAAGGTCCTTGGTACAAGAAATACAGATATTGCAGAACAAGCTGATTAAAACGCTTTATAATTATGACTATCTGACTCCGACAAGCCAAGTATACAAAGAAACAAAATTACTTTCAATCAACCAGTTATACATTTATAAAACATGCATGCTAATCCGTAAAATATTGACCCAGGAAACACACTCACAACTTAGCTTTAACAAAAAAACTCATACATATAACACAAGACAACGAAACAAACTTCATCTGCCTACGCCTAGGACCAATCATGGCAAGAAAAATATACTTTTTGAAGGTGCTCAGCTGTACAATAAAATACCAGAACTTGTTTTAAAAAATAAAAATTTAAAATTATTTAAAACTCTTTTAGAGAAATATGTAAAAATGAATGTAAATATTTAACGTAGGTTAACGGAGTACTAACTATACATATTATATATTGTTAATAATTTCTCGATGTAAGAGAGCTGTAATTGTTCATTATCGAGAAAATAAAGATATCTTTAAACCGAATGTCCCTGACATAGACACAATATTATAGTCATATTATAAAGCTGAAGAGTTTGTTTGTTTGTTTGAATGCGCTAATGTCAGGAACTACTGGACCGATTTTGAAAATTCTTTCACTAATATGAAGCTACATTACTCCTGAGTGCTATAGGCTACTTTTTATATAGAAAAACTTTTCCACGCGGGCGGAGCCGCGTGCAAAAGCTAGTTATTACATAAAGATGAAGTTTGTTTGTTTTTTTTTGTCTGAACGCGCAAATTCAGGAGCAACTGGTCCGATCGTAAAAATCTTTTCACTAATAAGAAGCTGCATTATTTCCGAATGTTAAAAGTTACTTTTACGAGGAGCTGTGACTAGAAGCTAATGTTTCTGGTTATAATAAGATATCATACCTCTTAAACACATGATTCTCTCTCTTAATTATTACTTTTATCATCTATACTATAATATTATAAAGAAGAAAGAGTTGATTGTTTGTTTGTTTGCATTGAATACGCTCCGAAACTACTGGACCGATTTGAAAAATTCTTTCACCAATATAAAGCTACATTATCAGCAAGTAACATAGGCAACTTTTTATCCCGGAGAAATATAAGGAGGGACTTTTATCCAGGAAAAACTAATTCACGCGGGCGGAGCCACGAGCAGAAGTCTATCTATACATCTATACATATAAATAAAATTGGAGTTTCTGTTTGTAATATTGAAATAACCGTTTTTTACTACATATATATGAATATATATACGGTACATACGCCAAAATATCATTTTTTACAATTTTTATCTGACTGTCTGTATGTTAGTTCCGGCTAATCTCTGAAGTGGCTGAACCGATTTTGACGGGACTTTTATTGGCAGGTAGCTGATGTAATAAGGAGTAACTTAGGCTACTTTTTATCCCGGGAAAATATAAAGCGGAACTTTTATCCCGGGAAAACTCATTCACGCGGGCGGAGCCGCGAGCAACAGCTATCTAATATAAGCATGATCGCACTCAGATGAAAAACTAAGGCAAATCTTTTTCGCAACATGGTTGAAAATTTGTTGGCGCCTACCCCACATCGGAGCGGGATAAAGAAAGGTGAAAGCAGTGGCGCTGCACAGTTTTATCGACAGCGTAATCGCACCAGCTTAGCTGGGGCGGTAACACTGTCTAGCACAAAACCGAGCTGAAGTAGCAGGAAAGTTGTAATATTTCGTATATCAGTATTATAACCCTTATTCCTCTTCGTTGAGATTGTTCACGAACCAACGACTTCTTTTATAGTTCATGGATGGCCGAGATCACTATCGTCAGGTGACCTATTTGGTTGTTCAGCTATCATCAGATACATAGAAACAGAAAAACTACACACTACAGTAAATATCCCAAAATAATAAATAAATATTTTTCTATTCATTAAAACACCAAGTTCATAGAAAATAGTAGTAAATATCCCAATATTCTAACGACCTTATGCATAAACAGTTTATAAACCTATTTTAGTTATAGAAAGTTTTGTCTTCTTCCTTTAAACTTAATTCAAAATTCGTTCGAAGAAGACAAAACATTCAATAACTAAAATAGGTTTATAAACTGTTCATGAATAAGGCCGTAAATGTTTTTCTATTTCATTAAAATCTTTATTCCATATCCAAACAAGCCTCGAAAACTTTGCAAGTATCAAAACCTTGACAAATATTACTCTATTCTCAAACACCAAACAACAGACAATAATGGTGATGACGATGATGATCTCCATAACTATACAAGTATCAAAACCGTAGCAAACTTCACAAACCAACCTCGTATCGCTTTCATCGTCAGTTATAAAATTTTCATCAGACGATCAATATAGAGAATCGCACGACATTTCTGATATACATGGAGCATTTCCCACGGGAGCGCGATCCTAATGTGCAGTACGAAACAGAATGTCAAACAAATGTCGAATTGGGTAAACATTGTATCGAAATTACTTCGAAACTTGTTATGGTTGAATTAGCGCGATTCTATGTTATTTGTATCATGATAAGCATATAATGTTATTATTTTTTGAGTATGAGTATCAGTTTGGGTGGCTTGAAGTACGTATTATATGAAATGCAAAAGAGCAAAAGGTAATAATCCGAGCTGGGAATTTTTTGATAAATATATAACAGTACCTAAAGACCATAATATAGAATACACTAGACTTCTTAATTTTGTAACGGTGTTCATTACGTATTTGTTTCGACCTCCCAAGTTAGGTGTTGGAGGATCGAAAATACGTCATAACTTCAGATACCACTAACACAAGATAATTATAACGTAAGGAAAGGTCAGGATTTTGTATGATTATATATATCGTAACTTCTGACATAATACACTATATTAATATCTTGCGATAATTTGATGCTATAGATAAGTCTGGTTCACCAGATTATCACCAATATTCAAAACACAGCATATCAATGGGCTTTGGTTGATTTAAATTATATTTAGCTTTAATTCATCTACTACCTACGTTATCCACTTCCTTCTGTTATCCGAAAGCACAACAGCTTCTATTTAAGTTCTTAGCATTATAAATCATTTTCTTGCTTTGTTTTATCGTTGTCGATAAACATAAACACTAAATTGTTTATTTACTCGTAGTACACTGAAAACTGCGCAAGTCAAATTAAAAATTCAAATATGGATGTAGTTACGAGTTAATTTTTCTGAATATAAATTAAGAAACAGTCTCGAAGAGTTAAATAACGTAAATGTAATAATTGTTAATGAATATTGCATAATGAACTATTTATTCGAGGACTATAATATCAAGGCTATATTTTGTATACCAAATGCCAATATACGTGTTTTCTTTTTTTTTTTATGGCATAGAATGACGAGACGAGCATGCCGTTCGCCTAATGGTAAGCGATACGACCGCCCATAAACAGTAGTAGCACCATACAGCACCTTGAGTTGCAAAGTACTGTGTGGCATTCCACTGCGCTCGTCATCCTGAGACATAAGATGTTAAGTCTCATTATGTTCAGTAGTTATACTGGCTACAATGTCCTTCAAACCGAAACACAACAGTGCATTCACGCGTTAGAAATAGACATTGCGGTGGCGGTCTTACATGAGAGACCTACCACCAGTGTGCATACGATTGACTGAATCTAGTTGACGAAGCGACTTTAAATACGTCAAACCAAACTAATCTTTAAGAACGTCACACATACTACTAGATAATTTAAAACTCATGATGACTCGATCGAAGAGATATTTATGTATTATGTTTATAATAAACAAGGATCTTCTATCTAGAAGTGCCCCCGGTGCCCATAACACAAGCTACTTCTTACTATGGGCACAGGGGGTTACTAATTACTTTGTCCTGTACACAGTTATGTCAATATGGTCTTGATAGTGCATAAATTTACCTGTATTTTGTTTTTGTGGATATAAATTTATTCTTTATGTTTCTTTTTTTGTGCGGTTAATTAACTACCCTAAACCAATACAATACTTACAATGTGATTTAAATAATATAAGTAACAAGAGCCGTTTCGTTTCTCTATGTTGGTCAAAATTTAGCCAGGTTCTCTTGCTAGATATAAATCAGCTGATCCAGGAACGCGTTTCCACAGAATGTATTTTTATGGCGGGTTTATCACCATGACTGACCTAGTCATCATCTATTTTCGTATACAATTCAACCGGTATTTCCCCGAGACAGGTAGTACCTACATATCGCTTGTACTAGGTGACCAGTAGAGTGAAATCGAAGCGATAAGTGTATTGAGCATACTCTTTATCATACGTCGGGGTCTTCAGAGGTTTGCTGGGATTTATCCTGTTGATAGATTTTCTTCCTTTTCCTCTTTCTCCCCCGGAAAGGCTGCAGTGGCTACGCAGGGAGGTCGCTACTATATCCCTTTAAGAGGGACTCCTTGGTGATGGCAACTACTCCACAAGAAATCCGGTACCTATCCCCCTAAGTGTAAATTTAAAATACCACGAAATAGAATAGATTTGACTGATTAATAATGACGTTGGATTAAATCGGTTTGGGTACTCTTGATGACTGGATGCTGATCACTTACAAATGTTTACATGTCACTTATCAATGACAGGTCATGTGTAATCTTCAAAAAGTCGAACAGCGTTCGCTTACAAAATGCCAGACGTCGACGAAATTTACAACTACTACATCGCGATACATGTAGACGTACGTCCATGTTTATGTGTACGACATACTTTGTCAGATTGTTAAATAGTTCTCCTAAGAGGCTAATATCAATCATTAACAATGTAACGCAATGCCGGCATCAAGTACCGCACGAACCGGCAATAACTCTATTTAATTTATTCCATAAAAGCTAAACGTCGAACGTTAATAATAGCTGTGGAAAACACTGCAGAAGTCACAAGGACGTCGCATTCCGTTTCCCATGGCATAAATACGGCTGGGGCCGGCCACTGGCCGCCAATGGGTCGATATATTTCTGCGGCAGTTTCGCCATTTTCCCCATGTTTGTAGCCGGTAGTGTGTGTAAGGAAAGTCATCAGTTTCAGGCATTCGACCGCATTATTTTACTGTAATCGTGCGTGCCTCCAAGGTTGCCGGCCACGGCGAGGCGTGGGCGACACACGCATGGCTCCCTACCCCGTGTCGTTATTGGCGACGTCATGCCAGATAAAGGCTCGATAGTGCTGCAACATCGGACGATTAGCTTCAAACGAGTACTCGAGACAAAAATAGAACTGGCAATTACACGTGCCGGTGTAACAACCGCTGATAAATAAAACTGCGAATGAGGTTTGTAAACAGATGCGCCGCTGCGAGCTCTGTGGTTAGCGGAGCGTTACGTTCGGGGGGAATGGATATGGGTCTGCCGGGTTTATACGGTATGGTGAATGAGTTGAATGTACAATGCACCGGCGAACCTTTCAGCAGCGGCAGCTGCACCATCAAGCTTTCCTTATCGGCATTGGGGATCAGCGCGGGACGGTCGGGCGAGATGGCGGCGGCGGCGGGGAGCGGCGGGCTGCGCGCGTCCGGCGGCGACGTCGCCTTCTGCGGCGCGCCTTGGCCCTCCATCTCGGAGCCGGCGAAGAGCGCGAAACGGAAAGCTCGGGCGACGTCCGAGACGCTCTCGGAGCGCTTGGTGGTCGCTTGATTCGCAACGAGATCGAGGCCCGAGTGAAACGACGGAGACTTCGGTATTCCGAGCGGCGAGACGGCGCGACGCGGTTTGCTCTCAGCGGCGGCGAACATCGCGCGAGAGGGCGCGCGCACGGCCGGCCCGGCATGGACCATCGCAGGTGGCGGCCGGCAGCGGCATCCGAGCGGGAGCCCGGCAGCGCCGGGACCGGTGCGAGCTGCGGGGGCGGCCGGACTGGCACGCGCCGCGCACACTGTTGCCGCGGCACGTGCGCGCGCACACACCCCGCCCCGCACCGCACCCGCACCGCCGCCGCCGCCGTCGCACACCACCCGCGCCGCTCTATACAACCTCCGATAGGGTTAGCACGTCGTATCACACAGATTTACATAACGATTACATAGCCGATGCGCTCCCTACGCGTCCGACGGCACTGTTGGATTGAACGGGAGATTAGGTACGAGCCTCCGCTGCAATCTCTATTGAACCGTAATCTTGGCTAGTGTGTTTGTAGTATGACTAGGTTATATTTGGGGCGGTATCAACCCTGTTATTAATGGAGGTATAATGATTCGAGTGAGGTCATGGATCGCGAGCGTCTCTTCATGAGGAACCGTAAGCAATTGTAGACAGTAGGCCGCGAAGTATAATAGGTTATATTCATTGAGCTATAATGTACTACGTAGTACATTTAAGTCAATGGTTATATTATGCTTTAAAGATGGTAAACAAAACCAGCTGATTTTGTTATGACTCGAGCTTTGAGGACATTGTTATTAAACGTTATGTGGAAATAATTAAACCGGGCACGATTCTCATCATAGTGATAAATGTAATAAGCTCTCAACTATTTTTTTATATAAATAAACAAATGATATGGACTATGTACGCAAATGAATGATAAACAATTGATAAGGATCGGGTGGCAATAGACGTGACGAACTAACGGGGCAATTACTGGGGGACATAGGCAAAGTATAGCTATCTACAAGTACTCTGACTCAGCCGTGTCCTTGAAATCTGCCTAGCTGCCCATCTACACTATTTTAATTTAATCTAAGATACTTGAGTTTCTAGTTTAAATATTGTAAAAGATATTATTTCAATTAAAATACGTGTTGTGTTTTTTTATTAGTAGATTTAATTTAAAAAAAAAACACCTTTATAAATTTGAGACTGAAAAATAATTGCGCCTCGACTGAGACGTACGAAAAGCTTTATTATTAAATTTAATAGTTTAAAAAAAGCCGCATTCGAAAGAATTCAAGCAATCAAAAACAGCACAATATAGTCTATAATTCCTTTTTGCCGTATTAAATAAGCACTTGTACTTATTTAATTCAAATATTCACAAAATGCACGCTTACTGCTTGCAAAACCATCACAACGTTCGATCGTCACTGCGGCGCACTCGCGACGGTTTTGTGTACTTAATGTGTACCAAACTCGAGGCGCGTAGGTATCACTCGCGTTCTGACCGTTTGTATGAAGATATTCTACTGTATAGATAAGTATACTGTGACATAGGCCTTTCCACGGCGCGTGTTCATTTGTATTATGTCGCAGCGTAATTACAATGTTGGGTATTTTGTGACTGTTCCACTGCCTAAATCAATGGTCGAAAAACAACCTAATGTACCCGTATATTGTATTACTATTTGGTTGTGACCTTCGTTGTCCGTTTGGTTGATTGGGATCAATGACTGACGAGTAACATTTATATTACTAGGCTCGTAGAAAAATTACGAAGTCGAAAAGCGAAAACAAAACACTCACGGGGAGAGTTAAGCTAGATTTTTTATATTATCACCGCACTACAAGAAGCAAAGCAAAAATAAATTCAACCAGCTGTTATACCTACCTCATTATCCTAAGTTATACCTCGAACTTTGCAGTTGAGGGCATCCTTTTACACCACATTTCACCTTACGCACATATCTTGGCAATATGAATTGTCAGTATCGTTATACATAATAGAAACCTTGGAAACAGAGAAATGTGTTCGATGAAAATTTTTATATCCTCTACGTCCTAATTAAATACCTGGAAAAATTACAAAAAACCCAAATTTCTCACAATTCAGCGACATTAAAAATCAAAAGAACGTACTAAGGGGTTACGCCCGCTGATCGCTCGGCACACGTCGGGTGGCGGGTTCCGTGCCAGACGGGGCTCCGTGCGCCGTCGGCCCCACATCGATCGTATAATTTACTGCAAATAGTCTGCCTGACTTCCTGCCATCGGGTGTTAGGGATGCGCATGACTACATACTTGTATTAGCTGTATGCCAAACGCTATGGAATACGTAATAGACAGTATCTATTGTTTTTGATATATCGTGGAATGTGTTAGAATTTAAGCGTTATATTCAACCAATGTCATCAAAACCAATCGTATTTAGAACAGGTATTCTAAAGTATATAATACCGTTTATGTGATTACTGAATTGATATTTAAATAAAGTTTTTTTTTATGGCATTGAATGGCGAGACGAGCATGCCGTTCGCCTGATGGTAAGCGAAACGACCACCCATAAACAGTAGCAACACCATCCAACACCTTGAGTTACAAAGTAGTGTGTGGCATTCCACTGCGCTCGACATCCTGAGACATAAGATGTTAAGTCTCACTATGTCCTGTAGTTACACTGGCTACAATGTCCTTCAAACCGAAACACAACAGTGCATGCACCAGTGTGCATGCACTGTTGTGCAGCAGTAGCAGTCTACTTGGCGGTAGAAAAAGACATTGCGGTGGTACCCACCCAGACGGACTCTTACATATGAGAGACCTACCACCAGTAAAAGTAATAGCACATGCACAGAATCCTACAATATCAGGTCAATTTTTACCTTGGAAAATTGCAGTCGGAATATACACACATAAAACTTGCACACGGGCGGAACCGCAAACAAAATCTAAAAATGCATATCTCGTCCAATTTTCAATATCGCTCAAACATCACATTTAACCTTTTATCTCCCATTGTAATCCCAAGTTCAGTATGCATAACCAACTTGAACCCCAACGAAGTCCCCTGCGAGCGCTTGATACGTTCCTAATCACGCAAATTAATGCACGGACCGGCTCCGTGGGCGGGTAAGATGACAGAGTGCTTCTGAACCCCACCCTCTTACTCAATACTCGCTCCAATCAATTCTATCTAGTCACTAATGAAATTTACAACTTTATTGACAGTGATAGAAGATATCAATACGTTTGTATTGATTACTTCTTTCATTGTTGGGATTTTGTGTGTGCATGTTTATGGTTTAGGATGGGACCATTAAGCACGTGATTACTATGGAAGATATATTATTTTGTAAGTGAATTTACTTACAATGTTAAAATTTGGAAATTTGATGTAAATTTATGACTCCAATTGCACTTGTCGAGTTGCATTGAATTTTTAGTGACGAAGATACAAGATAGCGATGCAAATACAAAAGTAAAAGTTGTGATGTTCTCATGTCATTTAAATTTCTTGAAAAAAATCGACCAATAGTATTGCTACATATGCATCATTTTTTATAGCATACTAGTTTATGTTCACGGCTTCGCCCACATGAAAAAGTTTTCCCAGGATAAAAAGTAACCCAAAACCTTCACAGGGTCTCAAACTATCTCCATACCAAATTGCATCAAAATTCGTTCGGAAGCTTTTGAGGTTATCGCGTGCAGAGGCCGCGGGCGACTTTGTTTAATGCTATGACTGCTATGTAGGAAGATTAAGGAACGATGCTGGTAAACGAGAAAATGGATCAGCTAATGTTAGCTGTTCTACACAGCACATAAACATCCACAATATTATAAAATCATGGATAAATGGCCAGTGTTAAGGGGAAATAATAGGCATAAGGAAATAAGCGGTGTTTAGGAAAATCGAGTACTTAAACATATAAACACTTTTATAGACCACTTTGTCCAGTAAAACTCCTCATAAATAAGGTAGAATTTTATGAAAAACATAAAAAAATCAAAAGGATATAAACCAAATGGTTTTCTATAGTCCAACATTTGAAGCAATTCATATCGTATTAGACAGAAGTCACAGTTCAAAATCGATAAGAAGGAAATGACAAAGGGGCGAGGATGATGAATGATCGCACGACAGCCGCGTGCTGGAATATCCTTTTTGTGACACGTTGAAAGGAATCGAAGGAATGGCGGATAAATAATGACAATTGCTGTGTTTTGCTGATATTTTCATACTGAAACCAGATGGCTTTTTTAGAATGTGTTGGATATAAAATAGTAGATGGTGATCATCATTACCCACGATTATTGACAATGCCAGAGAATTTGAAGAGCGTTGACGTTGTATAAGGAATGCAATTTAAAGTGAATTGTATTGTCCTCGGATAATTGGGCAACATTCCGTAATTTTCATTATTTCTAATTCTACGTAGTTTTTGGTTTTGATATAAAAATTCCCGTTTACAAACGGTTTCATATCACATTTTAATATTTATAGTATTCCTCACCAACATGTCCAGAAGTTTCTACTCATGGACGTATATAAGGAGGGGGGGGGGGGGTCAGGGGTCTGGACACCCCCATCCTCCTTAGCTTACAATAAACTACGCTACACCACTGACCACTGACATTTTGGGGACCCGGACCCCCGCCCACTAAGCAAGGCAAGAACCCACGCCACTAAAAACTATTTTCTTTATATCGTAGGACCCCCTCCATGTGAAAGCTATAGCTACGCCCGTGTTTCTACTGTACCAGTTTCCTAATCTATACTAATATAAAGCTGAAGAGTTTGTTTGTTTGAACGCGCTTATCTCAAGAACTACTGGACCGATTTTGAAAATTCTTTCACTAATGGTAAGCTACATTACTCCTGAGTGCTATAGCCTACTTTTTATCCCAGAAAAACTTTTCGGAGCCGCGCGCAATCTTTATATATTATCGCTAAACGTAGGTGCACGTACAACTTTCGTGTAGATTTTTACAGTAAATACCGGAGATGATAACAGATATGAATATTCCACGCTCGTTAACTGATTTATTGGTTTCAAAGAAAACTGTGAAGGTTACCTCCGTGAGTGGATGTGGTCGGTTTATTATTAGTTCAGCTGTAAACGAATGAACGCGGGAAAAAGTGGGCGTAATTACTTTACCGACTTCCTACATTAAAAACAAAATTTGATGGCGAATTTGCTTCAAACGCCGAAGTTATCTTCTCTGCCATAGCAAACGTTAAATAAAAACGTATCGAATCCCAAAGAAAATGTAGCAAGTCAAAAACACCGATCCCCTATACAGTATTTCTTTAAGGATTTAAAAAAAATGCTTAAATTTATTCACAAAGATTTTTCGTGTTTTCACAAATAGGTATCGAATGGGGGGCGAGGTTCCCCCTATAGGTATAGGTTAGTGCAACAAAACAAACAACTTCGCATTCAGTAAACGACGTCGATGAGTGCAAGCTGACCGGCTTACGGCGGCGCGGTGCGCAAGCTTTTCATGCAATTTCCCAAGAGCCTTCCAGTTTGTACGTAACCTTTATTTTCAGACTTGCGTTCGCCGCCGTTCCCGTTTGTATAGTCTATGGCTCCCTATGACAGACCACAGCGTGCCAATTAGGGGCCATCCATTACGTCATAAGGGGTGCAGTGAGAGCTACGGTTGAGTGGACTTAAGCTCCGTGACGTCATGTGTTATAGCATAATAGAGGCTGATTGTGAGAACCAAGAGGAAGGACAGGGATCTGGGAGCAAAACACTAAGCAATTAATATCTTATTTTAGAACAAATACTTTGTTCGGAATTGTCATTGAGATTGATAAGGGACAGTTATTCTTACATTTAGTTTCTTCCCTCCCTAAATATAGAACCCAATTAGCGACAAGTAACTCACAGGTAGCCTTGAAGGAATTGATAACCAATGTAAAGAATAAAACCAAAACTCGTATGCCAAACTCGATTCACGCATCACTCCAAATGAAGATGCTCCAAGGTCGGTTGGTAATTAAGATAAAACACAAGATTAGCGCTCTGTTGATGAAATTAGCCGAGTTGTGGACGGTGCCAATGACCCTTGACACGAATTCGTGTTAATTTTACCATCGATTATGCACCATCCGCAAAACGATTGAGGTGTAACATGCTTTATATAAAGACGATAAAGTGATCACGTTATGAAAAATGCGCCAGTTCATGTCTTATGTCATTGAAATGGTGTATTTGAAACACAAAGAATTCTCAGATTGCGAGCTATTTTTGGTTCTTCGTACATTGTGGCGAAAATTTCGCTTCAACGTTACAAGTTTTCGAAATTGCTCTTATATTGTTATTGACGTAAGCCTTTGTTATGGGTTTCTTATATATCAATGGTTATAATGCATTGTTGTGTATTAAAGCAGTGACATTAAAAAGTAAGACTTTTTTTTCACATGTCTCTTATTCCTGAAGTTGTAGGCAGCGTAACTAATGCGTCCACTATTCCGTCCGATGATGTGATAGGGGGCGAGCCTATCGCCATATCTGGTACAAATTCCAGACTCCGGGCTGATACTGAATAGAAAAATCCAATATCATTTTGCCCGACCCGGCCATCGACCCCAAGACTTCTGTGTACTGTGGTGTTGCTATGTCGGTTAGGTACAATTTATTTCAGATGGTCAATAAAAAACCGTATAAACATAATATGACTGCCTCGGTGGCGTAGTTGTATTATGGTACGACTACAATGCTAAGATATCGGGTTCGATCCCCGGGTCGGGCAAAGTGATATTGGATTTTTCTAATCAGTATCAGCTCGGAGTCTGGAATTTGTGCCCGATAAGGCGATCGGCTCGCCCCATATCACATCATGGGACGGAATACGCACGGCGAAAAGTGGGTGCACTAGTTGCGCCTCTACCTTCCCCTTTGGAGATAAAAGGCGTGAGTATGCTTCTGCGTAAACATAATATTATAAAAAAGTTTCTCTGGTATAATAGTTTCAATACAATGTGTCGAGTTGGTTCACCAATTGCCGGAGCTCAAGAGGTTCGTGTAAGTACGTAGTACGAAACCACACAATTTCACATCAAACTGGTTATAGATACAAATCTTGTCGCGAGTACGGAATTTTCCTCTCTAATTTGATAGACATAACTGTCATTACAATTTAGAAAGGTTAATCGTGAATGTAATTATATAATAGTGAAAATAAAACAGTAGCACAGTACGTAAGTACTTATCGATTCAATAAAGCTAAGGGAAGCACTAATTTAATTGATGACGAAGGATGCATTACAATAGCGTAGTTTCCTATGTTTGATTATGTACATTATTTTACAGAAAATAATACGAAAAAGAAATCTTTCTGTGAAATCAGCATCAAAATTGGTTGAAAAATAAAGCAGTTATTCTAATTTAAAATATTGTTGTGAGCAAAAGTAGGGCCGTGGTGCGGATATCGCGCGATCTCTTTCACACGCACGCAGCGTTATGGCTGGTGACACCCGATTACGTCACAGTCTGATATTACTATTATTTGACAATTACTCCTTCCACCAAATTTCAAAGCTTAATTATAACTTACTTATTATTGCGCCAATTTAGAATATTTTTTTTCCATAAAATTTTGGATGGCATACATTTTTGATAAACGTATTAAAAAAAAGTAGTCCACTACCCTATGGTAATCAAGTAATTGGTTTGGAAAAAAATAGACAACTTATTACCCAGAATGTCACATGATGATATTTGATCATCGCCGCCCTTGAAACCCCACGCTGCCGGAAGAATGGATGCCCGATGGGCGACCTACGACGATCAAGGAGCTTAAATTTAAGAAAAGGAGGAAAGTTTATCAGTCTCCCGGAATCTCACTGTTAGTTCACATACTCACGTCTTTTATCCCCGAAGGTGTGGGCACTGGGTAGAGGTGCAACCAGGGCATCCAATTTCCGCCATGTGTGCTCAGTCCCACGATATGGCGAAATCATATCGTATAATCATATCGACACATATTCCAGACTCAGGGCTGACACTGAGTAGAAAATCTATTTATTTGCCCGACCCGGAACCTCAGAGCGGTGTCGTACCACGCACGCCATTACAACTACGCCACTGAGAAAGACACTATTAGCAAAGAAGACAAAACCAAAACAATTCATTTACGCCGTTTTTCTTTGAGATAGTGTTACTACCTTGGTCGATCCGGCCCATCATGCACGCAAAAATGTATGCAACGTGGCAATACCACTTATAAATCTCCATATCTTTTTCGATGAATCACAATTTAAGTGAACTTTAGTGTAAAACGGCTGTTAGATAAAAATTTATTATTCGATTAATTCGGTTTTTTATTCCAATAGAGATCGTTGAAGATTACGCGGCTTCTAGATGCTTCAACATCACTTGACCCGGGATTGCAAAGGACAGTCAAGTGGAGGAAAAAGGAGACCATTGACAGAGGTTAAAGTTGATAACATCTTTGAATTTTGAGGTCAACGAAGTAGAATATAATCTTTAGATCTTTTAGGATTGCAAAGTAGATAACGTAAATTACATTGTATAATTTTTTATTATTCACAAAACAAAAATACTCTAACATGATTTTATAAAAACCATAATGCACTTAAAATTCCCTTTCAGAATATAATTATATTGTGCGTAAAAGTAACATCCGCATACAAACTTTTAAAAAAAAAAACATGCAAATCCTCGATTTAAAAAGAAGATGAACAAAGCCGATATATTCAGCGCCCTAAATACCGCAGCGGCGCTCCGGTAACCCAAATAAATGCATTTAGCTTTTCCAGTCGTGTATTCATGAAAAATATTAGCATGTCAAGTCTAATGCCATCCTCTAATAGTGTATAAATATCGGTAACGTAAATAGATGTGCCGGCAAAACAGGTAGAATATTTTTTTTTATTGCAAAGAATGACGAGACGAGCATGCCGTTCGCCTGATGGTAAGCGATACGACCACCCATAAACAGTAGCAACACCATCCAGCACCTTGAGTTACAAAGTACTGTGTGCAGACATTCAACAGTATAGTTACGACTGTGTGGCATTCCACTGTGCTCGACATCCTGAGACATAAGATATATAAGAATATGTTCAATCTTAGCTCACAAAGTGATAAATTACAGTTCTACATCAACTTGAACATTCGAACATGCCGTCATAATTATCTACTGGCGAACGATAATCGTCTCTCATCAGTCGATACTAGGTTGCTCCACTTACCATCACGTGCAGAGTTAATTTGACGTGCCCGTATATTTTTAACCGACTTTAAAAGAGGAAGTTCTGTATTCGGCCCGTATGTATGTATGAACAGCCAGCCACATAAGTAGCTGAACAAATTCAAAATTTCAAATCGCCTATACGCGTTTAGTTTAATTAAAATATTTTATTGTTTATGGGAAGTAAAGTTAATCCCCTCTATTTTATTTTTATGAAGAGAAAACGAAAATTAGTAAGAACATAAAAGTGTAGAAGCGATTTGAAGTTTTGAATTTGTTCAGCTACTTATGTGGCTGACTGTGCATATGTAAGTTTGTATGTCTGCGATTTTCTCCAAAAGTACTGATCCGATTTGGATGGGGTTTTCGTTATTCAAATGTATATTTTTCAGGGAAGGTTTAAGTATATAATTAATTAAACATAATTTAGTTAGAGAAGCTCAATATAATATTTTCCTATAAATACCCGAGACTCGAAAAACAAAACGTGGATAATTTAATACAAACTAGTAGTCGTAATTCAACCAAAGAATTTAATATATTTGTAACACAAATAAATTAAAATTTTCTGCACACTTTCTCTACACACACACACTCACGCCTTTTATCCTCGAAGGTGTAGGCAGAGGCGCAACTAGTGCACCCACTTTTCGCCGTGCGTATACCGTCCCATGATGTGATAGGGGGCGAGCCTATCGCCAAATATCGGGCACAAACTCTTTCTCTACATGAATTTTAATTATGCCAAATCTCACAGTCCTTGTATTTTACTGTTCTCATAGCCATTTTAAGCTTTATCCTTCTTAGCTTGATTAAACGTACCATATTTTAGCTCAACCTTGTAAGATGTGAGCAACGGTATCCATAACACAAGTTAAATATTTATTCGGATACCGTAGTTAACACTTTGGTTCTAAATTGTTATGTACACTATATATACCTTTATTTTAGTGTTTGTTCACCCTGCTAAAGGAAATAAAGAATTTTATATAAAAAAAAAATCATACGTGCGCGAAATGTGCTTAAAAGGGGTAAAATATTTTTTAGTCTTCACATATTAAAATATAGATTTCTTAAACTAATACTGCCAGAAGGCGATACAGTTTTACATGAAACTAGCGCAAAATTTTAACGTGTTTACTACATAAACCAGTACAAAAAGGTTGTGGATGATAATTATATTCATTGTCGAACAACCTTCATGATCTATGTATTTATTTATACTAGCATTTTAGAAAGAAAGAAGAAAGAAAGAAAGAATAATTTATTGTCGCGGTACACGTTATACATAAAACATTTTACACCAGTATGTTTACTTTAAGTATTATTATACAGTACAGAGTACAAATACGTTAACAATATAGAAGCGTTACCATAATATACCTTTACCTTTTTTATGAATGTAAAAGATTTGTACTTCCACATTGTTTTCGCGTGTCTAATGATTTTTTTTCTTTTAGGGTACCGCTGCTGTTATTACCAGGGTACCCTGCGAACAGGATACAGGCGATACCCCGGCTAACCAAAACGGCCCCAATGAAAGGAAATGGACGAAAGAAGAAAGGTTCCCGAGATAGGAGGAGAGGAAAAAATAAATAATAGTTTAAAAAAAACAAAAAAAAAACACGTTTTTATAGAAAATCGAACTAAAAAAAAGAAAATTAATTTTAATAAATAAAAAAAAATATAGTAAAAAAAGCGTGGGATGCTTTTTAAGATATTATCAAAATGATAATCTTTCTACTCATATCTGTCAATAAAATATTTATAGCTATTAACACCACGCACCCCACGCTTTTTTTTACAATAAAATACATTTTTTTCCTATTTTTTAGTTGGATTTTCTATAAAAGCATGTTTTGTAGTTTTTTTAAACTATTATTTATTTTTCATTCATTTTTTAGTTTAAAATATTGAATTGTCATTGGTCTTTGATAAATTTGCCAAATTTGAGTTAATCCGAAGTTTTGAAGGGGATCAAAATCATGTTCAAAGTTTCCGTTACATAGGCGTATACTAACATACGTATGAAGCTAATAAAAACGTGTTAAAAAGAGGGGAGGTTGTTCGCGGGCCCGTTTACGCCACAATGTATTATGCAATCAAGGGCAAGAGATACACATTGCCATGGCCTGCGACGAATGTACCCCCATGTTTGAGCGTGCATTCCGTGTGGAGACCGAGCGCACAAGATTGATCTGATGAGTAACCTCGCTCGCTCTCCACGGCTTTTCGCCCATTGCCCTGATTGCTAAGCCCACGAATAGGATTGCTAGATTTTCATGGCTTATAGCTTAACGCTAATGGAAAGGCACCCTAGTATTGGAAACAATAACTGGAATTGGACTCGTGATTGTCTTCAACGCGGCCAAAAAGACTGTGATTATTTGAAAAGATGATGATTTGAAAGACTTTTCTTTATAATTTTTTAGTTGACTCGTAGGTATATATGGGCGCAAATTAATATTTTGTGATTATATTATTATGTAAATGTCTAGAATATTTAAGTTTGATATTTAAAACCACAATGCTGTTATTTATCAAATTTCAGAATAAGTTAGAAACTGTATTGACTATTTGAGTGTTTGGAAAACGCTGGATATTTATTTAATTCATTATTTAATGATTTATATAACTTAAACGTTTAAAATAATGTCAATAAGAATTGTTAATAATTCTAATTGATATCCTGATTTCTATCTCGTTATTTTAATCTATAAGTAAAAATATTCACAACTTGTTAATAGCTCCATCTGTTGGCAAATTATGTAAAGTAACGGAGTTTGCTTACTTAAATATTATTTATGTAAAATATTATCATCTGGAGTTACGTAAAATTCATTATAATATCTATTTTGAATATTCAGCTATAACCCAAGATTTATTGTACAGTAATTTCAATTATTCCTTTTACAAAGGAGGTTGCAGTTATTATAACATTTATATTCACTTTGAATGACATGGGTATTATAAGAAAAATTGGATTGACGGCGGATTCAAAAATTAATGTAGAATAAACTAAGCAATATTCTGTGTATTTTTCATTATGATGGATTCCGAACAAGAGAACCCTGGCTTATCGCCGACAGCAGCGGTGGGATCACAGCCCCAAGAGACTTCGGTATCCGCAGATGGCGCGACCTTCACTATCGAACAAGTGATGGGTCTCTTGACCTCCATTACGAAGACTGCTGCAACAAGCGCTGTGAAAGCAACGTTATCGGCGGAAGCAGTACCCCTGCGGCGGTATCAAGACTTCTACCTACCGCCTTTTAACCCTGATGAAAGATCGCATGACATCAGGGACTGGTGTGCTAATGGAGTTCCGGTACTCGGACGACGTGCAAAAATGGCGCAACTACACTTCGGATCAAGCAAGCAGCTACGCAGATTATGCTACAACGGCGTGGGCGCTGTTTAAGAGAGTTCGACCAGAAGCTGCTGACGCTGAGGTGGTAGAAGCACTGATAACAGGCATTTACCCTGAGTTTATTCGATCTGAGTTGTTGAGAAATACCCCCGATTCACTTCCTAAATTAGTATCAGTTCTTAAAACGTTTCGAAAACGTAAAATCGAAAGTAGGGATAGTAAATATAATGATGTTAAAAAAACCACGTGTTCCGGAATCTTCAAAGGATCAAGTTGTTTGTTTTAATTGCAACAAACCGGGTCATCTGTCACGGAACTGCATAGAGAAAAATTCATCTAAACCTAACGTTGTTTTGTCACAATCAAGTAACAATTCCAGTTCTCGTGGTAATTTCAGTAATATTAAAGTTATTGAATGGGTCACTTAGAGGAAAATTGTTACCGCCGTTATTGAAATTGATAATATCAGCTTAGAGCTATTGTTTTATGTAGTAGGTGACAATGAGACTCAATTTGATATATTAATAGGATTTAATCTTTTAAAAATACTCGGCCTTAGCGTTACTCTCAGCGAAAACAATATATCTATTAATCGTGAGTTTATTATCAGCGAATGTTCAAATTTGACGCCCTCTATTGAATTAGTGAAAATTAGATTAAAAAATCCTGATAAAATAGTACAGCGTCGACCATATCGTTTGTCTCCTGTAGAACGTGAGAAAGTGAGGGAAATAATTCGAGATTTAAAAGAAAATGGCATAATAAGAGATAGCTCTTCTCCATTTAGCAGCCCTATATTACTAGTCAAGAAAAAGAACGGTACGGACCGACTTTGCGTTGATTTTCGCGAGCTAAACGCCAACACGGTTCGAGATAATTATCCATTACCTTTAATAGCGGACCAAATAGATAAATTAGGCAAAGCCCGTTTCTATAGTTGCCTAGATATGGCTTCTGGCTTTCACGGTATTCCTATAGCGAAAGACTCTATCGACAAGACTGCATTCGTGACACCGGATGGACGAGCGGTCCCTAACTGATAAAACGCGTTTTGATAAAGGTAAAGCCAAAATCAATCCTTTTAATATCGGTGATTTTGTCTTAATGCGGCGCCACGAACGCCATACTACTAAGTTAGGCTCTAAATTTGAAGGTCCAATGGAAATTTTACAAGTATTACCGAATGATCGATACCGACTTAGGCATGTTAACCTTCGCGGCTGTTCAGAAAAAATTGCAAGTCACGATGCCCTACGTTCCGCTCCCATGGCTCAATCAGACCCTTTTGATGAATCCTACAACTCAGATGAATTGACCGTATGGGCGGAGGAATTGTCGGGGACCGATTTACGTGGGGCCTCTACCTCCTCTACTGCACCTATGTAACTGCATTGTATTGATATAACGGATTAAATGATTATTTTATGTAAAAAAAAAAAGAAAAAAAAAAGAAAAAACTATGTACTTAGGTGTGTTCATGAGACTTATTTTATTTTTCCTATCCAATATCCTTCCTTAAACGCTGGCTGGCCACCATGCGTATCCCTGATCCTGGTCTTGTTGGCTAGAACCCAGGATGGGTGATGCCTTGTGTATTGGCTAGAACCCAGGATGGGTGATGCCTTGTGTATTGGCTAGAACCCAGGATGGGTGATGCCTTATGAGTTGGCTAGACCTCAAAAAGAGTGATGCCTTGTTTGACATTGTTGTAATGTAAAAACAGCGCAAGGGACGCGCTGGAGTCAGTCTGGCCGTATGGGCGCAAATTAATATTTTGTGATTATATTATTATGTAAATGTCTAGAATATTTAAGTTTGATATTTAAAACCACAATGCTGTTATTTATCAAATTTCAGAATAAGTTAGAAACTGTATTGACTATTTGAGTGTTTGGAAAACGCTGGATATTTATTTAATTCATTATTTAATGATTTATATAACTTAAACGTTTAAAATAATGTCAATAAGAATTGTTAATAATTCTAATTGATATCCTGATTTCTATCTCGTTATTTTAATCTATAAGTAAAAATATTCACAACTTGTTAATAGCTCCATCTGTTGGCAAATTATGTAAAGTAACGGAGTTTGCTTACTTAAATATTATTTATGTAAAATATTATCATCTGGAGTTACGTAAAATTCATTATAATATCTATTTTGAATATTCAGCTATAACCCAAGATTTATTGTACAGTAATTTCAATTATTCCTTTTACAAAGGAGGTTGCAGTTATTATAACATTTATATTCACTTTGAATGACATGGGTATTATAAGAAAAATTGGATTGACGGCGGATTCAAAAATTAATGTAGAATAAACTAAGCAATATTCTGTGTATTTTTCATTATGATGGATTCCGAACAAGAGAACCCTGGCTTATCGCCGACATATACAATAATATATGGGTAACTAGTTTTGTTTAGGTTAAACCGTACTATTCGAATGTCGGTTCAGTCTGGTGTCTGGAAATGTGCCTGACAAATGGCAATAAGCCCCCCATTACATCGGACCTAACATAGCTGTCGAAATGTAGATGTGTTACACCTGGGCCTACCCTTAAAGAGGGAAAAGCGTATAATGCTATGTATATTAACCGTAGTATACGGTTAAATTAATTTAACAGAAAAATGAAGTTCAATGTTTTACGAATAGGTACCAAATTTCTATTCGACTGACAGAAGCATGAATGGCTTTTATAACGCATCCCTCGCGGAGTAAAACCGTACATACCGGCCTTTTTCAAAAATCGAGCCCGTCCATTACTATAAACGGATTTTATTTCCATTCGGTCGGTCAACGACGAACGCGAAAGCACTTTGAAACGGTGAAAATCAAATTAAAATCACTCAATGGAACTGCGTGGAGTATTGCAATGTTTTTATTCTATAGACAAGTATTATAATTAATGCAGACCTATTTTTAGACATCCATTTCGGATGGAGACGTCGATTTTCATCTATAAATGTGATTATGTGGTTGGTATTTGATTTTAATTTAATCAATATGTGATATTAAATGTATTAATTGATACTGCCTTAATGGCGTTGTGTACAGTGTAACATACGCGCTACGACTGTCGTGCTGAGGCCTTGGGTTCGAGATCTCGGGTAAAGTGATAATATGTTTTTCTGCTCAATGTCTGTTCGGAGACTGGCAATACCCATTTACGCACGCCTCCTATTGTATGGCACCTTAGATAGTCGGCAAATTATAATACATAAATACATACATAGTATCATTTCATCATTATGATACATTTGACATACCTCTACTGGTGGTAGGTCACTCATATGTAAGAGTCCGTCTGGGTGGGTACCACCGCAATGTCTTTTTCTACCGCCAAGCAGCAGTGTGCATGCACTGTTGTGTTTCGGTTTGAAAGACATTGTAGCCAGTGTAACTACTGGACATAATGAGACTTAACATCTTATGACTCAGGATGACGAGCGCAGTGGAATGCCACACAGTACTTTGTAACTCAAGGTGCTGTATGGTGTTGCTACTGTTTATGAACGGCATGTTCGTCTCGTCATTCAATGCCATAAAAAAAAACCGCTGCCTACCGTCGAAAAGGGAATACGTCGTGATTTATGTATATTATCTTATTACATACTAGCTGTTGCCCGCGGCTCCGCCCGCGTGAATGAGTTTTCCCGGGATAAAAAGTAGCCTAAGTTACTCCTTATTACAGCAGCTACCTGCCAATAAAAGTCCCGTCAAAATCGGTCCAGCCATTTCAGAGATAAGCCGGAACAAACAGACAGACAGAAAGACAGACAGACAGACAAAAATTGTAAAAAATTTTATTTTGGTGTATGTACCGTATATATATTCATATACATGTAGTAAAAAACGGTTATTTCAATACTTATATGTAATAGGTATTATGTATGCTATAACAGACCTAAGTAGTTATCTCCAACACCGATGCCTTCTAGACAACCTTATGAAATATTCTGATCCAATTACCCTTTAGATTTACGTTAAACCTATGTCACATTACGAGACTGATTAGACTGTGCGGCAAATTATATTTTCATAATTAGATTTTATTCGTAACTAGGTGTTACACACGGATTCGCCGGCGTGAAAAGCCTTTCCCGCTACAAAAGACCCTAAAACATAATACGACGAGCGCCATCTACTTAGATAATCAGATTAAAATTATCCATTATTTTCCATGGGAGCAAATTACCGGGATAAAAAGTAGCCAGGACATGATTTACCCGTGTACCAAATTTAATCCAAATCCGTTTAGTTCTTTCTGCGTTTACTTCTAACAAACATTTTAAAAAACTTTCGCATTTATTATAATACTAGCATTGCGCGCGGCTCCGCCCGCGTGGACAAGTTTTCCGGGATAAAAAATAGCCTATAGCACTCAGGAGTAATGTGTATATGTCATGATTGCAGGTAGGGTTGCCAGGCGTCCGGATAAAGCCGGACATAGTTAGGCTTTTTAATACATGTCCGGCCAAACTACGGCTTGTCCGGCTTTTGCTAGGCTTTTTACATTTGATTTTTTACATTGAAAATTAAACGGCCATGGAAATACATTTGGGAGCTTAAAATCGTATTTACACTAAGACATAAAATCCATAACAATTTAGGGCGTCCGGCTTTTTTACCCAAATATCCGGCCAAACTGGCTGGTCTGTCCGGCTATTAGATTTGACGACCTGGCAACCCTAATTGCAGGAGCTTGTTAGCGTATTTTGGTTGTCTCGTATGATTCAGTTCTATTCTCAGAACTGGCAATAAAATTGAGTTATTCCATTTGCACTTGAATTTTCTGTGATTGGAATTTGCGAAGTGATGACGGACTTTTTCCCTATTATGGGACGGGCATAAATTTGACAACGCGACGCACTATTTGCGTCTCTGTCTTAGCATTCTTAAATAAAACCTTACACGACGTATGTATGTACTATGTATACCCAGAAACAAATAACCCACGAGCGTCATAATTACCAATATTGGCTGAAAATTAACATGCCCACGGCAACCTTGAAGTCGCTTAGCTAATAACAAACGTAAAACAAAGAAGCCAGTAGAAAATTCCAATAGTCGGTCGGGTTTACGTAAAAGTAGCGAAACGTATGTCAACAATGTTACACCCAGTAGCAAAGGTTGCGCCGCGTTCCCTAAAAGTAGGTGGAAAACAACACTTTTCCAGTGGGATTAGGATTACTTTCAGGTAGAATAAGCGCTAGTTTCGGAAAACACCAAATGCAGGCGCAAAATTCTTGTATAAATTTGACTGAAAGAAATACAACAGTTTCGAAAAATAATATTGCCTACATTTAACAAAACGAAATATAATACAAGAAAATAACAAAAAAAATGTGTCTAGATCAGTCTTTAAATATATTATTCTCCGTGGTCGCTAGAATTATGCCGGCATTTTCTTGCCATCGCTGGTAAAGTGCATAGCACTACCACCAAACTTCATTGAAGACTGAGCGGTAACTTTGCAGTCACCGGTCTTAGCATTATCGCAGTCTATCACACCAGAAGGTCACCGCTCGACCCTCTTTGTAGGAAAAGCTATGACGCGTGTGTCACCATGTCAAGGGTCAACATCCAGTCGTCTTAGACTAATTAGTTTTTAGACTCATTTTTCCCAGTGACTCGTCAAGCTTCACCGCTTGTCACGGTACGCGTGCCACTGCCGATCCTGGGTTACAAGAGCTGCAGTGGCGGGTGTGAGGGCGGAATAGTCTATCCAGTCGGGTACCTATTTGGTACACCATCCACTATTAACACACTTATGAACATACACCGGTTATATCGCTTCCATATCATAAAAGCTTTATTGTATTGAAGAGCCTAAATATTATTTCGGGACAGACGTGATCCCTTCACGCGGTACGTCGACCTATTTTCGTTACGATATTGCCGGATTTATATCTCTACTATGAATATAACGATTGTAATTATTCACTAAGACGGCCCGCGGCTGCGTTCGCTTTTATATAAACTATATTTACTATCGCCGGAAAATGAATGTCATTGCCCGCAGGCGATTGCAGAGATAACTTGAGCTATATGTTATCATGATGTCGATAATTTGCTAGGGATGTGATTAATGTATTGAAGCTTAAAAAATTATAATATAAATTAATTGTTTTTTCATGACACAGGCTCTGCCTAAATTGAGAGCGTCTGTCAATATTTTTTGTACCTTTCATTTACTTAACTTAAGATTTTTTTATTTTTCAAATTCGGACGTCAGAAGCAGAACCCACGCTAGAGACGGCCCACATAAACTAACGAAGGCCTAAAAACCTACCCTCTATATCCCCATTTCTCTATTTACCTATTTCATGACTAACGGAGACTTCGAGTGTTTAAAAATAACAAACAACAGTACAATATTAAAATTCCATTACGCAACAGTTTTTTATGTGCCACAAAATAGTGTCGCTAAATGTATGTGTTGATGACGGATAACATCTTATATCTCTGAAGCAATTTATTATGACTTCCACTGTGGCAAAAATAAACAAAAAATATAGATGTCTTCACTCTTGACATAAATCACCGTTAACGAAAACAGTATTCGAGGTGAAAGTATTTTTACACAAATCGTGGTTACGTAGAAACCAAAACATATCAAAATGTAGTTCCTATAATTCTCACACACACTCACGCCTTTTATCCCTAAAGGGCTAGGCAGAGGCGCACCTTGTACGCACACTTTTCCCCATGTGTATTCTGCCTCATGTGATAGGAGTCGAGCCTTATATCTTATATCTGACTGCCTCGGTGGCGTAGTTGTATTGCGTACGCGTTACGAGTACGATTTGCGCGCTGAAGTCCTGGGTTCGAATCCCGGGTCGAGCCAAAAAACATTGTGACTGGGTTTTTCCATCTTAAAACAAATACTCAGTCGCAGCTCGGAGTCAGGAAGTTGGCGGTGTGATACCCCCGTGCCTCGGAAAGCACGTAAAGCCGTTGGTCCTACGCCTGATCTCTCTCCGGTCATGTCGGATTGCCGTCTCACCGGATTATGAGAGTGAAGGAGTAGCGAGTGCACCTGTGTATTGCGCACACACTTGTGCACTATAATATCTCCTGCGTACCTGACTGATCTCCGTTGAGATTGGCCGCCGTGGCCGAAACTGGCTAGGAGGATTACATATCTCACAAGTCAAAAGTAAAACTAGATAACCCGCAAGTACTACGTTCTGTTTACTAACTTAATTTAACGTCTCCTTATTCATAATATGTATATTATAATTCTATGTACTTATTTATTAATTTTCCATAATTATCAAAAATACTTAGTTTATATGTTGCAGAGGCTCGGAATCGAGCTAGTTGATCATCTGATAAGGACCTGCACCGCCCATAGACACCCATAATAATAGAAAAACACGCTAACAATCTAAAAATAGGGCTTACGAAAGGGAGCAGAGTTTTCCCGCCTATAAAAAAACCTTATAAAACGCCCAGCATTTTGTCACCCAAATCGATCGAACAAAAGAAGTTTAAAAGCAAATATATCTTCAAGCGCGTCCCGTTCGTTTTGACTCATTAGTCACTTTCCCCCAACGCGTGCCAGCCCTACCCACCGAGATTAGTCACCGCTAAAACTTTCAATGACCGATGCATTATTCCGGTATTACATTGAACATGTAATATTGCGGTTGGGCTGTTGCTGCAATGTTAAAAAGTTTCAATGAACCATCGTTAATTGAATTATTCATAGTTTAATTATTCTTACACTAGCTGACCCGGCAAACGTTGTTTTGCCGGGATAAAAAGTAGACTATAGCACTCAGGAGTAATGTAGCTTCCTATTAGTGAAAGAATTTTCAAAATCGGTCCAGTAGTTCCTGAGATTAGCGCGTTCAAACAAACAAACAAACAAACTCTTCACCTTTATAATATTAGTATAGATATACATATTTGGATAGTACTCCCGAAAACCAGGCCTTAGCAAAACCGTATAATTTTAAAGTCCTCCGATTTAGAGATTTGTGTAATTTTATTTTGCTTAAAAACTACATTTAAAATGGACGTTCATAAAAAAGTTAGTTATATATGGAGCGGTCTAAAAATATTTTTTTAATGGATCCAGATCCTTATTTTGGCCCCTTTAATATAAAGTTTGAGCCTGGTTAGATTTTAAGTCCCAGCACCCATGCAAAAGGCGGACATGTCCTTTATTTCACAGTGATTAATATTGAACGGATAATGTGGAATGTAGATAGTAATCATTTATTTGGGATAGATCAGACTGTGACTTTTGTTTTTGGTTTATACATTTATGAGACGTGTAGTATTTAATCAGAAGTAGTGAAACAGGCCCTAGTGGAATTAGGACATTATACAACGACAATATGTATAGTGAGAGTTGATTGTCACATTTTTTCTAGAGTCAATATGGTAAAGGTTCTCTTAATGCCAGTTACGAATTGCGATTGCAATCCGACGAATAAACACAAAATCTACTCAGCACTTAGATCTTCATAATTCCTAATCCCACAGTAAAATATACTTCTTGTGGGATTCGATTCCACCACTCCTTACCATCTTATGTGCGCTGGCCACTGCAATCAGTTTATCATCCTAACTCCCCAAAACTCCTCGGTTAATGGAGGAAGAGCTGCATTATAAGACTTCCTTTGCCTATTAAAACCTATTTCCCCAACATCCCCAAGGATCACAATAAATAATACGTCAACACCCTTTCAGATAGCGCCCTATATGTAGCGGCGCGTCGAGAACCTTCCACCGACGATGGACCGTCTCATACATTTTTATTAGAACCCGTCGGAACGCTAGTCGCACATAAAGTTTTATGTCTTTCATAGTCACCTCTGTCTGTTGCAGTGATGAAGGTCTATTTTCGGCCGAAACCAAGGCCATATGCGAATATTTGATCCTTCCAGTAGTTTAAAACGAGACAAATTCGCGTTTACACATCGACTTTGAGTGATAACTTTATAGGAATTGAAGTGACGTGCTTTGTCTGCTCATATTATTGGCAAATATTACCCTATATTGATTCTTCACCCATTCAATTCACGTTGAATATAATTTAGATGAAATCATCCGAGCCGAAAGACCGAAAGTGTATGTGCACGAAGCCGAATCTTCTAACTGTAGCCACACAGCGTTGAGTGATCGCCGTAGAGTACTTCATTAAAACCGCGACAAAACGTCCAATTGCCACGGTCATATTTAATTGCAACGGTGTGCGGGACGAATGCTCCGATAACCATTTTCCAGTATTACTTTACAATCAGTTATGAGCGACATGGAATGAGGGAAATTTGCAATGGATTTGAAATGGAAATGTTCGGTGGAATTATGGGATGGAAAAGGATCACGGTTTATAGAGCCGTAGACGTCGTGCCGTTTAAGGAATGAATTTTTCTGGGGTGTTTTTAATACTGGATTCATTGTAATGTAATCATTGGTTAAGTATAGAGCTGTATGAGTAAACTCCATCACTATCTATACTAATATTATAAAGAGGAAAGATTTGATTGTTTGTTTGTTTGCATTGAATAGGCTACGAAACTACTGGACCGATTTGAATAAAACTTTCACCAATATATATCTACATTATCAGCGAGTAACATAGGTTTTATGAGAGCGATAGCCTACTTGGGAATGGAACGGTCTGCCGAGACAATGTCCGTAGGTTCAAAAACCAAGGCATACACCTCTGACTTTTCGAAATTACGTGTGTATTGTTTATCAATTATCGTCCGCTTTAACGGTGAAGGAAAACATCGTAAACCTGCATACCTGAGAATTCTCCATAAGAGTTTCGAGGGTATGTGAAGTCTGCCAACCCGCACTAGGCCAGCGTGGTGGACTAAGGCCTTAACCCTCTCAGTTGTACTGGAGGCCCGTGCTCAGCAGTGGGCAGTATTTAATACAGGGCTGGTATTATTATAATTATTATTATTAACATAGGTTTTTATCCCGGGGAAATAAAAAGCGGGACTTATCCCGGAAAAACTCATTCACGCGGGCGGAGCCGCGAGCAGAACTCTATCGTTTATAATTCATTAATTACAATTATTGAACTTTTGCTTACAAGCTACTTACATTGTGGCAGTACCTTTAGCGAGAATGATTCTGAATAGATACAAACACTTCAAATAAACAAACATGACTCAACATGCGCAATCGCCACCCAACCCTTACAAATCATGAAACTGCGCACCTCCATTAAAACGCAAAAACCATCCAACTTAACCCTTTACTTCATAAAAAAAAATTCCTAAACACGTGGAAAGGCACTTCAACCAACCCTCTACGTTAACCCCCCAAATATTCGGCTAAATATTCCCTTGTCACGTAAACTGCGAGGGTGCCACAAAGGACTGCGGCGACGTCTGTGGACAAAAGGGCCGAATCTGCCTTTAAAAAACCCGTTTAAATAGTGCACGCTTGTTGTGTCAAAGCGTCGTGGTAGTGCGCAATCTTGATTGTTCTTTACGGGTTAAACAAAAGATGAATTACCCGAACGTCTGGCCGTTAATTAAGCTGTAGTCTAGTAAGACAGCGGCGATGGGTTAAAGAAGTGCATTCGTAAAGATGTTATGCTTGTTTTATTTTCCAACCAATGAAGATGAGCAAGATTTTTGTTTGATAAGTGACATAGTTACTCATAAACAATAGCAGCACTATTTCGGCCTGGGAATTGAAAACTACTGCATGGCGCTGCACTATGCTTGTTACCTTGAGACCGATCGTTGAAAATATGGGATACAATACTTTGTACCGGACCACAATAGTTTTTGCACATCGCTGTTCCACAAAAAGAGGCATAACCATCAACATAGTCTTAACTTTTAACTAAAATTTTCTGATTTAACTTTTTAATAAGTCGAGATAGTATATTTTTTAGTCTAAAACTGGTAAAACAGTCGTATTTATAAGTATTTTAATTACGAATATATCATTTTACATACAATAGATCAAGTATAGTTCGGACAAACTAAGCTGGCCGGTATGACAATTCAATTTTTTTCCCGACGCGATAACTCTGGGAGAGCGTCTACCCAAAAAATTCAAAACCGTGTCATGTCATACCGGCCAGATTAGTTTGTCCCTACTATAGCTACTGATTGCATAACTACATTTAAATCCTCGCGGTTTAATTGATGCTGATATATGGTAGGTTAGAAAGGTTAGGGTCTGTAGTGTCCTCACCGGTGAGGATCGCGACGTGTTCCTCCCATTATTTTAATTATTATAAAAAATATTCATCGTATTTTTTTTTATCTTCTCTTTCATGCCAACCCGAGCTTGACTTCTTTATTTATTTTTCATTGATTTTACTCCCTATAAAATGTCTGTAGTTATATAAGTGATTTTTTGTAATAATTATTATAATTAATTTAATCTTAATGTATCTTGACTTATCATAAGTGCAACTGTGTTCGCTTACGTGATGAATAAACTATTTTATTTTATTTATTTTATATCAATAATAAATAATATTGGTTTATACAAGATAAGGAACATCGCCACCGATCATAATCCGTGCCGTGATTGACTTTTTATCAAATGAGTAATGGTTGATTTTCACGCATTCCACAATTCATTCAATGATTATTGCTTTTTACACACACATAGAGACCAACAGAATACATGCTCGGTTATATTTATTTTGGTTCGCCAAACCAACTGCCTGTAGTCATAATAGTTAACAAGAAATGGTACGAGAGAGTCAAGGAATGACCACGGGACGCGATAAATTGACACCCTAGTGGCCATTTTTTTAGAATACAAATAGCTATTTTGGAATTGACGTTTTAATCTTTGATAAATTATAAACCTAGATAGAGTGACGCGCTGGAATAAAACTAAAACAAACAGACCAACTTTTCTTAAGCTAGTATGCGTGACAGCTTTGTCATACGCTATCGCTGCATCATTCTGCATTTCCTTGTGTGCGCGCATAATGATACCAGTTATTACATGATTTCTATTAAAATAGGGAGAAAATTATATCCATGAAAAACAACAAAAAATAATTCAATTGAACTCATTTAGTGGACAACTGTTGGCCTCTATTTTTTTCGACGCGTTTGAAACGTTCAGTGTCTATCTAGGTATATAATTAATCAAAGGTTTCAATGTATAATGCCACTTTAACTAGCATAATATTGTCCCACTTTCGCGTTAACGCCATTCAAAATATATCTTCCAAAGTAATTCCAACGTAAATTTCAAGACCTTCACAAACGAGTTATCTTAACTGGTAAGCCACCGAATACCGCCACAGTTTGATTACTTCATGTTATCCTTGATTGCGGGTAAGACCGATTAATTAACTTTACACGAGGACAATTACTACTAGCTTAACAAAAACAACATACAAGGTTTTCCTTTAAGCACGGGTACCTACTCGAGTTGGTTTTATCAGACATTGGCCGTCTGAGCTATTACTTGATCCTTGACATCTTTGTAGAATCCGTTGTTCTTCTTCTAGTTAGAATTACTTCAGTTTTTCAACCTGCTACTCATCATTTTTCATGGATCTATCGTCGCACAAATCTTGTCTTAGTTCAATCGCCAGATGTTGTGGTCATATTTCGAAAGACATTTAAATCCCAAGAGATAGTACTCCTCAATGCACATGTCCCTGACTCCATAAGCTCCGCCTATTGCACCTCTTCAAGAATTTAAATGAGAAGCATGTCAACATCAATTTCGTATATATTACATTGTACGGTAGGAGATTTAACTTCTAATTGATTCAACATCCATGAACATAAACTTCAACCAAGTATGAATTTATTGTACCGAACGAAATTAAACTTAGTACAAAAAGTCCAACACGATAAAGTTGTCCCGGCGAACGCATCGGCTATCAGCCCGGCCCGAACACTCATTTACATGCAAATGGAAAACTGTTAGCGAGAGTGGGTATCGTAGTCGTAGTTCACTTAGCTGTATTTAATTTTGTATCCTTTATTACATAGAGTACAGTTCAATTTTGTGAAATACATTGGTTCTTATTGCCTTAACAACTACAAACGCCAGATGCGTTTATAAATACCGAAATTTGAACGAAAAAATCGGTACTGGGGCAATAATAAAGGTGGACGTTTTTATTTACATTTGTTTTGATGTTATAGGGAGCAAACGAGCATACGATTCACCTGATTATAAGTGCTTACCGCCCCCCATGAACTTCCGCAATACCAGCTTAAGGACCGATCTTCTACAGATCTTGTATGAACCCGACAGATCTTTGCATGGCGCATATTCGCGATACTCAAAGTAAATAGGGGTATATTCCGGGGCGTGAGCAATTCTGAAAACAATAAAAACGGGTCGCATCTGGCAACAATAGCGGCAACGTACCTAAGCTGCAAAACTGCGGTTGGCAAATCTTTTTTGGGTTTTTCGACTTGAAGGGTATTCCCGGCATTCAATTGAGAATAACCATCAAATGGAATTAACATACTCTTTTGCAGCGATACTAGTATTTCCAAAATATTTGTCGCTCTTTTTATCTTTTCACGAACAGAAGTAGATATTGCCGATTCCTTCATTTCTATAGGATTAGTTTCGTCGCGGGTCCTCATGCAGCCTGCATATATAACAGCCAAGTTCATTGGATTAATCTTAGTGTTTCCATAGCGTCGTGCTTCGTCGGGTAAAAAAGTACGTGCTATTTTCGGCCCTGACTTACAAGATGTGCAATGCTGAATGTCAGAACGAGATAGTCTCTCTTACCCGTCAGGAATAAAAGCGTGATGAATGATGATATACAAGTATTGAATTCGCCTGCCAAACACATACCATTGCTTTTGCTGTGTTTACGTTGTTTCTAGTATTTTTAGCGTTCTGTCGGTTTGCCAATTGGTGATGGTTGTCAGTAGGAATATTTATGTTTCTTGTATGAAAATGAAGTAATAATTGTATAGATCGTAAATAATGGGTTATGTTTTACTACTACACGTGTTAGCGACTTAGGACTAAATGTCAAGTACGACGAATGTTTAACATGTTTTTCTTTCAGGGAACTTTACGAGCTTCTTTGAAGTGACAATTAATTACACCACATTCACTATACTCAAATATCATAGTATTAAATATGTTGGCGACTTGCTTCTCGTAGGTATAAACTTTGACAGAATTATAATACCAACTTACACTTCACTAACAGAACCTGAAGATGTTCGTTCCGGTGAATGAGTCGGTCACGTGACCGCGGCCCGCAAACGTACGACACACGCACCGCAGTTCGATCGATCAATTAACCAAGGTCGACGTGTTTAATTGCCAAGGTCAAGGGCGCGAGGTGACGACGGCCGAATGTCACGGATCAGTGGCTGCTGGACATGACGATTACCACGTGTGCGTGTCGAATTAGCATTGGTAGGGCTGCACTTGTTACGCACGGAGGTATTAAAGTTCAGGTTAATGGCCTTGAAGATAGCTGAGATTCTAAGACATTCTGACATTCAACAAAATATATTATGACATTGTTTTTTATCAGGCTTCACTTAAAGACAGAGGTGGTTGCGGACGATAACTTAGACACTTCCGTCAGACGAAGCCCGCAGCCGTCCCTAATGCGCCGAAGATGGCCACCGCAGAGTTTTAGTTAGTATACCGTGCGTAGGGTGTATATTATAGTGTTAGGGCCTTGGCTCGGCGGTCGCTCGATGTTTTGCATCTCTCCGGGCGGCTCAACGCTGGGTCGTAACACACGGTGAACCCAACATAACCGCCCAGTCGCCCCCTAAGAAGGTTGGGCGGTAGTAGTAAAGCACTTTCTCCGCGAAACAAAAAAAAATGGCTTGGCTTAAAGTACCATTGTGGCTGTCTATTACTTTTCGGTGTTTCTTTACCAACGTAGCTATAACTTATAATAACCTAACTGATTCTGTAGTATCAACGTGTCAAGTGACATCTCATCAATGACTACGTCTATCCTTACCTTTAATCGGTGGTAACTTGACCAGCTCCTGGTTGTGGTGCTGCACGTTGAACCTGCTGGAGCCATGCCTCCTGGGCTGTCCGTTCCAGCCCGGCGGGCGGGGACCGTCGACTGTTCGCGGGACAATCGCAGCGGGAGGCGGCGGGCCCGACGCCAGCGAGGACAGTTGCTTCTCTGGACGGCTCTGGGGACAATTGAGAAGAATTTAAAGGAGACAGTTCTAGGTACGATATGGGTAATAAAAATAAAATAAAAAAGCCTTTTATTTATCCATGCAGAAAAACATTTCATAATTTTTACAATTTATAAGTTATAAATAAATAATAAATATGATTTTTTAAATTTCATTTTACTGTATACACTTCTCTAATTTAATAAATTAAAATAATTTTGGAACTAGACTTTGTATAAATATTTCATATATTATGCTAATCCAGTAAGTATTATAATTTCCAGAAATATAATATTTACTTTTTTAAAATTTGTTCTGCTTATTATTTTAATATATATTTACATTTAAACTGTTAGTTACCTATATATTTTGTGTTAAGTTTGAAACAATGATTTTATTATTTATTCATTCATTATTTTTACAAATTTTAATTCAGTCTAGTGATTTTTTCTATTACAATACCTGCCATTTACAATACATTTATAAGAATATATTTAATTTTAATTTATAGATATAATTATGTATTTACAATTTTAATATAATTAGAATAAAATTAGAATATAATTTTTTATTTCATAATTATTCTAGGTAGGTACAATTTTATTTAGCATGGTCCCCTCTCGGGTAAAGGCCTCCTCCAAGGATTTCCATTTGTCTTTATTTTGTGCTGTTATTAGCCAGTTTTTTCCTGCGATCTTCTTTATATCTTCCTCCCATCTAGTGTAGGGTCTCCCTGCACGGCGTTTGCCTGGCGGGCCCTTCCATGTAGTGACACAAATGGTCCACCTATTATCCGCATAGCGGGCTACATGGCCGGCCCATCGGAATTTCAATGTTAGGGCATAAGCCAGCGCATCTATTGTTTTAGTGTACTTTCTTATCTTTGTGTGTCGAATTTTGTGTATTTTCTTTATATTCATCATACTACGTTCCATGCCTTTTTGGCACGAGCTAATTTTGTTTTTAATTTTCTTCGTAAATTTCCATGTCTGACAGCCGTATGTTAAAGCTGGCAGAATGCATGAGTCCATCGTTTTCTTTTTAAGATGTATAGGCATGTTGCTTTTAAAAATTTCTTTAAGGTTCCAGTATTTGTTCCATGCATTTTTCAGTCTACGTTCTATCTCCAATTCATTATGGTTGTTTTTGAAACTTATTTGTTTTCCTAGATAGATATATTGATTTACATACTCTAGCTGCTCATATTCGATCCGTATACACTCCATGGTACTGTTAGTCATGGCTTTTGTCTTTGACAGGTTCATTTCCAATCCCACTTGCCTGCTGATTGCGTGAAGTGTTTCTAGCATATATTGTAGGCCGCAGCAAGTTTCTGATAATAATACAATATCGTCGGCAAATCTTAGATGGCTTAGATATTTACCATTAATAGATATGCCACATCTTTTCCAATTCAGCTTACTTATAATAGTTTCCAGTACAGCTATAAAAAGTTTTGGCGATAATGGATCGCCCTGCCTTACTCCTCTTTTTATAGGAAACCCTTGGCCAGTTCTATCTAATTTAACTTTACTAGTGCTGTTGCTATATATGTTTCTTATCACTTCTACGTATTTGCTGTGTACTTTGTGAGCTTTTAGCGTTTCCCAGATACTTGCGTGTGATATCGTATCGAATGCTTTTTGATAGTCGACAAAGGCGATATAGAGTGGTCTCTGTCTTTCTTGGTATTTTTCAATGACTAGTTCTAGAGAGTGTATGTGGTCTATCGTAGAAAATCCTTTGCGGAAGCCTGCTTGCTCTACGGGTTGCCAATTGTCTAGTGTTTCACTTATCCTCCTATTGATAATTGAAGAAAATAGTTTATATAAACTCGGTAAGAGGCTAATAGGTCTATAGTTGCCAATATCATGTGGGTCACCTTTTTTATAGAGTAAGATAATGTCGGATTCGGACCATTGCTTAGGTATAGCCGCAGTTTCTAGGATGAGATTGAATAGGTGTGTCAGTGGCATGGCTAGTAGAGTAGCTCCGCATTTTATAGCCTCATTTGTGACTTTATCTGGCCCTGGACTTTTATCCGTTTTCAATTTCTTTATTGCATCAAGTATTTCTGTTTCGTCGAACGGTTGAATTTTGTCTGCAATACTTGCATGTAATGTCTCTGTATTACCCTGGACTATTTCATTGGCTGGAAGTTGAGTTTCTGGACTAGCGGTGTACAATTCACGGTAGAAGTTTGTTGCAATATTTATTATATCTTTGCGTTTATATGATGTTCTCCCCACCTGTTTCAGACCCTCGATCCAGGCTCTATTGGTTTGTAATGTCTTAAAGGCTTTCTTCAGACTCCCGTCCTGCTCTAGGTGCTTTTCTATAGCATTAGCCCTATGGTTCATATAATCAAGCTTTATATATTTATTTGTTAACTTATATAGAGCACAAAGTTCGTTTTTTTGGGTATATGGGTAATAAGTTACTTAAACTCGTGCAACGACGCGTCCACCAGATGGCCCCGAGGTATTTTGTTGCACTAAGATGACTGCGGGGGACTAAATGAACAACATCTGCGCGTTTTCTATAAAAAAGAACAATGTTCCAAACTGCATAACGTTTACTTCGCGTTTGAGTAATTGAGCTTGAAGCTAGAATAAACGACGACTTCTAAGGTCCTTACCACAGAACAATGTCCGTACCAGCGAAGGCAAAAATGGTATGGGCGATGAAACACAGAGGAACTTTTTATGCAAAAAGTAATGCGTACTTGTATGTACGCTTAATAGTCATATCTGAGATAAGGAGCTTATTATCCTTTTACACAATTATCCTTTTCTGTCAGAATAAAGTGACGGAAACTGTCCCTTATTAAATAACAATGAAGAATATTCTTATTTGTATGCCTAATATGGCACCATTTAGATTTCACATGGGATAGGTAGATTTTATTGATAAGAGAAAGGAAAATATAAAAAAAAATGTGTAATGCAAACTCATTTCTGTAAATAGATTATGATTAAATATAAATCACATCATACTAATTATGACCTAAAGGCTGTAGACTGAAAGGTAATATACTACATTATCCATTTTAATTTCCTTAGAAATATCACTACATTAAGTTTGCTCTCAAAAAAATGAAGTACCACCGTTTGCCAGAAACCAACCTGGAGACAGCTTGCTACTCCATTTATTGATGAGTGAGTTTTGGTGAACCTCAGATAGCCCCCTTTTTTGCTTTATTCCTTCCATTTAAGGACTTCATCCAGGACTCCTGGACTGATTGTTTATGAGCGGTAGGGATCACTTAATATCAGGTGATTGACTTGCCCATTGCCCAGCCTATGATATAAAAAAACCGTTATTCGAAATATTCAAAGCTTTGAGTGTCAAATGCTAAATGCTCTAAGATTCAAAGTAATATAATTTCACTACACTCTGGATTGGATTTAAAAACGTTCGCTTTTTAAAAGATTTCTCAGAACAAGTTCCGGTTTGATATGACGTCGGACAAGTAGGTCAGTGCTGTACGGCAGATGGAGCGAGAAAATGAGCTAATGCCGACGCACAGTGAATTACTGAGCCCGCAATTGTGTGCGCCGCCCTATTCCGATGGGCAGGGGTGGCGAACTATTGGCATGCGTCCATAGTATAGGAATACAGCTAGCGAAAACGATCAAGATGATACAATTCTGTCAGTTTGAATCATTATGTTCTTTGTGACACGTCTTATAATTCCAGTAAATACCTGTGGGAATTCAGGGAGTAGGCGGACAGGGAGATTCTTTTCCAAAATTATAACTCTATCATGCGTGAAAACTGTCACTTGAATTACTAAAAATTTAGATCGATTATAATTAACATAAAATTACTAAATACACATAAATTTTTACTTATACCTGCCATATAAAGCAGGTCATAATACATTGTAGTTGTTTTAAAGGGATATATTTTAGAAATAAAATGTTTCTTATCTCTGACTTAAGAAAGCAAATCATAATAAACGTAGAGTGTAGCTCTGTTTAATGGACCTTTGTCGTAAGCCTGCTACGCTTTTATAGATTCTCCGGTTAATTTGGCATCACTTTTGGCACACTAGAGAGAAAGACTACGAATTGTACCGATCACGAATTTACGCGTATAGTATTCGTATCGATTAAGTTAACGCATTAGACGATACCATACGTCAAAAAAGAGACATGTGGTGACATTTTCTGTGATTTTGACAAATGCTTCTCTACGGTTTCTCGATTTACTATTCGAAGTTCAAACGCGCTATGTTCACGCTGTAGTATTAGTTCCAAATACGCGCACCGGGACGCTGTTCAAATTTCCGTACAAAAATTTCGTAGTCGAAACCATTACGTTATACTATACGAATTACGTGAACTCGTGCGGGTACAGAACAAGGACACGTTTACAAGACGTGTATATATTTCAAGATTTTGAATATAATAATATTCGACTATAATAAACTAGCATTTGCGCGCGGCTCCGCCCGCGTTAAAAAGTTTTTCCGGGATAAAAAGTAGCCTATAGTACTCAGGAGTAATGTAGCTTCCTATTAGTGGAAGAATTTTCAAAATCGGTTCCAGTAGTCCCTGAGATTAGCGCGTTCAAACAAACAAACTCTTCAGCTTTATAATATTAGTATAGATTTCGATTTTGCCGAAGTTTTCGGGAGAAATCCCCCATCCGGCAACTATGGCAGAAATAGACTATGCAGTACTACCCAGGATGAATCTATACGGAAATCCTACCACCTACTGTCTGCTAGCTGATTCACTGAATCAATATTTTTTCAATGACAAAGCCTATATTTAATCGAAGGGAAACTTATTTTTGTTCTATTGATTTATGATATGTTATTCACAATGCCACTCCAGTTCTCATCTATACAAACCTATCCTTGATGGTGACCATTGAAAGTTCAACATTAGAATGATTGGTTACTACATGTTGTTTGTTACAGAAGCGGGGGGAGACTTTGTTTTATACTATGTAAGAAACGACTAACAAACATTCAAAATCTTCACAAAGGACATGTCCAAAAACGGGCCTGAAATTCTAAACAAGACAATTTATATATATTTGGATAGAACTCCTGAAAACTAACCTTTTGCAATAAATCGTTTAATTTTAAAGACCTCCGATTTTGAGATATATGTAATTTTGTTTGGCTTGACAACTACACTTTATATAAACATTTTTAAAAAAGTTGGTTATGAATGGAGGGGTCTAAAAATATTTTTTTAATGGATTTAAGTTCCATGTTTTGCCCTTTTAATATGCCTAAAGTTTGAGCCTTGTTAGATTTTGAGGCCCAGCACTCATTCAAATAGCGGACATCTCCTTTTACATTTATAATAATACTAGCTTTTGATCGCAGCGGCGGTATAGCCTAGTTGGGAGTGGCACGGACTGCCGAGATGATTGTTCGCAGGTTCAAAAGCCAAGGGCACACCTCTGACTTTTCTAAAAAGTTACGTGTGTATTCTTTGTGAATTATCGCTCGCTTTAACGGTGTAGGAAAACATCGTGAGGGAACCTGCATACCTGAGAAGTTCTCTGAATTTCGAAGGTATGTCAAGTCCGCCAGCCCGCACTAGGCCAGCGTAGTGGACTAAGGCCTAAAGCCTCTCAGTTTTAGAGGAGGCCCGTGCTCAGCAGTGGGCAGTATATAATACAGGGCTGGTATGGTATGGTTTGCCGTTTTTCGGGAGTCTTGCTATATATCTTCCGGGGATAAAAAGTACCCCATTTCTTTCCAGCGTCTTAAACTCAGATATGTGTGTGGTACGTAAATGTTAAAAACTACTCCACATAACAAAATATCACTTTAATTAATATCAAAAATAGCATCTAGATTCTACTCAGTTCCTAGAAAACCTGACAGGAACAGAAACACATTAAAGAGAACGAGCCTTCAAGTGCTTGGCTAAGCATTGTCTTGCAAGTGCGAGGTCGCCGGTTTAAATCCTGACGCATGTTCAACTTTGCATACATTTGGGAAAGGAAGCTGCACGAGGAAGTTCGTGCTTAATTAATGAACAGATGCTTATTGAAATGTTTGATACGTCTTGTTGTTTATTCAGTCAAAATATGTCTTGGTCGTTTCGTTACTACATGAACTATTGAATAACAGAAAAGCAAAGACAAGCGATTTTTCGTCGCTGTCTTATCTGACACGTCCATGTGACAAGATGTCTCGCCATGCTTATATTTTGTAAAGAAAACAATATTTTGGAAAAAAATATACCAATTTGCACATAACAATCATGTCGAAGTATGTTTTAATGCATTTTACATAGGTTTTTTGCTATTTCACGGTAGATTGAGTTACTGATGAACAGGCAAAATTTTTTTTTATGACAAATTTCCCAATTTTCGCTCTATATAATCTTGAACTCTTTGCAGAAAAGTAATGAACAGTGAATAAATTTTTCACCTTACGCCCATGTGATGGTATTTTGACTAAGGTGTAGAGTTTGTGAAGTTAGGTCTTGTAGAGTTAGGGTGTGTAGAGTTAGAAGCTTGGCTCTACATGAGATCTGATAACTTTTTGACAGTGCGAGCCATATGATCGTGTTTTGGCAACTTTTTACATGAAAATGTTTTCGGTGGGATTTATTTATTTACAATTTACAGTATGGAAAACTTACGGTTAATAATTACACTAGGAATAGCAACAATTTAGGTGTCATACAGCCAAGAACACGTTCTTACTTATAGAATTAATTTATTATGTTAATCACTCAAATTTCAAGTATAAAATGGAAATTATAAAAAAACAAAATACGGAATTACGTCGTGAGTAGAAAAAATACCAGGAACCTCATATTTTCATTATCAACCAAACACAAGAATCGTAAAAATCGTGTGTACAAAAAACCAAATCCGTAAAACATACATTGAAATTTATCGATCGAGAACTCGGAACGTGTTACAGTGATATTGTTAAAACCTTAAGTAGGTGAAGAGAGACGTGTATGTAAACAACACCCTACACTACACAACATAGTATAGTATGGACTGGAGGGAGGGTCATCACTTACTGGAGAATTGGCCAAGTACCTAGATTAAAAAGCTAAAAAAATACACTACTGCCACTGTTTTTCTTAAATACTAGGTTTTCTCATTCTTTTCTATTTTCATGAGTATTTAATCCTATCAATGATGCTTGATAACACGTGTTTAAATTTCTTATCATCATCACCATCATTATCAGCCACACGACGTCCACTGCTGAACATATGCCTCCCCCTAAAGATCTTATAATCTGATAAATTTCAATATGAATGATGTTTGTAATACAATCTATCCTTAATCTTGATTCTCTGGGTTAAAGTTATTTTTAGAACTTTCAAGAAAGTCTTGTTTAATTGAAAGTATTTGTTGAGATCCCAAACCGATAAAATATTATTTAACTAGTTGACAACCCTATTTGGAACGCACGGGCCGTGCCTAATGGGCGTTTATTTTTGAAACTGTACCGACTAGCATTTTCAAGTTAAATGCCAAGGTTTATTAGCATTGACGGATGCAGTGCGAACTAATGTGAATACTTCGATGGCCAAATGCATGTCATCATGTAATTATGTGTTCTGGATACAATTAGCTTACATATCTCCGCAGAGGTAAGCAGAAACACAATTTGCGTTTTATGGTAGCAAGCATTTCAGTTGTTCGGCTTGAGGATTGAACCCAGCACGCACTCCACAGCCCTGAAGTTCTAGCAATAGACTAATGATGCGATCGATTTAGTTAGATAAGTTTATAACAACAGATAATTTAGAACATAGGATACGCTCGCCCCCTATCACATCATGGGACGAAATACGCACGGCGAAAATTGGGTGCACTAGTTGGGCATCTGCCTATCCCCTCGGTAATAATAGGCGTGAGTGTGTGTGAACTTTAGAATTTAGAATTCGAGATGCAGGAATTTTACGGAACTTTAAGTCTACGTCAGATTACCAACGGAATACCAATTTTCCTAGTGTCTGCAACAAAGTCTCATTTAAAACGAACACAGTTCCATCTCAATGTCAAGATGGAAGGCTAGCAAAGCCGATGTACTCAATACCGACTAGTTCGATAACACCGGTAATATAGACAGTCTCGTTTGAGGCAAAGTGTGAATTCATAATGAACATAGGGCTGTGAATGCAAAGGTTTAAGGTAGCTCGGCTGATGGGATGATGCCAATCAGCGGCAATACCTTTGTTATAGCTTTTTTCTTCTGTTTTTTTTTTGGGAGAAAACGTGATCATCGATGCTAACCAGTACGCGGAGATTGTGAACGTTCATTTTGGACTAACTGGTCCTATCCTTTGTTTCTGCCTGGAATTATCTGGACCTAGTACTAGTTTGGGATTTTTAAGTACTATGATTCATGGCACTACATTGAGCTCGTCAGTCCTCACGCTGAGACACCGAACATTAAATCTTAATAGACCAATGGTCAATAATTAAATGTTTGTTGTCCATTCTAAACCTCCCAAACTTGGAGCATCACACACATCGTTCACAGTTTAATTATCTCACTACTAGATGCAAAAGTCGAATCCTATAATTTACATTACATCTATATTGATACTACATGCCCTTTAAACCGTACTCACTAAACATCTGCAAACTGAGCCGACGAAAGCAAGATAGTTAACATGCCGGATGCAGCATCCTCCGCAAGTACAGCGCCTTGGGGCAACACTGACGAGAGCAGACGTAACTGCATACATTAATATAGCTGCGTTTTACCGCCTTACTAATAAGCCATTTACAGTCAACAGCAAAGAAAAAGTAAAGCCTCAAAGTATACCCCTTGTAATTTAATTTAGTGCAGAAGACAAGGACACAAACGTATAGGCGATATTTATATCGTCATTTGGAGGGTTATAATGGCAATATATTTGTTTGTTTTAATGCTGATAATGGATTTAATGAAAATCCACTTATAAGTGACGGTGACCACTAAGATGAAGACCACACAGATGAACCCGCAGTCAAACATAATACACATAGCAACTCAGAACAAGCACTGAGATTACCGCAACATAAAAACACCTAAAATCCATTAGTACATCAAAAGCTAACGCATAAAATGTAAACATCGCACTATTTTATACGTATTACAATAATAACCAGGGCTGTACCGTTGCGTATGTAAATGTAGCATCACTTGTTGCAGAGACTGGACCGTTACACCCACGTCCTACCTTCAGTTCATTGCAATAATCATATCGTAATCAAACGGTTTGAGCTAGGGCTGTCGCACGTTGGTGATAGGTGATTTGTGTCCAGGATACCGATCGCCGTACATAAAGTTTAAAACCAGCCATAGTGGCCCACATGATTCGCGTTCCGGGATCAGCCAGTGTAATTCCGTTTCAAACAGACAGGAATAATACTGTCGACTGGTGAGGGTTGAAGGACATTGTAGCCAGTATAACTACTGGACATAATGAGACTTAACATCTTATGTCTCAGGATGACGAGCGCAGTGAATTGCCACTCAGTACTTTGTCAGTCAAGGTGCTGGATGGTGTTGCTACTGATTATGGGTGGTCGTATCGCTTACCATCAGGCGAACGGCATGCTCGTCTCGTCATTCAATGCAATAAAAAAAAAAGAGGGATTATAAGATTCTGGAGCCTATTCTTTTTACCAATAGGTGCAGAGTGATCACTTTGCCAGGTCATGTAAAAAGAAACAATAAATAATAAAGAAGCGACTGTGTATTGTGCAGTGCTTCTAGATATGTTCTGGATGATGGATGAAACAGTAGCGCTGTGCTTGACTAGCAATTAGCAAAGTTTTGGTTATTTCTGTTTCTGTTTAGGAACGGTCGTGGTGCGTATCAGGGGAACAACTTGCTCATCATGTCGTACAGTTTGTATAAAGAATAAGTTAATTATAAATTAAAGATATTCCCGCGATTTTCTTTTCAACGTAACTTGCAAGGATGAATTTGATCAATCAATGGATTGGAACCAGTCTCAAGTTTGATCTTATAGTAAAATCTGTAACCAGATATAGAAAATAGGTATTAAATGCGGCTCCACTACTTACAGAATCTTACAAAAATAAGCTTTTATTATAATTCACCACCCATACGTTAGATGATGCTCTTACACTTTGTGAAGGTCCCGCTTTCTATCGTCAAATCTGGTTAGTTTTACGAGCACCTACTCGGCTATTGGACACAGTTTTACAGCTATTTGATTACGTTTCCTGGCTGTATACGTTAATTGAGGTAAAACTGAGCTATTTTCGGATATTGGGTACATACCAAGAATTCAGCATAAACTAGAAATCAATAGGCTAGAAATGGGGGTTTAATAAGATCATAAAAGTATTTTGACAGGTTTGGATAAAGATAAAAGCTTTGGGCATTAAAATATTTGTTTATTGTAGTTGAAGGACGAGACGAGCATGCCGCTCGCAATACAATACAAAACTTTGAATTACAAAGTACTGCATGGCACTCCATTGCGCTCGTCACCCTGAGACACGTGAGACATAAGATATCTGATCAATGGTCATGTATTCTTGTAAGAGCAATATATTGGATTATCTGAGGTTGAAAAGTTTGTCGTTATCATAAAGGTATCATAAGTCATTATACATTACAATTTTATAAAAATGTAGCCAAAATTTTCGTGGCCAAAATAATCAAAGTTGAACAAACGAACCAAAACAAACCACACAACTAGTATGACAATACTGTTAGAACCGAAAAATATAAAAAAAAACAAAGATTTATAAAAAAATGTTAAAGCGCGTGATGGTCGATTTTACTGCCAACAAAACATTAACAACAAACTGTATGTTATGAAAATAAAAATACGTGCGTGCCAAAATTTTTAAAGAGAAGGTATTTGACCGATTTACGAGTTTTACGACACCGTATTAGGGATCCAAAATGACTATCCCGCCCTCAGTCCTTACATCCACCACTGCAACTCCTGTAAGCCAGGATCAGCAGTGGCACGCATTTTATTACACCGAGCGGTGAAGCTCGGCGAGTCTCTGGGAACACTAATCTGTCTTTAACCCGCAACGAATTTAATCAAATAGAAAGATAGGGAGGAGTTGGAAATATTAATTGTCCACTTCCTTCCATAGCAAAGCGGGAGACAAAAATAATAAACTAAGGAAGTATTTTAACCTCAAGTTTAGAGACGTTTTGCAACTAGAAAAGCCAGTTGTAAAGCACCACGGATAAAAATTAAATGAAAGGGTCCTATCATTTGAGCTGTTAAATTTGATTCCAATAATAGGCATGGCAAAAACGCCGGAAAGCACGGAAATTCCGTCAAGTCTCTACAAGGTCCATGTAGTATAGTCCGGAAACCCTAGTACAAATAGCATTTTTTTGACCCTGGGACCTCAGCAGAGCAACGGGTATTAAACAGATGAAGCAATAGCGATTGTCGAACGCCTAATGTTATTAGATCTGCTTGGTAGGTCTAAATTCCTCAACAATAAGAGGTTATTGACCCATGATGGAACAACGAGGTTGATGAAGATAATGCCGTACTAGGCTAGCGTGGTGAACTAAGACTTAAATCCTTTTATTAGTAGGGTAGGTCCGTGTTCAGCAATAAAACAGTAAAAGATGCATAGGTACAGTACTGATATTAATACCGGTAGACAGACACCTTAGCAATTACCATTTCGAAATATGATTAATCTAAGTGATACGCAAATTACTTGATAAATGAATACCAAAGAAAGTGACATACAATGAATGTAACCTTCAATAAATAAAGCTAAGAACCCACTGGTCCGAAGTACGTCTCATTGCTATTACGACGTAATTATTCATGACTAGCTTTTGCATGCAGCTCCGCTCGCGTGAAAAAAAAATCCGGGATAAAAGTCCCGCTTTATATTTTCCGGGGATAAAAACGCCTAAGTGCTAATCCAGGACATGATCTACCCGTGTGCCAAATTTCATCGAAATCCATTCGGTAGTTTCGGAGATGTGCAGTACCAAACAAACTGAAAAACAGAAAAGAATTATAATAATCGCTGATTTGTTTTCCATTACTGTTCTTTAGTCACCCCCTTTCTTTTTTATCACATTTCTTTAAATGTACAGACACACCGGTTCTACTGCTTTATTATATGAATACATTTATTTTCTAAACATACATTTTACTTAAGTTAGTACGTACATACATATACACTCACGCCTTTTATCCCCGAAGGGGATCGCCATGCATATTCCGTCTCGTTATGTGATAGGGGGCGAGCCTATTGCCATGTCGGGCACAAATTCCAGACTCCGGGCTGATACAGAGTAGAAAAACCCAATATCACTTTGCCCGACCCGGGTATCGAACCCGAGACCTTGACATTGCAGCCGTACCGTAATACAACTACGCCACCATGGCAGTTAGTACGTATAATTCAGAATTATGTGAAGTGTGCCGAACAACGTGGTGAAAGCCTAAACCCTCTCTGTAGTAGAAGAGGCCCGTGCTCAGCAGTGGGCAGTACATAATACAGGGCTGGTATTAAAGATTCATAATATGCGTTGACGCGATGACGCTGGCATACGCATTATAAACGAAAGTTCCAGAAATACACTGATCTACCGCAACGACTGCATGGAGTCATTTCCTTTATCTTCCCACGTCGATCTGACCCTCACTGATTGGAGCTACGTGTGACACGTGGCATACAAGTATGTTTCTTATTCTTAGATCTGCATATTTAAAATTAAATATCTATATGTCTCTGCATTCCATACTTGGGACTAGTCAGTCTTTACTGCAAAGTTTATTGGTAAGGACGAATTACTAAAGGGGCAAGTATTAAAAGTATTAAAGACGAACAGTAAAAGCCTTCGATCACGATAGTTTAAATGACATTGGTTCTCTTGAAACCATTCATACCGTGGTTTAAACATCAAATTCCACCATGAGAATTAGAATGTTCTCATTGCTTTGTAGTGAGTACGTACTGTTACTGTTACTGTTGTGGGGCTCCTTTTCCGCACTTAGCCCGTAGAAAGTCGGCCCGTTGTGCGTCATGTGCCAGCTAGAAGTCTAGCCAGCCCAACTCCTTCCAGAAGCGCAGGATCTTCCTGGTTCCTTCGCAGGCTTCTCGGAGTGACCCCGGTGTTGTAGTGAGTACGAATACGAGACAAAGACTTTCAAAGAAAAGTAGTTGTACATAATTTTATCTGGCTAACTAGGTATTTTATTTGTGGAGATAGATATGATATCCCGGATTTCTTAACGAAGATGACTATTTAAAAAGCGTTTAGTAAGAACCATTACATTATCTATATTATTTTATTTTACTGTACAGTTTATCACACAGCCAAGTGGTTTTAAATTGATTTTAATATCAAAATACACTAACCAAATATAAGGCGCATTATGTATTGTGTGCATTCACGTCAGGCAATGATATCTCAATATAAAAACAAACAAGCAACAAACGTTACGTATGTGCATCATTATTTGTATAGATTGTAACGAAAGTCACATTCACTCACGCCGAGCTCAGTCGCAGATTTCAATAAGCACTTAAGGGAAAATGTGCCAGTAAAATAATTTGTTACAACTATAACAAAAAATAAGGACAAAAATTTTGAAAGTTACGTTGGTAATATTATATTTGATATGATGTTTACAATATACACTTGGTCCATTTTAATCGATTGTAATTTTTTTAAAACATACCTATCCTACCTATGCCGTGTATCTCATACTAAATATGTATAATTAATTATTAATAATAACAACGCTTTGACGTAAGCTCAAAACCTTTTTCTAAGACTTACCGGCACTGCTTTGGGCGAAGGCGGCGGAGACCGATTCCTCCGTCTCCTGAACATCGAGGATATAGAATGTGTGTTGGCCGTACTGGCCCCGGTGGATAACAACATTGTCACAACACTCACAACACCAACATTTCACAACACTTGTACAGGATCACGTTCAAAAACCGATTGTACTGCGCACTGTTGCACCATTTAATACGTAATTAAAATCGACATGAACAACGTCCGATCGTATTCAAACTTAGACCAACTGTGAAAGAGGCATTGTCTATGCAAACACAGAACTAGTATTTAATTATCGCATGTAATAAAAACGCTAAGCTATTTTCCCGCCAATTACTTTTTTCATAAAACAAATGGAACACTCAGACGTCCTTCACATCTCAGATCTCACATCATAAAAACGGTTACTTGGAAAAAATACTACAAACAATAGTACATAGTTCTTTTTTTTTTTTCGTGAGATGTCAAGACTGAAGCGACAGTCGTCCGCTAATAAACACAGCCGACAATGTAATCTTGCTATCGCGTCACTCCGAGTTTCACTGCGCGGGCGCAGGTCGTATTTCGCAGAGCCGCAAGAAACCTATCACTTTGGGCAAAACACACGCAACGCACTTTCTCTGACTGTTTGGAACTTTCTTGAGTATTATGCTTTGACATGTTGACATATCAATATATTTACAAAAGGATAAAATAGCGGCAAATAGCGGTACAAGTTTTCGCTATCAAAACCGAATTAATGTATGAGAATAAATCAACTTAATAACAAGGAAGTTAAAATCCATGTTATTTAAAAGTACCTACGTGTGCAGTGAACGAAACGGACCATAGACACAGTAATAAGATACAATATTAATGGAGCTTAAAACAACGTAACGCCAACGCCACTCCACTTGAAACGCGGTATCATCCTAAAGCGTTCCAAATTCCATTTCATGTAAATTAGGAGGAAAAAATTTGCACGTCCAAAGGCCAAGTGGCTTTTTCCTCTTAAACCGTTAGCGCGAGTAAATCTAGTTACGAAGACGGACGGACAGTAACCACTCCCCGAGGAGCAATCCGACGTATAAATTACGTCTAGTAAAACCTACTTAGCTCTGCATCCAAACACATTTATCACTGATAATTTACCACTCAAATCCTCTATGACCTCACCGCAGTATCTTAAGGCAAAACTAATATTTGACAAGAACAGAATTGCTACAAATTAAGCTTGAGCTAGAATAATGACTTCTTCACACAGGGTGGTAATTACGTGTGTTCTACAACAATGATTGCGAGCAACTGGCACGACAGGAATCGCATTGCTAAACGCTTTGTCGAATTACGTACGATTTTCTACAATTACCGTATAATTACCGTACAAAAACAAAATAAAGTTACGACATCATTAGGAAACGTGTGATGGCCTTGTTTCATTTGTATTTCTTTTTTCTAATTGCATTACGTCGACGTCTTCTTACTAAGTTCATACATGTTAATTTATGCAATTTACAATAAAGAAAATTTTGTTTCAATTTTATACTGCCGTGAATCTATATGAAATTTGTTCTCTCCGTACTTGTGTCAACGTTTAAAACAATAATAACGATAACATTTTCCAAACAAATGTTTTTCAACGTCGTAGTATCGCCGAGACAAATTAACCGTGATACATTTTCTGATAATACATCTAACAAAACTGCTCGTTTGTAGTTTGGAATGAATTTATGCTGCACGAGCTTTTGCCCGCGGCTCCGCCCGCGTGAATGAGTTTTCCCGGGATAAAAGTCCCGCTTTATATTTTCCCGGGATAAGAAGTATCCTATGTGTTATTCCAGGACATAATCTACCCGTGTGCCAAATTTCAACAAATTCCGTTCAGTAGTGTTTGCATGAAAGAGTAACAAACATCCATACATCCATACTTACAAACTTTCGCGTTTATAATATTAATATAGTAGGATGAATCTTGTAAATAGCTTTTTTAAGTATAATTTATGCCGTATGTTTAAATTATGATTGCAATACGAACATAATCTGGCATTTATAAACAACACATCAAAACGATGTCACTTTATTATGCGTTTAAAATGTATGTCATGAGTTTCACGGCCGGTTTTCCAAAAATAACTTCATTCTGAAACATTATACCGGTTCAAAAGAATTTGCCGGAAAAAATTTACTCGCATAAGCAACATTCACCTCGCGCAACGTTAACAACCGACAAATCTGCAATTTAATTAGTTCACATGCACTTCATGTAAAGTGTAAACAGTATCACAAATAAAACAGCGAGTCAAGATCCAGCGAACGCGACTATAATTCCACGCGATATGCGCAAATTATACTTTTTTCACATCCGTATGCAATATAAAATGTGAAAACCTCTTTAAATAAACCAGATGACCTGAGCAGACACGATAAACGTCAGTGGTGGGCGCCCACGTGGACGAGAGAAAGCAAACAATGCTGCGCCACTACTATTATTAGTCTAGAACGTTCCCAACACCCAAGTGAAGTTTTGACTGGGTCTGTTTGATGCATTTCCAGAAACTAAATACGATTCACGTCAATCTTGATTCTACGATTTATTGGATTTGTTCCGAATGCGCCGCGGACGGACGGTTTGGCATCGCACCGATTGAAATGTTGTGATTTTCCGTGATTTAGCGAACGTGCTAACTGCTAGCAATGGTTTGGTGTTTTTGTAATTTTTTTACACATTACCTGATGAAGTTTAAACAATTTCGCAACTAAATTCTTGTAATGTTTTGTCATTTCCATTTATATCTACTGTCATGCCATTGCCAAAACGTATCTGTTTCTGAAATTCTAGCAAATCATGTTTTGCAAGCAATCACTATACAATAACATTATCAAATCATGTTAGAAGCCGTACGATTTTCTCGCAAGTACATTTCACTCCACGCTTTCAGATCGTGGCCTTTCCCACTGTATTATCAAATCTGTTTTGATTTGAATCAGTGAACGCTGACGTGTCTGTTAGTATTGTTTCACCTAGGCCAATGCTCTTGGCTTTAAAGTTAAAACTTTCCTTGTTGCTGGTGGTAGGTTTTGTATCCGCTCGGATAGCGACCACGATAAAGGGGTAAAATCCGATATAATGGCTCGAGTAAGTGTATTGCGTTCTGGAATCAGCCTGTGTATGTCCGAATCCAAAAAAAACTGCTTAATTATGGTGACTGGCGAGGGACAATTGTCGTCAGTCGCCACTCTATCAGGAGTTTTCCGTAACCGTAAAAAGAACCACTTCAGGAAAACCAACAAGTATTTTGCAATCTGGTTAAATGCAGCACAGTAAACGCAATACACTCACCAAAACATTGGCTCGAAGCTTGCTGAATATCTCATTATTCATATCAAGCATTGTTTAGATTATCTTTGATTCCTTCACACCAGAAATACCATTCTAATAATCTTTTTGATGTCCTGATTATTATATCAAAGATTATTTAGACTAACTAACATCAGCTTGTATTAAATTTGTAATTTCTCCTGGGATACATGCAATTTGCTCATATAAAAATAAACTTAAGATTATTTCTGTCTGTACTAAAAGTGTGCGAATCGTTAAATTTAAGATTTGGGTCACCATCTCTCCTTACCGCAAGTCAGCTGGGATACTAATGACGTTGTTAAAACTTATCCAGACATCTGTTATGATCGGCGATGGTAAAAATAGGTTTTTTGCTTTTAATAAACCAATTTCAGACTGTGCAAATTGAATTCCTGTTTTCACATAAAAAAAAACCGTTCATACTTTATATTCAGTACTGAATATTTATAAATTTAAAACCGTTATTATGCAAATAACTAAAAAGTCATCAAATTATATCGCGCAAAAGGAAAAACGTTTTCGCTTTCATTCGGCAATTGGGTGTAATATTTATTTATAAATCCGCCCTTGAAAACGGATCAAGAATTTGTATTAATAAAATTAACAGTACATAAAATGGTGAAGGCGGTACACCCACACAAAGCTTCATACAAATTACACACACCATTTTCATGTAAGTCGACCCACAAGGGAACTAAATAACGTTAACTACAAAGGGAATTAACTGGAAAGCTAAACTATTAATAGCCTCTCAATTGGGCTCTATTAATCTTGTATCACGCTGTGTTCCTAACTTCCGTTACAAATAATAATGGAAAAGGGTTTACTCTAATCGAAGATACAAACTTGCAACTACGACCTTTTGAATTAGCTTCTTTGCGATGTACCAAATAAAAAATATTTCCGTTGATTGCGTACTTTTAAGTTATGATGGGAATGGCATATCCATGTTCGAGAAAAGTCAAGAAAAAAGAAGAAAAAATTCTTACGGCCGATTTGAATAAACGATCCCAATCGTTAACTAAGGATCAATGCCTAGTATAATCCAATCAAAGTAAGTCATCTGTTGTAATGACCAACAAAATATTATTCTAATTGGTCCATTTTCCCTGTCGATTCAAAGATAGTGGTTTAGGTTCTTTATTGCAATCGGCCCTTAGGATCTTAATTCTTTTTGATTCAGCTTTCGTTACTTAAATTTGTGCGTCTTTTCTGTATCTTGACACTTACCTTCTACCGAAATTCAAAGGCTTATAACTTGTTGATTTTTTACCGGATTTTAATCATATCTGCATTATAATTTATGGTGAGTCTGATACCCCTATTCCTACTTCCTGACGCATTCCTGATATTGGAAATATTCATAGATAACGAACATTTACCAACAGGTGCCCCATCAGATTAATTAATCGACCATCTAGTACAAAAACAAATATCCCCTAAATATAGAGCATTTCGTGGAAGAAGACGTAGATATGTGTACAAATAAAACATAAAAAAACAACAAATATGGTATCCGTGAAGCTCATGATGTCATAGTAAAATACGAACGAGTATGTAATACTAATTAAGCATGCGAAGCCACACGTGTTCGGATTCAAATTATTGATATGCTTTTCAATTATATATTTTTAAAAGAAGCAGCGATAGCCTATTTGGAAGTGTAACGGACTACCCTGACGAAGGTTCAATGGTTCAAAATTCCGAATTTCCTAAATTGTGTGTGTATTCTTTGTGAATTATCGCTTGCTTTAACGGCGAAGAAAAACATCGTGAGGAAACCTACATAACTGAGAAGTTCCCCATAAGAATTTCGAAGGTATGTGAATTGTGAAGTCTGCCAACCCGCACTAGGCCACCGTAATGGACTAAGGCCTAAACCCTCTTAGTTGTAGAGGAGGCCCGTGCCCAGCTGTGGTAGTATAATATTATATTTATAATTTTTTTACGCATTCTATGTCAGTTTAGGTTTAAAAGGACGCAAATGTATTCAAATTTTAAAGTCGTATTCAACCTTTGTACCATTTTATTAAAAATATGATATAGACAGACACTCATATAGTTTTATTGGACGTATGTATAAAAAAAAGTTTACACGCAGCGATATGTCACCTTGTTCTATCGGACGAATAAACAAAACTATGTTTTTGTATGACCCGTGTATGACAAACGTGCAATGTATAAATAATGGTAAAAATAAAAATATTGGGTTCCATGTTTGTAGATAAAAACTTTAATGTGGAACCCTAAGTCGGTAATGAGATTTCGATGAAGATTTGTTCGTCTGTGCGCATGTTAAAATTACTTAAAATGTATAATATCTAACACAGCCATTCGAAGGCATGCTGCTCGGCTCACCCCCACCACGGGACTGTCAGGGATGAAACTTGTCACATGGATTAACATATAGTCTACTTTTAATCCAGATAATTTAATCCCGAGGGAAATTCTGATTTTTTAAGTAGATAGCGCTGGCGTCGGACAGCGGGCGAAGCCGCGCGCAACACCTAGTACATTATTATACGTTGTTTTACACACAAACCTTCGACGAGCAAGAGCAACATGTTCTTGGCCAGTTTTTATCTCGCGACGTTTTATAACCACGTCATGATTTTACAGGTATTTCCTGAGTATAAAAACACTGTTATAAAATGTTTATGGCTTTACGGATAAACGTAGCGTTACTTTGGAAAAATATTGAGAATCCCGTTATATTAAAAACTAGTATCGCTCGCGGCTCCGCCCGCCTTAAAATTTTTTCCGGGATAAAAATCTTTTCCCGGGATAAAAAGTAGCCTATAGCACTCAGGAGTAATATAGCTTCCTATTAGTGAAAGAATTTTCAAAATCGGTCCAGTAGTTCCTGAGATTAGTGCGTTCAAACAAGCAAACAAACAAACTCTTCAGCTTTATAATATTAGTATAGATATAGTATAGATTTATACTAACTATGTGAAGTTGTGTGTATGATAAGCTATCATTATTGTTCCATCTGTCCTTATCCCTTAAATTTTGGGTCGCCACAACACACTTTTTCAAGCATTTTGGAGAGAAGACTTGGGTAAATTTTTACGTCAGCTTCTTTTGGGGGATACTACACTTGTTTTTTACATTGTATAAGTACCTGAGCAAATTTTAGCGCATTAATTGTACCTCTAACGTAAACTTACCCTTCAGGGATATAGTTACAAGCTAATACATTCATTCAATATGTAATCTAAAAGTGCTAAGATAATTGTCTTCGAATTTTCATATAAATATCTTCGCGTATGGTCAGAGCTATTGATTGATAAAGCGGCAACTCTAAAGTGCGGCTTAATGTTTCCTTATCAGTGTTGATACTTCAGTTTCTTCAACACCGCGTATTATGGGAAACTTATTTCGATATTTATATCTATTTTATTATTTTTGAGGATCTTATTGTAGGTGCTTCGGCTTACTGAGAATTTCATTCCAATGTGCCTCAATGATGAGAATTTGCCTATTGCTATTATTTGCCTTTAGCCTGTATCTCTGAAAGGGTTGAAACTTGAAAACCCTCAAATTACATTGAGGTTATTTCCTTATAATGAATTAGGCGGCGAACTTTGTGAAAAATACTTTGACTCAGACCAGAGTTAATACTAAATATTTCCCAACAAATCTACAAACGACAAACCTACATATCCTTGAATATACAAAAACACCTCGACGCACTAAACATCTTGATATTCCCACATTTCGTATTCAAATTCCTGCGGGACATCGCGTATCGTGAGTTCGCAAATAGACGCTCTTGACTCGCGATTGTTTTTGGGTCAGTGGCTTCACAGCTGTCCGACTGAGGGGATTGGCTCACCATTTGTAGGTACGTGAGCACTCATATTGCATATATGAATTCAGTAGTAATGAACAAGCTCACGCTTTTATCCCTGACGGTAGGCAGAGGTATAGCTAGTGCAGCTACAAGTCGCAGAACAGTTAACCGTTTTTTCTTGAGGTGGTGAGATGGTTGAAAGCAGTAAAAGAGAAGTGTCCGATATTAGGAAACAGATCTATGAAAAGATAATCAGCTAATCGGTCATTACAGCAATTTGTGAGGTAGCCTCGGCAGTTTTAGGTGAGGAGTGCACAGTACCGTCCGACATGGCGTGTCAAAAGGCAGTCGCCATCATTCATAATTAAATTATCAGCTCCTGACGACGAAGAACTTTGAATATTACCTTTATGGCATGGTGTGGTGAACGAGCGCCTAGCTGATTGCCAATAATTCGATTTCTACTAAGAGACAAAGGTCTGATGACCTACTTTTACAGGTCTGGGCTTTAGATTTTGTTGGTTATAATGATTACTTTGTTTACTTAATTCCTATGCCCTATTTTTACGATATGCAAATCGCCGGTAGCAAGGATATTTTTTCGAAAAATTTAAACTGTGTTCAAAAAGCGGAGCAAAAGGTACTGAATCCAAAAATGTATAAACCTCAATGTCGCAAAAAAAATTCGCTTAAGTCAATTAACGTCGAAATAGTTTTACATCACCCCCTTATTCTCTATGACAGTGTTAACTCGTAACGCGCCGCGTTACGTTAACTTCGTGTAGTTAGCGTTAAATGGTATTCTTTATGCCAGTTTCCATAGTGATAAACGCGATGAGTTACGTTACACGCTTGTTACGAGCGGTGAAGATAACTTGTGTCATAGAGAATAAGGGGGCAGATTGTGTTGGAGTATAATTAATATTTTTCCGAAAGTCTCCGAAATAATTTTGTCTCGCATAACAATCTTATCAAGTAATTATGGTAATCTAAACTTTCTACATGTGATGATCGATGAAATTGCTAAACTGTTTATGAATTAGCGGCCATGTTAAATGAACATCGAATATAATCAAATATCATCGAAAAAATAAATACAAAGTTACTAATAACGTAACTAAAAAAACCTACGAAAAACAAAAAATCTAAAAAAGACACTACAATATAGCACCATCATAATTAGGATTCGGGGAATCACTCTTTTTATTAATACGTAATAGCTCATTCAAAATACATGTAATTTAATAAAAAAGAATAACCTGTTTACATATGCCCACTCCCATTGTTTCTCTAATCCGTTTACTAGCCACTAGCACACTAGTAAATCTATTCTGCGTTAACCCTACACTCGTAATAATATTAATATCGATTTCAACTAATATACAACTCGTGGATATGTTAGATATCGATAGATGTAAATTAAATTACAGCTACTGTGATTTATATCAAACTATTTAATAAATGTATATTATATTATATGTATGTCTATTTCTACCGCCAAGCAGCAGTGTGCATGCACTGTTGTGTTTCGGTTTGAAGGACACTGTAGCCAGTGTAACTACAGGACATAGTGAGACTTAACATCTTATGTCTCAGGACGACGAGCGCAGTAGATTGCCACAACGTACTTTGTAACTTAGAGTGCTGGATGGTGTTGCTACTGTTTATGGGTGGTCGTATCGCTTACCATCAGGCGAACGGCATGCTCGTCTCGTCATTCAATGCCATAACAAAAAAAAAAGTAAACAAAAGTCTATAAGGGGATTGATGAAAATGGAAGATGCGAAATAAGTGTACCAGAATCATACAGAGTGGCAATCCATAGTCTCCGCCTACCTTTATGGTATAGAGGCGTGATATTTTGTTTGCATGTAAACAAAATCCTAATAGATAGTATGCTGCTATTTATACATGTTTCGTATTTAAAAACATTAAAGCCAATTCACACCAAGCTATGAATTTTAGCTTCATCATCAGTCACATAAAGTCCACTGGTGAACATAGGCGTAACGATTTCCAGACGGACATGTGGAAAGCGGCCTGCATACAGCGTGTCCCTGCGACCTTTATCAAGTCGTCCGTCCACCTTGCAAGTGGAATTTTAGCTTCATGGTCGGAAAATCTAATATCCTAACAAAAGATCTCTGAAAACACAGAGCCCTTAAATCTGTTTTATAAAATGCCACCAAGCTGCAGGTAACTAGGCCTGACCACAAAACACGTCAGCTCGGCTATCACACCTGGCCGCCTGACCAACCAGAGCGCCTTCGATCTTGATTCTTAGCACACATGCATTAATATATTTAAATCTTACTGCTTACTAATATTATAAATGCGTAAGTATGTGAAAATGTATGCATGTTTGTTAGAAGCAAACGCAGAAACAGCTGCATGGATTTGGATGAAATTTGGCAGACGGGTAGATCATGTCCTGGATTAACACATAGGCCATTTTTTATCCCGATAATTTGCTCCCATGGGAAATAATGCATGATTATAATCAGATTTTTAATAGATTGCGCTGGCGTCGTACTTTATTTCGTACTTTATTTAAGGCACTTTTGTAGCGGGAAAGGCTTACATGAGCGATGCTGCGAGCAACGCCTAGTTCAACATAAATTCACTGGCAGAACGTAACGTTATCTCTTGACGCCACTTTCACTATCACTGTACGCCAAAATATGTTTGCGTTGACATTAAAAGGGATTATGCGTGTTTTCGACCTTCGGATAAAGCCGTAATAAGCCTACTACGCTCATGTACGCGGTTTAATCATCGTTTAATAGTTGTTTGGGAAACTGGTGTTACGTGGCCGTCAAGGTTAATTTTTAAGGCTTGGCTCTGAAGAACAGAAGTAAAGCGTAGCCTTGAAAGGGTTAGAACAAGCTGTGGCTTTTAAAGATCTTACCGCAGATATACTAATGTAACCCTTAAATGTAATACAATGAGAAACAGTTTGTTACCAAGCAGCCGGGTATAGTTATTAGTTCAATACGAATTCGGATTACTTATGAAACGGCAACATTAGTAAACTTGCTTATTCGTCCCGCTTGTATATAAACTAGTTTAGTGGTAATATGATGAATGAGTTAGCTTATCAATGGCCCGCAGCCGCATCATTCCATTCGACAGCTTAACATGCTCTCCGGAGCACGAAGCGACCGGGAATTTAAACCGGTTAAATGCGTCCGTCGACTTAGAAACGTATCAATAATAATTATTAGTGATTATCATTATCTAAAAAAAATGGTGCTCTACAGCTGGTAATAGACGACCAACGAGAGAAATTACATTATTCAATGGTGCGGTTGCCTGAATAATACCGGTTTGTTTTACTGAATGTAGCCATACTGATCCCAGCAACTTAGATGAACACAGTCATGGCATTTTTTAATAATTTGATAGTCATTACCCAGCCGGGTATAATGTAGATATTCTAATAAAGGTGGCAAATGCTAATTATTTATAAGTTTTATTTATTATACAGTCAAGAACTCGTGAAGCTGTACACGTTGTACTCTGTACCGTTATTATTAAAATCGCTGTAGATGTAAGGCTCGTACTACAAGTGAAAAGCTTCATGTGCTCTCGACTTTACCTACAATTCATATTTTTCTCATTCTCCACATCAACTTGACCCCCCCCCCCCCCTGGGCCATCGACTGGCGACGCCCTTGAATGTATCCGGTACCCTTCCATCAGGAGCTTAACACTAAGATACAATAGGAGCCGCCTAACAAATGTGAATGGTTACTGCGACCACGTAATAGCAGTGAACTCGACTATCATTTAGCAACAGACCATTAATCCATGTCATAAGCCACATAATACACGCTGAAAATAGACATAACCACCAATGATAATCTGACATGTCCGATATAGCATGTTCATTATATGAAAACTATCGTGCGATGAACAACTCAACTTCAACCTGGATTATCATTTAGAGCTGAAGCGTTTGGTTTGTTTGTTGGAATAAGCTGATCTGACAATCCCCTAGTTTTATAAAGCTAGCACAACCGCGGTAGTGACTATTCCACAAAAAAAGGCAGCGACATTTTTCTGTGGCATTTCTTATGTTGAATGAATTTCCGGAAGCCTAAATACAACCTCCTTGGGGGCGAACCACTTATCAAATAGCAGAACATCGCCCCTCTCCGACAAATTATGTTAAAAAAAATCACTAACACGTGGTTAAATATGTGAATAGTATTGAAATCTTAAAAAAAATACCTAATGCCGGCAGGGTATTCATTCTGGCAATGTTCCTGGTGTGTGGAAATCTCTAAACATCAGGTAGCCCACTTACGCCTATGTGATATAAACACTTGCAACAATGATTAGTGGACGCTCCACTAACACATAATGTCAAAATTATCATTTCCAAAACGCCTCATCGTTACACTGACCTCGAGAAATCTGGTTGGAGATCGTAAATTATGCGTTTTTATCATATGTTTTTAATGTAAACAAGTCTAAACTTAGGCACAGAATAGATTATGGAATGTGTAGTCGAGGTTGCAGTCCGGTTAGCGAGGGTTTGGGAAATAAATTTGTAATTCTATTCTTTTAACGAATTTACTTTGAGTGTAATGCAATGCAATCAACCCCGTATCATATGCAGCCCACTGCTCAGCACGGGCGTCCTCCACTACTGAGAGGATTTAGGCTTTAATCCACCACGCTGCCCCAGTGCGGGTTGGCAGACTTCACATACCCTCGAAATTCTTATGGAAAATTCTCAGGTATGTAGGTTTCCTCACGATGTTTTCCTTCACCGTTAAAGCGAACGATGATTGATAAACAATACACACGTAACTTTGAAAAGTCAGAGGTGTGTGCCTTGGGTTTTGTACCTCCGGACATTGTCTCGGCAGACCGTTCCATTCCCAACAAGGCTATCGTCCACTACACTACTATGAGTAATCGAAAAAAAAAAACAAATATACATACACATATACACACACGCACACACACAGTGCACCCACTTTTCGCCGTGCGTATTCCCTCCCATGACGCGATAAGGGATGAGCTTATCGCCACATCGAGCACAAATTCCAGACTCCGGGCTGATACCGAGTTGAAAAACCCAATATCACTTTGCCCGACCCGGGGATCGAACCCGAGACCTCAGCATTGCAGTCGTGCCGTAATACAACTACGCCCCCGAGGCAGTCACAAACAAATATGTAGATAGAAGGATAGGCGTAAGGTCGCTAATTTTCGTTAGTGTTAGTTATTTCTCAGCACGGCAAAGTGACCCCACTGCACCTGATGGTAAGTGGAGGGGTCCAGGTAGAGTTTCGACTGGCGAGCGATGACTACCCTTCGCCCGTCGATATGCTAACCTGTTTGAACAGAGTATCAGTGTTACCAACCCTACTGTTTTAACAGTAGATTTACTGTTTTTGCTATGTCAACCCTGTTTTCTGTTTAGAGTCGGAATTTTACTGTTTTTTTACTTTATTGATTTTTACATGCATTGTCATAGATTTTTTTAGTAAATTACTACATACTAAAATGCTGCAGGAGCTTTTTTTTTAGTTCGCCACCCTATCCACCGAGGAAAATATCGAAATCGAGGACCGTTTTTTTTTTGCTCCTCGCTCAAAATCCCCGATATTACTGTTTTCTCCTGTTTTTTTTTTTATTAATTAACTGTTGTTTCTTTGCTTCTTGGGGTTGGCAACACTGCAGAGTATACACAGGCTAATCCCGGAACGCGACACACTTACGTGAGCCACTAGGGTCGGTCTTAACAACTTGTGTACCGTGATCGTTATGACTGCCTCGGTGGCGTAGTTGTATTACGGTATGACTGCAATGCTGAGGTCTTGGGTTCGATCCCCGGGTCGGGCAGTAATATTGGGTTTTTTCTATTCAGTATTAGCCCGGAGTCTGTAATTTGTTTCCGATATGGCGATGGCTCGCCCCCTATAACATCATGGGACGGAATACGCACGGCGAAAAGTGGGTGCATTAGTTGCACCTCTGCCTACCCCTTTGGGGATAAAGGGCGTGAGAGTGTGTGTGTGTATCAATAATATACTTCAGTATAGTATTCAAATTACACAGTAACTATTAAAACAATCACATTTTATTTTAATACGACTATAATCATTTCTCTACTATTCGAACAAACATTAATAAAACCATTCAACGAAACTAAAACTAGCCATCCCATAACTAATTTATATATTCGCTCCCAATTTACTCAAACTTGAAATTAGACGTAAAATTCATTGCGTTTCGGTGCAAAATACCTCGGCCGTTACCATTTTTACTCAGACATGTTCGGAAACCGCGAATATTTTTCCACATCGCAACAAGTACGGGTGGGTCGCGGCCTCATGTAAGCTGCGACGATGCCACGGTAAAATATTAATAGGACCTTTCGGTTGAGCATTTTGACAAGAGAGGCTTGAGCGAAGACTGCATGAAACCTCTTTAGGTATCGGGGTTAGTTTTGAATTACTTAATTATGGCAATTAAAATAGTAACGTAATTTCAAGTTTATTTATATTTGTTTATTTTTTTTATGGGATTCTCTTCATGTCTAGTATTTTCACTTAGTTAAATTGCCAACATAACCAATGAATGTTTTTTTTTATTGCATTGAATGACGTGACTAGCATGCCGTTCGCCTGATGGTAAGCGATACGGCCACCCATAAACAGTAGAAACACCATCCAGCACCTTGAGTACTGTATGGCATTCCACTGCGCTCATCATCCTGAGACATAAGATGTTAAGTCTCATTATGTCCAGTATTTACACTGGCTACAATCTCCTTCAAACCGAAACACAACACTGATGCACATTGCTGCTTGGCGGTAGAAATAGACATTGCGGTAGTACCCACCCAGACGGACTCTTACATATGAGAGACCTACCACCAGTATGTAATTTATTTTTGAATCACAAAAATTGCAGTGATTACTGATTGCACTGTGGTTGCCGCAGGACGTGACATGTATAGAATGACTGCCTATTTAAAATTTTTGCCGTCATACGGAACTTAATATTTTGGCCGATATTGTTTACACGCAGTCATGGCGCTATCCATCAGGTGAGGGATTAGCTCGTCACGTCCTCCAGTTGTATAATAAAAAAACTGCGTGAAAATAACTCCATGGCGACTGAATGAGGCCAACAGGATTGCAATTCATCTTAATATATATAAATCTCGTGTCACAATGTTTGTCCTCAATGGACTCCTAAACCACTTAACCGATTATAATAAAATTCGCACACCATGTGCAGTTCGATCCAACTTGAGAGATAGGATAGTTTAAATCTCAAATTATAGTCGCAATTTTAATTTATTGCTAATTATTTGTCTGTTATTATTTGACAGTCACAATTATCTTAACTCCAAATGATTCTAACAGATGTCGATACCTTTCGACTGGGTTGAGTAAGTAATCAATAGATGGCGCTGCTATGAATGATTCTAACAGATGTCGATACCTTTCGACTGGGTTGAGTAAGTAATCAATAGATGGCGCTGCTATGGTAAATCTACGAACGTGTCATATAAGCTACATTTTAAGCGGGACTTTTATACCGGGAAAACTCATTCACGCGGGCGGAGCCGCGGGCAAAAGCTAGTAATCTAATAACACTCGGAGTGCACAACGGAGCCAGCATCAAGCGATCATTGGACACATCCGCGCGGCCACAAAGGCGTATTATAACAGTATCAATGGCTAGTAGATACTAGATACGCAATAGATGTGAAGAAGACATCTTACTAGGACCGTGTTGTTCAGTTTTCGGTCCGCAACCCGCAATAAGCTAGGACAAATAGGTTTGACAATGCAATTCCAGCACAGTTAAAAAAGCCTCCAAAATAAGAGTCAATTTAATGCGGTTTTGAGTTACAGTTTTTGAATTGACAGAGATAATTTACCGCCAAGCAACAGTGTGCATGCACTGTTGTGTTTCGGTTTGAAGGACATTGTAGCCAGTATAACTACTGGACATAATGAGACTTAACATGTCTCAGGATGACGAGCGCAGTGGAATGCCACTCAGTACTTTGTAAGTCAAGGTGCTGGATGGTGTTGCTACTGTTTATGGGTCGTATCGCTTACCATCAGGCGAACGGCATGCTCGTCTCGTCATTCAAAGAAAAAAAAAAAATTATAACGTAGACCAAAATATAACAAATCATAGAGATAATACTACTTACTATAACATGTATTTTCTATTCAGTAATCTTATCATGAATGTACTATTACGAATTGTATCAGGAAATCTCGCGTGAAGCCTTGACACGATTCCTGCTTTTAATCAATTCGATTCGTTAATCAAATCTTTACGGCATCACGAATGGCGCCTTTGCCAAAAAAAGAAATAACTGTATTGTTGCTAAAACCCGAATTGGAACCATAAATGGCCACTTTCACTATCGTAACTACAAAACATCCGTTAGGACAATGGCATCGTTTCAAAGATTTGTTTATATTATTGGACTAACTATTGCCCGCGACCTCGTTTGAGTTCAATTAAATTTCCGAGATAAAAATCCGTTTATAAAGTGGCTTATAACAACCACAAAGCGTAGACTAGAGGTATTTTTAAAATCGTTGAAAGGCATCTAGTCTATGACCCCAGGAATAACGTAGCTTCCTATTAGTTAAAAAAATTGGCAATAGGTTTCAGAAAATATAGTTTAGATACACATGTGATAAAAGCATCCATAGACCGTCGGCATAGTTATGCCGGCTTGACTACTTGCTTCTTCAGGCACCGCTAAGTTAAAAAAGTTAGTTCATTATATGAATTGTTGACAATCATTTAGTAAATGGCTGCCAGATAAATATAAGTCAAAATAGTATCTATAGAAAATGTGCGCATAATACATCCTAGCTCTGTGTTTACCTGAGTTTATTTTATCTTTAAACAATGTACAATGATAACAATATTTCTGACCTTCAAGTTGCGTTATTATGAAACAATTAACCACAACACAACAGATTATATAAACAAACAATCGAATGAAAACAATGACAGTCAAGAGTCTTTCATCAAAACACGGCAAATAAAAAAAACAAAAACAGTTTTCGATTTTTGAACGTAATAAAAAATATTCTGCAAAAATTAATTAAAAAGAAAATTCGCGCAGAGTCGCGACAGTGCCACGGCCGATCGGCGGTAAACGCACTGAGAAACCTAGAGAGCTGCCAAATCTCGATGGTCGATATAAACAATTCTATTTACATATCATTGATGAAATATTAAACCTTTATTACGATGTAATATGAGTCATAATACAATGACATGTCGCTGTGACGTTTTTGATTGAGGTGTTAGGAATCGTGCGTAGGGTCTGTGACCGCCAGCAAATATTTAATGCCTTAGAATTAAGTATAGTTATAAAGGAGATTTCCAAAAACGGGCCTTAAATTCTAACCAAGACAGTTTATATATATTTAGATTGAGCCCCTAACCTAACTAAAACAGCCTTTTACTTTTAACTAACTTTTTTAAAAACGTTCGTTTCAAGTGTTGTTTGGCAAAATAAAATTAAATAAATCTCAAAATCGGACGACTTTAAAATTATACGATTTATTGCAAAGACCTAGTTTTTGGGAGTACTATTCAAATATATATAAAGTGCCTTGGTCAGAATTTTAAGCCCGTTTTTGGACATGTCCATTGTTTGAAACTTGTGAAAATGATTCTAAACTATTGTTTATCAATCATTGTTCAAGCCTGACCTGGACTCGAGCACCGATCACGATGCCACCAACTAAGAGTTATTGATCTGATCAGTGGTGAAATATGGGTCATTGCAGTGGCACCGTTGGCTCCACACGAAAACGAATATGACGTAAAGATCGTCGAGAGTCGTCAGACGCACCCGGTGCTATACAAGTACACATTTATACTTGTAATTATTATTACTTATGGCTTGATTTGTGTTAGTATTGTAGAGTTAACCTTTATGCGTTTTATTCGGAATGTAGGCTATCTTACTAATATAAATGCACGTTTGCAAAAATGTTTGCATGTCTGAAGAAAACGCAGAAACCGCTGAACGGATTTAAATAAAATTTGGCCCTCGAATAGACCACATCTTGGATTAACACCTAGGCTACGATTTATCCCGGTAATTTTCTCCCGTAGGAAATATTTGATTAATCTAATTTTAAACAGATGGCGTTGTCGTACAGATTGCTCTATGGATAGCTACATTGATTAAGCGACTTTTGTAGCAGGAAAGGCTTTTTACGCGGGCGGAGCCGCGAGCGACACACAGTATAATGATAAATGAACGAGTCATTGTGTTAAGTTTTATCCAGAGGCACAAGCATGTTCGCAAACGTATTATACTACGATCTTTCCGTCACGTTATTAATGACAGCCCCATAAGGCTTTCTCCCTATAATAATAAATAATAATAATAAAATAATTTATTGAAAATAACACAATTTTGTTTACAATTACAATATGAGATATAGAGTACAAGGAAATTAATAAAAACAAGATAACATATTTACCAGGGGTACCCAAACTAGGCTAGGCCTGTATCTTGGGATACCAGAACAGATTAAATAAAACCGAGTTTGTTTGTAGTTGCTAGGTGAGCACTAACAGCTATTAACAAAATCCAGTAAAACCGGTACAAAAGTCCAGTTTAAAAAAAAAAAAAAAAAATTTTTAAAGATAAAAACAACATAATGATAGCTTACACTAATGTACTTATTATAATAATGTAGTTCAAGTGCTTAAATATTAAGTTAACAGTAACTCTGTTATGTAAAGTACGTTTTTGTCTCTGGGACGAAATGAGATATGGTGACACACACACACTCACGCCTTTATTCCCCGAAGGGCAGAGGCGCCACTAATGCACCCACTTTTCGCCGTGCGTATTCCGTCCTATGATGTGATACCCTTATTCTATCCTATTTGAGCCTATCGCCATATCGGGCACAAATTCCAGACTCCGGGCTGATACTGAGTAGAAAAACGCAATATTATTTTGCCCGGTCCGGGGATCGAACCCGAGACCTCAGCATTGCAGTTGTACCGTAATACAACTACGCCACCAAGGCAGAGGTATAGGGTGACTTGTAGGTACCCGTAACTGCTAACATTTTACTCCTTTGCAAATTGACCATTATGGCGAAATAGCTAAACTATATTTTCTGATTTAAGTTGATTGTGGATAGATGCGAGTAAATACAATATACTAACATAAATCAAGAAAATATGATTTATATAAAATTCAATGGAAACACACAATAGACAAAAATAAAAAAGTGAATACAATGCGCTGAATGTCTGTCTTTATTATTGTCTCAGCTATTTTGGCATCAGACGAAATCGGACATCCAAAAATAGGTTCTCCGATATGAATTAGTCAAACACAACATAATGCATACGTCAGTAGTGAGTATAAATAAGTTATTAGCAATGATTAGCGACATATACACCGTACCTATAAATATCGCGAGAGTCAATTGTGGCCTAAGTATTGAGTAGAACTAGGTTATTAACCGTTGTCATTTTCACAATCTATACTAATATATAAAGCTGAAGAGTTTGTTTGTTTGTTTGAACGCGCTAATCTCAGGAACTACTGGACCGATTTTGAAAATTCTTTCACTAATAGGAAGCTACATTACTCCTGAGTGCTATAGGCTACTTTTTATCCCGGAAAAACTTTTCCACGCGGGCGGAGCTGCGCGCAATGCTAGTAATATTATTAAGTGGAAAGATTTGTATTTTTGTATGTTTGTAACGAAAAAATCCAAAAACTACGGGACCTACTTTAAAAATTCTCCCATCAATATAAAGCTACATTATCAGCGAGTAACATAAAAAAAAAAAGAAAAACATAGGCTACTTTTTATCGCAGAAAAGCTCATTCACGCGGGCTGAGCCGCGAGCAAAAGTCTAGTTTGGTATAATTTCCAAGGTGTCATTTTAAAATATCTGGGCATACCCCAAACATATTATACAGGCTTTGATAAATTATATACCTAGATATAATTACCTATATACCCTGCCTCGGTGGCGTAGTTGTATTACGGTACGACTGCAAGGCTGAGGTCTCGGGTTCGATCCCCGGGTCGGGCAAAGTGATATTGGATTTTTCTATTCAGTATCAGCCCGGAGTCTGGAATTTGTGCCCGGTATGGCGATAGGCTCGCCCCCTATCACATCATGGGACGGAATACGCTTGGCGAAAAGTGGGTGCACTAGTTGCGCCTCTGCCTACCCCTTCGGGGATAAAAGGCGTGAGCATGCAGCATATACCTAGATAGAGTGACGCACTGCAATGAAACTAAAACAAACAGGCCTAAGGCTCTATCGACCTACAGAAATATTTTGTTTTCACATCTTGTTCACATAATGGCCGGTAATATTTATGCACTTGTTCTTCCAATTATGTCATTCCAGTAATGGTCTAGACTCAAGTGAATGGTGGTAAAAGACGGATCTGCTATTAGATCAAAATAATCCCAGGCAGAAACAAGGTGTTAGGTTGGATGCTGCAGTGGCTTATAAGTTATGACAATGCATTTTCTTCTACGACGCGACGATAGCCAAGTTGGGAATGGAACGGTCTGCCGAGACAATGTCCGCAGGTTCAAAACCCAAGGCACACACCTCTGAATTTTCGAAGTTACGTGTGTATTGTTTATCAATTATCGTTCGCTTTAACGGTGAAGGAAAACATCGTGAGGAAACCTACATACCTGAGAATTCTCCATAAGAATCTCGAGGGTATGTGAAGTCTGCCAACCCGCACTAGGCCAGCGTGGTGGACTAAGGCCTAACCCCTCTCAGTAGTAGGGGAGGCCTGTGCTCAGCAGTGGGCAATATATAATACAGGGCTGATGATGATGATGATTTTCTTCTATGTCCAAGACCTTACTTAGACAGTGGGGTTTAATTCTAAACTTTATTTCGTTTGATAACATTTAGTGCACTAGGTTTTGTTCGCGGTTCCGTCCGCGTGATAAAGTTTTACCGTGAGAAAAGTTCAATTACTTATTTTTCAGTGATAAAAAGTCTATTTCCTTTCCTGGTTCTCAAACTATCTCCAGGTAAAATTTCATCGAAATCGGTGCAATAGTTCAGCCATAAAAGCGTAACGGACACAAAGACAGACTTACTTTCGCATTTATAATATGGAAGTATGGACATTAATTTTCGTGAGTATCTACAAATACATCCAACAACTGACCGTGTGGAATTGCCCGTATCTTACGCCACCTCCTGGATAAGTAGGAGACGATTGGCATTCTAAAGCCGTCGCCACACGTTCAGTCCCTAAAACCGATTTAAATAAATTTTCGCCAACAAATACGATCTACGTGTGTCGTGTGTTGCAATCATTACGTTCGGAATGACATTGCATGCAATTTCCACAAGTATCTGCCTTTGAATGATAATGGAGTCATTTTACTCGATACAGCATTGTTTTTTTTCCTCATACATAACTAGAATTGCAAGACGCGCAGCGAGTTTCTATAAACGATTACGTTTCGTACATGTGCTACGAATGGGACATTGTTTTCTGTAAAAATCAATAAATCGATAGTTTTATACCCCTAAATTATGATTATAATTGGTCACTTTTTTTTATTGCATTGAATGACGAGACGAGCATGCCGTTCGCCTGATGGTAAGCGATACGACCACCGTCATCCTGAGACATAAGATGTTAAGTCTCACTATGTCCAGAAGTTACACTGGCTACAATGTCCTTCAAACCGAAACACAACAGTGCATGCACACTGCTGCTTGGCGGTAGAAATAGACATTGCGGTAGTACCCACCCAGACGGACTCTTACATGAGAGAGACCTACCACTATCTAACTTATATAATCGGAGTAAACGTTATAGTATAGGAAACCATTTTGTGTGTCCCATTACATAATATACGAAATATGCAAATTCCACAATAATTAGATCTGTAAGACAATTGCCATATACGAATCGAATCCTTGGCAAGAAAGTTCACCAAAATTCTATTTATTTTATCCTATTATAATGATATTAGAAGCAGTTAATACCTACATAAACTGCAACAATTCTCAAAAAAAGTCATCAACCATAAGAATCATACAATATTCTAAATAGAAACACAGTCGTGTATCCTTGAAAATATAATATAAATAACGAAACACATTATGAATGATAAATTTAAATATTCGATTATTTAATTTTCGCATGTGTGTTAAGGTAACAATGATATATTATTTCAATAAATAGCTTTGGCAAGCATCACACATTGTTATGTCATAGAGCAAATATCATCATATTAAGTATTTATATAAACCAAAGTGTTCTAAGATTATGTAGAGCGGACATTGGGAAAAATAGTCATACAAAAATTTGAGCCTCTTTGTCAGTACCTCAATCTATCGTGAAATATCAAAACACATATGTAAAATGCATTTGAGCATACTATGACTTGATCGTAATGCGCAAATTGGCATATTTCTTTCCAATTTGTTTTTTTAACAACATTTAAGCATACCAAGACGTCTTGTCATACGAACGTGTCAGATAAGACAGTGACTTATAACTGATTGGTAATAAACTTTTGGATGAAAAATTCGGTCTGATGTCCCGTCTATAACTGACTATACTGTTTAATGTCTTTGATATAAACCAAGTACATTGAGCACAAGATTAAAAACCTGTATTATGTAATTATACAAATTGAAACTAAAACTCAGTTACATCTGTGCAACAAAAACATATTTAACGTAAAAAACGAATGAGTGTTATTTTTTGTAAAAAAAACTTACAGCCTTATTCATAAACCTTATTTTATACATATTTTAATCATCGAAAGTTTTGTCTTCTTCAAACGAATTTTGAATTGAGTTTGAAGGAAGAAAACAAAACATTATATATCAAAAATAGGTTTATAAACTGATTATGAATAAGGTTGTTAATGTTGTTAATCCCTGAACCGGCGGGAGTGCATGAAAAGATTGATGAAGGTAGAGGAAGCGAGTGGTGTGCCAGAATCAAGCAAAGTGGAATTCCATGGTCTCTGCCTACCCCTATGCAGAGACCATGAAAAAATTGTCACACATATTTATAACATTTATATTTATTATATTCATTCCAATGTAATTACCTGTAATGTTATAATATTTACAACGTAGCAGTGCTTATAAGTAAATAACTCAAGAATAATATCTTATTTAACAATCAGTACATAGTATAAAGACTGTATATTCAGATGCAATATTTTTATCGGGAACACAAGGAACTTATGAAGTATTACCATTTTTTAATAAAGCATCAACCCTAAAAATGCTTAAAAATGTAATGTTTCTCTTATTGTGATTTTTCTTCTTTATTTCCATTACACAATAGTCATTTCTGGTTTTATTTTCAACATAATTTCTAATGATCTATACACATTTTCCACATAGTTATAAGGCAATTATAAAGTTTAACCTTATCAATAAATTTAATATGCAACACTTTAAAAAATAATTTAAAACATCAACTTTAATTTTTACATCAATCCGTAAATCTTTAAGCAAATATGCACATTGCTTTAAATATGCCATGTATTATTAAGAGAATGAGTTATAATAATATAAACAATTAAATGTTTTTATTCATTTAACTGATATTTTAATTTTAAGAATCTAGTTTGAAAACTAATTCATATAGAGATACAACATATTACTTAATATTGTACCATCTGTCATTTTAAAATTACATGATGAAATAGCTAAGACAAAGAAAATTATTGATAAACTAAATTCTCACAGAAGTTACACACACACACCTTTTATCTCCGAAGGGAAGGCAGAAGCGCAACTAATGCAACCAATTTTTGCCATGCGTATTCCGTTCCATGATGTCATAGGGAGCAAGCAAGCCTATCGCCATATTGGGCACAAATTTCAGACTCCGGGCTGATACTGAATAGAAAAATTCAATATCACTTGATAGCCTAGTTGGGAATGGAATGGTCTACAGAGACGAATGTCTGCAGGTTCAAAACCCAAGGCACATACCTGACTTCTCAAGGTTACGCATATATTGTTTATCAATTATCATAAGCTTAGTAGTGAAGGAAAACATTGTGAAGAAACCTATGTAGGTTTCCTGAGAATTCTTCATAAGAATTTAAAGGGTATATGAAGTCTGCCAACCCGCACTAAGCCAGTGTGGTGGACTAAGGCCTAAACACTCTCAGTAGTAGAGGAGGCCCGTGCTCAGCAGGTGGCAGTGTGTATGCATAATACAGGGCTGGTATTATATAATAAAAATATGTTTTAGTTAAATGTATTAAGGACATACTATCTCTATATTTGTTGTTGTGCATTAAGTGTTATTTAATTATTAACTGAACTGTATTATACAAAAATAATTTATATTATTAATACTTGAGGATGATACTCTAAGGGTGAAATAGTTCCAAGGAGGTGAACTGATCACCCGTCTGTGCGACTGCATACGTCCCCAATAGACATACATACATTAATACTTGAGCAGAATTCTATAAGACAATAAATATGTCAGATTTCCATAATTATTGGTTCAACAAAAACACCTTTAAGGAAGTAAAATAAACCACAAAACTTGTCAATATTAACTTAACCTCCAATGATAAGATAAATAGCTTTCAGCATAGCTAAAAATTGGATAAAAAATATTTACATAGTAAATGTATTGAGAAAGACAAAATATTATATTCGTCCTTTTTACAAGGCATTCAATAACAATAAATTTCGATGTGACAGTGGATGATAATACTTCAATATTGATGCAGTGTATGTCCTAGCAAGGTTTCCTTAGAGCCTACTTTATAAGTGAATTCTATGATTACTCGAAAATTCAACGGAAGACTAGAAGAAATGTTCGACACATCCAGTGCAGATAACAAGGTACGATCGCTAAATACCCTGTATCACCCAATCGATATTAGATAATGTACCGCAGCGTTAAATTAAGGTAAATTAAAACATATAGAACACTCTGCTAATTAAATGAGCAAATATTTCCAATAAGAGCAGAATGCGTAATGTCACAAATTATAAACAAACCAACCTCGGATTCCGTGTCGCCGTTTTTGCTCTTCTCGGTTTTAGTCTTCATCGCCTCCTGCAAACAACAGCGTCCACTAAAAGTCTCACAACACGTATATTTTTCTTTTAGAACACTACGTAAACGACGTTTTTACACACGTAAATTATGCAGAACCGCATACCATGTTCAACTGACATGGCATATTGCAAACGGTTTCATATAAAATGCCGAAAGTACAAATTTAAAAAATATTTTTCCATTCATTGGTAACTTTGTTTAAAGGGAGATTTTTTTCAGACATCCATAAACTCACCTTCTCTATTTTCGGCATAATATTTTTAAAAATAAATTAGTAAATAAAGCTAAATATAATAAGTTTTTGATAACATTCGCGTGGAGAGTTTACATTTTAGTTGTCAAACAGCGCGTCGTGATTGGTCGAACTGGTCACGTGACTTCATTGACGTTGCAGCTAGTGATGTGTGGAATCAAAAACGAATCACGTAGAATCGATTACCTTACTTGTCGATTATACATTTTCTACTCAGCAATCTATTAAAAATTATTAATCATTGTGTATTAAGTATAATTACCCTTATTTTTTAAATAAAAATTGGCATAAATTCTAGAAAGTATACAAAATTCCATTATATTCGCTATATTTATAGATGTGATGATGATAGAGAATCTATAGCTGTAGGTACTTATTTGATTGTATTTTAGGCAATCATTTACATTTCACTACAATATTCGTGATTACATTATATATACATACATATACATTCGTGATTATAGTGTTAACTCTTAGGCGCCCATTACAGGTTCACACAAACGGCTTTAATTCCATTACTCATGATTGACGAGTGAATAACGGAGACTCATGAAAGGGAATTGACATTACACAATCACTCAAAAGTCTCAAATCACCTTCAGTCATACCTAAGATTTTATGGAGAGCACACGTTTTCAATCGACTTAGTATGAATACTAATAAAATAAATTGGAATTTAGAGCAAAAAAACGTGTGACAAGAAAGCGTTGGGTAAAATATTCATTGTAAAAAAGAAAGTTATATAGCCATACTTTTGTTTTACCCGGCTTTTTATAGCGGTTACGCCCGCGTGAAAAAGTTTTTGCGGGATAAAAGTCCCGCTATATATTTTCCCGGGATAAAGTAGCCTATGTGTTTCAGTTCAGTTATCCCATTGTAGTCCCAGTTCATTTTCATCTTCCGGTATCTCCAAGATTATTATAGGTAAAGAGGAAGTTGTAACACTGTTACAGAGGTTAGATCCCTCAAAGTCCGCGGGGCCGGACAATCTTTCGCCAAAATTCCTCATTAAATGCGCTAAGTCTATTGCCAATCCAGTTTCCCTTCTCTTTCGGAAGTCGATCTCACTCTGTACGGTACCTTGCATATGGAAATCCGCTTACATTACTCCTATTCACAAGAAAGGTTCGAAAACTGAGATTTCTAACTACAGGCCGATTTCTAAGCTATGTATACTTGCTAAAGTTTTTGAGTCATTGATATACAAACAAGTCTATTTTTCTTTAAAAAACTTATTAAATCCATATCAACATGGATTTCTTAAAGGGCGATCGACTGTCACAAATTTAATTTATCTTAATGACTATATTACCAAGGCGATGGACGACGGTAAACAGGTCGATGTTATTTATACGGACTACAGTAAGGCCTTTGACCGTATTGATCACAACATGCTTTTAATTAAACTGAACAAAATCGGTATATGCGGTGACTTATTAAGATGGTTCTCATCTTACATTGAGAATAGATCCCAAGCAGTAGTCTTGAAAAACTTTATATCGAGCTGGGTATTTGTACCGAGTGGCGTACCACAGGGGTCTCTGCTGGGCCCTTTACTATTTATAATATATGTTAACGATATATTATCGTGCCTTCAATCGTCTAATTTACTTTGTTTTGCCGATGATATGAAAATCTTTCAGACTATTGCATCTCCAGATGACAGGGCTGCCTTACAGGCTGACCTATTGCGACTCGAAGACTACTGCTGCTTGAATTCACTTGATCTTAACCCGTCAAAATGCTCCTTGGTGACTTTTACTCGGAAACGTCTGGTTCTCCCCACTTCATATACCCTACGTGGACAAGCTCTCCCGAGAATGAATATGATCCGTGACTTGGGGGTGATTCACGACTCAAAACTAGCATTTGATGCTCATGTAGACCAAATTATAACCAAAGCTTCTAAAGCATTAGGTTTTATAATGCGACTTTCCAATTCCTTCTCTGAAGCTAAAACATTTAAGATTTTATACTGTACCTATGTTCGAAGCCACTTAGAATACGCGTCGCAAATTTGGAACCCGTATTATAATAAACATACGGCTCGTATTGAAAACGTCCAAAAACGTTTCATAAAATATTTATGTTTTCGCCTAAAAATACCTTACAGCTCTAGTAGTTACCTTGAACTCTGCAAGCAGTTTCATATTTTGCCACTTACAAAACGCCGCGAAATAGCTGATTGTACTCTGTTATTAAAATTAATGTCCAGTGAAATTGATTGTCCAGCCCTATTGAGCAAAATTTCTTTTAGAATCCCACGTAAAGTAATTAGGTTTAATCCTCCAATCCAAGTCCCACCAGTTTCCTCTAATTACAGACAACATACTTACATGGTGCGAGCAAGCAGGAACTTTAACACAATTTGCGAAAAATTCGACGTGGACCCTTTTAATACAAGTATTACTACGGTGCGACGGTTGCTAAGCCTTTCTTTCTTTAAAAATGTAACATGACTTGAGCCGGTGACGACATACCTATTGAAATATATTATTCTGTCACATACTCGTGAAAACCTGTAAATGGCCGTCTGTTTCATCTATTCATTGTTTATGTATTATGATGTATTTCAGCTGTTGGTTTTCCAATAAATAAATAAATAAAATAAATAAATAAATGTGTTAATCTATACTATAATCTATCTCTGTGCCAAATATCCGATCTGGATGTTCAGCCGTTCTGGTGTGATTGAGTGAAAACCATCAAAGTTTTCGCATTTATAATATTAGTATAGTTTAATTTAGTCTGAAATACGAGATACAAAAGTAGATAAGGACTATGACGACTATTTTCTTTATTATCTTACTAACTATTTAGTGCTATATACCACAACTCAGGGATTGTTTTAAAACTTAAAATAAACTCTTTCTCCGACTGTTTTGTTGTTTCCTAAGTAAATACCGAATAAAATTTTCTGCAAATTAATAAAAATAGTAATGCAGCATTTTAAAATTAAAAATGTAATTAGTAGGTACTTATATATTGTAATTTCTTTCTGTTGTCCAAAACACAATATAATAATTGTGTCCACATTGCATGGTTATATAATATAGCAATATATAACGGAGGCCCCCCGATTTCTATAATACGAGCTGGACTCAGTTTAGAAATCGGAGTGTCATGTATAGAGTGCCATTGTACAACCATCTTATGCTCCTAGACTATGTATTGTGTATTTCTCTTTGTTGTACCTCTACTTTGAAATAAAAATTATTATTACTGTAGTGGACGATAGCCTAGTTGGGAATGGAACGGTCTGCCGAGACAATGTCCGGCGGTTCAAAACCCAAGGCACACACCTCTGATTTTTCGAAGTTATGTGTGTATTGTTTATCAATTATCGTTCGCTTTAACGGTGAAGGAAAACATCGTGAGGAAACCTACATACCTGAGAATTCTCGATAAGAATTTCGAGGGTATGTGAAGTCTGCCAATCCGCACTAGGCCAGCGTGGTGGACTTAAGGCCTAACCCCTCTCAGTAGTAGAGGAGGCCCGTGCTCAGCAGTGGGCAGTATTTAATACAGGGCTGGTATTATTTATTATTTATTATTATATTACTGTCGCATAATGTTAGTTCGGAGAAGGTGATTGGCCGCGCGGGTGCGCGGGCGCCTCTCCGACGCAATACATGTCCGACTCCACCGCTGTCCGCGCGCTGACTGACGTTTACCGGACGAAATGCCAAATTTAGAGGATCGCGCAAAAGTCATGATTGATGGTTGCATGACGCGCAAATCAAAAAATCCAGTGGGCTTAGAATGTGACAAAAAAACACGTCACGTCTCCGTTTCATCTTATTGGGATTGGTTGAGAGACTGACGTATTGGTCTCTCGATCAATCACAAACATCAAAATTAAACGACATCGTTTTACGAGTTGCGTCTTCGTGTCACATTCTAAGTCCACAGATTTTCGTCAATCACCGCCATTCAACCATCAATCACCACATTAAACGATAGGTTATTCGTCACTCACAGACTTGACTGTGGTAAAACTGACATCAAAACATACTGTCTAATGGGCGCCTTAAGTAGTACCTATATTACCAAAGTACATATTACTTACTTTATGGTGTTAAACTATTAAACTGGCGTGGCTTGCTTGTTTCATTATTGAATAATACTATTTAATATTGTAGTTACCTATTTTGTAAAAGTCGGTATGAATCTAATCAAAGAGCATAAAGTTACTGAAAGTGGAGATACTAAGATGTAATTGAGATTCTGGGTTCGCAGTAAAGATTCAATGTAGTCTCTTAGAATAATAACGCCTCATAATAATAGTTATTATTCTTTGTGTAGTCGTATTATTTGCTGGGATCGACAACCATATCACGAATATGAAAGTTTATACATATTACTTACATAGACAGACCATGTTTTTGAAGTTTGAATGAAATAAGGTTGACACAAAAATACACTTTTTAATTATCTATTCAATATAATTAAATTACTATCAGATAATAAATCTAAGTATCACAAATTATAGTAAGCGTATCAAAGCATTATTTTTTTCTTCTACGACCGCGTTTGCCTACTCTGAACGGACCAAGTTTGCGTCGCACAAGCAGTCCACGCCACCATGCTTGCACCATGATGGCAGACTTATTCATCTTCTCACGATACAGCCGTTGTTGCTCGCGAATCTCTTTGAACGTACACCATTCCTTCATCATTTTATCGCGGTCCTCAAACTAAAAAGGAAATATAGGTTTATAAAAATAAAATTAGACACGTTTATCTATTGACTGCCTCGGTGGCGGAGTTGTATCATCGTACGACTGCAGTGTTGAGGTCTCGGGTCGGGCAAAGTGACACTGGATTTCTTAACTCAGTAGGTATCAGCACGGTGTCTGGAATTTGTGTCCGACAATGAGATAGGCTTGCCCCCTATCACATTATGGGACGGAATATGCAAGGCAAAAGTGGGTGCACTAGTTGCGCGTTTGCGTTTGCCCTTCGGAGATAAAAAGGGCGTGTGTGTGTGTACGTTTATTTATTTTTGTTTTCCGATGATTCAATCAAGATTCTTTCTTCTTGATAATTTTTTAGTCGTTCCTCCCCTAACCTCTATTCCAATCCTTTCCTTTTGGAGTAGGTACAACCAGGCTTCTTCTGATATTGCCAGTGTTTATGGGTGATTTTGATGACTTAGCATCAGGTGAACCACTTGATCGATTACCAGCCTACGACAGCAGCCACCGCCTATCAAACTTACAGTTTTTTCAAACCCAAGTCTCTTGTCACGCATATTTTGAAAGTCAGTTCTCTTCACTCGTATCTTTAAATCGACCTTTTCCATATCTTCATCATATTTTTTCATCCAATCCTCGATTCTTTCAAGAGTCTCCTAAAAAGTTTTAGGGTAAATGGGCAATTCAAATAGTCAAAGTGTTAAATATAATTTACGGCCCACAAACACTTTAAAAGCAATAAAGAAGCAGTATTATAAAGTAAAATAAATAAACAGGTAACACCCAACACGGTCCAGACCGCACAATAAGATATAAATTTGAATCAAAGTATCAGCAACTACAATAGACTTTTGGTTTCACCATACCAAGGCTCGAAACAAAAACTTAAACAAGATAAGAAAGTAGATTTTAGTCGTTTACGTTTATAATAATATTAATAAGCAGCTCCATTTCAGCATGAACTCTCTGCTCGTGATCAGTCCTCCGTTTATAATAATCTAGAACCTCAGTGGAAACTACTTCGGTCTCATTTATTGTCTGGATATGCTGTTCTGTGCGTGCTACTTGCCACTTGTCTGTATACCGACTGCGACATTCTGTGAACAGAACTGAATCCTGGAAGAAAACATTGAAATTATCATATTTTACTTCATTATCATTACCTAAGTAAGAATGATGTTCACATACTTCTACTTGTGCTTTCAACTTCTCTACAATCATGTTACTTTCATACACTGCGGCTTTTATATGGTTGCGCTGCTGTCTTAATTGTTTATTTAGTTCCCGACGTATGCTAAGATGTAAGAATTTAGGTCACAATATAATTTTGGTAGTTCATTATGTTAACAATCACTTAACTAACTTTTTATTCTTGATTTCCTCTTCCTCTAAGGCCGCACGATATTCATCATGTTCTAAAATATGTTTAATGGACTTTTCCAGCGCAACATGGCTTCTATTGAAACACAAATCGATGTAAGTTGCGATTAGTGTTTGAGCAACGTAATTTCTGCAATTATTTTAAATAGATTAATGAAATACAATTCTCAGCGCCCAATGTTCCTTCATGTGTAGGTATTTACCTATCAGCATCAAGTTTAACTATTTTATATTCTTCGCAGGCAAGATTCTTCGGATCTATATTCTCTAATTCATCTGTGTTAGCCTTTTGTGTTATGCCAAATTTCAATGCCACAAGTTTTGTCATGTCTGTTAACATCTTGATAATCCGGAGTTCGTTATTACATTCCACTGAAAGTATTAAGTACGTACTATATTTAAGAATATTATGCTTGAAAGTAGGGTCAAATGATAATTTAATGAATATCTCACTGAGGATTCGTATTTTGGTCAGAGAATCTTCCATTATTGTAGCAAACATTGACGACGTGAAGTAGGTTAAAGAGCTGTAACAATTATATTTTAAATGCAGTAAGAACTTAAGTATTTTATCGCGGGTAGAAACAGCCTATTGCACTGATACTGAACCTATAAACGATCTTAATCACTTTTTTCGATCCATCGCGAAAATTATCAATAAGTTTTTTTTTTGATATGGTTAGGTACTAATGACTAATTTCAATCGATTCATTCTCGGGATCGGGTCGAAGATTAAAATTGGGATCGTTTTTTGAAAACGGCCGTTAACTTACCTTCCTATTATTTAAACGATTTTGATTATCAGAACAAAAGTTCACAGTTTACTTGTAAGTGCCTACAGACTTACAAATATACAAATTTATCCTCTAACATTATTTAAATAAAACGTATACCCTTTCCGGGGGCTGTCATTTTGTATAGATTCTACTTCGTCAACGGGTTCAAGCATAGACAATGCATTAATAACTTCCAAGCCAGTTGCAACCTGTAAAAGTGTTAAGGAATTATTATACATAGCATTACGAATTCCATCTTCTTCCATTAACGCCTTTAACGCTTTAATCTATATAACACAAGTGTAACACTAAGGTATTCAGCCTCAGTTTCCAACTTCTTCTCTATATGAACTTTTATTGGGCGAAATCTCGCGCTCCCCTGTGGGCGTAATGTACTTAAAAGGGGGTATAATTGTTTTCTTCACGTAATAACATACAGATCAGATTAAGAAAGCTACGCAGGACCATCCCTGCGCAATGCTGCCTCTGTACCTTGGTTCCCTGCGATACAATCACTAACACTCCCCCAATACCTGTTGCTTTCTGTTGAGGCCTGCAGGGCATCCATAATTCTTGTAGAAGTGTGTGGTATTAGTTATTACTTATAGGTACTAACTAAGTCGGTATCCTTGGCAGTATCGTTTACTTCTTCCGGTCCAACATTGGGCCCAACAGAGTAGATTGTAGCGCATCCCCATGTTTCCTCCACAAAACTTTCAATACAGCTCCTTTGCATGATTTTATTGATTAGTATAAATTAAATAACTTAAAAATCCTGATTAAAATAACTTATGTGTAAAATAGATTCATTAATAGAAGTGAATGACATCGGTATGACAGAAAAGAGCTGTCAATTGGGTCGATTTTGAATATATTTTTTTTAAAGAATTTTGCAACCAGTATTTTAATGAAAGAACGAATCTTGAACTTTGGAATCTTTTTTATGTCGCGTCGTGAAGTCACTGTAGTGCGATTACGATAGAAAGTTGGTACCTACGCCCTTGATTCTCCTGCGGTGAGCACTGAAAGTACCTTTATCCCAAGGTGCTGGATGATGATGCTACTGTTTATGGGTGGTCGTATCGCTTACCATCAGGCGAACGGCATGCTCGTCTCGCCATTCAATGCCATAAAAAAAAACTGAGCAGCGGCTCCTCCATAAGGCTGGAAGCGGTGGCACTCTCTAATCGTCTCGTAAGGATAGGTACACCAGAATGTCTCGCCACACATTTTTACTTAACGCCGCGCCCGGTTCGCCCCACGTAGTTAACTTAAGCCCTGGGGTACCGAAATGTTAAGTGCCGAGTGGTATCGAGATGTTCCAGAATGTTTGTTTCGTCTCTCTTTGCGACTCTCTTCTCGACTACCACCAAAATTCCTTATTTATTGCTTATTTAAAATATTTGAATACGGTACTCTCTTTAGTTTTCCTTTAACCACCACATTCGGCAGTAGGCCTGTAGCTAAGATGCTTTTCTACAAGCGTTGAAATAGAATAGAAACAAATGTATGCGAATGACCTCAGATTCATATCATTCTCATACACTTGTTTCTATTCCCATATTATTCTGAGGGAATAATGTAATAACGTAGCCTTGCGCTACACTTGTCGATAAGACGGATAAGATGTATCATTCGCATGCATTATTTTCTATTCTTTGTAGAAAAGCATCTTGCCTACAGGCCCTGGACATCGCCAACGCAGCCATCTGCGTTTGATGACTCGGTACCCGCAATTGGCCTAAAGTTTATATTTTTATAATATAGGGGCAAACGAGCATATGAAAAAGTATGAACATTCTCAGCTTTAAAAAAAAGCAATGAAGTAAATAATAACTAATTAATAGTTATGTTCGTATAAAATATCTCTAAAAAAAGCAGGACAATGTAAGAAATTAAACAAGACTTTATTATCAAGATCGGTACAGACAAAAATAAAACTAAAAATATCATAACAATATTTGCTAAAAAATTTAATAATTTTAAAAAATACGAAAACTATCATCAAAAGTTAAACATAAACTCAAAATAGCGCTAACTACTTCGGAAAAGGCATTATTTTTAACAGAAGATGCTCATTGCATGGAAAAAACACATTAGGTTCCTACAGTAAAATTTTCAAAAAAAGTTTCATACAATTTACTTCTTTTTGCCTTTCTTTTGAGGTTTTTCAGGCTTGACGGGTTGTTTGGTAGGTTTGTAGGGTCCTAACTCGTATCTGACGAGCAAGCCTCGCCACCATGCTTGCACGATAGCTGCAGACTTATGCATATTCTCGAGATATAACCTTGCCTTCTCTCTTTCGTCTTTGAAGTACACCCAGTTCTTTATGAGTTCCGCGTGACGTTTCAACTGTATGGTGACAAAAAGAATTACAGTTGAGAGGTGCAACATCTGGTTGGACGATATTACTATGACAGGCATTCTTTATTTAGTCACGGCACTTCAACCATGCATTTTTTTTTGTAAATATCGCTTATGAATATTTCTGTTTCGGAGGCTCCACCAATTACTTTATACTTATGCCTTTTGTCGGTAAACAATTGTAATTAACAATACAAGTACAAAAACTACAACTACTTCCTACAAGACTGCCTCGGTGATGATAGGCTCGCCCCCTACGTCATGGGACGGAAAACGCACGGCGAAAAGTGGGTGCACTAGTTGCACCTCTGCCTCACCCTTCGGGGATAAAAGGCGTGAATGTGTGTGTGTGTGTACTTCCTACAAATTGGGGTCCTTTGCGCGGAGCGTAAAGAAGTAATAAGGCCGGCCGGCATAATTCAGCCGACCATCCGGGGATGTATTTATCTCTCACCGGTAGAATTTTTTTTGGGTTTTACTTCACTTAACATATACATAACACTTTCCGTGCCAAGGGCAAAAAAAATATTAACCCTTCTCTCCAATTCATGCCTTCGTTCTTCCATTTTCTCGTGTTCGTGTTTTTTCTTTTGTATTTTAATTTCAACTGTTTCTATATCTTTGTCGTATTTAGTCATCCAAGATTCAATTTTCTGAAGGGTCTCCTAAAATAAATATATGTAAATATACGGAATATACTGAAACAGTAATCGAACTCTAGATTGTGCTTTGTCAAGAAAAGAAGATAAGGATGAAGTGGCAGCATCGAAGCCCCAAAAAAGTTAAATTTATATTGAGCTTTAGGCCACGCATCATGGGTCTATGCACTATAATATCTATGTACCTATTTATAATCTTTCTCACGGCCCCACTTCACACTGAGTTGGCGCCTCAACATTTTTACAACCGTCTTCTATTCTCTGCAAACCTCTAAGTTTAGACTAGCAAGTTTAAGACGATTTCTGCAAACAATCACTTGTTTACACGCAAAAAATTGCTTGCGGAAATCGATTTCTACAACCTTACTTGCTAATCTAGCGACTCGCGCTCAACGGATTCCCATCTACCCTCACATTAATGTTAATATTAATGAGCATCTCGACTTCCGTGTGGACTCTCTGCTCGCGGTCGATGGTCTCTTTGTAGTAGTCTATAGCATCGGTGGGCCCCGCCTCCACGTCTGTTATTTTCTGCGCGTGCTGCTCGGAGCGCGCGCGCTGCCAGTTGTCTATGTACCGGCCGCGGATCTCGGTGTTTAAAGCGGCGTCCTAAAAATATTTTTTGGTACTAAGGGGCCGTTCAAGTATTAAGTAAACAGAATTTTAGTATGTTTTACCTTCAGGTACCCCTTGTCAGCAAACGTAAGCAAAGCTCCCCCCCCCCCCCCCGCCCTCTTATGCTGACGTAAGCGTAGGTAAAATTAAAAAAAATGATCAAATTTCTTTAGTATTCATAACAACATAAAAATTACTGACGTAATCATTACCCGTCCCCCATGGTATCGAAAATAAGCAAAGCATGGACCCCCCATCCACCTATGATGCTTACGTAATACTTGAACGGCCCCTAATGAATTACTTTGTGAGCAGCTTGCTCGCCCTATGGAAAACGACACTACCCATAAACATTTGCAACACCGCTAAACTTTACAAAATACTACTATTGCACTACCCTTGTCTAAGTAGCTTTATTTTCGTAAGTAAGTAGCTCAGTTATGCTGTAACCAATGTGGATTTAAATTTTGCTTTTTAATTTAAACTTACAAACTAAGTACTAAATATAGTACTGAATTGAAATAATAAACGCAGTTATATATAATTACCTCGACTTGTGTTTTGAGATTGTCTATGATAGCATCAGTGTCATATGTGACAGACTTGATGTGGTTACGTTGCTGCCTTAGCTGCCTCATTACTTCACGTCGAGTGCTGTAATGTGTGAGATTTTTGACCGAGTGGGTCATCTACTATATACAAGGTCTACTATATACAAACGTTGCAATTTGCATACACAATTGCATACATTACTGAACAAGTATTAAATACTGTATAATATTATGCTATGATATTCTTATAGTCTAACAGTCTCCTCCTGGTTTCCTCTTCAGCGAGTGAGACACGCCTGTTGTCCAAGTCTATTATTGCTTGATTTTTGTCTCGCAGCGCTCGCCAGCTCCGATTCGTGGACAGGTCCAGGTACGTTGAAAGGAGAACGTCGGTAACGTATTTCCTGAGAAATAAAAAAGTATGCATTCCGCTAGATTAAAGGTTTGTATTTTTATGGCAAAGGTCCCCCCCCCCCCCCCCTCTGCTTTTATAAGATAGCATCAATGGGACCTTTGTAGAAAGATCAGGCAAATTCCTATTTGTTTCTTCTCGCGTTATGTTTATATCCTTTGCTAGATCCATCTTTCTTCATTACTAGAAACTGTAACATTTGGACTACACTGGTGGTATATCTCTATGCGAGGGCCCGTCTGGCTAGGTACCACTGCAATGTCTATTTCTACCGCTAAACAGCATTGTGCACGCACTGTTGCGTTCCGGTTGGAAAGACATTGTAGCCGGCGTACCTAATACTGGGCATTATGAGACTTAACATCTTATGTCTCATGGTGACGAGCCCAGTGGAGTGTCACGCTGTATTATGTACTTATGTTCTGTATGGTGTTGCTACTGTTTATGATCGGCCGTGTCGCTTACCATTAGGCGAGTGGCATGCCCGTATCGACATTCGGAAGCAATAAAAAAAAAACTACACAGTTAATATCAGTCATATTGTCAGTCGGTTCGGTGTTGCAACTGCCCTTGATAAAGTACTGCTTTGTTACTAACTTGTCGTTATCAAGTTTATCAAGCTTGTAGTTGTTGGCCCCGAGGTTGTGGCGATCGATGCCGTCCAACTCATCCTGTACTGGGGGTTGCTTCACAGAGTACTTGACGGCTCGCAGCTTGTCTATGTCTGTGTTTGTTTTGGTCACGCGCAGTTCGTTGTTGCATTCCGCTGGTGAAATAGGGGGTATATTAGGCTGGCATCTACTGTTGGTGAATGAAGTTTTACTTTGCCATGGTCGGGTAGTTGGGTATCCTAAATTGAACTATAGCTACAACATAATCGTGTAGCTGATGGAGTTTCTTGCGCCGCTTTAAAAGCGAAAACACGTTCCAAGGCGGTGGTAACAGATCCATGACGATTTAAAACAGCTTTGAAAAAGGCAATTTAAATATACATATCTAATTAATTATTTATTGTTTTTTTATGCGTTGCCGAAACTTTTGCGTTACATGAGCTTCATGGTCGAAAGAAACTACCTAAGTTTTATAGTTTGATTAGAATGAAAGACGGTAAACAATAAATTACAGCTTTGAATTGAATTTTAACACCTAAATTTTATGATCAAAATAAAAAAACGCGTCATACCCAAAATTCTCATTTGTGTGATAGCATCTTCCAGAATAGTCGCAAACATCGAAGATTGGAAATAATGCAAACTGTAAAGCGAAATGGGTTTAGTAGGTAGAGTAAGACGGAAAAAAAATTTACTACTTGTTACTAGCTCTATAGTAAATAAAAAAAACATTGTCATCTGGGTTTCTTCTCGTTCTTCCCTTCTTCAAAGACTGGAAGAAAAGTTAGTTTTGGGGAAATAGATTAAGTTCAGATTAAATTTAATTTCAATATCTATACAAACCCGTATTTGTTTAGCATGGGCGATGTGGCATCCGATTCGGCATAAGTCTGTAAAAAAAACGAATAATCTAATTGATTTTCTTAACTTCAATAAAATATTAGAAATCGGAATATTGCAACACAATTGACTCTATAGTCTTTAGAAGCTGGAGGTTGAGTTATATTGTAAAAAAAGATTTATTTGGACAGTAAATTGCTTTATCACATTTAAAAATAAACAAAGGTAACATGTTCCCCACCTATGGGAATGAATACGCACGGCGAAAAGTGGGTTCAATAGTTGCGCCTTTGCCTACCCTTTCGGGGATAAAAGGCGTGTATGTGTGTGCGTGTGTGTGTGTCTGTGTGTATGTGTTGTGCATCAGGGTTTTATTTCTTAAGAATGTCATCGTATATTTTATGCATCCCATTTAATTTGATTTACTATATCAAAAAGCCTTAAATATTTTATGATTATGTGTTTACATGCTCAACTTGGATGCTTCACCAAATTGAGTGGTCATATTTAATGATTAATGTGTTGCAGTCTGCCCATAGCCTAGGCGAAGTGTCGATAATATTGATTTATTGCAAAAATAGATTATGATGAGGTCATTATATTATATTTATATCCAAACCGTATACCAAGTGTAATTTTGAAGATAAATTTTGAAACAAACCTATCTACTCTCCTATTCTTGGTGTAGTAAAATGAATTCCAACTCCTTCAACTGAGTCAAAGGCTATTGTTCTCTTATAAAAAAACACACACACAAAAAAAAACATTTTAACTGAGATTTTGTCGATATTCAATTATATGAGATACAATTTTCTTACAACTGTAAACTGTTACTTACATAAATTCTTGTCCGTACTTCACTGCTTTCCGTAGAGTCTCGATTGGCGAAGCCCCGACGCCACTTCTCTTCCACGCCATAGTCCGACATTTTATCCCCAAAGAGACGTCAAAATATAAAATCCGTTAAAAATTAAACCCATAAAAAATTATAATTATTTATCAAAATATACCATAGACGTAAACAAAGAGCATTATAATACTACGGAAAAAATGAAAATCACGATGAAAATTATTTATGAAATGTCATTGTGACTGATATGTTTTTAAATTATTCTTTTAGCCATTGAGGTAAGTATTTAATGTTAGAGTATCCATAAGAATCCTTAGGTGCCGTTTTCGGAGACGCGTTTGGCGTGGAGTCTCGGGGCGCATATAGCGGCACTATGACTTTTTCTCCAACACTTTTTCCAGGTATTTGCGTACGAATACATGCGTTTCTTTTTTCATCTATTCATCTAATGGATGTATATTTTAAAAAAATAGTGTTGGTATTTATAGTAGTGGTGAACTGCCTCGGTGGCGTAGTTGTATTACGGTACGATTGCAACGTGGAGGTATCGGGGTCGATCCCCGGGTCGGGGAGTGATATTGGATTTTTCTATTCAGTATCAGCCCGGAGTCTGGAATTTGTGACCTGAAATGGCGATAGGCTCTCCATTCAAATTAACCAGATTGTTCCCTCGGAGTCGTAGGTAAAAAGTTAAAACTATCCTTATGTAACTTCCTTAACTATCCCTTTACTGGTGGTAGGTCTCTCGTATGTAAGAGTCCGTCTGGGTGGGTACCACCGCGGTGTCTATTTTCTACCGCCAAGCAGCAGTGTGCATGCACTGTTGTCTTTCGGTTTGAAGGACATTGTAGCCAGTGTAACTACTGGACATAATGAGACTTAACATCTTGTCTCAGGATGACGAGCGCAGTGGAAAGCCACAGAGTACTTTGTAGCTCAAGGTGATGTGTGGTGTTGCTACTGTTTATGGGCGGTCGTATCGCTTACCATCAGGCGAACGGCATGCTCGTTTCGTCATACAATGCCATAAAAAAATATGTAAAACAGGATCAAGGTTATCTTAAACTACAAATAAAAGAATCCCGTTTCAAATGTAAACTTTAATACCAGGTTCTGTCCTTTAATGGGCCACAAACAAAACAATTTTGGTCTAAATATTAAAACGTACGGACAGAACTAGAAACATTGCAAATACAAAATCATAATTAATAATTAACATCACACAAGTTCAAAGTATTATTTTTACACAATCCTTTATACTTACGATACTAAATTAAATACGACAGTAGTATCCTTAATTTAATTAAATCTAACTGTATAAAATTCAATACTATATACTTTTTACACTCCATCTCGTAGTAATTATTTCGCTCAGTAACACTTATTTACACCAATTTGTATTTGATTCTTTGAGGTAATTTTTTTTTATTTCCAATCAGTCGTATAAATTGTGATTTGTGACTTTTTTACACGGCAATGTCGTTAGGCTGTGAATACATTGGATTTTGATGGAGGTGACAAAACGTGGTATAAAGTGACAGTAATTTAATAATGTCACCCTTTCGAAATATTATGAGAAATTTTTATTTAAAATATCATATTAATAGTGATGCCATATGCGTATAAACTAGAATTTAATGACAAAACGTAAAATTTAAGAGCTCGTAGAATGCAGTTAGTCGAAAGCATTTCTCATAATATTCGAAACAACAAATGACATCATCGTCTATTTACTCAAACATGAATCAATAGAATAAGATTCCCAATTATAATTTCATTCCAATGATATATACAAAACGGTGCTAAATACAAAGTAGATAATAAATTATAATAATAATTTACATGTCGATGAATCTCATATACACGTTTCGGATAGTATTCAGTCTTAAACCATTCTCACTGTTCACTGTGCATTGACGCGATGACAAACAAAATAAGATTACCCCTAATAAGTTTCTTATGCAGTCATCATGAGTAAATTAGCCAAAATTGCAGAAAAGTTTGGCCGATTCTAAAACAGAGCAACTGGTATCCCATTTAATGATAATTTTTTTTTTAATGATATAGGGGGCAAACGAGCATACGGTTCACCTGATGGTAAGTGATCACCGCCGCCCATGAACATCTGCAATACCAGGGGGCACAGAGATGCGTTGCCGGCCTTTTAGGTATATATATATATGACATAAGTGTGGGAGTGACTTCTTCGAGGTAATCCACGCAAACAAACAACATTAAGTAGATATTTATAATCACGCTTTCTAAGCTATGTGGGTATAAAATGCGAGTTACAAGTTACATTTGATAACATAAATTATTTGGATTTCACTTCGTTAAAGTAAAAACAAATTAAAGGGTAACGACCTTGTTCATAATCAATTTATAAACCTACTAGCTTTTGCCCGCGGCTCCGCCCGCGTGAATGAGTTTTCCCGGCATAAAAAGTAGCCTATGTGTTAATCCAGGACATAATCTACCCGTGCGCCAAATTTCATCGAAATCCGTTCAGTAGTTTTTGTGTGTAAGAGTAACAAACATCCATACTTACAAACTTTCGCGTTTATAATATTAGTAGGATTTTAGTTAACGAATGTTTTGTCTTCTTCGAACGAATTTTGAATTGAGTATGAAGGAAGAAGGCAAAACATTCCTAAAATAGGTTTATAAACTGTTTATGAATAAGGTCGTAAGTTTTATATGGCTTTTGTTATAATGCTAGTGTACACCTTGCTTAATAATTGGTGCTTATAGTATTCATTGATGGCATGCGTTTTTATTTCTTACCGCTTATTTTAATAAGGTCCAAATTAACAAATGATGTACCTTACTAATTAGATTGATTTTTTATTCCATAGATTTCGGTGAATCTATGTTTACAAAAAGCACCAACAGAAAGGCGTAACATTGACAAATCAGATAGAACATAATCCAACAATGTGATTTAACAGTATAATACTATTCCGGCTTAAAAATATAAATACAGAAATATAACATGAGTTTTGATTATAATAAGATATTGACATCAAATAATAATCTAAAAAGGATCATGAAATACGCACGTCAATAATAGATGGCGCTGTAATCAACTTCTTTGTTTGACCAATAGGAAACGTCAAAGTTGACATGTGATGTTTTAGTTCCTATTTTCGCCACACATATTATAATCCTTCTAAGACAAATCATTTAGTTAATTCATTGCCTAAAACGAAATTAAAGTTAAGAAATGTGATCAAGGCATTTGCTATATTTTTTTTAATAAGAACTGTTTATGAATTGTCAGATGAAAGCCGCGTAATTGTTTTTAGAATTAGTATCAAAATCTATTTTAATCTAAGATAGTTTTAATTGACCGAAGTAGGTTTTAACTATTCGGGAAATGGAATCATGACTTCTTTACCTAAGGTTGAAATTGTTTAATTGCTTTTTTTTGGTCAACACGACTATATAACACAAATTACCAACAGCCATCGCCATAATTATTTAATTGCTGTTGAAAATTTACCTACAAAACTTTTATACAAATTTGGAAAACAGTGCCGAGAGATTACCTTTTGAACGACCTTTCTAGTTCTTCTGGTTCTAGGACTGACGGCTTCGTACCGCTGCGTCGTGGTCGCGGCGGCTTGGACCGAGACCGCAGTGGCTTGGATTGAGGCCGTGGCGGCTTGGACCTGGGCCATGCTTACCACGTGACGTCACATGCATCACTTGCTCGAAGACGGCTGCCCGCGCTTTTCTGGAGAAAAAAAAAAACATATTAAATGACGTGAGAGTATTACTAATGAACTGACTTATAATAAGTATAGTTTTCGTTTGGGTAGAAAGAAGTGTTTTTAAACTACGATATTCGGTACACGATGCGAGGTTCTCGCTTCAAAAAAATACGTTTCATTTGGGATCGGAATTCAAACGATCCCAATACATTTTTTTGTAAAGCCATCGCTAAAATGGACCAATCATAATAAAGATTTTTTAACATGCTTACACATTACTCATTTTGATTTGTTTATTTTCTAGATCGATAGACTTGCCCCCATCACATCATTGGACGGAATACGCACGGCGAAAAGTGGGTGCACTAGTTGCGCCTCTGCCTACCCCTTCGGGGATAAAAGGCGTGAGTATGCGAATGCGTACTGTCTAGTTGGGATCGAAGATAGATTGGGACCGTTTATTAAAAAGTAAGTCGCACCATTCATATTTTTTTTTCATTGGAAATCATCTCGACAAAATGATCAATTTTAAATAAAATCCTCATATATACCCACATGACTAGATTATAGACAATACCATCCACGATGACTCGCGCCACCAGTTTTTGAGAAGGGGTTTAGGGGGTTTAGATTTTTCAGAGTGAGAGCACTCATAGACCTAATCAGTGTATATTAACAGAACTAAAACATCAGCCGAAGAATGCACATAGACTGAAAGTGAAAGTAATTAGGAAAAATATTAAAGCGCGTCATCGTGGATGCCATAATCTATACCAAACTTCACTTTTATCACAAATAAATCGAAAGATAATAATAAAAAGAGTGTACAAACAAAAAAAAAATGTATGATTTTCCTTGTATTGCAAACAGCATTTTGCAACAGCTCTATAACTATATACGCTGCAGATGCATTGGTGCGTTCGTTTTCCTCCAGTGATGTGGGACAAACCCTGCACATTTGCGATGCAATTTCTATAATTGCTAGCGAAATTTGTGCCTTATTCGACGATTGGCTCGATACCTACCATGTAAAATAGAACAGATATAATCTCGGCGAAGAGTGTAGAAGTGTGGTTCTTTCAAGTTGGATAGTTGTATACATACTCCTACACGTTTATAGAATTTTTACAAGTAAAAGTAACCTATAGCACTCAGGAGTAATGTAGCTTCCTATTAATAAAAGAACTTTCAAAATCGGTTCAGTAGTTTTTGAGTTTATCCATTACAAACAAACAAACAAATAATTTGTCTCCTTGTTCTTCTTTATAATATTCTTCTTCTTGTGTCGTGTTCCTCAGTACTGAGGGTCGCGACCCCCCTTCTGTATCATTTTCTCTCGAACGAGCTTTCTCCATTCGTATCTGTCACATGCGGTGCAGAGAGCGCTGTGAACTGTTGAGTCAAGAGCGGTGCGGATCTGGTCAGACCAACGTATTGGTCTGCGTCCACGTGGCCTTCTCCCATCTACTTTGCCGGTCACGATGATTTTCACGAGGTTGTCACCGTCTTTTCTTGCAATGTGACCGAAATATTTTAATATTGTGCGTACACACTCTGATGACAGACACGAGGAGATTTTGAGTTCGCGCCGTATGGAGATGTTAGTTCGAAATGCTGTCCAAGGAATACAGAGCATCTTTCTCCAACACCACATCTCAAATGCGTCAATGCGTTTGCGGTCTGCTGCTTTCAATGTCCAAGTTTCAGCTCCATACAAGAAGATCGAAAAGACTAAGGTCCGTACCAATTTGGTTTTGGTTTTTACGGAAATGTTGCGATCTCTCCAGATTTTTTCAAGCTGAGACATGGCGTTCTTAGCCATTCCAATTCGTCTTCGCACTTCCTTCTCACACGAACCATTATTGCTGATATTGGAACCCAGGTAGACAAAGTTGTCCACTGCTTCCAGGTCCAGTGCGCCAGTAAGTTCCAACTTCCCAGATCTATCCACCACCAGGATCTTGGTTTTGGATCTGTTTACGGAGAGCCCCATCTCCACGCTAAACCGCTCCATTCGGTCTAGAAGTGCAGTCATTTCTGACTCATTTGCCGCAAGAAGAGTAGTGTCATCGGCGTAGCGCAGATTAGTGATTTTCACGCCACCAACTGTGATGCCTCCCTGCCAATTTTCACAGGTACGTCTCATTATGTACTCTCCATAGGCGTTGAATAGAATGGGCGATAAAATGCATCCCTGTCGTACTCCTTGGTGAAATATAAAGGGTTTTGAGGTTGTTTTATCGACTCTTACGACTCCGCGGCTTGAGCCATACAGGGTGCGAAGTAGGGCGATGAGATGATTGGGTACTCCAAGTTCTTGTAGGACTTTCCATAAACAACTCCAGTTGACACAGTCAAAAGCTTTACTATAGTCTACGAAACACATTATCACTGGCGTGTCAAACTCGTACGCCTTCTCAACGAGTTGCCTGACACAGAGAATCTGCTCTCGAGTGCCCTTTCCCTTCACAAAACCTGCTTGCTCTTGCGGAATTTGCCAGTCCAGGTAGTAGCGGATGCGATTGTTTAGGATATGGAGCAAGATTTTGCTGGCATGTGAGATGAGGGACAAGGTTCGATAATTTCCGCAGCTCTTGGTTGACCCTTTCTTATGCAGCGGAAGGATTACAGATTCCGACCAGTCTTGCGGCCAATCGCCGTTAATCCAGATGTGTGAGCAGATCCTGAAAAGTATCTCAACACCCAGGTTGCCCGTAGCTTTCAGCACCTCTGCTGTTATTTGGTCGCTTCCTGGCGCCTTCTTCTTCTTGAGGGACTGTACCGCATTAGATATTTCGGCACGAAGAATCATGGGTTCCAGTTCTAGGTCCTTCCAGTCCAGGCTAGCTCCGGGCGTTGAATGGGGATCTGTGTACAGCTGCTCACAGTAGGCGCGCCACCTCTCGGCAATGCGGTCGAGCTCGTGTAGCACAGTGCCATCGGCATCTTCTATGACCCACGATTTAGCCTTGAACTGCCTGGAAAGGACTCTAACTTTCTTGAAAAGGTCTGCAGTTTGTAGCTTGTTCGAATGTCTCTCAATGTCGCTGCAGATGCTCTCAATGAAACCGATCCTGTCACGGCGGCAACTGGCCTGGATAACTCTGCTAAGCTCGGAGTACTCAACCATTATTGCACGATCTTGTAGACTCCTGGTTTTTAAAGCTTTCCTGCGCTGAATGAGCTCCCACGAATAGTCGGAGATCCAACATTTTTTCTTCCGCTCCGGCTTCTTCTTTTTAGAGACCTGATCCAGCGCATCGTTGATATGGCCTTTTAAGTGTTTCCACTGTGTATCAGCGTTAGCGTGTTCTTGTATTGGGCTATCCTTCAGTTTCGCTTCTAACGCCTCTCGGAAGATTAATTGATCAGAAGGATCCAAGGTTCTGGGCTTTGGTGGTTGACGTCTAGGTGCCTTTAAACGCAGTGAAAAATTAGCTACGAGCAGGTTATGGTCGGAGCCGCATTCTGCGCCGGGAAAGGTCTTCACGTTAGAAACTGAGGATTTCCAGCGGGTATCTAGAATGATGTAGTCGATTTGATTTCTGTACCTATCGCCTGGAGATCTCCATGTGTATAATCGTCTAGAATGATGTTGGAAGTACGTGTTCATGATACTGAAATTTCTGTCTATACAGAACTCGATCAGTTTTTCACCCCGTTCATTCCTAATGCCCAGTCCAAATTTTCCAACCGTGCTTCTGATATGATCATCAGCCAGTGTACTACCGACTTTGGCATTCCAATCACCAAGGATCATTTTGATTTCCCGACCAGGGATCAATTTCAGCGTTTCCTCCAGTTTCCCATAAAAGTCTTCAATTACCTCATCTTGTGCTTGTGCTGTCGGTGCGTATATTTGTACAATATTAAGCACACACGGTTTAGTGTTCAGCTTCATGGTCAGGATTCTATCCGACACCGGGTTATAGCCGAGGACATATTTGTTCATATGTGGCGGCAATATGATTCCGACTCCATTCCCACTCGAGTCTTCTCGGCCTGAGAAGTACATGGTGTTCCCTGTCGCGGTGGTGAAATGGCCATTACCACGCATGTGTGTTTCACTGACGCCCAGTATCGAGATGTTAAGCGATGTCATTTCCTTTTCTATGATGGTCAGTTTACCCGCCATTAGCAGACCTCGGACGTTCCATGCGCCAATACGATGATGGGTTCGTATTGAGGTCTTCTCGCTCCTAATAGTTGTGGCATCGGCAGTAACATTCCTTCCTTCTGAAGCCTGCCGATTTACTCCAGGGGAAGCTTCGGTCGCCAATTTAACACCATCCAGCCCGGGTACTGGGTGGCGCCGATGGTTAGTCGGGTCGCCCAACATACTCTTTCTCTCTGTTACTGATTTCATAAGGGGGGTTTTCATGGGAAGATAAGCGCGGTGGGTTCCCATATCCTTCCGCGTCAGTCTTTTAGAGGGTATTTATATCCTCACGGCCACTGAGTACCGCCCCGCGGACGCCAGGTCTCTAGGGGTTGTCGGGCTAGTTACCGCCGCCCGATACTCGGCGTTGACTGTTTTACGGCATGGGTAGGTCTCCTCCACACCAACCTTCCTCCTTTCTCATTCGGGCTTGGGACCGACAACGGCGACAACAAATAATATTAGTATAGATGTAAAATTTAATATTATTTTATAAAAGGAATTTATTAATTGATCAGTGTTTTAATTTAAATATTATTATGTTGTTACGCATAGATCTACGAAACCAACATGATATAATATTGTTACGTGCTGGGGTTCGGTATAAACAATTAAACGCCGGTATTGCGATAAAAGTACCAATTAAGTTTTTATTAGCATATAATTACAAGTAAACTAACTAAAACACTGCACTGGATACCACGATATTCGAATACACTAATTATAGTCACTCACTATACGTTCACACAAATCACAATTCGCTTCGAAGTCGCTCGGAGTTATCGCTCGTAGTCCGCTTGTCGCTCTGCTCGCTAAGCAAAACTGAATGCCCGGCGGCGGCCGCGCGCCGACTTTTATATTCGGTCAATGGCCTTGGTCACAAGGCCGCGGTCGCCAGCCGCGAGTACTATCGTAGTCTGTGGAACATTCTCGAAAGATCCGGAATAGTCGGGAACTCTCTCGCAAATATAGGTCAATAATCGCGTTTCCACGACATTCTGGAGACATCGAGATCTTTCGAGAATGTTCCATCGCCGAACTTTCCACATTCGGATAGTACCACTTTTAGCCAATAGATGGCGCTACTATCCGCGAGTATTAGCGCGCGTAACAATATTATTTATCAATGATGATTTCTTAACTTATTGCTTTATACTGACCCACTACTGTACACGTGGCTCCTCTACTATTTCTCAATAGAAACCTTCGCGAGTTAAGAATTCGAATGTGCAGAATTCAGAAAATAAAGCATCTAAGAAAAAAATTAATAGTTTATTGACATAATAAGGCCATTCCACGTATTGAATTTACTCGCTTTCAGCTCTAGGTCTTCTCTATCTAAAGTATTTAAATTACAATTGAGTCATAAACAGTTTATTCAACAAATCGTTGATAAGAAAATATATATTTTTTTTTTTATTGCATTGAATGACGAGACGAGCTTGCCTTTCGCCTGATAGTAAGCGATACGACCACCCATAAACAGTAGCAACACCATTCAGCACCTTGACATACAAAGTACTGTGTGGCATTCCACTGCGCTCGTCATCCTGAGACATAAGATGTTAAGTCTCATTATGTCCAGTAGTTATACTGGCTACAATGTCCTTCAAAGCGAAACACAACAGTATATGCACTGTTGCTTGGCGGTAGAAATAAACATTGCGATGGTACCCACCCAGACGGCCTCTTACATAATGAGAGACCTACCACCAGTATATATTACAGATTGTATCGAATTGACAGGCGTTCTTTGCGAACATTCCAAATCAAATTTCTTTTTTTAATTTAATAACTAACACAAAGAGCATACCTATTCTGTATACAATAAAATATTCGCTAAACAATACATCAAACAATGCATTCGTTGTGCGCACGCGCATCGCCCGTGTAAAATATTTACAATTATTCATACGTTTTATTATACAGCTGCGGTCGGCTCATTATCACATCTTACTCATTGTACCTTCATTGTTTTATTTCGACAACTTGTTAAAGAAATAAGATATACGATACATATATTATGCTTGTTTATGTAGGAAAGTACTGTAAAGAACCAACGTGATTGTTAAAATTTACTACCATGCCTTTTACTGTGGCAAAAGTAGTACAAGCGAGTCCCGTTAGATGTCGCCGTAACGAAACTGGCTTTAGTTTAAAGCAAAAAGTTATTTCCTGTTCTTCGAATGGTAAAACCCGTGAGTTTTCTGGTATTGGAGTTTTGGGTTTAAATAAGTTGGTCGGAGTTACATTATAGTTACTTATAGTAACTATAATGTACTCGTCTCCTATCGGTACACCTTACTTCTTACTAATATTATAACTGAGAATGTTTGTGAAAATGTTTGGACGTTTGTTACAAGTAAATGCAGAAACCGCTGAACTAATTTTGATGAAATTTGACGCACGGGTAGACCATATCAAGGATTTCCTTGAATAGTTTTGAGTCTTTATCTCTTTTTGTAAATAAATGGCGCTGGCGTAAGCGTGGCGCTGTGGATCTCTAAAGCGATTTAAGTACTAGTAGTAGCGGGAAAGGCTTTTAACGTGAGCGAAGCCGCGAGAAACACCTAGTTTCCAGTAAAACTGCATCCATTAGGAACATGCCGCGGCGCACCATACAAAATAAATGTGATTCGGTTTTGCTTTAGTTGACATTGTATCTCATATCCCTCTCTAAGAAGGAGGCGTGAGCTTATGCAATTAAAGTATACTCACTGTAGTTTCTCAGAGCCTTTTCCCTTTCCTGTGCATCAAAGTACCATAGTGTGATGGCGTATCTGGAAATAATGAAACCATACATTATAATAATGAACCCAGAACTGCCATTTTATTCAAGTTTAGATGACGAAAACAGATGAACAACACAAAAAAAGGTGTAAATTTTTATTGATCAGTAAACAGAGAATTTTGAAAGAAATAATAACCCATACACTTAGATTTTTATTCTATTACCAATTAAATAAATGAAACTTAAAATCCCTCATTAAATTATATTGACATTAATGACTGCGCATTTATTTTACAGATGAAGGGGTATTCAAATATTGTTTTTGTATGTCTGTCAATCACGTATGTTTGTTTAAGCTCCGAGTGTGATCTTTGAGCCTTCCCACGAGATTATGTTATCGTCTAAGGAATCTTCGTTCATGACGCTTTTTAATTAAGCTGATGACGCGCCTTATACACGCAGTAAACGCTATGCAGCCCCCTCAGAATGTAGCAAAAAACACGACACGAAAACCAATGTCGTTTTATTGTGATGTTTGTGATTGGTCGACAGACCGATGCGTCAGTCACGTGTTACTCTCTCGACCAATCACAATTAAACGACACTAACTCGAGTCGTGTTTATTTGCCATATTCTAAGAGAGCAGTGGGCTTAGAATGTGACAAAAAAACACGTCACGTCTCCGTTTCGTCTTATTGGGATTGGTTAAGAGACTGACGTATTGGTCTCTCGATCAATCACAAACATCAAAATTAAACGACATCGTTTTACGAGTTGCGTCTTCGTGTCACATTCTAAGTCCACTGTAAGGAAATGCATTTGTAAAAAACGATCGCACGCGTATCATTCAGAGATTGCATGCCAAATACGCGCGTTCTTAGCTCTATAAATCGTCGTGTGAAAAACCCATCACCACCGCTCAATATTTACTATGTTGCTGTCTCTTTAAGGTTAACACTTTATTGTATGTGCGTGACATTACAACTCACACACACCCACGCCTTTTACCCCCGAAGGGGTAGGCAGAGGCGCAACTAGTGCACCCACTGTTCGCCGTGCGGATTCCGTCCCATGATGTGATAGGGGGCGAGCCTATCGCCATGTTGGGCACAAATTCCAGACTCCGGGCTGATACTGAATAGAAAAATCCAATACCACCTTGCCCGTACCGGGGATCGAACCAGAGACCTCAGCATTGCAATCGTACATTACGACCCGTATCAATAAATAAACAATTTCAGTCGGCAATTACCCGATTTAATGTTTTGTCTCTATCATTAAATTATTTGATGTAAGAAAGTCATTAATTGTAAGTGTTATGTTATTAATAACATTAATTCGTAACAGAGTGATAAAGATATCATGATAGAGTCACTATCTCGCAGAATACCGACGGGTGGTAACCCTTCAATTGCTGTGTTCCAATCAGCTCTTTTCTCAAACGTTTTTTATTGGCAGCACCGTGCTCTTTGTTATTGAAGTGGAGTTTTGGCGGGTACTTGGAAGTGTCATGAGTGTTTTTTTTAATATAAAATATATACTACTGATGATAAAAAAAGAAACAAGTATTCGTCTGAAAGACTTGTATCCATGGACAAGAATAAATAAAAAAAAATGTTATTGAAGTGCCTGTGAGCTGTGATGGTCAATCACTAATATTGATATTTACTATCTCTAATCTACATAAAGGCTTTAATAATATTAAATTCCAGCAACTAAGTTCTCTCCTTATCGGTGATCACTGATCATACATACATACATACATAACCTCACGCCTTTCTCCCATTGGGGTAGGCAGAGACTATGGAGCGCCAAGTGCTACGATCCAAGCATACCTCTTTCGGTTCTTCTACAGTCATCAGTCTCTACATACATGCTCGTCGGTTACGAGAACTCCTTATTTGGCCCTTCCTTAGGAGGTCGCCAATTTGGTCATTTGATTCAGCCAATTTGACCACTGATCAATAACGTCGAATTATTAAATCCCTGGTCAGATAAAGTTAAGGCTCATAAATACTGGTCAATTGCAAGCGAATTCACAACGAGGCAAAGGAGCTGGGCACTCGTCCAGTGTAATAGGACCTATAACTTACTTGACCACGGAATAATTCGAGCATCGTTGATTTTTTTAGAAATTCCTATGTATCAAGTACCAAGTATAAAAAGATAAAATATCTAGTAATACCTCGTGCTGTAGGCAGGTTGAACCTCATGCGGGTTCCGCCTGTCAGACCAGAAGAACAGCATCCTGTCGAAAATCGGCGCTATGTCGGCCACCTGGTTAGTGTCCTCGGGGAACACCCTGGAATAACAACGTGTACGACCTATAGAAAGTGCAAAATAAAAAGTTTCATCACTCGTGTTAATGTCCTAGTAATATGACAGGGCCATAGAGTCCATAGATTTTGCCATCTTGAAAAAGTACTAAAAAACGCTCGGAGTTAAGAAGTTGGCGGTGTGATACTCCCCTTCCTCGGAAAGCATGTAAAGCCGTTGGTCCTGCGCCTGATCTCTCTCCGGTCATGTCAGATTGCCGTCTCACCTGATTATGAGAATGAAGAAATAGAGTGCACCTGTGTATTGCGCACACACTTGGGCACTATATCTCCTGCGTATTTGGCTGGTCGCCGTTAAAATTCGGGTAGTAGGGATTCATTCATTCAATAGGAGATAAGAGATGTAATTAATTAGTTTGCAGTACTAGTTTGAAGGCCTTACGATCGCAGCGTAATGTCCAGTGACGTGACGTCTTAGTACGTGCATCTTTTCTGTTTTTTAACATTCTGCTTATACTGTGTGCTTACATTTCTATTTTGTTCTTAGCATACAAAAATAGTTTTGAATAACCGCCGTTTTAAAAGAACGATCCTAATCGCTTTCTTCGATGACCGCGAATGGACCAATCACAGCAGTGTTTTTGACATGCTTACAAATTACTTATTTTGATTAGTTCATTCGAAGATTATGATTGGAATCGTTTATCGAAAACTGCCGCTAGAAAATACCCAACAGGATAAGAGTTCAAAAACATTTCCTACCTGAGCAGCCCACCACACCTCTTGACGTCCCAATCCAGATTCAAGTAGTAGATGGCGGTGATGCACCTGCCGTCCTTGTTGGGGTTGTCCACATGCTTCACGTAGTGGCTGCCGGAGCCTGGGTAACACGCCACCATCGCCTGTGGACAACACAGCCTGTTTATCTCTCAATCTTTATTAACTGACTTTGAAAGTCGGTAAGTAGTCGTAAATATTTGTTCAGCCTTAAATTTTTACTTGTTCCATTTAATTTGTGATAAACAACCGTGCGATGAGAAAGATTTCAGTAATATTGTTAAATCTTAATAATAGCTATATTTTTTATATCAATGAGGGTCCCTAGATTTTTCTTGCCACTAACACGTCCCACGTGATAGTGAGTGGTTTGTACGCATCTCACGAACCAGTCATTATCACGTACGTCTACGTATCTCGCTACGTTTGTGCGAGGTGTGAATGCACGCCTAGCTGGGTGGTCTTTGAAGCGAATATTTGGCATTCGACTTTCTATTTTGCATTTTTATTGACTTTTTCTGACAAGACTGACTCGGCTGCTTCGGTGGCGTTGTTGTATTACGGTACGACTGCAATGCTGAGATTTCGGGTTCGATCCCTGGGTCGGGAAAAATAGAGATTGGTTTTTTCTAATCAGTATCAGCCCGGAGTCTGGAATTTGTGCCCGATATGGCGATAGGCTCGCCCCCTATCACATCATGGGACGGAATACGCACGGCGAAAAATCGGTGCACTAGTTGCGCCTCTGCTTATCCCTTCGGGGATAAAAGGCGTAAGTGTGGGTGTGTGTGATTGACATTTTATCAATATTTAACTGGAAAACCTTCGTTGAGGATACAGTTCGGTTTTTTTTTTTTTTTTATTGCATTGAATGACAAGACGAGCATGCCGTTCGCCTGATGGTAAGCGATACGACCACCCATAAACAGTAGCAGCACCATCCAGCACCTTGACTTACAAAGTACTGTGTGGCATTCCACTGCGCTCGTCATCCTGAGACATAAGATGTTAAGTCTCATTATGTCCAGTAGTTATACTGGCTACAATGTCCTTCAAACCGAAACACAACAGTGCATGCACACTGTTACTTGGCGGTAGAAATAGACATTGCGGTGGTACCCACCCAGACGGCCTCTTACATAATGAGAGACCTACCACCAGTTACCACCGGTTCTCTAGTAAAAAAAAAATATAAGATCAAGTGTGATAGTTCTTATTGGCAAATTGTATTGCCGGGGTTCGAAACAAATAATCGCTGAGGCATTAAATATAAGTTAATTGTAACACTTCTTATACATTTTACACAACCCTACTAAAACACATTTATAGAACCTAGTGTACAGTATTTCACCATCCGATAAGCACATTACAAAACTTACACACGTCGTCATACTGTTTAGTTTCAACATATCGGTGTCTACTGTAGGGGTGTCGCAAGCGCTAAGAGTTTGATGATGCAAAAATTTAGAGAGAATCTCTTCAATAGGTACCTACTCTAATGTAACCAGTTATTATTTCTCGTCAGATTTAAATATATTTTAAGTAAAACTTCTTTATGACGACCAGTATAGGGGATGATAGGGGCTGAATTATAAAAAAAAGAACTTGTTAGTTTTCACGATGTTATTTTGTATGAGAAGATTTATTAGATCATTTTTTTGGTTGTTTTTTCTAAGATTGTAAGCTAAAACCTCCAATTTCCTACACTCACTACATCTTCTACATCGTTTGTTTAAAATTGTGACTTCTTCAAATCTTATCAACATAAAGATAAAAAAAACTTTTTGAGGTTAAAAATATTTCCTTATCACGGGTTTATTTTTAGCAACATATATATCAATGTTACAGTACCTAAGTATCATTATTTTAAATCACATACATTACATCAGATTACAATCATAATTATTTAATATTATTCATTTGTCCGAGATTACTCAGGCACAATTTCAACGCCTTTTAGATTGATAATTTTTTATTACAATCAATTTTATATTTATTAACCAACAACTTACAGACTGAGCTAATGTAGAGAAAATGAACACAGATTACGACGAGTCATTACAACCTTAGCCGCCAAACTTGCCTTCGAAGATTCCCATCACATACAATTATAATGGACGAATCACAGGAGAACTCTTTATTAAATAATAAAATAATTTATTAATCATGTAGAAGAACATAGTTGCACTCAGGACAGTTCAAGATACTTAACATCTCTGTCTACCCCTTAGAGGATGCATTACATGGCCGTGAATCTATAACATCTATATTAAAATTTATAAGTCTTCCAAGACAGCATTTTGTCATATTTTAATAATAAATTGCAAATATAAACATAACGATGAGATCATCCTGCGACACATTAGCGCTCCACATCGTGGCTCTGTCATGATCAGATAACGGTTCGCTAACCTGGGATTGTATTCTCTATGCCTTCAGATTCCACACTGGGGGATTTTTCTGGAGGCTAATCGGCTTACTTATATTTAGTAACTAAATGAATAGATACTAAAGCCTTCTCTCAACTGTTCTTATTCCACTCCAAGTACGGTCAGCGTTAATGGTGGCCATAAGTGGCAGGATTACCCCGGGCCCCTGACCCAGGCGGTAGCAAAAAAAGCTGTCCGATTACAGGAAATTCGTAGGTAACGTGTTTCGTTGCAAGTTATTAGGGTGATGATATTGAAAAAATGTCGGGTAAGGCACCGAGCCACAGACCGAGCGGATCCACGGGTCAAACCCCCTCCCACACCCTAAGGTCAGCGTAAATCATCTCTCCAAGCTTGTAGAAGGATTGGACTTAACTTTACGAACTGTCACGTTCCAAACGTCAACTCCCTCTGGGGGTTTCAATCTGCGGCAAAACAGAAAATCCCACACAAAGAATAGCTCGACCTGGGAATTGGTCCCAGAACACCCGGTCTGCAGCCAACATACCCAATCCGTAATATTAGTGATTCCTTGTTTCAAAATCTCGTGGAATCCAAATCTTCATACAGAATTACCGCGTTGATCATGAACGTGCACGTCGTGTCATCAGCTGGGGCGATGTATTATTTATGACTTGTTGATGACACATTTGTTTACAATATGGCCGCTCTTGAATTATACACACCATTCCCCTCCCATTTTAAAGTGGTTCAGGTAAACATTTCGAAGGGTCGCACATCGACTGTCGACATATTTGTCTTCAGTGTGTCATCAGCCAGTTGGGAGGACTTTAAATTTTAAGGATCGGTGAGAATGAACTGGTGAACCAATGTAACAGGCTGATGAATGGGATCGCTCGACATTAGTTTTACAAATACAAACGAAGTTACAAGTTTTGTGTAAAGGCTAAAATGTGAAATGAAATGAAATGAAATGAAATGAAATGAAATTTTATTTGCATGATTATGGTTGTATATACAGATAGCATAATATAATTACAGAATTCAATAATCAGTGTCTCACAATCTGTCATTTTTGACGTGCAAATATTTATGATAGTTTTTATAGTTATTATTATTTATTATGATGGTAATAATTTCAAGGAGAAAAAAAAAAGGATAGTTATATCAACTATGGTTCTACTATAAAATATAATATCGCATAAAAACCGCAATTACTACTAAAACGAATGGCTTGACAGTTTTAATAATAATAACTTAATTGTACACACATTTACAAGAGAAAAAAATGCACAAAGATTTTTAAAGAACATGTAATGTCTTATCGCTGTAATTTCTACCTTTGGATGGATAGATGATTAATTTGAACACGATGGTGCACAAAAAAAATCTATTAAAATATAATATGCTAAGAAAGATATTTTATCGTGGTCCGTGGATATAAAGGCAAAAATGTGACTGAATGAAAAAATGTTCCATACATATTCATATACATGAATTGTAATCTAAATGAAAAAGCCGACTTATAATATACGACATCCGATCGGTATGTAATGATCACTGAGTTACGCGGAATGATAAACGCATTGCGAATTCTTAGCCGCGCCCTACACGTACGCGTTACTATAGCATGAGTTATTTAGGGCTGTCGTAAACGGCTTTTTAATATCGAACAAAATAATAAAATTCTTTATTAATTGTACGTATGAAAAGAACATTAGTGATTAGACAACTATGGTTATTTAATGTTTAATTCAAAGACTGCCTCGGTGGCGTAATTGTATTCCGATACGACTGCAATGCTGAGGTCTCGGGTTCGATCCCCGGGTCGGGCAGTGATATTGGATTTTTCTATTCAGTATCAGCCCGGAGTCTGGGATTTGTGCCCGATATGGCGATAAGCTCCCCCTTATCACATCATGGGACTTCGGGGATAAAAGGGGTGAGTATGCGTAATTCATAGTTGAAAATAAACTACATATGTAAGCAAGCGCGGGCTTGCAAGTATGATAAGAGTAAGCTACTTTTTTTCGCGGCGAAAACGTGTTATCTCTTCGACTCGGGGGGTGCAGAACTGTGTGTTGGTTTCACCAGTCTTACAGCCCAATGTCGACACTCCGAATAATAGCATCATCCGAGCGAGCATTGGCCTGACTCCCTAATCCTATGTACAGGCCATCGAAACCAGCGATGGGCTTCTTCGGCGCATACGAAACGGCTCCGGAGTACCTTGTTGCACTAAGGGCGGTATTAATAAATCAATCTCAAGTTTGAGTTACATCTCAAATAGACATAATGTATTGAACTATCAATACTTGAGATGTAACTCAAACTTGAGATTGATTTATTAATACCGCCCTAAGATAGCTGCGCGGGACTGATACTCAAGCGACTAAGCTTAGTCCAAGACAGTTGATAGATAATAGTTTTGGTTTTTATCATGATATAACATTTTAAAGAGCGTTTTACTCTCGTTTGTACCGGCTAAGGAATTTTCCCGCATAAAATTGTGCATAGATTACTTTAAAATGGCATCTACCTGCCTCTGCCATTTCATTTAGCGGCTTTAAGTATTGGCCTGGTGGAACAAAAACGACAAAAAATAAAAAACGTAGGTTTTCGTAATGAGCCAGTAAGCGGCGCTTAAATGGGCTTTCGTTACTATCTCCATAAGCAAAAGTAGGAGCGTTCTACTAGATCCGGTGTATAATTTCACACGTTTGACCAGTAAAAGTTTAAAGACCCTTTAATTTTCATATTTTCATTTGCGTGACAGCCCTACTTGTATCCCAGCACATAGCTATCAAGTGGATCAGATAAGACCGTAGACATGACCTCCTTCATGTTTCTTAATAGATTTAAATGTTATTGATAATACACATTGATTTTCATGTTTATTTTCCTGTAGTAGCTTCATCAAATCTTACTTACGAACTACTCAAAAATTTATATTTAATTGGATATCTGACCCATTTTACAATATTATATATGTATTTGTATTATTTAAGACTAGACTTCAGCTCGCGGCTCCGCCCGCGTGCAAAAGTTTTTCCGGGATAAAAATATTTTCCCGGGATAAAAAGTAGCCCATAACACTCAGGCGTAATGTAGCTTCCTATTAGTGAATAAAAATTCAAAACCAGTCCAGTAGTTTTTGAGTTCATCTATTACAAACAAACAAACAATTAAATCTTTCCTCTTAATAATATAAGTATAGAAAACGCCTTGAGAAAAATACAACTTACTAGTTATAAACATATGTCAAAAAGGAATATAACATACAAATGGTAGACGCCAAGACCTCTTAGCGGGGTAATTAGCGACCTAGGCTTTTGCTTTTTGGTGCAATAAAACTTGACTTTCGGTATTCCCCGCGAGACATCATTGCAATTACCAGATGTGTTTCCTCAAATAAAGGTCTGCATGTAGAGCCTGTCTGTAAGCCTTGTAGCTGGCATAAGGTAAGTGTTAATCTTTGCCAAGGTATCTTCTGAAATTAAAAAAAGGTTTAACGTCGCCCATTCCCCTGATGTTGGCTAGCATATTATTTAAATAATTGCATATTAACTGAGCTATTTTGATCATAATTTAAGGGTACTACTTATAACATTTTCAAACTTCAAAAGCATAGACCTTGTCCTATATTGCTTCAAATGGACACAGCGAAAAACCTTTGAACATCAAAATAAATACAATAGACAACTATAAACATCAGCATTCCGCCTCGGACAACGCGCGATAGATTACGACAGTGCGTCGGGCGGGCGTGTGTGTACGCACTACCCACCAATGTCACATCCGGCGCGCAGCACGTGCGTCCTGGCGCCCGCCTACTAACTGGGACGCGCCGTGCGTACGCGCTCATTTAAATACGTAACCGACATATTTCTTTTTCATTCAATAGTTTTTAAATGTGGAACTTGGCAATGGCCAGTACTTTTGAATGTATTTTTGAAAAGGGATAAAGATATATTTCTTGGTTTTTTATAAGAAACTAGCGACCCCGACAGACGTTGTCCTGCCCTAAAAAGGAAATAAAATCCTAGAACCCGAGTTCAGCGCCACCTACCGGATCCAATTGTTAATCTAAATCATTCTCGAATCCACCTGAAGACGAACATTTTTTTTTATTAAAATCGGCCCAGCCGTTTAGGAGTTCAGTGACATACACACGCACAGAAGAATTATATATATAAAGATTACCAAGTGTGGTCACTTGGTAATCGGTAACTAAGCAACAGTTTTTAAATTATTACATTGTTTTAATCGTTAATATCTATTGAATGTGAAGTAGTAAATTTTATGGATATAATTTTATTCAAACTGAATCATATTTAATTCTTCATTGTTGCTAGGTACGAGGCAAGCTTTAAATAAATATCGACTAACATTTCACAAATTTTTATCTCATATTATATCATTAAAGACTTATAAAAAATACATTATGTGAGATTCACAAAATGTTGCAAAAGCTATTGAAATACAGACTAAATAAATGTATTATTTACGATGCAGCAAAAATACAGCTTTTACGCACCATAATCTCATGGTTTATGGCGTGAATATTTAAAATGTAATACTAGGGCAATGGGCACGGAAAAACCGGGTCAGTGGGAGATAGCGTTATAATTGGTGTTAGTGACCCTGAACTGCTTTTGGCAACGTGCCTTTCGGTTGTAAAAATACAAGTTGCAAAAAGTGTTTTATTGGATTAAGGGTTTGCTCGTATGCGTACGGTATAGCAGTCCACCATGCATTCGTAGTCTTGGTTGGCAGAGTCGATATACAAAAATTCTTATAAAGAATTCTCAGTTATATATGTTGGTTCAGGATGTTTAGCTTCACAAAGAATATACACGTAACTTTGAAAGACAGAGGTGTGTACCTTTGGTTTTGAACCTGCGTTTAAACATATTTTATCGGCAGTCCCAACTAAGCTAGCGATAACTGCCCTAATTAACCAATGACCATCGTCGTAATTACTATCAACATAAAGTACAAAATTGATTTAGCTTTACGTTATTAGTACGATACGTGACCGCGCGTAAATACTCGTTGCGGTTTGCGTTCGGTTTATGAAAACACTCGACACGTTATAATAATATGATACAATTTAATTACAGCATTACATTAACAGGTATTTGTTTATTATGAATATGATACTAGTTTAGCATTTAACTTGAATAAACCCGGATATATATTTTTTAAAGGTCGATACCTACCACTGTACTGCACTCGTAGTACCGCGGCATTTAGTTGAATGCTAGACCCATTGTTGGTGCAATAATTGTTTTTATTTTATTACTTTTTTATAATATAAAATGTGTTTTTGTTTTTCGTGTGCAATATTGTACCAATAATGAACTTCTTTCTTTCTATCTTTTACTCTTGATTATGCGCGATGGTAAGGTCAGGAAAAAGGTTTAATACCGTCGATGTTGTGGTAGGTGTGATTGTTATTGTTTTACGACGTTTGGGTCGATGTTTGCGTCTTGGGGCAAATATTTGTGAAAGGTCGGGTTTGAAGGACCAAAAGTTTTGAGCTGTGGTGCCCAGTGAAGTATTTGTTTTCAATTTTATTTACACACAAAAATCGACGACGAAGGAGATAATAAACAACGACTACCTCAGACATTTAGAGGCAGTTATAGAATGAAAAAATGCGAAATTAATAAAACGCATGCAACAGTCGTTAAACATCATTCTATCTAAGTAAATAGCATTTTATACAGGCCTTTCATTTTTTAACACACGTACGTATACGTAAATGTCATTAGCGATGGACTAATGATAATATGCATAATATAGGAAATAATTAAACAATTAATTGTCGACAATAGAAAGAGCACTCGAAAGAAAATTCTTAGTTAACACATTGCAACATATAGTGAACGAATAAGTAAGGAATGTATTACCATAAACAAAAGAAAATATTGTCGATGATAAAACTTCCATAAATCACAAACAGTGGGAGTTGATAGACAATACGCATGATAAACCTACTTTAGTTTTTAAATAAATAAACGTTACAAGAAAACGCAATTTAGATATTTACACATTTTCTAAAGCATATATAATAAACACGATGTGCAAACAAGTATTAGATTCGCAAATCACCGATGGTTGAATTTCATTGCGCGCGCAAAATTGACGCGCGCAATGTCAACATGACATAATTTCGACACCAACCGACGCGGAGACGCTTTCGCGGAACAAGGACATCAATAACAGTTAAGATGGCAGAGATCACAGTAAATTGGTCGTAAATCGAACAATCGTAGTTTGTAAACAGAAGGATGTGGCGGATTCGCTTACGATACTAATGTTTACAGTGGCGGCCCGCCTCCGTCCCGCGCGCCGCCGCGCCGCACCCCGCCCGCCACCATGCCCCGAGTCACGTACGCAGAGCCGTCACGGCGCATGCGCCGAGCGCGTACGCTTTATTTTGGATTTTATCTCACATACGGCGATCCGAATGTGCGTTAGTACATTTGATGTAGATAGCTTATCGGTGTAGTATTCACTATTCGCGAATTTCGTTATAAAAGTCGGGTGATTATAATCAAGGTGTACTTAGATAGTGTTGCCATAAGTGTTAAGTACTTAATGCAATTTATTGGCCACACTTTATAGGTGCAATGAAACGAGACAGTATGTGCTTTACCTATTTATGATCGTAATAACTTTTGAGGGGCTCGTACATTCATCGTTGGATTTGTTTTGAAGCTTCCCAGGTGTGAGGTGGTTTCTTTCAGATGAGGTACTACGTTCGGCTTAATCGAGTTAAGTCGTAAGTCTTACGCTCCGAAGCGTATTCACAAACAGCATCGTGATAATATCTTATAACTTTAAGAGGATCTAATAATTCTATAAGTTTTATGATTTAATCAATATTCTATCATTATACGAGCACTTTCAGAGAATTCCGCCATGGCATCCCCTGCCTGTCGTAAGAGACTATACGGGGTTAGAGAGTCGCGGGACGAGCAGTAGGGGGCTACTACTCCAATTTATGCGACTCCGAGGTGGACGACATTGCTGGTGGTTGGACTCCTGCAGTCGTAGACGTCAAAGGCGTGCTTTAGGGTTCGGGGGCTTCTTAGCCCCCTCATGTAGGGGGGCCGCAATGCGGCATTGCGCAGGGGCGGTTCCGTGCAGCTATCTTCGTGCAACAAGATACCCCGGGGCCGTCCCATATGCTCCGAAGGTGGCCACCGCGGGTTTTGGTTGGTATGCCGGTGTAGGGTCTACATAGTGTTAGGGACTCGGTCCAATGCACGTTCGGATGACGCTATACTCCCGAGTGTCGGCATTGGGCCGTAAGATCGGTGAAACCAACATAACCATTCCACTCACCCCACAGTGGTGGTAGCGATATCGCATATTTCCCCGCGATAAAAAAAAGGGGTTGCCTGGAACATAACTGATCATGCAATTTATTGACGGTTAGAAGAATACATTAGTATTTGGTAACTTGCTACTATTTCGACAAATTATTGCACTTAAACCTAATTGATCGCTAATTTAGTTGCCGCAACGTCTTATTCAATTACTCAATTAACAGAAAATCTGATTTGATTTACTCAAGAGTTAGCTTTAGCATTTAGATGTCAATAATTATCTGACAAAAAAAATACTTAGAAGGAAAACAGATCCAATAGGGAGTCTGTAGGTAGTTTACTTATACAATTATTAAGTAAGTATATGAAGAGTACAACAACCTAACCCTATAATAATACGAGAGGGTGTCTCGAGTCTCGACTAAGAATCAATAATTTGCGACTTAAAATTGTGTAGTATGTGTGGTGTTGCCATAAAAATATCAGAAAACACCTTATCTAAAAGTGTTATACAAAATTGCAGGAGACCACCCAAGTTCCGGATTTAGCTATTTAATAAGCGTCGCAAGAATGGAATGTCAACCACAACAGATAACGCATTAGAACATAATTATTATGATAACATATTCAATTACATATCTACAACTATTCAAGTTTATGATAAAGATATAACAATGTATTTTTGATAAAATAAGCTAGGGGCAATATGTGTATACAATAATGGAAATGTTATATCTAAAATACTTACGAAGATATTGGAAGAGGTGAACACAGTCAATAGCTATTTACATAGTCATGATGCCACGGGGAATCTTGTAATAGGATCTATCAACCTTACCTGCACAAAACTTATGAACTTATATTAATTTTCTTCCATGTAAAGTGTTCTATGAATAGCGGAAAGGAATAGATAACACAGACAATAGAATTCATAATTACAATACAATATACAACTACAATAGTTTACAGGAAAACTGAAAGCGGCCTACGTGCTTCAAGCCACGAGAAAATTATCATGGCAGGAAAACATTGAAAAATGTTGTATGATCGGAACCTTATAAGGTAACGAATAATGATACCTACTAATCATATAAAGGAAACTATTTAAAAGGGATTTTATGAATAAAACACTACCTAAAAATTATGAAACTTATATGAAATCCAAAAGGAAACCAATTACCAAAGCAATCGTAAACATCAATAACCATCACGCCACGAAATTACTACTACATGATAATTGTGAAAGTTCGAAAAAAAATTATTGGCAAAGCACTTAGAATCCGTTAAATGGGTTTAGGGGAAATTTTACAAATATAGCATCTCCCAGATCGATCATAGGCCACATTTGATGCTAATGCACTCCCTGACTTTAATTACACAATTATGCCGGTTCAAATAGGCCGGCATAATTGTGTTGACTGACGGGGGATAGTCATCGCCGCTCTATCTGGATCTCTCTCCGCTTACCATCAGGTGCAGTTACACATTACAATACATTACATTAGTTACACATTGGCGTCCTCTTGTAAAATTATTCCTTTCACGTGGGAGAACCGCAAACAAAAGCTAATAGATTTTTAAATACGAAACACTAAACGTCAACACGTGTCGGGAGGCGTTTGTATCTCTATCCGGAAACGAAAAAAAATTGATCTACGTGATCCGAACGAGCGAGCGGGTCAACTGAATGTTAAAGGGCAAATCCACTTATTGACAGCAATGACTTTGCGCTGAAATCTTTAGATTTGTACTTAGTTTTAGGTAATGACAAATTACATACAGATAAAAACCTACCAAGCAAAGAATAATTATGATCTGGTGAAAATAAAGTGCCGAATTGCTTTTGATATGCTACTAGAAGACCAAAACCTTAAGCTAAATCGTTTTGGTAAGTATGACATTACATTATTTGCATTAAATGTTGATTTTAATCTTCCTAAAACATGGCTTGGAAAATCAACACAAAGTAAGACCAAGAACACGATATTTCGCTTGAAGATAATAATTTGAATCATTAGGATTACCATCTGTACTCAGGTCACGTCGTGAGGGCAACTACAAAAGACCCGTATCCATGCTTTGAGATAAAGCGGGGTGTTATGGTTTGGTTATCAGGTTGGTGTGAAGGTCGATGTAGACAAAAATTAAATAATATTTGGTAACATGGTGAAACTAATGCTAGATTTCGTTCTTGTTGAATAGAAAATTTAAAAAATGAAGAAGTTCGGACCACTTCGTCTTAAGAAAAATTTATGTTAAGAGTCAAATTGGATATTGTAACGTTTAAAATATTTTTGGTAAAAATTCAATTATACATTTTAAAAGATATTATTTGCAAAAAGCGAACGTGTCATTTATGTTTGAACTGTATTAAGTGATATTTATTTAACATAGAAACATATTTTGGCATTCGCAAATATTAACGAGGTCGACCGGATAACTTAAAAAAAACAATATTCCTGAATGAAGTGTGCTGGAAACGGCTTTAAAGAGGTTTTCAATGTTTATTGTAAAGCTTAAGATACTTTTTTCTCTCTTGTGTTATTGCATAACATCTTGATTTTAATTGGGAACTTCGAATAAAGTTTTTCTCAAATTAACATAATGCTTATCACGAAGAAATTCTAAGAATTCATATTATATACGCAGTACGTCACACAATTGAAGCCTTGTTTATACAGGTACATGCAACATTTAATAACGTAATGCGTATTTCGGAGCATGTAATTCAATATACGATTTCAGAATCTTAAGACTTTTCATAATATGCAGAAACTAAAGGCTGGCGGTAACGGGATACGAGACAGGGCGGGTTGAATAACTATTGTTTGGGAGGCCCATATATCACAAAATAAACGAATGAGCTATTTAAATAAAATTTATGAACCCCAGGTAATTTTTATGAAAGGTAGGCAATCGAGCAAATGTTTCAGCTTATGCTATGATGACTGTCGACCACGGATACTAAGAATAAAATAATAATAACAAATTAAGGGACATGGAGATACTGTTACTAGTTGCTAACCCCATTTCAAATCATTTATTCTATAATCAAAAGAAGTGTGGCTGTGTTAGATAAAAATCTATCAAAACCGTCCTAAGATTCGCAAAATTTTTACAATAAAACAAATAGTTATAAATCCACTAAAACTGTTCTACGATCAGAAGGAATTTTAGGGTTCAGGCCACTTCTGACAGGTTGGTCTGGAAATCTTTGGGGGAGGCCTATGTTCAGCAGTGGACTTCTAAAGGCCGAAGAAGAAGAAGAATGCTTTTGCAGACCGAAAATTAAACTTAATTTAGCTTAACTTGCGTAGCTACGATGTTTTTTCATATTTGTACCCAGACCGCAAAATATGAACACTAATTTATTGTTTACGTGTAATTGTCTCAAACATACAAACTAAGCTAAACTACTTTAACGCAGTTCTTGGTCTTCAACAGGCATTAAATTCTTCATCAACGCAGGATATGAATCACGATAAATATTGTACAGCTAGGGTTTCCCTGACAGTCATAATGTTATCAATGGAGGCGTGCGTACGTGACTAGGGCATAGTAGTCCGCGCCCTTGCGGCCGCACATGGCCCAGGGCCCTTCGAGTTTGCAGGTTGCATTATCACGCCGCTTTAGGTCAATACCGGTGTTTCCTCTACTAACGTTTCCCTCATTTCTTTTATTATTTTATGAAATTTAAATGATATGACTTTTGAATTATTATATTACGTCGTAAATCATTGTTCATTCTGATATTTCACAGTAGATATTAAAAAATATCATTCGTTAATTACATTAGACACTTAAATGAATTTAATCAATCAATTAATCTTCACAGTCTTATTTCTTTTGGGACTTTTCGTAATACTTTAAGTAATTAGATTTAATTTTGATTAATAATTAAAATTGGTGATTGTATTTATTTTGTATGTTCAGACCAACAAATTAGTGATCATAAGCTTTTACTAATTTAAAATTATCTTTAGGACAATCTATTTCGATAAAAGTTCTGTATTGGTGTTACTTTTATGTGAACGTATTAACATAGGAGCGATCTTCAGTTACCAAATCACCTACCACCAAACAACTGAAAGAACTCATTAACTTTTTAGTCTTTGAACACATACCTAATACATTTTTTTGTTTTCGCGGAGAAAGTGACTTATTACTACCGCCCAGCCTTCAAGGGGAGCTGGACGTACGATGTAATACTTCAATGGCTGATGGCCTTACGAGCGTCCTTAGCCTTACTTCACAGCTGTTTCCTTGGTGACGGTCGATCAACGTATAAAAACAGACACCACTTCAATCACGCACGCATTATAAGATATTTGCAATGGTATTAAATGTTTTGTAAAATTTCTTTTGGATTATTTTTATTAAAAAGTTCGACAGCATATTTGTATCAGGTTGCAGATTAATTTTATATATCATTTTAAAATCAATTTCGTTTGAGTTTTATGAATATCAACCATCTTTGTTTATACTTTCATTTCGTGTGGAAGTGGACTGTTCAAAGTGATAAACATAATGACTTGTTTACAAATATTAATAACTACCAATGATTCGTCATAATTACATAATTTTCAATTAAGGATACAAAATATGGGTATTTTTCCCTTAAACATTATATTTTCGTGTACGCAATATTTTTTAAATCATACCATGCGCTGTGGCCCGGTACTTGTCCGAGATTTCTTTTCTTAAATATTACTAGCTATTGCTCGCGGCTTTGCCCGCATGAAAGAGTTTTTCTTCGGGGTAAAAGTCCCGCTATCTATTTTGCCAGGATAAAAAGTAGTCTAAAACCATCTTTCTCCATTTCACCGTTCGGTAGTTTCTGGGTTTATCGCATAAGACGCGGCGGGCAACTTTGTTTTATACTATGTAAGGATATAACAAATAAAAATTATTTTTACCGATTTTCTACATTGCTTCTTGAAGCTTAAACCTCAAGATGACATACAACTAATCTTAGTGGAGCTATAGTTGTTAAGTACAAAACAAGCGCTTAACTCCGGAGTCTATTCGGAATTAACACTTACAAGTCATACTGTAATACTTATTAAGTAGGTACTTGAGCCCTCATATTTTCGAATGGAATTCTATAAACATTCCAGTCCCAGGTATTAAGAGAATTTTCTGAGATTTTAATTTAATAAGAGACATCAACATTTTAGTATACAGAAAATAGAAAAAGAATATTGCAAGAAATTCAGATGTAATAAATTCGTAACACGTGCTCAAAATTACGTCTACAGTTAAAAAGTAACACAGGAAAAACTTAAGTCCCATGTACATAAACCATAAACCCAGAGCGAAAAGATCAAACCTCATTTTCCTATAGAAATCCACCTTAGTATTGATTACAAAACGTTTAGCCAAAGAATATGAATTGTGTAACGTAAAGCCATCGAGTAATTGTGTTGCGAGAAGACAATTATTGACGGTGTGTTTCAAACATCACTAAGTACGAAGAAACAAGTAACAACTAGCTAACGCCTGTATTAAGAAAAGATGGGAAAGACGCGCAGCTAAAATACCCAGACGTATATCCCTCCTTTGATATGGTAGACGATAAGCCTCTCTCCAATGTTTCATCATCATCATCAGCCACATGACGTCCACTGCTGAACATAGGCATCCCCCAAAGATTTCCAGACGGACCTGTCAAAAGCGGCCTGCATCCGGCGTGTTCCTGCTACCTTTATCAAGTCGTTTATCCATACAATATGTCGGTCATATATTTAAAAACCGCGATACACAGACTAGAAGAGAGAGAGAAAAACGCAGTGTGGATGTATGAACTAAGATAACAAGTGCGGTGAGACAAGAAGAAGACGCAATGTGTGAATTTAAAGAGGTAGGACTAAGAGACATCAAAATTGCGTCGTTTGTTGTGGATGTTTATGTAGCTGCGATCATTTAACATCATTTACTGGTGGTAGGTCTCTCATTATGTAAGAGGCCGTCTGGGTGGGTACCACCGCAATGTCTATTTCTACCGCCAAGCAACAGTGTGCATGCACTGCTGTGTTTCGGTTTGAAGGACATTGTAGTCAGTATAACTACTGGACATAATGAGACTTAAAATCTTATGTCTCATGATGACGAGCGCAGTGGAATGCCACACAGTACTTTGTAAGTCAAGGTGCTGGATGGTGTTACTACTGTTTATGGGTGGTCGTATAGCTTACCATCAGGCGAACGGCACGCTCGTCTCGTCATTCAATGCAATAAAAAAAAAAAAAGATGACCCACTTGATAATTTCATATTTTCTATACAGGAAAGCACGTCGCGTCCATATTAATTTGGTACATATAATTGATTATAATGAATGAATAATTTCAAAAGCACGTTACTCGACACGTATCGAGTGAAACTTATCGCGATGATGAATGAATCGAGTTTTCGTTTTACGACCTACGAGATGGCAATAAAATGTGAATTAATCTTGTTTACAGTACTAGATATATAATATAGGCATGTTTTACGTCAATTATGGATGTACAATGAATTCAATTAAATAACTTTAGCAAAATGGGACCAATCCATTCAGACTGAAGTTACGGAAATTCATTGGGATATAGGAGGTAGGTTCTTCTTATGCCAGAATCCCGTGTGGGTCCCACCGATTTGTATATTTCTACCGTCAACACGTGTACAAGCACTGCTGTTATTCCTGTTTATTGAACATTGTAGCCACTGAAAAGAATCCTATAGGCCAATTATTTAAAACTCGATCGATGGAAATATGGGTGGCTACAAAATACAATGGTATTTCAGGCACCAATAATTTACTGTTATTATTAGTTTTTACTTATTTTTAGAAATATACACTCACACCTTCTATTCTCGAAGGGGCAGATATCATGACGTTCGATGATGTGATAGGAGGCCTAAAATATCGGGAACTAATATTCTTTACTCTTATCACTTATGCTTCCATAAAACTTGCTCTATTTCTCAACACTTACCTTCGTCCTTCCATTGATGATGTAGTCTCCCATTTTTCCATTGTTGGCCATTTTATTGGCTCTCAGTATTATGTTATCGACCTGTAACAAATACGCAATTAATATCCTTTCAATGGAAATTTCGCGTAATGAAATTGGATCATTAGCAGAGGAAAATCACCGCATTGGAATTAATTTCGTATCTTCGACAATAAATCCATTTAGGTTCTTAATAAGGTTAATCTTAGTAGCTCTTTTATTTTCTTTAAATTCAATTATGATGTTTGTTTGTGTGTACCAGTGTGTACGTTATTAAGGCGGCAGATATGCTTCTTTTTTTTTTTTATAGCATTGAATGACGAGACGAGCATGTCGTTCGCCTGATGGTAAGCGATACGACCACCCATAAACAGTAGCAACACCATCCAGCACCTTGACTTACAAAGTACTGTGTGGCATTCCACTGCGCTCGTCATCCTGAGACACAAGATGTTAAGTCTCATTATGTCCAGTAGTTATACTGGCTACAATGTCCTTCAAACCGAAACACAACAGTGCATGCACACTGTTGCTTGGCGGTAGAAATAGACATTGCGGTGGTACCCACCCAGACGGCCTCTTACATAATGAGAGACCTACCACCAGTATGTCTTATTACTCTATAGATTTATTTAATCTTTCTTTCAAAATGCTGTTTATTTTCAAATTTATATTACCTATAAGTGTGTGGCGTTAATTTTAGTCGTACGCCTAACATGGATTTTTACCTAAATGAACTCCACAAAAGTAAAATTTGCAATAATTTGTAAATTATAAATTGCCAGTTAACTAGGGATTATTTGTAAGTTGTTAAGTACTTAATTCACTATTTATACATCATACCTTAATTTATGAATTAAACATGTGTTTATCAGAAAAAATTGCTCACAATAAACACATTAAAAACGCATTTTATGGATTTCAAACGGATACGTGGATCATAATTCTTAATCGATTCGTCGCGTCATGAGGCGCCGTGTGATATCAGTACCTAATGCAATTGATCAGTTGATAGCCCCATTATGTGTAACAATTTTGGTCACCTGTTTGGACTATTATCTCGTCTGCGGTATTTTATTAACCTATAAGAATTAGTGTGCGAAGTGATAAGGAAGTTAGATGTGAATTTTATAAAAAAGTTAGCATATTGGTCGGCATATTAATCGGCGATCAAATACTGATGTACGAATGATTTAGGCCGTTCTAATTGAAAATTTGTGAGAAAGAGTTTTGACCAAAGAATTTTGAACTTAAGTATTATTATACTTTTTACACAGAAGTATCTACTTGATAATTATCAAAATGAATGGAAAGTTACAAAATACAGCCAACAGTCATTCAAACATTACAACTTCCCTGTTTATTGGGGCTTTCTAAAATGTCAACTAACTATATTGTTGAATGTCTTTTATATCAACATAGAACTTCAATGTACAGAAACGAAGAAGGCCAACAAAATACACTCATCGACTATAAAATCCCCACGAACGTAGGTACTTCGGTAGTTGCACCAGTTCACACTAAAACCCAATTCGTCCGTCTGTTGAAACCTTTGAGTATTTGTTGAAACACATCTCCGCGCAATTTTGGCAAGGCATGACAACATTATACGACGTTGGCAAGTTTTATGTTTTGTGAATTGCATAATAAAATAATATCAGCGGAACTCTTTGGTGCATTCGTAAAAATGTTTGACCTTTGTGGGATAAATTAATGGTCTTAAGCATTTTAACACACAAATGTACACGAACGATTATAGATATGTTTATTAAATGTTGCAACTTCTACAAAAGGATGATCCACAAAGTTTGTTGTTTTGAAATTTTCATGAAAGAAAGCAGTTTTCGAGACATTTTATTGATAAGAATATCTTTAACGTTGGCAAATGAATGTCGGGACTCGGGTCCTATTACAAGGCATTCTAACTTGATCTTATATTCATTTTTAAACGTAATAGGTACTTATAAAACTAATTTAGAATGTAGACAGTAAACACAACCAAAATCGAATAACAACGGAACAACGAACACGAAACCCTGCATAAAAATACCAAACACTTTAAGGAAAGTACGCACCAAAGATTTCACATTGGGGAAATCGCGTACAATTAACAGATCGCTAATCGTCGGCGACATCAGTCGCTGGTTGCAGTTGCGGTTACTGCCACACGTGCATTGTTAGTCGCAAATCGACGTGTGGTAATAGTGAAGTCATTGCAATGACAATGATGTTTAGGTTAAAGGAAATTGGCTGTTATGATGAATAATAGAAACGGTCACAGAGATAGAGACCGTCAGCTCGATGGTCAGATGACATCGCGAGGTATACCAGCAAGCGATGGATGAGGCTCCCACTGGACCGGAAAGAGTGGCGTGAAATAGAGGCCTATAATATATATAACCAAAACCGAAGCTCTGATTATTCATGAGATTTTTGAGAATCTTTGCCTGGATTGCATTGAATGACGAGACTAGCATGCCGTTCGCCTGATGGTAAGCGATACGACCACCCATAGACAGTAGCAACACCATCCAGCACCTTGACTTACAAAGTACTGTGTGGCATTCCACTGCGCTAGTCATCATGAGACATAAGATGTTAAGTCTCATTATGTCCAGTAGTTATACTGGCTACAATGTCCTTCAAACCGAAACACAACAGTGCATGCACACTGTTGCTTGGAGGTAGAAATAGACATTGCGGTGGTACCCAGCCAGACGGCCTCTTACATAATGAGAGATCTACCACCAGTACTTATACTTATACTATTTCTTATTGGTATCTAGTTATATAGTATAGGTAGGTACTTACTTGGCTGATGAGCTGTCCGATGTGGAAGCAGTGCTGCTCTTTGCCGTCGATCCACGTGATCCGATCGCTCCGGATGGTCTGCGCCTCCGTGCTGCCCGGATTAGAAACCAACTGACCTGCCTAAACAAATTATTCACGTTAAAATTCAGTACATTTTGTACACTTTAATGAATAATAGTAAAGTTTGTATTTATAGCCTAAGCGACAAGTGTTGTGACTTAGTAATGTGGATATTTAAGTGAGTATTACGATTTTAGGAAATATAAGACATAGATCCGTAGCGCACTAGATGAGTAGTCTGATGTAAAATAATGGGCTACTGATTCAAATACTCGCGTCAAAAGAACTCTTTTTGTGAGCACCAAATATTTTATTTTATCTAAGCAGATACTCTACTAGCTCTTACAATAAAGACCGTTAAAGTATACAGTCGGTGAAATACAATATATATGACTCCTTTCTTACAGTGTTGTTTCGAATATGGGTACCTGTTGGTTGCGAGGTTACTGAATAAAAAACATTTCCCTTTCCCAGAATAGGAACCCATGAAGCCGCTGTTTCCTATCACGGATGTCGTAAATGACACTGTGTTCTACGAAATGTAAACGGTGATGAAATGAAATGAAAAGATGTTGGATAGTCAATGTGTGATCAAAGGGAATGCTTATAATCACCTTTCTCGGATAAATAACTCAGGAATAAAATATCGTTGGTAACTGTTACCTGATGGTGACATAAGATTAAACAAACAAAGGAAAATACATCACGCCTTTATCCCTGACGGGGTAGGTAGAGCAGCAATTAGTGATCCGTCCTATGATGTGGTGCTATCGCCATATCGGGCACAGACTCCGTGAACAATGTTAACCGCAACTATAACTTTACTAGGTCTATGTCGCGGCTGCGCCTGATTGAAATCCCTTCATTGAATGAAAGTCCACATCGTCGGGGATAGTTTAATACCGCGTAACTAGCATTAGGAGGTAAATACCGCGTAAGTGAGAAAAAAAGATTCGTCATACATTGTTTTTGAGCTTTATTTTATGAAATCCAAATAGAATAGAAAAGGAGATGTTCGCTTTTGGTGCTGGGCCTTAAAATCTAACCAGGCTCAAACTTTAGGGATATTAAAAAGGCAAAATATGGAACTTGAAACCATCAAAAAAATATTTTTAGACCCCTGCATTCACAACTAACTTAAAGCAAAATAAAATTACTTAAATCTCAAATTCGGAGGTCTTTAAAATTAAACGATTTATTTTAAAAGGCTAGTTTTTAGGAGTTCTATCCAAATATATATAAACTGTCTTGGTTAGAATTTTAGGCCCGTTTTTCGACATGCCCTTTATGGTAGTTCGAAAGAAAACAACTGCCTATTCAATAAAAAAAAAATACTGGCTGCAAACTGCTTGCTCTTGACGTTTTAGTTCTAGAAGTGTGAATTTTTCATACTTGTAGATGAACACTAAAAAAGGTTTTTCCATAATTCCTCCCTAACATTATTAAATCCCTTAGGCACATAGCCATAATATTCATCTAAAATATATTTTTACTACAGAAACAAAAAGTCAAACCAACAAACTTTATAGAATATTATTCTAGACTTTTTCAGTATTTCCCGGACATTAAGAGTTATTATTCAATATTTTGCAACAATTACAAATTGTTACATATAAACTACCGTTAATGAGTACACAGGTCATCACAATATTTCTTTTTTGATAAAAGTAATGTTTATACAAACCATAGTGTTAACTGGAATAAACTTGATAGAAAACCACAAGTAGTCTCTAATGTTAGCAGAAAAGAAATAAATAAAAGATTTGGTAATATATTCACTATTATGACTAGCAGTTCTGTAGGACTTCTCTTTAAAGGTTAAAATTTTTCTATTTTAAAAACTTAGATGTTTTTACATAAGTAAACTAGCAGCCCGCCCTGGCTTTGCACAGGTAGCAAAGCATAATATTGTATGGCTACATTTATTTTTCTGTCATACAAAATATTTATGAACTATATACATAAACCTTCCTCTTGAATCACACCATCCATTGATGCCAAACGTATGAAAATCCATTTGGTAGTTTTGAGTTTATCGCGTTCAGACAAACAGATGCAATGGGGGACTTTATTTTATATTATGTAGTGATGTAAGGACATATCCTGGTACCAGTATATATATATATATATATATATATACTGGTGGTAGGTCCCTCATATGTAAGAGACCGTCTGGGTGGGTACCACCGCAATGTCTATTTCTACCGCCAAGCAGCACTATGCATGCACTGTTGTGTCTCGGTTTGAAGGACATTGTAGCCAGTGTAACTACTGGACATAATCAGACTTAACATCTTATGTCTCGGGATGACGAGCGCAGTGGAATGCCACACAGTACTTTGTAACTCAAGGTGCTAGATGTTGTTGCTGCTGTTTATGGGCGGTCGTATCACTTACCATCAGGCGAACGGCATGCTCGCCTAATCATTCTACGCCATAAAAAAAAATATCCTTAAAAATAAAAAGATTTAAAGTAGCCTATATCCTTCCGTAGGTCTCAAACTATCTGCATACTATTCTCTCGTAGTTCCACCCATAAGAAAAAAATCTCCGGAATAAAAGGCCCGGTTTATATTATTCCGAGATAAAAAGTAGTCTATGTCCTCCCCTGGATCTCAAACTATGGTCATTCTTAGTTTCTCGCAGTTCCAGAAAGAATCAATTTTTCAGGTTAAATGTCCCAGGTTATTTTTTTCGGAATAGAAGGTAGCCCATGATCTTTCTTGGGTCTCAAACTATCTCCATACTTATTTGCTCATATAATGGGATAAAAGTCCCGGTTTATATTTTTCCTAGGATAAGAAGTAGCCTAGGACCTTCCCAGGGTCTTAAACTATCTCTCTACCAAATTCCATCGAAATCGGCTGAGTGGTTTGGCCGTAACTGCTCCACCCGCAAGAAAAAAAAATCCGGGATAAAAGACCGGTTTATATTTTTCCAGCATGAGCAGTAGCCTAGGTCTTTTCCAAGGTCTTAAACAATCTCCTTACTAAATTTCATCAAAATCGGTTCAGTGGTTTGGCCGTGACGGCTCCACTCGCGAGAAAAAAAAAACCGGTATAAAATTCCCGGTATATGATTTCGGGATAAAAAAGCCTATGTCCTCCTCCGGATCTCAAACTATCTCCATGCTTATTTTATTGCGGTTCTACTCACAGAAAACTGTTTTTCGGGATAAAAGTACCGGTTAATATTTTCCCGGGATAAAAGTATCCTATGTCCGTCTCCTGGTTCTAAGCTACCTCCCACCAATTTTCAGCCAGATCGATTCAGCCGTTCTTGAGTTATAAATAGTGTACCTAACACGACTTTCTTTTAGATATATAGATCTAGGACGTTTGAATCTTAAGAATACCCTTTTTACATCAACATAATGTTTTTGTTATTTGACAGCAAGTGTTTTAAAGTAAGTACATCTAATGAAATATTAATTCACAGAAAATTTCAGGTTTTTTTTAATATCAGGAATGTAAATGAATATTCCTAATAATTATATGCCTCCATCCATATAGAATGCTAGACTTTTGTTCGCGGCTCCACCTGCGTGACTGAGTTTTCCGGGATAAAAGTCCTGCTTTATATTTTCCTGGGATAAAAGTAGCCTATGTTACTTGCTGATAATGTTAGTTTAAATTGATGATTTTTCTTTCAATCGGTCTAGTAGTTTTTGGGTTTAAATGTTATAAAAATACAAATCTTTCCTGTTTATAATATTAGTACTGTTTATAATATATGTGAGTGAATCTAGTCATCTCATCATCATCATCATCACCCACATGACGTCCACTGCTGAACATAGGCCTCCCCTAAAGATTTCCAGACGGATCTGTCAAAACCAGCCTGCATCTAGTCATCTATTAAGATTAATTTCAAACATTTAAAAATGAACGCTGATCAATGATAACACACAACATATTTGTCCATAATTTGTAGTTGCATTATTTATTTTACATAATGGATCAATTTTTATTGCATTACTAAGAACTGAACACTTAAAACTGTGAAAAACAACTATAAATTTATAATAGCTTTATCTTATATTTTTTGCATTCTTATAGTCTGTATGAAAATAAGATTTGAGTATCTTTTTATAACACCAAATAAATACTTTGGGCCTTACTAATAATTATCACTGTATACATCGATCATAGATGAATAGTTTGTTTAGCAAATTCGATACGCAATGATCTCGATATTTTTATTGGTTCGATGGCCTTAGAAAAAAATTAAAAACATTGTTTAAATAACTTTTTGCTTTCTTATTACAATACTTAAATTTATTGTTACCTTCTATCATCACTATGATTTTTAATTAAGTACCGTAAAATAATATGACACTGTAATATGCGCTAGCTGTATTCACATCAAGTAGATGTCAATAATTGATAAAGTAATCTTAAGAAGGATATTTTTTATGTTTATTTAGTTCTAAAATTGGACATCAGTTTTGTGAATCGTAATAAAAAAAAAAAAAAAAAATACATAGTTAATGTTTTGTCTCATTTCCTCTGATGGTAAATTTCACTCATCATAGCAAGACAAAACACTGAATAACAATCACAGACATATACAATGTTTATTAGTAAGGCTGCTAGTTTTTAAAAACTAAACTATTCCAACTTCATACTTAGAGGAGGGCCATCTGTAGGCAATTCTATTAGGATAGGTAAAACTCTGTCTGATTCTGCTGCCAAGCAACAGTATGCAAGCCTATTTGTGTTTAGGTGGTCATTGTGTCGAGCGAAAATACTAGGAACAATGCATGTTAACTGAAGTCTTAAAACGTGTGATGTTGGTAGGCAATGATTAATTATAGATTGTTGTGGTTAGCAATTGTAAATGTTAAGTCAGCTGCTGGTGCGTCTTATTATTCAGTTATTAATAATTACATACATACACAATCACGCTTTTTATCCCCGAAGGGGTAACCATAGACGCAAATGGTACACCCACTTTTCACCGTGCGTATTCCGTCCCATGATATGATAGGGGGCGAGCCTATCGCCATATCGGGTACAAATTCCAGACTCCGGGCTGATACTGATTAGAAAAATCCAATATCACCTATCTCAACCCAGGGATCAAACCCAAGATCTCAACACTGCAGTGGTACCGTATTACAACTATGCCACCAAGGCAGTCAATTGTTGCAAGAACAAGAATTGTATAATAATATCTATAAAATAAGCACATGTGGTGTATTAAAATTGAGTCCTCTTCAAAAAGCTGCCTTCTCAGTACTAAGTCAATATGACAGTTAAATGAAAATAAATTACCCGAATATTCGTGAGTATGAGTAATCACTTTGGCCCATAAATATTCATTATGTGAGTTAGGTTACTTTTGGGACTTTTGTTAAGGATGGTAACACGACTTCCAGAACACTAAAGTAAAAGAAGGATTTTGGTACATTTTGCAATACAAGCTCACATAATAGTCTAAATTTGTGTAAATAAACCAAATAATATACTGTAGAAAACTGAACTCCATTTTGATATAGATTACAATTAAAACACATAAATCTTTGAATGGGTTTGGATGAACATTTGCATATTTATAACTAATTCTTAGTATTGCAATAAAATAATATAGATTTTTATATAACCCAGAAAAGTTTAGAGGGCATTTTTTCCAGGAAAGGGAAAAAGACTCACACAGCAAAAGCAAAAGCTAGTTGCCAAGGGTAGGTATATATAAACAATAGTTTATGTTGATTTTTTGTTAATTTCTGGATTTCTTGGACAATTTGTACTTAATAATTTTCTCATGCAGTATTCTGGATGTAAAATATTGCATCTTTTAGTCCAAAATGTACTGCTTTATGGTTATCAGTAAGTTAATTATATTTATTTATTTCTTTATATTATTTATTTATTATATTACTAAATTAATTAAATGTTGATTTAAAATGAGATAAAAAATTGTTAGGCATAGTTTAAGAATCTACTTAGTAAAAAAATATTTTGTAAATCCATGTTTGCTTTTTTTAAGACCAAAATTATTGCAATTTTTCTAATGAACACAAAATTACTCTAGAATGTTTAGCTACAAAAGGTTGTTGTGCAGGTTTGCATTAAAATTAAATAAAATAGATAGTACTTAGTACCAATCAAGGTTCGAAAATATCCAATATTTATTATAAATATCAAAATATTAGATATTTATGATATATATCAAGTTTGATATATATCAATTTTGTATGAAAGCCATATTATTATTTTATTATATTATTTATGAATACTATTTGCATGTGTTACATAAACATACTAAAATAATCAAAAGAAAAAAAACTAAAATGTTTTATTTATTTAGGTACTTAAAATCAGACAAATGAAACCAAAACATAAAATCTTATTTAGATCAGGCAAAATCAACTAAAAATCATAAAAAATCGTTTTTTATAAATTCTAATCAGTCAATGGTCTTACCTACTCTTAGGTAACAAAACAATAACCATCAGGCAGTATGTTTTAACTCTACTCCCACACCACTTAGTATTGCAATATATTATAAAGAAAACATTTGATATATATTGTCAAACCCAGTTTGATATATATCGGATATATATCCTCGAACCCTGGTAGTAATGAAACTTACAATTAAATGTAATGTACTCACTGTGAATATTCCGGATCTATACATCTGTAGCACCTCGTTAAGCACCTGCAGCCCTTTCTCCCTGCCCAGGAAGTTGTTTATCACACACACACCATACTGAGTCATGTCTTTGATCACCCTCTGACATATCTTGTAGAAGGGATCGCACGGGTCCATATAGTAGGTGTTGGGCATGTGATTGAATGGAGCCCCACTACCCTTCAGAGACGCTTCAGGGTACTCCTTCACCCTGTTGGTCTGCTCAGGCTGGATAGGCATCTTCACCTCCGTCCTGTTCACTGCTTTGAGCACATTCGACGAACTCGACGCGGCGAAGTCCACCGTGCTCAGTTGCTGCACCGACTCGCTCAAAATCTCCTTCTCGGACGAGCCCTCGTAAGTTATGGCACAATCACTGTTCAATTCCTTGTCAGTATCCACTACACTAAATATAACACTGCTGTCATTCTGCTTCGGCGTCCCACCATCACTCTGTTTTACGTTTTCACTCACGATCGAGTTCTGTTTACTAACACTGTCCGAGCTACCCTCAACAACGATTTTCTTAACGTTTTTAGTCTTTGATTTTAACGAATGTCTTATTTCACCGCCAATACCTTCGCTCACGGTTTCTAATTGCGAATTTTCGGCGACTGCTGCGACGCCGTCCTTCAATTTCTTCGCAGCTTCTTCGATAACAGTTGAACAATCGCCAGGTTTGTCACTTTTCGAACCCTGTTTTGGTAACTTGGGTGAACACTCACTTTTATGCCTCTTCCAGTCCTGTCTCTGATGTTCCGTGTTACAGTAATAGACGTTGAGGCACCGTGCGCATCTCCGATGCGTTTTTTGATTGCATACGGCGCAACAAGCAAGTACGCCTTCCTGATTCATTCTGAAATAATTTCTCCAAGGGCCCGGGCCGGCCCCTTCGAGTTGTCAAAATGTCAACTGCTAGAAATGTCATCGACGACGTGACAGCTACGTGTGACAGCTAAGCGGATATCAATATGTGTACTCAATAACTGTTCATTTCTGAATAGTGAATATGAATACTTAAATATTTTATATTTATAATGACTCTATAAAATGAACGAAAATATGAATCATATTTATACAATTAAGGGTGGGTTGCACAAAATCTGACGTTAGTGTTACCGTTAAAGTTAACTTTAGCAGTGACAATAACAATGACTACTGAAATTGACATTACCTCTGTTGCACCATTGCTGTAGTTGTTAAAGTTAAAGGTAAACGAGTGACCAGTGAAATAATGCTATATTACCCCAAAAACTTGCACGGGTAATATTTTGGCATTGGCAATGATTTAATATAACTATGAAATCTTGATGAAATATCGATTCATTATTCAAATTTCTATTATTACGTAGGTATCTAGTATGTAGTACATCCTCTTTGTTTCTATCATAGAATTTCAGCGGAATTTTTTGCTCCACCAAACTATTTGGATAGACCCACTATCAGAATCGCTATCATTGCTAGAGCTTGCTTCCCACAATATTTCGCGTACTAAACATTTTACGCAGGTATTTAACAGAGTATTTGTATTAAAATAGCGCATAGGACGTTATTATTGTAAATCGTTTGACAAATGACAATTAATTATACAGAGTATACACACAGATTACGAAAACTAACCATAACTTTAACATTAACCGTCCGAAACTGAGCGGTTAATGTTACTGTTATTCGCGACGTCATTTTGACAATTGTTAATTTTATGCAACCCAAAAATTGCTTAACCGAAGATTTGACAGTTGGTTAGACCTATGTTATTGTTAAAGTTATTTTCTGCAACCCACCCTAAGTTGACACAACGAACATTTATAATAGCTTTGTTAATAGCACTACCACATGCTCCTTGTTCATGACATTGGCATGTTGGGATATTTGAAAGTAAAAAACTAGATTGTTTATAATCTTTACAATAAAAGTTGCTAAAATATTACCTACCTAAAATATAAGGTCATAAGCCATATTCGATGTTTATTTTTTTCTCGAAAAAAAAGCCGCTTATTTTAAACTTACGGCCGAATCAGGCCGATCTCAATAGCTTTCTAAAATTTTACTGGAGTTTGCTATCTAACTCATGTAAAAGTTATGCTAACTGTTACTGCTGTATTTATGTTTTGAAGTTATACTTCTTTTGGCGCGTTAGGGAAAAATGATGATGAGTAAATTGAAAAATGATGAGTAAATTTTACGATGCGCGCACACGCCGTCTCAACAACCTACACCCTGAAGTTGGCTATAGTCAACATTTTAGTTTCGAATTTTGAACGCAGAATAAGGCCAAAGATATTGAAGTTATACTTCTTTTGGCGCGTTATTTAAAAAGATTTTTATCTTGTTACGCCAAAGAAGTATAACTTCCACAGAATAAATAACTTCAATAACTTCTAACGCGTGTACATAAGTACACACATACTTTTTTTATCTATAAATCTTTTCAACCACAATTTTTTTAACTTATTGGCAAAATGTACACAATAATTGACATGATCAAAAATATCTTATCAATATTTTATGTAAATCAATTTAAATATATCATAAGTACTGCATAGATTATATTGCTAGGAACAGAAGCGATTTTGATTTAAATAAAAATGATTTATCACTGATTATACATAAACACATTTAACAGAAATACTTTTACAACGATATCAGCAACTAACCGTACGGTACGAGCGTCTTGATGCTCGACTCAGTGTTGCCGTTTGACGAAAATGAAATTCACTGGACCATTATTTAAAAAAGGTATCAGAAATAAAAGTATAAACACATACACCCAAAAAATTCCTTACCAATTTTTTATTTCTCGTGTGTGGGGTGAGGGGGGGGGGGGGTTTGGGGTAGCGTAGTGTTCTTGCTGACAAAAAAAAATAAACCTCCCTGCCAAATAAATCACGTATACCGGTCACGCCTAGGGTTGCCAGGTCGTCAAACCTAATAGCCGAACAGACGAGACAGTTTGGCCGGACATTTGGATAAAATGTCCGGTCGCCGGACACCCTGAATGTGTCTAAGTATAAATACGATTTTTTATCTCCCAAGTGTATTTCCATGGCCGTTTAACTTTAGGTATTTTGCAGCCTCTCTAAAGTCACTGGTCAAATGTAAAAAGCCTAGCAAAATCCGGACAAGCCGTAGTTTGGCCGGACATGCATTCAAAAAGCGTAACTATTTCCGGCTTTATCCGGACGCCTGGCAACCCTAGTCACGCCACAAATACCCTCACAAAATTATTTAATTGCTAATTGCTATCACGGCCTCTCCTGATGAAAGTCCGTCCTCGGGCTTCATCTTCTAGCTCTGAACAGCAGTCTCCAGAACTGGCAATGAAGTCGCCAAAATTTCTTCACTCGCCACGACGCTAGATGGTGCAGCAGGCTCTTCAATGCATGTTTGCGTGCGGGACGGGCGTGGTTGATGCTCGCCGACGCCTCCAGGCGTTTCGTTTTCAGAAGACTAGGCGACGCAAAGAGCATTGGCCCTATATCACCTTTTGTTGGGCTTTCCAAAGCTAGATTTATGCTTTCCTTAAGTACAGGCCACTTAGTTTGTGCCGCTCCGCATGTCCCGCGTCCGCATCCCTATTATGCGGGAGCAAAAAAAACCGCTAAGTTTAGCGTATAGGCTAAGAAGGGCCCCTAGAGATCGGGGGCCCCGTATTATTGATACGGCTGATACAGCGGTAGCTACGCCCCAGTTAATGTTAATGCGTCCAAATGCAACTTACACTTAGCGCATTAAAAAAATTATCGAATCATTCAGCGACCATATGGCGCTATATAGTCGCTGGAATCATTGCAATGCCACAATGTCCATTAGCACGCTTAACTGTTAGCCACATCTGCGTTGTTTTTTTTTTATTGCAGTTAAATAATGAGACAAGCCCAGCTAAACGTGTCGCCCGGGGCGGGATGCCTCCAGTCCCCACCCCAACCATTTTTTTAAATTGTAAATTAGGAATGGCCATAAGATTCACAGAATACGGTACTGTATCCAATATTGTATCGATATTTTTACATCCGGTCAGGACCGCATCCAGCTATTTATTAGGCTCTAGTCTATAGGTATGGTAGGTAACTTAGAGTGGAAAGGGTATATTTTATTTGTTGTTAGTTTTTAGTATTTCTGATATTTTCTCTAAACAGTACAAATATTATTCCTATTAATCAGTAGGTACCTGATAGGCAATAGCTCTTTATTTTTAAGCGGGGTTTACATTAGCAAGAAAACTTGCAGAAGTTATTTTGCGCAAGCTATTTTTACCGTGTAAACAGTAACGGCAAGCTGACTTCTGCAACATTTTGAAGCGTGCAGGACTTCTGGCGAGTCGCATGTGTAAACACCATTTATACAAATTGCGCGAGAACTTGCAGTTTATTCTGCGTGCAGATACAATTCGCTGAGCTAGTAGATTACGTTTTTTTTATTTGTTCCGTACGGAACGGGCTAAGGTCAAACACCATGCTGCCAAGTTATAAGTTTGTAGTATTACTGATATGTCTATTTTTGCCTCCAATGTATACATGCACTATTGTGTTCCTGTTTTAAGGACATTGTAGCCAACGTAATTAATGGGAGTTATAAGACTTCAAATCTTATGACTCAGGATGACGAGCGCAGTAAAATGCCACGCAGTACTTACTTTTTAATTCAAAATTCTGTTTCGTGTTCGTAATTTTAAGGCGATTATTTTGTTTACAATCATTATCCAAACAGCATTATATTAGATTCATAAAAATTAGGCAAAAGGATTGCGTGCCTTGTCATTCAGTTTTATGAAAAAAGAAAATGGCAAGCAATAAATATTCCTCGAGTAATGTAAACAGCTTTGCAAGAACTTGCGCAAGTTAAGTTGGTGGATCACTTGCAAAAGCGTGTTGCTAAAGAAATATTGCCGCTAGTGTAAACGCATCTGAAAGTTATTGCGCAACATATTGCTGAGAGAACTAGCTAGTCTAAACTTAGCATTAGGTACCTATTAAGTAGGTATAGGAAGCAGGAAGAAGGCATAACAAAGTCAAGTGTAATTGTTTATAAAAATTATTTATTTTATCCAGGTAAGTAAATACAATACATACTCATTTATTACTTAGGCTATTTAAATTGTTTCAAAATATTTTGGAATGTTGATAGTTTTTATTTATAGCATAAAATATAAATTGTTGCCATTCAAATTTAACAGATAAAATAATTGGTGTGTTACCTACTACTATGATTTGCGAAATATATAAACTAAATAAATATTTCAGTTATTTACAAGTCTAGCATAGCAAGCAAAATGGAAGATATTATGGTGATTATATGAAATATTTTAGACATTTTGTCGTAAATGAAAACAGACTAGATTAGTTCTACGTCGAGCCACGTTCTTTGAAAAGGAAATAAGTTTGGCTCATAATATAAAATGTATTGGACACAATATTTAAAAGCAAAGATTAAAGAATTAAGAGCGAGACTCAACGAGAGGAACTAAAAATGGTGCAAAGGCACGCGTCGTTTCAGCCTACGCGTGACTTTGCGATAACTTACAAGTAGGTACTTACAATTAAAAAACTTTACAATTTATTCCTCTTATTCCAAGTCTGTAAAAATATGAAGTGTTTACCTAAAAAGATTTCTACAAGTCGGCATACATAAATGTTTACTTTTATTTTACGAATTATAGGTACTCCTTTACCACGAAATCAATATTAGACAAACATTTTTAAAAAATAAGTAGGTACCTACCTTCAAAGTTTCATTTATTAAAATCTTGTGTCACATGATACATTTGATCGAATAAATAATACCATAGTTACCGACTATTAATTTAGGAAACAAGCAGAAAGTATTTTATATGGAATGGTCATTTTGAATATTGATATTATCATAATTTTACAGAATGGGATACTTAGGTCTATCCATTAAGATTGTTAATACTTTTGGAAAGATAAAAACATTTTACGAAAGAATTATATTCACTCTTTTACAGTTAGCCGATTTCAAAATGAAGTCAAATCTCATACAGCCTTTCTCATGTGATTCCAATGATCAAAAAACTAGTTCGTGAATAAGAATGGACCTGAAATGGCAACAGTTTTTTTTTCTCCTTACCTACATGTTATCTACCTAGAGCTATATAGGCTAGAGAAAAAAAATATTCAATGTTCCCATTTCTAGTCTCATTCTTAGGTACGACAAAAGTAACTTTGTATTAAACTTTTAAGATATAATTAAACAGCTTAATTCTGTTTAGTTTTAATTCATTGATCCATCATTAGTTCAATTTTTATGGCAGTCTAAATTTTGGTCAGTATTTTTATGACATTAGCCTCAAACAAGATGAGCTAGGCTTTAATTAGATAAAGTTTGACAGTTCTTAGTACCATAGAAAATTTTATGGAAGTTAGATAAAAGTACATCTACGTTACTCAAATTCTAGCCAATATTTTGGACCCTATAATTACTTTAGTACCTGTACTAAATTTACAATAATATTTTTTAAACGAGTAACGCGAACTATCATAAGATTTAGAGTTTAACATAATAATATCAATTCATTATCTTAAACATAAATGTGACACTCCCTGTTCTTTGTTCTACCTGTTTGTTTATATCATCAATGGTAAAAATCTCTAGTATCTATGGTACAGATTCACTAGCAATTTTGATCCTTAAGAACTGGTATCTTTAAGTTTATTTATGCCCGTATTAACTATTCTATTTTCATCAACCACTCCTAGCACACTAAAGCACAAACTCCACACTTAATTTATTTGAACAGTAGTGTCACGATTACTCAAAAATAAATTATGTCTTATGGTTATACTTTCGTATGATCTTCCTGTGGTAGTACTGGCGGTGGCGGTGCGTGTAACACCCTCGCTAGTTCCGCCTTCTCATCAGCTGACAACACGTAGACGGGCGGCGCTGGAGGGAGGAACCGCTCGGCTTTGTGAGGTTCTCTCTGCAGCCTAGCTCGGTACAACATCACGAGGACGCATAATACACTTATAATAAATGCTGACGTAGCTGCTAAAACTATTAGGGCTGTGTGATATGATGTTGCTGCTGATACCTGTGAAAAACCGTTGAAAACAATAAATATAAGCTCACTTTCGTGTCTTAATAATGGCAAAATGGAGAAAAGTACCGAGAAACTCGCAGTATAACAACATTTATTTTAAAACTTTCATGATCAACTGATCCAGCTAAATAAACAAAAAAATTAAGAATTAATAATACAGGCGTGTGATGTTCTTTAATAATAGTAACATCATCATAATGCAAATAAGGGAAAGAAAAAATATATCCCAATTTAAAATTTTAGGCTATTTCAAAGAAGATATCACATACTGTGGATTCACTAAGGATTTCTCTTTGCTGCATGGCGGGCGGCGTCGACGCGGATAGTCTGTACTCGCTGCGGATGACGTCGGCTCCTAGGATGCCTGCTTCACCAGACTTACTAACACCGGCTAGTTTCTCCTGTTTCACCTACAAAGAAAAAGCACAAATGTTAGTTTCACCTATTTTAATTGCATATATCTTATAATTTTCTAAATATAAAATGGTCAGCATCAGTTTGATTTGAACATTACGTTCTTTTTAAACATTGAAATTCGTTTGGGTTCTTTGTTGTCCCCGTCATCAAATTCGTTAGCAATATTATTACCATCTTATACATTAATTTAGAAGCATCTTGCTTACGAAGTCAGCTTTGTTATAGAAATCAAGTCCTCAATATCTCAAATTTTACCGTTTTGTTGAATACTCACCACATTTTCAATAAAGTACACTCGGTCGACGGCTCTAGGTCCAGACAGAGACACTCTGAGCTTCACAGTGCCTCTGTCCTTAGCGACCGAGACAGGCACGCGAGCCCCGAGTGCCGCCAGCTTGTCAGTTAGCGTCGCCGCTGCCTGCTGCGCCACTGTGTTCTCTGCTCCGATCAGCTCTAACTCTAGTATCGCTGATTCTATCTGGGTTTGTTCTGTGGAATTATTATAATTCATCGTAATGATTGCTGTAATTTCTAATTCATTATTTTCATTTCATCAATGGCCAAGTATTGTGGAAATTTAAGATCATTCGATGGTTTGTGAATTTAATTTAGGAATAGGTATGTTCTTGCCAAAAATACACACACACACACACACTCACGCCTATTATCCCCGAAGGGGTAGGCAGAGGTGCAACTAGTGCAGCTACTTTTCACCGTCCCATGATGTGATAAGGGGCGAGCCTCTCGCCATATCGGGCACAAATTCCAGATTCCGGGTTGATACTGAATAGAAAAAACAAATATCACGTTGCCCGACCCGGGGATCGAACCCGAGACCTCAGCTTTGCAGTCGTAATACAACTACGCCACCAAGGCAGTCATTATAATAATAATGCCAAAAATAATATTATCTATTAAACACTTGACCGTTATTTGAAGCTTACTAGATTGAGATAGGCACTTCCTGTTTTCCGTTTCCTCTACCTTCCTTTTCATTTTATCTATCTGTCTCGCTCGCACATCCGTTCTCCCACCAGGCCACCGCCCCACCAAAGGTGTGCTCTGTGGTGGTCGGTGTTCTAGGAATCATTGGCGTCAAGTTTTCCGTTGAGTGCAGTCGTCTACTAAAACACGGTGCAGTTTCAATATACAAAGTGAAATAAGTAATAAAAGTGTTTACTGCAGTGTTTTAGTGACTTCTTTCAGTCTAAACCGTAAGTAAGAAAACTTGCATAAATTATACCTTTCCTTATACTTTTTCATATATTACTATTTTAAAAAAAAAAAAAAGAAATAATTATAACGGTGTTACCGTTCGTTTTCAAATATATTATTTTATTCTTTAGGAAAAGTGCTGTACTACTAAGTACTAGTACTCACTAGTCTTTGATTAAGATGGATCTTTGGTAGTATAGTGGTCAGTATCCCTGCGCGGGAAACCGGGGTTCGATTCCCGCCGGAGAACCACATTGCGTCGTCATTAAACAAAGAGTAGGTCGTCCTTTCCTAGTGACGATAGTAGTTATAATACTGATTCCAACGATCCAAGATCCTCGTCAGCACCGCTATAGTAGAGAACGGCGGGGTAAAACTAATGCAATCGCTTTTACGTCTGTAATACAGGCTGCCCTAGCAGCAGCCAGAAATACCTACTTGTTGTAGCCCAACAGGAGTTGAATAACACTGATGAGGACATATTATTGGATCAGGATTGTAGATTATTATATTATGATTATGAGCCGGACGGCGTAAAATCTAGCGACCTTAATTAATTTAAGTTTGAAATTCAGGTTAAATTAAAGGATCCTTCTAGCTTCTGAAGAATCCTGAATGTTACTTTAAGCTGCTAAAATTTTAGCATTCCGACAAATGTGAGTGGTCTGAGGTTAAGTACGTAGAGGCGCAAATCATATAATACACAACGGTATTTAGCTTATGCTGATAAAGCTTACGGTGCTCTGACAATTTGCATACTTAAGCAACAAGAAGTCTTACAGATTAAGAATTTAGAATTTGACTGATCTCATCACATGGTCTCGTCACTCCGACAATATAGTACCAGAGCAGTTACATAACAAGATAGTTGAGCTATTTTCGGAAGGGGAATATCAAAAGGTTCCTTCCGACTTCCTACAACTGATCTTTGACCACCATGCACATTATTCTTAGAAAGGGTAAATAAAGACAATCACTACCCCTCGCAGGGGTCGGTAAATTGTTTCAGTGCCCTCGCAGGGTGCGTTTCATGCATGTTGTACAACGCCATGCACACAACTCTCGCAGAGTTGTGGTCTTAGAAATGGAGGTTTTATAAAGACGGTTTTTTACCTCCAAATAAAGGCAGTGGCTATAAACCTGTTTCGCAAACAGTGGGTTAATATTACCAATCACAACCCCTCGCAGGAGTCAGCAAAATTTTTTTTTTTTCGTACCCTCGTAGGGTTCACATCATGCATGTTATACTGCGCCATGCACACACTCCTGCAGAGTTGTAGTCATAACCACTCCACTTTTATCTGTAAACATTACCGACGCCCACAAGGTAACGGTAATAACAATAGTGGTCAATGTGGTGATAGACATAATACACATGGATTCATTTGTCCACGTGGTGGTAAACAGTGACAAGAGCCGGTCAAGAATACTAAGAAGCTCAACACGGCCCACGACTACCAAGCGGTAAAAGAGAGGGGTTTCTGCCTACTTCAAAGCGGGCCAGTTGAAGTGTTTTGTCGATCGATGGAAGTAGCTGGGAGCGTCAGACACCTTGCTGCGCATAATAACAGGCTATCGCATACCTTTTCTGAGAAAAAACCCCCTTTTGCTCTACCTAATTTACGGAAGCCATTTGTAACAGTGGAATCTCTAGAAATGTGTGCATTTATTACGGAGATGTTATTTAAAAGTGTTCTGATGGTTGTCACTGGTCTCCAACCTTTACATCGACAATGTCTCTGATTCCCAAGAACGAGGGCAGTAATCGACAAATTGTCAATGTTAAACAATTGTGTTTACACGGAACCCTTCAGGTTGATAAACATATGTAGTGTCTCAGACTTCCTATAACCAGGCGACTGGCTTTGTAAAGTAGATCTTTCCCAGGCCTATTTCTACCAGCCTATCTCCCTATCACGTTGGGGTTTCTGCGATTTATTTACCGCGGAAATGACTGAAAATGACCTGCCTGCCGTTTGGACTCTGCAGCCAAAGGTTTTGCGTCTTAAATCAATGGGTGGCACACACCTTAAGACTTGAACGTGTTCGAATACTTGTTTCTTTCCAAAGTATGCTATTCAATTAAGATTTGCAAATTCTTCGAGTCCACACCCAAAAGTGTTAGACCGTTTACATTTGTTAGGTTGGCGAACGAATTCACAAAAGTTAGTCACGTCCACCTGCAAAAGTCTTATATTTCTATGAGTTTTGTGGTATCCATGGTTGAACAAGCAATCATTGCCACCGGAAAAGATCTTCCTCGTAACACAAAAAGTACTGGATTTACTGCGAAAGGCCACGATATCAGTAAAGCAACTACATAGTCTGGTTGGGCTTCTAAAATTTGCCAGTGTTAACTGTCCCTCAGAGCAGGCTTAATTTTCGAAACATTCGTATCTTTTTGAACAAACTCTTTAAATAAGCTCCTGGCTGTACTTATGTTCTAACCATGGAGGTGCGCGAGTTATTAAAATGGTGGCATCCAAATTGCCATGTGTCTTCTCGGTTCCATTATCAACCACCGTTGACCACATAATTTTCCGCCAGAGGCGCCTCAGGTATAGCGTGGGGAGCTCAGCTCGACAGCCGCCCAATGTCGGGCTTATGGATCAAACAAGAACGACATCTCCATTGCAATCAATGCGCTGCTCACAATACTGAAGGTCATAAGTTAACAAGACCAATATCTGAGCGTACCCAAGGTTCTAGTACAATGCGACAACAAGACGTAGCATTATTGTGAAACGAGGGGGGGGGGGGGGGGGGGGGGACCAAGTCTTACCCTTAGACCCTCGATTCAGGTAATCAAAGAACTGTTTCATATTCTGGACAACTTTCAGATCATTCTCGAAATTTAATACATTCCAGGAATGTACAACAGTCACGCAGACCAATTGTCGCCTTGTCGACGTGCCCCAGGCTGGCATCTATTTCAGTGTACAGAAAATATCGAAAAGTTTGGGCTTTCCGTGATAGATCTATTTGCGTCAGAACGAGCGAAGGTGGTAAGCAACTATGTATCTTTGCACCTGAACGACGTTCGCGCGATTTACCACGATGCATTCTCCAGAAACTGGATTTACCCACGAGTCTGACTATTTCCATCCCTAGTGTCACAGCACCTCAATTCAGAATCTGATATTGTCCTCCTGGTTATACCGAGGTGGGACAGAGTATTCTGGAGATAAGACCCAAGAACCCGAGCGCTGGCGCCCCGGATCACGATCAAGGAACCTTAGTTACACCTGATAGACGGTGACCGACTTCCCACCCCCCCAAAATTCAAGCGATGACATTGAAAGTATGGAAATGTGGGGGTAGTCATGGAATTTAATCCTTCAACGCCCGCGATGGACACCGGTGTCCATTAATATAAGGAAATTAGCTTATAGCTATATATAAGCGGGCGTTGACGGGTAGATTAAAGTTCAAATAGAACCTTTATAATCTTCTGGCGTCCTTCTACCAAAAAGATAATATGAAGTTGTATGGTCTCGAGGGCTGAACTGAACTAAAAAAAAAAAAAAAAACATAAAGTAGAGCCTTTAGAACCCACGGGTCGAAGTTTAGCACGTTTTGTTGTAAATGGATTTGCTTACAACATTATTTTGTTACACAAGTCTGCATTCTGCACGCTGAATTATTATAACAATGGTGGTAGTCTAGGTTCGCACGCCTTCGTCCAACATATCCTGAACTCTAATCTATGATATGGAACGTAGATAAGTTAGTTACGCTTTTGAATAGTCTTGACAATGAAAATGCTGTATTTGCGACACGCAGACAACTACAACGCTATTACTTCTTTGCTCCGGCAGAAGAGTTCACGATTTGACATTGTTTGCAGTCTAATCCAAACAATTGTCTGTAGATTGTAAAAATTTGATCCTATGGCCCATGTATGGCTCAATAGCAGATACTGCTACTTATAGACAATCAGGCGCGAAATTGTCTCCTAACCTAACTAAGAACAAGAATATGGACCCAGTATTCTGGGTAAAACTTAGGTACTATATTTATTTTGGAAGAAAAGCGTAGATTGGGAAACTGTACTAATTTATTTATTAATATTAGAGGTTCACCAAAGCCTGTCTCCCGTACAGTTATAGCTGGCTAGGTAAAATCCATATTGTTAGAAACGGAGTAGTGAATTCTTTAGGGAGCATACGATCGGCTTCCAAAAACGGGATTCATAATTTGTCCTTCAGATGAGATTCTTGCAAAGGTCTCTACTGGAGACCACAAAATACATTCACCCGTTTCTAACGTAAGGAAGTAATATCTAAAAATAATAGTAGCTGTGAAATCGTTAATTTGTTTAAAGCAGCTGATTAAATTCGAGTATATGTCTGTATAGGTACTCGTAACATTTTATACATACGAATATCATAGTCCATACAATACCATTTTGGATGCGTATTTACATTTGTAAGTAATCCTTTTTCTCGCACATATGGATTATTAAACTAATCTAATGTATACTTGGCATAACATATTTTCTTTCAAAATAGGATCATCATCAATATTTCATCACATTGGCGTCATGCCCCACCAGGCGATAACAGACACGTCTCAATCTAGTAAGCTTCAAATAACGGTCAAGTGTTTAATAGAGGTGTTTTACCTGAAAATAAAACACATATTAAATACTTACCTTATTTGAAGCTTACATTTCAATTTCTGCCTGGTAGATTATCGACTCAATGATTCCTAGAACACCGACCACCACAGAGCACACCTTTGGTGGGGCGGTGGCCTGGTGGGAGAACGGATGTGCGAGCGAGACAGATAGATAAAATGAAAAGGAAGGTAGAGGAAACGGAAAACAGGAAGTGCCTATCTCAATCTAGTAAGCTTCAAATAAGGTAAGTATTTAATATGTGTTTTATTTTCAGGTAAAACACCTCTATTAATAGTTTCCATACACTGTTAAATCGTAATTAAGACGTTTATGGTAACTAAAGCTGAATAGCATACCGCAAGGATCAGGTGAAGGCAGGTCAGGCACCGTAGGCACGTCCTGCCTCCTCTGGCCCGCCGCGTCCACGCACCAGCAGCGGCCGCGCGCGCACTGCCGCGCCGAGAACGACCCGTCCGACATACATCTCGGACGGTGGCCTTCCGCCCCTGAAGTAACAATTAAACATTGTAAATAAAAACTACATATAGCTACCAGTGATGTACAAGTATTTATTTATTTATTTATTTATTATTTGGGAAACATACAATATTTTAATTCTTATAAGCTAGGTAAGATAATACATACAGAAATCAATAAAGTTTCCACTTATAGAAAGCTATTATACAGTACAGTAGATGCTATTGGTAAAGCTAAAAGTGATTAAACATTAAAAAAAAATATAAAAGAATATTTATAAAATAACAAGTGAATACCAAATGGAATTACAAGTTCACAAGTTATCAATTAAACATAAAAACTAAGTTAAGTTAATTGCGTGTTCATATTTTTTTTTTTTTTTTTTTTTTGTTTTGATTTATATGAATTAAGTTTTTCGTTAAAAATATCTATTGTAAGTATATCGAAAACTTGGAAGAACGTTGATAATATTTTTAAATACACAATATGATTAGTTATATTTCAAAATAAGAAGTAGTAAGGACACAAAAGAAACAGAAACTAAGTAAATGTTACAGAAAGTATAGCTCAAAATACTATCGTGGGGACAACGACACCTACGTTTTAAGTAGCATAACTTACCGTTCTGAATTTCTTCCTGCATCATCTGACACTTAGTTTTGAAAACGATATTTTCTTCAACCACAAGAGGTTTCTCCATTTTCCTCGTCGTGTCTGCTAGTTTGGGTTCAACTACTTCCGACACGAGAATCGCTTCATCTTTCATCTCTCTGCTTGTAGCTTCGGGCTCATCTCTACCCTCGATTTCTAAGTCAATATCGTCTAATTCATCTTCCTCGTCGAATTCGTCCACTCGATACGCTGTCATTTGTCTGATTAACTCTTCTAGTACTGCAATAATATATTTTTTAAAATAATCTCTGATATTTATGAAATTTTGTTTATATCTAAGTTTAGTGCTTTATAAGTGGCTTTCTTAATAATTCTACTACTTAATACAAATGAGTCATCGTAATGAGTACTGGTCATTACTTTAGCTAAAGAACTCAGTGTGATAGTAAGGTTCACTCTGACAAAATTAGGTTGCACACCTCTGCGTCTATTATGAAATGGGGCTGTAAATTAATTGGGGTTGGGGATGATATTTTTAAAACGAACCTTCGTCAGCCCTAGCTCTTTCGTCCATAGGGTCTCGTGGCACCCACTTGCGCGCTTGTCTGAAGTTGCAGGAGGGCTTGGCTCCCCGGATGAGAGAGCCCTTCAAGGGCTCACCTCGGGCGCTTACACACCAACATACATCTGTAACAAGATAATGTAATATAAGTACTTGGCTATAAGTACTTAAGTTTACAAATCAAGTGTACTAGTGTATTATTGGCAACAATTATACCGTGCTATGAGCACTGGATCTCAAAGAGACTCTTCAATTCTTTTTTGTATGAGGCACTGGAATCGCTTCGTAACTTGACCATTCTTTTATTTGTGCCTGATATAATATAACAATTTACTATGGCTAAGGCATTGACGGAATATGGGTACTTAGAAAAATGATTATGAGAAGAGCATGCTTTTGAAGTGTGTTCAATCTTACCGATATGTGACATGCACTGCACAGGTTCCCAGGAACCACTCGCGTCGCACACTGGTATGAATGTGCCCTTGCCGTACTTCTGGGCTGCAGCTTCGTTCTTCTCTCGTAATCGCTCGCACGGACTTAAAACTGAGAACATAAAAACAATGAATAACATCACAAACACACATTTCCACAGTCAAGAGTTTATATTGTAACGAATTTTGTATTTGAATTTTTTTTCAACTCTTTTAAGGTTTGCTATGGCGCTTACATTGAGTTTCGCAGAATCAGGTTTTACTACGGTAGAGACACAAATTAAACAGTCAGTTCCTATACTGCAATAAGAAAGGCTATCTACCAGTTTGCTTATCTTTGGGATTTGTGTTGGTTGACATAACAACTGAACTTAAATTCACCTACGTACCATCAGGTACAATGTAAACACTTTGCTATGCCTTGCGTTTGCGTATTTTTGTAAGAAAAGCCTAGACTAGGAATCATGCTGTCTCCAAGCTGTTATGTTTCGGAGCATGCAATGATTGTTAATTTGTTTTGCAGATTGTCCTTTGCTGCAAGACAATTTATTGCTGTAGTTGGCTTGTTAGAACAAATGAGTCTTACCAATAAAAATGCCCTTCAATGGACTTTTGTCTCTCAAATCGTTTATTCGTTCATCGTTTAAAACATCGATTATGTTTTTATTGGTAAGAATATTGTGCAATGCATGTAACGTGCTGTTATCACCAATGTTGTGTGATTATATCGTATGAACACACAATAATACATTGTGACTTGCGACATGCCTTGATCGTTTTTTGGATTCCTTGCAGTTTTTCTATTTTTTCTCAATTGAGCAGTTTCGCCTTCAACTGTTCCAAAGGAATTTATAGAGTTAGATTAATCAAAGCAAACAATATAATTTTTCTTTCGAATCCAACATTTCATTCATTTTATTTTTGAAATGATTAGGGAACATATTTTATTAACATCCTACATTAAAACACTTTCTGTTGGGTTGATAAAAATGTCTACAATTTGTAATCGGCCTACTAATCTTTCTGGCGTCACTTTTTAGAAAAAAACCACCTACGAATTGTCTCTACTAATATACTTACTAAATTCTAATAAATATCACGAAACTTACCCGGACATACAGCATTACACTCCTCCTTGGTTCTAAAGTTGTTGTGGTTGCCGGAGCAACCATGGTACTTGAACCGCTCGCACCGGTTGCGTTCGTGGTTGAAGTGCCACCTGGTGGTGTTGAGGACGTGTCCATCAGCGCAGCTACCCTCGTCTTTACTCTCGAAACATACCGTACCTGAAGGATATAGTTAATCGGTGAAGAGCGTTAAATGATATTAAAATAGTACCTACCTACCTAATTTATGGAAATCATATTAAAATCAGTAAAATAACATACTATACAAACTTGAATTCAATTCAAATCAGTTTATTCGTAAAACTAGTAAGCAACTACTTGCAAACAACAAACAAAGTAAAAATCATAAATAATTCAAAATATGTTTGGCTCCCCCAGCAGTCTTGTCAGCAGCAAACTTGTCAAGAATTCAAAGAGGCCCCTAGAAGTAGAGGGAACATAAAAAATAACTTACGTGGTTTAGGACAGCAGACAGAAGGTCTCGAGTCGTGTGGCGCGAATCTACACGCGTGTGTTGAGGGACAGGCGGCGGCGCTGGGGCCGCAGATGAGAGCGCCTGAGTCGTCAGGAGCTTGGAGGGGATCCACCCCTCCGGGACATTGGGGTGACGGGGCGCAGCGAGCTAGCGGTGGGCACATGTCACCCTGCAAGTAATCCAGAAACATAAGAATGTTATTCGTAGTTTGAAAGGCGGACTGCGGCATGCATTTCGCCTGTTTGATTACAGAATCTTCAAGAAGATATTTGTCATCATAGGTACTTACAAACTGATGAAAGTACTGACAAATAAGTTAAATTTTGCATGCATATAATTTGAATACTATAAGCCACTTCATACCTCACAATCCAAAGGCACCAATTCGCAAGTCTCATCAGGTCTGCACTTGGCTTCAGCGCAGGGATCTCTGCAGTCGCAAGTGGGACAGCCCATGTAGTCCAGTGCTTGGCCATGAGCGCACACTATCACATCGTTGCATTCAGGATTCGGGCATTTGTTAGGAACTTCACAGTTAGGAGTGGAGTTTGTTGTACGTGATCCGGGAACCTAAAACAAAAATTTTATTAAAGTTGAAACAGGCGCGGAATAATATCAAAGAAATTACAAAACTTGTCATACCTTTGGCCATATCAATCTATTCTATCGTAAGAGAATGAATCTGGCGACTGTCAACAATTTCGTTGTTGGTAATTGCAACAACGAGTTAATTTATTCTTTGGTTACCATTATAATAATTATTATAATACCTACTGACGTGACCTCTTGCATGGTCGATTCAAGGCAGAATCACTAATTTAATCAGAAAATTAATTTGGAATAGAACGTTACCTCATTTCCAGCAGTATCGACGCACCAGCAGGTTTTGTCCGACCTCCTGCACTGAACTTGTTGGTAAGTGCCGTCTTCCTTACAGTCTGGAACCCATGTCCAGGCTGGTGGGTTGCCGCTCTCGACTGCCGTGTGAAGCGCCAAGGCCCTAGAAGCAAGAAGTAATAAGATTAATGTTAACAGAATAATAGTGTAGCTCTCTAATTAGTTTTAATTACTGTCAAAATTGTTATGTGTATTTTTAGGTTTACTGTTGAATTGCAGTAATTTCTTGGGGAAGATTGCAACTGGGATATACCCATGGCCGAACCAAATAGGTACATCTATCCTTATGCAATTGAAAATGCTATAGAATTAGCAAAGTTTACGATTTGCAAAGTTTAAAATGAACTTTTCAAAATCCTCAAACTAAATTAAACCAATGTTTCCTCCTTTCTCATAGACTCTGACGCCTCCTTACCTCCTCTGCTGGCAAGCTGTCTGATGAACAGGCTCGGTGCAAGCAGTCCCGCAGCCTGTAGCGCAGCAGCGCTCCCCGCGGCCGCACTCCGCGTCACTCCTGCAGGACCACTCGCACGCGCCGTTTGAAGGCACCAGGTATGGGCACTGCCCAGTTTTCTTTGGTAAGCCTGTGGAAAATATGGTAATTGTTAACAACGGGGTTAAATTTATTTTACGCTCACGGTCCAACTGCTGCTAACCCTTTTCCAAATTTATATCTACTCACTTAGGGGGCATACTAGACTACATTTGCTGAGTCGCGGTCTCCACTCAAAAACAGTTAACATAAAATATATTATACTTACACGCTGGCACCGGCGGGCAGTAATCAGCATCGCAAGCCACATCCACAGTGGCGCAGGCGCGTCCTGCTGGACACGTGACTCCGGAGCACGGGTCCCTGCACCTGCACGTGGGACATCTACCGGCGCCCAGCTCGAACCCGTAGTCACATCCCATGCGGCAAGTCAGCTCCAGGCAGGATAATTCCTCTCGGACCCTGAGGTGAAGAATAATACATTTTGAGAGGAAGTCTAGGAAGGCATCCTTATTCATTGTGTGAAAATATTGGAATTTATACTTTTCATTATGATTTTAGTAATTCACTCAGAATTACTAAAATCTACATAGTTTACGAAAAGTTTGAAATTTAATTAGATCTATAGGTAATATACTACTTAAATCTTCGAATTACTTTTGCTTGCGATAAAGCGAATAATCTGACTCCTTTAGTAAGTAGAATAAATAGTCATGACGCCACTTACTTATCACAATCTACGGAAGAAGCGTTGTGCGTGCTGGTCTCAGGTATTTCCGTACCGAAGGAGTCGACGCACCAACACCTTCCTTTAGCGCATTGTTGAGAATTGAACGATCCGTCAGGCTTGCATGTAGGCGGTGGAAGGGCCAGCTTCATGCCGTCCACCGTGCCTTCCATCTTCTCATCGAAGTCTCGTAAGTACTCACACACTATGAAGTGGAACAATAATATAATATATTTGTGATTTTATATCAAATACATCATACCAATACAGAGCGATATCGAGAGCGAATATCAGGATTATTGCAACCAAATATATGGTGAAATTACCGTCGTTAATGAATCCTAGACTAGAATATCAATTACCGATCATTTATTTAAATCAAGAATCTAAAAAAATTATCGGTCTCCAAAAAATATTAATCTGAATTGTTTAAATTGGAGAATAGGAAAATAATAACTGCAAAAATATTGATTTGAACTGACTAGTAGGTGTATCGTCGACGCGGTCGGCTTGTAGTCGCATCTTGGCCGGGTCGATACACACAGGCCCGCAGCCGACAGTGGAGCAGCAAACTAAGTCGTCTTCACAGTCGCCTTCTGGACAGCTGATGGTAGAGTTCAGGCCGCAGAGCGCCTCAGCTTCAGAACCGCAGGCTTCGAAGTTTATCTGTATATGGATTGAAATTTGTCACTTAATTGGTCAAGAAAAGAGATTGTAGCGAAGCCAGGCTTATTAGGAAATGCTTAAAGTTGGAATTATTGTAATTATTTGAATCTATTTACATTTGTTGGTTGGTTATTGGTTGTCGCTCACTTGGGGAGGCCTACGTCCAACAGCGGACAGCGACAGACTGATTGATTGATTTAAATACTAAGGTTTTCATATTATATAGACAATAAATTATCATGTCTAGCTCTCATCGTAGGCGGTATTGTAGATAGCTTCTGATATAAAAATAGCGAGGCTGTCTAATTATTATTTTTTCATAAAGAGACGAAGTTGGACCTAATGAGTGGTAGGTATAGTGCCTTAATACAAAATCGAATAACTTTACTGAATACATCAGATATTGGAGCAATTATAGTAAATTAGTCACAAAAACTAGCAGTATCACAATGATTACCTCCATAACATCAGTATCATTAGAGTTATCAGCGTAATTAGGGTCTGGGCAGCAGACGGCAGAAGAGCTACGCCTCGTGTGAGTGCACACGTGACCTCCGGGACAGTCTGACTCCGCGCCACACTGGACCACGGAGCCGTCATCATCAGCCGCCGGAACGCCTATCTCACACGGGTTTTCATATGATACTTTGGGACGACCTGTGAAATTATGAAGAATGTTTTCAATAGTCATACTTAGATATACCAAATTTTAAATCCTATGAGAAGTATATAGTTGACGATAATTCACAGTAGATATTATGATATTAGGTAGTAATTATTCATTAATTTGTTACTACTTCAACTCTCTTTAGATTATGGCACCAAGCATCGCTTCGTAGTAATGCTTGGTAGGGTTTTAAAATACCCTCAATTCCTTTAGTAGTAAGAAGAGCTATTTACTTACACACAGGATATCCAGTACAGAATTCTCCAGAGCAATCAGCGTCCTTAACCCTGACACATTCTTCGCCTTCTCCACAAGGAAAACCAGCACATGGGTCATCACACTCGCAAGACGGGCAGCCATCAGGGCCGGATTTGTAGCCATACTCGCAGATGCCAGCGCAGAGGGCCCTGGCGCAAGAGGTGAGGCTGCGGGCTCCACTGCGGGCAGCGAGGGGGGTGGGGGAACAATGAACAGAGGCGGCGGGGCCCATGGACCCACGGAGCTTGTTACCGTCTGTGTCTACGCACCTGAAAATACAGAAGATTTGACTGATTTGATTTGCATTTACGTAATCATCAGATTTCATAAGGATTTTGTAGATGTTTCCAACAAAGGCTTTTTATTTAACCCGTCAACGCCCGCTTATATATAGTTATAAGCTAATTTTCTTATATAAATGGACACCGTGTCCACCGCGGGCGTTGAAGGATTAACTATGTGTATAGCTTGACTCTATACTTATATTACGACGACTTGATTTTAGCAATATAGTGGTCATTATTCACGGGGAAGAATACAAAGTTTCGCTTAAAAAATGTCTTTAGAAGCATACCTATTTGTAATTAAGGTAGAACGTGAATGTCTCGCGACTTCAACGGTTACAAAATGAGAAAGTTAACTCAAATGATTTCATACATTACGAAGTAATTTTTCCGCAAAGTCGGTGTCAGATTTTATCTTGGACAAAGAAAGCAAATTTTTGTAACACGTTAGATTACTTGCTAGGTTTAAAGCTGTTGATGTTTATTTTAACTAACACCGCGCCATGCTAGGTAGCGGTTGTTTGTCTTGACTTGCGTCTATTCAGAGCATTGTAACAACAGTCGTGCTGAACTCCTACACACCCGCAACTCGGTTAACATACACGACATCTAATGTACGAAGTTGACTTACGAAAACAAGACCCATTCTAGAGCAAATTATTTAGCTTTACATTACACTACTATAACGTTTCAACAATACTGGTGGTAGGTCTCTCATAACTGAGAGTCCGTCTGGGTGGGTACCACCGCAATATCTATTTTTACCGCCAAGCAGCAGTGTGCATGCACTGTTGTGTTTCGGTTTGAAGGACATTGTAGCCAGTGTAACTACTGGACATAATGAGACGTAACATCTTATGTCTCAGGATGACGAGCGCAGTGGAATGCCAAACAGTACTTTATAACTCAAGGTGCTGGATGGTGTTGCTACTGTTTATGGGTGGTCGTAGCGCTTACCATCAGGAGAACGGCATGCTCGTCTCTTCATTCAATCCAATTAAAAAAAAACTAGTCGTTAAGTTTCTTGTATAAAAGAGCTATTTGGAGTGGTAGGTATTACCGCATTTTCTAAATCTGTCAAGCAATGAGACACAATACATTCAGGATTTTGCCATTGAGGACTTTTAAATTTTAAGTTCTGGGTGATGCTGCCACTGTTTAGAAAACAAAGTCGAACTGCTTACAATCAAGGGAACGTATTGCTGGTATTAAATTAAAACGCTCACTCACCAGCACACTAAACCATTCCTCGAGCACTGCTTCGACACAAACGAGCCATCATCCTTGCACTGAGGCACGTAACCCTTGCCTTCTTTCTCGCTCACCACCAACAACTCAGCGAGCATCTTCTGCTGAGTACACATGGTCACATTGTGTGGTAGTGTACAATGACGACCACACTCCCCTCCATCACAACACTTCTGCATGGAAGGACACTCGAGATCATGGGCGCACGGAGCTCCACATTCTAGGTCGACGGTCGTAGGTGCCGGGCATGTACCAGCTTTCTGAAGTTCAAGGGACGCAGGGCAGCAGACGCCGTAGTCATTTCCTGGCAAGAAAGAGCAATGTCAATAAAGAAAAATAATCAAAAATGTATATAAATTGTTTCTTTAAAATTGATTTTGATACCTGATTCAACAAGACAACGGTAGAGCGGCGGGCAATTTGGTTTTCCTGGGTCTGTTCCGCAAAGGAACGGTCTGCTTGTTTCTGATATAAGTAGAGGTTCTCCTACTGGGCATATGTTTTGTAAACTTCTCCCTCTTTTACCTGTAAATGAAAGTTAGAAAGAACGAATGAATATTTGTCCTCTAGGACTAGTAAAATCTATCAAGAGGTGTAAGGTAGAGAAAAACAACGAAATTTGAAGATGGAACTTGTAGAAATTTATACTGATTATGCTAAATTCAAATTCCCTATCAATATTAACATAAGCACTTTGCTAAATTATCTATTGCTAGACTAGTTAAAGTACTTACAAGTAGGCACCGGTGGGCAAGGCGGTCTTAGACACGGCGCCTCCTCCAACTGACAAGACAGTTGTCCAGGACAAGTGACAGCCGTGCAGGGATCCCTGCACTTGCACAGCGGGCAGCCTCGCGAATCAAGCTCGAAGCCGAGAGGGCACAGCATGCGGCAAGTGTGGGCGGCGCAGGGAGCTGCTCTAGTGCAGTTCACGAGACCAGCTGCAGGCGCTCGGGTGCCGGGAACCTTATCAGAACAAGTATGGATTAATTACTTCTAAAGTAGTGATTCGGCGGGAAGTTAAATAACTAAATAAAGTAGAATGACAAGACGAGTATTATACCTTCTTATCAAGGGGAGATTGATAAATGTCTAAGAATTTACTTTGATAATGAAATTTGCATATCTTTGAGCAACCCTATTGTATAAGTCCACAAAGAAAGTAAGCTCATTGTTTGTTTAAGAACGAATTGACTTGTTTCTACATGAGAAAGTAATATTATTGGTCATATTGTAGGTAAACCCCTTAATTCACATAGATTCCTATTCGATTCAAACCTCAGTAATGTTAAAAAAAACTTACCTCAAATCCAGCAGCGTCCACGCACCAGCAAGAGCTAACGATCTCGTTGTCACACTGGATCTCTTCAAACTCTCCATCCGTGATCCGACACCGCGGCGTCCTAAGTGACGGCAGCATCCCTCGACCTCCGCGGCTATTCTCCGCTGCCAGAGCCCTGGATATCCTCTCCGTTGATAACTTTACATTTTCACAACCTGGGAAAATTGGAAATAATATAATTTATTTATTTGATTATGATTAAATTCACAAGTTACTTTGACCAGATACCGCACTAATATAGGCTTATCTCGCGGGTGTTTGCGACAGTATTAATATACTAACATAGTCTATGTTTATCATTATATTTTTCTTACGTTACTCCACGTCATTGTAAAGGGTTGGCGCGACATCATTTCAAACTTACTTCTATACCAAAATCTCTTTATTTCAGATAACTTATATTTAGTTGCGATTCTCTACTTATATAAATAGCAACGAATATAAATAGAAAGCAAAACATCCAATTTTAGCGTTTCCTCTGCTTTCTCTAAGTATATTATTTACCAGTGTAAAGCGGGTCGACGCAGGCTCGCCCACACGACGTGTTGCAGCAGATTTTCTCTCCACACTCGTCGTCCGCGCTGCACGGAGATGCTCGGGGTGGACACGAGGACTCCTCGGAGGGACATCTTCCTCTTAGTTCTCCGCTTGCTAAGAAAAAAGACAACACATAAGTAAATTGCTGTTTTAAAAAGAAAAGTGATAATACTTAAATTTTATGTTTGCATCACTAATGCCAGATATAACAATTTAAAAAATTTGTGTATTTATTTTGATATTTCATAAAATGAAGCATAAAATTAATGAAACAGCAATTAAGTGCAATAAAATTAGTGCGCCGTAGAAAGTGTGCAACAGACCGTGATGTAGGAGCAATGCGCACGCGCAGAACAGCACCGCCCTCACCGACAACACCGACATCGCTGCATCACATACACCACCTCTGGAACAAATTAATAAATATAAATGATAGAAGTAAATAGATAAGGGTTACAACTTACAACACATTGTCTTTTTATTTAAAACATTTGCAAGATTTAATTTTATTCTTATACGAAATATATTGTCTTTTACGAGATACATTCAGTGGCGGATTAAGCAAGCGCGGGGCCCGTAGCAAATTCTTTCAAAAAACCCTTGATCTGCTATGGGTTCTTAAGTATAGAGTGGTAAAAATACAATTCAATACTCAATACATTTATTTACTATCTATAGGTTACAATTTTGTGGGTAATGAATAGTGTAGTAAATTACTATAGGCGCTGTTAGGCTCGGACAATTACAAAAAGCCTGAGATGAGATTTCCTGGCAATTTAGAATAATTTTGATAGGAAACTAACAATTGAAAACTGATGATACTACACAAAACATTTTTTTCAATACATATTTCAAAGTTTATATTTAATACAAAGTATATTATATTTTGAAGAATAGCTAATGTTATATTTTATCAATGGTGTACTTTAAATAATGTTTATATTTTATATTTATTTATCTGTTTCCTTATTATTTTTTAAACTTTTACAATGTAACTTTTCTACATTTCATGTGGGCAAATTTAAAAATAATACTATTCGTATCAATTTCTCTGAGCAAATCATATTCTATATTCATCAAAGCGAGATAATTCAGACGTTCTTGACTCATAGTGTTCCTCAACTCATTTTTTATGCGCTTTAATGTCGAAAATGAACGTTCGCCACTGCAGTTAATGATCATGAGAGATAAATAAATAAAATAAAATAGTTTATTGAATGCATTGCTTTTTATGCATTTGGTAATGATCCTACTATATCAGGATTACGAAATGTTTATGAAAAATTTAATTGGAGGAAATCTCTCTTGAAGTAATAAAATTTTTTTTTAGTCATAACTTCTATAACTGAATATACTTATATTCTAGAAAATAGATTTTTGGTATATGGTTACTAAATTATACTAAAAATAATGTAGACTGTTAACTTTACAAATCAATAGATAATTTTAACAATTTAAATCGAGCCATTTCAATTCTGCTACACATCCACACTAAGTGTCGGGTAAGAGTGCTTGCATATGCGGCAGACTTTTTGTAGAGCTGATTATCAGGCCGACTGAAATTCTTCACGTTTATACAAGCAACTTTTTGTAGAACTTGTGCGTTTACTGTATGATATTATTTAAATTATTTACGCCAAGGAAATAATCGGGTACCGAGTGTCTTGTTTTGTGACATCAAAAAAATTCAACGTACCACATCATAACAAGTTTCACTCAAAAAATTACGCTCAGGCAGAGATGAGTGGGTTTAAACATGCGGGGCCCCCTTTCGCGCGGGGCCCGTAGCAATTGCTACTCTTGCTACGTAGTTAATCCGGCACTGGATACATTCACAGATTGGACGATCGCTAGAATTGTACCAATTCTTACTAGATATACACCGACTGGTAATAAAACGCAGTTCATCGGAATGATATATCATGGTGGGATTTTCACAAAATTTCTCTGGCCTTTACTATGTATTCGGGCACAATATTTTTCCGTGCCATCCTACCATGAAAAAGAAAAAAGAATCTCGACATTCGGCAGTGCTAGTTTGATTCTGAAAACAGTCTGTTTATTTTATAAGCTGGGAATCAGCAAGGTAGCCTTTCACTTGTTTACTTTTTAAAGCGAAACCGTGCATTAAATATACAGGATGTTTCTTTTTGACGAAAGTAGAGTACAATCCTCGCGCGATCAGAATGGGATGCGACCTTTTTAAATTGAAACCGCTCAGTAGCGTCGAGAAACTCACGCTGATGCACGAGAGATACAAATTAAATAATAAAAAAAAGTACAAATACAGTGTAAAGTAGACGCGTTAGACGGTATACTTCTTTAGCGTAACAACATAAATGTCTTTTAAAAAAAATATCTTTTGCCTTATTCTACGTTCAAAATTTAATACTAAAATGTTGACTATAGCTAATTTCAGGGTGTCGGTTTTTCGTGACGGTGTGCGCGCGCATCGTAAAAATGTACTCTCATCATTTTTCCCTAACGCGCCAAAAAAAGTATAACTTCAATATTAAAAGATTTGGTGCATTTTTGTATAAGTATGATTACGTAACAAAGATATGTGTATTTTGTACGCATGTACAAAATACGCATCTACGCACGGAGGAGAAAATCTGCTGAAATCACCACCTTTTTGGTTTTATAAATTCGTCTAGGTTCTATCCCAATCTGGATCGCGCGCGGATTATACCTACGTTTCCTTTCTGTTTGTTTTATAATGTTGACGGATTTATTGTATAATTTTAAGGAATTTTATTAAGTAGAATAGTTCTTACATATTGTTCTTTATTAAATAACAGTATTTTTATCATTGATTCAAAAAGTCAACGATTGGACAGAAATTATATAACATGTTGTTTCGTAATGGGTCACATAATAATTGCGAATACAACAATTTTATAACGTACTTGGAGCATTACGACATAGTTTAGCGTTTAGTTTTCAACATAATATGGGCTTGGCTGTGAAATGAACGCGGTACGGAATTTTCTGTTGCGTATTAGATACGTTGTAAAATTGTATAAAGAAATGGTGTTTATCCGTTTATTATTTATCATACTATAGTAATAAAAATTAAATTAAAATTAAAATAACCCCCGACACAAAAATCTCTAAAAAGTAAAATAATAAAAGTGTCTTTGTCGTTTAAGTAGGTAGTAATATTTCCAGAGACATCTATTTAAAGAATCAGAAAAAAAATATCGATTATTTCTCATATGAGCAAATTACTAGGATAAAAAGTAGCCTATGTTTAAAGTTAATCCAGGACATGATCTACCCGTGTGCCAAATTTCATCCCAACCCGTTCAGTAGTTTCTGCTTTTATTTCTAACAAACATACAAATATCCAAACATCCAAAAAATTCACGATAATTAGCATTTATAATATTGGTAAGAAGTAAGATTTTTAATGTCTATGGTCAAAGGGAACATCACCATCATACATCACACCATCACATAAAAAAAAATATTTCGTAAAGTCTACAGATGGTCTACAATATGCAAGCGAGCGAGCTATGAATTTTGATAGGCTATTGTTACATTGTACTGTCTGTCGATCATGCCTTCGATGTGATTCATCTACATGTCTGCCACCCAAACAAGGATCTCAACCTTGCAGCCATTCATTGAACACCATTTTGAAATTATTGCGTTCATATTTTAAGCACGGAACACACTGTTGGAGACTTTGATAAATTATAAACCTAGATAGAGTGACGCGCTGCAATGAAACTAAAACAAACAGGCCAACTTTTCTTTAGCTAGTATGCGTGACAGCTTTGTCATACGCTATCGCTGCATCATTCTGCGTATCCTTGTGTGCGCGCATAATGATACCAGTTATTACATGGTTTCTATTAAAATGGGGAGAAAATGATATCCATGAAAAACAACAAAAAATAATTCACTCGAACTGATTTAGTGGACAACCGTTGGCCTCTATTTTTTTCGACGCGTTTGAAACGTTCAGTGTCTATCTAGGTATATAATTAATCAAAGGTTGGAGATATCTTTTTTGCAATTCAATCAACGAAGAGTATGTAGCTAGCTTGATGGAAAGCGTTATGCATAGGAGAAATTGCAGAAAGAGAACTTATTAATACTAGTTAGTACTGAGTTGCAAAGTGATGCGTGGCATAGAGCTGCAGTTGTGAGTGAGTCAAGTTCTTATATTTCACGTTAGAGAGGAGTTAAAAAAAAAACCATGTTCGTGGTGCGATTATCATCATAATTCACAATGTAACAGTAGATTCTAAGGTTTTTCCCGATATTGGCTTCACTAAGATACTTATTCTCCTGAACATTACGATTACGTGGATCCATGATCACGTATATATATTATGTCAAAGATGTTAGATTCCAGTACAGGTAGACACAGTTCTAAGTTTCTAACACAATTTTCCCGCAACTGGATGCCCTAGTCAGGGCTGACGTTAGGCCATTTACTACTTCACAAAGGATCTTACGCCGACTTCACACTAGAATAAAGACGTAAAAAAATAACGATTGTGTTCATGTGTCAACTGCAAGTTATCAATGGTTTTAACAAAAATGACTACCTAAGAAATCAAACAACCTTTTAACACCAAGCCTAACAATCCAACACGTCACAATACAGTCTGTACGATAGAACACGCACTAATGAAGATTCCTGGCGTGCGCCTGCGCGTGTGTCCTCAAGACGCCGCGGTTACGTACTGGACTTTCCCGCGCCGATCGCGTGCGGAATTCTAAACAAACTTACTGGAGCATGTTTCATTTTTATACGGCTGTATTTCACCTGATGGATTGAGCTGAATTTGGATCCTGAAGATTAAAGTGCTTTGCAGTGAGAAGATTTTACAAACCTTAGGAAAACCACGTAGTTCATACTATTTAGTTTTGCAGCATTATGCTTGTGCTGTGAAACCTAAGTTTCTGAATTTGATTCAGGTCGGTAAGTAAATATGATGTATATTTTTGATGAAAAATGCATACATTAGTTGTCGGATAGAGTTTGTGTTTTATTTAGTAACCTTCTTCCTTATTCCTCCATGCAACCAATTTAAGCTCCATGAAGTGTTGATTATACAATTGTAACCAGATGTTTAAAATTTGGAAGATAAAGGCATAAGTTTATGTTGATATATGATTATGTCATCTGCTTAGAATTAAGAAATCTGTTACTTCATGAAAACTGCCCTCTTAGACCAAGAACTTTGGACATTAATAGGTGCTTGTCTTAATGTTGCTTTCATGCCGGAATACCGATACAATTTGATCCACACCATTACTATTATCGCAATAGGTAATTTTAGTTCAAATATTCAGTGAGAAATTGGAGGAGAGTTATTACATATTAGACAAGTGACTTACGATATCAGATAATATAAGATTTACGGGGCACATGTAACTAGATACTGTCGAGGATTATCTCGCTTGATCAAATATCGATCTGACGAGAAACATCTTGAATTAATTGAAGCTTATGTTAATATGAATTACTACAGACGAAATATTAAATTGTCATCGACGAAAACTTTCGATTTTATTTTTGGACTTACTTAGCTACGCCGTTGTCGTTTTGTCTGGTCACTAGAAAAATACGTTCTTTTTTTAAACCAAGGCATGACTTCCCGCTTTTACGTCACTTACGTTTTATCTGTCCGTCGGATGTTATTATTTCTTATGTACGAAGAGGAAGTGACGTAAAGACCCATCGACCGCATGCTAATTAGACAATACTTTCACCGATTTAGTTTGTTGTGGTCAATGAACTCCGGCGCAATCAGTCGGAGCGTCCATAGACAATTCAACATGGCCGTTGACATTGTTACGTAACTAATTACTTTCTTATCTTCTTCAATTAAGCAGTTTTGCTTTGGTGTGGGATATTTGTTTATTTATGTACACATTAAAAACACGGTCGTGAGGATTTGGCCATTGTCTAGTACTATACCGTTAGTGACTAAGGGCCTGATTCAATATATTGAAGTAAATTTTATCCACCTGTTAACGTATAAGACAATTCATGCTGAATGCACTCTTTTGTTTACCAGTTATTAGGGAGCTTGATTATTGTATTTTATCGCCCTATATACGACGATTAGCGTTTACATATACATCGTGAAATAGGCCCTTATAGATGTGACGTAGGTGTACAGTTTCAACTGCAAATGTTTTGCTGACACGGCGTGACGTAGGTACAGTACAACACACGCGACAATATCAATATATAATGTTTATACCAATAATACATTTTTAGTGCAACTACAACCGTCGACTTAGACACATAACTATAGAAGAGAGGAATCGCCGACGTTAACTTGTAACTTAATGATTTAAATAAATGGTACGTACTATTCCGTCTTCGGTGATTTTTCTCTACGCAATCAAACATCATCAGCTTCAAGTGTACAAACTGTACATAAGTTAGGTTAGGTACAGCAAATTAAACAATTTAGAACTACTATTAGAATTTTCTAGTATCTCTTATAAACCCCATATTGCATGAAGGAAAGGACCTAATCTATACTAATATAATAAAGCTGAAGAGTTTGTTTGTTTGTTTGAACGCGCTAATCTCAGGAACTACTGGACCGTTTTTGAAAATTCTTTCACTATTAGGAAGCTACATTACTCCTGAGTGCTATAGGCTACTTTTCCACGCGGGCGGTGCCGCGCGCAATGCTAGTATTATAGATAGGGGCCCGATGTGTTACTGTTATAAAATTTAATAGTGTGGCTAGGCTAAAACTTATAAAAGCCGATTGTGTAAAAAGCTCAAAATACAAAGTTTTAGCGCTATCATAACTTAATAACAGATAAGCCCTTGTAATATCTTTATTCATGTCATGAAAGGAGAGAATCTTCGTGCAAAACTTAACCAAACTCTCAAAATAATGGTCACCGGAGATAAACTTTACCGTTGGGTTCGGCGACTCCTGGTTTTATCTATCGGGTAATAATGGATTTATCAAACTGTTCTTCGATATTGTTAATATTAATGGTACTTTCGATACCAACTGTATTTGACACATTGTTTATACGTAGGTAACTTACTTATTCTTATTATTACTTATTTATCTTACGTCTAATATTATAAAAGCAAAAATATGTGAACATGTTAGGATGCTTGTTAAAAATTAACGTAGTAAAAGCTTAACAGATTTGAATAAAGGTATACAGATAGACCATGTAGAAATTGTCATTGGCTATTTTTATCTCAGGATAAATCGACGCAAGTCTTTTATGCAGACGGATGTCCTAGCATCTAATTTGGTAAATATAGTCTAGAATTCAGATGACTGTGCGTTCTTTGTAAAACATATTGAAGGCGTAGCAAAAAAAGTAAACAATTTGACCAAGGTTTGCAGAATATATGTCTCTACAATTATTGGCGCTAAAAGAAAACGTAAAAATGTATGGGAATGACAAATACTATCGATAAGTCTATTGTTAGGATACGTTATTCTCATACGTAACGTTAGCGTTAACGATTACCATACCATACCAGCCCTGTATTATATACTGCCCACTGCTGAGCACGGACCTCCTCTACAACTGAGAGGGTTAAGGCCTTAGACCACCACGCTGGCCTAGTGCGGGTTGGCAGACTTCACATACCTTCGAAATTCAGATAACTTCTCAGGTATGCAGGTTTCCTCACGATGTTTTCCTTCACCGTTAAACTTTGGAAAAAGGCATCCTGGTTACGGCCCCAGATGTCACATGGAGTAGAGTGGGTGGACCATAAACTAATGTTATCTATGATTTCATTCGTGCCAGTGTCATTATTCAAAATATAGTCGGTTACAGGGTAAAAAACGTATGGTGTCAACTTACCCACAAGGGCTACAATTTCGTGGCACTGCCTCGTGGCAATAAATATTGTGGTGGCTCGTATTCTTTTGTACGTGACATTTTCATAAACAAAGTATTTTTAAAATATGGGTCCTGTACAACTGATTTCCGAGGTAGTAAATCTGGCAGAAAAAAACTGGTTAGAATTTTGAAATTCATTTTTAGAACGTAGATTTTCAGCGCGTCGTTCCGTTCCAATCGCCTTTCTAGTTTTAAGCCGTTTAAGAGTCTGTTTCTTTGAGTCTCGGATTGAATGATGAGGCCTCTGTACCCGTTAAGTTAAGAGGCAACTGGTGAGGCACATCAGATGTCTAGTGAAGCGTGCAAAATCTAACTTTACAGCAGCAATTAATATTCAGTTTTGTATTTTATTGGGTTAGAATCATAAATAATATAATAAAGATATTAGCAATTAAACTATTTGAGTACAAGTCCGTGTTTTGTTTAACTTGTTATAAATAAAGTGGGCATTAATTATAATATTACTAGCGTTTGCTCGCGGCGCCGTCCGTGTGTAAAAGTTTTTCCGGGATAAAAGTCCCGCTTTATATTTCCCGGGATAAAAAGTAGCCTATGATCTTTCTCAGGCTCTAGACTATCTGTGTACCAAATTTCATTTAAATCGGTTCAGTAGTTTTGGCGTGAAAGCGCGACAGACAGACAGACAGACAGAGTTACTTTCGCATTTATAATATTAGTAAGGATAATGCAATTTTCTATTTTGTTCCTTAGTTTTGATCTTTCTAGGTACCTACATCATTTTGATATACAGTAGAATTCCGATATAACGACTTCGCTTATAACGACTAACCGTTTTAAGCGACGACGATGTAAACGTAAGTTTGGTTCCATAGTCAGGTACTAGGAAAATATATCCGTTTAGTACGACTCCGGTTTAAGCGACCAACTGCTTATAGCGACCTATTTAACCGACTTCTTTTATTGATAATTCGTCCGGTTAGAACGGCTTGTAGTATGTTGTTTACAAAACCGAGGCACTAATACCTCGCCGCCCCACGCTCCGGCTTCTCCCCGCTCGTAACACCTATCCTTATTAGCGAGTCAGTGTTTATCATCAGGTGTGACCAAACTCACGTAAGGGATCATTTTGAACTGTCATAAACACGGTTTGTCCGAAGCAATATCGTTGAAGTTACTCCAAACGCAGATGATTTATATATACTTTTTAAATTTATGTTTTATTTATCACTTGTGTGGTCTTTCCCGCTGCCGTTTGCGTGGTGTGCACTCTCCCCGACGACTTAATACCATTAGTATTATAAGCGAACTATAGGTCCTATATATAAGTTTAGACATAAGATATATGTACCGTTTTTGTATGACCGTTTGTTTCTAAATAAATAAATAAATAAATTTTGATGGAGAAGACGCCGTACGGCTGCAAGGTTGCAGCTGCTTGGACAAGGACTCTGAACGCTGCGTAAACGCTCAGTAACTACATATTTACGTGTATAAGATGTAGGTCCATACATTGTATCTCTTTGTATTTATATTACAGTATATTATGTATGTATGTAACGTGGAATATTTTAAGTACCATTAAAGTTATAGTATGTAATTTATATTAAATGTTTTATTTACATACCTACCTAAATTTACTATACTACTACATATTATGTAGTATAATATATTAATAAACATCGTCCGTCTATCACGTCAAAGTGTCGCCAGCCCCTTGAGGGTCGTTATATCCGGATCCTATCTTGTGTAGATTCCTACATTTTAATTAATATATGTAAAATAAATGTGACTGCCTCGGTGGCGTAGTTGTATTACGGTACGACTGCAAGGCTGAGGTCTCGGGTTCGATCCCCGGGTCGGGCAAAGGTGATATTGGATTTTTCTATTCAGTATCAGCCCGGAGTCTGGAATTTGTGCCCGATATGGCGATAGGCTCGCCCCCTATCACATCATGGGACGGAATACGCTTGGCGAAAAGTGGGTGCACTGCATGCGTAAATGTTACTGTAGTTCTTGAAAAACAAATGTTATCTAAGAAAATATTATATCAGTATAAAGGAACCTAATTAGAGTATTTAAAAAAAAAACTTATTTCTGTCCTATTACGTGATAGATGACGGAGTTGCAAAAGCGAGCCCAAATTTTCAAAACACAAAATGCACACAATTATTTTCATTGAATCGATACACTAACACAAGATTTTTTCTAAGAATCGAATCACTATACAACCGGTTTCACACCCCTGTTTGACTAAAGTGATCACTATTATTTGATTTTACCACCGCATTACATCTTCCATCTAATCTGCACATTTAGAAATGTGATTGAACGTGTCAATATCAGATGTGCGTAATTTAGCGGGATTGCCACCTACTGGTGGTAGGTCTCTCATACGTGAGAGAATCCATGACATCGACAGCGGATTTATAATTTAATAGGAATAAATAAAAGAGAGCGTATTTATAAAATATCTAAACACCGTAAATTCGGTATTAAGTTTATATTTAATTTAATAAAGAGGACATTTATATTTCGTTATTGGTATTTTTCAACCAGACTCAAAAATAAATCAAGTCAATTTGAAGTAACTGATGCCTCTACTTAATCTTATAGCTTTTTAATGAGTTGATGCTGTCAATTATTTCTGAGAAACACTACACCACTATGATTTTGTCAATTATTTCAACAACAAAAGAATACAATAATTTTAATAGCACTGTTAAACCATAGAAGTGCCTATTTCTTTCAAATTTTAAACGGTAGAGCACTCCTTTGTTAGTTGTAAATTTTATAATCTGTGTAAGACTTGAACGGAGCTTTAAAGAGTCTTACTGGAGTTTTGGCGGGAACTTGGAAGTGTCATGAGGTGCTCTTGTTTTAATTCATTATTTTGGTGATATTTAGTGTTATATTGCATAATTATGGTGGTATATTATCCAATATAGTTCTATTAAAGAGCTCAAATGAAGTGAATTGAAATAATTGTGCTAATCAAGTGTTTTTTTTTGTTGCCGCCAAAACTCCTCGATAAAGTCTTGGTAAGGTAGCCACTGCTTTACTTCGACATACTACAGATAATAAAATAGACAAACCAAACTTGACATTGGCAAAATGTGAACACAAATGCCATTATAAAAATAAAAAAACGAGTCTTACTGACAGTAGCCGAAGCATTACTTATCCTTACCATTATTAAGATTGGCGATACCCATTACTTTATTTTAAACGTTGGATCACCCACAATTTGTATGGCAGTATGTTATATGTTCGTTTACTTTTATGATTAGGTATTGTTTTCTGTTTAAAACAATCCGCTAATCTAGTTATTAAGTAACAAATATTGAATGAAAAAGTCGGGTAAAGTCGAGTTTCATGCACACTCGACTTTGAATACAAATGGCTAATGCAATGTGAAATTAATTTGCGCGGAATGAAATTACGCGCCGATTTAAAAATAATTGAAGAGCGACGCGATCGTATACGAGTAGTGATTTTAACTTGACGGATTAATTCGAATTAATTGGAATGGCAATGCTATTTATATCAGTATCCGTGTCTTTTATCATAATTTATTGTATTATAGTGAGAAAACAGTATTGTAATTAAAATTTGTGGAATGTAGACAGCCAAAGATACACGTAAAAATACAAATGATACAAAAAAAAGTCAAGACTACTGTCTACTGATTGTATGTATGCAGTCTATAAAGAATAAGGTATTATATATTTCTATACCAGGTTATTTTAACCTCTGCTAAAATCATCCATGAATAACGAATATTTTCTCTAAAAATCCCAGTTTTATTTTACAGATTCTTTGCTCATTTTGTAGTTTAGTGCGAATTTGGCGTGTGCATGAGTGTATTGACGTCAAAAAGTCTAATGTTTTCGGTACGACGAATTCTCTTAGAGTAATAGTAGTAGCATTAAAGTACGTGTCAAATTAAAATCACTTTTTATTAATATTTATTTTGGTCGACACTTAATTTGTATTATTACACGCTTTATATTATTTTACATCTACAATTTGTGTAACTTATAATAATTATAAAGTGTTATTTTAGAAAAGATAATTAAGTATGCGGTTTCGTTTAGTAACGCAATGTCAAAATTACTGTATAACGTGGAAATCTGTAAAGCTTGTTTACTCATAGCCCCTATTGACTTTTTCGTCTACCAATATTGCCAAAACAAACGATTCAAACTCAGAACAAGAGAAATTCATCAGGTTTTATGATCTCTTCATGCAGATTGCGAGATATCGCTCCATGAGATGTGAGTGACCTCTGAAGAGGGAGGGTGATTTGTTTGTTCAGTGGTTTATGATCAACTAGATTTGCTTGCGGTTTCAGTCATGTTGGATCATTTTTGTGACAAGTAAAATATTGTTTATGTATGCTCTCTATCTCTGAATAAAGGACATTTCCAAAAACGGGCCTTAAATTCTAACCAAGATAATTTATATATACTAGGATAGTACTCCCAAAAACTAGGCCTTTGCAATAAAACGTATAATTTTAAAGTCCTCCGATGTTGAGATTTATGTAATTTTATTTTGCTTATTTATAAACTACACCGTCTTTAAAAAAGTTAGTTATAAATGGAGAGGTCTAAAAATATATTTTTAATGGATCCAAGTTCTATATTTTTGGCCCTTTCATATCCATAAAGTTTGAGCCTGGTTGAATTTTGAGGCCCAGCACCCTTACAAAAAGCGGTCATCTCCTTTCATCAAAATGCAATTTAATTTCATTTGTTTCGTAATTTAGCTCGTAAGCTTAACAAATAGACAATGTTACTTTCGCTATTAGTATTGATTTTGTGGATGCCAGTAGTAGACAGTTTCAATAGTTCTTGATGAAAGTGTGTGATAGAATAACAAAGGCTCTAATTAATTTGGATCGTGTATGGGTTGTAAGTAGGGTTGCCAACATTATTTTGTCGGAATATAGTATTATTTTGAAAAAACGCTATAATAATATAGTACGCTTAAAAAAATATAGTATTTTATGGGAAGAATAAAAATAGACTACGTTACATTTTTTACTTATTTATTTTTTATAAAAACTATATTTTTTTGCACTTCTTGCATTCTGTAACAATTTGTTGTCTTCAATAAAACTCGCATAAGTTAATTTTTTAAATTAATATAAATCAAAAGCTCATATTTTTTAAAGATATGCTTGCTCTTTTTTAGTTTTATTCGTCGAAACGTCTTCTAGTTAAGTCAAAGAAACGAGACTAGACAAGTCAATTTTATTTTATTAGTTTTAGTGTTGCAAAATATAAACATCTATTGAAATGAAATATAGTATTTTCGCGTACTATATATTTCTTCAACAGTATATAGTACGGCGTCCCGAAATACAGTACAATACTATAGATTATAGTACGGTTAGCAACCCTAGTTGTAAGTCGGGAGGTCCGATTTTGGGAAAAAGCAAAAACTTGTCCTAGTTACATTATCATCTCGCTCTACGCTTTCTCGGCTCGCCCCCTATCACACCTTGGGACGGAATACATACGGCGAAATGTGGGTGTACTAGTTGCGCCTCTGCCTACCTTTTCGGGGATAAGCGGCATGAGTGTGTGTGTATAAACTAAATTATTTCCTCGTCTAAAATGCCCACTCCTATATGTCGTAAGATGTGAGTGAACTCTGCCGTGACGTGGCAGGCGTGACGCAATGCCTGGTGAAAGGCACAACAAATGCATTGAAACTACGCAGCTCAGATGGTGCGTCATGAAGTGCTGGGACATTTTCACGTCGAGGTCAGGGAAACCAGGATATTGGTGGTGTTCTATATCACATGGCACACTTTTAAGAGTTTGTAAAATTCGCAAATCACGAAGGCCCGTATGTTAAAATAGGTTTAAAATATTAAGTAATCTTTGCTGTTACAGCTGAAGGTCATATTTTTTCTGTTTAATATGACTAATACCTAGCATAACAAAGCTAGCTATATTAAATCTAACCGCTTAAAGAGCATTTTTCAACTAAATGTGCAGGACACATAGAATTAAATGTAACAAAAACATTTTTTTTTTAGAATTACTCATCCATCTACTTTTTTTAAATCTTTATTGGATAATGAAGGAGGGTTTGATCAGACATGATCATGCCACCCCCATTGGCAAACTCTAAAAGTCTATCTCAGCTTAATATCCGATTGGGCCAGTTTGTATAAAAAAATTGCATTCTCTGACAAAGGTCATCCATCTACTTACTTTAAATCCAAATGTACCTTATTCATTAAATTAGTCTTAGAAATGTTTTTCTTTATTCGAGCATTGCAAAGTGACCCAACTGCATCTGATGGTAAGTACTGAGTGTGTAAATGAATATCCACCTGCCTTTAAAAATTCCTCTTCGAATCCGATAATTCTCTCTTAAGCTTTCCTGTGCGTGCAATAGGTATAAGTATACATAGTTACGATTGTTACAACATACAATTACACAACTCACGCCGAACACAACAGACGTAATAGATACGGGTATATTATATAGTTGTTTGCGTTTCCGTAAAGTTGGTGAACACCTCTCATAGTTACGAAATGCAATGTTTCGAAGTTGTTCAAGTTCGGCACATTGTCTGTGGTACCAGCAGAGATTCTCTGCCGTTACGTAGTTGGTGAGGTTTCCAGGATCATTCCATATGACACAGAAGATTCATCATCTTATAAAAACGATATTTTACACCATTATATCCCTGCATTATATATTCTCCCACTGTTGGGCACAGGCCTCCTGTACTAGAAAGAAAGAAAGAAAAAACACGAGTGCCTGTTAACATCACTGGGGATCTTTGTACAATAGCCTTCGAGCAATCCATTGTTGATCCATTGAGTTGCAATCTTAGGCTATCTAGAAAGAACGCGCCATGTGCATATTGCCGCGAAGAAAATATCCTGTCACTACTAGCCCATTCAAAATAGACATTCCAGTTTGAATTAATTCCCAACAAGCTCGATTTTTGTACAAACATACGTCATTACAAATGGTATGTCAAAAGTCCCCATCGATCACGTTTGTGCGTTGTTTTTTATCCGAGGTTAAAGATCAATACTTTTAGTTTTTTGCGTAAATCTCTGAAATGGTGAGAGCTACCGGAAAATGAATGAGAGTTTGTTTGTAGATCGTAAAATTCTTTACATAAGGTATTAATACTTTTTTCTTACGAAGCACTCACGCACACTAAAAGAGGTTTTATAAATGTATGCATGAGGATTCGCTCTTACGCTTTAGCAGAAGAGAAGATCATAGAAACCGTGTCCTTTATATTGTCTAAGGTTGCAATGCTACCACTATACGGCTGTGTCTCTCGTTAATTTATAGAAACATAATGGATTTTGTGTGCATATTGAAGCTTTGTATTTGTATTTCAATAGACTCTACTTGAGTAATACTAATATCTAGAAGCTTTGCTATTGCTTTATGAGCTATATTTATCTTCTCTACAATCAACCTTTTCTTTATTCAAATATCATTATCACTATTGGCAATTAACGTCTACGTGAGATGGTTAAGTAGCGTTGAAGATGCGAAGTACGAGATACACCTTTGTAAGAGCTGATGATCTCATATGATCAGGTGAAACATCCATCTATGATTCCTTTAGATGTATATAAACGGTGACAATCATAATATACGCATACTCACGCCTTTTATCCCCAAAGGGGTAGGCAGAGGTGCAACTAGTGCACCCACTTTTCGCCGTGCGTATTCCGTCCCATGATGTGATAGGGGTCGAGGCTATCGCCATATCGAGCACAAATTCCAGACTCCGGGCTGAATAATGAGTAGAAAAACACATTATCACTTTGCCCGACCCGGGGATCGAACCCCAGACCTCAGCATTGCAGTCGTACCGTAATACAACTACGCCACCGAGGCAGTTAATATAATATATCATAAAGCTAATTTACCAGAAAAGGTAAATTAACTGATATAAACCTGCAATGCACCACAAAGTGAACTATTTCATGAATTTAAATTTATGCATAAAGTTCCATCTGCCGTGTTCAAAACAAAATCTATTTCAAACTCCTGCCCCATTCAAAGGCATATGAAAACATAAAGCATTTCATGTCGCGATGCAAGTTTGAGGCACGCCAGTATGGCATCGTATTACCAAGTTTTGATAAGTTTATCCGCATCGCTGAGTTGACATCGGAGGGGGTACGACCCCCCACGTTTAGACAATGATCTCCCACGTGTGGTAGGGACTGGATTTTGTATTCGACTGGATATGGACGTATCTAGGTATACGTTAAAATCTCGCTATAGTAGCTGGCTTCAGTTGGTGTACATTCAGTTAGACAGGCGGCCATTATTCTGAGAGCCATCATGGAAGCATTCTGTTAGTTCACGTTATATTTTACTTTTATTGTACAATGCGGTGTAATATGCTGTGCCGTAATAAAAAAATCTTTGAGAAAAGTGACAGGAAATTTGTAATGGTCCGGCTGGAAATCTTTGGGGGAGGCCTATGATCATCAGTGGACGTCGTGTGGCTGATGTTGATGAACACAAAAAATCTCAACCCAAACTCATGCAATTTATCTTAATCACTCACGAAACTAACTGCGTAAGTTAGTTTTATTTTATCCGAGAACAAATTTAGATTGCGACTCCGTTCGCGTGGAAGTCCTAGATAAAAATTTGCATATATTTAAAAATACTTGTTCTACCTGTGTGGCAAATTTAATCCAATTGTATTCAGCAATTTCTTCAATTACTGCAGACAAAAATCGTCACAAACTTTCGCACTTCTGGTATTAGTGTCGACAAGATTTAAGAAGACAAAGACTGCGTTTCACACTCCAGATAATTGCTAACTCCCTCCACATTTCAACCACGAAATGACTTTTACTGCCAGACACATTCCAGACCTTCCTATGTGTGGAAAACTAATAAAACGACCATAAAGCGAGAAGTCAAAGACCTTTGCACCGCAATCTCAACAAATACTGAAGCTGGAATCGCCGCTCGTAAAATGGACTCGATCGTTGCATCTGATATGTTTCGAATATGAATTTAGAGTACGATGTTTTTCACAGATCCTATGTCTGTGCTAGAATGACCTAACTTTATATGCGTCTTGCAGATGTTGTCAACTAGTTGGCAAGAATCAATACACCACGGAATTATTATCTACTACGTAAAACCTACACTTAGTATAAAAGTAACAGGTGCATCAGAGACTTTAACAACTGTCGATTTCAGAGTAGTCGGTTGAGCCCTTTTATTTTACAATAAGGCCACTTCTCCATTGTCAGTAAAACTCATTATGTTAGTGTTACTTTGTGCTATGACAACTCATAGCCCCTTCTTAATTCAATTCACTTCAATTCAATTTTTAGATTATGGCTTCCTTCTCCCACGGCGACATTCAAAAGCGATGCGACTAAGACGAGACGCATCTGACAAGCAACTCGAAGTTTTGTACGCGAGTCCTGTCAGGCGATCGTAAATAGCCCCCATACAATTTATGGTCACGTCTCAGTCGCGTCACTTTTAAGTATCTCGGTAGTAGCATGAGCTTATGCCACATTTGGGGCATGTTTCACATGTTATAAGTAAAATTTATTCGACAGTTATGGTATTAAACGGCGAATGTAGATAGAACTCATTTTATTACCATTTATTAGCGAGCTTAGATTAGAGTGTGAGTTTTGTATTTAGTCGGTTTATGCACTTATGTGACGAGTAGCACTTACTCAGAAGTTCTGAAGCCGGCCCTTAAACAACTAATGTTAAAGTTATATTCCATCACAATATATTTGATAGTATTTGACAATGTGATTTTTCTGTTTGTTCGTCGCATAATAGACGAATAGCAGTGACCCATACTTGGTGAAATAAGCGTCTAATCTACCCAACTAAGTTTCACAAAGCAAACAGCATGCATAACAAACGCAAGCTTAATCGTAGAATTGATACAGAAAATAGGGCAAAGAAATAAGTGGGACACATGAAAGTACGTCGAATGTAGCTTATGATGATTTATCTTGTAATGACGATTGTAGTCTTATTTCTTACTAAAATAATAAATGCGACAAGTTTCTAAGATATTAGGATCTTTGAAGTAAACGGAGAAACTGCTGAAGGGATTTAGATGAAATTTGTTACTGGTAGAGATCGTGTCCTGGATTAACATTAAATACTACATTGTATCGCGTAAAAGTACTTAAACAGCAGGACTTTTACTTTAAGACAGATCTATCACGAGGCCGTATCCCCGAGCAACACCGGTTAATATGATTATGTCTATTACATGTTTTATCGCAAACAGCAAGCATCATCATCAGTCACATGACGTCCACTGTTGAACATCGGCCTCCCCTAAAGATTCCCAGACGAATCTGTCAAAAGCGGCCGCCATCCAGCAATACAGAATATTTCAAATTCAATGCGATTGAATACCAAACGCTTTTATGACCAAAACGTGTCTATAGAAAGTGGAGAGTTTCATGAATACAAATCTATGACAAATGGCCGCCGTAGCCAAGTTTGCCGATTTAAATTTAGCCATATAGTTATCGGTATGCGCCGTGTAACTTTGCATGGCCATGAAAACTTTATTACAATTAACTAACAATTTTGGTATCAATGAAGCTTGTAGGTACTTTAATTGTAAATTATCGAGGCCCACCATTTTTGGCACCAGCGCTGTGGCACTTGATACTGAGAGAAATAGTAGGTATACCCGTTTTTAATCTCAACTTCGATTTAAATATAAGTAACACCATTAAAATCAAAGTTAGTGTCAGTTTGTGGTTATCCCACACTATTTCTACTGAAATTTGGTTAACTTAAAGTTATTACCCTTCATGAATAAAAAACGATTCTTAAGAACATTATGATACTGCTACTAAAAATAAACTTCATTACGTTATTTCTATTTCATCCTCTGTTTATGAAGAATTGATCGAATATTGATGAACAATATGCAAAAACAAAAGTATTGAAACAAATGGTAATACGGAAAATTATGTCTTTTCTAGAACAATTAAGTACATTTCGGAGCGTTCTAATTCTTCTTTCCTAACGGCCTAACTTGCGAGTTTCAAGAACACAGTTGAGTAAATTGCTTTTGTTTTTATTCCATTTAAAATGCCTTCAGTCGCCTGCCTTAGGGTGCCGTCATGACTCATGGCTCTCCGAAATTATATCATTATGAAATAGTTGATTGTTTTAAGACAATTGATGGTGTTTTTTTATTAATGACCAATGGAAGACTTGCTATCGAAGCATCTTATCATTAAAGGTCCTAATACAACGTCCTACTCCTCGTTTAGGTAAGGTTCCGTTACTTTTACCGAAGACCTTTACTTTAACATTATTGAGTGCAAAATACTACGGTGATGGACATGTGGGGAGAAACAGAGAATGTAGTGATCAAAATTGAGAAGGTTATACTAGAACGGTTTGGGCATTTGAAGAGGATGGATGATAGGAGATTGACAAAAAGCATATATAAGGCGAATGTGGATGGAAGAGCCGGTAGGGGTCGACCGCACCGAACCTTCGAATAATGATTCCTTATGTTTACGCGAATGTTAGACATCCGCCCCGTGACCACGAAGTGCTGCAAAGCCTTCGAAACGTCGGGAGAAAATAAAATAAAAAACCGCGATAAAATCCGTTATAATAGTTTAATTTCAGAACCTTCGAATGTCAGATATCTGACATTCTTCGTAAAGGTCAGGTCAAAAGTACCCTGAACCTGTGGGAATGCATGAAAAGATTGATGAAGATGGAGGAAGCGAGAGAGGTATGCCAGAATCGAGCTAAGTGGCAATCGATAGTCTCTGCCTACCCCAATGGGATAGAGGCGTGATACTATGTATGTATGTATTACTTTACCTTACATTAGGATTCGAAAATAATTACATTTTAATTTTAGAAAGTTTAATTTTCTTTGATAACCTTTACAATTATTATAAGATCAATTTTATTTAAGTACTTGTGCATATAAAGCATTGTCATTCAGCCTAATGACTCTTTAAATTAGTCCATATAAGCCGTGAATAGACGAGAAAGCCCATTGAATTTGAACAGTAACCTTTGAAACTAGACTAGTGTAACAAAAGTAAAAGTCATACATTGTGTTTGCAAAAAGAAGAGTTACAAAATTGGATCTTTGATGCAATAATTGGGGGTATTCTTAATGATAAGTGACGATTCTAAACACGCTCTTTCGACGGTTGGCATTCTGGATGTACATTTGTACAAATTGAATGTAATGAAAATGGTTAGTCAGTAATAAGAAGGATTTTAGTTAAATGACTTTACAAATTGTAATAGAACTAACACTACTTTATAGTTTTATCTAAAACACTGCTTGAAATACATGTCGGAAATATTCTTCAAATGCTTAATTGCATTATATAATTGCACTTGAAATTTATATAAAAATGTTTTGTATTGAAATTAAACTATTATAACGGATTTTATCGCGGTTTTTTATTTAATTTTTCGGACCACCAACACCTCAGTCCGCCACGTGACCACGAAGTGCTGCAAAGCCTTCGAAACGTCGCGTCGGGAGAAAAATTAAATTAAAAACCGCGATAAAATCCGTTATAATAGTTTAATTTCAATGTCTAACATTCGCGTAAACATAAGGAATCATAATGTTTTGTATCTATATTATGCAATCAGCCCTGTATTATATACTGCCCACTGTTGAGCACGGGCCTCCTCTAGGTACTACTGAGAGGGGTTAGGCCTTAGTCTACCACGCTGGCTTAGTGCGGGTTGGCAGACTTCACATACCCTCGAAATTCTTATGGAGAATTCTCAGGTATGAAGGTTTCCTCACGATGTTTTCCTTCACCGTTAAAACGAACGATAATTGATAAACAATACACACGTAACTTCGAAAAGTCAGAGGTGTGTGCCTTGGGTTTTGAACCTGCGGACAATGTCTCGGCAGACCGTTCCATTCCGAACTAGGCTATCGTCCACTTATTATACCATGGGAATATTACTACCACAGAACTAAATATTTTACCAATAAGCCAAACAATTTAGTTTTTCTATAAGTAGCCAGTTTGAAAAATCCAAATCCATAAACAATTCCAGATAAAATGCGAACTATTTTCTATTTAATCAAGCGAATGTTTTATTTTACGACGTCTTCTCTCACATTAGGAGAAAAAGCCTGCATTGCGTTTTTTCCATACGATAGTTCTGTAGAAATATATTAAGCAACGAATTGTTTTTCTGAAGGTCGGAGTTAATGCTGATCATTGTATGTGAATGTATCCGGATCGATATTCACTTGGCTTCATGGAAAATAGTATCGAGAAACTACCAGTACTTTTTTTTAATGACGAGACGAACTAACTACTAGTAATTGATTTTAAATTGTAGCAAAACCAGCGAGTTGGCTTAGAATGACACAAAAAACACGACACGACTCCTTTCCATTTTATTGTGATTGATCGAGAGGCCAATACGTCAGTCACGTGTTAGTCTGTCAACCAATCCCAATAAAACGGAAGGGAGTCGTGTCGTGCTTTTAGTCAAATTCTAAGCCCACAGAACTAAGAATTGTAAAATACTATATGTGTATAGTATTGTACTGCGCAATTGTTATCTTGAGTGGTAGTAGTAACTACCCAAACGGATTCTCGTAGATATCTATAACTATCTAGGTAGGTGGGTAGGTAGGTCTCCGGTACCTACTGTTGTATTTGACCTTTTCGTTGTTACAAATGGTTGCGTGTGAGACGCCAAAACAAAACCGCTGCGTTGTTTTGGAAGTTACTATAATTATGTGTAATAGTTTGACTTATAAAATGAAATAATATAAAAATTGCTAAAGTAATGTTGAAATCAGAATTACAGAGTTAGTAAGTAGTTACGATATAAAATATGTTTAACTTTTCTCATAATTTTGAGGCGTCCAAAGTAGGTATAGTAGAAAAAATAAATTATGGTGAATAAACAGAAGAGATAGAAACTTAAATTAGTCAGACGCAATTATATTTAAGAAACTGAACTTGTCGATAATATTTTTTATGCAGCTGAAAAGGAATTTATAATTCATGAACTCACGCCCAATTTCCAGGACCTACAAAGTTGCCAAATGACAATATTAGTAAAAAAACCTGTCCGAACTAAACCACCCAAACCGAATTGCATACATTTTCCTCTTAAATTGCAAAAAACAATAAATATCGAAGCATAAAGGACTGTCTCACGCCAAACCGGGAAAGTATCGTGACGAACAGCAAAGAAACCAGGGGTCATTGATACCGCTTTCACCATTTCACTCGACGCCGAGTTATAAAAATTACGCAATAAAGTTCAATGTTAAACAATTTGTGGTCTGTACCAAGCAATAAATAGTTTTATAAGCGATATTAAGCACGATTTTTGTATGGTCGGTATCTACATACAAAATATAGTTGGTTTATACTTTAGTAAACAGTATGTGAGCATACTTGGTCTAACTATTCTAGAAATTTTGTACGTACCTCTGTATAGAAGAGTTAATTGACTGTTAATATACATAAAATATATAAAGCATAAAGTAGGTATATTCAAGCATAAACTGCTCGATGAATATTCAATTGCATGCTTTCAAATGATACCGCAAAAACAATTAATACAGAGATTGCAAAGACGTTTGAAAATTGAAATCCCTCGCGAACGTGACTAATCCAAAATGCATTACAATTTTTCTCTAGAAAGGCAATAGAGTTTTTTCATTGCATTATTACTTAAATCAAGAGTTATAAAGATAACAGACTTTTTGTTAGGTTTATCTGACTTTAATATTATATTTTAGGAGCATTGATATATAAAAAAAACCCAAGATGCACATTCCTTGCAAATAAGACATCAATAAGTGTCACATTTTGTAAATTGTGCGCTCTTATTTCGCGAACGTTTTTGAGAAGCTGATTGTGTATCTTGGGTTTTATTATATATCAATGTTTAGGAGGCTGCAGTTTTCGCATATTCAGCTTATTCCGTTTTTTAATAATACTAGAGTTTTTTCTTTTTTCGAAATATCTTTTATAATTAATATCTGATCTACGACCTATAACCACGTTACTTGACCACCTATCTTGAATGATAGTAGTACTGTTTCTATTTCTCAATGACAATGCGCGTATATTCAAAGCATTAACGTTAAAAAATCTGCATCATTTAAGTTCTTCGCCGGCTTTACGATTATGTTTGAACTTGCAGAAAAACACGAAGAAATCTTTATGGTCCAAGTTTTTATGTGTTCGCGGCCTATAAATTTGTACAATTCATCAATTAAATGGGGTATAAATTCACACAGATTTTGAATAGAGACGTTATAATAAATTCTCTTCGGATTTTGAATATGAAAAGTTTTGGAGGTTAGAATTCCCGTTGGATTCAGAGAAGATAACATTTTGTGGTTATTGGTACTACACAATTGATATCTGTGATAATATTATAAAGCTAGATTTTTTTGTTTGAACACGTCAATCCTTGGACCTATTGCTCCGTTTCTAGAATTTTATTCTCATAAGCAACTGTACATTACTCTTGAGGTCGTTATAAGAATTTCAAAACCTTGTGAAGTCTACCAACCCGCATTAGTTTGGTTTGGTGGGTATGTCTTTATTTGGTCCTTTAAGAATTTTAATAATTTAGAAATTCCTTAAAAACTTCGCAGTGTGTGAAGCTACACAAACTAAGTGGACCGACATCAAATCAGGAAATTGGCAGCCGATATTGGCAAATACTTGGTAAGTCAACACTACTAACCTGACACAAGTTTCATTCCGTTTTCTAATAAAAGGTTCTGTTTATAATATCTAATGGGAATTGACGTTTTGTTTTTATTTTTAGTTGCTTTCTCCTATTCTGAATTGAAAATACAATTTTTTAATACCGTTTTTGTATATCACTCTCAAGATCTGACAAAGTTTGAATTTATCACTAAATCTGGCAACATTCTGAATTCGCGTGATTCTGTGTTTTTAGATGAGCTGTAAATAAAATGTAAAGCCTTATCATACCACGATTTATTCTTTTTTTAGCTCAAACAATACGCAGTAAGTAAACAAGACGTCTACAGTCATTACAAAGGCACGGAAATCGCCCTTTAGCAAAAGTTACCTAGAACAATAAATGCTTATTTATTAGAATAAAACAACACGTGAGGAAGGAAGCAACACAAAGAATGCCACTTTCCCGTATCATTTCAAGGAAGCGGCTTCTGTTCCTAGCGCACGCAAATAATAGAACAATTTGAAATTATACTAACGTGAATACGACTATAAATCACAGCTGATTAGATATTTCATGCTCATTATTTCGTTTTGTTCGTTATTTGTGTAAGCAATTGTTCTACGCAGCACGACTGTAGTCTGTTCCACTTAAAATCTAGTTTAATTTGAATGCTCTCGAATATAATATTCGAATGAATTGATATGATCTCAGTCTTTCTATTTGTGTCCAATATTATTTTAAATTAACATAATGTTAAACAAAGCTTCCAATATAAGCGATACGATCCGCGTTCGGTGCGTCCAAGATGGCGGCGCGCGCCAATACGCATAACCTTAGTTAATAATCAAGTGGTTTAGAATAATTGATAGCCACAGGTGGCCATAGTATTAATTAGTAATGACAAACGAGGTGTATTCCAGCCCGGCGGACACTTTCACCGGTGACTCACACATACCGGTGTAGTGAAAACGGCGCATTTAGAGAGTTCTATGATTGACGTTTCTTTACTTGCACGGATGTAGATATTTGTACTGTTTAGGATCCTGGTATGATTTGTTGTTTATGTCTAAATTACGTCAGTAGTGGTTTTTTATGACATCGAAGAGCGATCTAATCAATAGGTTTTTTTTGTGAAATAAAATGGCAGTTGTATTTAAATAATTCGTTAAATAAATATTGTTGAATTTTATGACACAATCTTCGAGAGATGACATCATATTTTATTTTCAATTCGAAAGATGAGAGACACGGAAGAATTTATTGCGAAATTTAATAAAAGCATGAGTTATACGATAAGTAAGTGTGACAAATTTCACGATATTTACCGGCTATATTTCGTAAAAACACAAATTTGTTTCACCCTCTTACCTTTACTTTCTTCAGTTGGTATAACCTCAAATATATAATTGTAAAATTAATAACTTCCTCTATATAAACCTTGTGCTAGTTCTTAAAGATTTTACTTTTGTTATTACTTGCACCTTGTACCAGTTTTTTTAAAGATTCCTCTTTTCTTTTTTCTTCCACTGTACATTTCTTCTATTTTATGGTCTATTTAATAGAAACTTTAAATCGAAGTACTATAGTTATCTCACATTTGTCTATTTTAGGAAAGAAAGAAAAGTTTTTAGAAATTACAGCAGTTTCAAATTGACTCCACGAGTAGGAACTTAATTATGTTATGAATTGTAATCAAGTGCCTCGGTGGCGTAGTCATATTACGGTACGACTGCAATGCTGAGATCTCGGGTTCTATGATCTATCCCGGGGTTGGGGAAAGTGATATTGGGTTTTTCTATTCAGTATCAGCCCAGAGTCTGGAATGTGTGCCCGATATGGCGATAGGCTCACCCCTATCACATCATGAGACGGAATATACACGGCGAAAAATGGAAGCACTAGTTGCGACTCTGCCTACCCCTTACGGGATAATAAAAAACGTGAGTGCGTGAGTTGTACTTATACTCCACATTCCTGTTCTACACGATATCAACCCATTATTGATAAACACACTATTCAAAGCCATATCAATCCAAAACCAATTGTAGTAGGCAAACATGAGCCAAAGTAAATATGGTTCAGTTCAATCCTACTAATATTATAAACGCGAAAGTTTGTAAGTATGGATGTCTGGATGTATGGATGTTTGTTACTCTTTCACGCAAGAACTACTGAACGGATTTCGATGAAATTTGGCGCACGGGTAGATCATGTCCTGGATTAACACATAGATAACTTTTTATCCCGGGAAAACCCTTTCACGCGGGCGGAGCCGCGGACAAACGCTCGTAATACTATAAACTAACAAACATAGAAAAAAAAACAACAAAACATAATGGTACCGAACATAAATATATATATATATATATACAAACTTCCGTCCGCTGAAGGTGAAAGTGCATTTAAATTGGCGTCCACCAGCTTTTGACGTCCGCATACCGGACGCCACTTTTTTGGCCAGTGTCACTTAGGTCCTATTGGTCCTGGCTAGCTGTAGAACAAAAGTCGATGGAAGCCAAAAACTCGATCCATTGGCTGCAATAATATATTGGATAGTTCACGAAAAAATCTCTGCCGGGGTGAGGCGCTGCTGCAGCGCGTATATCGACAGCCGTATACCTCGGTAATTTTCTGACGACGATTACGCGTATTTGGCGTCCGCAGTTGCGACGTTGCCAGCTCGCTCATTAAATCTGTGTCAATAAATCATAACATACCGCAAGCAACACAATATTCACCATCGCAGATCACTATATGGACGTCCAACAGCTATATGCGGATGTCCGATAGCTGTACCATACCATACCACCAGCCCTGTATTATATACTGCCTACTGCTGAGCACGGGCCTCCTCTACTACTGAGAGCGTTTATGCCTTAGTCTACCACGCTGGCCTTGTAACAAATAATTACGATAGACATCCGCGCCGTATCAACATAGAAAAACGGAACATGTGTCGTCATCAAATATGAAGCAACATAATTAAACGTTACAAGAGCGTGTAACATACGTATTCCTAAATTATATGTAACCACTATGAAAGGTTTGCAGTCTGAACTCTGCGATATTTGACTTGAAAGGTTTTTCTGATAAGAAATGGTAATTTCATTTGAGATTTATGGTACATTGGTTTCGTTACGAGCGTTTCAAATTCGAAATTATATTTATTTCATTAAATAGTTGGCCATTGAAGCATTTATTGCTATAAGTTCACGCCTTTATTTCTGAAGGGGAAGACAGACGCGCAACTAGTGTTTTTATATCCCGCTATAGACGAAGAGTGGGAGAGCCAACAAAGAGTTTTCTATCTCCACGAAAACGCCCACGCCTACTTCAGACTTAACGAAATAATGAATGTTCATAAAATGGTAACAGTCTATATTCACCCTTTTTTATGTAGGCAGACTTGTCTAAGAGGCAGAGGTATATCACACCCATATTTTGCCAGCTAGGTAATAGGTCCCTTGTATTAAGAGTCCAAACTATTGCCATTTTTGGAAAACATGTCCAGATTAACATTAATTAATAAGACTAAATATCACTGCGATTAAATACGAAAACTCAGCGTCGTACTTTACAACGCTACCGATTCAATATCGCTAGAAATCTGTACATTCAATTATTCAACGATTGTTTACAAATAGCCTCGTTGTTTGTGGACACACGGTATCACCGATCTAAGAGTACGTGACTCAGGCGGGTATTTACCCCGCTGCCCGGGCGATTTTATGGCCACTTCCAAAGCTGAAGTTTTCATGATTGTGGAATTAAGCTTGAAGCTCTGCAATGATGCATTTTGAACATAAAAGGTTTTGAAAACTAAATTGCAAAAATTGTTTCATTGGTTTGTTTTTTTCTTTATCAAAATCCATAGGCATCTTCAAATGAAACAGTTGTATTTTTTATAGTCTCTCAACAAACCTCTGGAAAATAACTCCAGATGTATGCAACCTCCATTAAGTCCGGTTGCCGCACAAGGCGGTTGATCCGTTACCGCACTCATGCGATCACTGACCCACAGCAGTCATGCAGGAACATGATTTGCATTTTAATTGTTTTATTATGGGTTAATCTGTCGGATGCTGTGAGGTCGAGTAAGGAGACCAAGCGCTGGTATTATGGCAATTGATCTAATTTGACAGAGAATTATAGCAATCGTTAAATTGAAACGTTTTTGATGATGTTCGTTAGCAGAACACGAGTAAACTGAGTGGATTTATATATTCTGAACATAAAAGACCAAGACCCTGATGAACTCATAATAATGTAGGCTGCCTTTTTTTTATGGCATTGAATGACGAGATGAGCATGCCGTTCGCCTAATGGTAAGCGATACGACCACCCATAAACAGCAACACCATCCAGCACCTTGAGTTACAAAGTACTGTGTGGCATTCCACTGCGCTCGTCATCCTGAGACATAAGATGTTAAGTCTCACTATGTCCTGTAGTTCCACTGGCTACAATGTCCACCAAACCGAAACACAACAATGCTTGCGCACTGCTGCTTGGCGGTAGAAATAGACATTGCGGTGGTACCCACCCAGACAGTCTCTTACATATGGGAGACCTACCACCAGCCTATCTGGGAAAACGTAAAAAGTATATAACGCGGGCAGAACTGGCACAAATAGCAGAAACATTTTATTTGGTGATATTTAAGTAACAATTTTATCAAGAATATATCTTTAAGTGATTAAACGCGTTGCTACTCAAATTAATTGATGCAAAGGAGAAAACATGTCAAAACATAAATAACTAAACACTAATTAATTGGTTAAAAACGTTGCAGAGGTAATATTTAAATGATTTTGCGTAACTCTTATCTTACTTCGTCTACTAATTTATCTTTGTTGATCAGCGATTTACATTGATATCATAACTACAACAGCGACTCATGCTACTTCATCTCTAGTCTTCATTTTACGTAGAGTAACATGTATTGTCGTAAAAGTCGACTAAGAAATGAAGTTACAAGGCGTGGGAGTATTGTATTAATATAATTTTACGTAGGTGGTGGCACGTGTATTCCACTGAGGGTTGGAGTGAGCAGGTCCGGCTTAAGGGGGAGTGTCGGGGCGGTTGCCTGGGCACCAGATGAAAGAGAGGAGCCCTGAGGATTATGGGAGCGCCATAGACTGCCTAGAATGTTATCGTCAAGGTTATGCTATTGCTTACAAAGACACAGTTGGGTTCTAAAAAATATGTTGACAGAAAAAGAGTACCATAAAAATATCGCCCGAATAGCTAAGGCTCTGGGTGTGAAGCAGTCGACGGTTCGTAACTAAAAACCAAACACTTTATTATAAACACTGGAAATATTGGAACACACAATTTGCTAAAGATTAATTTCTTCGTCGTGGAGTCTTAACTTTCAGTTCCTTAATGTTGTACTGCACTGCCTGACGTATCCTGAATCCTGGTTGAGCAATATGACGGTAAACATAAGTATCAACATGACGCCCGCCGTTGTACTTTCTCAACATACTGTGCGTCACTTGTTGCGTATAAATTGTTGCTTACATTTTGTCATTACAAAATACACACAAACACACTCACGCCTTTTCTCTCCGAAGGGGTAGGCAAAGGCGCAACTAGTGCACCCACTTTTCGCCGTGCGTATTCCGGCCCATGATGTGATAGGGGACGAGCCTATCGCCATATCGGGCACAAATTCCAGATTCTGGGCAGATACTGAATTTAAAAAACCCGATATCACTTTGCCCGACCCGGGAATCGAACCCAAGACCTAAGCATTGCAGTCATGCCGCAATACAACTACGCCACCGAGGCAGTGATTACAAAATAGAAGGACAAATGTTGCCTGTACTAATAGTACCTAGGTTATACTCGATCTAATGCTCGCTGGGATGATACTATACCAAGGCGTCGATATTAGGCCGTAAGACCGGTAAAACTAACATAACCGTTTACCGTTCCACTCACCCCCTTGTGCTGGTAGAGATAAGGCATATTTTCATTTTCATTTCATCGCGATAAAGATACAGGAATACTAATTACACCATTTGTAATACTTCCAAAAAGTAGTTAAATAAAATATTATTCCGTCTTATTTTTTGTAAATGCGTAACAACCTTAAATGAAGACATAAAAAATTGTTTGTGATTGAAAAAAAATATTTTCATTTCGAAGGGATCGTTTAGGGCTTAAAGAATTTTTATTGCGTCGTAAGATCCAAGTGAATTGACCCCTGCAAAAACTGATATTACAGGGCTCAAGAGATCAGTGATCGGAATGAAAATCTCGTTTTATGCTCTTCGATTGCTCATAAAATGTTTAAGTTTGCGGCGTGTATGGCCAGGGCTGACAATTTATCTGATTTGAAAACCTTTGAAAGCAGTATTACTTACAAGTTTTTGCCCGCAGCTCCGCCCCCGTGAATGAGTTTTCCCGGGACAAAAGTCCCGCTTTATATTTTCCTGGGATAAAAAGTAGCCTATGTGTTAATCCAGGACATAATCTACCCGTGTGCCAAATTTCAACGAAATCCGTTCAGTAGTTTTTGCGTGAAAGAGTAACAAACATCCATACATCCAGACATCCATACTTACAAACTTTCGCGTTTATAATATTAGTAGGATAGGATTTGAATTAACAAATGTCCTAATTCGTACATCCTTATTTCCTTACCTTCCTATTATATTTGTATATTAACCTATTTTGATCAATATTTTTATGTTGGACTCAGTACATAGTTTCAAAGTGGTCCCATTTTTATATAATTAAATGGTGTATATATAAGAAAACTATTCAAATCAAACTGGAAATATCCATATATTGAGTGATTATTGTGAGACAAGTTTAATAAAGCAAAAAATAAAAAAGGGATAGTTGATATATATTTTCTCACACTCATATTTTTATGCGGGCAGAAATCATTAACCATTATAATCGTTCATTATATAAATTATGCCCGCAGATGTACCAATGTCGAGTTCATTTTTTTTTTATTGCATTGAATGCCGAGACGAGCATTCCGTTCGCCTGATGGTAAGCGATACGACCACCCATAAACAGTAGTAACACCATCCAGCACCTTGAGTTACAAAGTACTGTGTGGCATTCCACTGCGCTCGTCATCCTGAGACATAAGATGTTAAGTCTCATTATGTCCAGTAGTTATACTGGCTACAATGTCCTTCAAACCGAAACACAACAGTGCATGCACTGATGCTTGGCGGTAGAAATAGGCATTGCGGTGGTACCCACCCAGACGGCCTCTTACATAATGAGAGACCTACCACCCGTGAATTTAAAATAATAAAACACTTTTCTCACTCATTGGGAATATTTGAATTTCATGTATCAATTGCGATTAATTACTTTACCGTATCTTTTAACAAATGTAGTTACAATAAGGAACAACAGGATATTTTTTTCAAAATCAAATCACCCTAATCAAACTTTGCCAACCCTGCGCATAGCGGATTCGGCAGCCTAGTTTCAACTTTATTACTATTTGCACGCCATTGTTTTATATACCTGCGGGGGAGAAGGGGGAGAGATGCCACTGATCCAAGTTTTTATCATTTAATTACGGTAATCGCTCATTGTTCGCGAGTAACAGGTTATTGGCCGATATTAAATAACGCGTTAGTTTTTTAAAACGTTATCCGTGACGTTAGATAACTGTTATTGACAGTTATGTTTTTTAAATATGACTGGTTATTGTTTCGAGGCAGTATTTGAAGATATTGTATAAGAAATGATTAATCTTTATTAGAATTAAAATATCATTGAATGTTAAATTACCATTACGACTCGAACCATTAGGTTCCATAATTCATTCTTCTGTCGCACCATCAGGCTGTGGAATAGTTTGCCGGCGCACGTGTTCCCTCCTTCCTACAATCCTTGGTCCTTCCGCCGTAGCGTGAAGAAGCAGCTGGTCAGGCCGGCATGATTGTGTCGAATGGCATGGGATAATCGTCCAATGCCATTCGATTCTCTGTTTGGACTGCCCCGTGCTTACCATCAGGTGCGGTGCAGTCACTATGCCGAGCTTTTATATAAAAAAAAAAAACATGTACATTAATTTGTTAAGAGTATATGTAATTATTTGCACATCTTGTACGTAAAACCCTGTTGTTATACTCCAATTAATGTTTAAATTGCATGTTTGAAACCGATCCAACCGCAGATATCAAGGGCAAACAAAAGGCATGTTTTGTCCGTACAACGTGATTATTATCAGTTTGTTCCAAGTGTTATTCAGTTTGTAATACCCAAATTATATAAAGTATAATTTAAGAATGAAATATCATAGTATATTATCCAAAGAGTGCTATAAAATTTGCTTAAAACGTGAGCCTAGAGAGCGATAACATAAAGTTGTTTAAGCAGTTTAATAATTCATAATATATTACAAATTTTTCTAACATTAACTGGGTTTTGAACGAAAATTATGTATGGAAAATACTGTCTTAGAACACAACTAAATAAATAATTTGATATCGACCAATATACATGTAAGAAAGTTCTAGAGCCCACGAATATAAGATTAGCTATTCCCATATGGAATTTAAAGTAATAACTCAATAGTAAACAGTTTTCGATGGGTAAAAAGCAATTCAAAAATATCAACTCCTGTTCAGAAGCCATTAACGAACCAACCGTTCAGTAGCATTTAAATTAAAAACCATAAACACGTGAAATTCAATAACGGTTTTTATTCGGTTTTCGAATACCGTATTCAAAATAACCGGTATTTTCATAAACGTATAAAAATAATTGCAACATAAAGTGCGATCCAATTTGTATTTCCGCGACATTATTGGCGCAATAACAGAAATAAGCATAGTAGCTATATAGCCGGATCGTGTAGCGACGCGGATCGACCGACTCCACTTAGCACGATTTCGTGTGGTTATTGCAAACTGCACACAGAATCTAGACATCCCGTTAGCAGCTGCCGCGATTTACACACTGCAGCGTTTTTAATGTTTTTTTTTTTATTACTTGCATGGGCGTAGCTAGGGCATAAGAAGGTATGTAGCATTCTTGAACCTAAATCTATTTTAGGACCACATGTCAATAAACATATTATATAGGTAGTTTTTGTTGATATTCAAAGAACATTCGTCGTACCAAAGCTCAGATCTTGAAAAATACTTAGATATTTCTGATAAAGAAAACTTGTCGTATCGCATATTATACCCATGATCTATTCATAGAAGTGTTATTGCCTAGCATGAATGTCATTACATGCAACAATAACATTATATTTCATGCATTACATGGCATCGGCTGTCTGTTGTTTTATCACAAATCACAATAGATTGCAAACACATAGCGGACATCAAGTTAATATTACTAAGTAGATGTCAACAATGTGACCAAAACTAAGAACCAGTTCTCTTACATTAATATAAACATACTACAGGAAAAAGGGCAAAGACGTGTTTCTATAAGGAAAAGATGACTCAACGAACTTAATGCGGAGACGACTGATGTGGTCAATTTGTCCCACCTTTGTTTCAAAAGAAGAAATTTATATACACATAAAATTGCCTTAATGTTTTCATGAATCATTAAACTCCTTATTTCGACCAAGAACAAACAATGGGTGTGATTACATAAAGAATCTAATGAGTGTCTGTAGTTGAGTGCTGAATTAATCTTAGTATAATATATAAACTAGCTTTTGATCGCGAATATACCCGCGTATGAGTTTCCGGGATTAAAAGCCTACGTCTTTCTCAGACTGCCTCGGTGGCGTAGTTGTATTACGGTACGACTGTCATGCTGAGGTCTCGGGTCCGATCCCCGGGTCGGGCAAAGGGATATTGGGTTTTTCTACTCAGTATCAGCCCGGAGTCTGGATTTGTGCCCGGTATGGCGATAGACTCGCCCCTTATTACATCATGGGACGGAATACGCACGGCAAAAAGTGGGTGCATTAATTGCGCCTTTGCCTGCCCCTCCGGGGATAAAAGGCGTGAGTGTGTGTGTGTGTGTGTGTGGATGATAATATTTTTGTTGGTTGTTATATTTAATTGCTAAAAATCGCCTTCTCTTTCTTTTTTATTAAACGCTGTTCCTGTCTAGAAGTTTATTTTTATTTTTATTTTTGTTAATTTCTTACGCAGATGTGTACTTACACGCACCATAAAATGACTAAATGAAAGTCAACAGATTTCTTTCCGCCTGTTCGTCACCAGAATATTTATGAAGGGATAATATATGTTTCGCACATTTTTGAAATTTCACAATAATCTCAAATAACTATTACGAATCATCCACAGCACCTCAACATCTGGTAAGTTTAAAATCTTCCCTACCTCCTCTACAGTCGCTACAAAAAAAAATCTCAATGTGACACACTTTTTTCCGTCATTAAATGAAAGTACGTAATCGCCGCGTTTAATGGCATTAATGGGGTAAGTGGCCATTACTTGCGCATTAGGCCAGTGGCATTGGTACAGTAGACCAGCCCGTTACCACGGTACCTGCTGATGCCTAACAGGGTTATGTATTCACGCTTCGTTTGCTGCACGCGAATTCTGCCATTACCGAATTCGCTATTCGTTATGGTGATAATCCCTTGGTAATATTACTTCCGAATATTATAAATGCGAAAGTTTGTGAAAATTGATGTTTGTTAGACGTAAACTCAGAAATGGATTTGGATGAAATTTGGCTCATGCATAGAACTAACCTGGGCTAACACATAGGGTACTTGTGCAACAATAGATGGCGCTGGCGTCGTACATATTGCGCTATGGATCGATACAGTCATTTAGGGGTTTTTGTAGCGGGAAAGGTCTTAACGCGAGCGAAGCCGAGAGCAACACCTAGTGTAGTTATATGTTGTTATTTCATTTTATATTATTTCACACAACACAGATTTACTATAATCTAGTTCTGAAATTTTATAATAATAGAGTAAATATAATACGAGTTGCTGTAAAATAAAAGTTTTTAACAGCATTATAACCCAAACTTGTGTTTCAGAATTAATATTAATAACTAGCTTAGGCCCGCGGCTCCGCCCGCGTTAAAAAGTTTTTCCGGGATAAAAGTCCCGCTTTATATTTTCCCAGGATAAAAAGATAATAGGTATTAATCCAGGACATGATCTACCCGTGTGCCAAATTTTATCGAAATCCGTTCAGTAGTTTTTGCGTGAAAGAGTAACAAACATCCATACATCCATAGTTACAAACTTTCGCGTTTATAATATTAGTAGGATTATTTAATATTGAGTATTGCGACTGCTAAAGCCTCGATTTCGATCCCCGTGTCAGGTAGAGATATTTTTTACTCAATATCAGCCCGTAGGCTCGATTTTGTGCCAGATATGGCGATAGGCTCGCCCCCTTTAATGGGACGGAATACGCACGGCCAAAGCTGGATGCACTAGTTGCGCCTCTGCCTACCCCTTCGGGGATAAAACGCGTGTGTGTAGGTATAAAAGTTCGAGCTGCACGTTTAATTCCTTTCGAATAAAGCGATAATTACCCATTCTAACAATTAAATAATTGTTGTTCACGCTCTAACGAACAACTGGAACGTCATGAGGAAACTGGCATGTCTTTGAATATTTAACACTGGCAATTATAGAAACACACATCCGTGAAAAAATCTCGTAATGACCAGTAGGTTTTCTATTACTTATATCAGTGGTTGGCTTATTTATTGGCAAAAGTAGACGAAGGTCTTATGTCTCAGGATGACGAGCGCAGTAGAATGCCACACAGAACTTTGTAACTCAAGGTGCTGGATGGTGTTGCTACTGTTTATGGTCGTATCGCTTACCATCAGGCGAACGGCATGCTCGTCTTGTCATTCAATGCAATAAAAAAAAACCTAGATGGACTCGTACAAATATACGCATACTCACGCCTTTTATCCCCGAAGGGGTAGGCAGAGGCGCAACTAATGCACCCACTTTTCGCTATTTTTATTCCGTCCCATGATGTGATAGGGGGCGAGCCTATCGCCATATCGGGCACAAATTTCAGACTCCGGGCTCGTACAAATATACTTATTTTCTAACGCTACATTTAGACTGTGGTGTATAATTCGCCGAATAACAAGGAGAATTCGTACACGAATATGACTATGAATTATGAGTAACGAATACACTCGAATAAGCTGTTTATACTTTATGATAGTGTTACCTGTACTACCAAATTATCAGCATTAGAGTCTGTTGAAATTACCTGAAAAAAATAATGATTCGTTAGATATTTTAGGTAAGTATTACTAAATATTATCACATATCCTTGAATTTATAACTTAGTGCAATTTATACCCGGCTACGGCGAAGCACTAAATGGTAATGATTTTGACATCCTATCCATTTTTTATTAACTTCCCCTAACTTGTTGTAGTTAGTATAGGTTTTAATAACTACAATTTAGAAGTTAAGCAATCGAGCGAATGTTTTGGGACTTGGGTCACCATCTAGTGATCACTACCGTTCGTGAACACTGCCAGAGAAAGAGAGAAAATACAATGATAGTTGCTCAGTTGACCTCAGTAACAATGCTTCAGGACATCGTTAGTTTCATAGTAGTCGTTTTCGGCGACAAGTTGACAACATACAATAAAGTTTGTATAAGTTAATTAGGTTTAATATAAAATAGGTCACAATGAACACGCTATATTTCCAAAATATACTGAATTAATCATTTACTGCGGTACAGAACCTAGTAACAATTTTAATTATTCGCTGAGCAAACATTACCATAATTATAATTTGGAGTTTAATATTCAAAGTTCAGAGGAACGAGGTCGTTATTTATATTACCTGTTTAATACCTGGGCCTATTTCACTATATTTAAATAAATTTTATCCACGTTGACGGGTAGTGTAAATAGTAGTTATTTAATTACCATTTATTTGGGAGCCTAGCTGCCAGTGTATTTTTTGTCATATAATAACACCGACTCTATATAAATTGTAATTTTCATAAAAAAATCAAAGGGAAGTGAAGTATGCCAACCTCTAATATAATATCCCAGCGGGCTAAGGATCCCTTTAATAGTAGACTTTATAATATTATCGTTAGGTCGTCTTAAAGAGTTCGCTGACGTCGACTATGCAGCGATGCTGTCGAGCGTTTCGTAAACGCGCTTATGTATCACTATTCACTACTATCGAGCGTTAGTCGAGTATGCAACAAGCATAGGTAGCAATAAAAACGCGCAGGAGCATTGCCACTGTTGACTGTATCTATAAAAATGCGCAGCTTGCAACTATGGTAATCTGTGCTATGGCGTTCAAATTGACTCCTGAATCGAAGGTGCGTCAACAGCTGCGCGTTTGCATCGCGTCTGTATCGGTCTTCTGAGGTATCGCTACTGAAGTACGACGTCGCGTAGGCTGTCAGTGCCAGAATCACGGGCGTAGCTATAGCTTTCACATGAGTGGCGTGGGTTCTTGCCTTGCATGACACCTTATAAAACCCCCCCCCGACACGACATGTTTGGTACTCCGATCATTTTAGAAGCTAACTGTATCGCGGCAGCTTGCGGTTGCATCGTTACTGCATCGCCGCAAAAAAACACCGTGAGCAATGCAATCAGTGCCCACTGCTGAGCACGGGCCTCCTCTACTACTGAGAGGGGTTAGGCCTTAGCCCACCACGCTGGCCTAGTGCGGGTTGGCCGTGAGCGACCTCCCTTATTTGAGTTGCATTTACTCGAATATGATAAAAAGATGCGGGTGCTATAATACTTAACATCTTCATCATCATCATCAGCCCTGTATTATATATTGCCCACTGCTGAGCACAGGCCTCCTCTACTACTGACAGGGGTTAGGCCTTAGTCCACCATGCTGGCCTAGTGCGGGTTGGCAGACTTCACATACCCTCGAGATTCTTATGGAGAATTCTCAGGTATGTAGGTTTCCTCACGATGTTTTCCTTCACCGTTAAAGCGAACGATAATTTATAAACTATACACACGTAACTTCGAAAATTCAGAGGTGTGTGCCTTGGGTTTTGAACCTGCGGACATTGTCTCGGCAGACCGTTCCATTCCCAACTTGGCTATCGTCGCTTATACTTAACATAAAATGTATTTATTAACATTTCCAGTACGTAATATTGTTTTTCATAAATCTAAAACGAAATTATGAAGCGATACCTACCATTCTTGTATTTATTACCGTAATCTGCTTAAGGTATTCGTGACTTATTAAAAATATTTCGTTGATCTCATCGCCCTTGGAAATGTATGAATAAGTTCTGCTCTTTTGTTCAGTTAAATAATTTGAAATATCTTAAGATCTTTGTAATAAAATGTAGTATGTAAAGCAAGCAGCAATTCATTTCTGTAAAAATTCCGATGTATTTTTTTCGTTCGATATGAGTTTTTTCAATTAGAAATTAATTTTAAATATAAGAAATTGTTAAAATCTTTTGTTTAATGTTTAATTTCTACTAATCTTACAAACTACAGTAGGCAGGTATATGGAATGCGAAAATATGTCCTAGAAATCACCATTTATTAACATAAATATCTTTAATGACCTAGTCTTTTAAAGAACGTCCTTAGCTGTACAGTAAAGTTAATAACAGTATTTCAATTGTAATCACAGTACTTGTGTGTATCTGTAGCAAGTTTTAACAATTGTTTCCGTGTGAATTGTCTATGGTTCACCTTGATCCATTTTCTCACCAAGGTGAAAAGCAAACTTATTATTGTAGCACGAATCTAACATTAACCCGAACTGTTTATACACACTAAAGAAATATCGAGACTTTTCAGGAAGCCCATTGTAACTGACATTGTGTACTTTTTGATAAACCTGTTTTGTTTTCATTATTTATTCTAAAGTACACCCACCCACACACACATATTATCCCCGAAGGTGTTGGCAGGGGCGCAAATAGTGTGCCCACCCTTCGCCGTGCGTATGCCGTGATAGTGGCGAGCCTATCGCCATATCAGGCACAAATTCCAGACTCCGGGCTGATACTGAATAGAAAAACCCAATATTACTTTGCCCGACCCGAGGATCGAACCCGAGACTTCAGCACCGCAGTCGTATCGTAATACTACTAAGCAGCCGAAGCAGTTCTTCTAAAATATTTATGGTATATAGCTTTTGCCCGCGTCTTCGCCCACAATGGATGTTTGTATGTTTGTTAGAAGTAACCGCAGAAACTACTGAACGGATTTGGTGGAAATTTGGCACACGGGTAGACGATGTCTTGGATTAAAACATAGGCTACTTTTTATCCCGGTACCTAATTTGCTCCCATGAGAAATAAAGATTTTTTTAGATAGATGGCGCTGGCTGGCGTCGTACAATGTTTTAGGGACTTTTGTAGCATGAAAGGCCTTTCATGCGGACAAAGCCGCTGGCCACACCAGTAAGTTATAAAGCTTTAAAATTTTGTGGAAGAGTACCTATCAAATACCAGAAATAACAAACTGTGACATCACCCAGTGTCCGACCATAAACTTTTGGGATGCCACGCCCGTATAAAAACACGATGTCATTGCTAATGAATGAACAGATAGCGCTATACTCGTACTATTAAAACAAGAATTTAACGAAATACTAGGTACTATCATTAACAAGAATTTAAAAAAAGCAAATATAACGCTGTTTCTTTCGCCGCGATATCAAATTATAGTGGGATTTCAAAAGAAAGTTTACTGTTTAGTCTAGACACGGTTTGTTTAAAGTAGCAGACAGAAAATACAAACAGCAGATAAGTACAAATATATTTGGTTTTAGGACGAAGGATATTAAGGATATTTTTAACGACACTGGAATGGAAGACAAGAAAAAATTTGGAAAAGACGGGTAATTGTCTGTGACGAACTGCGTGAACCGAAATGCCGTAATCTGGAATCGTTATGGAGTAGTACCTACCCAAGACATAAATCAATATGATTTCGCTAATTTATTAGTTACGAGCTTTTTCCCGCGGCTCCACCCGCGTTAATGAGTTTTCCCGGGATAAAAGTCCCGCTTTATATTTCCCCGGGATAAAAAGTAGCCTATGTGTTAATCCAGGACATAATCTACCCGTGTGCCAAATTTCATCCAAATCCGTTCAGTAGTTTTTGCGTGAAAGAGTAACAAACATCCATACATCCATACATCCAAACATCCATACATCCAGACATCCATACATCCATACTTACAAACTTTCGCGTTTATAATATTAGTAGGATTTACAATATTGGTTCTATTCGTTATGATAATAAATTTGAAGACATAGCATTAAGTTGTATCAATACTGTAAAACTAATAAAAACATGAAAAATCTACTTTGTCACAAAGAATTACTGGCTCTGATTTTTTTTATCAACTTATTAGTTCTTTTTATGAAATATTTGGAAAACATCGCGACCGTTTTGCGATTGCATCGCCCAAAAAAAGTATCTGTGGGCGACCTTTCAAATAAGGGTAGTTTAATAAAATATATTAACAGAATATTCAATTAAAGCCTTATTTCGTGTAGCTAAATAACCAAATTCATCTGGCAGAGTTAGCTAAACAAACAAACCTGTAGATTTACATGTATAGCAATAAATCATCTAGTGTAAAGTGAAATCGCCGCAGTGCAGTATCATCTGAATTATGATGCAAATGCCGTTAACAGACTCGTTTTAATGTTCTCCGATGTTCTTTATTACGTTTAACCTGATATTTATTAGTTTATTCAATTCATTGGTGGAAAGTGGACTTTCAAGATGCTTTTTGAGTAACATACAATGTCCGCCTGATGGTAAATAGCGATAATTTCTCGTAGGTATTCCTGGAAGAAATGCCGTTGATGTCCCGCTTTCAGAAGGTGGTACATCGAAAAGTCTGAGGGCTTCTTAACTGATGTATCAGCCATTATTTCCCCTATTTCATTGATTTAATTACATCACCTCAGTGTTTTTATGAATTTATATTAAATATAAATAATGACTAAGTACTTTTTTTTATTTTTTTTTTAATGGCACTTGTGTTCACATTTTGCCAATGTCTAGTTTGGGACTAAGTACTTACTACGGGTAGTACTGTCGGCTTGTTATAGACAATAAAAAGTCTTAGGTTTTGTGCAATGTTGCGCACATTTATACCGCGCTTGAGGATTTATTGATGTTCTGTTTGACAGATGTATTGTGAACGCTCACCGCCGCCACAGAATGTGTCTACAGGGAACATAAGAGTTTATTAAAGTTGGTTCATCAATATTTAAAGTAGTAGCCAGTTCAAGCTTGGAATTAACAGCCAAGTATACTTGAAGAGTACTTAGAGTAATTATAAGATGCTGGAAGTAAGCCAAGTCAATATACATAGGTTTAAGTGGGTAATATAATATCAAATATTGTCGTAAATAAATAATAAACTCGTCGAGACTACTCTTCAAATGAAATCAATTATCACAAAAGATACCATAGCTAAATGCAATGCAATCAGCCCTGTATTATATACTGCCCACTGCTGAACACGGGCCTCCTCTACTACTGCGAGGGTTTAGGCCTTAGTCCACAACGCTGGCCTAGTGCGGGTTGGCAGACTTCACATAACTTCGACATTCTTATCGAGAATTCTCAGGTATGTAGGTTTCCTCACGATGTTTTCTTTCAACGTTAAAGCGAACGATAATTGATAAACAATACACACATAACTTTGAAAAGTCACAGGTGTGTGCCTTGGGTTTTGAACCGCCGGACATTGCCTCGGCAAACCGTTCCATTCCCAACTAGCTAAATATTTTCACAAAAAGGCACGCCTAACTTATTTATTCGGCTACTCACATTGAACTAAATTTGGCTCACCAAACCTTTTCAAAAATTTAAGCGTGCCTTTCAACATAAAAATCATTTTAAGCTCTTAATGGGCGTTTCATAAATTGCCTATTCGTTGCACACGTCAGTATCTCCGCATTGCATCATTTTGAAAGAAGCGGAGAGCGTCATAGTTCTAAATGTACGCCACCACGCGCAATTTCACTGAGTATTTAGATCTGTGGGCTTAGAATGTGACAAAAAAACACGTTACGTCTCCGTTTCGTCTTATTGGGATTGGTTGAGAGACTGACGTTTTAGTCTCTCGATCAATCACAAACATCAAAATTAAACGACATCGTTTTACGAGTTGCGTCTTCGTGTCACATTCTAAGCCCACTGAAACGTTTGCGTACAAACTGCATCTGGGGAAATCAGTTGTAGGGAAATGGATGATCAAGATGTCAGTCGGATGAGGGAATGCATACTTTGTTTCGATCGCTCGTTTGAATTGCGTGATGTTTGTTAGCTTGGTGAAAGTGTATATTCATTCCATTCCAATTCTTTGAATATTTGCCTTAATTTTAAAATAAACCTTTTTTAATTCAAATAAATAACACCAAAAATAACACCCGAATCAATTTTATTTTGCTAGAGACACTTTAAGACTTTCTTAAACGATTTCGGACATGTCGACTGTTAAAACTGGACAGGCATATTCTATGACAAAACTTAGACTTGCCAATCGAAAACTCTGCGCTTTTTATATATATTACGCGATGAAATACCTAAATAAAGTAGTAAGGTATTCCTCATTCGGGGGATCCCACGAAATATAAACAGACAGACAATTTTACAATTGGGTTGAGGTGTAAATTTTTACTGCGCCCACTCGCAACTGTATCCTGCATTTTTAATACTCAACAAAAAAGGTTTACATGTTTGACGTTGCTATAAAACTCAGTAAAAGGCTTTGCTCTTTGCATGCGCCACAGATACATTTTTTTTTGCTGGTATAAAGCTTTCGTCTAGATTATTCATTTTACATCATATATTTTCAAATATATTTTTCCCGTAGCCTTTTGATTGTATTGTGTATGTTTGTAAATATCTAAAAAGAACGTTGGTAAATATTAACTTAATTTTAAAATATTTAAGTACTTGTAAAATTATGAACGTGTTATGTAGTCGTTGCCGATCAAATAAGGTTGAAAATAGCTTGGCGAAAACTGCGTGGACTAGTTGCGCTTTATTATGTTTGTACAAACAATTGAGAAAATATTCAAAAAAATTGCTTTGCAAGTCGAAGTCTTAGCTTGTAGAAGCTCATTTGTATACACATATATGCTGTCTGTTTTATAAATGTTATTTATAATATTCAACATTAATTGTAACAGAGTAAATAAAACAAAACTGCATAAATTTTAATTAATTACACAAATATCATGATTCACAACAAAGTTTATTAAATTATGTTTTCATATGGTTGCTACTTTGAATGTTAAACTGAACATTCTGTTGTATGTAATTATTTTATGCTTTGTACTAAAGGTGTCCTTTGCCATTTTGTTTTTTTATTGCTTGGACTAGACGTCGAATATCTTTTTATATTTACTTTTAATGCTTTTCAGTATCTATTTAAATTTTTATCTGTGTTATATATTTTTTGTAGAAAGATATAATGTTCTAGCTTTTGTTTGCAGTTTTGGAGCAAAAAGGCCCGCTGTAAACTTTTCCGGAAGAAATTCAGTCAACAATAATGTAAGGACATTGTCCATCTATGTGCCCAATTTCGTCGAAATTCGTTCATCTGATTCTCCTTTTAATTGTTACAATCACCCATTTCACATTTATAATATTAATAACAAGATTTTGAAATGGCTTAACTTATAATGACCTCTAAATTTTCCTAAGTGCTCAATTAACGATATCTTTCCAATCTTCCAATGCATTCTTGATTATTCGATGGCATGTATCAGATCGTTACCCGAGACATTTTCTATTGTACACAACATATTTATAGACTATTAACATTGTATGTACAGGCTCCAGGGTCCTTGGATGACCGCCAGTGAATACATTATCGGCGAACCAAACGTTACGTTGAAATATTCACGCCGAGGAATAAATCTTCGAGACCATTCTTAAGATAAATATCAAATCAGGCTCATATGCATCAGAAAGATCACGATTGTCCTGTTTGTGGTATATCCTGGTGGCGAAAGGTCCCTTTATGATTCTTGTAGGTTATCTTTGCGTATATATATAATATCAAGCCTGTGTCCCATAAGGATAAGCGGATACGTATTGTAGATTTCACTTTGCACGATTTAGATATACTTTCGTATCATCTATTTACCACCCCATGTATTCTCTTCGATTGAACAAATTACACCACAATTTATAGTATATTGAAAATAATCATAATATTCAAAACTTTCTTATAAAGATCATTTTGAAGGACAATTGAAGAGGTTCTCAGACTTCCGTGAGTTTAGCTCTAGTTTTATTGTAATTCAGACGTTGTCTCTATTATGTTATATTATGCCGTGGAGTTTGTTTAGAGATTTGTCTAAAATAGTCTATGTGACGCAATTGTTAAGGAGATACTCTGCTTTGGCTAGGATTGGGCTATTTACACTAAATAGTATTATTGAGTACCTTATTAATATTATAGTAAAAAAAATGTATAAGATCTAAAATGTAATCTAGTTTTACAATCAGATTTTATTAACATTTTATATTTCTTATAGATTTATCTCTATCGCTCGCTAAGGATCGCGCAATTTTCTATGTCTACACAAAAATCTTTACATAATTTCAATATTTTTAATCGTATTCTTCATCACTGAAGGTCGTGTCCGTCCTGAAATATTTTGATGGAGTCGATGACGAGCCGTCTCCATGCCCCCCTATCTTCGGCTTTTCTCAGGGCAGTGGCAATACGAAGTCCTGTTATGGCCTTTATTTGGTCAGACCAGCGGGTAGGTGATCGCCCACGTGGTCTTTTACCTTCTACTTTCCCTACAACCAGCAGTTTGTCCATGTTATCTGGTTGTCTTCGGGCAATGTGGCCAAAATAACTCAACACTCGGTGGTAGCATATTGTAGAGAGCCTAGTCTTGATGTTCAGTTGGGCGAGAATAGACTTGTAAATATAGTATAATTTCAATACCGTTCCTTTTTAACCGACTTCCAAAAAAGGAGGAGGTTCTCAATTCGTGTGTTTGTATTTTTTTTAATGTATGTACACTGATTTATCTGAAAATTGTGAGCCTATTTCCTTGATTCCTTCTTTATTTAGTAAATAAGGTCTCGAAATCGTCCCATTTCAATATATCTTGGTTTAGAGTTCATCATTTAACTTTATATCAAAGGAGTTTAATTATAATAATTATAACCTTGCCTTCATTTTACAGTCGGGCGCCATGTTGAAACTATGTCGTTCCATTCTTGCAAAGAGGTAGGCACTAAAATAGTTTCGCAAATCTTAATACACTATTCGTATGCGGCTAATGTTCTAGAGGACACATTAAATGTACGCTCATATTGACGCAATTACTCTCCGTTTGATTACAAATAAAACGCTATTTGTAAAAACTGCGACATTGCGGCGGGCGCTGACAGATATTATAATCCATTCACAACAACAAACAAAGAGTATGCATTACTAATTGCGAACTACAATAAAATGTTATGTTATTACGTTGTTGTTAAATTTCGTATTTTAAAAAAACTGTCATGCACTCGTTTTATTAAGCCAATTGGCAAATGAAACATATTTTATACGGCCTTGACTTAAAATCCCAGAAAGTACTATTTTTTTTACCAGTTACGTTTCTATTTATTTTTGAAAAAGAGGTTAATCTTAACACAGCCTCTTTATTTTCAAAGCTACTAAAGCACATTTACAATTCATATACCGTATCGGATATTAAACACACTGGAGCAATGTAGGTGAACGAGGATCAACTAAGGCTTTAGAACCATTAATGGCCACTGAAATTAAAGACCTTGATGTATCTTAGCACTTACCAGCCATTAAATTTAATTAATACCACAAAGTAATGGTTATTACTCAGATATTGATAGTATCCGGTCAGTGTGTCACCCGGAACGGAACTGGCAACACGCGTTTCACTATTTAGATTAAAAATAAATTATTTATAAGCGTGGGAAAAACGGGCATCATGTTTTGCATATTTAAGTAGTTTATTGTTTTTTTTTCTGTTTTACGTGGAATGACGTGGTGTATTTACATTTTTATTTTTACGTGGATGAATTGCGTACTTATTATGAATGATAAACGACCTGCTTTTTGTGAAATGAGATGGTTTAATCCTGTACAGCGTATTCTTGTTTAAATAAAGATATGAGTTTTGTATTTTCGCGTGTGTTTATTTATTTCACTCTAAAATTACATAAGCTGCCACGTCTTTGTCTGTGTTTTCGGGGAGAAGCGCCAACAATTTATTGCTTTTGACGAATGATACAATTTCACGTGTCTCGGCAGTCTGTTCCACTGACCGCTAGACTTTTATGTATAATATATGCGTTACATTATCGCTGCTTGCCAGCAAAATAAGAAACATCAAGTTTTTGGTACACTCCTCGTTTGGCTCTACACAGATTCCGCACTTTAACCACACGAGTCCAAAAATATGTTTCTGTACTGCCTATAAAAACTGCATGGGCTAAAAACCAAAACAAAATTTTATATTCTAAATGCTGACCCAAATCACGCGCAAAAAGTTCTCTAAAACAACGAGCCTTCGATATTCAAAAGCGTATACAAAAACGGTTTAAAAACGAGTAGAAATCAAACTAATTCGTTGTTTACTTTTATTCCGCAAAGCGGATATTGTGATGGAATTCGATTGAAAAGTATCGAAACGTTTACTCAATTTTTTTATTGGAAATTCTAAATATTTTTTGCTGATATACGTTTAGTGTTTGTTTGTGTTGGTAGCTCTATCAGTACGTTGTATTGTTTAATTGTTATTTTATAGGTATTGGGTTCGGTTCCCAAGGTATGGAAAAAGATAAATTTAAAGCCAATGCAATGTTTGAGTTCAAACTTTAACTAAGCGATTTCCCTTCAATTAAAACATTATTTGTAACTTCCACAGTAATAAAATGAACTAACATTTCAGTCAATAGTCCGTTCACCTACTTTTCAATAATAAGATAGAATTTATCTAGAAATTTACAAAGTAGGTTGGCTCTGAAAGTGTCTTTTACTGGCCATAGAATGTAGAGTGGTCGCCCACGGGTATTTGTAACTGAGAGCCACTAGAAACCTCAACAGCACCTTTAAAAGACACGAACTTGCTCTCGAGAAGCTGCGAGAGACAAAGGGATGGAATATCCCATCATTTTATATTTTATTCGATGTATAATTCGTCAATTGTGGCAAGTTTTAGTTGAGTAGTTTTTTGACATTAATGTATGTAAATTGATGATTTATATGTTTTCTTATTTAATACCTTTACCATATTATGTTGGCTTAATACAGATTTTCTTGGTAGTTTATAATTGTTAAAAACATAGTAAACACTGGTTGATAAAGCTGCTATGTGTTTACAACTTTTAATAAAACAAGCGAATAATTTACACTTAAATTTCATGGATACATTTTTCTAACTAATAATTTAGGGTTTACATAAACGCATACAACTACGTTCATATGATAATACTATCTTGATAATATCTTTCCTTACAAAGAAAACCGTCGTGGGAAAACTCACATGCATACAAATAAAATAACGTCCTAACTAAACGAGCCACTGGTTTCGTCCTCTACAATTAATCTTCTATGTAAAACATCTCATATTACTACAACTTGAAGGGTCAAAGTCAAAGTTCAAATAAAACACGCAGTTAGATTAGAACACAAAATCGCGATGCAGCATCCAGACAGCTGAAATGTTCAATATGTCGCAAGAAAGAAGTATTTGAGAGACAAAACAAAACTGCAAGTCTGCAAATAATTTATAGATACCATTGATGTATGGGTTTTTTAATATATCAATGATAGATACACTAAATTCCATTTCTTTATAACATTCAATGCAATTAAAAGGCGTTTTAAATTGAAAGATTAAGGTATTATTTCATTCCTATATAGTAAAGAAGTACTTAGCTATATCATATTATACCTACTGAGGTATGATAATATGGTACCTAGCAGTCATTGTAGTCAGTGGGCATTATACATGTAAACATGCAATGTCTAAATTCCAGATTTAGATTGATACGGGCACGAAGACTTTACTTTATTGCACCTGATGATAAGTATACCTAAAGTTGGAGTACCTGACGTAAAATGAATATGTCTCGCTAGTCCACTCTGTACGATAGTTTCCTATATTTGATGTTATACATCATTTTAATACGAAAAAGAAAAGAGATCTTCATCAAATTCGGTTGAAAAGTAATGCAGTTATTCATATTTGAAATAATGTTTTAGCAAAAGTTGGGGCGTGGTGGCGTTATTATGGCCGATTACACTCGGTGACTACACGGTTTGCTATTACTGTTATTTGATAGCTACTCTTTCTACCAAATCAAAGCTTTATAACTAACTAGCTTTTGCCCGCGGCTCCGCCCGCGTGAATGAGTTTTCCCGGGATAAAAATCCCGCTTTATATTTTCCAGGGATAAAAAGTAGCTTATGTGTTAATCCAGGACATGATCTACCCGTGTGCCAAATTTCATCGAAATCCGTTCGGTAGTTTTTGCGTGAAAGAGTAACAAACATTCATACTTACAAACTTTCGCGTTTATAATATTAGTAGGATTTATTATTGCGTGGACTTTTGAACTCTTTTTTGTTTGATTTTGGATGAAACACATTTTTGATAAAAAGTAATCCACTACCCTATTATTCTGGCCTGTTCGAATGACTTGCTTTCAGAAAACATACTAGGAAACCCTATTGAATGGTACATTCTATAGTTAGATTCCCAAAGCATTACGAATATCAAACGTCAGTATTGACCGGTGGCAGTTGACGTCAGGCTTAATCATGCAATAGGCGCAATGGAGCTGAAACCTGACCCATTTCCACTCAGCTGACTTCGCGCACAATGCACACCTGCCAGATAAGCCCTTTTTACCCGACTGCGAAAGAAGGAGGGTTATGTTTTTCGAGTGTATGTATGTTTGTATGCGGTGGCGCAAATCTGTCACTACTGGTATAAGCAATTTTGAAACACTGCGTCTTAAAAATCTGGACACTAAACGCCAATTAAGCAGGACTCTACCAAAGCGAACTTATAATTATACATATAATGCACTGGGCCAACTGTGCTGTCTAAAATGCAATCGCATTTTTAAATCTAAGTTCGGCTTCGCCAGCCACATTCGGGCGCACTCCAGAGTTTAGCCAGGTGTCGCCGTCGACGGATACGTCGTGGAGGACATCATCATCATGTTTGTATGTTTGTATATTTCTTTGGCACGCCCTACAGCCTAAACGGCTTGTCGTATTTTTATGTGAGTGGTATCAATAGATTCGTCTTAGTCGTGAGAGTGACACTGTGTACATCAAAATAAAAAAATAAACAAAATTAAAGATTTAGGCGGCAAAAAGTGTCCTCGAAAAACAAAAATGTTTTCAAAATACATCGAGTGTGGTATCAAAATAAAGATTTTTTAACGGTGATTACGAATATATATATATATAACTTATATGTTTTATTGGAGTTTGGAATAGAAAATGCTAATAAAGGTGCTTGAGAACTAAAAAGATGGAAATAAAAAAAATATTTAAGAAAAACAAAAAACCCGACTGCGTCAATATCTTCCATCTTTATTAAATTCATTGAAGAACTAAAAAGATAGAAACAAGATTTTAATTTGAATATTTTGTTTTGGTTTTGAATAATCTTAATTGACAGTGTTCACAAACGCAGTCGGAGGCATCTGCTCACTCCGAGATTTTGTTGTTCTACCTATATCACCAACCAAATTATGAGAAGTGAGCGTGTTATACTCCGACAGCGTTTGTGAACACTGTCATCCAAGATTATTCAAAACCAAAACAAAATATTCAAACTAAAATCTTGCCATCTTTATTAAATTCATTGAAGAACTAAAAAGATAGAAACAAGATTTTAGTTTGAATATTTTGTTTTGGTTTTGAATAATCTTGGATGACAGTGTTCACAAACGCTGTCGGAGTATAACACGCTCACTTCTCATAATTTGGTTGGTGATATAGGTAGAACAACAAAATCTCGGAGTGAGCAGATGCCTCCGACTGCGTTTGTGAACACTGTCAATTAAGATTATTCAAAACCAAAACAAAATATTCAAACTAAAATCTTGTTTCTATCTTTTTAGTTCTTCAATGAATTTAATAAAGATGGCAGATATTGACGCAGTCGGGTTTATTGTTTGTCTTAATTTTTTTTTTTTATAATATATATTTTTTATAGTTCAATTCTGGCAAATAGGTTATAATTGAATATGAGTGGTAGAGGAATTGTTGATGTAGTGAGTATTGATAGAAAAAATAAGGGCTTCCTTATATATATTTCCATCTGATATGTCCAATTTCAAACGCCCAATATCTGCATTTCAATCCATTAAGACTACATCCATAATTCTGGTGAGTTAAAGCTTTAGTTATTAATCTGAAGTTGGGCGCTGAACGGCATTTAACACTATGACCCCATGTTGGTCATTATGAGCAGTAAATATGAAAATCACTTCAATATCAATTTATTCATTTTCCATCCAAAAACAAAAACCCCTTACTGAGACAAAATAAAAACTCCTGGGTTAATACTTTTTGTTTCAAACAGTAACTACGATTTATGCAAAAAGTTTGTTAATCACGTTTGCTAATACTCAACCCCACGACAGGAGTTTTGGCGGGAACTTGGAAGTGTCATGAGGTGCTCTTGTTTTAATTCATTATTTTGGTGATATTTAGTGTTATATTGCATAATTATGGTGGTATATTATCCAATATAGTTCTATTAAAGAGCTCAAATGAAGTGAATTGAAATAATTGTGCTAATCAAGTGTTTTTTCTGTTGCCGCCAAAACTCCTCGATAAAGTCTTGGTAAGGTAGCCACTGCTTTACTTCGACATACTACAGATAATAAAATATACAAACCAAACTTGACATTGGCAAAATTTGAAAACAAATGCCATTATAAAAAAATATAAAAAAATACAAAAAAAACCCCACGACACTGCTACGGTGCGCCAAAATACCCCAGCGAGGAGAGATTAATAAATGAATTTCATTAATTGCCCAGAACGGGACCGACATGTTTCTAATTAAAAATGTATGTTCAGAGTGTTTGAACAAATGAGTGTTCATAAGAATTTGAAATCGATGGTTTAGGACGAAAAATCGATTTTAGATAGATTTAATACATATTAATAAATAGGTTGTATCTTATTATATCAATTATCGTTGCATGATAGCATTTTTATTATGAATTAGGTACTTTTTATAAATAAAAATTGCATTAAAGTAAATAAGGGAAAATTAGATAGACACGTGCTCCATATTCTGGAAGAGCTAATCATCTTATGGATATTAATCGATTACCTCTACAATCGTTTACCTTCAAAATGACTTATGCCAAGAAAATAATTCTGAATCAAACAATAGACATCTGCCAATTAAAGATCGATCATTATTTCTGCAAAATCGATTCTTCGAGTGTTCTCGACATGTTGTGAAATAATAATGTTCAGAAATAATTACCGCTGTTTGGTAAATATAATCTTATACTAAACTAAGTTACTACCTCCTGACATACATGAAACACAAATGAACCTAAACTAGCGAACTAAATGAAAATAATATTCACTGAATACTTGAAAAATATTCTAAAAAATATAAATTTAGATGTAGATCGTAATTTTCACTAAAATATATAAAAGTTTACACAAATTGATCTACATGGAAGGGTAATAGACAAGTTTGTAGAACAGTGCATCCCTATAAATTGTCCGGCTTAATTAAATTTCTGCACAATCCAAGGTGTGGTTACTTTATTCCGCACGCGACTGCACGCCCCATCCTGTCGACTTGACATTTAGATTAGAATTGTATGTGTACTACATATTGAAAGATGTGCATGTTTAATGAATGAATGAATGAATGATGGCTTGTTGGATTTAGAGTGTAAACAAGAGATTCTTAAACTGATCGCGTTTAAGTTCATGACTTGCGTCCTCAAGTTGTAAGTATCAACATCAATTAAATTTATATAGGGATAAGTTTATTTAGGGCATTTTAGGGGATTATCTCTAACGTAGGTGCGTTTCTATTTTTTTCACTTCTAAAGTTATATGATCCCTTAGTACTATTCATACTGGCTATACTATAGGCTACTAATCATTCCTGGGACTAGCTTTGAAACGTGCATTGCCGTGAGCAAAACATGTAATAAAATTAAGAAAATAAATTAAAAGTAAAATAAAATAAAAACAAGCTTTTATTTAAATGCTCTAAAAAGAAAAAAAAACTTTAGATTGAATCAAACTTTGTTTAATACTATGTAGAGATACCAAACCCACCCACCCAAACAAACATACATACATTGCAAGTTAAATAACAGCTTTTAAAAAATGCTGCATATTAATAATATAAATAACATAAATCATATTTAATATAAACAAGTCATTTAAATGATTATAAGAAACTATTTTTGACTTCTTAACATGATGTATTAGCCAATTTATTTCAAAAGGTACGGAGATGTAGCGACCGTTGAATGTGACATTAATCAAAAAATAATTAATGTTGGTCAAGATTTATTGCGTTTTTGAACTAACAAATCGATGTTTTTGTTTATACTTATGAAAACATATATTATTAATATATTATAATTGAATTGACAGATCCGTCTGGAAATTTTTAGGGAAGGCCTATGTTCAGCAGTGGACGTCATGTGGTTGATGATGATGATGATAATGATGAATTGAAAACAAAGGAGTAAGACTATAGTTTATTAATTGAACCTAATTTGTGTAGTAGAAGTCCAGATTTGTTTTTGTAAAAAAATATATAAAAATTACATGTACGTAGAAATTAGAAAAGACAATAAAGAATGGGTCCCCCTTTATTTATCTTTCAAGATTATTAGATTTTTGAACTGAAAAAGACATAGAACCTTGTATTAGTGACCCAGCGATATGTACCCAAAGATCCTTATACTTTTTTAAACGACTTCCAAAAGGAGGAGGTTATCAATTCGTGTGTTTGTATTTTTTTTTTATTATTTATTATACTTGAGTAATAATCCTATTTTTCAAATAGATATAAAGATAAAAGGATAAAAAAGAAATGTCAATCAACCAAAAAGTATTTAATAAAGAGGTATATAATGGCAACGCGCGGCAATGTGTAGTGTGTACAGGCATGTGTTTACTAGTGGTAGGTCTCTCATATGTGAGAGTCCGTCTGGGTGGGTACCACCGCAATGTCTATTTTTACCGCCAAGCAGCAGTGTGCGTGCACTATTGTGTTTCGGTTTGAAGGATATTGTAGCCAGTGTAACTACTGGACATAATGAGACTTAACATCTTATGTCTCAGGATGACGAGCGCAGTGGAATGCCACACAGTACTTTGTAACTCACGGTGCTGGATGGTGTTGCTACTGTTTATGGGTGGTCGTATCGCTTACCATCAGGCGAACGGCAAGCTCGTCTCGTCATTCAATTCAATAAAAAAAGGCACCATTGATTTATAGGTTTTCATAAATCAATGACAGGCACAAAATAAATCATATAAAACACACGAATTGAGAACCTCCTCCTTTTTGGAAGTCGGTTAGAAATTACGCCGTATTTTAATACCGTGAACGTTTGCAGTCAACTGTTTACAAAGGAATGTTTTGACAAAACTAAATGTGGTGGAAAACGGAAGATAAATCAAAGTAAGTTTAAATATACTGGCTTTTGTACGTGACTTTTCTTGACAAGTTAGATTGGCGCGTATAAATTGGCTTTGCAGAATAGTCTTAAAATATATTTGCGACTTTTAGAAAACGAATTTAGTTTTCTATTCTAGTTTAAAAATAACACGTTCGTGATTTAAACATATTATTTTGAAGTAAATTTTGTACGAATTCAACGATTTTAAGGCAACACTTTTTATTATAAGAAATACGAAGAATTGAGCACCCTCATATTTTTTATCTCTTTATTTTATTTTAATTATTTAAGTGTTGAAACTCGATTAAAGCTCTATAAATAGTTTCCTGTAATGTAGTTTCTCTCCAAAAGAATGGAATTCAAATCCTTACTAATATTATAAATACGAAAGTAACTCTATCGGTCTGTCTGTCTGTCGCGCTTTCACGCCAAAACTACTGAACTGATTTAAATGAAATTTGGTACACAGATAGTCTAGAGCCTGAGAAAGGACATAGGCTACTTTTTAAAGAGAAAAAAGGGTTCATAAGGGGGTATGAAAGTTGTATGGAAGTATCGTCATTTTTAGAGCTAGAAGCTTGAAACCTATTTAGTAGGCTGTTGAATCTATATTTATATAAATAAATATGACATTCAAAGTATGTGGACACCCTATAGGTGTAAAATAACAATAAGGAATAGGGGATTAAAGGTTGTATGAAAATGTGAATGCTTTATAAATTTGTGACAAGAGACAAATTTGGCACACGGGTAGATCATGTCCTGAATTAACACATAGGCTACTTTTTATCCTGGGAAAATATAAAGTGGGACTTTTATCCCGGAAAAACTTTTTAACGCGGGCGGAGCCGCGGGCAAAAGCTAGTAATGCATATTTCCAATTTCAAATATTGTTCTATCTTTTTTACTGTAACTTATGGCAATGTATAAATTCTCTAAGCAATGAATAGATTAAAAAATTATCATTTTTAATTTTATTTTTTCTATTTCGCAATCACGAAGGAGTTATTAGGACGCTCGTTAACGTCTTCACTGGAATCAGATTCTGAATGTCAAACCGCCATTAGTACTGAACAAAGGGAAGGCCTAGTCGCACTTATTATATATTTTTAGATAATTTATTCACCGCTACTGCCATGCCGCCAAAAGCCTAATTATAGTTCAAACACTGATTAAAGTATCACCTGGAAGTAAAGGTATTATAGCAAGTTAGGCTTATAAATTGCTCGAATACTCAAAATTATCTTGGATTTGGTTAACCCATCGTCTCTTTATCGTCTCTATTTACTAATAATTTCGACAAGACTTAACCACATACGCTGATAGTGCATGCAACTACGTTTGACTACTTACATGTAGTGATTTAAATGTATGCCAGCCGTTATCGGGTCCATCTAATGGACCTTAGGCAGTGAGGACATGCTAATACGTTCGACTTAACTATTAATGTCCGAATGTACACCTGTCCTTAATTAGACTACTGTAATAATTAAGTGTTAAAGCGGCGATAGCCCAGTTGGGAGTGGACCGGACTGCCGAGACGAATGTCCGCAGGTTCAAAACCCAAGGGCACACACCTCTGACTTTTCTTAAGATTTATGTGTGTATTCTCTGTGAATTATCACTCGCTTTAACGGTGAAGGAAAACATCGTGAGGAAACCTGCATACCTGAGAAGTTCTCTGAATTTCGAAGGTATGTGAAGTCCGCCAACCCGCACTAGGCCAGCGTGGTGGACTAAGGCCTTAACCCTCTCAGGTGTAGAGGAGGCCCGTGCTTAGCAGTGGGCAGTATATAATACAGGGCTGGTACGGTATGGTATGGTAATAATTGACGACATTGATTCAGATATGAGATATTGATCAGCCATGTTTCTGTCTTGCATTACTTGGCTACACAAATCAATTTCTACAAGCCTATTTCAGAGCGTCTCATAAAAGTTATAAATATTTTTTAAAGGGAAATTGGTGATTTTTATGTTTTCCGAAATTAAAAAGGAAACAAAATATTTATTGGAAGTTGGTAGCAACATAGATACAGCAATTCAGTGCTGAATAAAGCCCTTGATAACTAATTGGAGCATACTATCCGTTTCTCATATGAATATCCCTCACGAGGCTTAATCAAAGACCATCCCTTTCTATATAGAAACTTGCAATAGCCATCGATAAATCTTCGTGCGTGTGAAGTAATTAATAATTTCCAACCACGGTATCTAACAAAGCCTTCGACACCCACACCTTTTCGACGTAAAGGCAATTTATAATGACGCATCGTGTTGACCTCATGTATTTTTATAAAGAGCAAGGTTTTTCAAATTAAATGTATGACGCTGTCCTTTTAAGAATATTTCGAAAGTGGTGACGTGTGCTGTGAAAATATGTTCTTAAGTGTGATGATCAGTTTTGGCGGGAACTTGGAAGTGTCATGAGGTGCTCTTGTTTTAATTCATTATTTTGGTGATACTTAGTGTTATATTGCATAATTATGGTGGTATTTTATCCAATATAGTTCTATCAAAGAGCTCAAATGAAGTGAATTGAAATAATCGTGCTAATCAAGTGTTTTTTTTGTTGCCGCCAAAACTCCTCGATAAAGTCTTGGTAAGGTAGCCACTGCTTTACTTCGACATACTACAGATAATAAAGAAAGACAACCTAAACTTGACATTGGCAAAATGTGAACACAAGTGCCATCAACAAAAAAAAAAAAAATAAGTGTGAATTTTTTTTTCTATGGTTCTTGCGAAATAACATTACGAATCAGCAGTGGCGTAACTATAGGGTGGCAGAGGTGGCAAAATGCCACGGGCCCCTGGCCCGGAGGGGCCCCCAACCTTCCCGACACGAAAGGCCGCGAGCTCAGATATAACATAAAATTTTGAAAACGGGGGATCGGGGGGCGTTGTATACGCGACTTATTTGTTGAACGTGACAATTTTTACTGGGGCCCCATCGAATGAATTTGCCACGGGCCTCAGATGATATAGTTACGCCACTGTGTTACTAATCACAGGTCTTTGACTTTTTTTATAAAATAACTTTCAAAGAGACTAGGTAAGCAATGATAAGCTTAACCACTGCTAAAAAGGGTTAGACCCTTGAAAGGCTTCTGTTGACGTTTCATTTTACAAAGGTGCTAGGACAAATGGCTCTCGTGTTTACTCGTTAATTAGGCAGATACGCTTGAATAAGGTTAAAGTATTTACTATTTGGTTATCTTAGTTTAGATCCTTTATTTATTAGTTTCAACAGATTTTCTTTATCAACATTTATAATATTTTGTACATACACTGTTGAAGCCAAAGTTAAAGTTTTATAAACTGCGAAACTACGCAGTTAGCCGAGCTCTACTGAACCGATGTTTTTCAACTCTAATTACTTTTATAATGCCAAACTATGCAAATAGTTGAAATGGAAAAGGTGAAGTTGAAAAGTTGCGCCTTCGTGCAGCGGCGCCGTTTGATTACGGTAGGGGGGGGGCGTTAGTTGGCCAGCCCTAGGCCGATCAAAGAAAGAAAGAAAGAAAGAAAAACGATTTATTTGTCACAGTCGCGACACAAACAGATACAATTGACACAAAATAACAATAATAACAGTGGCTAGTCGTGGCTGTGACAGGTAGGTGACCACTCAGCATAATGTTGTGATGTGGTGCAAACCACAACACAACGCTGATTTTCAGTGGTTACCTTAAGTGACGTACGGGCGTCAAACCGGCTAACTGATAAATAAAACAACGATCACGCGATCCTCCTATTTATCTATCGGTAAAGTACGTTTGTGCTACCTTTTTACATCCTGGTCTTAACAGGGACATTGTGTTGGTTGATTGTTTTGTTGTCATGCCCACGGCTTCGCTATTATAAACCCTTTGATTAATTATATACCTAGATAGACACTGAACGTTTCAAACGCGTCGAAAAAAATAGAGGCCAACTGTTGCCCGCTAAATGAGTTCGAGTGAATTATTTTTTGTTGTTTTTCATGGATATAATTATCTCCCCGTTTTAATAGAAACCATGTAATAACTGGTATCATTATGCGCGCACACAAGCATACGCAGAATGATGCAGCGATAGTGTATGACACAGCTGTCACGCATACTAGCTTAAGAAAAGTTGGGCTGTTTGTTTTAGTTTCATTGTAGCGTGTCACTCTATCTAGGTATATAATTAATCAAAGTATAAACCTTGGGTGACCCGGCTTTCTGGGGCCACACTAAGGACCAATGGCTCAAACTATCGCAATAGAGACAAAGCGACGCGAAGAAATAAATGAAGCATAGTTTATTTTAATTACATTTTTTTTATTAAACAAAGATAATAAATACGCTTTCATTCCTCATAGCATTTGTAAATTTTACCATTTAGGGCCTGGTTTCAGCCCTAAAATACTTTATTCATTTTTTTATTACATACCCGCATTACCGATATACTGATAGAGCCAATATTAAAAATGCACGAGTAACTTGGTCGCAAGATACTTTTTATTGGATAATACGCAAAGCATTCGCACAACGAAGCAGGTTGAACGTAAACTTCTGTGCATTGTTGTCTTTGCTTCCTGCTCGTTAATCATTTGCGGGTCGAAACGAACCTTGTTTCCTTGAACAGTATCTCTTATTATATAATTCGGCGACGGTAGAGACGCTACGCAGCGCTACGCCTTAATACAATGCTATTCAAATAACAATAGTAACGTCAATGTCCTTTATGTGTCAAATGTCACTTGAAAAGTAAAATTTGCATAGACTGCTTAAAATATAATAATACCCTTTCTAGCCGATTTCGGCCACGGCGGCCAATCTCAACAGAGATCAGCCAGATACGCAGGAGATATTATAGTGCACAAGTGTGTGCGCAATACACAGGGTGCACTCGCTATTCCTTTACTCTCATAGTCCGGTGAGACGGCAATCCGACATGACCGGAGAGAGATCAGGCGCAGGACCAACGGCTTTACGTGCTTTCCGAGGCACGGGGGTATCACACCGCCAGCTTCCTGACTCCGAGCTGCGACTGAGGAATTTTTAAGATGGAAAAACCCAGTCACAATGTTTTTGTCCCGACCCAGGATTCGAACCCAGGACCTCAGCGCGCAAATTGTACTCGTAACGCGTACGTAATACAACTACGCCACCGAGGCAGTCATAGACTGCTTATTAGCATATCAATAACGGTTTTTTTTTTGACTGGTGGTAGGTCTTTCATTATGTAAGAGGCCGTCTGGGTGGGTACCACCGCAATGTCTATTTCTACTGCCAAGCAACAGTGTGCATGCACTGTTGTGTTTCGGTTTGAAGGACATTGCAGCCAGTATAACTACTGGACATAATGAGACTTAACATCTTATGTCTCAGGATGACGAGCGCAGTGGAATGCCACACAGTAGTTTGTAAGTCAAGGTGCTGGATGGTGTTGCTACTGTTTATGGGTGGTCGTATCGCTTACCATCAGGCGAACGGTATGCTCGTCTCGTCATTCAATGCAATAAAAAATTAGTCCATTTTGCGATAGCCTAGTTGGGAGTGGAACGGACTGCCGAGACGAATGTCAGCAGGTTCAAAACCCAAGAGCACGCACATCTAACTTTTCTAAAAAGTTATGTGTGTATTCTTTGTGAATTATCGCTCGCTTTAACAGTACCGGAAAACATCGTGAGGAAACCTGCATACCTTAGAAGTTGTCTATAAAGAATTTGTACGGTATGTGAAGTCTGCCAACCCGCATTAGGCCAGCGTGGTGGACTAAGGCCTAAACCCTCTCAGTAGTAGAGGAGGCCCGTGCTCAGCAGTGGACAGTATATAATACAGGGCTAGTATGGTATGGCGGTCCATTTCTTCATGTCTTCTATTGACAGGTCCGTCTGGAAATTTTTGGAGGGACTTTGTACAGCAGTGGACTTCATGTGCCTTCTTTAACGCGATAAATCGAACAAAGCGATTACTATACTTTATTGAAAATCGCCTGAATAGTGGGCCTATTCGTAAAGACTCCCCAGTGGTCAGAATATTTCCAGTAGGACAAGTCAGATTAATTTTTCGAGGTTGTTGATACCGTTTCAGCTGTCCCTTTACCGTGATATAATAAAACGTTCTTTTAACCTTAATATAACCACTTAAAAATGAAGATTAAAGATTAATAATAACACGTGTTTAATCTTTTAACGAAGCGGACAGATTTAGGCCAACCAGCCGGCAGGTTTGACTTTATCGATGTTCGTAATATGGTAATTAAATAGCCAGTGGACGCTTGGGCCACTTTGATCCTAAAAGCTTTTAGGTTAATAACTTTACAGCCATTGGCGGCTTATAAAGTTTTGTGGTTTTTTTAAGTTTGTTTTGTGGTACCACGTGTGTTTTTTTGCATATTACACGCTTTATTAGCTTCACTTGTATGTTTGTATGTATGTTTGTAACTCTCCGACTCCGACTCCTTTGGGCGCGATTTTGACCCACTTTAAACGGTCAGATTTTATTCAAACTTTGTAGGTTTGTCGAGGACCGATAACAATAAACTAATTTGATAAGATTATGCCATTATTCAATTTTCAAAATGAGATTTTTGACAATTTATATATTTTTTAGTGACATTTGTTGGACAATAGTAGAACAGAACTAAAAAATTAAATATAAATAATAGTTTAAAAAACTAAAAAACACGCTTTATAGAAAACCCAAATAAAAATAGAAAATAAATTTGAATTAAGAATAGTGTAAATAAGAAAAAAATGTATTTTATTGTAAAAAAAAGCGTGGGGTGCATGGTGACAATAGTTATAAATATTTTATCGACAGATAATATGAGTAGAAGTATTATATATCATTTTGATAATATCTTAAAAGTAACCCACGCTTTTTTACTCTTAATTCAAATTTATTTTCTATTTTTTAGTTGGGTTTTCTATAAAGCGTGTTTTTTAGTTTTTTTAACCTATAATTTTTTTTGTTTCTAAACTTACTAACTGCATATTGGAGATTTACATGTATAATAATGATATACAGGGTCATTTTTACATTGCGTTACTAAATGAAACCACATATTCGTCTTTACCTCTTCTAACATCTTGCCAAAAATCATCCATGAATAACGAATATAATTGCCAAAAATCCCGGTAGTAGTTTTCAATTTTTTTTAACATTTCGTAGTTTAGTGCGAATATGGTTTGTGCGAAAGTGTATTTCTGAATGAAAGTATAATGTTGCCGCTGCGACGAATTATCTTAGAGCAGTAGTAGTGGCATAAGGTCATGTAATCTTAAAGTTACTTTTTATTAATATTTATTTTGTTCGAAACTTACATTTTTTTATTTTACATCTATGGTTAAAACAACTTAATGGAAAGCGTTATTTTCGACGAGATAAGAACGTGATTTCATTTATTAACGCAATGTCAAAATGACCCTGTATAAGATTATTCTGGCAGATATACACGCTAAGAACAGTTATGTAACACCGTATTTATCACCTACTTAACGTTTTATTAGGATGGCTAGTAACGATGATAGATTTAGGAGATGATGGCTGATGTGTAACGGCAATAGAAATTCCATAACTTGAATATGAAAATTCATTATTTTGTATCTTAAGTCGTGACTTGTGTCCCAGAAAACTTGTGTTCGATAAAGTCCTTATAAATCGAATACCAAAATGCCACGAAATTCAATCCGAGTTATGGATTGCTTCAGAATTCCAACGTTGGACTGGCTAGTCACTCAATGAATGATGATGCAAATTGTAATTCGTAACATTTGTTACGCATCATTATCTCATTCCTCAATCCATTGTTTATTATTACGTAACATACCTTCGTCCAATATTTGAATTAAGAAGTTCTGCAATACGAAAAAAACAGTAATAAACAATGTAAGTAATAAATAATAATCCTCACAATAAAACCTACCTACTACCAAACCTACTTCGCTAATTGTTTTATAATTCCAAATTCAAAACTGCGCGCCTAGCGGCTGTAGGTCCCGAGGTAGAAATGATTACCGATTTACAATAAAAGTAGGTACAAATCATTATAATTAGCTGAATCAAAGCCGCTAGCTGAAAGCAGCGCTGCCACCGCTGATGGGCTGTGAGCACGCGATACACGCTTTTCGCCGGCAACTTCGATCTTTAATGAGTTGCGTCTTACGATTTCGCGTTATTAAGCTATTTTCTTTTGTTCGTTCTCGTATAGAAATTGTTTTCGTTATAAAAGTCGCATTGCTTTGTTGTAAAGATTGATTATAACAATGTATATTGAATTTTGCTGAGGCCTACAAAAGAACATTAAATTAAAATTTTGTTGATAATGAAATATCTTACATAATAAATTTTATTCTATCACGTATTTAATCGATTGTTATTCATAAAATTACAACTAAAGCAAATTGCGTTCTTACTTTAAAAGCGTTTTTAATACGTGTTGACATTTCCTTAAGCCATGCAAAGATATTCGCAATATTCACTACACTATAAACAGAAACGATTAAATAAGTAGCCGTAACTAAACTTCCCAGAGTTTAATTTCCTAAAATCTCCAACGAAACGGGAGCCAAACAATTATGTTTGATCACGAAACTTTAAACACTAATTGGACAAAACCCTGGAAATTCTCAAAGAGCCAAATACTGGTGGTAGGTCTCTCATTATGTAAGAGGCCGTCTGGGTGGGTACCACCGCAATGTCTATTTCTACCGCCAAGCAACGGTGTGCATACACTGTTGTGTTTCGGTTTGAAGGACATTGTAGCCACTATAACTACTGGACATAATGGGACTTAACATCTTATGTCCCAGGATGACGAGCGCAGTGGAATGCCACACAGTAGTTTGTAAGTCAAGGTGTTGGATGGTGTTGCTACTGTTTATGGGTGGTCGTATCGCAATATTTAACGCTGGCAATTATAGAAACACATATCCGTGAAAAAATCTCGTAATGACCAGTAGGTTTTCTATTGCTTATATCAGTGATTGGCTTATTTAAAGGCAAAAGTAGACGAAGGTCTTATGTCTCAGGATGACGAGCGCAGTGAAATGCCACACAGAACTTTGTAACTCAAGGTGCTGGATGGTGTTGGTACTGTTTATGGGTGGTCGTATCGCTTACCATCAGGCGAACGGCATGCTCGTCTCGTCATGCAATGCTATAAAAAAAAAAGGTTACAAAATGGGTTAAAAATCGTTTGAAGAATGCGCGTTAACCACTTCGGATATTTGTAAAAAATCTTTTATATTTGGGACCAATATGGTGGCTGGTGCTCGAAAAATGGGACAATGAAACGTGAATCGCTGCAGAGTGGAGAGTGATCCTATGACATAAATATATCCATTACTCTTATAACTGCCTATGCGATAGTGGTATTGGCACTATTCACCATAACATATCGAGAACTGTATTTACCTATGTTTAACAAAAAATAAATGATTTGATTTGATTCGATCTCCGTATCGGGAATAATAATTTTGAGTATTTTTGCTTAGTATTAAATTATAATCTGGAATGACCCTGTAATTAGGCTGACGCTGCTGCTACCGAGATGTCAGTATAATACACCAACAAATGTCCTTGAAAGAAAAAAGGTAGGATACTACCTATGTATGCACTTATTTTTAAATATAATACACTCGTTACTCAACGTCGAATGTAATATCGGCTTCGTTTCCTATAACAGCGAAGGATATGAAGTATCTAATATCCTTCCTCATAGAGTAGGCACAGGATGTTTTTATCCTGAAGGAAGTTGGCTGGAAACTAGACGACTGATTTCCTGTACTACGTTATTAGAAGTAAGTATCAAAATATAAACAGCACCAGTTACTTATTATTGTCGATACATTTATTTGCAAGGTCAGCAAACGAGATGGATGTTCAAAAGTCAACTTTCTAGAAAAATCTAGGCACTCACTAGCGGTTTGTATCCCCGAAGAGTGGAGGGGAAACGAGTACACCTACTTTTCGCGATATATTTATAAAAAACAATAATTGTAACTGGCTTAAAACTTAAAAAAAAAAAAAACGAAAGAAGTTTCGAACACAATTTCAAACCTCACGCATTTTTAAAAAGATTAAATGTCAAAGGAGTTCTTAAAGTTTCAACCGTCAACAATTACGACCACATTACACCCCACAGAGACTTGGAGGCCTTTGCGCCACTTTTAGTAACATTTTCGCACACGCCGAGTACTCGTTAAGTGAAATTACTCATCGAGCCGTTTTAGGAATGGCCATAGAATTCAGGCGGGCGTTTATAACATCCCTTGGTGTTTAAGTGTCCGCGAAAATTATTCGGAAATTAAGTGTCTCAAGTTTCGTTTCAATGTCTATTTCGTAACTCTCGCAATTTTCATATTGTAATACTTTTGAAAGGAATTTAGCTTTTCAACTTATGTATTTAAATGCAAATTTCGCGTAAAGTATTCGACAATGCTTTGCATAAATTTACGGTTACGCAATTTAATTATCTTTTATAAAATTATAAATAAATAAAGCATAAACATTATAATGTGAAAAAAGTAGAAAATTTAGTAATGTAGAGTCCGTGTGATTTATTTATGCAATAGTTAGAAATAGGGACATGCAGATACCATTTTTTTGACATAGCTCAGACATGAAATGGTGGGACTGTCCCTATTTTAGCAGACTTCCAAAAGGAGGCCTTGGTTGCCACTAGTTTAGTAAAAACCAACAATTAGTACATTCTTTATAAAGTTTAAAACAAAATGTACTGCGCGTTGTGGTGTACAGCAAGCACAACATTCTAAATAAAACAAGATGGCAGTTTTCCTTTTTTAAAATGTTTAAGAATTAATTAAAAAAAAAACACTTAATAGTATTTTATAATCGCGCCGCTAGCAGGAGAAGTCTCAATATTGTTCATTTTCGTCTTAAAGGTCAGGCAACACGCCAACTATTTTCTGTGAGAAAGTATAGATTTTTCTGTATATTATTTTATTTCACTGCCTGGGTGGTGGTATAATTACATTGCTGAGGTCTACGTTACATGATGGGAAGGATAAACTTAAAATTTTAAGGTTTTTACAATTTGCAGTAGGAAATCCTAGATCATTAAGAAGCCTGACTATCCCAGCCGTTTAGTAATCAAATTCATATTTTGGCAGTTTAATATCATGCAAAGTATAGTTGATTAAACTGCATACCTATATAAACCCACTGCATGAAAACTTCTATAGAAAACTTAATATCGCTCAGCGTCGTTTGTAATTTCGTGTTTTATATGGACTGCATGCACTCACTTTCTGATTCAATACAAGAAATTTCGAAACACTCACAGCGAAGTGTGACTAACCGATACTTTCACCATTCAATTAAAACAATAACATTTTTAATGGAATGTTTCTGGCAGGATCTAAAGTTGTACCGTAAAGGAATGACTAGGTATGTATTGTGACCTATTTCTAAAAGAATGGCTTTGAGTGGTTCCGAAGATGCGCCAAGGTGTGGTCTTTTGTTCGGCCAACGTTCCGCGCATAAAGAATGGGCGCGAGTGGAACGAAGGAAGACGAACTATTGAGTGATATGAACGAATGAAAAATATATTATGGGTTGAATTAATATTTGTTTTGGTTGAGTGCACCAGAAGTCGAAGCAAAAATATTTTTTTAGTTTGTATTTTCCATCGATGACAAAACATACATCGAATCTTATCTTATATTACTTCTTATTAATATTATAAATGTGAATATTTGTGAAAATTTTTGGATGTTTGTTAGAAGTAGTAACAACTAAACGTATTTGGATGTAATTTGGCACACGGGTAGATCATGTACTGGATTAACACTTTTTATCCCGGTAATTTGCTTCCATGGGAACTAATTGATATTTTTAATCTGATCCTTTAAGTAGATGGCGCTGGCGTCGTACCTTGTTTTAGGGTATTTTGTAGCGGGAAAGGCTTTTAACACGGGCGAAGCCGGGAGCACCACCTAGTCACCAATATATATGAAAAATCTATTGCAAAACATGTTTTCCCTATACTTACAGTATATTGCGTCATAATTAATTATCTCAATTAAAGTCAGACCTACAATGTAATGGCCTTGTGAATTTCCCACAAATATATCAATATAGATCATACAATAAGTGTAGTAATTTAATACGTAAACCTAGGTAAACATTATCAACATGTTAAATAAGCATTGTAATAGGAAACAGTTGGTAATTGCTACATGTAAATTACATATAGGTACTACTATTACATATTCAAACAAAGCTGTTGAGGAAGCCGATAAAAATTTAAAAAATGAATTATTATACTCTTTGTTTTAATTTAATTATTTAAAAGTAAATTATAGACATAGAGTAAATCAATACAGTGAAAACCGGTTATAAAGATATTGGGAACACCAAATCTAGACGCTTAGAAGCATTTGAAATGTGGTGTTACCGTCGCATGTTGCGCATCAGTTGGACGCAAAAAGTAAGCAACGTTACCGTGCTCCAGAGTGTCAATATGCCCCGAAAAATGATGCAAACCATCAAACAGCGCAAGATAGGATATCTCGGCCACGTGCTTAGGCACGAAAGATATATGCTGCTGCAACTAATAATGATGGGCAAGGTAGAGGGGAAGAGACGCGCTGGACGAAGGAAAAAATCGTGGCTTAGAAACATCCGGGAGTGGACCGGTATCACCTCCGTTGAAAAACTATTCCGCCTAGCCAGTGACAAGGAGGAATACAAGAAGCTGACGGCCAACCTTCAACATTGAAGAGGCACTAGAAGAAGAAGAAGAAATCTAGACGCTATATCTGATATTGAGTTTTAAATTCAGTATCAGCCCGGAGTCTGGAGTTTGTGCCCGATATGGCGATAGGCTCGCCCCCTATCACATCATGGGACGGAATACACACGGCGAAAAGTGGGTGCACTAGTTGCGCGTCTGCCTACCCCTTCGTGGATAAAAGGCGTGAGTATGCGTATATCTGATACTTACTCGTTATCAGCGTCGTAAGTTGCTGCTCGTTACAAACGTGTTCTTTTTTATAAGTACATGATGTATTTCCCGGGACCTTGCCATTCAGTCTTTATAACCGATGTCTCTATAACGGTTTTCGACTATATATAAAAAAAATAACAAGAACCATAAAGTGTGTGTGTACTTATGTACACGCGTTAGAAGTTATACTTCTTTGGCGTAACAAGATAAAAATCTTTTTAAATAACGCGCCAAAAGAAGTATAACTTAATACTTTTCTTTCTTTCTTTCTTCTTTCTTTCTAACTTCAATATCTTTCGCCGTATTCTACGTTTAAAATTCAAAACTAAAATGTTGACTATAGCTAACTTCAGGGTGCCGGTTTTTCGTGACGGTGTGCGCGCGCATCGTAAAAATTTACTCTCATCATTTTCCCACAGAACAATAACTAATGCTTGTTATATTTCTGTGATTTTTCCCTAACGCGCCAAAAGAAGTATAACTTTAAAACATTACCTACATGTCATGGCGTAGGTGCGTCACGTCGACATTAGATGTTGACGATCAACATGTTTAGCCACAGAACAATAACTAAAGTGTTTAGCGATATTACAAAATAGTGCGCACTATGAGATCATCTAGAAAGTAAAAACACAGCGCGGTATTGGGAAATGAAATACAATATTTGGACAACATTCTGACACACATCGATTAATTCCTAGATTAGTATCAGAATACTTTCATCTTGAAAAGTGCTAATGTTATATTTATTCGGGCAACAAAGAGCCATGAGCGAGTCAACTATAAATAATCCCACACTGTTCAAAATCAAGAAAAATATATAAATATAAAAAAATAATCCTTGGCAGTTTCTCACCTTCAAGTCAAAACAACAATATCAAAGCGAATATGAGACATCCGCGACGTCCCACACAATGGACTCATTCCTTAACAATGCGAAGATCCCTACCAGTCCAGTCACGTACCACGTTACCGTTTATGTGGAAATGTAATCGATTTATTATATTCTATTAGCACTTTAGACAAACACGGGACCTTCTACGAATATGCTTCTTGAGTCTAGACTTGTAAACTAAAACCATAAACTGTATGGCCACGGATAGGCTAAATGTTTTATATTTTTATACCTAGATTTCTTAGAAAAACATTTTACTCAATATTTCTACAACAGATGAAACACTTTATTCTTAATCGCACATCTATTTTTAAAGTTTAAATTAAACCCAATTAAAATATAAAATGAACACATAAGTTTGATGACATTTTAAAATTGTGTGATCGTAATGGAGTACTTTTTGGAGTATTTTAGGTTCAAATTATATTATGAGATTTGAAATGGGGCTTTTTACAGAATGGGTCGCTCTGCCACTTTGATGGAACATCGCCCTAACTCAACTGACATTAAATTATTCCCCACAACGCAACCAAAATCGACCCGCTTAATTGAGTGACATATGCAATTATTTTTAATGAATGTATGAAACCTCTTTTCGACCCTGTGAATTTTTTTGTAAACCTTACCAATAATAACTGAATCTTCCAATATCTCAGGTATCTATACTGGCGACAACAATTTACTGGCATACCTGTAGTCTCCTACCTACGAATTTTAAGCGAAAGCAATTGGAACAGTCCGACATAATTTTAGCAACCGGCAAAAGATATTATATTGCTGAACTGTAGGTACTGCAAAAACCATCAAGCCAAGAAAAATATAAAAAACAAAACCTTCCTTCTTTCGCAATCAGGTAATAAAGCCGACTCTAAGAAAAAAACAACTGAAAAGCATGAATGTAAAATCATTTTGTTTGGAATCCTAGCTGGAAATAAATACGCTGATGTCAAACTTCAGAATGTCCATTCGATTTTTGAGACTATCGATCAAATACGTTGAGCTAATTCTAAACCTATTACGGTTGCACAGAGGGTTAGAGTCGTCTGGCATAATGTATGCGCGATCCGATTAAGGGTTATTAAACGGACAGACTCAGGTGATGCTAATGGGACACTTTTGTCCCTTGTAAATTATGGACGGCTATTTTAATCGAGGATCTATCCTTTTGCCGTATGCTCTTATAAGTGCTATCTCGGTTGACAATGTCTACGACTTAAATCATATTTTATATTGTCCAAAAAATCGCATTTATGTGTAAAAACGCTGCCGCAAACAGCTACTGGAGCTGGCTTACCGAAAGTGCTTCTACAAGTATTGGTTGTCTTTTCGATTTTAAAAGGTTCCGCTCATAGTAATGTCTCCCAATAAAATTGTTGCATTTGTTAGTAAACGTGAATCCACGTCAAATATAATGTAAATAGGTAGGTACACATTCTTAATCATAATCTCATTAAAAGGTCATGTCTTGAAGTTATTTATTAGATTGAATTTTACACACACACACACACACACACTCACGCTAGTTATCCCCGAAGGGGTAGGCAGAGGTGCAACTAGTGCATCCACTTTTCGCCGTGCGTATTCAGTCTCATGATGTGATAGGGGGCGAGCCTATCGCCATATCTGGCACAAATTCCAATTGTAATTTTACCAGTCATCTTATCGGCAAACAAAACCCCCCAACCTTCTCATAATTTGGGTAAATTAACCATAAACCTATAAACAGTAAATGGATAAAGCAGTACATTGACTGTAATCAGAAAGCGAAGTGCAAATTAGCTGAACTCCGGAACTTTCTACATATTTAAAAAGAAAACATGAATCGGAGTAGCTAAATCAAGCCCGAGCACGTGGACCTGAGTCTATTTCTCACCACGCAATGATCGTTCAAAACAGCCCAGCTAAGCCTTTCACCTCGCTATTGCCGAGCCCTATTTCCTGAATAGATCTTTACCTCGCGTGCAATATTTTTAGAACACGCTTATAGCGTTAGCTGAGTGGTTAAGCTAAATAACCGGAATTAGCCGTCCAGCTAAATATTAAGCGCTTTCGCAAGTAGTTCACTACGAACGCTGATTTATATTCTGAATAGGTTCTGAGTAACGCGTTTGGTTTTACAACGAAGTTAAATGAGCTTTGCTCGCTCGTTTCACCTCTGCCTAGTCCTTTGAGACTATATTACCTAAGCACTAACCTGCTACATAATTTTGCAAAAGAACGCTTACTATCTTTCCATAACATTATTCTTATCTATTGGAACACGTCAATTTCTTCATATTTCTCATATATCGGAACCAATATCGCCGTAAGCAATGACTCTAGTAAATCTTTTACAGACACCAACGTGTGGTATTGCATATTGAACAAGTTGTAACAATGGATGCTATATTATTCTAACAAGCAATATTAAAGAATGAACGTGGATCTTCATAAAACCGTGTACGAGATTTATTATTGCGCATCGCAATTATTGTGGTAATTAAAAGTACATTTTTTTAATTAATTTATTCTTGTCGATAGATACAAGATGTCCTTCAGACCCATATTTTGTTGTTTTTTTTATCTTGATTTTATGTCACAGTAAAGTAGTGGCTACCTTACTAAGACTTTATCGAGGAGTTTTGGCCGCAACAAAAAACACCTGATTAGCACAGGTTTTTCAATTCACTCATTTGAGCCCTTTAGTAGAACTATAATATTGGAAAATATACCACCATAATCATGCAATATAACAAACACTAGGTATCACCAAAATAATGAATTAAAACAAGAGCAACTCATGACACTTCCAAATTTTTTTTCAAAGTACAAACTTTGCTACTTGGTAGTGCCAAAACAAAGTTTAAGAAAATAAGTTAGTAGGACATGGGTACTTTGTTAATGACAATAAAGATCAATGAGCAAAAAGATTAACTGATCATGAAAGATGATCACAAACGCCGGCAGCAGCAACATTGCTGAAAAGTCTTGACATCTTCGGTCTCCCATAAAAAAACACGATAGCTGTTTATATTAAACCATTTTGTTATTCATACAGATATTTAACTCCCAAACTATGTCACTAATATATGTATGCCAATATTATACTTGTGGAGGAACACTGTCGCCCAAAATACAGGTTAAGCCTAATTTGGGTGCCAGTGGTCCAAAACCTTGTTATGTATAAATATTTCCGGGAATAAAAAAGTCGATGATACATCTTTATGTATCATCGATTTTTAAAGCCTAACATTTTTAAGATTTTTAACCTTTCTTTAAAGGTGGACATGGCTTGGATTCTCTTCGCTTCTCACGAGCTCCGTCAAGCATGAAGTTTCTGCCTTCACCAGTCACCTTCTGGCTTCTGGATGAGAATGAATAAAACTTTTTACTTAATGTCACGGATATGTCTGGCCAGTGTGTGTGTTTGAATATGGAACAGTATTTTTTTAAGTAAAAAGGAGGAAGAGGTGTCAGGAGGTCAGTTAAAAACTTAAAAAATATTGGGTGAAAATGATTGTATTGTAAATTGAAGAGACAAATTTAGACGCAGACCACAAATCAGCTACCTATTCATATAGACATATATTTACTTCTATGTTATTTTACACACTATTTTAGGGAAAGAAAAACATCGCATAATTACAGGAATCGACTCAGAAATAACAAACAAGACGATCTTAACGTATTGTTGTGCTCTTTTAGCATTCATATGCGGATGAAAGAAAAATAAGGCTCAGAAACAAAGGGACAATGGCCGAGTCCGCCATGACAGGGGTCAGTATGGAACTTCATAACCAAGTTTATTTATATGCGATTTTTTTTATTCATTTTATAAACTCAATCAAAAATGTAAAATACGCGATTTCTTCAGTATTGTTTCGCCGCGTTAATGAAATTATCATTGCATCCTAAATATTGGGATTAACTCATATAATATGTAAGTTTCGTGGTTAAAGAATGCACATTTTTTTTCTACATGGGAAATGTTGTATGTTGACATACGGTTGGGAAACCGTTCTAGTCAAAAGGTTACTACTGGTTTCTAATTATATAGGCATAATACGATAGGATGGATAATTTAGAATTTATCTTTCAGACACATACATTTTTTAAAACATTGGTTAATTGAAAAATATTTCAATTTTCAATTCAATCTTCTAAATTAGTGTAGTAAAAATATATCCGCTTATTCTGAAGAAACATTGTTATTAGCAGAAACATTTCAAAGTAAATAAAATCTTATTCACGGTCCCATGTCACTGTCAAACTTTCTGTCAGAGTAAACGAGAACAAACGAAATCAGTTATTATTATATTTCACTAATGAAACGCACGCCAAAGCAATATACAGGATTATCTTGACATTGCGTTAATAAATAAAATCACATACTCGTCTTTGCCTCTGCTAACATTATGCCAAAAGTCATCCATGGAAAACGAATAGTTTCACTAAAAATCTCAAGTTTACTTTCTTGATTTTTTATCATTTTGTGCGTGAGGGTTTTTTTGACTGAAAGAGTAATGTTGCCGCTGCGACAAATCCTCTTCGAGTAATAGTAGTGGCATTAGGGCGTGAAAAATGAAAGTTACTTATTATTGATATTTATTTTGTTCGAAACTTAAACTTTTTTATTTTACATCTATGGTTAAAATAACTTAACGGCAAGTGTTTTTTTTTTTTTTTTTTTTTTTTTTTTTTTTTTTTAATGGCATTTGTATTCACATTTTGCCAATGTCAAGTTTGAGTTGTCTTTTTTATTATCTGTAGTATGTCGAAGTAAAGCAGTGGCTACCTTACCAAGACTTTATCGAGAAGTTTTGGCGGCAACAAAAAAAACACTTGATTAGCACAATTATTTCAATTCACTTCATTTGAGCTCTTTCATAGAACTATATTGGGTAATATACCACCATAATTATGCAATATAACACTAAATATCACCAAAATAATGAATTAAAACAAGAGCACCTCATGACACTTCCAAGTTCCCGCCAAAACTCCCAGGAGATAAGTTTGTGGTTTCTTTCATTAACGCAATGTCAAAATGACCCTGTATATAATTACATTGGAATATTTTAATAAGAAAAAATATCAAACATTTATATCTGTATTCAAATAGTAATATTACTAGTACGTAACTCCATTCGCTAAAAATATTTTTTAGAATCCTAATACACATTACACCCATAGGTATTCCTCACTTTATGGTTTTAACCTTAAAATCTTCACGAACTTTATCTAATATTTAATATCTAAAGATTCCCAAAGTAAACGTAACGGTGCGGTTTATTAACCCTTAGTTACTCCTCAAGTTAAAATTAAAACAGTGCAAATACTGAACAAAGAAAATGCAACGGGCTATTGCTTGAAAAGAATATTACTTACGGAGAGTTTCATTGTGTATTTTTATTTTTAAATAGAGGTCCTCGAACTCTTTGCAGTACCTGAATAGCGGCTGACTCCCTTCCAAGACAAAACAATGTTCGTCATTATCATTGATAAGCAGCATACCCTTTGGATATCATTGCATGCCTTGATTACTTTCTTGACTCTAAAATCACCATACGTTTACTTTATATCTCTGTATGTTGTAATTTTTTCGCGTTACCTTTGTTATTATATGTTGTTATGACTGGTGATACCATACCATACCAGCCCTGTATTATATACTGCACACTGCTGAACACGAGCTTCCTCTACAACTGAGAGGGTTAAGGCCTTAGTCCACCACGCTGGCCTATTGCTGGTTGGCAGACTTCAAATACCTTCGAAATTCAGAGAACTTCTCTCTTTTCCTTCGCCGTTAAAGCGAGCGATAACTCACAAAGAATACACAGATAACTTTTTTTAGAAAAGTCAGAGGTGTATGCCCTTGGGCCTTGGGTTTTGAACCTGTGGACATTCGTCTCGGCAGTACGTTCCACTCCCAACTAGGCTATCGCCGCTTAACTGGTGATGGTTTTGACAAATTCTGCTATAATTTTTCTTATTAGATAATTTAGTTATAGTCAAAGGTAATAAGTCAAGTAGGGATTGCAAACCCGCACTAGGCCAGCGTGGTGGACTAAGACTTAAACCCTCTCAGTAGTGGAGGCTCAGCAGACGGTAAAAATACAAGGCTGGTATTATTAATAGAGGTTAAGGATGGGGTATTTGGGCCTCGGAAAATTTCATTCACCTCACGAAACGCAACAAAATTCTAACAATTTACATTAATTTCTTAAGTACTTCCTAAAACAACACTACCCTTATTAAACCATTATTTATTTATCTGCCAACAGCCAAGTGAAATATGAGGCCTACCAAATTATTAGTCCTTATTTCTCATATTTCCCGCTGCTCTCGAAAACGCCAATAAATAAGAATTCCAAGTTAGTGAGTCCATTTTAACATTGAACGAGATCCAAATTTGTTTCTGACGAATCGCTTGCCAAAAGCTCGTACTAACGTACCCCAATTAGGGGCAGCAATTAGTGACCGCTAAATATATATGTTTTGCAAGTTTCGTGTAAAGGTAAGAGAAGTGCTTGTAATTTTAATGTTTATTGTGAATCGTTGCAGATTAAAAGGAGTTTAATATTAGATTGTGTTATTAAATATAATTGGTAATATAGTTGTATTTTAATGTATGAATCGTGAGGCCTCGGATATAATTATTGATATGAGTAATATAGATTCAATAAAGAATGTTAGACTTTTATCAATTCACAGGATTAGAATAGTTCAGTGTTCCTAGAGTTGCCGAACTTCAGGAACGGGTTAGGGTGAACAGGTTTTCAAAATCAAGCTAATTCCTATTTCCAACCAGCTAATACGATTACGAAAATCGATGAAGCCACTTACATAGAAACTAAGCAATTTGATCGTATTATACATCTTTCCCATATTTGATTAAATCTTACTCAGCTAAATGAAAAGGGTCGTTCTAGTGACAATGTTTAAACAATCCCTCGTCGGATAGTAAATGCTGATACGTTCGTTATGGTACAAGATGTCTGGCATACAATCAAGGGCAAACATATGTTATATCATTATACGCGATAGAGGAATGTAACAAGGTCATAAAATACCCTGAGTCTTCTTTGGCTTTTGATACAATAAAGCATTCCGTTTCATCGCCTCGATGGCGTAGTTGTTTTACGGTACGACTGCAATGCTGAGGTCTCGGGTTCGACCCCGGGTCGTGCAAAGTGATATTGGATATTTCTATTTAGTATCAGCACGGAGTCTGGAATCTGTGCCCGATATGGCGATAGACTCGCCCCCTATCACATCATGGGACGGAATATGCACGGCGAAAAGTAAGTGCATTAATTGTGCCTCTGCCTACCCCTTCGGGGATACAATAAACACCAACCATCGTGGAGAAATGTGTGCTCCAACGGGGCTTAACGACGATTTTTGGGTCTTCTATTATAACAGGTCGGAACAAACCGACAGCAAAACTAAAAAAACTACTACAATCGGGCGCAGTCATCCCAGACAAAAGGGCAACAAACAACGTCACATGCCATGTTGTGGTAAAAAGCTGTTTTTAATAATACAGCATATTTTTTATGATAAACTGTTCACTGAATAAATTATAACGAGACAAGACTTTTCAAAATATTTACAGAATATAGATATCAGAAGTAAATAAGATGAGCTATGATTAATTACGTAATTTTTATGTTATTAATACTATGTTTTGTATATTGATCTTTTCGTCTGATTACACGAAATGTATTTGCTTTTATCTATAACCAGCTTTTGCCCACGGCTTCGCCCGTACGAAAGAGTTTTTCCTGGATAAAAGTCCCGGGATAAAAAGTAGCCTAAAACCTTCCCTGGGTCTCTAACTACCACCATACCAAATTTCATCTCAACCGTTCAGTAGTTTTTGAGTTTATCGCGTACAAACTTTGCCTCCCTTTTTTACCCCCTTAGGGGTTGAATATCGCAAAATCCTGTCTTAGTGAGCACCTACGTCCTAAAAGAAACTCCCATGCAAAATTTCAGACTCCTAGCTCTTTTAGTTTCTGAGTTTTCGTGATGAGTGATTGAGTGAGTGAGTGACCTTTCGCTTTTATATATATAGATAAAGGCATGTTAAATCTCTCTTATGTTGTTGAAGATGATATGGGAGCACGAATTCGCATCATTTTTTATGCTGTCGTTGTTGGAAGGAAGAGTCGTTGTTACAAATTGTCTTTTTCCTCCCAATGTATCTAAAGGCGTTGTGTAATATGTACTACCAGTATTTTGTGTTGCAAAGGAGAAACAGTTATGTTTATTAATCTCAATAATGTCTTAACAAGCTAAATCTAATACTAAAAGCTGCTGTTTCAATGATAGTGGATATCCAATACTAAGAAACTAATCTAAATTCAATCTTAGAAATCCTTCGATAACAATGAAATTGAATATTAGATACCGATATTGAAATTAAGCATTCATAACAGTATTATACTCCCAAATAGAATTCAAATTTGAGAACCTTATAATTCCCGAAACAGACCTACCTTCGCGGCTTCCTAACATAACCGGATATAAAATTTAACACTCCAAAACGATTTCTAAGTTAGAATTTGTCGACAATGTGTTAAGAGTCAAAATTGTAGAAATCTCTTTATTACTATTGTTTTATACACTTTTAATAAAGCCTAATGGAGCCTTATATTCAAATGTTCCCCAAAATGTCTAATAAACACCGAAAACAATACGAAGTGGCAAAGTTTAAATGTCAGGATTAAATTGTCATTAGTCGTAACAAAAAGGCGGGAAACGGACATCTTTATACAAAATTCAGAGCGTGTACTCATTACGGTTTCAAATGAGGTTTCTCCACTCGAGGGTAATTCGGTTTACAAAAGGGTTATGTGAATGTGTGAATAAATGCTTCTGCCTTTTTAACAGGATCTCTGAGGTAAAAAGGGGTAGCAGGTTCGATTCCTTTTTTGTCGTTTTGGGATTAAGGTCACAGATTCTTATAGATCCATTGTCCACAAAAAATGTTACCTACTAGTTCGCTCATGAGATGTTTATCTCCAGGAAACTTTTCCGAGGAAAAACGAACAGTATACAATATTTAATGTTTATATTTAGCATGACTGATCTATTCTTTCTGAGTCTAATTCCTTATTTTATCAACGTCAAAATAATATTATAATAAAGATAAAATATGATAATAAAGAAAGGAAGACCTTGCCCGGAATAAAAATCCAACTGAGAATTTTCCGGGATTAAAAGAGGTCCTCTATGTTAAATCAAGAAGTGGACTATCTGTGAGCCAAATTTCATTAAATTCTTTTTAACGGTTTAAGCATTGACTTCTAACAAACATCTAAATATCACGAATCTTCGAATTTATATGAGTAATATGGTATCCAGTTTGGTAACATTTAATAATAATACCAGCGTGTATTAAATACTGCCCACTGCTGAGCACGGGCCTCCTCTACTACTGAGAGGGGTTAGGCCTTAGTCCACCACGCTGGCTTAGTGCGGGTTGGCAGACTTCACATACTTACCCTCTAAACTCTTATGGAGAATTCTCAGGTATGCAGGTTTCCTCACGATGTTTTCCTTCACCTTTAAAGCGGACGATAATTGATAAACAATACACACGTAACTTCGAAAAGTCAGGGGTGTATGCCTTGGGTTTTGAACCTACGGACATTGTCTCATCAGATAGTTCCATTCCAAACTTGGCTATCGTCTACGTTACTAGATTATTATTTCTACTTTGGCATAGAATCAAATTTACTTTCACTTTAATAATTGGAGACGAATGAGAAGGCTCTAGCAATACGGACGTATTCGCAAAACAACTTATAACTGAAGGTCGTATACAACAAAAAATGTATAAATAAAAAAGGTTATTTACGAGCTATTTAACTCTTTAGCGGTATAAGTAACAAGTTCAAATGGTCGCGTGAAAGTTAATCATTAAAGTAGTGCGTTAACATAGAAAAAGAATTTAACCCACGCCACGTTTACGTTAATTAATCTCTAGTTAAATTAAGATTTCCTAGTCGTTACTACTGTAGAGTAAACTAGTGTAGAGTTATCGATTAGTTATATGTTAGTAGAATATTGGCCAAGGCTTAATTTGAAGGAATCAAAGTTTGTAAACAATAAGGATTTGTACAGACGGCGTATTTTGAACGCGCCGACGCGCGCTCTCTGGTTTTCAACTTTGATTAATTATATACCTAGATAGAGTGCCGCGCTGCAATGAAACTAAAACAAACAGGCCAACTTTTCTTAAGCTAGTATGCGTGACAGCTATGTCATACACTATCGCTGCATCATTCTGCGTAGCCTTGTGTGTGTATAATGATACCATTTATTACATGGTTTCTATTAAAACGGGGAGATAATTATACCTATCCATGAAAAACAACAAAAATGAATTCACTCGAACTCATTTAGTGGAGAACTGTTCACCTCTATTTTTTTCGATGCGTTTGAAACGTTCAATGTCTATCTAGGTATATAATTAATCAAAGGTTTTCAACTCATTTCTATGTAAAAGTAAATTGTTCGTCTGCATCGAGTTTACTGCGCGTCGAAGGCGCTTTTAACATACGTCGTCTATATAGGTTTCATTTTAACAATAAATCCATACCTCCATACTTATATCCATTCAATCATACTTATATGCATTTTACTTTAGCTCAGCTTCCACGAGTGAACCACTAAAACTATTTAGACTTTTTATCCCGGGAAAATATATTGCGGGACTTTTATTCCGGAAAAAGTTTATCAGGCGGGCGGAGTCGCGAGCAAAACCTAGTAAGTTTATACATATCAAACTATGGCAAGTATGTTTTATATTGAAACTACACCAATTTCTCTTGACCGCTATTATCTACGGCGCTAAGTATACCCTACGGACTTATACTAATTAGTTTACAAAAACACAACTTACTTGAAGCTTTATTTTGTCTTTACTTTGTAAGTTAGGTGATAAGTTAGCGGGCTATTTAGTAATTCTGTGGTGTTAAACATAATTCTTTTTTCTAGGACGGTCTAATTTAACTTAACTATAAAAATAACATGAGCCTAGCAAATCAGATTTTTTTTCCCGAATACTATGTAGTTACGTTCTTTTAAGATTAAATGAAAATCAAATGTTTTATTAATCATGGCATACTGTAGCGGTCTATTATATACGTCGGGATTTAATTACCCAAACGAATTAAAACGCCGACGCCAACGAACCTTAACATAATAAACACCACCCTAATTTGCGCAAAGTAAATTTCAATGAACAATTTTCATTACATTAGTACATTAGGCGGACGATATCCAACAAACCGTGACCGCGCGATGACTGCTCTAACAGATATCTGAATAACTTTCACATTTTATGCAAGCAAAAACCATTGGCATGTTAAGTGCACAACGCACCGTGAAGCCATAGAAAATATTCCGCGATAGCTCAATGAACGGCATCCATTCACAAAACAACTCCTGTGAGTAAAAATAGTTAAACAAACACACCTCCTGTTGTTACCGTGCCGCTCCAGATTTGCTTTGGTATCCTTGCAAAAGTCACAAGCACTAGTCACTTCACGTCACGCTCACTCGTAACACTGGCTGGCACACTCGACGCGCGGTCGTCACGAACGCTTGTTAGAGACTGGTCTCAGTCCGCCGCTGGCGACGCTCGCCGGCTTCCGAATCAAGGCCATGCAAAACCCTGCTCCCATTTCCCCGGTGGAAAGTGTTCGTATCCGTGATCCGTGCCCCTTTCGGGCAGGTGTGGGAGAAAGCATCCAAAAATTGATCATTCTGACTCATTCTCAGATGCGGCGGTCATTCGTGTTTTGGCCGCGTATGGAAAGTGAAAGAACCGGTCTGGCCGGCGCCGAACCAAGAAAGAAAAAGTTTTGACGTCTCTTCAAATGTGTGAATCAAACGTAATAAATAGACCTCAGAGTTTCGGATCAGTGCATTTGATTTACATTCCATGCGAGGTTTGTGAGATTCGGATGTGATTTCGTTGGAGTTAGGTTATACAACATCGAAGTATCAGCGGTATCGAAACATGGAATAACGCTGCCGTGGAAGCGAGAAGCTTCATAAATAATACATAGCAGTAAATTAAAACTTGGCAGACAAACGAACGCCCCGCGCCCGAAATTAATAGACGCGCATTCTTACGGGCTTTATGAAAATTCATAAATTCCAACGGTGCAAATAAATTGTATTTTACACAGTCATAAATCATGGCGTGACGGGAAACAATTCGAGCACAAATGGTTCCTGCAATTTGATTGTATAAATTTAGCAGATTGGCACCTGAATTAGGGTGCCAATAAATCCAGAAAATCTCTACAAAAACTAGAATGTACAGAAGGGATCGTTCTGAGCTTTCGGTGAACAATGACTTCACGAAAACGACAGCAAAACTGCCATCTCAAACCAATTTTTCGTGACAAATACAACTCCCTCGATACCGCTTTGCTAGAGACAATATTCGGTACACTTTCTTTTTTAAAATATCCTTTATTCGCAGTATAAAAATAACGTCAAAAGCGTGGGAATAACCTAAATGCTCTAAGGGGAGTAAAAATGAAGCTATGGAAGAACATACAGATAGATTTAGCGCAGAAACGCAGCAATTTTTATATTTTTATAATTTGCTCGTAATTTATTAACTTCATGACCCTTTTAATAATATTTGTATGCTCTTCCATCATGAATGCCGCCAACATTACTTTCATAGTAGGACGTTATTTTTTAGAATTCGTTTTTTTAGTTTCTTTATCAAAATACCTTATATAGGGTTTTTTGTCGGAAACTTGAAAGTGTCATGAGGTGCTCTTGTTTTAATTCATTATTTTGGTGATACTTTGTGTTATATTGCATAATTATGGTGGTATATTATCCAATATATTAAAGAGCTCAAATGAAGTGAATTGAAATAATCGTGCAAATCAAGTGGTTTTTTTTGTTGCCGCCAAACTCCTCGATAAAGTGTTGGTAAGGTAGCCACTGCTTTACTGCAACATACTACAGATAATAAAAAAGACAACCCAAACTTGACACTGGCAAAATGTTCACACAAATGCCATTAAAAAAAATACCTTAATAGAATTTGAAATAGATACTGCTTTGCCACTCCATTCTCAACTTCATACGATTAAAGAATGAAAGACCGTACTGTGGACTTAGAATGTGACACGAAGACGCAACTCGTAAAACGATGTCGTTTAATTTTGATGTTTGTGATTGATCGAGAGACCAATACGTCAGTCTCTCAACCAATCCCAATAAGACGAAACGGAGACGTGACGTGTTTTTTTTGTCACATTCTAAGCCCACTGATTCGCTTTTTCTACGGCTTGATTGATCTGGTTCGACCGGGATACCAGTATCTTACAGGAAACTGGAGCAGAGTGCAAGGATACTTTATCCCGGAAAAGTAAATTGTGAAACTTTTATACCGGGATAGGTTTACCACATGAGTTCGCAAAAACACCTTATTATTTATTGTAATTAATTAGCGACTACCTCGGTGGCGTAGTTGTATTGCGACAGTACGACTTCCACTCTGAGGCCTCGGGTTCGAATCCCGGGTCGGTCAAAGTGATATTGGTTTTCTGCTCAGTATTTATTATTATATTAGCCTGGTGTCTGTAATTTGTGCCCGATATGGCGATAAGTAGGCCCTGTTTGCTTATCTGCCAACCCTTTCCGTGATAAAGGCGAGATGTCTTTGTTTTTGGAGCTGATTCGTTTTTGTTAGTTTTATAGGATCCGTGATTGTACAGTCAGTTACAAAAGTAGGCTGAACAAATTTTAAATCGTTTATAACTTTTATGGGCTTGTCAACAATCGTTTTTTCTTCACTAAGCTTCATAAGGTTTATATATTTTAGATAAAGAAAAAAAATATTTCGAATGTAGTTAATATGTAGAAGCCTTTTAAAGTTTTTAATGTGTTTGCCTACTTTTGTAACTGACTGTACAACAAATAGATCTATCTATCTACAATACCAGGGCTCTAGACCTTTAGACGGAATCCGGTTCGCTAAATGCCTATTGAATAATGTCACGGCGCGAAGGTCATTGTTAACGCAACATTCCCAGACCTACAGAACATGATTGACATTTAGACAAAGACCCGTACGAGTATTAGCATGCGAGTACATTTTGTAGAAAACTCAGTAAGAATTTGTAATATTAAAGTAAGACTTCGAAAAAATGTGATCTAATCAATTTGGTATACCTACTCATCATCGTTAAAAATTTAATATATTGACTGACTCAGTGGCGTAGTTGTATTGCGGTACGACTGAAGTGCTGAGGTCTCGGGTTCGCTAACCGGGTCGGGCAAAGTGATATTGGGTTTTTCTACTCAGTATCAGCCTGGAGTCTGGAAATGTGCCCTGCAAATGGCAATAGACCCGCCCCGTATTACATGGGACCTAATACATCTGGCGAAATGTGGTTATGATACACCTCTGCCAACCCCTGAAAAAGGAGTGATACTATGTATGATGGGGGTACATGCATTGTTTCTAGTGGTATATAGAATTATTTAGATTCCTGATCTTGTATTGTTTTCTTCTTTTTTACTGTCTTTATTTAAATGGGCTCCACGCCTATTTTAATTTTTCATAATTTCTGTTGTATTTTATTTATAAGCATATCGTTTATAACCGTCACTTAGTTTAAAGTTATAACTTATATATAATGCAAGCTGTGTTTACCTATAAATTGGTTTGTCACATTCAGATTAACACTACATCTATACTTAATATAACACAATGTAATAATGTGAAAACCGTTGGTGGACCTAATTAAAATAAAATAAATAAATAAATAAAAAATAAATATGTATGTTATAAATATAACATGATGGAACTTTAAACTATAGACTTAGGTACCGTTTACAGTTTAGTATTCTTAGTCTAATTTAGATCATATCTCTACATCACATCCTAATATCAGCTATAATCAAAAAATAAAATAACTTACGCAAACTGGAAGCAACCCACATCAAAATATTTTCTCTAAGTTGATATTTAAATTAAAATATTTTTGTTACACCACTAGTCTGTTGATAATTGGCATTTTATAAATAAACAACTCAGGTGTTTGGACAACTCTATATAAAAATAAATCTACTATTAATTGTGACCATTTTTTTATTAGTAACTCAAATTTTATGACCTTGAGGGCTGGTTCCCGTTTGAGTATGTCCTATTGAACTAAGGTCCTACTTTTGTTAGAGTATGGCAAATATGTTCTGTGATTCATGTAAAATACTTCTAACCATGGTTTTTCATTTCTGTCCATTCTCAGGGCACCAGCTAGACATCCGATTTCATTGATAAACGATTATTATAGACAAATTAGATAATAGGACATTGTAGCCAGTTTAACTACTGGACATAAATGAGACTTAACATTTTATGTCTCAGGATGACGAGCGCAGTGGAATGCCACACAGTGCTTTGTAACTCAAGGTGCTGGATGGTGTTGCTACTGTTAAAATGGGCGGTCGTATCGCTTACCATCAGGCGAACCGCGTGTTCGTCTCGTCATTTAATGCAATAATAAAAAAAACCCAGAGTTATGTTTACATTGTGCAATGAGTGTAGGAAATTCAACAAATTATATTAGTTCGTTGCAGACGATTCTTCTAGTGAGACGGATATTACATTTTGCGCAATTTAAAGTTGGATACTTTCTGGTAAGTTATTAGAAATATTTTTAATTTATATCGTCAGTATAAAAGCGGATGGAAGCGGGTTGCTCATGACCGGGATGGATACCGCTCACTTGGGGAGACCTACGTTCAGCAGTGGACGGCGAAAGGCTGAATGATTGATTGATAAAAGTGAATCGAATTCTACAATTTTAGATAAGAATAAACATAAGACTTATCGTGTAGGATATCTAGAAATGAAATAATCTGTACAAAGAGTTTTCGACATTGTTATTTAATCATTGCTACATAAAAAAACCGTTGATAAATCAATGTATTGAAGCACAAATATTGCCATGCGTATTCCTCATGTCATTAGTAGCATCAAATTGTAGGTTTATTAAAAGCATACATAAAGTACTTAACGTATGACAATACATACCATTTCGAAGTCGATTACGAAGACATTAATACTTGTGTAGGTACAGTTGTAATCTGGATGTAAAGCAACCAACAGTCCCGGAAACCCCGGATTACTCGGTTTAAGGCTTTACGCAAATAGAAACGGAGAGGCTCTGGGCTTCAGAAGTATGTACATACTTTACCTTTCGCATCGATAAACCGTCAAGGAGGTTACTGAATTATATTTTATGCTTTCTGTGGTGTTATATAAAATTGGAAATCATTTATTTATTATTAGGCACAGTAAGCCATAAAAGTAGCTGAACAAAAAAAAACAAAACGCTTCTACACATTAACTCCAGTCAAAAAATATTATTTCTTCTTTGTCTATAATAAAATTAACCCAATGAAGTTTATTTTAGTGAAGAAAAATCGATTGTTGATACAGACGCAAAATTTAAAAGGCGATTTGAAATTATGATTTATATATGATTTATATAGTAGCTGAACTACTTATGGCGCTGACTGTACATCTTATATTATATTCTGTATCACTTTAAGTGACATCTTAGACTAATACTTATAATTATATAGTAATGTATGGGATAGCAATGTGCTCGTGACCCTGAACGTTAAAAGTCACGTCTCAATATTCCATGACCTAAATTATTATTTAATGTCGGGATTTTATCTATTCGAAATGAATCTCGCATAAATCTAATAAAGAAATGATATAGTATTGTCCCAAATACATTCCTAAGTTTCGTAAAGTGATATTCAAAAATATACATTTGACGTGTATAAAATACTATGCGTACTCAAGAAACGGTAACGAACCGGCACTCCCGCCGAAGTGGGACACCAAAATAGGACTTTTGTTAGTACATTTACAGAAAATATCAGACGACATAAAGAAGTCAGAATTTTCATATCTAGTACACTAACATTATGTAATAACTAATAAGCAAAAGTTCGTGAGTCAGAGAAAATTATATTTAGTTAAAATATCCAAATGAAAAATGACTAATGACCAGAGAGCACGGCGCACTCCAAACTAACTTAATTAAAATGCATTATTATTATAAATGCTAAAGTTTGTGAAAATAGTTTGGATGTTTGAATTTTTGTGAGAAGTTAACGTAGTAAACGGATTTGATTGAAATTTGGCACACGGACAGATCATGCCCCGAACTAATACTTAGGCTACTATTAGGGTACAAAGTGTAGATGTTAATGGAAAACGATCTCCTGGTTCTATAGTAACAATGGGAGTTTCTCAAGGCTCAATTCTTGGACCTTTTCTTTTTCTAATCTATATAAATGACTTACCTTATTTCATAAGGGACAATTGTGAAGTAGTGTTGTTTGCAGATGATACTTCCTTATTATTTAAAATAAGTCGACATCAAACAATTCTTGACGATGTAAGCAATACTCTCTCAAAGATAGTGCATTGGTTCAGCGTTAACAATTTATTATTAAATAGTGAAAAAACTAAATGTATAAAATTCGTCACACCTAATGTCAAAAAAGTTAACGCTAACATTTTCATAAATAGTGACGAGTTGAGCCTTGTGGATACAACCAAATTCTTGGGTATCACATTGGACTCTAAACTTCAGTGGGGTCCTCATATATCTGTACTAGCTAAAAAGCTGAGCGCCGCAGTTTTTGCAGTGAGCAGGATACGCCAATTAACTGACATTGAAACAGCGAAATTGGTCTATTTTGCTTACTTTCATAGTTTGATGAGTTATGGAATTTTGCTGTGGGGTGGTGCTGCTGACATTAATACTATATTTGTTCTTCAAAAGCGAGCTATAAGATCTATCTACTCCCTAAGCTCTAGATGTTCTCTAAGAGAAAAATTCAAAGAATCAAATATAATGACAGTAGCATCACAATTTATATTCGCTAATTTAATGTACGTACATAAGAATATAGAAAACTTACAAAAGTTTGCGATATCCATGGCTTAAATACTAGAAGCAAAAATAATCTAGTTAATCACAAAACAAGGCTCCAAAAAATCAGCAAATCTTTTAAGGGTTACTGTATACACTTTTATAATAAAGTTCCCACTGAAATTAAGTGTTTAAACATTGGTAAATTCCAAACAACTATTAAGCGAAAGTTATGTAATAAAGCTTATTACAAGATTTCAGAATACATAGAGGATAAAAAAGCCTGGGATTAAATTTTTTCATGTGATTTTCTTTGGAATCATGTCTTTCGTTTTAATAAAGTTTCTTTGTTTCCATCTGTGAGCGGCTTGGGTATGACATACTCCTTAACTGTCTGTGCCTGCGGCGGCGTCGTGTGCCGGGTCGGCCACTTCCCTGTAATATGGTTGAGGAGGCCGATGGCTGGCACATGCGTCATACTCGTGAACGGGTGCTGCTTGTGTGGACTGGTCTGCCCTTTTCGCTTACTATATATATAAGTATTGGGGGTATATCTTAAACTTAGATTAATAACGACATCTTGAAGATTTCAGATCAAATTATTACATGATTCCTGAGATAGTTATGCACTCGTGTTGGAATTTAAATTTTTATTACCTATTTTGCGAGTATATAAATGAACTGCTCTAAACATAAGTAAACAAATACTGAATTGTATATATTTTTTTTTCTCTACATAATGCAATGTATTTTATACCTTGAACTGATTTTGAAAAGAGCAACACTAGAGTTTCTTGCCCGTTCTTCTCTAGTGAGAACTGCTTTCCGAACTGGTGGTAGAGTTAATATTGACGGAATCTAAATAATGTATAACATTTTATGGGTTCGAATAAATTATTTCATTTCATTATTTCATTTCATTTCATTTCATTTCATATTATCCCGATAATATGCTCCCATGGGTATTAATGGATATTTTTAACCAGATTCTTTAAGTAGATGGTGCTGGCATCGTACTGGACTAGTGACTTTTGTAGTGGGAAAGGCCTTTCACTCGGACTAAGCCGTGGCTTTATAAATATTGACTTCATAAATAAAATTAACTTTTTTATGTCGTACTTTTTTAATTTCGTTCCAAATAACTGGACCGAACTGGCCGTAAAATAAAGTTCTGCCGAAGTAAAGGCGATATCGGCCGCTTGGTACCCCAGAAAAACATCATAAACTTCAATTCAACACGTTATGCCGCGTTTTCCAACCTGTTGCGCGTCGCTATTAGTTTTTACACAGATTTATACTTTGATATTTTATATCTTTTCGGAATTTGGTCTTATTACTTTTGGACCGTTGGTCATTTCAATTGGATGTCATAAGCAACTCGTGCAGTCATGTCTGTGGCCAGTAAGTCACTTGGTGCCTCTGAAAGGTCTTCTTATAACTTGCTATCAGCATTATATTATGTAGCTTAAGTATTATATTATTTCGACTGCATATTTAAATCTCATCTTCTTTAATCTCATTTTATCAACTTTTTCAACTAGCAGTATAATTATCAAAACATTTCCAACGACATCGTTTCACACGAAACAAGTTAATAACCTCAGTGATTGGACAAAACAAAATTAATGGAAGCCAACTACTCCCCGTCTCCCACGCGAACGTAAAAAGGGTCTTAATTCATTCCTTTAATAATCTTTTTGGTCTTGACACGAACCAAACAATGGCCCTTTGCATTTTAATATTTTTGACCTTCACCATTTTCGTTTTTGCTTTAAAAGCACCAAATAAAATATCAAATTTAAACCCCAAGCGACCGTTTGAAGCGTTTTGTTCTTAAATCGTGTTTCCTCGCTTTCGGCAATATTGTGAAAATTGATGTCCCATGATCAAGTTTTTATTATAATCACATTTACGATTATGCTTGTAAATCTAGAATTAAAAAATATTAAGAATATTTTTATCTCTTTAGTCATCAGGTAGACTGCTAGACAGAGATTAATCGTTATAGAAAAATGAGTTCTATTTTAAGCAACTATTTTCAAGTTGTTTTTGTACCCGATTAAGGCATTAAGCCTACATACATGTTTTTTATATTACATATTTAAAAGTGAAATAAACTGCCTCGGTGGCGTAGTTGTATTACGGTACGAATGCAATGCTGGGATCTTGGGTTGGATCCCCGGTCCGGGCAAAGTGATATTGGATTTTTCTATTCAGTATCAGCCCGGAGTCCGGAATTTGTGCCCGATATTGCGGTAAGCTCGCCATCTATCACATCATGGTACGGAATACGCACGGCGAAAAGTGGGTGCATTAGATGCGCCTCTGCCTACCCCTTCGGGGATAAAAGGCGTGAATATTCGTGCGTGAATTTGAGTTTGAATGTCACGGTAGCGTAGAAGAACTCGGACATATACCGACGGATTCGATTTGCTTGATATAAAAGGCTCAATATGAGTCTGAGATCTTGAACTGAGGCTCATGTCTGAGATCTAGAACTGTGTCAGATACATACATAGCATGACGCCTTATTCCCTTTTTAGGGGTAGGCAAAGGGTAACACACCCACATTTCGCCAGCTATTTTGGTCCCATGTAATTGACACATGTCCAGACCCAGCCCAATATAACCCGACCTGGGATACAAACCCGAAACCTCAGCGCAATAGTCGTACCACGCTGGCAATACAACTATGCCATCAAGCCAGTCGTGGGGTATTTCTGGCTTACCATGAAAATGGAAAAGGGGCGATTCAATATTATTATGAGTTTTTGAATTAAGAACTTTAATATTACATTTCTAATTTTTACAAGGTATTTTCAAATTTTATCTACTAGAATAACTCGAAAAATATATATTCGTTTCCGAGTATCAACGCATTTTCTTCAACCATTATACAGTGTAATTTAATTATCAGAGCAAATGAACCGTAGAACCAATAAAAGAAAGGATTTAAACGCTCGAAAGCAAAAGAACCGAAGCTTGGGAGCTTTAAAACCCTTATCCATTTGCGCGGAAACATTTTTCATTCCAATAAACATCAAACAATTTAATAAAGAACAATTGAATCTCGCCGCGACTCTCACGAGATTTCCAATGCAGTTCTGTGCCGTTGAACTTCGAGAACGAGAGATCACGGATGACACCTTCGATAAAAAACTGGCTAAGTTTGAGTTCGATGCATGTAAAAGGTTCCTTACCTTATCATTTTTGTCTTTATGATAAGTTACATAGCTTTCTCTATTCAAGGGTAGGTAGTGGTGTAACATACATAACCATCCAATGGAAATGAGGCTAAGGGGCGAGTTTATTGCCATTTACCTTTGATTAATTATGTACCTAGATAGAGTGACGCACTGCAATGAAACTAAAACAAACAGGCCAACTTTTCTTTAGCTAGTATGCATGACAGCTGTGTCATAACGCTATCGCTGCATCATTCTGCGTATCCTTGTGTACGCGCATAATGATACCAGTTATTACTTGATTTTAACAAAACGGGGAGAAAATTATATCCATGAAAAACAACAAAAATTTATTCACTCGAACTCATTTAGTGGGGAACAGTTCGCCTCTATTTTTTCGACGCGTTTGAAACGTTCAATGTCTATCTAGGTATATAATTAATCAAAGCCATTTACAGAGAAAATTAGATTTGGTTTTACCCCTAATTTAAGGCCCAGATTCTGAAAATGATAAAATATAATTTGTTAGCAAATATAATAAAAAGTGAATACAACCAATTAGCTTAAGGAATAAAACAGTGTAATTAAACTGGCTACAATGCCCTTCAAACTAAAACAACAGAGCAAATCAATGGAAATATCTACATTTAAAAATATATTACGAATGTATTTGTACAATACAGTAAGACGCTTATTTTATCGTGAAGAGAAATTAGGTACTACTTACGTGTAGACATGATATTCCTTCATCCATTATAAGGAAAATGTGTCACAATTCACACTACCCAACAACGTAACACAGAGTGCAATATATCGCACCTTTAGAACGAAAACGACACAATTCTAAACAATCGAAAATTGAGTTATCGTAATCAAATTACTTAAAACTGGTTCCTGTTTTATAAAAATATAATAAAAAACGGCCCGATATAACAATTTGGTCCTTATCCCGCTTGAATATGGCTGTGTTTGAACTATTGTTGTATTGAGAACTTCGTTGAAGATACTCAATTTTAGATTTTTTTGTAATTGTGTCGTTTTCGTTCTAAAGGTGCGATATGTTACAAAAAATGATTTTTGATCCTAATGTTTTTAGCATTTAGAGTATTTATAGCTAATCTTTATAGTAATTTGTCGTGTTTTCACGTCTCGTTTTGCTCCTTCGGCCATCAGGGATGTAAGGCGTAATCTTATGCTATACAAACGAATAAAACAGTAATATATTCAATATTGTATATTATATTATATTTGAATAACGAGCATGGCGTTCGCTTATGATAAGCGATACGACATAATAATATATATAAGTGGACGATAGCCTAGTTGGGAATGGAACGGTCTGCCGAGACAATATCCGTAGGTTCAAAACCCAAGGCACACACCTCTGACTTTTCGAAGTTACGTTTGTATGCTTTATCAATTATCGTTCGCTTTAACGGTGAAGGAAAACATCGTCAGGAAACCTACATACTTGAGAATTCTCCATAAGAATTTCGAGGGTATGTGAAGTCTGCCAACCCGCACTAGGGCAGCGTGGTGGACAAAGGCCTAAGCCCTCTCAGTAGTAGAGGAGGCCCGTGCTCAGCAGTGGGCAGTATATAATACAGGGCTGATTGCATTGCATTGCAAGTAATACGACTGTAAAGAGTAGCAACACCATAGAGAACTTTAAATTATAAAGTACTGCGTGGCACTTCACTGCGCTCGTCATAGATCTTGCGGTGGTATCGATGCATGCTATTTGACTTCCTTTTAAGGCTGACAACGCAACAAATATTTCTTCTAGTGTAGTGAGATTTGGACAGTGCAGATCGAATGACCCATACAGCTCGTTTGCTAGCACACACAAGAGTAGGTAGAGGCGAACCTACTTTTCCCCATGTTTTACCGGCCTATGATCTGATAGGAGACGAGCCTATCGCCATATCCACAAAACCCAAACTCCAGGCGGATAATATGCAGTAAAACTCACTATTTTTTCCCTACCCCAGCATCGAATCCGAGATCTCTGCATAGCAGTCGTACCGCAATATAAACTAAAGGCATTCGTTTCTATAACTGTGAAATAAAAAGGCAAGGGCCACTCCATTCCTTCTTAACTCTACATTTAACTAATGTAAGCAAGCCTTCCGTAGTCCCCAGCGTGGTAATGCGATAGTTTATATCCTGAAATAATTAAACGCTTCAGGAGATAAATACCAACCGGTGGTTATGGTAGTATTTACTGGTGGTAGGTCTCTCATTATGTAAGAGGCCGTCTGGGTGGGTACCACCGCAATGTCTAATTCTACCGCCAAGCAACAGTGTGCATGCAATACCAACCGGTGGTTATGGTGGTATTTACTGGTGGTAGGTCTCTCATTATGTAAGAGGCCGTCTGGGTGGGTACCGCCGCAATGTCTATTTGTACTGCCAAGCAATAGTGTGCATGCACTGTTGTGTTTCGGTTTGAAGGACATTGTAGCCAGTATAACTACTGGACATAATGAGACTTAACATCTTATGTCTCAGGATGACGAGCGCAGTGGAATGCCACACAGTAGTTTGTAAGTCAAGGTGCTGTATGGTGTTGCTTCTGTTTATGGGTGGTCGTATCGCTTACCATCAGTCGAACGGCATGCTCGTCTCGTCATTTAATGCAATAAAAAAAATTTTTAGCCGGGTGATGATGGATTAGTCTTAATCTACCTAGCCATTCTCCCAGTCTAAGGTCAAAGCAACATACTTCTTGAAACATGACGAACGATTTGGCTTAGTTTTTGTGATCGCCTGTCTGATGTCAACCTCCTCAGATTCAGTTCTAGGCAGACGACGTTAGAATTGGAAAATGTTTTTTTGTTATACCATCAAGGCTATGTGCTACCACAGCACTGGTAGTAGTGGAGTCCAGACTCCGGATAGAGTAGACCAGAGATACTTACGAGACTATCCCTCCCTCACACCCGACACTGCAACTACTGTAAGCCAGGATCCGAAGTGGCGCACATTTTATGACACCAAGCTTGCAAGCTTCCAGAGATATTTATCACGCTCCACAATAGGGTAGTTTCCTATGTTTGATTTTGTAAATTATTTTATATGTAACAGAAAATAATACGAAAAAGAAATTCTTCTGTGAAATCATCATCAAAATTGGTTGAAAAATGAAGCAGTTATTTGAAATATTGTTGTGAGTAAAATTGGGGACGTGGAGGGGATATCGCGCTATCTCTTTCACACGCACGCAGCATTATGGCCGGCGACTCTCAGTGACGTCACAGTGTAATATTACTGTTATTTGACAACTACCCCTTCCACCACATTTCAAAGCTTTATAACTTACTAATTATTGCCCCAATTTAGAAAATTATTTTTCAGTTAGTTTTTGGATGGCATACATTTTTGATAAATGTATAAAAAAAAGTAGTCTACGACCCTATCATGCCGTCCTGTTTGTAGCCTGTTTAGATTCAGGGCCTCATGTTCTAACTCGTACACGCCGTCCGAGCCAACGAGCATAAAGATACTATGGAAACATAATTTGATCTGTATCGCAATACATTTTATACGAAGGGTTGTATTCAGCGTTAATAAGATGCTTACCGAAATCTCATTCCGTAGCAGTTTGTTTTTCTTATTAACTTATTTATCTTATAACTTATTTTGCGTACAAGCCCTGTATGAATTCATATCTATACATATAATATATCAGTAGAACCAGTATGTCTTTACATTTAAAGAAATGTGATAAAAAAGAAAGGGGGTGACTGAAGAGTGATGGAAAACAAATCAGCGATTTTTATAATTCTTTTCTCTCTGTTTTCTGTTTTTGTTACTGCGCGTCTCCGAAACTACTGAACAGATTTCGATGAAATTTGGCACACGGGTAGATCATATCCTAGTTTAACACATAGGCTATTTTTTATCCCGGGAAAATACAAAGCGGGACTTTTATCCCGGAAAAACATTTTCACGCGGGCGGAGCTGCGACCAAAGATGTTATATAATATGCTGGTGGTAGGATACATTTTGTACCCCCCCAGATAGCGACCACCGTATATAGGTGTCACAACCCGCCATAGTGGCCCACGTGAGTGTACCGCGTTCCGGGTTCAGCCTGTGCATATCCGGTTCCAACAGGCCGACATGATTGTGTCGACCGACAAGGGGCATTCGTCTCTCATCAGTCGACACTCTATCTGGACCCCTCCGCTTACTATCAGATGCAGTGGGGTCACCGTCATCAGTAATGCACATACCTATAATAAAACAAGAAGCGCGTCTACAGTGACTACGCGCTTAAAAACCAGCCAAGGTCCGATACGATTTTTTGAAGTTATATTTCTTTTGGCGCGTTAGGGAAAAATTATGAGAGTAATTTTTTTTATTGCTTTGAATGACGAGACGAGCATGCCGTTCGCCTGATGGTAAGTGATACGAGTTACGACCACCCATAAACAGTAGCAACACCATCCAGCACCTTGAGTAACAAAGTACTGTCTGGCATTCCACTGCGCTCGTCATCCTGAGACATGAGATGTTAAGTCTCATTATGTCCAGTAGTTACACTGGCTACAATGTCCTTCAAACCGAAACTATAGTGTATGAACACTGCTGCTTGGCGGTAGAAATAGACATTGCGGTGGTACCCACCCAGACGGCCTCTTACATATGAGAGACCTACCACCAGTAGCAGTCATATTAGGCTGAGAATGCTCTTATGACTCTGAACGTAAACTTAAAGGATCGCCAGGGTAGTGTCACGCTAGGAGAACAGCTCAGGTCTGTATTATAATATAAAAGACTCCATCATTTGGGTAGAACAGCCTGATGCTCACTGTTGAGTTGTTAATCTAATCTCTAGAACATCACACGCAGTTAGATTAGACTTTGCAAACCAAAGTAGGTATAGATTCTAGTAGATCCTGAAATCAGGTGAAAATCTTAATGCTCCATTGTGTAACAATGATGAATGATTTATTAAATCAGGAGTTAAACATTCCTTTCCTTTAGTAGAATCGCAAACTTGCATGGGCGTTTTGCGTCACACACATATTACACTAATATACGTACCTATTAAAATAATTCTGCAAGTCATTATAATATATTCGTTCTCAAGACTAAACAGCTTATAATTATCATATTTTGAGGTCCATTAGAAGTCTATAGATAGATACTAACTACATTCTATCGAATCTGTCGAAAAGCGCCTACTCATTTTTTATAGCAATATGACAAATCTACGTTTTTTGCTATTTATTACTTTTTTTATAAATAAATCGTTTCATGTAACTATTTATCCCTTACCATCTAGTGGGACTCCCTGTTATTCGTATAACGGGTCACCGTGCATATGTATTATCTTTTATTATGCTTTTATTCAATAAAAAAATAGCTCAAATTTATGCGTTGCTAATAGATTTTCGTAAGGGCACTTTTAAGTCGTCGAATGAAATTACTCATATGATTCAGGTCTATTCAGTCTGTTCCATAAAATGATGAACCCTATACCAAGATATATTGAAATGGGACCACTTCGCGACCCTTATTTACTAAATAAAGAAGGAATCAAGGAAATACGCTCCCAATTGTCAGAGAAATCAGTGTACATACATAAAAAAAAATACAAACACACGAATTGATAACCTCCTCCTTTTGGAAGTCGGTTAAAAATAACACATCAGTTTTTTTACATTTTAGACAAATTCTTATGAAATTAAGTTAGCAAACTAGACGATTGTTATTTTAATCAAATTACATCTACATTCATCAGCCTTGACCAATTTGATCTAATCACTCATGCCATATAGTCCATGTTTTTTTTTCATTGTTGGTGCACATAACTACTTTCTCACGCACGAATACGCTTTCTCATTCTTATTATTAGAAATGGTCTCGAAATAGTTCGTGTCTAAAAATAGTATTTGTCATAAACATACAATGATATTACAAATGACAATAGCCCTTTCAAGAACCAGGCACGAATCTGCTATGTTTATTTTGGTCAATATAGAGAATTAACATCCCGGCTCGATTGCGTTAGTGCCCCTGTCTAAAATAAAACTTGACTTGACAATTTACTATTGCATTTGGCGTGCTGGGTGTGATAACTGGGTGTTGTAACTCTTACCTTCTCGATACCTATTACTTTTATGTTTTCTATCTTTTCTGGTATTCTGTTTTTTTAAGGGAGGAGACATGGTTGACATTCCTTCAGACAAACATCTAGCCATCACCAAAAATCATTAATACGATTATGATCCTTATTCATCTAGGACCAGAGCCACTCTTGCGATCCACTTATCGACATTGTTCTAACGTAGTGGGTTATGGCCCTATGTCCTAACTCCAATAATCACAGGTTAGAAAAGAATTTTGCCTTGTTATCAAATACTCATAAAAGATATGTAATTAAAATACAGAAGTAGTTTTAGATTAATGAATAGACATGTCTTAATTTAATACGAAAGATGTGTACAAATAACGTTCGTCATAATTCGCCTGCATTTTTGCATCCAACTCGTCCCATGAAAGATAGATCTTACCCTAGATGCTTACAGACTTAAAACACGGCCTCGTTTCTTTTAAATTAAGCTAAATACTTACGTCACACACAGATCCACAGTGCAAGAAAAAGTGAAGCACTTTCTCAAAGGGGGTCAAGACGTCAAGCCGCCTTCAGTCCGCGCCTGAGAGATCATCGTACCATGACAAGTAGAATGTTGTCTAGTCACCTAAGGACCTGTACACACGATGGTGTTTAAACGAACCGACGTCGCGTGTTTTTATTGTCTTGTATTCTTAAATGGGTTTACAGTGTAAATACACCCTAAGACGTTACGCAGTGCGGGTAAAATGTGAGACGTACAGTACTATGAGACCCCGAAGATGACTTTAAAAAAGGTATTTCTTTACAAATATGTATTAAAGTTAGTTTAAGTGGTCTTCACTTGTGAGACACCGTATAAAAGGGGCGAGGATTGTTATCGAGCAAAGGCATTTGGCCTTTACATCAATACGTTTAAAGGAGATGTCCGCTTTTTGTATGGGTGCTGGGCCTCAAAATCTAAACAGGCTCAAACTTTAGGGATATTAAAGGGGCACAATATGGAACTTAGATCCATTAAAAAAAATTTTTAGACCCCTCCATTCATGACTAACTTTTTTTAAAACGTTCATATTAAGTGTAGTTTTCAAGCCAAACAAAATTACATAAATCTCAAAATCGGAGGTCTTTAAAATTAAATGATTTATTGCAAAAGGCTAGTTTTTAGGAGTTCTATCCAAATATATATAAGTTGTCTTGTTTAGAATTTCAGGCCCGTTTTTGGACATGTCCTTTAGGGCTTTATTCACAACTTCTGAGCAAATGTTACTCGTCATATAAATGCGCAAGCCGCTAGTGGGGACTTTGAATAGTTGGGACTATATGGAATTTTCGCTTTTCCTGGCTCAAAATATGACAGATAACACCACCCGCCTCTATGTATGCGTTAAGAAAGAGCGCACATTGCAAGAGTGCATATTGGCACTCTTTCGGGAACCCGATACTTTATCTATGTACATTCGGTCAAAAGTTGTTGGACAAATGCTAAACTTTGAATCATCCATACACGTTAACTGTAGGTAATAGAAACATTAATTTACTTGTTTACAATAAAGTAGGTACTTTAGTAAGTGAAAAAAACTTACAGCTAAGCACCAAAAATAATGTAGGCTATATGAAACTTCGATTTTGTTCATCATATTTTGTATCTGACTGTACATGCTTTTAGGGCTAGTCTGGCAACGGATAATGAAAACACACCCTACCCAACTCTATTACAACATGCGGGCATACGTAAATAGATAATTTGTACAACGAAATTGTTGTATCAGCAGTATTCTGTAGGCCGCTGAACAATTGTCGCACATACATACGATCACGCCTTTCCCTTTTCAGAGGTATCACACACACATTTCGCCAGCTAACATCATCATCATCATCATCAGCCCGTTGCAGTCCTCTGCCTCTCCCAAGATACGCCACAGAGTCCGGTCTGCTGCTTTATGCATCCAGTCGCTGCCGGCCCTCTTGTGCAAGCCGTCCCGCCATCTCGCCAGAGGGGTCGCCAGCTATGTTAGGTCCCATTTCACGACCCAGGATTCGAACCCAGGACCTCAGCGCGCAAATCGTACTCGTAACGCGTACGCAATACAACTGCCCGGCCCGGGGATCGAGACCTCAGCATTGCAGTCGTACCGTAATATAACTACGCCACCGAGGCAGTTGTAGGTTTTTTTTTTTGTTTTTTATGGCATTGAATGACGAGACGAGCTTGCCGTTCGCCTGATGGTAAGCGATACGACCACCCATAAACAGTAGCAACACCATCAAGTATCTTGAGTTACAAAGTACTGTGTGGCATTCCATTGCACTCGTCATCCTGAGACATAAGATGTTAAGTCTCATTATGTCCAGTAGTTACACTGGCTACAATGTCCTTCAAACCGAAACACAACAGTGTATGCACACTGCTGCTTGACGGTAGAAAGAGACATTGCGGTGGTACCCACCCAGACGGACTCTTATATATGAGAGACCTACCACCAGTAAAAAGGTAAAAGGTAGGTCTCATGATGTCTAGTAATTATTCGCTCTCTGAGACTGATTCAGGACATAGTAAAAGTACCATAATGCCCAGTAATCACCCATTTTAAACACCATCAATCATTATACCAGTAGAATCATGGCTGCAATAGGGGATTTAAAGGAAACAAATGTTATCCGGGTTACTTACCCTTTTATTGATGCGCATATAAAACTCATTAAACAAACCAACTCATTTTAAACGTATATATAAATATATCTGATTGGTAAATAAAACACAATAAAAAGCTATTTGAAAACTTTTCAAGAACAATTTGGTCAATCCATATTTGTATACCAATTTTACCCCTATTCACCCTGCTTGACCTTGATAAAAGAACAAATACAACATAAAATCTATCCATATAATTCGCGAAACATACACGTTACTGCAAGATACAGGTGATCCAGTATGGGTCGTCGATGTAATACACATGCATGGTGGTGAAGCCAGGGTCGGCTGCCAGTGTATACAGGCACTGCGGTCCGCTGCTCACAATCGCCTATGAGGGAATTCCGTTCTCATTATTATCATCACAAATCTTCCAAAAACTAAATCATTTAGTCCCAAGCTGTATGCCCAGAAAAATAAAATCATTCAAGTAATTGTGAATACTTTTTACTTGTTAAAATAAATAGAACAAAAAACGCGTCAAAATCGGTCCATTCATTTGAGAGCTACGATGCCTCACACGGAGATACAGATACACTTACACACAGATACACAGACACATACCCTAAACTTATAAACCCCCTTTTTCTGTCGGCGGTTTAAAAGGCTGGTAACGTTATGTATTACATAATCTTCGTACATACCTCAACAGCTGTCTGCGAAGGCTTCTCGCAGTAATCAATCTCATCTTCATCGAACTCCATGATGCCGGCGGTGAGGGAGCCGGTGCCGATCAGCTCATTGGACTTCACCAACGGGAAGTACGGAAAAATGCTACTGGCTGTACATTCGGTGGTCTCAGTCATGTTCCAGTAGTAATGATGACCTGCAAGAAAAAGAGGTGTAATATCTGATATGTATTATCCCAATGCTGCAGACTAGTTCTGAGATGATGTTTGTCAGTCCACCACACTGGCACATTGCAAGTTAGCAGATATCGTATACTTAGAAATTCTTACTAAAAATCTCAGGTTTGTTTTCTTTCACCCATAAAGCTAAGGATAACTGAGAGTATAGATATAGAGTAAACATATCTTTAAAAAGTTAAAGGGAAGAGTTCTTATATAGAGTTTTAAAACGGAAACACTTCATAGAGGAACTGAACCAAAGACGGAAAAAGAAAATTTCATCATAATCTCACCCATCCAAGGAATACAGCTCTGTTTTGTGAAACCCGCATCAGGTATGCTGTCACCTATAACAGGCACTTTGAACAAATCTCCGTTGAATCCAGTGTACCAAATGTAATCCTCTTGTAACAGTTTTGAATTGTTGTACGATGCTTTACGTACTTCTTTGTCTTGTGCCAAATATTCTGAAAAAATTGAATAGAATGAAACGTCTAGCATACTATTAGTTATTGATATTCTAGAAATAAAAAAGAGACTGGTGTTCTGCCCAACTTGTGGACGTCCAATGCACATGCCATGTCGGTACAAACCACTTCGTATATTCTAGCGGTAGATTTAAAACTGTTAGCAATACCACAATACTAATTACGAAATACATACCGTCGGAACAGAAGTATTGTGTGATAACCCAGAACTCTCTCAAGACGCCATTAACCTCGACCTCCCAGGTCTTGTATCCTTGGGTGGTCCAGTTGAACGTTGCGTTTTTGAACTTGCTTTTTTCATACTAAAAATGTTTTAAATCATTTTCTAAAATATTATGGATGCGAAAATATACCTACTCTGAATTTTCAATCAATCTATTAATCAGCCTGTCGCCGTCGACTGCTGAACGTAGGCCTCCCCAAGTGAACGCCAACCATCCAACCAATTTTGTGAGGAGTAAATACAGAAACTAATTGTTTAGATTTATTCCCGCAAATTACAGAAAAAATAGTTACGTCCGTACAATCTGCTAAGGGCCATTTCTTGCTTAAAGCTATATTAAAATTTATTTTAAGACAACAATACCAGCCTTGGTAACATTAGGTTGGTGAAAAAGTTTATTCGCATTTTATATGAAAACTCAAGACTTCTTTTTTAAAAGCTTTTAATTAACTAGCAATGTATGTATCTTTGATTAATAATATGTCTAGATATAGTGACGCGATGCAAAGCAATTAAAACAAACGGGCCGACAGTGATTGTGCTAGTGTGCGTGACAGCTGTGTCATACTATCGTTGCGTCATTCTGCTTATACTTGTGTGCGCACATAATGATACCAGTTATTGCATGATTCGTATTAAAAGGGAGAGAAAATTATATCCATGAAACCCAAAAAAAATAATTCACTCGAAACAAGACAATAATTTCTCTGATTATGACTTTGAAATTACTCTAATAATAATAACAAAGATTTTATTAAATTTACACACATAAGTACTTAATTTCAATAATTAATATTAGAAACATGAAAGTATCTGAAGATTGATGAATGTTTGTTACTCCTGCACGCAAAAACTATTCAACGGATTTTGATGAACTATTGAACGGATTTTGATGAACTTAGCATGGAAGTGGATTAACACATATCTAGGCTCCTTTTTACGGACTGGGAACGTGGGTGCGCGGGGCGTAAAAATAATATATTTCTATTGAGATTTACGAATTTATTGGCAAGTATTAAAAATAATTAAAACCAATGCAAATAATTTTATATAGTTAAATATTTGGGAATCACACCAAAGTTGCCTCTGCCTGTCGTATGAGGCGACTAATAAAGGCTATCGTGGGATCGCGAAGAAGTAGTAAAACTATTGTAGTGACTGCAGCGCCCTTATTTAAACTACGAATTAGCACATGTGATAACCCCTAGCATGGCAGTGCGGATAGCTACGTCGCTACTTAGCGTACGTGGCATTGGAACCACGTCGCCTTGCTGCTTGTCGCGCCGCTCGCTAAGCTCATTTTCGTGGCGGGGCTTTTAGGCCTCATGCCACTGCAGACAAATATTTTTGCTAAAAAATACTGACTAAAAATAACTGCCTGGTATTACGGTACACCTGCAATGCTGAGGCCTCCTTTTTTTTTACCTGTCTATTACGGCCAATAGCCTGACGCGAGTCGGCTTTTCTAGCCACACCGGGCTTAAGGGTGAACGCTTTAGGCGCTAGCAACCCTTGAATTTAGGTGACCATGTACTGAGGGCAACCCACTAACGGGTTACGAACCTCGGCTCAAGACGGTCACTGGGAGAGGATCAGAAATCAGCGATAAGTGGGGAAGATTGGTGTTTAACCTTATCTTATCCATTTATTTCTGAGAAATTTGTTCTGCAATACCTGCATACGTTTAAGACGATTAGGCGGTAAATGGGTGAACACGGGCAACGCATACGTCATTATCGGTCGAGTACACGTGGTAACGAAGTATCTTGTTGCGGATGGACATTTTATTATTCCTATTTATGAGCCAATATTGTTGGCTCACCGCGAATGCGGCTCGCGCGCGTACCGCATTTACGTGTGGTATGAAGGTCAACCTCTGATCAAGGGTCTCTCCTAAATATTTGGCTTTGTCTTTCCAGGGGATAACCTGGTTGGACATGCGGACTGAGTAGTGAGGGACATGGACTTTCCGTTTCAAAGTGAACAGGATAGCCTGGCTCTTTGTGGGGTTGACGGTGATTCGCCATTTGTGGAACCACTCACTGAGCTTGTCGGCGACGGCCTGCAAAGTGCGCACCACATCCTCGGGATCTCTTCGTGAGGCGTAGATTGCGGTGTCATCCACGAAAAGTGCCAGATGGGCATTCTTCGGTTTAGGGATATCGCTGGTGTACGGCGAGAAAAGAAAAGGGGAAAGAGCGGAGCGTTGCGGGACTCCGGCCGTAATGGTGTGTCGGGAAGAGAGAGTTTCCTCCACGCTATACTTGAAGCCGCGATTCGACAAAAAGTTTCGTATGATGTCCACGAGCTGAGTGGGCACGTTGAGCGTGTACAGCTTGAAAAGCAAGCCGTTGTGCCACACCCTGTCGAATGCTTTTTCAATATCGAAGAAAAGAGCACCGGTAGGCATACCGCGTTGGAATTTGTCGTGAACGTGCTCCGTGATGCGGAGCACCTAGTTTACGCAACTGTGCCTAGAACGATAACCAAACTGTTCCGGAGGGATCAGATGGTTATTGTGGGCCGACTATTTTGAGGCGGTCGTAAATTATGCCAAGCGTACTAAGCAGGCTAATTGGCCTATAAGAGGACGGTTCTAATGCGGGTTTTCCCGGCTTGTGGATACCTATCACAACTGCCTCCTTCCAGACCCCTGGGAAGAGGCAGTTTTGAAACGTGGCATATATAGATGTGAGAATTTGAACTAGATGCTCCGGAAGCATCTTAATCACACTGGTAGGGATCCTGTCGCCCCCGGGGGCTTTTCGTCTTTTGAGCGCCTTGATCAGAGCGATGACTTCTTCGATCGTCACCGTTGCAAGGGGGTTGGACGGCGGCGGGTCGACCTTGACGACGGCTGTCGGTCGTGAAATAGAGATCGGCGGTGGCCAGACCGCGTTCCTACTTTCGACTAGTAAATTAACCACAACAAGATGGTCGTGGTCTATTTGTATTGATGAGAGTGAACATTGAGACTCCGGGCTGTCGGCCAACAGTTCCACTTTCTCGTCGTCTTCAAATGCCGGGCGTTGATTCGGACGATTATGCGGAGGCATAGAAGCCATATCGTTTCTCCCGAACGAATGACACAGCTGCCAGAAGGCCTGGTGTATCGGATCGAGTTCGGCTAGGCGAGTTTCCCTTCTCCAATCGACGACCTCTTTTATGCGACATCTAACATCACGTTGGAGGAAGCTCGCAAGATGTCTTCGTTCCGCGGTGGGACTCGTTGCGCAGGCTCTGAGCGTAGCGTTTCGCCTCCTCACCACCCTCCGCACGTCGTCGGGAATTTGCCATTGACTGTGAACAGTCTCTGGCATCTTCTCGGAGCTTTCGCTCAAGACGTTTTTAAGGTGGTTGGTGAAGGAGTGTATCGTACCAGTCGTCTCCTCAGGAGTCACGATGTTGGTCGGAATCGCGGAAAGATCTGTGGATGAGATGTCCGCGAGCTTGGTGCCTAGGAGGCGCCAATCCGTTTTCACCTTCATCGAGACGTTAGCACCTGTGTCTGATGGGCCGTTTTGGGGGACTAGATCTAGGTCACAGGTCTGTGGTCAGAGTCTAACTCTTGTAGAACTTGCAAGGAACGCACACGAAGGCTTACGTTTCTTACGAGCGCTATGTCGAGTATGTCGGGTCGGTAGTTTTCTGTTGAGCTTTAGTGTGTTGGTTCAGAAGGAACCAGGTCACTCATGTCTATTATGTCAAGACAACTCTCCAGAGCGGCACCTCTCTCGTTGGTCGAGTTGCAGCCCCAGAGGGTGTTCTTGGCATTGAGGTCTCCCGCCAGAATGACGGAATCCCCCATTTCAAATAAAGTGCTTAGCTCATTGGACTGAAGCTCATTTAAGGGCGAGAGATAGGCCGATATGATGTTGATCGGCGGATTTCCTCTCATAGCTAGCCTGCAAACTGAAGTCTCAATGTTCCTCAAGGTAGCAGGTGGGTCTAAGGGTATGCAATGCAGGGACCTTTTGAAATATATGAGAGTGCTTTCTAAAGGGCCACTGGTGCGATCGTTACGTACCAGATTGAAGTTGGGGATATTGGGATTGCGGTGAGCTGGTTTCAGAAACGTTTCCTGGATGAGGAAAACGTCTAAGTTATTTTCGCGTACAAAATCAGAAAGTTCGAGTCGTTGGCCGCTAATGCCGTTAATGTTGAAAAACTCCACTCTGAGGGAGCGAGGTTTGGTCCGCTTAGAGGGATTCGCTGTGGAGTTCACCATTTATGACGACTGAATGCGCACAGCGTTTACCGTAGCTCGGTAAATTTGATGTTGGATTGGGTAAATCTCAGCAATGAGAAGTCTTCTTCTCCTGGGCTCGATCCCCGGGTCGGGCAAAGTGATGTTGGATTTTTCTATTCAGTATCACCCCGAAGTCTGGAATTTGTGCCCGATATTGCGATAGGCTCGCCCCTATCACATCGTGGGACGGAATACGCACGGCGAAAAGTAGGTGCATTAGTTTCGCCTCTGCCTACCCCTTCGGGGATGAAAGTGAGTGTGTGTCTGTGTCTGTGTCTAAAAAATACTCACAGCAGTCTGGAAACCACCAGCATAGCCGTTGTCATCCATCAATACACAGCACGTGAGATTTGCTCCACAATACATGGTGTTAAGAAGTGGACGGTCAGTAGTCACTCGTGTATAATTAGTCCATCCTTTTTCTTCAGCCATAGAACTGTTATGTGGCACACTTATAAAGAAATTTTTGCCAACGTCCAAACCAATTGCAAACCTTACTGAAACATTGCATACTGCATTAAAATTGTAATATTTGATAATTGATAGTGTTGAAACAAAACGAAATGTGACTGCAGTGTATATAATAGATATATAACATACCATACCAGCCCTGTATTATATACTGCCCACTGCTGAGCACGGGCCTCCTCTACAACTGAGAGGGCTTTAGGCCTTAAATAATACGATTATTTTACTAAAATTAAATCTTGGTGATGACTGTGTAATTCCATTTCGCTTTCTTTCAAATATCAAATTTACCAACGCAAAATTACACGTTTATTTAAATATCTTCATTGAAGATTGAAGAATGTATTTAGATTTAACCTTAATGTAAAAACAGTTTGTTAAACGGTATTGTGCAGATCCATACATACAATATTAAGAAACCACAGGTACAAAAAAAATATAGGTAATAAATAAAACTCGGAATATTATTGCAGTCTGTTCATAATGTGGCTTTTTTTCTTTGTTCCAAATCGGTAGTGGAATAAAGAAGACTTGGCAATCATAAATTAATGTCACAGTAGAATGTCGATTCAAATTCCGTGGTACTAAAGCTAGACTTCTCAAAGCCAACATAATTCTTAGTTTTGGTTCGTATCACAATGTTCCTGAAGAACGTAATTTTCATAATGAACATCTTTCCTAGTGTTTGAAATGGATAATTAAATTCGGAAGAAAATTCTAGGCAATGATATAGTATTAATTATTATAACTCACCAACAAGTCCGACACCTCCTAAACCGACTGCAAAAAAAAATAATAGAATCAGAAAATTGATTCTGAAATTATAGGATAAATTGATATATTAATTACGTTTTATCTCGTACTCAAGTTGCTCTCTATTTCTCTGTAGATCTACTTCAATTAAAAATCTGTATTCACTTACCATCGACCAATGCGGCCAAGCCGAATAAAATAATAATTTTGTTCATGACTTGCTGTTAGTCTTCCGAATGTGTTGAGATGCCGGCAGAAGATGGTACCTACATATTATCATTAACGCTTTTATACTAACTTCTTTATTTTTGCGAATGTTGGGGCATACTCAGAAAAGTTTGGGGGTCACTGAGGACCTAACGAATATATGTTTACAACAGATACATGTAAATAACAGTATAAGAGATGTTTTGTCATGTAACTGGCGTGAGCTCGCAAAAATGTTGTTATATGTTAATTGTTGTACTTAGTTTAATTTATGTTATATAATTTATTTTATAAATAGCTATAGTATGGGTATAGTTGTATGTCTATGTTATTTTGTGATAGTCCCGCCAGTTCGAATTGGCTATATCCTGTAATGACTGTGTGTGTTGAATAAAGAATAAATAAATAAATATTTGGAAGTGCTTATTCTAAACTAGCTTTAGCTCGCGGCTCCGCCCGCGTGAGAAAGTTTTCGCAAGATAAAAAGTAGCCTATGTCCTTTTTAGGGTCTCAAACTATCTCCGTACCAAATTTTATTGAAATCCGTTCAGTAGTTTCGGAGATGCGCAGTAACACACAAACAGAAAAACAGACAGATAGACAGAAAAAAATATAAAAATCGCTGATTTGTTTTCCATCACTCTTCAGTCACCCCCTTTCTTTTTAATCACATTTATTTCAATGTACAGGCACACCGGTTCTACAGCTTTATTATATGTATAGATAACGTTTATACCGTAAAATCGTAGGTATAAAAGGGTTTTTTGGTTATTGCTGTTTTAAGACTGCCACGGTGGCGTAGTTGTATTACGTTACGACTGCAATGCTGAGGTCTCGTGTTCGATCCCCGGGTCGGGCAAAGTGATATTAGATTTTTCTATTCAGTATCAGCCCGGGGTCTGGAATTTGTGCCCGATATGGCGATAGGCTCGCCCCCTATCACACCATAGGACGGAATACGCACGGCGAAAAGTGGGTGCATTCATTGTGCCTCTGTCTACCCCTTCCGGCATAAAAGGCGTGAGTGTATGTATGTTGTTTTAAGGTACAATAAAAAATAATTTTATACTGAAAATTTATTTAACACATAAGCACGTATTCCTATTGTCGACTAATTTCAATATGGCTTCATGCAGATGCCATATTGTTGCCGAGAAACACTACTTTCTAATAAACGAAACTGTCTCCATGGGTCAGACAGGTTTTTTTATAAATCAATGATCCGACAGCATTAATTACCCGGGAACCAAAGTGATCTATAACGCAGAGATAATATAATAATTATAATACCAGCCCTGCATTATATACCGTTCCACTGCTGAGGATGGGCCTCCTCTACTAGAAAAGGGTTTAGCCTTAGTCCACCATGCTAGCCTAGTGCGTTGGCAGACTTTACATACCTACGAAAGTCTATTGTAGAATACTTTGGTATGTAGGTTTCCTCACGATGTTTTCCTTCACCGTTAAAGCGAACAATAATTGATTAACAATAATGTAGCTTACTTTAAATTAGAAAAATCAAAATTTGACAAGTGGTAGATAGATAATTTCAGATTTTTTTTTAATACTAGCTATTTCTAATTGCTAGTAGTGGTCCAGTGCAGTGGTCGATATTCGACCGTCGAATTTAATACATTATGGTAAAACGTAATATTAAACAAAAATGTTATTTTCTGCACTCATTCTATATTCAACGAACCATTAACTAGTTCAAATAGGTATGTATTACATACTAAGTGTTAGAAATAAATCCACCAAAAATAAAACTGGATGTGGATCTGTAATTATTACAAACTAAATATAATTCGACACTCCAAGAACATTTAAATGCCTTGCAGCTGTTTAAATTAAGAGTCAGGCTGTTATTTGTACAAAATTTTTGTTTCCTAATTGTGTATGAATTAAATGACCTTGGAAAATAACTACCTACACGAGAAATAAATTTAACGTTTTGTAGAGTTTCACTATATATTGATTGCGATTCCTTCTACATGAACGTCCTGTCCTGGAATATAATAAAATAATAAAATCCTGTTCCCTATGTTAATCCGTGACTTCTTGTATCTTTGGGCCAAATTTCATCCAAATCCATTTATAGGTATTTACTTCTATAAAACATCCAAATATCTTCACAGTTTCGGATTTACATTATCAAACGAAGATAAGATCCTTCACTACATAAAAAAAAATTGCGCGTAGAAAGTGACAAGAATGTACTAAAAGTTAATACACTGTATAACTAACGGCGGACAGCTCCCTGCCGCGTGGTGGAATTCTCCAAACGCCCCCAATCCACAGGGCGGGAGACACCGGTCAGTAGTCCACCTGGCGCCTCCTAAGTCTCCTCTGGCGGCAGGTGGGATCTACGTGCTTCCGATCCCTCTCGGCACTCTCTTTCTGCTAGAGTACCACCTCGCAGAAGTGGGCACCGCACGCTAGGACCTGTGTCTGCCGACCGTGGAAGCGACCACGGCCGGTAGCGTGTGGTCTGCTTCGACGACTGCTCTGAGGGCGCTGCGTTCCTCGTCCCAGGCTGGACAAAACTCAGGTTGGCACAACGGAACACCCAGTCATACCCGATGGTCCACAGGAGTGGGCCTAACATCGAGCTCTGTGGATGCAGGGCATCGTTTTAAACGCGTTAGAAATGTTTAAAGACTCTGCTATGACAACTTTGCCGATGGCCAATGCATCTTCCGCCTGTGACTTTACCCGCAGAATTGCGTGGACAGTCGATCGTCCCTTCTAAAAACCGAATTGGTTGTCGGCCAAATCTGGACCAGCAGCATCCAGATGCTCGACGAGACGAGCATGAATGATGCGCTCGAAGAGTTTTGCGACCTCGTTGAGCCACACGATGGTGGGCCGACGGGGTCGCCCCTCCCCTTTCAGCAGGTCGAGCTTCCCGGTATTCCAGCGCGCGGGGAAGACGCCCTGATCCAGATAGGCGGAGAACAAGGTGCGGAGCCTCGGATGCAGGTGCTGGAGGGCTAGCACTCAGGCTTTTCCAGGCATGCCATCGAGCCCTAGGACCGTGTTCTTACTCATTTCTGCGGGCGAAACCTCTGGAATATCCCTTGCCGAATCCTCGATCGACGATGACGCCACGTCTGGTGGCAGGTATAATTCTGTTATATTTCTTTGTTTTTTTATTCTAGTTTTCATGTCTATGTTATACCATTATTGTTCTAATAATAAATCTTTCTTTATTTTCTTAAAAGTTTGAAACAAGTACTCATTACAATTTCTTATCATGTTTCCCAGCAAACAAGTTAACAACGTCTGACAACTTACTGCAGGTAGAACTAACATTTTTGCTGTGTGACGAAATTGTTTCCTTACGTTGTACGCAACACGGACTTAGGTCCGGCTCTACGCTTATCATTCGGGGATACCCTATTGTGAAACCTATTGTTCGAATTCGACTGAAACCTTATTGTTGAATGACGAAATGATGACTCGAAATATCATGGTATTTGTAACAGCTTTGGCTGTATATATTGCAAAATAGTAACATTTCCAACCGTTGGATCAAGCTTCGATCCGTGTTCTTTTTTCCAGAAATTTTATCCAGGTATATATTTTTCCAGATAAAGTATACTCCTATATAATATTTAAACCCATCACTTGTTTACCTGTTCAGCGAATTTCATTTGCCATTAAATTATATATTTGTGAAGTACCAGACAAAATCCAACGCGTCTTCGCGGACTTTTACGTTTAGATAGACCATGTCCTGGATAACATATAGGCTACTATTCCCCGGAAAAGTGTCTAGTGTGGCTTTTATTTTGGGATTGTTCATGTTCTGGATGAAAGAAAGAAAAGAAAAAAAACATTTATTGACCACTAATTGGGTGGTGACTTATGAACAACATAAAATACAATACATTTTTTTTATTTCATTGAATGACGAGACGAGCTTGCCGTTCGCCTGATGGTAAGCGATACGACCACCCATAAACAGTAGTAACACCATCCAGCACCTTGAGTTACAAATTACTGTGTGGCATTCCACTGCGCTGGTCATCCTGAGACATAAGATGTTAAGTCTCATTATGTCCAGTAGTTACACTGGCTACAATGTCCTTCAAACCGAAACAACAGTGCATGCACACTGTGGCTTGGCGGTAGAAATAGACATTGCGGTGGTACCCACCCACACGGACTCTTACATATGAGAGACCTACCACCAGTTTCATTTTCAGTAACGTACTGTAAGTACATGTTCAGTAAGTACTGATGAATAAGTAAGTACGGATCAAAGAAATTAAACAATAGGTACAGTGGGGATTCAATCTATGAACTCTTACACGGTTGCGGAGACGCGATCAACACCTAAGATCTATTATATCAACCTGGCATTACTTCATTGCTGGTCTACAAGCCTAACATACTTTTTTTTTTCTTCGCGGGGAAAAACGCGTTATCGCTACCACCACTGGGGGGTGAGTGGAACGGTTATGTTGGTTTCACACGGTCTTACGGCCCAATGTCGACACTCGGGAGTATTGCATCATCCGAGCGAGCATTGGACCGAGTTCCTAACACTATGTACACCCTACACCGGCATACCAACCAAAACCCGCGGTGGCCTTCTTCTGCGCATATACGAGACGGCCCCGGGGTATCATGTTGCACTAAGATAGCTGCACGGGACCGTCCCTGCGCTATGCCGTTGCGGCTCTTCTCTACACCAGGGGGCTAAGATGCCCCTGAACTCTAAAGGACGCCTTTGGCGTCTACGACAACGGGAGACCGACCACCCGCATTGTCGTCCACCTCGGAGTCGCTTAAATTGGACTGAGCAGCCCCCCGCTGCTCGCCCCGCGGCTCTCTCGAAGCCCCATTTAGAGCCTAACATACTGATCTTGTGGGTTTGTAAGCCACAATGACGTGAACACTGAACCCGGGTTATTCTAACCAAGGTTGTTCACATGCGAGACGTAACAGTTACGTAACGTCTGTTTCGTGCAGCGGGAATGCCCATCACTCCATTCATATACAAGCCTTGCATCACAAACGTGACACCAATTTGAATCCGGCGTACGTTTTACAATTTATTCTTCACATATAAAATTGTGCCTGATTGTTTAGAAGGAAATTTGGCTATGTTCTATTTCGATTTCCAGGTAGAGCAATAATTTGTTCGAGTTTCGATTTGAATGCCTAGAATAAGTTTTCGATATGAAATGAGGGTGTAACAGTTACACCTCTGCTTACCCCTTCGGAGATAAATAAGCCGTGAGTGATCGCTTGAATATCTATTAGAAATTTTATAGTATATCTGGTAGACGAGCTAGTAGGTCATGTGCTGTAAAATGGACTTCACCGTCCTTAAATCCAGCCATACAAATTGCGAATGTATTCTTGAGCTTATAAAGGAATAGAGATGACGTCGATACTCGGTGTAAACAAGTGTTATATAGTATTTCTTAGTAAAAATATGAGGAAAATGTATGACAAAAATGCAAATTGAGCTGATAAATTTAAAAAAATTGGATATCAAGGCAATTACTTTCAATGTGGTATGAAACGAAAGCCAATTGGGTAAATATTAACGACGGAATAATTTGAAAAGCTGTAGCTGCATTTGTAGCCAAGGATGACGTAAGAAAAAAAACAGGCCGGCATAATTGTGTTGGCCAGCGAGGAATAATCATCTGTCCTCAGTCGACACTCTATCTGGACCTCTCTCCAATTACGATCAGGTGCAGTGAGGTCACTTTGCCGTGTTCGATAAACTCCTTAGTGCTATAGGCTACTTTTTATCCCCGAAAAACTTTTCCACGCGGGCGGAGCCGCGCTCAAAAGCTAGTGACATTATGAACTTGGAAGAAAAAGTTTTTGAAAATGTTTTGATGTTTGTTACAAGTAAACGCAAAAACAACTAAACGGAATTGGATGAAATTTGGCACATGAGTAGCTCATGTCCTGGATTAGCACATAGACTTTTTATCCCGGTTACTGACGTCGTTCTATGTTTTAGGGAATTTTGTAGCGGGAAAGGCTTTTAGCGCGGGCGAAGCCGTAAGCAACAACTAGTGTTACATATTTTTTTTATCAGAATTTAACACCTCAATCACTCCAAGGCTGACTGGTAGAGAATGCTTGTGGCATTAAGTCCATCTATATATAATATACCACATGTGTTTACGAAGTGTTAAATTTTAAGATATAATGCAATTTCTTAAAAATGGCACGTTTCACAAAATATTGATTATTTCAAAGATGGTAATTTTATTAAAGAATTTGATGCCAGATGCTAAAACCTGTAGAACTAGTTAAGGTAAATAAGTCTGATAAAAGTATAAAATTTGGAGTTTCATTGAAGAAAATCCTTATGGTGGTTCATATAATATGGTGCAATTACTCTACATACCATACCAGCCCTGTATATACTGCCCACTGCTGAGCACGGGCCTCCTCTACTACTGAGAAGGTTTAGGCCTTGTGCGGCCACCGCCACGCTGGCCTAGTGCGGGTTAGCAGACTTCACATACCTTCGAAATTCAGAGAACTTCTCGGGTATGCAGGTTTCGTCACGATGTTTTCCTTCACCATTAAAGCGAGCGATAATTCACAAAGAATACATACTCTACATATAAACCAGAAATTAACATAACCCTCCACCTAGTAAGGTACTTTAGGGTGACTAGATTTGGTATTATTTCGAATTTTGTGCGCTTTCATAAAATTAAATACAAAACAAATTACATTTTTTCTACAAAACAAGCTTGACTAGTGATAATTTTTCTTGTATGATTTGTGTTGGGTAGTTTAGTATTTATTATCAGCTTTTATAGTGGTACCCTATAGAAAAAAAATCACAAAATATCAAAAAAAAAATTTGATACAGCTAGCACAGCTAGTACCTACACACAAAGTATAATATTACCGTGCAGGTAGCGACATCTGGTTAATGTACGTGTTAACAATTTAATAGGTGGGGTTAAATATACTTGTAAATATAATGTTTTTAAGTGTATTTCAACCATGATTTTTTTCAATACTGCCTCGGTGGCATAGTTATATTACGGTACGACTCCAGAGCTGAGGTCTTGGGTTCGACCCCCTGGACGAACAAAGTGATATTGGGTTTTCTAACTCAGTATCCCGATAATATGGTGATAGGCTCGCCCCCTATCGCATCATGGGACGGAATACGCACGATGAAAAGTGGGTACACCAATTGCGCCTCTGCCTACCCCTTCCGGGATAAAAGACGTAAGTGTGTGTGTACTTAATGATTAACACTTACCGGCATATACGAGTTAACACGTAGACCGTTGACCAAAACATAAGAATAAGGAAAACGCGTTTACCTTTTAATCTGATTAATGGGTCCCTGCTTTTAAATTACCGATACATCGCTAAAAAAATAATGCGCCATTACATACCGGTAGATTCTGTATATCATATTGGTTAAGCAGTTAAATTGCTAAGAACTTTTAAAAAGGGGGGTAAATCATTTAGGTACGGATAATATTTATAAACAATGTAGGTAAGTATAGGAATTGTGGTACTACAAATGGTATACGTGACGCGAACATTACCTGATATATTTAGAAACACACGACAATTCTAATGCAACAAGTATTAGGATAGTAGTCTAGGGCTTTCATTCCGAGACTCTCGGTCTGGAAAACTTCGAGAGTCTCGACGATTTTTGAAGTGAAATCTTCTTTAGCGACGTTGAGCACTTTTGGGATAGGTATAAAATGTTAAACTCGCGTCAGGATCATGTGACCGATCGAAAATGCGTAGGAGGTTTTATCATCCCTTACTAATATGAACCTTAAATACAATGAGTAAAAGCTATAATTCTTAAACGACTACATTTTTATTTATTTCCCCAGTGTTGGTACGGCACGAGTACAAAAGAGCATAATATTCTTTTTACAAATTTTGATTTATAAAGAAATTAGGAAATTGTCATTTTTGTGTACGATAGCGCAATAAATAAATATTGTATGTACCCCATATTTAACCACATAAATGCTAGTACTTTTATACTGATAAATAAAACAATTCGTGCGAAATTACTCCCTAACCATTCCAAAATATTCAGAAATGCACAAAGTTAATGTTCAAGTTTTCACTTCCGCCGGCACTCCCGGAGTGCAACCCGTTCTTTTTTTGTATTTTCGAGTCTCGAGATTGCTCTCTCCAGTCTCGGGAATAACGAGACTTAAGTGACACGGATCTTGATAATTGAGTACATAATTATTATGATAAGTTGGGAAAAGGTCTCTTTTTAAAATGGTAGCGATAAGGGAAATACTCAAACAGTCCTAGGGTCCTATTAGGGTATGGAAAGTTTCGAAATCTCGAATCTCGGAACTTGAACACCCAAGATTAAAATGAAATTTTATTGTGAGAAGCGGCGATAGCCTAGTTGGGAGTGGAACGGAATGCCGAGACGAACGTCCGCAGGTTCAAAACCCAAGGGCACACACCTCTGACTTTTCTAAAAAGTTATGTGTATATTCTTTGTGAATTATCGCTCGCTTTAACGGTGAAGGAAAACATCGTGAGGAAACCTGCATACCTGACAAGTTCTCTGAATTTCGAAGGTATGTGAAGTCCGCCAACCTGCACTAGGCCAGCGTGGTGGACTAAGGCCTAAACCCTCTCAGTTGTTGAGGAGGCCCGTGCTCAGCAGTGGGCAGTATATAATACAGGGCTGGTATGGTGGTATGGTATTGTGAGAAGTCCCGGGACTTCGAACCTTCTCATAATAAAATTAGAATCAACTTTAATTTGGCGAGACTATTCAATAATAAAATGTATTTTAGTTAAAATCAACATTAATCTTTTCTTACTAATTAATTAATTAATTATATATTTGTATATTTGTTATAAGTAAATGCAGAAACAACTAAACAGATTTAGATGAAATTTGGCATATAGGTAGATCATGTCCTGGATTAACATATAGGCCAATTTTGTCTCGGTAATTTGCTCGCATGGGATATAATAGATATTTTTATTCTAATTCTTTAAGTAGATGGCGCTGGCGTCGTACTCTGTTTTAGGGAATTTTGTAGCGGGAAAGGCTTTTAACGCGGGCGAAGCCGCGAGGAACACCTAGTTGAATATAAAATCAAATCCTAGCTTATATAACATTATAGCTCTCGTACGAGTCGGCTCTTGGGCAGAGTCCCTCGCTGTTTGAAGAATAAGACTCGAATAAAATGTCAAATAAGCATGAAACACTACGTGGTACTCCCATAGGCTTTATTTGTACGGTAGCGGGGCGTCGATCGTCCACCCGCTTTAACAGTCTGGAGATCGTCTCTTCTACGTCTATTGCGAGAAGGGAGTCTTCACTTACCATAGCGCGACAAGTTTCGACGCTAAAAACCCGGGAAAAATACAAAAAGTCGCGAAACTGATCTAATCTATATTTAGATACTGCTAGCGTAGAAGCAGAGAGATTTTTTTCTAACGAGATTTACTGCCTTTAATATTATAAAACAAAGCCCCGCCGCGTCTGTTTGTCTGTCTTAACGTCACGTAACTCAAAAACTACTGAACAGATTTGGTATAGAGATAACTTAAGACTCTGGAAAGGCTACTTTTTATCCCGATAAAACTGTTTACGCGGTCGAAGCGACGCGAGCTATTTTATAATAAAATCAAATCTTCTCTCTGAAAGTACATCCAATGCTCTTTGATTTTTACGTGACAACTATAAAAAATTAAAAAAGTCTCATAAATAATTGGTAATTTTACTTTATTGATATATCTTGTATTTACTGCCTGAAAAGTCTGTGAGCCGTGGCCTATGAGTAAAATAACTATTTTTGTAATAGTCTCGAAAGTCTCGTTTTTCCCGGGACCGGACTGAGTCTCGATTTTTTTCCCGAGACTCGTAAATGTACCGAGACTGAAAGCCCTAGATAGTACTAAATAGCATATGACCTCAGAGGCATTCAAGGAAACAAAATTTCGTAAACGTCGAAAGCTGATTACGGATTGCTAATCCGTGGCTACGATTTATCAAGCTTGTATTTTTTGTTTTATGGGTAGGGTAAAGTTAATGATATCGTCATTGAATAGCCCTGTCACCAGTGTGTTAAACGTACATATTTTATTTTTTTATTGCAAGCATCATATTTTTAAGAAAACAAGAAGCGTTTCTCCCTAGCTCAAAGTATAGATGCTCCAGTATTGATGGAGATTAGACGCCCTTAGGGCCAGGGATACCAATTAAATGTACCTACACCTTGATCTCTAAAAGTCCAATCCAATTATTTATAAGAAAACTATTTGTACTAACGACTTTTTCTAACAGATTTTTCTATTCGAGACCTGTGAAACCAAAAGTTATAGTTTATATGGCGGATTAGTTCCGAATAGGCTATCAAGGATTTTATTAAAATGTGGTGAAATCGGCCCTAAGTGTTTCGTTATCAGTCATATAATTTAAACGCCACGATACCCCGACCTAATTTTACTTGTGTTTGATAGTTCAGAGTAATTAGGAAATTTCGCCAGAACACTATATACCCCCCTCTCGTCTCCCTTTTGGAGAAAAGTAAGAAAACCAGTTACACGCCTGCTAAAATTGCCAGAGCATCTTAATTGACAACGTTTTTTAGATTATGAATATTTCATCAGGTATTGATATTTCACGAAAACAATCAAGTAGATTGGTCATTGGTGTAGGTACTTAAATACTTTTTTAATAATAGGTATGTTAGCAATTTTTGTGTAATTTTAACTCATCCTAATATAATAATATTACCGTGAAATTAATTTTATAATTAACACAAATTGCGAATTGCGACGTAGTTCAGTCGTATGTTTACTTGGGTGCTTTGATATCAAACAATGGTGTTTGTGTAGAAGAAGTGAATCGACGCTTGGCAATGGCTAGAGAGGCAATGGACCAACTAAAGAAAATATGGAATAATCGTAACATAACAAAGGCCACTAAGATCAGGCTCGTTACAGAACTTATATTCCCCGTATTTCTGTACACAGCTGAAACATGGACGTTACAAGAACTGGAAAAGAAAAAGCTGGATGCTTTAGACGTGTGGTGCTGGAGAAGAATGCTTGGGGTATCATGGATTGAATTCCGCACAAACCTTTCCATACTCCAAGCTAGTACGGTCCCGTATACTAAAATTTTTCAGTCATATCTCGCGGCGAAATAATGACTCCATAGAGCGTCTAGTCGTTTACGGCAGAGTAGAAGGAAATAAACCTCGTAGTAGGTCACCAATGAGGTGGACCGACCAAATCAGCAGTATATAAATAAATAGTATCAGCAGTAGAAGACTGCAGTAGAATAAGCACCCCACGCTTTTTTGTACAATAAAATACACTTTTTCTTATTTACACTATTCTTAATTTTAATTAATTTTCAATTTTTTACTTGCATTTTCTATAATGCGTGGTTTTTAGTTATTTTAAATAGTTATTTATTTTTAATTTTTTAGTTCTGTTCTACTATTGTCCAACAGATGCCACTAAAAACGCAAGCGCCATCTTGTGACAAGTAGGATTTTTGACGCATAAGAGTATCCAGTTTAGTTGTAATTCTACTATGGTCCAACAGATGTCACTAAAAATAAATCGCGCCCAAAGGAGTTGCAAATATACAAACATACAAGTGAAGCTAATATAAAGCGTGTAAAAATATCCTTATAATACACACTTTAGATTGTATTATGAATGAGGTACTTAAAAAAAGAATGAAATAAAAAATACTAGTCTAGTGCCAAATTAGTACAAAAAATCAGACACCGACTCCAAAGATTTATTCATTACTAGCATTGCGCGCGGCACCGCCCGCGTGGAAAAGTTTTTCCTGGATAAAAAGCCTATAGCCTATAGCACTCAGGAGTAACGTAGCTTCCTATTAGTAAAACAATTTTCAAAATCGGTCCAGTAGTTCCTGAGATTAGCGCGTTCAAACAAACAAACTAATAGTTTACAAACCACGGTTTTACTCACGTGAGTAAAACCGTGGTTTGTAAACTATTAATGTGATATGGCTCGCGGAAGTTTTAATAATATTAAACAAACAAACTCTTCAACTTTATATATTAGTATAGATACATAAATATAATCACACGAATGGCAGTGTATAAAATATTGGTACCTATTATTTAAATTTCATTATAACCCATAAGCAAAGTACAAATTATTATTTACCGTGGAGTTTGTCGTGGAGTTCGCTCATAGTTTGAAGTTCGAGTTCAGAACGAAGCATAGCATAGCATTCCATGTTTGAGGAATGACGAGCTGCATTGTAGTGATATATGGTATATAATATGTACCTATAATTATAAGATATGAGTAAATGGAGAAATATTTCTAACGTAGTCGAGAGTAGTGCGACGATAACCATTCTCAAGCTACCGTCCTAATAAAGTAGGTCTTGTTCTACGTGAGTTTCATTGCGCTTCGTCCTACACAATATCTAGTGAAGATATTTAAATACACACTACTATGCAGGAGTTTTCAATTCTAAAGCAAGGTTTAGATTAGCCAGAAAATTTGCAAAAGTCTACTTGCACAGAATTTTTTGCCATGTAAACCATCATGGCAATTTGACTTCTGAAAATGTTGAAGCTTGCTCGACTTGCTGCAAGTCGCATGTGTATAGACCTATTTAAATATTGGTAGTAAACGCATAGATCTTGGAACCTAATGTATTGCGCTCCGAAATAACAGCCGCTTTAAACTCCTTAAAGAACAAGAAAGCGCCTAGTAATGACAATATAACCGCTTAAATCCTAAAATCTCTTGGTGACAGCGGTATTGACACGTTACATGCAATTTGCAACAAAGTCTGGACCAACGTAGAGTGGCCAAAAGATTGGACAAATTCCATAATTCTCCCATTGCATAAGAAAGGGTCCACCAAAGTATGCGACAACTACCGTACCTAAGCCCTTATATCACATGCCAGCAAAGTACTGCTCTACATTCTCAACAACCGGATCCGATACTATTTGGACTGGCAGATCCCGCAGGAGCAGGCGGGTTTCGTCAAGGGTAGAGGTACGCGGGAACAAATACTGAACGTGAGGCAATTGGTCGAAAAGGCTTACGAATTTAACACACCTGGAATCATGTGTTTTGTTGACTACAGCAAAGCCTTTGATTGCGTTAATTGGAACAGTCTGTGGGAATTTTTATCCAGCCTGGGAGTTCCTAACCATCTGACGGCTATTCTTCAATCACTCTACCATAATAGTCAAGGTGTGGTAAGAATTGATCAAACCTCTTCGAAACCCTTTAACTTTGGCAAAGGAGTACGCCAGGGCTGTATCTTGTGTCCAGTTCTGTTCCACGCATACGGAGAGTTAATCATGGGACAGACTTGCGACGACTGGGATGGAGGCGTGCGCATCGGTGGCGTGAAGATGACCAATCTTCGCTATGCTGATGACACAACTCTCTTAGTTGCAAGCGAATCCGAAATGGTCCCACAATTGGATAGAATGGAGAGGATAAGCAGCACACTAGGCCTACGCATCAATAGGGACAAAACCAAGATCATGGTCGTGGACCGCGCGAAACAACTGAACCATAGCGGGACATTTGGTCTTGGTTTTGAAATAGTAGACAATTTCGTTTACCTTGGCTCCACAATCACCAATTCCGGCTCTTGCGAGGCAGACGTGCGAAGACGTATCGGAATGGCCAAGAGCGCTATGACTCAGCTCCATAAAACATGGACGAACAGAAAGATCTCGCTCACTACAAAGATGAAACTTGTACGTACACTGGTGTTCTCCATTTTTCTTTATGGTGCTGAGACGTGGACTCTAAAGGCGGCAGACAGGAGTCGCATTGACGCTTTTGAGATGTGGTGTTGGAGGAGGATGTTGCGCATTAGCTGGACGGCGCGGCGACCTAATGTCTCTATACTCAAGCAACTGAAAATTACTACTAGGCTTTCTATCTGCCTTAAATGAGTGCTTGAGTATTTTGGACATATAGCCAGGAATACGAGCGACAATTTGGAGAAACTGATGGTCACCGGGAAAGTAGAGGGCAAAAGAGCACATGGACGCAACCCAATACGCTGGACCGATCAGATCCGCACTACACTTGACACCACTGTATACGACGCCATACAGGTGGCCAACAGTCGGGATCGGTGGCGTGACATCATATGGCGGAAGCTGGTGAGAGGAAGTCACGACCCTCAGAACTGAGGAGAACGACACATGGAGGAGTAAACGCATTTGGTAGTTCTTAAGCAATAGGTATATTGCTGTAAGAACTTGCTAATCCACACTTAACTTAAGGCCTGGATGTTGTTACTTTATAGTCCTAGCCTATCACCAGATGAACGATATACCACCACCATACTACCATATCAGCCCTGTATTATATACTGCTCACTGCTGAGCTCGGGCCTCCTCTACAAATAAGAGGGTTTAGGCCTTAGTCCACCACGCTGGCCTAGTGCGGGTTGGCAGACTTCACATACTTTCGAAATTCCTAGAGAGAACTTCTCAGATATGCAGGTTTCCTCACGATGTTTTCCTATATACGCGTGTCGGATTTATATAATGTATAAAAAAATATTTTATTGCAGGATGTCTGGCATTAAAGCCAGTGCTGATATTAAACGCATGCTCACGCCTTTTATCCCCGAAGGGGTAGGCAGAGGCGCAACTAGTGCACCCACTTTTCGCCAAGCGTATTCCGTCCCATGATGTGATAGGGGGCGAGCCTATCGCCATACCGGGCACAAATTCCAGACTCCGGGCTGATACTGAATAGAAAAATCCAATATCACTTTGCCCGACCCGGGGATCGAACCCGAGACCTCAGCCTTGCAGTCGTACCGTAATACAACTACGCCACCGAGGCAGTCTGAATGAGCTGATATTAAACAAGACATTAAATTTTATTGTAATGTAAATTCATCAGGTGTTCCAAACAAGAGTGTGAAATTAAACTGTAATAAAACAATTGTTTCAATGCAAAGAATTTAACTTATTATTCACTATTGGAAATACATACATACTGTAATGAAATATCATGCGTTTAATTTTATGGTAATATTTCCTTCGTGTGCGAGGGGCCGCCTGGGTAGATACCACAGCAATGTTTATTTCTACCGCCAAGCATCAGTGTGCATGCAGTTGTGTTCCGGTTTGAAGGACATTGTAGCCAGTGTAACTACTGGACATAATGAGACTTAACATCTAATGTCTCAGGATGACGAGCGCAGTGGAATGCCACACAGTACTCTGTAAATCAAGTTGCTGGTTGGTGTTGCTGTACTGTTTATGGGGGGACGTATCGCTTAACATCAGTAAAAAAAAAATCGTACGAGTGCGCAACCCAATCAGGAATCATGAAATTACTTGATCTAAAATTCTTCAAGGTATACCCTTAATACTTAGATATAGTAAGCGAATAAGGCAGAACTGTCCACACAAGTAGTACCTGTTCACGAGTATGACACATGTTCCAGCCATCGGCCTCCTCAACCATGTTGCAGGGAAGTGGCCGACCCGGCACATGACAGCGCTGCAGGCACAGACAGTTAGGGAGTATGTCATACCCAAGCTGCTCAAGGATTATATATAAATAAAAGAAACATTTAAACGAATCATATGATTTGAAAGAAAATCACAAGTAAATACTTAATCCCGGGCCTTTTTATCCTCTGTGTATTTTGAAATAAGGAAATGAATAAATAAATAAATCTTGTAATAAGGTATGTTATATAACTTTCACTTAATTATAGTTGTTTGAAATTTACCCATGTTTGAACACTTAATCTCCGTGGAAACTGTGATATAAAAGTATTAACAGTACCCCTTAAAACATTTGCTTATTTTTTGGAGCCTGGTTTTGTGATTAACTAGATTATTTGGTGTTTTTCGGCAACACGATAGTGTCTGCGTGAAGCCGTTTTGAAATTGGAATACGTGCTTTTGTGTTAAACAAACTTGGAGTAACAATGTAATTTTTATTGTACCTTAAAACCGCCAATTCCAAAAGACATTTTACGTAAAATTTTCGATCGGTAGAAACGTAATTTAGAGTATAATCTCCTCAACAGATATATTTGATAAGTCTTCAGCCACCCCCAAACTTTTTCTGAGTACGGCCCAACAGTTGCAAAAATAAAAATGTGAGTATAAAAGCGTCTGTTGGGAATTTTGGCGGGAACTTGGAAGTGTCATGAGGTGCTCTTGTTTTAATTCATTATTTTGGTGATACTTAGTGTTATATTGCATAATTATGGTGGTATATTATCCAATATAGTTCTATTAAAGAGCTGAAATGAAGTGAATTGAAATAATTGTGCTAATCAAGTGTTTTTTTGTTGCCGCCAAAACTCCTCGATAAAGTCTTGGTAAGGTAGCCACTGCTTTACTTCGACATACTACAGATAATAAAATAGACAAACCAAACTTGACATTGGCAAAATGTAAAAATGCAAATGCAAATGCCATTATATAAAAAAAAAAAAAAAAAAAAAAAGCGTCCGTTATGAATAGCCGTATCATTTTAATTACATACCAATTAACAACACAGTCAGAAGTCTGGCAGCAAACCATGAAGAAACTGCTTGTTTTACTCGGCTTGGCCACATTGGGCGATTGTAAGTGAATTTTGTTTTTTTTTTATATGTAAATAGATAGATAGCAATTTGGGTCCAGAGTCAGAGGATAAAAGGATGATTAATTAATTAATTTATCCTATAATGTAAGAACCAATTTTTCTAATTTAATTCTTCTTTTTACAGTCGTTTTGGGAGATGTCGGAATTGTTGGTGAGTTGTATTGATTAACAATGTTTTGTTCGCGGCTTCGCCTACGTGAAAGATTTTCCAAGATAAAAGTTAGGCTATATATTTGACGGGGATAAAAGTATAAGATGTCGTTCCCAGAGTCTCAAACTACTTCTATACTAAATTTCATTGAAATCTGTTCGCTAGTTTTTAAGTTTACCGCGTTCAGACAGACAGACACGACACGGCGGAAGACTTTGTTTTATAATGTGTATGTAAGGACTAGTTTTTGCTCGCGGATTCGCCCGCGTCAAAGAGTTTTTCCGAGATAAATATTTTACCGGTATAAAAAGTAGCCTATAGTACTCAGGAGTAATGTAGCTTCCTATTGGTGAAAATAATTTCAAAATCGGTTCAGTGGTTTCAGAGATTAGTCCCGAGTCCCTACAAACCTACAAACTCACAAAGTTTTCCTCTTTATAATATTAGTTTAGTTAATATTAATTTATGGTGCTGCTGTTTATGAGTACTCGTGTTGTTCGGAATTAGGCGAGGGGCATGTTCACAAAACACCGAAGAATAGGGACGCTTCAAAGTGGCTGTCAACTTATTCCACCGATGATCCAGAATAAAATTGCGAGCGAGCCTTTATTGCATTGAATGACGAGGTGAGCTTGCCGTTCGCCTGATAGTAAGCGATACGACCACCCATAAACAGTAGCAACACCATCCAGCACCTTGATTTCAAAGTACTATGTGGCATTCCACTGCGCTCGTCATCCTGAGACATAAGATGTTAAGTCTCATTATGTCCTGTAGTTACACTGGCTAAAATGTCCTTCAAACCGAAATACAACAATGCATGCACACTGCTGCTTGGCGGTAGAAATAGACATTGCCGTGGTACCCACCCAGACGGACTCTTACATATGAGAGACCTACCATCAGTAAACCTATCGCCATATCGAGCACAAATTCCATACTCCGGGCTGATACTGAGAAGAAAACGCAATACAACTTATACTAGATATTATACATTATACTGTACCACTACTGAGCACGGGCCTACTCTACTACTGACAGGGTTTAGGCCTTAGTCCACCACCCTGGCCTAGTGCGGATTGGCAGACTTCACATGCCGTCGAAATTCTTTTGGGGACTTCCCAGCTTAGTAGTATTCCGCATGATGTTTTCCTTCACCGTTAAAGCGAATGATAATTAATAAACAATATTTTTTTTTTATGATATAGGGGGCAAACGAGCATACGGTTCACCTGATGGTAAGTGATCACCGCCGCCCATGAACATCTGCAATACCAGGGGGCACACAGATGCGTTGCCGGCCTTTTAGGTGGGAATACGCTCTTTTTTTGAAGGTCGCCAGGTCGTATCTGTCCGGAAACGCTGCTGGCGGCAATTGGTTCCATAGTTTAGTAGTACGTGGCAAAAAATTACGGCTAAAACGTACAGTGGTGGATTGCCAACCTCCGAGGTGATGTGGATGGAATTTGGAGTTTTGCCGCGAAGTACGGTGATGGAACTCAGCAGCAGGGATAAGTCCGAACAATTCTTCAGAGCACTCCCCGTGGTAAATGCGATAGAGAATGCAGAGCGATGCTACATCTCTACGCAAAGCCAAAGGATCAAGCCGATCAGAAAGAATACGGTTGTCGACGATACGAGCTGCCCGACGTTGAATACGGTCAAGAGGGAGAAGCTGGTACTGGGGAGCCCCTGCCCAAAGATGGGAACAATATTCCATGTGGGGCCGAACCTGCGCCTTATAAAGTTGCAGGCGATGGCCCGACGTGAAATATCGCCTCGATCTGTTGAGCACACCAAGCTTCTTTGAGGCCAATTTGACCTTACCCTCAAGGTGACCGCGGAACTGAACGTCACTCGATATGTCGACACCAAGAATTCCGATACTGGCTGTGGCAGTTAGAGGAGTGCCTTGGAATTGAGGCGAAACGACAAATGGCGTCCTTTTTGCGGTAAACGCACAAACTTGTGTCTTTGTGGGGTTAAATTGAACCAAGTTAGAACGACCCCAATCCAAGACTCCGGACAGCAAGGTCTCGACTTCAGACACAACTTTGTTTCGGCACTCTTCGACATTTTCCCGAGAGATATTGGCTCGGCTGGTATACAAAGCATCACCCGTGATGTCATCTGCATAGTAATGTATACCGCCAATTTGCAGCATATCATTGACATGCAGAAGAAATAGCGTGGGTGATAGCACACAGCCTTATGGGACACCAGCGTTCACGGACTTGAGATCCGAGCATGCACCGTCAACAGCGACCTTGATGCTCCGGTCCGCTAGAAAGCTGGCTACCCATTTGCACAATTTCTCGGGAAGCCCATAGGAGGGAAGCTTCGCAAGAAGCGCTTTGTGCCAAACTCGATCAAAGGCCTTCGCTACATCCAAACTAACGGCCAGCGCCTCCCCTCTACTATCGATCGCCTTCGCCCACCTATGCGTTAGGTACACAAGAAGATCACCGGCTGAGCGACCCCTACGGAAACCGTATTGGCTGTCGCTTAATAGCTGATGGTCCTCTAGGTACCTAAGGAGCTGGCAGTTGACAATGGATTCCATTGTTTTAAATAGGTACACACATAACTTCGAAAAATCAGAGGTGTGTGCCTTGGGTTTTGAACCCGCGGAGGCTGCGGTCATCCGTCTCGTCAGACAGTTCCATTCCCAACTAGGCTACACTTTCAAACTTCACTTCACTTTCTTCGTCCGTCCCTAATAAAAAACAATTATATAAATCCATAAATGATAAGCTAACACTTCAAAATAGCAACTAAAGAGAATCTACGGTAGCCTTGTAACGCTTGAGTACAAGTGACCCTTTAAATAGGTAAATGGGTTAGTAAGTCTACGCCTGAGGATGAGTCGGCAGTTAAGGGTTGGAGTGTTCAGCATGACACGTAAACGGACATTACATATCTAAAATCTATACATAAAATAAGGTCGCGTTCAGGGCCCGATCTAAGAGGGTGGCCAGCCGGGCAAATGCCCAGAGAAAAATCCTGTAAAAATAACCATGCTTAGCAACTCGGCATCAAAGTATTTCTTTTCGGTACCCAAGTATTTTTGAAATAACAAGCTGACTAATACGGTATTAGTGATAGAAAATTAAAAATAAGTGCTGGTGAATAAATGAAGAGATATTTTGAATCAATTAAAATCAAATGAGGCGTCTTCTGCAACTTCATTGTAAACTAGGGCTTACTTGCGGTTCCACTTCCGTGAAATATCTTTCTCGATCGAAAAGTCCCACTAAGTACTTTTCTAGGATCAAATATATCTATAGATAATTTTGTTGTCTGATGGAAACTGCACTTCTAACTGACGGAGGATGAAAACGACAAAATATATCTAGGTACTAGGTGACCCGGCAAACGTTGTTTTGCCATATAAGATCTTTTTAGATATTATTTTAGTAGAAAAAAATGAATAATTGATCAGTTACCGACCGGGGTTAAAAGTTATTAGCCCGTCAACGCCCGCGTATATATACCTATAAGCTAATCTATACTTAATAGCTTTTGCCCGCGGCTCCGCCCGCGTGAATGAGTTTTCCCGGTATAAAAGTCCCGCTTAAAATGTAGCTTATATGACACGTTCGTAGATTTACCATAGCAGCGCCATCTATTGATTACTTACTCAACCCAGTCGAAAGGTATCGACAGGTTTTGGCGGGAACTTGGTAGTGTCATGAGGTGCTCTTGTTTTAATTCATTATTTTGGTGATACTTAGTGTTATATTGCATAATTATGGTGGTATATTATCCAATATAGTTCTATTAAAGGGCTCAAATGAAGTGAATTGAAATAACTGTGCTAGTCAAGTGTTTGTTTTGTTGCCGCCAAAACTCCTCGATAAAGTCTTGGTAAGGTAGCCACTGCTTTACTTCGACATAGTACTACTACTACTGAGGATAACAATGAAACAATATTATATAGTATGTAACTTCTAAAAACTTTGACACTGGCAGATGCGCAAACCGCGCCTTGCCAAAGAGAAAAAAAAAAAAAAAAAAAAAAAAAGGTATCGACATCTGTTAGAATCATTTGGAGTTAAGATAATTGTGACTGTCAAATAATAACAGACAAATAATTAGCAATAAATTAAAATTGCGACTATAATTTGAGATTTAAACTATCCTATCTCTCAAGTTGGATCGAACTGCACATGGTGTGCGAATTTTATTATAATCGGTTAAGTGGTTTAGGAGTCCATTGAGCACAAACATTGTGACACGAGATTTATATATATTAAGATTGTTTTAGATGGTAAGTCTCTTGTTATTTGTAGTAGGTCTGGGCAGCAGTCTATCCCATTTCGATTATAATCTTTTACGTTTCTGATTGGAATCACTGTAACCAATGTACTTAATTACTATAGTATTTAATATAAATTTTGCTGACGCCTAAACGCAAATTGCTTACTAATTCAACTAAACACTGCAATGATTTCCAACCGGCTAACAACTTATCTCATAAAATTAAAAAGAAGGATCAATGAATTTCCCAATAAATATATAAATCCACGTGAAAGTGCCGTTATCTTGGGAAGTGGAGGCGTACCATGACACTGACAGATTGGTAGGGGCGTCGCCTCCGCTCGTACACGATTATACAGGTCCTTCATCAATCTTCTGTTCTGAATCGATTGCATCCACTACTACGCGCTTCAACAGTATTCCGTTCGAGTTTAACGAAGTCCCTAAAGACTAGGAGGGAAAGTAAAATTCAAAAGACGATTCGCAGTGAAAAAATGAAGCGTATATGTGAGAAATAAAACTTACGAAGTGGATTCTTCCTCTAGGCATTATGTGAAATGAATATTAAGAATGAATTAGAAAATTCGAAAATTTCTCATATTATGCGTTTTAGTTTTTAAGAGGAAATTATTCTCTTTAGTTTGGTTGATACACCAGCGTGCCCATGGTCGCCTACTGACTGCTACTACGAACTATCTGCGCATCACATACTTTGGGAGTGTAATCTTTGGCAAAATGAGCGCAACATTATGTTGGATAGTATGCTAATAACATCTAGAGTTGTATACATGGACCTTGTGGAGACTAGGCAGAATTTCCGTGCTTTCCGGCGTTTTTGCCATACCTATTATTGGAATCAAATCTAACAGCTCAAATTATAGGACCCTTTAAATTTTATCCGTGTAAAAGTTGTAAAAGTCTCGATAATTATTTTTGTCTCCCGCTTTGCTATGGAGGAAAGTGGAAAATATATTTCTAACTCCTCCCTATTCTTCTATTTGATTAACTTCGTTGTGGGTTAACACTAATTAGTGCTCCCGGAGACTCGCCGAGCTTCACCGCTCGGTGTCATAAAATGCGTCCGATCCTAACTTACAGGAGTTGCAGCGGCGGGTGTGAGGGTGGGATAGTCTCGTAAATATGCGTTTTGGTCGGTGCGTTCGCAAACTTCACCTCACTAAGAATCGGTACAATATACTTCCGTAAATTCTTATTTAATTAATTTCATTGCTGTTTCAGTTCAGTGTTCCCAAAGACTCGACGAGTTTAACGGTTGTCATAACAATGCGTACCATGTCACAGATAGCAATGCAATGCAATGCAAATCAGCCCTGTATTATAATGTACTTGCCCACTACTGAGCACGGGCCTCCTCAACTACTGAGAGGGGACAGGCCTTAGTCCACCACGCTGGCCTAGTGCGGGTTGGCAGACTTCACATACCTTCGAAATTCTTATGCAGAATTCTCAGGTATGTAGGTTTCCTCGCGATGTTTTCCATCACCACTAAAGCGAACGATAATTGATGAACGATGCACACGTAACTACGAAAAGTCAGAGGTGTGTGCCTTGGGTTTTGAACCTCTGGACATTGTCTCGGCAGACATTTCCATTCCCAACTAGTCTATTGTTCACAGTCACAGCTTGCCTGATTGCAATAATATGTGCGAGCAAGATATTGTCTTGCCTTCCATAATCAAACTCTTCACCTACCTCGGGATACCTTGACATAGTAAAGTGACAATTTACCAAGGTGAAGTCCCCAAAACAACATCGAAATGCAATGTCGAATTCGAAACAAGTTCGAATTAATATTGTGCCCTAATAGGGATTAAATAAGGTTACGTGTAGCGTATCACAAATCTTGTTACTTCAATATCAGTGAGATATAGTTACAGTATCACAAGGAAGTATCTGCCTTGTTATGGATATTCACGCTCTCCGTCTTTGATGCAATTTACTCAGATAATGAACTATCAAGGAGTTGTTTTATGGTATAACGAGCTATGTTCACGACATCGCTTCTACGTAGACTATGTGACAAAATATAACTTTTAATAAAACATAGCCATATATAATACTGGATTTTGCCCGCGGCCCCGCCCGCGTGAATGAGTTTTTCCGGGGTACAAGTCCCGCTTTGTATTTTCCCGGGATAAAAAGTAGCATATGTGTTAATCCAGGACATGATCTATCCGTGTGCGAAATTTCATCGAAATCCGTTCAGTAGTTTTTGCGTAAAAGAGTAACAAACATACATCCATACATCCATTCTTACAAACTTTCGCGTTTATAAAATTAGTAGGATATATTTATATCCATTCTTAGTATTAATGCTAGTTTACACCAAATTTCATATAAATCGGTTGTGTGATCGTAACAGACAGATAGTGTTACTTATTACTTATTAACTAGCTATTGCTCGCGGCTTCGGCCGCATGAAAAAGTATTTCCAAAATAAAATTCCCGCTATATATTTTTCCGGGATAAAAAGTAGCCTATGTCCCTCCCAGGGTCTCAAGCTATCTCCATATAAAATTTCATCGATATCGTATCTATGGTTCAGCAGTTAAATCGTAAAAGACTGCAGACGACGAGTTACTTTCGCATTTATGATAAAATAATATGGATATGGATATGTCATATGATAAGTATGGATATATAATCATCAGCCTTGTTTATTATACTGTCGTACTGCTACAGTGCTAGTAACAATATTGATCTTGTGTTATATACTTACTGCTAACGATTACTTGCTGACACTGCTTGGTGGAGGCAATAGACAATTATGCAAGTAAATATATGAACTGCTCTAAACAAAATAAAAAACTTTATATATTTCTTTTTTTTCATACACTGTACCTAATTTACCTACCATTGAACTGATTTTGAAAAGAGCAACCCTAGAGTTTCTTGCCCGTTCTTCTCTGGTGGAAACTGCTTTCCGAACTGGTGGTAGAGTAAAAATTGACTGAATCTAAGTAATGTGTAACATTTTATGGATTCGAATAAATGATTTCATTTCATTTCATTTTACAGTGTCAATCTTTATGCAGCTAGTTTGCAGATAAAATTATTTTCGCACAACGCAGTTTCTTTTTTATAAAATATCGTACAGCATTTGTGCAATCAATGACGACAAACGAAATTATATAAAGTATAGCTTTTGCGCGCGGCTCCGCCCGCGTGGTAAAGTTTTTCCGGGATAAAAAGTAGCCTTTAGCACTCAGGAGTAATATAGCTTCCTATAAGTGAAAGAATTTTCAAAATCGGTACAGTAGTACCTTTTTTTTTTTTTTTTTTTTCGCGGAGAAAGTGACTTATTACTACCGCCCAGCCTTCAAGGGGGGCGACTGAGCGGTTATGTTGGGTTCACCGTGCCTTACGACCCGGCGTTGAGCCGCCCGGAGAGATGTAACCATCGGGCGACCGCCGGGCCGAGTCCCTAACCTATGTACAACGCACGGCATACCAACCAAAACTCCGCGGTGGCCATCTTCGGCGCATTAGGGACGGCTGTGGGCTTCCTCTGACGGAAGTGTCTAAGTTGTCGTCCGCAGCCGCCCCTGCGCGGTGCCGCCTAGTGCGGCCCGTCTCCTGTTTGGGGGGGGCTCAGAAGCCCCCGCACACCGAAGGACGCTCTCAGCATCAACGGCAACGTGAGGCCTACCAGCCACGCTGTCGTCCATCACAGGGATCGCAACAATGTGCCACTAAGAACACAAAATTAAAGACGGACAGCCCCCTGCCGCCCGCCTGCGACCCCCTGTGGCCCCTATTAGTCGCCTTTTACGAAAGGCAGGGGATACCGTGGTGGAATTCTCCAAACGCCCCCAATCCACAGGGCGGAAGACGCCGGTCAGTCGTCCACCCGGCGCCTCCTACGTCTTGTCTGGCGGCGGGAGGGATCTCCGCGCCTCCGATCCCTCTCGGCACTCTCCTTCCGCGAGAGGACCACCTCACAGAAGTGTGCCACCGCACGCCAGGACCTCCGGCTGTCGACCATGGAAGCGACCACAGCCGGCAGCGAGAGGTCTCCTCCGACGACTGCTCTGAGAGCGCTGCGCTCCTCATCCCAGGCTGGGCAGAACTCTAACGTATGCTGGGCCGTATCCAGCGGGCAGTTGTCACAGTGGTGACACACGGCCGACACCTCCTTCCTCACTACCCGCCACAGGTACTCACCGAAGCAGCCATGCCCGGCGAGCACCTGCGTCAGGCGAAACGTTGCCGCACCGTGGCGCCTGTCCAGCCATTCGGCAAAGACAGGACGCACTGCCGCGACGACCCTGAGCCCCGCTGACGGGGCCTCCAGCCTGAGACGCCACTCCTCCACGGCGGCTCGCCGTAGGGAGGCCCTCATGGCCTCCACCTCCTTCAGGGCCGGATGTTGCCCGCGACTGGACGCCTCCTCCCGCCAATGAAAGACATCGGAGAGGGATTTGGCGTCCAGATCCCAGGGCAGAAATCCGGCCAACAAACAAGCCGCCTCGAAAGAGACCGTGCGGTACGCCCTGATCGCCCGCTGCGCCAAAGCTCTCTGCGGAGTGCGCAGGAGGGCGACGCAGGGGCGGTTCAGGGAGTCAGCCCAAACGGGGCTGCCATAGAGGGCCATGGACCGCACGACTCCGTGATATAACCTCCGGAGTACAGTAGTACCTGAGATTAGCGCGTTCAAACAAACAAACTCTTCAGCTTTATAATATTAGTATAGATATAGATAAAATAATGTTTTTTTAACATTTTGCTTTTGTGGGGATTTGCTATTTGACCAATTTGTGTTGATCAACAAGTTTTTTTTTTTTTTGCATTGAATGACGAGACGATCATGCCGTTCGCCTGATAGTAAGCGATACGACCACCCATAAACAGTAGCAACACCATCCAGCACCTTGACTTACAAAGTACTGAGTGGCATTCCACTGCACTCGTCATCCTGAGACATAAGATGTTAAGTCTTATTATGTCCGGTAGTTATACTGGCTACAATGTCCTTCAAACCGAAACACAACAGTGCATGCACACTGTTGCTTGGCGGTAGAAATAGACATTTTTCAATTTAACCTTAAATATTTTTACATACATACACACTCACGCCCTTTATCCCCAAAGGGGTAGGTAGAGGCGCACTAGTGCACCCACTATTTGCCGTGCGTATTCCGTCCCATGATGTGATAGGGGTGAGCCTATCGCCATATCGGGCACAGATTCCAGACTCCGGGCTGATACTGAGTACAAAAACCTAATATCGCTTTGCCCGACCCGGGATGCGAACCCAAGATCTCAGAGCGGTGGTTGTACTGCGCACGCAACCAAATTCTCCACCGAGGCTGTCATTATATAATCCTCCATCATTATGTCATCTACTTAAATAGTTGTATTTTTATTGCCCGATTTAATATTCCTATGAGGTAATTATTAGGTCAAGACTGTCTCAAAGCGAAAGCCTCCTCCTCTTGGATCCTTTTCATATAATTTTGTGGTGGAATTAATAGCATACACAGTTACGGTTGTCTTAGTTAGTTAATTGACATTTAAAGTATATTTCAAATAAAGATATTTGTTTACATTTCCGGCACGAGCCTGTTGTTTGTACTTTAGATATGTTTTAAAGATAAGCGGTCTCAAAAGGATTTCTCACTAACGAAACGTCTGCGATAGGAATTGATTGGATACGTTTTCAGTAACGTAGCTACAGCATCCCCTTTGTTCTTATACATATAGATTAGAGTTTTGCTTATACAAGCGTTTTAGAAAGTCTTTTATGGCAACAACATGATTCCTGCATTACTTTCTTACTACAATAAGGGAACATTTGCGTAAAAAGCTGTTCCAAAAGCAGCATCTACTACTCATCAATAATATTTGCGGCATTACACTATACTGTATACCATTAAGTCCAAAATCCAATGCAGAAATACCAGGGTAAAAAAAACATAAAACTCAATCATAAAATATAATATTCAAATAAATCTACAATAGTCTTTTAGTTACAATCGATCGTTTCGTGAACAATAGCAAATTATCCGCTGAAAAGTTTGGTGACTTCGTCGGATATTTGGTATGCGTAGCGCATCCCGTTTAGAATAAGCCTGTCTAGAGGCGGCGCAAGCTGGATCGAGTCCCCTGTCCTATAAAAAAAAGGTATACCGCCGATGGACTACCAATACCTATTATGTATCAAGTGAAACTCGCAAGATATTAGAAAATCAGTATTTAAAGACATTCATAGAAATTGTTAAGAAAAAAGATTAAAGTATAGATTGATTGCAGTTACGAGGTATTGGCGCTACATCGTCGATATTTACTTATTGTTAAACAATTATAATTGATATATTTTTCCTTTATTATATTTGGCCCAATAAATAGTTTCGCTTTGAAGTGCGATATCAACTGTTAAGTTAAAGCCAGCATCTTAAGATCGTCGCTACTTAATACACACATGTTAACATCGTTACTTGAAAGCCGGATCCTGGTAGTGGTTACATTATTTTTTATTTTGAGAGCTGAGTTTAATGTATTAATAAGCGCCGAGTCTGCTGATATAGGCGTCCAAATAACAGCACAAGTATTGTTTATTAATTAAGGAGTTCAGTATCTTAAATATTTACTTAAAATCCTACTCAACGTAATATTGGATTATTAATACGGCCCCTAGTCTCTCGGATGAAGGACTGAAAAATATTGGGTTCGATTCCCTGGTCGGGCAATTCTGAGTTTTTCCACCATCTGCCACTTGCCAGGGTTTAGATACTTAAGAGAGGGAAGTCAGCCAGTCGTAAAACCTAATCCAAATCCCTTCTGCAACATGCTTGAAAAAGTTTGTAGAACTGACCCCAACATTGGAGCGAGTATTAGCAGAAAAAGAAATGAAAATCTGAAAATATGTATCGAAGTACAATGCAATAGAATCTATTGAATAGATCATGCAGCGTGCTACAGTAAAACTGTTTCCTACACAGATTTACAATCACACATGCAGACTACCATTAAATTTTGTCTTTAGGGTATTTCTCCTTGGCTTAATGGACGGATGTCCATTAGCCCGCCGTTCACTCAACATCATCCTTCCTTTTGTGTCAAGTATAATATTTACTTAAAAGATAAATAGTAATAATAAACTCATACCTGCACTTGATGTCCCAAGGAGCCTTTGTGAAATAGATGTGAATGGAGATCAGGCCATACTTGGACATCCATTCGCCCATACAATCAGGAGCGGAGGGCATCGAAGTCTGTAACGGACAGGCACAGCATATTGAAAAATAATCTACATAGAATCGTAGTGGTATTGGCTACACATTACGAATACCACGTTGAGGTCGCGCGTTCGATCACCGAATTGGGCATCGATCACTTTGATATCAAAGATCACTGATCACAGTGCTAAATGATAACAGGCTCGCCGCCGCCGAACCCATCGATGTATTCGACATTATTTACATTAAAGAAGTTGCAAATAAATTAAAAGTCGAATCCATTTATAAGTCCATCATGTCCATTGACAATTGAGCTAATTCTCTCATCAAGTGGTACAGGAGTGGAGTCACTATATCCCTAAAAAAATAAGCATTTTTCCTTGAATTCAGCCTACAAAATATTCCCCAACTGAGAATTCCTTCTCTACCACTGTCTCCCACTCTCAAAAACCTACAACTATCAAATAGAATTTACTAGCCTGAATGCTTTTCTCTGGGTTGGAGAAATCTTCAAACCAGTTGCGGTGCTTCTGGCTTTGGTTGTTCAACTTCCCGATGACTTGGAACCCTGAGCCGATCAGATCCCCCTGGGTGACCAGCGCGAACCAGGGGAAGAAGTCTTCACAGGCCATTTTACGGGTCATGTTGTAGTAGTAGTGGGTGCCTGTGAATGTCATTAATGGCTCAGCAAGGAGCAGTGTAGGATGACTGGGAAGTTTATGTTGACTGATTTTAAAACTTGAATTGATAGTCATAGCGTTTGGTTTTCATTGATACTGTTAATGATACTAGAACTTGAAGAAGTGATTGAAAAGTAATTGCTATATTTTCTGTTTTTTTTTATTCGTGTGATGAATATGTTTCTTGGTTCTTCCTTCTTTCACACTGAACGTATTTTTTTCATAAGTATAGTTTATAGAGTAGTTAATATAGCGTTTTTATTCATAAAAATCCACGAAGCATATTATGGTACTTCAACCCAGGAAAATATGTTCACTAGCAAAATAATAAGCAATACAAACCCATATTCGGGATGCAGTTTTGCTTCTTATATATGGTGCTGTTGAGTTCAGCTTCGGTTGTAGGAATCCTCATGAGGAGTCCGTCGGGGCCTTTCACCCACACGCCGCCATCTTGAAGTGTCGCACCATTTTCTATTGTAGGACCAGCGCCCGCCTTGAGAGATTCTACAATAAAGAAAATTGGTTTATCATCAACATAATACATTAGCAGATTCAGTTAATAAAAATTAGCAAACTTGACCAAATGTTATATCATTATGTTTTTGAAATACCTATGTAGAAACAGAATGTGGTAAGTCTGTCATATACGGAAGTATACCGACTACCGATGATTTTTCAATTTCTCGCGTTAAGCGGATAGGTACGTCTACTGCCACAAAATTATCAGGGGAATGCAGTCTTATAATTCGAAGTTCTAGATAGTTTGCTAGTGTTTATAGGCAACTGCCATTATGCTAGCTTTATCGTCTTATCATTTAGTAAAAAAGTTAGATCAAATCAAAAGCTAACAGCAGGTATTGTAATCTATTCAAATCTAAAATCTTACTATACACAACTGACTTGCTAACACTTACAGTTTGTTAATTGACAGTACAAGTCTGTTTTACTGTTACTTTTACCTAGATTACAACGTTTTTCTATGGTAGCTCTTATAATTTTACTTTAGCTGTTACTCTACGTTCATGAAAAAGCCGGGCGTTAATAACGAAGTATAATATGTAATCACATTAATTTCTGGTGCTAGAATATTTGTATTCAACCTGACCAACGTACACAAGGTGTAAAATCCGCCATGGTAGCCCATGTGTTTTGCGTTCCGGGATCTATATGTTCCAAACAAGCCAGAATATTGTATGTATTATTGTAATGTAATAGCTTTACAACGATAACTCAAATCCATAGTATAAACACTCGACACAAGACAAATCTTTACTTACCACCCTCCAGAACAAAAATGCTCTATAATAGTCCGTATTACATGGCAGTGAAATTGTTTAATAAACTACCAGATGAAATTAAAAAAGAACAAAAGCTTTCCATATTCAACAAAAAACTTAAAGTATATCTAGTAGAAAATTGCTATTATACATTAGAAGAATACTTGAAGGTAATTTAGAAATAAAACAATATTACATGTCTTAAATATTAAGTATTGTTTATATGTATCTTAAAAATAAATTTAAAGACTACTTTGGTATCCTATGTTTATATGCTTATATAGATTATTATAAAATTGTATTAATATAGCGCCCTCAAATTTGCAATGTCTGGAAAGGGCTACTAAGTTATAAGCACAAAAAAAATGTAACAACAACTATTGTACACTTAGTATGCAAATAAATAAATAAATAAATAAATTTATGTCGATTAGCCAGGGACTATTTTCTTTCTTTGTGAATAATCGCTCGCTTTAACGGTGAAGGAAAACATTGTGAAGAAACCTGCATACCTTTTTTTTTATCGCGGGGAAATAACGCGTTATCGCTACCACCACTGTGGGGTGAGTGGAATGGTTATGTTGGTTTCACCGATCTTACGGCCCAATGTCGACACTCTGAAGTATAAGAGAAGTTCTCTGAATTTCGAATGTATGTGAAGTCTGCCAACCCGCACTAGGCCAGCATGGTGGACTAAGCCCTTAACCATCTCAGTTGTAGAGGAGGCCCGTGCTCAGCAGTGGGCAGTATATAATATAGGGCTGGTATGGTATGGTATGGTAGCGAGGGATAACCATCTCTCGTCAGTCGGCACTCTGGTGGTAGGTCTCTTATATGTAAGAGACCGTCTGGGTGGGTACCACCGCAATGTCTATTTCTACCGCCAAGCAACAGTGTGCATGCACTGTTGTGTTTCTGTTTGAAGGACATTGTAGCCAGTGTAACTACAGGACATAGTGAGACTTAACATCTTATGTCTCAGGATGACGAGCGCAGTGGAATGCCACACAGTACTTTGTAACTCAAGGCGCTGAATGGTGTTGTTACTGTTTATGGGTGGTCGTATCGCTTAACATCAAGCGAACAAATAAAAAAAAAGTCTATCTGGACTCTGCTAACTATCAGATACTGTGGGACACTTTGCGGTACCAGTATAAAAAAATACCAACCTTCCGATACGTAAAACTGTGTGGATGTGTAGTAGTCCTTCGCTGGCTCTCCGTCAGCGGCAGGCGCGTGCCACTTCACAAACAGCTTGTCGGCCTTTACGACGGGAGATTCGAATTCCTCTACTGGAAACTGAACAGAAACATAACCCATAAATGCTGGATATCTACTGCATATATTTTATACTGTGTCACTCACAGCTTTGCTCTCAAGGGAAGTGGACAATAGGGTATTTCACTCATTTTGTTCTTCACGTTTATCAAATATTTCAAAATCGGTCCAGTAGTTCCTGAGATTAGCGCGTTCAAACAAACAAACAAACTCTTCAGCTTTATACATTAGTATAGATTTATTTAATATAAATTTCAACACAAAAACAGTGATTAAAATCTGGTAAAAAATCAACAAGTTAGAAGCCTTTGGATTTCGGTGGAAGGGGTAAGGGCCGATTTCAACCTTGCTGATAAACGCTATTTTTCACATAAATGTAAGCCGACAAAATACAAAAGTCACACAGTAATTTATGCTCCTAGATAAGGATGTGACTTTTGTGTTTGGTCGGCTATTTATATATGTGACAAATAGCGTTTATCAGCAAGCGGTGAAATCGGCCGTTTAAGTGTAATAAAGTTTTCTTAATGTTATGTAATTCCAATACTGGTTTCGCGTAGTTTCGGAACCCCTGGTAATTTTAGTACATTCAAAACAAATCTTGTGATATGTTTCAGTCTAATTTTTAATATAAAACAATTTTGATATTTAATTGAAATGTATAGTAGTAACTTTGTCATCATCATAATCAGCAGCAGCCACATCAAGTCCACTGCTGAACATAGGCATCCCCTAAAGATTTTCAGTATATGTATGGTAGCTAGCTTATTAAAGTTTAATGTATGCCCTCGTTGTCTCATCTCTGCATCACCCGAAGGTAAACTGGTAGACAATGCCTCAGCATTAAGCCTTCCTGTATCCATCCTTACTAATATTATAAATGCGAAACTGTAACTCTGTCTGTCTGTGTGTTTGTCGCGCTTTTACGCCTAAACAACTAAACCGATTTAAATGAAATTTGATACACAGATAGTCTAGAGCCTAAGAAAGGACATAGGCTACTTTTTATCCCGGGAAAATATAAAGCGGGACATTTATCCCGGAAAAACTTTTTCAAGCGTGCGGAGCCGCGAGCAAAAGCTAGTATACTATATATAAAGTTTTAATTAAATAATGTGTATCTCTGGATTGATTGCGGAAATAAACCAAACAATTTTTTTTTGGGTGCGAGCTATGTATTAAATAGCAGAAACACATTCTTTATAAATCACACCTACTGTAATGAACAAAAAAAAATTATTTTTTGTTATTGCTTTGAATGACGAGACGAGCATGCCGCTCGCCTGATGGTAAGCGATACGACCACCCATAAACAGTAGCAGCACCATCCAGCACCTTGACCCACAAAGCACTGAGCGGCATTCCACCGCGCTCGTCATCCTGAGACATAAGATGTTAAGTCTCATTATGTCCAGTATATTATGTCCAGTAGTTATACTGGACATAATGAGACTTAACCTAACTAAACCTACTGTAGTGAAGCCAAACGTAAAATAAATGTTGATCGGGTAGTTTAAATATTAATGTTTTATTTTTCATATCCATCTACAGATAGGCTTGTTGGACCCTGGCTTAATACCGGTTTACAAAATACTTCTTAATCCTTAAAAGGTTTCAAGTAGGGTTTTCCTCAATCGTCAAAAACAAGCACACTGGGAACTACTTACTATAAGTGAATACCTAGTTGTTGTGAACAAGTATTGTCTTCTAAAACATCGTTAGGAAACCTACGTACCTGAGAATTCTCTATATATATTTTTTTTGTAGTATCATGTCAGGAATCACCAGCACTATCACCTGTCTTAATTTTCGGTAGCGTTTAGCTTCCACCCTGTATAATCTCATAGTAGGCTAGCTTGGTTGACTTGCCTCGGTAGTAGAAGGACTCTTCCCAGCAGTGGGATAATATATTACAAGGCTGGTATTATTATTGTATTCTATTCTTCATTTTAAAATGGGGACAAGACATATTTATTTAGTTCAAACGTTATATATCCCGGTCTAAAGCAACCCGTCTCTATCTACCTTCAACTCTGCGGTTCCTGGATATGGTTGTGTTATATATTACAAAACTCAGAGAAAAGATGCACTGAGATTAGCCACAAGGATGATCGTGTTTTCAATTCCTATTTACATAATTTAGATTAATAATTCTGTTATTCTATGAATACAAAACGAAACTATTGCTCGCGGTTCCCCCCGCGTGTATGACTTTTCCGGGATTAAAAGTAGCCTTTGTTACTCGCTGATAATATAGCTTTATATTAGTGAAAGAATTATTGAAATCAGTCCAGTAGTTTTTGAGTTTATTCGTTACAGACATACAAAAATGCAAAACTTTCCTCTTTATAATATTAGTGCAGACTCTTTAAGTGTACAAATAAAAAAATGACAATAGTTATTGCTATTAACGTCTATCGTAGCTTAGTAGTTAATCCTACTAATATTATAGACGCGAAATTTTTTGAGTATGGATGTATGGATGTATAGATGACTGGATGTCTGGATGTATGGATGTTTGTTACTCTTTCACGCCAAAACTACTGAACGGATTTCGATGAAATTTGGCACACGGGTAGATTATGTCCTGGATTAACACATAGGCTACTTTTTATCCCGGGAAAATATAAAGCGGGACTTTTATCCTGGGAAAACTCATTCACGTGGGCGGAGCCGCGCGCAAAAGCTCGTATAACATAATGTTATTGAATATTGAGGCCGCTGCACTTTAATACACTTTGATCTTGAATGGTTTGCCAGATACCGTAAATTAAAACATTATCAATATATTTCATGAGAAAATAAATTTGTTTAGATCTTTAATTTTTGTAAAACTTAAAGATGACGCTGAGGATAGGTAGATGCATGTAGATGAAGTATGTACATAGTTTAACTTAATGCTGTGGAGTACTTAACTGTAATAATTAGTTTGTGATAGATACCTATCGGAAAATTAAATATGTTCTCCATTATGATTGTAAGTTTTCTAATTTGTACACCCGATCTTCTATTTCGTAGCGTTTTATATTTTTATCTTACTATATTTTAAGGTGAAAAGTTGTTCAGTTACAATAAATGTATTTCTAATTTTTTTAAATATTGGACACACCTCAAACTATAGGCTTATGACCTTACGACCTATCGTCGAAAATCTAAAACCTGCATCAAATACATATCGTTCCATAATTTTATTTCATTCATCCACCTTAACGCATCACGATAAAATAATTTGTAATCAACTAGTAAGAATTACTTTATTGCAAAAGAATTAGAAGCTGTTCGTGCGTAAAAAAACGTACTTTTGGGTAAAAAAACAAACACACAAATTGAGAATCTCCTCCTTTTTTAGAAGTCGGTTAAAACCCAAAATAAACAAAATCATTATAAAGTCCGTCCTAACATATTAGATTATGGTGCCTTATGCATGGCGGCGGTCCTCAACCGGTCGATTGGTAACGTTGATTCAAATAAATTAGATAAACGTAGCTCGTCATTCTGTCTGGTAAATGGTGTCGGGATAAGGAGCGGATTTATGTATGTAGTACCTTCTAGAAGCTATGCAGTTTGTCTTGTATCAAGAAATCCAGTAAGCGTTCTGTATAGTTATGACGAGCAAGCAAATACAGTAGACCCGCGGTAATCCGACAAACGTTTTGCAAGACGATTTCGGATTGTCGAATTTGTCGGACTATAGGATACTGCCACCCAGCCGATTACCCGATTGCCGAAATAATGATTTCATCTTTGTGCCACTTGCAATTGTAAAGCCCCTCAAAGCGCAATGCCTTAGGTGGTTGTCCCTCCTAAAGCCTTATTCAGACCGATCAATCATAGCTATACCATACCATACCATACCAGCCCTGTATTATATACTGCCCACTGCTGAGCACGGGCCACCTCTACTACTGAGAGGGTTTTAGGCCTTAGTTCACCCCGCTGGCCTAGTGCGGGTTGGCGGACTTCACATACCTTCGAAATTCAGAGAACTTCTCAGGTATGCAGGTTTCCTCACGATGGTTTCCTTCACCGTTAAAGCGAGCGATAATTCACAAAGAATACACACATAACTTTTTAGAAAAGTCAGAGGTATAAATAATGTTAAATGCTCTAAGTAAATAATCCACTAGCCACAGGATGTCCAGTGCTAACGATACGCCTTCCCTAAAGACTTATTACAAAGAGTATGTGATGGCAATATTATCGCCCACAATACAAATTCAAAACCAATATTCCGACATGAACATTTTGTTATGCAACTCACCCCGATCTGCAATCCAGAGACAAATCCAGCGGTATCGTACAGAGGGCACACGTTCCTGCCCGGGGGGCAGTACATCCTCAGTTCAGGTAGCGGACCGGGGGGTCGCTCGGTTCGGCGCCACCCATCGCTTTCCGCTTCTTTGATTGTTCGAGGAATATTGAAGAAATATTCTTTGTCTTCCAAGGCATTTGACCAGCCGAATTTCGCTGTTTTGGGAGTAAATCATCAACGATTAAAACAAAATTGTACTATATCAATGAAATTGTATCCTATCATTATCTGAGCTACTGTGGGTGCATCTTAGCCTTGTCAAAGTTATCTTTCCAGAAAGATCTATGGTAGAATTTGCTCTCCAGGTCCTGATACTAATCAAATCGCCTTAAAATCTTATACAGAACCAAATTTGATCAGGACCAATATAATAATATTAACATGATCAGTTTTTTTTATCTAGATTCTACCTGTAATTACTATGTTTAGTACGTTAACTTGAACATTGTTATTTGATTCTATAAATCTTTTCCACCACACGAATCAAACATTATACTCAATTTTTTATTTATCATTAATAATCGTACACATATTCAACAGGCAACGAATCTTATCGATATTTAATATGTATCTAAAAATAAAAACCAATCACTCATCGTAACTTGTTTGTGAGAGCAATAACCCTCGTGAACCATCTGATTCTAAAAAAAACATATCCTTTACGGAGCTTAGACACTGCAAATTAATTTTGTAATTCAAAATATATTTGTTTAGGTAGGGCACAAAGGATTTAGCTTAGGCATTGAAGACCGCACATCTACCTGACGGCCATCATCTTGGAGAACTGACCTTGGATTCGACCGGATTCTTATGGTTCACGTATATTTTAATATTATGATGATAAAGCGGTTTGATCATGACTAGTAATATTTTAGTATAATACAGCAGGTTTCTGCTTCATAAATTTCGCTCCGTTAAAGATTGAATATTCAAAAAATGTGCATTGCTCTACCATATAAAGTAAGGAACTTCTGTACAAAGTTTCATGCTTCTATCCAGGTAGGGAGTTTGATATATCATTATATATTTACTGGTGGTAGGTCTCTCATATGTAAGAGTCCGTCTGGGTGGGTACCACCGCAATGTTATTTCTACCGCCAAGCAGCAGTGTGCATGCACTGTTGTGTTTCGGTTTGAAGGACATTGTAGCCAGTGTAACTACTGGACATAATGAGACTTAACATCTTATGTCTCAGGATGACGAGCGCAGTGGAATGCCACACAGTACTTTGTAACGCAAGGTGCTAGATGCTGTTGCTACTGTTTATGGGTGGTCTTATCGCTCACCATCAGGCGAACGGCATGCTCGTCTCTTCATTCTATGCAATAAAAAAAAATTACAATTATCGCAAAAAATTTCAAGAACTAATTGAAAATTCACTTGCGTAAGTAACCAAGTACAGCATAATATAGGAATTAGAATAAAATAAAGATATGTTTAACGACTCACCTTTAAGTCCGTCATACTGGAGACCTGGAAATACAAAAAAAAACTTCTATTATAATTTAAACACTTCTTTCATCCAATATCCAATCGTAAAAATCAATTTATGGTAACTCTGTTTTCAATTTAGGTACTGTCCCCAATAAATAAATAAAATAAACTCAACATACAGAGTATCACTATTTTTTCCCTTCAATCAGAGCTAGACCAAGACGTTTTCACACTACAGCGGTAGCGAAGTTGTATGGCGTGCGAGGTACGATTTCCGCACCGAGATATTGGGATTTTCTCCTCAGTATCACTCCAGAGTGTGAAATATGTGCTCGATATGGCCATAGGCTCGCCCTCTATCAAGTGGGTGCTCTAGTTGCACCTCTACCAACCTCTTCGAAGATAAAGGCATGATGTGTTTGTGTCGTCACAACCAAATTTAACACTAGATAAATTTCACACATTATTTCCGTCGCTACAAAGTATATAGGCCTTCATCTGTAAGATAAAAGCTAGTAACAAAGACAGGGACCTTCGACCCTCAATTGATCAGGCAGTAAACGAGACCACCGGTGCGTGATGACCGCATCATTCAAACAAATTGAATAATCCCCAGAGGCAATTCGCTCCCTGCACACACTTGTATGACGCGTGTTAACGAATATGTTTCTAGAAAGGTAACATTGCCAAAGAACATTTTTTTTATGTTTCGATTTGAAACTTTTAAACAATTTTGGATTTATGAATGATGAATTTATTGTGTCAGTTTTTGAGGAGTTCCTGAACGTAAAAACAGAAATCACCTATTGGTAAGTGAATAGCACTGCCCTGAAAAATTAATGCTCCTAGGTAGAAAAGAAGAAAGACCTTTATACGAATTATGGGGGTTGCACGAAACTCAAACAGAAAACGACTAATTTCGCAGCCGTCTTGTGATAGGTACTCTCCTGATTGAACCAGTCTATCCCCACTCAAGTCTTAACTGTCCACAATTCTGTCACTTAAACCTGTACGTATATTGGCTCTACTTGAATGTATCTTGATTGGTGACATTCCGAAAAAAGACCAAACGAAGACGAGGTCTGTTGAAGCGCGAACATCCCGTTCTATAAAACCAGCTTTGTGATAGTTATTAATATGAAGCATATCTATTAACTCCCTGGCAATACAACCTGTTATTCAATTTTGCGTGGTAGTTTTTTTAAGTAAAATGCTAGATATTTTATGAGCTGAGAGTTCTGCAGAAATAAATTTATTCACACTCTCCATACAATTACTTATATCTAGGTGGTGTTGTTGGTTTGTTAAGGAAAACGAAACAAAAAGCACTTTATCGGGCCCGTATTAACATAAAAATGAAAAATAAAATTAACGCGTCTGTTATTTCGAAACAGAAGGTTTTTCCCAAGCACAAAGCAAAACTCACAAAACTGGTTTTATTTTTATTCTACGTCTATCTGTTCATTTATCCTCGTCTTCGTATCATCCAAATCAAATGTTATTGGACTTACCAGACAAGTAGCAATTTTAGCACATTATTTTTTAGCCCGAGTAATTGAAGGATTCCCGCGGGATGTTCACAATGACCTCGCCGGAGCATACGGGTTTAAAAGTATGGTCATAATTATGGGAAGATTTCCCATCCATCATGATTTTTTTGGACGTAACAGCAAATAAAACCTATTTATTATTGAAATAGGTGTTGCTCGCGGCGTCGCCCGCGTGAAAAGCGTTTCCCGCTACACACGTCCCTAAAACGGGCCATATGGAAGACCAGCGCGCCGCGGCTCCTCCGGGCCCCGCGGCCCCATGCTGAATAGGTCCGCTTGCACACACACCACGACATTCGGAACAATGCACTTAATATTTTTATATTTGTTTATAATATATACCTATAGTTGTGCGGTGCTCCGACTCACTCGGCACTGTGGCGATTTAGCCGATAGATTGTATTTTTTGTTTTTTTTTTTGTTCCCATGTGTTTTTTTTTTCTTTTTAATCTATTCTTACTTTTTAATTGTATATGTGGTGTTTTGTGTGCAATAAAAGTTTTATTATTATTTTTATTATTATTAAAATACAGTGCGATACCAGCGCCATCTACTTAAAGAATCAGATAAAAAATATCCACTATTTCCCATGGGAGCAAATTACCGCAAAGCAAATTATAAAAAGTACCCAGGACATGATCTACCCGTGTGCCAAATTTCATCCAAATCAGTTTAGTTGTTTATGAGTTTACTTCTAAAAAACATCTAAACATTCAAACATTTTTGCATTTATAAAATTAATATTATGCCTATAATTTACCCATGCATAACAAATAACAAGAACAAGTAAATAAGTAGGTACTTTAATTGTTTCCCTCTAACCACAGAGGGAGCTAATGCTACTCGATTTAATTTAATCGTCATCATCATCATCATCATCAGCCCTGTATTATATATTGCCCACTGCTGAGCACAGGCCTCCTCTACTACTGAGAGGGGTTAGGCCTTAGTCCACCACGCTGGCCTAGTGCGGGTTGGCAGACTTCACATACCCTCGAGATTCTTATGGAGAATTCTCAGGTATGTAGGTTTCCTCACGATGTTTTCCTTCACCGTTAAAGCGAACGATAATTGATAAACAATACACACATAACTTCGAAAATTCAGAGGTGTGTGCCTTGGGTTTTGAACCTGCGGACATTGTCTCGGCAGACCGTTCCATTCCCAACTTGGCTATCGTCGCTATTTAATACAAAATGTATATAGTCATAGTCAAGTTTTCTATAAGAATTTGGAAGGTATGTGAAGGGTACCAACCCGTACTAGGCGAGCGTAGTGGACTAAGACCCTCTCAGTTCTAAAGGAGGCCCATGCTCAGCAATAGTAAAAATACAGGGCTTGTTTTATGGTATTACATAGTCAAAACTAGGTCCGTCATAATAAGTAGTTTCTTTTAATATTGTGACAAATATCCGGCCACTACCCAGTTGATACAACATTGTTCGCGGATGCACAAATTCCAGACTCTGGGGTGATACTGAAGAAAAATACAATATCACTTTGCTTGACCCGGGGATCGAACTCGAGATCTCAGCTAAATGTTTGTTTTATCGTTTTCTCTTAGCCATTGTTAGTTTTGTGCATTCATAATATTTTTGATGAAAAAACAACAATTCGTCTATTAAAACGCGATAAAAAATTGTAAAATACATTATATGCAAATGTACTTTTTTTGTACTTTTTGTTAGTGTGAATAAATAATAAAAAAAATAGTTGGATTTATTATAGTCGACTCCACGTATTGTTATGTACTAGGATAAAATGTTATTTAAAAATATTTTATTCTTATAAGCTATTGGCTAGTGATATACCTAGAGTCTCAGGTTTCTAGACTCTCGAGTAATAAACAAACATCCAATGATTCATAAACCTTAATAAAGTTTAAAATAGTGTAGGTATATGTACATATACCTTTTATCATTAAAGCAACTAATAGCATTAACACCTAGGTAGTTAGTAAGATGTTCAGTTTTTCCAAATTTGAAAATAGCTATAACCAAAAGTTAAAGCAAAAATGACGGCGTCAAATACACCAAAGGAACGGTGGCATTGATTATGATACGGCAACAATGATATAAAGTAAAAGTTGGTTAGGTGCCAAGTGGTCTTCTTTAATTCTTTTATGGGTATTATGGTATGGCTGCATGGTTTTTGACCTTAGCCTGCATGTTTAAATACATTTTTTTTACATCAATAGGTATTTGTGTACTACATAATGATTAAATCCATTTCATGCAACTTAAACTATTTCTAAAATAGGTAATAAGTAACTAAAGGAAGTCGATTAAAAAAATAAAGCAGTTTCCAAAATAATATGTAAATAAATAAAAAAACGATACTGGCACGAAACTATTTATTATAAGAATTTCGAAGTTTTGTTGTTTTTCCATTTTTAAAACAGCCAGTAGTTTTTTAAATCTTTAAATACTTATAGCTTTTATTTTACTTACCATGAGCCAGCGTGAACAGGACATAGAGAACCACAACGGTTTTTAAATACATTGTTGAATTTATTCAGCCACAAAGGGTAACGTGTGATGCTCTTGGCCTGCGATGCAGACTGAATGGGAGTATTGTGCGGTACTTAATGGAACGGAGCTAGTAGCCATCCGGCATTTAAACCACACAGCGCTCTATATGCAAATGTTACTATATATGTAAGTATGAGGAAGGTAGCCGTAGGTATTAAAAAAAGATGAATGGTGTCGTCAGCGAGTATAATGAGTACCTACAAAAATTAAATGGTAAATTGAATGATGACTTGAACTGACAATATCCCAACAAACAACAACAAGATCCCTTTGCTTGTTCGCAAATTAATTATAAAAAATATTAAATATACTCAGAAGAGCAAAATAAAATGTAAAACAGGCAAATATTCCTTTCAAATAAATGTTTTATTCAAAACTGTCAATTAAGTACCTACATGGAATACCTAAAATTGATATAATTTAAAAGTGGGCAGATATTTGTTTAGATTTAATTTTTCGTCTCCTAGATAAGGTATAAAAATGGACGATAGCCTAGTTGGGAATGGAACGGTCTGTCGAGGCAATGTCCTGAGATTCAAAACCCAAGGCACACACCTCTGACTTTTCGAAGTTACGTGTGTATTGTTTATCAATTATCGTTCAATTTAACGGTGAAGGAAAACATCGTGAGGAAACCTACACACCTGAGAATTCTCTATAAGAATTTAGAGAGTGTGAAGTCTGCCAACCCGCACTAGGCCAGCGTGGTGGACAATGGTGGACGTGGACGTGGTGGCAATTCTTGTGCGCTGGGTCATCACACCCAATGCACGCCCATGCGCGGGGGGACATTGGTCGCGGGCCGAGGCACACAGTTCAGTGTGTATACCTCTTGGTTGGCTATCTCATTGAGGCTTAAAAGGGCCCGCGAACATTTCCTGGCACCCTTTTCCTTTCCACCCATCCTGGGTACCTTTCTCCATTCCCCCACTTTTCCTTTCATATTCCTCCTCCACTCCCCTCCCAGGCCCCTGCAGTCGTCAAGCCGGGGGACTCCAGTATCCCATTCGCAGGTTTCCCCCGGTGTTGACTGCGGGATCGCCTACCTAAAAAAAAACCCCTCTCAGTAGTAGAGGAGGCCCGTGCTCAGCAGTGGGCAGTATATAATATAGGGCTGATTGCATTACATTGCAGATACGGTATATAGTTTTAGAAACAAATGAGCAGGTACTTAGGTCACCTGATGTTAAATGATTTCTGTGATCCATAAGCACACCCATAAGTCCAAAATAATCATCGACGGGCCCGGCGTGAAAAAGATGAGGTATAGTAATGAGGAAAGGATAATTTGGCTTCCAGGTATGCCAATATATAAAACGCAATATTTTGCAGCTATCTTAGTGCAACAAGATACCCCGAGGCCGTCTCGCATGCGGCGAAGAAGGCCACCGCGGGTTTTGGTTGGTATGCCGGAGTAGGGTGTACATAGTGTTAGGGACTCGGTCCAATGCTCGCTCGGATGATGGTATACTCCCGAGTGTCGACATTGGGCCGTAAGACCGTGTGAAACCAACATAACCGTTCCACTCACCCCCCAGTGGTGGTAGCGACAACGGGTTTTTACCACGTGAAAAAAAATAAAAAAATCAAACTGTTACTACGCTTCAGTCTTTACAGTAGTACTGCCACAGTCGAGCTGAACTATTCATGTTGTAGACAACAATTATGTCTACAGTAATGGCAGAGTCCTTACAATACTATTCCTACCGACTTGCCAAATACGTATGTATACATAAATGTAGTAAAGTAATAAAAATCTCTGGTTCGCTTTTGTTTATTTTCACCCTTCAACACTGATCTACGCTGTGGCTTATCATACACACAGCTAGTGGTAGGACATATTTAGTATACCCCGTATAGCGACCACCGTACATTTTTTTATTGCTTTGAATGACGAGACGAGCATGCCGTTCGCCTGATGGTAAGCGATACGACCACCCATAAACAGTAGCAACACCATCCAGCACCTTGAGTTACAAAGTACTGTGTTGCATTCCACTGCGCTCGTCATCATGAAACGTAAGATGTTAAGTCTCAGTATGTCCAGTAATTACACTGGCTACAATGTCCTTCAAACCGAAACACAACAGTGCATGCACACTGCTGCTTGGCGGTAGAAATAGACATAAGTTAAACCCCGCCATAGTGGCCCACGTAATTCTGCCGCGTTCCGGGATCACCCTATGTATATCTGGATCAAACAGGCCGGCATAATTGTGTCAACTGATGAGGGACAATAATCGATCGTCAGTCGACACTATCTGGATCACTCTCCGCTTACCATCACGTGCATTGAGGTAACTTTGCCGTTTCCGCACAAACAATGTACTTAGAGCAGGTTTCGCTGTCCTGAACCGTTCACCCCTTGGTCACTTGACCAGGGAGGTGCATATCACTACATAGTATCCACACTAACATATAAAGCTGAAGAGCTTGTTTGTTTGTTTGTTTGAACGCGCTAATCTCAGGAACTACTGGACCGATTTTGAAAATTCTTTCACTAATAGTAAGCTACATTACTCCTGAGTGCTATAGGCTACTTTTTATCCCGGAAAACTTTTCCACGTTGGCGGACCCACGCGCAATCTAGTAAATTATAAAACAAAGTCGCTTCCCGCTGCATGTCTGTCTGTTCCTATGTATGCTTAGATCTTTAAAACTACGCAACAGATTTTGATGCGGTTTTTTAATAGATAGAGTAATTCAAGAGGAAGGTTTATATGTACTTTTATCCCGGAAAAACTTATTAACGCGGGCGGAGCCGCGGGCAAAAGCTAGATATCTTATAATGCAATTTATTTATTGTACTACTTTATTAATTATAATCAACTATTATGATAAATAACTGTGTAGGTATATAATTGCAGTTCTTACGATTTCCTCGTAGCGTGGGATTCCCGCAACTAGTTCCAAATCTGCCGTCAGATGTCGCTACGTGTTACTATACAAATAATAAAAATAAAGCGAGAACATCGATGTTGAACAAAATTAAAGAAATTTCACAGTTAAAAGTCGAAATGGATATAAGGTCAAGGTTGGTTAAATGGCCCTTCAAAAAAAATGGGGACCTTTTTATTGAGATGTCCTCGTTCGTATTATCCATATTTGGAAATTGGAACTTCATTTTAATTGATCTCAAGTATAGATGGGCAAACCACAGTGATTAAAGTATAAACACGGCGGGATTTAAACAGCATGAAATGCTTGGTTAGGAACCCGATAACTACCCATAGACATCCAGTCTTTATCGGTGTTTGTGAAACAATGAATAAAAAAATGAAATGTCGGTTCCGATGTTCTTCCTGAAAAGGCTCAATATGGAAAAGGGACGAGCGTTCATTATCACATTTTAGACCGTCCAGGAGTTAGAAATCATCTATCTTCACCGGTTTCAAATGTGAAATGCCTGAGTGCTACAGGCTACTTTTTATCCCGGAAACCTTTTCCACGCTGGCGGAGCCGCGCGCTGTGCTAGTCAATAAATAATGTAAGGAGACGATTGAAGTACAAAACGGTGAAGCTATAATTTACCAAGATTCCGCGTTATCTACATAACTCCATAATGATTATTATAGCATATAGAGGAAAATCAAAAACGGCTATAACCTAGTTGGGAGTGGAACGGATTGCTGAGACTATCTACAGGTTAAAAACCCAAGGGCAAGCACCCTTGACTTTTCTAAGGTTATGTGTGTATTCTTTGTAAATTATCGCTTGCTTTAATGGTGAAGGAAAACATTGTGAGGAAACCTGCATAGCGGAGAAGTTCTCTATAAGAATTTCGAAGGTATGTGAAGTCTGCCAACCCGCACTATGCCAGCGTGGTGGACTAAGGCCAGTGCCGGATTAACTACGTAGCAAGAGTAGCAATTGCTACGGGCCCCGCGCGAAAGGGGGCCCCGCATGTTTAAACCCACTCATCTCTGCCTGAGCGTAATTTTTTGAGTGAAACTTGTTAAGATGTGGTACGTTAAATTTTTTTGATGTCACAAAACAAGACACTCGGTACCCGATTATTTCCTTGGCGTAAATAATTTAAATAATATCATACAGTAAACGCACAAGTTCTACAAAAAGTTGCTTGTATAAACGTGAAGAATTTCAGTCGGCCTGATAATCAGCTCTACAAAAAGTCTGCCGCATATGCAAGCACTCTTACCCGACACTTAGTGTGGATGTGTAGCAGAATTGAAATGGCTCGATTTAAATTGTTAAAATTATCTATTGATTTGTAAAGTTAACAGTCTACATTATTTTTAGTATAATTTAGTAACCATATACCAAAAATCTATTTTCTAGAATATAAGTATACTGAGTTATAGAAGTTATGACTAAAAAAAAATGTTTATTACTTAAAGAGAGATTTCCTCCAATTTAATTTTTCATAAACATTTCGTAATCCTGATATAGTAGGATCATTACCAAATGCATGAAAAGCAATGCATGCAATAAACTATTTCCAGAACAAAAGAAGTTTAAATTCTAGACGCGAGAGTCTCACGCGTGTTTTTTTTAAACTAATGATAGGTATCCTATCCCTTGTCGGTACAATGGGCACCCGGCCAATGCAAATTATTTGTGATCGAAGTTGGTAACACTGAAAAATTTACCGGGGATTCCCTGACATTGCCATTGAGAATCGTAACAAACAATCCGCCAATTAAAATAGAGTTTTTTTAGCTACCAACCAAAAAGAAATTGATGAATATTTTATTTTGTAAGTTTTAATCTTTCTATGTGTAAACATGATGTGAGCCATTTATGAAAGAGGTTCGTTTTAGTTCTGTGTTATTAACCTGTCGATATTCCTGACAGTTCGTTTTTTTGACAGCACTGCAATTTTTTTTTTATCACTCTATACTTAAGAACCCATAGCAGATCAAGGGCTTTTTGAAAGAATTTGCTACGGGCCCCGCGCTTGCTTAATCCGGCACTGACTAAGGCCTAATACCCTCCTAGTTGTAGAGGAGGCCCGTGTCCGTTAGTGGGACAGTATATAATACAGGGCTGGTATTATATATTATACCTATTATTGTAAAGGATATCTAAGAATATAAATATAGTGTTATATTTAATACGTCGTAAGATTTAAGAACATAACCGCTCAGACACAAGTGAGCAAGTCCGATGAGGAAAAACGTTCAAAATTTCAATAACTTTCGGACATACGGCAGTAATAAATAAACATGGAAAAAATCTACCTTTGTTCACAGTTTTAAACACCATACCGACAAATTTACATTGTGAGAATCTCAAAGGTTAGTTCGGGGCTGTAGCTTTTATTGTACCTAAAGAAAAAAAATTACCATATTGGAAACCACTTTTTTATAAATTCATTGAGACGGATTAATTATTGCTAGAAATAACCGCACACAATGGTTGCTAGCAGTGTTTGTTTATTAAAAATTAGCTGTTGCTTGCGGCTCCGCCAGCGTGTAAGAGTTTTTGCGGGATAAAAAGTAACCTATTTCCTTCCCAGGGTCTCAAACTATCTACCACTTTTACTTTACTGGTGGTAGGTCTCTCATATGTAAGAAACCGTCTGGCTGGGTACCACCGCAATGTCTATTTCTACCGCCAAGCAGCAGTGTGCATGCACTGTTGTGTTTCGGTTTGAAAGACATTGTAGCCAGTGTAACTACAGGACATAGTGAGACTTAACATCTTATGTCTCAGGATGACGAGCGCAGTGGAATGCCGCACAGTACTTTGTAACTCAAGGTGCTGGATGGTGATGCTACTGTTTATGGGTGGTCGTATCGCTTACCATCAGGCGAACGGCATGCTCGTCTCGTCTAACAATGCTATAAAAAAAATACCAAAACATCAAAATCCGGTCTGTACTTCGGAGATGTGCGCTAACAAACAAACAGGAAAACAGACAGGAAAAATTCTAAAATCGGTGATTTTAATTACTCTTCTTTAGTCATCTGTCATTTTTTATTGTTTTTTTTTCAATATACAGACAACGGGTTCTACGGCTTTATTATATTCAAGATTACCTACCAAGAAACTCGTATGTATGTGAATGCGAGCGAGAATTGCTACACCATTGCACATTTTTTTTTTATCTGTGGCTCGACAAAGTGGCTTCACTGCACCTGATGGTAAATTAAGTGAAGCACATGTTCAGCAATAACGGGGTTCAATAATTGCGTACAATTATTGCTATTAATTATAATAATTGATCCGTCTTAATTAAGCTTAAATCTTCTAGGAGCTCTAGTTATTGCCTCTGGATTTTTATTTTTCTTAGCATTTGCTTGGTATACGGACATATTCACTATTCTACGAAAGAGTTCAAACACGTTTATCCGACATTTAATATTAAAAAACAGAAATCAAATTAAATATAATTTTGCACGGTTATAATTTAATACGGATAAACAATATTTTAACACGCGAAAAAAGAGGAAATTGATAAATAATAACAAAATTGGTTATGGTCTAGTTTTTTATTTAATTCAGATTCATGGGAAGCGGAAATTCGTGGTAAGCAAGATTAAGTCAAAAACTAGGCAAGATCTGAAGGCACGGTGGTGACTTCTCGAATTAAAGACTATCTGGAGTGACCTGGAGGCACAGTAGAGCATTGTTAAATATTCGTGAATACAAAATTAAAGACCAAAGGCCGTACCTAAGGGCATGTACCCATATACTACGTGACCCATTTTTGTCAATTTTTACCCCCTCCCTCTCCTTGGTGACTATGCTTAGTATGGGTATGTTCCCTAAGATGCCTTACTACAATCGTTAACGCTATCGTTCGATTGATAATCTATCGATAGGATATATCATTCTCATACATTTTTTTCCGTTTTCTATTAATTTTAACGATTGCACTAAGGCATCTTAGCTACGGCCCCAGTATCTTACCAATTACACCCATTGAGGTGACTATGCGAGAGTTGTGAAACGATAAACCATTATTTTTGACGATATGGAGTTTGTAGAGTTAGGGTTTCAAAGGCTTGGCTCTACCTTATAATGTGCGTCAGGCAGGCCCGTCACGAGTTTCGATGTTAGATAAATAATACCGCATGGAAGCAGAAACAGGCAGGGATTTATGGAAGTCACGATTAAGATGATAATCGTCCATAGGGAGCGTGCACGAACTATAGGCTGCAGCACAAAATCGACACAAGAGCCTCAGGTGGATAAAAAAAGAAACTAAAACTAGCACAATAATTTGTTTATATATTCTTTTAATATGACAAAAATGATAAAATATGTGTTCCGGCCGAATGTTATTTATACCCAGCGTGTCCAGAATATGCTTTTTTTTTAAATGGGAGCTAGTTATTTAAGCAAAATTAGGAGGTTATGTTCCCCTAATTAAAGCTTTTTTTTGTAGGTATTGAATATAGGCCAGCACTAGGCCAGCGTGGTGGATTTAAGGCCTATTTACCCTCTCAGTTGTAGAGGAGGCCCGTGCTCAGCGGTGGGCAGTATATAATATAGGGCTGGTATGTTATGGTATGGTATTGAATATTACCTTCAAAACATATTTATTTTTATAAATTACGTAACGAAACATTTCTAAATGCTTTTGGAATTCATAATTATGTATGTTTTATACAGCTTTTGTTATTTTTGACGATTTTCAAATAACCATGAAATGTAAGTACTTAGGTACTATTCTTGGGAACATTTATAATTTCACGCCATTTGATTTGTTTATTTTTATGTTTTGGAGCATCCAGATACACAGCGATACATTATCAACAAATTAATTGTTATTTTTCATCCTTTTAATGAATATTGTACGTCAACGCCAAGTATCGATGTGCTGAAAATGCGCAAGATTGCGCCACTAGATGGCAGTGCTTACGACGTGCACGTTCCCTATAGATTTATAATTAGTAGCTGAGGTATCCGATTATTTCTTAAAACAGTGTTTTGTTCACAGTGACATACGGCGATGGTTCTGATATCGGCACGTCATGTTTTTTCTCGATGCCGCTGACACTCAATTCGACTCTCGATGATTATGACTGGATAAAGTATGATGCACCAATGTCAGTCTCCCCACTCATCGGCCCGTACTGCGCACTTGATAATGTCGAGATTTGTATGTTTTTCACTGAAGAAGGCCTCGCAGCTGGTTTGCAAATTGCCGTAAGTTAAACTACCTACTTTTATAGTTAGCTGGCATTAAAAGTAGGTAAGATTTTTTAGGTCAGTTCTACCCACGACATTAATTCATTCTTAACTAGGAGAAGCTTTGGGCTGCAGAGTTTTGAGAGGCCTTTTTACCCGATTGTTGAAAGAGGGAAATCTTTTCTTTGTGCCCCTTGCAAGCTGTACCCTCTGAGGCCGCCACTGATAAAAAAACAATTTAATTTATCTATTAAATTCTTAAATAATAGGGTAGTTTCCTATGTTTGATTTTGTATATTATTTTATTTTTAACAGAAAATAACACGAATAAAAAATCTTTTATAAAATCAGCATCAAAATTGGTTGAAAAAAAAAGCATTTACCTATTCATATTCGAAATATTATTTTGACCAAAAGTGGGGGCGTGGTGGAGTTATCGCACTATCTCTTTCGCGCGCACGCAGCGTTATGGCCGATGACAATCGGTGACGTCACATTCCGATATTAGTGTTATTTGACAACTACCCCTTCCACTAAATTTCAAAGCTTTATAACTTTTTAATTATGCACCAATTTTGAAAATTATTAGATTGGACTTTGGATAGCATACATTTTTGATTCATCATCATCAGCCCGTTGCAGTCCACTGTTGGACATAGGCCTCTCGCAAGATACTTACTTACCAAGATACAAGATACTAGCTTTTGATTAATGTATTCAAAAAAAGTATTTAACTACCGTATTCTGCCGATCTCAATTAACTGACAAACGGTGCCTTAGCTATTTTTGAGCCAAAGTAGAGGAGCGCAGTAGATACTAGATGCAGATCGCGAGAAAAATTTCTAACCTCACACCGGCAAAGTAATGCGAATCGCAGTGTAGGTAATAAGTAAATTGATAATCATGATGTAACTACAGGCAGAGAAAGATAAGTTCCACGACTCGCTCCTTGACTGGGACATTCAAGGCTACACGTCATGGACAGTAGAAGTAGATGGTATTGAAAGGGAGTACTGGACCACACAGCTGTACTATATGTCGAGGGGTAAGTACTATGAGCGTAGGAGATGATAAGACGAATCCTGTAAGTCAGGATCAATAATGGCACGCATTTTATGACACCAAGCGATGAAGCTCGGCGAGTCTCAGGGAACACTAGTCTGTCTTTATCCCGCAACGAAATTAATCAGATAGAAAGATAGGGAGGAGTTAGAAATATTAATTGTCCACTTCCCTCCGTAAAAAAGCGGGAGACAAAATAATGAACTAAAGAGGCATTTTAACCTCAAGTATAGGGACGTTTACAACTAGAGAAGCCAGTTGTAAAGCACCACGGATAAAAATTAAATTAAAGGGTTCTATCATTTGAGCTGTCAATTTTGATTCCAATAAAAGGCATGGCAAAAACGCCGGAATGCACGGAAATTTCGTCTAGTCTCTACAAGGTCCATGTAGTATACAGCCCCGGATGTTATTTGCATACTATCTAACATTATCTTGCGCTCATCATGCCAAAGACTACACTCCCAAAGTACATGATGAGCGGACTGTTCATATTCGAAAGCAGCTGTAGAGCATGGACACAGTAGGACATGTAGGAGATGATGAGTCAGTGCGTGCAGACTATACTCTTTAATAATGTAGATATGTCAGTTAGTAAAGATATTTTTTATTTTACTGGTTACGCAACACGTCCAGCTTTTACTGGTGGTAGGTCTCTCATATGTAAGAGGCCGTCTGGGTGGGTACCACCGCAATGTCTATTTCTACCGCCAAGCAGCAATGTGCACTGTTGTTTCGGTTTGAAGGACATTGCAGCCAGTGTAACTACTCGACATAATGAGACTTAACATCTTATGTCTCAGGATGACGAGCGCAGTGGAATGCCACACAGTACTTTGTAACTCAAGGTGCAAGGATAGTGTTGCTACTGTTTATGGGTGGTCGTATCGCTTACCATCAGGCGAACGGCATGCTAGTCTCGTCATTATATTCAAAAACAAAAAAAATAGATGAAGCTTGATAGATAGGCTAAATCCTGAATTTACGTGAACTTAGGCTACATTTCATTCCTGAAACGCGTACATACACACACTCACGCCTTTTATCCCCGAAAGATTAGGCACTAGGCAGAGACGCAACTAGTGCACCCACTTTTTGCTGTGCGTATACCTTCCCATGATGTGAGTGGGAGCGAGCCTTTCGCCATATCGGGCTCAAATTCTAGTCTCCGGGATGATACTAAATAGAAGAACCCTATATAGATATAGTCATCGATCGAGCGGGGAATTTGTCAAATACGGGAGATATCATTCCCGGTATCCAGACGGTTGACCACTACATCTATCTTGGGTCCCAAATTTGCAGTGATGGTAGTTGTGTTCCCGAAATAAAAAGGAGAATAGGCATGGCCAAAGACGCTATGGCTCGACTTAAAGGCATGTGGGGGAAGAGGGGAATTACCATCAACACCAAAATGCACCTCATTAGAGCATTAATATTCCCTATCTTCCTTTACGGAGTCGAAACGTGGTCAATTCTAGCTCGAGAAAGAGAGAGGATCGATGCGTTCGAAATGTGATGCTGGAGGCGAATGCTAAGGATACCGTGGACCGCCAAACGCACAAACGAGTCGATTCTCTCACAGCTTAAAGTGAAGACACGTTTAGTCACCATATGTCGCCAACGCATCCTTGCATACTTCGGACACGTTGTACGGAAAGGCGACGAGAATCTGGAGAGACTTATCATCGTTGGCAACACCAGACCAGATTAAGGACTCGTCTGCCACTAAGTTCCATAAATTAGTTGAAGGTGCGATGAACAGAAACCGGTGGAGACAACTAATTCGCTCAAAATGCGGTACATCCAATTATGACCACGATCCTCAGTCATGAGGGACCGACTACAGAGAGAGAGAGATATAGATATAGATATAATAGAAGAATCCCCAGGTTGGACTAAGTGAGTCCGACCTGGGGATCGAACCCAACACCTCAACTACAGTCGTACCGTAATACAAATAAGTCACTGATGCCCGGTTTCTGAAGTACTATTGACGGCAGTTTATCTATCCGTTAGCGCTATTGGTTCGATAACCCATGAAATTGCGTTCCTGAACCACGCACTGCAAGATAAACTCAGTTTAAACTTATTTTAACTTAACTGGCAAATTTTTGCCGTTTATCTGTTCCTTACGTGAAATACTCACGTGTCATTTTGTGACAAACGACGGCAACTTGTTAGATATTATTTACAATATAGATGAACATAATTGATACGGCAAATCACAACAGCTTCAGTAGTGTTATAAATTCTCAAATTCTAAATAAAACGACATAAAACACAAATTAGCAAACTAGTGCTAGCATGACATAAAACATTTTGTTGAACTGTTCGACGTTTTTTTTAAATTCGGCAATGATGTCATTCATCAGCCAGAGACAAATAACAAATTACCACAAAATAAAATTAAAATTATGTTTAGGCGTTGATCTATGTTAAAATAAGTTATTTTTGTATATAAAATAATTATTAGTTACGAATTTTAGTAATAAAATCCATTTTAATGTCGACTGCTAAAAAAGAGCCTTCTAGTAGCAAAACAAGGAACTGGTTGTCGGCTTCATTGTTATCGAATGCTTCATTATATGTTCAGAAACACAGTGAAAGTCAACCGCCGTTTATCTTAAGTTTAACTTTAATAGATCAATAGTTATTAAAAGTTTTACTGGGAGATTCAGAAATAGGGCATGAGGCAGTCTCGGACACGTGTGCCAGAATGTTGTTATTACAGGTGCGTGTATTCCATTATTTCAGATTTTTTGAAATTGAGCAGCGAAGAACGCTTAGCATCGTATGACTCAAGCAAGCTGATACAAGGAGACGCGTTATGGGTATCCGGATTGTTCGGAGAGTTACGAAACATTTCTATCACTGACACAGGCATGCTGGAGGAGGGGTTCGTTCTAAATAATTGTGTTTGTGCCGTAGGCACATATTATATGTCTATGTAGCAGTCCCCTCTACATGTTTATATTCTTTGTGTTTATTATAATCTATGTGTATTCAATTAAGATGAGAGGCAGTGTGTATTGAGCGAATCAAGTAAACGGTCGTTACCTCCAAATATCGGACTTATTTATTTAATAACCTATACACCACAAAGTGGTGACCCCGACGTGATCAAGAAGGACAATATTTGCTACGAGTACTCGTTTCTAAAATTGAAATACAATGACCACTCAGCCTAAGTCACAACCCGATATCGTAGAACTGGCATCCGTAACGGTTTCCTCGAGGCTTCCAGAATTCTGGCCCGACCAGCCTCGCCTATGGTTTGTGCAGTGTGAAGCTGTTTTAAGCCCGCAAAAATTAAGCGACGAAGCGCGGTTTAACCTTGTTGTCACAAAGCTTGGAAAAGAAGTAGTGCAGCAAGTCAGCGAGATCCTGTTAAAACCACCGGAAACAAACAAATTTCAAACATTGAAGGAACAACTGCTAACTGTATATGAGGAATCCGAAATAAGCCAATTTCAAAAACTTTTAAGTGAGATGGAGTTGGGCGATCAAAAGCCTTCACAGCTTTTGCGTCGCATGAGGGATCTCGCACGTAGAAAGTTACCAGATGAGACACTTCGCATTATGTGGCAAGGGCATCTTCCTTCACCTGTGAGAGCCGTGCTTGCAGTCGCCGAGGTTAAAGATTTAGACAAGCTCGCAATACTCGCTGACAAAGTGATGGAGACTTCAAAGCCGTTGCAAGTATCGGAAGTTTCAGTTGCATCCAGCTCTAATAATGACCAGGCTTCAATCTTAGCAGAAATAGCAAAGTTGAGTGCGAAAATTAGTGAAATGGAAAGAAGCAGAAATAATTATAGAAATTTTTATAGACCTCAGAATGCGAGACAATCACGATCGGTGTCGCGTGGACGTAACGTGAACCGACGCACACCGGACACCCCAGACTGGCTTTGTTATTATCATTTTAGATTTCGTGATCGAGCAATGAAATGTGTAGAGCCGTGTGCGTGGAAAAAAGGTGATCAAAATAAGGAAAACTAAAAAAGGCACATTCGCAGGCGGGAATATGTGTCATCGTCCCAGTTAACCGCCTATGTATTACAGACAATAATAGTGGACTCAATTTCCTAGTGGACACTGGTGCTAATATTTCCGTGGTACCCGTAGTCAAAAAACCATACTATTGTGATAAGTGTACTGACTACAAACTATATGCGGCTAATGGTAGTGAAATTACAACGTATGGCATAAAAAAGTTGGATTTAGACTTTAATATGCGTCGACCGTATCGATGGTCTTTTGTAATTGCTGACGTGAAACAACCGATCCTTGGTGCAGACTTTTTAACACACCATAAAATATTAGTCGACGTATATAATAAAAAACTTATAGACTCAGTGACCAATTTGTGCTCTTTGGCTACTCTAACGTTATCCCAACAGCCATCAGTTCGGACAATAGATTGTAATAACGAATACAGTGACCTTTTATCAAAATTTCCGGATATTACGAAACCAATGTGTTTTAAAGAATCTCCACGCCATTCCGTTGTCCACCATATTGAAACTACAGGTGCCCCTGTGCACGCTCGACCCAGGCCGCTTCCTCCAGATAAATACAAAAAAGTAAAGCTGGAATTTAAACACATGATTGAAATGGGTGTATGTCGTCCTTCGAAAAGTTGTTGGTCAAGCCCTTTACATGTCGTGATTAAGAAAAACGGGGAAATAAGACCTTGCGGGGATTACAGGCGTTTAAACGCTATCACTACACCCGATAGATACCCTATGCCTCGAATACAGGATTGTACGTACTTGTTATACGGGAAAACCATATTTTCCCGTATTGACCTGCAACGGGCATATCACAATATTTCTATAGCTGATCAAGACATCGAGAAGACTGCCATAACGACCCCTTTTGGCCTCTATGAATTCACTAGGATGACATTTGGCTTAAAAAACGCCGGGCAGACTTTCCAGAGATTCCTCAGTGATGTCGTACTACGCGATATGGATTTTATTTACACATATATTGACGACGTCATCATTGCATCATCAGAACCATCTCTTCACAGAGAACACGTAAAGATGGTTTTTGAGCGCCTCAACAAATTTGGGATTACAATTAATTTAGCAAAATGCGAATTTGGTAAAACAGAACTTGATTTTCTGGGTTTTCATGTATCATTGGAAGGATTGCGACCGTTAGATAAGCAAATTAAAGTAATTTCCGAATTTCCAAGACCAAAAACGATTGATGAGTTACGTCGTTATCTCGGTATGGTAAACTTTTACCGGAGACATTTGCCCAAGGCTGCCAAAATTTTTGCAATACTGAACGCATATTTGATTAGCGCCAAGAAAAAAGATAAAAGCTTGATTGATTGGACCGATGAGAGTGTGGAAGCTTTTGAACAAAGTAAACGATGCTTGAAAAATGCAGTTACTTTGTCATTTCCGGCAACCGATAAACCTATTGCTTTAATGACAGACTGTTCCAATACTTGCGCCGGCGCTGTCCTACAACAGCGAGAAGCTGGGACCTGGAGACCTCTGGGATTCTTTTCTACTAAACTCAGTGAAGCGCAACAGCAATACAGTACTTTTGACCGAGAACTACTCGCAATATACATGGCAATCAAGCATTTTAGATACCTTATCGAAGGAAGACCCCTTACAGTTTATACAGACCATAAACCTATTGTACACACATTGAAGAAGAACACTATAGGCAAGAACGATACCCCAAGGCGAATAAGGCATCTAGATTTTATTATGCAATTTTGTTCCTCCATCCAGCATATAAGCGGCGTAGATAACATAGTGGCCGACACTTTGTCTAGAATATCATCAATTGAAACTTACTCACCTATTGAATATGAAAAAATAGCAAGAGCACAGGAAAAGGACTCCGATCTAAAAGACTTATTACAATCAAAAACATTGCAATTTAGGCAAATTTACTTACCGCATTGTAACATCCCAATATATTGCGAAACGTCGCGGGACGTAGCAAGACCATATTTGCCAGAAGAATTTCGTATATCAGCTTACAAAGCCATACATGAAATTAGTCATCCGAGCATTCGAACTACGAGAAATATGATTCGAGATAGATTTTTCTGGAAGTCGATGAATAAGGATGTTGCTAAGTGGACTAAAGCCTGTCTCAGTTGTCAGAAGTCCAAAGTTCAACGGCATACGATATCGCCACATGGACGTTTTATTCATAGCGATAGATTCGAGCATGTACATATGGACATAGTAGGGCCTCTGAATTATTGCGATGGATATCGATACATCGTAACGATGATGGATAGAAGTACTGGTTGGCCAGAGGCAGTTCCTGTGAAAGATATCACGTCCGAGACGGTAGCGGACATAATATATACTGGATGGATTTGTAGATTCGGGTGTCCGGTTAGACTAACAACCGATCAAGGTCGTCAGTTTGAATCCAGTTTATTTAGTCACCTCACTAAAAAAATGGGTATTTCAAGGATTCGAACTTGTGCTTATCACCCACAGTCAAACGGGTTGATTGAAAAATGGCATCGTACATTAAAATCAGCCCTAATGTGTAGAGGAAATACTATGAATTGGGTTTCAGAATTACCATCCGTTTTACTAGGTTTACGGGCAAGCTTACGAGATGACACTCATATCAGCACAGCAGAGCTAGTGTATGGAGAAGTTATGAGACTACCTAGCGATTTTTTTCAAACACCCACGCAAAATGTTTTTGACAATGATCAGTTTGTTCAAGCATTACGGAAAAGGATATCGAATCTAGCAGCAGTACCACGACGGGATACAAGACAAAACAAAATTTTTATCCATGCAGATCTGGAGAAATGCAGCCATGTATTTGTGCGAGACGACAAAGTAAGAAAGCCTTTAACGCCACCTTACTCAGGTCCCTTTAAAGTCCTCGATAGAAAACCAAAATATTATAAAATTTTACAGACAGGCTCAGAGAAATGTATTAGTATAGATCGTATTAAACCAGCCTTTATGCTTGATACCGGAGAATGCAAAGAGGTGCCTTATATGGGATCGGCGAAAACAAACAAGGTGCCGATAGTAACAAGATCGGGACGCGTAGTCAGACCCGTTGTACGCTTCGCTATATAATAACGTGACAAGCATCTTTCGTGAAATTATAAAATTTATACAAAATTAAAATGGGAAAATCACAAAGTAGTCTCACGGATGAAACGGTTATCATCGCCCAAAACGGAGCTGGTAACAGTGCTACTGCGTCGGCAACGTGGATCGAAAGAGTTGAGCTATATACTCTGCTGCTCTTACTCATCGTGGCCGCAGGGATCGCGTATTTCGCTTGGAGACATTGTAAAAGAAAATATGGAAGATACATGAGACGAGAACTGCAGGAACGACCAACGGTGAATTATCGGAAGAGCGACGAGAACTCTAACGGCCCAGTTACTCAGCAGATTATCGTCTGAGCGCGTCATATCTCACAATAAAAAGTGTCTAGTGTTTGTGTAAATCAAAAAAAAAAAAATTATTAATATTATTTTTGTTTTTTTTTGTGATCATATAACCACGTTAATACGAAATGGACTGTTTATGGACTGTATAAGGGAAGGGAATACATTGTGTAGCATAATCGTATTAAACATGTAATTCTAAATATCCTAGTAGCTTTTAACATAGTTTACTTCAATAAATACCAAAGTAGAAAGTAAATCTAGTGTATTACGTGTTATTATAACTAGTAATTACGTTAACCTTTTTGATGTACTAATGAATAGATAAAATAAAATTTACTACGTTATAGTATTTGTTTAACACTTTATATCGTCAATGTAAATCTATATTCATAAGTTATACTTTTTATTAAAGGGGGAAGTACTGTGCCGTAGGCACATATTATATGTCTATGTAGCAGTCCCCTCTACATGTTTATATTCTTTGTGTTTATTATAATCTATGTGTATTCAATTAAGATGAGAGGCAGTGTGTATTGAGCGAATCAAGTAAACGGTCGTTACCTCCAAATATCGGACTTATTTATTTAATAACCTATACACCACATGTTGATAGAATGGGTGAGTTTATTTTCAATACAACAAAACCGACTTCAAAACCACTACAAACCAAAAAATATTTTAACTTTATAATATAATCTACGTATTACGTATATTTGGAGTCGATGCCTAATTTAAATTGAACATTGTTTTCGTATATTAGTTCGTATATTGCTTAGCTTAGCTGGCAATTTAAATTAGACACCGACTCCAAATATACGTGAATATAAAGTTAAATTGTTTTTTGGTTTGTTGTGGTTTTGAGGTCGGTTTTATTTTTTGTTAAAAAGTTTTTATTTACAGCTTTTTTGTTACTTAATTATGGAATAGTGTAAACAATACGTCATAGAATTCATAGATATACGGTTGCAGCATTCGCTCGTCATCTGCTGTTAGTTATTGAAGAGTTCCATTGTCTATCTCCGAAGATTTTCATCAGTACTGGTCGTAGGAATCTCATATGTAAGAGTCCGTCTGGGTGGGTACCACCGCAATATCTATTTCTACCGCCAAGCAGCAGTGTGCATGCACTGTTGTGTTTCGGTTTGAAGGACATTGTACCCAGTGTAACTGACTACATGACATAGTGAGACTTAACATCTTATGTTGCGGCGTGAGGCGCCGCAGGTAGATAGTTAGGAGATAGAAGAGAAGAGAAACTCAGGGTTTTAGGTTCGTGGTACGAGCTTTATTTTGCACCTCCGCGTTACACTCGGTACGGTTTGCTGATGGTATGCAAACGAGTCACTGGCCTGCGGAGACTCCGATTCAGGCGAACGGCACGACGCTGATGCACGTGGCTAGCTCCGGCGACAGCTCGCCGGGCAGAATGTAGCACGTGGTCTGCGCAGCGGTGGTGAGGTGGTCGGGGTTAGCACACCCGACTGCGATGGTAGTGGTGAGCACGTGGTCGGGGCCAGCACCCGCGACGGTGGTGCACACGTGGCCGGGGTCAGCACCCGCGACGACGATGGTGGTGTGCACGTGGCGGAGTCAGCACTCCGCACCGTGGAGGGATGGCGGTGAGCACGTGGCTGGGATCGGGGGTCAGCACTCCCGACGCCAGCGGAGCATGGAGTCAGCACTCCACGCCGTCGAAAAGGTGGTCAACGCCGCACCGTAGAAAAACCTGGAATCAGAATCCCAGCGGGTCGGAATGCAAGCTAGGCTTACATTCCGCGCCAGCGACTCGTGATAGCTCACGAGCCCAGATGCACAGAATACCTGGAAGCGGTTAGTAGTCGTTGGCACACTCACCCCAGCGGGAACAACGGTATGCGTGGCAACACGCAGTTAGTAGTAGTGTTGCTACGGTGAAGAAGATTATAAGAAAAAGGGCGCGCGTGACATTGCACGCTTATTTATACGAGCGCCGTTCAGACGTACGTCAAAACTAGTGACAGTTTAACCAGCCAATACGATACATTCACGGTTTCGATTGGTAGTTAAACTGACACAAACGATAACCTGTTTACTAAGAGAGTTAACGTTCCTAGCAACGTTACAATGTCTCAGGATGACGAGCGCAGTGGAATGCCACACAGTACTTTGTAACTCAGGGTGCTGGATGGTGTTACTACTGTTTATGGGTGGTCGTATCGCTTACCATTAGGCGAACGGCATGGTCGTCTCGTCATTCAAAGGCATAAAAAAATATATCTAATAAATTATATACCAAAACCTTCCCTAAAATAAACATTTGAATAATCAAAACGCCATCCAAATCGGATCAGTAGTTTTTGAGAAAATCACGGACACATAAACTTACATACATACACTTACACTTACAAGGGTCGAATACAGAACCTCCTTTTTTTGAAGTTGGTTAAAAATGACCAGACGAAGAAACCACTCACCTAATGGTAAAGCCATACCACCACCCATATACAGCAGCAACACCATCCCGAACTTTGAACGAAGCACTGCGTGGCACAGGGCACTCCACTGCGCTCGACCCCTGAGACATAAGATGCTAGGTCCATGGGCATATATAAGGGGGGGCTCAGGGGGTCCCCCCCCCCTAGCTTACAATAAACCACACTACACCATTGACCGCTGACATTTTGGTAACAAACACGTTAAAATTAATGCCTAGTAATAACGCTACAATATCTTTATAACCAAAAGACAACACTCCATATTCTCTCTCTGAGACTGATACAAAGCAGCATAGGTAACGAATCGTAATTGTGCATTTAGATACATTCCAGTCAATTTAACTGCCTGATAAAATTTTACTGAATCATTTCTCAGGCCACCATTACTATTACAACATGACTAAGGAGCTGCCGTGCACCTCCAAGATGATATTCCCTTGGTCCCCTCTGGTGATGAATAACACAATGATCGGAGTCGCCTTGAACCTCCTTGTAAAAAGAGAAGAAGATAGCGGTGAGGTAAATTACTTCGAAAAAACCACTGAGGCTGGGATTAGGGTATGTATCTTTTCTGAACTCAACTAAATAATTAAGCGAAGGGTGTTAAAAAATATTAATTAAAATTCTTAACGACTAACAGGTAAAGCTGTAGTTAGGGTAGTCCACCCCTACGGCAGAATTACACAGGGATAACCCTAGGGTACATTATAATTAAACATAATTAGGATTATTTTCAAGTCTGCATTTTAATCTGATACTATCATTTGACTTGGATGATTAGTCTCTGGTGCATAGGTCCTCCCGGGACAATGACTTTAGCTACCCCCATGAGCATCGTGGAAGCTGCAAGTGGAATCAACTAAGGCTAAATCTTTAACATGCTTGGGAGAATAGACCAGCCTAAGAGCCCAGCCTACATCGAAGTAGAACAGAGGCATGTGGAAGAATTTATAAATGTAGAATCCTCGGCTTTTTTGTCTTAGTGACTACAGAAATTTCATTTCAGTATACTGTGACCACGGGCCCAGAATGTTTATACAGCGCTGCTACCGACCCTGGCATCGTCACTTTGCACGTTTACTTTAGATCTGACGCCTATCTAATTACCTGCCCCTAGTGGAATGCTAATTAATCAGTTATTAATTTGTTCGTCAATAAAGGTTAAATACTGTTATATTGTTTTATTTATATATCGAGTCTGGATTACGACTGATGGTCGGACCCAACGTCCCTTATCGCAATAAATAAGGCATAGAATTATTGCGTAAAAAATGCCACGCAAAACGCCCAGTGTGTCTACTCACCTAAGCCACCGGCCCGGCGGGTTAACCCGGCAGGTTAGTGCCGGCGGGTTAGCCCAGCGACATAATAAAAGATAAAGAGATTAAGAATCAGACGACTTAATTTTACTGATTTCTATAAATGTTAAAACATTTGCCATTGTTTAGCACTGACTTTGAATATTTACTTAATATTGTTGAACTGAAATTGTTACCGCAAAATGAACCCGGCGGCCTAACCCGCCGGATAAAGCCGGGGTTGGCGGCTTTGGTGTGTAAATACCATTATTATACCACAATGATATAGTAATATGATGGTAATGATTTGTAAAATATTACTACGTTTATGAAACAGCCAATGTAAACAAACGAGCAAGAAGGTCACCTAAAGTTAAGTGATTTCCTTAAAAACACTCAACATCAAGCCGCCACTACAAGACGTTTTTCATGAGATAAACAGGACTTTAAGTGCTGGTTAATAACGGTCTCTGCCTTGGATTTGCTCCGGAGACAAGAGAACCGGAGAATCTCCGGAAACCATAGATTTTGCGCAGAAACTGTTATTTTTCTAAATTTTAATACTTGTAAATATCAAGTTAACTTCTATGTTCGGCCTAACACATACCTGGGTGCATGTATATCGGGTACAACCGAGTGTCTGGACACTCGGGTCAAAAGTTTTAGAAGCCCCGTTCTGGTAACCGAATTCTCTGGAAATTATTTAAAACCGCAGAAGATTCTCTGGAGACTATAATCGTCTCCAGTGCAAAGCACTACCCTGCAACTAACTTGCTTACATAATTATGTATTATGGTGCAGAAGAGCGTATTTAAAAAGTCTACTTAGCTTACCTCTTTAGGTAGTCTTTGCGCATACTGACTAAATGATCGATTTTGCAGAGAGAGCATCCAGAGATTTCCACGTCATCATACACAATATTTTTACAATTAAATTTATTTTGATTCACTGCGGTCACCAAATTAAAACACTGATCATCGCTTTTCTAATGTTAGATGGAAGACATTGATGCGCAGAAGATCATCGTTATTTTATTACCTGTGACCTGATGGTAACTAGTCATCATCAACATTATTAATTATGCCATCGCTTAATTTATGACACTCTACAACTGCCATTTCACGACTATATATATTTTATGGACAGTGGTACCATTCATCCATACTATAGAAGTAACTGTGTAGGTACCCTACTACATAACTCTACCACTTATCACGTAAAATCGACAGAGATCTGCCATATTTCCGTGTCGTATTTCCAACTCATTATAAAAAAAAACTTTTTTAAAAAAATAGCACCGACTTCAAAAACCATTCTAATGTAAAAAATAACTTATACTTTGCGCATGCGTTATAAGGAAATTTAAATACTACCAATATTATATACACTGCCATTCGTGTGATTATATTTATGTGCAATGAATAAACCTTTGGAGTCGGTGCCGGTCATAAAAAAATCGAAGTGTATAAAAAAAATACAAACACACGAATTGATAACCTCCTCCTTTTGGAAGTCGGTTAAAAATTAAAAGATGTCCGATTTTTATGACCCTTTCATTACAATAAGCAAAGAGAGCATTATAATACTACTGAAACAAATGCTTATCGCTTCAATGCGATAGAAAGAGTGTCACCTCTCATATAGGTACCTATTGCAGTCACGCTTAGATTGACACCATCTCAAAATATGATACGGGGCGTCCGATTATATAATTAATTATATTTTTTTGATTGAACGTCTAAAGGGCCGAAATACCTCATCGACTTCAAATCAAAATTATATGATAACTAGCTTTTGCTCGCTACTAGGCTTTACCCGCGTGAAAGTTTTTCCAGGATAAAAATCCCGACATAAAAAGTGGCCTAAAACCTTCCCAGGGTCACAAACTGTTATTTTTTTTGCATATCGTCGGGGATAGTGCAGTACCGGTTATTTTTTCCTTTTTAAAATTACAACATCATGTCATGTAGAGTGAAGAAAAGTACATGCGTACCTAAGTTACACCAGAAATGTACGTATGCGCAGAAACGAACTTGAAACTGTACTCCGTTGGGCTGTAATCAAGATGCTACGTTGCCGCTCCTAATCTCTAAAACCGAAACCTACTAAACTCGTAGACTAAATAATGATAGTACTGTAATCATCGGGATTCAGTGATTCGGCAACTTCCGAGGTCTCAGTGTCGTCGCGACAACAGCGGTCAGTCAGTGCTTCGGCGTGTCCAGTAACCTCGAGAGTAGTGCACGTCTATAGGTTGCGCCCGGGTTGGCTGCGCAGATTTACCGCGCACCCTTCCAATAAGTTTTATTTGTGATAGAACACGTATTTTTTTATTTTCTGCATATTATTGTAATTTTTTTAGTATTATAACAGTGATAAAATACACTGATATTTGAGTGAAGTGGTGTACATTTGCGAAACTGAACGCATTTTCACTGCTCTGTTTTGTTACGTTAGAATTAATACATAATGCCTAGAGTCAATTACACAGCTGCAGAGTATACCGATATGGTCCTAATGTACGGAAAATGTGACTAAAACGCAGCTTTAGCGTTACGAGGGTACCGTGAGACGTATGGAACCACTCTTGTGTATCCTTCAGATTGCCGAATGTTTGTAAGAACAGTGCAAAGATTACGAGACAACCAACCATTGGTGCCACGTGAGACTTAGGTTACCTCACGAAGAACTGCGGCCCTCGAGCAACAAATATTAGACCACTTTGCTCGCGTTCCTACATACAGTTTGCGTAGAGCAGCTTGCCAGTTCCGTGTACACAACAAAATTGTGCAAGATATTTTACAAAGAAATAATCGACGGCTTTCAAGTACAGGAAAGTACAGGCATTGCTAAGTAGAGATCAGCCAGTCAGGGAAGTTTATTGTCGATGGCTACTAAGGAAAGTTGGTAATGACTCTGATTTTCTATCCAACATAATGTGGACTGATGAGAGTACGTTCACGCGCAACGAGATGTGGAATCGCCAAAACATGCGGTACTGGAGTAGGGAAAATCCGCACGTGTTCCGCGAGTCTTCGCAACAGTACCGCTTTCCGGTCAACGTTTGGGCTGGAATTCATAAAAATCGAATTATTGGTCCAGTTTTTATTCAAGGCAACCTTAACGCGGGCAAGTTTCTGGAACTCCTTAATGATACGGTCTCTGACCACATTGAACAGCTGCCGCTAGCTCGAAATAGACGGTTATGGTATCAGCTATATGGAGCACCTGCTCATTCAGTAGTATCTGTTAGGCAACGTCTCAATGACATGTTCGGAGAACAGTGGATAGGACGATATGGACCCACACGTTGGCCAGCGCGATCCCCTGATCTTACACCATTGGATTTTTTTCTCTGAGGATACATGAAAAATGAAGTATACGTCTCTGATATTGGAATTGTAGAAGAATTAAAACAAAGAACATGAAGAGATTTTGAAAAAGTAAAAGCTTTAACCGACGATAGCTTAGTTGGGAATGGAACGGTCTGCCGAGAAAATGTCCGCAGGTTCAAAACCCAAGGCACACACCTCTGACTTTTCGGAGTTACGTGTGTATTGTTTATCAATTATCTTTCGCTATAGCCGGTGAAGGAAAACATCGTGAGGAAACCTACATACTTGAGAATTCTTCACAAGAATTTCGAGGGTATGTGAAGTCTGCCAACCCGCACTAGGCCATCGTGGTAGACTAAGGCCTAACCCCTCTCAGTAGTAGAGGAGGCCCGTGCTCAGCAGTGGGCATTATATAATACAGGGCTGATTGCATTGCAAAAGCTTTAGCCGCAAATTATCACTTTTTGGTAAAAATAAAAGGAAACATTACGCGACGGTGTCAGCTGTACATTGAAGCCAATGGTGTAGATTTCGAAAATTTAAAAGTGTAAATTAATAATTATTTTTTTAAATCAAAACAAACATTGATCTTGCGATTAGTAAGTGATGTGAAAACGACATGACACGATAAGGTCGTACCTACTTATAAGCATTGTGTTCGCCGCATCTCTTCATCGCGCCGACATAGACAAAGCAGAGAAATCGCTGCGATGTGCGACGTTGCTCATTTTAAAGGTCAGAAACATGAATATATTTAATCTAGAGAGTGTTTCATTTTGTGTCTATTTTTATACTTTTATTTCAGTCGAAAAATTACTTTTTAATTATCGCGTAAACAATTTTTTTCTTTATGATATCGAATGTATATTATCGCGTATCATCAGAATCTGTTATTGCAATTAATGTGATAACATTTGCGCCACGTATACGTAATAATGAATGTCAATCTGATGTGGGTAGGAGATAATAAATCAGTTGTTTAGCACTCACGTCGTATCATTCAACCCTAACATGGTGTTATCTCCATATATTTTTTTATTGCTTTGAGTGACGAGACGAGCATGCCGTTCGCCTGATGGTAAGCGATACGATCACCCATAAACAGTAGCAACACCATCCAGCACCTTGAGTTACAAAGTACTGTGTGGCATTCCACCGCGCTCGTCATCCTGATACATAAGATATTAAGTCTTATTATGTCCAGTAGTTACACTGGCTACAATGTCCTTCAAACCGAAACACAACAGTGCATGGACACTGCTGCTTGGCGGTAAATTTCATCGTAATACGTTCGGTACTTTTTGAGTTTATCGCGTGAAGAAGCGGCGCGCAATTTTGTTTTATACTCTTTAAGAATAAGGAAGGATCAATAAAAGCATGAGTTAACGGTTATATTTATTGAAAATTTTGTCAAAAATCTATTTGCTAGAGTTTATCAAGATTGCGCGTTATCAGCTCTACATAATCTTGATGGTTACTATATGTATAAAAGATAGCTTATATTGAACTTAGTGTTGCTGTTTCGTAGCACTCGAGTTACTATGAAGGTTCTGATATTGTTGGCAACCTTTGCCGCTGCTCATGGATTATTTGGTGAGTTTTAGCGCTAGTTTTTGGTTTTGACATTGTTTGTGATTGAATTTCTACATAGTTACTACTTGTTATAATATATTTTATTATAAACAAAGGAATCACGGAAATAGGCACACAATTTTCAGGAATCAGTGCATAACATACAAAAAACATACAAACACACGAATTGGGAACCTTCTCCTTTTTTGGAAGTCGGTTAATAAAATAGCGGCTATTGTTGAGATATCAAGTCTATTGCGCCTGCTTCCTTTTTCCACTTTTTAAGAGCCTGAACACTTCCTTTATTAATACAAGGTGTTCAGTAATGAGTAGATACGAGGTAAGTTTGTATCTCATATTAATTTTCATCGTGATCTTAAAATGGAATCTGTCACGGAAGTCATCAAAAAGTTTGCGAAAGCTCACGAATGTAGACTTCGACAACATGTGAACATTGAGGCATTCAAGCTACTTGATAACACGAACCTTGTGCAAAAAGAACTAAACTTTTCGAACTAGTGTAGTGCAAAATTACAGCGAACAAATAATAGTGTCAGTACTAAGTATATATAACACACGAACAAAGTTCAGCGGTTTAGTTTTTCCCTCCTTTTACCCCCTTTAAATAGGAGTTACTTCTTCTTCGCTTCGCTCTTGACAGAACGGTCGTGGTCACTATTATTTGTGTTCAAACGATGATGTAGCTCGCCGCACGATATCTCTCCATCTGTCTCTGTTAGACGACAATCGGGTACATTCGTGTACAGGGCCTCCTACTGCTGATTTTATTTGGTCGGTCCACCTCATTGGTGACCTACCACGAGGTCTATTTCCTTCCACTCTGCCCTGAACGACTAGACGCTCTATGGAGTCATTATTCCGCCGCGAGATATGACCGAAAAATGTTAGTATACGCGACTGTACTAACTCGGATAAACGCTGCTTGATGCCGAGTTCTTGGAGAATGGAAAGGTTTGTGCGGAATTCAGTCCATGATATCCCAAGCATTCTTCTCCAGCACCACATCTCTAGAGCATCCACCTTTTTCTTTTCCAGTTCGCGTAACGTCCATGTTTCAGCTGCGTACAGAAATATGGGGAATATAAGTGCCCTAACGAGCCTGATCTTAGTGGCCTTTGTTATGTTACGATTCCTCCATATTTTCTTTAGTTTGTCCATTGCCCCTCTAGCCATCGCCATGCGTCGTTTCACTTCGTCCACGCTACCACCATTGTTTGATATCAAAGCACCCAAGTAAACATACGACTGAACTACGTCGCAATTCGCAATTTGTGTTACTCCTGGTGCATTGACATTAGCGCGGTCCACAATCATAACCTTGGTCTTACTCCGATTAATCTTCAATCCAAATGTAAGACTTACGCGTTCCATCTTGAGCAGTAGTTCTTCCATGTGGCTTTTGCTAGTCGCAAACAAGGTTGTATCATCGGCGTAGCGAAGATTTGCGATTTTGTAACCACCAATCGCAACGCCATCGGTCCAGTCTTCGAGAGTAATGCGCATCGCAAGTTCTGTGTAGATGTTGAATAAGAGCGGCGATATGATACATCCTTGGCGGACGCCCGCGCTGGGATGAAAGCTATGTGAAAGAAGGTCATCCGTTCGTACCGAAGCAGTTCCTTCTTCGTAGAGACCCCTGAGAAGGTGCACAAGATGTTTTGGTGTGCCCATTTCTAGAAGCGTCTTCCACAATATTGGCCATTTCACAGAGTCAAACGCCTTTGAGAAGTCAACAAAGCATATGTAAGTTGGCTTATTGAATTCTCGAGCCTTCTCGATGATTTGACGAACTAGTAGAATCTGTTCCCGGGTTCCCTTTCCCTTCACAAACCCAGCTTGCTCTTGCGCGATTTCTCGTGTCAGGTAAGCTTTCAGCCGTTCATTTAGGATGTGTAGCAGAATTTTGCTGGCATGACTGATTAGAGCAATGAGGCGGTAGTTGCTACACTTCTTGGTTGAACCTTTTTTATGTAGAGGAATGAAGACCGTATGGGCCCATTCTTTTGGCCATTTTCCTGACACCCATATCTTGTTGCAGATGGTATGAAAGATATGAACGCCGTGTTCTCCCATAGCTCTGATTGTTTCTACAGGAATTGCATCAGAGCCGGTAGCTTTCCCATTCTTCAGATGTTTGATGGCAGTTCTGATCTCTGACTCAAGGATGTCAGGTTCTAAACTATCTTCTCCAGGTTCCGTTGACTCGAAGGCTTGTGACAGTGGATCTTCAAACAGTGACTTGCAGTAGCATCTCCAACCTTCTGCTATTTTCTCCAATTCGCTGATCACTTCACCATTACAGTCTTCAATGGCCCAGGTTTTGGATGGCAACGTTTTTGTAATGAGACGAATTTTGTGATGCAGGTCTCTGGGTTCATGTCTTCCTGCATGAGCTTCAATCTCCTCACAAATATGACGCAAGTAGGCGTTATGATCTTTTCTGCACATTTTCTGGATTTGGGCAGACATTTCGTTGAGAACCCTAACATTTGCACCGGTTGCTTTCATCCTGCGGCGTTCTTGGACAAGTGCAAAAGTGTTTTCAGTCATCCAATGCTTCAGTTTTTGCGCTGCAGTTGGTGGTCTGGATCCTGTGACTGCGAGTTCTATGATGTTCTTGGCTCTGCCCCATAGCGACTCAGGGGTCTCGTTGTTGAAATCTGCATCTGCCCATTTGGTCCAGTTGTGTTCTACAAGAGACTTGAACTTGGAAACATCTTCCACGTCCAGCTTTATTTGCTTTCGGTTGGGTCTGGCTGCTGTCAGTTTGAGCTTCAATTTGGATATCAAAAGTTGATGATCTGACCCGCAGTCAGCCCCAGGTAGCGTATGAGCGTTTGTTATGGATGATCTCCATCGCGCTCGAATTAGGATGTAGTCTATCTGGTTGCGATGTTTCCCGTCGGGTGATGTCCATGTGTATAGCCGTCGAGGGTGATGTTGGTAAAGACTATTTGCAATCACCAGATCATTTTCGGACGCAAATTGTATGAGCCGTTCGCCTCTCTCGTTACGTGTCCCAAGTCCAAACTGTCCAACGCCTGTGCTGAGCTGATGGGCATTTACTCCAATTTTGGCGTTAAAGTCACCCAAGATTATAAGTAACTCTCTGTTGGGTATTTTAGCGATGGTAATTTCCAGATCAGAGTAAAATCTCTCTATGACCTCGTCGCTTGCTGTACTTGTGGGGGCGTATATTTGTATGAGGTTTATATTAACAGGCGACGCCTTCAGTTTAATGCTGATTATCCTGTCGCTAATTGGCTCATAACCCATCACACAGTTCCTTTGATGTGCAGGAATCAAAAAGGCTACCCCATTTTGGCTTTTGTGTTCATTGCCTGAAAAGTAAACAGCGTGGTTGTCACTTAAAAAGTGCCCATTGTTTTTCCAATGCGTCTCACTAAGTCCACAGATGTTGATACTGGTTCTTCTGAGTTCTTTCTCCAGTATGGTCAATTTTCCGGGACTGAGCAAGCCACGTACATTCCATGTTCCTATCTTCTGAATTTGTCGCAGCTTGATTGTGTTTCCAGTAGCAGAGTTTCCATGGAGGGCCTGGTCTCCCACTGCTCCATGGCCGGTAGCCAACTTTCCACCGTGCGCCCCGGACGCAGCACGGCGCCGGTTGCTAAGCGGTTCGCATGGCGATCGTCTTCTCTTTACAAGTTCTTTCATAGTGACTATCTTGGGAAAGATAATGCAGTGGTTTCCCCTTGCCTTCTGCATCAGTTCTTTTTGGAGTTATTTAGACACCAAGGCTACTGATACCTCTTCTACCTGGTTTACCAGGTAGGTGGGTGGATATCCCGCCACCGGCTCGGTCGCCATTGCCTCGTCGGTTATCTAGCAGGGAGTGCCGCGTGCAGGTGAGGTTGACAGTTGGGACTGACTGGATGTTATTGTCATTCTTCCCCTTACATTCCCCGTAAGGAGTACAATAGGAGTTACTACAAAAATGAATATCCTATATTTGTTTTAAACGTTCAAGATATCCCCATACGAAATTTCATTACAATCGGCTCAGCGGTTTAGTTTCTCCCTCCTTTTACCCCCTTAAATAGAATTTAATTAAAAATGAACACCCATATTTGTTTTCAACGTTCAAGATATCCCAATACCGAATTTCATTACAATCGGTTCAACGGTTTAGAATCTCCCCCCTTCTAGCCCCACAAGTTTCGGGTTGATAATAAAACTGAATACCCCAATTTCATTTTTAGAGCTGAAACTATCTAAATCCAAAATTTCATCGAAATCGGAAGAGCCGTTTCCGAGAAACCAATTACATATATATACAAGTTTAGCGCGTTTAAATAAGAGAGTGAGAGAGTGATTATGACATGGAAAATCAGCAAATTCTTATTATCTTACTAATATTATAAATGCAATAGTTTGTGAAAATGGATGTTTGTATGTTTGTTAAAAGTAAACGTAGAAACTATTGAACGGATTTGGATGACATATTTTGGCACACGGGTAGATCATGACCTGGATTAACATAATAATATAGTACATACTTAGGCTACTTTTTATCTTGGTAATTTGTTCCCACAGGAAATAATGGAATTTTTTATCTGATTCTTTAAGTAGATGGCACTGGCGTCGCACTACTTTTTAGGGACTCTTGTAGCGTATTTTTTTAATATTTGTTACCTCAGAACTGTCATTTCTTAACCAATTTGAAAAAAAATATATTCGGATGAATATACTTCCAGATTGGTCCCATACATTTTTTTTCTAAATCAGTTCAGTGATTTGGTTTTTGAATCAAAATAACTGGAATAAGTACCTATGTCATCCAAGTATCCGATGCTTTCCAGTGAAGATTGTGCGCTGGGTTAAATTATTTTTGGTTTATTAGTGGTTTTTGCAGGCGGTTTAATTTTTTAATAAAAAAACTCGTGTTACATTGGGCGAACAAGTTCTTGATAAAGAAAGACCATCGCTTATTCTTTTTATAGGTAAAGGTACCTCATAGTATATGACTGCCTGTGTGTACGACTGCAATGCTGAGGTCTTGGGTTCGAATCCCGGGTCAGACAAAGTAATATTGGTTTTCCTAATCAGTATCAGCACGGAGTCTGGAATTTGTGCCCGATATCGCGATAGGCTCTCCCCCTATGGCGTCATGGAACAGAATACGCATGGCGAAAAATGGGTGCACTAGTTGCGCTGCTGCCTGCCCCTTCGGGGGTAAAAGTGCGAGAGTGTGTGATATTTTACCTGCTTAAATCGACGAATGATGAGAAGTCATTTACTTAATAGTATGTTTTATTTATTGCATTCCCGCAATGCACAGACACTGTCAACCTGTTGTACTGCTGTCAATATTAAATTTTGATACACATGGACGTAACTAGAAACATTTCCTGTTTTCTAGACAAAATTTTGAATTTATTACTTTAGAATATAAACTATCGCTACGTTTATGCCAATGTTATATATAAAAATATAACAATATTTTTTAAAAATATCAATGTACAGTCAGCAGCTTAAATATCTGTACAAAATCAAAAATTCAAATCGCCTATATACGCGTTAAGTTAAACTGAAATATTTTTTTCTTCGTTTGAAGTAAAGTAAATATCTTTTATTTTATTTTTGTGAAGAGAAAAACAAAATTAGTAAGAACACAAAAGTATGTAGGCAATTTGAAATTTTGAATTCATTCATCTACTTATGCTGCTGACTGTACAGACCAAACATCAAAACTTAACCATTTTTATCATGTTTTAGGTTCACGAAAGCCCGGACTTCGTGGTAAGTAATCATAACTAAATCAAAAACTATCTAAAGTTTAGGATGATATGTAAATTATAATTTTTTGAGGTATTTCACATGACACATTTGTGCAGCTTGTAGGGGAAGGGAAAGGAGAATTTCACATAAGTAGTCTTAATAATTTGAAACAAGTACATACAAAAGTACTGAGTATACAATATCAAGTGGTGGGGCAGCTGAACTCCCCAAAAACTGGGTACGCAAATGAACATGAAACTTTTAGGTATAACAATTCTTTTATTTCAGTCAAATTTGACCTTGGACTGACCATCGGAACAACATTCTTCTTCGACATCCCCCAAACAGTCGCCGAGGCGGAGGCGCAAGAATGGTTAGCAGTGGATCGGCCTGAAGGACTGAAGATCTTGCCGGAACTGGTGCTGTACTGCCCTGCTGACCATGTTCTATGTGCTTTCTACGATGACAACGAATACGTTGCCGGCGTTCAGATTGGTGTACGTGCCATACCTACCGTATTTTATTCTCATATTCTTTGCCCATACTTCGGCTTGCAATGCAATGCAATGCAATCAGCCCTGTATTATATACTGCCCACTGCTGAGCACGGGCCTCCTCTACTACCGAGAGGGTTTTAGGCCTTAGTCCACCACGCTGGCCTAATGCGGGTTGGTGGACTTCACATACCTTCGAAATTCAGAGAACTTCTCAGGTATGCAGGTTTCCTCACGATGTTTTCCTTCACCGTATTGTTCTTTAACTTTTCAATATTCCATGTCAGTTTGACAGCTGTCATTTCAAATTTCTTATTAGAATCCTATGGGCGCGAAAAAACTACTTCCGCTTAATTGGCATGACGTTTTGTTCCCCCGTGAACACGTTGCGAGCACGGACAGGTTAAGATTGTACGTAGAAGTAAATGTAGTGTCAGATAGGTATAAGCAAGGGTCAAGGACCCATGACTTAATAATGCGCGTTGGACTTCACAACGCTGCAGTTTTTAAGGAAGGAAAAACGAAACTCAGATAGAAGGATACTTATCATTAAGTTTTTTTTCTTTTTCATGGCATGTTTTAAAAATCGTAATTTAAACAGACGGTATTATTTGTTTATGTAATGTATTTGCGGGATAAAAATATTTTCCTGGGATAAAAGTAGCACTCAGGAGTAATGTAGCTTCCTATTAGTGAAAAAATTTTCAAAATCGATCCAGTAGTTTTTGAGTTTATCCATTACAAACAAACAAACAATCAAATCTCTCCTCTTTATTATTAGTATAGATAAGAATAATAACTAAAGCCATAATATAAGTACCTAAGTAGAATAAGAGCAAATGAAAAGAATAGGATTAAGTATCAGTTGTATCTTATATGTTACTTATTTATGGTCGAGTGAACCAACAAAACAGGTCAGTCTGGAAATCTTTAGGGGAGGCCTATCTTCAGACTGCTGAAGTCCACTAGGACTTCATGTGGCTCATGGCTGGTGATGATGATGAAACCTAAAAATACATTCAGTACCTTCCAGCTGTAATTCCATACTTATAAGAACATCACATATTTAGCTCACCTCTGTGCATTATAATAAGTAAGGTAATACTGATTAATTATCACGATTTGTGACCCTCATTCCGAAGTATTTAGCAATCAATCAATCAAGCTATCGCCGTGAACGCCAACCATCGTCTTGAGCAGTCTGCATCCATCCGCTAACCGACACCATTCTCAAGTCGTCGATCCATCATACGACAGGACGTCTTACACATAAACTACGTCCTAATATTTATAAAAAAAAGTTAAATTTTCCAAGCCTTTTCTTTAAACCTCAAATCGTCCTCCCTTTATATCGAGGCTAGATATATATCTCGACTTTCTGCAGACTGCAACACATGTTAGAAGTACTTACTAAAACCTATGTCAACGATGTTTTTACTTCACAGCTCTCTGATGAGGACTTTACTGACGTAGTGTTTGACATGGATGTGCAAGGCTACACCAACTGGACTACAAATGTGAATGGCGCTGAAAAACATTTCTGGACTATACAACAATATTTCGTATCCGAAGGTAGGTTATTTTAGGTAGTGTCAAACTAACTCGCTATAGGTACCTATAACTATTCTGAGTGGTAGGTCTCTCGTTTGCGAAGATCCATCTAAGCTAAAAAAGCAGGTGGGGCTGTTTTTTTATTTATTTTTGTCACTAAAGAGCGGTATAAAAACATGTTGGTTTCCAATTTAAAGGTTATTTTAACCATAAGGGACTAAACATCTAAACAATGTTTCAAGATAAGTCCAGGCCATGCAGAGGCGAGAGACCCATTTAACTAGCAGCATGCTCGTCTCCTAATTTAGTGGTATAAAAATAAAAAACTCAAAAATAAATTAGCAGCCGGCCGCCTCCCTGACTTCAGACTCTGGGGAAACCGGTCGGCGGCAAATCTTGGAGTTATACCTACCAACTGACTCCAGAATGTGGTTCGTCGAAATGAGCTAATGATAATGATCGGATTGTCTACATAGTCGCAATAATTTCACCTGATAGGTAACCATGTTTTCTAGACATACCTACTTAACACATTCAGCCCAAAAACGTTTAATAAAGTAAACTTTTTCAAATAAAATTATCACAACGTCTTATCACGTGTAGGTACCGTAAATGTAAATATTGTGGAAATATTGTGGTACTACTTGGTGAGCTGACCCGTAAAATTATTTTTTGCAGAAACATTCCAAAAAAGCAAAGAAGAACGCTTGGCCGCGCGCGATCATGATAAAACCCTGCAGGAGAACGCTGTGTGGGTCACTGGCTTCAACGGTGAACTGTTAAAAATCTCCTCGAGTGCTCAGGAAATCAACGACAACAGCCCCTTTACTAGGCAGAGTTGTATTCCTTGGATGGGTACGTACTGCGTACTATCCCCTCCCACAGTTGTAGACTGGTTGCTAGAGGCACCGCGCAGGGCCGGTAGATATTAACTAGACTACCGCCACACTCTACAGGAACTTGTAGACCTCCTTAACCCGTCAACGCCCACTTATATATAGCTATAAGCTAATTTCCTTATATAAATGGACACCGGTGTCCACCGCGGGCGTCCAAGGATTAATGCGCTAGATCACCACGGGATTTTAGTTAGTATGTCGGTGTAATAATATTACTAGGTGTCAAGTCTTTATCATTCCTACTATTGTGCCCAGGTCGCCACTACTACTACAACATGAGCGAGTCGACCGAATGTACTGCGGATGGAATGTTCCCTTGGTTCCCGCTGGTCGACTCGGGCGAACTGATAGCTACTGGATTTATGACTTATGGAAAAATGACAGTCAAAGAAGAGCAGAAAAATTGGTTTGAGAACCCTCCTCTTGCTATCGTCAAGGTAATTTCATAAATGCCATTAAGTATACCTACGCTTTCTGGCAAAAAAAAATAGTTTTAATTACTTACTAGGTACCTAGTGCTGCTTAGTACTTACAGAAAAAGTTCTTTAAGTTAAAATAATGATTTGATCCACGCTTTGTCATTATTAGTCCTTTTTTATTGTTGTTGTTAAATGTCGAGACGAGCATGCCGTTCGCCTGATGGTAAGCGATACGACCACCCATAACCAGTAGCAACGCAGCACATAACTTGAATTATAAAATACCTACTGCGTGGCACTCCATTGCGCTCGTCACCCTGAGACATAAGATGTTAAATCTCATAATGCCCAGTAATTACGCTGGCTACAATGTTCTCAAAGCGGAACACAACAGTGCTGCTTCACGGTAGAAATAGACATTGCGGTGGTACCTACCCAGACGGTCACTACTCACTCGCATATAATATGCGAGACCTACCACCAGTAAACAAAACCTATGCAGCACAAATGCAAATCTAATAATAACCCACCCATATTCTTTATAACACAGGCTACGTCGATTTAAGACAGACATCGTTTTCGTTTTTTTTAAATTCAAATAAAATGTTATTTTTCCTCAGCTGATCGTCCCGCGCGGCCCGCAATGTATGTACGACCTGATTGAAACGATAGGCGCAGTCACCATGCACATCTACTACATCGACAAGCCCTGGCTTATTGGCTGTTAATTGCCATAGTAACTGTCACGCGCTGCTTCTGCAAACAAGGGTGGATCCAGAGGGGGGGTCTTTGGGGTCATTCCCAAGGCTGGATCTAGGTGACTACTGATGCAATGCAGTGCAAACTGCCCTGTATTATATACTGCCTACTGCTGAGCACGGGTTTCCTCTACTACTGAGAGGGATTAGGTCTTAGTCCACCACGCCGCGCCGGCCTAGATTACAGATATTTTTTTATAATCGATTTGGAGTCTGTCTTGACTAGACCTCGACTATATATTACACACAGCCCCCCCGACTTAAAGCTGGATCCGCCCTTGTCTGCAAAGTTATAAAGTATGTTGCCACTTGCCATATGACCCGAACGAATAAATATGGTGAATCAAATAGCTGTTTTTTTAAGTAATCACCTTTTTTGTTCTCTGTTTATAATATAACTTACTGATACCTGTGAAGGGTTACACACAGGTAACAGTTAATACCAATATTTATAACTACGCTGAACCTAGTTCATACCTAGTCATTTCACCCACCCTCTACCTACATCTCCTAACATTTTAAACTCTAGAAACAAAAACCATGGCATTGTTTGCTGCAAAGTATATCGTAGACCTATTCAGCGCTGGATTTATACTTTCCTTAACTATAGGCCACTCAGTTTGTGCCGGCCCGCATGATTTGTGGGAGCAAAAAAAGGTCCTCGATTGCAATCAATTCGTACGTAACATATTTTTTTCTTTAATAGGGTGGCCAAAAAATGATCCTCCGGTAAGGGACATACAAAAAATGTCCCCCATAAAATTTTCTGAAAGTTTGCCTTATTTATGCCGCCTGTATTTTAATATATACTGCCCTAAGCCGCTGCCACCCCTAGGGCGCTGCCTATACGGGCTACTAACAAATCTAACCTCGTATTATAAATCCGAAATTATCAAAGATATAATTGATGATTGATATAATTGGCCGACGATGCGCTTGCTAGTACGTGGCCTCCACTCGAGAATGTTTTTGCCCCATCTGCCGTCAGTTCTTCGAACTACGTGCCCTGTCTACTGCCACTTCAGCTTGCTTATTCGCTGGGCTATGTCAGTGACTTTCGTTCTTCTACGGATCTCCTCATTTCTGATTCGATCGCGTAGAGAATAGCTCTCCATAGCTCGCTGAGTGACCGTGAGCCGACATCTATACATCTATACATATAAATAAAATTGGAGTGTCTGTTTGTAATATTGAAATAACCGCTTTTTACTACATGTATATGAATATATATACGGTACATACACCAAAATATCATTTTTTACAATTTTTGTCTGTCTGTCTGTTTGTTCCGGCTAATCTCTGAAATGGCTGGACCGATTTTGACGGGACTTTTATTGGCAGGTAGCTGATGTAATAAGGAGTAACTTAGGCTACTTTTTACCCCGGGAAAATATAAAGCGGGACTTTTATCGCGGGATAACTCATTCACGCGGGCGGAGCCGCGGGCAACAGCTATAATATTATAAAGAGCAAAAATTTGTATTTTTGGTATGTTTGTAACGAATAAACTCAAAAACTACTGGACTGATTTCGAAAATTCTTTCAGAAATAGAATGCTACATTATCCCTGAGTAACATAAGTTACTTTATATCTCTGAAAAGATAAATCCGAGAATTTTGGCCCTTTTTTCTCGCGAGTGGAGTCGTCGCGGCCAATCCACTGACCGATGTCGATGAAATTTGGTAGAAAGATAGTTAAGACCCTGGGAAGGACCTAGGCTACTTTTAATCACAGGAAAATATAAACCGGGACTTTGATCCGGAAAATTCGTTTTCTGCAAGTGAAACCGCATTAAAATAAGTATGGAGATAGTTTTAGATCCAGGAAAGGACATAGGCTACTGCTTAGGTACCTATCTCGGAAAAATATCAACCGGTACTTTTATCCCGGAAAATCGTTTCTCGCAAATGAAACCTCGAGCAAATAAGAATGGAGATAGTTTGAGGCTAGGAGAGGAGACATAGGCTACTTTTTATGCCGGAAAATATAAAGTGGGACCTTTATCCCGGAAAATCGTTTAAGCGAGTTGAACCGCGAGAAAATAAGTATGGAGATAGTTTAAGATCCAGGAGAGGACAAGCAACTTTTGTATTTTTATTTTTAAGGATATGTCTTACATCACTGCATACTTATTATAAATCAAAGTCCCCCCATCGCATTTGCTGGTCTGAGTGCGATGAACTCGAAAACTAACGAACGAATTTTCATAAGTTTTTCAATAATGGACAGAGTGATTCAAGAGGAAGGTTTATGTGTATAGTTCATAAATATATTCTACGACAAAAAAAAATATAGGCATATAATATTATGCTTTGCTACCTGAGCGAAGTCAGAACGAGCCGCTAGTGAAAAATAAGATACCATTTAACATTAATTATAATCTTTATTATCAAACACCAGTAGGTGCTTTGAACGAGCGTTTCTTAATCTTCTGTTGTCGCCGCATCAAATGCCGTTGCACACGACTCGTGCCCGCTTTCTTGAGGTCTTCGTACTGCTTGACCAGGGCTTCGACACGTTGTTCCGCTGAAATTGTAAAAGGAAGTGTTAGAACCTAAATGATGATGAACGTAGCGTGGGACGCCCTCTGACCAGATGGCGGTAAGACTTGCACAAGAGGGCCGGCAGCGACTGGATGCATAAAGCAGCAGATCGGGCTCTGTGGCGTATCTTGGGAGAGGCCTATGTCCAGCAGTGGACTGCAACGGGCTGATGATGATGAGAACCTAAATGATTGACTGCCTTTGGGTTCTTCTGCTCAATATCAGTCCGAAGACTAGAATATGTGCTCGATATGGCAATAGGCTCGTCCTATCACATTATGTTATGGAACACGCATAGTGAAAAGTGGCTGCCCTGGTTCCAACTTTGCTTACCCGCTCAGAAATAAAGGCGTGATGTAAATAAATAATAAACTGTGGTTGTAACTTCATCTACATGGACTTAGATTGATCTTTGCCTTTTTGTTTATTTTTTATCTCGGGGAAAAACGCGTTATCGCTACCACCACTGTGGGGTGAGTGGAATGGTTATGTTGGTTTTACCGATCTTACGGCCCAATGTCGACGCTCGGGAGTATAGCATCATCCGAACGAGCATTGGACCGAGTCCCTAACACTATGTACACCCTACACCGGCATACCAACCAAAACCCGCGGTGGCCACCTTCGGCGCATATGGGACGGCCCCGGGGTATCTTGTTGCATTAAGATAGCTGCACGGAACCGCCCCTGCGCAATGCCGCATTACGGCCCTTCTCTAAATGAGGGGGCTAAGAAGCCTCCAAACTCTAAAGCACGCCTTTGGCGTCTACGACTGCAGGAGACCGACCAACCGCAATGTCGTCCACCTCGGAGTCGCATAAACTGGAGTAGCAACCCCCCACTGCTCGCCCCGCGACTCTCTGAATCCCCATTTAGTCGCCTCTTACGACAGGCAGGGGATTCTCTAGATGCCCCCAGACCACAGGGCACAGATTGATCTTTGCCTGTGTGTTTTCTTGTTATAAAGTATGAATGTGACTATGGCCGCATTACTGTCATGTCATGACGATAATACGGTGTTATGATATTTCTTACCAAACTTAAAATAAATATATCTTTTACTTTTTTTTTTATAGCATTGAATGACGAGACGAGCATGCCGTTCGCCTGATGGTAAGCGATACGACCACCCATAAACAGTAGCAACACCACCCAGCACCTTGACTTACAAAGCACTGTGTGGCATTCCACTGCGCTCATCATCCTGAGACATAAGATGTTAAGTCTCATTATGTCCAGTAGTTATACTGGCTACAATGCCCTTCAAACCGAAACACAACAGTGCATGCACACTGTTGCTTGGCGGTAGAAATAGACATTGCGATGGTACCCACCCAGACGGCCTCTTACATAATGACAGACCTACCACCAGTAAGATTATGTGGGTATATGTGGGTTTATGTTTAACCAATGAGAAAAAAACGGAGGAAGGTTCTTAAGTCGATGTGTATATTTTTTTTATGTATGACCACGCATAGCTTTTTACAGAGTAGCCAGTTTTTAATAATTCTTATTTTATTGGATAGGGTATACCTCGAAATGGGTCCCATGTAAATTTGGAAAAAAAAAACTACCCTAAGGGTGGGCAAAAAAGGGGTGATTTATTGTTTACTCACAGATTTTAATGTCTAGTTGTGTATGAATAAAAATTAAGCATATAGTTAATAGCCACAAAAAAAACTTTTACTAAAAAATTTTACCACCGAAAAAACTCGACCAACCGAAGTCCGGACCAAAGAGATGAAAATACTTCTTTGGCGGGCCCCCGACGCGAGGACGCTTGGGTACGACTCAATATTACGTAGGTATGCTTACATTAGCTTAAGAACTTAGTTATTAAGGTTAAATAAAAAATGATTGTTATTTTTTGCTATTCAGCTATTTCGGCGGTAAAATTTTTTTGTTAATAAGTTTTTGATACATAAACACGAAATGATATGTAGAATTAATCTTCTTAATCTTCAGAAGTAAAATTTTTAATCCAATGAGAATTCAAAGTAAGGTAGAGCTAAATTTACTTACATTTGTTTTTAAACACTGGCTGCTTTCCTTCTATGAACTGCTGCTCAATTTCTTTCTTTTTCTTTTCTGCCATTTCCTTCTCTTTTCTACTCTTTTTGTTAGCTTTGTGTTGATCATTTAGTCGCTGAAGGAGTCTACGTAGTTTCAATGATTCTTCAGGGTCTGTGACTTCCTTTAGACGTTTTTTGACTGCTTTGATATCATTTATGCGTATGTTTGATAGAAAACCATAGTTTTCATTAAACTGTTTCTTATCAAATTCACCACAGAGTGGATCAAATCTATAAACATTTAAAATGATTAAAGTAAGATGTTGACGTAACATAATTCACTTAAAACAGTGTTACAATAAATGGATATTTATTAAATCCATAGATTTGGAATGTGAACATAAACCATATCATTGACAACAATACAATCAGTGGCAGCCTAAACTAAGCAAGGAGCAAAATAAAAACTCCTTGATATAACAGTTTCCTACATAAGATGCTTTGGTGGTGAACTAAAAAGGTTCCTTAGGTAAGGCCTCCTCACCAGCCCCTCTTATAAGCATGAGACCACATATAGTGAGGCTCCAGGGCAGGGGTTCCCAAATTATTTTTTTCCATACCACCCTGCTGCAAAAATTAGAAGTGCTTATGTCCCCTTTGCCTCAATGTAACAAAGAAGTACCCAGGGGGATCACCAAGTATCCTGTTATGAAAATGAGTTTGTTTGTTACGCTTTCATGCCTAAATTAGTCAACCGCTCATGACGAAATGTTGTGTATACGTTGTCAGGGATAGGTACAGAAAAGGACATACGAGTACATTTCATCTAGAAAAAAAGTACCTATTTTTTCTGTTCATGAGGGATAGAAAATCATGAAATCATGCTCATTCCAGTGACATGTCTCCTTAAGAGGGCGCTCCCCCCACTTTGAAAAGCAATGCCCTAGGACCTAGGCGGTTGCCAGGTTCAACCCCTTATGCCGCCGCAGGATACTAATGATAAAAATGTATAATATGTAGTAGAAGAACTATACACACCTAGGATCCCTGATTTCTTTTTTCTTCATTTTAGTGACTTGCAGCATAGGAACTGGTTTCTTAGAGGTCATTTCTCTTGGTCGGTTCTTGTTATCTCTCTTGAACACCTTAGGTGCATTGTCTTTCTTTTTGTCCCCAAACAAAGCCTCCTTATAGACTTTAGCACCAATTTTCTCTTTTAGTTTCTGAAGTTCCTCAAATGACAATGTTGATAATTGTGATCTGATGGCTGTCTGGAATTTTATAAATAAAATAAATAAGCCTTTACAGTTAGAAAGGTAAAACTTAGTGCCTGGTATTGCTTGTTAAGTTTTACAACTTCGCTATCTTACCCTCTCTTCATCATTCCGCTCATCATGATCATCATATTGTTCTACAGAACTATTGTCTTCACTATCACTCATGACTTATTTATTCTAAATTATTCAATTTCCATAAAAAATAATCCAAACAAAACCGTGTTTATGTTACGTAGGTTAGAAAAATACGTTCCGTTTTATGCTAGTTATTGATAAAATATGATAATAGTTTTTATATCATTTCTTGTTCATGGTATAAAATATAAATGAAATAAAATTAATATCAATGCAATAAAAAAACAACTGATATTATTTTGTTTTAAGTTTTAACTTACAAAGAACTTAAGTCCCGAAAATTAAGTAGATGTCTGTCTGAATTATGAATTATGATACATGGATAAAAATCATTAGACCAACTGGAATATACACACTTCTACATTACCATGTACTGTGTTAATATTCTCATTATATATAGATACTAGCAATATGATGCTCTTTAGTGCTTTGATCCTTATATAATACTAGCTTTTGCCCGCGGCTCCGCCCGCGTGAATGAGTTTTCCCGGTATAAAAGTCTCGCTTAAAATGTAGCTTATATGACACGTTCGTAGATTTACCATAGCAGCGCCATCTATTGATTACTTACTCAACCCAGTCGAAAGGTATCGACATCTGTTAGAATCATTCATAGCAGCGCCATCTATTGATTACTTACTCAACCCAGTCGAAAGGTATCGACATCTGTTAGAATCATTTGGAGTTAAGATAATTGTGACTGTCAAATAATAACAGACAAATAATTAGCAATAAATTAAAATTGCGACTATAATTTGAGATTTAAACTATCCTATCTCTCAAGTTGGATCGAACTGCACATGGTGTGCGAATTTTATTATAATCGGTTAAGTGGTTTAGGAGTCCATTGAGGACAAACATTGTGACACGAGATTTATATATATTAAGATATTCTGTGCTACACTTTGAGAGTCGTTGTCAAATGCTTGTCAAATGGCTATACATAAAACATATTTGACACAATGGCCATAAAATAAAATAAATTCAATGCTTTATCAAAATCTAGCAAATAAATTAAAGCCTAATTAGAAATGGATTTGGAAGACTCTATCACTATAACTAAAATAGATCTCCAAGACGAACGATGCCATCTTATGGTGGGTTGGCAACCTGATTCATTTGAAATGTACCTATATACCAAAGAGAAACTTGGGAAAGGAAAATTTTCTTCCACGCGACTAGCGGGGTTTAGTAACAATCTACACATGTCCAAGGACACATATTTTAAAACTGTAAGAAAATGTTTGTCACAGCAAGACGGTAACTATTGTTATGAATTAAAAAGTGGATTCTTTTATTGGAAGAAAAAATTTAAGGAGTCATTTGTGATAGAAGGATTTCTGCCAATGGAAATTGACACATCTCCAAGCAATTGCCAACCTGACTTGCTTGATATACTGCTTGCCTTAAACAAATATTTAAAAGATAAAATATGTGACGTGAAATATAAATTCCACGCTATCAAATCAGATTATCAGAAGTGTTTGATAGATACAGAAGAATTTTTAAATCTAAAGATTGAAATGGAAAAAGCACTTTGTGATAAGTTTCTAAATCTAATATCGATGAAAAAATTTAAAGTAGAAGCTTTAGATGAGAGTGAAAAGATTGACTGCTATGATAAATATTATTAATACAAATAACATATTTAGGACCAAGAATAAATTATACCTAATGTAATATATTATGTAGAAGAATATATTTTAAATCCTCAAATTAATATTCGTATCTTTTCACGATAACTGACAACATAACAACCAATCATGTTTCATTCATTATTTTGTCTATACAAAGCTATAGAACCGGTGTGTCTGTACATTCCGTCTTGAGCAGCCGACTCGAACAGACCTATTGTTTGTCACAGCGCCAGCTGTGACACACATTGTTCCCCCGATTACCTGCTCGGTCGGATCGCAGCGACCGCGCTGCACGTCAAGGTCGAAAGGGAACAATAGGGCTATTGTCCTATAGGACAGGGTTTCGCTCAATTACAATGTCTAAAGTTTTAATTTTGCCCCTTCAGGGCTAGCTCGGTAGTTAACCTACCGGTGCAAACAAGCCGAGCTAGCGGTGACCCGGCCACGCGCTGCGCCCCTTCAGGGCTAAAGTAAAGCCGGACGGGTGTGGATCTGGAAGCTGTGGAGACACACCACAGTTTCCGCAGCATATCGCCTTCCCTACCTTACCCTTTCCTTAAATCCATCCCGTGTATCGGCTGAGCGTGCGGTCCTCGGACCAATACCGCTTACGGTACACAGACTGATAGGGACCCTTTGCACATTAAGATTGGCAAAGGGTATACAAGCTTAGGGCACACCTATTTTAAGTACATCCCCCTTCGCCTATTACCCGGCGAGGAGGGCCACGCACTCAACTCACCCCCGGGCACACCCACTCGGGGACTTAATCACCGCGTTATTCCGCGTTCCGCGATCCGCGACCGATATTTAGTGTGAGAGCCGCCTGGTTTCTTGTGTGTTCTTTCCCAGGCGGAACACACCCGGGGTAGTGAACACACACGCGGCCCCCAAATTAATAAACCAACCATGGACGTGGTCCCAGCCTCTAATATGGCCGGTTCCGCGTCCATTGTACCCCAACATGACCCCATAGTCGCACCCGGCCTCACGCTTTCGCAAATGAAGTTGGCGCTGCGCAGTCTTCTAAAGTCCTTGTCCTAGGCAAGGACTTTAGAGACTACATGTCCGGTTTGTTCCACAATGTGCGGAAGCAACTCTCCGAGTCGTGGAACCCGCCGGAGTCGGCAGGGGCTTCGGCCGCTAGCCAAATGACCGAGACCGCTGTCGGTTCTGGCGTGTCCGATCACGGGCTCCCTCAAACGCACCGTCTCTTTTTCCTCCTGCGAATCACAGGCGGAAGCCTCGTCGTCAGAACGCGACGACGAAGGCTTCACGACGGTGAAGCGTGGGAGGAAAAAGAAGAAGGCCGCATCCCAGCCTTCGGATGATCTCATCCCTGCCCCCGCGCCTTCTGCGCCAATCGACACTGGTTCGGGTCCCGCGAATCCCGCGGGTTCGTCGCCACCTTCCGACTCCCAATCCCAGCCGCAACCCAAAGGGCCTAAAAAACCGCCACGGGTCAACATGCAGCTTCCCCCCGGCAAGACCATGCAGGTCCTATTTAATTCCATTCCCATGAACTCGTGGAACGGGAGCCAGCAGCTCCTATCACTTCAGCCCGGCTCGATCTCCGACCATAGGGCTCTAACCAAGTTCCTCGATTCGAGGAACTACCATTACTATACCTTCTCCCTACCGGATGAGCGTCGCTTCCGCTACGTCATCCGAGGTATCCCCGTCCTAATGGCTGCCCAAGAGGTAAAGGAAGGCCTCCACGCCAAAGACATTTCAGCCATTGAGGTGCACCGAATGCACCGTCAGTCCCGCGTTTCCCAACCGGGCTTAGAATACGTGAAAAATCTTTACGAGATCCGCGACATTTCCGGGTTAGGCGGCTTCACTGTCGAAACCCCACACAAGAAAGGCCAAATAGGGCAGTGTCATAACTGCCAAAAATACGGCCACAGCTCTCGTGGCTGCCGCCTCCCCGCCAGATGCGTTAAGTGCCTCGGCGAGCACGGCACTTCGGCGTGCCCGCGCCCAAAGGATAGGTCCCTGTGCACGGAGCCGCCTTCGTGCACTAACTGCCGGCAATCGGGTCACCCCGCAAATTACCGCGGATACCCCAGAGCACCCAAAAAGACCTTCAGAGCTCCTAAAGCTCCAAAGGCAATATAGCAATCTCGTCTCGGAAATTGTCCGCATCCAGACGAGGATGTACCAGATCACCGTAGGTGCACTTTTCCCGTCATCTTAAATGGCGACGTCACCATTAAATCCTTCTAAGCGGACCAAACCTCGCTCCCTCAGAGTGGGGTTTTTCAACATTAACGGCATTAGCGGCCAACGAGCCGAACTTTCTGATTTTGTCCGCGAAAATAAATTAGACGTTTGCCTCATCCAGGAAACGTTTCTGAAACCAGCTCACCGCAATCCCAACATCCCTAACTTCAATATGGTACGTAACGATCGCACCAGTGGCCCTTTAGGAGGCACTCTCATATATTTCAAAAGGTCCCTGCATTGCATACCCTTAGGCCCACCTGCTACATTGAGGAAAATTGAGGCTTCAGTCTGCAGGCTAGCTATGACAGGACACCCGCCGATCACCATCATATCGGCCTATCTCTCGCCCTCAAAGGAGCTTCACTCCAATGAGCTAACTACGTTATTTGAAATGGAGGATTCCGTCATTTTGGCGGGAGACCTCAATGCCAAGAACACTCTCTGGGGCTGCAACTCGACCAACGGGAGAGGTACTGCTCTGGAGCGTTGTCTTGACATAGTAGATATGAGTATCCTATACTACTATAGTTCTAGTGTCGATCACCGACCCGACATACTCGACATAGCGCTACTCGCTAGTAAGGAACGTAAGCCTTCGCGTGCGTTCCTTGCAGGTGCTACAAGAGTTAGACTCTGACCACAGATCTGTGATCCTAGATCTAGTTCCCCAAAACTGCACATCAAACACAGATCCTAACGTTCCGATGAAGGTGAAAACGAATTGGCGCCTCCTAGGCACCAAGCTCGCGGACACCTCATCTACAGATCTTTCCGCGATTCCGACCAACATCGTGACTCCTGAAGAAATGGCTGGCGCGATACGCTCCTTCACCAACCACCTTCAAAACGTCTTGAGCGAAAGTTCCGAGAAGGTGCCAGAGACTGTTCACAGTCAATGGCAAATTCCCGACGACGTGCGGTCGGTGGTGAGGAGGCATAACGCTACGCTCAGAGCTTGCGTGACGAGCCCCACCCCGGAACGACGACGTCTTGCGCGCTTCCTTCAACGTGAGGTTAGACGTCGCATAAAAGAGGTCGTCGATTCGAGATGGGAAACTCGCTTAGCCGAACTCGACCTGACACACCAGGCCTTCTGGCAGCTGTGTCGTTCCTTCAGGAGAAACGATGTGACCTCTATGCCTCCGCTCAATCGTCCGAATCAACGCCCGGCGTTTGGCGACGACGAGAAAGCGGAACTGTTGGCCGACAGTCTGGAGTCTCAATGTTCCCTCTCAACAATACCTATAGACCACGACCATCTTGTTGCGGTTAATTCACTGGTCGAAAGTAGGAATGCGGCCCGGCCACCGCCGAACTCGATTTCGCGACCGATAAACGATACCGATACCGCCAACGTCGTCGACCCGGACGTCGACCCGCCGCCGCCCGATCCCCTTGCACCGGTGACGATCGAAGAAGTCACCGCTCTGATCAAGGCGGTCAAAAGACGAAAAGCCCCCGGGGGCGACAGGATCCCTACCCGTATGATTAAGATGCTTCCGGAGCATCTGGTCCTAACGCTCATCGCGATATTCAATGCTGCTTTTCAAAACTGCCTCTTCCCAGAGGTCTGGAAGGAGGCAGTTGTGATAGGTATCCATAAGCCGGGGAAACCCGCATGCGAACCGTCCTCTTATAGGCCAATCAGTCTGCTCAGTACTTTGGGCAAAATTTACGAGCGGATCGTCCTCGACCGCCTCAAAATAGTCGCTCACAACAACAATCTGATCCCTCCGGAACAGTTTGGTTTTCGTGCTAGGCACAGTGGCGTAAATCAGGTGCTTCGCATCACGGAGCACGTTTACGACAAATTCAAGATAGGCATGCCCACCGGTGCTCTCTTCTTCGATATTGAAAAAGCATTCGACAGGGTGTGGCACAACGGCTTGCTTTACAAGCTGTACACTCTCAACGTGCCCACTCAACTCGTGCACATCATATGAAATTTTTTGTCGAATCGCGGTTTCAAATATCGCGTGGAGGGTACTCTCTCTTCCCGTCACTCCATCACGGCTGGAGTCCCGCAAGGCTCCGCCCTCTCACCTTTTCTTTTCTCGCTGTACACGAGCGATATCCCTAAACCGAAAAACGCCCATCTGGCGCTCTTTGCCGATGACACCGCAATCTACGCCTCACGTAGAGACCCCGACAATGTGGTGCGCACTTTGCAGGCCGCTGCCGACAAGCTCGGCGAGTGGTTCCGCAAATGGCGAATCACCGTCAATCCCACAAAGAGCCAGGCTATCCTATTCACTTTGAAAAGGAGAGTCCATGTGCCTCACAACTCAGTCCGCATGGCCAACCAGGTAATCCCCTGGACGGACAAAGCCAAATATTTAGGAGTGACCCTTGATCAGAAGTTGACCTTCATCCCACACGTAAATGCGGTACGCGCGCGAGCCGCATTTGCGATGAGCCTTAAGCGTATGCAGGTAGGTATTGCAAAATATTTTTCTTCGACACGCCCTTGGTGCCCCATGGTACGTTCGCAATCGCAACCTCCACGTGGATACCAACATGCCGACCATCAGGCATTTCATGCAAATGAACAGCAAACACTACTTACCGGGCGGTTAATCACCCAAATACGTTAGTCCGCAAAGGGTCAATATACACTCCATTCGACCGCGCCAGATGGAGACAGACGGCCGCGTTCAGTCCTAACCGATCCAGAGGACGATATCACTCTGGCCATTCGCAGTAAGAACGAGTTCCTAAAACTCCTACACTCCACACGACCGCAGTTCCGTCCTCGCCGCCGAGGACCTCGCCGCGTTCCCCGTCGCCCCCCCAACCCTCCTAACAGTTCCAGTCCGCGTGCAAACGAAATAAATGGATAGGATTAGGTTAAACACCAACCTTCCCCACTAATCGTTGTTGTCTCATCCTCTCCCAGTGACCGTCCTGAGCCGAGGTTCGTAACCCGTTAGTGGGTTGCCCTCAACATGGTTACTTAAATCAAGGGTTGCGAGCGCCTAAAGCGTTCACCCGAAAGTCCGGTGTGGCCAGAAAAGCCGACTCGCGTCAGGCTACCGGCCGGTAGGGCCAATCAAAAAAAAAGTGTGTCTGTACATTTAAAGAGATGTGATAAAAAAGAAAGGGAGTGACTAAAGAAGAGTAATGGAAAATAAATCAGCGATTTTTATAATTCTTTTTTGCCTGTCTGTTTTTCTGTTTGTTTGCTACTGCACATCTCCGAAACTACTGAACGGATTTTGGTGAAATTTGGCATACGGGTAGATCATATCCTGAATTAACACATAGGCTACTTTTTATCCCGGGAAAATATAAAGCGCGACTTTTATCTTGGAAAATCTTTTTGACGCGGGCGGAGCCGCGAGCAAAAGCTAGTTTTAAATAAAACTATGATTTATTATCTAGATCCGTAAATACCGTTTGTCTTTTATTTGCCACACTACGTCTCTACTCACTTCCCTCTCTAGAGTAGAAAAACTTTTCTACTTTTCTTTTCTATGTTTTAACTTATAGTAGTGATGCAACTCGAATAGGATTTTATGACTGTATTTAGGCACCGACTCCAAAATTGGTAACCATAAACCATGATATAAATAATGTTATCGTATATTAATTCATGTATTTATCTAGCTTACTTAGCAATTGAAATTAATCATGGTATATAGGCTATGTTAAATAATTTTTGGTTTTTAGTTGTTTTGAAGGCGGTTTAATTTTTTGTGAAAAGGTTTTTATTTTTTCCTTTTTTGTGATAATCAGAAATATATCGTCTCGATGTCGTAGTTGTACTGCGCATGCAGTACGAGTATCGCACTGAGGTGTTACGCCTCTGCCTATCCCAAAAATGGGGAAAAGGCGTGATATTGTCTGTACATACATGTGTGCATGGGCGTATATAAGGGGGCGGCTGGGGGGGCGGGTGGTCCGGACCCCCCCTCCCTTAGCATACATCAAAAATAATCTGGGCCACAAAACATGTACACATTATAATGCCTATGTGCACTTTTAATAAACATCCAAACATTTTCACAAACTTTCGCATTTATAATAAGATGAAATAGACCCAACGCAAAAACATCACAGAATTTGGTGACGGGGGGGGGGGAGGGGGGTGATCGTTTATTTTGGTAATCTCAGACCCCTATGTGAAAGCTATAGCTACGCCCGTGTGTGTGTGTAAAAGCATCACTGAAAAAGTCACAGGAAAGCAAAATTCGCAATTTCGTATTCTTGGACAACATACTTTTGCAAGTTATTATGTTTTAAAACCAAACTACTCAACCGATTTCTATGGGACCAATCTGGAAGTGTTTCCTATGTAATGAAAATCAATTTTGCAAATAGGGCAATAAATGACGGAGTTCCGAGGAAACAAACATAAAATAATCCATACAAGTCGAATTGAGGACCGCCTCCATTTTTGAAGTCGGTTATAAATAGGGTTAGCTCCTTCCTTTCTTCTTCTTCGTTTAAATTATGGCTTCCACCGATTATCTATCGGTGATTTCGCCAATGTCAAGAAATAATAGCAGATACTCAGAAGATACAAAACAATAAATATAATTGATGACATTTAAAAACGTTGCGTCTGAAGGACTTGTATCCATGGACAAGAATAAATTAATAAAACAAAAAAATGTCACTGTCAATTTTTTTTTTTTTGTGGCAATTGTATGAACGTTTTGCCAATTTCAAGTTACGAGTCAAAATATTTGATTTGGTATTTGCATATACAGCGTTGCCAACTTAACGGATTTCCTGTAATATCTAGCGGATTTGGATACGTTGAAACCGGGAAAAATAGGTTCTAACGGGTAACGGAATATTTAACGGGAAATGTACCTTCAGCGAAATATGGCCTTTTACATTTCTCAAAAGTAAAGGACAGGGGGTGGTATCGCTTTTGGACGGTGGTATCGTGACTTATTTGTTGAAAAGGAGATTTTTTAAGTGGCAAGAACCCATGCTACGCACCAGTGTGAAAGCTATATCTTAGCCCGTATACATGGAACTTTAGACATTTTAGGGCTGTCATTGGCGAATAAAAATTGTAACGGATTTTTGACGGAAATATACGATGAAATTGGCGGATTTTTAAAAATCTTGTTGGCAACACTGTACATATAGTAAACTGGAGCCCCGAGCAGAGTTGCCAGATTAGGCGACTTTTCGCCATTTAGGCTACCTCGGAGGGTGTCGGGGCGACCAAAAATTGTGAATGGCGACTGGTCGCCGTTTAGGCTACGCGAATGGCACTCAGGCGCCAATTTAGGCTACTTTGGAAAATTTGCGTTATAAACCTTGTTTTTGTCGGATTTGAGGATATTTTTAGCTTTGAGAGTACAAAACATGACAGAAATTGGAATTGGGGACCTTTTTTTTTTTTTTTTAGCTCTAGCCTCTCCACATACGGTGCGGCGACTTTAGGCGACTTCATAATGATTTTTCGGCGACTTCATCCGTCAAATATCTGGCAACACTGGCCCCGAGCCATACTAAAAATTGAATTGAAATTATTGAATTAATTGCAAACAAGTATGAAGTAACAACTTTTTTAAATTTTACGCGTTAGTCATGGATTACAATCATACTTTTATATCAAAAATTGAAACAAAAAATTCGGTTATTCTGTATGTCAAATTGTTGTGGAAACAAAATGAGAATGATGTATTTCATATTAAAATTTTCGACGGGAGCAGCAGCTGGTCCGGCCGGTACTCATACGTATTTGCAAAAAAATTTATAGAACGCATATGTTTGGATGACGCAGAAACCGAGGATCAATATTACGAAAATGTGAAGAAGGCATTAAGGCGGCAAGACACCAATTTTGCCTATGAATTTACACAAATTGATTTAAATTCCTTTAAGTTCACTTTAAAAAAAAAAGTAAACAACGTTTTATTAGAGTATGGATCTGTGCCAGTCCATCGCGATGAAAATCAAGAGTCCAAAGACAGTTTGATTGACTTCTTGACTGACTTATTGCAAGAAAATGGGGATCTCAGAGGTACTATCGCAGAATACGATACTAAGAATGGAGAATTAAATAATGATTTACAAAAATGCCGAAATGAGTTGGAGAGGTTTGTGAATATTAAAACCTCATTGGAGGAAACACTATATGGAAAATTTGTACAACTGTTGAACGCAAAGAAGAAAAGGATTCAGCTGCTGGAAGAGAGTTTACAAAAATTTGAGAACATGACTGACTGTCCGATGGACACAGAACTAGATTAATCCTTGGACGCCCGCGGTGGACACCGGTGTCAATTTATATAAGGAAATTAGCTTATAGCTATATATAAGCGGGCGTTGACGGGTTAAAAAGAAAAAAGATTGGTATTTGCAAGATTAAGACAGACTTTTTCTGACCAGTTGCATAAGCATAATAGAGAATGGACTGTTTAATACTATAAGAAAATGTATTAACCCCTACCATCCATTAATAGCTAAAATAGACCAATAAAAATAAAGTACTTGGCGTTTGGAATAGTTTATTAGAATTCCAGGCATTTAAAGAGAAGCAGACCTATAGATATTTCAACCACGATGACATATACTACCAATTTTTGAGTGGGGATTTCACAGGTTAACACATTCACTGTGATGCCAAAAAAATTAACTATCCACCAGTGCAGCCGCCTTGCACGGTGTGTGTTGACTGCAGCGTTTGGTGGCGCGACACGAGTGAGCGAGACAATCAGAACAAAAAAAAATTAACACAACAGGTGTGTGCTAGCTGCACACGCGTCGCGCTCCTAATTACGCGTTATTCGAGTGCGCCGCACCAAAAGTGTTGATAGAGTTTTAATTATTCATCAAAGTATGCCAGTGCACTCATACGTATTTAGTCTGTACTTACAGATCTTAAACACATGAGGAATGATGCCCACTTAGACAATTCGTCCGTATAGAAAATGGTAATTGATTCTGAAAGTCTACATAGTCATTAATATCACACCAAAACCAAAATTCAATACACAAGTTTGTATGGCATTTAAAAACTTACAGATGGAGAGTAATTTCAAGTGTTTTCCTGTATGAAGCACTTCCACACAAAAATGCACTACCCTTGACTATATTTGTTATTATTCTCTTGACATTGTGTTATTAAATGAAACCACATAAGAACTCTTATTTATCTCTGTTAACAATGTGCCAAAAATTATCCATAATAATGAATAACTTCACCAAAAATCTCTATCTTATTTTAAGTAAGTGCTTTCCTCACTCTAATATGCTGTTCCAACAAAATGTGGCTTTAGGACATGTAAAATATAGATTTTTTATTTATTTTGTTTTTAAATTACTTTTTTATTTTACATCTGCAGTTATTGCAAAGTGTTCAAGAAGACAAGTGATTTCATTTAGAAAAACGCATTTTTTTTTGTTCTGTGTAAGATATTCTTGTATGAATAATAAAATATTATGAATTAGGAATACACAATCCATCCTTTTTGTTTGTGAAATTTGATTTGAATTTGATTAAAGATATAGGTTATATGTTTGTCTAAAAAGAATTAATAGAAATGTATGTTTTCATAAAATTATTGTAATATTTAAGATATATGCAATTTCATATCATTCTGACATTTGAATATCATAGTATCATGTTGACATACAACAGAGAGAAAAACTAGTTATTAAGGTTGATAAGTTACGAAATGTTTATACCGTTGTATATCTTTTTATATTTATGACAATAAAACATCGCATAATTAAGATTGTTTAATATGCATTGAAAAAGGTTAAAACATGGAAGTATTCATTGTATTTTAATTTTTAATAGCTCCTTCCGAACAGCGTGATGAATTTGGGCTTGTTATTGCATGAGGGATGGATGCAACGGTCAGAGCCAGTAAGGTCCCGTGGCTGTTTGAACGGTATGCACAGTGACTTGGCGCCCATGGCGGGAGCTTTCACATCGACTGTTGGGTCATCCTCATTCCTGAAAAAAAAATTGTGTTAATACCAAAGCAACATCGTAGACTGCTTAAAAATGGATATGATAAATCGGTATGGTGAAAACGATTCTACTATAGCAAAAAAAAAGGTTTTAAATAAGAAAATGAGACGGAGCGAGGCCATGATTTGGATTTTCACAATGCTACAGTTGGTTTACTGCAAGACTAACACCCCAGCTGAGTCTGTCCATATAAACAAAATCATAGAACATGGCCTGAGCATAAAACTTGTCTCGATGCTAAATAAATTATTTCTGCTAAACAGACTGTATTTATACAAAATATTCATTATTTGTAGCAATAATTGTCACCTTGCGCTGTCAGTTTTGATCGCGTCCTCACAAGGTATCCCGCCGCAGAATGGCGCGAGAAGGATGTGTTTCTTCTCCAGGGCCGCCGTGAAGTCGTCCCACTTCGTTACCTCGGAGAGGCGAGCGTCGCGCTCCTTTCTCGCTCTGAAAAGTACACAATGCAAGTCATGGTAGATGAAGGTCTTCCTTCTCTAATGTAGAAATCTCTTTAATTCTAGACTGCATCAGCACTGACTATCAGGCGAAAGTAGTACTGCTGTGGTAATCGAGAGGGCAGAAAGTCAAAGGTGGCCATATTTCTGACTTACTGTTGTATCGAATAACTATCCAAAGAGGTCTCACGCACCTCTTTATAGGAAAAGTAGCCCAAGAACGTGAGTCACGCAGGAAAAACTAAGTAAAAGCTAACCCATACTGAAAAAATTTACATCGCAAATTATACACACATTATGTGTGACACATACATCACGCTTTTATATCCAAAGGGGTAGGCAGACATGCAACCAAGGTAGACACTTCCGTCTTATAATAAACATATTATGGCCAGTCCTGTCTTATACCCTATGGTTGGCTTACCGCCATGTCCGGCACAAATTAAACTTTTAAACTTACTTCTCAAACATCTGTCCGTGTGTACGTTCAAGCAAGGCGACGATCTCCTTGCCAGCGTCCTCGCGTTTGAGCGTCATCTTGTCGCCGCTGAACCGCTGCACGGCGACCACCTGCCCGTTCGCCATGTCTTTGGGCCCGAGCTCCACTCGTACCGGCACTCCCTGAGGATAAATATCTATATATATATAAAAAAATCGTGTCACAGTGTTTGTTACCATACTCCTCCGAAACGGCTGAACCGATTTTGATGAAATTTTATATTCACACTTGGTAGGTCTGAGAATAGGTTATCTATTTTTCATTCCCCTAAGTGATAAGGGTGGCCCACCCCAAAATTTTATTTTTTATTTTTCGGGCAATTTTTTTTTGTTATTTGGCATTAAAAATACATACAACCCTAAATTTTCATTATTTTCTACTAAAATAATCTCTAAAAAGAATTTATATGGCAAAACAACGTTTGCCGGGTCTAGTAAGTAGGTTTATATAAACGTTTATATCACCCACTTGTGGGTCGCGAGGGAATGTTGGGTGGGCCTTTAAAATAAGATATACATTAACCGACCAGGCCAACAGCCGGACGGCCACTGATGGGACGCGAAAAATAACTAAAATTCTCATTAACACCTTGAAATATATCGACGAGGCCAACAGCCGCACGTCCATTGATGGTACAAGAAAAATAACTAAAATTCTCATTAACAGCCCTCCTTATATGTAATTAAGTATGAAAAATGACTTCATGACAGTGAAGAGGTGAGTCCAGTATTTGTAAGTTTTTGTTTTGCTACTGTTTATGGGCGGTCGTATCGCTTACCATCAGGCGAACGGCATGCTCGTCTCGTCATTCAAAACAATAAAAAAAAAATGTTAGTTGGGTCGCGGTCCAGTCAACTTTGGGAACCACTGACCTGTTGTATAATTCCCTTATAGTTTACACACACACTAACCAGCAGTATTCCTGATATGCTGTCACAATATCCTAAGGCATACCGCATACATGAAGTTTCGCCTTAAGTTAAAGACATCTATCATCCCTGTATTACATAATACATACTGACCCCCTATTTTTTTTTTCGTTAGGCGATTCTGCATTCAGCACCGCGGGAAACCTGCGAATGGGATACTGGAGTCCCCCGGCTTAACGACTGCAGGGGCCTGGGAGGGAAGTGGAGGAGGAATATGGAAGGGAAGGTGGGGGGAAGGGAGGAAGGTTCCCAGGATGGGCGGAAAGAGAGGGTGCCAGGAAACGTTCGCGTGCCCTTTTAGGCCTCAATGTGTTTTTTTTTCAACCAAGAGGTATACACACTGAACTATGTGCCTCGGCCCGCGGCTAATGTCCCCCCGCGCATGGGCGTGCATTGGGTGTGAAGACCCAGCGCACATGAATTGCCTCGGGGGGGACTGACCCCCTATTGGTACGGCTCAAAATCGGTGATAGTTGGGGTTATAGAATGTTTCTTCTTCTCAGTCGGACACTCTTGGCAGAGTGGTCGTGGTTGTCGCGATGGTAATACATGAAAAGATGTCAGCGTTGTCAGTCTTCTCGGAGATGTTCGTAGGTCTACTAAGGCTTCTCCATTTTTGTCGATTAGTAGCGCTGCGTATACACTCTGTCATGGAGGACTGTGTTGCCGTTTTAATCAAGTCAGTCCAGCGAACGGGGGATCTGCCTCTAGCTCTTTTTCCTTCTACCTGTCCTTGGACCACCAGTCTTTCCATAGAGTCTTCGTTTCTAGATATGTGACCGAAGAACTTTAAGACACGTTGAACGGTCAACGTATAAAATGTTTAAATACCTTCAATTCCCAATGGTTGAACTTCCACCCGGGCGAGTAGTTGTCCCTATAGTCGCCCTCTGCGCGTATGCCAGCAGCTAGCAGGTCGTCGACGAGCGACTTGCACGAGTCGATGAGCGCCTTCCGTTCGTCGGCGGTGCTGGACGCGGTGACGCCACACGGCACCACGATGGCTTGGACCTCGGCGATGCGCGGCGGCAGTACCAGACCCTTGTCGTCTCCGTGGACCAGTACCATTACACCTGACAACAAACAATTCTAAGTTTTTTTTTTTATGGCATTGACATATAGAGCGGACATTGGGAAAATTGACATACAAAAATTTTGAGCCTGTTCGTCAGTAACTCAATCTACCGTGAAATAACAAAATACCTATCTAAAATTCATTAGAACATACTTTGACATGGTCGTAATGCGTATATTGGCATATTTCTTTCCAAAATATTGTTTTCTTTACAGAATTTAAGCATACAGAGACGTTTTGTTACACGGACGTGTCAGATAAGACAGCGCAGAAATTATAATGCTCTTTGAGACAGCGACTTATTACCAATTGGTAATAACTTTTGGACGAAAAATTTGGTCCTGATGTCCGGTCTATAATTATGTCTTTGCCTGACAACATTAAAGTTAAAATAATCAAATTGACAAGACATCACAGGTCATCAACACCAGGAGAGAGGGGGTCACCTAAAGGCCGGTGGGACTTTAAAAATCAACTATAGAAGTTATGAAGTAAAATTATAATTGGAATTGAATAATTTTAAAACATGATTTTTTTTTTCGAAAATGATGTATCATGTTTTGTATTCTGAAGTAAGGATTCGTTTATTGTATAATGTTAGTAAGTGTATACTAGTAAGTTCCCGCAGAAATATATTGCGCAAGAACTTCGAAATGCGTAGACTAGCGGCAATATTTCAATAGTTCTATACATATGCGACTTGCAGCAATTCTTGCACGCTTTAAATTTACAGAAGTTTCCGTAGCTGTTTACAAGGTAAAAATTCATGCAGAAGATAACTTCTGACAGGCTTCTTGCTACTCTAAACCCCACTTTAGAATAAAATAACTATCACGTGAGAATACCGATCATTTTCGATAATTTGCTATCAATACAATTTTATCGATTTATGGATTATTTCAGTAATACGGTCCAATTATATTGTATCTTTTATCCGGTCAATATTAGCTTTTCTGGCAACACTGCAATTATTTTTTTAACTAGAACCTTATGCGCCGCTGCGTAAGAACGATGTCCGCTTGACAGGTGAAGTGATGGCCGAATATGGCCAAGCGAATATTGACCAGTTAATTTATTATTGTTTTTCAATACTTATTGTTTTTTTGTTCCCAGTGCTTTATATAGTATTTACCGCCATCTGGTCCTGTGATCATGGCTAAATAAAGGCATTTTTTTCTTTCTTTCTTTCAATTTTGATATGGAAGCCATTTCACTCACCGATTGTCCTGGTAGTGATGCCCCAAGAGTTCTGGTAAACATAGTTCTTCTCGTGGGTCTCCGCGTCGTCGTACACAATCTCGAACATTTTCGAGAAGTTCTGACCCAAGTGGTGGCTAGTAGCGCCCTGGACAAAAATAACATATCTATACTATTATATAAAGCTGAAGAGTTTGTTTGAACGCGCTAATCTCAGGAACTACTGGACCGATTTTGAAAATTCTTTCATTAATAGGAAGCTACATTACTCCTGAGTGCTATAGGCTACTTTTTATCCCGGAAATCTTTTCCACGCGGGCAGGGCCGCGCGCTAATGCTATTATAAATAACTGTCAACATTAATATGTAATACAGTAATTGAGGGCTGACGGTACATAATATATAACGAACTAGGTGTTTCTCGCGACTTTGCCCGCGTGAAACGCCTTTCCCGCTACAAAAATCCCTAAAACTACTTTAAGATTCGAATTTAAAGTATCCATTATTTGCCATGGGAGCAAATTACCGGAACAAAAAGTAGCCTATGTGTTAATCCAGGACATAATATACCCGTGTGCCAAATTTCATCGAAATCCGTTTAGCTATATCTGTGTGTCACGTACTTCTAGCAAACATCCAAACATTGTCACAAACTTTCGCATTTAGAATTTTTATTTTATTTCGGACAACAAAAGTCATATACATCACAAAAACTAATGATATAATGTCTACAACTCACAGACTTAACACTTAATTTAAAAGAAAAAACTATTACTTATAAAAGGATCACATTTAGAATGAAAACAGACATGGTGCTTTGATCTATTATATAGACACTGAACGATTCAAACGCGTCGAAAAAATATAGGCGAACAGTTCCCCACTAAATGAGTTAGAGTGAATTATTTTTTGTTGTTTTTAATGGATATAATTGACTCCCCGTTTTAATAGAAACCATGTAATAACTGGTATCAGTATGAGCGCACACAAGGATACGCAGAACGATGCAGCGATAGCGTCTGACACAGCTGTCACGCATACCAGCTTAAGAAAAGTTGGCCTGTTTGTTTTAGTTTCATTGCAGCGCGTCACTCTATCTAGATAAATAATTAATCAAAGACATGGTGTTAATATTTAAATTTATTAGAATACTAGCTTTTGCCGGTATAAAAGTCGCGTGAATGAGTTTTCCCGGTATAAAAGTCCCGCTTAAAATGTAGCTTATATGACACGTTCGTAGATTTACCATAGCAGCGCCATCTATTGATTACTTACTCAACCCAGTCGAAAGGTATCGACATCTGTTAGAATCATTCATAGCAGCGCCATCTATTGATTACTTACTCTACCCAGTCGAAAGGTATCGACATCTGTTAGAATCATTTGGAGTTAAGATAATTGTGACTGTCAAATAATAACAGACAAATAATTAGCAATAAATTAAAATTGCGACTATAATTTGAGATTTAAACTATCCTATCTCTCAAGTTGGATCGAACTGCACATGGTGTGCGAATTTTATTATAATCGGTTAAGTGGTTTAGGAGTCCATTGAGGACAAACATTGTGACACGAGATTTATATATATTAAGATTACTAAGGTAAGCATATTGTTCACCTGTATAGCCCTGCCGCTGGCGGGCACGTACGCTTCGACGGTGGTGGTGTAGTCCGCGCCTGCGAACTTCTCCTTCTCTGTCTTACGCCCCTTGATGACAGGGATGGCGAGCAACTCCTCGTATATACGCGCATACAGATCTAACAAAACGTACAGTTTAGAGACTGCCTCGGTGGCGTAGTTGTATTACGGTACGACTGCAATGTTGAGGGTCTCGGGATCGAGCCCCGGGTCGGGCAAAGTGGTATTGGATTTTTCTATTCAGTATCAGCCCGGAGTCTGGAATTTGTGCCCGATACGGCAATAGGCTCGTCCCCTATCACATCATGGGACGGAAAACGCACGGCAAAGAGTGGGTGCACTAGTTGAGCCTCTGCCTACCCCTTCGGGGCTATAAGGCGTGTGTGTGTATGTGTGTGTGTGTGTGTGAGAGAGTGTGTGTGTGTGTGTGTAAATTTGTAACAAAGGTGTTTAATTTTTTTATACAGTTACCCAAAATCTGCAGCACTTCTTCACCAGCCTCCTCTTTGGTGCGGAAGGCCGTGTGTCCCTCCTGCCACAGGAACTCGCGCGAGCGCAGGAATGGCTGCGGCTGTTTGAACTCCCACCTCTGGAAGATAAGTAAAAAATTACGGTATACGATTTACGACAAGTCGCAAGAAAAGCGCACACCCTCAAACACCTCTATTGAAACAAAGTTATAATCGTATTCTTTTTCTTCTTCAGCCTGTAGAAGTCCACTGCTGAACATAGGCCTCCCCCAAAAATTTCCAGACCAACCTGTCAGAAGCGGCTTGCATCCAGCGGGTATTTTAATGTAATGTAATCGTATTACACGCAATGAAATACTTTATAAAACACTATTTAAAACTGACTGAATTTGACTTAGTAGCCCATTCTGAAATTTCATTAAACTTTGTTCAGGGTATGCATTTATCATGTTATATTTTGTATAATATTGGTGAAGATTTGATTTAACAACAAATTTATATCCTCAAATTCAAATATAAAAATAGAAATTTGAACAGTAATAATAGTGAATGTACAGTTAGCCACATAAGTAGCTGAACAATTTCAAATTGCCTCTCGCGTTAAGCCCAATTAAAACAGTTTTCCTTGTGTGAAGTAAATTCTTTTAATTTTATTTTTGTGGAGAGTAAACAGAAATATGTTCGAACACAAGTGTAAAGGCGTTTTGAAGTTTTAAACGTGGGTGAGTGTACACTGTACAGTCAGAAAAGTGTATGCTCAACCACCTTAAGGCTCTAAACAAGTCGCTTGCGCGTCGTCTGTCAGCAACATGCAACTTACAACTAATGAAGACAATAAGTGTTATCTGTTGCTGCCTTTATACATCTCCAAAACGATCGTACCTGTTTGGTAAATTATGAAAAATGGGCGTTTTGACTCGAGAAAGTGTACAGTCAGCAGCATAAGTAGATGAACAAATTCAAAATTTCAAATTGCCTACATACTTTTGTTTTCTTACTAATCTTTTTTTTCACTTCACAAAAATAAAATAAAGGAGATTTACTTTACTTCAAACGAAGAAAAAAATATTTCAATTTAACTTAACGCGTATATAGGCGATTTGAAATGTTGTTTTTGTTCAGCTACTTATGCTGGTGATTGTACGTACGACGACGTTGTTCCACTGGTTGAGCTTGAGGGGCAGGTCGCGGTGGCTCTGGATCCAGCGCGCGTAGGCGGGGTACATGGCGGTCTCGGAGGTGGGGCGCACGGCGATGGGCTCGGCCAGGTCGGCGCCGCCCGAGCGCGTCACCCACGCCACCTCCGGGGCGAAGTCCGCGATGTGCGTCTTCTCGCGCTCCAGCGCCGCCTGCACAATGCACAACACTTGCCTCAGTACACAACATCCTGGAAGACGCTACGAGATACAACTGCATGTCAAGTTTTAAATCAGAAAAGTACTTTTTGTTACATTTTTATTTTTCAGTATAAACTTTGCATACGCTTCGAAACGTAGTAAGAAGTCAGTTTGCAAATGTCACCGAGAGTAGGTTTCCTCTGGCAAAAATAAAACATCTAATATATAAAATTCTCGTGTCACGGTGTTTATAGTTAAACTCCTCCGAAACGGCTCGACCGATTCTCATGAAATTTTGTGTGCATATCGGGTAGGTCTGAGAATTGAACAACATCTATTTTTCATCCTCCTAAATGTTAAGAATAGTCCACCCTTAAATGTTTTTTATTTTATAGAAAAAAAAAATGTATTTTTTTATGATACTTAATTAAAAAAAAACAACTAAAAATATAAAATAAATTTGAATTAAGAATAGTGTAAATAAGAAAAAAAAATATTTTATTGTAAAAAAAAGCGTGGGGTGCTTTTTAAGATATTATCAAAATTATATATAATACTTCTACTCATATTATCTGTCAATAAAATATTTGTAACTATTGTCACCATGCACCCCACGCTTTTTTTACAATAAAATACATTTTTTTCTTATTTACACTATTCTTAATTCAAATTTATTTTCTATTTTTTACTTGGATTTTCTATAAAGCGTGTTTTTAGTTTTTTTAAACTATTATTTATTTTTTAGTTCTGTTCTACTATTGTCCAACAAATGTCACTAAAAATATATAAATTGTCAAAAATCTCATTTTGCAAATTGAATAATGGCATAATCTTATCAAATTAGTGTATTGTTATCGGTCCTCGACAAATCTACAAAGTTTGAATAAAATCTGACCGTTTAAAGTGGGTCAAAATCGCGCCCAAAGGAGTCGGAGAGTTACAAACATGCAAACATACATACAAACAAACATACAAGTGAATCTAATATAAAGCGTGTAAAAATACATACAACCCTAAATTTTCAACCCTCTACGATCAACCCCTATTTTTTGAATAAATTTTAACCCCGGTCGGTAACTGATGGCTAAACAACGTTTGCGGGGTCAGCTATCCCTTGGTCACGACATCACGCGTGAACGGCTGGACGGATTTCGTTTTTTTTTATGTGTTTGTTATTGTCAGGAGAAGGTTCTTATGAAAGAAAAAAATAAGAAAATTGCGCGGAAAATTAGAAAATTTAACAATACATAACCAATTAACCACCATAATAAAAATGTAACTTTAGCGCTTTTGACAATATAAACTTTTTTAATTCAACCTTATGGCGTTTGATATAACATTGACATAATGCGTGCTGCAAATATCGTCAAAGAGGTTGTATATATAATTCTTCTTTGCGTGTGTATGTCATTGAACTCCTAAACGGCTGGACCGATTTTAATGATTATTTTGTGTGTGTTCAGGTGGATTCGAGAATGATTTAGATTAACACTTGGATTCGGTAGGTGGCGCTGTACTCGGATTCTAAGATTTTATTTCCTTTTTAGGGCATGACAACATTTTTTGTGTGTCTTCAGGTGGATTCGAGAATGGTTTAGATAAAAATTGGATCCGGTAGGTGGCGCTGTACTCGGGTTCTAGGATTTTATTTCCTTTTTATGGCAAGACTAAAATTTTTTTGTGTCTTCGGGTGGATTCGAGAATGGTTTAGATTAACAATTGGATCCGGTAGGTGGTGCTGTAGTCAGGTTCTAGGATTTTATTTCTTTTTTAGGGCAGGACAACCTCTGTCGGGTCCGCTAGTTTTCTTATATAAATCGTAAAACATTAATAATGGTAAAATTATTATGTTAATATCTTGGAAAATAACAAAGAATAATTCAACTTTTAATGCGTCCAATAGAAAAATAAAATAAGTTTTTCAATGATGCCATTTTGAATTTCTTTTTCTAAGGCCTATCGTTAAAACCGATACCTGGGCATGCTTTTGGTCACAAAGATCAAATCCAATATTAGATTTAAAAAAGGGTCGCCATTTTGTTTTACCACCATAGATCTCCACTCATGGTAGTATCGGCTCATCTCAACTAGAAGGTCGAAAGAGTATACAAAATTTTAGGAAAAAATATTTCAACTTCACTTACTTTAGAGACGAATATCGGGAAGTATCCATCCTTGACGCCTAGTTTTTTGAACTTAGGACTCAGGAAACCACGGATTTGATCCCATATGCTGTACGACCATGGGCGCAGAATGTAGCACCCGGAGATGTCGTAATAGTCGATCATTTCCGCTATAACAAAAATAACAAAATCCTATTATATAGGTATATCATATGGGTATATGTTATTTTTAATGTGTCTTCTAAGAAATATTTTAAGTAAGTGATAAATTATAGACACTTTTTAAGGTCCTTATATGTTCTATTGGTGTAATTCTAGCAATCAATGAAGGCATTTCAATAGAAATAATGATATTTGATCTGGACATCAATTGAACATTTTATATGATAGACCCAAATATTATGCCAAAAGCTGATGATTGACTAACTAATTATAGTACTGGCACGCTATGATGGCCGTTTTGACGTTTGTCCGCTCATCAAGTTTCGGATTAATTCATAACTACGGTGAAGGAGCTAATTGCTGTAGATTATTGTCAAAAGTGACGTGCAGTAAAGTTTATGGAATGTATAATTTTATGAGACAACTCATGATTGCTGTACATTATTATCAATAGTGACGTAAAATTCACGGAATGTATAATTTTATGACACAACTCAGCATTAAATATTTCAAAAATCGAAATTTAAAAAATGAGGTTTCGCCTCCCTTTTGTAAAGTGTCAAAACGGCCATTATAGCGTGCCGGTACTAGAGTAAGACTAGTAGTAGAAAATGAACTAACCCTTGGTGATGACTTGAGAGTACCACTCCGACAAATCAGTATCTTTGTTTGCTTCGAGACCCAGCCTCGTTATTTTCTTAACTCCACTCGAAGATTCCTCTTTTGCTGGTTTTGGAGACTGCAACAAATTATAAATATCACGCCTTAACTTTATCAAGGTAGGGAGAAGTATATTTCAACAGTTATGGTCTCGTGTAATAGGATCCGACTACCCAATATCGCTTTACTTGAATCGGGGATCGAACCTCGACCTCAACGATCTTCACCATCGAGGCAAAATGCAACATTGCGGTGTTTACAAGGTAATTACCTATTCGTCTTAATATTCTTATTTTAATTGTTGGTATAATAATTATTAATCCTTTTTTTTTCTACTGGTGCTAGAGATCTCTCGTATGCCAGGGGCCATCTGGGTAGGTACCACCGGTCTATTTCTATCGCCAAGCAGCAGTGTGCATGCACTGTATACCAGTTTGATGGACATTGTAGCCAGTGTAACCACTGGACATAATGAGACTTAAAATCTTATGTCTCAGGATGACGAGCGCAGTGGAATGCCACACAGTACTTTGTAACTCAAGGTGCTGGATGGTGTTGCTCCTGTTTATGGGTGGTCGTATCGTTTACCATCAGGCGAACGGTATGCTCGTCTGGTCATTCACTAGCAATAAAAATAATCCTCTTGCAACTTTAGTAATACCTTTTCCTTCGGCTTCGCTTCCTTTTTGGCCTCCTTAGGTTTCTCTGCTTTCTCCTTGGACTTGGAGTCTTTGGAGGCGGGCGCGACGTATGGCTCGCCAGCCAGCTTCTCATACTGACGTTTCAGGTCTAGAAGCTTCTTAACTTCGAAGTCCACTGTCGTCTATAAAGTAAATTGTTATTTACATATAAGGGTACGTTCAACATAGCTCAGGGTTTTTAATATGCCAGCCCAACATTTTATTTTTCATACTAACTCATAGAAATCTACTCATGGTAGGGGTGGGGGTTGATAGTTTACCTTGCGAAACTTTTACGGAGGCAGCAAAATGCGTAAAACAAAAGCTTTTACCAATTTTAACTTTTGTCTCATATACAGTCAGCAGCATAAGTAGCTGAACAAATTCAAAATTTCAAATTGCCTACATACTTTTCTGTTCTTACTAATCTTTTTTTTTCTCTTCACAAAAATAAAATAAAGGAGATTTACTTTTGTTCAAACGAAGAAAAATAATGTTTCAGTTTAACTTAACGCGTATATAGGCGATTTGAAATTTTGATTTTGTTCAGCTACTTGTGCTGCTGACTGTACCAGTGGCTAGGGGGAACACGCGTTACTTGTTGAAATACTTTTTTTTCACTCGTTACCTTGGTGCGACTAAGGTTGAGTCAGCCCCGGGTGTCAACAACCCACGTTACGCCACTGGTGTTCTTTATCCAAAATTACATCCAATCATTTCCACAAATTATTAATTTACAAACAATGAATGTTACGTACCTTTTCAGCTTTTTTCGCCTTCAACGACCTCACGAAGTCACCCTGCTTGGTGATCTCGACGGCGAGGGCGACAACCTTAGGGTCGTTTCCGTGCATTTTCTAAAAAAATATGTTTTTATTATTTTGAACACACAGAAGCGCATTATACAGCATATATTTTAAAACAGCTTGAGTAGTTTAAAATCAATTTATCGTATACTAGCTTTTGCCCGCGGCCCCGCCCGGCTGTAAAAGTATTTCCGGGATAATTATTTTCCCGGGATAAAAAGTAGCCTATAGCACTAATGGAGTAATGCAGCTTCCTATTAGTGAAAGCATTTTCAAAATCAGTTCAGTGGTTCCAGAGATTAGCACCTACAAACTCACAAACTTTTCGTATATATTTTACTAGCATTGCGCGCGGCCCCGCCCGCGTGGAATAGTTTTTCCGGGTTGAAAAGTAGCCTATAGCACTCAGGAGTAATGTAGCTTCCTATTAGTGAAAGAATTTTCAAAATCGGTCGATTAGTTCCTGAGATTAGCGCGTTCAAACAAACAAACAAACTCTTCAGCTTTATATATTAGTATAGATATTCATAATATTAGTCTTACATTAATAAGCTTTGGGGAATATTTCTATTAAAGATATTCAATAAAACATAGAAATCTTACCGATACTTTTGGTGTCCAAGTATTACCAGTGAGCGCCTTGTATTGTTCTTTTAAGTTGAGTAGGTTTTTAACCTGTAAATAAAACGCAGAATTTTATATTTTTAGGGTTCCGTACTTCGAAAGGAAAAGAGGAACCCTTATAGGTTCATTTTATTGTTTGTCTGTCTGTCGAAACCCTTCATCTCACGAACGCGTAGAGGTATCAAGTTGAAATGTATATGAAATACCTTGGTCTACAGTCTCTTTCAGTTGTGAAAAAATCAAAATTGTAAGTCAACACGATCAAAAGACATGACCGCTTATGTCGCATATTTGCGATTTCCCAAAGGAATCAAAATTCAAAACCTATAATCGTGTCTAGGGATCCAACGGCAAGGTAAGTTTGACCTTTCACCTAGTGTCTTTTAATTAAAGCAATAATGTTAGAAGCTTTCTTAATCCGTTTTTTTATGACACTAACTCTATAATTTATCGAGTACCTAGTAGAACTACATATTGTGCATGAAATAGAAAAAATCTGTTAACACCATTACGCAACATGTCGAGAGTCGTGTTGCGCCTCAATTGTTGCAAACAACATACCAGGGTCGCCATCTATGACAGATAATGTGATATACCGAGATATGGTGAGAACGTTTATCGCGGGCATCCCAGTAAACATACAAAATATCAGCTCTCAGATTTTTCTAAGAGTCTTTAGTCATAGAGCGGTATTAATAAATCAATCTCAAGTTTGAGTTACATCTGAAGTATTGATAGTTCAATACATTTAAGTCTACTTGAGATGCAACTCAAACTTGAGATTGATTTATTAATACCACCCGTAGTCATCTAAAGCAAATGACACGATTTGGCGTCAGATAGTTATGACGTATAGGGGTCGTCCATTAATCAAGTGTTGTTTTTTTTAACTTTTATACACCCCCCCCCCCCCCTCATCAAAGATCACGTGTATTTTAGTACATTATTTTCAAATACAGGTTAAAGTATACGGTAAACAGTGACAATAGTCTTATTACCAGTGGCGTAGCGTGGTTGGGGCGAGGGGGCGGTCCGCCCCTTGCGACACGTTTAGGGGGCGGCAAAATGCGTAAAATAAAACCGTAAATTTATTTTTACTTTTGGGAGAGGGGAGAGGGGCGTCCACGCGTGACTTATTTGTTGAAACGGGCTTTTTTTGTGCGCCTTGAAGCGGCAAAATACCGGGTCCGCCCCGGAAGGCGAGAACCTACGCTACGCCACTGTTTATTATCATAGCATGTGGCTGTCCTTAAGTAAGTAACTTTTGTGAATACGCCTGAGTCATCTGACACCATATTAACAATGAGCATCCCTCACCTCAACATCAATAATAGACTTCTCAGCTGTGGCACCCTTGAGTTTGCGCACTTTGTCACCCTGCGCGATGATCTGCGCGTCCAACTCCCTCACCCTGGGGTCCACTGGAGGCGCCAACAACGCGCGCTCTCTCTCTCGCTGATCTTCTGCTGCTCTTTGCACTGCAGTTATCCACTCCTGGTTGACAATTTGGGATTTTAATCACCTTATAATAAATATGTATTTTTTCTACAAAAATACATATTTATCGGCGCATCCATTAATAAATAATAAAAAAAATATACAAACAATTGCTGTCACACACAGAGCAAAAAATACATAAAATATAACTAAAATAGGAAGCCAGGAAACTCGAATACTCGGTGAAGGAATTAATAGCAGTTATGATTATAATATACAACATGCTTGTACCTTCAGTGAACGTCGACTCTCCTTATCTTTAAGATGTAATTCTCAATGCTCACACATAAATTCAAGCTTTCAACCCCTAAGGATAAGCAGAGACGGGACTTGCGTATCCACTATACGCTAGGAATAACTTCATCCCATAATGTTATCCCATATTCCAATTCAATCCCATTATGGGATTCCAATACCGATCCAAATTGTGTCTTCTAATTCAAAAAATCTAGAAGCTCAACCTTAGACCTGAACATCTCACGGTTCCCAGAATATAGCAATAATAACGGAACGATACATCAAGATAAAAATTTCACAAAAAAAAACAAGAATACTAACAATAGACAATCGCAGGTATTGATAAATGACTTATGACACTAGTAAATCCCTTCCTAGCCGCTTTCGGCCACGGCGGCCAATCTCAACAGAGATCAGCCAGGTACGCAGGAGATATTATAGTGCACAAGTGTGTGCACAATACACGGGTGCACTCGCTAAGTATTCCTTCACTCCTTCCTAAAAAAAACCCAGTCACAATGTTTTTGGCTCGACCCCGGATTCGAACCCAGGACCTCAGCGCGCAAATCGTACTCGTAACGCGTACGCAATACAACTACGCCACCTCAGCGGTCGACACCAGTAAATATATATATAACGACAACTACAACAACAATAAAAAAACTGCAAATAATAATATCAGCTTTTAAATCATAAAAAATATAACACATATCGTTGGGTATAGTGCAAAACCGCGTAACTAACATTGGTAAATACCGCGTAAGTGACGAAAAAAAGTTTAATTGAAATTGATACTTACGACACTAAACTTATGATTGATAATGCTATACTTTTTTCTTTCACTTACGCAGTATTTACCAATGTTAGTTACGCGGTATTGCACTATCCCCGACGATATACTACGTGCTTACTTCGCACTATCTTTATTTACTAACCAGAAGTTCATACTAGGAACATACCCTAACGCAAAGTAGATATGGCATACTAGCAGTGTAAAATATACGATAAAAGGACAATCGTGCTGATCCACTACAAGCTACTACTATTGCGTAACAAAGAAATTGCGAAATGAGTCGTTGGTTTATAAATTCAGATTATTATCGAACAAATTAAAGATATCTACTATTTTAACTGATGTCAATCAATAGGTCACATTTGTAAAATAGTGTGTAAATTTTAGACTCAGAAATACACAAAATTAACATTTATGAAGAAAGAGACAAAGCGATTGAACGGCTAATTTAGTAATAAAGAGAGATTTATTAGTAACATGTCTCTTTTCTATCCATAATCCATAGTAACGAAGGCACATCGAGTGTCCCTAGATAAATTATAGAGAGTGAAAATGCTTATTATTGAGAGAGCAATTTAAAGATTATTTTTTCCATAATTTTGTTATTAATAGTTATTATGATCAATGATAAATCTGCAATCATTTATAATTATTGTAAAAACAATCTTTAATTGCGCTCCAAAAAAGTAAGTATTTTGACTTTCGATACTTTACCTAAGGACAGACGATATGTGCAGAACTGAAGTCTTCCACGTGGATCAATCAGAATTCTAGACAAAGACAACTAATGGCCGTACGTTTGCTCCATCTCTTTTCTATGATATTCGTAGCTGGCTACAATGTTACAGTTGCAATCTATTTTCAATAAAGCATAACAAACGACCCGTTTCGCGCACCGTAAAACGGAACGAATAAAACTTAAGGGGTGAACAAAAACAAAATTTAGATTGAGAATACAACACAAACAAATCGATTAACCTGTAAATGGAATAATTTTAGTTAAAAGCGTATACAATATTTGTGTTACAATACAGTTTGGTCGATTTATTCGTGTTAAAACCTCAATCGAAGTTCCGTTTCATCCTAAATAGTATTCGCCCCTTATATTTTGCTATACAAGATTTCTGTACCCTTCCAGTAAGCGCTTTGAATTTAGCCTCCAATTTCCTAAGCGCTCTAGTAGCCGCCTCCATTCTAGCTTTGGGTGCTTTGCTGGCCCTCATCATCCTTAACAGGTCAGCCTGCCTGATCAATGCATCGTCTAACTCATCGTCTCCTGACATTCCAGGAATCGGGAACCTGGGCGGTGATATTGGCGATTTCCATTCCTGAGGGATACATACGTAGCATCACGCCTTTTCCCCTTTCCAGTCGGCAGAGGTGTTATCACAAGATTTCGCCCCCTATGTTATGTCCCATGTAATAGGGGGCGAACCTGTTGCGGGCACAATTCCCGGCTGATATTGCGAATATAAACCCAATAACACTACTCAACCCAGGATCGAACCCGAGATCTCAGAAAGACGGAATGTTTCACTCGCCGCTATATCACGAATCACACTCTTAGAATTATTATTAAATAATCGCTTTTCCCGTAAAACTTGAAATTTAGTTTAAATTACTACTGAGCCATGGAGAAGTTAGTTATTTTTAGTAGATTAAAGTTATTGACAAATAATTGTACCAAGAATGCGTTCAACACAAGTTGTCATAAGCACGAAGCTGAATGCAAGGTATGATACTTTTCAATGTAAAAATATAGCTGCTGTAGTGCGTACCAAAGAACACGGCAAAAGCGTTCATAGCCCGACTCTCACCCAAATACCACAATTCGTGATCCTTATCGCTCGCTTATCTGTCGCAAACCGATGTCGCTACGCATAGTGGTATAGGGGAATTTAAAAAAAATAGTCGACCGGTACTACGTTACGATAGAGTAGCGATATCTACATATTTATCGCGTCGTCGAGTGCATTGGTAGGGAGGGGTGAATGCACTCTTTTGCCATGTTATTTTGGCACTATAGGAAACATCACCATATTAAGTACGCAACTTCCCGATCTAGCTAATGGGATGATTGAAATATTGATAATATAATCTGTGACAATACAATTTTAGCAATCAAACGATTAGGGTGGCGGTTATTGATCAAAACTGAACTTACTCTCCCTGTAATAGCTCTGAATTCGGCTTTGTAGGTTTGCAGCACATTGACTGCTTGCTCAAGGACAGATGTTTCTATTCTATCCGCCCTCAGTTGTGCGATCAGTTCTGTCTGCTTGGTGATCTCTGTGCTCAGTGCAGTAGAGTCTATTTTTGGGGTCGGTGGTAGGGGTGCTGGGGGGGCCGCGGGTGGCAAGCTCACGCCTAGCTTCCAGTCCTGAAATGTATAGTTAAACCTGTAAATGTAGTTGTGTTACATGCGCGGTATAAAGATCGCTCTGAAGTCCTGGGTTTGAGTCCCGGTGATATTGTTCTTTTTCTGATCAGTCAGGAGTCGTGCATTTGTGCCTGACATGGCGATAGGGTCGCCCTCGCGTCATGGGACGGAAAACACATGTTAAAAGCGAGTGACCTGGTTGCACCCCTGCCTACCTCATGAATAAAGGCGAGATGTGTGTTCACTTGTTTTGTGAGAAATGGACACGAATATACCGCTTTATTGATGTATTATTTGTCTTGTTTTGCTAATAAATACATTACTTTCACATGCTTGGCAATGGTTTCTAGCGTATTGGCCTGTAAATTGTAAACAGTAATTTGATTATTTTTTTTTAAGTGCAGAATTTTTAATATTATTCTTATCCCATACTATCCAACTCATACTACGCCATAACATATAAACAATATTTAAACCAGTAATTTCGCTCATCTTTTAATTTAATATGTCGCATGATAACAAACGAATGTCGTTGTCTTGCAATGCTTTGTAATTTTGTTGTTGCTGCCTGTAGGGGTTTAGGGGTATAGCCTATACTAGAGGTCCATGTTAATTGTCGCATTTAATATCAATCTTTGAAATTGAATTTATATTGTTACTTGCAATGTGTAAAATATATATATAGGTATAAAAAAAGAAATATTACAATAAAAGACCTACGCTGAGTTTCTTGGTGCTTCTTCTCAGGCCAGTGGGCTTTTCCGAAGCACTGGTAGAATCTTTTAGACGATAAAAAACATTGTAAAAAATGACGTGTAAAAGTGCCCTTAGGAGCCTAATCACTTAATAAATGATTTGAATACATCAACATTTGTCAGGGGCCCTTCAGAGCAGCATTGACAACAAAGAGCGCCAGAAAACCAGCGCCAGGCACACCTTGCCCGACATTTTATACTGAACTGGAACCTTTTCGAGAGTATCATGGGATGCTCGTTACTGGTGGTAGGTCTCATATGTAAGAATTCGTCTGGGTGGGTACCACCACAATGTCTGTTTCTAACGCCAAGCAGCAGTGTGCATGCACTGTTGTGTTTCGTTTTGAAGGACATTGTAGCCAGTGTAACTACTGGACATAATGAGACTTAACATCTTATGTCTCAGGATGACGAGCGCAGTGGAATGCCACACAGTACTTTGTAATTCAAGGTGCTGGATAGTGTTTCTACTGTTTATATGTGGTCGTATCGCTTACCATCAGGTGAACAGCATGCTCGTCTCGTCATTCATTGCAATAAAAAAAAAGTGCGCGTTGCCCGCATCCTTTAAGAATTACTTGTTTTTGTACTTCATTATTGATGATTGTGTGCGTCTCAGTATATTGTACTTACGAATAAATGTTTCTTTCTTTCAAATAACTTGATCGCTTATAAAAGTCCGCGTGGAAGCGAGCGCTGGACCACGGTATTTCGACCGAACGATTGGTTGATCATAGCAAAGCCGGAGACAGAATTATAAACTACAAAAGGTTTATTTTTTATTAGTTGATCAGGCAACTTTCGCCTCGCGCACTCTGCTCAGGCTCCGCCTACTGAGTCAAGTTGTTTGACGACATCTTTACGATGGTAGCTACAACCCTGGGTATACCAGATAAGGACCATGGTCGTCAAGTACTTGCCTGTCGCCCCCCGAGGCAATTCTTGTGCGCTGGGTCTTCACACCCAATGCACGCCCATGCGCGGGGGGACATTAGTCGCTGGCCGAGGCACACAGTTCAGTGTGTATACCTCTTGGTTGGATAACACATTGAGGCCTAAAAGGGCCCGCAAACATTTCCTGGCACCCTCTCTTTCCGCACATCCTGAGAACCTTCCTCCCTTCCCCCCACCTTCCCTTCCATATTCCTCCTCCACTGCCCTCCCAGGCCCCTGCAGTCGTTAAGCCGGGGGACTCCGGTATCCCATTCGCAGGTTTCCCCCGGTGTTGACTGCAGGATCGCCTACCTATAAAAAAAAAGTACTTGCCTGTCCAGTAGCTGCCTTAAATTTGGCCTTGAGCTGCAGGAGTGCCTTCACTGCCAGGTCGATGACAACTTTCTCCGCCTTAGCCTTTTTCAGCGTTCGCACCAGGTCACCCTGACTGATGATCTGTTTGTTGATTGAGATCGCGTCTTCTAATGGACCGGCAGCCGCTGCTGGTTCTGCCGGCGGTATAGCCGGTGATGGCTTCCAGTCCTGAGGATGAAGAAACGCAGAGGTAAAGTTGTGCTAATGCTAATATTTAGCTAAGTAACCCGTGTTACAACTGCAATGATAGTGTAGTTATTATAAATGTTACGACGTATATTATTGTCAAGACAAGCTGTTTTTCATAAAACACATTATTCATTTAAAACAGTTTATAAACGTATTTTAATTATCGAATGTTTTGTCTTCTTCGAACGAATTTTAAATTGAGTTTGAAGGAAGAAGACAAAACATTGTATAACTATAATAGGTTTATAAACTGTTTATGAATAAGGTCGTAAAACAATAGAAATACATATTATATTCAAATAAACAACATTGTTGAAAAACATTACCTATAACATGGGCACGTACTAGTAAAATAATTACTTTAGTATACAGAATACAGAAATAATGTTCTAACCTGGCCTGCCGCCGCCTTGTATTTGGCCTTAAGGTCAAGCAAGGCCTTCACAGCCTCGTCGATCTTAGGCTTTTCGGCTTTAGTGGTCTTCAGTGATCGCACCAAGTCGCCCTGTTTCGTGATCTGATCATTGAGGTCGCCCGCGCTGGGCCCCGCTGCCGGTTTTGGTTTAGCGGCCTGGGTGGCTGGAGTTGGTTTGGGCTGCAAAATAGGAAATATTTAACTATACAGTAAAGATAGAATGTGAGGCGAAGTCCATATATTTTGTGGATGAAAATATGACAATATTTATTTTATAAGGATGTCGTATAGCAGTTATGTAAAGTGGGTTCTTGCCGCAACAAACAAAAAACAAACAAATTTATCTGTAAGGGAAACTGGGGATACTTAATCGCTTTTATTTATGTGCCTTAAATATAAAATTGTACCATAAAAGTGTAATGGTTCATGAGAAAATTGAAATGAAATTATGTTTACGAGTGTAGTGTGTAGTTATACAGAGACCACGTGTGCTCAATTTCCTATAATAAAGCGTGTAACCGACATAAATTGTACACTAATCCACACACAATATAAGAGCCATAAAATATTAATGTTTCTTATCTTTTGAAACATACGTTTTATTTTAAACTATTATTAATGTTTTACAAGGCAAAACGCTTAAATATCACAATCCTAACAATAAAACTTTGTTACGGTACGGTATAATTTTGCTATGGAGTAACTAATAAGGTCGAACTTCACTTGTCAAATTTTATTTGGTGTTTTTGACATGCATATTATAAGTAATGTTATTAGCCTTAGATCAGCTGCTAGAGCAGTATCCGAATAAATTGTTATACTAATCTTAGATAGCACCAGTCGCCGGCTTATAACATAAGCCTAGACTAATAATTAATAATCGTAAGATGGTAAAAAACATCTATAGTGGCCCCTTGGTACAATTACGTTGCCGCGCCGTGCCAGTTTCAAAAAAGTTTAATTTAAATATGTTCGATAATGCAAAAACTAGTTTTCAATGTTTGCATCTAGGTATGTATTTGGTTACTGTTCACATAATAACTTAATTAAGTACTTTCATTGTTTACAATTTACCCTTATGTTATTACCTCATTACCTAATTACTTTAATCATTTAAGACAATTTTAGTACAAAAGTTAAGTTTAGAAGGTACACACTACATTCATCCACTGATCACCCGTCTGTGCGACTGCATACGTCCCCATTAGACATACATACATACATTCATCCAGCAAAATGCATTCATGTTGATTGAGATACATTCAAAATAGTAGTTATCATTTTAGGATTCTAACCTTCAGAATGTTTTAAGTCAGTTTCCCAATGTGTTACAAATTTAACTGAATTTTTAGGATAACTTGGAACAGTCAAGGATAGTGTATCTGTGTATGGTCAATACTTGAGGTTTCCTCCTTGCCATATCGTTTGCAAAACTCATATTATTTGTATAAGGTAAGTGGTTTAAATTGACACGTTTCATTTTTCGTTTTTTTTATTTATATATTTCTTTAAATAACTTAAAACTGAACCATACACTTAAGTACTTATTCCCAACGACTATGTATTTTTTTTTGAAATTTTATTAATTATTGATCGTAATTAAAATTCTTTAAAGGACAGGGTTTGTGTTTCCCCAGTCACCTCATTCAATAATTTATAGAAAATACAAAACGAAAATAGTTATTATAAAGGTCGATTAAACAAAAAAAACTAGGTACCTAGGTATATTACCTACATACCTACATACTGAATAGTAGGCATTAGGTCTATAGTTCATACCTATGATTAATAATATGTCTTTAATAACTTTGAGTTCATACATATAATTATTCAAAGAGTTCATACAATGTTGTCGATACCCTTGGCTGTCGCGTATTGTAAATATGTAATGTAATCGTAAAACTGAGATAACCGTTCCACGTAGCAAGCCGCATGAATGAAATCATATGTTGTGTACGTTGTAAATATTTGTAAATTTACGTAAGGAAGCAGCTACATATAAATAAAGCAATGAATCAATCATATTGAAATAAAATTTTAATAAATGTTATATTCCAGTCATACAGAATACAAGAAATAACTGCAATTGAACTTAAAACAAAAAAAAGGAAACTATAAAAATATGGCTCTCAATTTTCTCATAACATGACAGAAAATTTCGCGCGCTTTCATAAATTCGTAACGATAATTTTTTTTAAGATACCTATTCATAAATGGCAATAACTGTTTCAAAAATCTTTAAAATAATGGTAAGTAAACAATCTTGGTTTCACAAGAAATTATAGCATCATGAATATTCTATTAAACACATCTAGTATGATAATGTTAACATTTACCAACAACAATCCATTATAACTTACCCGCGTAATAAACTTATTATTAAACTATACACAATATACAGACGAAGGGCACAACCACGGCACGATACACAGTTCACAACTATGAAGTATGATTTATGAACTAACCTCACCATACGCGGCGCGCCAACGTGTTCGCTAAACTTTCTAAAAAAACTACACGTGGACTGTGTTGTTATAACATAGCGTAACATACATCGACATACTGAGGTGGCAAGGTTGGCGGAAGGTCGCGACCAAACGCGTAATGTAACCGTAACAATCAAACGTATTTTTCTTGGTAGGTGAGTCATTCTAATCAAACTGAGCTTCAATGTGATAAAAGACAGAACATAGCTATTCACATTAAAAGGACATGTCCAAAAACGGACTTAAAATTCTAACCAAGATACTTTACATTTATTTGGATAGTACTCCCAAAAACTAGTTTTTAACACACAAAGAAAGGCCTAGGCCTATGCAAGAAATCGTATAACTTTAAAGTCCTCCGATTGGGAGATTTGTCATTTTATTTTGCGTTAACGTCAACGTTATAAAAAAAGTTATAAATGCGGACATCTCTTTTATTACTTAAAAACTTTGATCGCCTATTAGTAAAGGCCGCTGACCAGTCCCCCCGAGTCTAATAAAAAAATAAAATAAACACAGTAATCTTAGCATTCAGTTATAAAATTGACCGCAAAAGCCTACGTTTCACAGCGAGCGGTCTAAACTATCAAGTTTATTGTTTTAAGTCGGCATAGAACCATGATTTGGTCTACGCCCGTAGTACCTACCTTACCTATTTGCCCTGTAAGTAATAATTTGGTCCCATTTATACGGAAATTACAAATTAATAGCAAGCCTAGTACGGGGGTAAACCTCAAAATACTACGTAGTTTAGGTCAATTACAAGTTATTTTACATTTAATATTATGCAATATTTTCATAATTCCTAGCCACATAAAACTTGAATTAGCGCGCGCTAAGGATGCAGATTACGGAACTTCTTAGTGATTGGCCGGTTCGGGCTTCGAGGTCACAAATGAAACAGAAAAAGAAGGCTGTTTAATAGATAGATTTTTTATTATTATAGTTCGGACAAAATAAGCTGGCCGGTATGACAATTAAATTTTTTTCCCGACGCGATAACTCTTTGAGAATGTCTATCCAAAAAATTCAAAACCGTGTCATGTCATACCGGCCAGATTAGTCTGTCCCTAATATAATCACTGACGTCCGCTAGTAACTCTTTAAATGAGAATCACAATCGTTTTTATTAATAGCACCAAAAACTAAATTACTGAGTTTTTCTAATTAATATATTGTGTTCAAGAAAGGTACCGACGCTGTAGCTGGTCAACACATTTACGAAATTCAATACCATGGCTGTATGTTCGTGCTTCCTTTGTTAACTTTGTCGAACAGTAAACAAAACGATAGGAAATGTAATTTGTAGCTTTCAGTTGGCGCGGCTTCGCCGGCTTGGAAATACTAACCAAAAAATAGAAGACTGTATTCTATTTTATTATTTTTGGAGATTAATTCATAAAAGTTTTTGATACGTTATACATTCGAAAAAGGTTATTTAAGTGTTGCATCTTTATTTTTATCTTATAGAAACAATTCGAAATTATATTTGAAATAAAACAATTGACGGGTACCTTCGTATTTTTGACGATGATTTGCTGTTTCAGATTTTAAAAATGTCCAAAAGGCCATATTTTGCACAATATGAAAGTCCGAATATTGTGATTGTGCCTACAGTTTCGTTTTGTGGTGTATCGCCAAAGAAAAAAATTAAATCATCTCGCCATTTTGACGAAGTACAACCCAAAAATGCGCGACCATTGGAAAAAAGTACTTGCAGCTCTAGTAAATTGGAAAATAATTGTTCATTGAGTAAGAATACAAATAAGAGAGATAGCGGAAACATTAGTGTGGCGACTAATAAAAACCTCGTCTACGTAAAACCTATAAAGGTAAGATATCTATATTTGTTTGTTGATTTAAAATCTCTATACTTCATAGAATTGATTAGATTGAATAGATTCAAAGATTGCCTAACTACTTACCTATTTCCATACTATACTTTACCTATTTAGTTGATGTGAAGTAGGCTTAAATTAACTAATGAAAATGCATTTTATTTCGAACAATTGTCAATGACCCGCGCAGTGTAAAATTAGTATAAGTAGTAGGTATCTAAGTGCATAGGTATTACGTACATATTGTACATGCAAAATTCAAATTACACAATTTCAACTCTATAACCATCGCAAAATTAGGATATAGGTACAAAATAACTAATCGTTCTAAGTTTTAATAAAATCATGATTACCTACCCACCGCGACATTATGTTATGCCGTCACATATTATTACTAAACGGCTAATTTCAAGTGCTGGCTGGCAAAGGTATTGTGTAAACAAAATATCATATTGCAATAAATGCAGAGTTGCATTTAGAGTAACACGATATTAGGACTTTAAACTCTTTATTAACATTCATCGCGCTCGTTCCATGACAGGGTAGGTACAAACTACAAATGATAGCGAGTTTTTACTTTCTATATTGTAAGTACCTACAATGTCGCTAGTTTACCTTTAATTTAATTTATTTTAGTACTTTTTGAATAGTGACCTTAGACAGGTAGGTATAAGTATCTAAAATCTTGATTTTCTTAATATGTGGGGTCACGGGTGGGCGGCAGGGGTCTGTCTGTCTTTAGTTTACATTTGTGTTAACTTTTAGCACACGTTTGTGACCTCCGTGATGGACGGCAGTGTGGCAGATAGGCCTCACGCTGCCGTTGACGCAGAGGGCGTCCTTCGGTGCGCGGGGGCTTCTGAGCCAAACAGGCAACGGGTCGCATTAGGCGGCTCCGCGCAGGGGCGGTTGCGGAATACAACTTAGGCTTATGCCGTGCGTAGGGTGAAGATAGTGTTAGGGACTCGGCCCGTCGGTCGCCCGATGCCTTCCATCTTGCGGGGCGGCTCAACGTCGGGTCGTAAGGCACGGCGAACCCAACATAACCGCTCGATAGTAGTAATGGACTTTCTCCGTGAAACAAAAAAAGGGTTATATACTAGGTAACGCGTGTGTTGATAAAATTAAAAAACAAACTTTTGATAGGTATAAAGTAGCTAACAATTTGACTACATTCATAATAATATAATAGGAAGCGTTTGCTTTCCGTTCCACCCATGTAAACTTTATTCCCAAAAGATTTTAGGGACAGAAAAGAATTGTCTTTTGACTGTTGCCAATAAAAATGGGTTCTCAGTATCTTTTATATTAATTCGCGAAACGCATAGAGCGGCGCGCAGCCAGCTATCTGCAGCTATTTAATTAAATGCCAATTAAAAATATCCCGATATAAACTACTTATATTTCAAAATAAATAAAGTTGTTTACACAAGGTAGCACAGTTTTTGTGTAAGAATTTCTTTACTTCTGCAAAAAAATTACGTAAGCTCTACTATACAATAATAGGGTAGTTTCCTATGTTTGAGTTTGTACATTAATTTATATGTAACAGAAAATAATACGAAAAATAAATTATTCTGTGAAATCAGCATCAAAATTGGTTGAAAAATAAAGCAGTTATTCATATTTGAAATATTGTTGTGAGCAAAAGTGGGGGCGTGGCGGGGATATCGCGCTATCTCTTTCGCAGGCACGCAGCGTTATGGTCGGCGACACTCGGTGACGTCTCAGACTGATATTGCTGTTATTTGTCAACTTCCCCTTCCACCTCATTCCAAAGCTTTAGATCTTCCTTATTATTGCATCAATTTTGAAAATTCTTTTTCAGTTAGGCTTTGGATGACATACACTTTTGATAAATGTATTTAAAAAAGTAGTCAACTACCCTATTATCATTTCATATTACAGCTTAATCGACTAACAAGTGATAGCGGGCTAAGGGACAAAGTATCGAACGAGAAAGAAAATAAAGAAAAGTCTTCAGTTTGTAAAGAATATAATAAAAAAGTCAATACAGTTGAAAAAGAAAAAAACAAACATATTTCTAAATCTTCCATTGCGGTAGAAATAAATCTAAGTTCAAAAACAGATAAGGATGTTGCAAATAACAATAAAAAACGATTACTCGAAAACACAAGTAAAAACTCGTGTAATTCTTCAGATAAAGGAGTTTATAAAAATAGCGTCGGAGCTGGTCTCAAAAGTATTGACAATCAACATACTATTTTATCCTCTCATAAAGATAAAAAACATAGCAAGCATGACCTTAGTACTCATGAAAATCCACGGCACCCTACTAAGGAAATATCCCAACAATTTGATAACAATACCGATTCAAAAACAAGTAAGAATAGACACAAACAGTCTAGTAAACTTATAAAACACGATAGCCATGATCGAAGTAGGGCAGAACAACAAAAACGTATTAAATCATGCCGAGATAAAATTCGTCATAAATCAGAAAGTGAAAATAAGTATCTTAGTAAGAAAACTTTACAGGATGATACTATTATTAATTACTGCTCCAATACGATTGAACCGAAAAAGGATATCAAAAAGCATCATACAAGTAAATGCAAACATGAAATGCAAAGACACGGTGAAAAAAAAGATAAGCATAACTCAATATCTAAAAGCAAACACATATCTAAAAATAAAGGTTCTTTAACTAACCAGAAAAAGTGCAAAATACAAAAAGAAAGTGACACAACCAAATGTAACACTAATACCACAAAAAGTAAGAAATCTTACAGCAATTATTGCGATAAAAATAAAATAATAAGCTCAACCAACAAATCCGCACATAACAAAACACATAAAATAAGATCAAGAAGTGAAAGTGACAAGAAAAATAAAACCCAAAAACAAACACAAGGTATAATTTCTTCAAATCCTAGCCATAAGAAGGATTCACTTAACGACTCGTATGAAAACTTGACGGTTACTGTTAAAACACAAAGCGAAAAACATGAAAACTCAGGACCGCCTAAAACAAAGACATTGACCACAACCCACAAATCAAAAAAAATTAAACTTATTATTAATTTTGTCGTCAAAAATGGGAATAATGTAAAAACAGCGCCTTGTGACGAAAGTTGTACAAAAAAAGAAGACAATATGTCGTTAATATCAAATTCAGAGTTAAGTTTCCTTGATGACATAGACATTGACGAAATAGTTGACAGTCTTAAACAACCTAAACGTGAACCAGGAACCAAGCCAGAGCCAATAATTCTGAATAGGTCTCCTGAGGGACCAATTATAATTATTGATGACGACTCTGATGAAGAAAATGATATTGTTTACAACAAAAATAGTGAACTTAAGGACAATAAGGCAATAGTAAAGATTGAGGAAGATGATAAATTTAAAGACATCAAGCCTATCAGTGAAGAGAAAATTAATACAACACATTTCAGTAATCATTATATCAATTTACCAGAGGAAAGGTAATTCAATTTGGAATATTTATTTTTCGATCTGCACACGGTAACTATATACATATTATTTTCTTTCAGCGACCCAAATAATTCTAATAATAATACTTCAACATTAACAGCAGAAAATATTACTAAGTGTGAGGTAATTGATGAGGATATGAAAAATGAAATTATACAAATAATTGACGAAGACGATACGGTAGAAACATTAAGCACCTGCAGTACGGTCATTTTAGATTGTCAAATGGATATTGAAGAATGTAACGATATTCCAGAAAACGAAAAGCATTCGTTAGTTTTAGAGACCACGCAAAGTGCGGTTCATAACAAACCAACAATAACAAGAGGCGAAAATATTCAATGTACAAACCAGTTAAATGAAATAGTTTTAGTTGATGGAACTGAAAATACTGATAACATTGAATGCACAGACCAGTTAAATGAAACAGTTTTAGTTGAAGGCCCTGAAAATATTGATAATATTGAATGCACAGACCAGTTAAATGAAATAGTTTTAGTAGAAGGAACAATAAACACTGAAACATTTAAAGACCCAATCGAGGCACAGCTGAAGAAGATATTTGAAATGCCTTCTTCAGATACATTTGATACTGAGGTTGACAAAAATCTCAGTGGAAATATAGATGGTGTTAAAGAAACCGAAATCACTTGTAAAGAAGAACCAGAAGTAATACCATCGTTACCTCAGAATGAAGAGCTAAATCCGCAAGAAGAAAAAGATTCTGATTCTCTAGATAACACAAAAAATAATGTTGAATGTTCCACAATAAAAGCAACAAGCGATAATATAGATACACCCGAAAAAATAAACGAGGCAGTCGTAGAAAGTCAAAAACCTAATATTGATAGAATAGTTACTACCAAGCTTTTAAAATCTGTGAAATCTGAAATAAGAAAAGTGAAAGAACAAAAATCACTACCTGTAACACAAGCCCAAAATTTTATAGAAGCTTTAGAGGCAAGAATGTCGACTTTCTTGAAAACAGAGTATACTGTGACATCAATGTTACATAAAGGAAAACATTCCAGAATATACGAGTGTATAGATAAGGGTGGCTTCAATTACGCCCTAAAAATGTTAAAGTATGATTTTTAATGTATTTTTGTTATTTCAAATTATATTATTCCTAAAATGGTTTGTTTCCTTTCCAGTAATATACGCGATCGATACTTCATGGGGATACAAAAGGAAAATATGCTTATGAGTTTTCAAAAAGATATCCCAAAAGAAAATCTGCATTGCGTATACGTCTTGAACGGATTTTCAATGTGCGGACACTGGTGCTTCTTGATGGAATACTATCCGAAAAATTTGTTTGAAGCTTTGCAAGAAAATAATAAATCTTTTCACATAGATACAGTCCAAGTGTTGTCCAAGCAATTGATCGCCGCTGTCACAGTACTGAGGAATAACAACATTGTGCACTCAGGTAAATTTCAACAACCCTGTATTTTTTTTTTTGGGTCGGCGATCCTGCTGTCAACACCGGGGGAAACCTGCGAATGGGATACTGGAGTCCCCCGGCTTGACGACTGCAGGGGCCTGGGAGGGGAGTGGAGGAGGAATATGAAAGGGAAGGTGGGGGAAGGAAGGAAGGTTCCCAGGATGGGCGGAAAGAGAGGGTGCCAGGAAATGCTCGCGGGCCCTTTTAGGCCTCAATGTGTTATCCACCAAGAGGTATACACACTGACTGTGTGCCTCGGCTCGCGACTAATGTCCCCCCGCGCATGGGCAACAACCCTATATTAATTACTAGTGTTTGCACGCGAATCCGCGCGCGTGAAAAAGTTTTTCCGGAATTAAAGTCCCCCATTATATTTTCCCGGAATAAAAAGTAGCCTATGTTGCTCGCTGATAGTGTAGCTTTATATTGGAGAAATAATTTAAAAATCAGTCCAATAGTTTTTGAGTTTATTCGTTACAAACTTACAAAAATACAAATATTTCCTCTTTATAATAATAGCGTAGATAAACTTTTGAATACCTTAGTTGTAATAGTATAACTTATTTTTTTTATTTAATTCAAAGGAGATGTCCCCTTTTTGTATGGGTGCTGGGCGTCAAAATCTTAACGAAATTTAAACTTTCTGGACATTAGAGGCAAAAATATGGATCTTGGTCCATTAAAAAAATATTTTAGACCCTTCCATTTATAACTAACTTTTTAAAAACCTTCATATTAAGTATCTTAATATATATAAATCTCGTGTCACAATGTTTGTCCTCAATGGACTCCTAAACCACTTAACCGATTATAATAAAATTCGCACACCATGTGCAGTTCGATCCAACTTGAGAGATAGGATAGTTTAAATCTCAAATTATAGTCGCAATTTTAATTTATTGCTAATTATTTGTCTGTTATTATTTGACAGTCACAATTATCTGTTAACTCCAAATGATTCTAACAGATGTCGATACCTTTCGACTGGGTTGAGTAAGTAATCAATAGATGGCGCTGCTATGGTAATGATAACAGATGTCGATACCTTTCGACTTGGTTGAGTAAGTAATCAATAGATGGCGCTGCTATGGTAAATCTACGAACGTGTCATATAAGCTACGGGTAGATTATGTATACTTTTTATACCGGGAAAATATAAAGCGGGACTTTTATACCGGGAAAACTCATTCACGCGGGCGGAGCCGCGGGCAAAAGCTAGTAGTTTATAAAATTAAATTAAATGATTCTCAAAATCTGGAGACTTTAAAATTATACGATTTATTGCAAAGGCCTAATTTTGTGAAGTACTACCCAAATATGTAAGAGTAAAAGGCGTGAGTGTGTATGTTGTAGCTTCCTTATAGTGAAACAATCTTTAGAGTCAGATCTGTCGTTCTGGACATTACCTCTTCATCCACACTCCTTAATATCAATTTAGAATATTAAATATTATTTCCAAACTCAGAAACCTATTGATATGTTTCAGATATTAAACCAAGTCACATCCTGATTAACAGCAAGAACGACAGAATAAAGTTGTGCGGGTTTGATACCGCGTACAACATAAAGGAAGCTGTTATAGCGCCAAATATAGGCACGACGAACTACCGGGCACCAGAGGTTATACTAGGACATTCCTCTGGATTCTCCCTGGACGTTTGGTCATCTGCCCTGGTCATGTATGAGATGGCGACGAATACCAAACTATTCCCTGGGTTGTATAACAATGATATATTGTACAAGCAAATGTGCACGCTCGGAAGCGCCCCTTACGAAATGGTACAGAAGTCTTTCTTCAAAGAAAATCACTTTTGCGGAACAAGTTTTATGAGAAGATTAGGGATGAGGAAAGAGGTAAGAATTAGCAATTTATCTTACTTAGATTCTAACGTCTTTTATTTTTAGAGTTATTAGAGGTGCCTCGGTGGCGTAGTTGTATTACGGTACGTCTGCAATGCTGGTCTTGAGTTCGATCCCTGGGTCGGGCAATGTGATATTGGATTGATGTAATCCGTATCAGCCCGGAGTCTGGAATTTGTGCCCGATATGGCGATAGGCTCGCCCCCTATCACATCATGAGACGGAATACGCACGGCGAAAAGTGAGTGCACTAGCTGCGCCTCTGCCTACCCCTTCGGGGATAAAAGGCGAAGTGTGTGTGTGTGTTATTAGAGGTAATTGTATAGTATTTTTATTACTATCATAATAGCAATATAATATCAGTGACATATTTTTCTCGCTCACTATTAGGCATGAGCCTTTTTTACTTCCTCTTCTACCCTATCAGTAGATAGGGCCATTTTTTATTTATTACTGGTTACTTACTTCATGTATTATGCTTACTTTTGTTGCATGTAATAACTATTACCATGACCTATGCCAAGAAACAGAGGTTATATTGCAAACAATACTTATCTTTTCAAATATAACAATCAATATTTACGTTTTAGATTATAAAATTCATCTATTCATTCAAGAAAAGTAAGAGAATACACAGAACGATATTCGACGCCTATACGACGGATTGGAGTGACCAGAGAACGGAGAAACAACGCACTGAAGATTTGGAAAAACTTGTAACTTTTAAGATTTTGTTGGAGCAAATGTTGGCCATTCATCCTAAACACAGGTTGTCTATTGAATTTGTGTACGCAAATCCTTTTATTTACGAATTTACTGATGTTTAGATGTCGACTGTTGTTGTTTCTGCCATGGCCTGGCCAAATTGGAGATGAATCCAAGAATACTAAATCACTAATTTCGTGATTTTGATGATTGATTAAATTACGTATCAATACCTTCAGAGTTACAAAATTATATTTGTTTAGCTCTTGACTGTTGCTGATTGTTTAGAGGTTACATTTTGTTTTTCATGTTTTTTTTGTTAACCACCGCGCCGGAAATACAATTTAAGTAAATAGATAGACCTTTTCTAAAAAATACTCTTCACTTATAGATTTTCATTTATCCAGTAATGTCCTAAGTGTGCTGCTAATAACAAGATACTATTCTATATTTATTTTTACATTTTATTATTTCTTGTATTTGAAAGTTGTTGAACAATTTTCAATGCAAATTAAGTAAAAAGGTAACTAACTAGTTATTAAGTAATTTACGGTTGTAATCTAGGAATATATGTCTTATACAAGTATTTAATAAATTAGAAAGTACTGGTAGTAATAAGATGTTACGACACTAGTTTAGGTGGGAATACATGGCGAGTTTTTCAAAATCAATGTAGTAAAAATTATTTTGAATAATTTGATACATTTATATGAGAATCTATCTATATCAACGGTGTGAACGAATCGCCTGTGTACTTTCGACTATACAGGGTTCTCATAGCTCAATACAGTATGACCTTGTGCTATATTATGTTAAAAAAAAAACTTTACCAAATGTTACTTTTATAACATGACAAAGTATTAAAATAAGTTTCTATTAATTTTACGAGTACTAAGTATTAAGTTATTTTTGTTACTGAATAAATTTTTTTTTTCGTATTAGTGTGCCAATATTTAATTACCCTAAAGACAAATATTATGAATGTTTCGAGTATAATGCTACTGCTCCACGTGTGCCGTAAGGTATTAATAAAGGCGACACTGCACACGTGGCGAAGATTAAAGCTACACAATAGAGGTGTTTTACCTGAAAATAAAACACATATTAAATACTTACCTTATTTGAAGCTTACTAGATTGAGATAGGCACTTCCTGTTTTCCGTTTCCTCTACCTTCCTTTTCATTTTATCTATCTGTCTCGCTCGCACATCCGTTCTCCCACCAGGCCACCGCCCCACCAAAGGTGTGCTCAGTGGTGGTCGGTGTTCTAGGAATCATTGAGTCGATAATCTACCAGGCAGAAATTGAAATGTAAGCTTCAAATAAGGTAAGTATTTAATATGTGTTTTATTTTCAGGTAAAACACCTCTATTAAACACTTGACCGTTATTTGAAGCTTACTAGATTGAGACGTGTCTGTTATCGCCTGGTGGGGCATGACGCCAATGTGATGAAATATTGATGATGATCCTATTTTGAAAGAAAATATGTTATGCCAAGTATACATTAGATTAGTTTAATAATCCATATGTGCGAGAAAAAGGATTACTTACAAATGTAAATACGCATCCAAAATGGTATTGTATGGACTATGATATTCGTATGTCTAAAATGTTACGAGTACCTATACAGACATATACTCGAATTTAATCAGCTGCTTTAAACAAATTAACGATTTCACAGCTACTATTATTTTTAGATATTACTTCCTTACGTTAGAAACGGGTGAATGTATTTTGTGGTCTCCAGTAGAAACCTTTGCAAGAATCTCATCTGAAGGACAAATTATGAATCCAGTTTTTGGAAGCCGATCGTATGCTCCCTAAAGAATTCACTACTCCGTTTCTAACAATATGGATTTTACCTAGCCGGCTATAACTGTACGGGAGACAGGCTTTGGTGAACCTCTAATATTAATAAATAAATTAGTACAGTTTCCCAATCTACGCTTTTCTTCCAAAATAAATATAGTACCTACGTTTTACCCAGAATACTGGGTCCATATTCTTGTTCTTAGTTAGGTTAGGAGACAATTTCGCGCCTGATTGTCTATAAGTAGCAGTATCTGCTATTGAGCCATACATGGGCCATAGGATCAAATTTTTACAATCTACAGACAATTGTTTGGATTAGACTGCAAACAATGTCAAATCGTGAACTCTTCTGCCGGAGCAAAGAAGTAATAGCGTTGTAGTTGTCTGCGTGTCGCAAATACAGCATTTTCATTGTCAAGACTATTCAAAAGCGTAACTAACTTATCTACGTTCCATATCCTAGATTAGAGTTCAGGATATGTTGGACGAAGGCGTGCGAACTTAGACTACCACCATTGTTATAATAATTCAGCGTGCAGAATGCAGACTTGTGTAACAAAATAATGTTGTAAGCAAATTCATTTACAACAAAACGTGCTAAACTTCGACCCGTGGGTTCTAAAGGCTCTACTTTGTTTTTTTTTTTTTTTTTTTTTTTTTTTTTTTTTTTTTTTTTTTAGTTCAGTTCAGCCCTCGAGACCATACAACTTCATATTATCTTTTTGGTAGAAGGACGCCAGAAGATTATAAAAGTTCTATTTGAACTTTAATCTACCCGTCAACGCCCGCTTATATATAGCTATAAGCTAATTTCCTTATATTAATGGACACCGGTGTCCATCGCGGGCGTTGAAGGATTAAATTCCATGACTACCCCCACATTTCCATACTTTCAATGTCATCGCTTGAATTTTGGGGGGGTGGGAAGTCGGTCACTGTCTATCAGGTGTAACTAAGGTTCCTTGATCGTGATCCGGGGCGCCAGCGCTCGGGTTCTTGGGTCTTATCTCCAGAATACTCTGTCCCACCTCGGTATAACCAGGAGGACAATATCAGATTCTGAATTGAGGTGCTGTAACACTAGGGATGGAAATAGTCAGACTCGTGGGTAAATCCAGTTTCTGGAGAATGCATCGTGGTAAATCGCGCGAACGTCGTTCAGGTGCAAAGATACATAGTTGCTTACCACCTTCGCTCGTTCTGACGCAAATAGATCTATCACGGAAAGCCCAAACTTTTCGATATTTTCTGTACACTGAAATAGATGCCAGCCTGGGGCACGTCGACAAGGCGACAATTGGTCTGCGTGACTGTTGTACATTCCTGGAATGTATTAAATTTCGAGAATGATCTGGAAGTTGTCCAGAATATGAAACAGTTCTTTGATTAACTGAATCGAGGGTCTAAGGGTAAGACTTGGTCCCCCCCCCCCCCTCGTTTCACAATAATGCTACGTCTTGTTGTCGCATTGTACTAGAACCTTGGGTACGCTCAGATATTGGTCTTGTTAACTTATGACCTTCAGTATTGTGAGCAGCGCATTGATTGCAATGGAGATGTCGTTCTTGTTTGATCCCTAAGCCCGACATTGGGCGGCTGTCGAGCTGAGCTCCCCACGCTATACCTGAGGCGCCTCTGGCGGAAAATTATTTGGTCAACGGTGGTTGATAATGGAACCGAGAAGACACATGGCAATTTGGATGCCACCATTTTAATAACTCGCGCACCTCCATGGTTAGAACATAGGTACAGCCAGGAGCTTATTTAAAGAGTTTGTTCAAAAAGATACGAATGTTTCGAAAATTAAGCCTGCTCTGAGGGACAGTTAACACTGGCAAATTTTAGAAGCCCAACCAGACTATGTAGTTGCTTTACTGATATCGTGGCCTTTCGCAGTAAATCCAGTACTTTTTGTGTTACGAGGAAGATCTTTTCCGGTGGCAATGATTGCTTGTTCAACCATGGATACCACAAAACTCATAGAAATATAAGACTTTTGCAGGTGGACTTGACTAACTTTTGTGAATTCGTTCGCCAACCTAATAAATGTAAACGGTCTAACACTTTTGGGTGTGGACTCGAAGAATTTGCAAATCTTAATTGAATAGCATACTTTGGAAAGAAACAAGTATTCGAACACGTTCAAGTCTTAAGGTGTGTGCCACCCATTGATTAAAGACGCAAAACCTTTGGCTGCAGAGTCCAAACGGCAGGCAGGTCATTTTCCGTCATTTCCGCGGTAAATAAATCGCAGAAACCCCAACGTGATAGGGAGATAGGCTGGTAGAAATAGGCCTGGGAAAGATCTACTTCACAAAGCCAGTCGCCTGGTTATAGGAAGTCTGAGACACTACATATGTTTATCAACCTGAAGGGTTCCGTGTAAACACAATTGTTTAACATTGACAATTTGTCGATTACTGCCCTCGTTCTTGGGAATCAGAGACATTGTCGATGTAAAGGTTGGAGACCAGTGACAACCATCAGAACACTTTTAAATAACATCTCCGTAATAAATGCACACATTTCTAGAGATTCCACTGTTACAAATGGCTTCCGTAAATTAGGTAGAGCAAAAGGGGGTTTTTTCTCAGAAAAGGTATGCGATAGCCTGTTATTATGCGCAGCAAGGTGTCTGACGCTCCCAGCTACTTCCATCGATCGACAAAACACTTCAACTGGCCCGCTTTGAAGTAGGCAGAAACCCCTCTCTTTTACCGCTTGGTAGTCGTGGGCCGTGTTGGGCTTCTTAGTATTCTTGACCGGCTCTTGTCACTGTTTACCACCACGTGGACAAATGAATCCATGTGTATTATGTCTATCACCACATTGACCACTATTGTTATTACCGTTACCTTGTGGGCGTCGGTAATGTTTACAGATAAAAGTGGAGTGGTTATGACTACAACTCTGCAGGAGTGTGTGCATGGCGCAGTATAACATGCATGATGTGCACCCTACGAGGGTACGAAAAAAAAATTTTGCTGACTCCTGCGAGGGGTTGTGATTGGTAATATTAACCCACTGTTTGCGAAACAGGTTTATAGCCACTGCCTTTATTTGGAGGTAAAAAACCGTCTTTATAAAACCTCCATTTCTAAGACCACAACTCTACGAGAGTAGTGTGCATGGCGTTGTACAACATGCATGAAACGCACCCTGCGAGGGCACTGAAACAATTTACCGACCCCTGCGAGGGGTAGTGATTGGTAATATTAACCCAGTGTTTGTGAAACAGGTTTATAGCCACTGCCTTTATTTGGAGGTAAAAACAGTCTTTATAAAACCTCCATTTCTACGACCACAACTCTACGAGAGTTGTGTGCATGGCGTTGTACAACATGCATGAAACGCACCCTGCGAGGGCACTGAAACAATTTACCGACCCCTGCGAGGGGTAGTGATTGTCTTTATTTACCCTTTCTAAGAATAATGTGCATGGTGGTCAAAGATCAGCTGTAGGAAGTCGGAAGGAACCTTTTGATATTCCCCTTCCGAAAATAGCTCAACTATCTTGTTATGTAACTGCTCTGGTACTATATTGTCGGAGTGACGAGACCATGTGATGAGATCAGTCAAATTCTAAATTCTTAATCTGTAAGACTTCTTGTTGCTTAAGTATGCAAATTGTCAGAGCACCGTAAGCTTTATCAGCATAAGCTAAATACCGTTGTGTATTATATGATTTGCGCCTCTACGTACTTAACCTCAGACCACTCACATTTGTCGGAATGCTAAAATTTTAGCAGCTTAAAGTAACATTCAGGATTCTTCAGAAGCTAGAAGGATCCTTTAATTTAACCTGAATTTCAAACTTAAATTAATTAAGGTCGCTAGATTTTACGCCGTCCGGCTCATAACCATAATATAATAATCTACAATCCTGATCCAATAATATGTCCTCATCAGTGTTATTCAACTCCTGTTGGGCTACAACAAGTAGGTATTTCTGGCTGCTGCTAGGGCAGCCTGTATTACAGACATAAAAGCGATTGCATTAGTTTTACCCCGCCGTTCTCTACTATAGCGGTGCTGACGAGGATCTTGGATCGTTGGAATCAGTATTATAACTACTATCGTCACTAGGAAAGGACGACCTACTCTTTGTTTAATGACGACGCAATGTGGTTCTCCGGCGGGAATCGAACCCCGGTTTCCCGCGCAGGGATACTGACCACTATACTACCAAAGATCCATCTTAATCAAAGACTAGTGAGTACTAGTACTTAGTAGTACATCACTTTTCCTAAAGAATAAAATAATATATTTGAAAACGAACGGTAACACCGTTATAATTATTTCTTTTTTTTTTTTTTTTTAAATAGTAATATATGAAAAAGTATAAGGAAAGGTATAATTTATGCAAGTTTTCTTACTTACGGTTTAGACCGAAAGAAGTCACTAAAACACTGCAGTAAACACTTTTATTACTTATTTCACTTTGTATATTGAAACTGCACCGTGTTTTAGTAGACGACTGCACTCAACGGAAAACTTGACGCCAATGATTCCTAGAACACCGACCACCACTGAGCACACCTTTGGTGGGGCGGTGGCCTGGTGGGAGAACGGATGTGCGAGCGAGACAGATAGATAAAATGAAAAGGAAGGTAGAGGAAACGGAAAACAGGAAGTGCCTATCTCAATCTAGTAAGCTTCAAATAACGGTCAAGTGTTTAATAAGCTATTTCTATCAAAATAGTTGAGGTACATTGGACCTTGTTAATAAATAAGGGAGGTACATTGAACAAACAAAGCATTGCTACTAGTTTTTTCGATCTAGTTCGAGTGGCCCCGCTAGATCGAACCACATAATCAAACCAACCCCCTTATTCTCTATGACACACGTTATTTTCACGTCTAACAAGCGCGTAACGTAACTCATCGCGTTTATCACTATGGAAATTGGCATACAGAATACCATTTAACGCCAATTACACCAAGTTAACGTAACCTGCAAGGTGGACAGAGGACTTGATAAAGGTCGCAGGAACACAATGGATGCGGGCCGCTTTTGACAGATCCGTCTGGAAATCTTTAGGGTAGGCCTATGTTCAGCAGTGGACGTCAAATGGCTGATGATGATGATGATGATGATGAACGTAACACGGCAGCGTTACGAGTTAACACTGTCAGAGAATAAGGGGACAGCAGTATTAAATTGATTCTTGTATATTACATTTTTAAACTAAAAGAAAGTAACAAACATCATTTGTTTACGTCTAGTGTTTAAATTAGATGATTACTTTACCTCTAATTTTAGGCCAGTAGTTAAGTGTGTTCTGTAGGTATTAATCTAATGGTTAATGAAACACATGCTCATAAGGAAATATTTTATTAGAATTTATTCTTCTTAAAATAAGTTTCAGTAGTGTATGAATACTTATTGGCGAAATCACCGATAAATAATCGGTGGAAGCCATAAATTAAAAGAAGAAGAATAATATTTATGTATAACCACAGACAAATAAGCTTCACTCTTATCAATCTTTTCTACCTGCCCTTATGTTCTCTAATGCGGAGACGCAACATCCTAAACGCAATGTAGTAAAATTCATTTGGCTTATTTTTACGAGCCTGCCCAGCCTTAATCCCTTCTGGACTATTCGATCCCGGCCAAATCGTGATAGAAAATCCCCACAATGTTTTTCCAATGCAACGGTAAAACTGTAGGTGGTGCAGAAGCCTACTTCCGCAAGTAATTTTTAGCGTGGAAACAGTCATGGCAATCTGGATTTTGAAAATATTGCAGCTTGTAGGACTTGCGGCGAGTCTCATGTGTATAAAATTATTGAAATATTGCAGCTAGTGTAAACGCATCTAACTACGTAACATTTAACGCATCAACTTTACACACTAAATTGATGGTAGGTTTCTCATATGTGAGAGTTCGTCTGGGTGGGTACCATCGCAATGTCTATTTCTACCGCCAAGCAGCAGTGTGCGTGCACTGTTGTGTTTCAGTTTGAAGGACATTGTAGCCAGCGTAACTACTGGACATAATGACACTTAACATCCTATGTCCCAGGATGGTGTTACTGTTTATGGGTGGTCGTATCGCTTACCATCAGGCAAACGGCATGCTCGCCTCATTTAATGAAAAAAAAAATGTCATAGTTTCACGTAACATCAGGTGCAGTGGAGCCACTTTCCGTGCTTCGGTGAAAAAAAAAAAAAAAGTTAAATCCGCCTGGTAACCAGCGTGCAGCGTGCCGCGTGTGCCGACTCACCTGCCCGGGCATCTCCTTGGTGTGTCCGTCGGGCACGTGCAGCAGCACGAGCGGGCGCGCGCGCGCCGTGTGCGGGGAGGGCGGGGAGGGCGCGGCGTCCACGCGGAAGAACCCGCGCCGCTGCAGCTGCACCACGTCGCCCGTCTTCAGCGCCGACAGCGCTGGCTCGCCCAGCATCGGGATCTCCCACTGGCGAACGATACATGAATCAAAGGACATGTCCAAAAACGGGCCTAAAATTCTAACTATAGTTCGGACAAACTAAGCTGGCCGGTATGACAATTCAATTTTTTTCCCGACGCGATAACTCTGTGAGAACGTCTACCCAAAAAATTCAAAACGGACATGACACGGATGTCATACCGGCCATATTAGTTTGTCCCTACTATAAGATACTTCCTACTAATATTATAAACGCGAAAGTTTGTACGTATGAATGTATGGATGTTTGTTATTCTTCACGCAATAACTACTGAACGGATTTCGATGAAATTTGGCACACGGGTAGATCATGTCCTGGATTAACGCATAGGCTACTTTTTATCCCGGGAAAACTTATTCACGCGGGCGGATCCGCAGGTAGCCGCAAAAGCTAGTTATATATATTTGGATAGTACTCCTAAAAACTAGGTCTTTGCAAGAAAACATATAATTTTAAAGTCCTCCGATGTTGGAATTACGTAATTTTATTTTTCTTAAAAACTACACTTAAGATGAATGGTTTGAAAAAAGTTAGTAATAAATGGAGGGGTCTAAAAATTTTAATGGTTCCAAGATCCATATTTTGCCCCTTTAATATTCCTAAAGGTTGAGCCTGGTTAGATTTTGAGGCCCAGCACCCATACAAAAAGCGGACATCTTTTGATGATCGCTGAAAATATTTACCATCAGAAGCAAATCAAATCAAAGTTTACTGCACTCCACAATTATTCTATACGTAAAGATGTTACAATTAAATAGACACGCGATATAATCGCGGAGTCTGTCGGGCACGACAAAATTTCAAAGCAGTATAGCACATGCAAGAAAAAGAATCCTTAAGTCACCCTTCCCTGATGCGTTACATAACCCACAAACCCACCCTTGTCTGATGTCCGATATACTGCTTGAAGTCCTCGTCTTTCGCCAGTACGGGTTTGGATATAATGTGGTCGAAGTACACGCAGTACACCTCCACCATAGGCGACTGTGGGCTATCCGCTAGCCACGTGAGCTTCAACGTCTTCTTATAGTCCTTGTTGTCCAGGTTGGGTGTCGCGTCCACGCTTGTCACTGTGCCGTCTGGTGACCTGGAAATCATACCATAGTTACATTTCCTTTTATCATATGGACGGATATAGAAACCATTTTTATAGACCAATTTAAAAGTAGGTACCATACAAAGAATATTAAATACTGAAATACGCGCATGCTCACGCCTTTTATCCCCGAAGGGGTAGGCAGAGGCGCAACTAGTGCACCCACTTTTCGCCAAGCGTATTCCGTCCCATGATGTGATAGGGGGCGAGCCTATCGCCATATCGGGCACAAATTCCAGACTCCGGGCTGATACTGAATAGAAAAATCCAATATCACTTTGCCCGACCCGGGGATCGAACCCGAGACCTCAGCCTTGCAGTCGTACCGTAATACAACTACGCCACCGAGGCAGTCTGTACTGAAATAATATTATATTTTGTGGCCTATTTATATCAGCTGCGTCCAATTGAGATCCCGGATTCGATTCCCGCGTCAATGCAATGCAATGCAATGCAATCAGCCCTGTATTACACTGCCCACTGCTGAGCACGGACCTCCTCTACTACTGGTAAAGCGAACGATAATTGATAAACAATACACATGTAACTTCGAAAAGTCAGAGGTGTGTGCCTTGGGTTTTGAACCTGCGGACATTGTCTCGGCAGACCGTTCCATTCCCAACTAGACTATCGTCCACTTTCCCGCGTCAGATTAAGTGATATTGGGACTTTATGTTCTGAATGAGTCTAGAATTTGGGCTCAATATGACGATAGGCGAAGGCGAAAAGTGGGTACCCTGGTTGCATCTCTGTCTAACTTTTGGGGAATTAAGGCGTCATGTGTGGTTGTTTTTATTTTTATCCACCTTAGAGCAAATTCACAAAACTCACTTATGTATCTTATCAATCAATATATTCCCGTAATTGATGAAGGTAGCATTTTCTCCCTCCTTCAACGCCTTCGCGTCGACCTGATCGATGAGCAGTCGCGGCGAAACCCACACGGTCTTGGATCCCACGTCAGGGTTCTTGGGGTGGAGGGCCACTGACATGTTGCTGTCTGCCTTCACACCTTTCAAGATCACGGGGACCGGCTTCTCTTCTAGAGCGGTGTAGCGTGGCGCGATTGGATCAATGACCTGAGAAGCAAGAAAGAGAAATATGATTTACTGTATTGCATGGATAAAGCCCAGTGGCATGCTGTTTTTTTCTAAAGTATCATCAATTCCTGGGGCGCTTTCACTTAACTGCGGTGCACGTAACAGTTGTTTTTGGGCCATACACACTACTGGAGTGTAGACTGATACTGTTTCACTCACTCGACAACCTCCGTGTGGCGCCGCACTGGTAGGTAGTGAATTGTTAGAGTTACCTTCTTGAAATAAAACATTCTTGCGGATTTTATAGCGGTTTTTTAATTTATATTTTCTCCCGTCCGCCACGCGACCATGAAGGCTGCAAAGCCTTCGAAACGTCGGGAGAGAAAATAAATTTAAAACCGCGATAAAAATTAAAATCCGCTAAACACTTTTAATTATTATTATTAAAAAAAAATGTCACATTCGCGTAAATATAAGAAATGATTAGTTACCTTCTTGTTGATGGCCCAGATCTTGTCCCACTCCATGAAGACGACGGACCGGCTGGAGCCCTGCGCGTGTATGAACTGCCGCAGCGCCTCCACCGCCATGCCGCGCCGCAGCACGCCCCGCACCGTCGGCATGCGCGGGTCGTCCCTACACACAACACACATTATAGAACTAAGTCAAACAAATAAAATAAAATAAAAATAAAAAAATACGTGTGGCACTCGGACACTGCCGCGGTAAAGCTATTGCATAGCATTTTTTATCACAAATTTTGATTGACTAAACACAAATTCGATCTTACGCTTACCACATAAAGTAGATTTTTAAACGCGAGCAACGCACGTTTAGTCTTGTTATTGATAAATGTCAGAAATGCCATGGTCATCACAACCAAAGTAGAATAAATCAAAATTTGAAAAAAGAATGTTACGTTCGATTCTTTTGTACTCGTGCCGTGCCAACGCTGGGGAAATAGCTTCTACGCAATGTATTTAAGGTTCATATTAGATTAGTAAGAAATGGTTTTAATGACTTTAATAAATAAAAATATACTCGTTTCAAGAATTATAGCTTCTACGCATTGTATTTAAGGTTCATATTAGTAAGATAAAAAAGATGTGAGGTTATTTTCGTTACGGAATTTCTGGATTCGGTCTCCACGCTCAAGGCCCGCGATAGAAGCTATGCAATAGCTTAAAAATAAGTCCCCCACATACCACACATTATAGAACTAAGTCCCCCCGCCGCATCTGTCTGTTTGAACGCAATAAAACCCAAAAACTACTGAACGGATATCTATGAGAGATGTCCGCTTTGAGTATGGGTGTTGGGCCTCAAAATCTAACCAGGCTCAAACTTTAGGGATATTAAAGGGGGAAAATATGGATCTTGGATCAATTAAAAAAATATTTTTAGAGCCCTCCATTTCTAACGAACTTTTCTAAAAACGTTCATATTCAGTGTAGTTTTTAAGCAAAATATTACATTAATCTTAAAATCGGAGGTCTTTAAAATTAAACGATTTATTGTAAAAGGCTATTTTTTAGAAGTTCTATCCCAACAGTTATATATAAACTGTCTTGGTTAGAATTTTAGGCCCGTTTAGGACATGTCCTTTGGTATGGAAATAGTTGGAGGCCCTGGGAAGAGCATAGCCCATAGGCTACTTCTATCTCGGAAACCTCTTTCAAGCGAGCAAAGGTGCGAGCAATTGTTAGTAACACATTTGGCCAAAAACAAAATGACGTCATATATTCGATGTGTACAGTCAGCAGCATAAATATCTGTACAAAATCAAAATTTCAAATCGCCCATATACGCGTTAAGTTAAACTGAAATATTTTTTTCTTCGTTTGAAGTAAAGTAAATACGTTTTATTTTATTTTTGCAAAGAGAAAAAAAAGATTAGCAAGAACACAAAAGAATGTAGGCAATTTGAAATTTTCAATTTGTACAGCTACTTATGCTGCTGACTGTACATGTAAAACTGCTGTTATTTTGTATTTCACTAGCTGTTGCTCACAGCTCCGCCCGCGTTAACGCCCGTTTCCGGAAAAAGTAGCCTATAACACTCGAGGTAATGTACCTTCGAATTAGTGAAGGAATTTTCAAGCATTGATTAAATATTTTCTGGGTTTATCCATTATAAATATACAGGAAATCAAACCTTTTAATCATATTAATTTAGATGCCCAAGTCCGAAAGCGTATTATATCTAAACAAATATTATAAAGAGGAAAAATTTGATTGTAATGGATAAATTAAAAACCTACTGGACCGATTTCGAAAATTCTTTCACCAATAGGAAGCTACATTATAAGTGATAATTTAGTAAATTCAGTTTGGATTTATTGCTAATAAAACATAACAATTCCTACCATAGACCCACTTAAAGAATGCTACTATTTAGATTCAGAATTCGAGGCTAGATTTGTAATGCATACGCATATCATAAACGTACTGTGATATTTGCATATAGAGAAGTATGTATAACTCACCAGCCATCAACCAATCCCTGCTCAACAAACCATGTCAATTTCCTCTTTGACAACACTGTGTTTGTCATACTCAGTCTGAAAGAGAACATTCATAATTATAAAAATATTAATAAACAAATTGATCTGGATGCTGGTAATATTTTTGAGTGGTTATAGCGCGATTTAGCAACTAAGGCAGCTACGAAGCTCGTCCGTCCCGACCTTTAATTCAAATGTTAAAAGAATTTCTCGAAACAAGTGGATTAGTCCACTTATTTCGGGAAATAGATTTTTTTTTTATAAGTTGGAAAGTAGCTACTCATCGGTGTAGCACTTGTAAGCGCGAAGCTCTTTATAAGATGGGCATTGCCCACCCTGTAAATACGCAAACAATTCTTTCTTTTAGCAGAAAGAATACATATAAAATGATCATTTAATTGTTCTCACCTGCTGTACTCCCAAATGTAGGGTTTTCTTAGTCCAATGGCGTCGATAAACCAGTAGAACTGCGGGTCCCTGTCGTGGTACTCCATTGTTCGCAGGACGTGGGTCACCCCCTCCACGGAATCCACGATCGGACACGCGAAATCGTATGTTGGGTACACCCTGTAGACAAAGTTATTATTTACTGTCGCCTGTAATATATAAAACAATAGGTAATAGGCTAGTTGACAATTTTTTTTAAACACATTTATCAAAAATGTATCCTATTAAAACGCTAACAGAAAAAGAATTTTCAAAATTGACACAATTTGGTGGAAGGGGTACCTGTCAAATAATAGTAATATATACTGTGACGTCACCGAGTGTCATCGATAATAACGCTGCATGCGTGCGAAAGAGATAGCGCGATATCTCCGCCAAGCCCCCACTTTTACTCATATAAATATTTCAAATAATATGAATAACTGCTTTATTTTTCAACCGATTTTGATGCTGATTTCGAAGAATTTCTTTTTCGTCTTATTTTCTGTTACATATAAAATAATGAACAAAATCAAACATAGGAAACTACCCTATTATAATTAGCCTTTAACAACCTTTTGCTCGCGGCTTCGTAATCGTAAAGAGATTTCCGGGATAAAGCTCCCGCTATACATCTTACTGGGATAAAAAGTAGCCTATGGCCTTCCTAGGGTCTCAAACTATCTCCATACCAAATTTTATCGAAATCCGTTCGGTACTTTTTGAGTTTACCGTTTTCAGACAAACAGACAGATGCGGTGGGGGACTTTGTTTTTTAATATGTAAGGATCCTTGTTAAATGAACAGCTTATCTGTAGGTAATAACGTAATGTATATTACTGACGCCAAGCAGCAATTTTAAGCACTGTTGTTCTTTGGTTCAATGTAGCTACATTGTAATTATTGGGGAGTATGAGACTTAACATCCAATATCTCAGGGTGCCATGCCATGCTTTAAATTAAAACAGTTGGTCCTAAAAAAAAAATTTTAAAAAATGCGAAATCTTTCCTGCTAATATTTAATTATGTCCTGTGTACCCTACATCGAAAGACACGGCCACAAAGAACGAACGAATGGAAGAACGCCAAGCAACAGTGTGCATACACTGTTGTGTTTCGGTTTGAAGGACATTGTAGCCAGTATAACTACTGGACATAATGAGACTTAACATCTTATGTCTCAGGATGACGAGCGCAGTGGAATGCCACACAGTACTTTGTAAGTCAAGGTGCTGGATGGTGTTGCTACTGTTTATGGGTGGTCGTATCGCTTACCATCAGGCGAACGGCATGCTCGTCTTGTCATTCAATGCAATAAAAAAAAAAGAACGAATGAATGAACAAATGACCGTACTTGTACTGGTTGCCGGTCCTCGGGTGCGTCTCGGGCTTGCAGCGGTAGATGGTGGGGTCGCGCATGCAGCCGTTGGCGGACTGCATATCGATCTTGGCGCGGACGCAGCACTTGACGCCCTGATCACTGCCCTTCTTCATCTCCTCCCACAGCTTCAGGTTTACTTCCACAGCTGGAGGACAAATAGATGTTAATTTTTCTAAATTACAACTTACTACATATTGTTACGATTTTTCTACTGATTATGCTAAAGTGGATGTTTTAGTAGCATTCATTCAGTAGTATGACCATAGAAAATACATTTTACAGGCATTGTAACATTTTCGCATGTTATGCATTTTGGTCTTTTTTCGGGTGATTGTGTGGTTCATCATCAAGCAAGCGAATTCTCCAACGAGACTCTTTTCATCATTACTTTTAGCACACAAATTTTAATACATACAGTTATTCCTATTCTTGCTTTCAATCTTCTGTTCCCTCTCGTTCTTCATTTGTTCAGCGGGCGTGTCGTCGACGAACGCCTTGCCTTCCTTGATGAGCTTCTCGCAGTACTCCAACATCAGATCGAAGTATTGGGATGTGTGCGTGAACATATCTGGCTTGATCTCTAGCATCTCCACATCTTCCAAAATCACCTGATGGTAACATCATAAATGTTAATTTACAACAGTCAAAGTAAATTTTCAATAGATATTTTCTCATACAATCTAAATTAATATTTTTTTCCAGTTTGATTATGGAAACAGAACAATCAGAAAATTGTTTAATTGAAATGCTGTCAAGTTATTTATTTTGGTGTTTATTGTTTGAGATTTATCTGAATTCTTATAGAAATAAAAAAGAAACAATAAATAAAGGCCTTTAACCCTTTTATTAACTTTAAAGGATTTCCATACTCAATAAGCATGCTCACGCCTTTTATCCCCGAAGGGGTAGGCAGAGGCGCAACTAGTGCACCCACTTTTCGCCAAGCGTATTCCGTCCCATGATGTGATAGGGGGCGAGCCTATCGCCATACCGGGCACAAATTCCAGACTCCGGGCTGATACTGAATAGAAAAATCCAATATCACATTGCCCGACCAGGGGATCGAACCCGAGACCTCAGCCTCGCAGTCGTACCGTAATACAACTACGCCACCGAGGCAGTGAACTCAATAAGAACAGTATATAATACACAACTATAATTACTAAAGTTTTAATGGGATTCACTATTGATTATTCATCATAACTAATGTCAAATGTTTAAGTTATACTGCTTTTTGCTGCCATCGTGTTTTAGTTCACTTCGGGTCGAAAGTTATTCGAAAGAAGTTATGATATTATTTTAACATCTACCCACTTGACATTGGCAAAATCACCGATGCAACGATGGAGCCATTTTTAAAAGACGAAGAAGAAGAACTAAAATTATAATTTCAGAAAAATTCACCTTTTCAAAATCAGCATTCTCTTTCGCAGGGTTGGTGTCATCAAATCTCATTACCAGCTTGCCTTGGAAGGCTTGCTGATAGTACTGGTTAAGGAGAGCTGCCTTAGCATGACCAATGTGGAGGTAACTGCATAGCAACAATTGAGGTAAATAAATGAAAGCTCAATATTAATCGATAATGATGTTAGGTTTATAACCACAGTATAAAACATTATAACTGATAATATGTTTGTGTTTCGTCTAAAAATAATTATCAAAAATTATAATGATTTATAGAATGTCTAAAATTTCACAAAATTGGGATGTAAAGTAATACACACTAACACTTAGAATTTTAATTTATTTCCCTAAAATATCTTCTTTGATCTAGTGGTATAATTATATGGGCTGTAGAATAGGCTGTACAGTACAGCCTGTACTGGTTTGATTCCCAGGACAGGTAAACATTTGAATAGATTTTTATAACTTTAAAAAAGTAAATTTAAAAGACAAATCACTTACCCTGATGCTTCAGGTGGGAATCGCACAACAACTTTGCCCATCTCTGCATGCGGGAGTTCAATGAACTTGCCTTCTTGCTGTCTTGCCGGGCTGGATTCATTATTGTTTGCTGGCGACCTTCTGTAAGTGTACAGATATATTTTAGAATATGAAATTTGCAAGAATGCTGTGTATTCCATATTTAGGGATAAGAAGCATATGGTATTTAATCTATACTAATATTATAAAGCTGAAGAGTTTGTTTGTTTGTGTGTTGGTTTGTTTGAACGCGCTAATCTCGGAAACTACTGGACCGAATTTGAAAATTCTTTCACTAATAGGAAGTTACATTACTTCTGAGTGCTATAGGCTACTTTTTATCCCGGAAAAACTTTTCCACGCGAGCGGAGCCGCGCGCAATGCTAGTTATCTATATTATTTATTTTGCACTAAGACAAAATTAAAACTTCAGAAAATAAAATATAAGAACATTAAATCAATGCAATATTCAGTTTGTACCTAAGGACAAGGACATGCATTTACAGCATTTTATAATTTATCCTGACTACTAGTACCAATAAAAAATTAAGGTTATACATTTTAATATGATGGTACTTAAATGAATTTGATAATTATGTCATTGAAATCTAATAGGTTTTTTATAAATAATATTGCTAACCTTGAAGAAGACTTATTGAGTTTCTCTAACACATCATTGGGAAGTTCTTTCAGCACTTTACCAACAGATGCTTGTGCCTCGATTAATTTCATCCATCTCTGGATGTTCTTTGATGGGTTCGCTTTTGATACCTCTTTGAATTTTGTGGACACTAAAATATTTTAACACATTGTAACTAAAAGGTATAATAACAAAATTTATTTAAACTTAACATTATTATATACCATATGACTGTAGTGATTAATAAAGGTAACCTGTAATTATAAGTATATTTACAAGGTTTAAACTTTATAATTCACTTTTATTCTTTCATACACACACACACACCCACTCACACCCTTTATCCCCGAAAGGGTAGGCAGAGGCACAACTAGTGCACCCACTTTTCGCCGTGCGTATTCCGTCCCGTGATATGATAGGGGGCGAGCCTATGGCCATATGGGGCACAAATTCCAGACTCCAGGCTGATGCAATGCAATGCAATCAGCCCTGTATTATATACTGCCCACTGCTGAGCATGGGCCTCCTCTACTACTGAGAAGGTTTTAGTCCTTAGTCCACCACGCTGGCCTAGTGCGTGTTGGCGGACTTCACATTCCTTTGATATTCAGAGAACTTCTCAGGTATGCAGTTTCCTCACTATGTTTTCCTTCACCGTTCCAGGCTGATACTGAATTTAAAACCCAATATCACTTTGACAATCCCGGGAATCGAACCCAAGACCTCAGCATTGCAGCCATACCGTAATAGAACTACGCAACCAATTTATTTATTAGTATTATTTATAAAATACACACAAACATAATTATTGACATATTTCACATATTCTTGTAATACATTCTAAGAATGCTTAAAAGCTAATATACATACCATAAAGTGCGCTGAAAACCGCCAAGTCAGACACAGATAATGATTCTCCAACCAAATAAGTCAGAGTACTCAGAGTTTTATCCAGATACTCAATGGATTTCGGGATCTCATCATCCAATATAAGGCTGAACGACAGCCAATGATTCATCGTCACCTTCTGCAGCGGTTCGGCAGATTTGTTGAAGTTGTTCTCGAGAATTCTAATCAAATCATTGCTAGTCCCATATGGCACTGGTTTCTTAGAACTAGGCAGTGTAACCGAAGAGTCATTGCCCCACACTACATCTATATTCCCTGCCGAAGCCCTATAGAATTCCACCGCCAGCAAACCCCCTGAAATATAAAAATATATCTATTTTAAGCCTCGCCCTCACCGCTGATGCAATATAATTTTTTTGAAGTAATTTTGAACCATACCTAATGGTGGGTTCACTTTGTTGCACGCTATTTTCATTTTAAAACGTTGGGTATAATTCTGGAGCCTCTAAATGAAGTTTTTATTTAATAACCCAGCGATCTTAGTTTTCACTTGCCGACACGCGAACGGAAGAAACGTCACATTTCACAATCACACTGACAGCCGTAGTTATTGATTTTCTGTCAAATGAAGCACCCACATTGCCATAAAAAAAAACATTCATCCATAATAATAATGCTAAAGTAACTGTGTCTGTCTGTAACCTGGTCATGGCTAAATTAGTGAACCGATTTGAAATGAATGAATGAATGAAATGAGCTGATTATGCTTAAACCATAAATGATATAGGCGATATATTTTTTATTTATGTTTCTTAAGCGGGGTTTACATTAGCAAGAAAACTTGCAGAAGTTATGTTGCGCAAGCTATTTTTACCGTGTAAACAGTCACGGCAAGCTGACTTCTGCAACATTTTGAAGCTTGCAGGACTTCTGGCAAGTCGCATGTGTAAACACCATTTGTGCAACTTGCGCGAGAACTTGCAGTTTATTCTGCGTGCAGATAAAAGTTTCAACTTGCTGAGCTAGCAGCTAACGTTCTTTTTATTTGTTCCATTCTGAAGCAACTAAGGTCTCAAATACTATACTGCCAAGTTATAAGTTTGTAGTTTGACCGATATGTCTATTTTTGCCGCCCAGCAGTAGTATACATGCACTATTGTCTTCCTGTTTGAAGGACATTGTAGTCAACGTAATTAATGGGAGATATAAGACTTAAAATATTATGACTCAGGATGACGAGTGCAATAAAATCTCACGCAGTACTTTTTAATTCAAAACTCTGATTCGTGTTGGTATTTTTAAGGCGATTATTTTGTTTACAATCATCATCCAAACAGCATTATATTAGATTCATAAAAATTAGGCAAAAGGATTGCGTGCCTTGTCTTTCAGTTTTATGAAAAAAGAACATGGCAAGCAGTAAATAATCCTCGAGTAATGTAAACAGCTTTGCAAGAACTTGCGCAAGTTAACTTGGTGGATACTTGAAACAGCGTGTTGCTAAAGAAATATTGCCGCTAGTGTAAACGCTTCTGAAAGTTATTGCGCAACATATTGCTGAGAGAACTTGCTAGTCTAAACTCAGCAAAAGCGTGTTGCTAAATAAATATTGCCGCTAGTGTAAACGCTTCTGAAAGTTATTGTGCAACATATTGCTGAGAGAACTTGCTAGTCTAAACTCAGCATTACAAATCATACTCCACGCGGTGGAAATCTCGGACGAAAGCTGTTTTGTCATGATACTGTAATTTGGCAAATTTTAAGTATGCTCAAAATGTTTCTATAATGCTGTATAAATAAGTGGAAAAATCTGCAGTACATTGCTTGTTTAAATAATGACAAAGGTAAAGCTGCGCGCATCACAAGTTTTGCCAGGGCTTGCCGCGCACCACACCCTGTCCTGCGCCGTGCGGGCCTGGCATATACCTCAATACATAACCGGCAATGTATTGTTATTTGATGCTTATTGATTAATATTTTGCATTCGGAAAAACTTTGTATTTATTTACTTTTATATTGTTTTAAACAATACATATTTTGATTGCACTATATAGTACCTTATATATTAAATTGAACCTGGGACAGGTGAGTGCACGTTTTACTTTATATTTGTTTAAAACGAATATCTATGGGCATATACTATTGAAAATCCCAGTTAATAACGAGTTCTAAAAACATTTCCGCATAACTTACCGTAGCAACAAAAACTTGGCGATGGATTAATTCATGTCCAAAATAATGGTAGTTCCCGGACACACCGTTCTCATGTAGCTCAGCAAACTAAAATACCAATATACTTTTATCATAAAACCGTATAACATATTTTTGCAGAAAATAAAATTATTAAAATGAAACGACAGAATGTCCGTACGTTATCACTGGTCGTGTGCACGTTTACCTATTTGCTGATCGGCGCCGCTGTGTTCGATGCCTTGGAGTCCGACACGGAGAGCAAGAGGTGGGAAGTGTTGTCCGGTAGGTAAAAAATATACAAATATAAATATTCTAGATTTAAAAATTAATGGTTAAATATATGTGATGATGGAAACAATTTTAATCAGTGATAAAATTAAACAGTGGTTTATGTTAGAAACGTGTAATAACACTGATTACTTTATTGGTAAAGGAATATTAACTAGTATAATATTATAATCATCACAACTCACGACTGACGAGTCTCCAATGGGATAGGAAAAGTTACAATAACAAGCAGAACGCATACTGACTAGATACCTATTGTACATCAGTAATTTAATAGCATTTCCATTCTATGTTAGGTATATTTCATTTGCGTGACACCCTACACTAGTTAACTTATGTTTCAAGCACGGGCGTAGCTATAGCTTTCACATAGGGGGTGTCCGAGGATACCAAAATGTCAGTGGCGTAGGGTAGGTTCTTGTCGCCCCTCGCCAGATGTGTCTCCGTCGTAGATTTGTACATAATTTGTGGCCCGGATTATTTTTGTTGTGAGCTATATACGCCCATGGTTTTAAGTAAGTAATCCTCCTGGCCAGTTTCGGTCACGGCGGCCAATCTCAACGGAGATCAGCCAGGTACGCAGGTGATATTATAGTACACAACTGTGTGCACAATACACGGGTGCACTCGCTAAGTATTCCTTCACTCTCATAGTCCGGTGAGACGGCAATCCGACATGACCGGAGAGAGATCAGGCGCAGGACCAAAGGCTTTACGTACTTTCCGAGGCATGGGGGTATCACACCGCCAACTTCCTGACTCCGAGCTGCGACTGAGTAACTTTTTAAAATCGAAAAACTCTGTCACAATATTTTTGGCTCGACCCAGAATGCGAACCCAGGACCTCAGCGCGCTAATCGTACTCGTAACGCGTACGCAATACAACTACGCCACCAAGGCAGTCAGTATAACAATTTAAGTAAGTATAGTAATTTCCAGTTACTATTTTTAGCTTACAATTTAAACTTAAAATTAATCATTTTAGACATGAAAGGCGGCTTGGTCCGAAAGTACAATATCACCCCGGAAGACTACCACATGATCGAGATAGTCATAATCGAAAATAAGCCGCACAAAGCCGGCCCGCAGTGGAAGTTCGCAGGTGCCTTCTACTTCGCCACTGTTGTCTTGGCAATGATAGGATATGGTCATTCCACTCCAGTAACAGTTGGTGGGAAAGCATTTTGTATGGCTTACGCTATGGTAAGTTTTTTAACATACGGCGTTTTTTTTAGCCCTAGGAGTATCGAGAATGCAATAGAACATACGAAAGAAATGTATTTAGAATTACCGTATTAGGCGATATTCAGGGACAGCAATCTTATAACGGCTGTCAAAGAAATTCAAACAATAAAAGATTTTTTTAAAGTGATTACTAGAGCAATTTATGCAGACATTTTGATGATGAATCGTGATTACGTTTATTGAAGCTCTTACTCTAGGATTTTTACAGGCGAGTGGTTAAATGACAAGTGGATTACCCGAGGCCAATGGTATTTAATTAAACAGAGGCATCAGCGATACGTTACCGACCTTTGAGGAGTCGGCTCTCGGTGGTATAAATAGCGGTATTAAAAATATACCTAGAAAAAGTCGCCATGACAAACGGCAGTGAAACTATTTGTTTGTTTAATTTGTTGGGTATTTGCTATTTCACTGACAAAATTAAAGTTGACTGAGACCATGAAGTGTTGATGATAATCTGACACGATTATGTGAAGATAAACAATCCGCCACCAAAACAATTCCGTCTTGCGTGCATTTCATGATTTATTAAACACACATTAGATTTGCCTTCCGATACGGTGCATCTTTAAAATGCAATAGTTAGGTACTAGATGTCAGTGAAAATGGGCTAATGTGAAGTTTACGCGATAAAAAGTATGTAGAGGGCATGACCAATAAATTGTATGCCACATTCCATCCACATGCCAATCGACACAATTACGCTGGCCTGTTCAAAACTTGACATATACAGCAAGCACAAGCACAAGCAGCAAGCTCATTATCATACTCATTTAATTTAGGCAAGACTTTTCCTCAAGTAATCATTTGGGTATTATACGCAGGTTGGCATTCCTCTCGGCCTGGTGATGTTCCAAAGTATAGGCGAGCGTCTGAACAAGTTCGCATCGGTTGTTATTCGTCGTGCTAAATGCTACCTGCGCTGCAATACCACTGATGCTACGGAAATGAATCTTATGTTCGCTACTGGATTGTTGTCCTCTATTATAATCACTACAGGTATAATTTCCCCATTATTTTTTATTGCTGTTGAGGGACGAGACGAGCATGCCGCTTGCCCGATGGTAAGCGATACGACCGCCATAAACAAACCCTAACCATACCATATAAAACTTTGAATTTACAAAGTTGGTACCTACTGCATGACACTCAACTGCGCTCGTCACCCTGAGACTTACGATGTTGACGAAATCCACAATTAAACATTACTCTTTGTTTTAGGAGCTGCCGTGTTCTCTCGTTATGAGGGTTGGAGTTACTTCGACAGTTTTTATTACTGTTTCGTTACCCTTACTACGATTGGATTCGGAGATTACGTTGCTTTGCAGGTATGTTTAAGAATAGGAGAAGGTTTTAATTGTATCTCAGAGCTGAATAGTCATCCTGGATGGCTGCATCGTCTGCAAATCAGTTTATTGCTGTAAAAACGAAACTAATTTTCTGTCGCACCATATCAGAACGACCAGGCGTTGACGAGCAAGCCGGGCTACGTCGCGCTGAGCCTCGTTTTCATACTCTTCGGACTGGCGGTGGTGGCTGCCAGCATCAATTTACTCGTGCTTCGTTTCATGACTATGTGAGTAGCGTCCCACTAAACTTAATAAATAAAATAAAAAAGCCTTTATTCCTACTACACCAAATGTTTAAATGCTATAATGCCTTTTTTATTATTATTTATTTGTAGTAATCGCCTCTGTAGCGTAGGCCTCCCCTAGTTTTCTCCAGACTTCTCTCACGCGTGCCTGTTGCATCCAGTTGGCTCCACATCTTTGTTCAAAGATATCCAGTTAAACTTTATAGCCAGTCATAATTACATAGCTTTATCCAACTTCTATGCTTCCTATCGCTCTTCAGTCTTGAAAAGTAATTGCTATGACCTGCACTTTAAAGAAACATTAAGAAGAATGCTCATTTCTCTGTAAGGAGCAGCTTGGCTGTAACCCTGGCATTGCTAAAGTCCAGGGAAGTCCTAAGGCATCAAAAAAAAAAATTATTACAGTCGTGTTTCCAGATTAATCTAACCAAATCGTCGACAAAGATTAAACATTGACGACAACTGTATATACCTACTAGCGATACATGCGACTTTATGGCTTCGTTTTTGCATTATCTTGTCCTTTGATCAGGCAAGCTGAAGAGAACGCTCGTGATGAGGACAAGGATGGTTCCCGCATCCTGCTACCAATAGACTGTCATGCGATTGCTAGCAGGCAGAGGTCCCATGATGATCAGGCTTCGGTAAGTCAACTATATCCTTCACCAATAAACATTAACTAAGCGCTGTTTAGTAACTTTTGTTAAAGTAAAATAAATGGAGAGTTAAAAAATTGATTATGTTAATCATTGGTTAAATATTTTTGATGGTAAAGACCACAATATGCCTTTGTTACTATTTATTTAAAAATTAATGCACGACACGAGAAAATGAATAAAGTTGACGAACCTTAAATTGTATGTAGGCAATCGTATTGGTTGCATTTTTTATACATTCGTAATATTACCATATGCCATAGAGTCTGCTCTAGCACCAATGACTATTCTATACATCGCCCTTTCAGGTATGTTCATGCAACTGTCTAGGCAACAAGCAGTGTGAGGCGGGCGCCCTGCTGACCGCTCCGACGCGGCCGCATCGCCTGCGACACCGACCGTCACTTGCGCAGGAGATCATCGAACGAGCTTCTGTCTAAACACGTCTTAAAATATACATGGACGTATAGGCTGTAGATGCAGCTTTAAAAGTAAAGGCAAAATAATGCATTTAGGGTTCCGTACCTCAAAAGTATAAAGGAACCCTAATAGGATCACTTTGTAGTCTGTCTGTCTGTCAAGACCATTTTTCTCAGGAACGCGTAGATATTATATCAAGTTGAAATTTATATTAAATACTCAAATCTACGATCTCTTTCAGATGTAAAAAAATCAAACTTGTAAGTCAACGCGATCAAAAGATATGACTCTTAGTTATTTATTCTGTGACTCTTACGTAGTATTACTTACTCTATGGATATGACCGTTTATGTCGCATGTTTCAAAACCTTTAAGGTACTTCCCGTTGACTTAGAATTATGAAATTTGGCAAGAAGCAAAGTATTACAGCACGTGTAAAGGAAACATCTGAAAATTATAAATATGTACTTACATAACAAAAAAAGCGAATTTACTATTATTACAAACAATATTAAACTTTCGTTAATTTATTAATAAATTTTGGCGAACTTTTGAACTTTTAGATACCTTACCTACAAGTTTGTACAGAACCTTCAGTACGCGAGCCCAACTCTCACTTATCCGGTTTTTTTTATGTGTAGCCCTCACAGACGTATAAAGAGAAGATCTAAGTCCCTATTCCCTACGTCAAATGAAAATAAAGGTTGAAAGGAAATAGGAATTATAAATTCGACTAAAACTTACTAGAAGTCAGTTCTAAAGTTCTGCTAGGTATATTAAGTACCTACTGGAGTTCAGTTATTTATTGTGTCGTTTTTTGTAATAAAATGTCTACAAACACTATAAACATTACAGAATAAAATTCTGTGTAGTTGCCAACCTAATACTATATTTTTTATTAAGACTTCAGCGTTGTTATTTACGAGGTAGTTATAGCTAACTGATAATAACAACTTAGTTTTGTACAAATCTCAATGTTGTCAAAATAATACCTATAGGTAATAATTGTAATCTGATTATAATAATATGTTGGTTTAAGTATATAGGTAAATTAATGTTCTTAAATTAAGAGTCTTACGATTTATCGACATTTCATTTCCGTTATTTATTTTAGCTACGACCTTACGCGACGCACACCGGGCAAGTGCTTTTGCGCGAATTAAAAGGACATAGTTCCGAGTTACTGCCTCGGTGGCGTAGTTGTATTACGTTACGACTGCAATCCTGAGGTCTCGAGTTCGATCCCCGGGTCGGGCAAAGTGATATTTGATTTTTCTAATCAGTATCAGCTCGGAGTCTGGATTTTGTGCCCGATATGGCGATAGACTCGCCCCCTATCACATCATGGGACGGAATACGCACGGCGAAAAGTGGGTGCACTATATAGTTGCGCTTCTGCCTACACGTTCAGGGATAAAGGGCGTGAGTATGCGTATGCGTAGTATGCGTATGATCTACCCGTGTGATAAATTTCATCCAAATCCGTTTACTTGTTTCAGCGTTTATTTCTAACGAACATCCAAACATTTTCACGAACTTTTGCATTTATAATATTAGTAAAAGTAAAATAAGAAGTAAGATTACGTACCAAATAAAATATCTTTAAGAATTTTATTGTAGCATTTTATCAAAGAGAATTATAATACTACTGAAACATTTTATTTCGCAAAGTGACAAGACAACTTGACAAAAGAAAGTCTATATTATAAAAAAGAAAACTACATTAAACCTATATAGAACGATAAATATTATGTATTTAGTTTTAGTGGCGTTTGTCCAGATGATACGCAATGAGATTAAAAAGTAATAATACGTATATGTGTTTAACGCAATGTTCAACGCACGTATTTTTAAAACGCTCTTTAAGCCATATTTACACTCAGCCCTGTTGGACAGGGAAGTGAGTAGGGAAGCGGGCAGCGCGAACTTATGTAAATAGGTCACTCACTCTGCCACTGCTCATGGCGCTGCTATTGCTCGGCGCTCCCTTGAGTGTCGGTTTTTCGTCTGGAAGTCAAAGGACAGAACGCGAATGCGAGTGCGTGCTTACATTCAGCCATCTTTGATCTTGCTCACATGCCATCGGCGCGGCGTTTGAGCGTGAAAGTACGTGTTGTGTTTCGCCGTTTTCCGACTACGGCAACTACCAGAGGCGGCTTTGATACGTTGGCTGCCCTAGGCCAACGAAAGATTGCCGCCCCCTATGTGTTGTAAAGCATGAAAAATTAAATAAACTATAGAAATTAAATTAAAATAGAAAAAAACGATAGTTAGTAAATTATTTAATTATCTCAATCAGTGTATTTCAGATACTGATTCTTACCATTTCTATTTTTGAGTAACAATGAATCGTTTTTCACAAATTGTCTTTTGCCTGGCTTTCTGAGCAGCGAATTTGTTTATCAAATCATCACAATCTAAACACCGTAGCAACTGTGATTCGACACAGAGCATAGCCAGAGTGTTCAACCTGTCCTCGTTCATTTTCGACTGTAAATAATTATTCACCCGCCGCTAACACGAGAAAATTTTGCCGCCCCCTAAATTATGTCACCCTAGGCCCGGGCCTACTTGACCTATAGGAAAATCCGCCCCTGTCAACTACCTACTTGTTTTATTCTGTGCTGCGTTTTCGGTATTTACTTACTTAATAACAATGCCACCGCCTAAGCCATCGTCGCCACCTGAGTGGAGTAGTGAGAAAATAATATAATTTTTGGAGTTATACGAAATTGTGCGAGTATTATTGGGTCTATGTGATAATAATCGTAAATTAAAACACGTCATTGTCAATCAGCGTCATCCATTGTTGCGAGTTGTTCGGTAAAAGAGTAAGAACATGGGCGTATATAAGGGGGGGTTCAGGGGGTCCGGATCCCCCCTTAGATTACAATTAACCACGCTACGCCACTGACCACTGACATTTTGGGGATCCAGACCCCCCTTAGCTTCTAAAATGATCGGGCTACCAAACATGTCCACACTCTAATATATTATGTGACGGGGGGGATACGGTGCAAGGCAAGAACCCACGCCACAAAAATTTTTATATCGTAGGACCCCCCCATGTAAAAGCTATAGCTACGCCCGTGAGTAAGAGGGCTGAGTGTGAACACTCACTCGCGTCAATATTGTAGCAGAAGTATTTAGGGCAATATTTCCGGCAGCGCCAGGAGCACTGGCAAGGGCTGAGTGTAAATGTTGTATTATAAATATCATGTGCTAAGGACATGAGCGCTCGATACGAAATGCAAACTCGTTGAAATGTCATGTGAGCGAGGCCTTACTGTGTATTGTTGGCCTTATTTGTAGACTGTCGAAAAGTGGGTGAGCGAGTCCTCTTCATGTTGTACCAAAAAAAGACGGTCAATTACGTCGGTGCGGTGATTATAGAGCACTGAAGGCAATCACGTCGGGGTCACCACTGTTGGTATTCTTGAGTGTAGGTGTGTTCAATGAATGTCTCTGATTATATTAAATTAAACCAGTAATTATACTATAACATTTATTACTTAACGACTCTACATTGTGCCGGGCGTAACTAACTTAACAGCGCTAAACAAACCTTCATATAAAAATGCAACTACGCAATTATCAATACCCACGTGTGTCGCTGCAGTTGAAATAAAAAAAAAGAAAATAAATGTTTTGAATGTAACACTTTGATTTTATTTCCCTTTCCTGTGATAAGTAAATATTTTTAGAAAGATCTACCTAATGCAATGAATGCACCTTCTTTATAGTGTCGTAATAATAGGATAAAGTACAACGGATTCCCGTAAAGAGCATTATAATATTTCTGAAAGGTTCCCGGTTGAGGGGACCCCTGGCCATGTTCATATCGTGGGTCGCCGAAAAAATCTATATTATAGATTATACTACACAGATAATACGCCTCAGCTGAGGGGCAGCACTGGTGAGGGGTCTCGCCACGGGCCTTTACGGTGTAGTTACGCCACTGCTTCTTTGAAAGAGCTATACTAGCAAAGGCAGTGGCGGCCTCAACTAATACGATGCTCCGGACGGGAGCCAAAGTACGAAGATTTACTATAAAAGGTAAAAAAAAATCCTGTACGTGCGAAGCCCCTTAAAGAGAATACTATTATAAACACTAGGTACGGTATACAGCTCAAAGCCGCTACTGAACTGTGGTCCAGTGGCGTAGCGTGGTTTCTTGCCGCCCGGACTCAAAATTTGTCGCTCAAAGGCACAAAATTTTCATTTGTAAAAGGTTTTATGTCACGCATTTTGCCGCCCTCCTAGAAGTGCCGCCCAGAGACAAATAAATTTTATTTGTCTCTATCTAGTTTATTTGTAGCCATTTTGTGCCAGGCACACCTGGCCCGACATTTTATACTGAACTGGAACCTTTTCGACAGTATCATGGGATGCTCTTTACTGGTTGTAGGTCTCATGTGTAAGAATTCGTCTGAGTGGGTACCACCGAAATGTCTATTTCTAACGCCAAGCAGCAGTGTGCTTACACTGTTGTGTTTCGATTTGAAAGACATTGCAGCCAGTGTAAATACTGGTCATAATGAGACTTAACATCTTATGTTTCAGGATGACGAGCGCAGTGAAATGCCACACAGTACTTTGTAACTCAAGGTGCTACTGTTCATGGGTGGTCGTATTGCTTACCATCAGGCAAACGGCATGCTCGCCTCATCATTCAATACAATGAAAAATAAAAAAAACTAGATGCCGCTTAGGGCGGACCGATCACCGACCCCCCTTCCTAACCACGCTACGCCACTGTGGCAGTGTTGCCAGATTAGGCGTATTTTCACTATTTAGGCTATCTCGGAGGGTGTCGGAGCGACCAAAATTTTGAATTGCAACCAGTCGCCATTTAGGCTACTGCAGATAGCGACCCGTCGCCATTTAGGTGTCATTTGGAGTCATTTTTAGGTTTTATGATTCAAAATGACACGAAATTTGTACGGAAATCACCGTCCGCACCGATAAATCAAAGACTGGGGAGACTTTTTGCTCCTCAACTTTACCCAGAGTGGGCTACTTTAGGCTACTTCGAACAGTCGCGTCGGCGACTTGAACCACCAACTATCTGGCACCATTGCACTGTAGTCACACACGGATGGATAGCTTGGGATGTATTGCCTGTGTGTTCCAGCCGCATTGTACCTACTACCTACTGTACAATTTTCGCTATAATGCTAGAATTTCTAAGCTAGCCAGAAATATCGCGATATACAAGGTGTTGTTTTGCACCCCCGCCATGTTTAAAGGGTCCATTGTAATGGGTACACATAAACATCTAATAATACAATGTAAGTCCTACCTCAAACTGGAATCTGAATATTTCATTAAATTATTTTACGATGATTTAGAATTAACCCTCACGTACATGTCAGAATAGGACCCCACGACAACGCGAATAGCTCAAAGGACGCAGCTATAACATAATCAGTAAGTTTATTAAGATAGATAGACAGATAAAAACTATTGCAGCCACCTCATTATTCAAAATGACACAGGTCTTGTACTAGTAAGTGTAATAGGCAGCCTAATCACTAAAAGGGAGCATTTTAATACTACGGAAAAGGGATCTCTTCCAAACAACTTTATTTAGGATACATAATAATATTTTTTTTAGATTGGTACGCTTGATTTTAAAGACAATAAATCCGATTTCGAATTTCCTTTCTTACTTGAGCGGGCTTAGGACCGTCAAAATTACCTAATTGCCATACATAACTTTTATACCTACCTAAGTTTGTGTTATTTGTAAACCATAATTAGGTACACTTTCTTAAAACTCTAGAGACTATCGAGACCACTGCTTTAGACTACTTTGAACTGTCGGCGACTTGAACCACCTCAACTCTTTGCACCATTCATCTGGCAACCCTGACTACGTTTGACATTTGATAATCGCGTGGAAATTGAGTGGAATTCTGGTGGAATTGGAGTGTTTATGTTTTAAATGCAAACATATTTAAACAGTAATGTTCAGGTATGTTATTCATATTGAATTATGCACAAGCGCATTTTTGTATCAATGGCCAGGGGGGAATTAATAATTGTTGGTTTTTAGCATGCAGAACAAGAGAGTTAAATCGTCCTCAGCTCAACTCAAATACTTGTTTGATTTCATGAAAGCAAACCAAGAGTGTTCTAGGGGTCGCGGAAGTGACATCCAAGAAAAACTTCTGTTAGAGCAGCAATGGCAGCAATTAACAGAAACATTGAATAGCATGGGAGGTCCAGTTAAATCTATGGAGAAATGGAAACAGGTGGGTAGGTAAGATTGGCTCCTTTTGGAAAAATTGTGGAAAGTTGAGTACATACAGAAACGAAGTTTAGTTTCACACCAATAGCATTTCAAGGCAATATAATGAAACAAATTAAATCTCCTAATTCTAAAATATTATTACTTGCATGATTCAGGTCTGTTGTCTTTTAAATAAAATGATTAACCCTAAGCCTAGATAATAAATATTGAAATGGGACCATTTCGAAACCCTACTCTACTAAATAAAAACGGAGTCACTGAAATAAATTCACAATTTTCAGAGAAATCAGGTACATACTTAAAAAAACAGACAAACACACAAATTGAAAACCTCCTTTTTTGGAAGTCTGTTAAAAATATTTTTAAATTCTATTCCAAAGAGAGGGTAATGTTGTGGATTGGGCCCAAAATTACTCCATATACCAATTTTAGTTTAAGATATAGTTCCTCATCTCCATCAAGAACTATTGCATCTCTTAACACAGCAAAATTTTGATTTGTAATGGAAATTAAACATTTCAAATTTAGAATATTTTTCGGTCTACCTCTGCTGCCTTATAGTACCAATATAAGTACTGTATATCTGACAATAAGGCATAAGAACTACCTACTTTGATATTTGCTTTGTTTCATTATTTAATTTAAATTCATTTTCCAGGCATGGCGGGATCTGCGGAATAATATTAAAAAAAAAACTATAAAATATAAAAGAGAAGGCAAATTGAACACTCCAGGAAGCACTGATAATGGCCCTTCACAACAAAATGTAGGTAAAACTTTAATTAATAAAAAAATGATTTTCTAAGTATCATAAAAATATGTTTGACTATCTTTTGATCGCGGCTCCGCCAGCGTTAAAAAGTTTTCGGGATAGAAGTCTCGTATTTTATTTTCCTGCGATAAAAAGTATAAAGAACAAAAAGTAGCCTATGTGTTAATCCAGGACATGATCTACCTATGTGCCAAATTTTATCCAAATCCGTTCAGTAATTTTGGAGATGTGCAGTAATAAACAAGCAGAAAAGAGTTACAAAAATCGCTGATTTGTCTTCCATTACTCTTCTTTAGTCACCCCTTTCTTTTTTATCACATTTCTTTAAATGTACAGACACACCGGTTCTACTGCTTTATTATATGTAACAATGCATCAGCAAGTACTTCGAAAAAAAGCCCTTCTATGAAATCCGTATTATAATTGGTTAAGGAATTAGGCAGATATTCATATTTCAAATATTTCCATGTGCAGGAGTGGGTGCGTAGCGGGGATTTCGCTCCATCTCTTTCTTTCGCACACATCGCAGCTCCCAATGACGTCACGTGTCTATATTTCAACTCCAGTCTGTTACTAAACAATTACCCTTCTAATAGTATCCACAGACGATCGGATTTGGTACGGCCGTACCATTTTTTTAACCATTTTTTTATGCGGTACGGTCTTCACGCCACACGAGCGTACCATACCACGCATTGTCCAGTTTTTTTTGTGCTAGCAGCTAGGGATGGTGTATATTTACGCGACCAGGTATTTACTTGCAAGTACGCCGACCAGGTGCTGACCCGAAATACTTGCAAGACTTGAAAGTACTTTACTTAGCTACTCTCTCGCGACACGATGGAGTCACGTGACCTCGCCTCGACCCGCCGCGCGCGTCAGCGCTCAGGCGTCGTCGTCCGAAAATTTACTAATGGTTCTTATTTCAACAAACCCAGTGAACAATTTCCTATGCAAGTATTGAAGTGTTAAAAGTATTTTATTTGTTAACGCGGATGTGCTCCTTATTCGTACCGAAACATGGGTCAATATCCTATGAAGTAAGAAAATACTTGAAAGTATTTCGATTTTCGACTATCCAAGTGCTATAAGTACTTTGTTTATAAACGCAATTGTGCTCTTTATGTATACTGAAACACGGATTAATTTCCTCTACAGAAAGAAAATACTTAGTATTTATAGAATCAAAGTATTAGAAGTTTTTATTTGTGAGCGCGATTGTGATCCTTATTTGTATTCCGGAAAAATATATAGCGAGAAAAACTTTACCACGCGGTAAATATAAAAAGTAGCCTATAGCGCACAGGAGTAATGTAGCTTCCTACTAGTGAAATAATTTCCTAAATCGGTTCATTAGTTCCTGAGATTAGCGCGTTCATAAATGCGCCCGTGGTACTTGATCTTTATTGTGTTGCGGAGTTAATTTATAACTATGATATCTCCTAACATATTCATTGAAATCAAATGACGTTCAGGGCAATTTCGTTCAAAATAAAATACTTGTGATGAATAACGTATTTAATTGGATAAAGATCAATGTCATGTTCATAAAAATACCTTCGCAAATAATGCATTATTTAAGAACAAATTTGATTACCACAAAAAAGGTTATACTGAGTCAAACTTAAAAGATAGACATATGCTGTCGCGGACTTTTTTTAGAACTTTTAAAGGGAATTAATTCCTTCATACATAATTTTTACGTACGATCGTATTCGGAACGGCCGTCCCACGAAAACGGTACGCCACCGTACCATATCCGATCGTGTGGCGCACGGTATGCTGTACATTATTATTATTATTGACGGTATGGTTGGTTCGATCGCTTGCACATCGGATTTGGTATGCTCCGTACCAAATCTGATCGTCTGGCCGACCCATCGTACCGTTCGGTGGTTCAGTCGCTATTCAACCTTCGCAAACGTAGCACCTTATCTGTCGTCGTAATAGGTTCCGAGCGCGATATTGTTACGGAAAAATACAGTATAATAGAGTAGTTAGAATTGTATACAGATTTGACCTGCTTATGGAATTCATCCCTCAGCCTATATTGCAATAAAGACGCACGAAATCAAGCGATGCAAATTCTTTTAGATAAATGGAAAGAACATTATCAACTTGCTACGGTGAACGACCTTAGGAAGAAAATTTACTTTTTAGACTTGCGATAAGTCCTAAGATATTAATTAAAATTATATGGTATAAAAGGCAGTTATAATGTGCATGAAATGCTTTAGATAGCTAACGTATTTAATCGGATATGGATTAATACTGTATCCGTCTAAATAGCTTTTTATATATTATGTGATATTTTTATTTTTTTTTATCATTAAAATCAGTATAGTAAGCTATATTTAAGACCCCCCGAGCAAATGGCCCTAATTCCATACATTTCAACGCACGATTTACGGGCGGTAATATGCAAAGATTTACGAATAATGTATGTAACAAATAAATTTTAGATTAGCCAGCGCCCAGCGATCCTATAAGTGACGATAGTATTAGATTTAATTGTTCTAAATTTCTAATTTTAACTAGCGGCCCCGACAGATGTTGTCCTGCCCTAAAAAGGAAATAAAATCCCAGAACCCGAGTACAGCGCCACCTACCGGATCTAATTGTTAATCAACCATTTTTTTTGAGTAATGTTACCATCGTATAAATATTGACAAATATTAACATTAATATGTATACGATACTAACATCACTCAATTGTGTTGCCTTCCCGGAACCTCTCTATTAACACAAACTTTATGGTATGGTATTAAAGTTCAAATTGACTTTCAAGTATTATTACGAATCGATTGTATGGGAGTAGAGAAAAGTGTTGTTTTTAGACTTTTTCAGGCAATCTTTAAATTTTTCTCTCCATAAGAACCATCCTCGTACTGCAAGAAATATTCTAAAAAAACATTTAGCGAAATCGGTTCAGCTGCTCTCAAGATTTGCGCTTAGCAACACATTCAGCGATTCATTTTTATATTATAGATAAACAAATGCCGAGTTGTGTCATAAAATTTTACATTCCATAAATTTTACTGCACGCCGCTATTGACAATGATGTACAGCAATTAGTAGTAGTTATGAATTATAAAAAATGTTTACTACCAAAATAAGTAACAAATTATTTGGCGCTGGCCGTCTGACGCAATAGGCGTGGTGCCCCCCGTCCGTTGTAGACGCGCATCAAGTACTATAATTTTTATTAAAATATATTTGTGGTTTATGGCTGATTTGGCGCCCGTACGTTCAGTACATTAGGTGGCCACTGAAAATCAGTGCTGTGTTTTGGTTTGCCATAGCACAGCTTATGCTGAGATGGCCACCTAGTTGTCGCGGTGAATATTATATTGTACTTTGTTTGCTTTTTTTTTTTTATGTATAACGTGTACCGCGACAATAAATTATTCTTTCTTTCTTTCTTTCTTTCTTTCAAATTGTAGAAATATGAGATAATTTTTTTTTCTGTATGTATTATAAATTTCGAATAGATAGCTTCCAATACGGTTAGCGCGCCATTTTGCTGACATATATGCCATCGCGAACTTTTTTGTAGACCTATAAAAGAGGAACAATTCTACCATACATTATTTTATTATATCTCAAAGGAATAGGCAGCGTTAGCAATGAAAACTCCCAGTCGACTAGATTTTTTCCGACGTCTTCGACAATAATCGTCATATTTCAATAAATTTACATGAAACAATTATAAATTACAGTGTAAACTCTGTATAACGACAGCGGAGGGGCGTTAAATGGAGATAAAAAAATATTATTTTACTATTATGAATCTCCTATAAAATATACAAACAGCAAGCATTAATATTAAACCAAATAATGCTTACTGCGTATAGTTGTCTGAGAAACTAATAATATGATAACGTATTGATTATAATCCATCACTACCTAACAACAGTCTGCCCGTGTAAGGTAATTTCAAAATAAAACAAAAGAACGAATTGCTTTGAATTTTCGGCGCGTGCGATAACAATAGTAGAGTCAATTACGAGCTAGGTAATAAAGTAACAAAATAATAAACAAAAGAAAGTGCACGCCGCAGTTTTACAAATTTTGCCAACTTAGTAATTACTGTTTATGACTTATTTCTCGGAAACGGCTAGTCTGATTTGAATGAAATTTTGCATTTGGATAGTATGAGCTCTAAAAATTAAATTGTTGTATTCAGTTTTTTTATCCACCCCAAGCTTGTGGGGTTCGAAGGGGGGAGATACTAAACCGTTGAACCGATTGTAATGAAATTTGGTATGGGAATATCTCAAACCTTAAACACAAACATAGTATATTATTTATTTTATTAACCCATAATTAAGGAGGTAAAAGGGGGAGAAATTAAGCCGTTGAACCGATTGTAATTATATTTGCTACGGGAATATCTTAAGCTCTATATATTGAAAAATAAATATGGAATGTTAATACTTTTCTTTTACTCCTGACTAAAGGGGATAAAAGAGAAGAGAAACTAAACTCCTGAACGAATTGTAATGAAATTTGGTATGGGGATATCTATAACCTTAAAGATAACTATGGCATATATTATTTACCCTTAACTAAGGGGGTTAAAAGAGGGCAAAAAATACTGTTGCTCCGATTGTATTGCACTGTATGGGGATTAGGGATATCTTAAACCTTGAAAATTAATATGAGATATTATTTTTCACTAACCCCAAATTGAGAGGGGCAAAATAGGAAAGAAATTAAACCACTGAACTAATCCTACTAATATTATAAACGCGAAAGTTTGTAAGTATGGATGTATGGAGGTTTGTTACTCTTTCACGCAAAAACTACTAAACCGATTTTGATGAAATTTAGCACGCGGGTAGATTATAGCTTGGATTAACACATAGGCTACTTTTCATCCCAGGAAAATGTAAAGCGAGACTTTTATCGCGGGAAAACTCATTCACGCGGGCGGAGCCGAGGGCAAAAGCTAGTTCTATTTAAATATGGTTTGGGGATCTCTTGAAACTTATAAATAACGCATGCTCACGCCTTTTATCCCCGAAGGGGTAGGCAGAGGCGCAACTAGTGCACCCACTTATCGCCAAGCGGATTCCGTCCCATGATGTGATAGGGGGCGAGCCTATCGCCATATCGGGTACAAATTCCAGACTCCGGGCTGATACTGAATAGAAAAAATCCAATATCACCTTTGCCCGACCCGGGGATCGAACCCGAGACCTCAGCCTTGCAGTCGTACCGTAATACAACTACGCCACCGAGGCAGTCATAAATACAACTTATAAATAAATATGATATATTCAGTTTTTTATTAACTCTTAAATAAGAAGGTTAAAAAAGAGGAAAGAAAATAAACCGTTGAAAAGATTATGGTGAAATTTGATATAGATGTACCTTGAGTATAAATATGGGATATTCATATTTATTAACTACTAACTTAGGGCAGCTAAAGAGGGGAGAAACAAAACTGGCAAACATATTTTTAAGACCAAATTTGTTGCGGATATATATAAACATAGGACATTCGTCTTTTATCAATTCGTAAATAAGTGAAACGAGAGATGAGAACTGAACCATGTGCTCGTGATGTAATTCAATATGAAAAAATATGAAACCTGATATTTAATATAAAATCTGAACCGCTGATGAACCGATTTTTTTGAAATTAGTGTTTCTGTAGGTATCAACTCCTTTGACTTTAGTCGTGAATATTTTCTTAAAATGGAAAATATTATTAGCACCTACTTTAAAGAAATAAATAACATGTATAGAAGGTATTCAAAAATCACCCGAGCTAGGCTCGGTCACCCAGGTAATTAGTTATTAATGACGTATTGTTGTCGTTATTGCGAGTTTTTTGTGCAGTGCGGACGTGTTCACGCGCTGCTAGCATAAAAAATACTGGACAATGCGTGGTGAACGATTGTGTGGCGTGAAGTCTGTACCACATAAAAAAATGGTATGGCCGTACCGAATACGATCGTACGTAAAAATTATGTATGAAGGAATTAATTCCCTTTAAAAGTTCTAAAAAAAGTCCGCGACAGCATATGTCTATCTTTTAAGTTTGACTCAGTATAACCTTTTTTGTGGTAATCAAATTTGTTCTTAAATAATGCATTATTTGCGAAGGTATTTTTATGAACATGACATTGATCCTTATCCAATTAAATACGTTATTCATCACAAGTATTTTATTTTGATCAAAATTGCCCTGAACGTCATTTGATTTCAATGAATATGTTAGGAGATATCATAGTTATAAATTAACTCCGCAACAAAATAATGATCAAGTACCACGGGCGCATTTATGAACGCGCTAATCTCAGGAACTGATGAACCGATTTAGGAAATTATTTCACTAGTAGGAAGCTACATTACTCCTGTGCGCTATAGGCTACTTTTTATATTTACCGCGTGGTAAAGTTTTTCCCGCTATATATTTTTCCGGAATAAAAAGTGACCTATGTGCTATTCCAGAGTTGAGACTATAATCTATCTCTATGCTCTAATGAAAGCGCTCCATATTAGTTTTTCTTCAATAGGTATCTATAATATAGCCTTTTTCGAGAGAACAGAGGCATACTTTGAGAGGTGTTCACGCGCTGCTAGTAGGCATAGGTGGTACTTGCAAAATCGTGAACCAGGGCTTACAAATACGTCCGCCTAAAAAAACCAGCGCCAAAAACCAAGGTTCGAAATACTTCCAAGTATTTTCTTTTTGCATAGGAAATTAATCCGTGTTTCGATACAAATAAGGATCACAATCGCGCTCACAAATAAAAACTTCTAATACTTTGATTCTATAAATACTAAGTATTTTCTTTCTGTAGAGGAATTTGATCCGTGTTTCAGTATACATAAAGAGTACAATTGCGTTTATAAACAAAGTACTTATAGCACTTGGATAGTCGAAAATCGAAATACTTTCAAGTATTTTCTTACTTCATAGGATATTGACCCATGTTTCGGTACGAATAAGGAGCACATCCGCGTTAACAACTAAAATACTTTTAACACTTCAATACTTGCATAGGAAATTGTTCACTGGGTTTGTTGAAATAAGAACCATTAGTAAATTTTCGGACGACGACTCCTGAGCGCGGATGCGCGCGACGGGCCGAGGCGAGGTCACGTGACTCCATCGTGTCACGAGAGAGTAGCTAAGTAAAATACTTTCAAGTCTTGCAAGTATTTCGGGTCAGCACCTGGTCGGCGTACTTGCAAGTAAATACCTGGTCGCGTAAATACACACCATCCCTAGCTGCTAGCACAAAAAAAACTGGACAATGCGTGGTATGGTACGCTCGTGTGGCGTGAAGACCGTACCGCATAAAAAAATGGTTAAAAAAATGGTACGGCCGTACCAAATCCGATCGTCTGTGGACACTTTAAGGAATTTCATAGCTTTATAACTTGTTGATTTTTTACCAGATTTTAACAATAGGGTATTTTCCTATGTTTGATTTTGTACATTATTTTATATGTAACAGAAAATAATACGAAAAAGATATTCTTCTGTGAAATCAGCATCAAAATCGATTGAAAAATAAAGCAGTTATTTAATTTTGAAATATTCTTGTGAGCAAAAGTGGGGGCGTAGCGGGGATATCGCGCTATCTCTTTCGCACGCAGGCAGCGTTATGGCCGACGGCGCTTGGCGACGTCACAACCTAGTATTGCTGTTATTTGACAGCTACCCCTTCCACCAAATTTCAAAGCTTTATGACGTACTTACTATTGCGCCAATTTTGAAAATTCTTTTTCCACTAGATTTTAGGTAGCGTACATTTTTCGTAATTGTATATAAAAAAGTAGTCAACTACCCTATTCTTTCTGTGTTAGAATTATAGATAGTGTTACGGTTTCATAAAAGTAAAAAAAAAAAAATTTGGTCAAATACGATTTTTCCTTATTCATACCTCACTCATGTTTAAATTAGTTTTAATGTATCTAAGGCAATGGAGATTAAGACTCAAAGGGCCAGTGTAGCGCCTCCTCCGATACCTATTAATCAGAGATACAGGGGAATTGAATTGTCTGCTGAAGGAAGTCGCAGCACAACTGAATCTGACCCTTTAGGTGAGTTTTTTTGTTGTTTATGTAATCATATAGGCAATTACTTTTATGTTAGATTCCAGGACTATTTTTGATTATTATTATGTAGATAATAATGGCATTTGGCCAGATGGCGTGACGACTTGCACAAGAGGGCCAGCAGCGACTGGATGCATAAAGCAGCAGACCAGACTCTGTGGCGTACCATGGGAGAGGCCTATGTCCAGCAGTGGACTGCAACGGGCTGATGATGATGGTGATGATTTAGGTAATAATTATAATTACGAATATTTAATAGACCAAGGTTTTTTATTCTTAACAGTGCATAATTTTTTTCAGGAAAACCACGAATAATATTTTGTAAATTAGTAAAAGAAAAGTTAGCTACTGCTGAATCAAAAAGAGAAATAATTAAAGAAGAATTAGAGGAAAGAAAATTGAGAAAGCAGATTTTAAGAGAAGAGTTACAACATAAAAGAGAGTTGCATGAATTGGAGAAGGAAGAAAGACTTTTAAGAGTAGAGATTTTAAAGATAGAATTAAGAAATAAGAGAAAATAGGTAGCATCTACCTGTATATTAAACATAATTATTGTAAATAAATATATTATCATAACCATGCCAATTTTACTAACCTTGTGAATGACTAGTGCCTACTGTCCGATTGTTGGACCATTCAGAATTTCTAGCAATTCATAAATTGAAGTAGATAAGTTTTAATGAATAATGTAATAACTGTTTATGGGTGGTCGTAGCGCTGACCATTAGGCGAACGGCATGCTCGTCTCGACATTCGATGTAAAAAAAAAGAAAACAATTTCTGATTGAGAGTTTTAATTTGACTGGACCTGCCATTTTTTTATGGCATTGAATGTCGAGACTAGCATGCCGTTCTCCTGGTGGTAAGCGATACGACCACCCATAAACAGTAGCAACACCAATCAGCACCTTGAGCTACACAGTACTGTGTGGCATTCCACTGCGCTCGTCATCCTGAGACATAAGATGTTTCATGCTTATTTAAAAATTAAGTATCTTTATGTCCAGTACTTAGTTACACTGGCTACAATATCCTTCAAATCGAAAGACAAAAGTGCATGCACACTGCTGCTTGGCGGTAGAAATAGACATTGCGGTGGTACCCACCCAGACGGACTCTTACATATGAGAGACCTACTACCAGTAAAAAAAGATAGATAAGAATTCATATTGAAAAAGCAGTAACAGTTAACGTAACTTTTACTTTTATAGAGATTCTGTCTTTTTTTTATGGCACTTCTAAGTAATTATACTTGTTTATAACGTATTTTTTTTCTTCTAAATGTTTGTACTTATGCATGTCTGTCTGACAAATAAATTACTTTCTTTCTTTCTTTACTGTCGAAGATATCAAATTCCAGTGAAATGCATGCTCACGCCTTTTATCCCCGCAGGGGTAGGCAGAGGCGCAACTAGTGCACCCACTTTTCGCCAAGCGTATTCCGTCCCATGATGTGATAGGGGGCGAGCCTATCGCCATATCGGGCACAAATTCCAGACTCCGGGCTGATACTGAATAGAAAAATCCAATATCACTTTGCCCGACCCGGGATCGAACCCGAGACCTCAGCCTTGCAGTCGTACTGTAATACAACTACGCCACCGAGGCAGTCCAGTGAAATGTCAGTAAGTTATTCAGACCGGCCGTAAATCGTTGCGATACCTTACCGGGCAATTAGACGGAATTGTGAGACGAAGGTCACAGGTTCAATCCAATCACAGACACCTCTGAATTCGGAGTTACGTGGATATCCCTACTCGGCTCAGGGATGAAGGTTTTATTTAAAGAAAACGACATTGCGTCATTTCTTTCGTTCGTCGGGCTATTTAGTAGTTTTGAGATAACCAGATCATTTCTAGAAACATTTAAAATTCTTGCCTGTCACTGACCTACGACTAATTACGCTATTTCACACATATTTAAGGTTGAAGCACATACACTAAGTGGTCATTAGCAACATGAATTTCAATGGCATACACTTGTTAGCGTTCATGTTAGTATTATTTGTTAGTCATATTTCTGGGATATTTTTAATACCATCAGTGTCTGAAACGGGTTTTAGTGCCGTGCGGAAATCGACGAGGTGTAAGTACATTTTTTTACATACAAACATGCACTTACGTCTTTTATCCACGAAGGGGTAGGCAGCGGCGCAACTAGTGCACCCACTTTTCACCGTGCATATTCCGTCCCATGATGTGATAGGGGGCGAGCCTATCGCTATATCGGGCACAGACTCCGGGCTAATAGTGAGTAGAAAAACCCAAATCACTGTCCGACCCGGGTGTCGAACCCGAGACCTCAGCATTGCAGTCGTACCGTATTACTACTTTGCCCCCAAGGCCGAGGATTTTTTTGTTTTAATGTCTAGAAAAGAGTGGAAATTATATAAATTCTATAAAAAAAGACTGTCAATGTCGAATGATACCTACCTAGTTTGTGAGTTCGATTCCCGCATGGGAACAATCGCTGGTGTTACTTCAACTGGATAGCTATGTAATTTTTTTAGTACAAACTGGATTTTCGTAGGGAACCTGCCATGGCTGCCTGGTTATATGCGATGTAATGGGTGCCCACCGCGAGGTTGTGAAGACGACGAGGCTATTATCCACGGGTACTGCTGTGGTTGTGCCTATTCTAGAGGTAAGGATATTTTTGTTTCGCTAATTTTATTTAACTAGTTAATTATAAATAGCAAATACAGTATTTGAATTGAACAGTGATGGCGTAAAGTAAGTACTTATTCTTCGATCCGAACCCGAGAATCATCATCAGTCACATGACGTCCACTGCTGAACATTGGCCTTCCCTAAAGATTTCCAAGCGGACCTGTCAAAAGCAGCCTGCATCTAACGTGCTCCTGCGACCTTTATCGAGTCGTCTGTCCACCTTAAATGATCCCGAGAGGCGAGAACAAACAAATTAAAATTTATAATTTGTAAGCATGGCAAAAAAAAATACTTTGGTCCATTTTCGCGATGGATCGAATAAACTATTGGGATCGTTTATTGAAAACCGTGATAAGCCTATACCTTCGGGGATAAACGTTTTATTTTATAATCACATATTATTATTACTCATCTTGTTAATTGGCCCAACAAATACTGGTGGTAGGCCTCGTATGGCGCGGGGCCGTCTGGGTTGGTACTACAGCAATGTCCATTGTCCAGCGCAATGGAGTGCCTATATGCGTGGAGTGAGTCTATGTGCGGTCGAGGCGAACGGCATGCTCGTCTCGTCATAAGCAACAAAAAAAAGCTGCTATCGATTGTTTTTTTTTGTTGCTGATTGACCGCTCATTAACCGTAGCATAAAGGAGATGTCCGCTTTTTGTATGAGTGCTGGGCCTCAAACTTTAGGCATATTAAAAGGGCAAAATATGGAACTTAAATCCATTAAAAAAGTATTTTTGACCCCTCCATTCATAACCAACTTTTTTTAAAAATGTTCATATAAAGTGTAGTTTTCAAGCCAAACAAAATTACATAAATCTCAAAATCGGAGGTCTTTAAAATTAAACGATTTATTGCAAAAGGCTATTTTTCAGGAGTTCTATCCAAATATATATAAACTGTCTTGTTTAGAATTTCAGGCCCGTTTTTGGACATATCCTTTTAACAAAAAAGTACGTGGCGTAATGCACGATTCAATGTGATTTATCCTCAGATCACTTGCCGGTGCTGTGCCCGGAGTTTCTACAGTGTCCGCTCAACCTGCACGGACTGTGCCATGACTATGAGTACATGATGAGGTGTTGTTGTTGACAGCAATTTGTCTATTAATATAGCTAGTGGAGTTTTGGCGGGAACTTGGAAGTGTCATGAGGTGCTCTTGTTTTAATTCATTATTTTGGTGATACTTAGTGTTATATTGCATAATTATGGTGGTATATTATCCAATATAGTTCTATTAAAGAGCTCAAATGAAGTGAATTGAAATAATTGTGCTAATCAAGTGTTTTTTTTGTTGCCGCCAAAACTCCTCGATAAAGTCTTTGTAAGGTAGCCACTGCTTTACTTCGACATACTACAGATAATAAAATAGACAAACCAAACTTGACATTGGCAAAATGTGAACACAAATGCCATTATAAAAAATAAAAATAAATAAAAAATATAGCTAGTATTTAAGTTAACGCGAGTATGATGAAGTGTTTTTCATTCGGTAAGCCGGCGCCACACATAGCACCAATATTTGAACACTTATTTGTATACTTGTTTGAAAATATGTGGCACGGGTATTTGCGTATTTATGCAGTTTGTTTACATATTTACCTATTTGCCATTCGGTATCGGTTTTTCGACCACACATCAAAGCGTTCAAAGTTAAAATACGATCGTAGCTCGTCACAATTGCGCAAAGTTCAGTTGTTTGTCAATCACCGAGCGGAATGATGCTTTGTTATTCACAACATGTACTGGAGTAACGTAAGTCGAAAGGGTACTTGTATTTCTTGAGTTGCTTAACCCTAACAATAAAAACCATAAGAATAGAAATCACATAGGTAAACTTAAGTAATACAAGTATATCATGTCCACAAAATCGAGGTGCATTGTGTTTGTTGTCTATTTGAATACTGTGATCGAATGTATTTGCGAAGCAAGTGTGGCAGGTGCAGGAAAACTGTGTTCAAATGTATGGCAAAGTCTGTCAAAGACTTTGTTCAAATATTTGTCTGTATCTGGCGCTGGCTTCACACTCATTACTTAAACTTATGAAGTAAGTAGTATTGATGTGTTAAAATAGGTATAATTTAAATGTAAATATAGATGTTGATATGCAATAAAGGACCGGTGGTGTAAATAAAACATCTTTCTATAGCATACTGTTTTAATTTCTAAGAAACCCTCGATACAGAATTAGGGGGTTAGCGGATTGATTTCAAGTGAACTTAACGCTGACATGATAGTACAAAAATAACATACTTCAGTAAATAGATACAATAAAATAATTTATAGTACACGCACCGACAGACAATTCAACTGTCCGCTATATAGTACATCTAATTTCCTTAATACTTTAAACGAAAAATAGGACGAAATAAAATCGTATTGAACCGCGAACAGTTGAATCGCCAGTCAGTTTATAAAGAATTCAAATTATCACAACGTGACGCTGACATATGAATTGTCTTTTAAATAATACTATGTTCCCGCTATTATTTTTGTATGTTCGCTACATGTTAACTATTTGTCTAAATCTAAGGCCAACGGGCTATATTGTGATGAACACAAAATCATCAACATAGCGTAACCCCGGTACTTCGCGATAAATGTATTATAAACACCCAGTGCAAGAATTAGTACCTCAAGTGATCAGAAAATTAAAATTTAACACAAGCTGGAATAGAAACGCAAGTTTGCCTACGCTTATGGACAGCGACGAGTGTTCTTACATCAGCCCCCTTATTCTCTATGACACGCTATTTTCACCGCTCGTAACAAGCGCGTAACGTAACTCACCGTGTTTATCACTATGGAAACTTACATAATTCCATTTAACGTTAATTACACGAAGTTAACGCGGCCGCGTTACGGGTTAACACTGTCATAGAGAATAAGGGGGCAGCTCACAACGAATATGATACAAGGCTACTACGTCATACCAAACACTTGTCAATCACCGCACACGTCCGTGACGCCTTCAGTTATATGCATCGAACTCTTATACGTGAAACAGCACAAAATTAACCTACGATATTCAATATATATAAACATTCACCCATCCACTGCACATTAGTTTGCTATAATAAACGATACCGGACATTAGCAACTGAACAGAAGTTAGCTCGCGCGACGCGACGACGCCGTTGGACGCTCACGCTACTATATTATAATATATTTAATTACTTTATAATTACAATGATGCGATCGTGAAAGTTTTGTTGTAATTGCATTTTTATGTAACGGGTGTGGCGGCCGGCGTCTGCGACTCCCACCTCCCTTGCGTGTTGCCGCCAGCCTGTAACGTCAGATTACATCCTTAGCGAAAACTTACACATTCAGCAGAAATTCTGCTGCGGAATAATTATGAAGGATCCCTAAAACTACAAAAAAGTAGTGACAACAATGCAAATAGTTTGAGGTTTGAACAAAAACCATAAATCAGGGAAGAAAACACTAACTATGGATAAATATACATTGTATTTGACAAGTTCTGACAAAGGTATTTCATTTAATCACATAAACATCAGTTTGAATTACAAAGAACTTTTGATACGGAACGACCAATGACAGGCGCAGTGCTACATAACAATTTTTAAAACATTATTCGGACAATACATAATTTGGTAAACCCACAAAACCCGAGGCGAAATTTGTGGATGTTTTAATTCATGTAAAACAAAAACTTGCGTGTGAAATTAGCGTGGAATGGTATTCTTTATGGAATTTCAATTTTCATAAACGCGACGAGGTGCGTTACGTGCGTGTTATGAACTGTCAAAATCACGTGGCATACGTAATCAGGGCCACAGATTCCGTTTGTACGCGAGCACTGCGCATTATTATCTCACCTGAGGCGGCACATTCAGCAGCAGGAGGACTTGCCGGTGTCGATGGGGTGCCCCTGGTCGATCTTGACCTGCCCGCCGACGGGCGCGGCGCCGGTGGACGGCGGCCCGACGCGCGTCTTGATCTCCGCCGCCATCGTCATGAACGCCTGCTCAACGTTCGTGGAGTTCTTCGCGGACGTCTCCAGGAACGGTATGCCCAGCTGTTCCGCGTATTGCTGCAATGACATCATATAATTTATATTAAAAGGCTGAATCATTTCCTTTTCTTAAATATTTATTATTTTACCGCTAGTTTAGAAAACAGTTTCCACCACATCAGACGAGATTTAACATTATTTAATTTGATTCATGGGTGTATATAAGGGTTCAGGGGGTCCGGACGCTTAGCGTAGCTTACAATAACCACGCTACGCCACTGACCGCTGACATTTTGGGGAACCGGACCCCCCCTTAGCTTCTAAAATGATCGGGCTACCAAACATTTCCACACTCTAATACGTGATGAGACGGGGGGGTCATGCATGGCAAGAACCTACGCCACTAAAATGTTTATATCGTAGGTTTTATAGCTTTCATGTATGGGGGGGCCATACATGAAAGCTATAGCTACGCCCATGATTTGATTCCTCAAATAAAATCACGGAGACAAACCCACAGGCAAAAGCAATTTATAATAACGTCCCTCTTTTTCCGTTAGTGGTTAAAAACACTCACATTAGCCGTGGTGTAGTCGACGACCTTCTTGGTGGTGAGATCGCACTTGTTGCCCACAAGCAGTTTGTTCACGTTGTCGCACGCGTAACGATCGATCTCCTCCAGCCACTGCTTCACATTGTTGAACGAGTCCTGGAATGTACAAAAATCAACTGTATTAATATTTTTTTTTATTATACGGGCTCGACAATTTGCTGATGGTAAGTGAAGTGGGACCCATATAGAGTGCGAAGTGACAAGAGATGATTATTGACTACCCTTTGACAGTCGACACAATTATGCCGTTCTCTTTGAGCAGCATATACAAAATATACATGCTCGTCTCGTCATTCAATGCCATAAAAAAATGTGTGTGTACTTATGTACACGCGTTAGAAGTTATACTTCTTTGGCGTAACAAGATAAAAATCTTTTTAAATAACGCACCGAAAGAAGTATAACTTCAATATCTTTCGCCTTATTCTACGTTCAAAATTCAAAACTAAAATGTTGACTATAGCTAACTTCAGGGTGTCAGTTTTTCGTGACCGTGTGCGCGCGCATCGTAAAAATTTATTCTCATAATTATTCCCTAACGCGCCAAAAGACGTATAACCTCAAAAAAAAATATTATAAATTTTACCAAATTTTCATAAAAACCTATTTATTTAGGTATACGATGACTTTGTATCGGATATGTCTTTTTCGCGGGTGATAATGACCACCGTGTGCGTGGTACAACGTGGTCACCACCATATAAAATACATTCTTCACTCTTGACGTTATATGATAAAAAATCTTTTAGACAAAGATGGTTATTGTACTTAATGTTATTGAAACTAGGTAACTGTGTTATGTAAACGGAAACAGTTAATAAATAACAGTATTATGACTGGCATTTGCGTCTGCGCTCACCATTATATACGAAATTTCATTTACACACACACACTCTCACGCCTATTATCCCCGAAGGGGTAGGCAGAGGCGTAACTAGTGCACCCACTTTTCGCCGTGACTGTGATAGGGGGCGAGCCTATCGCCATATCGGGCCAAATTCCAGACTCCGGGCTGATACTGAATAGAAAAATCCAATATCACTTTTCCCAACCCGGGCATCGACCCTGAGACCTCAGCTTTGCAGTCGTACCGTAATACAACTACGCCACCGAGGCAGTCATATTCATTAATTTCATTTCATTCATGTCTAATATTAGTTACATAGATTTATTGAAAGTTTTTTCTTTATTTAAGATTGCCAGTTGCCACATGTAATAATCAATGAGGTGAATATTAACAGAAATAAAGTTTATTTAAATAATTTACAAGTTTTAAAATATGATTTTTTTACTAATGTAAACATTCATGTCTAGAAAACATTTTTTATGCATTACAAGTCAATACCACAATATTATAAACAGTTATTAATAGTTAAAATTATTTCTTTCCGATCAATCTAGATTTTATAAAGTTAGAGACTTTCAAACAATTTGCATAAAATTAGTTTTGATGAACTCCACAGTAGTCGGAACATAACGAACATAAAATTAATTCGTATCAAAACAAAATTCATGGTCAATTTTTATCTAAGGACAAAGTAATTCCGGCATTATAAGGATACTAATTTAAAAGTAAACAAAATCAGTGTCGATTTTTTTTTGATAAGGATACTCAAATACACCTTTCAGTTTGGTATGTATTAAATTGGTATTATCATACAAAGTCGGGTCAAAGCGCTATAAATGGCGTAAGTGAATATAATAAAGATGAAACGAGTGTTGCTACTTTTCTTTCTCGCGACTCTTTCGTCTGGTTTTAATATATACGATATTTATTATATTATTGTAATGGATAAGCAAAAAAAAAATGGATCGATAAGTTTTTCGAAAGTCCTAACGTCTCAATAAAGAAGGTCCGCGCCCAGAATTCAGAACACAAACTTGGTATTATTATTAAAGTAACCTGATAATCCAAACAAAAAACTTGACACATTTGTATTCCAACAGGATAATCTACAAAACCACAAAAAGCTATAAAACGAAATGTAAACAAGTTTATCTATTCGGTACTATTCTTCGTTGAATTTTTCATTCGCAGTGCGTATACTATAAACCGAGTACATGGACAGCTATTGGCCTCAATTACACTTTATACTGTTTCTCTCTAGAGACGCGAGGAACCTGTCATAAACAGAGCTTGAAGCGCATGTATGAGGGAATACAACCATGGACATTAAAACACAGTCAATACGCATTAAGGCAGTTTAATTAAACATTGTTTACACTATTACTTCCTTTACTTTAGAATTTAGATCATAGAAAATTTTACTTTGGTCATTTAGCCATCAGGCGAACGGCATGCTCGTCTCGTCATTCAATGCCATAAAAAAAAGTTTTCCAAGGAAATGATTACTCTGTATCTACTAAAATTAATGGACATAAGAAGATACTGTCACTATTCCACAGTTATGAATAAACAACAATGTCATTACATAAACAAAATCAACTGATACGAAACTCTTATTAAGGGGCTATGTCGAAAAAATATCGGACGGTGATGGGCGTGGCTTAGCGTATTTCCAGTGCGAGGCGCCCCGCCGACCCGCTGCGACAGATCGCGCGCGTCGCACCGCCATCGCATCAGGTCGTTGCGCTCAAGCCCGCGAAAAGATCGTCATTCCAAATGCAAATACACAGCTGCGTTATAAATATTATAGTTAAAATTTCCAATAAGTTCTATGTATTATCACTTATAAAACATATAATTTATTTTAATTCGCCTATAGAATCATTATTATGTCACTATACTACCTAATTACTTGAACATTATGTAAAATGACATTATAAGTTATTTAAACTCATCGAAAGTATTATTCACTTTCTCGGTAAAATTTGGTATGGTGGTAAATAGGTCTCGGACGTACGTAGGTATATAAAAAACAGAGCAGTATGAAAATTCTATAATACATTTTAAATTATATTTTGCATCGTTTTGATTTATTTTTGTAGGCTTTCCTAGCTTTGATTGACACAAAGTAAATAATAATACAAAAAATGCAGTCATTATTTTACGGCCCGACTCTGGATTCAAACCCGGGACCTCAGCGCGGAGGCCGTACCGAGCACGCAATACAGCTACGAGTTACGACATCGAGGTAGTCTTGACTCTCGACAAGTCAGTCACTATGCTACCTCTTCCCTGGAATTCCGGGTCTATTTTACCGGGTTTTGCCGGGTCTAAATGATGCTTCACTCTTCAGTGCCGCCATACAAAATCGAATTTTGGGTGTAAAGGTGTTCGAAATTTTTACACCATAAAATTAGTTTGATATGAAGTTTGAAAACATTATAATGGTTCAATGGTCACTAGATAGGGTATAAATGTTTGTAATGGTGAAGGTGGCAGTTACCAATCTAGAACATTTTTATTTTAGAACCAATTAGCTTCAAAATCCATACCTGGCCAAATTTTGGACAATAAAACATGTGTCTAATGTACAAGGTGGAATAAGTGGCTGCCATGTTGTTTTAATTTTTAAGGCCAATTCGCTTTAAAATCGATAATTTTGCGTCTTTGGTTACAAAGGTCAGATCCGATTTTATACCTATTGAAAATTGTTATCTAGGCATACTTTGGCCCCAGAGGCCTAATGCCAAAAAAGTGACTGCCATCTTGAATTTGAGAGCGTACATGTCCGCTCGGGCCGATTTCTGCAAAATATATATCAAACAGGTTGTTTATTCTTTCGCTATTTTTGGCTTGCCGTTGAAAGCAAGATCTTGACTTAGGTAATGTTAGAATTGAGAAAAGTGGCCGACATAGTGAGACTGATCCAATGTCAGAATTGAAAAAGTTACCGCCATTTTTAATTTCTTTGTTTTAAGGCTAACCGACCTCAAAATCGATATCTGTGTATAACTTTAGTTACTAAAGACTGATCTAATGTCACAATTGAAAAAGTAGCCGCCATTTTAAATTTCTTTGTTTTAAGGCCAATCGACCTCAAAATCGATATCTGGGCATTGTTTTGTGTACAAGAGGCAGATCTAGTGTTAGAATTAAAAAAAATGGCCACCATTTAGATATTTCTTGTTTTAAGGGCTATTTATTGGCTTTAAAATCTATGTGACCTTGCAGGTGGACGGCCGACGCTGCGCCGTGGCCTGGCCTCAAAAACAAAAAAAATCAAAATGGCGGCCACTTTTTTCAATTCTGACATTGGATTAGTCTTAGGCAACTAAAGTTATAGCCAGATATCGATTTTGTGGCCAATTGGCCTTAAAATGAAGAAATTCAAAATGGCGGCCACTTTTTTCAATTCTGACATTGAATTAGTCTTAGGCAACTAAAGTTATAGCCAGATATCGATTTTGTGGCCGATTGGCCTTAAAATGAAGAAATTCAAAATGGCGGCCACTTTTTTCAATTGCTACATTGGATCAGTCTTTGGTAACTAAAGTTATAACCAGATATCGATTATGAGGTCAATTGGACTTCAAACAAGGAAATTCAAAATGGCGGCCACTTTTTTCATTTCTGACATTGGATTAGTCTTTTGTAACCAAAGTTATAGCCAGATATCGATTTTGAGGTCGATTGGCCTTAAAACAAAGAAATTCAAAATGGCGGCCACTTAATTCAATTCTGACATTGGATCAGTCTTTTGTAACCAAAGTTATACCCAAAAATCGATTTTGAGGTCGATTGGCCTTAAAACAAAGAAATTCAAAATGGCGGCCGTGTATACCAATTCTAACATTGGCTCTGAATATTTTAGTGACTATTGATCCATAATAAATAAATAAATAAGTAATATAAAAATTCATACTAAAATGGTGTACAAATTTGAACAGCCTTTGCACCCAAAATCCGAATTTTTCGAATGTATGACCGGCACGCAAGCGTCATTTACGCAAAATTGGCCCAGCATGGCATTCCAGGTATTACGCGTCCCTAGCTCTGGATTACGAAATATAAATAATAATACAAAAAAACCCAATGTCAATTTTTTTTCGTTCAGGGATTCGAACCCGGGACCGGGAGCGCGGTAGTCGTACCGATCACGCATTATAACTAAAGTAGGTCTCCGAAAAGAAATAATTTACAAAGGTGAAAAGATGTAATAATTACGCTTGCTACCTATCTCATAGATCTAATAGAGCCTATAATTTTATATTGACACACGGACGTGAGCTGGATATACTGTAAAATAGAATTTGAAGGGCACTTTCAAATTTGCCGCGCGGGTCACGGCGGCAGCGCGGCCGCATCCCTATACCAAACGGGTAATTTGAACTTTGAAGGCGCCCAAAAATGTCGAGCGCACGTCCGTCGTCAGTAAAGATTCCGGGCGACTGAAGTCGGCACGGGCCACTCCCATGACAGTGATGGCGTATTTAGCCGTCGCGGATGAGAGGAAGAGACGGGAAGCGCACTCGTATGCCGAAATGAAATGGCGTAAGCGCCAAACCAATTTTCTTTTAATTGTGATTATACTATTCAATTTAGTTTGATTGCGTCTTTTTGTGACCTTAGAAAATATTGAGTTCTTGTATTTAAATCAAGTTACGAATGTATATATTACACCATTTAGAGATAAAGCGTGTTTAAAGAAAATATCAGAGGTAACTTTGGATTTTTTTTCTATCGAGAAAATTTGTAGTAATTGTGTTTTGGCTTTCGAAAATCATTGAGTTATATGTTCAATTTACACATACCCAAAAATCAAACTTCCGATCTTAGTACTTTACGAGAAATTTGAATTTAAATAACCTTAAATTTTTCGACATAGCCTCTTAAACTACGTTTTAGGACAAGCCCCCTTATTCTCTATGACAGTGTTACCTCGTAACGTGGCCGCGTTACGTTAACTTCGTGCAGTTAGCGTTAAATGGTATTCAGTATGCCAATTTCCATAGTGATAAACGCGATAAGTTACGTTACGCGCTTGTTATGAGCGATGAAAATAACGTGTGTCATAGAGAATAAGGAGGAAGGTCGCGAAGATGGTACACAAAAGGAATCATTACTCGTCAAATCAATGATTCATTAGTCCTGGATGTTACTCATTACGATCTAAACGGTCAGATGTTTGGCATACTGGCACCTCGCCAGCGCGGCGTCGCCACGCAGACAGGCGCACGAAGAGAATTTTAATGAGCAACTAAATATTATAGCCTCTTTGGACATAACTACCCGACATTGAGTGCGCGATGGCAGTAAAGTTCGAATTTGTTATTTGTTTATACATTTTGGTATAATTGGTATATCAAGGTTGGTTATCGTGCTTCCGACGACGCAATTTCAAGACCACGTGAATTTGACGAAGCGGAGTCAAAATAGAAGAGATAATTCATTCATTAGTAATTTTAGTCAATATATATAACTAATCACTTAGTGATGTAAAGTTTCAAAAACTCTATAAAGAATCTACGTTAAAGAACGTTTAACCCGCAGCAGTAATCACAGAGGAGAACACAATCAACTTAAAGAGGAGCTACGTATTGGCCTGTGAACATTTTAACACAGATTTTCGAATCGGTATTAGAATCTCCGTAATTATGGTCGCTGCCGAAATGACTAGAATACAACCAACTTGGTTCTAACATCCGAAATATTCAAAATATTTCAATCTTTCAAAGTTATCAGAGCATAATAATAGACCCGTTCAAATTGCGTACCAAGATCTCATTGTAAACGATACGATTTTATCAACATCCCATATAAGTATAAAACTTTTGTATCGAGTTTCACCGTTTTCGAAGCAGTCTACCGTTTGAGAACAAAGAAAGTATTGTTTACCGATTTACTTTCACCGCATACAAACAATATCCCTACGTTTAAGATGTATAAAGTGTAAACAAATGAGTCTCAATTGCTTTGTTTCGCATGATTAAGTGCAAACTGCGTTGTAAATATAAATGCCAATTTCTTAGAAACGTCAAGTCTTTACGTCAATTTAATCACTTTGGTGAATATCTCTGACCTCAGTTGACGAACCACACACAATTTATTGTAATATCATCACCATCACCCGTCATCATTATCATCTGCAGGATCCCATTGCTGGGTATAAGACTCTGATACCATGTCGTTTATGACTGTCTCACACCAGTCAGTTATATTCAAAAGGAAACCATCTGACTTCAAGCTGGTCAAAACACTAGAATAACTCTGGCATAATAACTTAATAATTGCCTCTTAGTTTATTGCTTCAGTAGTTTTCTGACTGATTCCATCAAAAGAAATAGAAACTTGAATTAGCATTTACAGACGAAATAAATGACATAATCGACCCTACGCTAGTAATGCCTTTGAAAATACCAAGAGTAAGCAATAAACAGCTACTTTCACGATATTTATAGCGTTTATACTATAGTCCACTACCTACGTTAGATTTTGTAATTTGTTGACGTTGTTTTTTATTGCATTGTATGACTAGACGAGCATGCCGTTCGCCTGATGGTAAGCGATACGACCACCCATAAACAGTACCAACACCATTCAGCACCTTTTTTTTTTTTTTTTTTTTTTTATCGCGGGGAAAAACGCTTTATCGCTACCACCACTGTGGGGTGAGTGGAATGGTTATGTTGGTTTCACCGATCTTACGGCACAATGTCGACACTCGGGAGTATAACATCATCCGAGCGAGCATTGGACCGTGTCCCTAACACTATGTACACCCTACATCGGCATACCAACCAAAACCCGCGGTGGCCTTCTTCGGCGCATACGGGACGGCCCCGGGGTATCTTGTTGCACGAAGATAGCTGCACGGAGCCGTCCCGGCGCAATGCCGTATTACGGCCCCTCTCTAAATGAGGGGGCTAAGAAGCCTCCAAACTCTAAAGCACGCCTTTGGCGTCTACGACTGCAGGAGACCGACCACCCGCAATGTCGTCCACCTCGTAGTCGCATAAATTGGAGTAGCAGCCCCCCACTGCTCGCCCCGCGACTCTCTCAAACCCCATTTAGTCGCCTCTTACGACAGGCAGGGGATGCCGTGGCGGAATTCTCTAGATGCCCCCAGACCACAGGGCACGAGGCGCCGGTCAGTCGTCCACCCGGCGCCTCCTTCGTCTCCTCTGGCTGCGGGCGGGATCGTTCTGCTCACGATCCCACTCGGCGCTTTCCTTCCGCGAGATGACGCACTCACAGAAGGAAGCCATCGCTCGCCATGACCTCCGGCCGCCGACCATGGCGGAAACCACGGCTGGCAGCGAGAGGTCTCCTCCGACGACTGCTCTAAGAGCGCTGCGTTGTAGATTCCAGGCTGGGCACTCCTCGAGAGTGTGTTGGACCGTATCCTCGCGGCCGTTGCTACAATGGTGGCACACGGCGGACTCCTCCTTTCACCATTCAGCACCTAGAGTTACAAAGTACTGTGTGGTATTCCACTGCGCTCGTCATCCTGAGACATAAGATGTTGAATCTCATTATGTCCAGTAGTTACACTGGCTACAATGTCCTTGAAACCGAAACACAACAGTGCATGCACACTGCTGCTTGGCGGTAGAAATAGTTTACAGGAATTCCACTTTTGTGGTAACAGACACAAGGTATCTACGTCATAACGGCCATAATCACATATACGATATCCAAACCCACAGTACGGCCGCATTGAAGTGGCCGGCTTGAACCATACACGAGACATGCTCTCTAGAACCTATATCTGTCATTCATCTATTGAAAAATTTATAGTTATAACGCCGCGCGTGACCAGGGAACGAAAAAAATAAATATAAATAAACATCAATACACTTTACAATTTCTTTTGTATATAATATATTGTGCGTTTGACACTAAAAACCAAAGATTATTTAAAGTTCTTCGGTTCATCTTTTTTTGTTCCTTCCCTGAATACACGGTATAATATAAATACTGTCACCGAGCAGACGAATCTATGCTTTAATTAATATATAAAGCTGAAGAGTTTGTTTGTTTGTTTGTTTGAACGGGCTAATCTCAGGAACTACTGGAACGATTTTGAAAATTCTTTCACTAATAGGAAGCTACATTACTCCTGAGTGCTATAGGCTACTTTTTATCCCGGAAAAACTTTAATGCTAGTTTGGGCATAACACTGATCTGCGGCGGCTATCCAGCTCGAACGTCATATAGTTACTCAACAGTTAAGTATAATATAATCACGAGATTCAAATGTCACTACAGAGTGGTTTCTAGACTTGTTCGAATGGGCGCAGCGAAGCCATATCTTGACTTACTTCCTTGAACAGCGTGGGAGCGGACGTGCAACCGTGTGCAGTCTACAGGCATCAAAATTCAGGTTTATACATATTAAGTTCAAATGTTATAATAAAATACGCACGGTGAAAAGTGGGTGTACTAACTGCGCCTGTAACCCCTTCGGGGATACAAGGCGTGAGTGTGTGTTTGTTATAATAAAATTATGATTATGCACTTGTAATTTGATCATGAATCGAATAACTAACAGACTTTATTTCATACGAATTGTAAAATACCTAGATCATAAGGGGCGGTATTCGATCCCACCACACGATATTTGTTTTGATGCGGGGATCGAACCCGCAGCATCTAATTCCACAGCTGACTCATCGCCCGCTGCGCCTCAGGGGTGGTTGACCTATAAACGAGTCTGCACATTACTTTTTATTGTTATTATAGCACGCTGTCTATTGGCAAAGTATAGCTATTGCTATCATCGTCTATATTTGGCTTAAGATAATACTATAATTTAGCAACTAGGTAAATATGAAAAGAACATTTTACAAACAATAGGGTTATTGTCCAGTACCACCTATGTCGTAATGGTTTATTCCCTTAATAAATAATAAGCTCAAAGTCTAAATATAGCATTATTTTAAAACAAATAAAATTCTTCTATGAGGCATGTTTACATGGAGCGTGTTTACTGCTCAGTATAAACACAGGGCTTTGTTCGTCTTTTACTTGAATAGACTGCGTAAAACACTCGGATGACCAGTAACACTGCGAATAAAGACACGTTCCTATGCCACTAATATAACACATAAAGCATACCCATAGAAATACACACACATATACCATACATTACGACATTCTTGTAATCAAAGCGATGCCCATTATAAAATTAATTACGCCACACCACAAAACAATAGGCGGGTGCAATGGAGCTGTAACTTCATATAGCGTTAACGTAATGAGGCTACGTCAGACGCCCTTTGTAGGTCAAAAGCCCCATCGGGAATTGATAATGGGACTTTTCGGAGAAATTCAATAAAATTGTCATAGACTCACATGAGTTAATTTAATTATTACATTAACTGTTATGTTATGGTGCAGTACGTTAATTGTTATGTGCTCCTAAATGACTGCTGAATGAAGGCAATGTTTTTAGATAGATTATTGAGACAGGAGAGGTAATGTAGTTTGGAATATAGACGCAAACAATTAAGAATTTTATTAAATAGCACGAATTTGCAATAGATTATAAAGATCTCTAATTTTCTAATCGTAAGGAACGTAAAATTAATATCATTATCATAAGAATACAGAACCTCCTTTTTTGAAGTCGGTTAAAAACGAAGTGGTTTTGGTAAGTACCTCTTTAACGAGATTCCATATAGGAGCCACTGGTTATTTTCTACCACCATGCAGTAACATACGCTGTGTGCGGATTGAAAGACAATGCAGCCATTAAATTACTGTATTTTAACCGACTTCAAAAAAAGGAGGTTCTGTATTCGACCTGTATGCATGTATGTATGTAAGTTTGTATGGCCGCAATTTTATCAAAAACTACTGACCGATTTGGATGGGGATTTCGTTATTCAAATGTATATTTTTCAGGGAAGGTTTTAGTATGTCATTTATTAGAATATGATGAAGATCGTCGGAGATAGACAATGGAACTCTTCAATAACTAACAGCAGATGACCCGCGAATGCTGTAATCGTATATCTATGATGTATTGTTTACACCATTCCATAATTAACCAAGAAAAAAGCAATAAATAAAAACATTTTAAACAAAAAATAAAACCGACTTAAAACCAAAAAAATATTTAACTTTATATACGTATATTTGGAGTCGATGCCTAATTTAAATTGCCAGCTAAGCTAAGCAAATACACGAACAAATATACGAAAACAATGTTCAATTTTATAGGATTTCAAATCTGCAGTCTCAGAATGACGTTACCTAACACGCCGAACTTTGTAATTAATTTACTACTGTTTACAGACAGGCGTGGCTTTGGCCATAACTAGTAGTACGCTACTTTCTCATTCAGTTGCATATTTTTTTAAATATAATTCGTTACATCCTGCTCTCTAATCGGCAGCCCTTCCTGTACGTATTGGTTTCTAAACCTCGTTACAGTTCATAAATAAATTGGATTTCCAATATTGAACTGAATATAAGGATACTTCAAAGGCAGTTTGTAAAAAATCTAAACAATCGTATGTAATGATAAAATTATGTGATTCGCGCGTCGAAGTTTTAATTAGTGTTATTATGGCACTTTGCGATGCGTTACAAAAAATATGTAATTAAAAGAGAACATTGCAGTCGCCGCACTATGAGATCCAACTGGTACATTAAGTAATAAGTAGACAATTCTAGATTATAGAGTATTTACTATTTTATAATAGTCGGCAAACAACTTGAGCATACTACCACGTGGTGGGGGCGTTATAACTATATATTATCAGATTTTTTTCTTTTACTGGCACAGAAATTGACCCCACTGCATCTGATGGAAAGCGAAGTTGGGTCAAGATAGTGACGAGAGAAGAACATACCTAGCCAGTCGACATAATTATGCCGGCTGTTGGAAACCGGATATATACAGGCTGCTCCCGGAACACAACACATGTGGGCCACTATGGCGGGTCTTACACCTTTTGTACGATGGTCGCCATAGGCGTATATAGAGAGGGGGCCGGGTGGGCCATGCCCTCTCTAAGGATATTTTTTTTGTATCGACAAGTACACAAAAGTCATTTTATTTTTTAAGACTAGGACACTGGCCCCCATTGGAAAATGACCCTAGCTAAGCCAATGGTAGTCGCTATCCGGTCGCATACAAATATCCTAGTAAGCAGATAGTAGATAACACAAACAATTTACTGAATATTATATGCAAACAGAACCTCGACAATAATTTTAATTATCTTTATCTTGCAGTTGGTAATTCCTAAAAACCGCAGAACATTTTGTTTACATTGTCTGCAAGTTTTATAGAAAAATATTAGATAGTGCTATTTTAGTTCGTTTGTACCGTTTATTTAGTAATTTAATTATTTTTGTTGTATATGCGACGTATAAGAACCGTTATATTTAAAAAATATGAGAAGGTTAACACAGACAAAGAATATTCAATGGATTGATTGACTTGAAACCAGCACTTGACCATGAAAAAATGTAAATAAGGTGATCACTTTTTAATAATTCATTTCTATGACTGCCTCGGTGGCGTAGTTGTATTACGGTACGACTACAATGCTGAGGTCTTGGGTTCGATCCCGGGTCGGGCAAAGTGATATTGGATTTTTCTATTCAGTATCTACCTGGATTCTGGAATTTGTGCCCGATATGGCGATAGGCTCGCCCCCAATCACATCATGGGACGGCATACGCACAGCGAAAAATGGGTGCATTAGTTGCGCCTCTGCCTACCCCTTCGGCGATAAAAGGCGTGACTGAGTGTATCATTTCTACTACGAAAATATTTAATAAAAGTAAATTGTTTCAGCAAATATATTTTTTCTTTATTATGAATCGGTTTAACTGACTATTATCTTTATTATCTCAGCCCTAGAGCCGTTTATACAATGTCTGAGAAGGAATACAGAGTATATTGTTTCGTGCCTTGTCATAAATTAAATGATAACATCTGTACTCAATTACTAATAGACATGAACTCGCAATTTAGATTCGTGCAACTCGTATTGCAGGTTGCAAGGGCCGCGCAATCGACTGCTACACCGATCTCTGGGTCAATGTTACTAAACAAAAACAGTTGAGGTCATAAATATCAATTTGAATTCAATTATGGAGGAGAATAAATGCTTAGATATCAACAATGTCCCCCTATACTTATTGTGTGATAAATTATACATAAATAGTGAACTAAGCACAAAAAGTGACATTGAAAAGAAACAAAATATGTCTGAATATTCATGATTCATGGTAGACAAAATTTCAACTCAAATTTATTATTTAATTTAAATTAGATGTAATATGCGGAAAAGTGGTTTCGTTAATAAAAATGATGTTGTAAACATAAATGAACACAAGGTTGCAAGTTCAGTAATGGAATGAGAATTTATTCTACCTATAGGTTGTAATCCTATGTAATGTTAGAGTGTACACATTATACAATATTAACCCATATTATTTTATAACTTGAGTCTGACAAAAATTTCCTATGAAAAGTGACCTTGGGGCTTAATAAAAGTTCTTAACCATACCACAATTTCCAATTTTAATTAATGGCACAAAATAGGCATATATTAACACACTCTCGTGTATAATACACTGATAAACAAGCTCAAACTAGTTTTACAAACACAGATGTTTTTATTTTTTTCTGAATTTAGAATCAATAGCAATAAAAGCCAGGGCTATAAATTTTAGATTGTATGAGCATACCATTAGATTGTACTGCATAAATTTACTTTATACAACATTCGTAAGTACATTTGCTTACATCTGTTTCTCTGGAGGGGTGGTCAGAGTGGCAATTAGTACACCCACATTTCACTTAACTGATTACCATAATGTGCTTAACAGCCAAGATTATTTTCGAATCAAGTAAAGTTACAACGTGAGGCGGCCAGTGTTTTTAGTTGGAAAACAACTAAATCAATTTTAAGATATATTATTAAAAACATTGTTTATACGCAAACAAGGTTTGATTAAGGATTGAAAAAATCCTATGTTATTCTTAGCATATGATTAAAACTTGAAAATAAATAAAGTATGTTTCAAGATTTTTTGGGGACTATGAAAATTTATGATCTCTGCAACTTAAACTCAAGGACACTGACTGGCACTGTGCCAGAGTGCATGCCAACTGTAAAATACTATCAAATATAACAAAAAAAAATATGCTAAATTATACACCATTTTATTTCATTAAACAGATGGTTATTTAATTGTTTTTCAGTTGAGTGACAAAAAATCATTGAAATCTATAAAAAAAGCTAATTTTTTAACACTTGTTAATGTCAGAACTAGCAACTTAATACACTTGTACTTAGTATTCTTTCTAAAACATTAAAGTGGTTTGATCTAATTTTATTATAAGAAAATGATAAATATTATGCTATTTACAATTTAACAAACTTGATACTAAAACAGTTAAGAGTAGAAGGAATTCTTTTAATAAGCTCTATCCATACCCATACCATACCAGCCCTGTATTATATACTCTGCCCACCACTGAGCACGGGCCTCCTCTACTACTGAGAAGGTTTAGGCCTTAGTCCACCACGCTGGCCTAGTGCGGGTTGGCAGACTTCACATCCAGTTAATAAATAAAGAGTAATGCTCTATCCAATTTACAAATAAAGAGTAATGTCACATAATGATACACACACACATATACAACATGCTTTCTGTCCTGTAAATACCAAATAATTTCTAGTTGATGATAGTTCATAATATAACAATATTAAAAACTATTAAAGACTACAATGCATATTAATCAACTGGTTTTCAATATAAATTTTACCATAAATATTATTGTACACATTATAAATTAAGTAAGTAAATATACGCTAGCCATATAATTTATCACACAAAAAATAAAATCATTTTAATATGTGTCATCAGTTTCAAACACAAAACTAAATTATTTTATAGATGTCTATTCTTTATCAGTAGTGTGTTTTACCTATCAGGGAAATTTGTCAAATTTTGTTTTTTGTTAGGTATTATATTTATTTAAGGTTGGTGTCCTTTTCCTGGACATGATTTTATTGCAATCACAGGAATTAATACATTAATTAGCTATAAATTACTATTTAAATATTAAAATATATTATTTTCTAGACTTTTACACATGCTGCAACAATGGTCAGCTCTTATAATTACAACTCGTAATAAATATAGGTAGTTATAGTAGGTAGGTAGGTAACAGTGGTAGTTGTAATAAAAGTAAATGAAGGTATGTGACATTAATTATAACCCTTGATAAACTAATTATCTAGCATCTGAAATATACTCCATTTTGAGAGCATTTAGATCCCAACATTGCATTGGATATCTCAGTTTACACACTGTCTACAAATGTCTGAATAATATAAACAGACTCACCTGGTCTGTGCAGTCATAAACAATGATGATGCCATGTGCCCCTCTGTAGTATGATGATGTGATCGTTCTAAACCGCTCCTGGCCAGCTGTGTCCCATATTTGTAACTTTATTGTTTTCTCTTCTAATTCTATAGTCCTTATTTTAAAGTCTACACCTATGGTGCTGATGTAGCTTTCTGTGTAAGTGTCGTCGGCGAATCTGAGCAACAGACATGATTTTCCCACTCCGGAGTCCCCAATCAGGAGTAGTTTGAACAAATAGTCGCTGGAAGGAACAAAGAACCTATTTATGTAAATACATATTACGGGAGAGTAACAATATGTCTGTTATCGTAAGACTGACGCATCCAGGGAGGCGTAACACGACTTCGTCAAACAAAGGAGCCGTTTACACAAGATTTTACACAAAAAATCGTGCGCAGTTATCGGCAACTAGGAAGTATGTCGATACGATCGTCAGACCAAATGCGCCATTCACAATCCAAGTGATTACGTTTTCGCAAATACTTCGATTGTACCTACTACGAACACACAATGACTCACCCACACTTATTAAATTTTAATTAACTTATAACACAAAGTACTTTACGTAGAGAGAATATATTTGGTTTCATAGGAAAACTCTTAATAAAAGACAATGAACATGCAAAAAAAGTAGATTTTTGCCCATCCTTCTTTCAATATCGCCATATTATAGACGTGATACTCACTATTCTGCATTCATGTTTGTACAATTAACTTAATTTTTCCAAGATAATGATTTCGTTGAGGGTGTTGAAAATGTTTCACTTCTTTGTTTCTAGCACTAAATAGCGAAAAAATTAATATTTCTACGTAGAACAATGGCCGCCGTACGAAACACCCACTGACGTAAGTCAGAAACTAAACAGGAGTGCCACTTGGCAAAAATTATCTACGTTCGGAAATAAATGTCGTCTAATAATCGACTATTTAAGGAACTATCGATTATGATTACAGTATTAATTTATTAGATGTTTTGTTGAAGCTATCTCCATAACAGAGAAAAACGTTTTTCCGGGATATAAGTCTCGCTTCATATTTTTCGGGATAAAAAGTAGCCTAAAAGTTAAAACCTTCCCTGGGTCCGCTTTTTGTATAGGAACTGGGCCTCAAAATCTAACCAGGTTCAAACAGCGATATTAAAAGGGGCCAAATGTAGAACTAGGATCCATTAAAAAAATGTTTTTAGACCCTTCTATTCATTACCACCTTTTTTAAAAACGTTCATATGAAGTGTGGTTTTTAAGCAAAATAAAATTACATAAATCTCAAAATTGGAGGTCTTTCAAATTAAATGATTTATTGTAAAAGCCTAGGTGTTAGGAATTCTATCTATATTCTTTCAAATATATATAAACTGTCTTGGTTAGAATTTAAGGCCCGTTTTTGGACATGTCCTTTAATCGAAATCCGTTCAGTAGTTTTTGAGTTTACCATGTTCAGACAGACAGACAGACGGACGCAGCTGGGGGACTTTGTTTTATAATATGTAAAGATATTGGATTTATTATGCTCTTTGATGAAGGTGTTGTGCACGGTACAGCCAGTTACTAGGCAGCAGGTGCTATAGGAAAATACAAATAGAGAATGAATTGAAATAGTTGAGGGAGTTCATTCAATTTTACATTTCAAGCCGTCTTCAAATTTGCCGCGCGGCCGCAGCACGGGTGCAGCTTTGTGCAGTAGTATTATAAATTCTCTTTGGGTGCAGCACTGCAATTTAACAAAAACACGTGCGACTGCAGCGCTGCCTCGGCGCGACACTAAGCAGCTAATTTAAAGACGTCCTAACTTGGTTAAAAATATACTTACTTTTGCTGGTTTTATTTACAAAGCCAGGACAGTTAGCAAAAAAAAATATCTTTCTGACACAATGAGGTTAACAAAAACCCATTTTTAAAATAAAACTCTTCACGAAATTAGTTAATTTTTATTTATGTATATACATTGGTAAAAACTAATCGAATTAGTAATTACATCAACTATGCTATAACTTTAAACTGACTAATCAATGTACACTTTATAAAATCATTTCTTGCAATATACTAAGTGGTATTTTCCATATGTACAAACTTCTATCTTTGAAACCAGCAATAATCTGTAACAAATATTAATATTATTAGTCTGTGGCAGACAAATTCCTATGATTCATTAAAAAAAAAGGGCAAATGGATCAGGTTTGGCGGATTTCCCTTCTTTACAAACTAGTTTTGTAACAACTGTCTGGCCGAACCCTTCTCGCCAATTTTCGTTACATAATGCATACGCTTCTTATCAACCATTTATTATTTTATTTATCACTTTGGTGTAGGGTGGCGTACCAAGTAACAAACTCGCTAATCATTTCTCGAACGTTGGGGATAATTGAATTTTCATGTTCTTAACTTATGTAAGTGAAAGCAAATTGCATGTCTAGTTTAGTTCATAATAGACAAAATTACCTTGCTTCCTACAACAGCCAGTGAGAGAAGCATAAGGCTAGGCCCGCGCAACTGCGCCAGCGGGCGCGTCTCTCCCTCGCGGTACACGTACACGCAGCCGTCGTAGCAGCCCGCGAACACCAGCCCGCCCGTCGCGCGCAGGCACACCGCGCCCTTACCGCCCTCGTGCGAGCCCACGTGACCACCCGTCTACAGAACACAACACAATATTACTGGTGCATAAAATAATATTATGTCTTTAATAGAATTGTTTTCCAAAGGCAAGAAAAGAATTACCAGTATAAGGTCATCCTGCTCGAATTTAAAAAAAACTGTATAAACCAGAACTAAGTATTCCATACGGCGATAGCCTAGTTGGGAGTGGAACGGACTGCTGAGACGAATGTCCGCAGGCTTAAAACCCAAGGGCACGCACCTCTGACTTTTCTAAAAAGTTATGTGTGTATTGTTTGTGAATTATGGCTCGCTGTAACGGTGAAGGAAAACATCGTGAGGAAACCTGCATATCTGAGAAGTTCTCTATAGGAATTTCAAAGGTATGTGAAGTCTGCTAAACCCTCTCAGTGATAGAGGAGGTCCGTGCTCAGCAGTGGGTAGTATATAATACAGGGCTGGTATGATGAAGTATTCCATTATTTTGGTGCCATTGATTATTTATTTTCTTACGATGTTCACCTTGCAGATTTTATTTCTATTAATTAAGATAGGGTGTTTATTGAGCACTTACCGCGTAATCGAACACATGTATCTGATGACTACTGGTCCCACAGTAAACCTTGCCGTCTTCGAATAACAACGCGTATACAGTCATTTTCGGTCCAGAGAGCGTCCTCAGCAATAGTCCGGTCTGTGCGTCTTTCACAGTGACATTTTCCGAACGCGCCGCCACTAGGAGCACCTTCCGCGGTCCCTCCTTCATGGCGCGAAGGGCGAGGATTGACTGCTCGGAAAACTTCACCGTACTCACTGGGATAAGCATGTTGTTCTGAAATATTTAATGATGAAAATAATCGAAATTTAATAATTATTATGGCTGAAATCAATGAATTATTGCTGCTGTCTTCAGCTCAATCCCAGGAATAAATCAATCACCAGTAGTAGTAAGCATGTCAAAGAAATCTTTACTGATTGGTCTACATATTTTCATACTCGATCTGAATATAACTTGGGGTTGTTAATTCAAATGGGCCCGTCTATTTGATCCAGAATATAATGCGGCAATCATGGACAGCAACTATACAGAGTGTACCTATGGTGCTGTGATTCAACAGCAAAAGGTTTGTTTTCAGTAAAATCAACAGCAACTACATTCCAACAACGCTGAGTGTTACAACTACACCCACCATTACATTTTAAACACTAATATTTTGAAGCACATTTGTTGTAATTGACGTCCTATTGATCAACTATATAAATGTAAATCACATAAGCACAACTTAATTAACAGACTTCCAAAAAAGGAGGAGGTTCTCAATTCATGCGTTTGTGTTTTTATATACTATCTCACCTTGCACTCAAACTGCAGAACGAATCCGGTCCTCGTGCCAACGAACACGGTGTCCCACGCGCGATCCATCGTTTGTATTGGACTAAGGACATTGCACTCCGGCCCTTTCTCTACACCCGTCTGGAGAATTCATTTCAATACAATTTAGCTTGTGAAACATAGAAATGTAAAGAATATATTTTATCCAGAGTTTACAATTTTAAACATGGCTCATGGTTATAAAATTCTTTCAAATTTTAAATTTAAACATAAAAGCAGCTAATTCTGCATATGAATCAAAACACATAATCACACAATGGATATAATATTATCTTTATATTATTTTAGATTACTACCATTGAATTAAAAATAAACTTGTAATATCATAAATCATCACTTTGAGAGTACTTATTATAATAATAACTTTGAAGGAGCAAAGTCTCCTAAAATATGTAAACTGTATTTTGTGTTTATGAAATATAATATTTTATTTATATTTATTTACCATCTTTTTCCATCATGCATGAATATAGCTGTTGTCATTCATTTAAAAAAGAATAGCATGTTTACACTGTTGCTAGGCAGGAAGATTTATGTGGTACATATTTATCCACTTATAGTTACATTAGCTTTACCAATTTATTAAATTAAAAAGAAAGAAATATAGCTGTCACTTGTCAGAAAAAAACCACAATCTGGATTACAGAACAAAATACTTACATCCAAATCATAATATCGTATTCTAGAGTCCAGCGAGCCTGTGTACACAGTGGTGCCGTGCTTCTCTTTCACTATGGTTAGGCAGGTGACAGCCAGGTTCGACCCGCGGAGCGTGTTAATGAGCTGACCATCACCGCTGAAATAGTACACGTTGCCGTCCAGACATGCTGCGATGAAGTTGTTCTCTATACACTGCAAAAAATGAGAATGAATGGAATGTCGAGTATATTTTATAGAATATCCGTTTTCCATCTAGTTTCTGTTAACATGCTTGGAGTAATGGTCGTTAAGTTTGTTACAAGCAATAAGACAAAGAGGGTGGTTGATAGCCATTACGGGAGACCGACGTTTAGAAGTAGACATTGAAAGGCTTCGGCTTTTGCCCATACCTTAGGGTGAAATAGTTCCAACAAAGTGACTATCCATTTGTGCGACTGTATACATCCCCCACTAAACATACAAACATCGCCCATACCTGTCAATCATAATTGGTAGAAACAAAAAAGAATGAAAAAACATTGTAACTATAATGTTAACACTTACTTCTATTGCTAGAACTGCATCACCATTCCCTGTAACAGTTACAGAATCGCGCCTCAAATTCTCATCGTTGGAGTAATCATACATTTTACATTCAGTCTCTTCTTGGACTGATTCCGTTACGTAAACATCGTCTGACGACGATTGACTGTTGCCAAGGATTATTTCTTGGTTTATTGTTATATTGTTTCTGTCATTCAGGTCTCTTTCTAATAAGTTGTTGTCTGAGATTTCTTCTATGACTATATCTTCCGATACGTCAAGCATATCAAATTGGAGATCATTGACTACTGCCTCTTCAACTATTTCTGTTGGTTCTGGTATAGATACTTCTACTGTAGAGAGTTGTGGTTCTTCTGGTTTTACTTTATCTATTAGTATGTCACACTCTGTGTCAGGAATTTGTTTTTTGTTTTTATCTTTACCACTTGCCTCTTTATCCAAATATGGTGATACATTTATCCTACATAACATAACAGAGCAAGCACGCAGGTTGTTAGAAGGAATATCTAGAGGTTTGGATTTTGTTCTCGGTGGAAGCTTTTTCTTAGTCTGTTTGTTTCTCTGAGGTTTCTTTTTTGTGGTTTTAACTGGTGTGGTCTCTAACTCATCGAGTACTATAATATCTTCCAAGGGCCTGTCATCAGTTATAATTTGTTCTAAAAGAGATATGTTTGGAGTCTTAATTTTCTTATTTGAACGTTTTGACGTCATAGGACTTCCAACAGTGTTACTTTCTTGGTCTAATAACTTTTGAGTCATACGGCGTGTTCGTTTTTCATATCTCCCAGCAGTTTCTTCTTCTTCTTCTTCTTGGACCGTTTCAAGAGCTATTTGCTCCAATTCTTCCACTGGTATGCTAGTAAAATCGTCAACAATAGCATCCCCAGTTAGAACATTCTCAAGGCTATTATCATCTTCTTTTGTTTCATCATAGGGTGCTACATTCAAGACAGTCATGCCTAAATCTTGCATACTGTTTGAACCTGAATCTTTAGATTCAATAGAACTGTACAGTTGAAACTTTTCCTGTAACAGAACCTGGATTTCTAAATCAATCTCTTTCATTCTTTCAAATGCATCTTTTGACTTTACCTTTGATTTCTCAAATGTTACAGGTTCGGTTTGTATAGATTTTACAACCAGCTGCTTTCTTTCAGTCTGGCAATACCTGGATGTACTAATTTTGCTTTCAAATGTTTGAGTTTCTTTAGACTGTAACTTCTTGGTAGACTTATTGTTGTCTTTCAGAATGTTGCTTCCAATTTGTGGATTTGATTTATCTTTTTCAAAACTTTTTACTGAACTCTGTATTAAAGCTGTATTTCTATGAGCATGATGAAAGTTCATCTTTTTTGGTTTTGTCGTAAATATATCTATAGTTTGAAGCTTGGCCTTTGCTTCTTGTGTGGTGATTTGCCCACTACTTGTATTTTCTTTGGGACTTATAGAAGAATGACCAGATATACTGGTAGTCCGTTTTTTAGGTGTTTTAGTGTCTATTGATTTCTTTCGAGAATCTTTCCTTTTAACATATTTGTCTGAGTATCCTTTGTCTACTGATCTTGACCTTTTATTGTCCTTTATAGGCCCCTTACAGCTTGCATTTTGCTGTGAAAAAAGACATAAAGCAGTTTTTGTGCTGTCTTCATATGTTGCTGTATTTTTAGCTGATAGTTCATTAACAACTTTAATTGAAACATTTTTATTATGATCTGATGGACTTGATTCACTTTTTTTACGTTTTTCTTTTCGATGAGATGGTTGTTGATCTATTGACCTTTTACGAGAATTTGAGGAAGACTTAATACCCGCAGAAGTTGATTTATCTGGTTCCTTGTTATCTAAACTTTTAGTCTTGGGTACATAATCTGTTTTATTATCAATACTTTCAATTAAATTGGGTGCTAACACGACACTTGGTTTGGCAGTAATTGCAGTACTTTTGCTTTGCTGCTCCTCTTTTGTTATTGATGGTTGAGCTGTGTCATGGACCTCACCATGTAAACTAGCAAAACTTTCATCTAAAGTATCAAGTATGCTAGTGGAATTAGCACTATCATTTTCAGTGTGTGATAATTTATTGTTGTAAATTTGTGCTTGTGTGTTCTCAATATCATCCAGTTCAATGAAATTATGATCAACAGGAACATGATACTGTTTGTCAAGTTCAGCAAAAGGATCGTCGTCTTCAGACATCTGCTCACAATCTACATTAAATAGGTCTGTTGGTTCTTGACTAAAATTATATATACTGTGTACATCAATAGCTGGTTTAATATCAATACTTTTTCTTGAGTGCCTGCTATCAGAGCTCCGTTTTCTCTCCTCTTCGTAATCAATTCTTTTTGCTTGTCTCCTTTCAAATAATGGTTTTGCATCTTGTTGGTAAGAAATTGAAAAATCATAGTTGCTATTTGTTTCACTGTTTGATGCATTTTCGACAAATTCATTTGGAACATACTCTTTTATGTCACAATAAATATCTTGTGGATATTCTTCATAATTGTATGATTCAGGATATGCATAATCAGAGTGCTTGTTTGTAAGATTATGGACATCAGGCCTTCTTTCAATGTCTGTTACTGCATGCGTTTGATCAATTTCATCTAGTTGCAATACTTTAGTGAGCTCTGCCATTACAAGTGGTTTAATATCCTCAAGCAAAATAGTATCTTGAGGGTCTAATATACATTGCATTTGTTTCATAAATGTATCCTCATATATGGTATTATTGTCATTATTAATGAAGTCTTCACTAGAACTGCACAATGATTTCTCTGCTATAGATCTAAGATGGCGATTAAGACTGTTCTGCGACTCTGTGATCAAACTACTAATGGCATACTCAAACTTTGTTGATGAGTTTGGATTGTCCATAAGTTTATGTATTTTATCCTTGTCCATTTTGAACAGTTGGTGTACAATTTTGTTTTTCATTTTGTCACAATTTGATTTCACTGTTGGTTTTGGTGGTAAGATTTTTTTCTTAGGCGTTTGGCCTGATTGTGTTGCAGGATATGTGTTAGTTTCTGCTGTCAGATCTGAATGAGAATTAATAACTGTGTTATCTTCCTGAGAGCTTTGTGATTCATTTCGGTGCATTAACCTTTTCCTTACTATGTCAACAGTATCATCCACTGACCGACTGAAAGAAGTGTTATTTGCACTTGTTATTGTAGTAGGGGTGCCACCATAGTAATCTGAAGCAGGCGGCCTATGTCCAGGGTAATCTAACAATGGTTTTTTATTTGTTTCTAGAGACACATGGGGCCTGAAGTTTTTCTGTGGACTTCTGTTTTCGTAGTGCTGCCTGTTCTTTTGTTGCTGATTATTCCATGATGCGTTCACATGTGGGTTGGTGAAACTGTTATGATGTTGGGGAGCACTGGCTTGGTGCCGAAGGTCCACATCTCCCATATTATTAACATGACCTGTATGACTTAGTAGATTTTCTGTATAAAAGTCGTCCTCAACATATGACCCATGATTTTCTTTGTGCCTAGTTTGTTGTATAAATGGTAAAATCTGCCTCATTCCACTTTTATTTTGAAACCGACTTCTGTCATGGGATCTTTGTTGTGCACTTTTGTGATTCACTCCCCTGTAAGGCTTTCGTTCCTGGTGGTCACGTGGTCTGTACTCATCCGAGTTAGTGCTAAAATGTGCTGGTCTATGCATTCGTGGACCAGGGGCAGGTGACGCAAATCTGAAATATATAACGAAACGGATCAGGGTAGCACAAATTTAATAATCACGCCCGATTTTTAACCAACATATTAATTATTGTGATTGAATCATTGTAATTTGCGTATGTAAGCGTCAAGTACTTATTCGCGCCTTCACATACATGGCGTAAAAAATGGTAAATAAGTATAATAGGGTTAATTTGTGTGCTCACCTGGGTATTTCAGGCATTGCATAATTCCGTGGGGGCCTGTAATGCTGCTGTATTCCGCCTCTAGGCCTGAAATGCCTCGGATTTTCACCTCTCCAACCACTGATGCCTGGGTGACCTCGCCTCATTTTGTCACAATTATTGCATGTTTACAATCACAAAAATAATAACTAACGGAATTTTATTTTATTTAAAAAGGTAAAATTACGTTATAGGTGATTTATGATATCTGTTTTGGAATATACACTTCAATAACAAGTTTGATCAATGTAGCGCGCAACAAAAATACACGGAATCCATTTGTTTGACATTTGAAAATAATGTTGTCGTAGTGAAAAAATAAATCAAGGTTTACGATGCGTTCCAATTTTCTGGTAAATTCACGTAAGCCATGATAGAGTCGCCAGCGAGTCTTGGCTGAAGTTATTTATTCTGTGGTCTTGGCACAGAAAGCATGGCGATAATTTAAAAAAAATATTCATAAACCCCGTGTAAATATGAAATAAATAATGTTTTTATGATAAACTCATGTCTTTAATCTTTACGGGGCTACTACAAACCTTTGTTACAAACCGTAGTCTTTTTTAATTTGCCGCTATAATATGTCTGTGAGTTCTGTGACACAACTCGCTGGCCAAATATGCATATTTTTTTATGTCCGTAGTTTATATGTGAAAATCTTTGATTAATTATATATCTAGATAGAGTGACGCGCTACAATGAAACTAAAACAAACAGGCCAACTTTTCTTAAGCTAGTATGCGTGACAGCTGTGACATACGCTATCGCTGCATCATTCTGCGTATCCTTGTGTGCGCGCATAATGATACCAGTTATTACATGGTTTCTATTAAAACGGGGAGATAATTATGTCCATGAAAAACAACAAAAAATATTTCACTCGAACTCATTTAGCGGGCAACAGTTGGTCTCTATTTTTTTCGACGAGTTTGAAACGTTCAGTGTCTATCTAGGTATATAATTAATCAAAGGTGAAAAGCGTATTATAATTCTCTTTGTGAAAAGCGTTGATATATAAAAAGAATATCAATGGTGAAAAGAATATTTTCTCTGAAAAAAGTTTATAATGATTGTATTTCGTTTTATAAATAGGTACGGCGGCGTGGTATCCTAGAACCTACCGCTGCTTTAGGTTTTGCTCTGATATTTTGATTTATAGCCAAGAAACTTATTTACAAATATACGCTTCTTGTTTGTAGCACATAATACTTATTAGGCTAATAGGGAGGCAGTGCCATTTTGAGGGCTAATCTTGATACTTGAAGGTAGGTATTCTTTTACTCACCTATATTAAATTTGAAATTAAACTATTCTAACGGATTTTATCGCGGTTTTTATTTTATTTTCTCCCGACGTTTCGAAGGCTTTGCAGCACTTCGTGGTCACGGGGCGGACTGAGGTGTTGGTGGTCCGAAAAGTTAGTGTTACAAATCTACCTTCAATTTACAATTATACAATTTAAAGATGTTAGTCATTGTTTGCGGTCCGGTCTACGCAGTAAGAGCTCACAATGTCTTGAGGTCTGGCAGCAGGTCTTTTGGGGCCCGATTTAATTAGATGTATGACAGGGTCCCAGGCTTGTGCAAGTTTCCAACCATCTTCTCTATTGAAATTAGGATGTTTTTTGATCTCAATAGCCTCGCGGATCATCCTAGGCAGGAATCGGTGTTCTTTGGCAAGGATTTGTGGCTTGTCGAATCTAAGGTAATGGTTGGAGCCTTCTTCTGAGTGTTCAGCTACTGCAGACTTCGTAGAGCGTCGGTGTTTAACGTCAGCTATATGTTCTTTTACGCGGGTCCCTATATGTCTTTTTGTTTGTCCAATATAAGAGAGGCCACAGTCGCAATCTATCTTGTATACGCTCGGTTCTTGTAGAGGTATATGGCACTAGACAGGTGGTAAAAATTGACTAATCTTCTTAGGCGGCTTGAAATAAGTTTTTATGGAAGCGCGCTTCAGGATGTAGCCAATCTTGTCGGTGACTCCTCTTACATAAGGTAATACAACTGGGACACGATCAACTGTGGCTGGTTTCACTCGGTCTCTGTGACGGCGGCGTGGAATTTAGAGCTTGTTGTCTCGCAGTACTTGCTTGACATGTTGCAGCTCAGCAGCCAGGTGTTTCTCGTCACAGATTCCTTGTGCTCTCTGAAACAAAGATTTGCCCACGGTAGCTAACTGTTTTGGATGGTGATGAGATTCACCGTTCAGGTATTTATCTGTATGACTAACATCTTTAAATTGTATAATTGTAAATTGAAGGTAGATTTGTAACACTAAATTTTCGGACCACCAACACCTCAGTCCGCCCCGTGACCACGAAGTGCTGCAAAGCCTTCGAAACGTCGGGAGAAAATAAAATAAAAAACCGCGATAAAATCCGTTATAATAGTTTAATTTCAATGTCTAACATTCGCGTAAACATAAGGAATCATTATATTAAATTTGTTTCGAATCGAAAAATAATTTTTCGTTGCAGATTAAATTCTCTACAACTTTACGGCCTCAGCTAACCCTTTTTGTTTGTTTTCGCGGAGCAAGTGACTTATTACTACCGCCCAGCCTTCAAGGGGGGAGACTGAGCGGTTATGTTGGGTTCACCGTGCCTTACGACCCGCCGCCGAGCGCCGCCTACGAGCCGCCCGGAGATATGTAACCATCGGGCGACCGCCGGACCGAGTCCCTACCTATTTACTACAACGCACGGCATACCAACCCAAACTCCGCGGTGGCCATCTTCGGCGCATTAGGGACGGCTGCGGGCTTACTCTGACGGAGGTGTCTAAGTTGTCGTCCGCAGCCGCCCCTGCGCGGTGCCACCTAGAGCGGCCCGTCTCCTGTTGTGGGGGGGGGGGGGTCTCAGAAGCCCCCGCGCACCGAAGGAGGCCACAGCCCACAGCTAACCTGTGGCGCGGCGAGCGACGTGACGGGCGACGCGATTTGCGATGATATGCCACAGCTCGGCTCGATTAGATGCAACCGTGGCGCGGCGGCGTGAGCAGCGGACGTATTCAGAATTTTAAAAAATGGCGCTATCAAAGTGGCACGGTATTGCCTTGAAACAAGTGCTCTTTGGTCAAGATATAGTTAATTGAGTCAAGATTAACTGTACATCTAGTCAACCAAAAAACGAGAGACTTCTACCAGGAATTACTTGTTTTATTTCGTCCCATATATTTTTATAACGTTCCTGAATTTAATTTGCGTATGTTTAGCAGGTCTGCTAATTATTTCACTTATAAATTGTTTAATATCCATTATGAATTCACCGTGGTCGCGCGATTAAAACAAAATATTTTGTTTCGGTCGCGCGATGCTGAGTGCGTCCACCGACGCCACCGCGCGCGCCGCTCTGAGCTGTGGCCTGTGGCCACCTCGGTACTCGCTAGTACATTAGTTTCATTCGCTCGCCGTGCCGCGCGTCGCAGGCGCGATTCGCTCGAGTCTCCCCGCGTCGCCAGTCACGCCGCAATTCGCGTCGCCGGTAGCTGTGGCCTACTTCATACAATTTCCTACATTTGTTTCCGCCGCTCGTCGCTTGTCGCGCTGCAATTCGCGTCGCAATTCGCATCGCGCGACGCTGTCGCCAGGCGGTTAGCTTTGCAACTCAAGTCTTTGCAAAGTCGTAGTACCGCAATAACAAAGTTATAAACGAAAATCAATGAAAATTTTGGAACAAATTTTAATCTTTTACGACGACTAATGCCCGATTTCTGAAGTACTATTGACGGCAGTTTGTCTATCCGTTAGCGCTATTGGTTCGATAACCCATGAAATTGCGTTTCTGAACCACGCACTACAAGATAAACTCAGTTTAAACTTACTTTAACTTAACTGGCCAATTTTTGCCGTTTATCTGTTCCATATTTGACGTGTCCTTTTTTGACAAACGCCGGCAACTTGTTAGATATTATTTACAATATAGAGGAACATAATTGATATGGCCAATCACAACAGTTTCAGTAGTGTTATAAATTCTAAATAAAACGACATAAAAAACAAATTACCAAACTAGTGCTAGAATGATGTCATTCATTAGCCAGAGACAAATAACAAATTACCACAAAATAAAATTAAAATAATGTTTAGGCGTTGATCTATGTTAAAATAAGTTATTTTTGTATATAAAATAATTATTAGTTACGAATTTTAGTAATAAAATCAATTTTAAAGTCGATTGCTAAAAAAGAGCCATCTAGTAGCAAAACAAGGATCTGGTTGTCGGCTTCATAGTTATCGAATGCTTCATTATATGTTCAGAAACACAGTGAAAGTCAACCGACGTTTATATTAAGTTTAACTTTAATGGATCAATAGTTATTGAGAGTATAACTGGGAGATTCAGAAATCGGGCATAAAAGTTACAGGTGCTAAGTTGCAGAGAATTCAATTTGCAACGAAAAATGATTTTCCTCTCTTGACTGCTTCGGTGGCGTAGTTTTATTACGGTACGACTTCAGTGCTAAGAACTCGGGTGCCATTCCCGGGTCAGGAAAACTGATATTGAGTTTTTCTAGTCAATATCAGCCCGGCGCGGAGTCTGGAATGTATGCCCGATATGGCGATATGCTTGCCCCCTATTACATCATAAAATCCATTTTAAAGTTGACTGCTAAAAAGAGCAATCTAGTAGCAAAATAAGGAACAAAACTGGAAACTGGAAACTGGTTGTCGGTTTCATAGTTATCGAATGATTCATTAAATGTTCAGAAACACAGTGAAAGTTTACCGATGTTTATATTAAGTTTAACTTTAATGGATCAATAGTTATTAAAACTATAACTGGGAGATTCAGGAATCGAGCATAAGTCACGCAAGAGCGCATCAAAGGCAGTGCCGGATTAAGCAAGCGCGGGGCCCGTAGCAAATTCTTTCAAAAAGCCCTTGATCTGCTATGGGTTCTTAAGTATAGAGTGGTAAAAATACAATTCAATACTCAATACATTTATTTACTATCTAAAGGTTACAATTTTGTGGATAATGAAGAGTGTAGTAAATTACTATAGGCGCTGTTAGGCTCGGACAATTACAAAAAGCCTGAGATGAGATTTCCTGGCAATTTAGAATAATTTCGATAGGAAACTAACAATTGAAAACTGATGATATTATATGATTTACAATACATATTTCAAAGTTTATATTTAATACAAAGTATATTATATTTTGAAGAATAGCTAATGTTATATTTTATCAATTGTGTACTTTAAATAATGTTTATATTTTATATTTATTTATCTGTTTCCTTATTATTTTTTAAACTTTTATAAAGTAACTTTTCTACATTTCATGTGGGCAAATTTAAAAATAATACTATTCGTATCAATTTCTCTAAGCAAATCATATTCTATATTCATCAAAGCGAGATAATTCAGACGTTCTTGACTCATAGTGTTCCTTAACTCATTTCATCCACAACACTGCGATTGGCAAAAATCAATTAATAACACAGAACTTAAACGAACCTCTTTCATAAATGGCTCACATCATGTTTACACATAGAAAGATTAAAACTTACAAAATAAAATATTCATCAATTTCTTATTGGTTGGTAGCTAAAACAACTCTATTTTAATTGGCGGATTGTTTGTTACGATTCTCAATGGCAATGTCAGGGAATCCCCGGTTAATTTTTCAGTGTTACCAACTTCGATCACAAATAATTTGCATTGGCCGGGTGCATTGTACCGACAAGGGATAGGATACCTATCATTCGTTTAAAAAAAACACGCGTGAGACTCTCGCGTCTAGAATTTAAACTTCTTTTGTTCTGGAAATAGTTTATTGAATGCATTGCTTTTTATGCATTTGGTAATGATCCTACTATATCAGGATTACGAAACGTTTATGAAAAATTAAATTGGAGGAAATCTCTCTTGAAGTAATTAAATTTTTTTTTTAGTCATAACTTCTATAACTCAATATACTTATATTCTAGTAAATAGATTTTTGGTATATGGTTACTAAATTATACTAAAAATAATGTAGACTGTTAACTTTACAAATCAATAGATAATTTTAACAATTTAAATCGAGCCATTTCAATTCTGCTACACATCCACACTAAGTTTCGGGTAAGAGTGCTTGCATATGCGGCAGACTTTTAGTAGAGCTGATTATCAGGCCGACTGAAATTCTTCACGTTTATACAAGCAACTTTTTGTAGTACTTGTGCGTTTACTGTATGATATTATTTAAATTATTTACGCCAAGGAAATAATCGGGTACCGAGTGTCTTGTTTTGTGACATCAAAAAAATTCAACGTACCACATCTTAACAAGTTTCACTCAAAAAATTACGCTCAGGCAGAGATGAGTGGGTTTAAACATGCGGGGCCTTTCTCGCGGGGCCCGTAGCAATTGCTACTCTTGCTACGTAGTTAATCCGGCACTGATCAAAGGGCAGAAGATCGACTATTGTGTACCCAGTATGCAAAGAGAATTATAATACTACTGAAAGTATGAGTCTGAGTTGAATATGCCAAATTATAAACAAAAAATAACATATTTGCTAGAGGTACCCAAACTAGGCTACCATAACATAATTTGTTTTTTTTTTATAGTAATGTTTGATTGGTGAGTACAGAAAATGAGAAAAATCGAGTGAGGTAAATACGAAAATCTTGTTTAAAAAATAAAATGGTAAAACCAATGATATTGAAAAATAGGTAAAATCGTACCTAACGAATTTATAGTAACATTTACGTTATTTAGTTAAAAAGTGTTTAAATACATTAACAGCAATTCCGTTTCTTCATAATTCAGATTTAAAAGCCAACTATGAATTGTTTTTTATTTATTTATTAAGACAATATGAGACAACAGTTCTTAATGTTAGTGTCTCGAAACGAATGTAACTGGGAAATCTTTAAAAGTGGAGTTAACTGAAGGAAGATGAGTGTAAATAGATTTTTAAAACAGAACAGCGCAGGAGTCTCGTACAGATTGCTTTATGAACCGCTAAAAGCGCCACTGATTTCATTTATAAGTTGATTTATAATTTAACATTGGGAAATGGACCCTAATGTAAGGGATTTCAGACCAGGAAAGGTTTTCATGCTACCGGAGCCATAAGAAAAACCTACTGAATAATAAAATAACAGAATGATTGTTCTTTTTTATGGAAAAAAGCATGAATAAACAAATGATATGTAACAACATTTATTTATGTCTAATAACTTTACAAAAATTACACAACTTCGGCTCCAAATTGCTAAAAATCGTCTCTGGAATCAAAATAAACAAAGCCACAGATGTCGAACTACGTCTCTTTCGAAACAGCCTACGTACAATATTACATAGATGAATCTCGGAAATTATTACATTTCCGAAGCACGTAATAGTCTGAGTAATTGTCGTAAAATATTAAAAAGATTTAACAATAATAATTTCATGAAATAGATGGATATTTAAAAACATCATGAACATTATAATTTATTTACTATCCATTATTACTCCGAGTTGTAGTAAACCTGTCCCCTAAAACTTAGTGGATTAAATTCCTGCTAGGATCGACGTGGGGTCTTCTACGCCCGACTTCACCTTCCTCAAAAACATCACCGCTTCACGACCATCAATCAGTCTGTGGTCGTAAGTCAGCGCCAAGTACATCATCGGTCGTATTTCTACCTGTAGACGAAAAAATATTACATTATGTATCCGGAATCCAGATATACGCCGTCGTAAGTATACTTGTAAAACGCCACAAATGTGTTGTTGTAATAAGTTATGATTCCGTGAACCGGTCCATTTGTCCCCCGTTTAATTTTGCGGCATTTTTCTCTCATTTTACGCATACGCATACTCACGCCTTATATCCCCGGAGGGGTAGGCAGAGGCGCAACTAGTGCACCCACTTTTCGCCGTTCATATTCCGTCCCATGATGTGATAGGGGGCGAGCCTATCGCCATGTCGGGCACAAATTCCAGACTCAGAGCTGATACTGATTTGAAACATAATGTGCATATATGGTGGCCATTTTATATACCTACTGCTCGTAGGAATTTGAACAACGGAGTTGCGCGAATCCCAAGCGTATGATTGGTGAGGTATTGCATAATATAGAGCAAACCATCGTCTCGCAAACTAAGACCTACAATCTACATCTGCCCCTTTAATTCTAAAATAAGCGTGCAGTTGCGCACATTTGTTATAAGGGTTCATTATTTTTTCATATTTAGGATGTGTAATTATTATATTCAACTTGTCGAAGTCCTGGCGGTACATATTTTATTGTTAATGTTATGAGCAAAACGGTTAATGTTATTTTAACGAATTCCAGAATTTTTACTGATGTAAAAATCATTTTTTTTTTTATTAACCATCTGATGCTAAAAAAGCTATTCGTCAAGATTAAAAATATTTGTAGTGAAAAAATAAATTAATTTGTTTACAGTTTGTTCTAAGACCGATAGTGATTTTAATACGCTAGGTAGAAAAATTATAGGTGTAACTCTAGATAGAGCTCATTAGGTGTACCCACGTTTAAATCTTCTGTTTAGAAGAGATGCGAGCATGCCTTATAATGGATGCATGCCTTTATATGACTCCATAATACAAGAATACTACAAAATATATTATAATGAATCTATCTTATATTAGATGGATCGATGTTTGTTAGAAGTAAACGCAGAAACAAACAGATTTGAATGAAATATGGCACACGGGTAGATCATGTCCTGGATTAACACATACCTTTTATCCTCGAAATTTGCTCCGATGGGATATAATGGTTATTTTTATATCTGATTCTTTAAAAGTAGATGGCGCTGACGTCATGCTGTGTTTGGACTTTTGTAGTGAAAAAGGCTTTTCACGCGGGCGAAGCCGCGAGCATCATCTAGTTTATAATATTAGTGAGAAGTATGATTGCTGATACCTTGTTCTTGATAGCAACAGGCCGAGGGAAAATGCCGTGCATGCCCAGGATGGCCGACTGTGGCAGATTGATGATCGGCATCGACAGCAGCGAGCCGAACACGCCTCCGTTACTGATCGTGAACGTGCCGCCCTGCATGTCCGATGGAGTCAGCTTTCCTGTGGAGAAACAGTGCATAAAACTTTACTACGAGTTCCAACATTTACCTCTGTATGTACCTACAACAGCAGCACCAGAACTTCGGATTGGAATACTGCTTGGTGTTCATTATACGTTTCATTCTAAGATAGAGTCTAAATGTCGGTAGTTATATAAGTGACCATTGGTATTAATAATAATTATTAATATAATAAATTTAATGTATCTTGACTTATCATAAGTGCAACTATGTTCGCCTACGTGATGAATAAAGTATTTTATTTTAAATTTATTATTTATTTATTTATTTATTAAACACTTTATTGTACATCAAACTAAGGTGAATGAATAAACATAAAATAAAACTAAGATGATAGAAACACAAGTACAATTGGCGGTCTTATCGCATTCCGCAATTTCTTACAGACAACCTTTGGATGGATTGGAGATGATAAGACGGATTATATATCACGAAATGCCCAGGATATACGCTACAATGCTTGCATATTTCTGCTTGACGGCAGACTTAGGGCGATATTAATAAATCAATCTTATATTTGAGTAAAATCTCAAGTAGACTTCTAATGTATTGAACGATTTAATAAACCAAGCTTAAGCTGTCATCTAAGAGCTTGTTCTCAGCTGTAAGTAAGCACTGTTACGCAAACAACACTTAGCTATCAAAATCCATCAGATATTGTAACTTAAGATATCATTTGAGCTGATGTTAAGATTGGTTTATTAAATAGCGACTATCTTAAGATCCTGACCTTAACAGCGTCACAGCTGACATCGCACTTCAGAGCGAAATTAAGTAGCATTTACTAATACGCCCCTCAGACAATACGGTGATTCAAACGAGTACTTGTCTGCAGATCTACCATTAACAAACAAGATTTTATTTACCGGTGGTAGGTCTCTCATATGTAAGAGTCCGTCTGGGTGGGTACCACCGCAATGTCTATTTCTACCGCCAAGCAGCAGTGTGCATGGACTGTTGTGTTTCGGTTTGAAGGACATTGTAGCCAGTGTAACTACTGGACATAATGAGACTTAACATCTTATGTCTCAGGATGACGAGCGCAGTGGAATGCCACACAGTACTTTGTAACTCAAGGTGTTGGATGGTGTTGCTACTGTTTATGCGTGGTCATATCGCTTACCATCAGGCGAACGGCATGCTCATCTCGTCATTCAACTCCATAAAAAAATATTATAACGTTTGTGATGTTTGTATTTTTAAAATTTTACCGCTCCGAGCCTTGTCAGCTAGTGTGGCCATGGCGAGCTCTATGCGCGGGTAGTCCATGGACTCCACGTTGCGCACCACCGGCACCACCAGACCTCGCGGAGTCGCCACGGCTACTGATATGTCCACGTAATCCCTGTAGAAGAAAAGTTTCTTAAATTTGTCTAACTCCATAGACGAGAGCGAGTAAAATAAATTTAAACTTTTTCCTGCTATCACAGCAAAACGCACTTTTTTAATAGCTTAGTTAAGAATGGAACGAACTACCGAGAGGAAGGTTCGCAGGTTGAAACCTAAGGCACACGCCTCGGACATTTTAAACTTACTTGTGTATTGTTTAGCAATCATTGTTCGCTTTAACGGTGAAATAAAACACCGTATGGAAACCTACATAATTTCCTGAGAATTCTTCATAAGAATTTCCAAGGTATGTGAATTCTGCCAACCCACACTAGGCCAACGTAGTAGACTAAGGCCTAAAACCCTGTCAGTAATAGAGGTGGCCCGTGCTGCAGTGGGCAGTATATAAATACAGTGCTGGTATTATTATTGGATTACACTAAGTACTGCACTGGTTTTGCCAGCAAATGTTAGATCGAAAGCTGAAGCATAATGATTGCACGCTGCATTAGAACAATAGCCAAAAGGAACTCACAAAAATCCGGGTATTTGTAACCCTTACAGCAGGATTAGAACAGGCCGGCATAAACGTGTCGACTGGTAATATAATTTCTCGTAAACGAGTGCCCGTATAAAAAAAAAGAACATAGCAAAGTGACCTTTTATGAGCAGAGCATTTGATGACTGATTATACAGGCATTTGAAACTGCATATATACAGATTCCGTCGTCAGTCGACACAATTACTGCGGCTTGTAAACTGGATATACACAAGTTGACCCCGGAACGCGACACACACGTGGGCTGTGTATAAAGAGGAAGCACCCGACTGACCTGTAGACAATGTCTTCGTCATTGAAGATGACCCCATTGATAACAGGCTGGTCGATCAGCGCGTTAGCAGTCGCTTTCAGGAACGGAGACATGAACGACAGCTTCACACCGTATTTCTTCACGAACGCTTCCAAGTTCGCTTTGCGGAATGCCATCAGATTGCTAGAATATAATGATGGAATTTTTTAAATCATATCAAAATAAGGTTTTATGAAGGTGCATAAGTGTGTGACAAACTATTAGTTTTGCGATCATTAAACCTTTTCTTATCATCATCATCAGCCACATGAGCCTCCCCCAAAGATTTCCAGACGGACCTGTCAAAAGCGGCCCGCATCCAGCGTGTTCCTGCGACCTTTATCAAGTCGTCCGTCCACCTTGCAGGTGTGTTTTAACCTTTTCTTATATTAGTACAAATTTAAATTAGTAGGTAGTCCACAGAAAAGCACTACATCATATTTCGATTGTTATTGCGTTAATCACCCGAAACACCACACAGCTGTTTTATATAAAAGATAGGAATATTCCATTACCCCATATCACACTCGTTGAAGGTGGTCAGCATGGCGCAAGTGTTCTGCGCCTCCTTCAGCCGCTTAGCGATCATCTTGCGCATCTTGTTCATCGGCACCGGATGCTCTGTGCGCGTGCCAGATATTGTCTTCGTCGGATCGCCGATCTTCAATGCTGCAGCCTGTATATAATAAATAATAATGTAAGAAATTTCGAGTTGTTTTATGTTTTACATTTTGTATCTATGGTGATAAATTCATATTATTGCGATAATAAATAAATAAAATAAAAACAAAAAAGCCTTTTATTTCCTACAAGTTCTTTAAATAATAGAGATTCCTTCTAATTTTACATCTTAATATATATAAATCTCGTGTCACAATGTTTGTCCTCAATGGACTCCTAAACCACTTAACCGATTATAATAAAATCCGCACACCATGTGCAGTTCGATCCAACTTGAGAGATAGGATAGTTTAAATCTCAAATTATAGTCGCAATTTTAATTTATTGCTAATTATTTGTCTGTTATTATTTGACAGTCACAATTATCTTAACTCCAAATGATTCTAACAGATGTCGATACCTTTCGACTGGGTTGAGTAAGTAATCAATAGATGGCGCTGCTATGAATGATTCTAACAGATGTCGATACCTTTCGACTGGGTTGAGTAAGTAATCAATAGATGGCGCTGCTATGGTAAATCTACGAACGTGTCATATAAGCTACATTTTAAGCGGGACTTTTATACCGGGAAAACTCATTCACGCGGGCGGAGCCGCGGGCAAAAGCTAGTTCTTTAATAATTTTTACTTGCAGGAACCCATCCACAGGTAAAGGCCTCCTCCAACGTTGGCCAATCTTCTCTGCATTGGGCTATTTTTAACCAGTTTGGGCCTCCTATTTTCTTTATGTCTTCGTCGCATCTAGTATTAGATCTTCCCTTCTTTCGATCAGTGCGATAGCTGCATACTTATTCTTTGCAAAATGTTAATCGGTTCAAAAGGAACATTTCAAATCTATAATAGTATAGTATGATCTCACCGTTGGCCCAGACGGAGCCTTTTTAGCGGCTGATTTGGCCGCGGCTGGTTTCGAGGCGGCGACGGGTTTAGGCGCAGCAGCGGGGGCTGCGGCGGGCTTTGGCGCAGCGGGGGCCGCGGCTGCCGGCGCGGGCGCAGCTGCTGCTGCTGGTTTCGGAGGCGCTGCTCCTGTCACGTCCACCTGGGAAGGGAATTTACAGATATTTTTAATAGGGCCTTAAAACCTAAAGGGTAGATGTAAGCGTCCAAATATTGACCCTAATATTTTTATTACAGATAAATGAAGATTCAATTACGTCGCTAACCTGTTGGCACTGATTTTATGTCCTTTTAATAATAATACAGTAAAATTATGGATGTATTATATGGCAATAAAATTGAAAGTCATTTAAAATTAAACTGGGATCAGTACATCTAGTTGTCTGTACCTGGAACAACGGCTGCTGAGACTTGACGGACTCGCCGTCCTTGACGAGTATCTTGACGATCGTGCCGTTGCCGGGCGACATCACCGGCAGGGCGGTCTTATCCGTCTCGATTTCCATCACCACTTCATCCATCGCCACTGCGTCTCCTTCCTTCTTCACCAGTCTATTACGATGGTGTAAGGTCGAAAATAGATCATTAGATGTGACAATCACAAAGTATTGCACAGACGCTACTATGAAATAACTAGTAGAGTCGGTTTCGTATTAGTGTAACTGTGATAGGGAGAAAGCCTATCGCCATATCGGGCACAAATTCCAGACTCCGGACTGGTTCTTAATAGAAAAACCTACTATCACTTTGCCCGACCCGGGAATCGAACCTATGTCCTCAGCAATGCAGTCGTATCGTAATAAAACTACGCCACCCAGGCAGTCTTATGCAATTGAATGACAAGACAAAAAAGAAGTGAAAAGAAATTATAGTAGGAGTTTGTTGGACACTAACCATACAAAATAATAATACCGGCACCAAATATATAATATTGGGTCTTTACCTATGAAATTGCCGTTTAGTATACCATACCATACCAGCCCTGTATTATATACTGCCCACTGCTGAGCACGGGCCTTCTCTACAACTGAGAGTGTTTTAGGCCTTAGTCCACCACGCTGGCCTAGTGCGGGTTGGCAGACTTCACATACCTTCGAAATTCTTATAGGGAACTTCACAGATATGCAGGTTTCCTCACGATGTTTTCCTTCACCGTTAAAGCAAGCGATAATTCACAAATAATACACACATAACTTATCGAAAAGTCAGAGGCGTGCCCTTGGGTTTTGAACCTGCGGACATTCGTCTCGTCGGTCCGTTCCACTCCCAACTAGGTTATCGCCGCTTATTGCAAAATTTGTGCCCGATATGGCGATAGGCTCGTCCCCTATCACGTCATGGGACGGAATACGCACGGCGAAAAGTGGGTGCACTAGTTGCGCCTCTGCCTACCCCTTTGGGGATAATAGGTGGGAGAGTATGTGTGTAGTCTATTAATGACATCGATTAGGGATGGCTAAATCCTTACATATTATAAATAAAGTCCCCGCCGCGCCTGTCTGTCTGCCTGAACGCGATAAAATCAAAAACCACTGAAAGGATTTCGAAGAAATTTGGTATGGATATAGTTTTTTTTTTTTTAGGTAGGCGATCCTGCAGTCAACACCGGGGGAAACCTGCGAATGGGATACTGGAGTCCCCCGGCTTGACGACTGCAGGGGCCTGGGAAGGAAGTGGAGAGGAGTATGGATGGGAAGGTGGGGGAAGGGAGGAAGGTTCGCAAGATGGGTGGAAAGAGAGGGTGCAAGGAAATGTTCGCGGGCCCTTTTAGGCCTCAATGTGTTTTACAACCAAGAGGTATACACACTGAACTGTGTGCCTCGGCCGCGACTAATGTCCCCCCGCGCATGGGCGTGCATTGGGTGTGAAGACCCAAAACACAAGAATTGCCTCGGGGGGGGGGGGGGGGAGGGTATGGATATAGTTAGAGACCCTGGGAAGACATAATTTTTTTGTTCCGGGGAATATATAGCGGGAATTATCCCGGAAAAACCCTTTCACTAGGGCGAAGCCACGAGAATAAGCTAGTAGAAATAACTGTTACTTGACGTCTCCACTGGTGACGGAGTCCGGGAAGGTAGGCGCTTTGACATCCTCGACGGCTTGCAGCGGCACTGCCGTGTGTATGACGCACGTCTGTATGTATGGAGCCTTCCATGCCACTCGCGCTGATGTGTGCCACCCCGACTGGTTGTACCTTTGAGAGAATCGAAAATATAAAATACTTATTTCTACGACCTACTGCTGTGGTTTGTCGAGTATGATGAGCAGGAAAAACTTGAGATCTCTGTAATGCGTGCAGTTTAACCAGTTAAGACGGGATATTTCAGCAATGTTTTTTTCGCCAGTATAATTACTAAAATATAAAATACTTATTTCTACGACCTACTGCTGTGGTTTGTCGAGTATGATGAGCAGGAAAAACTTGAGATCTCTATAATGCGTGCACTTTAACCAGTTAAGACGGGATATTTCAGCTGAAATATAATTGTATGATAATTCATATCATATTGGAAAATATCGAACACGTTTAAAATATTATTTTTTTAATGTAAGAGGTTCGACTTGTTAACTTTTTTATTTATTGCTTCTTGTAATTAGGACTTTTATTTTGAACTAAAATAAAAATGTATGCATGAAAAAATATATTTACTTCCTGCCACCAACATAAAATGTAGCTAATGTTGCAAAACAAGACAAGGGTCATTGCAATACAGGTGCGGTTCAAGGATTTGCAAGTGGCAATCAATTTTTATTGGATTAACCAAGGAGGCTGGAACACCAATAATGAATCAAAGGTGCTGTGCAAACTGTTAAACAAGTTCTAAATAAACATAATTATATTGATTTATTTTTATTTAACAAAGGTATAAGTCTTGACTTACTTCGCACTGTAAATATTGGTCTTGCAGTACTTTCTGCAGAAATGATTTGAGTAGAGTGCGGCGCTCAACGAACCTTTGCTTTGTGTGATCTGAAAAATAAGTGATGAAAGATGCAAAAATATAATTTACTTCAACTTTTCCAATAAGTCACGAGTCACTCTCTACGGGACTGGTAATATTTATAAAATCTTCGCATTTTAATTTTAGTCTGTTTGTAAGAAATAATACCGCCTAAGTATATATACTTTTGCTTAATTTTATAAGGATAATGTTTTATTGTTACATTTTTCGTTGCAATGTCATTCAAAATTCGATATGTCCTACAACTGAGGATTGTAGAAACTTGGTAGAATTACTTACAAATCGTATCAGCCTTCTCTTGAACATTTTTTGTTTATTTTGTGATAAAATTTTCGATTCTCTCTATATAATAACATTAATAAATCATTATAGAAAATCTTTCACAAGGTGAAACTTTGAAGGACGATTTTCTTTTCTATTTTCTGTTGATCAGTTGACAGACAGAATTTTAGAAAGAGTTCGTTTGTGAAAAAACAACTGATTGGAATTGAATATCTAATAAAATTAAGTAAAGTAAATAATTGCTTAAATTCAATTATTTAGCAAGTATTTCTTTGTTGAAATAAAATGGTCAAAGGCGCTTAATTTGATATTTATTATAATTATATTATTATTAGAACGTTCATATATATTTTTTTCTTTCCGACAACAGATGTCAGGACATGACTCTGCCAGATTTATTACTTTTTACTATGCGACAACAGATGGCGCTGTACTATTTGAGCTATTAGCTGATAGATGGCACTAGTTGTACGTGAACTATTGAAATACACTATCATTCGTTAAAAATTAAATTCGATTGAAATGTTAGAACGTTATTATAGTAATTCATATATCTAATACATATTATTATTAATGTTTTTGCAGAACCGCAATATAATTCATCTGGTTAAATGTTAGCCAAACAGTTCTATGTAGAATTTTGTGATGGTTATACTTAATTGTGCTTATTATTCTACCTAAGCAACCAAATAAATTGCATAAAATCTATTCGAAAATAAAGCAAGGTATGAACTATCACAGGATTGTATGTGAGCTATACGAGAAACATATTTATTATGTGCAGTTTTTTTAATTGTCTACAATAAGATGTATTAATTTACACCTATTTTAATTTTTCATATTTTTTGTTGTATTTTAATTATAAGCATATCGTTTGTAACCGTCACTTAGTTTAAAGTTATAACTTATATATAATGCAAGCTGTGTTTACCTGTAAGTTGGTTTGTCATATTTAGATTACACTATAGCTATACTTAATATAACACAATGTAATAATGTGAAAACCGTTGGTGGACCTAATTAAAATAAATAAAATAAATAAATAATATTCATACATTTCCGAGCTAAGTTTTCCGATAAATACCACCTCAAATGATTCAAGAAAAATAGCATAGTAAAATACCCTTAATCTCGTTTTTGCAAGCTCAAAGCATTATAACGGCATTAAAAATTCGGTTCCTGTATAGTATCTAATATCTTGGATTCCTCTAGCGTTGTGAATGTTTAGGAGCGTGATCACTTACTTTCAGATTACTCACTTACTAATTATACGTCATTTTTTTTAATACTCCTATCTAGTGACGTCACTGCACCTAATGGTAAGCGGAGAAGTGTCACATAGAGTGTCGACTGATGAGAGATGATTGTCCCTCGTCAGCCGACACAATTATGCCGGCCTGTTTGAACCGGATATACACAGATCCCAGAATGTGGCACACTTACTTGGGCCACTATGACATGTTTTAACTAGGCGCGTAGCTACCGCTGTATCTGCCGTATCAATGATACGGGGCCCGGGCTCTAGGGGCCTTAGCCCATACGCTAAACTTAAGCGTTTATCCAAATGTTCGGAAACCTTTTTTTGCTCCCGAATAATAGGCCTCCGGACTCGGGATATGCGGAGCGACACAAACTGAGTGGTCTATATTCAAGGAAACTATAAATCTGGCCCTGGAAGAGGCCCCAAGAAAAAATTATATAGGGCCTCTCTATCGCAAGCTACTCCACTGGTTTTAACACCATATGTACGGTGGTCGCTGTCCGGGAGGACACAAAATATGTCCTACCACCAACAAATATGTAAGTTTCGCGATAAATTTAACGTTCAAGAATTAATTACTGGTAGGTCTCTCATATGTAAGAGTCCGTCTGGGTGGGTACCACCGCAATGTCTATTTCTACTGCCAAGCAGCAGTGTGCCTGCACTGTTGTGTTTGTGTTTAAATACAGTCTTGTAAAACAAGAGTATCATTAGATTTACGCTCGTCATTCCTTATGTAGAAACATCAATCGCTTGGAGGGGAAGTTAATTCATTACAAGGGTCTCGGAGGGCGTGCGATATGATTCAATGTCCTCTGTACACAGTTAAAGGGTCTTTGAGACGGGACATTAGCGGTGACGGTCACCACTCAAGACGCCGTTATGGCGGCCTCCTTGGCTTTCGTAGGGTTGTCGTTACATTTCATGTAAAAGGACAAGTCCATAAACGGACTTCAAATTCTAACCAAGATACCTATTATATATTTGGATAGTACTCCCAAAAACTAGGCCTTTGTCATAAGTCATATAATTTGAAAGTCCTCTGATTTTGAGATTTAAGTAATTTTATTTTGCTTAAAAACTAAAATTATAATGAACGTTTTTAAAAGTTAGTTCTAAATGGTTGGGTCTAATAATATTTTTTTAATAGATCCAAGATTCATATTTTTGCCCCTTTAATATCCATAAGGTTTGGGCCTGGTTAGATTTGAGGCCCAGAACCCATACAAAAAGCTGACATCTCCTTTAGTTTATTTATTAATGTGTGGGTCGCGGCGCCACTTGCACTAAAAATCTGCCTGAATAAGAGTCCCACTGTATTTTAAGGAATAAAAAAGCCATATAATATAATTCGCACCTTTAGGACGAAAACGACACAATTAAAAAAAAATAATAATCGCGTCATAAAATGACTTAAAACTGGTCCCTTTTTTATGAAAATATAATAAAAAAGGGACCGATATAATAGATTTTTCCTTTTCCCGCTTGAATAAGGCGGTGTTTGAACTATTGTTGTATTGAAAATTTCATTTTAAGTAATTTTATGATGATAACTCAATTTTCGATTTTTTTGGATTGTGTCGTTTTCGTCCTAAACGTGCGAATTGTAAATTAACACAAATATCTGTAGGGGACGGCATACTTAATTATAAAGCTACATTAAGTACATGAACATATTTTTTGTTTAAATCATATTCGTTAAATGGCAGCGTAGTAGTTAGTCAATAATTGTTGTACAGTCAGCCACATAAATAGCTGAACAAATTCAAAACTACAAATCGCCTCTACATCTTTGTGTTTTTATCAATTTTAGTTTTCTCTTCACAAAAATAAAATTAACTTTACTTCACACACAGAAAAAAAAAACATTTCAATTAAACTTAATGCGTAGAGGCGAATTGAAATTTTGAATTTGTTCAGCCACTTATGTGGCTGACTGTTCCTAATCGAATAATAACATTCACATATTTCATACATACGGTAAAAACTTACCATAGTTGTCATTCCAGCAGCTTAGCTGCTTTATCTAGTAAATCAGGGTGTCGTAATTTTGCCAACCAATTAGGTATCTGGCTGACTATATACCATTAAATATATACACAGTGCGTCAAACATTTGCACCAGTTAAAATTTTGGCTAAGCTAGCCGTGGTGTTTATGTTTATTCTAGTAAAAGTCTTTGTCATTCATACACTTGACAAAATTATTTTGATTACAACAATTCTTCACTTCAGATTTTATTACAAAAAATCTAAATCAAACTGGCTTAAACCCCAAAGAGTCACTAAAATTGGATGATTTGTTACTTTTTTATTTATTTACAATACTGCCAACCCTATTACCCGCAAGGGCTGCTCCCCCACTAATTTGCTAAGATTCGTACAGCCCGCATCCATGATTAGGAATCTGCGTCCCGAAAGCATCTCGATGGGCCATCGACTGCTCATTTAACTTAGATAAATTGTTGATTTATATGCGGTATTGACAAGTTTCAATGTCTTTGAGCCTTTGTGAAGTCTCTCCAAATTGTTTGTGAAGTTATAACCCCCTGCTTTAGTTCATAATAATTAGTTCCTTTACTATTAGTATTGTCTGTCCGAAGAGTTCGCTTTTTAGCGATGAGACTGTCTAAAGCAGCACATATAAAAAAACAATTTATTTTGCTGTATCTGTACATATAGTGTTCGGTATCTTTGTTTATGGGAGACTTGTTTGCTGTTAAGTTGTAATTTAGCGTTTTAAATCATCATCATCATCAGCCACATGAAGTCCATTGGTGAACATAAGCCTCCCCTAAAGATTTCCAGATGAACCTGTAGAAAGCGCAGGCCGGTTCAATTCATCTAGCGTTTTCAAGGAATCAATTCAATAAGTATTATAGTGATTGGTCGTGCTCCATTACGGCGAATCTTTAGGTCTACATGAAGTGATTTTAATCGAAACTTTGTTCATGTTAAAATTGGTTTCAATTGACTGTTTAATTTTTTTTCTTTATACATTTATATTTCTAAGTCAAATAAATCGTGAATGCATTCATGAAACATTTAGGAAGAATTATTCATACATACTTTTTCATTGCGATAGGTCATTCAGCATTTGCTAGCCACTAACGAAGTTATCGCAGAATTGTGTTCCAAATAACGGCCAGCTGCGAGTTAAGTTGGCAAGTCTTACAGTTATTAATACTTCGACGTATTGTTTAGAAGGCATGGCCGCTGCGGCGAGCTTGGCTTACCAAGTGACCGCCGTGCGCAGGGACAAAGGGGCAACTAAGAAGTATATTTATATATTTATATACTAGCATTGCGTGCGGCTCCGCCCGCGTGGAAACGTTTTTCCGGGATAAAAAGTAGCCTATAGCACTCAGGAATAAAGTAGCTTCCTATTAGTGAAAGAATTTTCAAAATCGGTCCAGTAGTTCCTGAGATTAGCGCGTTCAAACAAACAAACAAACTCTTCAGCTTTATAATATTAGTATAAATAGACTAGTAATTTATAGTTAGATTAAATAGTAGAACAAATAACTACGCATCACCCAGAATACTTACAAAAACTGTGATATGTTGCTACCAGTATTTTGGTATATTTTTGCTACGAGATATTTACGATAGGTGCACAAACAAGGGCTAGTATGAAATATATCGGGTAGTTACTTATCTAGAATGTCGGTATAAACCGAACCGGCTGTCCAGACGTCGTAAAATTTATAGGAATCCATAACATGGAAACAGCAATTAGTATAGATTAATAAATAATTTAATATGTGAAATTCTTTGTACCCCTTATTAAGCACATTTCACACAGTGTGAGATTTGGCATAATTAAAGTTCATATAGCAAAGGAATGCAGAAAAAAATACGTATAATACTTATGTGCTACAAATGTATAAAGTTCGACGATGGACTTTCAACCTCTGGAGGACCACTAGCTGATATAAATATGTGAGAAAACATTTATAGAGTCGAGCTTTATCCTTTTGAGTTTTTTTTACGTATTTGTAGAGGTGCGACATTATCGGTTATATTTTGTATAGAAGTGAAAAAGACACTGAGGTTATAGGCAAATGAAAGTTCTAAAGTATTTTACTGTGTTTGTTGACATACGTAACATTTTATTCTCGAAGGGGTAGGCTAGTAGTAACTAGAGTAACCGAATTAGCTTATATACTGGTGGTAGGTCTCATATGTAAGAGTCCGTCTGGGTGGGTACCACCGCAATGTCTATTTCTACCGCCAAGCAGCAGTGTGCATGCACTGTTGTGTTTCGGTTTGAAGGAAATTGTAGCCAGTGTAACTACTGGACATAATGAGATTTAACATCTTATGTCTCAAGATGACGAGCGCAGTGGAATGCCACACAGTACTTTGTAACACAAGGTGCTGAATGGTGTTGCTTCTGTTTATGGGTGGTCGTATCGCTTTATTATTGTACAAATTGCTTTATTGTTGTATTGCTTTATTTATTAGTACAGAAGTACTAGCATTTATGTGGTTAAATAAAATATTTATTTATTGCGCTATCGTATACAAAAATTACAATTTCAATATTTCTCTATATAAATCTAAATTTGAAAAAAAAAATGTTACGTTCTTTTGTTCTCGTGCCATAGCAACGCTGGGGAAATAAATAAAAATGTACACGTTTAAGAATTATAGCTTCTACGCATTGTATTTAAGGTTCATATTAGTAAGGGATGGCAAAACCTCCTACGCATTCGACCCGGGTCACGTGATCCTGACGCGAGTTTAACATTTTATATCCATCCCAAAATTGCTCAACGCCGCTAAAGAAGTTTTCACTTCAAAAATATGCGTATCATAATTATAGCAAGCCTAATCATTTTTTTTTCAAGACAATAATCAATCCTTACTTTTGGTATTAAGTATAATTATTAATACCTAATAAATTTTATACAACTGAACTATTAAATACGTATGATGAGTACATTTTAGCGATAAGACCACCTATTGTCGCACGTATTTTTCTTTTTTTTTTTCTCTAAACAATAATTGTATTCGTTTTGCTGTATGCGGTGTGTACAATAAAGTGTTTTCATTTCATTTTATTTTATGAAATTCTTTATTAAGTAGTTATGCTTGTGGGCTGTGTGAAGTAAGTTGCGCCATCTCAGGTAATAAGTAAGCTACTGTTTCAGCTTAAATGCTCAGACTTGCCGCTCGCAAACAACACCCTGTTTTAGAGATGTACTAAGTATTGTCGATAATAATTGAAAATTTGTTATCCATTATAAAACCTGCATTATGCCACGTACCTAACTAGCACTGGTAAATAAACAGAAAAGTTTTGTATTATCAACCAAAAGTTTAGTATAATAAGTAATTTAAACTCAATTTGGCTTTTTTGTCACTTATGCGGTATTGTACTATACTTGACGATTTGTCTGCTTAGTAGCCAAGTGGCAGGTTGTAAACTGGGTGAAAACCTGTATGCGACAAGATAACATTACTGGTGCTAGGATTTATTTGTATTCGCCTGGATAGCCACCGTGCAATGCAATGTGTGCCACGTTCCGGGATCAGCCTGTGTATATCCGGCATAATTGTGTCGACTGTCGATTGATAGCCATTGGTCGTCAGTCAGCACTCTATCTGGACGCCTATTCGCTTACCATCAATTTGCTGTGCCAGTAAAAGAAGATGAAAGAACATGACAGTGTTTTCTGATAATTATGTCACGAGTGAAGACTCAAATATACAGGAATACATTATGTTCTTTATAACTAATAGCTTTGTATATTGTAATAAACGTGAAAAAGATTTTCCGGGATAAAAGTCCCGTTTAATATTTTCCCAGGATAAAAAGTAGCCTATATAATGTAGCTTCCTATTAGTGAAATAATTTCCAAAATCGGTTCACTAGTTTCAGAATTAGCCCCTATAAGCCCACAAACAAACTCTCAAACTTTGCCACTTTATAATATTACTAGCTTTTGCAAGCGGCTTCGCCCGCACGGAAGAGTTTTCAAAAAGTAGCTCAAAACCTTCCCAGGGTCTCGAACTATCTCCATACCAAATTTCATCAATCTGTTCGGTAGTTTTTGAGTTTATCGCGTACAAACTTTGCCGTCCTTTTTTACCCTCTTGGGGTTGAATTTCACAAAATCCTGTCTTAGTGATCACCTACGTCCTAAAAGTAACCCCCATGCAAACTTTGAGACTCCTAGCACTTGTAGTTTCTGAGATTTCGTGATGAGTGAGTGAGTGACCTTTCGCTTTTATTTAAATATAAAGATTATAGATATTAAAAGGAGCTCCTAACAAAATTTCAATTATGTGTAAATATATTTTATTTAGGCATATCCTTTTTTTTTTTTTTTTTTATTGCATTTAATGACGAGACGAGCATGCCGTTCGCCTGATGGTAAGCGATACGACCACCCATAAACAGTAGCAACACCATCCAGCACCTTGACTAACAAAGTACTGTGTGGCATTCCACTGCGCTCGTCACCCTGAGACATAAGATGTTAAGTCTCATTATGTCCAGTAGTTATACTGGCTACAATGTCCTTCAAACCGAAACACAACAGTGCATGCACACTGTTGCTTGGCGGTAGAAATAGACATTGCGGTGGTACCCACCCAGACGGCCTCTTACATAATGAGAGACCTACCACCAGTATTAGTATTTATATTAATTAAAGGTATATTCTTTAATTATTATCGACATTTATCACCGAAGTAAACTAGGGTATCTCTACCGAAAGTAGCCGATCAGTGAGCGAGTTAAATACTTTCTTCGGCCGTAAGTCCGGTGTTTTGGAAGTTGCCAACTTGTCTGTGTATACGTACAATAAATTAACAACTACAATGGACGTTTGTGTACAGACTTGAGTAAGCGCTTATTGTGCGAACTTTCGATAAATCGTTACAACTTAAACTATTTTACTTGGGAATTACTTGTATTGGATTATTGTTTTATAGGTTACATTATATAGGCACCGAATTAACATTTAACGTTTCAAAATAAATCAGTTTCTAATATCATATGTACTCAGAGATGTGATTTATCTAGATACAAGTATCTGAAATACAGATACAAGATACAAAATACGTATTTAGTATCTTGTATCTAAGATACTTTTTCAATTTTTATTTTGTATCTTGTATTTAGATACAATTTTTTAGTATCTTAGTATTTTATAAATACTTAATGTGGTAAGATACTTTTACTAATTATCTATGCATTTTTTACATTAACGGCTCATTTAAGGCCCATATACACGTTGCAAGTTTCTTGCCTGTTGCATACAATTAAATTGAAGCAATATATGACTTGCATGGTTTAAATAATCAACACGTAACATTCTTGATTTGTTTCTGTAAAAAGCACATGCTATAATTGGTTACCCAAACATTGTATTCAACTGGTTTCTGTCTTCTTTTGAAAACATGAGGGCATTGAGTCTTATAATTTTGATTTTCAGTGTGTCTCCTGATTCCGATAAATCACAATGAACTTTATTAAATCAGCAGAACCTAATTTTAATACTTTTTACTCATATTTTTTAATAAACACAGTATAGTAGCTTCTAAAATCTAAAACGTTCAACATTTGATTTTTTTTATGGCATTGTATGACGGACCACCCAGACGGACTCTTACATATGAGAGACCACCACCGTAATGTCTATTTCTACCGCCAAGCAGCAGTTTGCATGCACTGTTGTGTTTCGGTTTGAAGGACATTGTAGCCAGTGTAACTACGGGACATAATGAGACTTAACATCTTATGTCTCAGGATGACGAGCACAGTGGAATGCCACACAGTACTTTGTAACTCAAGGTGCTGGATGGTGTTGCTACTGTTTATGGGTGGTCGTATCGCTTACCATCAGGCGGACGGCACGCTCGTCTCGTCATTCAAGGCTATAAAAAAATAATTTCAAAAGGTATCTTATTTTAAAAAAGTATTTAGAAGATACGTATTTTGTATCTAGTATTTAGATACCATTTTCAAATGTATCTTGTATCTGGTATCTCAAATCCTTTATTTACAAGTATCTTGTAACTTGTATTTCAGATACTTTTATGAAGTATCTTGAACATCTCTGTATGTACTCATGTTTTGTTTACACCCAACATTTTTTTTCTCCGGCTATTTTTCAAGCTATCTTCACCGGACTATTTGTAAGTGCTAAGAAATATGCTAATAACTGCACAAACGAGAATAAAACAGAGGTTATTTTATTGATCCTTTTTCTCAGAATCAATACTTATTTACGTCCTTTTATATACATATGTTTACAAATATATATGTCTTCCACAGTGGAAAAAAATGTAAATACCCAAGGTATGTATGTGTATACGAATATGGTTTTTTTTCATGGGTACTACCGCCTAAAAACCCCAAGTTGGTCTCCATTAGCACTTTAGTATGACTCCGGGACCTCGAACCGAACACGCCAAAGGTATCGAACCTAGGACATCTCGTTTCAAAGCACCTATTTGATAATTAAACTTTCGCTTCTATCTAACGTGTCCAAGAATATTAGTCATACCAAGACCAAGGAAGTTAATATATTCGGTTCTCAAGTATAAACCGGAAGCGGATCCGAGCCATTGTGACGACGCGGGAAGTAGCGAAGACTTCCGTTACGTAATAAATTGTGAAAATTTGGCAACAGCGCCTTCCATTGGAGGGTGCTGTTTGAATAGATATCATGCATACGTATAATATGTAACTGGAGCGAAGATACATTATCAGCAAGACTATTTCTGCGTTTAGTATATTTTTACCTATGATTCATTGTTTCTTTTACAATGGTGGGTCACTGACCCTATTATCTTACTGCCTGATATTATAAATGTGAAAGTTATGAAAAAGTTTGGATGTTGGTTACAACTAAAAGGAGAAACAGCTGAACGTTTGGATGAAATGGCATGGCACATGGATAATGGAAATAGTGAAACAGATATGGTAGGTTAGCTAGGCTAGGGCCTGTAGTGTCCTCACCGGTGAAGATCGCGACGCGTTCCTCCGATTATTTTTTAATAAAATGATTTCTTTTTTATATCGCCTTTCCTGCCAGCCCGAACTGGCTTTTTTGTTTTTGTTTATTTCTCATCATTGATTTTACTCCCAATAAAAATGTCGGTAGTTATATAAGTGACCATTGGTATTAATAATAATTATTAATATAATCAATTTAATGTATCTTGACTTATCATAAGTGCAACTATGTTCGCCTACGTGATGAATAAAGTATTTTATTTTATTTTAGATGACGCTATGACTTGCTATCGTAATTTAGAGACATTTTAGTGGGAAGGAGTTCCCATGTGGGTGGAGCTGCGAGCGACACTTAGTTAATAATAAAATAATAAGTGCTGTCACAAAATAAAAACAATACACAGTTTAATTTTGATATTTGATATATGTAATATAATAATGAAAAAAATGAAGTTTTTTTTTTACATTTCCATAATTCAAAACATGCTGATTGAATATTATAATAAATTATTTAGGAAACGACTTATTAGACAGAGATCGTTCTAAACTTATTCCGTCTTAAGAAAGGTTCAAAATAAAGGTAATTGTTTTATCATGAAAAACACAGCTTATTTGAAAAGAGTAATTTTTTTAAAATCAGTTACAAGATTTATTCAGTTCTTCAACTAAAATATTCACATGGAATCCGTTCATTAGCTGCGTCTAACCACCCAGAAGATTATAAACAGCGCATTAAAAAGTTTCCAATACACGCAAGTTTGAATTTGGAACGTGAAAATTGCCAGTATTTTTTTTATCGGCCAACAAGGAAGCGAAAGCAAGGCTTAACGAGCGCTCCGGGGCATCGGCGCCAGCGACGGCGGGAAAGTTCTTAACCTCATTAAACATCCAATAATTCACCGCTACATTTACATAAGGAAAAGATAAAGGCAAGACGCGGGAGGCGCCGCCATTTTGGCATTTTTAAATATAGAAGAGGGGTCTGGGGTTGCCATTCGTATCGACACGCGAATTTATTGCGCTCGTTCAGCGTACGTTTCATTGCGTAATTTTGTACGTCGGGGTATTTTTAAACCCCCCTGTTCGCAGAACTCGTTGATTCGCTAAGTTGCAGCGATTGCGATTTAGAAACGTAACGTAATTATTGTAATGTTATTGCTTGTTGCGAATGGTGATTTATTATTATTTGTGGCAGTTTGCATTATGACTTTGTGCTCAATTCTGAGTTTGAGTAGGTACTTATCTATATTTTGTTGATTTTTTTATTTTGCAACGAGTTAAAATATAAGTTATAATTATTAAGACAATAAAATTAACTTACTTAGCATATACCATAGACATAAAATATATGTCATGTCTAATGTAGGTAGAAACCAGTATACATATTATTAGGAATAAATCTGAACAACTCGCTCTATAAAAAGCATATTTGTATGTAATAAAAAAATATGTCCATTCATTTAGCACGTACAATATTCAAAGTGTTAGCGACAAATAGTTTTAGAACACGAGAGCTGCAACTGTTAACTAAATAAAAAATAAAAGTTACATGGAAAACATATTTTTAACCTTGGCAACGATCATGTTTAAGTCCTTGACAGTTCTATACCTCGCTGACAACACACTCATAACAGTATAAAAAAGTAACTGAAAGTAAATAAACATTGAAAATATTTACCACTCGATGTCGAGTTATGAACGGGTGTGTTCGAAATACAAATTATTGCACATTGTTTAATCCATTTTAAGCTTTATTTTATTGTATTAAGGTGCAATGCTACGGTTCGAGGATTGTAAGGCGTGTAGTTGGCGGGTGACAATAGGATCTATAAATAATTTATGGATTAATAAAAGGTCTGGTCACGTGATATGTTCGCTATTTTACCCTACAACGATCCTCTGATGATAATTAGTGTGAATTTGAACACAGAATGTAACGGAGTCGGAAACAATGTCTTGATTTAATAATTTCCAAATGAATAATCAAGAATAGATTAAAACTAACACAGAATAATGAGATATTTGATATATTACATTAATATCATTATGAATGAACTATGGATGTTAAAGAATAATAACTGACTTGATTATCCCGTACATCTATTTGGTTAGAATTCTTATTGGTAAATATTTTTAAAGTGTTAAAATGTTTCTAATTTATTTGTGTATTGTTTGTCTATATTGAAAATGCGTTCTATCAGGAAGATAAAGGAGTGCAATGCAATGCAATCAGCCCTGTATTATATACTGCCCACTGCTGAGCACGGGCCTCCTCTAATACTGAGAGGGGTTAGGCCTTAGTCCACCTCGCTAGCCTAGTGCGGGTTGGCAGACTTCACATACCCTCGAAATTCTTATGGAGAATTCTCAAGTATGTAGGTTTCCTCACGATGTTTTCCTTCACCTTTTACAAGCGAACGATAATTGATAAACAATACACACGTAACTTTGAAAAGTCAGTGGTGCCTTGGATTTTGAACCTGCGGACATTGTCTCGGTAGACCGTTCCATTACCAACTAGGCTATCGTCCGCTCTCTAGGCTCTATAAAGGAGTAAATAATATTTAAAATCTTTTATATTTTGAGTACCTATTAATAACAGGTATATCTAAGTATTATAATTTTAATATCTTATACCCTTGTATGAAATAATTTTACTTTACTCATGACACAGTATTGTACCAATAAACTAGCAAAGATTCCATAACTAATCTTATAAACACAGTCTTACCTTAAAAAAAGTTTTCTTCGTTACTCCAATTATAATTGTCTCTAAATATGCATACTGTTCCATTCCATTTCTTATTCTCATAGATCCAAAACAAGGCTCGGTTGGGTAGTTCAGTTGGTGGACAGCGTCTAATTTGTCTTACACGCTGTGGCTTGAATTCATTAAAGTTCAGCTTTGATTTAATCTAACCCTTAGAATACACACTAATAAGTAGTAACCGTGAACTGTAAGAAAAGACTTAGAATACTCTTTATAATAAGTGCAGTAGAGTCTAGAGTATCGATTGAGGGGAGATGTTTATAGCCAATCTACACAATACTGAGCCTGTATCCAAGATTCTTTTCTACAAGCGTTAACGCCAATCAGCGACCACATAGCCTCTAGACGTCGAATAACAGGCGATCGGTTTCGGGAAACACATCTAATTGATCACATGTAGCTTGTCGTTCAATATCTTCAAGTCAGTTGGGACCACAACTGTGAGCTGTAAACAATGCCACATGATCGATTTAATAAATATTATGACTGCCTCGGTGGCGTAGTTGTATTACGGTACGACTGCAATGCTGAGGTCTTAGGTTCGATCCCCGGGTCGGGCAAAGTGATATTAGGTTTTTCTACTCAGTAGCCCAATATAGCGATAGGCTTGCCCCCTATCACATCATGAGACGGAATACGCACGGCGAAAAGTGGGTGCAATAGTTGCACCTCTGCTTACCCATTTGGGGATAACGGGCGTGAGTGTGTGTGTGTGTGTATAATCGCCCCTTGAACAAAACAGTGGTGTTATAAAAACAAACAGACTTTGGGTTTTCAGAATAATAGCAATATTTTTCATATTTATGTCAATAATTTGACTTAATCAATAGGATAGTCGCTGACGCCAATAGAATAGACACAAATGTATGGGAATGACGTATCCTTGCGTTGCGTTAGACTTGTGGATATGTCATTCCCATATATTATTTTCTATTCTATTGGCGTAACGCTTGTAGAAAGCACCTTGACTACAAGCCCTGGTATGTTCGAAATTATATAAGCTTATCTCTGGCCTCTATAGAAGGTTTAACCTTGTATACGGTGGATTTGACATATATATCGTACCACCAGCAATATTACAAACCGAAAAGCTAGGAATAGAATAGATGAATTATGTGAATATCTCCAAATAAATGTACCTAAGGAAATAGTTTTTACGAAATATTGTTACGACTTTTCTGTCTCATCTCTCTTTTTTTTAGAATGAATGTATAAAGACAAACCACAAAAAAATTAGACAGAAGAAATCGTAATAAAATTTGGTAAAATTTATTTCGCTACGATCATTTAATTTGATAAATACTCATGAACCAACAACTGCAAAATGTACATTCGTTCTATTTATATTGTAAAAGTCATAAGGAAAAGTGTTGGATGCGGTAGAGAGGGCGTCTTGGCGGCCGGGAGGGCCGGCTCGCGTCCGGAGGGCGCCATCCCAGGAAACGCGCCTGCGACCAGGTGATTGCGAATTATCTCACCTTAATGTCATTTTAACATGGCAGGTTTATGTTTTCCTGGTATAGGATAGATCACGCATATAGTCTCGAAGGGTAGGAAGAGATGTAACTATTCATTGATAAGGTAAAGAGATTGGTGGTATGTATGCACAAACTCCAATGTTAGTGTTTTTCGAATTCATTTATACACTATTAGGCAGATTTAGGTATCGAATTTGGGGCCTACATTAATCAATTAAATGGTGACTTGTCACAAAGTACTATACCAAGTATATATACTATATGTAGGTAGATATTGTAACTTTTACATTTCGGACTACCAACACCTCAGTCCGCCCCGTGACCATGAAGGCTGCAAAGCCTTCGAAACGTCGGGAGAAAATATAAATTAAAAACCGCGATAAAATCCGTAAAAATAGTTTTATTTAAATGTCTAACATTCGCGTAAACATAAGAAATCATTAGAAATATCTGTTAAAGATGTAATATCTTTAAAGCTATTATATTGAAAACCTCGTGCTGTCTCTATCATCCATGCGGTGTTGACAAAGCCAGCACTATAATTAAAATATATTTAGCGTTTATCATATATGAATCGTTGTGCAAGCCAGTCTTAGTATCTCATAAAAATAAACACTCCTCTCCACCTACTTAACTAGCAAATAAATAAAATGTATTGATTAATCTACCCCTCGGATAGGTTTGCAGCGATGCGTGTGATGAATCTATCTAGCGCAGATACAAGGCTGCGACCTGCTGAGACGTGTTACTTGGGCGCCGGACGGAGGCGGATGGCGCAAGCCATGGACTTAGGTGAGGTATGTTTGAAAGGACCTGTCCAAAACGGGCCTAAAATTCTAGCCAAAACAGTTTATATGTATTTGGATAGAACTCCTAAAAGTAGCCTTTTACAATAAATCGTTTAATTTTAAAGACCTCCGATTTTGAGATTTATGTAATTTTATTTTGCTTTAAAACGACACTTAATATGAACGTTTTTAAAAAAGTTAGTAATAAATCAAGGGATCTAAAAATATTGTTTTAATGAATCCAAGATCCATATTTTGCCCCTTTAATATCGCTATAGTTTGAGCCTGGTTAGATTTTGAGACCCAGCACTCATACAAAAAGCGGACATCTCCTTTGTTTATTTTATTATAATTTAAAAAATGTCAACAAACCTAAAATAATTTTTAGAAATAGTTTGCGTGTGTAGTTTATTTAGATAGATTTTCTATAAAATATAACGGAATCCACAATATTTTACAAGCACGGATTTACGTAATTAACATCCCAGCTTCTGGCTCGAAAATCACGCATTTTTAGGTAGTTTCAATAATTAAACAGAAATAAACAATAAAGTGCTTCGATAATAAAAAGCTAACATTTGGACAGTATATTTTTTAAAGAAAAGAGAATTTATATATGCATGTTATAACTATTTTATAAATAAGATTGAATTAAAGTGTATATTATAAGTTCTACAAAATATTAGGTATTTAGCACTATCGACTTCTCGTACGCGCATTATATTATTGTTCATGACAGTAAGTAATTATATTGTATTTCTCTAAGTAAGTGAATGTAACTCTTGTGCAGAAATAAATGTCTTAGACCATAACATTTGCTTTTTAATAATGCAATCAGCCCTGTATTATATACTGCCTACTGCTGAGCACGGGCCTCCTCTACTACTGAGAGTAGTCTTACTACTACTTAGTCCACCACGCTGGACTAGTGCGGCTTGGCAGACTTCACATACCTTCGAATTTCCTATAGAGAACTTCTCAGATATGTAGGACTCCTGACGATGTTTTTCTTCACCGACAAAGCGAGCGATAATTCACGAAGAATACACACATAACTTTTTTAGATAAGTCGGAGATGTATGTCCTTGGGTTTTGAACCTGCGGACATTCGCCTCGGCAGTCCGTTCCACTCCCAACTAGGCTATCGCCGCTTCTTTTATTATTTATAACTAATTCGAATCGGTAATCGCTTGTTATCTATACCGTGGCATAAAACATAGCTAGCCCACCTACTTGGCGACTGATAAGTGGACGACAGCCCGTGTGGGTAGAGGAAACGTGATGTAAACACCGACGCGACGTTTATATATGCATGTCCGCTCTATTTATTATGAGCTATGAGAATTTGCAGGAAAATTATAAGTAACTACAATTATGTAGTGATCATGACTGATATCAGTAAGTTTTTAGATAAATGGTAGTGTTTTGATAGTTTTGTTGTCAAAAAGCTAATAAGCCGATAATTATCTCAAAGAATTGGCAGATATGTTTGGTTGAACGCGCTAATCTCAGGAAAGACTGAACCGATTTTAAATATTCTTTCACTAATAGAAAGCTACATTAATCCTGAGTGCTATAGGCATATACTTTTTATCCCAGGAAAGTATTTTTATTCCGGAAAAACGTTTTCACGCGGGCGGAGCTTCGAGCAACACCTATAATATATATAGGGAGAGATTCAGTATGAGAGTTCATTCGACGATTTGGATTTTAGTGTCAGTCGATATCAATTCATTTGAACAATTCGGCATAATTCCGGTGAGGTCTAGTGTCTTTTGTTGGTGGAATATGAAATTGTTATAAGTGAGGGTAAAATTAGACGGAACAATTTATGGCCTTGCACGTGCGATTCTTGAACATATAAAGTTGCACCATCTCTTACCCGCGTTGACAGGTTAGAGTCGCCTCTAGAACCTTGCTGCAAGAAACTCTGCACCTAATTGAGAGTTGATATACTACTACCGATATGGCGATAGGCTCACCAGGGGGTGATGGTGGGTGATAGGGATCACATCATGGGATGGAATACGGAAGGCGAAAAGTAGGTGAGTTTAATTGCGCCTCTGCCTACCCCTTCGGGGATAAAAGGCGTGTGTGTGTCATATACTACTTCCCCTTTCACAGTAAAAAATCATATAAATTCGCAGGACAAACTCTAATAATAACAACCCCCAGAGAAAAATATATTTATCAGCAGCCTCTACATAAAAATATGTGTAAATAAATTATACATTCGATTTTTGAATACGAATTTCTTGTCTGTCTGTGTTTTGATTTATGTATGTAGTTTTATTGCGTAATCGTCTCCCCCAAATAACGCGGTTGCGGTCTTCCAACAAATTCAAATATTGAAATTGATCAGTTATGGGCACACCCTTCCTTTGTTAAGAATGTCTGGCCACTGTTATTACTTCAGCCTGATTTTAGACATAGTTTTGTAATAATAAACCATTGCTTAGTTGTATTGTACGCGGTACTACCATTTGAGGTCGCAAGTCCGATCCCCGTGACGTGTTTATGAATCCGTCAGCCTGGAATCTGGAAATGTGTCTGATAAATGGTAAAGGGCTTGCTTTTAATTACATGACGAACATAACTGGTGATATGTGTGTGATACACAAGGAAAAAATCGTGCTTATATGTATTTACTGTTATAATGCAATATTCTAAACAGTTATAAATATTCTTGCAATCAAGCCGTCGTCGGGTCAAGGGTCAAGGTTAATACGTCATAAAAAGGTGATATCGACTCTACATTGAGATGAGAGTATGATAATACTAGCATTGTATCCTTAATAACAGTAATTATCCGGTAAATCCTCTTCCAAAACCCTTAAGAATAAATACTTCAAAACCACTAAATTAAAACGGAACCACAGATACAGCAAAAAGAAACCCCGAGCCATACGCAACAATCGCAAATGACGATAACCGAACAACAATCAAACTAACAATCCAAAAAAACCGTCCAAAAAATCCACCCAATACCGAGTACATACCATTCGGGTATCGATTTTGAGATCCCCTTTCTCCTATTATTATTTTTTTTACATAACAAAGAAGAAAATATAAAGGAGGAGTTTCGCAACGCAAGGGCCGTGCGCCCTTCACGTGTCTGAGTGAGGGTCGCGAATAGTGCCGTACGCTTGTGTGCAATCTGAGACGATCGGCCGACTCCACTGGAATAAGGGGACTGATTTGTACCGCGATTGATGCGTTTTGATCGTTGGTTTGATTTTTATAAGCCTGGTTTCTTATTCAAGACTTAAAGATAGGGTTGGTTTGTATGAGGTTACTTTTTTATTTTTGGGGTGGGCAGACGTGGTAATGGTAAGTGGTTATCACTACCTATAGAACTTAGCAATGTTAAAGACATCCAAGCTGCTGTCTGAAATGAACTAATTACCAAACCTAATGTGGGTCGCAGATATTTTTTCATCACCATCATCATCATCATCATCAGCCACATGACGTCCACTGCTGAACATAGGCCTCCCCCAAAGATTTCCAGACGGACCTGTCAAAAGCGGCCTGCATCCAGCGTGTTCCTGCGACCTTTATCAAGTCGTCTGATATTTGTTCATACTTGTGTGCAAACTATGTAAACTAAACTATACGAGATAAGCTAAACTAACTTAAGTTTTGGTCTACCCCCGGCGCTATTTATATATGGCGCTATAATATTAGAGATATTTCTTAGGTTTTGCATAAGACAACAAACGAGCAGGTCATCTGATCATCAGAAGAAACACAGGGAACGAGGCGCCGGTCAGTCGTCCATCCGGCGCCTCCTACGTCTCCACTGGCTACGGGCGGGATCGTCCTGCTCACGATCCCGCCCAGCAGAGAAGAACCATGGGAGTGTTGTCGGCTTGAAATATAATAGTAGAAATTGGGATTAATATAAGAATCAGTGCTTTACCTGCGGCCACCAACGATCTCACTCAAGATACGAAAAATTACTGTAAATTTGCCAATTTACAGTAATGTTTCGTATCTTGAGTGTGATCGTTGGTGGTTGATGTGCCCATCAAGTTGGTGGTCGTGAAACTGATATGAATTTTATTTACGGGACGAGGAAGTTGGACTCCCGATTTTATCACTAGTACACTCTAATGTTTCATTAGGCCATAGACAGTGGTCTAAACGTTGATGAACGACCAAGTTAATACGGGCAAAAGTATGAGGTTAAAATACTTCCTTAGTTCATTATTTTGCTTCCCGGTTTGCTATGGAGGGAAAATTAATATTTCCATCTCCTCCCTGTGTTTCTATTTGTTTAATTTCGTTGGGGGTTAAAGACAGATTAGTGTTACCTGAGACTCGCCGAGCTTCACCACTTGGTGTCATAAAATACGCCTCACTGCTGATCCTGGCTTACAGGAATTGCAGTGGTGGGTTCGAGGGCGGGATAGTCTCTATAAATATATTTGTAGCGTAGCTCTACCACGTTTTACCGCCTCTATACTGCACTCAATAAACAATTACCAAACTCGTTTAATCGCCGTATAAGAAACAAGGGGGCCGAAGAAAGCATCTCTTAGCCATCTCCCCTCCTTGCACGCACACCAGTAGAGCCCTCCGTTTGTGTATTTAAAAAAATACTTCAAACCTACACACATAAGCTGAGCTATCAATAGATTCATTAGACGCATTTCTTTGATAGAACGCGGCTTTTAGCAAGCCAGTCTGCAGGCTTTCATTTACCGTTCGCAAAATGGATTTAACTTACACATTTGTACTGATTTCCCGTTTTGTAACGGTAAAAGTATGTTTGTGTAGAAGTAATTGCGTCTTTGCTTGGCGATTTTTTTCTCCCTTTTCACAAGGGCTTGGTTTAAAGTAACCCTACGATGTTTGATGTTGGGGACGTCTTGCAAGATGAATGACGAGTTGGATTTAATATTTCATGAACGAGTGTAGGTATTTGCGCACTTGTTTTTGGGATAAATAATGTCGGAATTATTATGATGACTCAGACTGATTGATACTTGAAAAAACAGATTTTAGTTATGTATATTATAATAAATAGGTATTTTATGGCTATGTTAAGGACATGTTTTACACTTACGTAACGCATTATGACTTCTACAATTTTCTATTTTTTTATGTTTTTAAAATAAACGATTTAGTTAAAAATAGGCCAGCTCGATCGGTGGGACGATATTCCATTGAATAATGATGTGAAGTTACAGATTTGCCTACGTGACGTCTCAGGGTGACGAGGGCAGTGGAGTGCCTCGCAGGACTTTGAAATTAAAAGTTATGTATGATATTCCCACTGTTTATGGGCGGGTGTATCGCTTACCATCAGGCGAGCGGCACACTCATCTCGTCACTCAACTACAATATAAAAAAATAGTCTTGTGCTGTGAGGGATATTTTATAAACCAAAAAAGGACAACATTTTGTTTATTTCTTTATTGACTGGGAATTTAATTCTTAGAGGAAAATGAGTGCTAAAGTAAGTGAGGCAGAGGCTATCCGAAGTATAATAATATTATATATATTGTTTTAAAAAATACATAAAACTATTTATAGAAAGTAATGCGTATTATTAATATGATAATATATTTCGTATCGTATTTGTCGGAATAAAATTTCGATATGACCATATTTCATACTGGCCTAATGTGGCATAAGAACGCTTTTCAGTACTCTTATTTGAATACGATGTGACTATTGGACCCGCGGCATAATTAAATGATGTTACACAAGAAATGCTGAGGTAACCAGTATATGATGTGTTAGGGAGCGAATCTTATATGATGTAAAATTTACACGATTTTTTTTATTAGTCACAAGTATGCCGATGCTGGTAAATATTACCCATAGACAGTAGCAACACCATACAGAGCTTTAAATTACAAAGTACTGCGTGGCACTTCGCTGCACTCCTCACCCTGAGACACATCGCACCTTTAGGACGAAAACGACGCAATTAAAAAAAAAAAATGGTTTATCGTTATAAAATGACTTAAAACTGATCTCTTTTTTATGAAAATATAATAAAAAAGGGACCGATATAATAGTTTTGTCCTTTTCCCGCTTGAATATGGCGGTGTTTGAACTATTGTTGTATTGAAAATTTCGTTTTAAGTAATTTTACGGCGATGCAATGGCCCAATTTTTTATTTTTTAAATTGTGTCGTTTTCGTCCTAAAGGTGCGACATGATGTTATGTCTCATAATGCCCAGTAATTAAGCTGGCTACAATGTCATTCAAACCGGAACTCAATCATGCACACTGTTGCTTCTCGGTAAATGCTTGTATTCGGAACCTAGGAGATGGACTTGGACTACAAAAACACACTCTAAGTACTATGCTTCATTAGAGAATAGATGAGTTAGTATGGGCAAAATGTATAAGAGATAAATAATGCGGCCGATAGACATAGTATTTGTCTACGTAACCTACACAAAAGAAATAGGTATAAGCCGCATAGTCGCTTTATCTCTTTCCACATTAGGCAATGTTATGAACGCCATGCTCAGTCGTTTCGCTATATTTGTAAGCATTAAAACGTATTATCAGGTTCGGTGAGGTGATTTATTTATTTAAAGATTAATCAAAATAAATCTATAAGCAATCCATATATATTTCAACATCGAAATTAGGTAGAATTTTCCTTTAGCTTACCCGAGCAATAGGAAAACATAAAAAAACCTAAGTCAAGAATATAATTTGTTGCAAGCAAAATCATATTGATTGATCACACCACAGACTTTCTTTTTAAACGCGCCACTATGAACAATAATTAACAATTTTTTTACACCTTATTTTTAAAATAAATATTTCTCTAATATTTTAAACCGACTAACCTTAAATGCTGGCCACTAAAAACACTAAACGAACACACCTCATCAAAATCAAACATAGACTGAACGGCGTACTGGCCGTTGGTGACCTAAATAAAAAAGTAAACCGGTTTAACAACCTATTTTGTCTTTTCAAAAACTAACAAAAGAATACTCAGATGTCCGCGGATGCTGCGTCCGTCGCGGTTTACATGCGTATAGAAAAATAACAGGTTTTTTAAATAGTGAATGAGCTTTTGTCGTGTGATCGGTTATTTTGATTTATTCGATTTTTAGTACGAGAGCGGTGTATGGGAAATAAAAAGAAGTAACGCGCTCAACAGGTACCGTGGCGGGCAAAAGTGTTGGAGCAAGTTATTATTTTTTATTTTGGCATGTAGATTATGTGAGAAGGTTTTTGTGTCATATTATTGTTGTAATTACCTATTTCTTATAGTTTATTATAACTTATAATATTAGTGGATGCGGTATAAATAGGACTTTTTCATTTTTGTACTTAATTTAATTATTTGGTAGAAAGTATTATAAATAAAACTGCTGTTAATATTGTGAACAATTTTTATTAGCCCGAAAAAAATACAAACAAAACATGAAAATTGGATAAAACACTGATCAAATACAATAATAGTTTCCATATCACAATTTTTCAACACAGCCATATTTCCGTAATTGTTAATTACTTGATTAAATTAACTTATATGCTATTTCTTATTACTAGGTACCATCATCAGTGACTTGTAGAAATGCCGCACTCATTAACCAAAGCTTATAATAGATAGACGTATATTTTTAATATAATTTGTTGTTTTTAAAAGGAAATATTATAGGAAAACAATTATGTATTATTTCTACAAATCTCTGACGAATAGATGCATGGTTACAAAAAAATATGTAAGTTACGCGCGCGATGGTACCTAAAAACGATTTTTATTCTTGTGGAGTGTCAAAATCAATGTTTGTCCTTTTGCAAAACGACTAATATGTGACAATATTTTAACAGCTACGATGCGGTTAATGGAATTAAGTAAGGAATGTCTTTTATACAAAAAGGATGTTAGCATATGTATACAGTTTATGAATTAATAATAAGAAAGTTTTTGCTATTTGTCATATAGAAGTAATATTAAATGACTTATACTGATTGATAGAGGTAGGTACAGTTGATGTTTTAGTAATAATGGAAGAGGTTAGGAAAAAGGTTGAATACAGTTAAATGATTGTATTTTCTATCGAATTAGTACTAAAACGGTATGGTAAATAGTGATTAAAAAATTAACTTAATTAAATAATTTTGAAATGATTTTTCATTGTCGTTGAATATAAATATTAATCTAAGTAACTAGATTAAGTAGAATGAGTGTTATGAACATATAGTATGATAACAGCAATATTTGAATTATATGCAAAGCATTATAGTAATGTTTTACATTATAATATTATTGAAAATTAATATAAAGAGCGTCGATTTAGATTAATCCTGCCAAATACAATGATAATTATTACTAAATAAAATAGTACGGGCTGTGAATATTGTTTCTGGATTCAAATCTATTTTCGGTGTGAGGCCTGACCTAAGGTGACAAAACTATTTTTTAATCGATTTTTGATTCTGAATTGACAGATGGTTTCGTATGCACTGCGTTTTTTAATTAATTACAATCGGCAATACAAAGCTTGCTTATCGATATCAACTCTACGAACATGTTTACAAATGAAAATACATGTTTAAAAATTAAATGACTAAAAATATTAGTGGAAAATACTATATATAGCTAAGGTGCAGACAGTAAAATAAGTAATTTTATATTTAAGAGAATGTAGCAATTTTAAACTCTTGGCAAATAAAAAAATAGGTTAGGTATCGTTATAAAATTATACATTTTACGAATCATCACAACTATGAGAGAGCTCTAAAATTAGTTTAGGTCTCTTTAAAATGGTACGAATGGAGTAAATTTTGTAAATTGCTAGTCGTAAAATTAAGATAATTTATTGTATAGGACTTATTCAGTTTTTTAATAATAAAAAGTGGTAATGATAATAATGGTAATGTAACAAGTATTTTTATTTTGCCGATGGTGTTTTATGTTATTTGTAATTATATACTTATTACACTGTCAATTAATAAAATGTATACAACCAATAAATTTAAAAGGATTTTTTGATTTGTTTCATCACTTGCCTCCAGGTAACAATAGCAATACCAATAATAAATATGTATAATAAAAATCTAAAGTAATAATACTACCATTCGCAACAACACGAGAACCGCCCACGACGTGTCATATCAAGAAATACAAAGTTTGCGTATTGCTGGTGACATTAGTTTGATTTAATCACATTTATTTTGATTGGGTAACTGTTTTAAAATTATATATCTATTGATTTAACTTATAAGAAAATGTTCAAATCATATCATTTATTGAAGTTATACTTCTTTTGGCGCTTTAGGGAAAAATTATGAGAGTAAATTTTTACGATGCGCGCCCACACCGTCACGAAAAACCGACAGCCTGAAGTTAGCTATAATCAACATTTTAGTTTTGAATTTTGAACGTAGAATAAGGCGGAAGATATTGAAGTTATACTTCTTTTGGCGCGTTATTTAAAAAGATTTTTATCTTGTTAAGACAAAGAAGTATAACTTCTAACGCGTGTACATAAGTACACACACCCTTTTTTTTAGTACATGTAGGTAGATATTTTACTATAGACAATCTATTATAATAAAATTTAGTTGTCTACATTTTACTTATAAGAAAAGTATACAAATCTAGGGTTATTAATTGTTACATAACAGTAGAGGAAATACTATCCAATACATTAGTACTTAAGGACTCTTGATTTATTTAATGCCAGATATCAAACACGACATGGCAATAAATACTTAAACGTATATTATTCAATGTAACATGGTAATGAGGAAAAACGCAGAAACAAAATCTTTTTATAATTATTGTGACCAATGTATCTTTTTTTTCCGTATGATGAAAGCAAATAGATTTGCACTAATTCTTTCAATTGATAGATTAAATGAATCATAACTTCCTAAAGAATAAAGTGAGAACATTGAACAACTTCATATTTTTAATACGTTCATATTATTGTATTTTATCTTAGGAGTAACTTGCTGATTGAAACAGCAACTCAGCAACAGCAACTCTGTAGGTAATTTGGAACGCCCGTGGAACAGACCTTATTATTGAAGTGAAAACTTCTTTAGCGGCGTTGAGCACTTTTCTTGGGATGGGTATAAAATGTTAAACTCGCGTCAGGACACGTGACCTGATCGAAAATTCGCAAGACGAAGTGACGTTGCTTTTTGTTTGTTTTGAAGTGAAATTTTTTTTAGCGGTTTAGTTTTTTTTTTTTTAAAGTAATGAAGAAATTGTGAAATATAAATTGTCTTTTTTGTGTACGATAGCGCAATAAATAAATATTGTATTTAACCACATAAATGCTAGTACTATCCTACTGATAAATAAAGCAATCCGTGCGAAATGATTCCCTAACCATTCCAAAATATTCAAAAATGCACAACGTTAATGTTCAAGTTTTCACTTCTGCTGGCACTCCCGGAGTGCAACCCGTTGTTTTTTTTTGTGGCAAATATATCAACGACGAAAACAAATTTGTGTTAGTATTTTAAGTATCGAAATGTATAACTGATACCCCATTCCGAGAGGACCGGTCCAGCAGCTGCGTCCATCTGCTTACCATTATAACGTGCCTTTGTGCTATACCTGATCCACAACTACTGACCCTCTTAAATTAGGAATATTATTCAAAAGTTGGACCGATTGAACTGATTTTGTGTTGGAATTTAGAAGTTTAATTTTTTAATTTAGTTTGTTGATTGTGATGTAATTTTGATTCTAGCTAAAATGAACAGAATTAGAATAAAAAGTGATGCGGGAAACGATAGTGATTGTTTATTATTCAATTTTACATATTTCAAAGAGTGACCCTTGTTTTTCATTTAATTTTAATAAAATTGCTTCTTTTGATTGTACTTACGCTGGATGCAGGCCACTCTTGACAGTTCCGTCTGGAAATCTTTGGGGGAGGCCTATGTTCAGCAGTGGACGTCATGTGGCTGATGATGATGATGATGATGATGTAGGCATAGGCATATTATAATTTATTAAACTAATATTTTTATGTGAATAAAATTAACATATTTTATTAAAGGAATGTAATGGCTGCTCTTATTATTTGTTAGAAATGTTAAAGTTTGTGACAATAATTTGATGATGTCAGAAGAAAATACAGAAACAAAGGTTAGGTTAGGTTATTACCCCGTCATAAACGAAGTAAATGTGATCTCCGCTTTTCGTATGGGTGCTGGGCCTCAAAATCTAACCAGGCTCAAACTTTATGGATATTAAAGGAGCAAAAATATGGATCTTGGATCCATTAAAACATATTTTTAGACTCCTTCATTTATAACAAACTTTTAAAATAAGTTAATTTTAAGTGTAGTTTATAACCAAAATAAAATTACATAAATCTCAAAATCAGAGGACTTTAAAATTACGATTTATTGCAAAGACCTAGCTTTTGCGAGTACTATCCAATTAGATATAAAGCATCTTGTTTAGAATTTTAAACCCGTTTTTGGAAATGTCCTTCGCAAGAAAAGAAAATAGAATAAATATAATCTGTCTTATTTCCTACATTATTTATTTATTTTCTCCCCTCCACACTAGATGTCGCATCAGTAGGCAAATGTAATTTTTACAGTGCTGCAAGTGGATAAATTTGGTACTACATTAATTTTGAGCGACATCTATCTTTGAGTAGATTTACTAAATGGTTCTTGCTATTAGACAATAGAGGGCTGTCGTAGTTCTCACAAAGCTAAACACAGTTTAATCCTTGGACGCCCGCGGTGGACACCGGTGTCCATTTATATAAGGAAATTAGCTTATAGCTATATATAAGCGGGCGTTAGATAGCTAGATATACAATTTGCGGTTTCAACAATTGGCTGATAATAATAACATAGGTTGTGTACCACATCAATAGATTTATACAATTTCTGAATTTAGCCACATTACCATACCATACCAGCCCCGTATTATATACTGCCCACTGCTGAGCACGGGCCTCTTCTACAACTGAGAGGGTTTAGGCCTTAGTCCACCACGCTGGTCCAGTGCGGGTTGGCAGACTTCACATACCTTCGAAATTCCTATAGAGAACTTCTCAGATATGCAGGTTTCCTCACGATGTTTTCCTTCACCGTTAAAGCGAGCGACAATTCACAAAGAATACACACATAACTTTTTAGAAAAGTCAGAGGTGCGTGCCCTTGGGTTTTGAACCTGCGGACATTCGTCTCGGCAGTCCGTTCCACTCCCAACTAGGCTATCGCCGCTATTAGCTAGGCTATTAGCCACATTAATTGATCTGAATTTTTGAAATCATTTTTTTATTTTAAGTATTTACTCTGTTATTTGACGTACAAAGTATCTTTCCTTGAAACTTAGCTAGGCGTCACGTATTTTTTCATAAATTATGAATTTTATTTCATAAATTTGAAATCATATTATTTTTAAGGTCATGAATTTGATCTTTAGATTCATTTGAGTGGTAGCATCTATGTTGTTTAGATGTAATTATTAATTGGTAGACCACTTGCACATTCATTTTAATTTGAAAGCGAGTAAAAATATTTTTACTGAATGTAGACGTTAAAATGTAATTAAACTTATTTATTTATTTATTTATTTATTTATTTATTTATTTATTTGCATACTAAGTGTACAATAGTTGTTGTTACATTTTTTTTGTGCTTATAACTTAGTAGCCCTTTCCAGACATTGCAAATTTGAGGGCGCTATATTAATACAATTTTATAATAATCTATATAAGCATATAAACATAGGATACCAAAGTAGTCTTTAAATTTATTTTTAAGATACATATAAACAATACTTAATATTTAAGACATGTAATATTGTTTTATTTCTAAATTACCTTCAAGTATTCTTCTAATGTATAATAGCAATTTTCTACTAGATATACTTTAAGTTTTTTGTTGAATATGGAAAGCTTTTGTTCTTTTTTAATTTCATCTGGTAGTTTATTAAACAATTTCACTGCCATGTAATACGGACTATTATAGAGCATTTTTGTTCTGGAGGGTGGTAAGTAAAGATTTGTCTTGTGTCGAGTGTTTATACTATGGATTTGAGTTATCGTTGTAAAGCTATTACAGTTCTTAAAAACATATGTACATAGATCTTGGATATATAAAGATGGTAATGTTAATATTCTATATTTAATAAAGTTAGTAAGTAAGTAAGTATTCTATATTTATTTAGTAAACTTATTTTTATAACTTACACTTTTTGTATAAACTGAACCATCTAGGCAAGGGAATATGGTGTAATTATATGTCTAAACCGTTCCAAAAACACGAAGAAAACAGCCTTTCTGAACATATAAGAGTTTGAATCTACTCGTCCTGCTAAGTGTATCTAAACGACGTGCGTGTTTTGAAGGCATCCAATCTTCCACAATGTTAGCAACGGTCTTTGTAAAAACACAATTTTTCGCGTCAACGGAGCGTTGTGAAGAAAATTACCGATCGCCTGTGTCGAAAATACCCTCACAAACACTTATTTACCAGCCGGCTAAGGACCAAAAACACTCTATTAACGTACATCGTAAGGTTGTTTTTCGCACAAGTAATGATTTATGTAGTGCGATTTAATTTTGGTTCTAGGCTTTATCTCGTAGCCATGACCTGCTAAACTCTAATGCGGTTACAGGTCCCTTATTAAAGATAATTTTCAGTTAGTTAGCCTTTAGTGGTTTACAGCTGATAAAATGTTATTTCGATATTAGTTTGTGTTCATTAAGGCTTAGATGAGTAAAAAAGTTTTTCATATTTGGGAATGCCATAACATTTTGTACATGTACCAAATAGCTATGCAACTTGCTTAATCATACGAATGTAATCTTATCTTGAACAATAGATCATTTTGATTCGTCATCATCACAGTCCTCCTCCAATACGCGCCATTTTACCCGGTCTTCGGCCTGTCGCATCCAGTTTCTCCCAGCGAACTTTCGCAAATCGTCACTCCACCTAGCTGGAGGGCGACCTACACTTTGTTCCATCTTTGTTAAAAAATTAAAGGAGATTTTCGCATTTTGTATGGATGATGGGCTTGAAAATCTAACCAGGCTCAAACTTAAGGGATATTGAGGGGGTAAAATATGGATCTTGGATCCATTGAAAAAACTATTAGACCATGACAGACATTTATACCAAGTGTCGTTTTTAAGCAAATTAAATTACATAAATCTCGAAATCGGAGGTCTTTAAAATTAAACGATTTAGTGTAAAAGGCTAGTTTTTAGGAGTTTTATCCAAATATATATTAACTGTCTTGGTTAAAATTTAGGCCCGTTTCTGGACAAGTCCTTTGTTTGGATAGGTTTGAGATTCTTCAACTTTGTATTGGAAATATAATGATTGCTTACCACCTCAATAATAAATAAAATAAAAATCATTTTATTTATTGCAGATTTCGAAAATAAAAGAATAAAAAAAGAAATATGACCTCAATAGTAACACATAGAAGTTATATATATATTCGTCATCCTCGTTAAAAATTCTTTATTTTGATACCAAACTCGATGTATTTTGAAAATATATTTTTTTAGATTCCTTTTTGCCGCCAAAAATCCTTAATTTTGTTTATTTTTTATTTTGATGTACCCAATGTCACTCTCACGACTTAGACGACTCTATTGACACCACTCACATAAAAATACGACAAGCCGTTTAGGCTGTAGGGCGTGCCAAAGAGATATACAAATATACATACATACATACACTCGAAAAACATAACCCTCCTTTCGCAGTCGGGTAATAAGACTTGGTTTTGACTAAAATGTGTATTACTATTTCTCTAATAATCTGCTAGTCACGCATTGATGTATTAAAGGGTTTTTTAATACATCAATGTAGTCACGTATTTATTTTTGACATTATTTAGAATTTTTGTTGTACAAACATGTCCAAAAACAATTAATTCCACCAATATTATAAATGTGAATACGTTTAATTATCATTGAAGATGTTTTTATCGTACATAAACCGTTGAATAGGTTCAGATTACTTTGGGTACACAGAATATACGGAGTCCTTAATGAAAATATAGACTAGTTTGTAAATCGAAAAACGTTTAATGGATCTTTTATTGAAATTGAATTGCGATAAAATCTGGTAAATATAACTTAAATGAAATAATATTTGAATTAGATTATTGAAGCTGAAAGTATGTCCAATAAAAGATATTTACTAAGACGTATTTTAATTTACGGTTAGTAGAATTAAAATATTTGATATCTTCAACGGTGAAGGAAAAACTGTGTTAGGAAACTTGCATACCCGAGAAGTTCGCTGAATTTCGAAGGTATGTGAAGTCTGCCAACCCGCACTAGGCCAGCGTGGTGAACTAAGGCCTAAACCCTCTCAGTTGTAGAGGAGACCCGTGCTCAGCAGTGGGCAGTATATAATAAAGGGCTGGTATGGTATGGTATGGTATATCTTTAATCTTTAGGAGAGGCCTACGTTCAGCAGTGGACATCATATGGCTGAAGTTGGTGATGAGAATTAAAAACCATTTAATACGGTCTGTAAGATTTTGGATGATAAAAAAAATAACTTTCGTTTTGCGTGAAATGGAAATAAAATGTGTAAATATTTTAAATAGTTATGGACTTAATGCCAATGAACGGTAATAGTCGACAAGTAAAATAAATTTAAGGTTTTTTTACTTCTTGCCTTAAGTTTATTGTTTTCGATATTCATTATTTATTTGGCTTCTGCTATTATCATTTTCGATTCAAATTTGAGGTTATCATATTTTATTGGTTTCCTTGAATCTGACCAGATTAAATAGAACAAACTTAAAATTTACTACCAATCTGCAAATGTTAAATTCATTCGCACAAACTATAATCAAACATGAAGTTTTGAAAAACAAGGCCAAGAACTAATCAAAATAATCGTCATAAATTCCAATATTTTTAAGACATATCCACTTAGTGATAAATGCGTAGGGATGTTTGGATCGTACGAGCACTTACATTTGTGAATGAAAATTTAACGCCCTCATATACAGGGTGTGTCATTAGCATAATGACGGCGGACGTCGGAAGAGGAGCACATAAATCAGCGAAGACCTTTGTCCCCGCATGAGTCTTTTCGAACAACCTGCATATGAAACTCAGCATGCCCGTGATACGACTCAGTGACATTTATTGAGTTGCATGATGTAACTGAATTTGTGTTTTTATGTAATTTTGTGTCTTCTATTTTTTTTTCTGGTTCGATTCCATGGTCGGGCAGAGTGATATTGGGTTTTATAAATTCAGTATCAGCCCAGAGTCTGGAATTTGTGCCCGATATAGCGATAGGCTCGCCCCCTGCCACATCATGGAACGGAATACTCACGGCGAAAAGTGGGTGCACTAGTTGCGCCTCTGCCTACCCCTTTGGGGATGAAAGGCGTGAGTGTGTGTGTGTTCTATTATTTTTTGAGGTGTTAATTATTAATTATATTTGTTTAATTTAAGAGTGGAAGTACAATTCAGTAATTTGTATAAGAATACGTAATAGATAAAAATAACTTATTCATGAAATAAAGCAAAGTCTGCGACAATAGTGCTATTATTAAGTTCAGAAAGCAAAGAAAAATCTTTTTTATTAGCATTAGCTCCAATGAAAATTAGCACTTTGATATAACTCCAGACAATTTTTAGCGATGAAAAAGACAATTTTCTACCCAGACAGGCCGAAGATAATTGAATAATACCAGAGCAAGTCCAGCCACGCTCATAAATAATTCAAAACAAAATATAGTCTACATTATAAAGAAATTTCAACAATTGAAAACTGTCTGACTTAATTGGCCGCGAAACAATATTAAATCCTAATATAATAATAATGGAGGGTTAAATTTAAATCGTCGGGTGTGAGGTGCCGTTGCGTTTTTCTTTTTTTCCACATTTCCCGTTAAGTGTGCGGCGGACTTTTCTTACCAACGTTAAGTGACTAACAGTGGCCAATTTGCGTGAAAGCCTTTTTTTATTGAAACTGTTTTAGCTAATTAAACTCTTTGTGCTAATGTTTTGTAGTATTAGCTTTCTTTCTTAGCTTTCGAGGTGTAATTAAGTGGTCGGTTAAGTGTTTGTTGAGACTTTAAATAAAGTTAAGAATTAAATATCTATTCCTTTGGAATTTTATTTTAAATACTTTAAGAGTTTTTGTGTTTAGAATTCTAAATATACATTTTCTTTTATATATGAACGTATTTTCGGTATCAGCCAAAAACCTATCTTATTTATATTTAAAAGCCAATATCTAGAAATATTTGATAGATTTGAAATATTTCCAAAATACATAACAGTAACGGCTATAAATCGAGACCCGAACTAAGACAAAGCCCTTCAACTAACCGGCTAGAAACCGAGCCCTACATTATAACCGTTACTAAATTTTAACAAAAGATAACACAAACACGTTATATTGATAGAGGCCTGAAATTTAATATGAAATATTTGAAACTGCTAACTGAGATACACACACAGAGACAGCCGAAACTAACGTACACATACAAATAAAACTACACAAATACATTGAAGCGTAAGAGGGGTGTCTTTGTTACACATTAAGGAAGAAGGGCATGAAGACGGGGGCGGGGGGTTGGCCCCACCCGACGGGGTGGACTCGGCCCTATTTTGTATTCAACCCGCTTGTCCGTTTACGATTTCGCGCGGGACTCTTGGAGATTTCTATTGCTTTGCGTTGCGTCACACTCTGTGAATTGGAATTTCGTTATTAGAGTCGGTCGGTTGGCTTTGTCGAACGAGTCTGCCAAGGGTCAATAATTTGGTGCGTATTTGTTCGATATGCTAATACATCCAGTACATTATGTACGGAAAATAATTATGTTTTAGGTTTTCTTATCTAATTGTTATCAGGAGGAATCTTCTCGAAGCAATTTTTATGTAATTATTCAGGGCTTTAAACACAGGTACTTATTTGAAAATCGTAACACGTAGTATTATATGTATTTACATTCTGCCCAATAGCAAAGTAAAGGATTTGAAATGTACTCAAAAACGCTAAAATCAATTCAACAAAGTAGCTGTGCAAAGTACCGACTTAGTCGTGAGAACAAAAATAGCTCAATGCACTAAAAGTTACTTTTCAATTTCCTCTTTGATCAATTTACTTTTCCAATGTAAAGAAGTTAAAATAGAGTTCCGAAACACGACACACGTTGGAGTTGCAAATAAAAATAATAATTCTATATGTAACTTTAAATTCGTGAACGAAATAAAAGTTAAAATTGAAATACGTAGACTGAGAAATAAGCGGCATGCTAAAAATATCCAGAAAAGTATTAGCGTCAGATGTGGACCTTATAAGAAGACAATTTTATGCAAATCTTTTTCCGCTACTTTAGCATTCGAGGAACAAACTCGACGCAAGGGTTGCCAGTTTTGTAACACTTTTTTAGTCTATAAACATTGGATTGTATTTTTATTCTTTTTATTGGGAAACGTGGCTTTTTGTTATTAAAGCCAGTAGAATTTGTTCATTTTTTATATTGGTTTGGTACTGGCCACTAAGCCAGACATTTCTTTTTCTGCAAATTGTTATTGAAATGTACTAATTTTAAAAATAAACACACAATAAATCTATGAATAGTTTTTTTTTTTTAAATTTTTTTTTTATTGCATTGAATGACGAGACGAGCGTGCCGTTCGCCTGATGGTAAGCGATACGACCACCCATAAACAGTAGTAACACCATACAGCACCTTGACTTACAAAGTACTGTGTGGCATTCCACTGCGCTCGTCATCCTGAGACATAAGATTTTAAGTCTCATTATGTCCAGTAGTTATACCGGCTACAATGTCCTTCAAACCGAAACACAACAGTGCATGCACACTGTTGCTTGGCGGTAGAAATAGACATTGCGGTGGTACCCACCCAGACGGCCTCTTACATAATGAGAGACCTACCAAAATTAATAGTATACCATAATTAATATTATAGAAATTCTGTACGGACTATCTTTTGAACATTGAATATTTGAAATTGGTATCAAAGAAACTCTGTAATTTATTGTTTATGTATTACACGATTCAAAATGGCAGCCCTAGGTTTGGAGGAATGTGTTGAAATTATTTTTCTGTGCCGTACAGGCGGTGCCAGCGCTTTCAAGTTACGACTTTATAAGACTACATTTTCACTCACAGAATAATTTGCATCTTTTTTTCTTATTCACGTCTTGAATAGTAGGTACCTACATAATATACTTACATATCTGTTAAATTAATTTGTGTATATAGTTGCCATACATAGATTTTTATAGGTTTTGTATCAAAATATAAAAAAAAATAGTTTTACTTTTAATACTAAATAGATACATAGCTAAAACTCATTCCTTCTTTTGAAAATGTATCCAACGGTTTTAAAAAGAAAAAAATACATGTTATGAATACATATATATATACAACAATTATTTTTTATATAATTATTTCCCTTAGCGCGGTCTATTCAAATTAACATAATGCTTTAAAAATAAAGACTTAAATCCATAAACAGATTTGTAATAAGGCACTCATAATAAGAATAATATTTACCGATCACGTTCCGTTATTTCTCGTTTATACGTTTGAATTAAAGAAATGCAGGCGCAGGCAGCATACTAATGTGCCAGCCACTTAATGACCGACCTTTTTATATTTATTTCAGTGTTAATGTTGTGAATTATTCACATTAAATTACAATGCCTGAGATATTTATTAATTTAGGAATGTAGATTTGATGCGTATGGAGTTTTTGTAGTTTATTGAAAAGGAATCGGTTTTTCTTTATCATACGCTTTGATTAATTATATACCTAGATAGACACTGAACGTTTCAAACGCGTTGAAAAAAATAGAGGCGAACTGTTCCCCACTAAATGACTTCGATTGAATTAATTTTTGTTGTTTTTCATGAATATAATTTTGTCCCCGTTTTAATAGAAACCATGTAATAACTGGTATCATTATGCGCGCACACAAGGATACGCAGAATAATGCAGCGATAGCGTATGACACAGCTGTCACGCATACTAGCATAAGAAAAGTTGGCCTGTTTGTTTTAGTTTCATTGCAGCGCGTCACTCTATCTAGGTATATAATTAATCAAAGATCATACGTTTGACAACCAGAACAACGAACAGATTTTGATATTATTTAATTTTCGAGCTAGAATTATGAGACATAAGACGTATGCTAAAATCGGGGAAATGATTTTAGTGTGTGTAAAACCGCAAGAAATAATAAGTACAATATCTATGCGTTGCGTATGCGTTGACTATCTCATTATCCAAAATGGCGGCGTATTCGAATTTTAAGGTGATATTTGATTTGGTTTTACATTTAAAATTAAATGTTTTCCATACTACAATTAATGTTTTTAGATAAATTGTATTAAACTATAAATTAAACTAAATTTGTTTCTTTAGATTTGGAAAATGTTACTTAAATATTTTTATAAAACTTTACATCTTAAACAACATTACGAATAAGAATGAAAATCACGGATTATAGTTTTATTTTTATGGCATTATAGAAATGTACTTAATTACATCGTTAAAGGAGATGTCCGCTTTTTGTATGGGTGCTGGGCCTCAAAATCTTACCAGGCTCAAACTTTAGGGATATTAAAGAAACAAAATATGGAACTTGGATCCATTAAAAAAATATTTTTAATCTCCTCCATTCATAACTAACATTTTAAAAACGGTCATATTAAGTGTAGTTTGTAAGCATAATAAAGTTACATAAATCTCGATATCGGAGGTCTTTAAAATTAAACGATTTATTGTAAAATGCTAGTTTTTAGGAGTGCTATCCAAATATATATAAATTGTCTTGGCTAGAATTTTACGCCCGTTTTTGGACATGTCCTTTTGTATAATGTCTAGGTATAATTTTATATGATACAAATAATGTTATATTATTGTAATGAAATAGTATCAAATATTTTTGCCAGCTTTTCCAATATCCCCAATATGCATTATCGAAAGCCCCAAAATAAATTAACAAACTATACAAAACATTTTACTCATTACGCAGCTAAAATCAACATAGCATGTCATTAGCAATGCCGTCACTACACATAATGAAAACAAAATTATTTTTCCCTCTATTCGAAATGTGAAAATTATTCGCGTAATAATTTTGTTTATGTAGCTTTGAGTCGGTTTGTTTAATGACGTCACGAATTTACACAACCACGGTGGACTCAACAAACAGACGGACCAAACAAGACATAGAGGATAACCATTGCTAATGAAAAGCGCCCGGTTTCTGATTGCGGACCCGTTAACAGTCTTAAAGTTGTGAACACACACCGATGTACCGAAACACCAACCCCACACCCCATCGAAAGCAAGAAGATATAAACATGACCGTTATAAAATGGTCCCCGCGTTCTCCTTAACTTGTACTTGGCTGGGGATGAAGAGCGTTAGGCAATGAAGTTTGGGGTGTCTTGGTTGGTTGGTCGGGCGCGGGTGGGGCGTTGGGGTTGGCTACCTAAGGAGCATAAGAAGGAACCGCAGCACAAAACGGTACATAGATTAAATATACAAAGAGATAGTAAGAGATTTTAGATGCTTTGTTAGATATGAAATATGATTTTAATTGAAGTTCGAAATTTAAAATAAATACTAATATTATAAAGCTGAAGAGTTTGTTTGAACGCGCTAATCTCAGGAACTATTGGACTGATTTTGAAAATTCTTTCGCTAATAGGAAGCCACATTACTCCTGAGTGCTGTAGGCTACTTTTTATCCCGGAAAAACTTATCCACGCGGGCGGAGCCGCGCGAAAAAGCTAGTGTTTAATAAATTAGTCAAAAGCATTACCTATATATTTTTATTTTATATTGCATTGAATGACGAGACGAGCATGCCGTTCGCCTGGTGGTAAGCTATAGGACCACCCATAAACAGTAGCAACACCATCCAGCACCTTGACTTACAAAGTACTGTGTGGCATTCCACTGCGCTCGTCATCCTGAGACATAATAAGATGTTAAGTCTCATTATGTCCAGTAGTTATATTGTTGATAGTTTAAACTATTTTAGTTTTCAGGTATATATTTAGTATTTTTTAAACGAATTTTAGTCTAATGTGTGTAATTTATTTCATTAGTCTAATGATATAGCCTATAATTCATTTCAAAAGCAGAAGAGATTTAAAATTTTGTGCGAAAACGAATCTTGGTCTGCGTGTCATCGATATGCCCGATTTTTTAAAGGTGTATTTAAATAATTAGTGAAAAAGTTAGTAGAAAGATGTTTTTTGGAAATATAACCTTAACAATAAGCGATGAGTCGAAATGAACTAATTGTTTAGGTGCATATAGCGTAATACCATCATGTTTGAACTAACGCCTAAAGTCAAGACCAAAAATCCATATGCAGCCGCAGTTAAAGCTACCTTATAATGGGAGGCTTAAAGTTCAATTTGTTTTTTTTTATCAATAAATATGTATCTAATTGCATAGATAGTTATGGATTTATATTTTAGGGTTTAGAGACTACACACTCAGTGAATTATAAAACAAGCCACATCGTTAACAACAGTGGAAAAATAATTGTTTTGATCAATTGTTCGATGAATATATATAAGATTGAATGAAAAATCATGAAAGGAGATGTCCGCTTTTTGTATGGGCCTCAAAATTTAACCATTGTGAAATTTTAGGGATAAAATTGCATATTACCAAATTGTATTCCACCAACGTGCAAAATATGGATCTTGGATGCATTAAAACTCAGAAGCCACGAAATATATTTAGATAAAAAAGGCACACAGTAGATGGAACTAAGCTACATAAAAAAATGCACAGGGCGGATTTTATTCCATGATAGCATTACCAAACGGGGGGAAAAAGTAAACTCTAGTCTATTATATTCAAAAAACCAATTAAGGTTTTATATTAAGTAGTAGTAGAAATTCGTTACTTAAAAATTTTATAACACATATCTATCTATACATATAATAAAGCAGTAAAACCGGTGTGTCTGTACGTTTAAAGAAATGTGAAAAAAAGAGAGGGGGTGACTAAAGAAGAGTAATGTAACACAAATAAGCGATTTTTGTTATTCTTTTCTATCTGTTTTTTTGATAGTTTCTTACTACACATCTCCAAAATTACAGAAAACGGATTTTGGTGAAATTTGGCACACGGATAAATCATATCCTGGATTAACACATAGGCTACTTTTTATCCCGGGAAATATAAAGCGGGACTTTTATACCGGATAAACTTTTTCAAGCGGGCGGAGCCGCGAGCAAAAGCTAGTTATACATAAATTATATTTTTCTGCTGTCTAATAATCTCGCACTACTAACTCCGTGCGCGCATTATGCTTAAAAAGGGATACAATTTTTTTTCTTCATGTATAAATACATAGATAAGTATCCTATCTGCGTATTAATCTTTTACATGGATGGTCAAGCAAGGAACCTTAAAGTGTGGAGCCGCGTATCGATCGACGCCCCCTTTTCGCTTCTTAGGTTGAGTTTGTGCGACCTCCGTCCACTAAATTACGGACTCGAGCTTTATATAAATAGTAATTGGGTGTTCTATTAATATTGTTTTTAGATCAAATTGATTTTGGAAATGTTACATGAAGTTGTTCTTGTAGTGAGTTGTTTGTTGGAATTTTTTAATTTAAAATTCAGTGTGTCATAATGTGTATAAAATGTAATAGATTTTTTACAGATATAATTTCTGATGCGACATTTTGACGTTAGAAAGCCACTATTAATATATTACATTCAGCTCAAATAAATTTATGATATTTTTTTTGTTTTGGTCGTAGTTGCTTTTAACATCAATATCTATGAAATTAATGTGAAATTCAAAACCAAATTTCAGGGCTATTTTCACCGCGATAAATACTATTTGTCACATAAATGTATAAGCCGACCAAATAAAAAAGTCACATTCCAATTTATGCTCCTAGATTAGAAAATGACTTTTGTGTTTGTGTTATCAGCAAAGACATTAAACAGTGTAGTTATAGTTATAGACCGGAAATCAGGCCCAGATTTTACATCCAAAAGTTATTACCCATTGGTAATAAGTCGCTGTTTTATCTGACACGTCCATGTGACAAGATATCTCGGCATGCTTACATTTTGTAACGAAAACAATATTTTGGAAGGAAATATGCAAATTTACGCATTAAGACCATGTCAAAGTATGTTCTAATAAATTTTAGATAGATATTTTGTTATTTCACGGAAGATTGAGTTACTGACGAACAAGCTCAAAATTTTTGTATGATAATTTTCCCAATGTCCACTCTATATAATCTTAGAACTCTTTGGGTATCAATAACAAATATGCTAAGTTATTAATTCAATATCAGTTCACTTGTATCTTAAAAATGATTTCAAAACGTTCGAAAATAGAATACTATTAAAACAATTTAAAATACCTTCCACACTCTATCTATAGATTTCCAAAGACCAAACTACGAACTTAAAATTCAATCGGATGTGTTCTTCAGTCGGCAGGGTGTCCATTAATTGTGGTGGCGAGTGTGAAACAGGTTCGCTAGACGATTGCCGTGCGGGCACTCGTGAAATTGCAAAAAGGTTAGATTCCACCTCTCTACTTGTCCATGTTTTAATTTAATTGATAGTTTAGAGGTTTGCATTTCTTTAGTACTTTCTAATGGGTACTGAGAGTAGATTGAAGTTACTGGAATTCATTGAAGATACTGGTGGTAGGTCTCTCATATGTAAGAGTCCGTCTGGGTGGGTACCACCGCAATGTCTATTTCAACCGCCAAGCAGCAGTGTGCATGCATTGTTGTGTTTTGGTTTGAAGGATATTGTAGCCAGTGTAACTACAGGACATAGTGAGACTTTACATCTTATGTCTCAGGATGATGAGCGCAATGGAATGCCACACAATACTTTATAACTCAAGGTGCTGGATGGTGTTGCTAGTGTTTATGGGTGGTCGCATCGCTTACCATCAGGCGAAAGGCATGCTCGTCTAGTCATACAATGCAAAAAAAAGAAACTGCGATGTAGTTTTGTATTTATAATCAATTTAACACAAAAAGATTGTAATTAGGTCAAGTGAAATGAATAACTTTGCAAATAAAACTTTTTAGTTTATACCTGAGGCTTTTTTAGACTGCATTGAATCGTATAATAGTATGAAGAAATCAGGAAATATTTTTTATCTAATTAATTAAATTATTTAATATAATCAAAGACATTAAACAGTATAATTATAGACCGGACATCAGGACCAAATTTTTCGTCCAAAAATATTACCAATTGGTAATAAGTCGCTGTGTTATCTGACATGTCCGTGTAACAAGACGTCTCGGTATGCTTAAATTTTGTAAAGAACACAATATTTTGGAAGGAAATATGCCAATATACGCATTACGACTATGTCAAACAATGTTCTAATATATTTTATTATTTTACGGCAGATTGAGTTACTGACGAACGGGTTAAAAAATTTTGTTTGTCAATTTTCCCAATGTCCGCTCTATGATATAATCTTAGAACTCTTTTTTTTTTTTTTTTTCTATTTTTTTTTCTATAATGGCATTTGTGTTCACATTTTGCCAATGTCAAGTTTGGTTTGTATATTTTATCATCTATAGCATGTCGAAGTAAAGCAGTGGCTACCTTACCAAGACTTTATCGAGGAGTTTTGGCGGCAACAGAAAAAACACTTGATTAGCACAATTATGTCAATTCACTTCATTTGAGCTCTTTAATAGAACTATATTGGATAATATACCACCATAATTATGCAATATAACACTATATATCACCAAAATAATGAATTAAAACAAGAGCACCTCATGACACTTCCAAGTTCCCGCCAAAACTCCTTAGAACTCTTTGAATATAATTTAGTCAGTTCCTTATGTGGTACAATAACACGATAATCTATATTTTAATTAATTTATGTTACTAGTTTACGCAATTATTGTGTCTTATACTTTTAGGTCGGTATAGGATCACACGAGCGAGCTATCGGCATCTCGAGTGGTGATTAACTTGGTCGGCACACACATTAATCAACTCAAGTGCGTAAGACGAGAACGGACGAAAGTATACCGTTGCCCGCCATCGCGACCTTATTCTGATTTTTCTAGGCTGTATGTTCCATGATTCCTTCGCTTTTCTAAAGTAATTTAACTTTTTAATTAAAAAAAATAAGATTATTCGAAGCTGTATGCTGTACGATTCCTTCTACTTGTTATTCGTAATAGTTTTTTTTTATTTGGTCGTATGTAGTTTGTTCTTTAGAAATGGTTCTTGTTTTAATTTAAATCCAATACTTTGGAGTGATGTTTGTTCATTGTGTTATGAATTTTGTTATGAATTTTGTTGTAAATTTTTTTTGTTTACTATATCATGAAATCAATTATTTATTTTTTAATGTAATTGATCATAATTGGAGTAAATGAATGCAAAAACAAAATCGTCTGTGATATGGCTAGTGGTTATCATTCGTTACGATAGTGTGTGCTTGTGTGTGTTGTAGGTGTGTATGTGTGTTTCATACGTCATATTGTAGCTTCAAAATGTAAATATTTTTTAACACTTATTAGTAATTTTATTTTGTAACTTTTTAAATTTAAAATTAGAACTTGATGCACATCTTATTGCATTTATTTCGACTTTAGTTATCTTCTGGCATATGTATAATGTAACTTTTCCTTTTTAGAAACCGTAATGGGCTTCATTTGTCATTAATTATTTATTTGAATTTAATAACTTTTGAAAAGAAATTCAACTGCCATATCTTTAACATTATTATTTAAAGAATCAGAATAGGGTTGTCAGTAGATCGTCATGCCCGTAATCTCGCTAGGGCTGGCTCTCAGGTGTCACATCTCCATTAAAAGGTCTGTGTTCATAAAGTGCTATCATATATTATTTTTAGTTTACCTTTAAAATTATAACATTTAGGTGCCGAGTAAGTTGACTCTTATAAAGTGTGGGTACTTTATAAAATTGTTGCGTTTTCTCTTATGAGATAGGTTTGATGTTATTTTAAGTTTTTTCCGAAAGAAGGTAAGTATATAACGCATCTTTGGTTTTACTAATCATTTTTCAATCAATATATTTGAGGATTTTGTCTTGGATTTTAAAGTAGAAGTGTTAGGTATTTTGTGTATTTAAAAATTATAACATACAGAATAATCAATCTTTTAGAGATTTATATTCATTAATTGAATCGCCTCGGTGGCGTAGTTGTATTACGGTACGACTGCAAGGCTGAGGTCTCGGGTTCGATCCCCGGGTCGGGCAAAGTGATACTGGATTTTTCTATTCAGTATCAGCCCGGAGTCTGGAATTTGTGCCTGGTATGGCGATAGGCTCGCCCCCTATCACATCATGGGACGGAATACGCTTGGCGAAAAGTGGGTGCACTAGTTGCGCCTCTGCCTACCCCTTCGGGGATAAAAGGCGTGAGCATGCGTGCATAATTATTTATTTTAATGGAATCAAAGAGTACTTTTTAAATGAACTATGATATTTTTTTATACCACGCGCATGTATCATAAACAATTAAACTTTAAGTTTCAGAGTTAAAAATAAAGATTTCAGATAACGTTTTATTAAGGAATAAAGATTCTAAACGAGTAAACGGAATAATCTTTTGTAACAGCGATATTAGAAAAAGGCCTACCGATAAAACACACGTTTTATAGCAAAAAGATGGTAATTTTGAGTAATTGACAAAATTTTTCGAGAATAATAGATTTAATTGTTGGTTTTAGGCGATATGGCGAGATTTATGTAGGAACCATAATAACAGTACAGTTTTTCAAGATCCTATTATTGGGGCAAAAAAGAGCATTTGAGGATTTTTTTACTCATCGTTGAGAAAGTAATCAAAATGCACAAATAAAGTTTATGTAATTATTTTAGTAATGTTTAATGTTATGTAAATTCAAATGTTAGAAATTAACTGTCATTTAAAGTAGGTCTTATGATGTGTTTGTTTTAGAAGTATTATACCATTTTTTTATGCTACTGTGTTTGCCACTATTTTTACATAGTTTGATCAAAATTATTGTATTATTTTGTACATAAAATTATATGCATACGCATACGCATACTCACGCCTTTTATCCCCGAAGGGGTAGGCAGAGGTGCAACTAATGCACCCACTTTTCGCCATTTTTATTCCGTCCCATGATGTGATAGGGGGCGAGCCTATCGCCATATCGGGCACAAATTCCAGACTCCGGGCTGATACTGAATAGAAAAACCCAATATCACTTTGCCCGACCCGGGGATCGAACCCGAGACCTCAGCATTGCAGTCGTACCACAATACAACTACGCCACCGAGGCAGCACATACAATTATTTCGTACCAATTTCTTTATTTGATAATGTAGTGTATTCTGCTATTCAAATTAGTTTTTTTTTCATATCATGAATTAATTTAAAATGATATTTAGAAGCTCTATCGATAGTTGGATTAGATGTTAATCGTAGGAAAACTATGTAAATTTTTTTATACTTAGTTATTATCAAAATTTTTGCGAATACAATTTTGCGTTGAAAATTGCTAATACTACTTTTGGATTTTAGTGTACTAAACCATCTGTCAAAGTGTTGCTAGATCTTAGGCACTACTAAACCGTTTTTCAACGAATCCACACATAGTAACACTAGTCTTATCTCTACAAAGACACGACCATCCTCAGAATTGGGCACTCCTTCGGAGGGTGCGCGAGGGAGCACCGCGGGGCGGGGGCGGGGGCAAGACACTCGATCAATACCGACCCGACTTTCAAACTGCTTTCACCCTCACGAAAGTCGCCCGTACTATGCTCGAGCGGACGCCGGTGGATTTATATAGAGTTGTGCGCACCAATTTCGTTGTTTTTCTTGAATTTTGTTGTTGAAACACTGCGTTTGTAAGACGTATCCATGAAAACTTTAGATGCAGCCGACGTATTCTTAGTTGTCATGCCTTATAGTGGTGTTCGTTTTCACGAAGAAGTTTTATGATCGCTGTTTACTTACTTGGATTCATTTAATTTGTTTTCGAATTTCGAATGATGCCGGAATTGCTAAAGCTCATTGTGGTACAGCCGGAAATGTTTCTTATTGTTGGACTAAATTATGTCCATTGCAACCACTTGGAATTTATCATAGTTTTGGATTTGGTGGACATCTGAAGAAATGAGGAGGCCCAGCACTGACGAGGTCTGTCTGAAATAAAAACAGTTTTTTTTTAAGTTTTCATCAAGCGTATAAGACAGTAAATTTTAATATTCTGTAAATTATAGTATGAAACAAACGCAAATTTTGGTATGTTATCTAGTATATCTAGGAATGTTTCTTGAAACTTAAAAGCAAATGTAGCACAAATTGGAAACGTAATAACGAGCGACATCTTTAAAGTGGAAATAAAATAAATAAAAGTTATTGGTCTTCTTTCGAGGATTTCCAAGAATGACCAATAACAGATTATTAACAAACTTCTTTTTTAACACATTTCTGCCGCAATAGGCATTAAAAGTAGAGTTTGTAGTAACAACTCTAGTGTAATACGAGCACGTCTTCGGCGCGGTGTCTTCACGTACGCCTCAACCCCTTCGCAGCAAGCATTTTGTTCCATCCCCCCACCGCCCCCCTGGTCTTATCAGCCTTACTGGGGTAGGTATAATTTCATTATATTTCAGATATGTAAATCTACGTATTATACCTTTATGATTTACAAAAGGGTTGATAAATCGGTCTAGAATACGAGTAGAAATAACCTCGTTAGTTCAGTGGGAGTGTATTTAAGCTATAAACTGAGTGTTCCTAGGTTCGAGACTCACGTCTCCAACGAAAAAATATTTGGGTTTTTGGAAAATGTATATGAGTTGCTCGGGTTAGGAATTAGTACCCAATATTATAGCGACCGGTTGGTAGGTACCTATAAAACCGTGAAACGGATATAAGAACCACTTAATGTGGGTGTACTAGTTGCGTATCTGCCAGAAATAAATTGCAGAAGGTTCACATAGTTCTAATATAAAAAAAAATACAAACACACGAATTGCTAACCTCCTCCTTTTGGAAGTCGGTTAAAAATAAATTAAGCGGATTCGTATTTATAATAAACGAATATCGCACGATATATAAAAATAAAATATTTTGAGCAACGGTTTCATGTATGCACGTTTATTCAAATTTCGAACTGTGATTGGAAACGAGTTTTATGGAACTCAACCCTTTTACGGCTGCTGGGTTGTTGCGTGAGAAAACGGGAGATGTGGCGTCTCTGTGACCTTAAGGTCATCACTGGTTCTTTGAGATGGGTAAACCGTAAAATGCATCGTGTTGAGACGTTATTTTGTGTTCTACTTATTAGTAAAATATACTTCTATCAGAACTACATAGTACTAATTTGTGTTAACACTTCTAATGTTTTGCAGTAAATATTTGCATGGCATAACTGCTATTACAAAATATAATTTTACTGGTAGTAGGTCTCTCATTATGTAAGAGGCCGTCTGGGTGGGTACCACCGCAATGTCTATTTCTACCGCCAAGCAACAGTGTGCATGCACTGTTGTGTTTCGGTTTGAAGGACATTGTAGCCAGTATGACTACTGGACATAATGAGACTTAACATCTTTTGTCTCAGGATGACGAGCGCAGTGGAATGCCACACAGTACTTTGAAGTCAAAGTGCTGGATGGTGATGCTACTGTTTATGGGTGGTCGTATCGCTTACCATCAGGCGAACGGCATGCTCGTCTCGTCATTTAATGCAATAAACAAAAATAAAAAATAAACTGTTAATATTGACTTTACGTCGGTGTCTGCCGGGGTTATAATGGACAAAAATAAATTTTCAGTTTCTAAAACAATGTAAGTTATGTCGTCAAGCCAAAAGCAATTTTTTGAAAGTTACAAAGGACATGTCCAAAAAAGGGCATTAAATTCTAACCAAGATACTTTATATATAATTAGATAATACTCCCAAAATTTAGGCTTTTGGAATCAATCGTTAATTTTAAAGTCCTCCAATTTGGAGTTTTATATAATTTTATTTTGCTTAAAAACTACACTTAAAATGAGCGTTATTTAAAAAAGTTATTTAGAAATGGAGGGACCAAAACAATTTTTTTAATGGATCCAAGATCCATATTTTTGTCCCTTTAATATCCATACAGTTTGATCCTGGTTAGATTTTGAGGCGTAGCACCTATACAAAAAGCGGACATCTCCTTTATTAAAGACAAGAACATAACCTTTTTGTATAATAAACTCCATTTGCCAGTCCAGATGCTGTATAAACATCTATCAATTTACCAACAAAGGATTCCACCTGACGATGTAACCGTGAGAACGGTCCGTCAACCGTCAAACCAGACTGACCGTGCGGGTCGCGCGGGTCACTGCCGCGACCGGCGGGTCACGCCACCGGCGCCCACTGAAGGGTTACGAACGATTTTTATTATAACATACGACACGACATTTTTAAATTCTATTAGTGATGTAAAATATATTTTAAATTTGATACATAGAAACTTATTTTCCGTAATTATTATTTTGTCTGACTGCCTCGGTGGCGTCGTTGTATTACGGTAGGACTGCAATGCTGAGGTCTCGGGTTCGATCCCCGGGTCGGGCAAAGTGATATGGGATTTTTCTACTCAGTATCAGCCCGGAGTCTGGAATTTGTGCCCGATATGGCGATAGGCTCGCCCCCTATCACATCATGGGACGGAATACGCACGGCGAAAAGTTGGTGCACTAGTTGCACCTCTGCCTACACCTTCGGGGATAACGGGCGTGAGTGTGTGTGTGTATTATTTTGTATTACCGCCTTATTATTTAATGGCTTATTTAGGATTTTGAAATTGATGCGATAATGGGTTTAGTACTGGAAATTTGTATGAGTTTTTTGTTGAAATAACCACACTTGGATAGACTGATTAGGAGTTATGGTCGATTGGATTGCTCTCTATAATGGACGGAAATAATTGGGCCCATTATTGTACTTCTACCTGCCCATTTGGACAGAGGTATGAGCTTTTGTTTAATAAATATAAATATTCAGCTGTTCGAAACATTTTTATGATTGTATTCTTTTAAATCCTTTATATTTTTTACGATTGTTAATAAAAAAGTACCCCGGTTTAAAATAAGACTTTATAAATGATGTCATAGAAGTCACATTATTCAGGATCCAGTTACAAACACATACATAAGACGGCATATATAATAGTAGACCATAAACGATAAATTTAAGAGCAATTAGACTTAATCGTCGAGTAGAAAGCGTGCGAGGATCTTCCGCTCTGGTCTGCGATCAATAGCATATGTCGTAAACATTTTCGTTTAGTATATTAGATTAGGATTATAAGATTCTAATTGTCTTTTTAAATAATCCCGTACACCGTAGACAAGAAGTTGATTTCGTTGTATTTTTGTAATCCAAGTAAATAACTACGCAAATATTTGTCGTTTATCAGAATTTCGGACAAATATAATCACCAGTACAGCCAAAACAACACGAATCTCCAATCTTAAAGCCAACACAATTAACTTTTTACATTCAGACATGAATGTTGACGACCCCTAAGTCCAGTAGTTTATGCTCCACTATATTACATGGTTTACGGCTTTCCTCTAAGCTCGAGGCGCTTGTAATAAAATCTTGCTGGCGAGCGGCGGTTTATGAATATTGTCCCCGCTAGTGCGAGATAAGGCGTGCCAAACCACTCGGTTTCACTCGTTTGGCAACCGCCAGTTCTGGTTTATGGTTTCTTTTACTGTCAGATTGTCTTGTACTTTAATAATATAGCTATTTTATTTACATTATTTTGTGGGTTTTATGCGTGGTGTTTTTAGACAATTTTTTATTGCCAGTGCTTTATTCACCGCTCAACAGTCACAGACAATATAAGACTTATGATTAGACCCACAGCTATCAAAATTTTTCCGTGTCTTTACTCTTTTCGCAAAATCATCGCCTGACAGCGATGGAGACATAACCTAAAAATTTTATTGAATTGAAATTGAATATAGCTATTATTTTTGTCGTGTCGAGAGGAATTGCGATGGCTGTTGATTATGTTGAATTATCTAATTTTGACTCGGCCTTGGAATAAGTTTTTACGGTGCATTATTTGTCACATACTCTTCTACTATAGAAAATATGAAATGTATAGAGGTGATTGTATTAGGTTTATTTTTGTGTAGAGACGGTTTCTTACGAATTTTTTTTGTTGTATGGGTTTATTGGCGCTAGTCATGTTATGGTTTTCGGGTGACGCGGATAATTATTACAATCATTGTTTTTCTATAATTTGGCTGACAAACGTATTTACCGTTAAGATATTTCTTAAATTGGTTTAAATTGAATGCAAGCTTGCTAATGTATATTCCATTTTCAATCTGAATGAAACTCGAAAATACGATCTTGAAATTCAAACGATTTTTTTAAGGTTCAGTGTGGTTAGTACCTCACACTTAAGAGGTGAAGTAGTTATAGTAGTTACGATAACAGGGGCCATTATATCTCGAGATAATAACTCTTCGCTAGGTATTAAACTGAAACAACACTACAGTTGAAGAGCCGGCCGGAAAGCAGATTTATATTACCCAACTAAGATCATAAAACTACACGCCAGCGACCCAGCTATTAATATTGTACCATTTATCATGACCCCCCCACTCCCCGTCTTTTGTTTAAGAAACACCGTAACAACCGCGCGAACAAGTTTCGACAACGAAAACTATTCAAACGTTCGCAGCTAACAGCGCAACTTGTCCGGGATGTTCTTAACTCGGGTGCTTCAGTGGTCGCTCGAGGAAAATTGGAAAATTTACATTCACCATTCCAATTTGAACTTTTTGCCCTCACGCCTCAGTTTATTATCCAACGGTGGGCGCTGATAGTGTGTCCCAAACGGCACGATGCACACTGAACTTTGTTTCTATGTGTGTAAAGTTTGTTATCGTTCAGCGGTTTTTCGGAGCCGTTCGGCGGAAGGGTAGAGTCGTAAGGAAGTTCGGCGATTATGTTTAGTCAGCGCTGCCTGTGTAATGGAAAGGAAGTAGGTATTGGGGCCTGTAAGATGTGGTCGTATAAGGCGGCCATTCGTGTTTCGCCCCCCGTCCGCGGCGCTGGGCCTGGCGGGGTGGAGGCGAGGGACGGGAGGTGCTTCTGAGGCGGGGGGCGCGGGGCTAGGGACGATTTGTTTGTTTCTAAGGTCCGTTCTATTCCGCAGCTGCGGGTAGGATTTAAATTTCGCACTCGGACCGCTCTTTGTCCTTCTCAGTTGCTTGATGAGATGCCTCTTTACAACTTTAAATTAAAGTGTGCTGTGGTAAAGGTTTTGAATTCGGAGGCTCCGTGACGGACGCTACGGACGCAACGTAAATTAATCCAATCTTATAGTGTTCGTATGATTTTAGCGAGAATAACATCTACTCATACAAAGTAATTCATTAAAAGCATTGAAACCGTAAACTTTACTCTGTATGATATTTATTTATTTATTTATTTATTTAACACTTTATTGTACATCAAACTAAGGTGAATGTATAAACATAAAATAAAACTAAGGTGATAAAAACACAAGTACAATTGGCGGTCTTATCGCATTCCGCAATTTCTTACAGACAACCTTTGGATGGATTGGAGATGATAAGAAATTTAATAGAGGGGTGTCGACTGATACAGAAAGATGAAAGTATATACTATGATATGTAAAAGATGACGACGAATACTCTAGATATTTACTGATCATATTATTTACTTACAAACTTCATTTAAATGAGAGTTCTTGGGAAGCTTTATAATTTCTCTAGCGTATATTTAACTGATAAAGAAAGCATAGGAATATTTGTACCTGTTAGTTGTAGATAAAGTAAGCTGTTTGGCAGGAACAACATAGTTACGAAGAGACGACCACTGAAACAGGATACAATAACAAAAAAGTAGAGCTACTATTTGGCGATTTTCAGAAGTCTAAGCTAAAATGAATTATATTTTCCGATGTCTGGCAATTTGAAAATTAAGTATAAGATCCTGATATTGTACATAAATGGAATCAACACTTATTTTTGTATCTGGAGAAATCTATGAGACAACTAAACCGACTCTAAAAACACTTATAGATAACTAACTATCGAGTAAATATTTGATCATTCTTCGAAAATACTCATACCAGCATATGCTAGTTCAAAAACCATACAAGAAAATATAACGTTATTTCCATCCACCCCGACCGCGGCCTTAGGGAAACTTTGAAAGTAATAGTTGGCTATACGTTAACCGCGATGCGAGAATATAATAGCTTGTATGGCCACCGACTGAGAGCAACTTAGTTATGTACTTTGAAACTAGTAACTTGCGCGAAGACTATATACTAGTATATAATTTCGATTAGGTTCTAGTGTATTTACTTTCTTGGTTTTCTGGTGTATTGCTGTTGGATGTTTTTGTATGCAATGCAATGCAATCAGCCCCGTATTATATAATGCCCACTGCTAAGCACAGGCCTCCTCTACTACTGAGAGGGGTTAGGCCTTAGTCCACCACGCTGGCCTAGTGCGGGTTCATATTCAGACTTCACATACCCTCGGAATTCTTATAGAGAATTCTCAAATATGTAGGTTTCCACACAATCTTTTGCTTCACCGTTAAAGCGAACGATAATTGACAAACAATACACACGTAACTTCGAAAAGTCAGAGGTGTGTGCCTCGGGTTTTGAACTTCTGGACATTGTCTCGGCAGACCGTTCCATTCCCAACTAGGCTATCGTCCACTTGTTCAACAATAAAAGACCGTATTGCAAGTACACGATACATATACATACATATAATATACAATCACGCCTTATATCCCCGAAGGGGTAGGCAGAGGCGCAACTAGTGCACCCACATTTTCATTGTGCTTATTCCGTCCTATGATGTGATCCCCTGGCGAGCCTATCGCCATATTGGCCACAAATTTCGGACTCCGAGCTGATAATTAATTAAAAAAACTACTTTTCCCGCATCGGGGATCGAACCCGAGATCTCAGCATTGCAGTTCTGCCGTAATACAACGACCGCAAATATATTACTAAATATACTGGTATACTTTCATCATCAGATCTAAACATCGCAAGAAACAAAAAGCGTGATACGTCTCTGCCAACACTTGAAAAGGAAAAAGGCTATGTTTAGTGATATGGAAAATCAATGCGCCGTAACTTAGAACTCAGGAGATATAAATCTAAAGCTGTTTTGACTAGCAAGTTCTCTCAGCAACATATTGTGCACGAGCTTCCAGATGCCTATTTACGAAGGATGGTCTAGAGTTTATATTTGTTTGAAATGAATTTAGTAATGTATTATCAGTTATAACAATAAACATGCCAGTATAAGGTATAAGATTTTGAAATATTCACAAATACAAATGTGTAAATCCCTAATGACATAAGATTGATTCGAAACTATTTTCATAGTTCAGCGTTATTTGGACTCTATACTTATTATCACACAGTGTATTTGGCGTACCAAAATATAAAAAAAACAATAGATGGAATCGCGGAAATTGTTGGAATAAGCGTGATACACTTGGGAGGAGATGGTTTGTACAATGTTGACTGGTTTTAACAACTGATTTTGGTTTTGAAATATCATGGTTAATTACAAGAAAATAAGACATATAAAAAAATCAGGCCACATACATTTTATTGTACAAAAAGTTTAAAGTTCAAAACTCCACAAATTACATTGCTATAATATTGGGTCTTTACCAATGAAATTGCCATTTAGTATACAAATATTTAAAGTTATCTTTTTATAAATATTTTTTCAAAATATGCACCCATGCTATCGATGCATCTGCTACCGCAGTGGTAATTTTTCAATGACCTTCTTGAAGAAGTCAGGTGTACGGGAGCCAACAAACTCTTCAAAGGCTCTTAAACGGTAGTTTCATAGGTAAAGACCTAATATGTATGTGTTTCTAATAGTTGTTCATGAACTAAAATATGAGGTTAAACTTAGGGCGGTGTAGGTAAATTTTATTCGACAGTTATCATATTAAACAGATATTTATTAGTTATTAGATTGTACTAATTATATTACCACTTATTTAGATTAGAGTTCGACTTTTATTTGGTCGGCTTATATATTTATGTGACAAGTAGCATTTATCAGCAAGCAGTGAAATCAGCTCGTAGTCATTTAAGTTACAATTTTTATATTATATCAAGCCGCGAGAAACGTTATGCAAAACATCCCCCGAAAGCCAAGATCAGATTGACGTGCCGAACTAATAATCGTGGGGTGGCACCCCCTCCCAAATACGGGGGAAGGGCGTCGAGGCGTGGGCCGCGGACCCCAGATGTGGGGTGTATAAGAACTCGGAGGGCGGTCGAGAAACTTGAGGGGGGGCACTAAGACTAATATCAAACGGGGGTGTTATGAGCTTACATGTTTCGCTAGAATGGTTTGTATTAGCGATTTTATAGTTGATATTAAAATTTGAATATTAATTTGATTATTTCAATTAGGATAAGTTGATGTTTTGGCAATTGTAGAGAAAAAAGGCGTGAGTGTTTGTGTGTGTGTGTAGAGAATACTTTGTTGATGGCAGCCTTGTTCAATACTTACTTTCTAGTAACTACTTAGTATTTTTGTACTAAGTAGATTGTAGAAAATTAATATAATTTAATTAAAGGAGTGTAATGTAAACTACCATTGTAGATATTTTCCGTATTTCACACGAAACTGCAAGCTACTACAGAAATGTGTTTTGTATTGTGTAAAATAAATTATGATAATAAAAATCACATGAACAATATTCCACGTGTATGTCGTACATTTTCATGAAACTTCCTTGGTGTATTTCGTTGTTAAAAACTTGGAATTGAAGGATGAACAGAGTTAAAAACAATTCATTTTGTAGTCATAAAGTTTTTCGCGTTTGATTATTGGCGTAGTTGTAATGCGTGCGTGGCATGAAACCGTTCTGGGGTCCCGGGTTCGAATCCCGGGTCGGGCAAAGTAATATTGGGTTTTTCTGCTCAGTATCAGGCCGGAGTCTGGAATTCGTGCCCTATATGGTGATAGGCTCGCCCCCTATCACATCATGGGACGGAACACACACGGTGGAAAGTAAGCGCTCTGGTTACACCTCTACCTAATCCTTCGGGACTAAATTGATGTATTATGTTTCTTATTTGTTTTTCTTATTCAAGATTTTTCAACAAACATTAACGTATTTCTCAAATTCCTCTTTAAGATTTATTAATTTATCTTATAAACAAAATATTTATTTCATTATCAGCATCATTAACCCAACACGATCGTCTCACTAACTCACTAAAAACTAACCTACATAGCGGTCACTGAACAAACTGACCTAACACACGGCGAATTATCTCCAAAGCCATTTCTTTAACGAAACAAAAAACTAATCCGGCATAAACGCACACACGAACAGGTCTATGCTGAAGGGTCAAATGACCCAATTTCCTTGAGTGTGCCAGCCCTTGGATAACCTTCAATCGGCCGTGAGGGTCTCACAGACCCCGTGAACTACCACGAAAACTGATTTTCGTTTGTTCCAATTTTAGAAAGCGCATTTGGGGTAGGCTCTTAGAATGGAAAAAGTGTTTCAATGGTTATATGTTGGGTTCTTTGAAGTTATACTTCTTTATGCGCGTTAAGAAAAAATGATGAGAGTAAATTTTTACGATGCGCGCGCACATCGTCACGAGAAACCGACACTCTGAAGTTAGCTATTTTTTTTTTTTCTTTATAATGGCACTTGTGTTCGAACACATTTTGCCAATGTCAAGTTTGGTTTGTATATTTTATTATCTGTAGTATGTCGAAGTAAAGCAGTGGCTACCTTACCAAGACTTTATCGAGGAGTTTTGGCGGCAACAGAAAAAACACTTGATTAGCACAATTATTTCAATTCACTTCATTTGAGCTCTTTAATAGAACTATATTGGATAATATACCACCATAATTATGCAATATAACACTAAATATCACCAAAATAACGAATTAAAACAAGAGCACCTCATGACACTTCCAAGTTCCCGCCAAAACTCCGAAGTTAGCTATAGTCAACATTTTTTAATTTTGAACGTAGAATAAGACGAATGCTAAAAATTTTAAAAAGATTTTTATCTTGTTAAGCCAAAGAAGTATAACTTCTAACGCGTGTACATAAGTACACACACTTTTTAGTAAGTGGCAAATGACAGTATATCTCTACTTGCCGGTTTATGACTATTAATTTGAATTTATTATGCGAATTCTAAGGGCCTGTGTCACAAGATTTTTGTGAATGCTAGCCGGCAGATAAATCGGGTTTAAAAAAAACAAAGTCTCACTCTAATCTAAGCTTCCAAATAAATGGTAATAAAATGAGCATTTTCTACGATATTCACTTGAAAATTGAGAAGAAGTCCTCAGAGATGTGTCCTATTTTTTGTAATCAAAATGAACGTTCCAAATAAAATCAAAATGTTTTTTTTTTATTGTATCGCCAGTGGGTGATACATCAAGAAAAAAAATACTTAACATGAGAGCGCAGTCTAAGAATATTATTTTTGGGATTGATTTAGTTAAATTACTCAGTAAAATATAAAATAGCACAGTGCACATGGATATTGAATCCCAGATTTATTTGCTTATGTAAAATAAAATTGACGTTAAAAGTAAAAAATCTTTGATCAAAGCAATCTAAGTAACAATTTATTTACAATAATGTACACATTTACAACATTATATCGGATACAGTAACAAAATTAGCATCACAACCCGACCCACATTCAATATGAACTGAAACCCGACAAATAACCTGTAAATAATTAAATTTTCTCACGCAAAGGCTTCCATTCGCGAGCTAAGGGTTGGCTCTCGAGGACCCAGCCCTAAAGAATGGCAGCAATCTTGCGGTAATTCTACCAGGGTTCCGGCCCGCGCAAACTATCGCCTCTATGTATCTACCTCTAAAATATACATGTTTTGGGACGAGCGTTTTCATTAAAACTTGCATGGCTTCACGATAATATTGCCAGCCACTGCTACGTTTGTTTGTATACGAAATATCTATTAAACATGGCGGGAAACTGGCCGTTCTTTATTTTGAATTTCGAATCAATAATCGATTTAATCAGCGCTGTAGTATCGGCCAGGCTGATGCTGCAGCAAGAAGCTGAATGGGGGTTCCCATTGTTGGCACAATGCATGTAATTGTTTTATATTTGTTTTTATTTAGTATTTTCTCACTTTTTTTATGAAAGATACATGTTGTACCCATTGTGCTAATAATAAATATTTTCTTTCTTTCTTTCTTTCTATTTGTATGAAATTATGTACGAAGATGTTCTATTTTTAATCTGTATTTTCATAACGTAAGATACAGATAAAAAAGAATGCATAATATCGAGATCAGATTCTGATTGGAAAAAGGTGGGTCGGATATTGCATTGACACTTTTATTTGCTTTCCTGGGGCGATAGGGTTGTGAAAATATACGGAGCTGATTTTCTATTGTTTTATTTTTAATCCCGACTATTTTTTGTTAGTCTACTGTTTGTTTAGTCGGGAATTTGAATGCGTAGTTAGTTTCAATCACTTGGATTGACTTTGATTTTAGTTGCTTATCATTACTAACTATAATAGTGTTCATAGCTAAATATATTAAGTACATATTGTATTTTTACATATATTTATTAATTCTAGAATATTTCCGTCATATAAAATAATTAAGTAGAAAATATACACACACACACTCACGCCTTTTATCTCCGAATTCTATTTTACCTTTTTGCCGTGCGTATTCCGTCCCATGATGTGATAGGGGGCGAGCCTATCGCCATATCGAGCACAAATTCCAGACTCCGGGCTGATACTGAATAGAAAAATCCAATATCACTTTGCCCGACCCGGGGATCGATCCTGAGATCCTCAGCATTGCAGTCGTACCGTAATACAACTACGCCACCGGGGTAGTCGAAAATATACCCCTAGTTTACTTCACAAATCGTTACGAAAAGCAACCCCGTACCACGTAGCAGTACGTGACAAAGTACGGATCTAGCCCGCGTACGTATCTTGTATATTATTTACATATAAAATATTGCTTAAAGTTGTTAGCCCGGGGCGGTAGTTAAGGAGGAGTTACCGATGAAATATGTCTTAGGGGTGTCAGGAGGGGGTGGCAGGGAGGCAAATTAAGGACGGTGCCTTAAGCTCCCACATTACGCCTCGGCTCGATGAGAAACTTATTAAAGTGGACAGGGGTGGGTTTACGACTAGTGAGGCTAATGGATGATATCGGACCCCGTCTAGGTGCTTATAATGTGGACGTTTTGAATTATTAATTTTGAATATAACATGTCACTTCTATGGAATCTCTGAGCATCTTTTCAGTGGAATGCTTGATCGCATTTTTTATATATAGGTAGAGTTCGAACACTCATCACGCCTTTATTTCCCGAAGGGGTAGGCAGAGGTGCAATCAGGGCGCTCGTTTTTTGCCATGTATGTTCCGTCCCATGATGTTATAGGTGTCGACTGCCTCGGTGGCGTAGTTGTATTGCGTACGCGTTACGAGTACAATTTGCGCGCTGAGGTCCTGGGTTCGAATCCTGGGTCGGGCCAAAAACATTGTGACTGGGTTTTTCCATCTTAAAAATTACTCAGTCGCAGCTCGGAGTCAGGAAGTTGGCGGTGTGATACCCCCGTGCCTCGGAAAGCACGTAAAGCCGTTGGTCCTGCGCCTGATCTCTCTCCGGTCATGTCGGATTGCCATCTCACCGGACTATGAGAGTAAAGGAATAGCGAGTGCACCTGTGTATTGCGCACACACTTGTGCACTATAATATCTCCTGCGTATCTGGCTGATCTCCGTTGAGATTGGCCGCCGTGGCCGAAATCGGCTAGAAAGGGATCGATGTCAATGTGCGTTTTCTTTCTTAAAGAACATAAAAAAATAGTTTAAACTGTAGTTAGAGTTCACTTGTGACAACTGAAACTATCAGAGAATCGAATTCACAAATTTGTCGTAATATAATGTTTCATGTGTACTGAATTGAAATTGTAGAGTCGTTGACAAATACAGTAGTTTAAATCTATTGAGGGATTGCATCCTCCTTAGCCTGTAGTGTTTTGTACTAATGAAGTTAATGGGAACATCTATTTAATATATCTACCAACATTATTGTAGCTTTATTGTTATAGCTATGATTAATCTTTTTTTTTTTTTTTATTGCATCGAATGACGAGACGAGCCTGCCGTTCGCCTGATGGTAAGCGATACGACCACCCATGAACAGTAGCAACACCATCCAGCACGTTGACTTACAAAGTACTGTGTGGCATTCCACTGCGCTCGTCATCCTGAGACATAAGCTGTTAAGTCTCATTATGTCCAGTAGTTATACTGGCTACAATGTCCTTCAAACCGGAACACAACAGTGTATGCACAATGCTGCTTGGCGGTAGAAATTGACATTGCGGTGGTACCCACCCAGACGGACTCTTACATATGAGAGTCCTACCACCGGTCGTAGCGTATTTTTATGTACATAATTAAAGTTATTGTTTCATATTTATTGACTTATGCATTCTTTTGAATACTTACAAATCTAAAAATATACACCATAGAAATTCATACAAAAAATCGTGTATTTGTGACATGTAATATAGACACTAAATTATTATTCTTATCTGTCCTAAACTTAAGAAAATACATACAATATTCCTAACTACCTAACTATATCCCCACTGCCTACCATCGCTATATTACAATAAATCTCCAAAATGTTTTACATTAAGGTTAATTGAAGCCTTAACACAACACTAGCTATTTATAGGCAAGTACAAAACTAAAAGTGGGCACCCAGAATGTTTACAAAGCATTTGCTTAATAACTGAAAGTTCGGGGGAGCGGGTCGAATTCTCCTAATACCAAATAGTCGGGTAGCTAGGGTCCTTGCTTACTCGTGTATCGAGGTATTTCAAATGTCTGAAGAAATGTAGGGAGCGTTAAAATAAAAGTCTATATAAAGTCTTGAATGATTTCTATTAATATTCATTAGATTGTAATTTTTTTTTTGAAATTGAAATATTTTTTGACGTATACGTACCGTATACATTTAAGAACATACGAAGATGATATAAATAAGATTTTTTTCTAATATAATAATTGTGATGTACCTTCCTTAGCAATCTCAAATACTGCGTAAATACTTTACACATGTTATGGGAAACTACCTATTTGATGTACAATTAAAATATATAAATAATGAATAAATAAATTAAACCCATATTTTGTGCAGTCGTTACTCATATATTTGTATAACACCGTCGACGATGAAGCTACGTCGATGTATAATGCTTAGAATTTTTGGCTAATTTGAATTTATTCTAACACATTAGAGTTAACATTTACTTTAGTTTACTCAAATATTTTCTCACTTTAGTCTCATATTCTAATCAGCTTAAAATGTACCTACTGTGATTGGTCGAGAGACTAACACGTGACTAACGCTTGTTCTCTCGATCAATCACAAACATCACAAGTGACATCGATTTTCGTTAGTGTTTTTTTGCCAAATTCTGAGGCAGTGACACTTTATTTCAACAACCAACCAAAAATTTCATCCCATCCATTGTAACTAGAGATGTGCCACTCCGGGACAATAGTGTAGCCTCTAACACCAGTGTGGGCGGCAACTATCATTAAACTAGGAGATAGCGGCGCGTGTGTGCGTGGCCCGAAGCGTTGCCATGGCGACGTATCTTAAAGATCTCCCTCTGTGCCCCGTCTCAGTTTTCTCCTTTCTCCTTTGCACGCGTTTCTTGTCGGGAGGCGTGAATTTGTACCGTTCGCATGAAAATTGTTATTAAGTTATTGTTGAATTTAGTTATTGTTTTTGATTTTCGCGTTGTAAGAGAATTTTGCATGTTTGTTATGGTAATGAATAGTGGATATGAAAGTAACTATGAGGCATCAAGTCTTATACAAGGAAAAATATCGACATGCATAAAGAGAATAGATGAAATATTGAGTGTTTGTTACAACTAGAACTTTGGACAGCAAACTTTTCTTTTAGAATTGAACGGTAACATGTTTCTTGATAGCGTAAATAGACAAAGCGTTGTAACTCATAACTTGTAACATATATTAAAATAAAAAATACGACTAAGGTTTGTTGGGCTGCTACTTATTTTATTGCTATAAGTGTGACCTGATTCGACTTAAGCTTAACTCAAAATACAGCAAAATTATAAGCAAGTTTTTCAATTCTATAAAAACCATAGTAAAAAAAGTTTTGTATGGCTGCGAGAAAATGTTAATTTGCGATATATTCTTACTATTGTTTGAAGTATTTAATTTATTCGATAAGTAAATTATTAGTAATCTTTTCGTATATATAATATTATTGTTTTTAGATATTATAACATAATCACATTTAGCTTATATTAGAAGACCTCTTGTTTGTTTGTTTGGTTGAATGCGCTAATCTCAGAAACTACTGAACCGATTTCGAAAAAAATTCACTAACAGGAAGCTACATTACTCCTGAGTGCTTATAGGCTACATTTTATCTCGAGAAAATATTCTTATCCCGCGAAAACATATTATCGCGGGCGGAGCCACGAGCAATACTAATATTAATATAAAACTCAAAGATTTTTTTTTAGCCCGGACGTTACTTACGACTGTCAAAAATTATAATATAGAAATAACTTACATGATTAATTTATAGACCCGTCCCCACTACACCATCAACATAACGAATATACCCAGTAAAACAATAACACCGATAAATATTAACAGCTCGCTCATTTCTGCAGACCGTCCACAAAAGGGTTAACCGTAGCGCGGGGGGTTCAAGCTCCACTAATGGAGTGGCGACCTGCCCCCGCCCCGCGCGTTCCCACAAGCCATAAAATTGTAAATTAGTGATGAGCCGGCTGGGCTGCGCGACGCTTATCGATTTATTGGTTTTAGTGTTGGTCATTCGTTCACTTTTGATGGATTGATTTGCTTTCTTTTGATTGGTTGGATGGTAGTTGGGATCATGGTGGTTCTATACTATTGAAATAGTTGATTAGAATTGTTACGGAACGTAAAACAGAAAAATATAATTATAATATTTTAGAGATCCATGAAAATGTGTGATTTTTATAAACAATATTTGGACTATTATTTGAGTTATAGATAAAAATGTCACTCACCATATTACAGTTATTACACTAACGTATTTCAAATCACTGCGAGCTGTGTCAGCTCCGCAGCATCTCTTCAATGACTAACGCGAGATTTTTTAAAACCACTATTAAACGTTACATTATATAAATATTTATAAGTGTCCAGTCGCGTCCGGTCAAGGAGTTATGTTAATAGGCCTTACTATTGTCAGCGAACCGGTTATCGCCGGACAAATTAAGGGTGCTGAGTCCACGGCCGGATGTTACGTTACCGGTTTTCGAAACGTGCCACATCTCTATTCTTTTCATTTTAAGTTCGAATTTCGAATGTGTTCTATTTTTAAATTTACTCAGTTATCGTGGCCAGTAAGTAAAGGTGTATGCATATAGATTAAGCAGACAACACTCTACAGCATCCCCTTATATTCGAGATTTGAACTCGCTGGTCTTTTTGACCCTGAGCCATTTTAGTGTTAGTGTTCGTGTCGTGGGATTGCTGTCGGGATATGATTCTGTGGGAATATGACTTGAGACCTGGTTTGATTAGAATTTACGTAGGGTTGAGTCTTTATAAAATGTGTAATCTGTGTTCAAGGTCTTGGGATGACGGATGAGTCTTAAACACAATTAATGACGTTAGGGGATCATTCGTGGCAGCATAATGGAACACTGATAAAATTAATGTAACATTTTAAAGATATCGTGATAGCTTTCAAAGCGATTTCATTTTGCAATAAAGTAATAACTGGTTTTATCTGTTTCTCATTTTTTTTCAGTTCTTAATATTTTAATAAAGCCTATCAAAATTCTTAAGATTCGATTTATTTGTAATCGGATCTGTAATCCATAATCTGGATATTATGTACGAATAATTACTACGGAGAATTTTATTGCTAAACGCATAACAGGCAGATAAATACTTACTGGTGGAGGTCTCTAATATGTAAGTCTGTCTGGGTGGGTACCACCGCAATGTCTATTTCTACCGCCAAGCAGCAGTGTGCATGCACTGTTGTGTTTAGGTTTGAAGGACATTTTAGCCAGTGTAATTACTGGACATAATGAGACTTATGTCTCAGGATGGCGACCACACAGTACTTTGTAAGTCAAAGTGCTGGATGGTGTTGCTACTGTTTATGGGTGGTCGTATCGCTTACCATCAGGCGAACGGCATGCTCGTCTCGTCATACTATGCAATAAAAAAAAAACAAAATATCTTAATAAGGTACCTATCGAAGATTATCGATCGAGCTATTAGTTCTCTTGAAAAAAATTAAAGATTTTTCAAATTAAATATAAGATTTGTTATAAAAACCCTGTCATCATTTCTGTTTATAATGTTAACGAAGAAAAATCCCGTTCATAATTTCCTATCATCTTAGAAGTGTTTATTATTATATTGTTAACAACGAAGTAGCGTTTATGATAAAGAACGGCTTCAGATTCAAATAAGAACTGAAAAAGTTCTAGACAAGGTTTCCCTGTGGGATGTTACGATGCATTCCTACACTTAGGTGTTCGCCGTTTATTATTGCCGTTTATTATTTCCATTTTTAAATTTTGTTTCATCTGATTGCTTACATATTTTCGTTAATAATCCTACTAATATTATAAACGTGAAAGTTTGTAAGAATGTATGGATGTTTGTTACTCTTTCACGCAAAAACTACTGAACGGATTTCGATGAAATTTGGCACACGGGTAGATCATGTCGTGGATTAGCACATAAGCTACTTTTTATCCCGGGAAAATATAAAGTGGGCGAAGCCACGGGCGAAAGCTAGTATTTAAATATGTTCGAATTTTGGACACACATACATAGCATCACGCTTTTTACCTTTTTAGGAGTAGGCAGAGGTGTATCATACTCACATTTCGCCAGATATATTAGGTCCCATGTAATAGGGGGCGGGCCTATTGCCATTTACCGGGCACATTTCCAGACTCCACGCTGATACTGACTAGAATAACCCAATATTACTGCCCGACCCAGGGATCGAACCCGAGACGTCAGCACTGCAGTCGTGCCGTAATACATTTAAGCCACCGAGGCAGGCAGTGACTTTTGTTATGTAAGATTATATTATTGTCTTGGTAAGTTTATGTGTGCGCGGTACGACCACCATACTGAAAACCCGGGTTCGAATCCCAAGCCCAAAGTGTGAAATTTGTGCCTTCTATGACGGTAGGCTCGCGCCCTATCATATAGGACGGAACACACAAGGTGAAAAGTACGTGCCCGGGGATAAAGGCATGGTGTGTGTCTGTGTGTGTGTAATATTATGGTCTTACTAATATTATGCCAAACATCGAGACATATGGCGACGCATCGTGAAAACGGCAGTTCATCAATCAGCCCAATCATGACCACTCTGTCAAGAGTGCGCAACTAGATAATATTATGTTATCATGTTAATATGCTTATTGACAGTTGCCGTGGTGTTGTTGTCGACGAGTCGTTTATGAAAGAGTGTGGGTTTGATTCTTACCTCATAGAAAGTGTCTGTAAATATTTCATATTTATGGTTAGGTATATTATTATCGAAGCGGACGATAGCCAAGTTGGGAATGGAATGGTCTGCCGAGGCAATGTCCGGCGGTTCAAAACCCAAGGCACACACCTCTGACTTTTCGAAGTTATGTGTGTATTATTTATCAATTATTGTTTGCTTTAACGGTGAAGGAAAACATCGTGAGGAAACCTACATACCTGAGAATTTTCCGTAAGAATCTCGAGGGTATGTGAAGTCTGCCAACCCGCACTAGGCCAGCGTGGTGGACTAAGGCCTAACCCCTCTCAGTAGTAGAGGAGGCCCGTGCTCAGCAGTGGGCAGTATATAATACAGGGCTGATTGCATTGCATTGCATATTATTATCGGATTTTTTGTGGTTTCTTTTAAACAATGATAAATCCCTTACGTTTACGTGAATGTAAGACATTGAAATTAAACTATTATGACGGATTTTATCGCGGTTTTTTATTTAATTTTCTCCCGACGTTTAGAAGGCTTTGGAGCACTTTGTGTATAATTGTAAATTGAAGGTAGATTTGTAACACTAACTTTTCGGACCACCAACACCTCAGTCCGGCCCGTGACCACGATGTGGTGCAAAACCTTCCTTCAGCATTGCAGTCGTATCGTAATACAACTACGCCACCGAGGCAGTCACTATAATAATCATAAATAATTTATCCAATTCATTTGTGATTTCTCTAAAGTAATCCATATTTACTGGTGGTAGGTCTCTCATATGTAAGAGACCGTCTGGGTGGGTACCACCGCAATGTTTATTTCTACCGCCAAGCAACAGTGTACATGCACTGTTGTGTTTCAGTTTGAAGGACATTGTAGCCAGTGTAACTACTGGACATAATGAGACTTAACATCTTATGTCTCAGGATGACGAGCGCAGTGGAATGCCACACAGTACTTTGTAACTCGAGGTGCTGTATGGTGTTACTACCTGTTTTTGGGCGGTCGTGTCGCTTACCATCAGGCGAACGCCATGCTCGTCTCGTCATTCTATGCCGTAAAAAAAAAAAATTAATCTTGCGTGCTATAGGCTACTTCAATCGTGAATAATACTTCGATACCACAATTTATTTACCATACTAAAGCCTCGTCTTCAAAGCCAAATAACTTAACAACATTCAATATCCGTTCAAGAAAACTTGAAGCATGTTTTCCAATCAATACCATGTATTTCCACTTGTTTAGTGTAAGTGGAATCTCGGGCCACTCCTACCTCTGTTCAGATTCATTTCCTGCTACAAATCATCTTGCAGTCTGCCGTTCGCGTCAAATTATTTATGCCATTTTAGAATGTATTTGAGTCGTATTTGTATGAGCGATAGGTAGTTTTTGCTTTTGAGCTGAGTTTGGTAGCAATTGACGTTTCTTAAAAAAATGTGATATTTAAAATTGTGTATTTGGTGTCATACAAAGTTAAGGGTTATTGTTTGTTTTATCATGAAACGATTGGAATATAGAGTCTAAAGTAAGGTGACTGTCACATAGACAACAATAATTAATAGTTGGTCTATAGTCATGCCTCTTAGGCCCCGTTTTTTCAACTGTAGTTATCTTTTTGTCAGGGTCTTATTAAGCTGGACGCGCTCGCAGCACCTGGAGCACTCGAAGCTCTGCGAGCTCGTCCAGCTTAATAACACCGAGGATTACTCTAACAACAGTTGAAAAAACCGGTCTTAGACGGCAACACTGGCTGCCGTTTCCTCCTCTTCTCTCTTGCCCAAGCCGCATCACGCATGTAATGTATGTACGCCTAATAAAGTTATTATGCAATATTCAGGACAATGTCTATTCATTGAGACTACCACCAAAATAGTGACCCAAAATATGGGGAATTTGGAGTCCTGCTAGTTCTTTAGTATCCTAAGGCATGGCGCAAGCCTATAAAAAACATATTTTACGTCTATTGGATAATATGGACTAGAATCGAAAGTCTTAAATACATTTATCTATATATTTAAGCTTACACCTATTATCTAGGTAGAGACACAATTTCTGTACAAGCAATTCACGACGAGCATTCAGCAAACGAGACACTTTTAACAATTTTATCACTTAGGAATCAATATTAGTTCCTTTAATATAGCTCAAGGCAACTGCATGTGGCTCGTCATCGTGAGAATTTGTGAAAAAAATCTAAATTACACGGATCAAATATGCAACTTAATACATAAATGCTTTAATGTCGGGATAGAAAGGATTCCTCTCCCGTGGGATAGTAATCCCGCGGCTACAAAGGAACACTGAGACGGCAGAGAAACGAATAGACAACAGCGCAATCACCATAACGATACTTTACTATCACGCCGTGCAAATTACATCTTGCGCTCGCGAGTTACGAGCTGATGGCGGATTGTAGATTTGGTTTATGTAGGACTAGGTGTTGCTCGCGTTTTCGCCCGCGTGAAGAGCCTTTCCCGCTACAAAAGTATCTAATACACAATACGACGAGCGCCATCTACTTAAAGAATCAGACTAAAAATATCCATTACTTCCCATGGAACTAATTACCGGGATAAAAAGTAGCCTATGTGTTAATCCAGGACATGACATACCCGTGTGCCAAATTTCATCTAAATCCGTTCAGTAGTTCTTGCGTTTACTTCTAACAAAAAAACATTTTCCCAAATTTTTCGCATTTATAATATTAGTAAGATTACCAAAACACCTAGGCCACGTGAGGGGCGGAACATCATAGCTATAACACAATGATGGCCAACGGAGCTCTAGCAAACCTTCAATATGGAGAGACAATTAAAAAATAAAAGTTTAGGGTCGCTTCCTGGGGGTGATCGCCGGGGCACGTCTGGAGCTGACGCTGGACGTGACAGCATACGAACCGTCAGCGGCTCTCTGCTGAACAGGCGGGCGAGAGTCGGGGGACCCGAAGGGACTACAGCCGAACATCGGGGTGGGGAAGGGATGGATGATGCTTTGCAGAAAAGGGCTTCGCCTACGGATTCTGTCGGCACATCTATATCGACCACAGATAATATAGTAAAGGAGGATAAGAGAAGAGCGTGGTCAACAGATGAGATGAAGGAGTTAATATTTTGTTATTTTAAAGCAAGATCAGGAGGACGGGGATAAATAGGTAGACTGCAAAATTTATTCACTGAAAGAAACCCTAACAATCCCAAAATACATAGACTTAACGGCAACGCCTTGTCGACCCAGGCCCAAAGGATTTTGAAACAGAATGTCATCTCGAAGGAAATAATTAACCAAATACAAAGGCAGGCAGATAGCATGACTACAAATGACACACAACAAATGCACATGACACAAACCACTCAGTACACGGAAACACAAGAGCCTTTCACAGACGCCGAAATAGAAACAATAGACCATTTAACACGGGACATAGAAGTAAATGAAAACCAGCATCCACTTATATTAAACTTCCTACAAATTTTAGCTGAAACGAAAGAGACCCCAATCTCAGAACGTTTACTGCTCCCTAAAGCTAAAATTAATAGAAGCTTTTTAGAAAACCTAAGCACTCTTAACAAATTTTTACCCAAACTTTTAATAATCAACAACTCAGTTAGAGAAATTAACAATATTATTTATGCAGCCGCTAAAACCCTAATAATAAATAATCAACAAAAACCCTATTTACCAAAAGACGTCATAAAAAATAAATCTGATCCACCATGGAAAAAAAGAATACAAAATAAAATTGAAAAGTTGAGGAAAGAGTTAGGACAACTAATAGAAATAGAAAGAGGAGTTAACACTCGTAGGATGATTAAAATTAAAGACAATTTGTATAGGAAATATAATGTTTGTAATGAAAATGATCACAAAAATACTATAGAAAATATAAAGCAAAAAGTAAAAGCTCTAGCCGGTAGAATAAAAAGGTACGAAGATATGAAAAATAGAAAGGATCAGAATATTTTGTTTAGCGATAACGAACATAGGTTCTATAGAACTTTAGGGAGCAAGACACTTACAAATATCCAGATACCGAGCAAAGATGATGTAGAAGAGTTTTGGTCATCCATATTATCTAATCCAATACAGTACAATAATAAAGCTACGTGGATTGAAGAACTAGAAACATCATTAAGTGAGGTGCAAACTGCGAACGAAGGAGAAATCACGGAAGAACAAGTAGAACGTGCCATTAAAAAAATATTCAATTGGAAGTCTCCGGGAATTGACAAAATACAAAATTATTACATTAAACATCTCACTAGTATTCACAAGTACCTAGCCTACAAAGCTGATCTATGTAAAACGCGGTATTTTCCAAGGTGACTCACTCTCGCCATTGTTGTTTTGTTTAGTAATGAACCCCATCTCCTTTATTTTAAATAAATATGTAATAAAAGGATATAAACTTAGAGATAGCATTGCGATTAATCACTTGTTATATATGGATGACCTGAAACTCTATGCAAATAATAAACAAAACTTAAAAGTATTATTAGATAGTTTAGAAATATTCACAAGTGACATAGGGATGAAGTTCGGACTGGACAAATGCAACACATTACACATTAGCTTAGGCCATAGAAATACTGCGAACGGAGATGGTCATATACTATTAAGCGGTAATATAATCAAACAACTAGCAGTAGGAGACAGTTACAAATATCTAGGAGTACACGAATCAGGAAAAATTGAACACAGTATAATTAGAGAACAAATCACTCAAGAATATTTTAATAGAATTAAAAAACTACTTAATACACACATCAACTCGCGCTACCTAATAAAGGGAATTAATACTTATGCTACACCAGTACTACTATACTCATTTGGGATAATAAACTATAAAAATAGTGATTTAAAAAAAATAGATATTAAAACAAGAAAGTTATTAGCAATAAAAAAGGCACACCAACAAAAAGCAGAAGTCGGAAGGCTCTATTTACCAATAACAGAAGGTGGTAGAGGTTTATTAAATATAGAATGCACATATAAGGCACATATAATTAAATATAAACAATATTTAAAAACAGACAATGACTATCTTATTAAAGCAATAAATCAACATGATATAAATAGAAATAAATATTCAATAACTAAAGAAGCTCATGACATTGAAACAGAATTACACTTAACACATGAAAACAAACATACAGATAAAGATATTAAAGAAGCAATTATAAAAAATTACAATAGACTATGGCGCAACAAAAAACTACATGGTCAATTTCCAAATAAGGTATTAGATCTGGCAAATATAGATATAGAACAATCATTTAAATGGATTAAAAGTCAACAGATACAGCCCAGCATAGAATCATTAGTTTTTGCCATACAAGACCAAGCTATTATGACGCGACAACATCAACGTGATATATTGAAAGAGCCAGTAGACGGAAAATGCCGATTATGCGGTAGTAAAGACGAAACAACACAACACATTATATCAGGCTGCGAAAAGCTGGCAGGGACTTATTATGTAAAACGACACAATAACCTCGTCCAATATGTCTATTGGTGTTTAGCAAAAAAACATAAAATAGAAGTCTGCAACCTATGGTGGAAAGAAACTCTCATTGAGCCTCAAATCAAAGAAAATGACACCGCTAAGATTCTCTGGGAAATACCTGTCCAAACTGATGTAACCGTAACACACAATAGACCCGATATAATTTATATTGACAAAAGCAATAATAAAACATATTTAATTGACATAAGTGTACCATCAGATTACAATATAGGAAGTAAAGAAATAGAAAAGTTAAGCAAATACCATTTACTTAAAAATGAAATCAGTCGGCTATGGAAAACACAAGCAACTGTCATACCAATAGTTATAGGGGCCACAGGAGTAGTCGCTAAAAGCATAAATAAATACATAGAGAAATTAGACACCAACATAAATATAAGCATCTTGCAAAAACAGGCAGCCATCCACACATCCACCATTCTTAGTAAAGTTTTGGGCGATACCGTATTTGTACACAGCACACAAGACCAACACGAGCGAAACTTGCCACAACCACCGAGCACTCAAGAATCATTAAATACACATCCAACCAATACAAATCACAGAATGGAAGAAGATACGTATTAACATCTCCATAACATAAGCAAAACAACATATGAGACAATATGCTTACCTAGATTGAGTATATTACTGCTGTATAATACATCTGATGTTAACAATACTATTAACTACCTTGTGACACATACACATAAATAATAGTAAGGGGGGAATAGATGCCCTTTTTCCTGTGAGTTACGGGACGGGGTATTTATTGTAACCGACCTATGTCGAGATGTTCGAAAATAAAAAGTAAGATTATAGATACATACATAATACACCTGTGTCCCATTGGCTGACTATGTAATTTTGTACGATCTTGACATACCAACCAATATTCCTTCTGGGCACGTTTCTGCGATTAAATTTGTTTACCTACAGAAATTGGTTTTATTCATCCTTGTTTTTAAGTCTATATTTCATTGAAATTTATGAAGCATGCGTTAATACCTAACAAACATCCAAGATTCACAATAGTTCAGGTTTATAACTTGAGGAAGATGTACTATCATATCTACTAACACTGGACGAAAAATTCTATGTGATGACAAAGTAAATGTATTCATCAAAAATACGCCATTTGCCTTCTTTATTCTTCTTTATTCTAACCACGATATACTATAGCTCAGCGAAAGAACAGAAGAACTGGTGTTACCTGCCACAAATGTTTGCATTCCAGAAATTATCCTGCCCTCCCTTCCACCACTGCAACTCTTGTAAGCCAAGATCAACGATGGCACGCATTTTATGACACCGAGCGATACAGCTCGGCGAGTTCCTGGGATAGTTTTTCGCATTCAAAGGACCCATTATCAATTCATGTCTAAGTCGCACAAAAAAATCTGAGATTTTCGCATACCTACCATCAAGATACAATACTTCTTCTTCTTAATCGTTTTCTTCATCCCTGAAGGTCGTGTCCGTCCTGAAATATTTTGGTGGAGTCGATAACGAGCCGTCTCCATGCCCCCCTATCTTCGGCTTTCCTCAGGGCAGTGGCAATACGAAGTCCTGTTAAGGCCTTTATTTGATCAGACGAGCGGGTAGCTGATTTTCCAGGTGGTCTTTTACCTTCTACTTTCCCTCAACCAGCAGTTTGTCCAAGTTATCTGGCTGTCTTCGGGCAAAGATACAATAGAACTATATAAAAATCCTTCTTCAGTGTCCCCCGCACTCTCTTGTCCTTTACATCATCCCGCCCAGCCACTCGCCTTAGGCGTCCTACAGATAAACACTTTATGTGCGTGCACGAAGTCGTTTATGTGTTTAGTTCGGCTATCTCTTGTTCCATCTGATAGTGGAGGCTTAGAGCTCAGGCCGGTTTTATTGCTGGACCACTTGGACGTTGATTTGAGCTTGGATTATATGGTTTAAGAGCTCTGAGATGGTAATAAGGCTCTTTTTGATTTGACTTGAATTATGTAATCTATGATTAAGTAGGATTGATAGTTTTTAGTAATCGAATAGGGATTTAGTACAAAAGTGGATTTATCAATTGTTTTATACATAATTATGTGTCGCGAGCATTGATGTATTAAAAAACCCTACATCAATGGTCGCGAGTAGACAATTTTCTTCATCATCATCATCATCATTCACATGTCGTCCACTGCTGAACATAGGCTTCCCCCAAAGATTTCCAGACGGACCTGTCCAGAGCGGCCTGCATCCAGCGTGTTCCTGCGATAATTTTCTTAGTATCATTTAATACAAATAATGTAGTGGAAATAAGTGGTACTATCGCAGAGAAAATTGAAGTGTTTAATCGGTCAGGGGACTTTCAAACTGCAAAGTTTATCATTGATTTGCCACATATTGACATCTTTAACATTGTACAAAAATAATGAAATAAAAACTACCTCGCATTTACTTAGATGGCGTTAATTATTTCTTAACTAGATTTTTACTCGCGGCTCCGCCCGCGTGAATGAGTTTTTCCGGGATAAAAGTACCGCTTTATATTTTCCCGCGATACAAAGTAGCCTATGTTACTCGCTGATAATCTAGATTTATATTAGTGAAAGGATTTTTGAATCGATTTTTTTTTTGAGTTTATTCGTTACAAACACACAAAAATACAAATCTTTCCTCTCTATAATACTTGTATAGATAAGTTATTAAGTTAATAAGTATTTCGCCTTCTTGAATCCTAAACATTTGATGTAGAAAATCACGAAACAGCTCATGATATAAGTATTGAAAATTAAATTGAAACATGACCTAACCGACCTATTGAGAGGTAATTTTTAGCCACGTTTAAATATACCAAGATGCAACCCTTCGTGTGTTCACGCTACACGCTCGGCGAGGTATCGGGGTCGGCACGCAGCGCACGCATCACGCGTTCACAATCCTAGCGTGACAAACACTTACGATTTACTACTTTCAGACTTAGGTCAATAGAGGTTATTTGGTATATAATATTTTCTCACTTTGTTATATCAAAGTAATTTGTTGGGAAGTAATGTATAGGTACACGTGTTTAGCACTCATAATGTAGAAAAATATTATTTTAAATCGCCTTATTTACAGAGCTTATACCCTCCACAGAAGCTAACTCTTTATCATATTAGTAGTAAAATAGTTATTAGTTTAATCACTAATGAAATAATTATTATTGAAAATGCAAAAAAAAACATCAATGTCTACAACAAATAAAATACAATGGCAATACAATGCAATCAGCCCTGTATTATATACTGCCCACTGCTGAGCACGGACCTCCTCTACTACCGAAAGGGCTTAGTCCACCACGCTGATCTACTGCGGGTTGGCAGATTTCACATACCCTCGAAATTTTATGGAGAATTCTCAGGAATGTAGGTTTCCTCACGATGCACACAATACACAATTAACTTCGAAAAGTCAGAGGTGTGTGCCTTGGGTTTCGAACCTCCGGACATTGTCTCGGCAGACCGTTCCATTCCCGACTAGGCTTTTATTAAAGTGACAATGGACTGGAACGTATTTTTAAAATCAAACTTCAAAACTTCTTGAATTGAATTTCATTCACATCCAATATACCTATTTTTATAAAAATAATACCTTGTTTATCGCAACGGTATTCCCTAACTCCATGAGCGACAATTACCTACCTATCACCTCATCTATCTTTGCATATGATTAACAAACGCTCATTCAAGATATAGAATTTTCAACCAAATCCAAAGTCCAAATCCTCACATTAAGATGAAATTTCATATCTAAACTAGCGCATTCATATAATCTGACCTTTCCAGCGGTGTGCTGTAAGGTATATACATCAGAATAGGATTATGCAAATTTTATAAATGCTATGTTAGTGCCTAATAGTTGGTCTAAATAACTCAGTCCAGACGGATTTTGGACTAAATAAGATTTTACGAGCTAAACGAGCCTTACGCCCTTCATGCCAAGTTGATCTTTTGGTATTATTATATACACATTCACGCCCTTTATCCCCGAAGGGGTAGGCAGTGGCGAAACTAATGCACCCACTTTTCGCCGTGCGTATTCCATCCCATGATGTGATAGGGGGCGAGCCTTTTTTTTTATTCGGGCACGACAAAGTGACTGCACCTCGCCTGATGGTAAGCGCGATGCCGTCCAGATTCGATACAATCATGCCGCCCTACTAAGCTGCTTGTTCACGCTACGGCAGAATGACCCAGGATTATAGACAGGCGGGAACACGTGCGCCAGTAAACTATTCCAAAGCCTGATGGTGCGGCAAAGAAAATATTTAGAGAACTTATTGGGTCGGGCCCAGATGGTTTTAACCATCAACGCGTGGTTCTGCTGAGGAAACGCTATATCGGGCATAAATTCCAGACTCCGGACTGACACCGAGCAGAAAAGCACAGAAATTTCTTCCGTCGATGGTTGCCTGGATAATGCTGGCTTCTTAATAAACTGCCTCGGTGGTTGTAGTTGATTTACGTGGTACATTCAACTGGCATGCAGAGGTATAGGGCTCAATCGGGTTTCTGCTTAATATCAGTCTGAAGTTTGGAATTGTACTATTTTTTTTTATTTTTTTTTTTTTTATTTTTTTTTTATTGCATTGAATGACGAGACGAGCGTGCCGTTCGCCTGATGGTAAGCGATACGACCACCCATAAACAGTAGCAGCACCATCCAGCACCTTGAATTACAAAGTACTGTGTGGCATTCCACTGCGCTCGTCATCCTGAGACATAAGATGTTAAGTCTCATTATGTCCAGTAGTTATACTGGCTACAATGTCCTTCAAACCGAAACACAACAGTGCATGCACACTGTTGCTTGGCGGTAGAAATAGAAATTGCGGTGGTACCCACCCAGACGGCCTCTTACATAATGAGAGACCTACCACCAGTTTTATGCAATTGAATGACGAGACGAGGATGCCGCTCGCCTTATGGTAAGCGTTAGAGACACCCATAAACAGTAACATTGTGGCGGCATAATTGACAACACCGCCACCTATCCACATGGCTATACAGAACTTTTAATTACAAAGTACAGCATGGCATTCCACTGCGCTCGTCACCCTGAGACATAAAGTGTTAAGTCTCATAATGCCCGGTAATTACACGCGCATACACACTCACGCCTTTTATCCCCGAAGGGGTAGGCAGTGGCGCAACTAGTGCACCCACTTTTCACCGTGCGTATTCCGTCCCATGAAGTGATAGGGGGCGAGCCTATCACCATTTCGAGCACAAATTCCAGACTCCGGGCTGATACTGAATATAAAACCCAATATCACTTTACCCGACCCAGGGATCGAACCCGAGACCTCAGCAATGCAGTCGTACCGTAATACAACTACGCCACCGAGGCAGTCCCAGTAATTACGCTGGCTACAATGTCCTTCAAACCAGGACACAACAATGCACACTGCTGCTCGGCGGCGGAAATAGACATTGCGGTGGTACGTACCCAGACGGACCCTCGTATATGAGAGACCTTCCACCAGTAAATAAAAGAAGACAGATCCCCTTCTACCAATTTTTTTTTCTCCTCTTAGGTTTTGTGGCAGTGTAAGTGCCTGTGGACTTGAAGGCCAGGGTTCTTGTTTATGGATTTTTCTATCTACCAGTTTTCTGAGCCATAAAATAAAAATCAATCCTATCGTAAAACAATTAAACACCATGACTCTAACGTCTTCAAACCCTGACATAGCAGAACTTTCAGTATCGCCATGGCAGTTTTGATGGCGGAGTAGGCTCTGAGTGGACCGCAAAACGAGAACTTGGTTTGATCTCTGCAAGACATAATGTAGGTACTCTAAATTCAAATTCAAAAAAATATTTGCTACGGTGCATGTCTTTGTGGGTCCCCATCTCCCTGGATAAAGTAGCATCTTAGTATGGGAAACAGGACAAATTTGTGTAATTTGAATTTGTCTGCTTATTGGTGAAATATATAAATTCTATTACACAATAGTCCTAACAATCTAGTTAACAATCAAACATAGAAGACAAACCATGAGTTAGTGTTGTATCGCAGGTGCCCAACTAAACTGAACTGGCTTAAACTGGTTATAACAAGTTAAGGCCGTTGGGGGGTGCGCGCCCGCGGGGCCTGCGCGGGCGGCGGGCGGCGGGGAGGGTTCTAACTAGATTCCTCCCAACTTTCTCGTGCTAGATAATGATCTTCGGTACGTGGGTGCTCGAATGATGGTGCACAGAGAGGCGGTTGAGACGTCGCGTTTTGACGCTCGTTTGGAACGCTGGTTTGTGAGTGGTCGGTGTTCGAGAGTGGACAGGGAGATTTTGTATTTTTGATGATTTAAATTTTTCGCATATTAGGAGAGAAATTTATTTACTCATTAAATATTTTTTATAAAATGGCTGGATATTATGAATGTTTTTTAATGCTAGGTGCTATGTAGACCACCATTCTTATCATCTTTGTTCTTCTTCTGCGTACTTAAAAGTGTGAGAAACATTGGGATGTTAGAACCCAAGTAAATGATGGGTATTGTACCTTGAAACCTTCCCAAAACTGTATAAATGTTATTAAACTTGAAAATAAATTAATATTATTAAACTACGCCTCTTCAGCTGTCCGTCCGCTACGTTGCTACGAGCTCGTAGCATCGTAGACAATGTTGTAGCAAAAGTTTTGGTGCTATTTATAACAGCAAACAAAACACGTTAATTAACAAAAATGTATGCACCCCCTTCTTCACTTCATATATCTCTCACAATCAGTGTAGGTTGTCTGGAAGAGATCGCTTTTTAGCGATAAGACCGCCTATTGTCGCACGATTCAGTTCTAAATCTATTTGTTATTTATTTAATTTTTGTATAATGTGGTGTGCAATAAAGTGTTTTCATTCATTTTCATTCATTCATTCATTCATTCATTCATTCATAACTAAGTAAATGTATAATAAATGTCGATTTCCATTATTTTGATATCGCATTTGGTCTAATTTGGCAAAGACAACGTTTGAAAGGTAGGGAGCTAGATCATATTCTTAATTTACTGTTTTCCTGCATTCAAGATTAATCCGCAGTATTCTGTCTGAGGATATCGCCTTCCTCGAGGCACAAAGTTTTTTATGATATAATATGATTGCCTCAGTAGGTGTTCGCGGAGTGACGTCGCAAGAAGATGATTAATTGACCGCGCGGTACGGCAGCTAGTCTGACATGGTTTAACAACATTTGGTCCAACGTTATAATGAAGAAAGGTCTCAAGGTAGCACGTGGTGAAGGGTATGAATGTTTAAATCCTCTTTAGTGACTGGCTGGAACGGACGATATAAAATTTATGAACCAATTTGAATTTAGAACTTAGTTTGGAACGTTTTGGAGAAGAGTTTTTTTATTAGTGTTTATTATATTTTGAGTATTTTTTGTTATGTAGCAGAACAATAAATAATTCTTGTTTGTCGTAAACCCGACTTCTTGGCAGTTTGCAAGCAAATAAAACATAGCAACATATAACAAACATACCATAGAAAACGAAAATACACGGCAATATCACAAAACTAAAACGTTGAGCACCCCAGTCGCTGTGTTCAACGACAAACTATCTCGAAAACCGGGGAATTTACATATCTTCATCAGTGAAAATGCGGGGTGAAGATGATTTGGCGAAATTGTGCGGGCTCCGACCCGCGGGGGTGGGGGGTCAGTCCCGGGGGTTCAGCGCCCCCCGGGAGATAATTGCTCCAAGAGAGCGCATGTCTTCGTACTTTTGTGACATATATGTAATTCGATTGGGCTTGGGATAATTACTTGGTTCTGAGTACGTCACCATGACGGTTGGAATCGCGTCTTTTGTTTCTTTGTGCTTGATTAATTGCGTTACATTTGTAACTGAAACGGCTGTGTTTCCGTTCAGTTTCGCTATAGAATCTATGAATTATGTGCATTTTTATTATAACTATACTTATAATTGCAATAAATTTAATTAAATTTGGTCTATGTTGTTTAAATGTGTGCTCTTTTTTTATGATATGGGGGCAAACGTGCATACGGTTCACCTGATGGTAAGTGATCGCCGCCGCCCATGAACATCTGCAATACCAGGGGGCACAGAGATGCGTTGCCGGCCTTTTAGGTGGGAATACGCTCTTTTTTTGAAGGTCGCCAGGTCGTATCTGTCCGGAAATGCCCATAATAATTAGTGTAAATTTGGGCGTTCGTGTACATAAAATTAAATGTATTTCCAACTTACAGCAAATAGTTTTTTTTATAAAATTTATTTATATACTTTTAAAGATGATTTACTTGTATATCTTGTGGTCTCACAGTCTTAGGTTGTAATAACGGTAGAAATTATATAATATAGTAAATATTGAAACGTTCTTAAATCATAGGTAAAAGAGTAAATAATATCAAGAAGAGAACATAAAAAGTCCCTCGTGGGAGAATATTATTAAATAAAACTCGAATACTACAAAACTGCATTGAAAAAGTAACCATATTTCATGTATTTAACATTAGCTATTGCCCGCGGCTCCGTTTAAAACGTTCGTTAAACTCCGCGTTAAAACGTTTTTCCGGGCTAAAAGTCCCGCTTTATATTTCCTGGAATAAAAAGTAGCCTATGTGTTAATTCAAGACATGATTTACCCGTGTGCTAAATTTCATCGAAATCCGTTCAGCAGTTTTTGCGTGAAAGGGTAACAAACATACATACATCCATATCAAACTTTCGCGTTTATAATATTAGTAGGATTAACCTACCTCCAAAGAAGTCGAAAAAGTTGCAATGTAACCACAGTTCGCTGAGCGAATTTCGCGCACATTACAGACGATCCAACACTCATATTGAGTACATAATCCAATATCAGCCAACCCATGTGTGTTCGAAAAGAAATAAAAATGGCTTGGTCAACCTGTAGATTGCAGGCTGAGCTCAATAAGTTCACAGCCGGCTATTGTTAGGGCAATAAGATGTTGAACGCGAAAGTTTGTAAGTATGGATGTATGGATGTTTGTTACTCTTTCACGCAAAAACTACTGAACGGATTTCGATGAAATTTGGCACACGGGTAGATCATGTCCTGGATTAGCACATACTTTTTATCCTGAGAAAATATAAACCGGGAATTTTATCCCGGAAAAACTTCTTAACGCGGGCGGATTCGCGGCCAAATGCTAGTACAACATAAACTCTAAATACAAAACGGGGTGACTATATCCATTTATAAAATGCCGTCGAATTGATAGTAATGAGACAATGTCAAAATCCTATCAGAATATTTTATTCACAATAGACATGTATCGAAAACTGCTAATAAGATTTTTCTATTGTAATTTTAGTAGTTTTAGATACACTGCCATCTAGCGGTAAGTAGAAAACTTTTGTTTATAATTTTTTTTAAGTAAAAAATTTCATATATGATAATAATAATTATCCATAATTTTACCATTTTTACCTAACATTGGTTGTTGAGCAATTTTATGAAATTTTGTAGTTCAGCATTTTTACAGCGCCATCTAACGTGTAATAGATATATCAACCAAAAAAATAAGAGTCGATATAAAATACAGTTTATAATAATGGATTATTCAATAAAGTGGACTTAAGTTTTAGCGATAACAATATTTTGTATACTTCCAAAAATAATGAAAAAAAAATATATTAAAATGACTTTTGCTTTCGCTATCCAACGATAGATGTCGTTTCACGATCCAAGCGCGTTAGTCCTTTATGAATGGATACACACTACGGGACCGGTGTTGTTTTTTTATTATTGTTCGTAGAGACGAATACCACAACATTATGGTTTTGTCAATAGCTGTTGTTTTTATTCGTATTTAGACAATGAACAATATAAAATGAGTCCTTATGATAATGTCCACTACCTATAATTATTAGACTGCCTCGGTGGCGTAGTTGTATTACGGTACGACTGCAAGGCTGAGGTCTCGGGTTCGATCCCCGGGTCGGGCAAAGTGATATTGGATTTTCTATTCAGTATCAGCCCGGAGTCTGGAATTTGTGCCCGGTATGGCGATAGGCTCGCCACCTATCACATCATGGGACGGAATACGCTTGGCGAAAAGTGGGTGCACTAGTTGCGCCTCTGCCTACCCCTTCGGGGATAAAAGGCGTGAGCATGCGTTATAATTATTATAATGAAACTGAGACAAAATTTTAAATAGTTCATATTTTTTTCAAATGCTTTTGAAAGTAGTATGAGTTATAGGATAATGTAAATAGTTAAAAAAATCTGTTTGCAATTTCTCCTTTGTTCTATCTAGCGTATAATTACTTTTTTATCATTAAAAAATATCCATGTTTTTTAGAACAGAACGATGCATAGAGCAAGTAGTTGTTAGAAAGGGGAGCGATCATTACCCCTATGACCGTCGATAATGGCTAGAGGAATCTCGTACGCATTTTAGACCGTTGGAAGCGTTAATTGACTGAAAATGTGGCTACAATGAAATGAGTTTAGCTATTATTACAAGGAGGTAAAGTTTATAAGTGAGCAGAAGGAAATCTCTGGGTCAATTGAATCTATAAAACATTTTCTGTAGATAGCTATGTTTCCAAGTACCTAATAAAGTCTTGTTTGCAATTTGATTAATATTATCTTGAGAAAAGTTTTCCGCGCGGGTGGAGCCGCGGGCAAAAAATTAAGATAAAAGTGTTTTTTTCGATTGTGATTTCAAGCACTTCTTACGTTTTTAAAGTTATGTGTGTATTCTTTGTGAATTTTCGCTTACTTTAAAGAAATGTGAAGTCTACCAACCCGCACTAGGCCAGCGTGGTGGACTAAGGCCTAAACCCTCTCAGTAGTACAGGAGGCCCGTGCCCAGCAGTGGGACAGTATATAATGCAGGGCTAGTATTCTTTTAATAGTAACATGTTTTAAGTAAATTTTTGATGTTATTCATTTTCATTTTTAATAAGTTCCGATTAGGTTATATAGATATATTAGGAATCAGTGTAGTTTCGGCGCCTTTTTAACTTAGTTTAAATGATGCAAAAAATATTTTGCTTAAGTCAGCAGCCTTACAACCGGTGATATTATAATATAAACACTGTTTAAATTACAAAGGGAATTTTAATAGATTTTAACGTTAGTATGTCTTATACGACGTGGCTTCACTTTGTGTATATTTTGAGTTCATCCAATTTGAAACCGATAGCTCACTTAAACTATACATAATTATATATTCTTTTGAAGACAACAGTCAAAGCCAAATGAAATGAATTGAAAAACCCATATACCTAAAGCGTTGCCCGTCCTGAGATTCAAATCCGTGCTTTCTGCTCCCACATATAAAAAAGTGGGACTTAACTGCATCCAAGAATTCAACTTATTATAAAGTTAGTATGCACACGGTCTATTTGATTATGAATTTCTTAACCATGCATTAAATGAGTGTAGATTGCGCCCGCTGTTCCGCGTGTGGTTTACCGAGGGAGTTAATAATAAAAATATTCCTCTACTTCGGTACAAATGTAACAACATTTTTATTTATGGGTTATTAAAGTTTTCAATGCAAATAAAACTGAGTGAATTGTTTTTTATTGTAAATGTATCAAGTGATATGTTTTGTTTTAAAAGAAAATTAAATAAATAAAATAAGCGGTTTCAATGCTTAATTTTTTATACGATTAAATTAAGTGTGAAATGTTTTTAGTTTTCTTTTTTTTTGCGAGTTGTATAATATTGCTAATAATTTACGACCATTGTCTACGCTGCCGGTTGTTCGTTAATTGATATCGATAATTATGTTGATTATTCATACTAATTGACCGATATATTCCCGGAAAAAAATCATTCGTGTCTCTCCTCGAATTTAATTTGTTGTCTTTTAATATTTTTTATTTTTGGATTGCTTAATCTTTACTAAATACCAAGTGGTTCATCGCATGTGAAAATGTATTTACCCAGCCTATATAGTGAGAGAATTAGAGGTAGAGTTCTGGCGTTTTGCTGAATTGTTTATGCCAAATACAAAACGGTCTAAATTAGGTTCCACCACTTGCTTCTTTTATGCCTAATTTTTTATTATCTATATTACACACACGCATCACGCCTTTATCCTTGAAGGTGTAGACAGAGATGTAACCAGGGCATCAACCTTTCGCCTGTGTATTCCATCTTATAATGTGAAAAGGGGAAAGCCCATACCGGGTACATATTTCAGACTTCGATATATTGAGTAGAAAAATCCAATCTCTTTGTCTGACCTAGATTTCGAACACGGGACCTGAGAGCAGTATCGTGCCGTGCACACAGTACAACTACGCCACTGAGGCAGTCAGTCATCTATTTTTATTATCATCATCAGCCACATGTACTACTGAACATAGGCCTTCATAAAGATTTCCATACGGACCTCTATTTTAGTGAAGTAAGTCGTGAAGTTAAATGATTTAATTAATTGCATTGCTTTATATTTCTTTTTAAATAGTCATTAGTGTTTGTATTTAAAAAACAAAATAAGAATATAAGTGTTATCTATGGTTACGACTATCTATCGCAGCGTGCGTAAGGATAGAAGGATGTGGGCTGATGCTATTGCTGATAGTGCACAACTTGCTGCAAACACCGGCAATTTGAGGGAGCTGTATAAGGCTACTAAAACCTTGGCGGGAAAAAGAAGTTCCAAAGGGAGGGTCCTGAAGTCTAAGGAAGGTCAGCTTATCGCGACATCAGAAGGGCAGCTTCAACGCTGGCAAGAACACTTTGAGAATGTCTTCCGAACCTCAGCAATGTCGACATCGGCTGAGGTACAGGCCGGAGCAACACCTCCACAGCTCCTTAACATCGACACCGCTCCACCTAAACATGAAGAAGTGGCGAAGGCTATCCTCTCCTTGAAGACCGGCAAAGCCCCAGGACTCGACCTTATAACCGCGGAAATGCTTAAAGCTGACTTACCCTCCGCTGTCGAGACTCTGACGCCTTTAATCACTAAGATCTGGGATTCAGAAAAGCTACCCGAGGACTGGAATAAAGGGCTCCTAATAACTGTGCCTAAAAAAGGTGACTTAAGCCACTGCGGTAACTGGAGGGGGATCACTTTACTTTCCATCCCATCCAAGGTGTTCTGTAAGATCATCTTGGACAGGCTGTCGAAGGCCGTAGAACCTCTCTTGCGCAATGAACAGGCTGGGTTTCGCCCCAATCGCTCATGCACCGACCAAATTAACACTCTTCGTATCATACTTGAACAAGCATCAGAATGGCAGAGGGAGATATATCTAACTTTCGTCGATTTCGAAAAAGCTTTTGATACGTTGCGATGGTCCAGCTTATGGTCTCGTCTACTCTCCATTGGTGTCCCGCCGAAAATTGTGGAACTACTCAAAGCTATTTATAAGAACTACTCTTGCTGCGTCACCCACAATGGCCTTGTTTCTGACGACATCGCCGTGCACGCTGGGGTCCGACAAGGCTGTCTTTTGTCGCCTCTCCTCTTTTTGATCGCTCTGGACGGGATTATGCTTCGTATATTTGACAACAAGCGCCGTGGAATAGAGTGGGGTAGTTCCAATGTCTTAGAAGACTTGGACTATGCCGACGACCTCTGTCTGCTGAGCCACACACACGCCGATATGCAAGCTAAGCTCAATGATTTAAGAGTGGAGGCGGCAAACTTGGGATTAAAAATTAATACCCGGAAGACCGTAGAGATGCGATCTGGATTGACAGACATAACACCGTTGCTGATTGGCACAGAGGTAGTGGAACAAGTCCACAAGTTCACATACCTCGGTAGCGTCGTGTCGGAAACAGGAGGAGCAGAGGAAGACATCACCTCACGGATTGCCAAGGCACGAGCAACGTTTGCGCAACTGCGCCCCGTATGGAAATCACGTAAGTTGACCCGAAGAGTTAAGCTCAGGATTTTCGGGACCAACATAAAGTCAGTGCTACTATACGGGTGCGAAACGTGGAAGGTAACGAAAGCCATCTCGCATCAGCTCCAGGTATTTGTAAACCGATGCCTTCGCCAAATCATCGGTATTCACTGGCCTGAGAAAATCTCGAACGACCACCTACGAGAACTCTGCCATGAAACACCAATCAACCAGCAGATCAGACGCCGCAAGTGGAAATGGATTGGCCACACCCTCCGAAGAGGTCCCGATCATATACCTAAACAGGCAATGGATTGGAATCCCCAAGGAAAGCGAAAGCGTGGTCGTCCCAAACAAACCTGGCGACGTACTGTGATCGACGAAGCGAAAAGTATTGGGAAGACTTGGAGTGAAATCAAACGCGAAGCTCAAGACCGATCGAAATGGAGAGTCACTGTGGAAGCCCTCTGCCCCATCCAGGGGACATAGGACCTTAATGATGAATGATGATGGTTACGACTAAAAACAGGTAAACTTTCTTATTTTATGCTTATACTAACAAAATTATTTCATTTAATTTAAATTGTTTGTGTTTGTTTGTTGTGGCAATGTTTTATTAAGACATATCTATTAAGAAATAATCTTACATGTTAAGTACATTTTCATCGCTTTCATAGTTGGTTTTCTTTGAGGAATCGTTAGCATTACTTTTTGAACCCACTTCTTTCAGTTTCCCTAGTTGTATAAAGGGTTAACACTTTAACTAACCTTATGGATTATGATATATATAATATTATAATAATATAATATTATATATGGCAATATTATAATATTGCCATATTTCGCAAAAAATCGTCTTCCATGCTGCAGCGCCTAAGAAACAGTAGTAACGCCATGCTAAACGTGATTGCTGAGCGGTTTGACTGTCCTTTCCAAAATTATTGGATGAAAGTAGTTCTGGGAAATGTGACATAACAATTAATTAATGTAGTAGCTAATAAGTTGTTGATATCTTGTTAATTTGATTTTTAATATATATGGATTATGTAATCTGAATTAAATATATAAAATAAATAAATAAATAAATAATCAGTGTTAACATAAATTTAACAATGATATTACCTTTAACTTTGTAAGATTTGTAGGCTGTTTATGCTTAATGATTATATTTTATCACGTTCTCTGTTGTGTGACATTGTAAATATTTAAGCATCATACGTAGTGCAGTTGGCGACGCCAGGTTCGATGCCATCTAGTACGATCTATTTAAACTGATCTGATAGCAAGAGGAATGGTTTCTAGATAAAGTGTTAACTGACGAGATATGGTTATTACTCACCAGTCGACACACTTATGCCGGCATTTTTTATACGGCCTCGGCAAAATGATGCCACTGCACCTGATGGTTCGTGAAGTGGGATCCAAATAGAGTGCCGGCTAATGAGAGAATGATTATCCATCGCCAGTCGTCATAATTATGCCGGCATGTGTGAAATCGGATATACACAGATCCCGCAATTATTTAACTTTTTATTACATCCAGGTATTTTTTCAGCTGCCTCTATACTTCACTTTCATCCGCGAAACACTTCAAGAATTTTGCAGTAGTATCGCCTATATACTTTTGTTTTATTACCAAAGTTTTTTTTTCATAAACATAAAATTTAAGTCATTTATTTTACCTCACATAAAGAAAAAAACCATGTTTAAATTAAACTGAACGTGTCTCGGCGATTTGAAAGTTGCAATTTCTTGAGCTACTTATGTTGCTGACTGTACAAGTATTTTGCGACCGTACTTTGCAGTTTGTGCCTCTCCATTTTCAACGCAGTTTCTAATATCTACAGCACAAAATAGTCCTTTGGTGTTAACAAAGTGTAATAGAATTATTCACTTGTTTTCTTTTTGGTTGATTCTCTGGTACTCAATAATAATTGTAGTATTTCTTTACATACCATTCTTAAATACATACTTCAAGTGCAAGTAACCATTATTGGAGCATTTTTTTGCCAAAGGATATATGTATTAATGGCAATCAATTATAATTTAAGAATAGAAAGTTTTTGGTGGAATTTTATTATTATTTAAATATTTTGTGTATGGATGTGTTAAAAAGGTTATAGAAAAAGAAAGGCCGCAAATATTTATGATAAATAACGACATCTAAAAGCTACTTTTTTAATCGACTACGGCGACAAAGAAGGGTAATGATTCTAGCACACTACGTATAAATTTTTGATGGAATTTTCTTCTACAGTTCTTTTAGTTCAGTTTCTTCTTCAGTGTTGGAATTATTTAACTATAGAATCTCCGGTATACCAGAATCCATCTAAGTGGTTACCAAAACGGTAATTCTGCCGCTTAGCAGAAGTGTGCAAAGAGAATTATGTTCCGTTTTATAGACACTGTAGCAGTATAAGTGGTTATTAAGATTATTGCGGGTTGCATATACAAAACTTAGCTCAGGCTCGCCCCCTATCATGGGACGGAATACGCACGGTGAAAAGTGGGTACACTAGTTGCGCCTCTGCCTACGCCTTCGGGGATAAAAGGCGTGAGTATGCGTAAGCATATACAAAACTAAGCTAAGTTACCTTAGCTAGGATAGCTTAAATATTTTTGATACTTGTGCGTAGACCGCAAAATATTTTTTTGTTAATGCTACTGAATGAAACGAACATACTGTCACCTGATAGAAACCTACACGACCGCCCATAAACAGTAACATCACCATACAGAACTTTTATTTACAAAGTACTGTTTGGCACTCCACTGCAGTCGTCACTCTAAGACATTAGATTAGTTTCATGATGTCCAGTGCGCTGACTAAAATGTGCTTCAGTGCATGCACACTGCAGCTTGGCGGTAGAAATAAACATTGCGGCGATATGTAATCTATGTTGTGGTCTAGGCGTAATTTTGTCAGCCATGTAAGTAAAGCTACTTAAGCTAGATTCTTGATCTGCTACCGAAGTGAACATTTCATATTTCTATAGACGATATGCAGCGTCATGCGTTTTTGTACAATTTTTGGAGTTAATACTTTTTTCTACTTGCTATTGGGCCAAAATACCATATTATACAATGCAGAAAAAATTACAGTTTACTTTTAGTAGGCCATCTGATCTGTAACTTTTTGCCAAGCCATTATGATTTACAGAAACCATGAAACAGATAAAAGATGATGCAAATGTATAAATAGAAAAAAAAACCTAAATGTGTGAATCCACCACAGTGCATTATTTATTTTAAAATCTCAACATTCCACTGTAATGGAAGGATATTCAATACCCATGAAACCTTACGCAGTTAGATAAATTGTGAATTTGCGCTGCGGTTAAAAGGAAAAAGATTTTTTAAGAAGAGAAGATTTATTGAGCCTTCGATACTTTTGAATTATACAATACAATTTCTTTTATTGCCATCTAAATATTGTGATGCTTATTAAGCAATTTTCTGCATTTTCTTTTAAACATTCATACATAAGCTCACGCCTTATCTTCGAAGGGTTAGGCAGGAGCTATGACACTTTAAACATTTGAATATCTTCGATGTTTCATTTCACATTGGTGGTAGATATAAGCTCGGGGAAAAGCGTGTGCATTCACTACGCCGTGAGCTTTAATTTTAACATTTTAAAAATATTTTTGTTCTGATATTTTATTAATTTTTTTTTATTAATTACTTCAGTCTAATTTTATGCGTGTTGCCCATTATATCTGACTAGGTGATGCTCGCGGCTCCACTCGCGTGAATAAGTTTTTACGGCAATATAAATAGTAGCCTATCAAGCCTAGCACTCAGGAGTAATGTAGCTTCCTATTAGTAAAAGATCTTCATAATCGGTTCAGTAGTTCCTGAGATTAGCGCGTTCAACCAAACAAACAAACTCTTCAGCTTTATAATATTATAGTATAGATAAGTAATTTATCATACTTTATTTTTATGTTGAAATATAGAGTCTATTTACTGGTACATAATAAAAGTTACAAAAGGTGTTTTTTTATTATTATATTTTTACTGGATTTATATTTAATAAATGTTATGAAATAACGTTGTTATTTTATTTAGATATACCTGTAGGTACACGATTGTTTATCATTTTCTTTACATTTATAGGACAATATACTTGTTGACAAAACGAAAATTAGTTCAACTGTATTTAAAATTTTCGTTAATGTTAAAATAACACCTACAATAATATCGGAACTTATAGCTGCTTGTAATCCAACTTCCGCTATTAAAGCTTATTTGTTAATTAGAATATTGTATGTATGATTTAATTTGAGTAAATAAACTGTGGCTATAAATAACACTTTTTTGTTGGGAATCTTTTTATTCCTGTTATTCTTTTACACTGCGTTTTTATAAAATACTGACGATCAATGAACATTATTAAGATTTTATGCAGACATAACAAACATAATATTGGTAAAATTTGCACTTAAAGGATCGATTTTAGAAAATTACCCAAAAATGGCGCATGCGTTACAGACACTAGTATGATTTTTGAAATCGATATTTCCAATTCTCTCCTGAATGCGAAGCGTCAATAAAATACTTGAAATCAACCGGCGAATTAAGCCAAAATTAATACCAGTCTTCGCCCGCCGTCGGGTAAGCAATATGGCTGCCGGTATCCAAACCCCGTGCCTCACCCCCGCGCCATCTAACAACCCCCCCTCGCCTGTGAGAGATTGCTTTTTTGCGAGCGAGAGAGACCTTCCACTCCCTAGTGTTTTGCGTTCTAAAATATTTTCACAATACGATGCAGCACATTCCAAAACCAAACTTAACTGTTAGTTATTAGAGTTGAAAATTGGTCCATAGTGAAAGGGATGTTGCATCCCTTCGGACCCGAAACCCTAACGTGAAAAGTGTGAAAAAGCGAAAGAGATGGATAGAGGCGGCCGTCTCGGGCGGGGCCCAAGTTTTCGTGAGTCGTTCATAGCTTAGATGTCGCTCTATTCCCACATTTGGCGGCCACGTACGCCAGAGAGAGACGGATGGATTTTTCGCGTTTTCTTTTTTTATTTGGTCTTTATCTTGCGGGGGGCAAAAACCAGTGCGTTAGGGGAGCGTGGGGTGAGCGGCGGGTAACGACCGCTGCGTTGCGTGTAATGTTTTAGGGGGTTACGTACAAACGTACATAAAAACGTATATATAATGAATAGTGGCGTAGAATGTTTAATCATGGCTTTTTGGTACTTAGCTGTATTGTAGAAATATGAGATAATTACTGACAAAAATGATTTTAGTAAATCGAAATTCGTTTGAGGCGAAATGATGTATTGAGACTGGCGGGTATTTGCGCCCGGGCCTAATTATGGACACTCGTGTTTTAGCGGTTAGTTACGTAACGCTATCGTAAATATATCCAATTTGCCTGCATAAATTGCTGTTTACTGATTCATTTTGAACTCGAATTACGTGCTTTAGAATATTAACTATTGTATTGTTTAAATAGGCATATTGGGACTTTATATGGGGCTTAGCATAGCTGACGACATGTGGTTGTGATATACCTTTACCTACCCCGGAATAGGGAAATAGGCGTGATGTACAGTCAGCAGCATAAGTAGCTGAACAAATTCAAAGTTTTAAATAGCCTACATACTTTTGTGTTCTTACCAATCTTCTTTTTCTCTTCACAAAAATAAAATAACAGAGATTTACTTTACTTCAAACGAAGAAAAAAATGTTTCGGTTTAACTCAACGCGTATATAGGCGATATAAAATTTTGATTTTGTACAGAGATGCTGCTGACTGTACGTATGTATGTTATCTGCATTTTCCTACTCTGGTCATATGTTTGGAATTGACGCAGTTTTTCTTCTATTCATCCTCATAACACTTTATCTTATTATGGACTCTTGTAATTTACTCTTCTCTCATATTTATTTAGTAACTGAAATACCTACAAAGTAATAAATTACCATCATATTACCTGCGGTAATTTTTTAAAATATTTAATTTGCTAAATAGTTTCCCCGAATAGAATATTTGTCTTTTGAGTAGATAAAATATGTATTTTTTTTATATAATAATATCGGCTCATCAATTGAAATGCCCCACGGCTTTATTATAAAGTTTGTCCTCAAGGCTAAGTAAAAGGCCTACATTTAGATAAAGTATATCAGAGAAAAATAATTCTCTCAATAAACCCAGCTTATTAATTCCTAATCAAGACAACGATACCTATTGACTTCTTGGATTTTTAATGCTATAAAATGTAACACTTCTTTCATAACTTCTTAACTCAGTAATCAGTCATCATAAAAACTAATAACATGTTGAAAGTTTACAACGCGTATTTTCTTAGCATTCATATCACATAGTCGCTACAATTGTATTTTTTTAAATGCCTGACGAGCATACCGCTTTCCTGACGAAGAACAATACGATCACCAAAAACATTTTATTTTATTTACATGAATGTCAATTTTCGGAAAAAGACGAAACATTTTAAAAATCTCGCTGGTTGCAGGTTGCTTTTGATAGATCCGTCTGTAAATCTTTAACGAAAGCCTATGTTCAGCAGTGGACTTCATGTCGCTGATGAAGGAGATGGTGATAGTGATGATAAATAATATTAAACTCTTACTGAACTAACTGCGTCAGCGATCCCTCATATTTTTTTATTATCTATGTTGTTGACATCCTCTGCATTATGTTCCTGTAATTTTTACAGCCCCTGGATATTCGAATTCGGCTAAGCATACCTAATAGAAAAACTTTCGCAATTCGTTCATCCGTTTTAGATCATTGAAAACTTGAAGATTGTTTTATCGGATTAAAAGATACTCTTATACTTATGTCATAAGAGATTATGTTTCTTTTAGGTCGTAGCCGTAGGTACCTACTAGTAATCCTAAAAGACTTTCGGTCCAAAAAAACCTAAAATCGGTACAAATATTCGCAAATCATCATGTTATTCTCGGTGCAAGGATCAAATCTGTATCTCGCTTTTTAACCCTAAAATATTAAACAATACTTAAGATTAAACTATTATTATAATATTTTATAAAATCCTAATTAGATCCTTTATCACTCGTAGACGAGTTAACCGATTAATATTCAAGAAGGGGTCAACCGTGAGAACATAGGGTCAGGGGTCAAAGGGACCTGTGTAATGAAGATTCAAAAGATCAGGTCAAGACCTCTGACCCTTCGTGTGCGGGCTCGCGTGATCTTGTGCGTGCAATGGACCTCGACATCCAATTTGCATGAAGCTGAACATAATGGTGAATTAATTTTTAGTGCAAGGCCTTTTGTACCCTGTTTTAACGGCTAAGTATTGTGTTTGCACACGAATGTCCTTCGTGAATTATGAATTTGGAATTTGAAAAGTATTTTTCAACTTTAATGATAAATTCTTATAAAGGAAGTTTGGGCAAAGTCTCGACCAGTCGTACTCAACCTTTTTTTTATACAGGCCACAAAGGCATCTTAGTTATGGCGCCTCGGGCCGCGACGTTAACTCATTGAACTACTAAAGTGTCTAAAAACGTTATTAAAATGCAAAGTTTTATTCATTTTAATCAAAAGAATTCACAATTGACTGTATGTTTTTATTCTGATAGGGTCAGCATACAGCTGAAGCGATCTTGGGATAGATTTGTTTAGTTTAGGTGAGGTTTTTTAATTCAGACGAGCCATTTGCAAAATGAAAGGCTCGGTGGGCCGCAGGTTGAGTATCGCTGGTCTAGACCATCTGTGTCATAGAGCTTTGCATCGTTTATAGGTAGTGAATACATCTATTGACACTGTGTTGATCATCTGCTTATAAAATAATGCCTGAAGGCTAGTATGAGTTAGTGATGCTGTACTGACTCCTGACTTCTTGGGCATTATTTTACAAATTTCGATATGACCATTTTGTAGATTTCGATTTATAATCCATAGGTAATTAATCTTTCTGTGAATGTTAAGAAAAAATATTAATCTATTATGTTAAGAAATTAAGTTTGGTGCACATTTTATTACATAACTTATAGACAGCGTATTTAATATTAACACGAAGTCTCATTTATTAACGAAGTAACACATTATAATTATTGATGCATAAGAATTATTGAATAATTCCTCGGTCAATCTAGATATCTAATTTACTGTTTGTTTTTTCAACAGATTTTTTTTTTTAATTTTACAACTTGCTAAAAAATATGGGAAGGGTTCATTCTACAGCGTGGGAGCTTAACCCTTACGAGATAAAATTGTAGGAAATATGCAACGGCATTACAGAGCGTGAGAACGCGCGCATTAGCAATTCTAATAGCAAAAGTAGATCTTTCTTAAGATGACCCCTTTCACGGGCCCGCTTGACCCCACCTGTACTTGCATAGCTAATTACGAGATTACCATAAAATCAACATAAAGCAAAACTTACATTTCACACAGTTTGCATTTTTTAATTTTATTCTTGCGTTTATTCTCCGTTGGCATTGTAAGGGTTGAGAAACGACGAGATTTAACATATTTTGGGTCATAAGTTCGCGATGCTAGTGGAATGAAGGTTGGTGATATAGTGTTTTGTGTGTTTAAAGTGAAACAGCAGCTTCGAATAAGGAATGAAACCTAAATCAGTTATTTCAAAGATTGTGGTATATATTTTGCCATGAAACAATGAAAAAACGTATCAAAGAATTCATCCAGATTCCAGCACTAGTTACTTATAAGTTACTGATGTCGAGTAAAATGAAGTTCAAGGAAAATAGTAAGATATCTTTTCATTAGTATAAAATAATTTTAAAGTTATACGTGCTTGATATTCTAATTAATTGATATATTTGGTAATATTACACGTCATGACCAATGGCTTTAAATGTTATTGATAAGGGATAAATAAATAAAAAAATAAATAAAGCCAATTATACCGTGCTTTGCAGAAATGATCTAATTAATCCACAGGGCCAAAATTAAAGCATTCTAAAATATAGAAAATTGATATTCTTACTTAAGAAAAGCTCGTTATATTCTAACATAATTTATACGCATACGCATGCTCGCGCCTTTTATCCCCGAAGGGGTAGGCAGAGGCGCCAGTGCACCCACTTTTTGCCGTGCGTATTCCGTCCCATGATGTGATAAGGGGCGAGCCTATCGCCATATCGGGCACAACTTCCCAACTCCGGGCTGATACTGAATAAAAAATCCAATATCACTTTGCACGACACGGGGATCGAACCCAAGACCTCAGCATTGCAGTCGTACCCGTAATACAACTACGCCACCGAGGCAGTGAATTTATACATCTAACATCTATATCATAAAATATTTATTTAAACATTTTCATCACTTTGTAATCATTAATTTTGACCAGTTTGTGGGTTCCGTACAACACGGTCTAACTGAAGTCTGCATCGTTAACAAGCATTAAAGGCCGTGCTTAGCGAAGTCTGTATAGACATAAAGTATTCAGAGGAGGGGAGGCGGCTACACATTTGTTGCACCACTTACTGCTTATATCGGATTTGTCTCGATTTGTTGCCGTTTACAGTTAATTGAAACGACAAAACGATTAGATAGGTGCCTGTCGTACTGCGAAATGTTTTTTACTGTGAATTTTATTATGGATGTAACGATGATTTTAATTTTTTTTTCCAGTAAGATAAGGAATAGTAGTCACGAATAAGGAATATTAGAATATGATATAATGAATCATATTTATAGCTCATGTTTTTTTGCGATGAGCGTAGAATCTCTTGACTATAGTTTCAGAACATACAAATATAGCCTAAGTAATTGATTTAGTATATACCCGGTGAGGTTGGTTCTCGCTTGATTCCTAGGATGATCTAATAAAAACGTATTTTTATTGAAACTTTGTACAAATTCAATAGATACTGACAAAGTATCAAAGCCCTATATTCTATAGGTAGTGGTCATACGTAATATAATTAATAAATAAGATAAAGATTGCACATTTTGAAAATTATTATCAAAATTTTATTCTGAGCTGCGGTGTCTAGTTGTATAAATTTTTTGTTTAGTTTAAGCATCGACATATGATATTTCGACACTTTCCTCATTTAACTAGAAAATAATAGGTACCCAGTTTGATAGATAGATAGATAGCTAGATAACTCTTTATTGAACACCACACAAGTAAAAGAAAAAAACACAAACATACTTATTCACTACAGATAGTGTATCAAGAGGCGGTCTTATCGCTAAAAGCGGTCGCTTACAGACAACCAGACAGTTTGCATATTTTCCAAAAGATATTTCATCAGATGTTTAGGTTACCTACCTAAACATTGTTGGCCTCATTCCGCCATTCAATATTTGTAACTCACTGCAGTGTTCGCTTATATCTTGTAATACGACTGTTTCTGGCCTTTCTCTTTTTTTTGTGTCACCATCGATGCATGTGTTTGTTTATTAGACAATTTAATATTCTTATTACCTTTGCGTTCAGTAATTAGATTTTCTTCTAGACCACGATCTAAACTTCTAGGGAGAGCTTTAGGTTCATGGAGTACCTATATTTTGTTGATTTTTGGCATCTACGTTTAATATTTCGAGATTTGTTTGCAGAAGCGGTTGCTTTCTCTTCACAATAAAAATAATATCTTTAGTTTTATACCTGAGTTCGCTCGTAGCTTGTAATAGGAGTGTTCCCGCCTCGACTCCTTTCATTTGCGTCGCTATCGACGCGTGTGTTAATTTATTAGATAATTTGATATTCTACCGGTAGCACTGCGTCCAGGTAATTACATTTTATAATGACCGTTCGCATCGAGCATTGACTGTGTATTTTTAACACGATAATATAAACTTAATTAAGCCTTAATTAATTCTAAAATATGAGTTTAATTAAGTCACAATTAAATCGGATATATTTTGCGGTTCGTCAAAAGCTTTAGTTTGTAATGTTAAAATTCCGTGTAATGTTCTATTTGATATAAAGTATGAAAGCTTGTTAAATATTATGGTCTTAGACATATCGAACACACATTGATACTAATATTGAATGACTACGAATTTACGAGGCCTTTGATTAATTATTATATACCTAGATAGACACTGAACGTTTCAAACGCGTCGAAAAAAATAGAGGCCAACTGTTGTCCACTAAACGAGTTTAAGTGAATCATTTTTTTTTGTTTTTCATGGATATAATTTTCTCCCCGTTTTATTAGAAACCATGTAATAACTGGTATCATAATGCGCGCACAGAAGGACACGCAGAATCATGCAGCAATAGCGTATGACACAGCTGTCACGCATACTAACTTAAGAAAAGTTGGCCTGTTTGTTTTAGTTTCATTGCAGCGCGTCACTCCATCTAGGTATATAATTAATCAAAGTACGAGGCCTATTTTTAGCATTGAACTTCTAAAGGCTGAAGAAAAAGAAGAAGAAGAATAACCCCGTTTCGATTTATGGTATGATAGATTTATGTAACATTTATATTACAATCCAAACCCCTCTAAAAGATACAAACGGGTTAAACGCACGTATTATTAGAAACTGTGAAGTATTTCTAGAAAAGAAGTCTATTAGACTAGGTGTGTAATAATTCTCTTGATGTCGAACTTTAATCCAACCCCTTATTTCTTCACAGGACTGTAAGCAACGTGACATAAAATTATTAAATTCTATTTTATATACGAACTACCGACTCTTCAGTTTTTTTTTTTTTTTTTTTATTGCCTTGAATGACGAGACGAGCATGCCGTTCGCCTGATGGTAAGCGATACGACCACCCATAAACAGTAGCAACACCATCTAGCAGCTTGACTTACAAAGTACTGTGTGGCATTCCACTGCGCTCGTCATCCTGAGACATAAGATGTTAAGTCTCATTATGTCCAGTAGTTATACTGGCTACAATGTCCTTCGAACCGAAACACAACAGTGCATGCACACTGTTGCTTGGCGGTAGAAATAGACATTGCGGTGGTACCCACCCAGACGGCCTCTTACATAATGAGAGACCTACCACCAGTAAAGTAAAGTAAGTTACACACGAAGTCTCAATGTTTTATCATGAATGACGAGACGGGCAAATTGCTTGCCTAGCAATTTCTCTTAAAACTAGCAACGATACTCAGAACTCTGAATTACAAACCGTGGATGACAATAAACTAATTTTGTCATCCTCAGACATAAGATTTTAAGTCTCGTAATGTTTTGTAATAACATAATATTTTCAAAATGTTAAACAACAGTATTCCTACAATGCTTGGCAGCAGAAATGGATAATGTTGTACCTACCTAGACATATTCTTATACAAGAGATCTACTATCTAGCATATTAGTAGCAACCATCCATTACAGCTACTTAGAAAAACACATAGTTCGTTAATTCTAAATTCAAAAATATCAAAATTGCTCAACATTTTACAAATATGAAAAACTCAAGACTTAACCCGTCCGCCATTACAGCGGTCCAGCGTGTGCGATTAAAGAAAATTATAACGCGTGATATCGACCGGGCTGCGAAGGCGTTACCTAGCAACCGCTCCGGCCTAAACCCTTCAGATGCCGCGAGCCGCTTACTTTGTGGCGAGGGACGCCGCGGCCGCGGGGGACATCTACCCCCGGTTTTAGGGTTGTGTGTAACGGTTGCGAATTTGAGGGTTAGATTTTGCGAGGCGAGGTTATGAGCTTTGACTCGTTGAGGCGTTTGTTGAGATTGCTCATCGGTTAGTTTGGTTTATATGAACGCTTAGTTGGGTTTCTTACACCTAAATTTAAGATGTGTTGGATTATAGAAAAATATGACAAACCGATGGTGGTAGGTTATAATGAACTGAAAGGTTTTAATTTAGGAAATATTACGACTGATCTATTTAAAGATATTTGTAATTCCTAGAACATAATAGAATGTAATTGCATTATCTAATGAAGGCACATCATTATTTTAGCAAGTTTTTGTAGAGTTTGAGTCTATCCAGTCCCATGACGCTTGATATATATTATATACTAGCTTTTGCGCGCGGCTCCGCTCGCGTGGAAAAGTTTTTCCGGGATAAAAAGTAGCCTATAGCACTCAGGAGTAATGTAGCTTCCTATTAGCGAAAGAATTTTCAAAATCGGTCCAGTAGTTCCTGAGATTAGCGCGTTCAAACAAACAAACTCTTCAGCTATATATAATAGTATAGATTTAGATTTTCCTTTTGTTATTGATAAAATATAGACACCTTACACAGTTTCGCCGCCTAGGCATATCCTATTCGACTGCTCATACAATACAAAAACTCACGCACTTATCATAAATAAAAAGTATCAATAATCCGTAATAATTCGATATTTCAATTTTAAAATTCTACTGAACATAAAACCCGCGGATACCGGTCCACGCTTGCCGGCGTATTTCGGCATTGATCCGGAGCCGAGCGCGCCTGCGTGCTGCCAGAAAAACGAACTGACGAAAAGCAAGGTCACTCACAAGTTCTTTTTTCAAATTCCAAATATCGAGTGGTGGATCAGAAATGTTGCTTTGCTTTGGCGAAGTTCAGTGGGACAGTGTTATGACGGCGGCCGGTTGGAACGGACGCCTGCCTAGATCTATGCTTTTTATATAAGATCGTAAACTTTGAAAACTATAAGTCTTATAGTTGTAGATAGTCCTATATAAATATACCTATCTAATACTCTTATAGATGTTAGGAATATAAAATACCACAAAATGTATGTATAGACCAGGCGGAGTCAGCAATTCAGTAAGAGCTATGAATACAATCAACTATTAGTCCTTATTATTATAAATCAGAAGCTTAATACTATAAAAAAAGTATTAGTGAGACAATATATAACATACGTAAATACATTATTTTGCTACATTTATAATGTAGAGTACGTAAGCGTATTTAGAATTCAATCTATCCACTATACTGGAATAAAAAATGTTCAATTTTTTTCATCATAATTTGTAGTTTCTTTTATAATGACGATAGATAAGAGAAAAATGAATGTGAATACGAACTCAAGAGACACTCGGGTTGATAGTGTAAGAGCTGTGGGCTTAGAATGTGGCAAAAAACGCAACTCGTGAGACGATGTCTTTTAATTTTGATGTTTGTGATTGATCGAGAGACCAATACGTCAGTCTCTCAACCAATCCCAATAAAACGGAGTCGTGTCGTGGTTTTTTGTCACGTTCTAAGCTCACTGAATATTTTTTGATATTATATAACGCAATAATTTAGCTATTATTCACGGCGGCTTTCTATGAGATAATATTACTGTTTTTATCGCTATTTGGTCTATTGGTACCGTGAGCTACCGAGGAACGAATCTTAAGCTGGACAAAACCTTGTGTAGGTTTTCCTTACTCTTTTTACCCGTAACTATCTAGAGGTGTTAATGTAGGGAGGCGGTTGCAAAAACTAAATAATGTTTCTGCAATTTACTTTTAAAAATGTGAAGCGCCAGACATTGGAGTGGAAGGACAAAAGTTACTATTCTGAGTTAGTTTATGTTGAAAAATCCGCAAAATAGTTTTATTTCAATGTCTAACATTCGCATAAATATAAGAAGTCATTAGTTTATGTTGTAAACGAAACTAAATACGGCGTGGTTCTACTGTGTATTTCTTACGAATTCCAAAGGTGTATTAATTAAAATAAAAGCAAAATTATGTGCCTATATTATTTATCTTCTGTTCTCTATTACTTCTTCTTCTTGTGTCGTGTTCCTCAGTACTGAGGGTCGCGACCCCCCTTCTGTATCATTTTCTCTCGAACGAGCTTTCTCCATTCGTATCTGTCACATGCGGTGCAGAGAGCGCTGTGAACTGTTGAGTCAAGAGCGGTGCGGATCTGGTCAGACCAACGTATTGGTCTGCGTCCACGTGGCCTTCTCCCATCTACTTTGCCGGTCACGATGATTTTCACGAGGTTGTCACCGTCTTTTCTTGCAATGTGACCGAAATATTTTAATATTGTGCGTACACACTCTGATGACAGACACGAGGAGATTTTGAGTTCGCGCCGTATGGAGATGTTAGTTCGAAATGCTGTCCAAGGAATACAGAGCATCTTTCTCCAACACCACATCTCAAATGCGTCAATGCGTTTGCGGTCTGCTGCTTTCAATGTCCAAGTTTCAGCTCCATACAAGAAGATCGAAAAGACTAAGGTCCGTACCAATTTGGTTTTGGTTTTTACGGAAATGTTGCGATCTCTCCAGATTTTTTCAAGCTGAGACATGGCGTTCTTAGCCATTCCAATTCGTCTTCGCACTTCCTTCTCACACGAACCATTATTGCTGATATTGGAACCCAGGTAGACAAAGTTGTCCACTGCTTCCAGGTCCAGTGCGCCAGTAAGTTCCAACTTCCCAGATCTATCCACCACCAGGATCTTGGTTTTGGATCTGTTTACGGAGAGCCCCATCTCCACGCTAAACCGCTCCATTCGGTCTAGAAGTGCAGTCATTTCTGACTCATTTGCCGCAAGAAGAGTAGTGTCATCGGCGTAGCGCAGATTAGTGATTTTCACGCCACCAACTGTGATGCCTCCCTGCCAATTTTCACAGGTACGTCTCATTATGTACTCTCCATAGGCGTTGAATAGAATGGGCGATAAAATGCATCCCTGTCGTACTCCTTGGTGAAATATAAAGGGTTTTGAGGTTGTTTTATAGACTCTTACGACTCCGCGGCTTGAGCCATACAGGGTGCGAAGTAGGGCGATGAGATGATTGGGTACTCCAAGTTCTTGTAGGACTTTCCATAAACAACTCCAGTTGACACAGTCAAAAGCTTTACTATAGTCTACGAAACACATTATCACTGGCGTGTCAAACTCGTACGCCTTCTCAACGAGTTGCCTGACACAGAGAATCTGCTCTCGAGTGCCCTTTCCCTTCACAAAACCTGCTTGCTCTTGCGGAATTTGCCAGTCCAGGTAGTAGCGGATGCGATTGTTTAGGATATGGAGCAAGATTTTGCTGGCATGTGAGATGAGGGACAAGGTTCGATAATTTCCGCAGCTCTTGGTTGACCCTTTCTTATGCAGCGGAAGGATTACAGATTCCGACCAGTCTTGCGGCCAATCGCCGTTAATCCAGATGTGTGAGCAGATCCTGAAAAGTATCTCAACACCCAGGTTGCCCATAGCTTTCAGCACCTCTGCTGTTATTTGGTCGCTTCCTGGCGCCTTCTTCTTCTTGAGGGACTGTACCGCATTAGATATTTCGGCACGAAGAATCATGGGTTCCAGTTCTAGGTCCTTCCAGTCCAGGCTAGCTCCGGGCGTTGAATGGGGTCTCTATTACTTAATCGATAGATGATTCAAACTCACAAATTCATTCTCTTATAGAATTACTTGTATTACTCTCGGCTCTGTCCCCGTGAAAAGTTTTTTTTTTAAACTGACGCCTTTTATTCCCGAAGTGTCAGGCAGAGGCGGAACCAATGCACCCAATTTTCGCCATTCTTATTCCGTCCCATGATGTGATAGGGGGTGAGCCTATCGCCATATCGGGCACAAATTCAAGACTCCGGGCTGATACTGAATAGAAAAACCCAATATCACTTTGCCCGACCCGGGGATCGAACCCGAGACCTCAGCATTGCAGTCGTACCGTTATACAACTACGCCACCGAGGCAGTGAAATATTTTTATGAGGCAGTGAAAGTTTTTCTGGGATAAAAATATTTTCACGTGGTAAAAAGTATCCTACAGCACTCAGGAGTAATGTAGCTTCCTATAAGTTAAAGAATCGGTTCAGTAGTTCCTGAGATTAGCGCGTTCAACCAACCAAAAAACAAACAAACTCTTCAGCTTTATAATATTAGTATAGATTAATGTAGGTACTTAGATCAAAAGTTTTACCTCGTCATAAAATCATTTGTGATTCGTCCTGCAATATTCATATTCACGAACCGATATGTGAATACATAAAACATTTTCGGGTTTACAGAATTCGGTAATTGAGTTTGTTTGAATTTGTATGTGTTTTATCAACACTATCGCACGCCAAACACATTCGTATTTTGACGCATTCTAAAATAGGGTAGTTTCCTATGTTCTATTTTGTACATTATTTTATATGTAACAGAAAATAATAGGAAAAAGAAATTCTTTTGTGAAATCAGCATCAAAATTGGTTGAAAAATAAAGCAGTTATTCATATTTGAAATATTGTCGTGAACAATAGTGGGAGCGTGGTGGGGATATCACGCTATCTCTTTCGCACGCTCGCATCGTTATGGCCGGTGATACTCGGTGACGTCACAGTCTGATATTACGTTTATTTGACAATTACCCTTTCTACCAAATTTCAAAGCTTTATAACTTGCTTATTATTACGTCAATTTAGAAAATTCTTTTTACGTTAACATTTGGTTGGCATACATTTTGATAAATGTATTTTAAAAAATATATATAAATATATAGTATATTACCCATAAAATAAGACTGTTGTTATGAAATGATATAACCATGCTGATATTAAGCCCGGTCTACCAAAGACGCAGATAATGACGATTAAAGATTTTAAAGTACATAATCTACCGGGCCAGTATGATTTGCAAAGCGAAAGAATAACATAGATCTATTCGTTTAAAACATACTTATTGTAGTAAAATATTTTAAATACAATTTTTGTTTTATTAGAAGCTAATGGATTTATAACCTTAACGATTAATATATTAGCAATAACGTTCAGTTTACCTCTATTCAAAGTTACCCCATTCCCAAAATGTGAGGTGTCAATTCTACCCCAAACTCACAACTCGAAACCACATTTGACATGTAGACGTATCTAACACAAATCTAATATGCACTCTCACTATCGACCGACCTTCGTACGCAGTATGTGGCATTAACTTGACCGGGGGTCAAGGCAGCTTTCACTGTCTTTGAGCAGTACATAGCCGATATATAAGCCGATGCGCACTTCCGCTCCCTCAATGGACGGTACGATGCAAGATGTGGTGGGATCGATGACCGCTATGCTTGTTTGGGTGTAAGCTGGTAAACAATGGTTAAATGTTGGAAGCAATTCATGTTTCGCACGTCATTGGTTAACAACAATGCCTGGGGTACCTTATAGGTAAATAATGTCGGCTTATGGATCATTTGGCAATGTAATTTGCTGTGCAATGACGCTGGACATATTGAGCGTCACATAGATAATAAAGACAGGTGCCTTTTGTCATGAGGCTTTTAAATTTGGATTAAAACTTTATTAAGTATATATTGAATTAAACACATGTAATATGAAGAAGATACATATTAGACGATCACGTAAAGTTAGAATATCTTCCTACAATGAGGTACATACGAAAGAAAGATGAATATACATGTGAACATGAAAAAGATTACAGGCCTCTAATAAAATCTAGTTGTTTGAGATCATCCCGTGTCTGAAAATGTTGTATGACTCCGGAAATAAATGAACCGATAATTACGCCACATAAATATATAAAAAGCAAAACAAGTAAGTAGATAAATACGTGTAATAGTATGACAATAAGAACACTTTAAAAAATACGAGCAGGTCCTAACTAATGCATTCCTTAGAACTATAAGGATCTCATTGGATATGCATTAGATTACCTTTAATTTTAAAAATAATGATTTATATGAAAATTGATTACCACTTAATGATATTTATCTATTTGAATCATTCATGAAACAATCTTGCACTATACAAATCGAACACTCATATATTTCGAAGATAAATGTTCCTAAATCCTTTTTTACAACACCTCAAACTCTTCACAACTTTCAATCTTGTGAAAAGTCAAGCGTCAAAGGTTTTCGCATGATTGTTCCGATAAATCACCGGTGTCGTGTTGTGTTTAGTGTTTACGTACATACAGCGGTGTGTAAGGTGAAAGTGACCTGTTATGTGTGACGTCACAATATGTAGGCGAATAGAGCATTAGCTATGTAACGTGGTGTACCGACAGAATAACAATCTAACACCAAACGTGAGATTTAGTTGTTAGAAATTCCATACATGTACCTTACATTGGAGTTTTTGGAGTATAATAGTTTAGAAAAACACAAATGGGGGTGTGTAAAAGCGTAGCTTTGAGTCATTTTTCTGATTCACCTATTTTATTTCAAACTAAAAGAGCAGTTTTTTTTAAATAAAATTATTGTTACTTCTACAGTACGTATAAGCTCGTTATTGAAAAATCTTTTACAGCAAAGCTAGCAGATGTAAAAAAAAATCACGTCTTTGTTTAGTTTCGCAAAGCATTTAAGTATGACCTAAGACAATTTTATCGTAGCTATTGCATTATTCTCAATATAATTTCTAACCCTATCACTTTAAATTTAAATACAACATACGTGTTAACCGTACTCCATTCTAGGTATCCTACCCGGGGGCTGCGTGTATCGACCATCGCCACGGCCTCATTGAGTGCCAATACTATGCAATTACAGTTACCGTTTACCGTCCATACTATCATACACTTTATTAATTGTCGGCTGTTGAACGCCACGGGCCCATTGAGGGGTCAATTTAGAAGGTATAGACGTGATTAGTTTCTGTTTTGGAACATTTCGTCTATTTAACGAATCACTATTCGGTATTTCGACAGCTGTCATTTTTTTTAACAAGAACCGCCGCTGCGTAAAACGATGTCCGCTTAATTGACAGGTGACGTCATGGCCGAATCTGGCCAAGCGAATAATGACCGGTTAATAAGACTAGGGGTAATTTGACCACGTGGTCCAATTCGAAAACGAAAGGGATAGATGTGATTTATATATTGTTTGAATTAGAAATAAATTGTATACATTGTAACTCGATTATATTCCATATGTGTTTACCCCATCGGTCCAGAATACCCCAATTATACAGCAAATATTTCCACTAATTTAGATCAATTTTAAAGCGAATTTGTTTAGAGAGGTGCCCTCCCAGTGATATTACACCAGACCCGCCTTCCGTATAATTTGGGTGCAAAATTTACATGTGTCGACTTAACTCGCCCTTCCTGAGTGATTGATGACGCATCGGGAAATTATATTAGCGGGGCTGGGTACGAGGGATTTTTCCTTTATTTTCGTATTTTAAGTGTCTTCATACAAATAATTTAAAATACAGATTAATTTAAGCTATGAAGATTTAAAATCATTCTAGGGATGAATATTTTAGCTACTCTTAAAGAGTTTAAAACAAATGGTACCTAGAGAATATGACAACTGTTTATTTGCAACAGTTTTCTAAGATCTTTTAATTTTAGTCGTTATGTTATTTATGTATTTTAAAACTAGTTCTCTAGGTGGCAAAAATCGCGTACGCTAGACCCCATAAGGGTCAACCCCAGTAGGATATTAGAGCCAGTATAACTATTGAGTGTTTAAAACACATTTTACCACTAAAATAGATAAGTAGACATCCATCATTTAGTCCATAGTAGGTATACATAATCCACGAAAAACCCCTAAAAATATTAAGCGCGAAGAGCCCATTACATCGGTCTTGGGGTAAAAAAGGCCCGGCTCGGAAAGGCTCGCATCAATTAGTAGCGAAGGTCCGGGTAAACAGGCCGGTTTAGGCGCAAATAATCGGCGCCTCATTTACGGCCCGGCCCAAATACGCCCAATGTTTACTAGTCATTAGGCATGAAGATCGGCCAACGAAAATTATTAGGCGTTTGCACAGCTGCTACAAAGTTTGTTTATTGTGTTCTAAACGATGCGGAGATATTTTTTGTCTTCCTAATTGGATCGCGCTTACTGGTTGATTTTTTTTGTAATTCGTTTGTGAGTTGTATTTTTGATGTTACTTTCGATACGTATGTTTTTGTCGACTCCCAATTTTAAAGATGTGATGGGTATAGGATGGTGTTTCGTTCACTATAGTATTAGTTCTACTTGCTTAATATGAACTCAGTTGTAAATGGATACAATATTCAAAAATGTGAAAAACACTATGAAAACCTGAAAAATAATCAAATGAAGCTAAGTTAAGATGAATTAAGTCCACATAAAAGCTCGAGACTAAACTTTTTTGTCAATATTATTATTATTGAAATAATATATTATTATTATAATTATATTATTATATTATTAATTTGTAGTAAAATAACAATACCATCCCTATTTGTTATAACGACGAAAAAGAAATGGACACATAAAATTTTCATATTCCTGTTTTAAAGTGAAGAAAATAGTTTAGGTCGAAAAACTTGAAGCAGAAAATAAGTGCAAACATTTAATAACTAACTCATTAACCCTAGAATGCAAGCGGTATGTAAAAAATGCCGGATTCCGCGCAACACTTAAAAATCAGACGCTGCGCTCTTAATTTCCGCAGCCGTGTACACGACGGGCATAATTTTTCTCGCGCCATTTACTCGGATGTCCGTCATTTCGGAGATTTTTCCGCGCGAGACGACGCAAGGGGAGCCAAGTGCTAAAATGCAAATCACGAGCCACCCTATTAATATTAATATTGGTCCATGCAGATAAATAAACTGGGTAGAAATTTATGCATGGCTACTTTAGAGATTCATGAATTATGAAATGCATAGATTCGATGTTACTGTTATAAAATGTTGTATTCTCAAATTAATATTTGCAATATTGTATTGCATATTCAGAGAGTTTTTGTTATATGATCTGTTAGTGTTTACGTGTAGTTGTCTTTTTCAACGATTATATTCTATAATTTGTGTTAAACCCGATATTCAGTAATTCTATTACAAACCGTTACGCAGAGGCGTCTTTGTTTTTCAACCCTTTTCCCGTCAATTTACCGGTGAAGATGCACGCACCAGATAGTAACAGCGTAATGGCCGACGTTAAATGCCTTCAATGGCGTCGTTAGGGTTAAAATTAAAAATGACCGTGATGCAGCGTTTTCTTTTTTGTTCCGAAGGGACGGAGGCGAATTTTGTTGAAAGAATATTTTGAAGGGACGGCCTTTATGACCCGGGGTAGGTGTGGGAGGGTTATTATGTTAGAGGGTGGTTAGAAGGGAAGCGGTAGCTGAAACTGCTGAGATATAATGAGGTCCTTTTTATATTTTTCATTATATGCCCGTAGGGTGTTGGTAATGCTTTCACTCCTTATATTTAGCTATGTATATTGGCAAACATGTATATAATAATATTATACGTAGGTGCCTACTTTACGGTAAACCCTAGTTAAAAATAAAACGCGCGATTAATAAAATGTATCCGGACAGCGACAAAAGTTTACCCGCTGTGACGTCAATCTAGATTACCCGAATTACGTGTCCTACAATTCACAAACTGAAAAAGTGCCCTTTTTCAGGATTAGCCGTTTACATCATCAACTGGAATTTTTGTTTAAAAATAAGCGTTAAGAGTTGGTCTGGAAATTATTATTAATGGAGTGTTCGTTGCGAAGAATGTTTTTTGGCTCGAGCCCGGTTCCAGCCTAAGCTTTTTACCCGGCCGAAAAACCGGGCAATTTAGTCTGTCGCGCCGAGCCTGTTAATTAGTATTTTAATTAAAATTAATAGGCGATTATTCGGAAAATTTCCAAGGAGATAAAGTTTTAATGGCGATGGTATTTTTAGAGGTACGTGTAATGCGATTCGATAATGACGGCTCAACGGAAAGGGTTGTTTTTTAGGTTTGTTTTCTTAAGTATTTGTATTAAAATCATGCATGTTTGTAATTTTCTAGTATTTTTTATTCCATACAGTAACTACACGTGTGATGTTTTGTGTCATTTAATGTTTGCTAACTATATGTCGTCCCGCTTTTACAGAAGTTCAATGGTTGATTCCAGTAACTCGTCGTAAAGGGATACTTAGCAGGGTTCTTTATCAAGTGTACCGTGATTGGTATACAGTTGGATATAAAATATATAGGGTGCCTTCCGTCTAGAAATTTATTTTTATTTTTCATTACAAAGGTTACAAACAGGGCAAGTACAGTGTTCTTAAAACTAAGGTCACAGATACAATTCGGTGAAATTAAAGCACATTACACAGTCCATAGCTAATGACTAAACTAGATTCCTAGGAATCTGTACGATGGTCATCAGCTATTTCCTCGAACAGAAGGTAACAAAGTTTAAATTCCAGAGTTATAGGAGTAAGTTTTAAGATTTTACGTGTATATAATATGTATATATAGTTTCTTTTGTTTTTTTTTATATCTAATTTTAGTCATGGCTTCAAGTAGGTTCATGCGTAAAATAAAATGCTTTTTAGTTTACATGTAGAATTATAACTTAAAGTAATTATTGAAGGATTAATTAAAGTAGAGTTAAAATTACAGTAGATTTTTTTAACCCTATTGAGTAGCAATAGGGTAAAAAAAATCCTTACATGTGCTCTGTCTCACTGCAAAGTGGGATAGAGACTATCCCGCCCGCACACCCGCCACTGAAACTCCTGTAAGCCAGGATCGCCAGTGGCATGCATTTTATGACACCGAGCGGTGAAGCTCGGCGAGTCTCAGGGAACACTAATCTGTCTTTGCAAAGTAGGATAGAGAGAACACACTTTTAAAAACCATTAGATTAACGGCCTTATTCAAAAACAGTTTATAAACTTATTTTAGTTATCGAATGTTTTGTCTTCTTCGAACGAATTTTGTATTGAGTTTGAAGGAAGAAGACAAAAAACTCTATCCTAAAATAGCTTTATAAATTGTTTACGAATAAGGCCGTTAGTTTTTACGTCCGGCTGCCTTCTAATGACATACCCTATATGAGGTTCAATAACGGACATATATTGTCTTAGAAAATTTAGGAGCTTATTATCGAACGAGCAATAGACTCGTCTTTTCATTTGCATAAACATATAATTTAAACCCAAATACCAAGAGCTAAGATCGTAATATCACAAGAGATAATAAAACAATCCAGATATAGTCCACTAAGGGCCCTGAGACCAACAAAGTAATATCCCGGAACAATAATACCCACACAAGTTCCTTACATTCTAACCTGTGGGTAAGAAACCTCTGTGCGGTTGCGTGGAAACCACGTTCAATGGCAAAAAAGTTCAAAATTCTCACGCGTGAAAGTGGCGCCCTTCTTTTACCTTTTTCGAATGGCTATCGACGAACCGCCTTTCGATTTCATTACGGACATCCGAGGTTTTTTATTTTGAAATCACGGCGTGCTCCACGCGGCTCCGTTTTTATTTGCCGCCGTTTCGTCTGTATTTTTCCACGGTCTCGTTTTGGTTTTTTATGCACGCGACCCGCAAACAATACCATCGCGGCCACTGAATTAACTCCCAACTTTTTGCCTTTTGGCACCAATAAAAATATTTTAATTCGGCACAAACGTGTTAATTAATAATTAATATTTTTCGACGGCGGCGGTTTAATGGCGGCGTTTAACACGTGTTCCGATGCGATTGTTTTTTCGCGCATCGTTTTCATGAATGGAATGATGACGTAATAGGATAATGTCAGTGCCGACAATTTTACTTTTTTATTGGGCTGCGTGTTGTTGATTTTTTTTTGGTAACGAGCGCTCGCCGGTCAATGGGACGAATGCATCGGCATTTAATTTTCAATGTCATTATCACTTTTACAATGAGTGTACTCATCACAATATTAAATGTATGTACATTTTTACTTTTGGCGATGGCTTTTGTTGAGTATATTTTTTCAATGGATTGAGAATAAATTGTATGGGATTGGGCAGTGGCGTACTATTGGGAGCGTGTTTCTTATTGATACACTGTGTCCTTTGTTAGAACTAGTTCAATGTATTATGAATAGAACTATGGGGCACGAGGCGAACTCCGACTGTTTGAATGTTGGTCCGGGTCCAAACCGATTGAAGACCGGTTGCGCTCGCTTGTGCCACGCGCTATTTAGGGTTAGAAATATTCCAATATTATTTTTTATTGGGAATATTCCGACACATGTTACTACAATAGAGTAGTAGTGGTTATTATAAATAAATTTTGGAATTTATAAGACCCTATTATGGAGGACGAATTTAACAAGAAAATTACCTATACGTGTATAATACACATAGTACCAGGATAAATATATTTCTAACTCCTCCCTATTCTTCTATTTGATTAACTTCGTTGCGGGTTAAGACTAATTAGCGTTCCCAGAGACTCGCCGAGCTTCACCGCTCGGTGTCATAAAATGCGTGCCACTGCTGATCCTGGCTTACAGGAGTTGCAGTGGCGGGTGTGAGGGCGGGATAGTCTCGATAGTACCTGGATGACCAAGCCTTGCTCGAGTGGTTTTTAACACTATACGTGGTATTTATTACTTTAAAGTAGGTCCTAATAATGTTTTCCATTTCAAGAAAATATTAACGACATAAGTCAAATAAATCGTTACCTTACTAATTAAAAAAAAATCGGTTCTTCAGCGGTAATGATTTTATGTTAAATCTCAGGTTTCATATTTTTTCCATGTTGAATTAGATCACGATCAGATATCATTACAAGTAAGTACATTTATATCAAATTTCATCATAATCGGTTCAACGGTTTATTTTCTTTCCCCTTTTAACATTATTTTTAGGGGTTTATTAAAAACTGAATATGTCATATTTACTTTCAAGTTTAAAGAGGTCCCCAAACCAAAGTTAAAAAGAATTGGTTCATCGACTTAATTTATCTCCCCTTTTACCTCTCTCATTTTGGGGTTAGTGAAAAAGTAATATCTCATATAAATTTTCAAGGTTCAAGATATCCCAATCTCTCTCCTCTATTAACCCCTTTAGTTAAGAGTAAAAAAAATAATATCCCATATTTATCTTTAAGGTTATGGATATCCCCATACCAAATTTCATTACAATCGGTTCTGCGGTTTAGTTTCTCCCTCCTTTTACCCCCCGTAAATAGGAGTTAATAAAAAAATGAACATCCCATGTTTGTTTTCAAAGTTTAAATATCTCAATACCGAATTTCATTACAATCACTTCAACAGTTGAGCATCTCCCCCCTTATAACCCCACACGTTTGGGGTTGATGAAAAAACTGAATACCCCAATTTCATTTTTAGAGCTCATACTATCCAAATCCAAAATTTCATCCAAATCGGACGAGCCGTTTCCGAGAAACCAATTACATATATATATACAAGTTTAGCGCGTTTAAATAAGAGAGTGGTTTGTTGTCACAATAATTATCAATAAAATCGAAATCCAAAGCAAAGATACAACGTAAATGCGACTAACAACCATCGGTTAACGCTAAACCCTGCATCAAAGCATTTGCATACGCCAATGTTTTAAACGAACAACAAGAAACACCGGGCGAGGTGGAGTGCAGAATTCACGGAACTCACCACTTCACAGCGCAGTCCATAACACTTAGCCGTTCAGGTCACTTGCCCGATGTTTTCGAATGATTTATCGAGATTGTTTTCTAAAAGCTTCTCTTTATCATTTTTTAGTTGGAATAGTAGAGAGTTTTCTACTCCCATGGTATTTGTCTTGTGAGCATAATGGGTTAAAAGATAGTCAGTCATTTCTGATATTAGGCAGGCAATCGCCCGGGGCCTCGCGCTTAGACGAGAAACCTCGCGATGTACAGCTGAGGCACTTTATTTTACTTCACGACCCTCTTTAGCAACGCATCTTTATCTTACTTACAATTCTTGATCCCTCAAAGAACCTCCCGCCGTATAAGACCGCCACTGGTCAAGAGCACAAAGAACAAAGAGCTCACCAAGATCGGTTATCCGGAGCCTCGCGTTGGATAAGACCGCCAATGATTAGGTTCACCAATTTGGTTCTAGTAATAACATCAAGAGTTTTAGAGCAGCAAGAAGGATTGATAGTACAGCTGGCTTGAAGTTAACGAGTGGCAATAAAGCCGAGAACACAAAATCTTTTTAAAATAGCTTTAAACATAGTACTTTACTGGTGGTAGGTCTCTCATATGTAAGAGTCCGTCTGGGTGGGTACCACCGCAATGTCTATTTCTACCGCCAAGCAGCAGTGTACATGTACTGTTGTGTTTCGGTTTGAAGGACATTGTAGCCAGTGTAACTACTGGACATAATGAGACTTAACATCTTATGTCTCAGGATGACGAGCGCAGTGGAATGCCACACAGTACTTTGTAACTCAAGATGCTGGATGGTTTGCTAGAAGCCCATAGAAAATATCAACCGGCAAAGACGAAAGTATTTCTTGGTGTTCGGCACAATTATGTATTTATTTATGTGTGACGACGGATGTAGAGGGAATTGGGTCTAATTTTAAGGCTATGAGTAGCTAAGTAGTCCCGCTTAAGTGAGTAGTGACCTTCGAACTTCTGGTGTGAAAGACCATAATTGGTTTTAGTTGGCATGTTAAGATTCCATTCCAACCGTGAGTTATCTCTGAGAATGCTAGGATTTCGTTGCAAGAAGTGCATACATGTATGTGACGTTGGTGTGGATTAAAATTCTATTTGATCTTATTTTTGATCGCTTCGTCAATGTTAAAATCCTTTGCCGGAATAAGATTTTCATTGTGCACGTCGGACAGCCTGATTCGGGATTTAGTTAATGTGTGTTCCAAATTACACAAAATTCTAATAGACGTTTAAGCGTCAACGTCTAACAAATATTCAAACTAGGTACTTCACAAAATATTGCATCTGTAAAATTGGATATCGAATAGGCTAGTAGAGAAAATGCAAATAATAAACAATACAATTAATCTCACAATGAAACTGCCTAAAACCAATTGTTTGTCTAAAGTGCTTAACAAGGTAAATTCTAATTAGAACCGTTCTATTCAACAGACCTTTTGAAAACAAAAAAATGTTGATTATCATCTGTGGACGTAATTCCCAAAACGGAAACCCTTTTGTTATTGTCAAATTAGCCAATCCTCAAGATAACAAAAACATCCCTTTATGCTAAGGGACAGAGCCCTTTATTGACGAGCGAAATTTATTCAGGGTGGGTTTTAACTATCTTCCATGCATAATCCGAGGGTGGTGGGGGTAATCAGCCTTCGGGTATACTTATCTCTGCCTACAATTCAAGGTTTTGTAAAGGACTTTTATGGCCGGTTGTCGTTAATTTAATTCAATATGTATAGTATATGTATATAAATTAAAAGTAGAGAGCAGTCGAGAATATAATATTTAGGTTTAGGGCATGTTTCTCAACTTCTGTGTAAATGCTATTAGTCATATAAATGTATACAAATCGAACAAATACAAAAGTCTAAATAAATCTATTCTTCAAAATGATCTTACTAATATTAGTACATTTAATTATACATTTATTAGTAAATTTAATAATAATATTATAAATGCGAAAGATTGTGAAAATGTTTGTTTGTTAAAAGTAATAGCAGAAAAAATTCAACGAATTTGCATGTAATTTGGCACACAGGTAGATTATGTCTTGGATTAACACATAGGCTACTTTTTATCCCGGTAATTTGCGTCCATGGGAAGTAATGGATATTTTAAATCTCATTCTTTAAGTAGATGGCGTTGGTGTCGTACTGTGCTTAGGGACTTTTGTAGCGGGAAAGGCTATTTACGCGGGCAAAGCCGCGAGCAACACTTATGGGCAATAAAATGAGGGCTATCTATATTACCTGTTTAATACGATGACTGTCAAATAAAATTGACTATACTTGTGAAACCTGCTCTTAATGTTTAATTTATGGGTTGCTTTACGTAGTCTGACATTTTTGAGATTTGCATGACATTTGAATGTAGGTGCTAGAGGAGGTTGAGAATATTTCGATCCATTAGTGTAATATTAGATTCTGCCATTGCTATAAATTAACTTCGAATTCGATAGATATTAGTGACGCTTAATATTTCGTAACATAACATTATTATAAATATTGCGTATTTTACATTCAACGCACAGAAAACATTGTATAATTTTATGTATCAGACACGCCATTCTCCTTAAACAGCCTCATATCGCGCTCAAATTCAAGCGCACCCCAACAAAACCTGTTTTTATTAAAGACATAAAATCTAGCAATTCGCAACGCGAGGGGAGAACGGGCGAATTTAACTATCCTTGTATGTAATGAGGTGCGGGGAGAGGGGAGGCTGGGGATTAGGAGGGTGCGTCTTGCAAACGGTTCTGCGTGCCTGCCCGCGGGCGGCAGCGATTTGTCCCTAACATCCCCCGACTACCCTTGTGGGCTGAGGCACTCGCTCTCAAACTGTTTTGTACATATTGGTAGGTATTTTCATTTATGAAAAATTATTACATAGTATATTAGGTATCAGCTGCTCCCCTGGGGTTTTTGTAGAAATATTTTAAGTGTATGAGAGGAAATCAGAAATAATACCAGCCTTGTATTATAAGCTGTCCCAGTGCTGGGCACAGGTCTCCTCTACTACTGAGAGGGTCTTAATCCAATTGGCCTTAATCCACCATGCTGCCCTAGTCCGGTTAGCAGACTTCGCATACCATTGAAATTCTCATGGAGAATTCACAAGTAACTTAGGATTTCACACGATGTCTTTCTCCACCATTAAATCTATAATTATTGATAAACAATACAAACCCATCGAAAATCAGGAGTGCCTTGAGTTTTGAACGTGCGGACATTGGTCTCAGTAGACAGTTCCATTCCCAACTAAGCTATCGTGCACTACTAGTAGTGTTTATGGGCGGTAGTATCGCTAACCACCAGGCGAGCGGCGTGCTCATGCCTGCAGCATTTCCGGACAGATACGACCTGGCGACCTTCAAAAAAAGAGCGTATTCTCACCTAAAAGGCCGGCAACGCATCTCTGTGCCCCATGGTGTTGCAGATGTTCATGGGCGGCGGTGATCACTTACCATCAGGTGAACCGTATGCTCGTTTGCCACCTATATCATAAAAAAAAACAATGCTCGTCTCATCATTTAGTAGCAATAAAAAAATTGAAATAAATAATTAAAAATATACTAAAATTAAATATTCGAAGACAATAATGGTATAAAGTTTTCGAATCGCTGTCGAAACGAGTGTTTACGTCGTAAAAGGTGGTCGATACGGCAGATGAGGCCCTGACGGCTACATACTGCTCCCTTTTATCTCGACTCGTATTACTGAACAGAAAACCATTACGAATAATGTAGAATAATGTACGTGGAATATTATTAAGCAATTTGTATTTTAGACTTTTATTTTAGAGAAGGTAAGGTCCAGTTTTGATTATCTACGAGGATAGATATTTGTGTCAGTATTTTAGTTTATTGAGTGAATGCAATCCACTGTTCTGAAAATATATTTCTTTTAAATCGTTGTCAAATCCAGTAGCATGAATAAAAAAAGATTTAAATACACAATATAGAACTGATAAATTATAATTTATGAATGAAGTGATTTTGGTTTTATTAAAAATACATTGATCGCACCAATTTTAAGCCGTTATATCATTTTTATTAATTTAATTAAACACATTTTCATTGAACTTTAATTGCGGGCAATGCGTTTTTATTTCAGTGAGATTGGCAACATTTCGTTAAGCTGTCGAAAAGTCAAATAAAACGTTCGCGGAAAATATGTGCTTTTATTTATTTACCATGTTGATATTGTGGAACCTCACTCACTATTGTCCTTCAATAATTATTGAAACATTGGGTTGTTACCATATGCTTGCGGGTTGTCTTATTTATTTATTTATATCTCATCTGCTTGTCTCTTATTTGATAATTCATTTTAAGTGTGTTTTACGGTTTTATCACTCTCTACTCAATGTACAATGATTTATACAAAACGAAATAATTATCGTATAAAAAAATAACAAAAATATTTCACATTTTCTGATATGGTATACCAATTTTAAATGTTTATTTGTCTAGTGAGTTTTTAAGATTAGTTTTGGGCAAGTTAGAAGTTGCAGCTTATAAGATAAATATGAAAATTAGTTTAGTAATTCATTTGGATGATTCCTAATTATCATCATAATCATCATCAGCCACACGACGTCCACTGCTGAACATAGGCCTCGGCCAAAGATTTCCAGACGGACCTGTTAAAAGCGGCCTTGCATCCAGCGTGTTCCACCGACCTTTATCAAGATTCATAATTATACTGTTGCCCAATTCGATCTCTGACAACTCTTAAGACCAAACCCCATTTAAAAGAGGAATGAGAAATATTTATGGCGACTGAAGTATCTAAAGCGAATACCTGAACTCGATTGATATTATCCACGAGAAGTGAGTTTAATATGAGTCACAACACCGTAGTAGTGGTTGTGTATGATTTTTTTTCTTTGCCGTTGGACGGGAACGAGAGCAAACATGGAGTTCAAGAGCGCGTGGAGTTGACCTCTACTCTGAATAGTTTTTGGTAGCCGATATGTGATTGTAGTATCGATCTGTTTACGACGCGACAAGGAACCCTGACTTGTCTATTTTTATGGATGAACTGATTGAAGATACCTGTACCTTTTTGCGGTTTAGAATTCTACGAATACAGTGAATGTAGACTTGTACGAAAATGTGACTCGATATTGTCTAAAACTACATTTTACTTATATTATAAATGCGAAAGTCTGTGAAAATGTTTGGATGTTAGTTATAATTTAACGCAGAAACAACTAAACAGATTTGGATGAAATTTGGCAAACGGATAGATTATGGTCATAGGCTACTTTTTATCCGGGTAATTTGCTTCCATGCGAATTAATGGATATTTTTAATCTCATACTTTAAGTAGATGGCGCTGGCGTCGTACTGTGCTTTAGGGACTTTTGTAGCTTTAGACGCGGGCGAAGCCGCGAGCAACACCTAGTCTTAAATATGACGCGGATATATTTTTTAATTTCGGATGTTAAAGTTGGATTAGTTTTTAGCTTTATAAATATTTTAATGGAATCGTACATATTCAGAAAATACAAATTGATTCCTGTTTGTACACATGCTTTAGTTAGACTAATACATTTTAAACATTACTACTATACACCTATAGCCCATTTTACGACGTTATGTACCTACAGATGTCAGCACCTGTAGGCTTGGGGGAATTAATTAATCGCAGGCGTGAAGCCAATTTGGCAGGACACTTGAGGAGGGTGCGCGTCCATAGCACCTGACACCTTCAAGAATACTCACCGTGCCTAACAGACTGACACCTGTATTACGGCGCGGTGATCCAAAATCATGTGAAGTACTGTGAAGGCAAAAGTAAGTAATACCAGCCCTGTATTATATACTGTCCACAACTGTACACTGTTTACTGGTGGTAGGTCTCTCATTATGTAAGAGGCTGTCTGGGTGGGTACCACCGCAATGTCTATTTCTACCGCCAAGCAACAGTGTGCATGCACTGTTGTGTTTCGGTTTGAAGGACATTGTAGCCAGTATAACTACTGGACATAATGAGACTTAACATCTTATGTCTCAGGTTGACGAGCGCAGTGGAATGCCACACAGTACTTTGTAAGTCAAGGTGCTGGATGGTGCTGCTACTGTTTATGGGTGGTCGTATCGCTTACCATCAGGCGAACGGCGTGCTCGTCTCGTCATTAAATGCTATAAAAAAAAAAAAATGAGCACATGCTACTACGGGTAAGAGGCTAAAGTTAGATAAAGAAAATATTTTAATTACTACGGATAAACTAAATTTAATTAATTTTATGAAAACATTAGGCATTATACCGATTGTCTGATTTAATTCATCCAGTCAGCCGAAAAATTATTGTAAATTATTTAATCAGGCAAAATTTCAGTTCAATTAATATGTGACTAAATAAAATATCAACAACAAATATTATGAATTTCTTTAATGATGTAAAAAAAAATACCCAACGTAATGAAACACAAAGAAGTGTGAGTTGATTTGAGTTTTAAGCATGTTGTAATTATTGGGGTTGATATTTTATCTAAAATAATATTTTTAAATTACTTTTTTATTCTATCAGCATTCAATGACAAATTGTTACATAGTCTGGTATATAAGACCCGACTTCAATGTAATGCGCCATTTGAATATACGACGCAAAGGTTTAAATAAACAAAGTTTTTTGTTGAAATCCCGTGAGTTAACATCAAACAGTTTAGGTGGGTCGGGCCGGATCGGCACATTTGCTTAGATTAACGGCACGCGTAAGGGCCGGACCTTTGTGAGGTCATATTCCGAGGAACGAGATGTCAGAGGTTAATAGGGGACTGGTTATACGGGAAATTTAAAATTGGAATCCAGTATGTTTTTATTATTGGGACGTTTACCATATTATACCAGCCCTGTATTATATACCTACTCTGTCCACTGTTGAGCACGGGCCTCCTCTACTATTGAGAGGGTTTAGGCCTTAGTTCACCACGCTGGGGCGTTTAAAATACTGTTACTTGGATAGTGGTAAGGAACCGAAACCTATATGAAACCTACATATTGTTATTACGTCTTCGTGGATTGGATTTGATGATTTTCTTGTACTGCAATGTGACTTCACACCACAAGCGAAAGGAAGCCTAAATAAAAATAAAAATGGTGACAAGCAACCTGCATTGTTCTTATATTTTAGAAGTAACTGGATCTACCATTAGTAGTAAATTATGTTAATGATGTTATTATGTTATTATTCAATATATTGTGTATACTCAAAGGTAAAAGTTAAAGTCATAGTTATCTTTATTTAAATAGTCTATTTCATGAATATACTACCGGTTCGGAATGTATTATTGCTGTGCAGAAGAAGTGGCGCAAGAAACTCCATCAGCAACAGGATCTGTCAAGTTTGTTAAACATTGTCATTTTCTGTTCCAAGTTTAAATCATAAAGAATATTTAGTCAAAATAACTAAGCTTGCAGTTTTGGCGGGAACTTGGAAGTGTCATGAGGTGCTCTTGTTTTAATTCATTGTTTTGGTGATATTTAGTGTTATATTGCAAAATTATGGTGGTATATTATCCTATATAGTTCTATTAAAGAGCTCAAATGAAGTGAATTGAAATAATTGTGCTAATCAAGTGTTTTTTCTGTTGCCGCCAAAACTCCTCGATAAAGTCTTGGTAAGGTAGCTACTGCTTTACTTCGACATACTACAGATAATAAAATATACAAACCAAACTTGACATTGGCAAAATGTGAACACAAATGCCATTTTAAAATTAAAAAAAAAAAACTAAGCTTGAATATTAATCGGCGCCATTCTCTTATTGAATACGTAAAAGTCTTCAAGTTAATTATTATTTTTAAACGCAATGTAGGAATCATAGAGGTTCTTAAAAGTCTTAGGGAAATATTATTTGATTATAAATGCTGATTTTACTATTGCTATCTCTTTTTGTTATTAATACAGACAAAAGCGAAAGATTTATAGACAAGATAGAAATAATCTATAACGGCATTTAATATCGTTCATAAACCGATCTCATATCATTCCACAAGATAAACACCAAAAAACTGGGCCGTGTTAAATCTTGTCTGTTTTTCGAGTATTTTTCTCAAGGGCCGCACGTGGCGGGTGAATTATCGCGTGGGTTAAAAGGGGAGAGGGGAGCCAGGGGAGGTATGGCCTAATTTTTTACGTGGTACCCTCAGAGGCTGAAAGAGCTTGGGTATGACGGAATTATCAACGTTAGCGATCTTATTGAGGGTTTGCTGGAAATTCAACTGAAATTAAGTCTTTTATGGAAAAATATAATTTATGGGCTGATGGTTTTGATACGTCTTTGAATGTGTTTCTGAATAAAATAAATTTAAGATATGTTTTTGCAATATTAGACGAATATTTATTGCAAAACATTGACCTTGCGAAAGTTTGAAAGGCACCTAATTGAATTCGTTATTAGAGTCAATAAATGGAAGCAATAGGACTTATTTGCAAAACTAAAGATATATTTCAGTATATTATGTAAACCATTGTTGCGAATCGGTTTTATTGTGTTTAAGGTTTATATTTCAGTAAATTCCTTGGGTGAAAATTCCTTTAATTGCTTTTTTATTTGGAATACCTACTGTGAGAATTTTGGTAGGTATTTTTTATTACACTCTTGTTTATAATACTTTATACCTAATTTATATTTTAGGCAGACACCGTTGCCAAGCTAGCCATAATAAATGTACCAAAACGATAAATCACACGCAGCACATGCTGCACTCCGCTCATAAATTACGAAGATTTAATTAAATATTACCGAACAAAATCTTACGGCGGCCATTTTGGACCTTCATCCCACCCCTTTCTGCCCGCAACAGACGATTTCACCTCGGCAAGTTTGCATTTGCTATTTTTTAAATTTGGAATAGAATGTTGAAATCTTTATTACGTCAGAATAAGGGTATATTTTGATTGCACACAATAATGATATTTGTGATGTGACTGTTTGTGTATGTTTGCCCCTTTTGTGCCCAGTCCTTCCGCGGCATAATTAGGGACGAACCCTCGCTATGAGATTTTCGGCTCGAGTTTAAATTGATTCAATCGAGTCCTGATGTTTCGCTCGAGAGGTTTCGAAACGGATGGGTTTTTATTTTTTGGTCCATCTTTTTTGGGAATGTTTACCTATTTGGAACAAGGAATTAATTAGTCGGTACCGTGATTTGTGTCGGATTGCGATCCGATTAGGTCGTGAGAAAAATCTTTGTTTAGATTCATTGGAAGTCACTGGAGTATTCGTAGATACTCGTACAGCTTGATAACTTGATTACTACAGTTCTGTTACAACGTCCTTAATTAAAAACAGTTGCTTTCCATGATTTGTGTAACATTAGTTTCTAGTAAGGGAAATATCAGTGAATAAAAATTAAGCTGTATAATTAAACACATATTTTAATGAATGCTGCGTACTCCTTTAAGTTGGTTGTGCATCAGAATATGACCATTGTTATAAATCACCTGTGTAAACTTACGACCTTATTCATAAACAGTTTATAAACCTATTTTAGTTATAGAATGTTTTGTCTTCTTCCTTCAAACTCAATTCAAAATTCGTTCGAAAAAGACAAAACATTCGTTAACTAAAATAGGTTTATAAACTATTTATGAATAGGGTCGTTAATGTACAATCTGCTGGAGAACCTTATAAAAAAATAAATAAATACAGGCTCCAAATTTTTTCTTTACAATATACCCTCTTTAAATTTCCAAACACTAGGTGTCTATACCATCTTTATCCTGGTAGGATATTAGTCGAATTCAACTGGCTATATTTAAAATAGACTAATTCTCGCGGCTCCGCCCGCGTGAAGTCCCGCTTTATATTTTCTCGGAATAAAAAGTAGCTTATGTCACTCGCTGATAATGTAGCTTTATATTGGTGAAGGATTTTTAAAATCCGTTCAGTAGTTTTTGAGTTTATTCGTTACAAACATACAAAAATACAAATCTTTCCTATTTATAATATTAATATAGATATAGAATATATAGATATGGTCATAAGTAAAAAATCTAAGAGAGTCAAATTTAGAATTCCGAGCTATCAAAAATGAGTTAGTATGATGTAGTTACGAATTTGTGATAATATTAGAATAATAATATCAGCCCAGTATTCCATACCACTGTTTGGAACGTGCCTCCTCTACAACTGTGGAGGTTTCGTGAATTTTTGATATCAAAATGTATTTGAGATCATAGAATAATGATGTCTCTACATACGCTTATGGCAAAAAGCAGTAGATTTTCGAATTTCGAATAAACATACAAAAACATAACTTTTTTTTTAAATTGGCTTTACTCACTTTACTCTAGTAAAAACTTCTTTCTAAATAAAAAAAAAATTGTTCTTTAAAAAGAAAATGAGTTGTAAATAGTCTAGCACATACAGCCTGGTGACGTAGATGAAGCACTCTACAGTATTAGATAATCAAGTGAACGCAGCTGCAACTCGTGGTCATCCATCACTTAGCGCTGTTTTTAAGCTCACATTCACCCATTTTATGGTAATAGTTAAAGAAGGGTTTTCTATATGAAAACTGGAAATTTAAGTTTTTATAATAAAATATCTATGTATGAACTCCAACTGAGTTCTCGTCACAAAAAAAAACGTACGTTATAATGATATACAGCAGTAATCAATCTTTTTTATTACCTAGCAATAACCTACCAGATCTTGCAGTTCTATCTTTGTTTTACCCTACGTTTATATCTTGAGCACTGCTTTTTAATAACATCATCTCAGGAGATGCAGAGAGTAATGTACCATAAAACTATGATAACGATAATAATAATCCCCACGCAAGCCTTCCAAAAGGACCGGCCTTCGTGTCGTGATTTCTCGCAGGAAAGATACAACATAATAATAATAATGAAATCTTTATTGTATAACCAATAAACATACAGAAAGTACATTTCAACAACAACATCAAACAAAAAACAGATAAACGCAGATAAAACGATATACAGTCTTACTTATAAACTCGTCTTATTTTTTAAGTGGTTAAGAGGCCGTATACGAAATTTCAACTATTTCAGTCCACTTTTCATCGTGATTATTCAAAAAATAAACTGATCTGATTAATTTCTAATACATCATCGGGAAGACTATTTCAACACTAATAAAATAAACGAGCCACATATTTCATATCTTTTTTTAATTTCAATCTATCCACCAAGTTCCAACGTCTGTTTCAGAAATTTTGTTGTACAGAGACTCAAACATGTTGCCGTTTTCATTCAAAATCGTGCTTTAAAGTATCTAACGAAAGCTACTGTTTATTGGTATAAAAGTCGCCTTAATTATGAAAGAGACAATTTCTGTATTTTCAACGTAAAATCATACAAAATGAAAGTGTTTTTTTTTTGCCAGAAAAGTTTCCCTACGTTAAAACAGACGTTGGAACTTGTTGGATAGATTGAAATTAAAGAAAGATATGAAAAATGTGGCTCGTTTATTTTATTAGTGTTGTAATAGTCTTTCCGATGATGTATTAGAATTTAATCAGATCAGTTTATTTTTTGAATAATCACGATGAAAAGTTGACTGAAATAGTTGAAATTTCGTATACGGCCTCTTAAGCATTGCTTAAATAACTGTTAAAATTAAACGTCGCCGTGACCTAGTTTATACCTACTTAAAAGGCAAGATGGCGGGTTTTGGCTTCAGCTGACCGAGTAAATTTGTGTGTCAAAAGATAACTTGTGGTAGGTCTCTCATATGTAAGAGTCTGCCTGGGTGGGTACCACCGCAATGTCTATTTCTACCGCCAAGCAGCAGTGTGCATGCACTATTGTGTTTCGGTTTGAAGGGCATTGTAGCCAGTGTAACTACAGGATATAGTGAGACTTAACATCTTATGTCTCAGGATGACGAGCGGAGTGGAATGCGACACAGTACATTGTAACTCAAGGTGCTGGGTGGTGTTGCTACTGTTTATGGGTGGTCGTATCGTTTACCATCAGGCGAACGGCATGCTCGTCTCGTCATTCAATGCCATAAAAAAAAAAGAAGATAAGTATGGATTAAGAGCAGACTAGTTAAGACGTAACTAAGCATGGCTTTGTGAATTTTTCATAAGACTGATAGAAGTTACACACATTTGTAACAATGTATATTAAGTACTCGAAACTAAAGCGCAAAATTCTTGTTAACTCATTTAAATAATACCATACAATCCTGTATTTAAAGCATACGTCTACGGTTAACTAGAGGCGGGTGGATAAATTATTTAGCTCGGAACTCTCGGCTATTTCCCGGCGGTACAAAAGCTTGGTTTAGAATTATATATGAGTGGAGCTTAAAGTTTAGAAGCTCGCTGTGCAAGTCTAAAAGCTTAGGTCGACCGCCTTTGTCGTGTGATAGACATGGCGAATAAATTGTTAAATATGTATTGTTTGAAATGCTTTCGGAATTGTTTACAAATGATGGTGATTGTTTTGCGTTCTCTACTTGTATCAAAAGTTAATCTATATCTAGAAATGTCTTATGTGAAAATATGATCAATGATCACATCAAACTATAGTCTTATTGGATTTTTAATAACGCAGCAAAAAGTAATATTATTCGACTTTCCTATCAGATAATTCTTCAAAAATCTTATTGGATTTGAATCAGTCGTATTAGTTTGTTGATTTTGGGATACATTGTTGTTTTCAAAAAAATTGACACGATGCGAACTTTACTTGTCAACTTAGGAAAATGACAAGAATATGATGAACCTCTAAGTTCCCTGTTGGGCCTTTATGGATTTTATTTATATCTTTATTACGCATCAAAAATACTGTATTTAAAATGATAATAGCAGAAAAGTGGTACAATTGGCGGTCTTATCGCTCGAGGCGATCTCACAGAAAACCATGGGATGGAAATAAGAGAGGAGCAAAATTCAGCATCTCCATTCTTAAATTTTATTTTGATCTAAGGAAGAATGTGACCAAACAATGATTTATACAGTTTATTGGAACACACAGAGACGTCGTAAGACTATAATGAAGTTGCTTTTATGGGATCTATGAGATTCTTCAGTCTACACGATCTACATTCAGCGCAACATTAGCGAACAGCTGGGGCCTCAGCTGTCAAGGGCTCCAAATACAGCTGCCTATCTGCAAATAACTACTTATTTGAAAAAGTGATTAGTTAAAACACTCATAATAAGGTTAATAAACCAAAAACTCACAACAGTTTTAAAACTGTAGAAAAAATGTGCTCGGTTGGAATGTCTATGATATTCTTCGGTCTACACGAGGCACAGTCGGCGTAACATTAGCGACGACTGCGAGCTTCAGCTGTCATGCGCTTCAGACACTATCTGTGAATAACTGCTTATCTAAAAAAATGATTGGTTAAAAAGTAAAAACACAATAACGTTGATAAAAACCTAGAATTCACAATAGTTCTAAACATATAGAAAAAATATGCTCGGTTGGAATGTCTATGACATTTTTCGGTCTACACGAGGTACAGTCAGCACAAAATTAACGAAAGGCCGCGAGCCTCAGCTGTCACGGTTCCAAACACAGCTGCCCAATTGTGAATAGCTACTTGTCTGGGAAACGGAAGCGACGGATTGGACTCTTCGGTACAGTCGCATTGGAGACGTATTTGTAATGTGGGCCAAGCTTAAATAAAAATGGATGTTGATGTTTATAACTTGGCCGTTGATAGATACGCTATTAGGTGATTTTGAGTTCTAGAACATTGGAATGAGTACTGTAATAAACGATAGTACGAAATATATGAAATGAAATAATTTATTCGAACCCATAAAATGTTATACATTATTTTGATTCCGACAATATTAACTCTACCACCAGGTCGAAAAGCAGTTCTCACTAGAGAAAAACGGGCAAGAAACTCTATTGTTGCTCTTTTCAAAATCAGTTCAAGGTATAAAATACAATGTATTATGTAGAGAAAAAAAAATACAATTCAGTAGTTGTTTACTTTTGTTTAGAGCAGTTCATTTATAATTAACGATTGGCACTTTGTTGTTAATCTATGTTTATATCTTGGCATAAGATTAAATACATACGACATTACATACATATATACGACAAAATTTTGGTAATATATTTGTATTTTTTTTATTTTTGCTTTTATATTCCTTTAGTGTTTATATAGAGTCATAGAGTTAATATAACTTAATTTAATTTATAATTTATTATAGTACATATATTTGTATAATAGCACTGTTTTAACAGTGGTTACTGCTACCTCTTTTTGGCGCATTCTGTAACAACCTTAAAAGTAGTGCACTCAGTTTTTGTTAGTTTTTATGGTTACTGTAAATATTATAAGCAAACAGTGTAACTACTAATGGTTGTTCATAAATAAATAAATAAGGAATAACTATACTGGACTCAATATTTAGCGCAGTATGGTGTAATTTCAAAGTTAACACACGAAAGACAAACCTTCAATCATTATCGAAATTATGCCGTCATATCTTATTATATCGGCTTACTTACTCAATTCCTCAAAAAGAGCGATTTACATTGTGTACGGTAATTAGGTCGAATATAAAATATATTCGGTGCCCCCCATCAGTAATCTTAATCCTTTTTAGTATAAATTAAGTAATAAATGCACCAAAGTAGTAGAACTCCGCCATGTTTTGCTTAACGTACATACGTACACTCGACCGTGCAAGATTCGCTTGAGCATTTATAACTTACGTTTAACTTGACGTGCCGGATTAAACATTTGACTTCCGTTTTAATATAAAATATACATATGGCCAGTTCTTATGTTTTAGTAAGAGTTTTTTTTTAATGCATTGAATTACGAGACGAGCATGCCGTTCGCCTGGTGGTAAGCGATACGACCACCCATAAACAGTAGCAACACGAAGCAGCTCCTTGAGTTACAAATTACTGGTTGGCATTCCACTGCGCTCGTCATCCTGAGACATAAGATGTTAAGTCTGATTATGTCCAGTAGTTGCACTGGCTACAATGTCCTTCAAACCGAAACACAAAAGTACATGCAGACTGCTGCTTGGCGGTAGAAATAGACATTAAGGTCGTACCCGCCCAGGCGGACTCTTAAATATGAGAGACCTACCACCAATAAGGTACTGAGTTAAAAACGATCAAAATTTGCACCTTTATAGCTTAAAAAGTATATTCTGAACTTTCCATCCATTGACATAAAAATGATCTATAAGCCTGACTGAAAATCACGGAAATCGAATAGTCTTTCATAATCACAGTTGAAAATAGCTTGATTCGAAATGACGGAGTCAGTCCGCCGGCTATTCCCGTAGCATACGTTATGAATCTTATGAAATTATTCATTGTTAGAGTGGACCGTCTGTGATATGTCGGCTCAACATCTGGTACCATATGCTAAGGTATTTTAATACCAAGGAAATTATGACAAGAGTCGATATCTCGTCGTAGTAAATTTAAATTCCCTTTACTCGTATATACATAGACATTTTAAATTGTTAATGATTTGTTTACCAAGATTATAGGTTATGGTAATGTAGCTAATAAAAAATTTCTTTGGAGCATTATTTATTGGCGGTCTCAAATCCATTCATAAACATTCCAGAAACCTTCTGAATTACAAGGACTTAGATGACCATTATTTTTGTTTACTGGTATTACACAAGGTACTGTTGTGCAATGCAATGCAATGCAATCATCCCTGTATTGTATACTGCCTTGTTAAAGAATGCAAGAAGTGCAAAAAAATATAGGTATTATCAAAATGTAACATAGTCTATTTTTTATTCTTCCCATAAAATAGTATATCTTTTTAAGCGTACTATATTTTTAAAGGTTTTTTTTTTAAATACTATATTCAGACAAAAAAATGTTGGCAACCCTACTGGCACGTTTCAATTTATGATCGTTTATACTAAGAAGGTACACCCAAAATCCACATAATTTTAAATTAAGATTTTATATCAAAACGAAAAAGTTAATGCAAAGAAGTTTAAAAGAATACTGGCACGTTACCAAAGAATTCGTTATATATTTCTCAACAAAAGAATTAATGCGGTAATTATGCAAAGTCTTTGAATTATTTCCAGCCAGTGTAAGTCCAGTCGAGTCCAGATGTGGCCGGATTAAATGCGAATAGATTTAATTGGATAGCTCCTGTGTCCAGACAAATAGTACTGTATTTATTCGCGTCTTGGGCTTACGTGCTGATTTATGTGAAGGCGGGGTAAATAATGTGTCGGACGCCTTGACTGCTCGGACTCTGCAACCATTTATTTGAACCGAGCTATTAGGAAAGTATTTTAGATAATAGAATTTTGTTTAGTGTCTGTTTTTAGTAGGAATATGAATGAAGTGATCTTACTTATGTTACACATCATTCCCAAATTTATATTATGTAATGAAAAAGTAGCTAAATTGTTTTATTGTAGCGTACTTGGGTTATGAACCAGGTATTATTCTATATTTTTTAAGTGTCTTTCGATTTGGAAAAATGCATCTTAGTTTTCCAGGATTAGAATGAGTTCCTTATATGACAATAGGCTTTCTCTCTTATCACACTATAGGACGGATATAAAATCTCCGAAATTTGGGTGTACCTACTAGTTGCATCTCTACCTAACCCTACTAAGATAAAGGGTTACCTTATATCTTTATATACCTACCATCCACAAGTAAGAACTATCCCAATTTATACCTATTTTTAAATTTCAACTATATCCATCTATTTACAAGAGTGCAATTTGTTCGTTCTAAATAAATTAGTTGTTCGCGGTCGGGAGCTAAGCAATTTGGGTTCTGTGACAAGTGTGGACAAAAACCAGACGCAGCTGCCTGCGGGAGGTAAATTGGAATACTCCGATCTCATTACCGGCCGACTCTCCACAAGTATGATGAATTGGTTTGAGAATTGCTTTGCGGTGGCAATGGGTGGTTATTTTTTAGGCTCTTGTATACTTGTATGAAGATTCTGGGTAGAAATTTATATATTATGTACTTTGATTAAAAGAAATTTATATATTTCATGATTTGTATGAGATGATTATAAAATAGAGAAGATTATTAGTTGATTTACATGTAGGTAACTCATGACTGCTGTATAATATTATTTTGAATTCAATGAACATTTAAGCAAACCAAAACAAAGAAATTTTAAAAAGATCTACTTCAATCTCTGAGTTACCTACGTAAGAAAAAAAACTTAGAAATTTTCCTATAACGTTAATGAGTTGGTATAAACGCTGATTCAATTGAGTACGGGAATGAGATCTGCATGCTAGCTCCTCCCGCCACCGAGTCAGCGTTCTTTTGTTCCAGAAAGGAAATTGGACATTTATTTCGCTAGTCCATTGTTCCACATGATTTGAATTTAGGCGAACGGGAATGGTTGAGGCTTTAATTAATTAGGGAGTGTTTTCTCCTGTGTTTTTCCTAATTTTAAACATAATGATATTTCGTAACTGTATGGACATAATGGAGTTTAGGTACATGCTTTAAGATGTAAAATCGATTGAGCCATTCACTGTTTTATAAAACTAAAAACAAACATAGTTTTACAAATTAAGTAAAAAATCATTTAAAAATATAACATAAGCATATACTTTTTAAATGTAAACGTAAGAAACTCATTATATATTTTAGTTAATTTCAAAAAGTGACAATAAATATTACAAAATTGTAATTTTTAATAGAAGCTGTCATGGCTCATAATGAACGTGTCATAAACCGAAACCCCCTAACGCCCGAAAATATCTTATGAAAGAATACATAATGAGAGCGCTGAAAAGGGAAAATTGATATGAATTTTCCGCCAAGCCTTCGCTTAAAACTGGGGAAGGCTTTGTGATGGGACAAAAGGAATTATAAACAAGTAATTCGAGCGAAGGGTTTCGTACACACGTAAAAGGGATTCGGGATACTATTTATCCGTATGTATGTAGCTTTATCTTGAAAGGTATTCTTTGAATTGGCATTTGATACTGTGCAAATTTGTTTTATAGAGGTGTACAACCCTTTCTATATTCAGAGGTAGTGGGCACAACTACCGCATAGTTATACAGGGTCATTTTTACATTGCATTACTAAATGAAACCACATATTCGTCTTTACCTCTTCTAACATCTTGCCAAATATCATCCATGAATAACGAATATTATTGCCAAAAATACCGGTAATAGTTTTAAATTTTTTTGATCATTGCGTAGTTTAGTGCGAATATGGTGTGTGGGAAAGTGTATTTCTGAATGAAAGTATAATGTTGCCGCTGCGACGAATTATCTTAGAGCAGTAGTAGTGACATTGGGGCGTGCAAACTTAAAGTTACTTTTTATTAATATTTATTTTGTTCGAATCTTACACTTTTTTATTTTACATCTATGGTTAAAATAACTTAATGGAAAGCGTTATTTTCGACGAGATAAGTATGTGATTTCATTTATTAACGCAATGTCAAAATGACCCTGTATAGATATTATATAAAGACTAAATTAAAAAAAAAACCGTAGTTAAGGTAGTTTTTGGAGTGGTACAAGTATTATACTTCGGCATAGTGATTGCCGTATAAGTCCTTCCCAGCGTATGGCGTTGCTATCGACGTAGTGTTTTCGTAATTTTAGATAAGGTCAGGGAGGCTTATTCCGTCTACGGGGGCATATCCGTATTTTTCCGATTACAGGCCTTCCAATGGAAGGACAGCTTTGATAGTCGTATAATTAAAAGTTTTTTTTTTTTTTTATGGCATTGAATGACGAGACGAGCATGCCGTTCACCTGATGGTAAGCGATACGACCACCCATAAACAGTAGCAACACCATCCAGCACCTTGAGTTACAAAGTACAGTGTGGCATTCCACTGCGCTCGTCATCCTGAGACATAAGATGTTAAGTCTCACTATGTCCTGTAGTTACACTGGCTACAATGTCCTTCAAACCGAAACACAACAGTGCATGCACACTGCTGCTTGGCGGTAGAAATAGACATTGCGGTGGTACCCACCCAGACGGACTCTGACATATGAGAGATCTACCACCAGTAAAGTGTAAAAAATCCCCTATTTACGCCCATATTTACAAAAGACGGATTCGCCCCGTAGACGGAATAATATAATAATGACGTAATTTTCCAACACGCTATAAAAAAATCCATAGAAGCTATTTCAAAACTATGTGAAACAGACACTCATCGTAAACGTGCTAAAGCGAAGCGAGCGCAAATTAATATCTCGCATCACAATGTCACAAACTAATTAAAGCAACAGAATATCCGAGGTAAGTGTACAAATTTTTGCAATGATCGCCGTCCGTGTGTCGTGTTGTTTTAATGAGGGATTGTGTGCGACATCACGCCGTCTGCGCCGGTTCGAGTGAAGAGCTGAAGCGAGTTAGGTATATATGCATATATTATATACCTAACTCGCTTCAGGTCTTCACTCATGTAATGTATTTATTTATTTATAATCTTATTGAAATAAATGCGAGTGTATATATGTTCATTAGAAGTAACGCAGAACTCTCAGATTAAGATGAATTTTGGCACGCAGATAGATTACCATTTAAGCTACTTTTACGCAGAAAAAATGCAAAGAGGATTCCAAGTGTGCGTCCACAGTGAATGCGCGGTGACTAGGGCCTGTGACGGGGCGCGACGGTGGAGGCGTGTAGGTGGCCACAGTAATGCGAGCTGTTGTAGCGCTTTGGAGAGGTTAGTCACGCGGAGGAAGCTTCTAGCAAAAGCTAGTAGACTAACAACGCATAATATTGATATTCTAAAAAAGTATATATTTTTTGTTGGTTTACTTGTAGGAGTAATCTATGAAACTACCAATCCGATTCTGTAATGTTTTTTTAAGCATAGAAAGTTACTGTAACTCTCATTGCTATAGGCTACTTTAAATACCTAAAAGGTATGAAATATAAATCATTAACTTTGAGTTGAAAAACTTTGGGCTGTAAGTGATATTACGACTTACATACAAACCTATCCTGCTACGGACTGCCTCGGTGGCGTAGTTATATTACGGTATGACTGCAATGCTGAGGTCTCGAGTTCGATACCCGGGTCGCGCAAAGTGATATTGGTTCTTGTAATCAGTATCAGTCCGAAGTCTGGAATCTGTACCCGATATGGCGATAGGCTTGCCCCCTATCACATAATGAGACGGAATACGCACAGCGAAAACTGGATGCACTAGTTGCGCCTTTGCCTACCCCTTCGGGGATAAAAGGCGTGAGTACATGTGTATGTATATACAAACCTGAAGACTGAAGCGAGTTTGGTATCTTAACTACTTACTAGTTGCTGCTAATGCGATTTCATAACTGTTCTCAAATATGTACCTCTCGCGAATTCTCTACAGCTATCAAAAAACTTATCTACTACAAAGAACAAGAAAATTTAAGATTACTTGTCCTATTTTTACACTGTGTTAGAAGGTGCCATATGAAAGGGTTTTCTACAGGTATTCTTTAGGTATTAAATCGTGTCGAAAAATATTTAAAGTTCCCTTCAAAACTTTACGCATCCAGTTTTCGGCAGTATGTTTTTTTCAACAGCCTAAATCCCATAAATTGGACCAGAGTATATATTTTTGTAAAGTATGCGTACTTTACCGACGGGGTCGCCGGTTACGCACAAATTCATATGTTTCACAGAGATTACTACCTATTATAATAAATTTTACCTAAGCACTGCGGACTGCTTAGTGCAGAGTTGGGGGTAAATGTGCCTTTGTTTGACGTAGCCTAATGCTTAATAAAGAGTAAAGTTACGCCGTGAAAAAACATGATATGTGTATTGCGAAGGTAATTTTTTTTTATTTACAATGGAAGTTAAGGTCTTAAATGGTTACTAAAATATTTAAACTATATTTTATGTATAGATTGTTGTGGGGAGTACATTTTAAAACAAATAATATATTAATAAAAATATGTGGCGCACGCTTTAGATGAGTTCGTTTTTGTCTGAACTGTTTTTGATTGTGTTGTTTTTTTTTTTATTTTTTTTATTGCTTTGAATGACTAGACGAGCATGCCGTTCGCCTGATGGTAAGCGATACGACCACCCATAAACAGTAGCAACACCATCCAGCACCTTGACTGACAAAATACTGAGTGGCATTCTACTGCGCTCGTCATCCTGAGACATAAGATGTTAAGTCTCATTATGTCCAGTAGTTATACTGGCTACAATATCCTTCAAACCGAAACACAACAGTGCATGCACACTGTTGCTTGGCGGTAGAAATAGACATTCTATGTTGTAGAAAGACGCTATCCGACTGAAGACAAAACCACCAACTTCCTAAAATATAGTATCTCATGCATTATATCACTGATTGTATAGCAAGTATTTACATATATATTTAGCAATTCGTTTGCTTTTTGGACAGTTTAAGAAGACAAAACTATTATTCAACCTAAATCAAGCAAAAATAAACGTGATTATTTTTCCGACCCAAATATCGACCAATAGAATTGCACCATTCGACGTCACGTGGTACAACCTACATGGTATTATACTGACAATTTTTTTTGAATATTTTCTCTGGTCGTTACTATACATTATGAAACAATTTTTTGTTGACTGTTCATTTCATCTCATGGTGCAATTCTATTGGCCGACATTTGGGACGGAAAAATAATCCCCCGAATACCACACGAGCTTCAAAATTATCTGGCATTTCCCTCAAGGTTCCCTGCAAACAAATAAAGTCGTCAAGTTTTTCAGGAAAAATCACTCGCGCTTCGCGCTCGTGATTTTTTAACCTGAAAACTCCCTCGCGCTTCGCGCTCGTGATTTTTTAACCTGAAAACTCCTTCATTTGTTTGCAACGAACCTATCGGAAAATACCCGATAATTTTGAAGCTCTTGTGGTATTATATGTGAAAATTTGCTATGCGACCTACATAACGGGTATTTCAAATGGGTCCCCATATCGTTCTTATTTTACATTTTAAGTCTTTGCTGACCCAGGATTTATATTCAGGGGCCACTTCGCCGGGCTCGAGAGACCCATAAATAACCGCCGAGGTCCGGGCCCCTTTACCCGGGTGTGACGCCCCCTTACCCGGCTCAACCCGCAAACGGCTAAGGTTACCCGGCGGGGGAAGATGAAAGAATACCCCCATATATCTTTTTCAAAGTGCGGATTGTTTGAGAATTTTAATTTGGGGAAAAGGTCGTGGGTTGGGCATTCGTTATTCACGGTAATGTTATAGATTTATCTATGTAATTACGGTTTCGTTTTGTGTGTTCATTTTATCGAGAATGTTATTGCTTCAGTAGACAGAAGTACATATCGTACCTTTAGAACGAAATCTACACAATTAAAATAAATCGAAAACTGAGTTATCTTCATAATATGACTTAAAACAAAGTTCTCAATATAACAATAGTACAAACACAGCCATATTCAAGCGGGAAAAGGACCAAACTGTTATATAGGGCCTTTTTTATTATATTTTTATAAAAAAGGGACCAGTTTTAAGTCATTTTATGACGATAACTCAATTTTAGATTGTTTTGAATTGTATCGTTTTCGTTCTAAAGGTGCGATATAATAGAGAATACTGAGTGATCGACAGTTATGTCAGTTTTCGTCTCATAGTCTCAATAAGAGACCGTGTCTGTATTTTTCTCGGGACAAAATGTAGCCTAGATTTTACTTCAGACTTTGGTGTAAACGTGTGCCAAAGCATTAGCGGTTTATTCGTTTAATTCTAGAAAAACATCTGACGTCACCATGATATTATTAAAAGAATGTAATGTAATGTAATCAGCCCTGTATTATATAATGCCCACTGCTGAGCACGAGCCTCCTCTACGACTGAGAGGGGTTAGGCCTTAGTCCACCACGCTGGCCTAGTGCGGGTTGGCAGACTTCACATACCCTCGAATTAAAAGCATAGTAGAATTAATTTTCTAGTCTCTTACATAACGAAACCTTTCTATTTACAAAAAGGAATATAGCCGTACAAACCGAAGTAATTAAGTAGGTACTACACTTGATTAAAATATGTTCTGGCGTGGGCAGTGTTTGTAGAAAGACCGCTCCCTAGGCACGTCTGCAAATACTTCACATAAGGTACTCATTAGGGAGACTTCGGGATGACGGACTCTTATGTTACACTTGACAAATAATGGAGTTTAAAATGTGTGGGGCGAATTTTAATTTGGTAATGTGTGAGGTAAATTTGTAAATAGAGGTATATTTGAGTTATTAAGAAGCAAAGGTATGCATTATTAAACCATTTATGGGTGTGGATAATTAATTAAAAAAAAATGCGATTACTCAGTTTTATCTTCAGTGAATCCAAAATAGACGACAGTTTGTAATTTAAAAGTACCTACACTATATTTTTAAACGGTGAGTCATTACTTATTTCGTTCGTTAATGAATTTGCCGTCGTTAATACAGACAGTAAAGAAGCAAGATTTTAACTTTTCCCCACAAACATTATGAGAAAATTCAATTTGAATTCTTTATACAAATTAATTATAAAACACAATGGAAAAAACTTGACCAACAAAAAACAATAGCCTAACAATCGGACAACTTGAAATAACAAAAAATGTCTACCAAAAAAAAAAACAAAAGGTTAAAAGTTGTCCTTATTTGAATTTTCATTAAAACTTTCTCCCGTCAGGAACAAAGAACATTTATATTAAAAAAGTCCGGCCGCGGCCAGATAAATATCTGTAGTCTCGAGAGCGGGCCGAATTTCAACTTTTCTGTCATAGATTTGAAAGGATATGGTAGAGCGGACAGTATCTGATGCTAATTATTATGCATATTGTTTTACGGTGGCACGTAATGTTGTGGCAATAGTTTAATGTATAATGTAGATAGTTATTTATAGAAAGATGTCCGCTTTTTGTATGGGTGCTGGACCGCAAAATCTAACCATGCTCAAAAATATGTATCATGGATCCATTAAAAAAAATTTTTTAGACCCCTCCGTTCATAACCAACTTTTTTTAGAACGTTCACATTAAGTGTAGTTTTTAAGCAAATCAAATTACATAAATCTCAAATGCGAAAGTCATTAAAATTAAACGATTTATTGTAAAAAGCTATGATTTTAGGAGTTCTATCCAAATATATATAAACTGTCTTGTTTATAATTTTAGGCCGGTTTTTGGACATGTAACTAGTAAAATCACGTTTTCTTCGCACATACTTCGCGCATACTTTACACGGTCGGGCGATTATGGCATTGTGGACTTTGACTTTATATAAACCAATGAACCTAATATTAGCATTTATAATTTCATTGCGAACAGTGACTAATTAAACTTAAAAAGTCATGGAAAAGAAAGAATGCATTTATTCGTATAATATACGCACACAAATACCTATGGCACCACTTACTTCTCGTTGTTTGTTAAAAGGCAGTAAAATACTAAAGCGCTATTTACAACTTCTGAGTAAATACCTACTGCTCGTTACATAACCGTTTAAGCCGAATAAATTCAAAAGTCACATTCTGATCTATGCTTCCAAATAAATGGTAACAAAATCAGTACTATCAACTGTTAAATAAAAATTACTTGAAATGTATAAAACACCTAAGGACCCTTGTTTATATCGGAGATAAGAAGGGAGACTGTGGCCTATTGCCGACAGGTTTATGCTGTCGCAATAATAATTAACTTATAGCAAACAATGAAATAATCCCAATGAGAGTCCGTGAGAGTCTGCTTAGCATTTAAAAAAAAGTCTTAAGGCTATAAAGACCCATTTGACGCCGTATCTCAGTTCCGCAAACCAACTTATAGATATAAGCGTAATAAATACCTACAGCCAAGTCTACCAAGTCCCACATCGCGGCGGCCTCCCAACTCATTACTGGAGCGGCATGCGCCGCAAGACCCCGCCCAGCGACCGCTCGGCTAACTTCCATTCTGTTACTTAGGGCCGCCAGGCGCCATGCCTGCCATTACATGAAATTAAAGCTACTCTATGGGCTATATTAATAAATAAATCTCAGCTTTGAGTATACTCTCAACTAGACATTTTATGTATTGAACTATTTAATTAACTAAGCTTAGATCTAATTTCACCAATTTCTTATTTAACGGGCATTAAAATTAACGCGAATGTTAAAAAATCGCGTGTCCCATGAAAGAACGCCTAGTTTAGAAAGATAATCATCTGTTAGGGCATGGTGGGACACTCAAAAACCTTAACAGTCCGTTAAGTTAACAGGCTGTTAAAGTAACCAACAGAGCATGGTGAAATTAGGCCTTAAGCTGTCATTTAAGAGCTTGTTCTCAGCTGAGTCGGCGCTATTTCATAAATAGAACTCAGCTATTAAGGGCTATTAATAAATCGTTTGAGCTGATGTTATAATGGGTTTATTAAATAGCGACTATCTTAAGATAAGCGACTAACAAATGCCACATGCAGAATTCCTGGCATTAATATCGTCGACTCCTACACGTACCTGGGCTCCCAAATCTGCAATGACGGCAGCTGTGTACCCGAGATAAAAAGGCGAATCGGGATCGCGAGAGATGCTATGACTCGCCTAAACAACATCTGGAAAAAAAGAGGAATTAGTCTCAAAACCAAGATCAGATTGGTACGAGCCTTGGTATTTCCTATCTTCCTGTATGGAGTTGAAACGTGGACAATCCTGACCCGCGAAAGACGTAGAATTGATGCATTCGAAATGTGGTGCTGGAAACGCATGCTTAGAATCTCCTAGACTGCGAAACGCACTAATGCATCGATCTTGACCCAGCTTCAAATAAAAACTCGCTTGTCCACTATATGCCAACAACGCATACTCTCATATTTCGGCCACACAATGCGCAGAAACGATGAAAATTTGGAAAAACTGATTGTGGTGGGGAACACCGAAGGCAAGAGATCGCGCGGTCGTTCATCAACAAGATGGACTGACCAAGTAAAAGACTCATCGTCCTCTAATTTCTACACAGCCGTAAGAGACGCGCTGGACGGAAACCGGTGGAGGCAGATCATCCGCTCCAGATATAACCCTGATGCCGACCACGATCCTCAGACATGAGGGACCGACCAGAGAGAGAGAGATCTTAAGATGTCGACTTTATTTTGACAGCGTCTGAGCTGATATGGCACTTTAGAGCGCAACTGAGTTGCATCTATTAATACCTACGGCCCTAAAACTTGAGTAATTCATTGGTTAGTTATCATGGGGATAGTTAAGGTTGAGTTATCATTGGGATAAAATTGTGATTGGGTTCTGTATTATAATGAGGTTATAACGATCTTTTTATGATGGCAAATTTTGTTTTAGGCAACTCTGGTCGAACATTCCAATGGTACATGCAAGCGAACTTGAGGTTTGACGTCACGAACTGTTAAGGTCATTGAATAATGGCAATCGAAGAAGTATTGTATGATGACCCAGAATAGTAACTTAAGCAGGTGGAAGTTGAAAACATTAAACCATTCCTCTCTGCAGCATGTTTCCCCATTCACTGGGCTATTAAAATTAAAAAAAGAAAGAAAGAAAGGAACGTTTATTGCCACAGAATTATGCATATGCAACAACATCGAATACAAAAAAAAAAACAAAATATATAGAAAAGAAAAAGTAATTAAAAGGTATAAGTGCGTTGCACACCCATACCGTGGCAACTAGGAGGCCATCTCAGCATACGCTGTAAAAACTTATGGAATTAAAATTCCTCCTAGCCAGTTTCGGCCACAGCGGCCAATCTCAACGGCGATCAGCCAGGTGCGCAGGAGATAGTGCACAAGTGTGTGCGCAATACACAGGTGCACTCGCTATTCCTTTACTCTCATAGTCCGGTGAGACGGCAATCCGACATGACCGGAGAGAGATCAGGCGCAGGACCAACGGCTTTACGTGCTTTCCGAGGCACGGGGGTATCACACCGCCAACTTCCTGACTCCGAGCTGCGACTGAGTATTTTTTTTAAGATGGATAAACCCAGTCACAGTGTTTTTTTTGGCTCGACCCGGGATTCGAACCCAGGACCTCAGCGCGCAAATCGTACTCGTAACGCGTACGCCACCGAAGCAGTCAAAATTATAATTAAAGTTATAATGGAACGGACATAAGATCAGAGAAGTGTGACTTTACAGTCAAGTAGTTGCATGTTTCACCAACCTTTTGGTAATATTAAGCACAACTTACATGTTCATAATATATATATTATAATTCGTCTATAAGTTATTACTTAGATTAGGTTAGATTTAGGTACTCAAACACAGTGTAACTTAGGTACTTTACTTTTAATGCATGTAGTGTTCACTTCTAGAAGGTCGTGCACATAGCTATATTTATGATGTTTTTTTTTTTAAGTAGGTATGTATATTGTGTTATCGACTGGTTTAGTGCACCTAATAAAAAAAAAAAAATACTAATGGCATCTACATACCTGCAGGAAGAATTCAATAGATAAAACATTAAGCTATCTATTCTCACTTTGAAATTATATCATTTAATATACTTCTGCATAATTTAATAATTCTATGGGAATAATCCATGGATTTATGCGATAGAAACGGTTGTTTGCGCGTTCAACCCTGATTACATTAGCGATCGCAATCTGTAAGAGCCGGTAATTAGATTTCAGCCTTCGAACGTAGATTGCTAAATTGAAGAAAAGTTAAGGTGACTTATGACGGGAAATGAAACGGCATTCGTTTTTAATTTGTGAACACTTTCGATTTATAGCTCTGTAGTTGTTTTGTATTCTTTTTTCAAATTAATGACGAGACGAGTAAGGTACTTGTCTTGTAGTACTTTCTACAAGTATCAAGATTATTTGAACATTACATTACAAGGCATTACGTGGCATTTTATTGAGTTCACATGTATAAAGACTATTCGAAATTTGAATTACAAGGCACTGCGTGACATTGTACTACGTTCGTCATCCGGAGACATTAGACGTTAACTTTCATTATGTTGAATAATTCTCTGGCTACAATTGCCTTCAAACGCGAGAACAACAGTGCATGTACACTGCTGCTTAGTGGCAGAAATAGATATTACGCTGGTATTTACTAGACGGCCTCACGCATAGGAAAAACCTAACAAATAGCACTAGACTTGACGTTTCAAAAATAATGTATTTGGCGAAAAATTAAGAAAAGAGCCAACAAATGAAATTTGATAAGGGCAGAGCAAAGAAAGATAGTTTATTTTCACTGTAATTAGATTAAGTATCCTTATGAAAGAGATTGAACGCAGAGATAGCAAAATGATAGCTAGGATAGCTAGTTATCTAATTAGTCAAGTGTCCCGTTTATTTCACTGTTTCTATAAAATTAATTTATAATTAGATATACATGAATATTATGAATTACGGTTGCTAAGGTTTTAAATAGGTAAGTCAAAATTAAATAAATTGTGTAAAAAAATATTAGTACTCATAGTGTATATCTGTAATAAAAAATATATTGCTTTCTATATGAACAAATTAAATTTTCAATGAATTTTCAGCCAGTTAAAACAATTTATTGATATTGTTGAGTACCAAAGGACATAATATCGTAGAGTTAAGGGAACTACGCAAAATTCCAATAATTAAAAAAAATCGTTACATTACAGACGCATACAGACGAGCGTGTGAAACGCAGCGTTTTGACGCCCGTTTGCTCCGAGTAAGGAAGCGTGAACAAATTCACCATAGCTGAGGATGGCAACTTTTGTACAATTACTGCACCGCCAACGCCCGGCGCCCGCCGCGCTGCCGGACCGTCTGCAAAACAATAATTGAGTTTTAATCATCGGAGGAAGCAAGTGTGAAAGAGAGGGAAGAATGTGGTTGGTTTTTGTTCATAGAGATTTTAGATTGTTTACAAATACGATGGTTGATGGTAATTTTGGTATCAATCAATAACGAGACGAATTGTGCATTTAAAAGCCAAAGTTTTTTTAGTATGTCGTAACTCCTAGGTCATTATTGTTGTAAATTAGAATAATAATAATATATTGTATTATACATCATAGTTTTAATAAATAATTGATTACAATTAGAGTAATACATGCGAAGTGCACGGTAGCCTAGTTGAGAATAGAACGGTCGACGACGAATGTCTAAAGGTTAAAAAAACCCAACGCACGCACCTATGATTTTTGGAAGTTATGTGTGTATTTTGTAACCAATATCGTGCGTTTTAAGGTGAAGGAAAATATCGTAAGGAAACCTACGGAGAATTTATCAAAAAGAAATTCAAAGGCTTATGAAGTCTGTCAACCCGCACTAGACGAGTATATTGGACTAAGTCCTAAATCATCTCAGTAGTAGAAGAGGCCCGTGCCCAGCAGTAGGCAATATATAATACAGGCCTAGTATTATATCACGTTTAAAATACTAAATTACATGTAAAAAACACCACGTAGTAATAACCAAATAGACACTTTAATTATACAATTAAATTACTAATAAAAACTATCGACTAATATGCTAACCGTACTCGTAGAAGTTAGGCCACACATAAATTATAGCCACCAAAGGATAGGAACGTGGTCAAACTTTGCACTTTAGCTGTATATTATAACTAATGGTTATATATGGGTAGTTAAAACTCCTATGTAGAGTGAACTCGTTAATTGGGAGTGCGTTGCGTCTACGGCTCTGCTTCATCTAGAATCTAGACCAGGGGTGGCGAACTATCCAAGACTAGGGCTTCAAATAATCCTAAAAAAAAATTAAACTTACAAAAAGTAAATAGATTTGAGGCTGTATTAATATTTAGTTGTTGCTGTTAGTTACAGTTACTTATTGTAGTTTTTAGACAATCTAAAACAGATATGTTTGTACGGTCCCTTAGGGACAAGTCATCGCCCCTATTTCATGAATAGTTGTAATATACGTTAAAAATTTATTTGCAAGCCTAAAGTAATTTATTCTTTCGAGATTTATTATTGAAGTTTGATATTTAATTTGCGGTTAACCAGAGAAACATGTTCATATGACGCTCTACCTCAAAAAAATTGGTCTTGGGAATTACTTTTTTCTAATAGGTTGTCTATGTTCAGCAGTGTACTTCCAAAGGCTAAAGATAATGAAGAAGATTTTGTTTTTAAATAAATTGTAATAAGTTTCGGACCAAAAAGTTTGGAAATTATTTATTGTTTTTATTTGGCTAATATCTTCAATTAATTAATGATTCTATTTTTGAATTTTAATTTTACGTAACACAGCGCAATGATTTGCCATCCATGATCTAGACATTAGTAACTTTGTGAGGTTTAATAGTTTTAACTTCCAGGGATGCGCCGGAGTAGTTTCCAAATTGGATTCGTTGAGTGCTCCAGATTGCGTAATGGTACTTCGGTCACACTAGTTCGCTTGTGTAAATATATTTATGTGTTGAAACTATTCTTAGGTCAGGATAAGTAACTATAATTATTTGGCATTGCTGAGTATAGACAAGCTGCGATAGCCTAGTTGCGAGTGGAACGGACTGCAAAGACGAATGTCCGCAGGTTCAAAACCCCAAAAGCACACACCTCTGACTTTTCTAATAAAGTAATGTGTGTATTCTTTGTGAATTATCGCTCGCTTTAACGGTGAAGGAAAACATTGTGAGGAAACCTGCATACCTGAGAAGTTTTCTGAATTTCGAAGGTATGTGAAGTCTGCCAACCCGCACTAGGCCAGCGTGGTGGACTAAGGCCTAAACCCTCTCAGTTGTAGAGGAGGCCCGTGCTCAGCAGTGGGCAGTATATAATTCAGGGCTGGTATGGTGGTGGTGGCTGAGTATAGACATTTATAAGAACTTTTTGGGTAAAATCCTTGCTGAAATTTTGAAGGGTCTTTTTTCTAATGTAAGCATATGCACTTGTCTTTTTTATTTCATTTAATTTATAAACAAACAACATTAATTCAACTTGAAGATCCCCTATATCTTTGCCATTATATTTTATTGTGAAACGATATTGAAATAGTTTCATGATACTGTTTGTTAAGTTAATTTGCATTATTTATCAAAAGTTAACAGCAAAAAATTCCAAAGTCTGTTAACAGCAGGTAATAAACCATTTCGCTCAAAAAGTCAAATTACAAATCCAGAAGCGTACAACAATTTAATGCGAAAATATTTCAGCAAATTAATAAATTGCGAGTCCTGATTAAGCTTAGTTTTAGTTAACGCGAGCGCGGATTTTAGTCTGGCGAATATTTTACAGTATTTAATATTGCGCCGCAAGCAGAATAGTTCGCTGTGGCTTCACACACGTCTAAATCGCGAGTGATTTTCGTACCAAAGTTTTACAACTGCTGTAATTTTAATGTTCCTAAAGGTTTTAGAATGTATTTGTTTTCTTATAATTATATTTTATTTAGTAAAGGAGATGTCCGCTTTTTGTATGGGTGTTGGGCCTCAAATTTTACCACCAAACTTTATGGATATTAAAGGGGCAAAAATATGTATCTTGGATCCATTAAAAACATATTTTAGTCCCCTCCATTTATTACTAACTTTTTTAAAAACGTTTATGTTAAGTGTAGTTTTTAAGAAAAATGAAATTACAGTGCACGTTTCTTTTAAATTTCTATTTATGACATGTAATGTGACTTATTGTTGTAATTTTGTAATATGGGTCTCTGATACCTGAAATAAATAAATAATAAATAAAAAATAAATCTCAAAATCGGAGGACTTGAAAATTATACGATTTATTGCAAAGGTCTAGTTTTTAGGAGTACTATCCAAATATACTGCCTCGGTGACGTAGTTGTATTACGGTGCGACTGCAGCGCTGAGGTCTCGGGTTCGATTCCCGGATCGGGCAAAATGATATTGGGTTTTTCTACTCAATATCAGCCCGGAGTCTGGAATTTGTGCCCGATATGGCGATAGGCTCGCCCTCTATCACATCATGGGACGGAATACGCACGGCGAAAAGTGGGTGCACTAGTTGTGTCTCTGCCTACCCCTTTGGGGATAAAAGGCGTGTGTGTGTCTATTTAAATATACTTGGTTAGAATTTTGAGCCCGTTTTCGGACATAGATGGGTGCCAACTCTCCGAAGCTTTACCTATGTATTATTACCATTGGTAAGATTTTGACCAGTTTAAAATTATTCCACTAACAAACTTCCCGAATATAATGCCACCTCATAACAAAGGACATGTCCAAAACGGGCCTAAAATTCTAACCAAGACACTTTATGTATATTTGAATAGAGCTCCTAAAAACTAGCTTTAACAATAAATAGTTTAATTTTAAAGACCTCCGATTTCGAGATTTATGTAATTTTATTTTGCGTAAAAACTACACTTATTATGAACATTTTAAAAAAAGTTCATTATAAATGGAGAGGTCTAAAAATATTTTTTTCATGGATCCAAGATACATATTTTGCCCCTTTAATATCCCTAAAGTTTGAGCATGGTTAGATTTTGAGACCCACCACCCATACAAAAAGCGGATATTTCCTTTAAAGTAAATTGAAATAATCATTCTAACCTAACTTTTCCCCATTCGTTTCACTTCTACTTCCCGATAACCAGGAGATCATAAGTCATATCGTGCGAGTTATAAGTGCGGTACAACAGGCGCCACCTACCGGCGGCGGCGTGAACTCACTGCTCCGACGAAGGGTCCTCGCGTTGCTATTAATTTCCTAAGGGAACCCGCCCGGTTATCCCTTACTAGGGTGCGCTTACTCGATAATATTTCGCTTTTGTGAGTGAGATTTGTTTGATGTTTGGTTTGCCTAAAATTGTATTATTTATCTAGTCAGTAATTTTTGACATTAAGAAGAAAGAAATAATTACTAGTGATAAGTTAAATGAATAACTTTAATTATTAAAAAACATTTTGAAACATGCTAAGCAACTACATTTAATACAGAATAAAACTGCGCAGAACTTACAACATCTTAATAAACGGAATAAGGAACCGTGAGAAAAAAATAACTACCTACACGCGAAAGGAATTTTTAAATCACGTCAACAAAATTAGAACTCGGATTATAATTAAGATAATTTATCAGCTATACGCGTCAAATTTATACAATATAACTACGTTCGTTAAATCCTTGTTGAGACCAATTTGTAGCAATAGCTTTATATTGGCTTTTATTTTTAATTTTTTTTGGAACAAAAAACAACTGTACAATATGTTCTTTAAAACTACGAAACTTATTATTAAGTATTAATTATTGTACAATACACACCATTGTCCCCATATTAAATTGTAAACTAAACAATGATCCACAAATCCACTTTTATAATATTCTAAACTACATACAAGTAAGTACATTATAAGTAAGTACTGGTCAGCCAAATGATAGAGTATTGTACCTTTTTTGACAAATAGTCTTAATTTTATCAGTTTTAATAAACTACTAGAAATTTTGTAAGCAAATGAAACATAATCCTATGATCAAAAACCAAAATTTTCAGTTTGCTTATGGTCTGAACTATCTTATTTGTTTATTTTATACTCACATATAGTAGATTACCTCATTATGAATTAATGTTAAAACAAGCTTTAATAATAATAATACGTAATCTTCCTAATAAAATATAGTTTTATTAGAACAGTAGTGTAAATCTATATGGCCATTGAATTATTTGGCTAATACAAAGGAATATGTATTATGTTTTGAAATGTACCGGACACCAGGGCAAGCAAATAATGTATGTTTTATATGCTTTTAAGTTCATAATTGAGTTAAAGTTTCTCTCAATTTAATTATCAGGGCGATAGTGTACAGAGGATTTTTTGTTCCGTTATTTGATACGTAGCTCGCCAGTCGTGTTCCTTTCAGTGTGCAACGACACAGGCTGATGGTATATGCAGAGTACCTACAATATTTGAATATTACGCTTGTGACTCAACCGAGGGCAAATAATTTTAATAACTTCCAAATTAATATTATATTTATAAAATACTTCTTACATCTCACCTTATCTATACTGACATTATAAAGAGTATATAATATGGAACTACTGAACCAATTTCGAAAATTATATCACTAATACGAAGCTAAATTTCTCCTGAGTGCTATTTACTATTACTTCTTTTATTATACTTTTATCCCGGGAAAATATAAAGTGGCTCTATTATTTCGGAAAAACATTTCACGCGGGCGGAGCCACGGGCAAAAGCTAGTTTTATTATATTATTATATTGCCTGGTCTTCCACCTATTATGTCATCAAACGTTTAACCTATAGGCTATAGACTATTTTTCTGTTTATATTATTTCATATTTTTTACATTATTTGGTTTTCATGACAACATTTCTAAAGAGATGATATTATTATTATCTCCACATAAAACATGTTCGATTTCACTCTATTTAATCTGCTTTACCGGCTATTTTGAATTTGATGACGTAAAAAGAAAATTCCCATCGAGTTAGTATCGACTTTCGAGTTCAAATAGTAGTGGTTAGCGCGGTGGAGCTTTTATCTTCACGCGTGCACGACTATCGCATGGTAATGTAATGAAAAATTACGACAATCTGATATGAACTGTCTCCGAGTGGTTTTGTTTGCGTAACGAACGTCTATTACGAGATAAATTCGTAATGTATGACTAGATTCTTTTAGGATTATTGTTTATTTGTATGGATTTTGATATAACACGTTTTCAAAAATACCTAAGGGATTTTTAGCGATATTTTTTTTCCTCTTTACTTTTCGAAGAATTTGCAGCTTCATGGTCACCGGGCACGTGCCGTTAAGTAGTTTTATTAAAATCGAATATTCGCCGTAATAAAAATCATTATATTGGACGTACAAAAAAGTAGTGAATTTTAGTGTGTGATAAAATGAACAAAAGAATGTCGCACTGACTTATAGGATACGTACGGTATAATGAGACCACAGTGGATAAGCGACTGAATTCTAATCATTATAGTTTACTAGCACCAAAGTTATTATTTTTCCTAGCATAGAATAGACCTCATTGGACTTTACGTGAATATAATATAATCCAAATGTATTAATTAAAAAACTACATATTTTTTTTTTGGGAGCACCAATGCCACAGACAGATATAAAGATACACTGATACACACTTTAAAGTTAACTGGTGGCAGGTCTCTTATATGTAAAAGCCCGTATGGGTGGGTACCACCGCAATGTTGTGTTTCGGTTTGAAGGACATTGTCGCCAGTGTAACTACTGGACATAATGAAATGAAATGAAATGAAATAATTTATTCGAACCCATAAAATGTTATACATTATTTAGATTCCGTCAATATTAATTCTACCACCAGTTCGGAAAGCAGTTCTCACTAGAGAAGAACGGGCAAGAAACTCTAGTGTTGCTCTTTTCAAAATCAGTTCAAGGTATAAAATACATTGCATTATGTAGAGAAAAAAATATATACAATTCAGTATTTGTTTACTTATGTTTAGAGCAGTTCATTTATATACTCGCAAAATAGATAATAAAAATTTAAATTCCAACACGAGTGCATAACTATCTCAGGAATCATGTAATAATTTGATCTGAAATCTTCAAGATGTCGTTATTAATCTAAGTTTAAGATATACCCCCAATACTTATATATATATAGTAAGCGAAAAGGGCAGACCAGTCCACACAAGCAGCACCCGTTCACGAGTATGACGCATGTGCCAGCCATCGGCCTCCTCAACCATATTACAGGGAAGTGGCCGACCCGGCACACGACGCCGCCGCATAATGAGTACTAAGTCATAATGAGACTTAACGTCTTATGTCTCAGAATGACGAGTGCAGTGGAATGCCACACAGTACTTTGTAGCTCAAGGTGCTGTATGGTGCTGCTACTGTTTATGGACCATCGTGCGAACGGCATGCTCGTTTCGTCATTCAATGCCATAAATAAAAAGTAAAAGTTTATAGCACACCTCATTTTTCGCCTGGGGTTAAAATTTGACATTATATCGATTGTCAATGATACTCAGCATAATTCCTACTGGATGTATACCGAGGCCTTGGAAAACTGTTCGTAGAAATGAATTCCCATGGTTGGATTCTCAGCATGTGCGGTGGTAGCCAGTCAAGTATAAAATATATATGGTAGGTACCAAGTTAGGTGGTTAATATGGTAGTGTTATTGGTCCAGTGGCAGCGTACTTGGGTTGTGATTGGAAGGATACCGGTTCGATTCCCAGGTCAAGGATATCGGGAAAAAGAATGCGATTTATCAATGATGGTTTGGAATTTTAATTTCCCATAATATTTCTGCTTCAACTAATTATTCGTTTAAAAATCAACTTAATTTATTTCTGAAACGAGAAACAATATAAAAATGGGTGTATGGCTAAAATATGCGTTGTGTTATGGGTTGTATAAAATGGACAAAACTCAAAATCAGCAAAATCTGAGTTATTTAGTTCTCAGTCTACGCCGACGATATTTGATTTGCTATACTTCCTCATGTTTTAGGATGAATTTAATCATTATAAAAACATCAAGAGCAAAAAATAAGATGAAATGTAAATGTATTTTCTATAATAAAATCATGTTTATTTTAAAAAATCACAACTATGTTTTTTTTAATAGTTTACAAAAAAAGTAGTTTTTGAATGTAATTAACCGTTAACTTATTTACTACCAATCATTTTATATTTTGTTCCAGAGTTTTCTAATGGACTAAGAAGCTGCGGAAATTCCTGAGATCTAGGTTTAATAACATCATAATACTACTTGCATTTTTTGGTAATAAAGAAAATAGATTTTTCCTGGAAGCCATTAAACCATGCGCACACGTCGTATCGTCCCCAAGGTTCGGCGAGCTATGTGTCTTCCGCTCCCGTGCTACGAGTCGCCGCCACCCCACCCATCCCCGACCTCCCGCCCGGGTGGCCTTTTTAATGTCCACCGCCTTTGAATTCACTCTGCTATTACTTTGATTCTCAAAAGTAGAATTTAGTGAACCCCACAAGCTAAACTAAACTGTATTTAAAACAGCATTGGTTGATTTTCCCGTAATCCCATAACAGAAGTTAGATCAGTATCTAATAGGATATCAGTAGAACTGTACGATCTTTGCATAAACTTGTTCTTACATTTGTCATTTGAGGCGAACTTTTAGACTCTAAATTGTGGTAAATAGGGTGCCTTTTAGATTAGCAGAGTTTAGCAGAGATATGCCCAATACTCCGGCGTAGGAATGTAGGCACAATAATTTAAGCAAGGGGTGGAAAGCGACGGAGAGTTCTTTTTGGAGTTTGTGCGAGTGAGATGTGCGTAGAGGTCGAGAGGGTGCGGGTTAAATGCGTTACAGAGTCGGATTGAGAAAGTTAGCTCATATTAAACGATATTGTTGTGGTTGCCTGTAGTCTGAGTTACAATTACTTAGTTTTATTTTCTGATTGTTATTATTATGTTTGTGTTATTGTAAACTTTGTTGGCAATCCTCAAATAATAAAATTAATAAAATAAAATAAATAAATCAATATTTCATTCCTTTTCCTCATTTTTGCTGAAAGGAGTATTAATGTTATATTCTTTGAGGTTTTTATCTAATGCAGCGATAATAAATCATTTTCCTCGTGTAAAAGAAGAGATGGTAAGAGAAGTATGAGTAATATCTTTAATATATTATCATGGCGGTATAGACAACGGGTTGTTACGTAGATTTTTGAAGTGAAAGCTTCTTTAGCGACGTTGAGCACTTTTGGGATGGGTATAAAATGTTAAACTCGCGTTAGGATCACGTGACCGATCGAAAATGCGTAGGAGGTTTTACCATCCCTTACTAATATGAACCTTAAATACAATACGTAGAAGCTATAATTCTTGAAACGAGTGCATTTTTATTTATTAACGTCATTAAAACCATCTCTTACTAATATGAACCTTAAATACAAGGCGTATAAGCTATAATTCTTAAACTATTAATTTTTTTTATTTATTTCCCCTGTTTTGGCACGGCACGAGTACAAAATAGCGTAACATTCTTTTTTCAAATTTTGATTTATAAAGAAATAGTGAAAGTGACATTTTTGTGTATGATACCGCAATAAATAAATATTGTATTTAATCCATTTTAACCACATAAATGCTCGTACTTTCATACTGATAAATAAAGCAATTCGTGCGAAATTATTCCCTAACCATTCCAAAATATTCAAAAATGCACAACATTAATGTTCAAGTTTCCACTTCTGCCGACACTCCCGAAGTGCAACCCCTTCTTTTTTTTTCTAAATTGATTTATTGGCACTGCCAGATTGTTTACAATATCGTAACAGTTGCGGTGATTACTATTGAATTCACATAATAATATAGTGACTGATATGTACAATAAGTACCACGGACATAAAATTCGAAAATAAATAAATTTAATATTATTGGTGTTTTGAAAAGTAATTAAATGTGAATAGCTTAGTAACTTATGAATTTATTTACAGTTAATTTACCTAGTATTAAAAGGTATAGCCAATTGCAGAACAGCCTTGTACTCCGAAGTCTGGACAGGATCTGAAATTAATTTAAAAATGCTTTTAGTAGTACATGTTAATGCCATAAACAAACATCTGTCAAAAAGACATTATAAAGAAGTGGGTACCGAAATGAAATGTGTAACATTTAGAGAAGTAGGCTAGATACCTGCAGATTTTTAAACTTTGCGATCAATTAAAAATTCGTTAAAAGGCTCGACCGTTTTCAAATCCCACTCTGTCTCCCATCAACACCCCAAATAGGCCGACGTTGCGAACGCTAAAAACGCACCCCTTTCTCCCCTTACCCCGATTTTTAAGCCTACTCCCTCCACCCCCTAACTCCCGGGTTAGCCAGAGGTACATTTATGCGCAATAAATTTTGACCGCCAACGTTTATTCAAAATGGCGCCAATGCTCGCTTTTCTGCTGCACAAAACTCTGCTCTAATACCACGACTTTGAGTCTAAAATTATAATCATGTTTCTATGGAACATAGTCTATGTAAAAGAAACGGGTTCGGAATTTTGAATCCGATGTATGAGCTTTGCTAAAATTGATCGTGGCTGTTTGTGATAAAGTATATTTTTGTGTGGTACGGTACTGTATAAAAGAAGGTGTCACTTTTGCGGGTGTAGAGGGGTTGGGGAGGCACTATTTACCTAGCTCTAGATATCGTCGTATTCTCATTTGTCTTGGTGATAGTGCGGTTATAAAATCCATTGTTCTGACGGGCCATGGCGCACGTGAAAGGTCGGGAAAGAATGTATGGCTTCGGTAACAAAGGAAGTCATAGACAAAGGGCTTTGTTTTGACTATGGTCCCGGGCATATGTACAATTATCAAAATTACTGTTGTGAGAGACTTATGGAAAGGAACGCTTTGTAAGACTTCAATATGTTTTGTTTGGTCTAAAACGCAATTCATTTGATTATTGCCCTTGTAGGAGACCATTTTTATGGAAACAGAAACAAAAGTGGTTTTCTACGACTTGATTACTGTAATGTTTTTTTTTTGGTTTCGCAAAATATTTCCTGTACCTCTGTCGTTTTTAAATTGCAAATTGCATCTCCTAGTATTTAAATAGTTTATTTAAAAAGTATTTTTAAACTCAATAAAGCTATTTTATTGTTTACTAGACTTCTGCTCGCGGCTCCGCCCGCGTGAATGAGTTTTTGCGGGATAAAAGTCCCGCTTTATATTTATCCGGGACAAAAAGTAGCCTATGTTACTAGCTCATAATGTAGCTTTATATAAGTGAAAGAATTTTTCAAATCGGTCCAGTAGTTTCGGAGCCTATTTGTACGGTTTCACGGACAATTTTGAAGTTATACTTATTTTGGCACGTTAGGGAAAAATGGTGAGAGTAAATTTTTACGATGCGCGCGCACACCGTCACGAAAAACCGACATCCTGAAGTTAGCTATGGTCAAGATTTTAGTTTTGAATTTTGAACGTACCCTGAAGTTAGCTATAGTCAACATTGAATTTTGAACGTAGAGTAAGGCGAAAGATATTGAAGTTATACTTCTTTCGGTGCGTTATTTAAAAAGATTTTTATCTTGTTACGCCAAAGAAGTATAACTTCTAACGCGTGTACATAAGTACACACACACACTTTTATTATATACTGATTACTTAAAGTGATTGCGACGTAAATTTGGCTCATGCAGTAATTATTTATAGAAAACCAAACCAATTTTAAAACACTGTGTTTTGAACAACTTTACCGAACACACGTCACTAGAAAATAACCTACTTTTATTTATTTATTTATTTATTATGACACACCAACAGCACATACATTACTACATTCTAAAAATACATTATCCATAATGGTAATAAATCTAATGCATATGCCTATTATAGGTATGTACAGTATTTGCTGAAAATATGCATACACACCAAACATTAATCTCCTACATCAAAAAACAAGAATAAAAAAACTTTTCTCTGTAATATTAAAAATATACTACTTATACATCTGAAAAGAGACTTTTAACTTCAACTAAATCTTAACTTAAACAAATTACAACCTCGTGGACGTACAGGACCACTGAACTGTACATTTATTGGTCCTTCGAGCTGGATACAATACAACCAAAATACAATGAAATCTTTCCTCTTTATAATATTAGTATAATAGCAGAATCACTTCCCAGAATATCGAAGAAAACACAATTATATTTCAAACACAAACAGATCTGTATCTCTTTTTATATAAATAGTATATTTATACATAGACATACATGTTACATTATATTCATAAAAAAAGGTTCATTTTTAATTTCCAAAAAAAAATTCATTTTTTCTGGTTAAAAATAGTATCTTGTTATTGAATATCCTTCCTAATATTTACTTTCCCAAACGTTAAATGATTGATTGTGAGTAACGTAAGTCCCACGGGAAATATCCGCTATACGACAGCACACCCCTTGTTACATACAAACCGTCGTATCTACTCGAAATTTATAAGGACATCCATATAAATGGCGGGATTTATTTATATGTATTGGTATATGTTTTGTAACGAAACACCCGTACCTACTCAGTTGAATTATTATATGTTTTTTTGATATTTTATGGTAGATTTTTTATGATTACTAGAGTATCTGGACTTAAAATATGATCTTATAAATATAGTTGTAATTTATTTTATGAAAACATTTAAAACAAACACTTACAAGTTTATAATATCAAACATTACTATTATTAACTATATACTATTTCTAATACCTGAGAATTTTAAGGATACTATTGAGGTTTCAACTAATTGTAGATTCCTAAAATTATTTTACCGGAATTATAAATAATGCTTGATCAATGAGCATTGTTTAACTAGTCTTAGAATTTAGCGGGAATGATCCAGAAAGAGTCTTGCAAAAAATGAACCCGTGCAAATATTTATATATAAAAAAAATATTATAAGTATTATATCGACATGGTTCAGGCCGCACCTGTCTACTCTTTACAATACAAACAAAATGTGGGCGGGAGTTATTTTAATTACGTACGTACTCTTATAATTTCGCAATGTTGAAATATGTTTGATTCAACTAAAATGAATGTGAAAATTTAGCAAAATGAATGCAGCATATAGTTTCAAATCACTCGGAACCAGTTATGTAACATTTTATTAATATGCAACGGATTAATTTTAGTTACATATACTACATTCAAACAAAGAGAGAAATATTCTTTTCAAACAAATTTCAAACAAAGAGAGAAATCTTCTTTTAACGATAATGTGACTTAAAATAGCAATTATCTTCCATTTATAGTCTTCTTGTCTACAGATAAGGGACTAATTGTTAATCGACTATTCTATAGAAAGAGATAAAGCGTATTTGCGGCTAAAGCTATCTCTTATCTATCAATTTGTATGCTAGAAAAATACAGCTATTAGCCGCACGTTCGCTTCATTTCTTACACTTTTGACCATCATTTACTTGACAGTTTTATGGTAAAGCCAGACCAATGTCCATACTATGACTTCCCCAACTTGGTTTTATACTGCTGTATAACAGAATCTATTTTCATTCTCTATTAAGCTCTATTTCCACCGTATTTATCTATACTATAATTACTTATATTATAAAAAATCTGACCGTTTAAAGTGGGTTAAAATCGCGCCCAAAGGAGTCGGAGTCGGAGAGTTACAAACATACAAGTGAAACTAATATAAAGCGTGTAAAAAGAAAAGATGTGCATTTTTGTATGTGTATAACGAATAACCTACCCGATGCTCTGACACCATCAGAGAGGTAATGGGAATCCTAGTCACGGATGCTCTGCGACAGGCACAAGACAGGGTGGAGTGGAAGCAGCTTGTCAGCGCCACCACCAAGGCTTACCAAAGCGGGCACGACCTTCAGTCATGAAGAAAACGACAAAGAAGAAGAAGAAGAATAACGAATATACTCAAAAACAACTGTACCGAATTTAAAAATTCATTCACCAATCTAAAGCTTCATTATCAGCGAGTAACATAGGCTCCCAGGAAAATATAAAGCGAGACTTTTAAACCAGAAAAACTCATTTACGCGGGTGCACCAAAAGTCTAGTAAACTAAATTATCCAAAGAAAATCACGGTGTCCTCAAACCTATTATTTATCAAGTCTTCTTCTTCTTCTTCTTCTAGTGCCTCTTCAATGTTGAAGGTTGGCCGTCAGCTTCTTGTATTCCTCCTTGTCACTGGCCAGTCGGAATAGGTGTTAAACGGAGGTGATATTAAGTCTAGTAAAGTACTTGAGAAAAGTGTGAAAGCTAGTTTCCACCGCGGTCAGTTCGATATAGTGGAACGACGCTATAGACATATTTTGTCTACGGCATGGCAAAACTAATGAGAAGTGACAGCTTGGTACTACGTTTCGTGAGGTGAGTGTTCCGGAAGCTATAGCTTCTTCTCTTGTCATCGCTTTTCCTTTCTTTGCCGACATCCATGATTACCTACTCTAGTATTTTAGGTATTTATGACTTAACATTCGGTAACTCACTCGTTTGTATGCCGGCTTATGATAAAAAGCAGCTCTGAGCTCGTAGACAAAATGTCTTTCTATAATAATAAACGTTAATAGAAAGCAAAATAAATTATGGGATGTTGGAGCGTTTTTATACAGAAATAGGACTTCATTATGAGATTTAACATCTGGGGCCTTCGTCAAGATGTCTTTCTACATACAAAATAAACTATGGGAATAAGTTAGGAATAAGTCACGTGGTCAAAGGGAACAAAAAAACGGTAGAAAGAGGATACAATAGAAACGTTTGCAACTTTTCAAACGTGTCTGATATCTCAAGGTGATGAGCATGAGCGTGGAGCAATGCTATCCAATATTTAGTCAATCAAAGGTCTAGTAAAATGTTGGTATGTTTATGGTCAGTTGGGGAGCTTATTGACAGGCTAGCTACTCGCTCGTTTCCTTATTAAGTTGTATCAAAAAAATCTTATTTCAAATTATTATAATTTTATTAACTACGTGATTTGCTTCTTCGGCCTTACCCAAAAGAATCCAGTGTTGAGTAAATAGAACCTTAATACAGATTATATGTTAACTAAAAAGTTACTCAAGAAAATCCAGTATAAACAGCACTCACTCCTAAATATATTCTAAAACACCCGTACTTGAAAAGCCATAGGTACAGTGTTATAAGAGATCCTGAAAATGCACGATGTCACCCCAAACTTCAAATCTGGTAGGGTGAAACGAAAGATAACCATGTACGCGAACCCTCTGCACATATTTACTTGGCCGCTCGCTCCTTCAATAAATACGTTTAAAAAAACAAAGGGCCATTAGTATCGGAAGTGAGGGTCTCATCAAGATAAATAGAAATGTCACGATGATGGATTACCGCCCCAGGTATCGGGTGGCCATCTGAATTTTGTCAGTTAATCAATTATGCATGGACTTTATTGATTTGGAGTAAGGTTCATAATGGTATAGATTCTTTCTTTTAAGTTGTACGGATTAAACGGTTTCTGCAAGGCTGCGTCCGTCGTTATCTCTACTAAGTAAAGTGTGTTTATATAACTAGGTTCATTATGCTCTTTTTGCTTGATTGGATGGGCAAAGAGAATTGCGTTTTGTTCCTGCAATTTATTCGATGATATTATGTAGTATTAAGAATGTTGGTAATAATAATTAATATTTATTATTTAATCTATTGCATTAGTAATTAATTAAAATACTTATTAGTGAGATTATATTTCTTATGAAACAATTAAACGACTTTGTACGTTGTTTGGGGTAGGAAAACTTGTTAAAATGTTCGGGTGTTCGACATTGATAATTTTTTGCACAGAATATTTTTATTATTCCTGCTATGATAAAGTTAAGTGGGCTTGATAACAAGAGTCGACGTACAATACAATTTCGAAATGATATCTCGACGTAGAAGAGACTTTAGATATCTCGACGGTTGCTAGTATTATCAATTATGGTCGTATATTTTTCTGAATCTACGCCAGTTAATCCCGAATCGCAACTCCTCTTAATGAACCTCAGTATTAAAATATTCAAATTGATTACAAAAAAATCTGAGGTAACAATTCAAAGTATCTATCTCATTGCTTTAACTTCGAAGTCATTATATGACGTGTAATACTGGCGAAAAAGTTACCTTTAATTTGGCCGGTGTATTGTATTATTCTTCAAAGATGAAAAGCCTCGAACTTCTGAAAATAAAAAAGGAAAAACACCATTAGGAAGTTAGGTAAGTCTCTTTTCTAGTTTAGTAGTAGAAGTGAATACTTCGGACGAGTAAGTATGATACAAAAAAATCGCGTCAAAATCGGTCCATTCGTTTGAGAGCTACGATGCGACAGACAGACCTACAGATACACAGATACACGCCGTAAACTTATAACACCCCTCTTTTCTGTTGGGGGTTAAAAATTAACAATCAATAAATTAAACAAATTAAATGAAATAATCTTGATCGCTAATTGCTTTGATCGTGGAAGTGGACTAATAAGGAAGTTTGACAGCAACCCTTAATATTACTGAATATGTTGATTGCTTTTTTGGATCAATCTAAAGATATCCATCAAGATTGTTTATTAAAGTTGATCATTAAAGAATTCTTGAAGTCAGTGAGTATTTATCTGTTTCTATAGAAAGGCTATATTTATCTTTTTCTATAGACTACGTCGCGTACGCGTGCGTAAAGGTCGCATCGCAGGAACCCGCTGGGTGCAGGACGCTTCTAACAGGTTAGTCTGGAAATCTTTGGAGGAGGCGTATGTTCATCAGTGGACTTCCAAAAGCCGAAGAAGAAGAATGAAAGTGATATAACCACTTACCGCCGATTTTAATAAATGATCCCAATATCTCTCCAGGCCTACACATAACTAATTTTGATCGGTTTATTCTCGCAATCGGATCTAAGACTAAGATTTGATCGTTTATTGAAATAGATAGACTAGTATGTAGATAAGTAGATCTCTTAAGTTCGTAAGTGTAGGCACCATCGCAATTTTTATTACTTATTTTACTCAGCATTGTGTATACAAAATTATTATCAGCTACATGAAGTCCACCACTGAACATAGGCCTCCCTTAAGGATTTCCAGACGGACCTGTTAAAAACGGCCTGCATCCAGCGTATTCCTGCGACCTTTATCAAGTTGTCTGTCAAGCTACATAATGCCGTCCACGATTTCGCAGGTTATGGGAACTTTGATTATTCATCGTGGTATGTGGGTGCATTTGTAGGTAATAAGTAATTATAGACAGTGCGTTTCTTTCTACAAAGAGATTCATTTTGTGAGGGTTTTTCACCAATTTCTATGTCTATAGTATATGTGACAAAAGCGAAACATGTACCACAAAAAAGGTTTCCAAAAAGAGTTATTGAACTAAAATTCCAATTTATTGTAATCTCATTTCACGTAACATTTTCGCTCACCGGCTCTTCAGCAATTTACATTTCCATTAATGATACAGTAACTATTTGCAAAACCATAATTAGAGTTTTAAATTTAACTTTATACGAACTGTTATTCTTGTACAAATAAACCGTTTCAAGCGTGGAAACTATAATTAACATTTCAATTGCAAAGTTCCATTAAAACAGTTGTCTAACGAAAACTAGAACAGACGAAAAAAAATACAAAATGACTACGCAAAAACAAAATGGAAGGCCAGCTTAGGGATGTAGGGGGCGGGAGGCAAAATACGCATGTGCGTACCTCCCCGGAGTGGGGGAGCGCGAGCCAGCCGGCATCCAACGCCACTTGGGAGGGCGCATTTAATCTATATCAAGAATTACTCTAGCTTAACGTTTTTTTTTTATTTTCGGCCTATTTTTTATGAAGTGATCGAGTTTATTAATGTAGGCGATTGCGATATCACAGTTTCTGATTAAGTGTCTCTTATATGCATATCTTTGTGTTTTTATATTCTCAGCAAATGCAGTTGCTGAACCCATTTCTAAATAAATCGATCGTATTGTCTTATCATTTTGCGTATTTTAATGAAGGACACGTACTTTCCTATTTGTCGGCGACCACTGTAACGCACTGTGGTAAGTTATGCTTGACTAGCATAACATGGTAAGTTATGATCTATGACAAGGAGTGAGTAACTTTTCTTTGTGAAGAGTAGAGATCAACCATTATCGTTGTTGTACAGATAACGTTATTATCGGTTTATTCATTCCTTTTAAATCTATAATAATATATTAGGTTAACCACGATTCTTCTAGGCTTTTCTTTTTATTTTTAGGAGACTGCGTGACTGTGTTACGTGACACTAAATCCGCGGTATCTACCTGTACTTAAAAAAAGCTGCGCTAAAGAAAATTGTTCAAGAAATATAATGATTATCGATTCGTAATTATCGGTTAACTTTACGACAAAATGCATTTAAGCATTTGTATAGGTACTATGTGAAAAAATACGGCTAAATAGCGTTTTAAAATCAATCTATTTGTTACTTACTTCGTGACATAAAAAAATAGTCACTTAGGCCGTATGTCATCCGTGGTGAAATAAAGTTAACGGTCTTATTACACTGGACGAACCCGCAGCGTCTTCACCTCACTGTGTATTCGCTTGAAATTCGCCAGTGTGATTAGACCCTTAACTTTACCTGACCATGGATGGAACAAGCCAGCCTTATTGATATAACCAATTGTCAAAAGTTTATTGATAAAAACCTTAAGTAAGAATAAGTCTGTTAGATTATATTACCTAATCTGCTGTAACGTTGCTAGGAACGTTAACGCTCTTCGTAAACGGTCTATCGCTTATGTCACTTTAACTACCAATCGAAACCGCTAATGCTTCGTATTGGCTAATAGGTTGTCACTAGTTTTGACGTACGTCTGAATGGCGCAGTCAGAGGTAGAGGAGGCCCGTGCTCAGCAGTGGGCAGTATATAATACGGGGCTGGTATGGTGGAATGGCGCCTGTATAAATAAGCGTGCAATGTCACGCGCGCCCTTTTTTTGCAATCGTCTTCGCCTTGTTCCACCTTGTCGTTGCCACGCACATCGTTGTTCCCGCTGCGGTTTTCCACGGTGCGGCGTTGACCGGCATGTTCCACGGCAAGGACTGCTAACTCCGTGCTCCGCTGGCGTCGGGAGAGCTGCCTCCCGATCGCAGCCACGTGTGCACCACCACCATCATCGTCGGGTGCTAACCCCGACCACCTCACCACCGCTGCGCAGACCACGTGCCTCACCATCTGCTCGGCGAGCTGCCGCCGGAGCTAGCCACGTGCATCACCGTCGTGCCGTTCGCCTGAATCGGAGTCCTCGCAGGCGAGTGACTCTCGTTTGCATACCATCAGCAAACCGTACCGAGTGTTACGCGGAGGTGCAAAATAAAGCTCGTACCACGTACTAAACCCTGAGTCTTTTTTTTTCTCTCTCTCTACACTATCTACCTGCGGCAACCGCCGCACTGCATAGTTATAGGTATTACCTAATATTATAGCCTGACCAGAAAAATAAAGAACCTTGCCATGTTGGGGTAAAATTTGGCACTAATTTTTCGCACTGAAAACGTTAATTTTATTAAAAGAAACCTAAAGTGGCGTCACCAAAGCAGTTTTTATTTTCAATCATGTCATAATTACGAAGTAGACATGTACAAAGAAAATTCATGTCAAACCTATTACCCTGATTATCCGCTTGTTAAGAAAAAAAAGTCTCGTTTGTCAAGCGTCGATAGACGATCCTCGGAACAGGCGGGTCGCACCTCGTATTTCGTAAAAAATGCAGGCATAAAGCACTGTGTACATTTATATGATGGAAAAAAGATGGCCGTGTTCATATCCTTTCTTGAACGTTTCCCTTTGACGTACGAATAATTTGATGCGGTTTTATTTAGGCATGTAGAATTAATTAGAGGGCGCTTTCATTTTCCACAGCGGCTTACGGTGTTTGTTAGGTATTCGTTATAAAAACATAGGAAGGTTTTTCTTTTTTTAATGGACGTTTGCACAAAAGAATTTTAATGAGTCCACTCGGTTTTTATGCGATGTTTTAGGCTTTGAATGTGTTTTTTTGTTGTTTGTTGAATAGATATGTGTGCAATAGCTTAATGTGAGGGTTGGTTTTGTTTTTATGATACGTGTTTGTCATGAAGCCGAGGTTTGAGGATGCTTCTAGTACACGATGGGTTATATAAGGCGCTTGTGGGATTATGTTTAACCGCTGGTTAGTTAGTTACGTAAGCCGATTCAACATGATAGAGAACTGGTCCTTGAACTTTATATTCATGCAACACATTTCTCACCACTTATGAAGTAGGCTTAGTAATGATATTTGATATAGAATTTTATTGCCACCAAACTTCATCCGTCAATTATTAAAAAAGAAACAAAGTTTTTCGCCTTAATACCTATGTAAAGGTAGAACCAAAAGCGTATAAAAATCGCTGTGATTAAAATAAAAATCCCTACAGTTACTTTCACGAGATAGCAATGTATAATTAATCAGTAGAAGTAACAACTAAAACATTTGGAGACGAGTAAATACAATGTCAGTTAATTACAATGAAATTGAGAGTGCTTGCGACATCGCTAACTAAATAGTAGGGGGCCTTCAAAAGCCCGGCCTATCCCAAAGCCCAATTATTCACTTTGACGTGAACCATAGATAATCATCTGTCACGCGGGGCTGCGCGGGAAAACTGACCAAATTATCACGACCTCCCATTTTTCATACATATTCTCTTTTTGTGTTATATTTAGCGGGAAATTAAAGGCGACTGTGGTTCAAATTATATTGGGCGGTCGAAATGGAAAAGCAAAGAACCGGGAATGATTTTGAGCCGGGTACTCTTTGAGCCTAATGTGTAAGATATGAATGACATTTTGGTGTGATAAAAATAATGTTTTGAGTTTTGAGAGCTTAAGCTGTAATCTGTATGTTTTCGTTTTTTATTTCCTTACCTACTTGTATATAAAATATAGATATGTGTATTTTATGCAAAGAATATATTTTCTCACACGTTTTGTCATTCCCAGGTTTGATTCTACATTTGTGTAGTGACAAAAGAAAATCAATAATGTGTATGGAATGAACACTTTTATAGGCAACATATTATATTAGCAACACGTGGATTACTTGTAACAAACATCAGGCCAACATACATCTTCATATATTTTATATGGGTAAGATTTTTCTTAAGTAAGATGTCCTCGAATCGAAGATTGAAAATAACTGAACGTAGGTGGTAGATTGTTCTTGAATTGGGCAATATCAGTTCCTAGTGAAAACCGAAAAAAAAAACTGAGAATAGAGATAGATTACATTAAGAAGATTTCGTGAGACGTCTATAAATGACGTCGATCAATTTATCATGAACATTATTGCAATATGAATCATGATTAGCGGAGTTTCACGTAGTTTTGATGCCATTTAACAACATTTAAAACCATTATTATAATTGGATTAGTTGTAAAAAATTGCAATGTATTAAAAGTAACGCGAAACTCTGTATACCCTGCGACGCTGTGTATTTGGATGGCATTTAAACAAAATCAATTTAAAAACGATGCCTTCCAAAAATGTTACAATTTTTTCCCTTTTCATCTAAAACAAAACGAGGGTGAACCTAACACGTACATTTTTATATAATCCGAAAAGGCCGAATTAAATTTTAGCACGTATAGAGGCAAAAAAGGATACCATACAGCCCTTACGGTCGGTGAAAAATGGAATATTTCTTTTTGATTACAACAATATAAATTGTGTTCTCCGAGATGTTTTAATGGAGAGGCTGAAGCGATTTGTTGCTAGGTTCTTAGGAACTAAACTTTACGTTATTATAGTGAAAAATTATTGCTACAGAATAATTAGTGTAAACTGTCCCTATTAGAGCGTCCCTATTTTGGAACCGCTGACGTCGCGATTTAAACGCAACTCAAGCGCGCGTCGTAGATCTTACAGGGAAAATATATATTTTCAGTAAAAGTCATACAGATTAGGAACCTAGCATCTCCCCAAATGCCCAAATATTATGTAGCTTAGTACTTTCTAAGTAATTAATATAATAGATTTACATTACTTAATCATCTACCTACTCACCTCGTAATCGCCGGAAATTGAATTGGGGTTATATTTAATCAACATAGAACCATCATATGTCTACACACCCGTTACGAAAGCCAACATCTCAAGATTTACCGACAGTCTATGCCTTGCACCAACCTCGCCAACCCTTTTCGAGTACGGCAAATTAAGCAGGGACGCGGGCTCCAGGCAAAAATTCAATTACAAACTTCAGGCCCATCGCAAGAGCACCTAAAGGGTGTAACTACGTTTTTTTGGCCGTAAATTTTTATGTGGCCCTTTACAAGGTCGTAAACGGGGCGGTTTTATGAATATTCCATTTACGCCGAACCTCCAGGGTATCTCGACATGCGAGGATTATGTATTTGAAGTTTACGGAAGGGGAATTCATTGCGGATGTTTGTTTTGCTTCGTTTGTATGTTTACGTTTTACTTATATAGTAGTATATGGAACAGAGGTTTTAAAGTATGGTTTTTTTATTGAGTTACATACAATTTTAAGATTTATGCAGACAGTTTTAGAGCTAATATTAATTTATACCTATCGGAAAATATGTCGTAGAAAAATTGTTAACAGGAAATATTTGGATTTAATATTGACCCATGCTAACCAAGATAATATAAATATAATAAATAGATAGTAAATTACTAGTATGTAAGTATATACTAGCTATTGCTTTCGTCTTCGCTCGTGTTAAACATTTTCGACGATAGAAAGTAGCTTACATTCTTAAAACTATGAAAACACAAAATTTAAAAATTCATATACGGTCTTGTATAGATATAGGTTCTTTGCACAAAACAATATAAGCCTATTATAAAAATCACGGAACAACGCGTAATCAGTGAAAAACAACTTTTAATTTTAGCTTAATTATAGCGTCCCATTAGAGTGCTCGAAACGGCGTACCATAAGCATAAATATCAAAGTGGGGGGCTAAGCGCGCACCATCTCTACAAATAACGTAAACCTCCAGCAAAACGTTACCAACATTAGCATAATGACTTTATATTGTACTCGTGACTCGAGGACTGAATTTTAATGACGCCGTGGTACGTTTTTATTCGCGGTATATAAGTATATAACTTAATGTTTGTACTGAAATAAAGTTTGGCTTGGTTGGTAAACTAAACTGTGGGCTTAGAATGTGACAAAAAAACACGTCACGTCTCCGTTTCGTCTTATTGGGATTGGTTGAGAGACTAACATTTGACTGACGTATTGGTCTCTCGATCAATCACAAACATCAAAATTAAACGACATCGTTTTACGAGTTGCGTCTTCGTGTCACATTCTAAGCCCACTGGCTAGTTTTGAAGTTTGATTTGGTTAGTTAAAATGCGAGAAGTCAAAGAACTGCGGCGTAAATAAGTATATACTAGCATTTTCCCGCGGCTCTGTCCGCGTGTAAACATTTTTCTAGGATAAATATTTCCCGGGATTAAAACTATAGTACTCTGGAGTAATGTAGCTTCCTATAAGTGAAAGAATAAAACCTACTATTAAAACTATAGAAGTTTCATACAAAATTTGCCCAAAATTTTTACCCCTCAGGGGTTGCATTTCGCAAAATTCCGTCTAAGTGAGTACCAAGGTCCTAAAAGAAACCCCCATGTAAAATTTGAGACTCCTAGCACTTGTAGTTTTTGAGATTTCGTGATGAGTGAGTGAGTGACCCTTCGCTTTTATATATATATATATAGATTTAAATATGTGTAAAATGATCTTTGAAATGTGATTCAAAACTTAATATGATTAAAAAGACTTTAAAAATGTTATACATAGAGTTATATTTACGAACAAAATATGTTTACATGTCAATGTAAACGTTTCTAAATGCGACATTTATTTCAATATACCTTATACCTAGAAGTATTCCTTGACAAAATATGTATATAGAAATGTTACACTGTTATTTAATCGTTAAAGAAAGTCACCACATGGAACGAAAATCATTCAATCCAGTCTCTTAAAGTTAATCCTTATTCATAGACTTAGATAGAAGTTCCATGTTACCCCAATCCACTATCTAAGGATTTCTCATTAACAATTCTAGTAAATATACCCACGCTTCATGAAATATGTATAGCTTGGCAAACAGATGGGGTAAATCCGTACGATTAGCGCAACGTCGTTAGTCATTACGCATTCCCGCGAAGGCTTTGAAGGTAAAATTACCCCTTAAGGGGAGAAAGGGGATGGGTGGGAATGGATAATAAATGACGCGGTCGGGCCCGGCCTACCCCGGGGGTTAAGTTGCCAACTTTTTGTGACAAATTGCCGTAAAAGTGCGTGTCCCTAAATCGTGGTTGTGAACGAGAAGGGGTACGATGCAGTGTTTTCGTTAGTTTTCAGATTTATAACGTTCTGTTTAGCTATTTATTTTAGCGTATAATAGAGACCACCAACTGCCTCGGTGGCGTAGTTGTATTACGGTACGACTGCAATGCTGAGGTCTCGGGTTCGATCTCCGGGGCGGGCAAAGTGGTATTGGATTTTTCTATTCAGTATCAGCCCGGAGTCTGGAATTTGTGTCCGATATGGCGATAGGCTCGCCACCTATCAGATCATGGGACGGAATACGCACGGCAAACAGTATGTGCACTAGTTGCGCCTCTGCTTACCCCTTCGGGGATAAAAGGCGTGAGTGTGTGTGTGTAATAATGTAAACTGTACATTGTACTATTTGTTCCCAATTTATAGTGTTGTTTTTATTTGGTTGACGTAAAATACATGCAATTTTCGATCTGATACTGTTTGTACCTAAACTATGTTTGGTGTCGGTTGATTAAAGAAAACAATTTATATTTGTATTAATTAGAGTTATAATTAAATAGAGTACACTTTATTTCCTCCCCGAACATGCATTTACGAATTTTATAGACCAATATATTGTACTAGCTTTTGTGCGCGGCTCCGCCCGTATAGTCTATAGCACTCAGGAGTAATGCAGCTTCCTATTAGTGAAAGAATTTTCAAAATCGGTCCAGTAGTTCCTGAGATTAGCGCGTTCAAACAAACAAACAAACAAACTCTTCAGCTTTATAATATTAGTATAGATTACCTTAACCTTCACAATCGAATACAATATATTGCTCGTGGTACACCCATGTGAAAGGTCTTTATTGGAATAAAAACGCTATTGCGAATATTTCTAGAATAAACAATAAGGTTAATTACAACCTAAGAGTCTATCTGACTGCCACGTCTCATCCAAGTCCATTCAGCATTGCTACGATTACTTTTGACAAACATCCAGCCCAAAACAAAGTCCTTCGCCGCGTCTGTCCGTCTGAATACGATAAATTCAAAAACAACCTGATTTCGATGATATTTAGTATGGAGATAGTTTGAGACATACCTACGTAAATTTGATCCTCGGAAAATATATAGCGGGGATTTTATCCCGGAAAAACTGATTCACGCGGGCAAAGTCGCAAGCAAAAGCAAGTAAGAGCATAAATAAACTTATATAAATACGTCAAAAGAACGTCGAACGCAATATCGTCTCGGGGCTAATAGGAAATGAGAAAATTAATTAAATGGTTCACAAACAAACGGACAACGGACGGTTGTGTGTTTAGGCGCAACTTTGAAGCGGTGATGTTCCGCTGTAAGATATCCCATTTCACGTTTGTACCCCTTCGATACATTTGTTTATTACGTATTTATGTATTACAATGTAGAATTTTTCATTTAGCATGGACTAGAATGCTTAGAACCTGGTTATATTTAGTAAAGTATGGAAAAAGTTAATGTTATGTATTTTTTGTATCCTTCCATTAATTTAATGGTCTTCATGGCGTAAGAATTTTATTCCATGAGAGTCTAAATCCTACTTATATTATAAACGCGAAAGTTTGTAAGTATGGATGTATGGATGTTTGCTACTCTTTCACGCAAAAACTACTAAACGGATTTTGATGAAATTTGGCACACGGGTAGATTATGTCCTGGATTAACACATAGGCTACTTTTTATCCCGGGAAAATATAAAGCGGGACTTTTATCCCGGAAAATCTTGAACGCGGACGGAGCCGCGGGCAAAAGCTAGTTAAAATATAATCTTAAAAAAATATATTAGCAACACCTTAAACAGCTAGTGATATTTTGATTGAAGAGGTTTTTTTTATTCCTCGTCTACTGCAGAAAATTTGTCTAGATAAAATTATCGCTGCTATTACCTGACTCATAATCATTACCTCTCGTGGGAAATAAAGATATTTTTATGAACCGTCCCGATGGCATGCAAAGGCGGAAACGTAATAAAAGCCTGGTCCATAGATTTCAGCGTATGGTTATATCGACGGTCGAAATCCCTCGGAGGCAAACCTCAAAACATAACTCTTCATAAACCCTAGAACGTAACATGAACAGCCAACGTTCCAATTATAAAAGGCAGCCGCCCCGAAAACCCTCGGCTTTAGAAAAAAATGCAAAAAAAAAACAAAAAAGTTATTTAAATAAAACCCAGCACCGGGGCTCTGTGTGTCGCATAAATTGCCTTCATTAATTTCCGGACCCTGCAAAATATTGTCTTGAAAGGATAATCAAATACAAAAACTGGGAAAATGGCGGTGCGTCATTTCCATAACATTTCCCCGGGCCCCTCCGCCCCCACGCCCCATTTTCGTCCCCTTTTCCGGTCCCTCCGTCCCCTTTACGAGTCCTCCAATTACAAACCAACGGCGCAGCTTAAGGCCCGCATTAGAGGGAATGGTAATGGGAACAATTATACATACTTGCGGTATAAAATTCTATTATGCCTAATTTTTTTTTGTTTTACTTTGTTGGTGCGTCACTAGTCTCAATGGTATATGTTTGAAATAAGACTTAGACTATCTGTATCTGTAGTGATGACTTAAATTCAGATACTAGGGAAGGATCTGAAGCTTAGCAAACCTATTAACGCGCTTATAACTCGTGCAAACCCACAGGCTGCTCGCAAAAGTAAAATCGAAATGTCTAAAACTTCATAGTCATTTAAATTTTTAATTACAGTTCCGATATGAGATACAGATACAGATACCGGAGGCCTATATTTAGCAGTGTACTTCCAATGGCTGAAGATGATGACCGATATATACAGATAGATATAGAAGCTAAAATACTCCGTACCACCAAACTACTTACCAATTCCTTAGTGCGACACCTTTATTTATGACTAGCATTGCGCGTGGCTCCGCCCGCGTGGAAAAAAATTTCCGGGATAAAAAGTAGCCTATAGCACTCAGGAGTAATGTAGCTTCCTATTAGTGAAAGAATTTTCAAAATCGGTCCAGTAGTTCCTGAGATTAGCGCGTTCAAACAAACAAACAAACAAACTCTTCAGCTTTATATATTAAAGTATAGATTATTTTTGGAATTACGTGTTCTTATAGGGAATAGAGATTTTAGATCACATCAAGTGGCGCAATGATGGTTCGCTTGCAAAACAAAAGTACAGTATAAACAAAGAGACAATCATGATTTTATCAATCAGACTTATAGAAATGTAGATTTCTTATTTAAGTCGAGCCTGTTGCCCTTTTGGGTACAAAAACCAAACTAGATTTATGTTATTTCGAATCAATAATATATAGATATACAAAATATGTTAATTGCTCAACACTATTTATAAGTATTACATCTTTGAGTATTAATCTCAGGAACTACTGGACCGATTTTGAAAATTCTTTCACTAATAGGAAGCTACATGACTCCTGAGTGCTAGGCTGCTTTTTATCCCGGAAAAATTTTTCCACGCGGGCGGAGCCGCGCGCAATGCTAGTGGTACAATATCACTGGTTAGTCTCTTACTTTGTAAGCAAAATTGGTATAGAATTTGCATATCCGAAGGTAATCCATACAAATTTCTAAGGAATGCGACCTATGTGAGCTTATCTTAAGCCAGCATGACTCCATGCCGACTAAATGAATAAATGTGTGACTTCTATCATCAGTATAGGATGCCTTAGACTAGCAGTGGGATTACCATACCTCCATAACCATACCAGCCCTGTATCCTATACTGCCCACTGCTGAGCACGGGCCCCCTCTACTACTGAGAGGGTTAAGGCCTTAGTCCACCACGCTGGCCTAGTGCAGGTTGGCAGACTTCACATACCTTCGAAATTCTTATGGAGAACTTCTTAGGTATTCAGGTTTCTTCACGATGTTTTTCCTTCACCGTTAGAGGAAGCGACAATTCACAAAGAATACACACACAATTTTTTAGAAAAGTCAGATGTGCGTTCCCTTGGTTCTTGAACCTGCGGACATTCGTCTCGACAGCCCGTTCTACTCCCAACAAGGCTATCGCCGCAGTGTGGTAAAATATTCTTATCGCTATAAATCAATTGAACTCTTTTTCTCAAATTTTCATACATACATAGTTTCACGCATTTTTCCCTTTTCAGGGGTAGGCACAGGTGTATTACATCCACATTTCGCCATATTAGGTCACATGTAATATCCCTATTACCATTTATCGGGCACATTTCTTCCGTGCTGATACTGAGTAGAAAAACCCAATAACACTTTACCCTACCTGGGAATCGAATCCGAGACCTCAGAACTGCAGTCATAGCATACAACTACGCCACCGGGCAGTCTTTTCTCAAATTTAAAGACTCATAATAAATTTTTCGTAAAGGGATCGAATTGAAGTCTACCGGACGCTGGACACATTGAAGTTCATCCATAGTCTAGCTAGCTATAATGTACTTGAAATCACATTTGCAAACTGCGGAGACGGACTCTCGCTGAGTAAATCAGTACTGTAATGCATATAAATGAATCGCTGTGGAGTATTCACGTCAGCGGTCATTATACAGACGGATATACCTAGTTTTGAATACTAGCTTAAATGTTTGAACTCTAATATTTATTTTTAAAAACAAATATCAAGAAAAAATATTAATTTAAATGACCCTTTTTTAAACTGAACATTTTCCCTAATTACTATATAATTGTGCGATAAATCACTGGTAAGCTATTCGTTGTCTCTTATCGCTAATCAGAACTAGTAGGAAGACGATAAGGGTCATATTATTTATCATTTTTATAACTAAACTTAAAAATAAACCTTAATTGCTCAGAAATACGAATTACGTGCCTACTTTTTTCTCTGCGCTGTACTCACCTTTCTGCCTTCACAGTTTTTGTTTTAGAAAAGGTATGTCGTTTCTATAGTTTAGCGACCTTCTTTACAACTAATTAATGGTATTAGATGTAACCATGTCTAGGTGTATTGAGCTCAATAGCAAATAACTTTGTACAACACCGCTTTAGTACATCTGTAATGGTTTTGTATATCTATATAAATGAACAAATAAATAAATATATAACTAACTCTACCTCTCAAACATATTATTTATTGAGTTTTATTTAAAAGTTGCGACCGATATTTATCCTTATAACCTCTGGTCGCAAGAGAAGTAAAAATTACTTAAATACTTGGGAATTTTAAAGCATTAAAAAGCGGCATATCGCATCCAGATAGTGTGAACACTATGGAAGGTGGGCCTGCATTCTGTACGTATTATTATACGTAAGCGACGAAAGCAACTGGCTCTCGACGGCGCCACCAAATCCCTCCGCTTAAAATTTTGCACCATACCTTTTTATATAAAGCACTAGCCATCTGCCTCTTTACTCTGCAATCTAAAATACACCTTATTTTCAGCTAGTAAGAGCAAAAATTTAAATAGCGAAACCAGAAGCTCGATTTGTTTTGAGTATCCAAGGGAATTCAGCTCATAAATGTATTGGATCTAAAGGCGAGTGTCCCGTGCCAGTGTATCAAATGAGACTTTGAGAAAATTCGCATTATGTAATAAAAACATTTATTTTGTCCGTTTCCGAGTAAATGGGACTCCTCTTCCCCTTATGTACTGTGATTTAGTGCGCGCGAGATCGTTTTGATAACTCCTTTTCATATTTCGCTCGGCGGAGCGTTATCTTAGTAGGAAATGCGAGTATTACGTTTTTAAAAACGTTTTACTATATTCATTCTTGTTTTTTTCTGTCTCCCGCTTCGTTCCTTGGTGTTCGGTGTTTAAAAATAAAACGCCTTCAGCCAGTCTTTGTGTCCTTGTATTAAAATTTTAATTTTACAAATGGAATAATCCGATCCAGTGCGTTCGAAATTTAAATCGTTTAATTTGTAAATGACTAGTAACCAGTTATTGCAACCTACAGCTGCAACATTGTTGGACAGATTGCATTACAATTCCATAACTGTCATAACAATAAGACATTTGTTGCGATTATATTCCAAACCCGTTTTCGCGATCTGCAGCATGATGTTTGCATTCCGTGTACCTGTGCGCGCGTGCAGAATACGAACCCTTTTTTAAATTTAGAACTCGTTTCATTCTTATTAAAGCCGTTATTGTAAATCATGTTTTGCAGGGCATTGCAGTAGCGGGACGCTGCACGGAGCTCGTACTATAAAATGAGCGACTGATTACAATAGGCTTGAAATGTCAGATGTGATCTCAATATCAATGTGACAATGAAATTGGCCGTGTAACTCCTATACAGACGTCAGACGAACGAAACATGTTCTGAATTTCGAGGCCGTATTATTATAACTGCGGTTTAATGATCGTGCAACTTTTGGAAAGATAAAATGGTATTATACCTGAATTGACATTTAAGTAACGGAAAGGGAAAAAGGTATTTTTTTTTACATTTTAGTACATACAATATCGTATACAATATTATCTAAAATAGAACATAATATTGAGAAACAGTGTGAGAGACATTCAGAAAACATGCAGCTGATAATTGTGTTGAAATGGAGTTGTTTAATTTTGTGTATTTAAATTGACACAGAAAAGATACAGATGTTGGCATCCAATACATTTTTCACTTATATAGAGTCGTAAATCTTAGCATAATATTAATCAGTCGATTCTGTGTAGCTATAGTTCAAAAATAATAGTCACTTACTACCAGATAATCATCTTACTGTGCCAGTAACTACTGGACATAATGAGACTTAACATCCTACGTCTCAGGATGACGAGCGCAATGGAATGCCACACAGTACTTTGTAACTCAAGGTGCTGGATGGTGTTGCTACTGTTTATGGGTGATCGTATCTATCGCTTACCATCAGGCGAACGGCATGCTCATCTCGTCATTCAATGCCATAAAAAAAAAATTACGTAACACTTATGCAATACCTGGCCGTATTAAAAAAATAGACTTCCATATTTAAATCGGATAGCACGACTATCCGCACAAAGTAATAAAAAGAAACTGCGTAGAACAGAACGTATTTTTATCTTTATTATACTGTTATTTAGTGATGAGGCAAATAGTGTATTTTCATAGCGAAAACTCCGGGTTTGTTAGCATTAGCTCCTATTCAGGATTCATGAGTTTTTGCACTGGAAAATGAGATGTTCAACTTACATTTGTTGTTGTTCTTTCATATTTGAGTGTTTGTGCTTTATATAGGACAAAGGTTTTTATTTCATTATCATTGTTACTTAATCGCTTCTATGTTCTAGCAGCAATGTATATTATGGACCAGGAGGTTCTAGGTTGGATTCCCTGGTCAAGCAACACTGTGATTTTTACTTGAAGAAATGATCGAGACAGCATTGTCCAGAGGAGTTTGCAGTTAGGCAGTTGGACGGCCAAACATTAAGCAAAATCCTCTCCGCAATATACTTGAAAAAAAAAACGTATAACATTGATCTCTTATTGGAGTAAGATAAGGGAAGGTGAAAAACGAATTTGATATTCACCATAAACGAATCATGTCTACCTAGTTTATTCTGATCAATCTATTCTCTAATACAATCATATCATGCCCTTATCCCCGAAAGGGTAAGCAGAGGTGCAACCAGGGAACCCACTTTTCACCAAGTGTGTTCCGTTCCATGATGTGACAGAGGGCGAGCCTATCGCCATATCGGACACAAATACCAGACTTTGGACTGATACTGAGCAGAAAAATCCAATATCACTGCCCGACCCGGGATTCGAACCCAGGACCTAAGAGCCGTGTCGTACCGCGCACGCGATACAACTACGCCACCGAGGCAGTCTATTCTCTATTCTATATACATTAATAATAGTTACAATAAATTGTAGAAAAAACAGTTTATGATATCTAAATAGTTAGAGAATGTAACCACCCTAAATAGGATATATCTATTAACTTCGTACTTAGTACATTATGTAACAACGAATTCTGAAGCAGGTAGGGTCATTCGGGGCAACAGCACGCAGTGGGTAAAAGTTCGCATGGTCAATATCTCGGAACCTATTGAGGGGGTTCAGACACTTTTTCGGCTAGATCAGGGGCGCGTCAGGGAAGATGTCAGAGCCACAAGCTATTTTACCAAGCCTCACTTGTTTACCGAAAAACGGTGATCAACGTGATTTTGTTAATTAGTTACCAATATTTTGTGCTGGGAAAAAAGTGTATGGCTAGATGGTGCATCAGTTTACAAAAGTCCGTTAATTATGTTAAGTTTACATGATTATTGTAGTATTTATTTTAGTTATAAATTCCGTCCTAGAAAATAAATGCGTTTCAACTAACGTGTGATTGTTTAAAATATTCTCTGTTTGGGTAAGAGTACGAGGTTGAAAGTACGCACCCTGTTATAACTTCATTACAATGATCGCACGGTCTTTTCTTCTTTAAGTGCAATTAAGTGGAATATTATTAGTAAAGATTTTAGACCTTATACAGAAAAAAAAATATTCTCATTAAACACTCTGCGTAGTTTTACCCACATAACGGGTCAATAGTACGAATTTCTCCCGATGCACTTAAACATGCATTGCAGAAAAAACAATGAAGCAATGTACAAATACTCTTTAAATAATGAAAGTAGAATAAATTTACTTTACATAGAGTGTTAAAACGTTTTTCAAGACACTATATTTTTGACTGTGTAGACGATAGAAAAAAAAGTGCGTACTTTTAGGCCGAATGACCCTATGGGAAATTTGTTAAGCTTGAGTAACTTAGAAGTTTTAAATATCCACATAAAAGTAAAATAAAATAATACAAGTTATTGACGCGAATTATGTCGCCATGCCAGTATTTACTAAACATCGATATTTCGATAGATCTCTTCTCTGTTTTTCGATAAAATTGGATATACGTTTCGGCAAACGACCAGCATGCTGTCATACTGGTGGTACGTCTCTCATATGTAAGAGTTCATCCGGGTGGGTATCACCGCAATGTCTATTTCTACCGCCAAGCAGCAGTGTGCATGCACTGTTGTGTTTCGGTTTGAAGGACACTGTAGCCAGTGTAACTACTGGACATAATGAGACTTAACATCTTATGTCTCAGGATGACGAGCGCAGTGGAATGCCGCACAGTACTTCGTAACTCAAGGTGCTGGATTGTGTTGGTACTGTTTATGGGTGGTCGTATCGCTTACCATCAGGCGAACGGCAAACTCGTCTCGTCATTCAATGCAATAAAAAAAAACTTACTAGTTTCTTCGATGGCACTATTCAAATTCACGAATCCGGAACGATGTATTGGCATTTTAGTAAAACAATAGTTCAGGCTCCAACCTTCGTTTAATCAATTCTAAAATTATACTAAGCCTAAATCGTCTACGCTATAGCAAACCTATATAAGTAAAAAACCAAAAAAATCACAAAATATAAACACGAAAACCAAACACAGTCTTACAGCGACAAATTAAACTAGGTACTAATCAAAGCACCCTCCCTCGTAAAGATCGTACATAGACGTCAAAGGGTTGCACCCTTCGTTCAGAGCTCGCTTTTGCAGCGAAACCGCGCTGCAAATACCTATTTACTTACTAAACTGCCACATAATGCGGTTTCCGCTTTAGCTTGCTTGCAAAAACCAGTTTTCTATAAAGTTTGTTGGCGCAACAAACTTGATATGTCGCTTGCGGTGAAAAATGTTCGTGACCGCGGTCGCTTTGATGAAATTAGTTTTGAATTATTTTATTATATGCTTTCGAATTTTAATAAAAATTGTGTATTAGAAGTTTAGATACAGATTTTAATTATAAAAAAAATATATTAAAGTATAATAATAACAGATTACATAGAAACTTGTAGTGAAACATTTTTAATGTTGTTGTAAAAAGGTATAAAAGAAAGTATTACGTTTATATTAATTTGCGCAGTTATTTTTATGCAACTATTATACTGGATTTTATAGTAATCATAAAATTATAATTCGAAATCAGGCGAACCGCATACTCGTATCGTCAGTCAATGCAATAAAAAAATAAAAAAATATCGCTGATTTTGGTGGAATGTTCTGTTATCTTTGAGAGATAAATCATAGTGTAGGTTTTTCACTACAAGGAGATAACGATATTGTGGATACAAAGAACAACAATGAGATCATAATTGTAATAAACAGGCAGCTACGACAAATATTTCCTAAGCATTTAATTTCTACCACACAAATATCAAGACGATTCCTCGCATTCAGAACAGCCTAAAAATCGCGAGTAAAACCACGGAATATATATTTATTTGTTTGCTTACGGTACAGACGCATGGCATATGGCCGACGCGTTCTACGCAAAATGACAACATTCAAACTTGGACAATTGTTGTTGTGTACTCAAGCACGTTTTTTGTGTTTTTAGACTTATGTTTGTTGTGCTTTGGGGTACGTTAATTATTTATGGAAAATAGATAGGCCCTTTTGTTTCAAGCATCCGCGGTGCATCCTTGATGGGGCTGTCTGCCGTTCGGGCTTGTTCGGAACAAATTGCGCGGGAATAGTGGGATATGACGGGATTGTGAGAGCGACGCGACAGATACAGAATGGAATACGGCCCATAAAGAATTCTCACGTTCGCTGCTCGATTTTTACTTCTTTCGAATTATAACGTTAAGTGTACACAGATATACTAAGGTCTGTGTTATAGGTTTTAAATAAATTATTGGACTTTTATCATAATGAACAGCTAGTATATAGTACTCATTTTATTACAACTTATTTGGCAGCATATATATCATGGAACAGCGTGGATATATGATATATATGGATATATGGTGATATTTCTATTTGGGAATGGAACGGTCTGCCGAGGCAATGTCCGGAGGTTCAAAACCCAAGGCACACACCTCTAACTTTTCGAAGTTACGTGTGTATTGTTTATCAATTATCGTTCACTTTAAACGGTGAAGGAAAACATCGTGAGGAAACCTACATACCTGAGAATTCTCTATAAGAATTTCGAGGGTCTGGGAAGTCTGCCAACCCGCACTAGGCCAGCGTGGTGGACTAAGCCCTAACCCCTCTCAGTAGTAGAGGAGGCCCGTGCTCAGCAGTGGGCAGTAAATAATACAGGGCTGATTGCATTGCATATCATGAAACGAAATACACACGGTGAAAATTGGGTTCTCTGCCTACCCATTCGAGGATGAAAGGCGTGCATGCGTGTGTATTTTAAGGAATTTAAAAACATTACAGTCTATTTTACTCAAAATTCAACGTTTGCAAAGAAAATGCTTCAATTTATTTTGATGAAGTGTTTAATAAATTAGGTAATTTATTATTAAATGGTTCATAAAAAGTTATTCTTTTAAAAAATATTTAAGTATTGTAGCATTTAAAAATCTTGACAAAATGCGCCAATTTTTGATAAAACTTACCAGACTAGACCCGGACATTTTTTTTGCAGTATAAGGTATCAAAGTTGAATTATAATTTGATTTATTTCATCTGTACCTAATTCATTAGCTTGGTCATCTCTGATTCGAAAAAAGTAATTGAAGAAATTATTACTCTAATATATCGGAATTTGGATAGAGCAGAGATTTTTTAAAATTTGCTCAAAATATTATACCTAACTCGAGAGCTAAGACAGGTAGGGCTCTAATTTTTTTTTAACTCGTGCCGTCATAGTTTCTCCTGATGTCGTTTTATCGTCACATTCTGGGATATTCTGTATATGGTAATCTTTGTTCTTAGTTTAAAAAAACTTAACGAACCGTTTAAAAACCGACCGTGAAACACTGGCTGTAAACATTACTACAATGAAACAACATAAGCGGAATGTATTTCAAAAATGGAACAATAACCTCTAACTCGGCCAGGGACGGCGTTCACTCAAAAAAACGAAGTGAACCAATATTTGCTCCCGATCGGCCGACACTTCCGACTGACATTCTTTTGTCGGCGGCATTGTACGCGCCCGTTGTCGACGATAGATATTCTATCGATTGTTTGTCGAGCATGTTTGAAGATATGACACTTTTAATCCATCCTTTGATTGGCTTTGAATACTTTTTGACCCGTTATTTCTTAATTTTTTTTCTCATTTTGTCGTTAACGTCGACATATGTGTAATTTGTCAAAAAGTGGTAAGTAAAATACCATAAAACATAGTATCATTAAACTATGCAATAGATTTTTTAGGTTCTTTTATGTTATTGCTCTATGAGTTATCTTGAATAACTAACCTAAGTAAATCTAAGGAAATTAATATTTTATGCAAAATCGCACACGTTCTAAAACCGATTTTATCTTTCATGATAATTTAGGAACCACTAATATTCTCCAATATTATCTTTATTATTTAGGTAACATAATTAAAAACTTTTTATTGGTCAGCCTAAAAACCTATCACACCTGGTCAGAAATATCGATTATAAAACAAATGGATATCGAATTACAATATCAACAAAAGCCAATCGATATCGGACAAACACTGGCCACTTCAGCTTTATTGATTTATCGATTGTTTGTGAGACTTGGCCCCGAGCATCACATTCTATATTTAAAATCACTTGTGAACAAACGCATTGTAGGTCCAGCTGGATAAACTCAAAATCATATTTTTTATCCCACGGTATAACTCCAGTTAAGTATTTATAAGTATCTATGAATCAGTCACCTAAATGACTTCCAACCGTAATTATTTTGTAAGTACGATAGATATAACAGTGAAAGAAGATAAATAAATGTGTTGAGATCTATTTGTACGATGCTTAAAAGGTACTGTTATTGCGGTAATCAAACTTAAATAATAACGTGGCCATAGCCTAGTTGAGAGTGGAACGGACTGCCGAGACGAATGTCCGCTGGTTCAAAACCTAAGAGCATGCACTGACTTTCCTAAAACGATAAACGCGGCTGCCTAATAAATGACTGCCTCGGTGGCGTAGTTGTATTCGACTTGACTGCAATGCTGAGGTCTCATTGATTCTCGGGTCGGGCAAAGTGATATTGGGTTTTTCTACTCAATATTAGTCCGGAGTCTGGAATTTGTGCCTGATATGATATGGCGATAGGCTCGCCCTCTACCATATCATGGGACGGAATACACACGGCGAAAAGTGAGTTCATTAGTTGCGCCTCTGCCTACCCCATCGGGGATAAAAGACGTGAGTTTATATGTATGTACAATAAACGCGGGGAATTATTTACGTTGTTAAAATACTAAACGCGTAAACGCTAAATGATTCCTTACGTTTACGCGAATGTTAGACATTGAAATTAAACTATTTTAACGGATTTGAAAACCGCGATAAAATCCGTTATAATAGTTTAATTTCAACGTAAACGCAAATTCAAAGAAGTTGCATGTATTAATAAATTATGTGTTTTAACCTAATGTATAATTATTTATCAATAGCTTCAGCAGGCCGGATGATACCATAGTCACACAAAAAACTAAAACTACGTCACATACAAAATTATATAAAAGAAACTAGCTGACCCGGCAAAGGTTGTTTTGCCATATAAGATCTTTTTAGAGATTATTTTAGTAGGAAAAAATGAATAATTGATCAGTTACCGACCGGGGTTAAAAGTTATTAACCCGTCAACGCCCGCTTATATATAGCTATAGATTTTGCCCGCGGCTCCGCCCGCGTGAATGAGTTTTCCCGGTATAAAAGTCCCGCTTCAAATGTAGCTTATATGACACGTTCGTAGATTTACCATAGCAGCGCCATCTATTGATTACTTACTCAACCCAGTCGAAAGGTATCGACATCTGTTAGAATCATTCATAGCAGCGCCATCTATTGATTACTTACTCAACCCAGTCGAAAGGTATCGACAGGTTTTGGCGGGAACTTGGTAGTGTCATGAGGTGCTCTTGTTTTAATTCATTATTTTGGTGATACTTAGAGTTATATTGCATAATTATGGCGGTATATTATCCAATATAGTTCTATTAAAGGGCTCAAATGAAGTGAATTGAAATAACTGTGCTAGTCAAGTGTTTGTTTTGTTGCCGCCAAAACTCCTCGATAAAGTCTTGGTAAGGTAGCCACTGCTTTACTTCGACATAGTACTACTACTACTGAGGATAACAAAGAAACAATATTATATAGTATGTAACTTCTAAAAACTTTGACACTGGCAGATGCGCAAACCGCGCCTTGCCAAAGAGAAAAAAAAAAAAAAAAAAAAAAGGTATCGACATCTGTTAGAATCATTTGGAGTTAAGATAATTGTGACTGTCAAATAATAACAGACAAATAATTAGCAATAAATTAAAATTGCGACTATAATTTGAGATTTAAACTATCCTATCTCTCAAGTTGGATCGAACTGCACATGGTGTGCGAATTTTATTATAATCGGTTAAGTGGTTTAGGAGTCCATTGAGCTTAAACATTGTGACACGAGATTTATATATATTAAGATAAATAGAAATCAGGCATTAATAGTATAATAGCATTAATAATATATTCCGAAAATATGAATCGCCTATCAATTCGACACAATACATACAGTTACTCCACAATCTCAGTCACTACACAAATAATCCGTTAAAAAATACGCAAATACGCAAAAAATACACGGCGAGCCGAAACGAGCGCCATCTTGAATTCGCGAGGCGTCACACGTTTTTTATTAAAAAGGCCTAAGTACGAGACCATTATACGTAGGTATTGTGTGGGAGACATCAGTGATTAAGTGCCCTGCGTGTTTATTTAAAAATACACTGTACACACCAGAAATAGAGTTCTAATTCAATCGTTGGGCTTTTGTTTTTTTTTCGTCGCGCAATGTAGGGTCCGAGGAATATTTAGCGCACCCACCCTCGCAGGATGAGATTTCTTACAGTACGCTATATTATTAATATCCCAGGGGTTGAATAGAGAAAAATGGCGAGTTTTAGAAGGGAAAACGTGTTTTATGGCAGCCCTGGTGCGGGAAATGGCAGAGATTATCACGAGTACCCTCACAAGCGTAAATTAACGATAGATTTATGGGGTAGGTGCTTAGTTTTCATTTCAACCCCTTACTTATAAATAATTATTAGAGTTTTTTCATTTTAAGATTAGTTAAAGTAAGGCAAATAGCAGTATGGTGACTACTATTTTATTATATCAGGCAGTGTAGAGTTCGCATAAAAACAGAATAATATCTCTTATTGGTATCGTGGTTTCATATTATATGAGTACAAAAGCACCCTAAGTGTTAATCCAGGACATGACCTACCCGTGTGCTAAATTTCATCCAAATCCGTTTAGTTGTTTCTGCGTTTACTTCTTACAAACATCCCAACATACAAACATCCAATTGTTTTTACCAACTTTCGCATCACATACTATAAAACAGTCGTTTCCCGCTGTTTGTCTGTCCCTATGTATGCTTAGATCTTTAAAACTACGCCACGGATTTTGATAGTTTGTATACAGGGTCATTTTTACATTGCATTACTAAATGAAACCACATATTCGTCTTTACCTCGTCCAACATCTTGCCAAAAATCCGCATTAAAGAGTTTTTCCTGTAGAAAAGCCACTCTATACAGGGTCATTTTTACATTGCGTTAATAAATGAAATCACATACTTATTTCGTCGAAAATAACGCTTTCCATTAAGTTATTTTAACTATAGAAGTAAAATAAAAAAGTGTGAGTTTCGAACAAAATAAATATCAATAAAAATACGTGTGGCACTCGGAGACTGCCGCGGTAAAGCTATTGCATAGCATTTTTTATCACAAATTTTGATTGACTAAACACAAATTCGATCTTACGCTTACCACATAAAGTAGATTTTTAAACGCGAGCAACGCACGTTTGGTCTTGTTATTGATAAATGTCAGAAATGCAATGGTCATCACAACCAAAGTATAATAAATCAAAATTTGAAAAAAGAATGTTACATTCGATTCTTTTGTACTCGTGCCGTGCCAACGCTGGGGAAATAGCTTCTACGCAATGTATTTAAGGTTCATATTAGATTAGTAAGAAATGGTTTTAATGACTTTAATAAATAAAATAAATAAAAATATACTCGTTTCAAGAATTATAGCTTCTACGCATTGTATTTAAGGTTTATATTAGTAAGATAAAAAAGATGTCAGGTTATTTTCGTTACGGAATTTCTGGATTCGGTCTCCACGCTCAAGGCCCGCGATAGAAGCTATGCAATAGCTTAAAAACACATTAATACGCCCTTGTTCCAGAAAGCATAGGTAGTAAACTTTTCGCCAGTATAATACAGCTCTGGTATTAATATTTATTTATTCACTGTACAAGACACATGAAAGACGAGAATATTCTGTTACTAGTTTTTGCTCGCGGCATCGCCTGCGTGAAAGATTGTGGGATAAAACGTAGCTTATAACCTTTCCAGGCTCCGTTCAGTAGTTTCGGAGATGTGCAGTAACTAACAAACAGAAAATAGACGGACAGTCAGAAAGTAATTATAAAATTAGCTTATTTGTGTTCCATTACTCTTCTATAGTCACCTCCTTTCTTTTTTAACCGACTTCCAACAAAGGAGGTTGTCAATTCTTGTGTTTGTATTTTTTTATAACATTACTTTCAATGTTCAGACACACCGGGTTCTACTGCTTTATTATATGTATATATATAATTATCTATGGTCTACTAAACAACATAACTAGCAACAATACCTCTATATGCCAACTCCGTTCTATCTCTGAGGACATTAACAACGTTAATTGCCACCCTCCCTTCATAGACAAAAATGCTTAAGGGCAAAGGTCTAAATCTAAACAAAATAGACCGTATTCCACTGTATTAAGTATTTTATTACAATGTAGTCGGTACACATAACAATACATAATAGACGCCCTCGTCTAGGCGTATAAAGGGAGACTCTATTTTTGACAACGGGGACTTTATTATTATTCAAATTTATTTATGAATCTATTCCGCTATAGGTCAATAGCGTATGTATTATATGGTTTTATATATCGTAGTTTTATATATTTGGCTCCAAATAGCAGTGTACATGTTTTGGAGACGGGCCGCTTTAGGTGGCACCGTGCAGGGGCGGTTCTGGACGACAACTTAAGACACTTCCATCAGAGGAAGTCCGCAGTCGTCCTAATGCGCCGAAAATGGCCACCGCGGAGTTTTAGATGGTATGCAGTGCATTGTACATAGGTTAAGGACTCGGCCCGGCGGTCGCCCGATGGTTCCATCTCTCCGGGCGGCTCAACGTCGAGTCGTAAGGTACGGTGAACCCAACATAACCGCTCAGTCGCCCACTTTCTCAATGCAATCAGCCCTGTATTATATACTGCCCACTGCTGAGCACGAGCCTCCTCTACTACTGAGAGTTTAGGCCTTAGTCCACCACGCTGGCCTAGTGCGGGTTGGCAGACTTCACATACCCTCGAAATTCTCATGGAGAATTCTCAGGTATGTAGGTTTCCTCACGATGTTTTCCTTCACCGTTAAAGCGAACGATAATTGAGAAACAATGCACACGTAACTTCGAAAAGTCAGAGGTGTGTGCCTTGGGTTTTGAACCTCCGGACATTGTCTCGGCAGACCGTTCCATTCCCAACTAGGCTATCGTCCACTTCTCCGTCGTCTCCGTCTCCGTGAAAACAAAAAAAGTGTGTATGTTGTGGAGTACATAGTAGCCAATGTAATACCAGTCATTATGTTAACACGGATTTATACGAACGACGGGATAATTTGAATTTTGAACGAACCAACATTGAATTCATCATCATCATCAGCCACACGAAGTCCACTGCTGAACATAGCCCCCCCTAAGGATTTCCAAACGGACCTGTCAAGAGCGGCCTGCATACAGCGTGTTCCTGCGATCTTTATCATGTCGTCTGGCCACTTTTCAAATGGACGTCCAACGCTGCGCTTGCAGGTACGTGGTCTCCACTCGAGAACTTTTCTACTGTACCTAGAGTTTCTTGACCGTTGTTCTCTGGTCGAAACTGCTTTCCGAACTGGTAGAGTAAAAAATGACTGAATGTAAGTAATGTTTAATATTTTATGGATTTGAATAAATGATTTCATTTCATATCATCTGTTGTCAGTTGCCCCCTACCACTTTAGCTTGCTAACCTGTTGGGCTATGTCGGCGACTGTCGTTCTTTTACGGATCTCCTCATTTCTATTGCTCTCTATAGCTCGCTGAGTGACTGTGAGCCGTTTTAGAAGGCCCATAGTTAGAGGCCACGTCTCAGTGCCATATCTCATCACCACACACATTAATCGAAGACTTTTGTCTTGGTACTGAAGTATTTTGGATGAGAAGATCTTTCCTAGTTTCCCGAATGTTGCCCAACCGAGCTGGCTTAAATTCACCTTTCTCTCAAAGTTGGACTTGCCTAACTGGATAGACATATTCGTCATTATTCATCTTAATTTACTGCTATATTACACTTATTCCGAACCCAATAATATCAAGTGTGTTTCCAGAATCTAAAAACTCGCTCAAATCGAAAAACAATTTGATTAGCGAAATCTACTAATAGGTTTTGCGTAAGTTAAAACGTAGAAAAAATTAATGCAATAAAAATAAAACCTACATATTTGATAAAGGTCACAGGAACACGCAGGATGCAGGCCGCTTTTGACAGGTCCGTCCGTAAATCTTTAGGGGAAGTTTATGTTCAGCAGTGGACGTCATGTGCCTAATGATGGTGATGATGATGAAAACCTATCGGTTATGTGATGATTAATCACGGACTCCCACTATTCCAGACGACTCATGTATGGAAGGAAAAAGAAAAGGAATGGGTATCAGGAAGACAGTATTTCAGTTAAATGTCCACCATGTTAACACATGAAATAGTAATTCGTAATTATTAAACTTCAGATCCAAAATATTTTGGTTTTTATTTTTACACTGACACGGTAGTGACCCCAGTCAACCTGATGGTAAGCGGTGCAGGGTCCAGAGAGAGTGTCGACTGATGAGAAATTATTACGCCTCGCCATTCAACATTATTATGCCGGCCTGTTTGATCCGGGTATACACAGGCTGATCCCGGAACGTGATACTCGTGGGTCACTATTGCGGGTTTTAGACCTTGCCTACGGTGGTCGGTACGGGCGGATACGAATATACTACCATACCCGATTTGGCGATAAGCTGTCTCTGTCCCATCATGGGACTAGTTGCACCTCTGCCTACCCTTTCAGGGGTAATAGGCGTGAGTGTGTATGTGTTGTTCTCTCTGCCTGTCAGCTTCTTGTCCGGATCGACTGACCTATATCAATATGTCCTGGGTCCGAGATTGAAGTGTGAAAATAGTGAAACAGGATTTTAGAGGAATGATATTCGTTTTTAGTTTTTGTCCTCAGGACTACACACATAACCGTGACATTACCGTATATTATCGACCATGATAACGTAGAATAGTAATTTCAAATAAGCGCGGCAATCTTCTTCAAGAACCGCTGAACGGACTTGGATGAAATTTGGGGCACGAATAAATCATGTCCTAGATGGCTCTCGTAGAAAACATTAGATTTTTTTATCTGAGTTTTTAAAAGATGGCGTAATAGGACGCTACAGTGATTTCGAGCACAGTAGCTGGAAAGCCTTCTCCCATGAGCGAAGCCACGAGAAATACGTCGTGCAATAATAATTTTGCTTTATATAATTACAACATGAGGTATAGAACAAGCTCCAGAAGTAATACAAATCCACCAGCTTTATTAATTTTATTCCATAGTATGCGATTGAACTCTGTGTCAACTGCTATTAAATTGTTGAAGGAAAAACCGTCAGTAGTATGAGTTTTTTTATGAGGATTATTCTCTTGGATCCCCATCGTGTTTATGCAAGGTAGACGGGTTCAGAATTTTACCAATTACAAACCCCATGTCGGTCTCCATCAGCATCAGAAGTAGTAATAATATACAGATCGTTGGTCTAAAAAGAACTGCAGGGCATCGCATTACGCTCATCACTTGTTAAGATTAGATCCTAAGACATCTTGTTAAGTCTCATATTATTATAATAATTTTTTTTTTTTATCTCAGGGCAATAATTAAATACTGCATTCGCTTATAATATTACAGTCTTGGGTCTAACGACGCCATTGGCAATGTAAGTAATGTATATCGTTATACAGCAACATTCGCGGCGAATGTTCTACTTAGATCGTATTCAGTCAATCAACCAATCCATTAATAAATTCTCCCCCAATAAAATAACGAAGATACCAGTTTCACCCTCAGCATGACAACCGTAACTTCACTACTCGCCACCAGGTGGCGTTGAACAAAATATTTTTATTTTTCGCTTTTTGGGTATTAAAATAATACTTATATTGAATGATAATACATATATTATCCACTTTAGAATTACATCTATTTTTTTAAGCAACACCAAAGATATATGACACTTCCAAAGAAGCTCCATAGATGGCGCTGATCTTAAATAAAGCATTAGTGCTACGAACGCAGTCTACGGCTACGGCGGGAATCGTACATTCATTCTACGGTGTTTTAATACGCATGCTCACGCCTTTTATCCCCGAAGGGGTAGGCAGAGGCGTAACTAGTGCACCTACTTTTCGCCGAGCGTATTCCGTCCCATGATGTGATAGGGGGCGAGCCTATCGCCATATCGGGCACAAATTCCAGACTCCGGGCTGATACTGAATAGAAAAATCCAATATCACTTTGCCCGACTCGGGGATCGAACCCGAGACCTCCGAATTGCAGTCGTACCGTAATACAACTACGCCACCGAGGCAGTCATTTTTTTAATTAAACGTAACGCTATAACTGTTCGTAGATGAAATAACATTATAAAGTTGAATTAAAAATTAAATTTTATCACTTATTTAACGTTGCTGTTTCCCAATTTCACGTACAACTTTATCGTACTATAAATAGCAGTTTTATGTCATTACCTCTGTGGTAAGTAGTTGGAACTCGGAAAGCTTTATGAAAACTATTAATAATTAAGTTCAGGATTCATTTCCAGGTTCATTGGTATTCCCAAGGGTTACTTTATGACCAAGATAATGCTTTATTATAAAATACATACAGTGTAAAATAATTTTAAATTGTTATCATTGTGTTATACACAATGAACACGATTTTCAATATCTATATATTTTTAAATGAAACATCGAAATTATAGTCTTAGTTCTAAAAAGAATATAAGAAATTGGTGGCAGAAAATTGAAAGTTGAGCTAGGGGTCACTGTGTAACATTATCTTTTTTATTATCCTGCCGCGGAAAACAAACTCTACTGCACATTCTGGATGGATTTGGATTATTTATAGGAAGCTCTGTCACTTACCATCAAGTAAAGTATACTCGTTTTATTCAGCATAAATAAACAATAGCCTAGTTGGGAATGAAACGGTCTGCCGAGACAGTGACCGGAGGTTCAAAACCCAAGGCACACACCGCTGACTTTTCGAAGTTACGTGTGAATTGTTTGTCAATTATCGTTCGCTTTAACGGTGAAGGAAACCTACATACCTGAGAATTACCTACCTACCAACCCGCACTAGGCCAGCGTGGTGGACGAAGGCCTAAACGCTCCCAGTAGTAGAGGAGGCCGTGCCCGGCAGTGGGCATACAGGGCTGGTATTATTATTTATTATTTATTCAGCGGCATGAAAAAGCCAAACGTTTTACGTACATTAGTAGAACCGGCTCATATAGGCTGAAGAAAAAATTTAACAGCAAGGCTTTGTTAGTTCATAAAGATAAGACGAAATACTGTACAAAATTTAGGAAAATCCGAGCGTACTTTATCAAAGAACAAAGAAATTTCGGAGTTTTTTTTCTTTGCTTAACGTTAACCCAGTCCAAGCCATGGGACCTTGCTGCTTTGTTGTGTTTTCCAATTTTTGTTGCATTACTAAGATACAAAGATTAAAGTTTAAGAAATTAATCGACGCACATCCTACACCATCACTTCGATTTCGATTCCCTGATCTATAAGTACTGGTACGTATTTGAAAAAATTACAGGTGTTTGCTGAATTAGCGATCTCACCTTCACATTCGATCGGATTTTTTTGTTGTGCAGGAAAATCCATCTTATGGATATCTTCCTAATTCCGGGGAAGCTGAAGAATGTTTATGATGGACTCGACGGTCTTCCAATATAGATGTAACCAATTATATAGGTTTAAGATTTTATTCATCAAGGCTATTTTTTGTGAGATAGACATTTTGAACAAACTCAGACACGTGTTGTTTACGTGTCAAATTTATTTATTTAAGTTTAGTTTTAAGGACCACAACTAAGTTTTACCGGTTTTCTTTTCATTCATAAATATTCTTTACTATATCTATGGTACTCAGTGTGTCTATTTAATTTTTATAAAAATCTCTCCGCTTCTTGCGCCTAAGTTTAATTTCTGGCGCATCTTTCCTTTTACTTTAAAGATTTAGATCCAGTTTCATTAATTTATTGTATTTTTTGTTTTATAGTAAGATATATTTAGTGACTTAGTTTAAATTTGATTCCCATGAATATAATAAAATGAATTGGATATTGATTTTCTGTGAACAATAAGTATTTTAAAAAGGTGCCGCAAGATGGCGTTGTATTAAAAAAATGCTATGTCATTTTAAAACAAGTAATTGTGTAGCGTTTAAAGGAAAATATTTATTGACAAAGTTGTCATACCATATTTCCGACAGAAGAGAATCATAATACACTAATACCCTCTAGTTATTGCCCTAATGTCCTTCAAAATGTTATTTGGTTTAGCATTATCGTAACACTTACAACTACGATCTGTCAGATTATAAACATTTATTTAAGCACAATTTGTTACTTGAATAGCAAAGAAAATACAGAATTAGAGTTGAACGGTTAGTTGTTGTAATAATACAAACGTAGTAATAACACTATTAATCATATTATTTTGTATGAAAATGATACATAAAACCTTTTTTTGCAGTGAAATAACTTTTCTTGGTACTTTATGTAGCATACCCTCACGCCCATTATCCCCGAAGGGGTAGACAGCGCAACTAGTGCAATCACTTTTCGCCGTGCATATTTCGCCCCATGATGTGATAGGGGGCGAACCTAATTCCAGACTCGGAGCTGACTAGAAAAAGCCAAAGCTAGGACTGAGTAGAAAAAGCCAATATCACTTTGAAATGATTATGATGTAAGTAGTAACTGAAAAGAGGAGAAATCAGAGTCGTAGTACTTGTTAGGTCTTACTATGCTCTCCATCTGAGTGAGAAGTACCTTTGTATGTTTTTTCTTTTTAATATTTTTAAGTGTTACGTATATTTTATTCTTCTTTTTTATCTCAAAATGTTCACTTCTATCTTTATAAATTAGGCCAGTAATGAATATATATTTATTTATTTTTCACGATCCATTTATAACACAGATATTTAAAAAATGTCCAAGAAACACGCGATGAAAGTACCATTGACGCTTCCGTATGAATAAAAACTCGCTACCGTCTGTTTATTACACAATTTTTAACGCGTTACCATAGCAACACGAAGTTTGTGGACATTGTATGTCCCTACCTCCCTCTCGTCTTTGTATCGAAAAACAATTACAATCGTTATTCAAAAGGAATAGTGATCGAAATTCAAAAATAATAGTCTATAAGGAGTCATTCTTATTAACGGTAGTAGAATGCGTACTGCCTTTATGGTGCATCAATCAGTCGCTCCTAAGTGGTTTATTAGTAGGCGCTCTATCAAACCGCAGATAATTAATGCATGAGGTGCATACATGTTTTATCTGTCGCGATAAACGCAAAATATTTTTCATTCGCCCAAAATGTTGAGCACAATGACAGTAGCTGTTAGCCGACGCGCGGAATTATGAAAGACCATGATTAATCAGCATCAACGCAGTACATACGCTTTGTTCCACAGCTCTATTTACTAGTACATAGCGGTGACAACTTATTATATACCGCGAGTATGTGTACCTACCCAATCGCGTATCTAGGAAGTTTGCACGCAAAAATCTAGCGCTAGGTGCTTGCCCCCGGTGGTCGACGCACACACACACCGCGCCCCCACACGCACACACACTCGCCCAAGGAGCGAGACTGCGTGTTAGAAAAAGACAGCCATAAAAAACACCCGTTGGTGTGAGGTGCTGCCCCCAAAAAAAGCACCAAAAACGCTATCTGCGCAACTTTCCGGCGCAGAATCGTTAACGACTGCCGCTCTCTTTATCGTACACGCCGTGCCTCCTATATTTCTATTTTTTCTCCATCTGCTATTAGACGTAAGACTATTCGCATGGCAAGTGAAAATAAACCGTATGTACACTGGATTAAAACTGATATCCGAGCTTAAAAACCGTGGCGTATAGAATACGCGACGGTCGCTAGACGCACACACTTGCACCGGAACAGAAATAACGATCGCATTTTTGACTGAAAAGGACGGACAGATGGCTGAAAAGAGAAGAAAAAAATGACGACCATTTTGCTTGGCGCACCTACGGCGCGGGCGGACTGGGGTTTTATGTATGCTATCTTTTTTGAGAAAAAAATCCAACCAAAACAAATGCACGTGGCCGGGTGTTATGACCGAGGTTGGGAAAAATTCTCTCGCCCGCTAAGAGATGCCGTTACGGGCGCGGATTTTTTTCCGCCCAGCCATTTAGTTATGGAAAAAATTACGCGGTGGCGCTTTGTATAGAAGAATGTCTTGCTTGGAGACGAGTTGGGTTTTGAGATGCCGACTTATTGCATTTATTGTACTGTACTTAGATATCGTTGCTATGGCTTGGTACTTTTTATTAATTCGTATATTTTATTTTAATTACTTGTGATTTTTTCCAATCAGTAGAGCTCTTAATAAGTCTTGCTATCTAGTTTGTATTCTTAAATGAACCACCTTATCGCTGTAAGCGCACGGTTGACTTTACGCTGGCAGTACTACAAGAAAATTAGGAACACGTACGTGATGTCAAAGAATGAATTCTACAAATTCACGTATTATAAAATGATGTTAAAGATTAAAGAAATTACATGAAACATATCCTCGATATAACATATTAACTATAGTTACTAAAACTATAGGAATAAGTGATTACTGGGGGATTTTATAAATCGCTCTGCTAGGACGATAATAGCGAACGCGGGACTGCGAAAGCCTTTTTTTTCTCATTCCCATAAGTCGTTGGGACTTTCCTTTAAATTCAATAGAAGTATACGGGCATCAACGCATTTGAAAACCTAGCGATTGATATCATAGACAATTTGTAGAGTTTAGGTCTTTGGAAAGGATATATTTTATTTAAATCACTAAAAAAATCTTATCGAAGACATTTTATAGAGCTTATAAGTCTTTGAAAAGGATTTTTTTATCTAAATTTCTCTGAAATGATACTTTGTATAAAATTATTGAGACGAATAATTTTATATCAAATGAATTTAAAATTCCATCGATAACTAATAATGGCATCTTTTCACGAGGACATGGTAATGAGACAAAACGTAGCGCATACATTAACACCTTAAAATCGTTAGTCCTGTAACATTGTTCTTGGAGTTACCAAACGTATTGAAGGAAAGCATATTACACGGAGATATTATATAATATGTTGGTAACCAACATATTACACATTATATCTATGGTTTGAGCTATATTTTTGCTCGATGATTATTGATTATGCTTTTTTTTATCTATATCTGCCGACACTCGTTAATCCGTCGCGTCGGATTCAGCAAATTGTGAATATCGAAAACTGTATATAACAGTAATATTACGCAAAATAGCAGAGAACTTTAAAATCAAATAGGCAATACCATACCATACCAGACCTGTATTATATACTGCCCACTGCTGGGCACGGACCTCCTCTACAACTGAGAGGGTTAAGGCCTTAGTCCACCACGCTGGCATAGTGCGGGTTGGCAGACTTCACATACCTTCGAAATTCAGAGAACTTCTCAAATATGCAGGTTTCCTTACGATGTTTTCCTTCACCGTTAAAGCGAGCGATAATTCACAAAGAATACACACATAACTTTTTAGAAAAGTCAGAGGTGTGAGCCCTTGGGTTTTGAACCTGCGGACATTCGTCTCAGCAGTCCGTTCCACTCCCAACTAGGCTATCGCCACTCCTAATAGGCAATAGTCAAAGAAATATCGGATTTTCTCCTAGGGCAGTGACTTCACTGCGTCTTACTTTATTGAAGTCTAAAATATCTACTGAGAGGGACGTCTTATTGGTCGATGGTCAACACAATTATAATAGAGATAGAATAAACAATTTACTGGTGGTAGGACTCTCATATGTAAGAGTCCGTCTGGGTGGGTACCACCGCAATGTCTATTTTTACCGCCAAGCAGCAGTGTACATGCACTGTTGTGTTTCGGTTTGAAGGACATTGTAGCCAGTGTAACTACTGGACATAATGAGACCTAACATCTTATGTCTCGATGACGAGCGTAGTGAAATGCCACACATTACTTTGTAACTCAAGGTGCTGGATGGTGTTGCGTCTGTTTATGGGTGGTCGTATCGCTTACCACCAGGCGAACGGCATGCTCGTCTCGTCATTCAATGCCATAAAAATAATCACGCGTCAAACCTAATTACATTAACTGACTCAACAGAGATGTTCATGATTTATCACTGCCTCATACTATTGCCGAATAACTTGACGAATAATTCGTGCATGACTGTGAGTTATAAGTAACGAATACAACCGAATAAGTTGTTTACACACTCGCATCCCGACTTCGTCTATACTCGGCAAGTATCTAAATAAAGTAACGTAAACGTAAATTTGAATATATATCAGGGGTAATACTTTATTTTTTGACAGAACTGTCAGAAAAATGCAGTACTTTTTGGCAAACTATGTATGTATATGTATTTTTATAATAAAGATGACGGCAGCGACTGGATGCATAAAGCAGTAGACCGGGCTCTGTGGCGTAACTTCGGAGAGGCCTATGTCCAGCAGTAGACTGCAACAGGCTGATGATGATGATGATGATATGTATTTTTGGTAATCATTGTAGGAAATTATATGCCTATACTTGGAACGATCAGATTAAGTTAACTGATTTGTCTGGAAGCATCAAATTGCAGACGATTCGCTTTTAAAACTTAGGTTCACACTAAGAAAAGTTTTTTTTTATCCTTGAGGGAATACTGACATATTAAGAATGTATGTAATTGTATGTATGCAAAATGCTCTTAACAAATAAGACCAACTTAAGCTAAACAATTCATCATACAATATGCTAATAAATATTCCATGAATATTCCATCAGGAAAATAAAGCCGGCCTTAGCGCTTTAAGCGAAGCTTATGAAGGCTGAAATTCTAAGTCAACACTCGGAAGAAATAAATGAAACAACGTATAGGTCTCAAATACTTTATTAAGCGTAAACCTAACATCCAAATACTTTTTCAAAATTAAAGGTGTAATTGATACCTCATATCAAAATTGTTTATATTAACCGCCATTTTGTCTCAAGTACAAAGAATGATATACCATTAAACGCAAGTGACTTAAATTATCCGGAGACATAAACTAAAACGCCTAACAAAGACGAGATAACTATTGTTTTATTATGCGAATTAAAAAAAGATGAAATTTACAAACTATAGATTTTTTAAATTACTTGTTGTATAAGCAATCTCTTATTAAATCCAAGAAAATTATATTGTGCTCTCTGCTGATATTATAAGTTTAATTTTTCTTTTCAATGGAGATGTGCGCTTTTTGTATGGGTGCTGGGCCTCAAAATTTAACCAGGCTCAAACTTTAGGGATATTAAAGGGACAAAAATATGGATTTTAGATCCATTAATAAAATATTTTTAGACCCCTCCATTTCTAACTAACTTTTACAAAAACGTTCATATTGAGTGTAATTTTTAAGCAAAATAAAATTACATAAATCTCAAATCAAATTCTTTAAATTGTACGATTTATTGCAAAGGCCTAGTTTTTGGGAGTACTATCCAAATGTTTATAAAGTATCTTGGTTAGAATTTTAAGCCCGTTTTTGGACATGTCCTTTAGAATTTAAAATGTCGACTACCTTCCCTGAAATCTTTTTTGAATTTCGAATATGAAAACGACTAACAAATTCATTGGCCACTTTCGTCTAATTTAGAATGTTAAATATTACTCAAGAGAATCCAATAACATAAAAAAAAATACAAACACACGAATTGATAACCTCCTCCTTTTGGAAGTCGGTTAAAAATATCGAAGCGCGAATGGCACAAGCGGAAGCGTTGCTAAGCGATCAGTTTGAAAATGCTTACACATTTTCAGACGATGCTCGTTCCAGTATTCTTATTGCGACAGCTCTGGACTCTGGAATTGAAAAAACACAGATATATTATTAAGTGATGGCTGACAATAGTAATAATATTCAAATAAGTACTACAATAAAATGAAGTAATTTATTTTAAACCGTAAAATGTTAATCATTTAGATTCCGTTAGTTTTTACTCTACCGGCAGTTCAGAAAGCAGTTTCCATCAGAGAAAATCGGTCAAGATTATCTAGTATTGCTATTTTCAAAATCAGTTTAAAGATATAAAGTGCAGTGCACAATCCAAAGAAATACATTTTATTTTTTATTTTGTTTAGAGCAGAACATTTATTTACTATAGACTCACAAGACTAGCTACTTTATTTAATGTACATTCTTTTATTCTTAAGTCCTTTATCTTGATTCTTTTGGTATTGTGAACATCACGTTAAAACTTGCTGGATTGTTTCAAAAACTTGGGGTATAAATAACCAAATAGGTTTACAATAATATACATAAAGTTAATGTATTTTTTCTATCTATTGCAAATGGAAAAAATGAAAATAAAAATAAAAAAGAGTGTCGATGATATGTCTAAAAACAAGTGAATTTTTTTTTTACTTATATCCTTGTTATTAACAATCTTAAGAATATAATGGAAGGGTTTGCATATTAAATGTCTTCTAAGAACTTTTTTTAAAATATCGTTTATTATAATTACCTTAAGTATAAAAATTGGTAATTTCGGGTAACGTCACGCCATGAAATTTTCTCCGTAATTCGTAAAACTGGAAAAACATAAACAAAAACGTTAGGAACAAATTAAATTTAATATTAGGTATAAATATGAGAGGTGGCGAAGATGTGAAGATGTGTGTGCAATTATAACTTTGGATTTTGAGATGCAATACAAACAAATAAGTCAATGGGCATGCCTAGTATTAAAATACCTATAGTATTCAATTAAATTTTTAGGTTATGGCTCCATCGTTATCCGACGATGATTTTGCTAATGTTAAGGTTAACATATAGTTTAGGCTACTGTTTATCTCGGAAAAGCGTACAGTGAGACGTTTACTCTGCCAAAGCTCTTCCACGCGATTGGAGCCTCTAGAAAAATATATTATAAGTGTTAATTATGATAAAATAATGGGCCGCTTTTGACAGGTCCGTCTAAATCTATGGGGGAGGCCTATGTTCAGCAGTGGACGTCGTGTGGCTGATGATGATGATAAAATATAATTGTTAATTGTAAAACTTTATTCAGCATAACTGAACTGATTTTTTTTTATTAAATTTAAATTCTTATTTGCTAGATTCTAATATATATAAAAGATCCAAATTTTATTATTTATTTATTTATTTATTACTTTATATACAATAATGTATAAAGGCGGACTTAATGCCGAATGGCATTCTCTACCAGCCAACCTTAGGAGCAGAGATAAACAATACAGGTAGGTGTAATAAATAAAGACATAACATAAAACGAGTAAGAGAATAAAAAAAAAATGTAACAAACCAAAGTTAAAAAGCATAAATATAAAAAGTACGCAACACAAATACACTTAATAAACATGATAACGAATACAATATAAATACATAAACCCGAATTATAATATATAAAATATATAAATACAAAATACCTAATAATATAACAGGAGACGATTATTGAGATGATTCCATCAGCTTGTTAAGCAACAGCAGTCGAACCTTTGCTTTGAATGCAGAACGATTCGTGGTCGTCCTAACATCGAGTGGGAGTGCATTCCAGAGAAGAATGGACTGGATTGCAAAGGAAGAGTGAGTAAATGCAGAACTGTGAGTGGGACACTTAAGCAGAAGATTGGTTGAAGAGCGAAGGTTTTTATCATGAGTACTACTTAGGTATTGGAATTGAGAAGATAAATACAAATTTTCTCTGCGTACTAAGTAAAAAAACATTGCAATTTTTAATAATACGTAAATATTTTTAACAAATTTAAATAGGCAGAATGAAGCCCTTTGCCGAACATCTTAATATATATAAATCTCGTGTCACAATGTTTGTCCTCAATGGACTCCTAAACCACTTAACCGATTATAATAAAATTCGCACACCATGTGCAGTTCGATCCAACTTGAGAGATAGGATAGTTTAAATCTCAAATTATAGTCGCAATTTTAATTTATTGCTAATTATTTGTCTGTTATTATTTGACAGTCACAATTATCTTAACTCCAAATGATTCTAACAGATGTCGATACCTTTCGACTGGGTTGAGTAAGTAATCAATAGATGGCGCTGCTATGGTAAATCTACGAACGTGTCATATAAGCTACATTTTAAGCGGGACTTTTATACCGGGAAAACTCATTCACGCGGGCGGAGCCGCGGGCAAAAGCTAGTATTATATAAAAATAAGACGCAATTAAGGCATTAAACTAAAAAATCTTCCAAATGAAAATCAAATGTTGACAAATCCCATAATATGTGTACACACATTTGATTACCGCGTCACTCCGCATTCCGCTGGACCGGGAAACGGAAGTGGTACAGACAGCAAAACAACGCTGAAAATAAAATAGAATCAATCAAATTGGCCGTTATTATTCTTTGAGGGTTAGGAAATTTAAAAATAGAATAGGCTGACAAAAGATTTGTTTGTTGTTGTAGTGGCTAGCAAGCCCGTCATGGATATTAAGATAATGGGGACGTGCTTGAAATAGTTATGCTGACCTTACTTTGGAGTGAGAGATAAGTAGATAATAGGTTTTTTTTATGATATAGGGGTAAACAAGCATACCGACGGTTAACGGCCAAAACGTCGTAAGCGACATTTTTTACGAAATAGAGTTATATATACAGTTAGAATCGGCTTTTTTTTCTCCGTCGTTTGGTCTAAGTTTCATGGCGCTACAAGAATTTTTTTGTCGCTTAAGCGGGCACAAATTTAGGGCAATACCATTAAATTTGTCGTCGCAAACGACGGACATATTTGTGTTTTTTTTTATTATGGTAGTTGGACGAAAACAGTTCTTCAAAATTGACAGTTATGCTATTTAGGCTTTATGTAAAATATTGTTTCTTGCACGTTAACCTGTTTGGGCTGGAAACATTTTTTACAAATAAATAGATTACTACAATTTTGCTTACATATTCTTGGTCTAAATTTCTGCTTAGGACATTAGGTCTCATTCTTAGAAAAATATAATTTTCATTTAATACGTTTAGATCGAATTTTCAAGACTTTATTTGGCGTTTAGTCCTTTTTTTTCGAGGCCCTATGTCAATTATCGATGACGCTTAATATAAATCGCTCAAACAAACCTCACCTAACATATTGTCGCTTATCCTTTTTTTTCCCCCGATAAATTTTAACAGAATGGTGGTTAGATAAAAAGGTAAAAAGATAATTAATAGTTAACCCAATTCGAATAAATCTAATCGTGAAGAATTTGGCGATTGGCTTGTCCAACAAAAATGAAACTCTTTCACTCGTTTGAATCAAATGGGGTTATAGTTGAACAGCGAACATCCAGTGCTCACAAGACTACGGCATAAGCACCACATGTGCGCGTGAGTCATTTTGGCACGCGGTCTTGTGTCTACGTAAACTGTTAAAAAGGTAAGTTCATAGTTTGTCTTATTGATAATAATTGTATGTAAGTATTGCCATTTATTTATTTAGATATAAATCACACATAATGTCAATATGAGTGGTTAAATGCGTATACGCTATATTAGTTTTTGAATGCTTTATTTGTTAGGTAGCTTTGCTATGCTTTGATTTGGTTGTGATTATCATTATTTTAGCTAGAAAACGAAGTATAAGTGTATGTATACTGTATCTTTAGAACAGGTGGTAACAGGTAGCGCAACTTGATGAAGACAAAGATTACTCCATGTTCAGGGGATCACGACCCTCAGCACTGAGGAAAACGATGCAAGGAGGAGGAGGAGATACAATTTTCCTGTGTTACTGTAACGATTTTATTGAGATAAAAAACATTCTGCTAGGAAGCTGATTCACTCATTTTGAACGCTTTAGTGTATTGGTGATGTAATGTCATTATTGTATTGCGGTACAACTCTCATGCTCAGCTCTCGGATTCGATTCCTGGGTCGCGTAAAATAATATTTTGATTTTATGCTCAGTATCAGCCTGGTAAATGGCAATTGACTCACCCCCTATTACATGGGACCTAACATAGCTGGGTGAAAAATTGCTGTGAGAACACCTCTGCCTACCTTCGAATGTAAGTAAGTATGTATACTATTGTATATGTGCCTATATACCTCGCAATTACATAGTATTAGTGACGTCTTGAAAAACAGTTGATTAGTAATTGGTAGATTGTTAGGACACCTTATCTTCTAGTCCTGGAGAGCATCCTTGATGTTTTAGCACTTGTTAGATTGTGATATTGTACCTATTATATAATACAATACGATATTATATAGACAAAATAACCCCCGACACAAAAATCTCTAAAAAGTAAAATAATAAAAGTGTCTTTGTCGTTAAGTACCTAGTAATATTTTGACCCAAGCATTGTCGCGTCGGAGGACTGCTAAAGAAGTATTTTCGTCTCCCTAGTCCTGAATTCGGTCCCCCGACGTGAAGACGCTTGGCTCAAACTATTACTAGGTACTTAAACGACAAAGACACTTTTATTATTTTACTTTTTAAAGATTTTTGTGTCGGGGGATATTTTAATTTTTGTTTCAAACTTTTTAAATTACTGCATTCTCCATCATGGGGCCTTGATAATCAACTATCTAACACTTACTCGATGAGACCATCCTTATGAGACCAAACACGCTATATCTGCTATAAGTTGCTAAGGAGTTGGGTATCCCGCAGAATACTTGATGCTGCAGCATCAGCTCATGTTTAAAAATATTGCCGAAGTCACAGTACACCAAATTTAAATTTAATCGGGCTTTTTAAATTGGAAACGAGCAGATAATCTTCAAACGCCTGAACAGATCTTCATAAATTATAGCTAAGAACCATCGTGATCATATCAGCTTTCAAACAAAAAAAACCGCGTCAAGATTGGTCTATTCGTTTGAGAGCTACGATGCGCCAGATAGACATACAGATACACTTCCTAAACTTATAACAACCCGCTATTGTGTCGGGGGTTAAAAATTTAAGTACTTAAATCATAATGTATCGCTTTGGATAGTCATCTGTAGTAGTGTTAATATAGGTATATACCTAATTAGTTTAGTTACATACACCCATTTAGTACGTAAATCTATAGAGTATAGGTGTTGCGCGACTTCATCCGCGTGAAAGACATTTCACGGTGTAAAAATCCTACTGTGTACTTTTCACTGTAGCTATCCATAGCGTTATCGGTACGATGCCATCAACATCAATGACTATACTCAGATAAAAAAAAAACAAATATTACCTACGAGTGCAATTAACCATGATAAAAAGTAGCATAACATACGCTAATCTGATATGGTCTATGTCTGTGCCATATATTATGCAAATCCATTCAGCAGTTTGTGTTTATTTCTCACAAACATCCAAATTCATACAAACTTTCACATTAATATTAATAATTATTATTATATTATAGTAAGACAAGATTTTTCCGTTTCAGGCAGCCCATTTTGTCTCAAAAACATCGTGCATCGGACATTATCGGCAAAGCATTACATAAATCGAACATATGCCTCCATACTCGAAGAAAACTTTATTTCGATAATCTAGAGAAAATAAAGACTGATTTAAGAAAAACAATATTTTTTTTATATCCCAGTTCTCTGGGTGCAGATCCTATGGATATATGGTTATTTTATAAGAAAATCACACAAAGTGCTTTCTTGTTTTTTAAGGAGCTGAATGTAAGTTTTATAAACTGTTCATTTATTACAATTTCCCTGTCTGTTTGTCACTACCCAAGAGTCGGTTATATGATATTTCGTGCTACTTGATAAACAAAAAAACTCACAGTATGCTCTTTTTCCATCATTTAAACAAAATGAAAAAGGCAGTAACATCATTTAGGCTGGAAGAGGATCAGTGAGTTGCCTCATTTACGACGTTCTTCCTGTTAGTAAAATCAGGTACATTTGAGGGTAAGCGACAGTAAATAGTGTTAAAACGGTGATTTATATTAATTTAACAATGCAGTTTTGAAGAAAACCATTTAAAAGCTATATGGTTAAGTTTTGAAACTTTTGGAATCAAAGGAAAAATTTATATGATTTTTTTTCGGTTATTTTCAACTTTAAACCACTCTCCTGTAAAATTTGTAAAGTGGCGGTTATCCCCTTTTGGCCGTTAACCGTCGATACGGTTCACCTGATGGTAAGTGATCTCCGCCACCCATGAACATCTGCAATACCAGGGGGCACAGAGATGCGTTGCCTGCCTTTTAGGTGGGAATACGCTCTTTTTTTGAAGGTCGCCAGGTCGTATCTGTCCGGAAATGCTGCTGGCGGCAATTGGTTCCATAGTTTAGTAGTACGTGGCAAAAAATGACGGCTAAAACGTACAGTGGTGGATTGCCAACCTCCGAGGTGATGTGGATGGAATTTGGAATTTTGGCGCGATGTACGGTGATGGAACTCAGCATCAGGGATAAGTCTGAACAATTCTTCAGAGCACTCCCCGTGATAAATGCGATAGAGAATGCAGAGCGATGCTACATCTCTACGCAAAGCCAAAGGTAATATAAACTATGGTACTATAAAGAAACTAACGCACAAATCAATAATATTTAGAACAAAATTTAAATTGATTTCTAATACCGAAATTATTTTTATTTTCTATTTAATTTCGAATATAGAAAGTACCTATGGTTTTTTCCTGTTATTTTTCGATTCTAAGAATAAAAGTAATGTTTTTTGTCTTTGTGGTCGGTATATATGAGTAAACTTACTGCGCATATTGAGGAGACTGGGAAGAACTTGAGTAACGTCAACACAATAATCGTTGCAGCAACCTGGAAAAATAAAATAAACAAACTTACAAATAGCACAGGTACATCAAAATCTAAATTGATTATATATAAAGTGTATAGTAATGTTTCTAGGCACAAGATAGCAGCTGCTCCTCGAAACAGTAATATATTAGTACTCGACTGGACAGCAACTGTAACATGATTATTATCATCATTATCATGATTAACATTCGCGTAAACATAAGGAATCATTATGATTATTATCTTTATCTATACTAACGCACGTATTGTGACAGAGATTATGTGCTAGAAAAACCCACACAAAGTTTGACTATCTGGGAATCGAACCTATGATCACCCAGCTAACTATGCTGCCACTAGCCCGAGGACAGGAAAAAACTTGAATTATAAAAAAGTAACAAATAAAACCTCCAGCAATGATAAACTGAATACATTTACACCTTTGTTGACTAGACGAAAATTTTATTCCAAACACGTTAACTCTAATGATAATTAAGCTAATTAACTACATTCAGTAAAAGTGGGGATAGATAAAACAAAATAACATTAGTCACAACGGCAGGGCAAGTTTTAACTATAAGTTTCACTGCTGAATTAACGGCGGACGCAGACGACGGTAAAACACGTTCCTTAGAGTAGCGAAGAATATCAAAAACCTGCGACAGTTTAATAATAATATGAGCTGTTGGGATTAATATTCTATTGACACGATTAAGGCTTTATTCCTCTAATTTATTGGCAGATTCTACATATGTTTCAAATTCTTGCGAATTTAAATCTACAAGAATATGAGGAGGAGATTAATTAAAATAACACTAAAATAGACTGGCATAAATGTGTCAAACAGGCCGACATAAATGTTTCAAATAGGCCGGCATAAATGTGTCAAACTGGCCGGCATAAATGTGTCAAACAGGCCGACATAAATGTCTCAAACAGGCCGGCATAAATGTGTCAAACTGGCCGGCATAAATGTGTCAAACTGGCCGGCATAAATGTGTCAAACAGGCCGACATAAATGTCTCAAACAGGCCGGCATAAATGTGTCAAACTGGCCGGCATAAATGTGTCAAACTGGCCGGCATAAATGTGTCAAACAGGCCGACATAAATGTCTCAAACAGGCCGGCATAAATGTGTCAAACTGGCCGGCATAAATGTGTCAAACTGGCCGGCATAAATGTGTCAAATCGGCCGGCATAATTGTGTCGACTGACGAGGCATAACATCTCTCGTCAGTCGACACTCTATCTGGTGCGGGGGGTATTTTTGCTGTGCCCGTAAATAATATTATAATATGTCAAGATTGTCCAAAAAGAGAATCTACATTCTAAAATTTCCACCTAGTCTATGCCTGGATACAGATATGTTAAGTGCAATATTCAGATAAAATAGGACATTCGCAGTAGGAAGAACTCGGTGATTTCTACAAGGCTATGAGACGGAATACGTTACGTAGATGAAAAATAGTATTGATTACCCCTGTAAAGAGATGAAAATCGGTGACGGACGAAAATCGGTAGTCTGCGCTCGACCGTTTATCTGCCAGATATAAACACAATTAATTATTCCCGCGAGGGCTTTAATTGGGCACGGCTTTTACAATATTCCATCGGAATTAGACAATTTTGCAACTATGTCTGCCTTCGAACAAAATTTTCACTTAACAGGATAAATTCTCTATGGACATAGTCTACACTTGAAAAGCTTTTGTGAGTGGTTATTGTGTTTGCCATTCATTAGGATTTAATATTACGGTAATTTTGTTCATTTTGATTCAAGCATAGTTTATGACGTCAGTGTTCTTTAAATCTCTGATCAATGGAGAGTTAAGACGCGAGCCCAAATTCTTATTTTAAATAATACTTCATTTTTTGCATACAGTCCACCAAACTTTTATATTTCTACTTAGGCGGGGCGTCCGCATCTCATACTGAAGAAAAAGTAAATATCAAACATATCCCGCGTTAAATAAAGTTGATTTTGTTTTTTTGTTTACTGGGCCTAACAACGCTAAATTGGTGTTAAAGTAACATGGGATGTTTTTATATCAATGACACAAAGATTGTTTTTATGTGCGTGCGTATATTAGACTCTTATTTTTGGCTCTAATTGTATTTACCTTCGACTCTATAGTTTCCAACATGATTGAGACTTTTTAAAGTTTGTTTCATAAATCATTAAAATATTGGCAAAGGAAACGAGGTAGATGATATATAATAGTCGTACACTTGAACCTGATAAATTGTTCGCTACTTGAGACTTTGCAATATGTGTGAAAATCATACTTGACTATGGATTAAAGGTATATAATATGTCATATTAATAATTATTACCTGAAACTATAGTTCGGACAAACTAAGCTGGCCGGTATGACAATTCAATTTTTTTCCCGACGCGATATCTCTGTGAGAACGTCTACCCAAAAAATTCAAAACCGTGTCACGTCATACCGGCCATATTAGTTTGTCCCTACTATAATATGCTGATTCTCAAGTCACCGAACGTTTCACTAGTTCAATATTACAAAACTTTTTAGCGAATGAAACAGATCGTTCACTTTCAAATCCGCTGTCAGCCGTTATTAATGAACGCGAACACAAATATTACCTAAACCGTTCTACAAGTTTGTTCAGCTGCAGGTGAGTGATGGCCGCGCCCGCAGATGGACGACATGGCTCAATGAAACTATCGTACGCAGTTTTGATTTTTATTCCTGTATTAAAAAAACGTAGTCGTAAATGTGGAAGTTTGTGTGAAAATTATAGATACTATCGTACCGGCACGCTGTGATTACAATTACAATAGTGAGGTGAAATTTCAATTCACTATCGAAAACGCAAAAGCAATCCTATAAGCGACGATCGTAATATACTGGTGGTATAATATTTACTGGTGGTAGGTCTCTCATATGTAAGAGTCCGTCTGGGTGGGTACCACCGCAATGTCTATTTCTACCGCCAAGCAGCAGTGTTCATGCACTGTTGTGTTTCGGTTTGAAGGACATTGTAGCCAGTGTAACTACTGGACATAATGAGGCTTAACATCTTATGTCTCAGAATGACGAGCGCAGTGGAAAGCCACATAGTACTTTGTAACTCAAGGTACTGTATGGTGTTACTACTGTTTATGGGCGGTCGTATCGCTTGCCATCGGGCGAACGGCGTGCTCGTCTGGTCATTCAATACCATAAAAAAAAATAAAAAAAAAGTTTGAAAATCAAATGCCGTAAATTTGTAGTACATTCCATAAATTTTACTGAACGTCACTATTGACAATGATGTACAGCAATTAGCTCCTTCAACGTAATTATGAATTAATACGAAACTTGATGAGCGGACAAACGCCAAAACGGCCTTCATAGCGTGCCGGTCGGTACTACAGCTTGTTCCTGCATTTTATCCGGAAGAAAAGTCCAGCTGTATATTTTTCCGGTATAAAAACCTATGCGCTATTCTAGACTCTAATCTATATCTGAGCCAAATTTCATCCAAATCCGTTCAGTCGTTCGGTCGTGATTGTGAATTTGTAATATTAGTAATATTTTGCTTTATTATTGAAGCCTGTAGACAAATTGCTTACTAGAAATATCTATACTAATATGATAAAGCTGAAGAGCTTCTTTGTTTGGTTGAACGCGCTAATCTCAGGAACTACTGAACCGATTTTGAAAATTATTTCACTAATTGTTGGTTGTCACGCGGGCAGAGTCGCGAGCATCACCTAGTCGTGGATATTTGCAGTAGATAGTTGATATTTGCGTAGTTGTGTTGCGGTTCGAATCCCGGGTCGGGCAAAGTGATACTTAGTTTTTCTATACAATAGCAGCCCGGAGTCTGGAAGTGTGCCCCGCCCCGTAAATGGCAATATGCCCACCTATTATACATGGGCCCTAACATAGCTGGCGAAATAGTGGGTGTGTTACACTTCTGCTTACCCCTGAAAGGGAATAAGGCGTGATGCTATGTATGCATGTTGTAAAAATCTTTATTAATAGAATTTTCATGGACAGTCGCTGCTTACTATAAACTGGGACGCTAGAATTAGGTTAAAACAAACAGGATTTTAAAAACTGTTTTGGGTTTTAAAACTTCAAGACGTCACATGGCTCTTTTATAATTTAACATCATACAAGCTTTGATTAATTATATACCTAGATAGAGTGACGCGCTACAATGAAACTAAAACAAACAGGCCAACTTTTCTTAAGCTAGTATGCGTGACAGCTGTGTAATACGCTATTGCTGCATCATTCTGCGTATCCTTGTGTGCGCGCATAATAGTACCAGTTATAATATGGTTTCTATTAAAACGGGGAGAAAATTATATCCATGAAAAACAACAAAAATGAATTCACTCGAACTCATTTAGTGGAGAACAGTTGGCCTTTATTTTTTTCGACGCGTTTGAAACGTTCAGTGTCTGTCTAGGTACATAATTAATCAAAGCATACAAGTATAAAAGTAACTTCGCCACAAAACCAATCAAATCTTTAAAAATATTCATCCCAATATTCTAAAGACTGTAGGTTATTTTCGATGAATATGTATGAATTTTTTGGTTAACTCATTTAACGAGGGTACCCTAACGAGATTATGTTTAAATCGATCCCCTTCGCGTCTTCATGATAATTGCCGTGAATTACCGATCAAATTCCTTAAAATCAGTTTACAACCCGCCAAATACGATTATTGGAGACTTCATTTTTGAATTTTGGATGATTTCTCTCGTGCTCATCTTGTTTTATTTCTTTTTAAGATAATTTAGGTGGTGAATGTAGACAGCGTCATATTTTTGTTATGGGAAATATCCCATATTTCATTGTTCAAAGAAAATCATCTTCTTTGAAACAATATGATTACATATCGCTGATAATAATTTGTTTCAATTATGATGCTAATTTTAACGTAAATGTTTAATTAGGCACTCATGTTTTATTGATGACAGATTTTGTTCGTGTATTGTGATCAAGAATTTCATCGAAATATTTATTATTTGAGATTATTCCGTACCTCAAACCCGCCACTATTTGTGCTGTAAGCTAGATCTGCAGTGGAAAGCATTTGACACCGAGCGGTGAAGCTGACAAATTTCTAGAAGTTGACATCAGTATTTGATATATAACCCGCAACGGCACAATCGAATAAAAAATGTAGTTAGGAGTTGAAAATATTAATTACCCACTTATATAGCTTTATTTTTTTACAGAAAAAATATTATATTGAACACGTGTTTTAAACAGAAGTATAGTGTAGTAATACATGGATCGATAAAGCATAGACCCGCTATATCAATATGTAGAGCAATCAACTAACGAATACGCAGGTGTGTGCGTTCACGTGCAAAAGATCCCCGTTTTCTCCTCTCCCCAATCTTCAGAGTGTTCCACTCTCATTGCGGAATGACCTGAGTATCCTTGGTATGGATATCCGCTGTGATCTGAATCTAAGGAATCACATCGAAGGCGTAATATCTGCCACATCACGCAGGGTTGGAATCCTGAACAAGGTGCGTCGGTTTTTCACTCCCAGTCAAATCTACCGCTTGTATAAAGCACAGGTACGGCCGAGTATGGAATACTGTTCGCACCTCTGGGACGGTTCCGCCCAATACTTGCTCGATGCCTTGGATGGATTACAGCGGCGGGCCATCCGCATTGTGAATGATGCAGACGTGACGAGCAACTTGGAGTCGCTACAGTTGCGGAGGGATGTCGCTTCTCTAAGCGTGTTCTACCGTCTGTATCATGGTGAATGCTCTGAGGAATTGTTTAATCTGATCCCTTCCTCTCCTTTCCTCAGCAGAACCACACGTGCTGGCATGCGAAGCCACAGCTTGATGGTGAAAACCATCTCGGCCCGAACCAATAGGTTCGCTAAATCTTTTCTTTGCCGCACCATCAGGCTTTGGAATAGTTTGCCGGCGCACGTGTTCCCTCCTGCCTATTATCCTGGGTCCTTCCGCCGTAGCGTGAAGAAGCAGCTTAGTAGGCCGGCATGATTGTGTCGAATGGCATTAGATAACCATCTACTGCCATTCGATACTCTTTCTGGACGGCATCGCGCTTACCATCAGGCGAGGTGCAGTCACTTTGCCGTGCCCGGATAAAAAAAAAAAAAAAAAAAACTATTAATAGAATACCCTGACAAATATTCGTACAGTATGGTCAAGCATGTCATCGACTTATTAATCTAAAAAAAACAGTAAATAATATTTTCTACAGAGGTCTATATACTATAGTCTTAATATATATAAATCTCGTGTCACAATGTTTGTGCTCAATGGACTCCTAAACCACTTAACCGATTATAATAAAATTCGCACACCATGTGCAGTTCGATCCAACTTGAGAGATAGGATAGTTTAAATCTCAAATTATAGTCGCAATTTTAATTTATTGCTAATTATTTGTCTGTTATTATTTGACAGTCACAATTATCTTAACTCCAAATGATTCTAACAGATGTCGATACCTTTTTTTTTTTTTTTTTTTTTCTCTTTGGCAAGGCGCGGTTTGCGCATCTGCCAGTGTCAAAGTTTTTAGAAGTTACATACTATATAATATTGTTTCTTTGTTATCCTCAGTAGTAGTAGTACTATGTCGAAGTAAAGCAGTGGCTACCTTACCAAGACTTTATCGAGGAGTTTTGGCGGCAACAAAACAAACACTTGACTAGCACAGTTATTTCAATTCACTTCATTTGAGCCCTTTAATAGAACTATATTGGATAATATACCACCATAATTATGCAATATAACACTAAGTATCACCAAAATAATGAATTAAAACAAGAGCACCTCATGACACTACCAAGTTCCCGCCAAAACCTGTCGATACCTTTCGACTGGGTTGAGTAAGTAATCAATAGATGGCGCTGCTATGAATGATTCTAACAGATGTCGATACCTTTCGACTGGGTTGAGTAAGTAATCAATAGATGGCGCTGCTATGGTAAATCTACGAACGTATCATATAAGCTACATTTTAAGCGGGACTTTTATACCGGGAAAACTCATTCACGCGGGCGGAGCCGCGGGCAAAAGCTATTAAGTATAGATTAGCTTATAGCTATATATACGCGGGCGTTGACGGGCTAATAACTTTTAACCCCGGTCGGTAACTGATCAATTATTAATTTTTTTCTACTAAAATAATATCTAAAAAGATCTTATATGGCAAAACAACGTTTGCCGGGTCAGCTAGTATACTATAGATTCTATATGCTATAGATTCTGTAGTATAAAGTATCATCGACAGGACCTAGTCCCTCTATATCAATATGTAGACCAATAAATTATTTATAGAATACCTCGACAAATGTTCGTATATTATATCAAGCATATCACCATGTTACTTACTGAAAGAAAAAATATTTAAAGAGTTTTTTCGACAGAGGTCTATATACTATAGTATACTATAGATTTTATAGTATAAAGTACGATCGATACGACCTAGTACCTTTATATCAATATGTAGAGCAATCTATTATATACAATACCCCGGCGTGGGGTGACAAGTTTTGAATAAAGCGTAAATATATGAGAGTGTGAGTAGTTTGGACGGACTAGCGAGCGAAATGTGGGCGGGCGGGCACTATAGTATATCGTGTGTGCAGATGCTTCTAGATTTGGGTTACGATAAGTTATTATACTGTTAAAGTTTATGATGGAGATAACTAAAAGTTATTTTAAGGCGCTGATTTTTTTCTGTTGTAATAGAAAATTAGATAAGTTTTCGTACATATAAATAAAAAAACGTTCTGTTTTGGTAAATGAAAATTATTAATGCAGTGTAAGATATAACTAAAAGATATTTTGTAGCGCTGTATTTTTTTTTCTGTTGGAATAGAAAATTAGATAATAAGTTACATACAAATAAATAAAAACCTTTTTTTTTGTAAATTAAAATGAATAATGCGGTGTAATTCAACATCTTGTCTATATGCTTATTGTCTCAGGATAACAGAGGCAGTGCCATGTCTCGCAGTGCTGTGTAAATCAAAATTCTCGATGGTATTGTTTCTGCTTATGGACATTCTTGACGCTTACTATACGGTGAGCTAAATGTCTCGTCATTTATAAAATATTATAAGGGCATTTTACTCAACTTTTAAGTAAGTGCTAATTGTTGCATAGGTGTATAAGCCGACCAAATACAAAAGTCACACTCTAATCTATCATCATCATCAGCCACATGACGTCCACTGCTGAACATAGGCCTCCCCTAAAGATTTTCAGACGGATCTGACAAAAGCGGCCCGCATCCAGCGTGTTCCTGCGACTTTTATCCAGTCGTCTATCCACCTTGCAGGTGGACGACCGACGCTGCGCTTGCTACTACGTGGCCACCACTCGAGAACTTTTTTAAATAAGAAAAACTAGACCTATGATCTATGTTCCCAAATAAATGGTAATAAAATGGGCACTATCTATATTAGCTGTTTAATATAATAACTGTCATAAAATTGGAACTTGCGAACCAGACCCTAACATTTTTTCACATTTATATCTTTGCTCTTATAATGTTATCTCGACCGCAATAAATATATGCAAAGACCAGTTCGTGACCTTAGCCGAATCTTCAAAAAATCCCGTGAGAACCGTCTATCAACACGCACTTTATATTAAAAAATTCAAAAAACACAATAAAACATCGTTGAATTTCAACATAATTATAAATATCTATTTGAATGACAATAGAATGAATGTATTAGACGATCGGGCAGATGACCGGTTGTCGTGAGATCATTCGGTCATAGTTCAATCACTATTATTATAATAAACGTGGCCTTGAGTGACCGAGCCCTTTGACCGTTGAACTATTATCAAATGTTAAAGGGTAATACTTGTTTAATCCGGTTTTTATAAAGATGAAGCTTGCAAGGATCTTTGGGATTTATATTGTAAGATTCCGTTTATGGAACTCAATTTAACGTATAAAGTTAAAAGATAATGTATTAAATTATTTCGTCTTAATTGGAGATAAATATCTAGTAATAATATCAGCCCTGTACTATATACTGCCCACTGCCGAGCACGGGCCTCCTCTACTACTGAGAGGGCTTAGTCTACTACGCTTGCGTATGCGGGTTGGCAGACTTCACATACCTTCGAAATTCTTATGGAGAACTTCTCAGGTGTGCATCATCATCGAATAATCGAAAGGCAAACGCAAAACCATTTCATTTCCAAATCATATATATTTTGTAATTACGTTTTGTCTGCACATTGAGCGTGTACTGCAAGGGATTGCTTGAATTCACATCAGGGTGGCGACTCGAAGGTGGATCACTTGACGACGGCGCGCGCGTGTGTGTAACACACAGACACACATAATTTATTATTTATGCACGATATATTACGTCATAATCGTGTTATTTATTTCGTTTTTCGATGAAAACTTAAATTGAATTAGTGATGTGATTTTACTTATAACTCGAAAATTGTGTGGGGAGGGAAATTATTAATAAATGGATAATAATTGTATTATAATAGACTATTTAATTAGTTCAAATGATGTTATACTGATGAAGGAAATTATTGGTTATTCAAAAATAATTACATTAGCTAGCGCGATTGTAGGAATTATGTGATATAAAACATATTATTATTTTTAAAAAGATATACTGTACTGTGAACAGAGGTCATTATTATTTTTATTTATAATCCAGTATTAGCTAACAATGAAAGTAAACTAAAACGCTTATATGATAATCAAAGTAATATTGCAACATGAACTCCGCCTACCTCAGAAGGTAGACACCTTGAGACAGTGTTTTAGTTAGTTGAAAGATTTCCTTCAAAAAAAAGGTCGTTATCGATTCCACGAGGTTTTTTTGCAATCTTTTCAATCGAATACATGTTTGAGAGGCATTTAGTGAAGTAATAATGTAAAGTAATTGACGTAATCAATAACTTATATAGCATAATCCTACGAACATTTTGTTAATGTTTATATAAAGCATAAAGTTATTATAACCCATATTTTAACCCAAAGTTAAATTATACTAACCATTTACTAGCAAATATTGTAAGCGTAATTAATCCATTCAAAACACATTATGCAAACCAAAAACAATACAGACTTAATTACATTTCCATTCATTATAATACAAACAAAATATTACTCTAAGGAGTATATTGCTAAACTAAAATCCTAAACACAAGACTATACATATTCGCGTTCGCTAGGGGCACAGAACGACACCGTGTCGAAAAGTGTAATTATTCCCAGTTAGGATGCAGCGCGGGGGTAACACAGTGTCGATGAAGGAATACAGTATATAAGTTAACGAATCTAATCCCATGTGAACGGGACGTTACAGCCCGCGGCGTGAGGCGTCACTCGTACATTGTGTGTGTGTGTGTGTGTGTGTGTAAGGAGAAGTTAGATCGTCCACACTTTACCGCGGACCTCGATAGGAGGTGTACCCGAGGTGGATGTATTGGATCTCGGTGGCGTAGTAGTATTGCGTACGCGTTACGAGTACGATTTGCGCGCTGAGGTCCTGGGTTCGAATCCTGGGTCGGGCCAAAAAACATTGTGACTGGGTTTTTCCATCTTAAAAATTACTCAGTTGCAGCTCGGAGTCAGGAAGTTGGCGGTGTGATACCCCCGTGCCTCGGAAAGCACGTAAAGCCGTTGGTCCTGCGCCTGATCTCTCTGGTCATATCGGATTGCCGTCTCACCGGACTATGAGAGTGAAGGAATAGTGAGTGCACTTGTGTATTGCGCACACACTTGAGCACTATAATATCTCCTGCGCACCTGGCTGATCTCCGTTGAGATTGGCCGCCGTGGCCGAAATCGGCTAGGAAGGGATTATTATTATTGGATCTAGATTTATGTTTATATAGTATTTCGGTGAGAATTTGACGAAAATAATACCTACAACTAGACCCGTTTTTAACCTCCAAAAGGGTTGACGCACTTATAAAAATTTATTACACAAACAATAGTAGGTTCTTAGTTCGCCCACTCATCATTATGTAGGCCTCATAGATTAATTCCGATAAATTCTTTGTGACTTAAAGATTCGCGCTTATATCGGGTATGCTCTTTATCCATTTTGTTAAAACAAATGTTGTTGATCTTTCCATGGAATATGATAATAGATAAATAGAAGCGGATATTATTATTCTCAAAAAGGTTCAAATGAGCTTAAGAAGATAATCACAATTCAGATTTCATCGTTGTATCCAAAAAATCTGCAATTTCAGAATAACTACGGATTTATTGCATTTTAATGTTTAACTTATACACGTAGTCACCAAAAATATTATGAGGACGCACAGTGCGACATAAAGGATAGTATCGGCAATTTCATAGTTCTCTTTGGCTTTGCTTATCTGACAGCTAACTTAAGTACAGTTGTATCTAAATATTAGCAAATCACAGCGCCCCTTTGCCTACGCGCTGCGAAAACAGTCATACCGAAAGCATTGAGAAATAGACTTCTTAGCATAGGATTGCGTCGTACTAGCTCGTCTGCCTATACTGGCATTAAAAAAATAAGCTTAGCTAAGTAACGTTTGTGAATACGGGTTAGAGTATTCAAGCAACAGAGCTTACAAAGTCCTAATCACGATCCAAAATATCCACCGAGGGTACAATGGTCAGCTTCTAACATCATTAATCTAACTTTCGTGCTACCCTTTATAATAGTTCGGTCCGTTCCCGGGGGCTGGGGCGCGTTCAAGTCGGGTGGGAGGGGGGTAGCGGCAGGGGGCGCCGGGCAGGGACGAGGGGGGTGTATTAACATACGAATTTGGAGCTATCCACGCCAACCTTCTTAAGGGGGGAGGACGAAATTTAAGTTTTGCTTCGCGTATTGATCCGCACCGCTTTTGCTAGTGTCGGACGTTTGAATATGACTTTGCGTTTCATTATGTAAATTAAATATATGAAATATTACGAATCCGAGGCGGTAACTATAATATAGTTGTTTCGGGTAAACTAATATAAGAAAATAGATTTGAATTTTGGGTTTGTTTGTAATAGATTACCTCAAAAACTACTTAAAGGATTTCAAAAATTCTTTCACTAATAGCAAGCTACATTACTTCTGAATGCTATATGCTATTTTTTTATCCCGAGAATAGATGTAAACGTCGGCAGCGCCACGAGCAAAAGCTAGTACTAAAAATAATGGAAAGCGTTTTTTTTATTGCATTGAATGAGGAGACGAGCGTGCCGTTCACCTGATGGTAAGCGATACGATCACCCAAAAAAAAGTAGCAACACCATTCACCACCTTGAGTTACAAAGTAGTATGTGGCATTCCACTGCGCACGTCATCCTGAGACATGAGATGTTAAGTCTCATTATGTCCAGTAGTTACACTGGCTACAATGTCCTTCAAACCAAAACACAACAGTGCACGCACACTGCTGCTTGGCGGTAGAAATAGACATTGCGGTGGTACCCACCCAGACGGTCTCTTACATATGAGAGACCTACCACCAGTCACCGTAGTTTCTCTTCCTAATTACTAAGGACAATCAACATTATAATATAATATTTATTTGCTTCTGGCGGTTCATTCGTGAACTCTACATTATTTACGGCACGTGGTTTTTGTAATGGACTTTTAATTACCATTCCTTAAATAACTGAGCTTCTCTTTTAAAAGTAAGCGTGTTGGGGGAATATTGGTATTGGGAATTATAAGTGTTACTTTAGTAAAAGGAATTTTCACGCTAAGGAAATTTTATGGTTTTAAGTATTTATTGTGTATTTAGACTTTACATAAGGTTATTTATGACCTATATACATAGCTCGTGGAAATCGAACCTAACGTATCGTAATTCTGTAATAACAATCCATTCTGTCAATTGGTTTCAATTTGCGATGCGTAATTTGTTCCGTATATGTATATTATGAAGTGAAAACTTCTTTAGCGGCGTTGAGCACTTTTGGGATGGATATAAAATGTTAAACTCGCGTCAGGATCACGTGACCGATCGAAAATGCGTAGGAGGTTTTACCATCCCTTACTAATATGAACCTTAAATACAATGCGTAGAAGCTATAATTCTTAAACGTTTCCATTTTTATTTATTTACTTCATTAAAACCATCCCTTACTAAATCTTATATACAATGCGTAGAAGCTATAATTCTTAACGGAATTTTTATTTATTTGCCTAGTGTTGGCACGGCACGAGTACAAAGATTTAACCACATAAATGCTAGTACTTTTATACGCATAAATAAAGCAATTCGTGCGAAATTATTCCCTAACCATTCCAAAATATTCAAAAATGCACAACGTTAATGTTCAAGTTTTCACTTCTGCCGGCACTCCCGGAGTGCAACCCGTTGTTTTTTTTTATCTTTCTACACAATTTATAGTAAAGTGAGTTTGTATGATCATCGCTAGAACGACTGAACCGAATCCAAAAATAATATAATTAATAGAAGCTTTAACTGCCTTTTAAACTTTCTATATTTAATTTATGGATTTATTGTAGGTATTTACTCCAGGAGAAGACTTTCGTTTATCATTCGGTATGTAACAGTCACCCTTCTATCCTTCAGGGTTTGGGTGTCGCAATATTAAAAATGTTTTATGACGAATTGAAAGCGATATGCTCGTAATCCGGCTCGAAGGACCAACATTTTCTAAATTGACAATCTTACTCCGGAATGTTGCTTTATTAAAATCCTCGTTTAGTTTATTTTATACTATAGCTGTTTTTATGATAGTAAGTTATTGCTTTAAATGGACTGTCGAGATGATCATAAACAGAACTACTATCTAAAACTTGTAATCGTCAAAATGTACATGGCATTACTCTGCGCTCGTTACTCTAAAAATCGATATTTTAATTCTTATATAACAGTTACAATGTCCTTCAAACACAACACATTGGGGGCTGAAATAGGCAAAAGAAAGAGTTTCAAAAACAGTACACATCACCTTGAAGATAAAAATAGGTAATCTGATGGCCATTTGAACCTATGAGACGTACATCATGTTTGATAGACATGGGTACACATAAACTTTTTACTCACGGTCTGACAACTGATTGGATTTCAGTGGAGAGGAAATGATGCAAAAGGACAGCGCGATATGGAATCAATTAGTATGCACCCGCAGACGGAGACACTACGCTACTATGAATTTACGGCCTAATTCATAAACAGTTCATAAAACCATTTTGATTATCGAATGTTTTCTCTTCGTCGAACGAATTTTGAATTGAGTTTCAAGGAAGAAGACAAAACATTCTATGACTAAAAAGGTTTTAAGCTGTTTATAAATAAGGCCGTTAGTTTTCATGGCACGAAATCCTTCCGAATAAATTCGCAGTTTTATACAGTATGTAAGTCGCGGGACTTGTTTGAGGAATTCAGTGTTCGATTTCCGTCTCGAATATATAATAATAATCCCTTCCTAGCTTTTTTCGGCACGGCGGCCAATCAACCAACAATCAACAGAGATCAGCCAGGTACGCAGTAGATATTATAGTGCACAAGTGTGTGCGCAATACATAGTGCACTCGCTATTCCTTCACTCTCATAGTCCGGTGAGACGGCAATCCGACATGGCCGGAGAGAGATCAGGCGCAGGACCAACGGCTACGAGTTTATATATATATTAGATGACCAATTTTTAGGGAAATTTTAGCACCTAAGTAATTTTGCTTCCCTAAGTCTGGTTTTTAGGGGAACCGTATGCCGAGCAGTGGACATCATATGACTGATAATGGTCATAATGAAGTCAGGTTTTTAGTAAGAAGGGAAAGGGGTAATATTTAAAGGTCCTATACTTAATAACAGATAAAATAGGTCAAACAAGAAGTTAGCACAAGGGTACTCACGTTGGTAGACTTTTAGATGTTTTTTGAGTTTTACTTTGTCATTTATCATTATTTTTTTTTGCGTATATTTTTATTACTTATATACAAGCTTGTACTGCCGTATTTTGAAATAGGTTTGTCCACTAAAAATACATACTGTATACTGATACAGTGTGTTTTTATTTTGTATACTTGTTCTTGTTGCATGAACTGCAGTGTGTCTAAATAGGTCTTTCGATTAAAAATACAAAGTGTATACTAATGGTTTTTGTTCACACTTCAATACGCGTCATATTCCTTTGCCAGAATAAAAATTAAATAAGCTAATATATTCATGACTTCGTCTATATGCCACATTATCAAATCTATGTATGTAGCGATTTATGCCCACAACCATATTTCAAATATGGATAGCTGCTTTATTTTTCAATCAATTTTGATACTGATTTCACGGAAAAAAACCTTTGCGTATTATTTTCTGTTACATGTAAAATAATGTCACAAAATACATAGGAAACTTATTAACGTGATGCTGAATGCATATTTTCTTTGCCATTTACTTGGGAGTTTGACTTTTGTATTTGGTCGTCTTATATTTGACGATTAGTATTTACTCATACATTTTGAAACACACATACACTCACGCCTTTTATCCCCGAAGGGGTAGGCAGAGGCGCAACAAGTGCACCCACTTTTCGCCGTGCATATTCCGTCCCATGATGTAATAGGGGGCGAGCCTATCGCCATATCGGGCACGAATTCAATTTCAAATTCAATTCACATTTTGAAACAGCCCTAAAACAATTTACTCGAGCGCCTGCGCAGCCCATTTTGTGTCTTGCGTAGTTCTAGTAATGATAGTATATGAGATAGATCAGAAAACCCACACTAACTGCAATAGAACTGAGCTGAATGTCTAACGGATGCCAACACTACGGGCGGGAAAATCCTGTTCACATCTTTTGATCTCAGATCGATGCGGTTCACTGGACATGCATACGACTCCAATGAACCGTGCTGCGGCGCTGATGTTTGTTTTCTGTACTGGACTTGGGAGCTCGAGCAAGTTGTTTTGAGGAAATAAGTGTTTTTTGCAATGAAAACTTACTGTTTCCATAGCAATATAGAATTTATCGTCTTGTTTAGGACATCGATGTCGTACTGGGAGATAGATGTCGTCATTCAACTTATAAATTTCTATAAGGGGAAAATTTAATTAAATATTTAATTTTGTTAGGGGATTTCTATGTCCATGCAGTAGGTATATGATTTAATTATTTGACTGCCTCGGTGGCGTAGTTCTATTACGGAACGACTGCAATGCTGAGGTCTCGGGTTCGATCACCGGGTCTGGCAAAGTGAATTTGTGCCCGATATGGCGATAGGGTCGCCCCCTATCACATCATGGGACGGAATACGCACGGCGAAAAGTGGGTGCAGTAGTTGCGCCTCTGCCTACCCCTTCGGGGTTAAAAGGCGTGAGTGTGTGTGTGTTATTTGAAAGAACATAAATTCCTTTCTCCATCATGGGTTCCAATTCTAACTCGAACTTTCCAATAAACACGATCGATAATGTATTTTGCATTCGACAATATTTAACACAATGTACATGGAAATGCAAATTTTTATTTCATCACATGCGAATGATAAGATTAACGTGCATCGGTATATTGGGTACAGTTTTTTTAAAAAATTTCATAATTTTGAAATTTTTGAATGAATCAAGCCGGGTGGTCTTATCGTGTATTTTACGAATCTATTTATAGTAGGGACAAACTAATATGGCCGTTATGACATGACACGGTTTTGATTTTTTTGGGTAGACGTTCTCACAGAGTTATCGCTTCGGGAAAAAAATTGAATTGTCATACCGGCCAGCTTAGTTTGTCCGAACTATAGTACAAGTAAAATTTTATATCCTTTTTTCGGTAACAGTCCTGGGGTCATTTATTTTTTAATTATAGTAATATTCAAACGTATCTACAATAAAATTATGATTAAGTATTTCATCACCTCACATCAGTATTTCATAGCCTCCTTCAGTGAATAGCAGTACTAAATAGTCGACAAAGCAAAAAAAATTGCAAGAGACGTATAATTAGAAGGTGATTAAGTTGAGGCTCATTTTGAGACTGCCTCGGTCAGGTCTCGGGTTCAATTCCCGGGTCGTGCAGCATATTGAATTTTTCTAGTTAGTATCTGAGTCAGGAATTTATGCCTGATATGGCGATTGGCTCGTTCTCTGTCACATCATGGGACGGAAGACGCACGGCGAAAAGTGAGTGCACTAGTTGCGCCTCCACCCCTTCGGGGATAAAAGGCGTGAGTGTGTGTGGGTGTCATTTTGAGAACTGACTGAGACTAAGGACCGATTTCACCGCTTGCTAATAAATGGTACTCGTCACATAACTGTATAAGCCGACAAAATACAAAAGTCACACTCTAATCTATGCTCCCAAATAAATGGTAATAAAATGAGTACTATCTACCTTAGCTGCTTATTAGGATAATTTCAAAAAAAAATTGCTGGAATCCTGTGAAGTCGGCTCTAACTGTTATAAGTATCCTATAATATACTATGTAACTGTATACAAAAATATGTGGTAAAACATAAAATACAAACTAATTTGTTTAATTAAAGCAACGTAAATACAAAAGTGAACAGAAAATCGTCGCCCTACATGAAAGCTGGAGTATTGAAGAAATTGCGGGGTCTGAAATACGTTTTATCTAGCGCACCCCTGACAGGTCCTTACGGACGCCGTGCAAGTTCACATATGGGGAAGAAATTGAAGGGAAATATTTTGAGCCCTCTTAGAAATAAATAAAGTTCAGTCATTGACGTATATTCTTCCGATAGACACGAACGTCATTGAAAACAATTTGTTTAAAATACTGGAGTTAGAAGTAAAGTTCGCTGCAGCGCTAAAACATAAATATATCGATGAGTTGCAGTATTGCTTCTCGACTTAAAAATATATAGGTACATTATAAACAAAGTTCAGTATTTTTTCTTAATTTAAAAAATATATAGCTTTCCTAAATTTATTTATATCTGGTTTAGATAGGTGTTGAGAAATTTAATAGCTGATTCCTTTGTAAATTTTATACCAACCGTCATGACGATGTCAATATCGTTAAAAATAAAGTAATGGACAGAATGTAATGATAATAAAACAAAGGGTAAATTTACGCAAATGTACAAAAAAAAATTAAAGGGTTAGTATAATTTCTGAGTTTTACTTCTAAATTAGTCCTTTAATATGTACACGAATCCTTGCCAAAATTCCACCCTTGTCCCTCCCCATTCTCCCCTCCCGTTAGATTACTCCAAGATCATCCGCACGCACTTCCCCTCTTTAATTGTGACTCCCGGATTCATTATTGCCGTATCCTTTCGCGACCCGTTTTACTCTTATCTTTAGCGCTTGTGTGTGTGCGTTTATGTATGTCTTGTGTGTGTGTATTGTTTTAGTAATGGAACATTACGTAGACAGACAATTTCTAGATTGGGACATAAACTAGATAATTAACGAATCTGCCAATTATTTTTCGGAATTAGTTACAGCAAAAAATGATATCCCAGTTATTTGACAATTATTTTTAGGAATTAGTTGCAGCAACAATTAGTTTTATGGTGATGGGGAAATATTAACAGCTCGATGCTGCCAATATGTTGTTTGTCGGAGATAAATTGCGTCTGCGCGGCTTCTAACTTTTGTTATAAGTCCAACTCTACCTACCGTTTATTATACTGCGTATCACTGCCTACAACTCCAATTAAATCATAATAACTGATGATAAATTTCATAACATCTAGCAAATAATGAGTTACCTAACTATGAATTATTAATAATTATTATTAATACTAACCATATTAATGACATTTACCGTAACACTTAAATTAAGTACCTACATCAAAATACCTAAAAAATAATGCCACATCCAGATAATTTATAATTAGTGAACGTTATGTGTGTGAGTGTTTTGATTAATTTACGTAGTTCTTGTTGGGGCGTCCAGCGACCACTACTTTTAGTTGGGCCCCATTTACATAGAGTTTCGAGGAAAGGGTCCGTTTAACGCCCCAAAGGATAATTTGCCTTCCATAGAGTTTCTAATTAAATTAATGGCGGTATTGTTTATCTGTAAGTAGTAGACTATATAATTAGGAACATTGGATAAATGTGTATGTATGCGTTTATTGGAATATCGGAATACATTGTTGTTGAGATTATAAAAGGTATATTTTTATTTAGATTTTGGGTAAATGAACGCATCATAATAATAAGTACGATAATAAGTAAATACGACAAAATAGGACGACAAAAATTAAAAAAATATTTCGGTTGTCAAATGTTGCTTGATCAACTCATTTAATATCAAGAAGAGAAACTCATGTGTATTTCATACGAATCATAAAAATCTATAGATTTTTGTAGCTTTGAAATTAAACTATTATAACGGATTTTATCGCGGCTTTTTATTTTATTTTCTCCCGACGTTTCGAAGGCTTTGCAGCACTTCGTGGTCACGGGGCGGACTGAGGTGTTGGTGGTCCGAAAAGTTAGTGTTACAAATCTACCTTCAATTTACAATTATACAATTTAAAGATGTTAGTCATTGTTTGCGGTCCGGTCTACGCAGTAAGAGCTCACAATGTCTTGAGGTCTGGCAGCAGGTCTTTTGGGGCCCGATTTAATTAGATGTATTACCGGGTCCCAGGCTTGTGCAAGTTTCCAACCATCTTCTCTATTGAAATTAGGATGTTTGATTTTTGTAGCTTGATAATCATACCACCCATAGGGTTCACAGCTCTGCGCCCTCCAATAGTCAAAGGATCTTTTCATTAATGAAGACTAAGGGGATAGATAATACGGATAAAATAGCACAAATATTGACTTTGTAAAACGGGATATCACAACAAACACGAAACACAAGCTTCAATTTAATTAAAGTGTTCCAAACAAAATTCAAAGAGAAATCCCCGATGCGGACGGAAACTTCACCACTATTCGGCCATTTTGGAAATTAACAAATTCCCTTTTATAATGGCGAATACGAAACAATGTGGTGGAATACTTAGTACGGGGATGTCAAATCGACTTAAAATTATAATCTTGACGCGTTCGAATTGAAACTTTATCGGGGTATGAATAGGGTGTGTTTTGTATAGCCTTCTGGTGGATTTAGCGAGAAGATTAGTTCAAAGTAACACGTATTAGGGAGCTAATGAATACCACAAGTCAACGTTTCATTCGACTAGAATAAAAATGAGTGTTTAAAATGCCGACGGTCTTTTGTGAATCGGTTAAACTAACAATTGTCACTCCACTTAACTAATGACACTAATTTAATTTCCTTACTTCCAGTTTTACACTGTTTTATTTAATTTGTCACCATTACACACCTATTTCTAAAAGAGTTTTTGAAATAAATAGTACTGTCGCCTGTTATCTCATCGAAGGACGGATATATAATGCAAAAAGTGGTCCACTAGTTGCGTCTCTGCCTACCCCTTCGGACAGAAAAGGCATAAGGGTGTATAAAAGGTTTGTGAAAAAATATCAACACGAGCAAGTTGCTTTCTTGGTGTATCTTCAACTAGCAATAGCAACCCGTACTCCGTATTGCTAACCACTGTACAGCGAGATTAAGATGAGCAAGAAAACTTGCAGATGTTGATGTCCACAAGCCATTTTTACAGTGTCAATAATTATTGTAAGGTGATTCTGCTTTTGGAGCTTGCAAGGTTTGCTGTGAGACGTATTTGTATTTTTTTTATGGCATTGAATGACGAGACGCGCATGCCGTTCGCCTGGTAGTAAGCGAAACGACCACCCATAAACAGTAGCAACACCATCCAGCACCTTGAGTTACAAAGTACTGTGTGGCATTCCACTGCGCTCGTCATCCTGGGACATAAGATGTTAAGTCTCACTATGTCCTGTAGTTACACTGGCTACAATGTCCTTCAAACCGAAACACAACAGTGCATGCACACTGCTGCTTTGTATTTGTATCGATTTATCAAAAATTGCCGCTAAAGTAAACGCGTCTGGAAGTTCTTGCGTAATATATTCCTGCGAGAACTTGCTAGTCTAAGCACGGCTTAAAAAAACCTTTACGTTTTTCGCCTTCCTGTAACAAGGTTGCATCCACCATTCTTTTAATTCTGTGGGAATTTAACAGCGGTGGAGAATGCTTACTTAAAATCTGTCGACCCATTTAACTATGTGCTGGTTACTCATTACAAAATAAACATTTTGGTAATAAAGGGGTTTTTTAATACATCAATGTAATAAAGCAAATCCATTTATAAACACATAGAGTTAGTTACGCTGTATTTTGACAGAATTATTAGATATAAACATTTAAGATGTCATCAGTGATATTTCATTTGTCGAAAACACAAAATACTATTAAACTCAAAGCCTCATTACTATAACTATTTGAAACAGTAAAAATAAACACGGATTTATTTGATAAATTTTGTCCGGCATTACGACAAAAACAGTTGCACAAATATGGCCGTGTTTATCGAATAAAATAATATTTAAGACTCTATGTGGTGTAAATAAAGTTTGTACATATTTATTGAAGGCCTGTAAGTTTAAAAATAGTTCGAATATAAAGCGTTTGAATATCGAACAGAAGGTACCTGGAGACACAGATGAATAATAATGCAGAAGTAAACTGTATTCAATCTATATTTATGTAAACAGATCGAGATTTTAAATTACAATAGGCATGTGTATCCTATTCTTACCAATATTATAGCAATGCAATGCAATCAGCCCTGTATTATTTACTACCAACTGCTGAGCACGGGCCTCCTCTATTAAGAGGGTTTAGGCCTTAGTCCACCACGCTGGCCTAGTGCGGGATGGCAGACTTCACATACCCTCGAAATTCTTATGGAGAATTCTTAGGTATGTAGGTTTCCTCACGATGTTTTCCTTCACCGTTAAATCGAACGATAATTGATAAACAATACACACGTAACATCGAAAAGTCAGAGATATGTGCCTAGGGTTTTGAACTTCCGCTCATTGTATCAGCAGACCGTTTCGTTCTTAACTAGGCTATCGTCCCTGAATAATAGTAATGTTATAGTTAGCAATAATTTGCAAAAATGTTTATATATTTTTTATGGAAACGCTGAATAGATTCGGATGTTTGGCTCAAAAATGTTACCATATGGCTTTCTTTGTAAACCGGGCAAAGTGCATCTTTACCTTTATATTGCATAGTTGACACCAATTTTGTATTTCGTCGGGTTATATTTACAGACTTCGTAAAACAGGCACTTAGTAACATCATATCAATAAAGAAATCGATTTAAAATGTAGTTTTTTAAAATCGATTAACCGATATGCATCTTTTAAAAACAGAATGTTGCGAAGGTGGCGAATGGCGTCGTGCCGTGCGCCGCAGCGCGGTGTGATGGTGGAATGGCGGGAAGGCACGCAAATGGCGCGCAACGACCGCGTGTAGGGCTGTGACATACAAGCTCCTTGTGATTCCTAACAGCCAACAGGTATAGCAAAAATATTATGCTTTTATAGTTCTAACGGGGTTTGAAATTAGTTCTTATTTTAGATTACAATAATAATATGTATGTAATAATTTAAATAATATTATTTATTATAATTACTTAATCAACCACTAAATTAGCATTTCTAGTTGTGCATAACATAAGTTTTGTGCTAAAAACTGCGTAAAACAAAATCGATTCTTAATTTACAAATAAAATCTGTAACGTACTATCACGTAAAAGTGACTGTTATGCTTATTGTATATTTCGAACAATGCTCGCATAACATTAAATCTGTGCACAACATAACCCTACCAGCGTCGAATATCTCGCGGGCCTCCTGTAATTGAAAACGCAGTGTATTCCGACAGTTTTAATGGTCCTCACATAATGCCCGCACACGCTCTGTATATAATGGCGTTAGACATTTGTTACACTAGCACCGTTCCGAACAATCTAACGTCTATTAAAGTTAAAACGTTTTCGTTATTATATCTTTGATTTTTAAGTTGAAATTATCACTTTATATTTTACACACACACACGCACTCACGCCTTTTATCCCCGAAGGGGTAGGCCGAGGCGCAACTAGTGCACCCACTTTTCGCCGTTACTCCGTCCCATGATGTGATAGGGGGCGAGCCTATCACCATATCGGGCACAAATTCCAGACTCCGGGCTGTTACTGAATAGAAAAACTCAATATAACTTTACCCTACCCGGGGATCGAACCCGAGACCTCAGCATTGCAGTCGTATCGTAATACAACTACGCCACCGAAGCAGTCTATATTTTTTACATTTTGTAGTTTATATTTTACCTTAGATATAATATTTTCTAAAAGTGATGCAGATTGGAAAACTGAATTTGTAATTTTTACATGGGGCTGTATGTCTTCATAAATCTACTGATATTATATATTACTAAGTTCAGTTTTATTTTTTCGTCAATGTTTTAACAATCGTACCTACACGCGGCTTTAATTGCAAAAATAAAAATGACATTTCTTTTTGCAAAGTAGTAGTACCTATGCTCATGTCAAAAACTTTGACATAGACAATATTTAAAAAAATAAAAATGATTATAGTATATTTTAGCTGCATGCATTTGACGTCACTGCCGAACGATAGTTCAGATAGCTTTTTACCTTTGAACGGATGTGTGCCGCCTTGGGGTACATTTTAATATTGATTTTACCACAAAACACAGGAAACTGTAGTTACAAATCGCATTATAATAGTTTAATTAAAATTTTTCCTCCAGTTCTGTTTGGATTTATCTCTAAAATTTTGGGTTATACATTATGATATGCCTTTCTCTTTAAGTTTAGCAGAAAATAGATGAATTTATTCATATTCATAGTATTTCAAAAATGTCCGTAGCTTTTGTCATAATCGTATCAATACTTGAAAGTGAGAATATGGTGCGTTACGGCTAAAACATTTTGATAGTATTTGTTTCCAGGACAAAAAATAAAAAAAACACAAAAAGTTTACACGTTTCATAGATAAGTTTAGTGCATTGAAATAAGAGAATCATTTATCAGAATCCGATTATCTCGGAGAACGCAGCTATTTTCAATTTCCAAGAAGCCATTTATTATTAAATTATTACCGTAATCAGGAATAACGCATTAACTGGCTTTGTTTATGAAATGTATATGATTATCAGAATCTCAGATTAATAACTTATAGCTTAAGTTGTGGTTCTGAGATCAGAATTGCTAGTTCTCATTAAAGTTAAGTGACTTTGAGTCCAGAAAGAGACATTTCTATAAGTCTCCTTGTAAAAATAAAATTCATTCACATTTAAAGGAGATGTCCGCTTTTTGTATGGGTGCTGGGCCTCAAAATCTACCTAGGCTCCTACTTTATAGATATTAAAGGGTCAAAAATGGTCCATTAAAAAATATTTTTAGACCCCGCCATTACAACTAACTTTTTTAAAAACGTCCATTATAAGTGTAGATTTTAAGCAAAATAAAATAACATAAATCTCAACATCGGAGGACTTTAAAATTATACGATTTATTGCAAAGGCCTATTTTTTTTATTGCTTTGAATGACGAGACGAGCGTGCCGTTCACCTGATGGTAAGCGATATGACCACCCATATCAGTAGCAACACCATCCAGCACCTTGAGTTACAAAGTACTGTGTGGCATTCCACTGCGCTCGTCATCCTGAGACATAAGATGCTAAGTCTCATTATGACCAGTAGTTACACTGGCTACAATGTCCTTCAAACTGAAACACAACAGTGCATGCACACTGCTGCTTGGCGGTAGAAATAGACATTGCGGTGGTACCCACCCAGACGGACTCTTACATATGAGAGACCTACCACCAGTAAAGTCCCACCAGTTTTGGGAGTACTATCCAAATATATATATATACAAACTTTCTTGTTTAGAATTTTAAGCTCGTTTTTAGAAATGTCCTTTGGTCACAATATTTTCAACAATTTTAATTGGCTGCCTCGGTGGCGTTGTTGTACGTAAGCGGTACGACATCGCTCTGAGGTGCTGGATTCGAATCCTTTGTCAGCAAAAGTAATATTGGGTTTTCTGGTCAGTATCAGCCCGGAGTCTGGAATTTGTGCCTGATATTGCGATAGGTTCACCCCCTATCACATCACGGGACTGAACACACATGTGAAATGTGTGTGCTCTAGCTGTATCTCAGCCTACCCCTTCGGTAATAAATGCGTGATGTATGTACAATATGTTCATTACAGTTAAGTTATATTTCATACCACAGAAAGACAGTACTATGAACCAACTTAGACGATCATTTTGTTCGTTCATATCAAAAAAATCTGATGAATATATCACACAAATCATCAAAAAAATTGCGATAACAAACCATTTGATGTCACACACAGTTTTTGTTATATAATTAAACTAAACGCAACAAAGCACAACATCAAGCGGCCGCAGAGAAACTTTGCGCTGCACTGCTTAGGTAATTGTTAAACCTACCGTGCCCGCTTTTTGCCGCAACATTACGTCAACTACTGGCAAAAGTTGCCAACTGGCGCAACTGGCGGAACTACAACTCTAGAACTTTCTAGACTATATGGAACCCACAAAGGTACGTTGCAGCTGCTATCAGAGCATCAGCGCTATCTGCTTTTCAATGCAAATGAGTTGGAAAAGTCCGATGGAGTAAGAAAACTAGCGAAGTTGGCTCGTGATACGCTAAAATGGCGTGTTTCAACGATTTACACCTGTGTTATAATATTATGTGTAGTTTATAATTTTTAATTTAAAGTACGACTGATTAAGATGAATTTGTAATTCTGGAAATAAAAAAAGTATCTTAGGATTAAATAAACAAATATATGTTTTGTTCGACAATGGTACATTACCTTGTTACCTATATATTATCCCCTCAACTAGCAACTCAAAATATATCACTTCTTCTTTCTGTAATTTATTTTAATTTATTTATTTTAATTTATGTTTATTATATAGATGTTACTCATAATGTAATAACTACTGGATGTCCTAATAATAAATAAATGCTCAAATCATTAAAAACCTACAAAATAAATACCCAAAAATTCGACCAAGTATCTAAACATTTGAAATTCGAATTCTCAACTATCCCCTGGCTCTTCAAGGAGCGTCAGATAGGTACCCTGACGACAGAGGCCGCGAGGGGCGGGTGCGGACGAGTGCGGTGAGGCGGCGCGCTGCGGGAGGGGGGCTCGGTACAGAAGTTTGCCACGATAGTTGCGGGCGCAGCCTTTGTGGGCCCGCCCACGCGTGCTGCGATCCACAGTGGAACTACCTTAGATTTATTACTATTTTGTTATAAGAAGTATGATTTATATGTATATGTTAAGGATTTAAGGATGTGAATAAAATAGTAGACAAGGAATTGGTCATAAACTGATAGAAACAATCTATTGAAACGCTTCTTGAATTACTTATCCATACTTTTTACATCATAAAAGCGAGTGTAACTCTGCCTGTCTGTTACACATTCACGACTGAAATTTGGTATGGACATAGCTTAAGACCTTGGGAAGGCCATAGGCAATTTTTATCCTAAAAATATATACTTTTGGTCGGTCAATCTTTGTGTGGGTATTCTTTACACGATGTACCTACAACTAGAAAACCTCTCGCAATATTACGTCCATTATCTTCCATTCCTCGGATTGCGAGAGGCTCTGCCCAAGAGCCAACTCCTGCGAGGGTTGCGGCTGCATGCACATGCGCACGCCGCGACCTTCGATATAAGGGAGAGAGAGTAGAATGGCAGGGTTTTAGTCGGTAGAACAGTTTAGGCCGGTGAGTCTGGCAGAAATCCGTAAATGGATTTATGTAAAAAAGAAAGTAAAAACTATCACCACCTAATCCTGTAACTTGCTGTGTTAATGATTCCTAAGTTTGAACAGGCAGAAGTGACAATCCCTCGGGCAGCAGCCAGATTTCAGCGTAAACTATGTTTGACTGCAGGACCATGGGTCCAAAAAAGAATGTCGATTCTGAAATTGCGCTAATACGAAGCTGCCTTATCCTTCAGAGGTTTATGCTATTTTTTTTCATACTTAATGACGAGACGAGCATGCCGCTCGCCTGATACTAAACGATACGACCGCCCGTAAACAGCAGCAACACCATATAGAACTTTGAATAACAAAGTACTGCATTGCACTCCACTGCGCTCGTCATCCTGAGACATTAGATATCTCATAATGCGTAGTTATTACGCTATCTACAATGGCCTTCAATCCGGAACACAATAGCGCATGCACACTGCTGCTTGGCAGTACAAATAGACATTGCAGTTGGAACTACCCAGACGGCCCCTCACATACGAGAGACTCCTACCATCCTGGATTTTTACCCAAGTAGAGACGAAAACAAAAGCTAGCTTTATAACATTAAAACCATTGTAGACCAGCCCAGCTGTATCTGAGAAAGTAATTTATAAAGTTGGATAGCTCGACGATAGCTTGGCATTATTTATCTTGCTTACATTATGTATGAACATCTGTCCTTGTGTACTTTGTCTCGTGACGTGTTAGATTTAATCGTGTATTCATTAGGGCCTTGTTTTAATGAGATATAAGGTGGAAAATAGCACCTTTACAGGTTATTTATAAGGCTTGTTTTTGCCTGTGGCTATACTTGTGTTAACATCCGTAGGAAAAAGCATGTTACAGCACTGAGAGATAATTAAGCTTTCTATTGGAAAATCATTTTCAAAATCCTAGTAGTTCAAGAGATTGGCGCGTTCAAATTAAAATACCCAAACTTTAATTTTGTAGTATAGACAAGTAGTTACGTATAAAGAAAGACGAAATGAGCAAGTCACTCGCTTGGTGTAAAGCTTTAACTAGACAGGGCGAGTTTCTTGCGGCAAGTTTTATGAGACAAATCTCGCCAGTTAACGAGGGCAAGGATTGGTTCGCCATTGAATTCAGACGAACTGTTTTATATACTTTCACAATCGCAAGTGCTAAGCAAGAAAACTGCTACGCCAATTTGTGGCTTTGCATGCCTATTTACCATTATAAATAAAAAAAACTCTAGATGGAACTGCGGTCATAGACATTAGGATCACTCATGCCCAGTATTATATTATATAAAATAAAAAGTATAAATATATATAAGTTCTATATTTTTATATTAATTTAATGCCATATAGAGTCACTGTATGAGTTTTGCGAAGCAAAAACGATGCCACCAAAGACCATTAACTTTAGAAGTCTGTAACGGCTTAAAATAAAATATTTAAATTCACTAAAATACAAGTAAGGGACGTAACGATCTTTCGACCCCAGCTTCCCATCTTAATTCGAGTTCAGTGACCCTGGACCCTCACGATTAATGTCCAAGGGGTCCGCAAGACTACTAATACAGTGAAATTAAGACGACCCCTCGCCGTCATCTGTGACCCCCTAGCCCCCCTTCGTTGTGTTTGCAAAATGGTCGCGGATTGCTTTGTTTCGAAGTATATAGTCTTATGTACAGAAAGCTGCAGACCTTTAGGTTATTTCAACATCCGAATTAACAGAATAAATTTTTATTTCCTAACCATTATGAATGTTCAAACGGTGAAGGAAAACATCGTGAAACCTATTTACCTGAGAATTCTCCATAGGAATTACTACTAGGGTAGTTGACTACATTTTTAGGTAGGTAGGTAGTAGGCAATACGTCATAGGTGACGTACTGCCTACTGTAGCCTTCTTTCTATACAACAATGCTTGTGCAATGCTTTGCGGAACCTAGAATCCATTTAGACGGATTTTCGCATACAAGTGACGTGAAAGAAACGGATATTATATTATTTTTAACATCAAAGCATTGTTTTGAAAAATATATTTACAAATAGCCCGTTAACAAAGCATAGACAGAACTGAAAATATAAAACTATGATATTACTAACAAGCAAATGAAACAATAAACTTGGACTCGAAATAAACACAGAATATTTCTGAATATAACAAACTTCATTTACGGGTTTAAATTGGACACTGTTTCAGGAAAAGAAACTAATTTCCAAGCTCGTCAAACTTTAGTTAGATGTAATCTCTTCTTCGTCCTACCCAAATGTGGGGTCGACACAACACACTTTTTAATGGAAACATTTATTTATGTCATCGACTGCCCTTATTCCAATGTAACGTGGGGTCAACGCAACATACCTTTCAGGTTTGTTGCAGAAAATACTAGTATTAGTATTATGACCCGTCCACATGACGTCAATTCGATTTCACCGAATTTCGAAAACCCACAAAAAGGCATTTCTCGATATGAAATTCGAGCTCTGAAACTCTTGGTGCACAGGCCATATACCCTGTCACTAGACCATTAAACTAGCAAAGGATTTAGTGACTTAATCAAGATTACAATTAAGATCATATTCATTATTTCGCGTCCAAGACTACGTATTTATAAAACAGCATGGAACCCGCTGTACCAAAACCATGTAACTAAAAAACATACCTAAATACCAACTAAATCCAAAATATAATATTGTGGATTTCAGATTACATTAAATCAGCAACTGGTGGTAGGTCTCTCATTATATAAGAGGCCGCCTGGGTGGGTACCACCGCAATGTCTATTTCTACCGCCAGGTAACAGTATGCATGCACTGTTGTGTTTCGGTTTGAAGGACATTGTAGCCAGTATAACTACTGGACATAATGTGACTTAACATCTTATGTCTCAGGATGACGAGCACAGTGGAATGCCACACAGTACTTTGTAACTCAAGGTGCTGTATGGTGTGGCTACTGTTTATGGGTGGTCGTATCGCTTACCATCAGGCGGACGACATGGTCGTATCGTCGTTCAATGCTTTAAAAAAAAAAGACATTAGAGCTGAAGCGTACATAGACGAGAGACAATTAAATATAAAAGTTTTCCTCTCCTATTGGGGAAACAACCCCAGCACTATCCAATGTTTGTTTTCGTAAAATTAGTTTTAGACCCTTCTGATTATAAGTCCCTCGGCACATATACCGTAAATACGCTTTTAGTACTTTATTAGATTTACTTCAACTGTTGATAAAGGGAGAATTGTTGGCAGGGTACCGTAAATAAATATATAGCTTTTAGTAAGTAGGTATATTACTGTTTGATGTTCTCAAAAATATCATATTGTGTTATGTTGATGAATATTATTTACGCCTCACTATATATCAGTGGCTATATTATGGTTATTACCAGACATTTTAATACATTATGTACAGTCAGCAGCATAAGTAGCTGAACAAATTCAAAATTTCAAATTGCTTACATACATACTTTTGTGTTCTTACTAATCTTTTTTTTTTCTTCATAAAAATAAAATAAAAGATATTTAATTTACTTGAAACGAGGAAAAAAAATTCAGTTGATTTTATTCAGCTACTTATGCTGCTGACTGTACAATATGGCAGTGCTAAAGAATAAGTAAGTAATACAGGTCAACACGAATTTTGAGTCTGAGTTATGCGTAGCAATAGATTGAAAAATAAATAACATACCCATGTCCAATTTAAATGAAAAAAAATGAGATTGTCTGTAAATTATGAAATTTAATTTGGATTACAACAAAAGCATTTTTTTTTTGTTATGAATGGAGTTCCTGGTTACTTTCCGATATGAAGCAGAAAATAAATAATGACATGTAACATCTCCGTATTACACGGTGCTGCACCATCTCTCAAGGGCCTCCTCTACAACTGAGAAGGTTTAGGCCTTAGTCCACCACGCTGACCTAGTGCGAGCTGGCCATGAGGTATGCTTGTACTATTATTGATTCCAGTTATTGTCAATCGGATTTTCGTTTTGGTGATTGTAACATATAAGAAAAGTTAATAATTAGTGTTAACATGTGTCATATAAAACTCATACGAATAGTCATGACACTCAAGTACACTCAACCCATAAAGTGAACCAAGGACAAATTGTTCCGCAACACGTCCAGCTTTAGTTTTTTTTTCTTGCATTGAATGACGAGCATGCCGTTCGCCTGATGGTAAGCGATACGTCATCATCATCATCAGCCACATGATGTCCACTGCTGAACATAAGCCTCCCCCAAAGATTTCCAGACGGATCTGTCAAAAGCGGCCTGCATCCAGCGTGTTCCTGCGACCTTTATCAAGTCGTCTGTCCACCTTGCAGGTGGACGGCCGACGCTGTGCTTGCCAGTACGTGGCCTCCACTCGAGAACCTTTTTGCCCCATATGCTGTCAGTTCTTCGAACTACGTGCCCTGCCCACTGCCAATTCAGCTTGCTAATTCACTGGGCTATGTCAGTGACTTTCGTTCTTCTACGGATCTCCTCATTTCTTATTCGATCGCGTAGAGAAACACCTAGCATAGCCCTCGCCATAGCTCGCTGAGTGACCGTGAGCCGTCTTAAGCGGCCCATAGTCAGAGGCCACGTCTCAGTGCCATATGTCATCACTGGTAATACACATAAGCGATACGACCACACATAAACAGTAGCAACACCATCCAGTACCTTGAGTTACAAAGTAATGTGTGGCATTCCCCTGCGCTCGTCATCCTGAGACGTCTCATTATGTCCAGTAGTTACACTGGCTACAATGTCCTTTAAACCGAAACACAACAATGCATGTACACTGCGGATTGGCGGTATAATTAGACATTGCGGTGGTACCCACCCAGACGAACTCTTAGATACGAGAGCCCTACCACCAGTAGCTCGTATATCCCTTCGGAAATTACTGTGTAAAAACCAAAGAGCATTTGTCGTTATTCAAAGAGCATTCACAATTTTCAATGGCTCATACTGGCCAGCGATAGAATTTGAGAAAATTCTATTTAACCATATTTTCATACAAAGAAACTCTAGAACTCTATCAAGGCTCATATTCACTATTTCCCTTTGAAGCCACATTATGAATACGCCAATCCAAATAGTGCACGTCCAAGTTGATTGCTAACGCGAAGGCTAGCAATTAAAACTTCTTTGTGTGGTTGTACCCGGGGGGAGGGTTTGAGGTAAACTGGCACGGAGGCGGGGGGTGGTCACTTGACTGAGTACGTAATTGGAAAACTTTCCCTATGGACGACCGGCGGTGACGAAGGTTGCTTGTGTCAATATGTTTTACGACAATTAGGCTGGGAATATCTTGCCTAGGGCCCTAGTATATAGAGCACGATTTAAAAATGGAATGCCAGAATTCGATTTGAAACTAAATGAGTTTGTATTAAATTGCCGATTGCCTTAAGGCATTAAGAAGGATTATCCCCTTGCTCGAGGATTATTATCGGAGTATTTTCAGGCTTCACTTATTTTTTCTAATTTGAATTTGGAACTCAATATGCTAGTTGGTCAAGTAAGAAAAAAAAATATGGAAAAGATTATTCAAAAAACAATAGTAAAATATTTTTATTTTGCCTTCGAACTGGTTGATGTCGGAGCTATTATCTTAAATAAATTTTGGATTCAGCTTTTGTTGAGTTTAAAAGCCAATATCGAGGTTTTTTAAGGGCTCATAATAATAACATTACTTATCATGATACTGCTCATTAAAATTCAAACGGATTTTGGCGGGAATTTTAATATTAGATAGAGTGCTTTTAAAACTAAACCAGGCGGAGCCACGAGCAAAGGCAACACACACTTCAAGAATAAACTCAAAAACAAAGATACCTGAACAAAACAACTAAGATGAAGACAATGCTGGCTTGTCGCCATTGTTTATATGGAAAAGGACGACTACCTACAAGGTAATAGTTACAATTTAATTATGTTTGCCATTCATCGAGTATGCTTTGTGTCGTGGACAGCGTCCATTGGTCCGCCACTATTGTCTTAAGAGGAGTCTAAAGTGGGCTTTTAATGTACCACTATCTACTATATTTTGAACAATAGTTATTGTTGTGGCCAAGCGATAGTGAGGAGACGGTTTTTATGTTTATTGTTCGGATATGTTTTCATACGATAATAAGACTTCTTTTTAATATTATCTTGTCTATGATTATGTTTTCGGCCAATTAATAGTATAATGTGTTTCATCTCTATGCGGTTTAAAAAACGAATGGTGGGTTATGTTTTGATTTTTCCGCTGTCCTTCTTTCTTTATATAACCAGTATCAGAAATTTCGCCAGCGCGGCGTAGGTATCTAAGAATCGCGAACTTCGGACAATATTTGTCAATGCCAAGGTATTCTTAACTTAAAAATTACCTCTTTCTTTTTCCCCGCTTGTAAAACGCATCGCTATCGCGCTGAGAGGATAGGTGTTTTAAATTAAAAAAAAACTAGCCCTCTAACCACGTCTTGATAAATACCTACACCTTATTATTTTACTTGTAGCAAAATGTACGCAAAATTAACATTAAACAGTGTCAACAGAATTGTTACAATAAGCACGTGAAATTAAGGTTCAAGCTTGTTTAAATAATTACACAATAAGTTGTTTGCTGACCTCTGTTTGTTTGGCTTGTTTTATAAACCAACTAGCCGTATGAAGAATTGGGTAAGCAAGTAAGTTTTTTTAATATATGTTAAAACATTCTAATTTTAAAATGTAGACCCGATTCTATGAACATGGCCGGTATTTGCGTCAACTTAAAATAGATTATTTTATTTATGCTTGACTATCATTTGTTATTGCAGAATCAAGCTCTGCTGGCCTTCAAGGTAAAATTTTTGAGTGTTCGGATTTCGAACACCATAGGACAAGCAACAACAAACTGTTAACAGCTGTAAGCCAGTACTACCTCGTTCGAGAGCTCATAGACAAATATTATGCGCACAGCGACTCTACCTTTATAACACACACACACACACACACACACACACACACACAAAACATCACGCCTTTATTCCTAAAGAGGAAGGCAGAGGTGCAACCAGGGCATCCACTTTCCATCTAGTGTGTTCTGTCCCATGATGTGATAAGCGGCGAACCTATCGCCATATCAAGCACAAATTCCAGACTCCGCGCTGAGCAGAAACCCAATATCAGTTTGCATTACCAGGGATTTGAAACTACTAAAGTATTAATCACATAGACTGACATATTTAGTCACTAAATATTGCTTACGCCTTTTACGAAAAAAAACCTTTCCCGAAAAACCCTCACACCGTGCCCTTTTGAGAAAAAAGTAGCCTTAATCAAGGATATGATCTATCTATGTGACAAACCAAATACCTTCAGGGGTCATTTGCTTTAATACATCGAACATTCACAATCATTCAGATTAATATTAGTAATTGGTATACGATCAATATTTTGGCGGAATCAAACGTTCCCGAAGCTCCGCTATGCAGCACCACCCGCGGGTTGTGTGATCATTTATCCCTAGGGCACTTTTAATTTCCCCTGGACGAACTATTTGTTACACAATCACACAAAATATACGCTTCGTTAGTCGATTGCGCCACAATACTTATGATTGTTTATGTAGTCAAATATATATTTTTGGTCTTTTATACTTCAACTTGTAATTAAAACAGAAAGTTGGCAAATGAGCCTTGGTATCTTGAGTAATTATTTGGCCCTTCGTTACTATACTATTCTAAGGGCCTACTATTTAAAGCACGTAAAACCTTTGGTCCTGCCCCTGATCTCTCTCTGGTCATCGGATTGCCGTCTCACCGGACTATGAGAGTGAAGGAATAGTGAGTGCACTTGTGTATTGCGCACACACTTGTGCACTATAATATCTCCTGCGCACCTGGCTGATCTCCGTTGAGGTTGGCCGCCGTGGCCGAAATCGGCTAGGAAGGGATTATTATTCTAAGGGCCTGTTTCAACTTTCAAGTAAAGTTTATTGGCTGTTATCGTATTAAACAGGTAATGTAGATAGTTCTCTTTTTTTGCCATTTTGAAGCATAGATTTATTTTATTTAATAAGGTACACCAACAGCATACATATCCTTAAGTCTAGAGAACATAAATTAAATTAAACAATTACCTGATATGGATGCCACTTACAGGCATACACAACATTCACAAAAAAATGCTTTACTAAAACTAACAAACAAAAATAAATTAGGTAAGCAAAATTAGTGTTACAGAAAACTTAAAAATAATAGGATAATAGATAAGACTGACTTTTGTATTTGGTCGGCTTATACATTTATGTGACGAGTATTAACAAGCAAGCAGTGAGATCGATCCTTATTCCATTCAAAAAGATCATTGAAAATCTGCTGAAGTGCCTTCAACCTAGTCTTCACCTGACATGTGTTTTATGAACAAAGTCTTGCACAAAACCTAACCTATATAGCAAAGTAACTACGCCTGTAACCGAGCTGCATTAAACTCAATGTTTTATGTACATGCTCTCAAGTAAATTTCGTTAAAATTAATTCCACCCAACCTCATTAAACTACGTTATGAAACTAGCAAATTAATTATAAAATACGTCAAAACAAGGCGCAAAGTTTCGGCCCATCTGAGACAAAGGCCGCCCTTAATTCGGAGGTCTGGGGGCCCTTGTACCCTCATCTGGTTCTAATCTGACGCCCCTACATCGATCTTACGAGTAAGCAGGGTGACTTGACCCCAACGGGGGTGGGATGAAAGAAAAGGGTGTTCGGGATTATTTTAGGGAGCGTCTAAGCAAAGGGTTAGTTTTTCGAGTCATGCTGTGATGAGGTTTGGATGTTAAATGTTCAAATTGCTGTAGTTGTTATATTGATCAATATTCTCAATCTCAATCAAATTTCGCTTACTATATCTAAGTATTAGGGGTATATCTTGAACTTAGATTAATAACGACATCTTGAACATTTTAGATCAAATTATTACATGATTTCTGAGGTAGTTATGCACTCGTGTTGGAATTTAAAATTTATTACCTATTTTGCGAGTATATAAATGAACTGCTCTAAACAAAAGTAAACAGATACTGAATTGTATTTTTTTTCTCTACATAATGCATTGTATTTTATACCTTGAACTGATTTTGAAAAGAGCAACACTAAAGTTTCTTGCCCGTTCTTCTCTAGTGAGAACTGCTTTCCGAAGTGGTGGTAGAGTTAATATTGACGGAATCTAAATAATGTATAACATTTTATGGGTTCGAATAAATTATTTCATTTCATTTCATTTCAATAGCCTTAACGATCAAAATTTAACTCAGTACCAATTAACATAATGACGAAAATAAATTACACCTAGACATTGCGAGAAAAACTTGGTGTATAGAATATTCTATGCAAGATATAATGCATCCAATAGCACAGCGGAGGTAACCGATTAATTATATTTGTCCTAAATTATTATATAATTTACAAAATAACCGGATACAATTGCTTTAGCGAAGACAAAACTTAATTTAAATAATCGATTGCTTTACATACATATTAAAGTATTTACAATATCTAGAAAAATCATTATACATTATAGTTAACTAAAACCGTATACATACAAATCTAGAGGCACAAAAACCCGTAATACGCCTTTATATCCACAACTAAGCAATTAAACAAATGAGTTCCGATCTTCATTGACCATTATAGTGACATCAAAACAGGACTATTATTTCTTTAAGTAATTTTGCAAAATCAATAAAATGTGAGTATGGATGAATTATTGCTTGATACATCAATACATGACTGTCCATACCCGCTATGTGGCAAAGGAGATTTCCGCTGTTTGTATGGGTGCTGGGCCTCAAAATCTAACCGGGCTCAAACTTTAGGGATATTAAAGGGGACAAATATGGATCTTGGATCCATTCAAAAATATTTTTAGACCTCTCCATTTTTAACTAACTTTTTAAAAACGTTTATGTTAAATGTAGTTTTTAAGCAAAATAAAATTACATAGGTAAATCTCAAAATCGGTGGTCTTTAAAATTAAACGATTTATTGTAAAAGGCTAGTTTTAGGAGTTCTATCCAAATATGTATAAACTGTCTTGGTTAGAATTTTAGGCCTGTTTTTGGACATGTCCTTTATATACCAACACATTTCTATGATAAACCCACAAGATTAAGCAGTTTCAAAACCACTAGACAAGTACACGCCTCTGAGACTCCAGTGTATAACATCACCACATCTAGCCAAATGATTAAAAATACAAAATTCTAATCCCACAAAAATACAGAACCCTAAGCTGGAAAGGCGAGAGCGGCCAACACATCTAATATCTAAATTGTCACCCGAGTCACGAATATTCTACGTACGAAAATTGTCCAATATACTCGGACGTCATCTTAGTGTGGGTGGGAGTGGGGTGGGATTTTGAGGAGGGTTTTATTATAGGTCCGCCGAGCGGTTTGCGGGGACCGCGCGGGGCGCACTTCTTACACCAATTGATGCTAGGGCTGCCATTTTGAAGTTTTAGAGGACGAAAATGTTATTTGAATTTGGAATTGCGTATTCCAATAGGATTTATTAATTTTATTTTTAAATAGCTATTGACTTCTTATTAGTAAACGAATGAGTAAACAATAATGAGTTTGTAGTGCTTTCTGTGAGCTTAAATGTATAAGTTCTATAAATATGTCGGCATGTGGATAACTTGACGGTAACTGGTAATAATTGGCCTGTTGGCTTAGAATGTCGCAAAAAACACGACACGACTCCGTTTCGTTTTATTGGTATTGGTTGAGAGACTAATACGTGACTTACGTATTGGTGTCTCGATCAATCACAAACATCAAAATTAAACGACATCGATTTACGAATTGTGTTTTTTTGCCGCATTCTAAGCTCACTGGTCGATCTAGATACTAAAGATAGAAAAAAACTTTTATGCGTATAATATAATTAAAAGCTGGTCCAACACCATCATATACATTATTATATGTACCTATAGATGAACCTCTGCCTTGTAAATAAGATTTCCCCTAATAGTTATCCAGTATTTTGTCTTGCCATTTCGAGTGACATTTGAAGTCAGAAAAAGCGATACTGCACAACAGCGCTAACTTTGACAGACATATACAGCGCACGTTAGTGAAAACGACAATCGTTTTCGTATTACAAAAAACAAGCGAACTATAATAACATTTTGTTACGTAAATTAAAATCATAATAAATAGCAAATAAGTTTATTATTTTTATAACGTTATGAAACATAATTTTGATTTTTTATTTTCTACCGAGGTTGGTTTTTAAAAGACGAAATCTCATCCAAAAATACAAAATCATTGTAAAAATTCCCTAAAATATGAACAGCCCTACCAAGGGACGTCTAGTGCGTACAAAACGCCACCCACATTCGGGCAAGAAATTACATACTTTAATCTTATCACTGGAATAAAATAGAATATTAAATCGGCGTCGGCGACGAACGGCCGGTGACCGTACTAAACAACGCGACGGATAAACACATTCAATACGACCGACCGACCGACGACCGACGAGTACGACCGACGAACGATGAACGGACGACACCCGACCCCGCTTTGCGTTAATGAATTCTTTTTATTCACACAAGAATTCTAATTGACGACTCGGGTAAGAAATTAAAGGGCTGAATTTATGTCACAGAAGGCGCGTCGGTCGATATGAGTTTGTAGATTTATGTGTGTGTTTTGCAATTATGTGTTTGAATTTAGAATAAGAGGCTACGTATCTGATATTTTAATATTGGAAGAATAACGAAAGTTGTGTAAATTAATATTTGGTGTCTATTCACTAACAACTATTCGTTATTTCATATTATACAATTTAGAAACGATAAGTAACATTCAATGACAAAAATAATCCATACTCAAAAGTAATACAACTAAATAATTTTAAAATTATTTAAAGACTAATACGAAATAATAGGCAATATTTCCAATAACCTTTCCAATTAATCATCACACTGACAAAGTTTCATTAAACCGTCCCATAGGACAATCGACTAACTAAACGAATCATAAAAATTAATATTCACCCTCGGCAAAACTAAGCGCAAATACCCTCATTTTACAAAGGTTTCTAAACGCGAGACGCACACATGTCCAATCCCTATCTTCCTGGCTCCATATATCTAAGTGTTGGGGGTCGGTCTCTCCTTATCCTTTCTCCCTTACTATACCCCCTCTCCCGAAATCCCCTCATAAACAGCGTTAAACACGGGCGCGCAAAATTGTAAAATTCGGTCTTACCCAGCTTTTGTCTCTGTCTAACCGGGCGTCAATTTGTTAAGATAACATTGTTACCGTGCGGTTATTTACGAAATTCATTTGAAGGTTAGTAATTAAGGTTGTGATTCCGTTTTGGATCCGACGTCGGATTTATTGGATGTGGGTAGATTTGCGATTTGATTTTCGAACATTGATTTGAATAGTTTAGAACATGATAGAACATTATAAAACTTATGATAGTTTAGTTATTAAGTTATATTATGGGATTAATTTTCATCTATACTTAATATTATAAAGCTGAAGAGTTTATTTGTTTGTTTGTTTGTTTGAACGCGCTAATCTCAGGAACTACTCGACCAAAATTTAAAATTCTTTCACTAATAGGAAGCTACATTACTTCTGAGTGCTATAGACTTTTTATCCCGGAAAAACTTTTCCACGCGGGCGGAGCCGCGCGCAAAAGCTATTTTATTATAAAATAATACATTCGAGTATTTGTCTAAATTTGTATTCACTCTTGAGTTTATTCTAATTAGATTTAGTACGTTACCTAATACTTATAATCGGTATACTACCAGTGGTATTGGATTAGATCAGGAGGAAGATTAATTAAAGATTATCCGGTTCAAATAGGTCGGCATATTTGTGTCGAATGGATCATCATCGCTTGTCTGTCGACACTTTCTGGACCTCTCTGCTTATCAGTAGATCCAGTGGGGTAACTGTGCCATTCCCGTAAAAAAAATATTAAAACAATAAAATAATCAGATAATAATTCTTAAAAAATGTTTTCAAACTAATATCGAAACGGTGAAAATACTTGAAAAGTAGGTACTTTTTATTTTAGTGACTTATAGTACGTAAGAAATATCTATTTATTATTGTAGCAAAAGAAGAAACTGACTAGCTGATCGATCAACGTAAAGTCGAAACCGTTGGGTCTTCAAGCATATTTGCACAAAGGTGCCTTAATTGACGTCAGTGAGCACTAAAAAGGAATTTTTGAATAAAGGTTCCTTAAATGGAAATGATTTTACAAGACATAAAACCATTAGGTAACGCCATCCATGATGACTTGCTTTTTTGAACGGTATGTCGCGTGGTAAGGGATGATCCAAGCGTCAGTCGCGAGCCATATCCATAATAGTAATCGTTTAAGCAAAGTAGTGGGGCACGTCATCGTGAATGGCATTATCTATACTAGGCATTATGAGACATAGCATCCAGCATCAGTTACAAGCTCAGTATTATCACCCTTCTCTGTTCTCTGAATTTTAAAGGTATGTGAAGTCCGCCAACCCGCACTAGGCCAGCGTGGTGGACTAAGGCCTTAACCCTCTCAGTTGTAGAGTAGGTCCCCGTGCTCAGCAGTGGGCAGTATATAATACAGGGCTGGTATGATGGTTAGATGATATATTTTTTTTGAGACCCGGCACAGTGACGTCGCTACACCTGCTGGTAAGTGGAGTCGCTTCCATAGTATCAATGACGAGAAATCATTATCCCTCTCCAATCGGAATAATTACCTATGCTGATGTTCGAAACTTGATTAATAAACTATCAGATTATTAAAAAAAATGAGTGGATCTACCAGAAAAAAAAGGACAAATTTCCGCTCAATCGTAGCTTAAATATTTTTTATGACAAATTATCCACCAGCCTAATAACGTAAGCGCAACCCTTCCATAGGTACCGTTAGGAAAAAAATCGATAAGTCAAAAATATTCAATTAAGTACGAGCATTAATATTCTAGCGTCGCGGTAGGCAAGTGCCGGGGGATAGTGCGGGCGGCCGCCCACCGACCCCCCAAGGGGGCCACAGCGGGATGATGGCCGAAATCCACGTTTTTAGGCCTAACCAACCTTTTTAGTATTCACATAAAGCTTTGTGGTAGTTTTAACGTATATTTTGATAATATCGAACTCTATTATTTATTACGGATTGATTATATTGAAAGTTCGGATAAGTACATTGTGTTTAAATGGTGTTTGAAATAAGTAATTAAAATTGCATTTGTTGGTTAGTGCTGTGAATTATGTTTTGGTAAGCTATATTTTGTATCTAGATAAAAAATTCTATGTGTTTACTTTTAGTAACTGTCTACAAAATTACAGTGAAATGAAGCTCCTAAAATATATTGCGAATACTATCCATAATCCATTTCCCTTTACGTCGGCGATGACGTCGCAATAAGCATTCGATTTGCAACACCAAATCTCTATTTGTTCAAATTATGGAGCAGATATCTGTTACTTATCCTTTGTCATATAATAGATTCTATAATTTCATCAAATTGTTTCTTATTCATGCACTATAAACCTAAAGCTTACCTAACAAAAATAAGTAATTTTACTCCATTTAATCTATTCTTAATTTCGCCGGCTTATATCAATTTGTGCGTACAAATCGTAACTTGTCTGTTCATAAACACAACAATATATAAATTGTGACGCGCCACTATTAATCATAGAAAATGACGTAGCGCATTGTGTGTCTCGGTTCGACTCAAAATTGTGAAAACCTCTCCGGGGTGGTGCAGGCGAACTAATAACGCGGCACGCTCACACTTCTGAAAATGCCCGCCAGGGGGGTACTATACGCAAAAAAACTTTTTTTTTTTTGTCTCAATATTCGATAATTAAGAACTTAAAAATAAGTCGATTTTAGAATCGGATATGGGAGTATCGTTCTCGGGCTACCTTAAAGGCGTAAACAATATGACAAGCTGCAGGTACCATAGACTTTCAGTTACTAGAAACAACATAAAACGATTACGTAATTTGTCACGTTTACTACAGTAATACTCTAATTAACATAGTAGGTATGCAATTAGCTGGCTTTGAAATGTAGACCTTTTCAAAGTTGAAACTACAACTTATTTATTACAATTTCACGAGTCATTTAAAAATAATCTAAATTTAAATATCTCCGATTCCATAAATATTTCTTTTTTTTTCCTTCCGACGGTACAGCAGGGCTTGACGATGACGCCGCGCGTTAGTGTGCGTGCTGACTAGCGCACGTGTGTGCGGCACGCGTCACATTCTGCAACCGACGTGATATATTGAGAACTGCTCCAAAAATCGCTATTTATGTAGCTAGGTAGCACTGGCCACTGGCCGCTGTAATGTGCCGCATAGTTTAGCTCGGAGTTTTTGTGACAAAATAGATGGTAAATACAACTTGCGTCAGTTTGATAAATCGAAAATGTTAGCTGTGCGATTTTTTTTTCTGTTCTCATGATTTACTATATTTAAACTAAAACAGTAATTTTACACATTGGCATTCTCAAAAACTAAATACCAAGCAGACGTTCACAGGTGACATTGACTTCTCCCCCTTCGGGAATACTATTAGGTATGTGTTGCTAGTGTCCTTCACTCGGCAACGCTCGACCAACAAGTATTGGCGGCTTAGAACATGACATTATCAAAAAGTATCCGTGCAAAATACCAATATGAATCTACTGCATATATTATCGAAATTCCAAATTACGACAAATCTTTATAGTTGGAATTACAAGTCACGATTAAATACCACCCGTATACACATACGAGAAGTCTGGAATTTGTGCCCGATATGGCGATAGGCTCGCCCCCTATCACATCATGGGACGGAATACGCTTGGCGAAAAGTGGGTGCACTAGTTGCGCCTCTGCCTACCCCTTCGGGGATAAAAGGCGTGAGCATGCGTATACACATACAATACTATGAGGACGCACAGTGCGCCCGAATGCATAGTGGCAATTGCATAGTTTTCTTTGGGTTTGTTATTCTGACAGTGAATTGAAGTAAATTTGTATTTGTTTATCAATAAGCAATTTCTTTTATTGAAATGATTGATGTGACAAGCTTGCCGTTCGCCTGATGGTAAGCGGTACGACCAACCAGTATTGGCACCCATAAACAGTAGCAACACCGTCCAGCACCTTGAGTTACAAAGTATTGTGTGACATTCCACTGCGCTCGTCATCCTGAGACATAAGATGTTAAGTCTCATTATGTCCAGTAGTTACACTAGCTACAATGCCGTTCAAACCGAAACACAACAGTGCATGCACACTGCTGCTTGGCGGTAGAAATAGACATTGCGGTGGTACCCACCCAGACGGACTCTTACATATGAGAGACCTACCACCAGTAAAACCTACTCCTTCCACAGATGTTCATAGACCAGTTACTTCTTGCATAATATTATCATGAGTAAAATATTGATGTAAGCCCGGTAGCCTATTCGGATAGACACGAAAGTCAAATAAAGCGAAATCATGCATTCATTCCACTTCACGTACCATCTCATTTGCGGCGCACAGTGGAGGAACAAACGTGTGTGCTTATATTTAGGTATATTTTCGAATTTTATGCCTACCACGTCCGACCCCAGCCTATGTATGAGTGTAGTTTTTGCCGCGGGCGTGTTTGCGACCAACATAACTTGACACGTCACCACGCACGCCGCCACGTTTGTTAGCTAAGGGTGGTAAGGGTATAGCTGCGCTGGTTTTTAGTTTGTGTGCGTTATAGTTGAATGATAGTGCGGAACCACCCCCGTCATCGCGTTGACTATTGCGTCTGTGTTAGGAACATTTAAAATGCCCACCCCCTTGACGATCCCTGGGCGGCCATTTTCTTTTTTGCATTTTTTTTTCAAATTAGGGTCTCCTTTTGTACTTTTTCTAAGTTTGGTAATGTTTAATGGCGGTTTTAATATGCATTATAAATAAAGAATTTGTTTTAATAAAAGTAATAATTTATCCTAAAACAATCGGTAGTAAAAATAAATTACATGCGTGGGTCTTGTACCTTATAACCTATGGGTTAAAGTATATTTTCCTTTACCGCACTGTGGTTATAGCTAAACTAATTTAATGCATCAAAATATTGTAAATCTTAATATTAAAATATATTATGATTGCTTTAAGATTTACTACCGAGATAGAAATGTAACTCGCAGAAAATTTTCTTTGATTTTATATTTATTAGTATTAAATTCAGCGGTATTTGTTTAATAAGTGAACACTATGATTAATTCGCATCAAATTATTACTTCGTTCCAATTTTAAACGACTAATGTTTATTTTTAAACGTCTTTAAGTTATGTTATTCAAATAGAGAACGAGTTTTGGCGGGAACTTGGTAGTGTCATGAGGTGCTCTTGTTTTAATTCATTATTTTGGTGATACTTAGTGTTATATTGCATAATTATAGTGGTATATTATCTATTAAAGAGCTCAAATGAAGTGAATTGAAATAATCGTGCTAATCAAGTGTTTTTTATGTTGCCGCCAAAACTCCTCGATAAAGTCTTGGTAAGGTAGCCACTGCTTTACTTCGACATACTACAGATAATAAAAAAAGACAACCCAAACTTGACATTGGCAAAATGTGAATACAAGCGCCATAAAAAAAAAAAAAATAGAGAACGTTATTAATAATTTAATGATGTTATGTGAAAACTCCACGAATATACTAAAACACTGGCAATAAAAACAAAAATTACTTTGCGGCTTATTTTTGTTAATGTTCGAATTTCTAAATTTTAGTTGATTACGAATAAAAAAAAAAAACTCGTTTTAGTCCTATACTATCCTGAAATATTATAAAACAAAGTGCTCCGCCACGTCTGTCTGTCTGCACGCGATAAACTCAAAAACTGCCTAACGATTTTAGATTAAATTTGGTATGGAGATAGTTTGAGACTCAGAAAAGAACATAGCCTACTTTTATCCCGGGTAAACTCCTTCATACGGGCGAACCCAAGAGCAAAAAATAATAAAGCTTAAACACATAAATAAAAACTTACCTTGGCTCTACACCATCAAATCAGACATTGGGCTTTAAATACCACAGATCTAATAAACTACATAGAAAATACGCATTTAACAGTGATAAAAAACTTCACAATACTTAAACTCACACTGTTTGCCACTTTTCGAAATCTTCACTGGCCGGGTCAACGGTCAAATATAAAATGAGAAATGCCCATCTTGAGGGCAACGGTCACTGAAACTTCTCACATAAATTTGTTTTAATTTACATTTATCATAGGGGTCATCTTGCATTATCAGGTGAATAGGTCCATCTCGCGGATACCGGTTTTGTTTCCCATCATTGGTATAATAGACCCGCCGGTCAGTCATAGGGTTATGATTGGGACATGAATCGCATTAAATTATATAATCTACTAGGTGCTACTCGCGGCTTTGCCTTCGTGAAAAGCCTTTGCCGCCACATAAGTCCCTAAAATAGTACGACGCCAGCGCCATCTACTTAAAGAAACAGATTAAAAATATCCATTATTTCCCTTGGCAGCAAATTGCCGGGATGAAACGTACCCTAAGTGTTAATCCAGGACATGACCTATCCGTGTGCCAAATTTCATGAACATCGGTTTAGTTATTATTGCGTTTCCTTGTAACTAACATCAAAACATTTTCACAAACTTTCGCATGTATAATATTAGTAAGATAATTCTAAAATCGATATTAACATTCTCCAAAAACAGGCAGCAATCCATACTTCTATAATATTGAACAAAGTGTTGGGGGATCCACTTATCGTACATGGGGAACAACGGGGAGACTGAACCATCTTTTCCCTGAGGGTTTCAGGGCGGGTGGTCGGTTAATCCGAGCAAAAAGCTCGAGTCAGAGAAGTAACAGTAAGATAAGAAGTAAGAAGAAGTCTTGTATCTATACTAATATTATAAAGCTGAAGAGTTTGTTTGTTTGTTTGAACGCGCTAATCTCAGGAACTACTGAACCGATGTTGAAAATTCTTTCACTAATAGGAAGCTACATTACTCCTGAGTGCTATAGGCTACTTTTTATCCCGGAAAACATTTCCACGCGGGCGGAGCCGCGCGAAAATGCTAGTGTTTTATACAGTTTTTATTATTTTTGTCTATTTTAACATAACCATGGAATGTAAGTACGGTAGGAGAGAGGGTAGCCCCGGCCGGCGGGTAGCCTCGGTCACTATCGGTTACAGCTCACGAACAGATAAATAAATGATGTACACCTTGAAATGTTTGCAAAATCGCGTACTTTAATATTCTTCGCAATAGTGATGCGATCACTGAGCGGTCAACAAGCGACAGTTGATTGTTTTCTCAGTGGTGATTTTTAACCACCGACAGAAAAAGAGGGGTGTTATAAGTTTAGGGTGTGTATCTGTGTATCTGTATGTCTGTCTGTGGCATTTTTTTTTATTGCATTGAATGACGAGACGAGCATGCCGTTCGCCTGATGGTAAGCGATACGACCACCCATAAACAGTAGCAACACCATCCAGCACCTTGAGTTACAAAGCTCTGCGTGGCATTCCATTGAACTCGTCATCCTGAAACATAGGATATTAAGTCACAGTATGTCCAGTTGTTACACTGGCTGCAATGTCCTTCAAACCGAAACACAACAGTGCATGCACACTGCTGCTTGGCGGTAGAAATAGTCATTGCGGTGGTACCCACCCAGACGGACTCTTACATATGAGAGACCTACCACCAGTAAAAGATATCAGGCATCGTAGCTCTCAAACGAATGGACCGATTTTGACGCTTTTTTTTTGTTTGATAGCTGATGTGATCCAGATAGTTCTTAGCTATAATTTATTAAGATCTGTTCAGGCGTTTGAAGATTATCAGCTCATTCCCAACTTTCACAACCCCGATTGATTTAAAAGTTGGTGTACTGTGACTTCGGCGATGTTTTAAAGACATATTAACCTTGAGCTGATGCTGCAGCATCAAGTTTTTTGATGGATACCCAACTCTTTAACAACTTATAGCAGATATAGCGTATGTGGGCTCATAAGAGTGGTCTCAATGAGTAGGTGGTACATAGTTGATTATCAATGCCCCTTGATGTAGATCATAGTAATTTAAAAAGTTTGAAATATAAAATAAATTAAAATAATCCCCAACACCAAAAGTCTCTAAAAAGGTAAAAAAATTAAAGTATTTGTCGTTTAAGTACCTAGTAATATTTTGAGCCAAGCGTCCTCACGTCGGGGGACCGAATTCCGGACAAGGGAGACGAAAATACTTCTTTAGATGTCCCCCGACGCGACGACGCTCGGGTCAAAATATTACTAGGTACTTAAAGGACAGACTTTTAATTTTTAATTTTTTAGAGGACTTTTGAGTCAGTGGTTATTTTAATTTAATTTTTCATCTTTTTAATGTGAATATTTTATGTCAATGCCAAGTATCGATAGGCTGAAAGTATCAGATTGCGCCACCAGATGGCAGAGCTTACGACGTGCACGTTCCCTATTGTTAGTAGACATTCCTTGCCACGACCCGGATTTTTGAGTACAAATGTCAAACTACTGAAAAATATTAGGTATATAATATAATAATTTTTATCACAATATCGTTTTTTTTATCTCTATTCTTACTCACCTCAAGTGTACGAATTTATAAAAGTTATTATACAGCGCCATCTCTGATGTGAACTGTATAACTACTTATTTTGTCGATAGAGCTCGATAAAACAAGCTCCTTAGCTTGTAATGATTGCTGCTCAGAAGTTACATTACATAACGATAGATGACGCTATATACAATCATAATCCTTTTTTTTACTCGTCCATCGGCCAGTAGCCTACTGCGAGTCTGCTTTTTTGGCCACATCGGACTTTCGGGTGACAGCATTAGGCGCTAGCGACCGGCTATTAGATTAAAATGAACACAGATTCATATATTTATTTCATTTTTTGTTTAATGAAACGTTTTTTAAAGTTGGATCTCTCTTAACAGAACCTAAAAGAAGTCAATTCATTTTATTTAAATCATATGAAGTACAAAGATAGCGATAAAAATTAATGTTTATCTAGCTTTTGCTCGCGGCGTCGCTTGCGTGAAACAGTTTTTGTGGGATAAAATTTCATAAAAATCCTATTAATAGTTTTGGAGATATGCGCTAACAAACAAACAAAAAACAGACAGACAGACGGACAGACAGAAAAAATCGCTGATTTGTGTTCTATTACTCTTCTTTATCACCACCTTACTTTTTAATAGCTTTTTTTTAATGTACAGACACAGACATACTGGGGACTAGTGTTTTAATATGCATAGATTATTTTACTGAACTACTAAGCAAAATTTGTCAAAAAAAATAATAAAGAAATGAATATTTGTAGGAGCAGCATTGGAAAACCACACTTGGATGTGATAAAAAATTGTCACTTATAATACCACAAGAGCTTCAAAATTATCGGGTATTTCCCGATAGGTTCGTTGCAAACAAATGAAAGAGTCAAGTTTTTCAGGTTAAAAAATCACGAGCGCGAAGCGCTCGTGATTTTTCCTGAAAAACTTGACGACTTTATTTGTTTGCAGGGAACCTTGAGGGAAATGCCAGATAATTTTGAAGCTCGTGTGGTATTCGGGGGATTATTTTTCCGTCCCAAATGTCGGCCAATAGAATTGCACCATGAGATGAAATGAACAGTCAACAAATAAGAATTTCATAATATATAGTAATTACCAGAGAAAATAATCAAAAAATTATCAGTATAATACCATGTAGGTTGTACCACGTGACGTCGAATGGTGCAATTCTATTGGTCGATATTTGGGTCGGAAAAATAATCAGTATAATACCATGTAGGTTGTACCACGTGACGTCGAATGGTGCAATTCTATTGGTCGATATTTGGGTCGGAAAAATAATCATAACAAATTCTTTAACATCGCGAAGGTTTTTGTAGAATCTGTCTATTATGTTTCATACATTATTTACGGGACAACCTGTATGTCGGTTGATGGGTGACTTTAACGCCAAATGTATGATATTTGTTAGAGCGGTATGTAGACATAACACATGGATATCGTGATGTCTCTTGCATTAAAAGAGTCATTCTGAATCGTTTGTATTAAGATGAGCAAAGAATATTTAATAGTAGGAAACTCTGTGCTCACACACACACACACACACATACGCTAACGCATTTTATCTCCGAAGGGGTAGGCAGAGGCGCAACTAGTGCACCCACTTTACGCCGTTATTTCGTCCCATAATGTTGTGATAGGGAGCGAACCTATCGTCATATCAAACACAATTTCCAGACTCCGGGCTGATACTGAATAGAAAAACTCAATATCACTCTGCTCGACCCAAGGATCGAACCCGAGACCCCCCCAGCATTGCAGTCTTACCGTTATACAACTAGGCCACCGAGGCAGTACCTCTGTGCCTTTGAGTTGGTAAATACTCAAAGCTCTGTGATGTGCCCTAATAATAATTATTTTTGCTTTTTATTATCTAAGTTTGAATTTGGAACGTGTTTGAAAAATAAGGTAATGTTGGATTGCCAGGTTTATGGCGGGCCGTGGGAGTATTGTCTGGGGTTCTGACAATTCCTTGAAAACCAATTTTTATGGCAAGGTAATCTTTTGGTACATGTTATTGAGCGTTCCACACGGTACCTACTCTGCTACAATTGTGTTTTTTAATGTGACGTTTGTAATTATTTTACATCGGTTAAATATGTTTTCGAATTTTAGTTTGATAATCGTATTACAATATTATATTGGTACCTATACGACAGCCATAAACGACGCAAAATTCTGCATTTTATCAAATAAATATTTTAATTGCATTTTAAAGTAACTATGTATTTCATTTTCTAACAAATAAGACATAACAACATCATTGTTTTATTATAAAGAAGTGACTTGGAGACTTTGATTAATTATATACCTAGATAGAGTGACGCGCTGCAATGAAACTAACACAAACAGGCCAACCTTTCTTAAGCTAGTATGCGTGACAGCTGTGTCATACGCTATCGCTGCATCATTCTGCGTATCCTTGTGTGCGCGCATAATGATACCAGTTATTACATGGTTTCTATTAAAACGGGAAGAAAATTATATCCATAAAAAACAACAAAAATTAATTCACTCGAACTCATTTAGTTGGCAACAGTTCACCTCTACCTTATTCTACGCGTTTGAAACGTTCAGTGTCTATCTAGGTATATAATTGATCAAAGCTTGGAGATATAAAATAAAAAGAAACATTGTATTTTTTTAAATTTGCTGCATTTATTAAAATTATATAATAAAGATGTATCCCATGAATTATAATAAGAAGGACGAAAATAAATAAAATTAACAGTTAGCACAAGGCAACTCGCGAAGCTTGACTACGAGTTGTCTGCGAGTGATGCGGCAGATCTTGGACGGCTTGCGGCGTGGTGATCCTTTTGCATTAGAACCACGTGCTGATACCGAACTTGAGGAAGCTGAAGACGCTGAACCACTTTCGATAATAACAACAGTTGGTCTCTCTACCGAGCTAGAGCTAGATGTTGCTATGGTGGCAGAGGGCTCCTGAATCTCAGGAGATTCAACATTGACACCTTCTGAGTCGTAAAGTACGTCGTTTCCGTAATCCCCTGAGCCGTAAGGCCCGTAGGCTTCACCACTTTCCGCGCCAGAAGTGGCAGCGGCTCCAGCAGACGCTCCTGCCCCACTTCCTCCACGACCTCCTGGTCCGTGATGACCTCGTGATCCTGGGCCAAAGGATCCAGATACAGAAGCTGCCGCGGCAACAGCCGCCGCAGAGCCGCTAGCTCCCTTGCCTGACCCGTAATATCCGGGGCCGTATTCGCCACTACTTCCGTCACCTGAGAAGGGTCCGTATCCTTCAGATCCTGAGCCTGATCCATAACCTCCAGGTCCTCTGGGTCCTGCGGGTCCTGAGACTGCAGCCGATGTGGATGCTGAAGAGCCTTCATTGTCGATTATGATAACGCGCCCTGAGTTGGGACCAGTGCTTGTTGCGCTTGCTGATGCTGCGGCGCCAGATCCTCGTGAGCTTTGACCAGATGAGCCTGAGCCATAAACACCTTCTGAGTCGTAAAGTACGTCGTTTCCGTAATCCCCTGAGCCGTAAGGCCCGTTGGCTTCACCACTTTCCGCGCCAGAAGCGGCAGCGGCTCCAGCAGACGCTCCTGCCCCACTTCCTCCACGACCTCCTGGTCCGTGATGACCTCGTGATCCTGGGCCAAAGGATCCAGATACAGAAGCTGCCGCGGCAGCAGCCGCCGCAGAGCCGCTAGCTCCCTTGCCTGACCCGTTATATCCGGGGCCGTATTCGCCACTACTGCCGTCACCTGAGAGGGGTCCGTATCCTTCAGATCCTGAGCCTGATCCATAACCTCCAGGTCCTCTGGGTCCTGCGGGTCCTGAGACTGCAGCCGATGAGGATGCTGAAGAGCCTTCATTGTCGATTATGATAACGCGCCCTGAGTTGGAACCAGTGCTTGTTGCGCTTGCTGATGCTGCGGCGCTAGATCCTCGTGAGCTTTGACCAGATGAGCCTGAGCCATAAACACCTTCTGAGTCGTAAAGTACGTCGTTTCCGTAATCCCCTGAGCCGTAAGGCCCGTAGGCTTCACCACTTTCCGCGCCAGAAGCGGCAGCGGCTCCAGCAGACGCTCCTGCCCCACTTCCTCCACGACCTCCTGGTCCGTGATGACCTCGTGATCCTGGGCCAAAGGATCCAGATACAGAAGCTGCCGCGGCAGCAGCCGCCGCAGAGCCGCTAGCTCCCTTGCCTGACCCGTAATATCCGGGGCCGTATTCGCCACTACTGCCGTCACCTGAGAAGGGTCCGTATCCTTCAGATCCTGAGCCTGATCTATAACCTCCAGGTCCTCTGGGTCCTGCGGGTCCTGAGACTGCAGCCGATGTGGATGCTGAAGAGCCTTCATTGTTGATTATGATAACGCGCCCTGAGTTGGAACCAGTGCTTGTTGCGCTTGCTGATGCTGCGGCGCCAGATCCTCGTGAGCTTTGACCAGATGAGCCTGAGCCATAAACACCTTCTGAGTCGTAAAGTACGTCGTTTCCGTAATCCCCTGAGCCGTAAGGCCCGTAGGCTTCACCACTTTCCGCGCCAGAAGCGGCAGCGGCTCCAGCAGACGCTCCTGCCCCACTTCCTCCACGACCTCCTGGTCCGTGATGACCTCGTGATCCTGGGCCAAAGGATCCAGATACAGAAGCTGCCGCGGCAGCAGCCGCCGCAGAGCCGCTAGCTCCCTTGCCTGACCCGTAATATCCGGGGCCGTATTCGCCACTACTGCCGTCACCTGAGAGGGGTCCGTATCCTTCAGATCCTGAGCCTAATCCATAACCTCCAGGTCCTCTGGGTCCTGCGGGTCCTGAGACTGCAGCCGATGAGGATGCTGAAGAGCCTTCATTGTCGATTATGATAACGCGCCCTGAGTTGGAACCAGTGCTTGTTGCGCTTGCTGATGCTGCGGCGCCAGATCCTCGTGAGCTTTGACCAGATGAGCCTGAGCCATAAACACCTTCTGAGTCGTAAAGTACGTCGTTTCCGTAATCCCCTGAGCCGTAAGGCCCGTAGGCTTCACCATTTTCCGCGCCAGAAGCGGCAGCGGCTCCAGCAGACGCTCCTGCCCCACTTCCTCCACGACCTCCTGGTCCGTGATGACCTCGTGATCCTGGGCCAAAGGATCCAGATACAGAAGCTGCCGCAGCAGCAGCCGCCGCAGAGCCGCTAGCTCCCTTGCCTGACCCGTAATATCCGGGGCCGTATTCGCCACTACTGCCGTCACCTGAGAAGGGTCCGTATCCTTCAGATCCTGAGCCTAATCCATAACCTCCAGGTCCTCTGGGTCCTGCGGATCCTGAGACTGCAGCCGATGTGGATGCTGAAGAGCCTTCATTGTCGATTATGATAACGCGCCCTGAGTTGGAACCAGTGCTTGTTGCGCTTGCTGATGCTGCGGCGCCAGATCCTCGTGAGCTTTGACCAGATGAGCCTGAGCCATAAACACCTTCTGAGTCGTAAAGTACGTCGTTTCCGTAATCCCCTGAGCCGTAAGGCCCGTAGGCTTCACCACTTTCCGCGCCAGAAGCGGCAGCGGCTCCAGCAGACGCTCCTGCCCCACTTCCTCCACGACCTCCTGGTCCGTGATGACCTCGTGATCCTGGGCCAAAGGATCCAGATACAGAAGCTGCCGCGGCAGCAGCCACCGCAGAGCCGCTAGCTCCCTTGCCTGACCCGTAATATCCGGGGCCGTATTCGCCACTACTGCCGTCACCTGAGAAGGGTCCGTATCCTTCAGATCCTGAGCCTGATCCATAACCTCCAGGTCCTCTGGGTCCTGCGGGTCCTGAGACTGCAGCCGATGAGGATGCTGAAGAGCCTTCATTGTCGATTATGATAACGCGTCCTGAATTGGAACCAGTGCTTGTCGCACTTGCTGATGCTGCGGCGCCAGATCCTCGTGAGCTTTGACCAGATGAGCCTGAGCCATAAACACCTTCTGATTCGTAAAGTACGTCGTTTCCGTAATCCCCTGAGCCGTAAGGCCCGTAGGCTTCACCACTTTCCGCGCCAGAAGCGGCAGCGGCTCCAGCAGACGCTCCTGCCCCACTTCCTCCACGACCTCCTGGTCCGTGATGACCTCGTGATCCTGGGCCAAAGGATCCAGATACAGAAGCTGCCGCGGCAGCAGCCGCCGCAGAGCCGCTAGCTCCCTTGCCTGACCCGTAATATCCGGGGCCGTATTCGCCACTACTGCCGTCACCTGAGAGGGGTCCGTATCCTTCAGATCCTGAGCCTGATCCATAACCTCCAGGTCCTCTGGGTCCTGCGGGTCCTGAGACTGCAGCCGATGAGGATGCTGAAGAGCCTTCATTGTCGATTATGATAACGCGTCCTGAATTGGAACCAGTGCTTGTCGCGCTTGCTGATGCTGCGGCGCCAGATCCTCGTGAGCTTTGACCAGATGAGCCTGAGCCATAAACACCTTCTGAGTCGTAAAGTACGTCGTTTCCGTAATCCCCTGAGCCGTAAGGCCCGTAGGCTTCACCACTTTCCGCGCCAGAAGCGGCAGCGGCTCCAGCAGACGCTCCTGCCCCACTTCCTCCACGACCTCCTGGTCCGTGATGACCTCGTGATCCTGGGCCAAAGGATCCAGATACAGAAGCTGCCGCGGCAGCAGCCGCCGCAGAGCCGCTAGCTCCCTTGCCTGACCCGTAATATCCGGGGCCGTATTCGCCGCTACTGCCGTCACCTGAGAGGGGTCCGTACCCTTCAGATCCTGAGCCTGATCCATAACCTCCACGTCCTCTGGGTCCTGCGGGTCCTGAGACTGCAGCCGATGAGGATGCTGAAGAGCCTTCATTGTCGATTATGATAACGCGCCCTGAGTTGGAACCAGTGCTTGTTGCGCTTGCTGATGCTGCGGCGCCAGATCCTCGTGAGCTTTGACCAGATGAGCCTGAGCCATAAACACCTTCTGAGTCGTAAAGTACGTCGTTTCCGTAATCCCCTGAGCCGTAAGGCCCGTAGGCTTCACCACTTTCCGCGCCAGAAGCGGCAGCGGCTCCAGCAGACGCTCCTGCTCCACTTCCTCCACGACCTCCTGGTCCGTGATGACCTCGTGATCCTGGGCCAAAGGATCCAGATACAGAAGCTGCCGCGGCAGCAGCCGCCGCAGAGCCGCTAGCTCCCTTGCCTGACCCGTAATATCCGGGGCCGTATTCGCCGCTACTGCCGTCACCTGAGAGGGGTCCGTACCCTTCAGATCCTGAGCCTGATCCATAACCTCCAGGTCCTCTGGGTCCTGCGGGTCCTGAGACTGCAGCCGATGAGGATGCTGAAGAGCCTTCATTGTCGATTATGATAACGCGTCCTGAATTGGAACCAGTGCTTGTCGCGCTTGCTGATGCTGCGGCGCCAGATCCTCGTGAGCTTTGACCAGATGAGCCTGAGCCATAAACACCTTCTGAGTCGTAAAGTACGTCGTTTCCGTAATCCCCTGAGCCGTAAGGCCCGTAGGCTTCACCACTTTCCGCGCCAGAAGCGGCAGCGGCTCCAGCAGACGCTCCTGCCCCACTTCCTCCACGACCTCCTGGTCCGTGATGACCTCGTGATCCTGGGCCAAAGGATCCAGATACAGAAGCTGCCGCGGCAGCAGCCGCCGCAGAGCCGCTAGCTCCCTTGCCTGACCCGTAATATCCGGGGCCGTATTCGCCGCTACTGCCGTCACCTGAGAGGGGTCCGTACCCTTCAGATCCTGAGCCTGATCCATAACCTCCAGGTCCTCTGGGTCCTGCGGGTCCTGAGACTGCAGCCGATGAGGATGCTGAAGAGCCTTCATTGTCGATTATGATAACGCGCCCTGAGTTGGAACCAGTGCTTGTTGCGCTTGCTGATGCTGCGGCGCCAGATCCTCGTGAGCTTTGACCAGATGAGCCTGAGCCATAAACACCTTCTGAGTCGTAAAGTACGTCGTTTCCGTAATCCCCTGAGCCGTAAGGCCCGTAGGCTTCACCACTTTCCGCGCCAGAAGCGGCAGCGGCTCCAGCAGACGCTCCTGCTCCACTTCCTCCACGACCTCCTGCTCCGTGATGACCTCGTGATCCTGGGCCAAAGGATCCAGATACAGAAGCTGCCGCGGCAGCAGCCGCCGCAGAGCCGCTAGCTCCCTTGCCTGACCCGTAATATCCGGGGCCGTATTCGCCGCTACTGCCGTCACCTGAGAGGGGTCCGTACCCTTCAGATCCTGAGCCTGATCCATAACCTCCAGGTCCTCTGGGTCCTGCGGGTCCTGAGAATGCAGCCGATGAGGATGCTGAAGAGCCTTCATTGTCGATTATGATAACGCGTCCTGAATTGGAACCAGTGCTTGTCGCGCTTGCTGATGCTGCGGCGCCAGATCCTCGTGAGCTTTGACCAGATGAGCCTGAGCCATAAACACCTTCTGAGTCGTAAAGTACGTCGTGTCCGTAATCCCCTGAGCCGTAAGGCCCGTAGGCTTCACCACTTTCCGCGCCAGAAGCGGCAGCGGCTCCAGCAGACGCTCCTGCCCCACTTCCTCCACGACCTCCTGGTCCGTGATGACCTCGTGATCCTGGGCCAAAGGATCCAGATACAGAAGCTGCCGCGGCAGCAGCCGCCGCAGAGCCGCTAGCTCCCTTGCCTGACCCGTAATATCCGGGGCCGTATTCGCCACTACTGCCGTCACCTGAGAAGGGTCCGTATCCTTCAGATCCTGAGCCTGATCCATAACCTCCACGTCCTCTGGGTCCTGCGGGTCCTGAGACTGCAGCCGATGAGGATGCTGAAGAGCCTTCATTGTCGATTATGATAACGCGCCCTGAGTTGGAACCAGTGCTTGTTGCGCTTGCTGATGCTGCGGCGCCAGATCCTCGTGAGCTTTGACCAGATGAGCCTGAGCCATAAACACCTTCTGAGTCGTAAAGTACGTCGTTTCCGTAATCCCCTGAGCCGTAAGGCCCGTAGGCTTCACCACTTTCCGCGCCAGAAGCGGCAGCGGCTCCAGCAGACGCTCCTGCCCCACTTCCTCCACGACCTCCTGGTCCGTGATGACCTCGTGATCCTGGGCCAAAGGATCCAGATACAGAAGCTGCCGCGGCAGCAGCCGCCGCAGAGCCGCTAGCTCCCTTGCCTGACCCGTAATATCCGGGGCCGTATTCGCCGCTACTGCCGTCACCTGAGAGGGGTCCGTACCCTTCAGATCCTGAGCCTGATCCATAACCTCCAGGTCCTCTGGGTCCTGCGGGTCCTGAGACTGCAGCCGATGTGGATGCTGAAGAGCCTTCATTGTCGATTATGATAACGCGCCCTGAGTTGGAACCAGTGCTTGTTGCGCTTGCTGATGCTGCGGCGCCAGATCCTCGTGAGCTTTGACCAGATGAGCCTGAGCCATAAACACCTTCTGAGTCGTAAAGTACGTCGTTTCCGTAATCCCCTGAGCCGTAAGGCCCGTAGGCTTCACCACTTTCCGCGCCAGAAGCGGCAGCGGCTCCAGCAGACGCTCCTGCCCCACTTCCTCCACGACCTCCTGGTCCGTGATGACCTCGTGATCCTGGGCCAAAGGATCCAGATACAGAAGCTGCCGCGGCAGCAGCCGCCGCAGAGCCGCTAGCTCCCTTGCCTGACCCGTAATATCCGGGGCCGTATTCGCCGCTACTGCCGTCACCTGAGAGGGGTCCGTACCCTTCAGATCCTGAGCCTGATCCATAACCTCCACGTCCTCTGGGTCCTGCGGGTCCTGAGACTGCAGCCGATGAGGATGCTGAAGAGCCTTCATTGTCGATTATGATAACGCGCCCTGAGTTGGAACCAGTGCTTGTTGCGCTTGCTGATGCTGCGGCGCCAGATCCTCGTGAGCTTTGACCAGATGAGCCTGAGCCATAAACACCTTCTGAGTCGTAAAGTACGTCGTTTCCGTAATCCCCTGAGCCGTAAGGCCCGTAGGCTTCACCACTTTCCGCGCCAGAAGCGGCAGCGGCTCCAGCAGACGCTCCTGCTCCACTTCCTCCACGACCTCCTGGTCCGTGATGACCTAGTGATCCTGGGCCAAAGGATCCAGATACAGAAGCTGCCGCGGCAGCAGCCGCCGCAGAGCCGCTAGCTCCCTTGCCTGACCCGTAATATCCGGGGCCGTATTCGCCGCTACTGCCGTCACCTGAGAGGGGTCCGTACCCTTCAGATCCTGAGCCTGATCCATAACCTCCAGGTCCTCTGGGTCCTGCGGGTCCTGAGACTGCAGCCGATGAGGATGCTGAAGAGCCTTCATTGTCGATTATGATAACGCGTCCTGAATTGGAACCAGTGCTTGTCGCGCTTGCTGATGCTGCGGCGCCAGATCCTCGTGAGCTTTGACCAGATGAGCCTGAGCCATAAACACCTTCTGAGTCGTAAAGTACGTCGTTTCCGTAATCCCCTGAGCCGTAAGGCCCGTAGGCTTCACCACTTTCCGCGCCAGAAGCGGCAGCGGCTCCAGCAGACGCTCCTGCCCCACTTCCTCCACGACCTCCTGGTCCGTGATGACCTCGTGATCCTGGGCCAAAGGATCCAGATACAGAAGCTGCCGCGGCAGCAGCCGCCGCAGAGCCGCTAGCTCCCTTGCCTGACCCGTAATATCCGGGGCCGTATTCGCCGCTACTGCCGTCACCTGAGAGGGGTCCGTACCCTTCAGATCCTGAGCCTGATCCATAACCTCCAGGTCCTCTGGGTCCTGCGGGTCCTGAGACTGCAGCCGATGAGGATGCTGAAGAGCCTTCATTGTCGATTATGATAACGCGCCCTGAGTTGGAACCAGTGCTTGTTGCGCTTGCTGATGCTGCGGCGCCAGATCCTCGTGAGCTTTGACCAGATGAGCCTGAGCCATAAACACCTTCTGAGTCGTAAAGTACGTCGTTTCCGTAATCCCCTGAGCCGTAAGGCCCGTAGGCTTCACCACTTTCCGCGCCAGAAGCGGCAGCGGCTCCAGCAGACGCTCCTGCTCCACTTCCTCCACGACCTCCTGCTCCGTGATGACCTCGTGATCCTGGGCCAAAGGATCCAGATACAGAAGCTGCCGCGGCAGCAGCCGCCGCAGAGCCGCTAGCTCCCTTGCCTGACCCGTAATATCCGGGGCCGTATTCGCCGCTACTGCCGTCACCTGAGAGGGGTCCGTACCCTTCAGATCCTGAGCCTGATCCATAACCTCCAGGTCCTCTGGGTCCTGCGGGTCCTGAGAATGCAGCCGATGAGGATGCTGAAGAGCCTTCATTGTCGATTATGATAACGCGTCCTGAATTGGAACCAGTGCTTGTCGCGCTTGCTGATGCTGCGGCGCCAGATCCTCGTGAGCTTTGACCAGATGAGCCTGAGCCATAAACACCTTCTGAGTCGTAAAGTACGTCGTGTCCGTAATCCCCTGAGCCGTAAGGCCCGTAGGCTTCACCACTTTCCGCGCCAGAAGCGGCAGCGGCTCCAGCAGACGCTCCTGCCCCACTTCCTCCACGACCTCCTGGTCCGTGATGACCTCGTGATCCTGGGCCAAAGGATCCAGATACAGAAGCTGCCGCGGCAGCAGCCACCGCAGAGCCGCTAGCTCCCTTGCCTGACCCGTAATATCCGGGGCCGTATTCGCCACTACTGCCGTCACCTGAGAAGGGTCCGTATCCTTCAGATCCTGAGCCTGATCCATAACCTCCACGTCCTCTGGGTCCTGCGGGTCCTGAGACTGCAGCCGATGAGGATGCTGAAGAGCCTTCATTGTCGATTATGATAACGCGCCCTGAGTTGGAACCAGTGCTTGTTGCGCTTGCTGATGCTGCGGCGCCAGATCCTCGTGAGCTTTGACCAGATGAGCCTGAGCCATAAACACCTTCTGAGTCGTAAAGTACGTCGTTTCCGTAATCCCCTGAGCCGTAAGGCCCGTAGGCTTCACCACTTTCCGCGCCAGAAGCGGCAGCGGCTCCAGCAGACGCTCCTGCCCCACTTCCTCCACGACCTCCTGGTCCGTGATGACCTCGTGATCCTGGGCCAAAGGATCCAGATACAGAAGCTGCCGCGGCAGCAGCCGCCGCAGAGCCGCTAGCTCCCTTGCCTGACCCGTAATATCCGGGGCCGTATTCGCCGCTACTGCCGTCACCTGAGAGGGGTCCGTATCCTTCAGATCCTGAGCCTGATCCATAACCTCCAGGTCCTCTGGGTCCTGCGGGTCCTGAGACTGCAGCCGATGAGGATGCTGAAGAGCCTTCATTGTCGATTAAGATAACGCGTCCTGAATTGGAACCAGTGCTTGTCGCACTTGCTGATGCTGCGGCGCCAGATCCTCGTGAGCTTTGACCAGATGAGCCTGAGCCATAAACACCTTCTGAGTCGTAAAGTACGTCGTTTCCGTAATCCCCTGAGCCGTAAGGCCCGTAGGCTTCACCACTTTCCGCGCCAGAAGCGGCAGCGGCTCCAGCAGACGCTCCTGCTCCACTTCCTCCACGACCTCCTGGTCCGTGATGACCTCGTGATCCTGGGCCAAAGGATCCAGATACAGAAGCTGCCGCGGCAGCAGCCGCCGCAGAGCCGCTAGCTCCTTTGCCTGACCCGTAATATCCGGGGCCGTATTCGCCGCTACTGCCGTCACCTGAGAGGGGTCCGTACCCTTCATATCCTGAGCCTGATCCATAACCTCCAGGTCCTCTGGGTCCTGCGGGTCCTGAGACTGCAGCCGATGTGGATGCTGAAGAGCCTTCATTGTCGATTATGATAACGCGCCCTGAGTTGGAACCAGTGCTTGTTGCGCTTGCTGATGCTGCGGCGCCAGATCCTCGTGAGCTTTGACCAGATGAGCCTGAGCCATAAACACCTTCTGAGTCGTAAAGTACGTCGTTTCCGTAATCCCCTGAGCCGTAAGGCCCGTAGGCTTCACCACTTTCCGCGCCAGAAGCGGCAGCGGCTCCAGCAGACGCTCCTGCTCCACTTCCTCCACGACCTCCTGGTCCGTGATGACCTCGTGATCCTGGGCCAAAGGATCCAGATACAGAAGCTGCCGCGGCAGCAGCCGCCGCAGAGCCGCTAGCTCCTTTGCCTGACCCGTAATATCCGGGGCCGTATTCGCCGCTACTGCCGTCACCTGAGAGGGGTCCGTACCCTTCATATCCTGAGCCTGATCCATAACCTCCAGGTCCTCTGGGTCCTGCGGGTCCTGAGACTGCAGCCGATGTGGATGCTGAAGAGCCTTCATTGTCGATTATGATAACGCGCCCTGAGTTGGAACCAGTGCTTGTTGCGCTTGCTGATGCTGCGGCGCCAGATCCTCGTGAGCTTTGACCAGATGAGCCTGAGCCATAAACACCTTCTGAGTCGTAAAGTACGTCGTTTCCGTAATCCCCTGAGCCGTAAGGCCCGTAGGCTTCACCACTTTCCGCGCCAGAAGCGGCAGCGGCTCCAGCAGACGCTCCTGCCCCACTTCCTCCACGACCTCCTGGTCCGTGATGACCTCGTGATCCTGGGCCAAAGGATCCAGATACAGAAGCTGCCGCGGCAGCAGCCGCCGCAGAGCCGCTAGCTCCCTTGCCTGACCCGTAATATCCGGGGCCGTATTCGCCGCTACTGCCGTCACCTGAGAGGGGTCCGTATCCTTCAGATCCTGAGCCTGATCCATAACCTCCAGGTCCTCTGGGTCCTGCGGGTCCTGAGACTGCAGCCGATGAGGATGCTGAAGAGCCTTCATTGTCGATTATGATAACGCGTCCTGAATTGGAACCAGTGCTTGTCGCACTTGCTGATGCTTCGGCGACAGATCCTCGTGAGCTTTGACCAGATGAGCCTGGGCCATAAACACCTTCTGAGTCGTAAAGTACGTCGTTTCCGTAATCCCCTGAGCCGTAAGGCCCGTAGGCTTCACCACTTTCCGCGCCAGAAGCGGCAGCGGCTCCAGCAGACGCTCCTGCCCCACTTCCTCCACGACCTCCTGGTCCGTGATGACCTCGTGATCCTGGGCCAAAGGATCCAGATACAGAAGCTGCCGCGGCAGCAGCCGCCGCAGAGCCGCTAGCTCCCTTGCCTGACCCGTAATATCCGGGGCCGTATTCGCCGCTACTGCCGTCACCTGAGAGGGGTCCGTACCCTTCATATCCTGAGCCTGATCCATAACCTCCAGGTCCTCTGGGTCCTGCGGGTCCTGAGACTGCAGCCGATGTGGATGCTGAAGAGCCTTCATTGTCGATTATGATAACGCGCCCTGAGTTGGAACCAGTGCTTGTTGCGCTTGCTGATGCTGCGGCGCCAGATCCTCGTGAGCTTTGACCAGATGAGCCTGAGCCATAAACACCTTCTGAGTCGTAAAGTACGTCGTTTCCGTAATCCCCTGAGCCGTAAGGCCCGTAGGCTTCACCACTTTCCGCGCCAGAAGCGGCAGCGGCTCCAGCAGACGCTCCTGCCCCACTTCCTCCACGACGTCCTGGACCATAATTACCTCGTGATCCTGGACCAGAGGATCCAGATGCAGTAGCTGCCGCGGCAGTAGCTCCAAATTTCCTTGCCGAGGCTGATGAGGAACTCTTAGATTTACTGTCTCTTGCTCCTGGAACTTTCTTTATTACAACATCTTCTTCATAAATTATTTCGTGACCCGTAGCATCAGTCTCGATGGTAAACGTCCTCACGATTTTCTCTCCCGGATCTATGTTTGGCTTAGCACCGTTCCTCTCATACTTTTTTTTTGTTTTCGAAGTCTCAAACATAGTTCCATTTTTTACATTGAATTCGTCAGATTTTCTGACACTTGTTTCTTTATAACCCCTTTCGAGGTCATTAAATATTTTTTCGATGTCATCCGCAGTGGAATACTATAAAAAAAAATATTATTTGTATATTACTATATCGATAATAAATATAATGCTTTTTGATTGTTTGAACTGACATAAATAATAATTTAATTTAGGCAATTTCAAATTAAGATTGTAGGTGTTTTTGCCATAACTAAAATATTTAAACTGTTAGGGCGGTATTAATAAATCAATCTCAAGTTTGAGTTACATCTCAAGTAGACATAATGTATTAATAGTTATGCCACCATACATTATGTCTACTTGAGATGTAACTCAAACTTGAGATTGATTTATTAATACCGCCCCTAATCTCAATGATTGAAGTTTGGGCAACTAAAATACAAATTATTTGGAATTTTGAATTTTATTTTAATGGGTAATAATAGTACTAGATCTTTTTTTTTAATTTACCTGCAAAGCGCAGCACAGGATCACGAAGGCCGTTACTCTCATTTTCCTGAGAGCTGAAACCGATTTGATACCTCTACGAATCTCTCCGGGGTTTTTATACCATAAGTTTGTCGTTCATTGACGCAAATGAACAATTACAATTGCGTTTAATTACTACAATAGTAACAAAATTTTAAAGAAATTAATTCTTTACAATTACAACACTATTGTAGCTACGATGAGACATACAATACGTAATTAAAACTTGATCGGGTCATTGTAGTTCGGTTATTATTGTCGCGATACGTGTTTATTTAGATGAAACAGTGTTGATTATTGAAAATTATACGCAAAAACAATGTCCCTGAAGGGCATGCACACTCTTCAACGACAGTTCTGTTCAATGGTGTTTTAAACAGCAAGTCCAGGACTAATGAAATTCTATACGCATACAGCGTAGTCACTTAAGTGCACCAGATGTGGGTTAAGGGCAGGAAGAGGGATTTAACCGTATATGTATCCCTAGTTACTCTTAACATAATAATGGCGTACAGTACTGAATCCTTCATCCCTCTCCTCAAAAGTAAAGTCCCTTTGCTAGGATAAGAATCTAGCAAAGTTTTTAGCCCAAAAAAGAGGCCATTTATAGACACTTACCCACTCTTTAAATATAATGCTTTTTAAATCGTAAACGTCATATAGATTACCCACCATCCATACCTGAATTATATACTGCCCACTGCTGAGCACGGGCCTCCTCTACTACTGAGAGGGTTAAGAGGCTATGTCGAAAAATTTAAGGTTATTTAAATTCAAATTTCTCGTAAAGTACTAAGATCGGAAGTTTGATTTTTGGGTATGTGTAAATTGAACACATAACTCAATGATTTTCGAAAGCCAAAACACAATTACTACAAATTTTCTCGATAGAAAAAAAATCCAAAGTTACCTCTGATATTTTCTTTAAACACGCTTTATCTCTAAATGGTGTAATATATACATTCGTAACTTGATTTAAATACAAGAACTCAATATTTTCTAAGGTCACAAAAAGACGCAATCAAACTAAATTGAATAGTATAATCACAATTAAAAGAAAATTGGTTTGGCGCTTACGCCATTTCATTTCGGCATACGAGTGCGCTTCCCGTCTCTTCCTCTCATCCGCGACGGCTAAATACGCCATCACTGTCATGGGAGTGGCCCGTGCCGACTTCAGTCGCCCGGAATCTTTACTGACGACGGACGTGCGCTCGACATTTTTGGGCGCCTTCAAAGTTCAAATTACCCGTTTGGTATAGGGATGCGGCCGCGCTGCCGCCGTGACCCGCGCGGCAAATTTGAAAGTGCCCTTCAAATTCTATTTTACAGTATATCCAGCTCACGTCCGTGTGTCAATATAAAATTATAGGCTCTATTAGATCTATGAGATAGGTAGCAAGCGTAATTATTACATCCTTTCACCTTTGTAAATTATTTCTTTTCGGAGACCTACTTTAGTTATAATGCGTGATCGGTACGACTACCGCGCTCCCGGTCCCGGGTTCGAATCCCTGAACGAAAAAAAATTTACATTGGGTTTTTTTGTATTATTATTTATATTTCGTAATCCAGAGCTAGGGACGCGTAATACCTGGAATGCCATGCTGGGCCAATTTTGCGTAAATGACGCTTGCGTGCCGGTCATACATTTGAAAAATTCGGATTTTGGGTGCAAAGGCTGTTCAAATTTTTACACCATAAAATTATTTTAGTATGAATTTTTATATTACTTATTTATTTATTTATTATGGATCAATAGTCACTAAAATATTCAGTGCCAATGTTTGAATTGGTATACACGGCCGCCATTTTGAATTTCTTTGTTTTAAGGCCAATCGACCTCAAAATCGATTTTTGGGTATAACTTTGGTTACAAAAGACTGATCCAATGTCAGAATTGAATTAAGTGGCCGCCATTTTGAATTTCTTTGTTTTAAGGCCAACCGACCTCAAAATCGATTTCTGGGTATAACTTTGGTTACTAAAGACTGATCCAATGTCAGAATTGAATTAAGTGGCCGCCATTTTGAATTTCTTTGTTTTAACGCCAATCGACCTCAAAATCGATATCTTGCTATAACTTTGGTTACAAAAGACTAATCCAATGTCAGAATTGAAAAAAGTGGCCGCCATTTTGAATTTCCTTGTTTGAAGTCCAATTGACCTCATAATCGATATCTGGTTATAACTTTAGTTACCAAAGACTGATCCAATGTAGCAATTGAAAAAAGTGGCCGCCATTTTGAATTTCTTCATTTTAAGGCCAATCGGCCACAAAATCGTTATCTGGCTATAACTTTAGTTGCCTAAGACTAATTCAATGTCAGAATTGAAAAAAGTGGCCGCCATTTTGAATTTCTTCATTTTAAGGCCAATTAGCCACAAAATCGATATCTGGCTATAACTTTAGTTGCCTAAGACTAATCCAATGTCAGAATTGAAAAAAGTGGCCGCCATTTTGAATTTATTTGTTTTTAAGGCCAGGCCACGGCGCAGCGTCGGCCGTCCACCTGCAAGGTCACATAGATTTTAAAGCCAATAAATAGCCCTTAAAACAAGATATATCTAAATGGTGGCCACTTTTTTTAATTCTAACATTAGATCTGCCTCTTGTACACAAAACAATGCCCAGATATCGATTTTGAGGTCGATTGGCCTTAAAACAAAGAAATTTAAAATGGCGGCTACTTTTTCAATTGTGACATTAGATCAGTCTTTGGTAACTAAAGTTATACACAGATATCGATTTTGAGGTCGGTTAGCCTTAAAACAAAGAAATTAAAAATGGCGGTAACTTTTTCAATTCTGACATTGGATCAGTCTCACTATGTCGGCCACTTTTCTCAATTCTAACATTACCTAAGTCAAGATCTTGCTTTCAACGCCAAGCCAAAAATAGCGAAAGAAGAAACAACCTGTAGATGTTCAGTTTGATATATATTTTGCAGAAATCGGCCCGAGCGGACATGTACGCTCTCAAATTCAAGATGGCAGTCACTTTTTTGGCATTAGGCTCACCCTCTGGGGCCAAAGTATGCCTAGATAACAATTTTGAGGTCAATAGGTATAAAATCGGATCTGACCTTTGTAACCAAAGACGCAAAAGTATCGATTTTAAAGCGAATTGGCCTTAAAAATTAAAACAACATGGCAGCCACTTATTCCACCTTGTACATTAGACACATGTTTTATTGTCCAAAATTTGGTCAGGTATGGATTTTGAAGCTAATTGGTTCTTAAATAAAAATGTTATAGATTGGTAACGGCCACCTTCACCATTACAAACATTTATACCCTATCTAGTGACCATTGAACCATTATAATGTTTTCAAACTTCATATCAAACTAATTTTATGGTGTAAAAATTTCGAACACCTTTACACCCTAAATTCGATTTTGTATGGCGGCACTGAAGAGTGAAGCATCATTTAGACCCGGCAAAACCCGGTAAAATAGACCCGGAATTCCAGGGAAAAGGTAGCATAGTGACTGACTTGTCGAGAGTCAAGACTACCTCGATGTCGTAACTCGTAGCTGTATTGCGTGCTCGGTACCGCCTCCGCGCTGAGGTCCCGGGTTTGAATCCAGAGTCGGGCCGTAAAATAGTGACTGCATTTTTTGTATTATTATTTACTTTGTGTCAATCAAAGCTAGGAAAGCCTACAAAAATAAATCAAAACGATGCAAAATATAATTTAAAATGTATTATAGAATTTTCATACTGCTCTGTTTTTTATATACCTACGTACGTCCGAGACCTATTTACCACCATACCAAATTTTACCGAGAAAGTGAATAATACTTTCGATGAGTTTAAATAACTTACAATGTCATTTTACATAATGTTCAAGTAATTAGGTAGTATAGTGACATAATAATGATTCTATAGGCGAATTAAAATAAATTACATGTTTTATAAGTTATAAAACATAGAATTTATTGGAAATTTTATCTATAATATTTATAACGCAGCTGTGTATTTGCATTTGGAATGACGATCTTTTCGCGGGCTTGAGCGCAACGACCTGATGCGATGGCGATGCGACGCGCGCGATCTGGCGCAGCGGGTCGGCGGGGCGCCTCGCAGTGGAAATACGCTAAGCCACGCCCATCACCGTCCGATATTTTTTCGACATAGCCCCTTAAGGCCTTAGTCCACCACGCTGGCCTAGTGAGGGTTGGCAGACTTCACATACCTTCGAAATTCAGACAACTTCTCAGGTATGCAGGTTTCCTCACGATGTTTTCCTTCATCGTTAAAGCGAGCGATAATTCACAAAAAATACACACATAACTTTATAGCAAAGTCAGAGGTGTATGCCCTTGGGTTTTGAACCTGCGGACATTCGTCTCAGCAGTCCGTTCCACTCTCAACTAGGCTATCGCCGCTATAGATTGTGGACCGATATTTACTCCTGGATGGTCAGGTATACGGTACCAATATACATTTAATGCTTCGAGATATAGAGGACAGGGAGGTGACGTTCATTGCTTTGTGTACAAGTGCTTGCCATCAGGAGAGAGATTTGCTCGTCTTTTTAATCGTAAGTATAAAAAAAATCTACCACCGACTGCCTCGGTGGCGTAATTGTATTACGATATGACTGCAATGCTAAGGTCTTAAGTTCGATTACCGGGTCGGGCAAAGTGATATTGGGTTTTAAATTCAGTATCAGCCCGGAGTCAGAAATTTGTGCCCGATATGGCGATAGGCTGGCCCCCTATCACATCATGGGACGTAATATGCACGGCGAAAAGTGGGTGCATTAGTTACGCCTCTGCCTACCCCTTCGGGCATAAAAGGCGTGAGTGTGTGTATGTATAAAATAATTCTGCACATTTGGTCTCAATGTAGATGACCAGTTTTTCATCCCATAGGAATAACTTTCCTTTACGATTTTTTCTAAGATCGTAGCGTCATTCGTCGTTAAACAGTTTTTTAAGTTGTTGTTTTGAATAATAATATATAAGTATAGTTTACTAGTGACTTCGCACACACGAATGTCTGACATAATTTAAATTTTAAATTCTTTAAAATTTAGATTTCTTGTTTAAATTTAAAATTTCTATTATTAGATATAATTTATATTTATAAGTTTTGTTTAGTGTGAGCTATCGCAATAAACGTATTTCTTTCTTCCTTTTTATATAAGAATTCTACAGAAATCTTGCGTTTGGTACAATATGGTAGCTTCGCTGTGGGCATATATGTTTACACTTCCATTTCCATTGTCCGTGATTGGCCTGTGGAAATCGATTAGCACTAGGGGATCAGGAACTATGCTTTATAAAAAAATATACCTATGTATGTATTGCTTGTGGGACCGCATTCTGGACCAGGGAGACGAAAATACTTCTTTAGCGGTCCCCCGACGCGACGACGCTTGGCTCAAAATATTACCAGGTACTTAAACGACAAAGACACTTTTATTATTATACTTTTTAGAGATTTTTTGTGTCGGGGGTTATTTTAATTTTAATTTGATTTTTATTTCAAACTTTTAAAATTATTTTATTCTCCATCATGGGGCCTTGATAATCAACTATCTAACAACTACTCGATGAGACCATCCTTATGAGCCCAAACACGCTATATCTGCTATAAGTTGCTAAGGAGTTGGGTATCCCTCAGACTACTTGATACTGCAGAATCAGATCACGTTTAAAAATATTGCCGAAGTCACAGTCCACCAAATATAAATTCAATCGGGCTTCTTAAATTGGAAATGAGCTGATAATCTTCAAACACCTCAACAGATCTACATAAATTATAGCTAAGAACCATCACAATCATATCAGCTTTCAAACAAAAAAAACGCGTCAGGATTGGTCCATTCGTTTGAGAGCTACGATGCCACAGACAGACATACAGATACGCAGATACGCACCCTAAACTTATAACACCCCGCTTTTTTGTCGGGGGTTAAAAAAAAACACATTATAATTGAAAATATTTTAATGTGAGTTATGGCATTTTGATTCTCATGTCCTCAATTGAAGCGTATATTCAAAAACAAATCACAATTAAAATAATCAGTACGTACACCTGTACATATTAAGATGTTTTGCATGTCAAGCCCACAGACAAAAGATTAATTTCGTATTATAATGAAAACAGCTGAACATTGTTTATCAGTTTCAAGCCACATGCTGAAATACGCAAATTACAGTGTTTAGATAGTGACACCGTATGTATTTGGGTTCGATTACTAGCATTACACAAACTGATAGATAAAAAATCAAGACCATGGGCTTAGAATGTGGTAAAAATTACACGACACGACTCCGTTTCGTTTTATTGGGACTGGTTGAGAGATTAACACGTGACTGACGTATTGATCTCTCGATCAATCACAAACATCATAATTAAACGACATCGCCTTACGAGTCGCGTTTTTTTGCCACATTCTAAGCCCACGGTATCGACACGAAGAGTCGAGACGATATCAGCGCTACCAGTCAACTTGCTACTGGACATAATGAGACTTAACATCTTATGTCTCAGGATGACGAGCGCAGTGGAATGCCACACAGTACTTTGTAATTCAAGGTGCTGGATGGTGCTGCTACTGTTTATGGGTGGTCGTATCGCTTACCATCAGGTGAACGGCATGCTCGTCTCGTCATTCAATGCAATAAAAAAAATTAAAAAAAATAGGTTCGCAAAAATGCGTTTCCCGATCGGTTTATATTAAAAATATTATAAAGGCCACCACGCAGATCAGCTATAATGTACTTTATATAAATTACATCCCAATATGTAGCTTTAAATTATCTTAAAATATTACAGCAGGTTATATAATGTACCTTTCCCTTTATTCTATAGGTATGCGTCTCGATTGACGCACTTGTATCGAGATGTATAGAAGAAGAAGAAAGAATAATTTATTGTCGCGGTACACGTTATACATAAAAAAAGCAAACAAAGTACAATATAATATTCACCAATATATATATTTATATAATATATTTACAATATAATATAGTATTAAAGATGTAAAAATATATAGCTATCGTGTGTTGTCTTCCGACGATTTATGTGGGTAAAAATGTATTGAAATATATTGTGCTATAAACTATAATGTATTTATAGTTACTATTTTGTATTTATAAACTATAATTAATTATAAAGTGGACGATAGCCTAGTTGGGAATGGAACGGTCTGCCGTGACAATGTCCGGCGGTTCAAAACCCAAGGCACACACCTCTGATTTTTCGAAGTTATGTGTGTATTGTTTATCAATTATCGTTCGCTTTAACGGTGAAGGAAAACATCGTGAGGAAACCTACATACCTGAGAATTCTCGATAAGAATTTCGAGGGTATGTGAAGTCTGCCAATCCGCACTAGGCCAGCGTGGTGGACTAAGGCCTAACCCCTCTCAGTAGTAGAGGAGGCCCGTGCTCAGCAGTGGGCAGTATTTAATACAGGGCTGGTATTATTATATATAATTATAAATTATAATTGTATGGGCAGGGCACATAGTTCGAAAACTGACGGCAGATGGGGCAAAAAGTTCTCGATTGGAGACCACGTACTGACAAGCGCAGCGTTGGACGTCCACCTGCAAGGTGGATAGACCACTCGATAAAGGTCGCAGGAACACGCTGGATGCAGGATTTTGACAGGTCCGTCTGGAAATCTTTAGGAGAGGCCTATGTTCAGCAGTGGCCGTCATGTGGCTGATGATGATGATGATGATAAATTATAATGTACAGTCAGCCACATAAGTAGCTGAACAAATTCAACATTTCAAATCGCGCATACGCGTTCAGTTCAATTAAAACATATTTTTTTCTGTGTGTAAAGTAAAGTAAATCTCTTTTATTTTATTTATGTGAAGAAAAAACGAAAATTGGTAAGAACCCAAAAGTGTATAGGCAATTTGAAGTTTTGAATTTGTTCAGCTACTTATGTGGCTGACTGTACATCTTTACGTTATAGCTGCCGTGTGTGTTCGCTTTAAGCATCTCACACCGCTGTCAATTGCTAAATCACATACGACAAAATGGTTGTATCAAACTATCAACATTTCGCTGTCATATAACTATGTAATTGACAATTTATTTATTTTTAATTTTTTATTCAGATCATTCATAACATTTTCCATATAAATTAAAATCAAATTAACAAAATATCAATTACTTATTAACTACTACATTTGTTATGTTACATTTCCTAGAACTACTTTCATCCAATAATTGCAATGGTTGCATCTACTAAATTGTTAAACCAATGCTAATATAATAAGTTGCTCCCAACCACCAACGAAACAACTTTCAAATGTTTTTTAGAGTTGAATCTTACATATATTGATAATATTTTCGTGTTTCGTTGTATTCTCTTGCTGTCATGCCCAGTCTAGGATGACGCAATCGCAGCCAGCTTCTGACGCTGTGACGTCACTATTCAGCTCATCTTGACAGTTTTTGTTGGAAATCTATTGGAGAGAAAAGTACCAATTAAATTCTACACATTATTTACTTATTGAGTATTTTTCATATTTTAACAATAGGTACATTATTTGTAAAACATGAAAGTAGTCGAGGCGAGATTAGTATGTCTGAATATGGTGTAATGTAATTCCAGCCTAACCCAACTAAACAAACAGCCTAAACAAACTTTTAAAGATAAATTTGATAACATCTTGCAGTCCGCTTACATAATTTATTATAGTTTGTATTACAGGTGTAATTTAATTTGGGTTTCTTTTTCACTCTAACATGTAGTTTAATGTTTTTATGTATGATTTTACTGATGTATATTCTGTTGTGTGCCATAATAAATAAATCGAATTTAGAAACATTCGAGAAAAAATCATGGGCCACTTTTTAAAATGTCCGATTGACATAAACAATAAATCGTCTCCTCACCGATACCTCCTAAAATATTTCCATGTGAGACTTGAAGCACTTTATTAATGGAGTCTTTTGTCCTTAAACTTTCATTATCAGGTAAACACTTAAAAAAATAAGGGCTAAATGAGGGTTCCCAATGTTAGTATAATATTATGCTGTTTTTTGATGTTTTGCTATGCTTAAATTTTTATTTGGTTGTCCCACCAATAAAATCATTCTTTCTTTTTTCTTTTAAAAGCACTAATTATTAAAATAAATAAATGACTACACTTATAATGCTTTTTTCGTCTAGTACTATATTAGTTGCCTGCCTCGGTGGCGTCTCGGATTCGATTCCCGGTTCGGGGAAAGTGATATTGGATGAAAGGCGTGAGTTTGTGTGTGTGTGTGTATACAGGGTAATTTTGACATTGCGTTAATAAATGAAACCACATACGCGTCTTTGCTTTTGCTAACATTATGCCAAAAATTATCCACGAGAAACGAATATTTTCACCAAAAAACTAAATTTTATTTTCCTGATTTTTTTATCATTTCGTAGTTTAGTGCGAATATGGTGTGTGCGTGAGTGTTTTTCTGACTGAAAGTGTGATATTGCTCCATCGACGAATCCTTTTAGAGTAGTAGTAGTGGCATTAGGGCGTGTAAACTTAAAGTTACTTTTTATTGATATTTATTTGTTCTAAACTTACACTTTTATTTTACATCTATGGTTAAAATAACTTAATGGAAAGTTTTATTTACAAGGAGATAAGTATGTGGTTTCATTTAGTAACGCAATTTCAAAATGACCCTGTATATAGTTTATTCCGTACAGTAGCCCTCATCTTACCACATCATAATATAACAGAATATGGGTTATAATTAATCTCAACCAGCTGTAAATCCAGAATGTGCAACTCTGCCTGCCTCTTCGGATCTAGGTGTTATTCTGAGCTTCATTGAAAACCGCCCCAGCATGATCTGCAAATAAATAACGTTCTTCGTTTGTTCTGTTGCGAAAATTATCGTAAAAACTTTAACAATAGGTTATTTTTTAGACAAAGCTTGGATGTTAACCATATGTTGGAATGGAATCAATCGATAATTGTCAATCGAATGGAAGTAAAAAATACGGCAAAAAGCAACTAAAAAAGTGTTCTGCCTTGACGGTTTTTTGGTGTAACGCGGTACGCAAATCTATAGGTACTTATATTTATAATATTATAAAGCTGAAGAGTTTGATTGATTGATTGATTGATTGAACGCGCTAATCTCAGGAAGTAATGAACCGATTTTGAAAATTCTTTCACTAAAAGGAGGCTTACATTACTCCTAAGTGCTATAGGTTACTCTTTATCCCGGGAAAATATTTATATATTTTTTAAAAACTTATTCACTCGGGCGGATCCGCGAGCAATACAAGTGTTATATATTTTGCTTTAAAGCAAACCTCTTAAACCCGTGTTTTATTATGCGTGGTCAAGTAAAGTTAACGGTCTAATTACACTGGACAAGCGCGCACCGTCTTTACCTCGCTGTGAATTCCCTTGCAATTAGCCAGTGTGAGAAGACCCTTAACTTTACCTGACCACGGATGAAGCATCCCGGCTTAAGGATGAAAATTGTTAAAGTTAAGTCTTGCAGTTTAGAAACTTAATAGACAACTATGTTATGCTAAGTGAGATATGAGATCGAATCCTACTAATATTATAAACGCGAAAGTTTGTAAGTATGGATGTATGGATGTTTGTTACTCTTTCACGCAAAAACTACTAAACGGATTTCGATGAAATTAGGCACACGCGTAGATTATCCCTGGATTAACACATAGGCTGCTTTTTATCCCGGGAAAATATAAAGCGGGACTTTTATCCCGGGAAAACTCATTCACGCTGGCGGAGCCGCGGGCATAAGCAAAAAATATTTAATTGAAATCCAATTTTTTAGACCTTTATGCCCAATTCTAAGCATCTATTTTATAAATTCTGAGTGAATGCTACAGGTCAAATATAACGCCACCAAGTACAAAAAACATACTGTCAAGTCAGTGACATTACCATGCCGTTTTTTTTTTTTTTTTTTTTTTTTTTTATTTATTTGGATTACCAACAATTGTCACATTGAAACATTTACAATAAGCTTATACAAATATAGATCAAGCTAAATGCACAACCACACTAAGGTAATCACAGCATATAATAGGACGTGTAATTTTCGTTTTAAAAAAACTACTCACATGCCTTTTATCCCAAAGAGATGGGACGAGGCGCAACTAGTGCATCCACGCTTTGCCATGTGTTCCGTCTCATGAGCTAAAAACCTAATATTATTATAACTGACTTGGGGATCGAACCCAAGACCTCAAGGCAGCCACCGAGTAAAAAAGAAATATTTTGTAGTAAAGTTTACCGCCATAATTTCTGTGCCCTGTTACCTGTTCCTCACAGATAAAAAAAACATAACAAAGCAACGCCGACACATTCTTATTTCGCTAACTGTTATAATGATGAATGTTTTGTTTGACAAATTATATTATTGGAGCTTGCGATAATTTAACGCCTTTTCAAGATGTTTTGCAAAATACCATTTGTTATCTGAAAGGGTAGGCAGGAAGGCAACGTGTAGATAAATATATATTTATAAAATAAAACATGTCTCGTATATAGTCGTCCTAGCAGTTCTAAGGTACCGCAATGAATGTTCATTCGGTACATATTATCAAGTATTATTTCAACGTCATATAAAATTATCTGATTCAAATGCTTTCATAAATCTAAACATATGTGTTTCTCATATGAACTGTGCCCAAAGGTTCTGGGTTATACTCCTTGACGAGCAATATTTTTTTTAATTCTTTAAGACGGTTCTGCCCTTACCTTCTGGATAAAGACAGGAGTTATTTACTAAAAATTAAATACTAAAAAAATTACGGCGTACCTATATTTTTTATTAGTATACTACATTTTGCCGGCGGCTCTGCCCACGTGAATGAGTTTTCCCGGGATAAAAGTCCCGCTTTATATTTTCTGGGATAAAAAGTAGCCTATGTGTTCATCCAAGACATAATCTACTCGTGTGCCAAATTTCATAGAAATCCGTTTAGGAGTTTTTGCGTGAAAAGTTATGAAATTACTAAGATCGCTATTAAAAAATTGGGTATGACGGAAGAAGGTAGAAAATTTAACGTATTTTTTAATGCCACATCATAAAAAAACTGTCTGAAAAATACATAAAATTGGGGTGGGCCACCCTTATCACTTGCAATCAGCCCTGTATTATATACTGCCCACTGCTGAGCACGGGCCTCCTCTACTACTGAGAGGGGTTAGGCCTTAGTCCACCACGCTGGCCTAGTGCGGTTTGGCAGACTTCACATACCCTCGAAATTCTTATGGAGAATTCTCAGGTATGTAGGTTTCCTCACGATGTTTTCCTTCACCGTTAAAGCGAACGATAATTGATAAACAATACACACGTAACTTCGAAAAGTCAGAGGTGTGTGCCTTGGGTTTTGAATCTCCGGACATTGTCTCGGCAGACCGTTTCATTCCCAACTAGGCTTTCGTCCACTTCCCTTATCACTTAGGGGGATGAAAAACCAAGTGTGAATATAAAACTTCATCAAAATCGGTTCAGCCGTTTCGAAGAAGTATGGCAACAAACACTGTGACACGAAATTTTTATATATATAGCAATATTGCTATTAAAAAATAGGGGATGATGGAAGGTACAAAATTTATGGCTGTATGTATTTTTAATGCCACATCATAAAAAAAATATTAAAAAATCTGCGAAAAATAAAAAAAAATTGTGGTAGGCCACCCTTATTACTTAGGGGGATGAAAAATAGATACCAACTTATTCTCAAACCTACCGAGTGTGAATATAAAATTTCATCAAAATCGGTTCCACCGTTTCGGAGGAGTATGGTAGCAAACACTGTGACACGAAATTTGTATATAATAGATGAACTAAAGATATTACAAATCCAATAAAGAATAACAGCGATTTTGCAAAGAACGCAAATTAATCAACAACCAAAACCAGCCGAAGATACACGCAACTGTTTGGAGAGGCGAACAAACATCGTAACGCTGTTCTTCGATCGTAAACCGACCCCATGTTGTCTGTCTCAAAGCTACACCTTAATTAACCGCGGCCCAGATTTATTAACCACTCCGACTTGTTTGCGAAGACTTGATAGATTTTTAAGGTTGGATTTTGGATGGAATTCGTTTGGAATAGAACGCTCGGACGAGTGTTTGAAAGGTCCTTAATGAAATAGATTTTAGTAGTTTTCTACTTATGTAAATACGTGGTTGTATTACGGTACGACTACAATGCTGAGGTCTCTGGTTCGATCCCCGGGTCGGGCATAGTGAATGTGGTTTTTTTTATTATTTTTTAATTTGAGTCCGATACGGCAATGGGTTCGCCCCCTATCACATCATGGGACGGAATATGCGGGGCGAAAAGTGGGTGCACTATACATAATGCGCCTCTGCCTACCCCTTCGGGGATAAAAGGCGTGAGTGTTTGTGTATGTATGTTAAAAACGTGTTGCTTCCGACCTAAAGTAATAAGATGATTTATAAAAATATTTTTTTCAATATTTGTAATAAAAAAACGATCCAATACAACATTATTTTTATTAAAGATTTATTTTAAAAAATCTGCACATATAACCTGACCAAGAAAAAAAATAGAAAATAAAAACTAAAAACACGCTTTTATAGAAAATTCAACTAAAAATATAAAATAAATTTGAATAATTATGAATAGTGTAAAAAAAAATATAAATATAAATTAAGAATAGTGTAAAAAAAAAAAAGTATTTTATTCTAAAAAAGCGTGGGGTGCATGGTGTCAATAGTTATAAATATTTTATTCACTGAGAGTAGAAGGATTCATTATCTTGATAATGTCTTAAAAAGCGCCCCGCGCTTTTTTACAATAAATTACATTTTATTTCTTATTTACACTGTTTTTAATTCAAATTTATGAAAAAATATTTCCTATTTTTTAGTTCAATTTTCTATAAAAGCGTGTTTTTTTTAATATATTTTTTTTCTTTTTTTGTGTAAAATATTATTTAATTGTCATCACATGTGATAATTGTCATCGGTCCTTGATAACTATGCCACATTTCGATATAATCCGACGTTTTGAAGGGGGTCAAAATCATGTTCAAAGTTTCCGTTACATACTAACATACGTATGAAGCTAATAAAAGCGTGTTAATAAAAACACTCGCCGTGCTATGCCATATGGAACTAATTTCTTGTACTGACAACGTTAACTTTAAATCAAAAAAGCAAAAATAGCGCCCAAAGCAAGTTTATAAATGACATGTCCAAAAACGGTTTAAAATTCTAACCAAGATACTTTATATATATTTGGATAGTACCCCCAAAAACTAGGCCTTTGTAATAAATCATATAATTTTAAAGTTCTCCGATTTTGAGATTTATGTAATTTTATTTCGGTTAAAAACTATACTTAAAATAAATGTTTTTAAAAAAGCTAGTTATAAATGGAGGGGTCGAAATTTTTTTTTAATGAATCCTAAATCCATATTTTTACCCCTTTAAAATCTCCTTTCTGTTTAGGCTATAATTATAAAGACATTTTTATTTGTTTCTGGCATTAAGACACCAAGATAATTAAAAGAAAATAGTTTTATGCTATAGAAAGATCCACTATAATTAAATTTATTCCGTGTATTTTAATATAACGGCAATAATAATTATAACGCGATTTTAGCTGTGAAAAGATATCGTTATTTTAAAAGAGACTATTTACTAGAGTCCTGTGTATATTTTTATGCAACATGTGACCAGTAGGTACTATAAACTATAATGAAGGTTAAACTCCTTTGTGTACAGAAGTCCATTGGCTAATGAAGACGAGTCAATCGAACACATGTCACATGGTATGGAAGAGTTAATGTTATAAAGAACCAAGGAAAGTTGTGGCCATCCCGTACCATCGTTGTGAAATACTCATATTTAATTCGCCATAAAATATATTTGTACTTATGAGTATTTTAATATTAAAATACTTTTTTGCAATAAATATTTGTCTTAACGTCGCGCTGCGTTTCAAATATTATTTTGGAGCAGGTATGGGGTTCATCGAACCTGGTAGTACCTCAAACTTGTAATAGAAAACTGCTGTAGAATGCAGCTTTACTGTTACGCTAGTGCGATTGACGAAAGCTTAATAAGCCTCTTTAAAGGTAAGCAACGACATAAATTTCTCTCAATAACTAGAGTTTGGTGATGCCTCCTCTAACGCCAATGTTTTGCAATAAAAATCAGTACAGGCACAATTACACGACGTCGGCCAAAGTCAAAAAGCTCAATTCTTCATCGAGTAAAATATTTCAGTACACAAACATAAATAAATAATTATGAAAAACATAATTACCTATCACTAGAACTTTGATATACAGAAGAAATTGTCTAATGATCGAATTAAAAGCTATGTTTACCACTTTTTGCTTAGTATTTTGTACTAAATGACCTCAACAAAGGATATGTCCGCTTTTTGTATGGGTGCTGGGCCTCAAAATCTAACCAGGTTCAAACTTTAGGGATATTAAAGTGGCAAAATATGGAACTTAGATCCATTTAAATATTTTTAGACCCCTCCATTCATAACGAACTTTTTTAAAAACGTTCACAGTAAGTGTAGTTTTCAAGCCAAACAAAATTACATAAATCTCGAAATCGGAGGTCTTTAAAATTAAATGAATTATTGCAAAACGCTAGTTTTCATGAGTTCTACTCAAATATATATAAATTGTTTTGTTTAGAATTTCAGGCCCGTTTTTGGACATGTCCTTTACTAGGTCTGGAATGCAGTTAGCGAGTTCCTGAAATTAATTAATTTATTTATTTATGCACTTCATATACAGTCAATGTACATAGGCGGACTTAATGCCGTAGGCATTCTCTACCAGTCAACCTTAGGGTGGTGCAGAGATAAACAAGGTAGGTGCATCAAAGTTATCTGAAGCGATAAACAGATTCACGAAAGAACATATATTATACGATAGATATACATATTAAATAATTATAAATATAATAAATGTAGACATAACTAAAATAAAGATATAACAATAATAAATATATAAATTTAGTCGACAACGATTATATTTCGTAGTTATATTTATAATTCCTTAGTAAGGGATTCTATTAAGACGTCAGCGGTTATAAACGGTTGTCGAAAAATCATTTAAAGTCATCATTATACTAAGCATCAACCTGTTATAAGTACTCCGGAACTAATCAGCTACGAACGAAATAAAATTCAAAGGAAAATGACACTTATGTCACTACACTTAAGGTCTACAAATATAAAAGACGCTGACGGTTACCTCTCGAATGTAGAGTGGATTTAAGTGGGAGTAGGTTTTTTGTTTTTTCAATTAAGGAATCATTAGCAATATGTTGCGGACTGTGGAGTTTGAAATAAAAACTATAGAATTCTGAGAAGTTGGCAGGTATAAATTCCATTCTATAAAAATAGTGTAACGTAATTTTCATCTGGTGCATTTAGTTATGAGTATTATTGAAGTTACTAAAAACAAACGTAATATCACCATTATATGGTTACACCCAAAGAGCATTATAATACTACGCACTGATTTATAAATTTTTACGCAGTCATGGGAGAAGAATATTTTAAATATAGAATTATGTAATTCTATATTTAAATAGAAATGGGACATATCCCATCTCCTTGTCTCAGCGGGTGTTTAAGAAGGTGTAGAGAAAAAGATTGAATACAAAATTGTATTAAAGAATATGTCATTAAAAGTTTAATTGCTTTTAAAATTACTATTATTATTTTACTTACTGATGGTAGGTCTCTCATATGTAAGAGTCCATCTGGGTGGGTACCAACGCAATGTGATACACTGTTGTGTTTCGGTTTGAAGGACATTGTAGCCAGTGTAACTACTGGACATAATGAGACTTAACATCTTATGTCTCAGGATGACGAGCGCAGTGGAATGCCACACAGTACTTTGTAACTCAAGATGCTGGATGGTGTTGCTACTGTTTATGGGTGGTCGTATCGCTTACTATCAGGCAAACGGCATGCTCACCTCGTCTTTCGATGCAATAAAAAAAACTGAATATTTTTTGGATAAAATACACTCATTTCAATATTTATTATTTAGTACTTATTTTCACTTTCAGGCCGATATAAAGTTTCTACCCTGAATATTAAAACCCAATCCACAACCGAAATACACGCAAATAAGAGTTCAATTACTCCAAAACATCAATCCGAAAACAATTAGTCGATTAATCGACTATTATAAACTTAGCTCTAGTCCGAAATCCAAGTTCTCGATTGCGTCTTTTATCGATTCAAACTTTGCGGGTAGACAAATCACTCGTTAAGTTCCCGACATCGAGACAGATCGTTTTAGTAAATCTACTAATTGGAGCAGGGCAACCGCCGCGTCACTTAACTAACTTAGCTAGTTTCCAACAAGATAGTGGACAAATTGGCGGCGTTTGCTAAGTTAGCGTCTAGATGTAGGTCCGCCATGACAGGCATTAAGTGTTGGCTTCTTGTTTAACTTTATCAGACGTGTCTTGTTTAAATTTTTGATTCCATGAAGGTTGGATGTGTCTTATTCAAATTTTAAATTTCGAATTTGTTTTCTTTTTTGGAAGTTTGATGTATCTTACCCAGAGTTTAAATATGGAATGTTTTCTTTTTTATATTTGAAAGATGTTACGGTTTGTTGTTGTTTATGGTCGTTATTAAATGTTGTGTATGAAGGATTAAATAAGTTTGTTGTACTATGTATTTAGATTTTCGACTCTATCATGGATTCGGCAGGTCTCTTTTTTACGAAAACTAGTCCATAATGTACCTATGTAATATAATGATACTTTTGTAAAAGTATTAACTATTAGGTAACATAATTTTGTATTAATAAAGAGTATCATAAAATAATCCGCATTTTCCTTTGCACCTATTTTCCTTTTTATTTTTCATTGGTATTAAGAATTCGTTGTTCTCTATGTGTAATGAAATGAATTTAAAGACCTTATACGACACTGGAGACCGCTTTAAAAAATCTGTTGGTCTCTCCGGAGATATTTTAAAATAATGTTTTTTGTCTAATCATACACTACAATGAGTATCTCGAATGTTTGCTCTTTTAATGCCAGTAGCTTAAGTTACTAATCAAGTAAATCAAGTATGTATAGGTAATCAATGCATTGGATATTTTTTACATATTTATATCTAGCAATCTCTGCAATTACTGGTCTGATTTAGATTTTTTCATTTACGAAACTACATTATCCCTGAATGCTCATGTTTTATTCCAAGTTCAGACTTTAAAGCGAGCAGAGCAGCGGTCACAATCTAGTTTTTTGGAATAATAAAATGACTAGAATTGATGCATATAATTATGCTTGGTTATTACTTATTACTATTCGAAATGTCTTAAAACTAGGGTTGTCACCCTTGGGTTGAGACACATCCTGTTGCTTTCTTGTGTCCACGAGGTATGACGGCGCGTGCGATCCTCTTACAGTTTTGCCAAAGGAATTTATAACTTAAACGCATATAATAGCGTTTTAGTTTGTTCGGGGTGAAATACCTATAATACTACCGGTTGGCACATTTATGGAAATTGGAGACATCCGCTCGTGTGTCGGGCACGCGTCTTGTGTTTTATGGCATGCATACGTTTGTCCAGGTGTCGGTTTGAAATTAGAATTCTGTTTTTTTTTTTATTAAAAGTATTGGAATTCCATACAATCCTCTTGCAAAATATTTATTTAACGCTGTATTCAGAAACGAGCCAGTAATCTCTAGAACAACATAATTAACAAATATATAGTTAAAAATTTAATAAGATTCGAAAAGAAAATACATATAAATCGTGCTAGATGATATCTAATATTTAGGTATATCGATAAGCAAAAATGATTTGTTTTTTTACTTTGAATTATAATTTAATTTTGAGTTCTTAATTTAAATACGTAATGGATATAACCACCTAAAGTTAGGAATACGTTAGTTCCGTCCCGGTAGAGTGGATGATTTTAAATTTCGAAGACGCATAACGTTCGCCCATAACGTACTTACAAGTAAGCAGGGGTATCGAAGCATTGCAGCATTGGTTCAAAATAGTGCAAAGAATTGGGGATATGCTTTTCGCTTTTCCATTTGATAAAGGAATCCGAATATAAATACTGTTACTGGAGTGCATGATGTCCGAGTATACTTCATTAATATTAGATCTCCTTAAAGCATATATTAGTCAGAAACATGCTAGCAATAGTGATGCATCTAAATGAGCCTTTACTTAAACACATTTAAATAAATTTTTATTAATTTAAAGACTACATTATTTAAACAATTATTCGAGGGAAAGCTTGGTCTTGTGTAATAACCTACAATCATTATTTTATAAATAATCTTAAAATTTATTATAAAATAGACGTTATTATATTTGCTTATATCTCAAACAATATGAACAAATATTTGGCAAACTCTGAATAGAATTTTAGTGAACATTGTATTCAAGAAATTAAGTATATATTGAAACAGGTGAACATACTGAAGAAATCACTCTATTTGTTCAGCATTAAGGTTTGTTCATTAATATTTGTTTTAGTTGATGTAAACACTTTTAATTTGGTTTCAATTCTGTATTTGATAAAGTTAAACATGAATACGTGTTGATTAATATTAATTATTCTTTGAAATATGACGTAGTAACTTTGATTTTGTATGGTGTATCAAGAAAGTGTACATTACAATAATATTATACACTTAGATACTTGTAAATTGTACTGTCTTTCTTCTTGCACTTTTTGATTATATAGAGGGTAATCTGTATATTATAACAAGTACTTAAGGGATAATTTGATACCAATATGTCCTTGAACTTATATCACTAACAACGTAATATATGAGTTATTAAAGATAATTTCCACCTGTGCTTCAAAAAACCAGGCTCTTTACGTTGTAAAACGGCTGTACAAAATTTTCTTATAATTATTATCCTGTTGTACTTGTGATAAAGTTTTATTTGATCAGTAAATGTAATAAGCAAATAAACTAAAAATATAGTTATATGTATTATTTAATAATCATTGAAGCTAAAATCTCATCTCATTTTATTTAATTTTTTTAATAATGAAAATATTTTACATTAACACATTATGTAAAACTTTGTAGTTAATTATTATTTACCATTCCATACATTATAACCTTTCTTACACTTTAACGCAAACCAAATCAATGGTTTCTGAGCCCTGGATCGACGGGCCACAATAAGGGCGCGCGACGGTATGACCGTTAAAAATAACTCACCGTGCAATACTTCCTACCGCAGAGACGAACTTCGAAAGGCCTTTTTATTTCACTGCGACTGAATATAATTTCAATGACTTGTAAAAACTATCGATAGAAATGCTATTCGATTTTATGTAAAGAATTTAAAAGTTCCAAATTTTTACAGTGTTTTTAAATGCTTGAATAAAATCTCAGAGAAACGTTACAACTGACAAGTAATAAATTAAAAATTAAACATTTATATCTAAGAAGTAATCAAAATCGCTTTGCCAACCTAGAAAGTGCGTAAATATACACTTTAGGTAGGACTGCCTCGCTGGCGTAGTCGTATTACGGTACGACTGCAATGCTGAGGATTCGGGTACGATCCCCGGGTCGTAAAAAGTGATATTGAGTTTTTCTTTTTCAGTATCAGCCCGGAGTCTGGAATTGGTGCCTGATATGGCCATAGGCTCGCCCCCTATCACAACATGGGACGGAATATGCATGGCGAAAAGTGGGTGCACTAGTTGCACCTCTGCCTTTCCCTTCGGGGATAAAAGGCATGAGTGTGTGTGTACACGCTAAAGGATTAGAACAGACTTTGTAAAAAAACTACGCATATTATACTTCACACATCACATACTTTACTTATAGTAGCATAATTTTTTATTGTTTATGGCTACGGACAGTGAAATTTCGAACAAATGCAACCTTTCATGCCATTTTGTAAAGAGTCCTAATTCACAGCTCATATACCACCGCCGTTGCCACTAGATCAAAAAGATAAAACATATCAAAATAAAAAACCATAACGTTATAATTCATATAAATACCAAATCCGGCCCTGACCGTCGTTTTTATATTTACGAACAATATTAATCGCGAAGAAAGCTCACCCTTCTTATTTTTTTTATAGCACGTGCTAGCTACAGACTTTATTACTTCCATAACAAGGGGCATAATCCAGTAGCGCTAAAGCATTTGGCACCGAACAACTGTTCTAAGTTCTAAGACGTGTTCGAAGAGACCTTCGATATATATTTTTTTTCTTAAAGGGTTTGACTTGTTTGTTTAATGGTTGTATTATTACTCGGACATAACTTCACCGAAGGCTAGAAAACAATATTGTGGCATAGATTATTTTTTCTTTTTTTAATCTTAACCTTGCGTATTCATATCAGTGAATTCTGGTACCAATAAGGTAGAGACAACGCTAAGAAAGAAATCATGCGTACTTTTTCTTTTTTTAGAAGTAAAGGTAAAATTTGATATCACTAAAATCAGCTTTATTGAAATCTTAAATTACAAACAATAGGTACATATTATTTTTGTTCTTCTCTCTCTATATCCAGATAATACACTGTACTGCCTTTATACATTACAAAAACGGTATCACAACAAGCATTGTCAATAAAGTAAACTCCCCCGATTTTAATTCTTAACGGCCACTAAAGGCAACAAGAGCTTATCACCCAAACAAATAAGCGAAGGGGATCGAGGGGTCCGACATAACGTCTTTTCGCCCTTAAGACGCCGAGTTCCTTGTCGACCGCCGCACGAGCGGGCCGACTGTGCGCAACCCCAACAAGCCCGCCAAATTCGAATTAGTTCCTTTTTTTAAATTTTTACAGTTTACCAATTTAAAAAAATAATTTCAAAAGTTGATTCCATTTTTAAAATAGAGTTATATTTAAAAAGAAAGCCATACCATATTTGAATTTGACGTAGCTCTTTATTAGTGTGCAATAAGTGGATGTGCTGTGTAATTTTATGGTCTGATAAGGTGCTTTAGTGTGTAGTTTGGGAGGTGCTTTTATTTTAAGGAATAACATACATTACCGAAGGAAAAGGTAAGTAATTTTAAGGTAAATATTATTTTACATTAATTTATACTAATAGGTAGTCATTAATAAAAAAATAGTTTACTTAATGCTAAATAAAATTTTATATTATAAATATATCTGTCAATACGATACATAAATACTTTGATTTATAGTGAATGTTTTTTTTCTTTGAAATAAGATTAATAACGGTACTAAATAAGTTATTTTAAATGATACAAAGATACAATAGTTTGATAATTACAATAATATTGAGTTAATAAATGTGTGTGTAATAATATGTTCTTTCTTATCACAATACATTATATTAAAATATGATTAAGTACTAATAAACTACTTATAGATAACATTATTAAAACAAATACTTGCTAAGGAAAATTAAACCTTGCTGCTCTCATAACACGAAATAAGGTTACGTTATAAATAATAAAAAATATAAATTCTAAACAAGTTTTATAAATTTCTTAGTCACTGCGTCTGTGGTGTAGTTGGTTGCGTGCGCTGTTCGACTATCGCGCTGAGGTCTCGGGTTCGAATCCCGGGTTGAGCAAAATGTTGTTGGGTTTTTTGCCTCAATATCAGCCTAGACTCTGGAAATGTGTCTGGCCCGCCTCTTATTACATAGGACCTAATATAGCTGTCGAAATGTGGGTGTGCGACACTTCTGCCTACCCTTGAAATGGGTAAAAGGCGTGATGATATGTATGTAAAAGTTTCCGGAAAAAAATTATTCAAAATTCGACCAGAATTTGTCATCAGCTGTCCAAGTTTAAATGCGCGAACAGCTTTTCAAATTGATCTTTGTTATCATCTGTTAATATAGATAAGATCTCGCGCAGTATTTCGACGCAACTTACGCTAGAACAGCTGGTTCTTAACGTGTTTTTTTACAGCTGATATCTTACTTACATTTTGTTATGTGTATTTTAAATTCATATTCTTAATATGTCGGCATTTTTTTTATCATGCTTACCAGTAAAGGAATTTAAATTTTTGTACAGTTATAGATTGAAATTATGGTATAGAACTACCGTTCGTGGGTTTTTTTTTATTATTCTAGCCCGGCAATGTGACGTCATTGCACCTTATGTTAAGTGAAGCCCAGGGAAATTGTCATACCGGTTTGCCTAATTCCTTCTTCACTTTATTCTTAATCTTATTCGTAATCCGCAAACGGTTGCAAGACGGTGTCGGATCGTCGAGTATGTCGGACTACAGGGTACTGCCACCGACACCCTGTATTCCGGAACTTTTTAGAAAAGGAGTACCTTATAATCCAACAAATTACGTACTATGAAAAAGTTAGATTGTATCCATGTGAACTATATAATTGTGCATTGATAAAATGGCTGTCATATGTTTGTCGGATTACATGGGGCCCCGGATTACCGCGGGTCTACTGGTTTGTAGGAAGGATATAATATAAACTATAACAACCAGCTATCGTATGCCATCTCTCAAATACATACCAGTAGGGTCTATATAATACGATTCTTACCGGCTTACCTTTACAAACTTGTCTTGGTACTTTGAACCAAAAAAGTAGTAATAATGCCGGCTTCCCTTGAATATTTTCACCCTTCCCCACCGATACACATACATTCATGGTATAGGTATCTATGCACATGTCTGCAGCCTAGTATTGTAAGCATAGTTGTATTATTTTTGAGCATTGTAACCAAAACTAGTTTTGAGAGTTTTAAGACGAACGTAATTTAATACCGTGTTTTGCAATAAGCTCTGATGGGGAAGTAGCTGCCTAGTAATGTAAGAACAGATGTATTCTTTTGTGCATTGTGACTAGAGCTAGTTTTGAGACTTTTACGACGAACGTAATTAAATATCGTGTAGTGCTTTGTAATAAGCTGAGTAGGAAGCTTTTGTTTATAAAACCCGTGGCACATAACAATCAGGTACCCGACATACTCGACTGATAAATAAAAATTCATAAACTAATCTAAAATGTTGTCCTGATCTATTCAAGTTTTCGTACAGCAATAGTTTTCTCAAGTCAGTTAATTAATTAATTAAAATATTATATTGATCATAATTATGTATTTACTGAAAGTATAATAAAAACTCTTTCATTACCAATATAATAAACAATACGTCACAGCGTGTTGTCGAGTGACGTCATAATTTGCATCGCCGCACCGCGCACACACCGGCCAATACGTAATTGGGACGGTGAGAGCTCGGTTAAAGCAAAAAAGCGTTATTTTTAAACGTTAAACGAAATAAAAAAGTAATGAGTTATTGATTCGGCGGTGGGCAATGCACTGTGACCTTGGCATTGCGTTTAATGTAATAATGTCGGGTCAAGGCCGATGTTTGTTTACGTTGCCGTGTTTTTTTTTTAAATGCGCTGCTTTTGACACTTTTGACGTGGCAAAGGACGAAAGCCGTCCAGCCAGTAGACTACAGCCAGCTATTTCAAGCGAAGGACGTTAATGTTCATAGCTCTATGTTCACACAAGCCTAAATTGTTAGAGCAGTAATAAAAAACAATAGAAAAAATATTTATTCGTGGATATCTCACCAGCCTTACAGAAAAGTTAAAGTTTACACCAGAATTAGGTACCACAGTCTACCTTTTTTTTATTGCATTGAATGACGAGACGAGCATGCCATTCGCCGTATAGTGAACGATACGACCACCCATAAACAGTAGCAACACCATCCAGCACCTTGAGTTACAAAGTACTGTTTGGCATTCCACTGCGCTCGTCATCCTGAGACATAAGATGTTAAGTCTCATTATGTCCAGTAGTTACACTGGCTACAATGTCCTTCAAACCGAAACACAACAGTGCATGCACACTGCTGCTTTGCGGTAGAAATAGACATTGCGATGGTACCCACCCAGACGGACTCACATATGAGAGACCTAGCACCAGTACCACCACCTATCGTATTTTCGGCCCATGATATTGTGTAGGAGGCAACCGTATCAAGTATATTATATATTCATTATACATTTCCGAGATTTTCTTTACACCTCTTCACTTTTGACGTAAATCTTACTTATACTAATATTAAAGGTGAAAGTTTGTAAAAATGTTTGGATATTTGTAAAAAGTAAACGCTGTAACAGCTGAACAGATTTGGATGAAATTTGACCACATAGGCTTCTTTTTATCGCGAATAATTTGCTCCCATGGAAAATAAGATCTTTTAAATAGATGACGGTGGTGGCGTACAAGTGGCGCTACACATCGCTACAGTGTTTTAAGGACGTTTGTACCGGGAAAGGCTTTTCACGTGGGCGAAGCCGTGAACATTACCTAGTGACTCATAAGTAATGCCTTACATACAAGCTAAAACGGAGAGATTATAAGAAATCCTAAATCTAGACTATAGCACATTCAAACTTATGTACTGAAAAATCTACACATTGTTAAAAAATCTAGTTAAAATCTATCTTTTCATCCCTAAGTCCTATTTTACCCAAAAACATTTCTATAACAAACAACACCGCTCGTCCAAAACTAATCCAATTAAAATTTTAATCATTTTGTAATTCGCACTGTAGCGTGTGCAGTTGCGACCAACCGCAGGCCCGCAAGAAGCAGTTTAATTGTCGCCCAGATTTACGAGCCCGGTATGTGTTAGCCAAATTGAAAGTTGACTATAAATCGTGTCCGAGACTGGCCTGTCCACTAATGTATTGCGTCTTCGTTTGTTGAGTGATTAACCGGTCAGTTTGAATTTAGAACGAAGATTTTAATAATCATTATGTTTCCGAATATGATAATATTAAAAATAATGTCATTAATTTTATTGTAGTATACTAATACGATAACCATAGTTCCTATTTAGATTATAGAGTCGTAATAAATAAGTATTAATGTCTTATCTCTTAGACAGAATATTAGTTTTCGACTATAATATTGTTTGTTCGACTGAATAGCAGCCTACCCCCAGACATGTAGGAAAACTAGTTGCGGTTCCGAGGTAAGCCGATGTAAAAGTAAGACAGATCGGTATTATGACTCTAGAGACTGTCTAAGACACAACATCTCTATTAGTTTAGCTTTATGTTTAGACTACATTATATTCATCATGGTCCTACTGGACCTTGTTTTTTTTTTAATTTTGATACTTCAAAATTAAAAAAAAAAACAATATCGATTCAAGCTGATGATATTATTAAACCCACAGTATCAATAAATATGTATAACGTAGTATCGTTACATAAAAAATATAAAAAAATTAATGAACCAAATGTTGCTGACCACGCTCATAAATGTCCCGCCACGGAATTCGATTAGGCAACATGTCTCTTGTTCACACGACAGCCAGCGTGTCATTTTCAAATGCGACATATTACGAACTTAATTAAGGAGGTAAGGGGTAGCAAATCTTTTTTTCCAACGGTGAAGTGGTCATAAGATCTGATGCTAAGTACAGTTAGGTACATAAGTAGCTGAACAAATTTAAAACTTCGAATTGCCTATACACTTTTTTGTTTGTACCATTTTTTTAAGTGTAACTTTTTTAACGGCATTGAGCACTTTTCTGGGGATGGGTATAAAATGTTAAACTCGCGTCAATATTCGGTGTACTTAAAGTTTTCAAATTATACAAACAGATGGCGCTATTGCACAACAACTACATATTTTTATAGCGTAAGTACTTAGAGCTTTGACACAAGAGAGGGTGCGGCACCGTAACGCGCCACAGTTATTTGTGCCCTTATTATCTAGCTCTTAGAGTACAATTTATAATCTGCTGTATTTGAAAGATAATCAAAATTATCACTGTTATAGTTATAGATACATCTCAAAACACCCAAAAATATAATTAAACACAATTTTCGAAGTTTTACAAAATAACAAAAGATAAAGTGCCTGAAGTTCATAACTTCCACTAAGTCCTTCGTTAAAACTTCATTATTTCTACATCCTGTGAACGTATTGAAAACGAAAGGTTCCGTCGAAAGAACCACAATCCTTTCCAAAGTTCTTTACAACTTATTTCGTTATGAAGTGCCCTTACTTTTATACTTATTTTAAGGATTACTACCCTTTCTCGTGCCCAAGAATGATCTTCAAACAAAAAGAATCTTAAATACTTTGAACAATAAAAGCGGTTATTGCATAATGGCGCCTCCTGTGCCGATTTTATAGAGGTACTTTAATGCACAAATAAAAGTTCGTTACATTTTCGCTCAAAGGCCTCATAGAAGTCATAAACTGACTTTAGATTTATCCCTAACATTATAAGAGAACAATGTTTCGACAACCCGACACATCAAAAGGACGACAATATTCTGATACAAAATGTGAGACTTCAAAATCTGTTGTGTAAATTATCATAAGCACCGTAACTGATGTTAAATTGTGAGCTCTACTACATCCACTTACAGTACAATATCAAACGCCAAACATCCGAGATGTGTTGCAGATAAAAAACTAATGAAAAAGTTTTTATTTATCCGTTCTTTGCGTAACACAAAGGATTTCAAACCCAATTCTATGCTAATAAGGTTGTCGTTTGCGTATACCCCGACCTGATCTCCAATAAAACGTGGCAAATTCAAAGTCATTCGAAATGCGAAAGCGTTAAAGGTGCGCATATAAAAAAGAAGTTAGCTCCTTACGATCAAAAGGTGAATAGGTCCGGAGGTGACGATATTCTGCGGTTTATATTGACCGGATTTACTCGTTATTTTTAGATTTGTATCGTTCCTAATTTAAATAAGGTTTAAAGCCAGAGTAACAGTGTAAAAAATTTAAGAAATAAAAAGTACTCACTCACTCACACACTCACGCCTTTTTATCTCCGAAGGGGTAAGCAGAGGCTTGTGCCTCTGCCTACCCCTTCGGAGTGCACTCACTTTTCGCCGTGCGTATTCCGTCACATGATGTGATAGAGGGCGAGCCTATCACGGGCACAAACTCCAGACTCCGGGCTAATACTGAATTTAAAACCCAATATCACTTTGCCCGACTCGGGGATCGAACCCGAACCGAAACTCGTTTTTTTTTAAGAACTGTTTAAGTTAGTTTGATGTCATCTGCTTTTGATAATAAAAAATAATTATTATCATTATCATCAGCCACATAGAGTCCACTGCTGAACATAGGCCTCGCCTAAAGATTTCCAGATAGACCTGTCAAAAGGCCTGCATCCAGCTTGTTCCTATGACCTTTATCAAAATTAATCAAATCATGAAATATTTGGACATGGATTTATGACTCTTGATGTGGACGATAGCCTAGCTGGGAATGGAACGGTCTGCCGAGACAATATCCGCAGGTTAACACCCAAGGCACACATCTCTGACTTTTCGAAATTACGTGTGTATTGTTTGTTAATTATCGTTCACTTTAACGGTGAAGGAAAACATCGTGAGGAAATCTACATACCTGAGAATTCTCCACAAGAAATTCGAGGGTATGTAAAGTCTGCCAACCAACACTAGACCAGCGTGGTGGTCTAAGGCCTAACTCCTTTTAGCAGTAGAGGAGGCCCGTACAAAACAGTGGGCAGTATATAAAACAGGGTTGGTTATTTTTTTATTGCATTGAATGATGACACGAGCATGCCGTCCGCTTGATGCTAAGCGATACGACCACCCATAAACAGTAGCAACACCATGCACCTTGAGTTACAAAGTACTGTGTGGCAATCCACTGCGCTCGTCATCCTGAGACATAAGTTGTTAGGTCTCATTATGTCCAGTAGTTACACTGACTACAATGTCCTTCAAATCGAAACACAAAAGTGCATGCTGCTTAGCGGTAGAAATAGACATTGCGGTGGTACCCACCCAGACGGACTCTTCATATGAGAGACCTACCACCAGTAAAGGTTGCATTGCATTATGACTCTTGAGCTTGATGGTAAGAGGATTCAAATAGAGTATCAATTGACGAGAGGTCACCATCCCTCGTCTGTCACAAATATCGGACTGTTCGAAAATTAAATCTGCTTATAATACACCTTGATTCCAAACAGGCGCCTTATACTCAATTCTCTAGCCACTTAACAAGAAGCTCGTAAATTCCGTAGTAGGGGATAACGTAACACCCGATGTTACTCTCACGAGTCAATCTCGTTCGAGTTAGCAAGGAATTGACAGCGGCTTTACGACGCACTTAACGTTTAAAATTACAGGGGTGGGTTTACGATCGTGTCTTTACTGTGGTGACGTGCGAGGTAGATAAAGTTCAATGTGAGAATTGGTGGTAGGGGCAAATAGCTAGAACTTAATTTGCTAAAGGTTTTATAAAAATTAATCTTGTTGGTCGAAAATATGTCATTATTAATATGACAGGGTAAAACTTTGAGAATTCGACAAAGTGACTAAAATGAACTTGGTAAAAGTCTTACAAACTTGAGTAATACGCAATAAAGCGGTTGAAATATTTTCTGAAATTATTTATAAGTAATTTCTAGAGGTAGAAGAATTGTATTTTTGTATGTTTGTAACGAATAAACTCAAAAAGTACTGGACTGATTTAAAAAAATATTTAACCAATATAAAGCTACATTATCAGCGAGTAACATAGGATACTTTTTATCCCGGAAAAATATCAAGCAGGACTTTTATCCCGGAAAAACTCATTCACCCGGGCGGAGCCGCGGGCAAAAGCTTAATTCAATAAAAGAAAATCTACCAATAATTTAGCACTCATTATTTTGCCCTTATCCCACTCTACATTTGAATTGACCCAATACACTTTAACACCCAAATTGCATAAATAATTTAGTTTACTTTTTACGGCCCGTCACCTGCCTGAAGTCAATCTTTTTGCGTAAACCAATCTTAGGCAAATCGTTTTTTTAAATCTACACAAACTAGTCTGGTGGTACTTACTGGTGGTAGGTCTCTCATTATGTAAGGATCGCCTGGGTGGGTACCACCGCAATGTCTATTTCTACCGCCAAGCAGCAGTGTGCATGCACTGTCGTGTTTCGGTTTGAAGGACATTGTAGCCAGTACAACTACTGGACATAATGAGGCTTAACATCTTATGTCTCAGGATGACGAGCGCGGTGGAATGCCACACAGTACTTTGAAAGTCAAAGTGCTGGGTGGTGTTGCTACTATATATGGGTGGTCGTATCGCTTACCATCAGGCGAACGGCATGCTCGTCTCGTCATTCAAAGCTATAAAAAAAATAAAAAACTACCTACATGAAATTAGATATAGTAATAATACGCATGCTCACGCCTTTTATCCCCGAAGGGGTAGGCAGAGGCGCAACTAGTGTACCCACTTTTCGCCAAGCGTATTCCATCCCATGATGTGATAGGGGGCGAGCCTATCGCCATATCGGGCACAAATTCCAGACTCCAGGCTGATACTGAATAGAAAAATCCAATATCACTTTGCCCGACCCGGGGATCGAACCCGAGACCTCAGCCTTGCAGTCGTACCGTAATACAACTACGCCACCGAGGCAGTCAGTAATAATGTGTTTTATTTTTTAATTCAGTAGGTGGCAGGTCTGTCGATTAGACAGTCGGTTTATGAACTGGCTACTACTGCATTGTGTATTTTAAGTTATCAGGATTTCAGCTCAGTATCAGCTGATAGTCCAGAATTTGTGTCCGATATGACGGAAGGCTTATCTCTGAACGGAAAACACATGGCGAAAAGTGGATGTCTTGGTTGCACCTCTAGTCCTCTACCTACCTCTTCAGGGATCAAGACGTGATATATGTTTTTTTTTTTTTAATAATCACCAGCGTGAAGCTCTGTAGTATCTAATTGACGGTGACAATATAATGAAAATATTGAGCAGTATTAAAAATCTATGAAGTTTCAAGTTGATATAACGAGTATGTGTTCTGTGATTCAATGTTCATTTTGGTGTTGTTACTGTTTATAGACTGGCGCGTACTAAAAGACGAGCAACTTGCTCGTTTCAGTAGTTTAAAAGACGCAAAATTATTCTCCAAACAAACTTTTAAATAAATTTGACTTTTGACAAATATAGGTACACTACTTTTTTGACACATAATATACTACCTTGAAATAAAACTACATAACAGATTTTTTTGCGATGGATTCGTAAATTTTTTATTCCCGACGTTTTATTTCAATGTAGACCAATAGTATAAACACAAGAAAACACTAAATATACTACATTCAAAATAATATAAAAATAAAATATTATAAAGTTTGTAAAACAAGCTTGAAGCCCTTGATTAATTATATACCTAGATAGACACTGAACGTTTCAAACGCGTCAAAAATAATAGAGGCCAACTGCTACCCGCTAAATGAGTTCGAGTGAATTATTTTTTGTTGTTTTTCATGGATATAATTATCTCCCCGTTTTAATAGAAACCATGCAATAACTGGTATCATTATGCGCGCACACAAGGATACGCAGAATGATGCAGCGATAGCGTATGACACAGCTGTCACGCATACTAGCTTAAGAAAAGTTGGCCTGTTTGTTTTAGTTTCATTGCAGCGCGTCACTCTATCTATGTATATAATTAATCAAATCTTGAAGCAGTAATTCAAGTTTTATTAAGCTATTGCATAGCTTCTATCGCGGGCCTTGAGCGTGGAGACCGAATCCAGAAATTCCGTAACGAAAATAACCTGACATCTTTTTTATCTTACTAATATGAACCTTAAATACAATGCGTAGAAGCTATAATTCTTGAAACGAGTATATTTTTATTTATTTTATTTATTAAAGTCATTAAAACCATTTCTTACTAATCTAATATGAACCTTAAATACATTGCGTAGAAGCTATTTCCCCAGCGTTGGCACGGCACGAGTACAAAAGAATCGAACGTAACATTCTTCTTTTTGAAATTTTGATTTATTCTATTATGGTTGTGATGACCATTGCATTTCTGACATTTATCAATAACAAGAAAAAACGTGCGTTGCTCGCGTTTAATAATCTACTTTATGTGGTAAGCATAAGATCGAATTTGTATTTAGTCAATCAAAATTTGTGATAAAAAATGCTATGCAATAGCTTTATTTTTTTACAAATAAGACTCATTATCCCTAGTACCGTAGGCTTTTAGTAATAATAATTTTAATAAATAATTTTAGTACTACAATATGCTTCTTTTTATCCATTATTTCAAAACTTATTTTTGAAGCTAAAATGTGTACACTTCGAGTGGTGCGTTAGGCCGCCGGGCCGAGCCTTCGAAGGCAATAAATTGGAAACAATTTAACCATAGCATCCAAATCGTAATAAAATATTTTTCTATTTACTGGTGGTAGGTCTCTCATATGTAAGAGTCCGTCTGGGTGAGTACCACCGCAATGTCTATTTCTACCGCCAAGCAGAAGTGTGCATGCACTGTCGTGTTTCGGTTTGAAGGACATTGTAGCCAGTGTAACTACTGGACATCATGAGATTTAACATCTTATGTCTCAGGATGACGAGCGCACAGGAATGCCACACAGTACTTTGTAACGCAAGGTGCTGGATGGTGTTGCTAATGTTTATAGGTGGTCGTATCGCTTACCATCAAGCGAACGGCATGCTCGTCTCGTCATTCAATGACATAAAAAAAAATATTGGTTTAATTTTTTTGTTGTAAATAAGTTAGTTTAGTACGTTTGACAGTTTATTACGGAATGAAGCTATCCGATGTTTTTCCCTGTAATGTGAGGAAAATAAATGGTTAACATTGGACCATAAATTTGAAGAGATTAATTGATACTTTTAAACTATTATAAGGCTATGCATGTTGATGGGGCCACACTTATAGACTACTTTTAAAAGAATTAGAATAATGTCAATCTAGAAGTAATTAGGTACAACTAGTAGCCCATAGATTAAAAGACAGAGAAGGCTTCCCCATTGGGTGTCCACAGTAGACAGCCGGTAGTTAAAACAACTCAATCTATTCTATTGCTATATATGTTGCGTTGACCCCACAGAGGAATTAAATAAGGGCATCTAGGGGAAGAATGCATACCACCACCATACCACCATACCAGCCCTGTATTATATACTGCCCACTGCTGAGCACGGGCCTCCTCTACTACTGAGAGGGTTTAGGCCAGGTCCACCACGCTGGCCTAATGCAGGTTGGCAGACTTCACATACCTTCGAAATTCAAATAACTTCTCAGGTATGCAGGTTTCCTCACGATGTTTTCCTTCACCGTTAAAGCGAGCGATAATTAACAGAATGCATACCGCAGAGAATGAATTAAGAAAAACATTAACTAAATTGACAACCCTGTAGAAAGAGTCAAAGCGACTACACAGGCAATACTTGTATAATTTCTGTAAATATGTAGCGACATTCTCTTCTAGATCGCATGATAACTATATCGTTGTTTCAATTACTTGCATGCAATTTAGTGAAGCATTGGAAGTCCATCTAAAAAAAATGGCTTCCTAGCCGATTCCGGCGACGGCGGCCAATCTCAACAGAGATCAGCAAACTACGCAGAAGATATAGTGTACAAGAGTGTGCGCAATTCACAGGTGCACTCTCTATTCCTTCTCTCTCATAGTCCGGTGAGCCGGCATTCTGACATGACCGGAATGAGATCAGGCGCAGGACCAATGGCTTTACGTGTTTAAAAGTAAAAAGTCCATCTACAAGGTGGACGACTTCATAAAGATCGCAGGAACACGATGGATGCATGCCGCTTTTAACAGGTCCGTCTGGAAATCTTTAAGGGAGGCTTCTGTTCAGCCGGGTACCTACTTCATGTGGATTATGATGATGCATTTAGTGGTTTATGGGTTCAAACTCTACTTATCAGGTGAAATTGAGACTTGACCGGCATTATTATATTAGGTAGCCTTGCTCAGCACTGAAGTTATATTAGTAGAAATATACGATTTGGTATGAAAACTGTATTGATTTTAATATTGTCATAAATGATCTTTGATGATCTTTTTCTTACTGTCGTGCACTCTTGGTAGAGTGGTCGTGGACCGATTATGGTAATTATGGAGGCAAAATTGATTCAACAAGTTGAATATTACCCAGATTAACTTGCCAAGTGACTTTCGCATAAAATTTTATCGACATTACTCTTCGAAAGTTCAACAACTAATTGTTTTACGAAGGACTTAATATGAGAGAAAATATCACAATGTTTTTATTCGTGACTGACCATTGAATTCTTATGTACTTAAATTTCTTAAGCCCACTTGTATTTGCTTCCAATTTATTGTCAACTGGCATTACGACAGCGTAGGTACTTACTGCAGGAGAAACAATAAAATGAAATCAAAAGGATAGAAAATTACTATTATTACTATTATTATTATTCAAAAATACGTAAAAAAAATATCATTACCTAAAACGCTCGTAAAATAAATTTATAACGCACTATGTCGTAAATATTTTATAACGCTACAGGCTTCTAACGCCATCTATTATAATTCGGCTGTAAACATTTTTAATGAGCTCATTATTTATTAATTATTATCATGTTATATGTTTTTTAAAACACCGAAATTAAATCATAGCTGATTTTGGTTGTTGCGAAAGTGTCAATTCCGGCCATAGCTTAGACGATAAGTACCGAAAACGTGGAGATTCGACGACATGATAACATCGTTTTGTAAAAAACAATAAAAACTAAAAAGAAAATGCAAACGAAAATGGACGTTGAATGCCCGGCGAAGTGAACGTTGCACTTTCACGATTAAAAAATACAAAAGAAAAATAAACGTCGGCGTTAGAAATGAACCATTCGACAGATAGTTCTTATTAACGCCGACACGCCGGACGGCGCTAGTGTCGACGCGATATTTTTACTTGTTACAAGTAGTTTTGCTATTCGACACCGCGTTCTTAGGCAGCACCATCTATGCTCATGCGTTAAATTAGATTTTTTGTTATTTTTATTTTTTCTTTTGAATTTGTTAATGCTACAAATTATTTTATGCAAATAAGTACATATTTCCAATATATTTAATTATTTATTATGTTTACATACAGTAAATAAAAAGTACTTGAAAAATTTGTTAAAAATGTAGAGAAAGAAACTAAACAATCAAACCGGCTAAGTTTTACCCTTGTAACTTTCTCCTAGTTTTTTTCGCCTTTATGAATAGTTCTGTTATCGTGAATAAAAATAAAGAAAACTACCCCAGTCGAATATAATTCACGCGTCAAAAAAAGATATTGAAATCTGTCGATCACATGATCGGCGGATCGAACCGGGTCAAGCACAACAGGTGAGTTGCGGAGCGCATCAACTAAAAAATAAAATATCGAAATGCGAAAAAATAATAAAAATCAGCAAATATAGTAAATTGAAAAAAGAATAGTGCCGTCCCTCTCTGGGCCGGGTGTTGGCAGTATGCGCGTCCCTGTCGTGAGTGCGCGCACGTGGTTTTCGGTAGTGCCGGTTCGGGAGTGCAGAGGCGGCGCGGGTGTGCGGAGCCGGAGGACGCGAGGCCACATCCCGTCGCGGCCCGCGCCGACCGGCTGCGTTGCCCGTAACCTCCGAATGACCTCATTTTTTTTTCACCAATGTAAATATTCGGCTCGTTTTGCCGCATAGTCTATAAGTGGTATTAAGTTCCTTCGGCGCGTTCAATTTTCTTTTTTTTTCTTTTTTTACGAAAACAGTTAATTAGTGGACGTTCCGGATCGACGAAAGCTGCGTCGAGTACTTTTAATTAGTGTAAAAATTTTGTTATTAGTGAAGAAGTCGACGCTCTTGGACTCGATTAATATTTATAATTTATAAATATTGTATAAAGGTAGCGGATAAGTTTTGCGGACTTTCGTACTGTTTTGTTATTTATTGTGGTGTTCTCGGGAATATTTACATCGATACGTGCCGTGTCGTGTGATCGCCGTATATTTAAAACAGAGGAAAACAGGTAAAGTGTGATATTTATGAGACTTTATAGTGTTTTGTGCTTAATTTTTGTTGCGTTCTTTATGATTTGTAAAATTATGTTTTCAGTAATGGCTAAAAAAAAAGGTAATAGTAAGGTTTCAAAAAGTCCGTGCAATAATATCATTTGCGTGCTTTGAATTCCAATAGATGAGTGGTTATCGAACTTATTATAAAAAGTGATTTCTTTAACAAAATATGTGATCAAAAAAATATTACGTTATCATTATTTTAGTGCAATAAGTGTTTACTTTCGAAAATAATTATAAAATTTTGTGAGAAATGCAATATAGTTTCATCTCTTAGAAATTGGCTGAAAACCGACGTTTCGTATAGAATGATTTTTTCGATCAAAACCATAAAATAGTAATCAATTACTTTATTATTATATTACGTCGAAGTTCAGTATAAATAGTAATCTCGTTATCTTTTATTAATTTTCTGATCATTACGTAAAACTAATGTAGCAATTGTAACCGTCGCGTCGGTACGTAGCGGCACGTCTTCTTTAAATAGCGTTTCATTTTCAAATATTTCATCCTTGATTTTATTAGCGTTCTTAATTTAAATTAAAAATTAGATTTTTAGAGAAAATATCGCTTTTTATGTGCCTATCTTTACCTTTTTTTGGACTTGAAATTAAATTAATTACCCTTAAACAGTTCAGAGTCTAAATAGTGTTAAAAGTATACCTTTTCTGCATTCTATATTTCCCAAATAGCGTATCAAAGCAGTTTGGATTAAATCAAAAAATCATGACATTGACATTAAAAAAAAAAACAAAAAAATGCATTGTTATCGTAGTGTCAGTGCCGGCCACTGGTCTTTAAAAAAAGGTATGTGATGGGTCAACGACCCCGATGCGGCTTCGCTCGGCGACAGCAGCTGGACCGCGCACAGATAAAAGAATCATATTAATTCATACTCGGTCCGCTCTCTGTTTACAATTTACATATCCACGCGGCGTAATGTTCATTTGTTTATAATACATTTTTCAACGTAAAATAATAATGAAAAATTATGAATGAACTGTGGAAAAATGTAAAAATACTTTCACCCGCCCGCCGTCTGGTTATTGGGATGAGTTATTTTCGATACGTTAATGTTGTTCGAAATTTAAAAACGTATGTTGTGTTTTCGTTCGATATTTCAAATACAAATAAGAGAACAAAGTCTTTCTTTACATTTTTTTTACCGCTTGCAAATAGAGATTAATTATTAAATAAACTTATTAGCGCTAAAGCCTGGTTAGAAAATTCTACATTTTGATTCGTTCGATTCCCAAGCTGGGCTACACTTCATTTTTTATGAGTTATGCCCATGACATGATTTCGAAGATCAGTTTGATGCCAGGCTGGCAGCCGCCCGTGAAATCTTACCTAAATAGTGTCTAAAACACCCTTAATAAGTGAGTTGCACCGACCCCACATTACCGTGGGATATGCATACATAAAACATCATATTGTTTTCAATAAAATCAGTCATTAGGTACGATTTAAAACTATTATTGTATAATGGTAATTAAATGATTAGAAATGACGTCACTGTTTAAATTATATATACATACATAAATACACACTCACGCCTTTTATCCCCTAAGGGGTAGGCAGAGGCGCAATTAGTGCACCCACTTTTCGCCGTGCGTATTCCGTCCCATGATGTGATAGGGGGCGAGCCTATCGCCATATCGGGTACAAATTCCAGACTCCGGGCTGATACTAAATAGAAAAATCCAATACCACTGTGCCCGACCCGGGGATCGAACCCGAGACCTCAGCATTGCAGTCGTACCGTAATACAACAACGCCACCGAGGCAGTCCACTGTTTAAATGACAACCAATTGATTAGTGCTTTAGTGTAGAGTAGCGCTTACATTACATAATTGAATGTTAGGATCCACAACAAAATATACTAACATGGCCGTATACGGTGCCTTTTGAACACTAAACGTTAATTATCAGATAAGTGTTAGTTCATTATTCATAGTAAAAAGCATAAAGGATGTTTTTTCAATCTTGGTGTCATTGGCAGAACGGTATCTTAAATTCAGAAATTAAATTTGAAAGATTCTACCCTTTTCAATAGCATCTAATCTCTAACACTAATCGATTATCTTAAATCCACGATCCCGTCCTTCGTAATGTGAATAAAGTTCTGAAAAACTGCGTGTGACGTCACGGGCGCGCCGCCCTTCTGCATTAATATATGCAATCGACGCGGCGTATCTCATTGATATTGTCGGGTGCCGATTACCGGGATTTTTTGCGAATGATTGAATTTTATTTACAATTAACTCGGCCTCGGCGCCAGCGAAAGCGAGAGTGACGATTAAATGCCATTTAAAAATAAAACACCAGCCGCCATAACATTGCCCTGCCGATAATTTATACGCGTCGCGTCTCGTATCGGACCGTCGAGTGTATCCAGGGCCCACTGTGTGCGTTCTGAGAGCACGTTTGCAGAGCAGAGATAAGGGTAACAAAGAAAACAAACGAATGCTCCACGAAAAGCGTCCGGGCCAAGTGGCGAGGCGTGAACAAAACGTCTTACAGTGTAAGAAAACGCCCCACGTAAGGAGACGGGGAGTCGGCGCGGCCCGCCTAATTTGTCTTAGGCGGAAAAATCGCGCGGCGATTACAAGTGGCTCGTAACGAAGTCGGAGCGGGCCGGAGGAGCGCGCGGCGGGCACGGCGCGGCGGGCGGCGGTGCGGCGACGGGGCGGCGGCGGGCGCTCGCGGGGCGGCCGCGGTGTGGGGGCGAGCTCGGGGTGGCGGCGCGGCGGGCCGCAGCCACGTCTCAGTCGTCCGTCTGGAGTCGCGCCGGCCGGCCGGGCCGCGCGGCGCAATACACGTTCCTCGTGCTCTTGTGATTATAAATTTTAATAATACAAAATTCCAAAAAAAATTAAATAGTAATTTAAAAGATCTAACCGCGTCTAATCGAAAATATTTTTAGGCTAAAACCCCTCGACCTTTCAATTTTTGACCTAAACTGTTGACAGTGGACAAAAAGAAAAAAGTTTTTTGCGAAATTTTTAATATTTACGTCGGTTACATTTGTAAGAGATTAAACTTTTGGCCGTTACTGAAAATATTTTTATTTGAAAATTTTATTTTTCTTAAAAGTAGCGAGAACTCGAGTGAGCGTTCGATGAAAATTTAAATGTAAGCGTTGAATTAGTGTTAAGTAATTAGTTGTAATTATTATATTGACTGCCACAAATATCTTATGTAATTACTTTGTTTGTAAGTTGGACTATTGTGTTACGTACGGACACTTGATTTGTGCTGCAACACAACACTCCTGGACCAAGGTTCTCATCTTACAATATTGTAGTGATTCATTTACGTTTAATCTGCTATGTGTTTATTTTCTTTAGAAACGAAACGGCTAGTTTTTTTTTTGTTTTTAAATTTTAAATTTCGAAGTGGTTAGTGTTTTAATCATTTTAGCCAGCTCATATTAGTTTCCGTCGGTACTTTTAGATTGCATGAAAATCGTTTTAATCTTTTTTTGTTTCGTTTTAAGTAGATAGATTTTATTTTTAATTATTATTGCATGAATTTATGTCCAAAAGATTTAAGCTTTTGTTCTTTAAATAAATATAATTAGTTTCAACTTCTTGCGTTTTGAAACGATGTTTACATCTTTTCTTTTTGCCAATTGCATCTTTTTGACACAATTTCATTGTAAATGTATTTTTGTCTTTATTAAGTGAACTTATTTTGTAAATAATGTGGAATGTTTACTAATAAGTAAATGTTATTAAATTTTTATTTTTTTCTTTTGCTTGTTTTATTTTATTTTGCGTCCTTTATTATGAAGTGAATATGTTTATTTCACATCAATATCAAAAGTGATGTGAAATATTGTCCGAAACAACATTTGAAGCTTGGCTTTTTCTCAAATTTTTCGCTTGTAAAAGGGAAATGTAGAGTCTACTCTATTTCGGACTGATAGCCTTTCAAACAGACATATATAAAGTATTTTTCACGTAGAGTTAGAGAGCATAACATTAAACGGGGATGGGACAAACGTTTTTCTGTAGAGTACAGTTAGGTAGAGAATAAATATTATCGTGATTAAAGTTATAATGAGTTAACATGTACTTAATATGAAGAATGTAGCGATTTTGGTCATATTTCAAGACTTAAACCTTACAAGTTTTCATTTTAGTAATTATTGCCATTAGATTGTTTTTACAACTGTGTTATTTTATAATGATGCAGTAGAGCGTTTTCCTGGAAATTGTGTTTAGACCTGTCAGCAATTAGGTGGTTATTAAGAATAGAAAATCGGAATATAGGATTTTTTTAAGTGTTCAAGTGTTAGGTACGCGGTATTTGTTGCCGATGTAGTGTAACCTTTATTTAGGGTATGGTATCTGAATTTTGACAGCTAACGCGAAAACAATATTATGTTGTTTGTAAACAGAAATACGTATATTTTAATTATGATGAAATATCCGGGGGCGGCGTGAGAGAACATATAAACGTTCTTAGTTTATCATAGACAGATATTAAATAGATCAATAATACTTTGTAGCACAAAACAATTACAATAGCGGTGAGGTACAAGGTTATTTATATGATATATTATGCACCTTATAGTAATTCCTATGAAGAAGCGATAGCCTAGTTGGGAGTGGAACGGACTGCCGAGGCGAATGTCCGCAGGTCCAAAACCCAAAGGCACACGCCTCTGACTTTTCTAAAAAAGTTACGTGTGTATTCTTTGTGAATTATCGCTCGCTTTAACGGTGAAGGAAAACATCGTGAGGAAACCTGCATATCTGAGAAGTTCTTTATAGGAATTTCGAAGGTATGTGAAGTCTGCCAACCCGCACTGGGCCAGCGTGGTGGACTAAGGCCTAAAACCCTCTCAATTGTAGAGGAGGCCCGTGCTCAGCAGTGGGCAGTATATAATACAGGGCTGGTATGGTAATTCCTATGACCATTATTCGTGTTGTGTGATTTTTTGTACCAGACATTTACGAAAACATTATCTAATATTAAAATGAATGGGACAGTTTCTGAAGATCCTTAAACGTTTGGTAGTAGTTGCAGAAACCGCTGATCAGATTTGGATGAAATTTAGCATTCAGATAAACCAAGATTCAGATTAACATATTATAGGCTACATTTGATCCCGTAACTGGTTGAAATTTTATCGAGACTTGATTTTCACAGTTTCGCGACCAACACCTAGTATTTCAGAAAATACATTCAACTGCAAAATAAATTGGTAATGTTTACCAAAATCATTGCCGTAAATTGACATAATTTTGATACACCATACGGAGAAGGAAAAATTAAACGAAGAATATTTATTTCCCAATTTTTTTCTTCAGGTCTAATGACTAATCAAAATGTATCTATATGACATACAACATACCCTAATACCTCATTTAGACTACTCGCGAATAGTATGGTGGATTATTAGTGCACAAATACATGACTATGAATTATAGTTGATGCTCGCTGCTCTGCCCGAGTGAAAACGTTTGTCCGGGTTGAAAATTTTCCGGGATAAAATTAGCCTATAGCACTCAGGAGTAATGTAGCTTCCTATTAGTGAAAGAATTTTCAAAATCGGTCCAGGAATTCGTTTTTTTTTTTTTTTTTTTTTTTCGCGGAGTAAGAGCATTACCACTACCACCGGGCCTTCGTGGGGGGCGACCGAGCGGTTATGTTGGGTTCACCGTACCTTACGACCTTAGCGCGTTCAAACAAACAAACAAACTCTTCAGCTTTATAATATTAGTATAGATATAGTGTAGATGAGTAACGAATACACCCGAATAAGTTGTTTACACACTCGTGTTCCTGACTTCTGTACACGGCAAGTATCTAAATCAGGGGTTATAAATCAAACGAAAAAGGAGTTCCACACATATTCGTGACTTTTTTTTTTATTGCATTGAATGACGAGACGAGCATGCCGTTCGCCTGATGGTAAGCGATACGACCACCCGTAAAGAGTAGCAACACCATCCAGCCTTGACTTACAAAGTACTGTGTGGCATTCCACTGCGCTCGTCATCCTGTGAAATAAGATGTTAAGTCTCATTATGTCCAGTAGTTACACTGGCTATAATGTCCTTCAAACCGAAACACAACAGTGCACGCACACTGCTGCTTGGCGGTAGAAATACCCACCCATCTTTACGCATTTCGATTTTACGCGTCATGTCAAAGAGTTGACATATTTAACCCACTACGCAGAAGAGAGTATTTGTCGCGTAGTGTATGCGATCTTCGCAATTGGAACAATTTCGAAACAAAAGATTGCGCGTTCTAATAGCATATGTACCTCTATATTACAATACAATATAATATCATGGTTCAGTGTGCTTAGAATGTGGCAAAAAAACACGACACGACTCCGTTTCGTTTTTTTGGGATTGGTTGATAGACTAACACGTGACTGACGTATTGGTCTCTCGATCAATCACAAACATCAAAATTTAACGTCTTTGACTCACGAGTTGCGTTTTTGGAGACATTCTAAGGGAGCAGGACTGCCAACACAACTCTCTGTGAGATATACAATAGAGATATTATAATTCAAATGTCGGGAGATATTGATTTAGTTTTTTCATTCCCTGGACATGAATGATACAGGTATTGCGATGCAAGCAAATTGAAACTTTACAACACTTACAGAATATATATTTCAACAAAAATTACAATAACACCTTATTATATCATTGTACAGTCAGCAGCATAAGTAGATGAACAAATTCAAAAATTCAAGTTTCCTACACACTTTTGTGTTCTTACTAATCTTTTTTTTCTCTTCACAAATATAAAATAAAAGAGATTTACTTTACTTCAAACGAAGAAAAAATGTTTCAGTTTAACTTAACGCGTATATAGGCGATTTGAAATTTTGATTTTGTACAGATATTTATGCTGCTGACTCTACATTGACGCACAATATATTGAAACTTATAGACGAATATAAGATTACAAATCAAGCCTAAAACAGCTACATACTACACCATACCATACCAGCCCTGTATTATATACTGCCCACTGCTGAGCACGGGCCTCCTCTACAACTGAGAGGATTAAGGCCTTAGTCCACCACGCTGGCCTAGGACGGGTTGGCAATCTTCACATACCTTCGAAATTCTTATAGAGAACTTCTCAGATATGCAGGTTTCCTCGCGATGTTTTGCTTCACCGATGCGAGCGATAATTCACAAAGAATACACACATAACTTTTTAGAAAAGTCAGAGGTGCGTGCCCTAAACAGCTACAAACGGATGATAGTCGTCATTTCTACGCCCATAACCGAATGGTCCCAGTTTCTATTCGCCGTATATTTGTGCTTCCACGCGTCATTTGTTTCAATAAATTAGTGACCATTGATGATATTACCGAAAATGTTTAGCGCCCGATTTTGATTACTTTATCTTAATATATATAAATCTCGTGTCACAATGTTTGTCCTCAATGGACTCCTAAACCACTTAACCGATTATAATAAAATTCGCACACCATGTGCAGTTCGATCCAACTTGAGAGATAGGATAGTTTAAATCTCAAATTATAGTCGCAATTTTAATTTATTGCTAATTATTTGTCTGTTATTATTTGACAGTCACAATTATCTTAACTCCAAATGATTCTAACAGATGTCGATACCTTTCGACTGGGTTGAGTAAGTAATCAATAGATGGCGCTGCTATGAATGATTCTAACAGATGTCGATACCTTTCGACTGGGTTGAGTAAGTAATCAATAGATGGCGCTGCTATGGTAAATCTACGAACGTGTCATATAAGCTACATTTTAAGCGGGACTTTTATACCGGGAAAACTCATTCACGCGGGCGGAGCCGCGGGCAAAAGCTAGTACGTCTATAATGTTAAATTTGTCCACATTACTGGCTGAATTTTTAGAGAAATAAAGTAAAAATAGTTTTAAATGTATTTAGTCTCTTTGTTGACAAAACGTGATTGCCTTGTTCCGTGTTCGTCTCCTTACTGATCTAGAGTAGAACTCGCATTATATCTTGGTTCGGTACCTAGTTAGGACAATTTTCGATTCAAAACACGTCTAACGGCGATAAACGATCCCATTCGTTTTTTATCCATTTCGAATATGAGCCACCTACTAAGTTTTTTTGACATGCTCACAAATTACTTACTTTGATCGGTTTATACTCGGATCGAAGATTAAGAGTGGGATCGAACGGCCGTAAGATATCCCGGTTTGGAATTTGTATGGTAACTTCGTGACAAGAATATCATGAAAGAGCGCGGTGGCAATTTTTTACTTAGAATATATTTAGATAAAACATAACAACTACAATCATGTCTTAACAACTGTCGATATTGAAAAATCACTCGTCTTATAGAAAACGCTATACATAATTATAATCAAAAAGTTATGTTCAATCACATAGCGTCTCACGATGGCACAGAAAAGTGCAGTGTTTAATTTTTGTAGCTCGAATATCTCCCTCACGCTCATGCCTTTTATCCCAGAAGAGGTAGGCAGAGGTGAAGCTAGTGCACCCACTTTTCGCCGTGCGTATTCCGTCCCATGATGTGATAGGGGGCGACCATATCCTCATATTGGGCACAAACTCCAGACTCCGGGCTGATACTGAATAGAAACCACCAACTTCACTTTCCCGACCAGAATCTGATCAAAAATCTGAGTAGAATTATTAACGTTATAGACTGACTGTCCTTCGCTATCAAACTAATGCCCTACTCGCTACGTACAGTCGTTAAAAAAATAGTTTTATTGATATATCTAATTACTAACCTCTAATATTGAATTCTTATGCGAATATACTTTATACATATAAAACCAAGTAAAATTTACAAAACAATGAACCCTATAAGAAGCTGATTTAGATATCCGTATTCCGTACCTACACCTAGCACCACACAATAGCCTTAAATGCGTCCGGATGCAAATATATCAAATTCAAACTCAAAAAATCCAGTCGTCGCTCTATATACGCCAGACTCTATTGTATGACATAGCCTTATATTTTAACAGTGATTTTATAGTATTGATTTTGTAATATCATTTTGATATAGCTTCTCCTGTAGGCTCATTAGTTTATATGATACAAAATCTATTTCAGTCAAAAATATTAAAACAAAAGCTCGTTTATAGAGCTAATATTTAAGATCAATAAGATTTGATTGGAGGCAACTGTACCTTGATAGAGAACTTTCTGGAATATTCCAATAACAAAAATACACGCACGAATACAAAAAGAAAAACATTTTTTTTATGGCATTGAATGACGAGACGAGCATGCCGTTCGTCTGATGGTAAGCGATACGACCACCCATAAACAGTAGCAACACCACCCAGCACCTTGAGTTACAAAGCACTGTGTGGCATCCCACTGGGCTCGTCATCCTGAGACACAAGGTGTTAAGTCTCATTATATCCAGTAGTTACACTGGCTACAATTTCCTTCCAACCGAAACACAACAGTGCATGCACACTGCTGCTTGGCGGTAGAAATAGACATTGCGGCGGTACCCACCCAGACGTACTCTTACATATGAGAGACCTACCAGTAGATAAATACTTGCCAAATAATTATATACACATTACCTAGGTACTTGCTAGGTATGTATTACTCTACTATTATAACTCTGAATTTGGACAATTCTATATAAAAAGGTACATACCTATATTAATATGTACATCTCAAAACTGCCTCGGTGGCGTAGTTGTATTACGGTACGACTGCAAGGCTGAGGTCTCGGGTTCGATCCCCGGGTCGGGCAAAGTGATATTGGATTTTTCTATTCAGTATCAGCCCGGAGTCTGGAATTTGTGCCCGGTATGGCGATAGGCTCGCCCCCTATCACATCATGGGACGGAATACGCTTGGCGAAAAGTGGGTGCAATTGCGCCTCTGCCTACCCCTTCGGGGATGAAAGGCGTGAGCATGCGTAACATCTCAAAACGACTAAACATCAGAACCTTGTATCAAATCCACATTGAACTGCAAAGAAGTTCTAAATAAATATCTGGCAATATTCGTGGAATAACATATTGTGAGATATCTGACGATCGGTAGATTTTTCGTCGTCACCTCTATCTGTCTACATTCTGTATTTATTGTTAAGCTGATTAATTAAACTCATATCATAATAATATAAAGACAAAGAAAATCCTTTTAAGGAAAATAAAATAGAATTTGGCTTTATTTTGAATGTAAAGAATGCCTAAAAGAAACGTAAATAGATATCAAAATGGTATTCTAGTCTCTCATAAGCGGACGATAGCCTAGTTGGGAATGGAACGGTCTGCCGAGGCAATGTCCAGCGGTTCAAAACCCAAGGCACACCTCTGACTTTTCTTAGTTATGTGTGTATTATTTATCAATTATCGTTCACTTTAACGGTGAAGGAAAACATCCTCAGGAAACCTACATACCTGAGAATTCTCTATAAGAATCTCGAGGGTATGTGAAGTCTGCCAACCCGCACTAGGCCAGCGTGGTGGACTAAGGCCTAACCCCTCTCAGTAGTAGAGGAGGCCCGTGCTCAGCAGTGGGCTCAAAAGTATCTGTTGTACTTGCTATCTAGTCGTTAAACCAGACAAATATTTGCCCAATGCATCGTTTACTGGCACTTGATCAAGTGATCAGATAATCTAAAAAAATATTTTTATTTAATAAATTATATCAAGCAACAAAGAAAATGTACTATCACTTGTGTTGCCGTATCGTCTTATAGAAAATGTTTATAGCGCTATCTATCGGATAATACAAGAACTACTAACGTAATCATTCGTAGTAGTTCTGACCGCACAACATAGATGGCACTGTATGACGCGTCGCTTGCGCACTATTTATAGTTTCTAAAATATTCCCAAAGATGTCATAGCTACGTACAATATATTAAGGTACATTTAAATCTCTACGTTTAATATGTATTATAAAAAAACAAATATACACATACTTCCACTAATCTACCATTATAAAAGTATAGAGGTAAAAATTTAACTTTGCATTTTTATTAAGACGAGCGCCATCTGTTTTCGTTTATTAAACTCACCAATAACGGTAGTTACCTATACGTACGTAAGATGGCGTTAGTGATCGATTAATAAGATTGAAACTCTATTAGGTATTTTTATTTAATTTTGATGTTATAATACCTTCCTATGCAATAAACATAATATCATTAGAATATAATACAAGTGATACGCGCACTATTTTTATACTAATGACTATCTCCACAAACCTACAAGAAAGTCATGAAAGTTAGGTAGGCGTGTATCGTCTTGGCTACGTGGGCGGAGTGCGTTCGGCCTAAACTTCTAAGAAAGTGGGAGTGTCAAGACGTAAGACCGACGGGCGGCTATTGGCCGAATGTTTAGGTAGGCGATGTTAGAATTTATCACCGATAAATCTGTGTGACGCGATTGTAACTCGTAACGCCTTATTGCTCGATAAAGTGATTGATGTTATAATATATTTTTCAAGTCAACTTCATATTTGTTTGAGTAGATTCTTTTTTGTTCTAAATTTGTTAGGTATGTAAATTTGCAGTGAGTTAACGCTTAACTTAGCGGTTATGGAGTTTATTATTATATATAAGTAGCTAACGATAATGCAGAGTACAAAAACACATCCCTCGAAAACTTCTATCTTATAATGGACAGAAATTATTACATACAATCCAATAACCTAATTGCTTCATCGCCGACATTTTGCTAACCTATGTAACTGCGTTTGTAAAAAAAATCTTACAACAATTAGGTTCAAAAACTTATGTAAAGTATCTAATCCAAATGAGTGTAAATCCTCTAATTCAGCAAACTCACAAACATTTAAAATACCGATTTAAATGCCACATTTATTTATAACACCTCCGTCAAACGTCTTACAACTCAAGGCGTGCTCAAGTGGGGGGGCTTAAGAAACTGGGCGTGTGTGCGCCAATCGGGCGGCGGCGGTGCGCAAGACGCCCGGGCGGGGCTTAAGTTTGTGCCAAGTTTCACTCATCGATCCGCCACATGACTCAAATATTTTATTTATTATTGTGTGAATGAGTTTTTCCTGGATAAAAGTCCCGCTTTATATTTTCCCAGGATAAAAAGTAGCCTATGTTACTCGCTGATAACGTAGCTTTATTTTGGTGAATGAATTTTTAAAATCGGTCTATTAATTTTTGAGTATTCGTTACAAACATACAAATATACAAAACGTTCCTCATTATAATATTAGTATAGATTAGACTGATGCAAATGTTTTCCTGGGTATGTATTAAATAACAGTACCTATTTAACACTTTATAAATGTTTTTGAATATTATTCTGATAGGTGTTTACGTATTACCTAAATACTATATTATAACTAAGTGATAAATTTAAATGCACGTAATTAATTTCGGTCAAACGTTTCCTTGTAGATAATCGTTAAATGGTTTACGATTCAAATTTTAATTGTAAACAATTAGTCGACTTGTCAAATGAATTGTCGAGTGGAGCTAATCCATAAGCTTAAAGTCGCTCAACGTGCTATGAAAAGAGCTATGCTCAGTCTCTCTGAAGTACAAAATTCGGAACGAAGTGATCCGTCAGAGAACCAAGGTGACGGACATAGCTCTGAAAGTTAGTACGTTGAAGTGGCAATGGGCTGGCCACATATGTCGCAGAACGTATAACCGCTGGAGTAGACGTGTTCTGGAGTGGAGACCGCGTCTTGGCAAACGTAGCGTGGGACGCCCTCTGGCCAGATGGCGGGACGACTTGCACAAGAGGGCCGGCAGCGACTGGATGCATAAAGCAGCAGACCGAGCCCTGTGGTGTATCTTGGGAGAGCCCCAGCAGTGGACTGCAACGGGTGAATGACGATATCATTTTGTTGCGCAGACTATATTTCTGTATAAAGTGCGTATTTCTTATGTGGGTTCAATTTCTGGCTAGGAATATTAGTTATTTTAAAGTGCAATGACAGACACACACACTCACGCCTTTTATCCCCGAAGGGGTATATAGGGGTGCAACTAATGCACCCACTTTTCGCCGTGCGTATTCCGTCCCATGATGCGTCATCCGATAGTGGGCGAGCCTATTGCCATATCGGACACAAATTCCAGACTCTGGGCTGATACTTATTGGAATGTGGACATAAAATTTGTGAAACGAAACTATTTAGATTTGTGACGTCCGTGACTTTTGTGATTTCTTTTTTTATGCTGCACTATGTTCTGTCAAGTGGCGATAGCCTAGTTAGGAGTGGAACGGACTGCCGCGACGAATGTCCGCAGGTTCAAAACCCAAGGGCACACACCTCTGACTTTTCTTAAAAGTTATGTGTGTATTCTTTGTGAATTATCGCTCGCTTTAACGGTGAAGTAAAACATCGTGAGGAAACCTGCATACCTGAGAAGTTCTCTGAATTTCGAAGGAATGTGAAGTCCGCCAACCCGCAATAGGCCAGCGAGGTGGACTAAGGCCTTAACCCTCTCAGTTGTAGAGGAGGCCCGTGCTCAGCAGTGGGCAGTATATAATACAGGGCTGGTATGGTATGGTATGTTCTGTCAAATATATTCGTTCCTTTGTAACTGTTTCTTTTTCTCAATATAACTAGCAATTATTACAAATCGTATTTTAATCATTACAACAATACTGAATAGAAAAATCTAATATCACTTTACTTTGTATTTGTTATACTACGGGTTCAATTCCTGGCTAGGAATATTACCTTATTATTTAAAAGTCCAATGACAGAATTTCCTAGCCAGGAATTAAATCCGTTGATTTTGACAAAAAAACCAACATAGTGTATCTTTAAACCGTTTGATAGTGTCGCAAATTAAGGATCTAATTCTGAGAAGTAATGACATATGGCAAACTAAAGGAAAGGGCTCATAATCTTCGATTTGTTTAATATTACTTTGCAAACACCTGGCAAAGGTTACGACCTAGTTAAATGATTTTCAGTTTCACATTTTTCAACTCTTTAAATACAAAATTATAATATATTAAAATTTAAAAAGGCCGCAAGAACCATATTTGCAGAATAAAACGGTTTAGAAAAAAATTAAGGGTGCCTTAAGACCTACAACCCTACCCAGGTCTGCAGCTTCACATTCAGGTAAAACTAAAAACAACTTTTGACAATGTTCAATATTCAGATACCTTCCCGAAAATGAGTCCCTATCAGCCATCCATTTATTAGGGCCGCATCTAAAACGATAGTCTAATAATTAGGCTATATTTTTCAATACAAGGTGACTTGCCAGCAAAATCATTCGCGCTATACACATCGGGACCGTTTGCTAGGTTAGATTTCAGTATAACGTTTTCAAAATTACATGTTACATAACATCACGCCTTTACCTTTCACAGGCAGGTAGAGTTGCTAACACAACATTTGTTCAGTGTTAGGTCTCCTGTTTTCGATGCAGAAGATTTTTTTTTTGGTTGGGATTAAAAAATCTATAAAAATGTTGAATTTAACCTTTCGTTTTGTTTTCAGACACCATCGAAGTCACGCTACCGGTGGCTACGTCTTACATTTTAGGTAAGTTTATTGAATTATACGTAAATTGTGTTTTATCCTTAACTACCGATCGTATACAATTATTACATAACTTTGTTCGTCAATTTAACATAACATTGTTTAAGCTGATAATCCTACAAACAAAACTGTATAAATAACCGATACAGTACAGTCACGAAAGTAGTTGAAGTAATTAAAAAAATTAAATAACCTCTACACATTATCTAACGGTTTTTTGTTCTTTATTTAAAATAAAGTAAAGTCTCTATAGTTGAATTTTTAGTATATAGCCGTTTGAAGATTCGAATCTGTTTGTACCTACTTGGAAAATTAAAAGGAAATAAAAAGAGGGCATATATTGTTCAATTGATAGTGATCACGGGGTAAAACCCAAAGTAAGTTGTCCTGCAAACCTTCCCTGAGTCAGTCAGTGTATATAGAAATAACATTCCTATTACTTTCGTGGATCTTTAATGGTCGACATTCGTGATGCAGATATGCAGTACTAAGTATGGTAAAAAAAAAAAAATTATACCGACCTGTCTGCCTCGGTGGTACGACAGTTAAGTCTCGGGTACGAATCCCAGGTTAAGCTAAGTGATATTATAATTTCCTCAGTAGCCCGGACTGCCTCGTTGGCGTAGTTGTATTACGATACGCCTGCAATGCTGGGGTCTCAGGTTCGATCCCCGGGTCGGGCAAAGTGATATTGGATATTTCTATTCAGTATCAGCCCGGAGTCTAGAATTATCCCCGGTTAATGGCATCGCTTTACACTTGGAGCCTAAAACCTCTTAATGTAGGACGTAAGTGATAAACACTCCGTAAGCTAAAAGGCATGCTATTTATGTATGTAGTCTTGCAGTAAGTACATCGCTCAGTATCATAGTGACGCGACATCCGTCCGATATCCGTATCCGCTGATAGTGCCGGCTCTTGAGAAACATCCCACCATTGTCACAGCTTATTTATAAACCGATTTATCAATACAACTAGATTTTAAAACTAACCATTTGTGGTACCATTTCCTGCTTGAAAAATAGCTATTTATGGTAAATAAAAAACTTTTTGATTAGGATTATTGGGTAGATGACCTCAGAACAATATGTTCTGAGTAGATGACTAACGATTTAATATATTTGTCAAAAATTAAAAGAATTTGCTAAATACACGCAAAAATAAATCTATACTAATATATAAAGCTGAAGAGTTTGTTTGTTTGTTTGAACGCGCTAATCTCAGGAAGTACTGGACCGATTTTAAAAATTCACTAATAGGAAGCTACATTACTTCTGAGTGCTATAGGCTACTTTTTATCCCGGAAAAACTTTTCCACGCGGGCGGAGCCGCGCGCAATGCTAGTGTTTTATAAAGCTTTGAAAGGAGATGTCCGCTTTTTCTATGGCTGCTGGGCCTCAAAATCTAACCGGGCTCAATCTTTAGGGATATTAAAGGGGCAAAATATGGATCTTGGCTCCATTAAAAAGATATTTTTAGACCCCTCCATTTATAAAAACTTTTTTAAAAACGTTCATATTAAGTGTCGTTTTTAAGCAAAATAAAATTACATAGGTAAATCTCAAAATCGGAGGTCTTTAAAATTAAACTATTTATTGTAAAAGGATTGTTTTTAGGAGTTCTATCCAAATATATATAAACTATCTTGGTTAGAATTTTAGGCCCATTTTTGGGCATGTCCTTTGATTGAAGGGGCATCTGGTGTCTAGTGGGTGCACTAGTTGCACTTCTGCCTACCCCTTCGGCGATAAAAGGCGAGAGTGCGTGTATGTATTATATACAGTACATTCATTGTATAGAACGAATATGATATACACATTTCACCCTCGAATTTTTCAATATGCCTAAAAATATTGTCAAAACTCAAAGCCATTAGAACCTGAAATTGGCTCTGTTTCCACGAATCGACGGCTCGATGTTGAAAAACACATAATTTAATCTACTCTACATTATATTTCACAAAAAAACAAAGTGAAAATTAGTTATTTGATGCCGAGTACAGACTCGAGAATGAGCGCGGGCGAACGCTAGTTCCAACGAACGCAAACCTATATGGACGATTGACTAAACTCGCTAAGCCGATATGGTCCGGACTCTGGTTCGACAAACCGCTCGCTCACATTCGCGATTGTTCGCTTGGTTTGTCAGGTATAGAACAGTATCAGCGACAAATTACCAACAAACCTTTGATTAATTATATACCTAGATAGAGTGACGCGCTGCAATGAAACTAAAACAAACAGGCCAACTTTTCTTAAGCTAGTATGCGTGACAGCTGTGTCATACGCTATCGCTGCATCATTCTGTGTATCCTTGTGTGCGCGCATAATGATGCCAGTTATTACATGGTTTCTATTAAAACGAGGAGATAATTATATCCATGAAAAACAACAAACAAAAATTCACTCGAACTCATTTAGCGGGCAACAGTTGGCCTCTATTTTTTACGACGCGTTTGAAACGTTTAGTGCCTATCTAGGTATATAATTAATCAAAGCAACAAAACCTATTTCCCGTGTTACATCACGCTGACCGCCTCGAACAAACAAAATTAAATAAACACATTATTTTCCTAATAGTAACAAGAAGAATCAAAGGTATCTTTGAAACTTTTGGAGTTACTTTCAATGTACCGTCATGTTATGCCAGAAACAGAACTAATTATGAATAAGAACTAATTCGTCTTGAACAATTGACTCATGATTTTAACGCTATATCATTCAATAAAGGCTACAAAATTACATAATCAAAGTAAAATATATTTATTATAGGCTAGTTTTAAACATATTCTCTGACCGTAGCGGGAAGCGCCTCAAGCTCCTTAAGAGCGAACCGACCTAAATGCTCATGGCTGTGTGAACAGCTCTTTGGAACAGCTCTTATTGATTTCAATAAAGACGATATCGCAGAAGCAAGAACAATAGACAACTTAAACCTACAATCTGCTGGCTGCAATAAAAAAAGAAAAAATATTTTCTGCCGACCTCTTTTCTTTGAATATAAATATAATTTCATTAATGTGCATTGCTTGAGAGACTTCGTAATACTCTTTCGTCTCTATCTACCTCGGCGTATTTATTCACTCTTGAGTAAAGGTCATAATATATAACCCGTACAACATCTAAGCACTAAAAATAAACTTGGCGTCAAACGTAAATAGAACCACTAACAAAATTAAAACATCCACGCCGTTCCATTCCATGCATGCAGGATCATTACTTAAACTCCATCTTTTTAAACGCCACCCAGAAAGGCTGAATGGAGGCGGCCCTTGAAACGGTTTAGAAAAAAAAGAAAAAAGAAAGCTCACGCATTCCATTGTACGCAGACACGTTGAAGGTGGATCTCATTAAGGGAACGTTCGAATTAAGAACCGCGCGCGATGGAGCGGGAATCTTAGCGATCATTACGTGAAACGGAACATGATGCTGTCATGGCGTCGTCTTTTATGTTTATTTTATTTATTTTTCTGGAACTGAAAAAGTTGTTGTGGTGGTCTATGTGGTATTCCTACTTGTAGCTATATTTTTTTTTTTGTTCAAGTTCCTAGTTTTGCCATTTATTTACCCATAACCGAATTAAATTGATCATGTTACCGGCATTCACCGGTACCTACCACAGATTTTAATAATAAGCATCATCATCAAAAATCTTTTTTGATTTATTTTAATTTATCCTAGTAAGTAGTGTTTTCGTGCCTAATGAGTTTACGAAATGTTGTTAATACATGTTAATTTAGGTATATTTATTATTATTTTGATTACATAAACAATATCTAGTGAAGGAAAATGATATTAATAAAAAACACTTCACACCCTTTCTACTATTTATAATTTATTGTAAAATTGACAACTTTTACCAAACATTATTTAAAAGTAAGTATTATATTTTGTTCCTTTTCTATACATAAAATAACCATAATGTAACAGTTTTTCTGTATTACAAATTGCAACACAACCTTCATCCAATTTTAATTCAATTTAAAAGTAAGGCGGTCAGAGTTCCCTGTAATTTTCTCGCTGTTTCAAACGCAATATTGGTGACATATTTTTCGATGCATTAATCAACTCATATTCGATCATCCTTAATCATAATTTAGTCTTTATTAGAGACTAGACTTCTGCTCGCGGCTTCGACCGCGTGAAAAAGATTTTCCGGGATAAAAGTCCCGCTTTATATTTTCCCGGGATAAAAAGTAGCTTATGTGTTAATCCAGGACATGATATACCCGTGTGCCAAATTTCATCGAAATCCGTTCAGTAGTGATTGAGTTTATTCGTTACAAACATACTTACTGGTGGTAGGTCTCTCATTATGTAAGAGGCCGTCTGGGTGGGTACCACCGCAATGTCTATTTCTACCGCCAAGCAACAGTGTGCATGGACTGTTGTGTTTCGGTTTGAAGGACATTGTAGCCAGTATAACTACTGGACATAATGAGACTTAACATCTTATGTCTCAGGATGACGAGCGCAGTGAAATGCCACACAGTACTTTGTAACTCAAGGTGCTGGATGGTGTTGCTACTGTTTATGGGTGGTCGTATCGCTTACCATCAGGCGAACGGCATGCTCGTCTCGTCATTCAATGCTATAAAAAAAAATAAAAAAAAAATAAAAACTTACATACAAATCTTTCCTCTTTATAATATTAGTATAGATTGAAAGGATTATTAAAATTTAAAATAATAATGTGGATTTGCAGGCAATAGTAGCTCACGTCTCATAGGATAAAACTTTCGGACGTTGGCCTTAAAAATATTTGTAATAAAAAAAAATACAATGTAGGCAGCACGCAAAGTATAATACCTATAAACCCTACTAGAACAATACATAGGACTAAGTTGAGGTACACTATATCGAGTCAATCTTTAACAATATTCCCAGAAAAGGCTGTCTTAACCACGATAGAACTATTTTACAAAAAAAAACAGTAATATTGCGGTTACGCTACCTGAAGCCCAAAAGATAAGAAAATCCCATTATTTTCCTTAACCATACCCAGCTACTACAATGGTTATTCATATACAAACTAGATTGCAGTTCAACAATAAAAAAACTGAATTTCCTATTGAATTTCGACCTTACCACGTCCTGAACAATACTTTTTTCTACAAAAAAGCGGGCACACTTAAAACCGAGAGAGACCTACATAATATCTAACAGATTTGCGACAGAGCCCATTCATTCCACATCGGGCATTCACGGAAAACGGCACCATACTATGTAAAGCAATCTTAAGTTGTTAAGTCGCATCTCACTCGAGACTTGAGCCTCTCAGTTTAATGGAGAGGCCGGTACAACCGCGCCGGTCTTTTCGCTTTTGCGAGTCATTTTAAAATTGTCTTTCAGCGTTACCGAACCGTTTTGTTGCAAGCCATTCTTTTAAGCTACTACTTCGATGCGTTCTTATAGAAATGGTACGATTAGTTTTGAAAATGCTGGTATTTAGTGTAGATCTAAGTTTGATTCTTTGCTTTGAATAGAAAGATTGTGTTTAAAATATCTTCGGTGGAAATAACATGTTCATTTTTATACATGTATCCAATGTATCATGCCGAAATAATTACTTTTTTTAAACATAAAATATATCAAGTAGCAGACGTCTCAAAAAAGTCAAAAGTCGAGACTCAATCCACTACAGATGCTTCATTATTCATTAACCAAGCTAATGCAATGCAATCAGCCCTGTATCATATACTGCCCACTGCTGAACACGGGCCTCCTCTACTACTAAGAGGGGTTAAGCCTTAGTCCACCACGCTGGCCTAGTGCGGGTTGGCAGACTTCACATACCCTCGAAATTCTTATGAAAAATTCTCAGGTATGTAGATTTCCTCACGACGTTTTCCTTCACCGTTAAAGCGAACGATAATTGATAAACAATACACACGTAACTTCGAAAAGTCAGAGGTGTGTGCCTCGGGTTTTGAACCACAGGACATTGTCTTGGCAGATCGTTCCATTCCCAACAAGGCCATCGTCCACTTACCAAGCTAAATTATTTTTAAAAAAATCACCTTCGAAACCTAGCCTTAACGCAACCCATATTTCAGCTAAAGAAACGCCAATCTGGGCCACTTTAGCTATTGTTAACGCGACGTGCGACAAAAGAAACGGCACGTTCCCTCCACCCTCCCCGCACAATGAAGTAAGTTGGTGCAAATTGCTCGCGAGACGCCTCACAAATTGAATGCCGAGGTGTGAATGATGGAAACATACGGGTGGATTCTATGTACCGATACGTGTGTTTAAATTGCAGATATTTTTTTTACTATGTCTTGAAGGTCAGGATCAGGATAAATGATTTATCAGGACATTATACAAGTTAATAGAATCTGTAGAGGTAACTGTATGTGAAATAGTTTCGTATAATTTCTTTGGAAACAATAACATAAAAATTTCGAAATTCAACAAATTTGGTCGGTATTTTAATGCATTTTTTCTCTTTCAAAACATAATTTAATCAAGACCTACTAAATTAGGGCATACTTTAAAATACTACTAAAATCTACAAATAATTTTATCAATGTTCTATTATTATTTCGGAATCTCCAAATTATACTAATGGTTACATTCATTTTTCACATTTATCGCTACGTGTATACTTAAACGCAAGACGCGGCGAGTCCTCTCACATTTCTTACCCCTTTTTTTTATCGCGGGGAAAAACGCGTTATCGCTACCACCACTGTGGGGTGAGTGGAATGGTTATGTTGGTTTCACCGATCTTACGGCCCAATGTCGACGCTCGGGAGTATAGCATCATCCGAACGAGCATTGGACCAAGTCCCTAACACTATGTACACCCTACACCGGCATACCAACCAAAACCCGCGGTGGCCTCCTTCGGCGCCGCAAGACGCGGCGAGTCCTCTCACATTTCTTACCCCTAAGTCCCCACGATAAGAGCGCAAGTTATCACGGCAACTTGGGTACCCACACCTCACGCGTCGTCACCCGCGTATACGAAGAATTTATAAAGTTTTCGCATTAACACTAGTGACTAAGTTGTTCTTGATGAATGACGCTTCGCGTGTTTTAGTTACGCCTTTGTTACTTTCCTACAAGTATTTTGAAGTTGTGTAAGATTGTACGCTTTATATTAAAAGATAATATTTTACTCGAAAATAGGGGAATTCTTATTTTAAGAGATATTATTGTATGATCTTCAAAAATATCTAGATGCGAAAAAATAATTAGTTTCTTCGTTCGCAATTGTCATGTAACGATACACATTAAAATGCAAAAACAGCTCCGCGAATACCACAGACACAGATAACATAATTATGTTAATAAATGACCATAGAGTAGGATTGTCCATTCCCCTCCAGAGTGTATCCGTTCGCACCGGATCTGGCACGCACTTGTGCGAGATGCGGAACCGTGAAGCCGTGACGTCACGCTATTGGACAACTTCCGTTTCCTAAGCTTCCACATTTTTAAGCACCTGTATGAGGTATTTTTGTGATTGTCAGGAGATTTAATTATAATTATTACGGTAGAATTGTCACTGGCTCGAATTTTAAGAACAAAACGTAAACTTACAAATATTCAAAATTATAAAATAAATATTGGTGAATCAAAATTATTGCTGCAACTATTTCTTAAACATAAACTGTAAGCAAAATATACGTAAAAAATATTCAAAACACATTTTCGCGACTCCCCAAACCCACATTTTTATCTTACGACCCGAAGTGGCTCCCCTTGACCAGGTGCAAGGCGGACAGATGCGTGCGTTACCAGCTTGTAAGTTAACGAAACAATACCACTGCATTACGTATGCAAATAGGGTCGCTTGATACGGGCTCGTAACAGGTGGCGAGTCAATCACATCATTATGTTGGTACTAGTTTATTAATCAGTTCTGGGAGTTTGAAATTAGAACTGGTTAAAAATGTTGGAATTGTCAAATTTGAAAATCGAATTGTAACTGAACAAGACGGTAACCCTATAATGGCGACTTCTTACTTTTAATGTAAAAATATTTTATAAGGGTGTCTTACTATCTCATATCTTGATATATATTATCTCATTCACTTACTTTCTTGTTATTGCCTCATGGAAATTACCAATAAGAATTTCCATGATCCTTCTTTTTCAAATACTTTTTTTTACAAAACAACGATCTCACATACCTTTATTAAAACATTCGCTATCGAACTGTAGTGACACTCAACTCATTTCTTAATTTTTTGACAATATTATGTAAATATAGGTCACATAATGATGTTGATATGATCTCGCTTCCAATTAGAAACGCTCGCAAAACGCATCTTCGACAAAGAATAATAATATATTGAAGTGAAAGGGTCGGGCCGCGGCCGGCGCGTGTCGTGCCACCAGGTGCGCGCTCGATGCTCCCCTACTCTGTCATCTCAAATATAATAATACTTATTATTACAATTCCTTATTATTTCTTGCTTTTTTTAATTGTGCCCCGACTTTTACTCCTTTTGTTCGCGTTTAATGGCGTTTATTGTTTTGTGTTCCTTTTTATAATGCGTTGCGCGTGCCGGCTGCGTCTGCAAGATTTTGTGGACATTTTTAATTTTATTATTTTGGAACGCGAATTAAATTAGTTGGCAATGGAGTGCACGGAGAGGGTTATGATGAAAAGTTAAAACAGACTTAGCTTGGTATTGTTTGAATCTGGAACCTACATTTTTATGTATTCTCGTTACAATTTGTATCTTCGGTTTTTCTTGAGAGTTTGCTTATTAAGATTGTTTATTTTATACAACTGATTCTGAATGACGAGTCGAGCAAGTTACTCGCTTGATGGTAAATGACATGACTGTCCATAAACAGTAGAACCGAAGTATAAATGATAAATCACTGCGCGATGCACCGCGCTCACCATCATCCTGATACGCGGTTGTAAAATCTCATTGTGCCTGTAATTACACTAAGTAGAACTTCCATATTTATAATATAAATTTCTTCTTGCTTCTTCATACATTATGAGCAACATTTTGTTATTTTTTATCTATAAATATCTTTAAATAAACTACCATCGATTAGAAATAGATAGGTCCAAGATCTGCACAAGTTAAATTGGCGAAATTCCAACACAACCGCACGCTGATGCCAAAGATCCGCGCCCGCGGGCAACTTCGTAATTGATTTAGTTTTTCAAGTCACACGTGTGGTCACATTGTTTTGGTTTATCGTGATTGTCTTTAACCTTATAGATTCCATATAGGGGGTTGTAGCTAAGACGCTTTTCTACAAGTTTTAATGCTAATAGAAAACAAAAAATCTATGCGAATGAAGTATATCGATAAGTGTTTCGCACGAATCTATATCTATACTATTATATAAAGCTGAAGAGTTTGTTTGTTTGAACGCGCTAATGGAGGCGCTCAGGAAGTACTGGACCGATTTTGAAAATTCTTTCACTAATATGAAGCTACATTACTCCTGAGTGCTATAGGCTACTTTTTATCCCGGAAAAACTTTTCCACGCGGCCGGAGCCGCGCGCAAATGCTAGTAATATTATAAAGAGGTATAAAGTTTGTGAATTTGTTTGTAGGAAGTAGTCTCTGGAACTACTGAACCGATTTAGATGAAATTAGGAAGATATTTTAAGGTCCTGGATAGGACATACCTAGGCGACTTTTTATACTGGGAAAATATAAAGCGGGACTTTTACATTATATTATGACTATTTGTTTGGTTAATATCCCTTAGTCTCGAGTATTCCCACCAGATGTCGCTAGTGTTGATTTCCGTCTTTACTTTGGATCGATTACTAATGAAAGGGTATGTTTAATATCACTTGTTCTCTTTCCTTTGACCCCTATGAATTTAAATTATGATGTTTTTGAGTACACCACAACTTAAGGGAGATCATGATAATTTTACTATTTAAATCAAAAGAGAATTGATCTCACGCTGTGTTTATTGGTACAAATGCAATGGCTTTTTGTTTAAAATTATTTATTATCAAAAAATAAATCGTACCCAATGTATACATGTTGGATTATGGAGTTCATTGTTCTTTTAATTTTAATTTTTCGTTTTTTTGCCAAATTTGATCCCGACTTATCAGTTCAGATCGCGTCTTCCAATTAATAAAAATATGTTTCACTATTTTTTTACACAAACAGAAGCTCCGATAGTCCATTTCATAACAAAAGATTTCATCCCGTTTGCAAATGTACCAAGGTGTATCGAACATATGTTTTGATCAAACTGCCAACGCAAATGTTGGACAAAAAATTCACCCGCGGATATCAAGGTGTGTCTAAATAGCTTTTAGATTGGCTTTGGATTTTTTTGATAACCGCAATTTTGTGTATACCTAACCCTTTAGTTTTGAGCCATGCTAATAGCTGGTTTAAAAAAAGCTTTCATAGGCTTTGTTTTTGCATCATTTTGTGAAAAAATTATAACACATTTTGCTCTGCGTATTCATATTTTTTTTCGAAGGGATTACTTCTATAATAATATGTTACTTATTCTACACGAATTAATTTATTTACTAAGTGTTGCACGCGGCTGTACCGCTGTGAAAGATCCTTTCGGTGTCCATAGTAGACAGAAAAGTCCCACTAAGTTATTAAAAAATTATAAATATTCCATCAAAATCTGTTCAGCAGTTTCTAAGTTTGCATTTAACATCCAAAGTATTTATATTGTTAAGGATATTTTTTTTAGTGATAAAGTCGTCGATTTACCTAAAACTATGAATGGTTCAATAGTGTTAATTTAATTGTCTCAGTTATGTGATAGATAAACGGGAAAAAACGGGGTATTTTCCAGAAAAATATTCCTTTGTTTCTGTAAAAGCGTTTCCAGCACCGTCGATATGAGAAGTTTACAAAATGTTACCTACTTTTTATCGTTGAGACGATTCCCTATCGACAAAGACATCAAACAGTATAGTTATAGACATCAGGACCAAATTTTTCGTCCAACAGTTATAACCAATCGGTAATAAGTCGCTGTCTTATCTGACATGTCCGTGTAACAAGACGTCTCGGTATGCTTAAATTTTGTAAAGAAAACAATATTTTGGAAGGAAATATGCCATTATACGCATTACGACCATGTCAAAGTATGTTCTAATGAATTTTACATAAGCATTTTGTTATTTCACTATAGATTGAGTTACTGACGAACGGGCTCAAAATTTTTGTATGACAATTTTCCCAATGTCCCCTCTATATAATCTTAAAACTCTTTGCCTATCGATATCTTACTAATACTATAAATGCGAAAGTTTGTGAAAATGTTTCGAAGTTTGTTAGAAGTAAACTTACAAACGGATTTGGTCAAAATTTGGCATGCGGGTAGGTAATGTCCTAGATTAACACATAGGCTATTTTTCCCGGTAATTTGCTCCCATGGTAATTAATGGTTATTTTTATCTGATTCTTTAAGTAGATGGCGTTGGTGTCGTACTGCGTTTTAGGGACTTTTGTAGCGGGAAAGGCTTTTCACTCAGGCGAAGCCGCGAGTACACCTAGTATACTATATACACCCAAAACCGTCTTACGAACCAAAGCCCCGCGATAGTTATCTTTATTTTATTTAATAAAGTATACCAACAGCATATATATTCTAAATATCAATTATCGTTCGCTTTAACGGTGAAGGAAAACATCGTGAGGAAACCTACCTGAGAATTCTCCATAAGAATCTCGAGGGTATGTGAAGACTGCCAACCCGCACTAGGCCAGCGTGGTGGACTTAGGCCTAAACCCTCTCAGTTGTAGTGAAGGTCCGTGCTCAGCAGTGGGCTGTATACAGGGCTGGTTGCATACATATTCTAAATCTAGAGAATGCTGATATACATACTACTTACAAGCATCTTCCCTGTTAACTCGAACTATCAAATGTGTTACGAAATACATAAATAACATAACGCCTTTTCAGGGGTAGGCAGGTAGAGGAGAAACACACCCACAATTCTTCAGTCATATTAATTCTCATGTTATTGCTAATAGAAGTTAAAAGTATGGACAGATGTGATGAATAATGTGGGTAAAGGAACCCTCCCACGTTGAACGGCTTAAGTATAAGAAAGCACATGTTGCGCTCCCTTGAGCACGAAAGTACCGCTTAAGTGTTAAGGTGGAGTTCCAGTGCGGGCGATTTAGCAAGTTAAAATTTTATCAACAGAATCAAAGCAGAACTAAACTTGATAAATTAATTTAATTCATTAATAAAATATCTTAATCATTTAAGGTGCTGCTGTGTTTACCTTTGTGTCTTATTTAATTACTTAGGTAATCTAAACAGGGAATATTATCATATCAAACATAAATTAAGTACTTATTTTTGAGAAAAAAAGTGTAAGATTTTTATTGATATATCCAACTCGATATATCCGAGCGTGGATAATAAAATACTCTACTCTTTAAACTGATTAGCAAGAAGTATGTTACAAAATCTCACTATTAAATCAGAAAATAAAACCTAACAAAAACGAATGGGAACTTTCCTTAAAAAAATAAATAAATACCCAAATCGCTACAACTGAAGCTCTACATTACCCGGTGTTAAGCGCCGGTGTCTTGAGAAAACCGGGGTTAAGACAGGGGTGTCACCACAAGTTCACACCAACGCAAACAAAGGGTGAATATTGGCAATTATGCGGTCGTGTTGTTTACAAACTCGATTTGTTTACCTGCTATGGGTTTTTGTATTGCGTAATAATGTTATCAGTGTGTTTTTTAGGTATTTAGCTTTAATTTAAATAGTTAACCTTATTTTAGTCATGTAAATTGATTATAAATACAAATAAGTTTATAACACAAAAATATTTCATTATCGGTATAGACATTGGCTTCCTTTTGTTTTAATTATTTTTATGGTAGCTAGTATCAGGTATAGATAATTCATCGTTGGTTAAAGTTAAAAAAATTGGTTAGTGCCAACCCTGCGCGCTACAAAAACGTTTATCTTAATACGCCGTTTAAGATTTCCTTTATCTCAGAGGGCGCTTGGCCTTACGAGAGCATTTCTCACTCCGCCTTTTCAAATAAAATATGGTTTTATTTTTAAAATAAACGAGAATTAATTGTTGTATTCTTGTTTTAAAAGCATAGTTTTTGAATAACACTGTGTTGTGTAATCTTTTTTTACTGGTGTTTATTTTTCATTAAAAAGTATAGATAGGTAATAGGAAATAATAATATTAACAACTTAATTTACCCAAGTTAGCTACGAAATATGCTTTATCAAAGGTATTCTCAATATTGAATCAAAGAATGTGCCTTTATAGCATCTTAAAGTAGCTTTCATTATTCTTTCTTAAAACTGTACCGAATAAATAAAAATAAATTAAAATAAAAACAACTACAAATTCTTAATTCATACTTCTGTTAATTAAATGCCTGTTTACTAAAGCCTGGTGGTTAAAATATTTGCAGCCTCGTTAATGCATTTAAATTCCATTTAATCATATGCGACTCCACACTCGTGCTTAAATCTAAACGAAAATCCACAGCTAATATACGTGGCTAAAGAGCCTCGGAATCTTCTTTATAACATGCAAAAATATTCTTTATTTTTCTACTTCTGCTATTTTTATTTTGCTACCTACTTTTCTACTCGTCGTTTCTTACATCTCTGTATTATTTATATGTAGTTTTGCTCGAAAATTTGCCTCGTGATAATCATTTTTAACCTACTTCAAAAAAAGGAGGTACTGTATTCGACTCGTATGCATGTACGTAAGTTTGTATATCCGCGATTTTTTCAAAAATTACTGATCCGATTTGGATGGGGTTTTCGTTATTCAAATGTATATTTTTCAGGGAAGGTTTTAGTATATAAATTATTAGGATCTGATGAAGATCTTCAGAGATAGACAATGGAACTCTTCAATAACTAACAGCAGATGATCCGCGAATGCTGCAATCATATATCTATTATGTATTGTTTTCTACATTCCATAATTAACTAACAAAAAAGCATTAAATAAAACTTTTTACCAAAAAATAATTGAGATTTAAGCCCCTTAACCTTAACCCTTAACTTTTAACTTTCCGGATATTTGTGCCAAATTTCATCCAAATCCTTTCAGCGGTTACTACATTTACTAACAAACATCGAAAACTCTGAAAAAAATCGCAAACTTTAATAATATCAGTAATATCCACATTATTATATTTATCAAAATTATTATAAACTCATAGTGAAGGAAATTACAAATACATATCACCCCAACACAAGTTCGGGACGGCTGCGGTTTTTGGAAAGTACAGTGTAGACTCAGTAAACAGTAACACATTGCCTCACAGGAGGCACTTTAAAGGACGATGAACTTTGTACTTTTTTCATATTTGATTTAAGTAATCTTCATTTGCTTTTCGTTTACAAACCAAATGTAGTTACTGTTAGGGAGGATACGTAAAATATCCTCAAATTGTCGCGCGACATGATGAGCAACGTTGCTTATCAACGCAACATTGCACTTAGTAACTCAAAATTAAAAATATATTAACTTTGAGTTACTAAGTACTGTCATGTTGTGCATCATTTGGTACGCTGTTGTGCGACATTTTCGAACTTCGAATGTCACGATACTAACAAATCTGTCTAATTAATAGAGACCTAAAAGTAGTTCACCAGAGTGCCGCTAAATGTCAATATACCATACCAGTATTATATACTGCCCACTGCTGAGCACGGGCCTCCTCTACTACTGAGAGGGTTTTAGGCCTTAGTCCACCTCGCTGGCCTAGTGCGGGTTGGCAGACTTCACATATCTTCGAAATTCTTACACAGAACTTCCGAGATATACAGGTTTCTTCATGATGTTTTCCTTCACATTTAATGCAAGCGATAATTCACAAAGAATACAGAAATAACTTTTCGAAAAGTCAGAGGTACGTACCCTTAGGTTATGTCAATATAAGTGTTTAAATCTACTTAATTTATTATAATTATCTTTAGTCATCATTTTCATCTCTATTGTTTTATATATACGACCTTATTCATAAACAGTTTATAAAGCTATTTTAGAATAGAATGTTTTGTCTTCTTCCTTCAAACTCAATTCAAAATTCGTTCGAAGAAGACAAAACATTCGATAACTAAAATAGGATTATAAACTGTATATGAATAAGGAAAATAGTCTCTATTTATTTTTCTTTTGTTACTTCAAGTCGCTTTTGGCGCTATAAAATAAGATTCTCGGTGTATTTAAATAAAACTAAATAAATAATTCCTACGAATTCTTCTACCCATATCTATAATAACGATTTGTATTGAATAGCTTAAGACTTAAATAACTTAATGACTACAACATAAAAAAGGACTCTCATTTCCGGAGAAAGTATTAAAACCCTTATCTTTTTATTAATGTAATTAGATTGATATCCTCTCTACTTTCTAATACCCTCCTGACGAGAGGACGTCCCTCTTTCCCAGGATGCTTTCTCTATTACACCCTAGTTAGATCTCTAAAACATGATATGACTTTTTACTTTCTTATCGGTGAATTAAAAAACGAAATTATAAATCCTTTTAAAGTCATAATTACACATTAAATATGTTTATAATAAATATTACAAAGAAAAGAATTAACATTGAAGATTCATTTATTTCACAAAAGAATTCTTACTATAATATATTTTCCGTAGTGTAAATACTACATGAATATTCGGTTACACGGCGTTTAATCCACTTAAAAACTGCGTTATTAAAAACAATTTTATTCCAATCCACGTCAAAAATAAACATTACTCAAAAGTCAAGTTACATTTCAGCTTAAACATAAAACAATCGAACGCCAAATTTTTAAATATTTAAAAAAAGAACGATTTAAAAATCATTAACCAATTAATTCGTTAAACAACCGCGAACACGTCACATTGAACAATTGCACAATCTTTATCCGCATCCGGGCGTTGAAGACACGCTTTTAATATCCGAGGAACGATGGAGACAATCCTCTTAATCAGCGAACAGACATTGTATGAAACGGGGCCACGCACATACAGAATGATTAGCCGCTTTGTGTACGTCCAGCCGCGTCGACTTTTGTGCTGTACCCGGGTAACTTCGGTCGTGTGGATTGCTACGTTATGAGCTGTTTGTTTCGTATATTATTGTCTTTTTTTCGCATGCGGCCTTTTTTCGGTTGTGGGTTTTTAATTTCTTTATGTATGTGCGGTTGTGAATTGTTCGCCATTGTTTTTGGTGTATGTTAAGTTTGGCTTTGATGTTGCGTTTGGATTGGTTGGTCTTTGGTCGTTAGAATACTGTAGAGTTGGTCATTAAAACTAAGAAATTTTCTTCCTAAAAATTAGATAATATTTTTAATACACAAAAAAATATTGAAGTACAATTTTTTTTATTGGTGCACTAGGAAGGGTAATAAAACTCTAACACCGATTTGCTTGTCTATGTACAGTACAGTATATAAGCAGATTACATTAATCCCATACCTCATGATCTAATTACGTTCGACGTGAACGTTGATTAAAAGTAAATCGCTTAAAAGACAAAGGGACCAACCGCGGAGATTCGGTTTTATTGCAACGCGCCGGGGAAAAAAATCATAACGTTACATAGGAAAGAAAGAGCCGAGCAAAAAACACAATAAAGATACAATGTAAACAAGTTAGGGCGTACTTGAGTAGCTCATTACGTCGCAGATGCGGCCCGTATTAGTCGCTTGGCTCGTTTGTGCCTGTGCCTGAGCGCGGCTCGGAGCTCGCGCCCGCATGGCTAGAGCCACGAGCCGGCTTCACGACAGACTACGCGGGCCTTTGTTTAACCTATTTCGGTTTAGATTACGCTTTTACCGTGATGAGAGCTTTAATTAATTAAAGATGTTCATGATAGATATTATGAATCTGTTGCGTGCGAACTTGTTGGAATGTTTGCGGGATATGGTCTTTTGGATAACAGTGTGAGAGATTAAAGATCGGTTAGTGAGCAAATTTAATTGATTTCAATAATCACATATCATTTATGATAAGTGGTGGTAGGTCTCTCATATGTAAGAGTCTGTCTGGGTGGGTACCACCACTATGTCTATTTCTACCGCCAAGCAGCAGTGTGCATGCACTGTTGAGTTTCGGTTTGAAGGACATTGTAGCCAGCGTAACTACTGTGCATAATGAGATTTAACATCTTATGTCTCAGGATGTCGAGCGCAGTGAAATACCACACAGAACTTAGTAAGTCAAGATGCTGGCTGGTGTTGCTACTGTTCATGGGTGGTCGTACCGCTTACCATCAGGCGAACGGCATGCTTGTCTCGTCATTCAATGCAATAAAAAAATACAGATTATACGAGCCCTATATACTGTGCCACTGCTGGACATCGGTCTTATCCATGTCTGAGACGCTTTCAATGCTTTGAATTTAAACACCACTATAAAAGCTTCTATTACACAATGATTAATTCAAAAGTAAAGATATTATTACATATACCATACATTCACATTCTTGACATTGATGTAACATATGAAAGAGTTAACATATTTAAACCAGGATGAAGAAACAAGAGCTTGTTTTTAATTTCCTCGTAGTATAATCAATATCAAATATGACAATTTCAATTCTTTATATTGCACGTTCTAATGTTCTATCTACATCTTATAATATAGGAGTTTTTGCCCGCGGCTCCACCCGCGTGGATGAGTTTTCCCGGAATAAAAGTCCCGATTTATATTTTGCCGGGACAAAAAATAGCCTAATTGTAATCCAGGGCATGATCTACTCGTGTGCCAAATTTCATCGAAATCCGTTCAGTAGTTTTTGCGTGAAAGAGTAACAAACATCCATACAACGATACTTACAAACTTTCGCGTTTATAATATTAGTAGGACAATATCATTGCGATTACATACATAATTTCCATTTACATACTACAATTCTAAACACCATACAATAAAAAACCCGAAGCTCGATTATCCGTCCTCGCGAGCATCCGAAACATTCGATATTTGATGCTCATTTTTAACAATCCTTCGTGGTTTGTTTTAGAATCGTATTTTTTATTAGCATTCGAATTTCGATCGTTAGCCACGTTTTGTTTTGTCTGAGTGCATCGCGTTCATTATTTTGTAACGTGGAACAACATTTAGAGGGACTTTTTAGAAGACCTATAAGTAAAAAACAAAGGCAGCAGTGTACAATGCATGTAAAAAAGAATTTAAGCCTTGGAATAGCATTGTCTGCGTGATTTGTTAGGCATTCGTTAAGGATGAAGGGGAAGTATCGATGAATTTAATTTGCTTCTAGTTTTACTTTTTTTGTTTTGCACTTATTTTTGCGTAAATTTTTTGCTATATTAAGTGAACTGTATCTTTGTCTTTATAGTATTATTGCGCGCGGCTCCGCCCGCGTGGAAAAGTTTTCCGGGATAAAAAGTAGACTATAGCACTCAGGAGTAATGTAGCTTCCTATTCTTCTTAGTCGTGCACTCTTGACAGAGTGGTCGTGGTCATGTTTAGGCCGTTTTAGCTTCCTATTAGTGAAAGAATTTTCAAAATCGGTCCAGTAGTTCCTGAGATTAGCGCGTTCAAACAAACAAACAAACTCTTCAGCTTTATATATTAAGTATAGATATAGATTTGAAGTGCCCCCGGTGCCCATAACACAAGTTAATTCTTACCATGGGCACAGGGGGTTACTAATTACTTTGTCCTGTACACAGTTATGTCAATGTGATCTTTATGGCGCATAAATTTACCTGTATTTTGTTTTAGTGGAAATAAATTTATTCTTATACTTATTTTAATCGTTTTATTTAGGCTTTACTGTCCCTTCCATATCTCGTATCGTGTAGTTCTTGTAGATAGCGGACTTGCTGTAGCAATTCGGTGCTCTGAAGCGATTTCCTTTTCTACATTTAGAGTTCCGTCCATACTATCTAAGCCCAAAATTAAAGTTATATTACTTATAAACACAGCCTTATGCCTTTCTCAAACCAAGAAAGGACTTTAAATAAAATTTCAAGAATCAATCCGTCGTATAAATTATAATTCTAATTTATCCGTAAAGCACAAGTTCCTATAAAAGTCCATTAATAAAACAACTTACTAACCAAATTACCTTTGATAAGCAAATAAATAACATCAAGAAAAGCGTACAAACAATAAGCGGTGGCGACAAGATCTAGATAGCGCAAGCGACGAGCGACAGCGGAAGCGACGCACCGGTGGAGAGCGACGCAACACCGCTCCGTTTCCGGCGACAAGTTACGCGCCGGCCAGTTCCGCATGTACGAATAAAAGCAAAAATTTTAATGTAACACTAGACTTTTGGAAAGTCTATGTATCGGCTATTCAGTAGCATTCGCGACTGCGATGAATGTCAAATGGACTGTTCGTACTGTCTGTCTATATATGCAGCTATGCCTGTCTTATATCGATAACCTGATACAGTACGCATGTAGCTTCAGAAACATGTAGAATCTTCAGTTATATAGAATATAGAATTTTTTCAATATCAGAAATGCTCGTGACATAACCGGGATATACTTTAATACTTTATGACCGAAATAAGGAAGATAAGCATCCATACATTAAGTTTACGTACCAGTATACAAGTGTAAACTAAAGTAAGTTATAAAGAAGTTAATCTCCCTAAGTAACCATTGATCTATATTTTAATAACGATTTCAAAACAGTGGCTTATATCCAACTTCAAGAAAGGAAACAAAATAACAAATATTTATATCTGTTCAATTAACTTCAGGGTTTTTGTCTGTTTAACAGATACTACAAATATAAATAACAAAGGCATTGTGTGGAAAGAATGCCATTGTTTGTACAGTTTTTCCTGAATATATCACATACCTACCTAATTTAATGTATTTTTCTTAATCTTTTTATTACCACATTTACATTTAGCGCTATATAAAAATTCAATATTTTTAGAAAACAAACAAATTAGCAATAAGTAACACGTCGACAAGATCGCGATAGCAAGTAACGAGCGTGGAGCGGACGATGCCCATAGCGCACGGAAGCGACCTATGTAGTAATGCCGCCCTCTTCCGGCACCCAGTCACGCAACAAGGAGCCAGGTACTGGTCGCAGAACGTGAAAGCTCTAGGATTATTAATTAAAATGTCATAGAGTTATCGCAGCTTCGAAAATATAGATTCTGTAAATAGATTAAGTGACTGCAAATTTATTAAGATTTTAAGATAATTAAACTACTGTAGGCTAAATTTATGTTAGCTTGATATTCTTGTAAGATTATAATTTTAGAGATGCTTATATAGTTTCATAGTATTTTATATCTACAACCAATTCAAATTTTATTAATTGAAGCGTTAAATTAAATTCATAAGTCACTCAGTACATTAGAATCCGACTGGTATTTTTTCCAATCTATTTTACGCTGTCAAAACTAGCAAATTGACGTAACCCGATATTCATAGATTTTTGACTGTAAACCTTAACTGTTCTTCTGTCTGTACCCACAGGTGTAATAATTGCATTAAAGTCCGACAAAGGGGTCCGGCTGCGGAAGTAATAGTAACTACAATGAATTCAACACACGTCAATCGTAGCAAATCTGAGTACCGTTCTGTATTGTCAACAAGAATTGAGTACAACAATTTCCTTGCATGCTAGTGTGGTTCAAATATTTTTTAACGTTTATGTATAGAGGTTTTGTCTGATTGGATTTTTATATTAATAATTGATCGGATACAAACCAATTGAGTTTCATTTTCTTAAATGTTCTCTTGTCTAATATTTACAACCAATGATAAAAATAGTCTTTGCACTCCAGTTTCTTTATTTTGCCTCATCTTAAAGATCTTCCCGTAGAAACCCACCGGTTCTTATAATAACGGCAAGTCTTAACAAATTATGAAAGAGCCACGCGTATGTTTCCGCAATTGTAGCAAATTTTAATTAGTCTTTATTTTTATCAAAAAAATATTGAGATAGGATTATTTAATATTTTATCCAATGTCAAAAATATAATATAATTTTATGTTAACCGTTCAAACCAAAAATTATCGTTATCGAAGAATCCTATTAAAAGTCTAAAATTTAAAGTCAAATTCACTTTTTTTCTTTCCTAATGAATTCATAAAAAGCAAACAACCTGTTAGGAATCTACAAAACCCCAATCCATACAATTCAGTCACGTGTCATAAAGAACCGACTGTAACATATAATTTTAAAACCAGTTCCCATTCACGGTGAAGGAAACAGCAAGTGTCTCCACTTGCGATTTTCACCGACATATCTGCCAGGTTCCGTTATGCGATATCGTAATTATATGTTTTCCGCTCATCTCTTTTGTGGTGGGCTTGTGTGCTCACCGCTTCCTGTCTTGTGCGTGCTTGTACGTGGTGTGAGGTATAAGCGATAGCGTTTTTGTTTAATTATATTGTTTGCATTTAAAAATTATTATTAAATTGAAATAATATTTTTTAGGGGTATTAATATTAAATCTTGTGTTGAGTTTCGGATATCAAAAGTAAATTAGTGTAAAATTAAAATAAATTACAGCACTGCGAATATTTGAATTGTAGTTGATACTAATGGTTTCATTATTTTAGAAAGTAAAATTACATTTTATAATAGTTTAATAATCTTAACTTTCAAATACGTATAAGAAAAATAAGCGGCAAATTTTACAAAACTACACCATTTTAAGCAAGTTACTTAAAATTTTATACCCGCTTACGCGTCCGCTCCGTTCGTAACTTACACCGGTCTATAATGAATGTATGCGCTTTAATTGAAAAGGGGGATGTGATTTAAACAATTATTTTATTGAAGTGTTTGCGATATTTTTATTCTATTGTCTACACGGAACTAATACGCCACTCGTAGTGCTTTGACTTTGTATTGTGAAGAAATTGTAATAAAGCAGAACTTATGCGTGGTTCTAAGAGCTTAAAAAATATTGTTTTCATCAAAGAGTTCTAAGATTATAGACTGGATATTGGGAAAATTGTCATACAAAAATTTTGAGCCTGTTCATCAGTAACCCAATCTGCCGTGAAATAACAAAACACGTATGTAAAATGCATTAGAACATAAGACATATATTTGAAATGATCATAAGGCGCAAATTGGCATGTTTCCTTCCAAAATATTGTTTTCTTTACAAAATTTAAGCATACCGATACGTCTTGTCACACGGACGTGTCGGATAAGACAGCGACTTATTACCAACTAGGTTTTGCACGCGGCTCCGCCCGCGTGGAAAAGTTTTCCGGGATAAAAAGTAGCCTATAGCACTCAGGAGTAATGTAGCTTACTATTAGTGAAAAAAAATTCGAAATCGGTCCAGTAGTTCCTGAGATTAGCGCTTTCAAACAAACAAACAAACTCTTCAGCTTTATGATATTAAGTATAGATATGTAATAACTTTTGGATGAAAAATTTGGTCCTGATGTCCGATCTGTTACTAACTATACTGTTTAATGTCTTTGTTTTTATAGACGTGATATATTAATATTGTTTTAATTCTATTTTCGTTTGCTTTTTGAAACAAAATTTGAATAAATATATTCTAAATTTTTATCTACGTATAGTCTACATGCACCGAGAAGACATCTTAGTTAACAAATGGAGGAACCACGTAAAAATAAAGCCCTCAATAAATATTCTATACATTTTAATCGCAACTTTAAACGATAATATACCCACATAAAAAACATTAACACATCAATAAACAAAAATGTCCAATTAAAAAACCTTCAAACAGCGTTTTAGGGTTGCGCCAAATGTCACGCTTTTCTAACCCTCAAGACTGTTCAAACAGATGGTATGTGGGAAGCTAGGGAACTTTTCTACCACCAAGCCATTTACCAACACATTTCCTTTATGGCCTAGATAAAAAAGTTCATTTTAGCAAATCATAGAGTATTGTAAATTGGTAATTTAACGCTGATACCAACTTTTACGTGTCTATCCAACCGCATTATGGGCTAGAAAATAGGGTTTATTTTTCAATATCTAGAAATTATTCCAGTTTGTCATTTAAAGATCGCATCATTGAGATGGAGTATTAGACATTATATCCAGCGGGTAAAATGTATTATTGCGCGATTTAGGGATGCGTAGGGTCGCGTGCGAATAAAACTGTATCGATTAGAACACCGTGGCGCACTGACACACATTTAAAACATTATTTTTGCGATATTAAGAAGCCGTATCTAAAATTTCAACTATTTCAGTCAACTTTTCATCGTGATTATTCAATAAATAAACTAATCTGATTAATTTATAATACATCATCGGAAAGACTATTTCAACACTAATAAAATAAACGAGCCACATTTTTCATATCTTTCTTTAATTTCAATCTATCCACCGAGTTCCAACGTCTGTTTCAGAAAATTTGTTGTACGGAGACTCAAACATGTTGCCGTTTTCAATCAAAATCGTGCTTTAAACTAACTAACGAAAATTATTTTTTTTTGGTATAAAAGTCGCCTTAATTATAAAAGAGACAATTTCTGTATTTTATGATTTTATGTTGAAATAGTCTTTCCGATGATGTATTAGAAATTAATCAGATCAGTTTATTTTTTGAATAATCACGATGAAATGTAATGAACTAGGTTGTCGTCTACTTAATCCTTACATAGTATAAATCAGTCCCCCAGCCGCTTCTGTCTGTTTGTCCGAACGCGATAAACTTAAAAACTTCCGAACGGCTTTCGCTGAAATTTGGTATGTAGATCGTTTGAGGGCTACGTTTTATCCCGAGAAAATATGTAGCGGGGCCTTTATCCCGAAAAGTCTTTCACGGGGCTGAAACCGCGAGCAAAAGCTTGTTAATTTATCAAAATATAAGTCAAACTAGACATAAGATTACTCATTACACCATAAACGAAAAATCCATATCCAGTCACTATTAAAAAAAAACAGCCAAATTCCATAAACGCATTCGTTAGACGTCCAAAACCGCAACAAAAACGTATACGTCAATTTAAAATCGAAAGCCAATTACTGAGATATGAATGAAACAGAACGAGCGAGCCAAAGGACACGTTCAAAAAGCCTAGATAGCCTTTGTGTCCACCTTTGATTACCTGGACGTCAGGACCTGTGCTGTAAAGACAATGTGCCAGGAATTGTAAAAGGAGAATTACTGTTTCGCCGTTCGCGGTTTGCGCTTGGAATTACGTTTTTTCTGCTTATATTAATGTGTTTTCGGCTGTGTGTTCTTGCTTCCTTTGTATACAACGAACTGTTAGGGAACTAGTTCGTAGTGTTGTAAATTTTAATTGACAAAGATATGTATTTAGTTTTATTTAGACTTGGAATTATGTCAAATTGTAATAATATTCAAGGTTGCCACTATAAATTAAATTGGCAATCCCAAAAAAATTAGGAGTCGCTGTATATCTTCAATGGATTTTATTCAATCTACAAAACTTTCTTCAACTTTTTGCTACACCTTAATTCACAGTCGGAACTACGCTACCGCACATTGGATGCTCCAGATTCTTATACATCATGCAAAAAATCATGTTTGACATGCCATATGCCGGCAAGGTGGTATCAACAATGAGACGAACTCTTCTACGCTAAAGGTGCAAATCGAGTAGGTCATTTTTTGCTCCACGATCAAGAAATTACTTTTACACGTCCCATTGATAAAAAAAGTAACAGAAGTGTCTGAGATATCGTTTGTAATCTTACAATTATTTAGATTTTTAGATATTTCCAAATAGACTTAGACCATTTATTTCTTTATTATACTATTTACATGACGTTATAGAGTACCTGTAATAGTAACAATTAATCATTCAATCAGGAGCTAACAACAGCTATTCGTGAAGAAACAAATGTAATATCAATGAAAATCTACGTAATCGAGATAAAAAAAGATAATAAATAAACCTCAAACGTTTTAATTCTTGGTATTTATTCCTCATTCAATGACCACTGTATCTGCAGTGAGTTATATTAACAATAACGTTATTGGGAGGTGGAAAATAATAAAATTTCAGGCTAATTTTACGCTCTTAGCTGAGACAATGAGCGCTCTATCATCACAAATTAGCTACGGTAGAATTCGCAACGGCCATTAAAGCGCGTTGCCCATAAACAATTCGAAAATCAAAATCACCCGAACAAATCATTCCCCTACAATTCACGATAATTCATTTATATTTTTTCCATAATTAGACGACAAAGTCTTCTAAAAGAAATATGCTGACCAAAGACGCGTCAGGAATTTGAAATAAACCGCCATAGTGCGCGTGGCGTCGCGTCCCCTACACAACCCCCGCGAAAGGTGCGCACACGCAGGGGTCCGACACCCCTATTATCTTTAACATTACGAAGTCTGCAAGATAAAGGCAAGGGGAGCCGGGGGGTGATTTTCTTTATTCTTCACCCGGATTTATTATTATTTTTTTAGTTATTATTACTGTGATTGTAGGGCTGACGCGTGCGCACATGTCCCTAGCGACCCTAAATAGAAATGCGCTGTTTAATGCTCTTACTTGTTTTGTATTTTCTACATATTGTTAGAGGATTATCGAAGGTTACGTTAGTGGTTCGAGATTTTATTATTACTGACGTCACTTGAAATGTTAATAAGTGGAAATGTTTAAATTTTTGGTATTTGTTCCAAAGTCAGCAAAATGTGTAATATATGGAAGAAGACGTACTTGCATAGTTACCTGTATATCTTAAAAAAAATGCGCTTGGAATACAAAGCCAAATCTTTTGAACAACTTGTAAAAACGATCAATTCCAAATTCTCTCATAACAGTTCGTATTTCTTAAGCTCAAGACGCATATTTGAAGAGCTCAACGTCTTGATAACTTTGTCAAGGCCCAACAACGAAACAGCTGATCTATATGCCACCTTACAACGAAAGTGTAAAATTCAAACCGATTTATACCTTAAACGACCACGAAGAAGGCACTTATTCTTAAATTATCCAGAAAGAAGCATGATAACCATATCACCGGCCAGTTGTTATTCGATTTTAAAGCGTACTATAATGTAATTTCGGTCGTTTTTAGGTTACAAAGAATGTATAAGAATTAAAGTTGCTTTTTCTTTAGAAGGCACGTGTTAAAAAGATAGAATCAACGCACATGTTCTTTGATCCGGCGACTTAATGTGTTTTGTGGGCGTATCAAATGTCCCCGCGGTGGCGCCTCCGCCCAGGTGGACCTTTGGATAATATTTATTTCCGTATTGTCTTTGTTTTTTTCTTTTTTAATATTATTTGAGCAGAATTGTTACTATAGATACACGAATTATATTACATACAATTTCAGTAGAAATAATAATTAGCTATTGTTCATTGAATCGTGGCATGGTATAGTAGAAACAAGGAGACAGTCTTCAACTCGTTTTCTTAAGTCAGATTTCCGGAACTTCAGTCTTTATTATTTTGTGGCTAAATGACATTATGAATGCAACTTCCTTGTTTTTTAAACAAAAAATCATCATGCCTTATTTGACCTAGGTAAGAAAAGCTTGTAGTAGGTAGGGGCGGTATTAATAAATCAATCTCAAGTTTTTGTTACATCTCAAGTATTGATAGATCAATACATTATGTCTACTTGAGTTTTAACTCAAACTTGAGATTGATTTATTAATACCACCCTAGGTCTCTCATATGTAGGAGTCCGTCTGAGTGGGTACCACCGCAATGTCTATTTGTACCGCCAAGCAGCAGTGTGCATGCACTGTTATGTTTCGGTTTGAAGGACATTGTAGCCAGTGTAACTACTGGACATAATAGGACTTAATATCTTATGTCTCAGGATGACGAGCGCAGTGGAATGCCACACAGTACTTTATAACTCATGGTGCTGGATGGTGTTGCTATTGTTTAAGGGCGTTCGTATCGCTTACCACCAGGAGAACAGTATGCTCGTCTCATCATTAAAAAAAAAAAAGACTCGATCTCTATATTATTATTAAAATTGTCCTCGTACTATATCAAGAAAATATGAAACTCGTTCAGGTTAAATAAAATAATATGCAAACTCTACATTCAGAATAAAACAAATCGATTACAAACTCGATAAACTGTATCGATCCAACATGGCGGGTAATCCTGCAGACAGCGCACTCAGCGCCCACTACAATAGTACCCTCGCCTTTGACCCGGCGCAGGAGCAGCTGCGCGGGAAACTAAGATGGCTACCGGCAGGGGTGCATCGCGATCGATTAAGTACCGCGTGGCATGTTAGGTAAATACTGTACACAATTACATTTTGAAGCTTTTTATACAGAAGTTGAATACGAAAGGCCCATCAGATCAATGATCATCGTTGATCATGGTATAGGAAATTTGAATATATTGCTGTTCTTTAGGATAAGAATAATTGAAGCAACTAATGTAGTAACTTTCTTTTAACGTTAAATATTTATATTTTCATACGCTCACGCCTTTTATCCCCGAAGGGGTAGGCAGAGGTGCAACTAATGCACCCACTTTTCGCCATTTTTATTCCGTCCCATGATGTGATAGGCGGCGAGGTTATCGCCATATCGGGCACAAATTCCAGACTCCGGGCTGATACTGAATAGAAAAACCCAATATCACTTTGCCCGACCCGGGTTTCGAACCCGAGACCTCAGCATTGCAGTCGTACCGTAATACAACTACGCCACCGAGGCAGTCTTATATTTTCATTTGCTGTTTAATGATTATTAGTACAATAATTGATTATGATTTATATTTGTTACTTCCCAATGTTATCTCAATAATGACGTATTTTCCCCAAAAATCCAAAAAAACATCCTGGCAGAAAATGCTCATGGAGCCATAATCTATTCCGATTTTAAAACTCGAAACGATTAAAAAACTCCAACAGATTGGTTTTACAATCACGGAAATCGAATACTTCTAAATTCAAATAAAAGAACAAAAGGAAGATCGATCATATGGCGAATCTTTCCGATATGCGCACGCGCCCCTACAGATGCGTTTCGCAGCTTTATGAATTGCAAAATTCTATTTAACGGTACCATCTTCAGTATAGACCCCTATATCGCGTGTCAATGTAATATTGACAATGCTATAAGAGATTAACGTACTACTTTCACATCTGTTTTGTCCCAACGATGAATGTTCCTCTTAGCATACAGAAAATATTAATATTTTATCGAATGAAGTTATAATGTACACATACTTTGTGCAAGAGAAGATAGCAGAATGTTAATTTTGCACTGAAATAATTTATTTATTTACTTATATCTGTGATTTATTTCATGCATAAAACTGACCTACTATATGAACCTATTTCATGTTGTTTCAAACCTCTTAGAAGTGGGGAAGGGAAAACAATTAGAAATTTTATGTCTTATACACAATAAGTAAGTAAGTATGTAAGAAATTATTTACTCTTAAATATCATTTGTAAGCATCTTAAATGGAAGTTTAATAATGTCTTAACAGATAAGCACGCTATGGATAAAAATAAAATCGAATGATAATCCTACAACTCTAAACTCATCTCTAGTCATTCATTGAGCCAAGGTGCGTTGGTGACACAAATGTTCCGCTCGGTTACATGAAGCACGCGACACTGCCCCGATACGTAAAGGTGCACCCTTTCTCCTCTATTATTACTCCAGCACAATCGATTCGACCCTAGAAAAGTTTAATGTTCGAGGGTCTTATCGATTCGGGGAACAATCAGCCGCGCTTTGCATTGGGGAAACTGTAATCTTGCGATTTTCAATGGAATTTTATTATTAGTTTTATAGTTGCGTCGATATATATCAGTTGTGTTCAGATATCATTTAGGAAAAGTTATGCAATGTAATTATGATTTTGATTTCTGTCATAGGTTATTAGAAATAGGGAGGTAGTAGTCCTTGGCAAAACATATTTTTAATTCCGGTATATTCTAAAGCAAGTTACATACATAAAAATCTTGTATGATAATCATAGGTACCTATAACGTACTTAGATACTAATCCCACGAAATAAATACAAGGTTTATTACCTAGTTATCCCAATAATGGTATCTGTTCATAATATTTCGGATTATTTTCTTAAATTTATTTTTCGTCTCGATAGTTCGTCTCAGAGGACATTCGTTGAAACATTGGACGAAAGATTTAAACAGACTGTGAGTTTTCATAAAAATTTCTCAAAATACTCAATCTCTAGGCGAAATAAAAAATATTCTTTACATACAAACGAAAATTGCTTCGCATTTTTATTTCTGCCCACCCTCTCGTATAGAGGATGGGAAACATACTATAACTTCCGGAACAAGTATGAATGATCACCGTTACCCGGTCAACGTCACTTCCGCTGTAAACTTATTACCTTCGCGCTCTATGGTTTATTGTTTTTTTTTTATTCGCAATGTTAATGAACTCGCATGGACATGTTACATACATAAAATAACTTTTTATAATATTTCTAACATCAGTTTTATTTACGTTTTCTCTTCGTCTCAAACTTGCAGTGAATACAGTCTTATATGAAAGGGAGAAAATTCTTATTGATTCAAATGGATCCAAAATTAAAATCTATGAAGATCTCCGATCTATGAGGATCGTATCTGTTGTATTTTTGAAGATCACTTTATATGCTACGAGAAATGTTATAACGTTACTTAATTTCTGAATATTTAGGCACTAAAACTTGACCCAGCATCTTGCAGCTTTATGCAAAGCAAATATTGCACCAAAACGATACTACAAAGTCCGCACCATTCATCTCTTAACCATTAATTAGTCGCCCCGGTATCGGCCCGTAATCAAGCATAAAATTAAAACTTGGCACACGCCAAGCGCCCAACAAAAGTAAGGGAGTGTCCACACCGCACGTACCTTATGGCATACCAATTTGTTCAAGACATCTGGCCTCACACCTGCCCGCGCCCCGCTCGCTCGCTCCCCATTCCGATACTATTACCAACATAACATCCACAACACGTTCTAAATTCAAACGTCACGACACGTTAGAATAAAGTCGAATATAACTTTACAAACTGAGTACTCAGTCAACGTGTATTATGGTTTTGGCACAAGGTCCAATGCCCCTGTCACTCCGCAACGTGTGCCCATTAAAATTCGGAAATGACTAACAGTTTTTCGAGTCCAATTGTCGTGGTGCGGTCAAGTGAGACTTAACGTCAGGAACTTTAGCGATATCGCTCATTAGATGTCGTCAGTAAAAGCGGCTGAAACGTTTAATTTGTTTCCTGTCCGGAACAATAACAGACATCTTTCAATTAGGCGCATGTCGCGTCTATCAAGCGATGTTTGACCACTAGTCGGCCCAGCCGTCAATCTCAATAGTCGGCGAGTAAACACGTTGCGTACGTTCATTCACACACTCGCGGCCAAGACGTGTGCACGGACGGGCGGAGATGTGTGCGTGCCCATTCAAGACGGTGTGTTGCGTCACTTCCGGCGACGTCACGCGTCTTACAAGTGGGCGTGTGAACGCGCCCCAACGTTATGTTTTGACAGTTCGCTTTCCGATGCACCGATTCAGATAAATAAATAAATAAAGGGTTGGATAAAACGAATTGACACGATTTGATTCAACATGTAATTTAATGTCTTGTTATCAACGCGTAATGAATTGAACTGACTGCTTATGAATAAGTAATTGATGGTTTCCTTACGGAGGATAAAGCGAAAGGGGATGTATCCTTCCTTTCTTATTTTGATTTGACCATGACACGGGGCGAAATTGGCATTTAACATGAGAGGTTATGATGTTATTCATTATTTTTATTATATTACCATTAGTTTGAGGTTCAAAAAAGACTAGAACTGATTATTAAAGCTCTGATGAGATTCTTAAAGGTGAAGAGATAAATACCTATGTTAATGCATTCATGATTTAAAATATAATAAATATTCAAAAACTCGTTAAATATTACAATTACTGAATTGAAAATCAGCTTCCGGAACCCAGTTTAACTTTTGCAAAAAACTAAATATGTCAACTCAGCAGGGGTCTGAGGATGCGGGACAAGTTATAGCGGTAATTTGGGCCAAGTAGACCAATCGTTGGTCTATTGTGGCTCAAGGGGCTCTAAGGAACGATTCTTTCAATTCGGCAGCCCGCATGTCTCCGAACAATATTAATGTGTTTCTTTGTAGTGCTTTCCGCTTCCTGGGTAATGAAGATACGCATTAAACTAGATCTTTAAATATTAGAATTTCGAATTCGAAGATTCAAAAGAGATGTCCCCTTGTTGTATGGGTGCTGGGCCTCAAAATCTAACCAGGCTCAAACTTTAGGGATATTGAAGGGGCAAAAGATGGATCTTGGATCCATTAAAAAAATATGTTTACACCACTCCATTTATAACTAACTTTTTTTAAAACGTTCATATTAAGTGTCGTTTTTAAGCAACATAAAATTAAATAAATCTCAAAATTGGATGCAATTAAAATTAAACGATTTTATTGTAAAAGGCTAGTTTTTAGGAGTTCAATCCAAATATATATAAACTGTCTTGGTTAGAATTTTAGGGCCGTTTTTGGACATGTCTTTTATTCGCACAATTATTTTTTTAACTTTGAACCCTGATTTTGAAATAAGAATAGTACCCGACGTTAGTTTATCGTCTATGAAAGAAAGGAGAATGAATGTATATTAAACGTAGCTTATAAATGTACCTACGATACAAAATTTATTTATTTTTCCTAATAGTACGTTACGTACTTACATTGCCTTAGTTAATAAGTATTATCTACACACACACACACACGCCTTTTATCCCCGAAGGTGTTGCCAGAGGCACAACTAGTACACCCGCTTTTCGCCGTGCGTATTCCATCCCATGATGTGTTGGGGGCGACCCTATCGTCATACTGAATTTAAAACCCGATATCACTTTGCCCGACCCGGGGATCGAACCCGATAACTCAGCATTTCAGTCATACCGTAATACAACTACGCCACCGAGGCAGTCTAGGTATTATATAATAGTGCGAATAAAATAGTACGCGAACTTAAATTATATAAAAAATAACAATAACTGATACACACCTTGTATTAATCAATACAAACCTATAAAGACCGCGAAATCGCAAGAAAGTGAAACCTTTGCACAAAAACTGTTTTAGCTTCAAATGTACCATAATTGATCCCAAATGAAGGCAATCTGTCACGTAACTTTTGTCAAGTTTAAGTATCAGCAATTTGGTGTTGATACGATTAAGAAAACATCTGTACTAAGATTTATAGCTATCGTTTTTGCGACTGCCTCGGTGGCGTAGTTGTATTACGGCACGACTGCAATGCTGAGGTCCCAGGTTCGATCCCCGGGTCGGGCAAAGTGATATTGGATTTTTCTATTCAGTATCAGCCCGGAGTCTGGAATTTGTGCCCGATATGGCGATAGGCTCGCCCCCTATCACATCATGGGACGGAATACGCACGGCGAAAAGTGGGTGCACTAGTTGCGCCTCTGCCTACCCGAGTATGCGTTTTTGCGACATTTGGTCTTTGAGAGTAATTGTATAGAATGTGCCTGTAAAGTAAGAGTAGAAATACCGTTAGGAATTGTCTTTCTTTTAATTGTTTTGTTAAAAGTTGTCTTTGAAAAGTACATACATATATACATGCTCACGCCTTTATGCCACAGGAGTAGGCAGAAGCTATTGAACGCCACATGCTACGATCTTGACACACTCTTTCGCCTCTTCCACATTCATAGTTCTTTCATACATTTCGCCGCTTAAGGGTACTTGTGATCTGCCCTTGTTGGAGAATATCATTTATTTGATCAGAAATATTTGATAGAAATTATTTGATCAGATATTTTTTTGAAAAGTAATTTAAATGATATGACAATTTTATGAAAACGTTATCATGTTTCGTAAAATAAAATGAAAAATATTATTCTTCGTGTATACTAGGATTTACCAACCTCTGTTAATAAAGTCTTGCATAATATACAAACTAATAAAATATATTTTACCTACTTAGCTTTAATTCAAAGTCAGTGAAACAACTTATTTATCTACCATCTTACATCTATTGCATTCGCTACATCTTGCATTGCCGCAACATCGGAATAAATCAATTCATTACAAACCCAAAAACACAATCAGAATCACTTCCGGTGATTGAGAGCTTCCTCTCTGACAAGTAGACCCTTCAATGTAAACCATAAATATCAAGTATTGAATAGGACACACGCCCATGGCACCTGGTAATGGAACATCTTTACACACTTCAAAGTAAATTGTTCATTAATGGATATGAGACTTGAGATATTTTTTTTTGTGCGCAAGTTGCTAAGTAAGACTAGCTTTCAAGTTATAATTAAATATTGTACTTGTACAAATTACGAGCATCAATAACCCGTCATACATTATATTTTGTTACGTTATCAGGAATTTATTTCCTCAATTAATACTCTTAAATGCCATTTATGAACAATTATGTTCACTAAAACTTTAAAGAACCAATTGTTATTATTTTTTTTTAACTTTACTTCTTTAACTGAATTTAATAACTCCTTTTTCTATTGTTGTGAATAAAAACATCGATGACGTATGTTTATCTACGCTAGATTGGTTATGACGGAAGAAACAAAAAACCCGGGCTAGATTTCCCGGTGTGCGCACGCGCCGTCCCCGGGTGGTCGTGCACGTGCCCGCCCCTATAGATCGTCGATAAGTAGTGTTGTACTCCTTATCGATACACGCGGTCCGGGCCGAAAGGTGAAACTGCTGTTGCTTAGGCGATCGTTTTCACGCGTGGAACATAGTACATTTTTATTTCTATATTTGAAAAATATTTTTTGCCAGTGACTAATAATAAAAAAATGCTTATTAAACCATATTATATGCCAGCAATCGAAACATTACTTATTTACGTCCTTTCAAAAAAAATGAACCATATGCATCTAGTTTTAGCCATTAAAATACATTTATTTCTTGTTTCAGTTCCATCGGAGGCCACGGGCGTGTTTTGCACCGGATAAGTGTTTAAAATCATATTAATGGTAAGATATTTAACAACTATTTATTTTTAGTTTGAATTTACTAGCAACTCTCATAGGGAAAGTAATTAAGTCGGAAGATAAAAAGAAATCTCTGATACCGTTTAGAGCGTAGTTTTTTTTTCAAAATGGCCGCTGCACTAGTTACATTCATGATGCTTTCACTGAAAATATGGGCAAGAATTTAAGATATCCTAGTCAACTACGGATTTTATATTGCATGAATGAAATACGGCGCGGTATTATCAAACTCGTGTGTTAAAGTTACGTCATTCGTATAAAAAAGTAGCTGGTTTGAAGAACTGTTTTACATTTAAAAGAAACTGATAAGCTTCGATATTTAAATTGGGATTATCAAAACGATTACCTGTACAGCTCATAACAGGGGTCATAGATGCCTTTCTACAATAGACTTATCACATCGTCAGGGTTAGTCCAAAATCGCGTAAGTGACAAAACTAGTTAAATATTATCATTTCTAAGTTTAGTACTGTAAGGATCAATCTCAATTGGGTATTTTTCGTGACTTACGCGGTATTGCACTATCCTCAACAATATCGATACGTCTATCGCAAGGATACGTCATTCCACCATACAACCCCACCGCTCGTGTGACTTCTGGTTTAGACAGAGTATTACGTTCATTTTCGGATGACACATTAAGAAAATGTCTACGTCCGCAAAATCCCACCGCTCCAAAAATCTATGGTTTACCCAAAATCCACAAACCAAACTGGCCCCTGAGACCTATAGTCAGCCAGATAGACTCGCCTACTTACAAGACTTCCAGGTATATGTCTGATATACTTCAACCTCTGACGGGAAAAACAGCGAGTTACATAAAGGATTCGACGCACTTTATCCAACAGCTAGAAAATGTACGGCTAGCCGATGAAGAACTAATGGTGAGTTTCGACGTTACTTCGTTGTTTACAAATGTACCGGTGGAGGACACTTTTCATATAATAGAAGGCTTGATTGAGAATGCAGGCTTACCTACCGTGTATATGAGTATCATAGAGTACTGTCTGAAGAGCGGTTTCTTCGTTTGGCGGGGCGAGTACTACGTGCAGTTGGATGGAGTAGCGATGGGTTCTCCCATAGCTCCAGTGGTGGCAAACATTTTCATGGAATGGTTTGAAGAAAGAGCGCTCAGTACGGCAGAAGACAGACCCAGATTCTGGTGGCGATATGTGGATGATGTGTTTGCCATTTTGCACAAAAACAGTGTGATGTCCTTCCTTGGTCACTTGAATAAGATACACCCAAAAATCTCTTTTACCATCGAGCAAGAGAAGGATGGCCCTCTAGCTTTCCTTGACGTATTGGTTATGCGGAAACCCGACGGGAATCTCACGCATACGGTTTATCGTAAACCCACACACACAGACCGATACCTAAGGGCTGACTCGCACCACCATCCAGCTCATTTGGCTTCTATTCCACGGACTTTGATTAATAGAGCCCTGCGTTTATGTGATCCCCAATACATAAATGAGGAGTTAATGCACGTCAAGCAAGTGTTGGAGTCAAATGGCTACAGTTGGAAACATAGTCTGCGAGCTAGTGAGAAAACAGTGGAGCGCCGCACGTCTGTGGATAGAGCGTTAGCGTTTCTACCCTTTGTCAAAGGTGTCACAGACAAAATAGGTCATTTGCTACGCCGGCAGTACAACATTAAGACCATTTTCCGGCCCTTAACAAAGATTAGGAATTTAATGCGCTCTCCTAAGGACAGTGACCCACTGAATGTGCCTGGCGTATATATGGTGCCTTGCGACTGCGGCAAAAGCTACATAGGTGAGACGGGACGCAACGTGGCTACTAGGCTGACTGAACACATTAGGTGTTTGAAGAAATTGGACAGGAATGGCTCTGCGGTGGCTGAGCACGCGTTGGATTCGGACGTTTCCCATTATATCCGCTTCGATAAGACCAAAGTATTGGCCCGTGAAAAGTCTTTCGGCCCGCGTAAAATACGGGAAGCCATTGAGATAAATAAACGCCCGAATTTCAACCGCGACGTAGGCTGGACGTTGCCGACTACTTGGAAACCGATTCTTCAAACCGTACATAAGTCCATGAACAGCCCTATACGAGGAGTCGACACAGTCAGTTCAGTTCACACAAGTGTTCTGCATGCACCGGTAGTGTCTGACGATGATGATCTAGCAGCTGCGACATCTTTGAAACCCACCGAACCACCCCCACTCCACCCTTCGAGCCGTGCTTTACGTTCCGCTAGGCGGGCGGCGGCGCGGGCGCGGGCGGCTGACAGTGATTGAGAGGCCTCCGCGACGCGACGTCCTCTCAGCACTCGCCTATGAAGATGACCTACTTAATAGGTCGAAACTGGTCGGCGATTCTGACCAAGAATACGTGAGTAAAACCGTGGTTTTGTAAACTATTAATACGTCATTCCCATATTTTCTTTTCTTTTATTTTAGCGGTAATGATGGTACATGATTCAGGGCTATTCAGTCTATTCCATAAAATGATGAACCCTAAACCAAGATAATATATTCAAATGGGACCACTTCGAGACCCTTATTTACTAAATAAAGAAGGAATCAAGGAAATACGCTCCCAATTTTTAGGGAAATCAGTGTACATACATAAAAAAAAATACAAACACACGAATTGATAACTTCCTCAGCATCTTCGCTACGGCGCAAGACTTTACCCACTGGAATTATTACTTATCAACTGATTTGCTTGGATACCACGAAAGTTACTATTAGGCAAATTTTATGATCCTTGTAATCTAGTCTTATCTTCAGTCTCATTTCCGAAGATGTAGACACTAACTCTAGTACATCTAATTTGAATAGAATTATAATATCAAGCCTTTTTTGCAAAGGGGTAAGCAGTAAACAACCTTGGAACCATTTACTGGTGGTAGGTCTCTCATATATAAGAATCCGTCTGGGTGGGTACCACTACAGTGTCTATTTCTACCGCCAAGCACCAGTGTGCATGCACTGTTGAGTTTCGGTTTGAAGGACATTGTAACCAGTGTAACTACAGGACATAATGAGACTTAACATCTTATGTGTCAGAATGACGAGCGCAGTGGAATGCCACACAGTACTTTGTAACTCAAGGTGCTGTATGGTGTTACTACTGTTTATGGGCGGTCGTATCGCTTACCATCAGGCGAACGGCATGTTCGGCTCGTCATTCAATGCCATAAAAAAAAACATATATATAATTCAAGACGGAAATGCAATTAAGCATCTAATTGGTTCACAGTCCATGTACGCTTTTATAAATCCCGCTATTTTACCTTATGTCATTGACCGCTACTCTACCAACTCACTCTACTTCTATGGTTAACTAAAGGCCGTAGGTTCGATCCCGGAAGACATTTGAGTTGTTTGTTCTGTCTCGGGTCTGGGGCGATTCTGTCGAAGATAAATGTCACTATCTAAATGACAGTTAATGACGGTATATTTCCATCGATAGGACTTAACGATCGTTATGTAGTGGTCCTGGTTTTAGGGCACGAAGGAGCCGTTGTTTCATCCGTAGTCAAGAAAATTTAACATTCCAAAGGCTAATTTCACCATGCTCTGTTAGTTAATTTAACAGCCTGTTAACTGTCTTAACGGACTGTTAAGGTTTTAGGTGTCCCACCATGCTCTAACGGGTGATTATCTTCCTTAACTAGGCGTTCTTTCATAGGACTTATCTTTCGCCCGTCAAATAAGAAATTGATGAAATTGGACCTTATTATACTGGATAAGCGCAACGCCTTCGCCTCACTGTGAATTTGCAATTCGCCAGTGTAATAAGACCCTTAACTACACTTGACCATAATTGAAACTACGGCCAATGAGTATCCCACCCACAAAGGTATATGACGAGTGCAGCAAGCCTACGCATCCTCAAACAACTTCCATTTTTGCATATATAGCTGCGTACATAAACGCCGGTTTTCGGCCGGTCTGAATAAAACCGTTCGAAACTCGCACACACCCGTATTTTGTCTGTGGCCTGACAGGGGTGGACAGGCCATGAATTTTCGAATAATCAGACGGGCGGCATACGAGCGGACACTTGCCGCCGACGGTATGACATCCTCAGTGCATTTATAAAATTGAATCGAATTTATACGATACACTTATACTGGAAATCGCGTGGGTATACATATACATACCTACGCGTACAAAGATATTGTGGGTATATACATACCCGCAAGTACATATGATAGTAAAAAAAATTGATTTATAGCTTAAATTCAGGAAATGTGTGGCTAACGTTACTTTTTAAGTAGATGGAAGGCAGCCCAGGATAAATGCTTTTTAGAAAATGAAGGATCTTGAAGAAGGCAAGCCAGTTTTAATTTCAGGTGTCAAATGTAGAATCAATAAAGATCAAGTTCAAGTTGGTAGTATTCAAGTAACACAAATTCAGATATTTAACATTGAAGGTTAGACAGAGACCCAACTAGTTCATCCACATTTCGCCCAATTTCCTCCCATGATGTCATCAGAGATGTGAAAGGGAAGCGTAAATAGAAAAAAATGTACATCCAGAATCATCCTTTAAAATAGGGTGACTATTTTCGCTGTAGCTATTACCCGACCCTCATTTTCGAAAGCAAAAATTCAAAAACATTCCAAAAATCGTACGAAATTCAACTGAAAAAAACAGTTATCGTAGGGACACGTTCGAATACAATAGATAAACGCAGGTCCGCGCATTCGGCCTATTCAAATATTCAGGCAGCCGCGGCGCGAGGCAGGCAGAAATGAAAGACTGCCTTTACACAAAATAATATAATTACCTTAATACAATTTGGATTCGTCGATTTACCTGTTTTACACGAATTGTAACTAATCTTGTCTTATTCATATATTAAGGAAATTTTCGCTCTAAATCTGGGCTTTCCAAATTACTTTAAATATATTTTTTCCTTATTATACATGCTATATGCGAACGATTTTATCTTCATAATAATAAACAGCAGAAAAGTTTTTATAGCGGAAATATTTTCACGAAAAACTTTCCCGAATACTAGGAATGAGCAACAATATGTCTGCCGCGGTATCACGCAACCTACTGTAAAAATACGAGATGTTTTTTAGTCTACTGACCACAGTTTTAGTATTTGTAAGCGATCCGTAAGATAGGTCACGTATGCTCTTAGGACTGTATTAATAAATCAATCTAGCGTTTGAGTAAATCTCAAGTAGACAATTAATGAATTCATTTATTTACCATCAGGTGAACCGTATGCTCGTTTGCCCCCTATATCATAAAAAAACAATAAAAACCAAGCTCAAGCTGTCATTTAAGACCCTGTTCGTAGCTGAGTAAGCGCTGTTACACAAACCAAATTTAGCTTTCAAAATCCGTCACACATTGTAACTTGAGATGTCATTTGAGCTGATGTTAATATGGGTCATTGATTTATAAAAAAATAACCATTTCGGTTTATTAAATAGCGACTATCTTAAAATACTGACCTACGTTTGACAGCGTCTCAGCTTATATCGGATTTAAGAGCGAAACTGAATGGCATCTATTAATACGAACGTTAGTTGAATCATCGATCATGTTATAGTATTTCTGACTAGCTTTTGCCCGCGGCTCCGCCCGCGTGAATGAGTTTTCCTGGGATAAAAGTCCCGCTTTATATTTTCCCGGGATAAAAAGTAGCTTATGTGGTAATCCAGGACATAATCTACCCGTGTGCCAAATTTCATTGAAATCCGTTCAGTAGTTTTTGCGTGAAAGAGTAACAAACATTCATACATCCAGACATCCATACCTCCATACTTACAAACTTACGCGTTTATAATATTATAATAAGATACAGTCAGTAATTTTTGTAACTTCATCATTTAAATTGAATTCCAACAGGCGTTATTGTTCATCTATTACATTCTAGAGGATAATGCCTTCCATTTCTTTTCCTTATAAATTTCAACCACAAAAGCTTATTAAATTGGGTTTTCTAGAAACATATATGAAACAATTTACTCATATATAACGAATATGGGCAACACGCGTCTATTATAATAAGAATTAGAAAATAAGTATAACTAAAGAAGGAAGGAGGCAACATTTCAAACAAATCTATTTAGGTTTAAAAATATACACGTGCCTATTCATTCATCATCGTCATCAGCCACATGACGTCCACTGCTGAACATAGGCCTCCCCTAAAGATTTCCAGACGGACCTGTCAAAAGCGGCCTAGTCACTACTAGAATATCAATATTTCGTTCTCATTGGATGATTAGGACCGAAAAATACTGCTAAGTCTTAATAATTCTTATAGACAAATCTCAGAAATTTATCTTTCTATAGATTTCATCGCTCACACAATAACACTGAACAGATTCTTTTTACTTTTTACAATCTCACGATAAGTAAACTACCAAGAGTACAAAACTGAAAATTCGTACAAAACCTATTATAAAATCCTACAGTACGGAAAGCGCCAAGGAAAACCACGTGCAAAGCTAGTGTTCAGAAATAAAATCTATCGCGAACATGATCAGCGGCACATTAATCAAGAAGGCAGTTTTGAATGTGTAGCCAAAAGCCATGAATACTATCGATGCATCGGAAACGAAGTGGTGTGTAGCCACTAAACTGGCGAGTGGTGTTTTGTGTAGCCATGTTAATATTAGATACTACTTTTTTCTGTGGTTTCACCTGCCTAAAAGTTCCCGACAGTAAAGTCCGATGGTGCAGTTTGTGGGACGGAAAGATGTTCAGGATTGTATTTATATTGGTCCCAAATTGTAACCAAAAGTATTAATTAAATTCAGTTCTCACAAACTTTCATTTGAATATCATAAATTTACGCGTCCATAATATTATATTAATACGATGGTTACCACCACCTTATCCAGATCTCTAAATAAAACACTATACAAGCACTGTCTCACTGAATATAAGCTCTTATGACCGTATAAATAGATGCCACTCAATTTCGCTCTGAAGTGCGATATCAGCTGAGACGCTGTTAAATTAAGCATCTTAAGATAGGCGCTATTTATGAAACCCATATTAACATCAGCTCAAATGAAATCTTAAGTTACAATATGTGACTGATTTTGACAGCTAAGTTTTTTTTTAATGTAGCAACACTTACTCAGCTGACAACAAGCTCTTAAGCTTAGTTTATTAAATAGTTCAATACATTAAATGTCTGCTTGAGATTTTACTCAAATGTGAGATTGGTTTATTTATACCGCTCTAATTTGACACGTAAGATCAAGAAACTCTGTGGTATTTTCATAAACATGGTCCTCGCTATCCAGTGGCTACCCTCCCAGCCTAATAGGTAGTTGGTATTTAGTGGCGGCCTTGGGGAGACGGCAACAGGGTAACCACCCGGAGCCTCGCGCTAAGACGAGGGACCTTGCGCGATGTCCATATGACGACCTTTTTTAGGTCACCTTGCTAACCCTAGCATCTCAAGCACCTTAGCTACGGAATTGTTAAAATACCCCGAGCCTCTCACCGACTGATTCGGGTATTCAATGGCCAGCCTTATAACAATCGAAAGCTCTATTTCCTCCTCGCCTTTTGTTTGGCCACAATTTTCGCCACTGATAAGACATGACGTGTCTGTTATGAGTTTCTGATCAGTACTGTGACGCCCATACTGGTAATTCGTGTTACCAAAAACACCTGCATATATACCTATCGCAAACTATTTGAGGTAGTGTGTCTTAGCCAGTTACATGGAATATAAATGTTACAGCTAAAGTAAAGTATAAAAGTTGCTATATCACAAACGTCGTAGTGTAGGTAAAAGTAGCAGTAAAAATGAGTCTCAATAAAGACACTAAGCCTTTGTGGACAAAACACCTTACTTTCGCCTCAGTGCTGAGATTCCATATCTAATGCCTCAAGTTTAGAGTCGATCAACTTAGACACTTCCGTCAGAGGAAGCCCGCAGCCGTCCCTAATGTGCCTAAGATGGCCACCGCAGAGTTTTGGTTGATATGCCGTGCGTTGTACATAGGTTAGGGATTCGGCCCCGCGGTCGCCCGATGGTTACATCTCTCCGGGCGGCTCAACGCCGGGTCGTAAGGCACGGTGAACCCAACATAACCGCTCAGTCGCCTCCCTTGACGTCTGGGCGGTAGTAATAAGTCACTTTCTCCACGGAAAAAAAAAGTTTAGAGTCGATCAAATAACACTCACATACGTTTGCGATGCGATATTTGGATACCTATATAAAACAAAGTCCCCCGCCGCTTCTGTCTGTATGAACGCGATAAATTCAAAAACTACTGAACGAATTTCGATGACCTTTGATGAGATGGTTTGATACCTTGGGAAGGTCGTAAACTACTTTTTATCCCGGAAAAACTATTTCTTGTGAGCGAAGCCGCGATCAGAAGCTTTTTTTTATGGCGTTGAATGACGGGACGAGCATACCGTTCGCCTGATGGTAAGCGATACGGCCACCCATAAACAGTAGCAACACCATCCAGCACCTTGAGTTACAAAGTACTGTGTGGCATTCCACTGCGCTCGTCATCCTGAGACACAAGATGTTAAGTCTCACTATGTCCTGTAGTTACACTGGCTACAATGTCGTTCAAACCGAAACACAACAGTGCATGTACACTACTGCTTGGTATGCTATTTTTCAATCTATTTGTCTAAAGATGTTGTTAGATGCCTTGTCCCTTGTTCAAACTTCAGGATATCATAGTGATTCTAAACGTCATCAAGGGAACGCAATGTGTTTTTATTGTGATTGTAAAGAGTTGGTGTTGATGGACCGAATTTCGATTTGCACGAAACAGTTTCACGGCGTTGGCAGTCAAGTCTTTGTATCACTTCTATTTATCTTTCAGCTTCATCGTTTTGATTGTTCAATTCACCCCCTTTTTTGATATTGATACTTTTATAGTTTGTTCACAACCCTTAATCACATTTCGTGAACGCATTCCATTAGTCGTAATTATAAAGGTTTATACTTTGGCTTTGTTTAGCGAAATGACTATCATAAAAAGCTTTTAAAAAATGAACTAAAGGCAACTCCGTATAAGGCAAAATTAATTCACCGTTTTCCACATCTAATACTCTTTTCAGCGGCGCGCGGCAAATAACAAATCTATTCCCTCTTTGCATACATAGTCTTATGTATTTCCGCGCGAACGCTACGGCCCTAATCAATATAAGTAGGCACTACTCATTCAGACGCCATAATTCCGTTAATAAAAATACAGAGAGGAAGGCTCAAAAGGTGGGGGTCGGAAGCGCAATGGGCTTCGGAAAATTCACCCGGTGAATGGGAAAGCGCGGCGATAGACAAACAGCCCGGCTGACCCCGCGCCCACCCACTCCAAACCCCCCTACCTGACCGTACATTTTGAAATAATGCACCCCGACGGTTCTGTTACCTTGCACATTCGAATTTTCAAATGTTGCGCGGTAAATTCGAATTTCGTGCGTCATTTACCCTTTAAAACAAAACAGCCTTTGCACTATTCCAAATTCGAAATTCGAAACGTTTTTTTAAATCGCCTGTAATAAAATAGTGGCACAGGCAGAAATGTCAAACGCAAACGTATCTTAGTAAAGTTAGCGCGCGAACGCACCAGAGAGGTTATAAATCTCGTCGACACGAAATGGCTGACCAGCGCCATCCCCCTTTAACAGATCTATACTGCTATAGTCGTGCTGCAAAAGTGTGCACCATAAATTTTATACAAGCACCAGTGTGCGGTAAAACTAGAGGTTTGCGAGTGTGTGTATGTGTGTGAAAATTCGTGTTCGTCCCGTAAGAGGAGTGGACAGTGCCCAGTATTGCTTTGTGTATGTGTCGTGTACCTACGGAAATGGTATCGAGCCTACCAGATACACGGCTGTAACGGATTAATCAAAATAAATTTTATAGTAGAAACACCGCGCAACGTTGACGTGAGGTTTGTTTAGCGAACAATATAATTAAACTGTTTTAGGGTTAACCGCAATGCCATTATATTGTGCATTCGGTTTCTGAACAACTATTGTGTCTATTAACGCCTGTTATTGGCTGTTTGGTTGAAATAGGAAACGACATCGCTCCCCTTTAAGATACACGAGGTTATTAAACGCATAGAGTTATTCTTATGCAAGGAATGTTTCCTCAAAAAAACAATATCAATGGCTAACTTTATATTACGAACGATTATAAAGACGCATCCACACCGATATAATAAAACGCGGCGTCCGACGCCCGGGAAAAGGCGGCAGCAAAGCGACGAGTGAATTTCCTTCATCAAATTTTAACTCGTCTGCTCATATATAGTTCGCAGGTTACATAACATTACACCGTCGCCCGAATTCCACCGGTCGAGCAATTTTTCGCGCCCTTTTTACTTTTTTCCTTAGTAACGAAGTAACAGGCCTTTCATGTAGCTTTCCATTCCGACGGTTCGAAGCGCTGAAAGAAGTGTGAACCGGGCCGTGAGCATCGCCAGTCAGGTGTGGTTAACTCTCAGAGGACGATGGACTTCCCCGGGTCGAAGCCACTTAGTCTGCTTCTGTCACTAAAAATAACAACTCGTTTATTTTTAAAAAGCCTACCGTTCCGAGCGCTTGGCGCGCTGTAGGGCCGCTTCCAAATCTGCAAACCTTTTAACCGGTACAGTCGAAAGCACAAACACTATCCTCGGTGGCGAACGAGGATTGAATAATTAATTGAATGCGGTATTAGGCTGTCAACATTGATCGCTGGTTTGGTGACACATGTTTTACTAAACACCGCTTTAATTGTCTACTGCAGGCGGTCTTACTCGAATTTGTGTTAGTCGAAGTATCGATTGCTTTATGAAGTATGTAACTAATATGTTGCTTTCTTTTACAAAGTGTATTGAAAAAAGCGTAAAAGTTATTTTGCTTTACTAAAAATTAATATTCAGTTGCGTTTATATTTCATAGAGTTAACAAAAGGAACATCCTATAAACAACATTAGCCACGTTCCAAGTACAATGGCATTGTGAAGAAAGCGTTGAATGTCGTCAACACAGACTCGTAATTAAGTCCAAAACAAGGGAGCTAACCCACACATAGCGCGGTTATCGGTTACGCACTTATATTTAGTCGTGGACGTAGAGTGTGCACAAAAACGCATCTTTTCCCCCATCCACCTAACCCACCCCGGCGAGGCGGCCGGCGGGCGAATACATTCGACTAGCCCATTTGCAATATCGCATTGTGTGAGTGACTGTGCGCCGCCGCTGCGCGTGTGTGGAGGCGAGCGCGTCCGTGTGCTCGCCCCACACACCCGCACGTTTGCTTAGTCCATGCGTAGTTTTACGTGTACACTGGTTTTCTGTACTGCGCTTTAACAAATTTCAAATTCACAAAATCGTGATTGGTCGGTATTTTGTTTGCAGAACGGGCGCTGCGACAACGCCGTTTAAAATTTGCTACCAGATAATTCGTTTACCAAAATGATGAGTTTCATCCGATTACGTTTATACGTCGAGTGATTTTGATATGACGAATGATTTATTGAATTTCAACAGGAACAAAGTTTGTTTTTGTTTTGATCCATTTGAAGATTGATGTTCAGTCATTAGACCAATCCGATTGTTTACGTCGCTTGCCCGTATAAATAAAGAAATAAATAGTTTTGAAATGATAGAATTTTTTTAATTTACTTTTTTATTCAATAACATCTTTTCATTTGTATCTACAATAATTGTTCGCATCATTCACAAAATAAAAAAAATGCCATCACGCTTCTTTAAACTGCAATTATAAAAATCATCTTGTCATACGCCGAAAAGCGCCCAAACAAATAATAAATAAAATTGATAACTTATATAAGCATACATCATCACCATCTGAACTGACGGAGCGTAACAAAAAACTCATCGATGAGACATTACGGCTACAAATGAAGCAATTAAGTGTGCACGCGCCCCAACCATAGACTACCGGAAGACATACGGTCTAATAGCCCTCTAAGATTCCAAATATCAATTTCTGACTGGCCGCTTGGGCGCGTCCACGTCATTTTACTTTTCAAATTCGGAATACGACAAGCCGGAAGTGCGCTACAAAAACCAAACCAATCAACCCAAGACAAATTCCTAATTCGAATTTGTCTATTCACGATTACTTTTTCGGTTGGACTGTTTTGAGGCAAAAACTGTATGCACTTTCTTTAATATCGAAAGAATAAGGTCGCTGATTTTCAATTAATTTAAATATTTAAAATTCCAATTCTAATTTTCATAACTGAAATGTAGAACATAAAAATAGAACTTGTAATGTTAAAATTGTTTTTATAGACAGTCAAAAGTTGCACCAAAATCAAATAAAATATCGCGGTCACATTTGCTCCATAACAATGCGTCGATCGTCATTCCATAATCCTTACTAATATTATAAATGCGAAATTAACTCTGTCTGTCTGTCGCACTTTAACGCCAAAACAACTGAACCAATTTAAATGAAATTTGGTACACAGATAGTCTAGAGCCTGAGAAAGGACAAAGGCTACTTTTTATCTCGGGAAATTATAAAACGGGACTTGTATCCCGGAAAAGCTTTTTCACGCGGGCGGAGCCGCTAGCAAAAGCTAGTATTAGATATATGGCTTCTTTCAAGACGTATTGTTTAATTTGAGAAGGGCGTCCTATGAAATTGATCTACTAATTTCTTTCTCAGATTAACACAACTAATTTTGAACCTTGAACACACGTTTCAAAGTATACTTTTGACAGAAAATTATATTTTTTGTCAATTCGAAATTTAAACTGCTCAGTCACCGTACACATGGTGAAAAACGTACCATACATATGTTGCTAGAAATGTATACTTTGTAATTATTGTTATTTTAATTAGTGAAAAGAATTCTTAACAATAGCTAACCAACCCTAACTAAAGATTTTGATGCCTAGTCATGTTTTCATTCTTGTAACCCTTTAGTTAGATTCACGCACCAAAGACAAGATTTAAAGACATAGAGTCGAGGGCGGTTAAGGTGTGTTATATGGAAGATTTTTGATTTACGTGCCACAAGTTTTTTTTTAAATAACAGTTATTATTTTAGTCGGAACTCGTATTTATCTAAAAATAAGTTATCAATGCTTGATAGAGACCTTTCTCGATGTTTATGAAATCCTTAATGGAAAATATTACTGTAATGAAAAACCTTTCTACAGCGTTTATATAGCTAAGGAGGAGTATTAAGAATTGCTCATGCTCAATCACCGTCAATGCTCAATTTTGGGGTAATTACACACCGTGAAGTTTATCATTTTTATTATACTATTTGGACTTACTTGTCTTTCTGGACTATTTAATTTACGACCGTTTTCAATAAACGACCGCAATCTTAATCTTTGATCCCATTCCCAGAATAAACGAATCAAAACACATCATTTCTAGCATTCAAAAATACGTTTTATTGGTCCATTTTCGCGATAGATCGATAAAAGGGATTGAGATTGTTTATTGAAAACCGCGGTTAGTAATTTCGCACAAAAGCATAACAAGGTACATTTCGATAAGTGTAAAAAATACAAACAACACATTCTTATTGGTGTAAAGTTCCGGTCACAGTAGTGCACACAACAGATGCGCGGCGGCCGGTACGCCACCACGACAGCTTGCTTCACCGTTGAGCGAAGTAATTACCACTAAAACTGAAGACTCGATTAGAACGCGCCTACGAATGCATAGAATTGATTAGGAATTATATTTCTGATGCTAAGTGCTCACGATGTAAAAGTGACTGGTCATATGATAGGCAGGTTTATTAAAAAAATTACAATCTTGTTTTTTCTTCATACCTTTCCTCTAAGACGAGACATTCAATAAAATGACGTATCAATTAAATCAGGAGCTTTTACCATGTATTGCGTAATTATCTTTTTTATACACATAACATTGGCACACTTGAACTTAAGAAAATAATATCTATAACTTGTTTGATCTATGAGACTCAAGGACCGTTTTACCGGGAGCTCGTAACGCCCGCGTGTTTCGCGCAATATGACGCTCGGTGTGGACGCACCCTAATGACACGCAAACACGCAACCACCACAATCTTGAGATTTGATCTGGTTTTATTAAAACCCACTATTGTAACATTGGCGGACCAGCTTGACTGGGATTGTACCGCTGGCGGCAATTCTATGTGAACTACCTCTCCAATTTTTACCACCATTCCTTTCCAAGTTCAGTATCGCAAATATTTATTACTTCCAAATTAAAAGTTTTCTTATGATGATTAAAGTGTACGCAAAAAAGAAAATTAGTAGAATAAATTATTAAGTTGTAAAATTTATTATCTTTCAAAATGGTTTCATAAACCCAGTCACTACCACTAACTGACAAAACAACGTCATATATCTTCCTAGGAATTAATTCTGGGTTTTCATCCGAAATACATATGCCACAAAACCAATATCATTAACGCTTCCAAATTACAAGGGTCATTTCACTATTTACAAACATTAAATCCGTCGTAAATCATTCCCTGGGAACATTATCCTTGAACAATGTGGCGGAAACAAAGCGATCTCCCGTGGGAGAGCCCGAGAACAATGCCGTCTTACACCACAAAGAACTAGCCAAGACGCAAGATACGGGTTAATTGTTGATTGCACTCGTTTGTATAAGGAGGTTATGTTTGATCGTTGCAGTGGTCGTTAATAAACAATTGTTTCGGATATTTATATAGAAATGTGTTGAATAAAAAACAAGAACTAGCTGGTTTTCAGGAGCATTCTAGGCTTAGCTGATGTACATCTGAAAGAAAGACATGGCACAATTTTATAGCTATGGGGGAACGCAACGTCTTCAGTTGATTGATATTATGGAATACACTGTGTTTACCGTCAGGTCTAGTGCGATTATTTCACATGGTGAAGACAATAATATCTCATAATCAAGGTTTGTCTGAACAAGAGCATAAAACTCACGTCTATTTTCTTCTCCATTAAAAAGTTTGCTATGATTTTCTCAAATACAATCCCAAGTCCAAAATCATGACAAATCAAAACTCATATCCGTAAATGTCATAAAAATCAACTTCCCACAACCCTTTAAAAAATCGACTAATGAAATCAGTTCTTGACAGTTCGCACACCGGATAAACTTCCTCAGCGCTGTTTCTCACAATCAAAAAAAGATTTGTCACTTGTTGTGAAGGGGCTGAGTCCCGGAAAGAGCTAGTTCCCAGGGCGGTCGGCCAGCAAACGATAATCACCCTTGGCTGTATCACTTACAACCGCTGACTCGAGTGACCCACCATGTTGCGTTCGGATACATGTATCAAATATTATCAATAATGGATTAATATATTTAGGCTATAAGAATGCAGGTTTAATACTTAATGAATGATATTCCTTTTAAATAAATATGTTTAATTTATTCCCCACTTTTAGTATTAGTTTCATAGTAATACTAAAAGATATTTTTTTTAATTTTCTAATGGTCTTTCTATATCGTTTTCTTTATTATGATGCTAAAAGAACAACAATTCATCAAATACTCTACTATATCCGTTATATCGCAACCATAATACCTCATTTACAAATCTCAATGTCCCCTTATTTTTCAACTAAGTAGTGTATCCGAACGCGGTATGCGCAGACGCCGGCAGACCGGCGGGCGGACAGGAAGGAAGTGTAAGGCGAGCGCGTGAGAAGCGCGCCATCGTCGTGGGAACTCTACACAGGTGCTCTATTGTATTCACGACTGGGAGTATACGTACTCTATTATCGATTGGGAGTTTGATGTGTAATTAATGTGTTAATAACGTAGATACATCTTTTAAGATAACTCTTTCATATCTATTTGTCATACATTATATGTAAAATCTTTGCTCCCGCTTTTCTTCATGCAGGATAGGCAGAATAAAACTTAAGAATTAATTAATTAATTGCAGTCTAGTCTCGCGTACACGCGTTACAACCAACATACTCGTATCTACATCATTATGTAATTTGTGCTCAGGTAGAGACAAAAAAGGACATTTCCAAGAACGGGCGTAAAATTCTAACCAAGACAGTTTATATATTTTTGGATAGAACTCCTAAAAGCTGGCCTTTTACAATAAATCGTTTAATCGTTTAAAAAAACCTCCGATTTTGAGATTTACGTAATTTTATTTTGCTTAATATGAACGTTTTGAAAAAAGTTAGTTATAAATCGAGTGGTCTAAAAATATTTTTTTAAAAGATCTAATATCCATATTTTGCCTTTTAATATCCCTCAAGTTTGAGCCTGGTTAGATTTTGAGGCCCAGTACCCATACAAAAAGCGGACATCTCCTTTGAGGGCTACATTTTCAATGAATTTGCTTACAGCTATTAAATAATGTTAAACACTTTATACTTCTTATAGACCGTATAGTTACTTTCTGGCCGTCATAATTTAAGGAACTTCAACTGAAAAGATAAAACATAGTTGTCTATGAAAGTTGAGTCTATATGGCAATAGACTCGCCCCTAGTCACTTCGCGGTACATTGAACTCTAGGATAGAAGATAGATGAAGTAATTCTTCTTACCACTTAAGAGATACAAGTATGAGTTTATTCTTATTTTAAAAATAAAATTCACACAAAATTGCCCCAATGAAAGTCCTGAATCACAACCTCTTCCTTCATAAATCAGTTTCGCACGTTAGAGTGGCCTTAATAAAGAGGTCGCCACGTCGGCTCCCCAAAGACAATCTCGTTTGCAAGTGATACATCACTGAGTCACCGAGCCAATGACATCACGGACCACAAAAAAAGATCCCGCCAATCGTTCCATGCTGAAGATCAGGGAGCGTCGACCTGGTGTTGTGCCGTAAATCAAAGAGTTAAGCGGGCGGGGTTAGGTGACCCTATGATATCTATACTAATACTATGAAGAGGAAAAGTTTGTGAGTTTGTTTGTAGGGGTTAATATGGAACTGGAACTGCTGAACCGATTTTGAAAATTCTTTCACTAATAGGAAGCTAAAGTACTCCTGAGCGATATAGGCTACTTTTTATCCTGAAAAAATAAAGCGGGACTTTTATCTCAGAAAATCTTCTTCACGCGGGTGGAGCCTCAGGCAAAAGCTAAAAGTTCGCGAGAAATATTTTAGTTGTCCAGTCTATAAATTTAGATATAAAATAAATTATTTATTATAAAAAAAAAATTGAACAACAATAACTAAACTATTACAATATCTTTCACACTTGACTAATAGATATACTCAATAAAAAAGAATACGTACCACTGACCACCGCTCGACTCCCGTTACTTACGTGGTACGCGACCATCGGGATCCACCGGAAGGAATCAGGGGCCGGGGGCCACAATCTCGACATCCGGCCGGCGCGGCTTCCGGGCAAGGCGTGACGCTCCGCGACCTGCGCACGCGACGCCATTGTTGGCAATTAGCCGTGATTGGCTTTGTTATGGTAAACGTTACGCTCGTTGGAGACAAAATGGCGGGTATGCTAGTTTCGTAGTAGGTATTGTGCGTTTATAGTTTAAAAGAAAAAATGTACAAGACAGATGATACATATGTCATATTGAATAATACTTCAAAATGAGTTTTCTATGTGCATGTATCAAAAACAAACAATAATGCTGACTCTACAACACGCAGATAATATAAACAAAATTAATAATATATATTATCAGCCCTGTGTGATATACTGTCCCACTGCTGGGAACAGGCCTCCTCTACTACTGAGAGAGTAAACGAAATCAATGATCGCAGGATCTGAAATTTGATAGGAAATCTTAACCGAAGAGCTCGGTGTTACTTACAGTTTTCTAGTGTTAAAAAAATGAAGCAAATCTTTCAACCTATTTACATAGTTAGAACAGGTATTATACATTATTGGTGGCAACAAAGGGACAAGTAGATTTACGCATCTTTTAAGCTAAGACTGATATTGACATTACCTGCTACAAGAAACAGAAAGTAGAGCTCTAAATTAATTCAGAGAAACATAAACACTATAAGGCCGGGCTTAGACATCCGTTTTTCCATTGGTGAATTAAGAAACGGTATTTAGAACGCTGCGGAGCCCATATCTCCGGATTCCGATTCTTAATTCAGCAACGGAAAGACGGATGTATAGACCCGCCCTAAAAATATAAAGTTGAGCCGCAAATGTCAAAAAAACTTACTTACTGAAAGTCCATGACGTAACAATACTAGTGAAAGAAGATCACAGTTATACAAATGAAGGGCGAAACGCAGCGGCGCCTTTTATAAGCATCGCTCGAAGGTATTTTTGCGTCTCCACTCTCGCATCAACTCCCGCCACGTTCTTATTCCGTAGGCCGCGGGGGTTTGTTTTAAATAGACAGTAAACAAAGCGGCCAGGTGTAAATATAAATAGTGAATGCTTCAATAAATTAAAAATAAATGGGTTTCTTTGTTCTATCCAAGATATCTCCCTGGTGCATAGGCAAGGAATAAATTAGAACTATACCTAAAGATTCCATGTTTAAAAATTCAACGGAATTGTGGATTCGAATGATGATTTAAAATAAGGTTTGAATTTAGAATGTTAAAGTTTGCCAACACAATATTATATATCTAATCGCCTCAGGTGCAGTTATGTCTAGAAAAAAACTGTTTTATTCTGCTCATAACAAAACCAATAATTGGCACATTCATTTCATCACAAAGTGCACCAGAATGACAATATAATTTTTTCACAGCCACGATAAACGCACCCCTAACGACATTCCTTACGTGTTTATAATTGGCGGTAGTGGCGCACATTAATTATTCATTAACCCCCATCATTTGCGACGACTTGAGAAACGCTAGTTAACCGCCAGAGTGCGCCACTGGGACGCCGGCTTATTTTTTAATTGCTTTCTAATTTTTTTTCCATCGATAATGTTTGCTTGTGTTTTTTAATTAGATGTTATTTTTGTAGACTTTTTTGTGGTTTGTTTATTTAATCATATAACAAGGTTTATTAGTAACGACAGAAGATGAGGTAGTGATCAATATCTTCTTCCTTTGTCTTCATATATTCCATACGTACTACTGGGCATTATAGAGTCGAGGTAGATAGCATAATTCCGTTTATACCAGGGCCTATTACTGCCTAATAAGAAAACAACCAAGACTAGTATGTTAAGTACCATCTTCGTAACAGTAGCAAAAAGTATGATACGTGTACCAAGCGCATAAAGCTCTGTTTTGGTTGTTATACTCTATTAATGTATTTTAATTAATGAAAACACCTCGTGGTTATCAATTTGACATCCCTTCTCTCTTCCCTTCCTAGCCGATTTCGGCCACGGCGGCCAATCTCAACGGAGATCAGCCAGGTACGCAGGAGATATTATAGTGCATAAGTATGTGCGCAATACACAGGTGCACTCGCTATTCTTTCACTCTCATAGTCCGGTGAGATGGCAGACATGACCGGAGAGAGATCAGGCGCAGGACCAACGGCTTTACATGCTTTCCGAGGAACGGGGGTATCACACCGCCAACTTCCTGACTCCGAGCTGTGACTGAGTAATTTTTAAGATAGAAAAACCCAGTCACAATGTTTTTGGCCCGACCCGGGATTTGAATCTAGGACCTGAGCGCGCAAATCCTACTCGTAACGCGTACGCAATACAACTACGCCACCGAGGCAGTCATATGTATCTACTTAATCAATACTATCCGTTTACATTATCTGTTGCATTATATGTTCTTTATCTTTATAAATGAAGAAAATGAAATAAAACGATTAAAAACTAACGTTTCGCAACTAATCACAAATGAGTTGCAACAGTTGCACAATTCTGTTCGCTCGAGACCGTATTTAAAAAAGCAATGTTGTTCTTGAGGAAGGGAGGTCAAGCCCCCACCACCCTGTGTGTAAGGGTTGTCACTAACGGTCTAAATTGTGCGTTGGATTCCCGTTAAACTTACAATGAAATTTCCACGTGCGATATTTTGTTAATGGTGCCTAATAATTTATTTTTACATTTATGTCTGATTTATATTTTTACTAAAGAGTTTTATATTAATAAAAATCCTGTTTTGCATTGACAACCCTACACGTAGCCGAGATGCCACAGTGTTAAATTATGAGGAAAATCGACTTGAACTGTAACACAGCGATGCACTGTGCGACACTGTGTAAGTTTTCTTATCACGTCTTTAAGGAATCGTGTCTTACTCCGTGTAGTTGGAAATGAATGAACAGACGACACTGAGACGTCTCTAATTACGTCATCTAAAGAAAAGGTTCATTTGTTTAAACCGTAGTCGAGTATTATTCAATAATTCTATAGAGTTTCATTCGTAAATATGAAGTTATGTTTTAATTAATGAAGCAAGAACTTTACGAAGTCTTGATTTATAAAATATGCTTTTAATAAGAATGATTTTCAATCTAATAGAATTTAAGATTAAGTGAAAGAAGATGGGAATTTATAAGATATGATAAAAGCGTAACATTTGAAAACTTGTTAAATTATAATGATGATGTTAAATAAATTAGAAAAACAATTATCTACAAATGTACAGTGAGACACAAAAACATCAATTTTACAAATCAATGCAAAAGGTTATTTAACCTCAACGCAAACTAACCGTAGCAAAGCATCTCTTACAGAAAAGGAAACGCAAGAAATGTCGAACGGACAGACAAAAGAACGGCAGCTACGTGCGTGAAAACAGCGTACAATGTCATGTATCAAGTTCACAGCGGGGTTAACCAACCGTCCTGTGGTACAGTCAGCGCCTTTTTAGGATATAATTAGATAATTAAAATGTGTCTTAATTATGTAAATATAAAATCGTCGTAACTCAATACCTACTGTTTCTAAGAGATTATAATATTTAAATACACACACACACACACTCACGCCCGTTATCCCCGAAAGGGTAGGCAGAGGTGCAACTAGTGCACCCACTTTTCGCCGTGCGTATTCCGTCCCATGATGTGATAGGGGGCGAGCCTATCGTAATATTTAAATATTAGTGTTTTTATTAGATAGAATTTAAGTCTTAGATTTTTTTTAGATAAATAACCTGTATAATACCCGTACATGCAGTTTCAAGTCAACAGAAAAGAAAGATTTTACGTAGTTTTCTCGCGGAAAGGTGTAAATGAACAATAAACTAGATTAATCAGAAAAAAGGTTTGAATGTCGTAGTAATTAAATCACTTATCTTAATTCTTTAAATAAACCTATTTCATAATATTGAAAGAAAAATACAAAAAATCACGATCTCAGCCGTTTTTGCCAAAACATTCTACAATTATAATCATTTATATTCGTAGCTGAGTGTACTTGAAAGTGACTCCTTACTTCGAGGTAAGATTTAGAAAGGACACAATAGCGCACGCACAATGCTCACGTAACGCGATATGCTCCTAGTGTGGGAATAATTAGAGCATTCACACCAGTACCACTGAGACGGTCAAGTGCCTGCTTTCCTAGTTTAGGATTGTGTTTGAAGTCATTGCATATGAAAACTAATTATAATATATACTTATAGGATGCAACGGATTCCCGCTTTTATTGCGTAGGTAAATAGTACAAAATGCGTACCTTAATTCCTGTAGTTTAGTAATCTATAACTACAAATCTTGGCTGTACTAGCTTTCTTACATTTATGAACCTTCAAAAATATCGAAAATCATTACAACACATATACTTTTCTCTCTTTTTAAGCAAAAGAATATCGAAAATCATTCCCATCATTTCAATATTACCAAAATATCGTACCCACTCGCATAAAATCTCTCAAACCTCACGTAAAGGACGGCTAGATCGAAATCTGTCATCTCTTTCACGCATTATTTTTTCTTCCACTAAAGCCTAGACTTGGGGTGGTCTGTCTTACCCCTTTTGGGGGGTACTTGAGGCCCTTATCTACCGTAAGTTTGTACAACGTAGTGGTTCGTAGGGGACTGTGATGTATCTTGAGTCCCGTGTCGCGGTGAATGTCGAGTGATTTTGGGGTAAATTTTGGAATGGCCGGGGCGGTAGAACGGTTCTTTTAGTTACACATTGTATGTTTTGGGTTGCATCAAAAAGGACAAATGAATACTACGTTAATCTATTAAAAGAATGTAAAACAAGAAGCTTATCATTTAACTATCTTATTTTTCACGTCATTCTACAATCTGTAACGAACAGTAATTACAATACACAAATTGTCAAGTGGTCGCAGAAAAAACCACACCGGAGTAGAATTGCATGGCTTCATGACTATGAATTGAAACCAAAAAAATCTCGTTGCAATAATAAATTGATGCATACGTTTCATGAATTTAATCATATTTTCAAATTCCCTAAAAAGAACAACGACAAAAGAATGAAACATAAAAAAAACAGATAAATATGTCAAAAAATCCATCAAACAACTTAAGGTTTTTCTTCAAACGTCCGAGAAACTTCCCACATCGTCAACAACACGTGTCTACTTATGCGTATAGTATGCAAGTTGAGGGTATATTTTTTATTTCCTTCTCCCCTGGCCTGTCTGGTCTTCCATTTTCACTCAGACTTCAAACAACCACCACAATACACTGATTAATGCCTAGACGACCGAGAAAAATGGCCTCCTTGTCTTTTATTTTGCGAGAGTGGCCACATTGTAATAATTGTATTTATTTTTTTGTGTTGGCAGTGTTAATTATTAAACTTTGAAATAGTGATTCGATTTTTGAATTCTGATATTAAGAAATTATATATCAATTATTTCGATATTAATGTTGTAAAGATTTTTGTTTGCAAAGTCAATGGACGCTATAGATATTTCATGATACATTTTTCAGAGTAGACGCAGGTATTTATTATATTTCCGATATTAGAATTTAGCATTTTTATTTTCAAAATATCAAGCATGAGAGAGTACCAAGCCCTCCTGAAAATATTAACTAACTTTAAAGTCCTAACCGTCCGAAATACTTTTAACAAACATTTTATTTGACTCTCCAATCATAAAATTAAACTGCGTGCTCAATACCGAAATTCGTGGGCACACGAAAAAACTTTAATCACCTTTTTTAAATAACGAACGGAACGCACACTTATAAAACTATTCTAAAGCCGATCCACATCATAAAATCGGCTTGCAAATCATCGATTCTCAGAATTTCCAACTCGAGTCCTATTAAAACGTCGGTTAAAAAATAAAAAAAATGTAGGGCCAACACTGAACCCTGTAATGCGGAGGCTTCCCGCCTTGTAGTTAAGATTGACAGACGGAAGGGTTGAGGGGATGGGGGCGATACGGGGAGGGAATTGAAAGAGAGTAGAAAAATTATACGTGGCAGCCGTGAGCCGACGCATCTTAACTTCCGAGGCCGCCTTCCGAGCTGCGTTTGCTCTGCGACTGGCGGTCCAGTGGCGCTCGCTCGAATCACTATTTATTGTAACAATAAAAAAAAATATCCTGATATCTATACTTTTTGTGCTATTACTATAATAACAATTATGAGAAGACACAAACTCTCCTCGTATTTCAATTGGCTTACATAGACTTGCGATATTTAATACACTGCAATATTGGTACCTAATCTTTTTATTTTTTCTCTGTAATCAATTAATGTTTTGGTAACATAATATTAACGAAATATAACTCATTTTACGTAAGTAGGTAAGACTGCTACAGTTATTCTATAAATTCGAACGAATACGGAAAAAACGTAATAAAAGTCATAATTTACAAAAAGTAAGAGGTATTGAAATAAAACTATTTTGCGGATTTTATCGCGGTTTTTTAATTATTATTTTCTCCCGACGTTTCGAAGGCTTTGCAGCACTTCGTGGTCACGGGGCGGACTGAGGTGTTGGTGGTCGCGTAAGCGCGTAAATATAAGAAGTCATTAAGTAAGAGGTAGGTAAGGAAAATGTTAACATTTCATACCAACAAAAAAACGCAATGAACTCCTTATAGCTAAGCAATATGCGAAAAAAAAAACAAAAATCACGAAATTCTCTGCAATATTCACATCAACACACGAAGAAAGTAAATATGTGAAGGGGAAAATGTCACTTCAAAGAAAAACCTAACCTCATTGGTGATGCGATATAATTAAAGGAAAAAAAATAAAAAGTCCATGTCAACTCCTTGCACTTTTCTAAGTATGAATTATGCCGCTCGGTGTATTCGTTAAGGGGCGGATCTATTCATTCTTTTTGTCCGCTGGCAGCAGTTAAGGAGGTCCGTGGAAGGGTTGGCGCCCCCCCACCCACACCCTGCGCCTCCCACTGAACTTGCAACTCGAGAATATTTTTTCTAGACTACTCGAGAACGTTGGAAATCGACACACTTGGCGGTAGTTTGTTCCGCTCGCTACCGCTATGATAGTTCGAGTGACTTTCCGCTTTTGAGAATATTTTTAGTTGATTTTTTTTTTTTATTTCATTAACCGTTGAGAAATTGTCATTTGTAATTTCGTTTGAGATTTTACATTCAGGATAAGTTCTGCTTTAGTTTGATATTTGAAGTTACTTTGCACTGCAGTATAGCATTATTTTGTTTTCATTTATGATCTCGTAACGATTATTTATTTTAATTTTCTTATTACTTTAGGTTAAAAAAAATTTACTGGATTATTGATATTTTTAACTAGGTGCGGTGTTAAAACAATGAAATACACATTCGCAAGATTCAAGGCACTCGCCACTTCTTTTGGTGACATTTTACGCCCAATTACCGATTCAATTTCATACTTTCACACTTACAGTCGATATTCATTTATCGACATCGATAAAATAAAACCTCGTTCGAGCTACAACACTAGACGCAAGAACCTTGTAAGACGGTAATGAACTGAATTCCTACGCTCTTTGAGTCCGCCTGTCGCCTCTTGCAGAGGCCTCGCCTCTCGACCTCACAGTTTCTTAGGATGCGCATCTTTATGAGGCTCAAGATGATATTCATTCGTAAATTCTATTCATGGAAATATGTAGGAATAAAATGATGTCAGTATTTTTATTTTAAGTGAATATGTCAACCAGTGTACGATGTTTTAGAGACTTAATATGGTTGATATGCGGCTTTTGAGACGCGTAACCTTATAGTAATGAGTGGGATAAGAAACGTGTTTAAAGGCAAATAAAAATCGCACTACTCATTGATTATAGTTTATAATACGTTCATTTATGTATAAATCACTCTTAGAAGATGCTATTACAGTAATTAGTAAAATTAATTTGTGTTTAATTGAACTATTTTGCCACTCTCATCTTGATCTCTGGTGGTTGTGGTACTGGTGGTAGGTCTCTCATATGCCAGGGACCGTCTGGATAGGTACCATCGTAGTGTCTATTTATATCACTTAGCAGCAGTGTGCATATACCGTTGTATTCCGGTTTGTAGGAGATTATAGACTGCGTAATTATTGAGCATTATGAGAGTTAACATCTAATGTCTCGGTGTCGAGAGCAATAGAAAAAAAACTCAATATGAGCCAAAAAGACAAACTATTGACTAATTTAATGACTGATTAACATTCTTAGTAAGCTCCTAACTAGATAGGCGAGTCCTAAACGGCTATCCAGGTATTTATATTTAAAACTCTCGCCATAATAGTACGTTATACTCTTGGTACATTGTTTGGTTTCTTTAGTCTGGTTGCGTTCTGTTTTAGAGCTTTTTGCGTTCGTATATGAATATGAATGGTGAATGAGGAAATTTGTTTAGACGTTTAAAGTTTTTCTCCTTTTATACGCGGAGTAAATGCGGAATGGCGGTATTTTCGTGTTCAAATGGTCCTACGGAGCCGGATAATTAGAAAAATCATCAGTGCAAATTAAAAATAAATAAAAAAAAGGATATTTGGTGAAAAATTTAATAACGGTCAATTAACGTGAGGTAACGGGACATCGTCGTGGCAAGTAGATGTGGACTCCAGACAGTGTTCAACGTTAATTGTATATTATTTCACCCATTACTCTTAATCAGGTAGTATTCAGCCTAAAAACCGAATAAGGTTAGTAGTACGTTATATGTGTTCCTATTAGTTATTTATACCACTCACTATTCAACGTATATTACATACATACAGATAATGTAACTTACCCGCACTTATATTTAGCAGCTAAGCAGAATCTAGGCAATTGAATCATTATTGTTATAACGTATTCCCGTTAAATTCAATGCCTTCTTAATCATAATTATTAATTGTGACTTCCATTCCTTAGTTTGCTATTAATTGTAAATGTATGTAATATTATATTTGTATTAAATTAGACTTTGAATTGTAAATACCTAAATTGTAATTTATAGATATTATATTATATAGATATTGTAAATTCATAACGTAGGCAGTAGGTACTTTTGTGTAATTGCAGTTTTAGACTTAATGAGTAAGTCATTAAATACATAATTATTTATATTGTTACCTGTATACGTTCCAGGTTTGACGCACGCTTCAATAGTTTCCAAAATGTCCGAAAGGGAGGAAAAGGAACTAATAAAAAAGCGAGCTAGTTTCAAAGGCCGTCTAACTGCGTTTGCTAATTACCTAAATGATTTGAACCAATCATTGAGCCAGTCACAGGTAAATGAGTTGCAGATACGAATAGGTAAGATTGAAAAATTGTATGACCAATATGACGAGGTGCAATTACGTCTGGAATGTTTAGTCGATGATGTAAACCTGCAAATACCAGAAAGAAATGATTTTGAAACGTTATATTACAAGCATCTTTCTTACGCTCAAGAAATTCTTTCACGTAACCTCAAAAATGAAGTCTCAGGTAGTGAAGTCTCGTCTCATTCAAGTAGTCGTAAACATGTTGAGCTACCCACGATAAACCTTCCAACATTTAATGGAGCTTTTGAAAATTGGATCGAATTTAGGGACACTTTTGCTAGCCTTATTCATACGAACGATGATATGGACGATATCAATAAATTTCACTATCTCAGAGCATCTGTCTCCGGACCAGCAACCACTGTCATTCGATCTGTTGAGTTTTCTGCATTAAACTATCCTGTGGCATGGAAATTATTGTGCGAGCGTTTCGATAGTAAGCGAGCATTAATCCAAAACCACGTTACAGCTTTATTTAGTTTGGAATCACTGAACAAAGAATCTTTTGAAGGCTTAAATAATATAATAGATCATTTTAATAAAAATTTACGTTCATTAGAATCTTTAGGGGAACCCACTACCCATTGGGATACTCTGCTCATTTATATGATGATTCAAAAGGTGGATAGGAAAACATCTCATCACTGGGAAGAGTTCAAAGGTAGGTTAGATAAAGAGAAGCCGATAACTTTAAAAATATTTCTCGAGTTCATGAGAAACCGCGCTGAACTACTTGAAAACGTGGAGCGATCTCGTGCTGTTCAATTTAATCAATCCATTAAATCTAATGTTAAAATTAAAACTATGATGTCAATTTCGAATACACAGCCGCAGTTAGCAGTAGGTAACAACAGCTCGATGGCATTAAAGCAGTGTCCAAAATGTAATGGTGACCATCCTCTTTATAACTGCTCTCAATTTCTCAGTCTTACAAATGAACAAAGACTAGATTTATTACCCCAATATAAACTATGTTATAATTGTCTTCGTAGTGGTCATTATGCCAACCATTGTAAAAAGAATGGTTGCAAAATTTGCAAACGCAAGCATAATACATTATTACATGTTACAGACCCCAAAAAGCCCGCCGCAAAATCTGTTTCTATGGGTACAGAGAGCGCTATCAAGCCCTCAAACCCATCATCACAAGATGGACTTTCAACTCAACTGACACTATCAGCTTGTGTTGACATGACATCAGAAAATGATTCAGACACTTTGTTGGCGACTGTCTTAGTTAAAATATATGATAAATATGATTCTGAACATATCGCGCGTGTGTTGCTTGACCCGGGTAGTACGTCTTGCCTCATGACTGAGAAAATGTGCCAATTATTAAGTTTGCCCGTTAATTACATACATAAGCCAATCTTTGGCGTCAACAATTCAAAATCATACACGACTAAAACGTGTCGTGTTTTAGTAACTTCATTAACTGAAAACTTTTCTACCAATCTTCTTTGCTTTGTTTTGCCGACTATTACCGATACTGTTCCTAGTCGTCAATTAGATATCTCGAATTTAAGCATTCCGAATGATATTGCTTTAGCTGACCCACATTTTTATCTGCCGTCTGAAGTGGATATAGTGATTGGTGCTAATGTTTTTTGGGATTTATTAGGAATACAAAAGATTGAGTTAGGAAACGGCAACCCGAAGCTTTGGGAATCAAGGCTTGGTTGGCTAGTTTGTGGAACTTTGCACAGTATTTATTCAACGCGCCGGTCGCATCCGATTTCATGTAATTTTATAAAAGTTGATTCCAGCTACAAAAATCTTCTTAATGATGATATCCAAAACCTCTTAACGCGTTTTTGGCAGCTCGAAGAAGTTAGCCCTAAGTCATCATATTATTCTGAAGAAGAAAGATTGTGTGAGGAACACTTTGTGAGGAATACGACACGATTAGTTGACGGCCGTTTCTGTGTAAGGATTCCTTTAAAACAATCAACAGAAAATTTAGGTAACTCCTCTGAACGAGCTAAACGTTGTCTTTTCTCATTAGAACGTAGGTTTAAAAGTCAGCCTTCATTTAAACAACGTTATATCGACTTCATGTCAGAGTATTTAAGCCTAGGACACATGTCAGAATGCCAGTTTGATCCACATTCTCAGAATTACTTCATTCCACATCATGGAATTTTGCGAGAAAATCGTTCCTCCACGCAACTCAGAGTAGTTTTTAACGCCAGTAGTCCAACAACGTCAGGTGTATCATGTAATGATCTTCAGATGGTAGGTCCCACTGTACAGGATGACCTACTATCTATTCTTCTCAGATTTAGGCAACATAAATATATCTTGGCAGCCGACGTAGAGAAAATGTATCGCCAGGTTGTCGTACACCCTGATGATAGGTTTCTGCAAAAAATATATTGGCGTAATGACTCGTCAGATCCACTTAAGGTCTTTGAATTGAATACCGTGACATATGGAACAGCCAGCGCCCCGTATCTTGCGACTAGATGCCTCAAACAAATTGGTCTTGAGTGTGATGATGACAAAGTTTCTGAAATCATACTTCATGACTTCTACGTCGATGACCTTCTTACTGGCGATGACACAATAGAATCAGTCAAAAATATACGTGTAAAGGTAACTGCTGCGTTAGCTTCAGCTGGCATGCCATTGCGAAAATGGAAAACTAACGAGCCTCAAGTTCTCTCTGGTCAGGCAGATCCCCAATCGCTTGATTTGAACATCAGCGCTATTGAATCGAGCAAGACACTAGGTGTCTGCTGGAAGACAAAATCTGATGAACTTTGTATATCGATAGATATTACAAATTCATATAATTTAACTAAACGAGGAATGCTTTCAGTTATTGCTCAAATTTTTGACCCTTTGGGCTTATTAGCCCCTGGCGTAATTTGTATGAAAATGCTGCTACAAAAAATGTGGTTGCACAAATTGTCATGGGACGAATCGTTACCATCAGACATTGCCAAAACTTGGTCAGAAATACTTTATAGCTTACCAGTTTTAAATAACATTCGCATTCCCCGTCTTGTTCTATGTCATTCTCATGAAGTAATAGACATTCACGTTTTTTCAGACGCTTCTCAATATGCATATGGAGCGTGTTTATATGTACGTAGTATTAATAGAAATGGTAATACGTTAGTACGTCTACTTGTCGCCAAAAGTAGAGTGGCTCCCATAAAGCCCACTACCATTCCAAGATTGGAGCTCTGTGGAGCTTTAGTAGGAGTTCGTCTTTATGAGAAGGTAATTGCCTCTCTGAGAGTTAAAGTTGCACATACAACTTTTTGGACTGACTCCACCATAGTATTAGGTTGGTTAAGGATGTTACCAAACAAGCTTCAACCTTTTGTTCGCAACCGCGTCGCTGACATTTTGGAGAGAACGAGTAACTGTTCCTGGAGACACGTTCCAACAGATCAAAACCCAGCTGATCATCTGTCACGTGGTGTGAAACTAATTTCAATCCCGTCTCTTGATCTATGGTGGTCCGGTCCACAATTTTTAAAACATAATAATATTTCGCTTTGGCCTTCGAATCCACTAAAAGTGGAATCCCTTCCCGAGGTTCGTGCTGAAATTTCGTTGCACTCTTCCTTAGCGACTCATATATGTAACAATAAAAGTTTTATAGATTTTAATCGTTTTTCCAATGTTATGAGACTTAAACGAACAGTAGCGTATGTTTCAAGATTTATTAAAGCTTGTAAACGGCAGCCTGAAATAACCGATTATCTTAACAATAGTGAGTTACAAGAGGCGTTCAATATATTAATCAAAATTTCTCAATCCGAGTCATTCCCTGAATATGAAATATTAATGCTAAAGAAATGTTTAAGTCCAAAAAATCCATTGCATAAATTTAATGTTTTCTTAGATGAAAATAACATAATGCGTGTTGGCGGTCGATTAGAAAATTCGCCATTCTGCTATGATAAGAAGCACCCTATATTAATACAGTCCAAACATCGCTTAACCAAGCTTTTATTCTCTTATGAGCACACACGATTAATGCACGCAGGGCCACAGTTGATGTTCGCCTCCATTAAAGAAAAGTACTGGCCTATTGGTGGTCGTAATTTAGCAAAATTATGTTACCATCAGTGTGTTCGTTGCAATCGTATGAAGGGAAAAGTTATCACTCCTCTAATGGGGAATCTACCAGGTCCACGCTTGCGACCAGGGGGTTACCCGTTCGAGTGTGTGGGCGTAGATTATGCTGGCCCCGTCACGGCAGCGAATCGTCGTGGACGAGGCTGTAAATTAATTAAGGTATACATTGCCATTTTTGTTTACTTCACAACAAAGGCAATTCATATAGAGTTAGTAGGTGACCTAACTAGTGATAATTTTTGTCAGCTCTACGCAGGTTTATATCTCGAAGGGGAAAACCCAAAGACATTTATTCCGATAATGGTACCTCGTTTGTCGGTGCATACAACGAAATCGGCAAGTTTTTAAAGAGTAACTGCTCTTCATTGCCTTCGAACATGGCCAATGAGGAGATCAATTTTCATTTTATCCCACCTTACTCTCCACATTTTGGAGGACTTTGGGAAGCAGGTGTCAAATCTATTAAATATCATTTGCATAGAGTATTGGGCAATTGTAATCTTACGTATGAAGAATTGAACACTGTTCTGGTACAAATAGAAGCAGTATTAAATTCACGCCCGCTCACAGCTATTTCGTCTGACCACAATGATCTACAGCCGTTATCACCAGGACACTTTCTTATTGGACGACCGTTGACCGCCCTTCCAGTTCCAAACCTCGAAAACTCCTCTACCAGTCATTTAAATCGATTCCAACGAATCGAACAATTACGTCAGCATTTTTGGACAAGATGGAGCAAGGAGTACATAGGTGAACTACAGGAGAGAGTAAAGTGGCGCTCAAATCATACGTCTCTTAAGGTAGACAGTCTCGTTGTCTTGAAAGAAGAACATCTCCCACCATTAAAGTGGAAACTGGGCCGAGTTGTAGCAGTTTATCCTGGTCCTGATGGGATCACTCGGGTAGCAGACATCAAAACTTCAAGTGGAGTCGTTCGTAGATCCTGCAGCAAGATTTGCCCACTTCCTGAGGTGGACGCTTCTGGTTGAAAGGGAACCTTTCAACGCCCGGGGGCATGTTCACGCCTACGCCTACTAGAAGCATAACGGCAACAAATTGGCTACCTGCATCCTAATCGTACTTCAATACGGATAGGCGCTTGGTGTTCTCTGCTACCGACATAATTATAATATTTTTTTTTTTGGTCTAACGTTGTGAACTGCATTACACGTACTTGATTTCGGAAGCTGTTTTAAATTATTTTCCCTGATAACGAGAATCCCCAACACGGTCGGTCCCCAGGCGGTTTGGTGCTTAATGAAGAAAAATAATTTTGTATGGCTTTTAAAATTAAATTACTTTGAGGTTATTTGTCACACTAGTTAAATAATTTATGACCTAAAGATTAATAAATCCGTAATCAGTTTAGACAGATCAATAAAATTATAAGAGGACACACTAAAAATTAACAGTACCTTTTCTATTAATACATATTTGATCGAAGTATAATAGTTAAAAAAAATATGGCCAGTTAATTTTCCATATCAATTTAAGTGTCAGAACCTAGCATGCCTGGAGTGCAATGTTTAAGCTATTCATTGAAACACTATCCTTGATCAAAACTAGCGAAAACTTGCCCAGTTTGGAAGTACGATCTAAGATAGTACACGCGAAATTACCATTTGTTTTGTTTTAAAATTAAGCGTTTGTTTCGCGTGGTGTGAACGGACCTAGTGAGGTGGACGTTTTCAAGTGTTGATGGAAAGGTACCTAATTTACAAGTACAGTCAGCCGCATATCTTCTTATCACTAATACACTTTTGTGCTCGAACAATTATTTTTTTCTCTTCACAAGACTAAAATATAAGAAACACAAAGAAAAAAATGTTTCAATTAAACAGAACGCGTATAGTTTATTAGTTTTTTTTATTTCTTCAGCTACTTATATGGCTGACTGTACAATGTATGTACCTATCGTATCGAAATATGTAACAGATTAGTCTGGAAATTTTATTTTAAAAAATCCAGCCTCAATTGTTACAATAATGCATGTAAAAAAAATACAATTTCCAATAACAGCTGATTAATTGCACAATTTTATCAGGCGGATATTACTAATCCAACAAACATTTTAGAAAATATAATTTATATTAATTAAAAATATATTGTACGGTGTTTTTATTTAACTACACCAAACAAAATCTTTAAGAAATCTATGCTCAGCGGTGCACTTCCTGAAGAAGAAAAGATGTACAAGTACTTTTACAGGAAAATTACTTGCTACTCCGTATCTCTGTTTCGATAATAGATTTCGACGTCATTTCAGTCGTTATCACCAATCGATACCTATTCTAGAGCTTCCACCATCGCTGCCTGAAAGATACTTTGACTTATCGTCGTGGATAGTGCAATACCGCGCAACCAGCATTGGTAAATAACGCGTAAGTAAAAAAAAATGTACAGCATTATCAATCATAAGTTTAGTGTCGTAAGTGTCAATTTCAATTATACTTTTTTCGTCACTTACGCGGTATTCACCAGATACGCGCATTTGCACTATCTCCGCCGTTGTGCAGTATTTATAATTAAATATTTCTTCATTTTGTAATAGCACGTATATAACTTTATAGTGTTCCAGAACGAACATCTTTCTTTCTTTCGTCTTGCGAATGCAAAATACTTAAAATATCAAACGATGATTTAGGAAGTATACACTAAGCTCATATCAAGTTAAGCTCGGCTTATCTTAACGTAAAGTCCGTCCAAGTTACGCACTTAAACATCCCCGGTTTAAGTTTAACTTAACTAGTAGAGATTAAGATTTGAGATCGTTGTCTTTGAAGGGTTAAGTTTTGCTTAATTGCAGCATTCAGTACGACTGAGGGGAGGATTTTGACCTCTTAAGTTCGAAATAAGTTAGTAGGGTAGTGACAAATCTTAATATTATAAATACGAAAGTTTAACCGACTGCCTCGGTGGCGTAGTAGTATTACGGAACGACTGCAATGCTGAGATCTCAGGTTCGATCCCCAGGTCGGGCAAAATGATATTGGGTTTTTCTAATCTAATTGCGAATTTGCGCTTGATATGGCAATAGCCTCGCCCCCTATCACATCATGGGACGGAATACGCAAGGTGAAAATTGGGTGCACTAGTTGCACTTTTGCTTAACCCTTTGGGGATTAAAGGCGTGAGTATGTGTGTGTGTGTGTGTGTGTGTATTTCTCTTGAATATGTTTAGATACTATACTGTTGGTTCGTAGTGTATTTTGATATAAGTAAGAATATTTTCGCATGAAAATAATGCAGTGCCAAAGAAAATGTATACGAAGAATTAGTCATCCTAACAAAAATTGCATTTAAATGAATGAAACAAGAAACGCACAACAAATAATAAATTGGGTGTTAGATATCAAATCCAAAGGTTTATATGACTAATAACATACATTCGGTTAAAACTACAATGTATTTATTGTGAAAAGTACCGTTTTTCTAAGTCTGAATGTAACGAATGTAATAAAAACGGTTTATTTGATCGATTTTATTTCCTGATAAACATTTTAGTCAATAATCGACCTTATCATATCTCTTTAACGCTCAAATTATATAACGTGAGGAAAGTAATATAGTTTTATGTTTTGATTGTATTCTGTGTGTCTTAAATAAATAAATAAAAAAGTAGCCCAACAAATAAAAAAAATTGACACAAGATGTCTTTTCGTTTTAGCCGCCAATGACAAAGATGTATAAGTTTACATACATAAATTTTGTGACTAAGACATTAACCGTGACTAAACAATTAATTAATCTTCTACATTTGTAACACGCGACAAAATCGTGTGCGCAGTCTTCTCTTAATCACTCATTAAGGATATATCCTTTTTACAAATGAATACGCGCACTCAATTCACGCGGCCGGTTTAGTTTCGCGTTTAGTCATTGTACACACATGGACTACCCGACTATGTACGCTGTTAAAACAATAACATCGTAAATTCATTTGATATGCGGGGAAAAAATGGCAAAAAAGGAAAAAAATCTAATAGATATGAAACGAATAATTCTAAAATATAGGAAATAAAAAACCTTCGCCCTGTGGTTTTGTTTAAGCCAATTCTAATTTCCAATACATCAGTCAAGTCGAAAACAATCCAAGACAACCTAAACTAAATTGACCTTAATGACCAAGGCGATATTTGCTTTAGCCATTAATAAAAAATACTCACTTCTCTGTCACTACTTAATTTTTGACCAACTTATTTTACATGACTATTTTGGCCCAAAACTGTGGTTCATGTGGGTCATACATGTATTCAAACATTATTAACTTGCACTAAATCACTTTCAATCACTAAATCTACCATACATTTTGCAATCAATATAAAAACTTTACAAATTATTTTGCAATATAAACTGTTTTCTAAAACACTATAATACCAATAACATATTTTAATAAATATTTATATCAACAATTAACCGCTATAAATTTCCTCTCGTAATCCAAATTAATTATCAAAAAGATTAAATGCTAATTTGTCGGTTATTAATCACTAAAAACTATTACACATATACATACTATATTTAAAGCTATACCCACAGGAAACTAAACAACATAGTAATAGAAGATAACATGCAAATTAAAAGTACTCTAATAATGAACGCGTCGAAACAATTAGCACAGTGTTAAGTAGGAAGCGCGCGAGGATGTGCCGATATAGATTTAACCTTTGCCACATCCTATGGCGTCTTGGTTTTGACGCAATTCGGGACGTCGTGAGTCAGCCCAGACGCTTTTTGATTTGCTTCATTACTATGATTATAGAGTGGTTGAAGACTGGCCGACTTTTGCTAGACCATATTGAGACAGTTCAGTCTATACTACGAGCATTTATTACTATGCTTAGTTTAGATTTTAAGCGACTTCCAAACAATAAAGAGGTTCTCAGTTCGTGTGTTTGAATTTGTTAGAGGTCTACTAACAGCTTTAATCTATATTTCAGAAATTCAAATCGTAAATTACATCAAATCCTAACAAAAATTCTTCTAGATCAAAATAAATAATTAATTAATAATTTGCATAATATTAATAATATCCTGTAATACTAATTCCTTATTCTGTATAAATATACGCCACTAATTTAAACGCAGAAAAGAAACTCAATTAACTTATTTTTCCACCATTACAATACTGTACTAATTAATTTAACAATTACTGAGCGTAATTAGGTCACGTTCTAACGTGAGCTTCCTGTCGACATAGAATAAGTGCTTAGACATTATGTCGACTATGTTTACACGTGTTTTGCTGACGAACAATGTTGTATCTCACTCTCTTTTTAAAAAACATAAGTGTACATACACGAAATTAGCAGTATTACGCAAGTCATTAATTAAAAATGTATTTTTAGAAATCCAATTTTGTGACTTATCACTTTTACGTTCCTGTTAACAAAGTAAATTTTAATTTGAATAATAACATTTACATTGTTCGAATTCCGAATATGTCATTTGATAATTTTATGTTACATCCGGTGGTTCAACGAATATAGGCAGTGAGACAGGCGTCCATTCATTTAATCCTTGTTTGTATCAGGACAATTTTTATAATCCGCAAACATTTGTATCGGGTTTGGATGATGTGGGAAGACTTTAGTTCTCTTTGCTCCCAAGATTACTTTAATTGGATCAAATGTTGATAGGATATTGTCCTTGTCCTTCATAAGAATTCTGACGGTAGGTATGTGAAGTCTAACTCGCACTCAAAACATGATTGTTTTCTTAAGCTAATTTCAAATAGAGCTGATATATCTTTATAACATGATTTACCCAGGATCAGATACACTTGAAGAAGTTAATGCCAACCTTGTCAAAAATGAAGCCTTATCGTTTCTAAATAATCATGGAGTGTTTTGCGTCGCCCCACGCAGTAGGGAGATTGGAGTAGATTAAAAAAGTGTCATTGTTTGGAGAAAAACTAGTTGTAAAATACTTCGCGTCAGTTTTCTATCTTCATGCATTCATACTGATGTAAATTATCACGCATTTTTACCTTAATTCGGGAACAAGATGCGCTCAATTCCAACACATTACGTCAATTATAACCATTTAGCATTGTTGAATTAATTAACTGGTCTTTAGGTGTTTTATTAGGTGAATTGTGTATTTTTAGAATGCTCTTTCATTATAAACTCGCATTTATCTTCGGAGATAGACAGAAATACAACTAGTGTAGATACAATATAATGTCGGATTTAGATCATTCCCGTCGTGAGAGGTGGCGAGTCTATATCAAGCGGGAATTACGTTAAAGGAGTGTAGAAGGCAAGGAATAAAAAATAAATGAAACTTATGTGTGACTTTTACACAAAAAATAACTTAATGCTTTTGTATGTAAGTAAATATCCTGTCCATTTTTTTTTTATTAGGTCCACTAAACCAGTCGATAACACAATATACATACCTACTTAAAAAAAAAAGCATCATAAATATAGCTATGTGCATTTTCATCAAAAATATAAATTATGATTATTTAATTCGTTTTATATTCAATTTCGTTTTTTTACACTTAGTTCTGCTTACTTCGTCATAACAAAACACTACCTGGAATCACGGTATTGATCACTTATATCAGGTTTTTACCTAATACGTTCCAAATATGAAGGCAATCATTATTTTTATCGCTTGTCAAAATTTAAACAATTATTTTTCCATGAAGAGCTATTAAAAATAAATTCAGGGTCTGTTTTACAAGTTTCAAGTAATTTTGGAAAGTATTACGTCGATAAACAGTATTAAACCCAGATAGACCTTTGAATTTAAAGTACTGAGTGGCACTTCACTGCGCTCGTCACCCTGAGACATAAGATTAAGCTTAGGTATAATGTACCTTCATACTTAATACGTATACTATAATATTTTTTTCGTCTTTATCTCTGAAGGGGTAAGCAGAGGTGCATCCAGGGCACCCACTTTTCGCCAAGTGTATTCCGTTTCATGGTAACAGGAGGCGAGCATATTGCCATATCAACACAAATTTCAGACTCCGGGCTGATACTGAGCAAAAAAAATCGCATTCCGACCCGGGAATCGAACCGGAAACCTTAGCGGTGGTCGTATCCCGCTCGCAAAACTACGCCACTGAGGCAGTCAGACGACTATAATATATATTTTTGCCCATTTACAGTTATCTCTACTGAAGCCCTCTTACAATATAAATATTTTTAAACAATTCAGACAATTTCAGTCCTGCAACATACAGTTATTACCAGATATTACACTTAGGTACAATCGCCATTAAAACTGCAAGGAAACTTATCCAGTTACATATGCATACAGTTCGAGCCGAGTTTGTGCCGGGTCATTCATAACCTCCCAAAGTTTGCGATACACACGGCTATGTAGAGCCGCCAACATTCTTCCGAACTAAGGTTATGAGAAATTGTTTAGTTCAGGTAGTTTTGTTGTTTGGTTATTAAAATACAGGTCATTTTTTATTACTGAGTAGGTAACCAATCCATAATATTAATTCTTCCATTGTTTACATCGAATTTTATAATAATAAAAAATCATCTCTACTTCATCATTATCATCAGCCTATATTTTAGTCCACTGCTGGACATAGGCCTCCTCCAATACGCGCCATTTTACCCGGTCTTCGGCCTGTCGCATCCAGTTTCTGCCAGCGACCTTTCGCAAATCGTCACTCCACTTAGCTGGAGGGCGTCCTGCACTACGCTTGACTACTCGCGGTCTCCACTCAAGAACTCGTTTACGCCAGCGGTTATCGGTTATCTCTACTTACATAACATATAATATTAATATAACTAAAATTGATGATGCCTTTGTCCGCAATAGATAGGTAGCACATTACCACTAATGCGTTATGATGTAATTTACTTCGTTTTTGGAGTCAAAATACTTACAAAAATTATAAAGGTCTGGTGATAGGACCCTATGTTTGATTTTGTATATTATTTTATATGTAACAGAAAATAATACGAAAAAGAAATTCTTCTGTGAAATCAGCATTAAAATTGGTTGAAAAATAAATCAGTTATTCATATTTGAAATATTGCTGTGAGCAATAGTGGGGACGCAGCGTTATGGACGGTGACACTTGATGACGTCACAGTTAGATATTACTCTTATTTGACAACTTCCCCTTCCACCAAACTTCAAAGCTTTATAACTTACTTATTATTGCGCCGATTTTGCAAATTCTTTTTTTGTTAGGTTTTGGATGGCATTTTTGATAAATGTATGTAAAAAAAAGTAGTCAACGACCCTATTGGATCCATGGGCTTTACGTAAAAACTTACTCTACAATCGACAATAAGCAATACAATACCTTTCACGTTAAAGTTGGACAATTTACTTTCCAATCTGAACTGAACTGTGTCCGTTAAATTTCTACGTTCAGACAGACTTCGTATACTTTGGACGAAAGCCAGGAGTCTTTTTGGCCTCAAGATGTCGTTTGTACAAACTTCTGTAATGCGAGTTTCTGTTTATTGGTGCGTTGTAATCATGCAGACTATAATACTGCATTTGGAAATTCTTCTCTTGTAACTTTGTGGGCATTAGGTACCAACTTAACAGTAAAGTTGATTACATTAAGGTGGCTGCTCTGTTTTGTTGTCTACGTTTATAAATGTCTATTTTTTATGATTTGCTTATTGAAGATAAAGAAATGTGTTAGCCATTTTACCAACACTTGCGTTTCTTATGTTTATTTTTTAGTTATTGTTAAAGATTTTATTGTATTTTTAACAGAAAGTTTTGCCTTCTGCCGCCTTACTTGGAAATTACATAATGAGTAATAGTAATCGAAGTTTATATATTTCACCTGTAGATACTTGTTATCGTCATATATCACTGGACTAAGAAAAGCTTGTCAAACCGTAAATGTAATAGTTATACATCTGATTACCCCTGCACGGACACAAGCGCGAACTCACCCATCACAGTCTGTAAGATAATAATTTCGAATTACAGGTTGGCAACATCACGTCGGAATTACATATTTCGTAAAGTACAAAGTATGTGACATGAAAAACGTATTCCAAATCCATGATGCAAATATTTTTTTTCATACTGCGCACTTTTTTAGATTTATTTTGTTTTGTCAGTCCAACGCACAAAGCTTTGATAAATAAAATATTCGGCGTATTTGTTAAAAAAAGTTACAATTTCACTAAATATTTGAAATGCTTCTTTATGACATTTAAAGCATCGCTTTGTCGTTGATTTTGAACGGGATACGGCAAATGAAACACAAATGAATATGATACCTGACTCATGGGCTGTTATGAACATTTTTCCTTGCCTTACCTTTTGAAAATTTTACAATTTGATACTATTGATCACAGCTATTCTTCTCCAAAATATTATTACAAGTAAAAAGACACTAAATCTTATATATTCTTATTCTATGGTATTAAAAATAATTACGTACACAGTATTAAACCATATTATCTTAACTAAAAACGACATAAAAACTAAAGTTTAATAACACACGAGTACTTGAACGATCAATTTAACTTTAGGGCCGGGGTTCCGTACGAAGAACGGAACGGGCCATTCAATTGGCCCGGCTAACGAGGAAACAATCTTGTACGCGCACCGCTTGCCCACGGAACACTAGTCAATCTCGGCCGCCTTTACTGCGAGGGACACACTGGATGCATTGAATGAATGAATGGTATAAACTGTTAATTTAATTTTATCATAATAAAGAACCTTATAAGCCCTATCTTATTGTTTGGCACTAGTCATACTTTGAATAATCAAATCGTTCAATAGTCTGTAATATAAAATATCGCAACAATGTGATTAAGTCTCAAATCGGATATCTACATTTTTTCCTTGTAGTAACAATTGAAAACCCATAATCGAGCATAAGTTTAATACATATAACGTCATATCTATGATAGATAATAGGCATAGGTTGTTACAAATTGAAACAGAAAATCCAATATTGCTTAAATTTAATATATAAAGGTTCCGATTTACCCCGTAAAAAAAACAACCAGCAAAGTGATAAGGATACTAACCCGACTCTTAATCATTCACTCTCGATCCCATTCACTTACCCTTATAGACCGAGCCTTACAGCATATTGCGAGAGGAAGAGACAATTCCGAGCATTTAGATGTGGAAGTAGTTCTAAGTGTAAGTGGTGCAAGGTAATGGACGGCTTGTTTTGACGGCCCGTCCGCGATGCTAGGATGTCTCTATTAGATCAATTGGAGTGCACGGTGCAGCAAGGTTACCGTCTGCTGTTTTTATTACGTGACTGATTGTTTGGATGTATGAAAGAATGGGATTGTGTATGATGAATGTATGGTTTGATAGATGTTAGTTATTATGATTTAACTATTTACGGATTAGGTTAAAGATTTTTCTACTATACAATATCTTAATTAATTTATTATTCATAGAAACATCAACAGTTTACAGATAACAAACATAGCTTCAGTTTTTTTTATTATTTAAGTACTATTCTTATGTACAGTCAGCCACGTAAGTAGCTGAACAAATTCAAAACTTCAAATCACCTCTACACTTTTGTGGTCTTACCAATTTTCGTTTTCTCTTCACAAAAATTAAATAAAAAAGATCAACTTTTCTTCACACAAAGAAAAAAAATGTTTCAATTAAACTTAAGACGTAGAGGAAAATGAAATTTTGAATTTGTTAAGCCATTTATGTGGCTGACTGTACTTACCAAATAAAGATGTACCAACATTCATAATTACAGTCATAAGTAAAAATATCGGTAGTCGGTACCCACCAATGCAGCAGTAACATCGGGGCCAAAGTATAAGTCGAATTTATTTATTTTAATTAACTGTCTTGCGATTTTGGTAGCTATCAAGACCGATCTATTTACTAATTACAATTCCAAAAAGCAAAATAACCTACACCAATGTTAAAAGTATTACAACTCTACAAAAATGATAAAATTCTTCTAACCAATCTTTGTAGAAACATGACACTCAATTAATTTCGAATGTCAATCGCCAATACAGGGGTCACTCGAAGGGTGGTCAAAGCAAATTAGCAAAAACGAACACTATAAAGACCCAAGGGACCGTCAAAATTAACAAGCGCGTAACGCTATCGCAGGAAACTATAAAAAATATGTTATTCTTAAAAGTTTAAGCGTATAATTATTAAACTTAAGGACGGAAGTGTGAATAGTGTTGTACGCGATAATGCTGTTTTCCTTCAAACAATAACTGGTGTTTCTGTTGATAAGAAACCGACCAGATGTGGCGCTGAGTTATTGTCACCAAACGGACTGTGTGGTGCAAACACATGCTTATTGGGTGTCGTGAATAGTTATGTCGCTGGTAAAGTCCATAAATATAGCAAAACCACTTGAAGTTTACTACAAAGTTCTTTCACATGCTCATTTTTTACGACGGTATTATTAGGCAAGGACATCAATTGCTTATAGGCACTGTCTACAGATAGAATCACCTTAACCTTTCTATAAAGCTAGATAACTCATCATAGGTTGATATCTAAGAATTAAAATCCCGTAAAATATCGAAAGCCTAAAAATTTACTTCTCCTTCCTTAAAGATCAGTAAAGCGTCCAAAATTTCTTTAGAGCTTTAAACGTAGGCAACGACCACTTATCAGTTGACCTACTTGTTTAATTGCTTCTGGACGAAAAAATGCAGTTTATCCTTAAAATTAGAGCCCTTTTTATCAATTTCGTAGAGGTCAATCAAGGTCGAAAGATATAACTTATCCTTTATTAATTATGTCAAGGCATTATTTACTCTAATTAGAGGGGAGAGAAAAACACGAAATTGATTACTATTTGTCGAAAATCGCTTTACGACGCGCTTAATTCAACCATGATAGGTATCAAATAAAACATATATAATTATGCCTATTCATAATTCATCGCTTGTATTCGCTTTAGCTTTTCATTAAAAACGAAAAATTCTCTCAGCTCAAAAGTATTGGCCTTGTCATTTCGTAAATTCGTATGCATCTATTCTCTCGCCATCGCTTATACATCAGGCGGTCCATATTAAATTGTAACCAGATATATTTTATCATTTTTCTGTACAGGACAGACGGCCGGCACGATAAGAACGAGTGCCAACGCGGGCCGCGTCATGTTTCGCAATCTATGTGGACATTGAAAACAGCTCGATTGCTCTGAAAGATGATTAGGTTAATGAGGTCATGTGTTTTATGTTTTAGATTGATTTGTGAATAGAAATAATGACAAAGATTAAAACCTTAGTGAAATGGAACGCTTTAGTTTGTTAAAGGATTTCAAATTTGGAAGTTGGAACCGCGACGATTGAAATGACATTATTTAATGTTCCTGTGGTGAGAGCAAAATTACGATTCGTTTTTCAAATTAAATTGTATTTCTCTGTAAGAACGTTATGAAGGAAAATTATTCAATTTTTAACCTAAAAATGACCCACACAAACATTTTACATAACGACATAAAAACTTGAACCACCTGCACAAAGAGTAATTAAAGTCCGTCCACAAAGGGCGGTGGCGTGGCGTCCTCTCGCATGTCCCATCGCAGATATGACAGCTCGTGTCCAATATTGGCCATATGTCACGCCGATACCGCCGTAGATAATGACGGGTAATAAGTGCCTGTCTTCCATGGGCTGTCCACCGTGTCGATGGTGGATTAGTTGGAGTTGATTTTGTGAAAGTTGAATTAGTTGATTTTGGTCAATGTTGGTCAAATATTTGTTTATGGAATGAAATTGTTGGTTGCTTTCGGTGATTTTAAAAGATAACGAATCGTCAACTGTTAAAAATGACAACTTTATGACTACGTCACTTTTATTTTAGTTTCGGAATATAATTATTTATTTCTAAAGCTTATGTGAAGCGTTTCTTACTAAGGTCAATCAAGAAAACCATACAAACACAACAAAATACTATAAAAGAATATCATTACTGAGTAAACCAAGCAACGACACAAACTCATACAGCCTTTAATTCCATCGATATCGATATAAAGTAGAGGCTAGCATTGCCCGTCGCGATCTTATCGCCTGTTTTTATTCTCGTGATATCCACCGATAAGGCTGAAATGTCCTTTTTCATAGAAGCACGGTAATGGCCCAGGAGGCACGCCAACCAAACCTCATAACTTATGCATGATGATTGCCCGGCTTCACCCTTTGCTCGGCATATTTCCAGTTTTATTCTTGGTCAATATTCGGAATATCGATAAATCTCGCCATCTTTGGAATAATTTACGACTTCGATAATTGAAGAAATCTGGCATCGATTTATTTGTCTTCTGTGGAATGAGGTAAAATAGTATACTTGTTCATGCAATATCCAGCTATAATAAGTTGATTTAAGACGCAAATTAAAAGTTAATTAACAAGTAAAAGTGGAGTCTGCGGAATCTGTAAAAGCCTATTGGCTGAGGAAAATTACAAACATGGCAACTTTTAATTACGTTCTCATTCGATTTTTTTTTTCTTTAAACTCCTTTGACTAACCCACATCTTTATTATAGGTCGAACTGTGCTGCATGCAAATATGTCATGAAATTAGCTTTACACGCGATATAAGAACTCATTTACATGACATACCTATCTAGTCGGTAGTAACCTTCGACGCCATTTTGTTTTCGTATCGTCACCGTGTTGGCGGGAAAATGGCTTTTAGTTGTATCATTTTTTATTAATATTGTTTGTGTTAAAAATATTATCAAATGAAAGTAGACGGCCTTTTTGGAACATTATTTGTTTGAGGAAAAATATATTGTCGAAGACTCTATTTAACTCTACTGGAAGTTATGATATAGTTTTTAGAGGTAAGTAAATATTGTATTTGTTTACATTAAACACTGCAGAAGCTGAAAATTAAAAACTAAGATAATTATTTAAAATTGGTATTTAGTATGTAAATTGTACTTACATACTTTATAGAACTAAAATACATAGAGCAGTATATCAACCTTTACCCAGTGGCCAGTACCTCAAAAATAATACACAAGTTAATAATTCAACTGTATGTTATTTTAAACATTTATTATCATTTTCTTACGTCGAACCAACCCTCGCGTGACCAAAACGGCCATGTGGTCGAAATGACCATAAGTCACCGTTGAAATAAGGTGAACAAAGAACAGATAAAATTATTCTGTATAATTGGCAAAGGGTGAATTTCTTTCCCACGCATTCCCATACATTTCCCTATTGAGGGTGGACTATGGGTATTGAGTAGTAGCCATGCTTTATACGGGATATTTCCTACTTCAATGTTATCATTATTTAACTAAAAGTTACTAAGATAGCCTTACAAGATAGATGCATTATAGCGTTACAAGAACACTCAATAATAAAAATGTAATAGATTTAAAATTGAACTTTGACAATGATTTAAAATAGGAAACAATAAAATAAAAATATTAGAAAAATGCGTAGCCTAGCTGGGAATGGAACGGAGAGCCGAGACGAAAGTCCGCAGGTTCAAAACCCAAAGCACACACCGCTGACTTTTTGATGTTACGTTTGAACTGTTTATCAATTATCGTTCGTTCCACTTACATAACTGAGAACTTTAGAATTTAGAGAGTATGTGAAGTCTGCCAACCCGCACTAGGCCAGTGTGGTGGACTAAAGCCTAAACCCTCTCAGTAGATGAGGCACGTGCTCAGCAGTGGACAGTATATAAAACAGAGCTGGTATTATTATTTGAAAAATATGTTTTTGATCGTGGAATATCCCGATAAATACTCCTACATTGTCACAGTTACCTACATGTGTAAGTACAGAAAATGTAGGACCGCTGCGATGCCATATGGCACTCGATATTATCACCACAGTCTTATTATTTTAATAGATCGTTTTATGGCCGTCACAGTTCGTTGACATGCTAAGAAAATGTTGTTAGGCACGTATGTTAAGTATTACTAACACCGTTATTTGTAGATGTACTTGTTTTTATTTGTTTATACAACTTAAATGTAGATACAACTTGAGTGTCCTGTAGACATCACCATACAGTATTTCGAGCTGAACAACACTGACAATCAGAGATATTGCTAGCCAGTACTTAAATAGATTAGACTCTAGATATTACATTTTTCTCTGAACATAACAAAGTTTTTTGTTTCTACGAGCAAACGGCCTTACAAACATCTTCTTCACCTAATATAATCTAACGCATACGCGCTTACTCACGCCTTTTACCCCCAAAGGGGTAGGCAGAGGCGCAATTAGTGCACCCACTTTTCGCCGTGCGTATTCCGTCCCATGATGTGATAGTGGGCGAGCCTATCGCCATATCGAGCACAAATTCCAGACTCCGGGTTGATACTGAATAGAAAAATCCAATATCACTTTAGCCGACCCGGGGATCGAACCTGAGACCTCAGCATTGCAGTCGTACCGTAATACAACTACGCCACAGTGACAGTCACTCAGTTAAAACTAACTCGTTATCATTACTGAAATATATATGATGATCTGGTGAGGTATACACATTAGCATCATTTGCAAAAAATGGTAGTGTTATAAGTCCATCTAGATATTTACTACTTTGAAGATGATAAATTCGAATGAAAGTTCGTTTAGTAAATAAAGTCTCGTATCGAATACAATACACACCAATAACATTACTCCAAACATAAACATTAGAGCTTAGATGAAATACCTGTACTATCGGAATTCAAACACTCAAAACCAATAGAAGTGTGAGTAATGTTTAAAATACATTTCCCCTTTCCGGTAGTTTTCAGTCGAGGGAGTAGTGCGGGGGAAAAGAAATGTTTCCGTAAAAATTAGACGACGCCGGGTCACGCCAAATTAAGCACGGGCTGCGAACATAGTGACGCCTTGGCTTATCGATACTATGGTGTTAATTATTAAATGACTATTATTATATATTATATACTTTTTATTTGTATAAATGACTGCCTCGGTGGCTTAGTTGTATTACGGTCTGGCTGCAATGCTGAGGTCTTGGGTTCGATTCTCAGGTCGGGTAAATTGATATTAGGTTTTTTAAATTCAGTATCAGCCCGAAGTCTGGAATTTGTGCCCGATATGGCGATAGGCTCGCCACCTATCACATCATGGGACGGAATACTCACGGCGAAAAGTGGGTGCACTAGTTGCGCCTCTGCCCACCCCTTTGGGGATAAAGGCGTAAGTGTGTGTGTGTTGTATAAATGCTTATGCTTAAGAAAATTATAAACACAAATATACTCTTTAAAGTTTTATGGTAGAGTTTGAAAGATATTTAGTATAGGGTCGATATTTTCGGTTTAGTAAGATATTGAGTTGGACGTTTAAAATCATTAAAATTTCACTTAGGTGACCAGTATCTACAATTTTATTCTTTATTGTCTACAATTATACAGCTTTTTAGAAACAACGAAAGATCTATAAAACATATTTCTAACCTATCTAAAACCCAATCCAGATTATTCGAGATAATTTCATGGTCATCCACAAAGCTAATCGATAGTTTTAAGCGGATATCGACTGAGGGTAGTCGCACCCCTACACGGATGGAAATCAACAGGTCGCGGAGGGTGTACATTCCTGCACTACCGTGTGTAGTCCGCTTTATAGCTCACGATTACGTACTTACCGACAACTGAAAATAGTATATATATACTTTAGATTAAGAGATAAGTTTAAATGTAGAGATATGGAAAAAACTAGGGGAAGCCTACACCAGAGGCGTCTAATACAAATTAATTTAATTATTAATAAAAAAAAATACTTACTCATGTCATAAAAAAGTGGTGCTAGCCCAGTTGGGAGTGAAACGGACTGTCGAGACGAAGACGCATGTTCAAATTCTAAGAACATGCATCTCTGACTTTTCTAAAAAGTGATATGTGAATTCTTTGTGAATCATTCACTTTAACGGTAAAAGAAAACATCGTGAGCAAACCTGCATACCTGAGAATTCTTCATAAGCATTTCAAGGGAAGGTATGTGCAATCTGCTAACCCGCACTAGGCCAGCGTGGTGGACTAAGGCCTAACCCCTCTAAGTAGCAGAGGAGGCCCGTGCTTATCAGTGGGACAATATATTCAGAGATGGTATTATTATTATAAAGGCGGTTTCACAATGTTAATTTTATCCGTCAGTTATCTGTATATTAATTTGGTATCATAATTGACAACGCGACTAGTGTATTGTAGCCTTATATTTAAAGAAAATCATAGTAATATAGACACTAAATATAGAGTAACTAAATATAGTAAGACTGCCTCAGTGGCGTAGTTGTATTACGGTTCGATCCCCGGGTCGGGCAAAGTGATATTAGATTTTTCTATTCTGTATCAGTCTGGAATTTGTGCCCGATATGGCGATAGGCTCGCCCCCTATCCCATCATGGGACGGAATACGCACGGCGAAAAGTGGGTGCATTAGTTGCGCCTCTGCCTACCCCTTCGGGGATAAACGTCGTGAGTGTATGTGTGTCTAATATAGAGTAATAAACGTGAAATCGTAGATCGATCATTTAGTCGTGTGTTGTAAAGCGGACGATTCCCACAATCGTTGCGTCACGAGCGATCACAATTTTGTCAGCACATTGCTTATTCATGTACCGGTAATTACCGAAAATATTCGATACCGGTAAATTGCTTCGCATAACTATTTAAAATATCAATAACTTTATTATTTTTACGGCAAGTTTCACCTGTTCTTGATAAAGTTCCAGGTAGCTATCTGACATATAATTATAACAAATAAATGTGACACGTTACTAGCGACTTCTGCCAAATAATTTACTAGCGAAACTGAAATTAAAAGTTGTAGTTTATATGGCAGATAAGTTCCAAATAGGCTGTCAGGGACTTGATCAGAATGTTTTTTTTTTTTTATTGCATTGAATGACGAGACGAGCATGCCGTTCGCCTGATGGTAAGCGATACGACCACCCATAAACAGTAGCAACACCAACCAGCACCTTGACTTACAAAGTACTAAGTGGCATTCCACTGCGCTCGTCATCCTGAGACATAAGATGTTAAGTCTCATTATGTCCAGTAGTTATACTGTGGTGAAATCAACCCTTAATATGATTAAAAATGGATAGTTGAGATGCTGAGTCGGTAGGCGTCTAATGTGAGTTATATGTATTGTATTAAAGTAGTAAAAATATAAGAAGATAAATTAACAGTAAGTACAATCATGATCAATCAGTCTGTGTTACTTGATCACTATGGGATATAATAATTATTATCAATTTATATGAAACACAAAACTCAACAGGCTATTAATTATTTGATACTTCGATCTTACTAAATTCCAACAGAAACTCGAATCTAAGTACATAAAATGAATAAAAGCACATAAAATATTAAATAATTATAAAGAACCGGAAACACCGGAAAATTTTCGAGATGGTCCAGCGACTAACAATTTACATTTGCCCATCAGTTATAAAGTTTACCATAGCACAATAACTCTTAATGTCATGGAAATAAGATCTACAATCGTTCACCAAGGAACGAGCATAGCAGACGTGTACATCTCGCAATCTCCAGTATCGCAACAGTACTAAAATGAACGTAAATTGCTCACAACACAATGACCAAAAGAGGCCGCGGTCTGTGAACGCTTTTATATATTGACATGTGTGCGTAATTACAAATGCATATATAACTATACATTGTTGTTTACATACATATGTAGCCTTAGACTAGTTTGAAATATTACTGCAGAATACTTTTCTTTTTTAAAGCATTGAATGTCGAGACGAGCATGCCGTTCGCCTAATGGTAAGCAATACTACCACTCATAAACAGTAGCAACACCATCCAGCACCTTGAGTTACAAAGTACTGTGTGGCATTCCACTGCGCTCGACATCCTGAGACATAAGATGTTAAGTCTCACTATGTCCTGTAGTTACACTGGCTACAATGTCCTTCAAACCGAAACACAACAGCGCATGCATACTACGAGCTCCTTTCTTAAAATCCGCTCTATCTCTCTCTTTCATGGAAGTAATGAGATTCTACTTAGAAAGTACATGAACATAATTCTACATAATCGGTCTAACGTTTGTTTGAATTGCGAAACGAGGTTCTATATTTGAATTCCAAATCAAATTTTGTATAAAAACAATGCGAAATCGAAAGATAATGCTCTGTCTAAAGCGTTTATAAATAAAATCTTCAACAGCTATCCAATAATCGTCATATTCTAAGAACCTCGCCAATACCTCATTGGCTCGTACATAGATATGTAGGTGTTCCGACTACCAATCAGAGAACACGTAACTCCATTGTGTGCGTGAGTCATTGTGAGATGGAAAACCTTAGGTATTTATGTTGTAGGCAGTATGCCTCGTGGAATATATATGAACGTCTAATCGATATTTAAAGTGACCACTACATCTGTTGGCAAGACCAAATCGATTATAGATTCTGCTACTTGATTTTGCTTTCAATTATAGCTGATTGCTTCCCTTGATTGTTGCCGGAATTATGCTAGCCTATCGCAACGTACGCAACCCAAAAGGAGGCAAAATTATGAATTATCAAAAGGTAGAAAATACAAAATATTTACACTATCATCAAGCTAAAAAAATACGTAACACTGCTCTATAATCAATAACATTCATTTTATTAAATCATCAAGAACTTTACTCTATCTTTGTTTTATTTATTACTGAAGACCTATTTTTCTTTTATTGATCAAACATCTTACAACGCGTGAATGGTGAATACTCATTGCTTGCCGACCCCTTCAAAGACCATCCTATCCGATAATAATCATCCCAAAAATTCTTCCAATCAGAACTATTCCATAAAATCTCATAGTGGCAATATCGACACCGCAAGCAGCCGACGCGTGACGGCGGTCGCAAGTGGTTGGTCACGCCAACATCGGAAGTCATCCGCCATTGATACCATCTCATTGTGCGCGGCAAATTGCGCCGGATGTTGCCAGAGACGCGAGATCTACGCGTTTCCATTACTATTCGCGATTAACGTTTGTACCTATCTGTGACAAATAAATTACTTATCTTTTTTTCTCTTTCTTATTACCTGCCAGATACTTTGAAAACAATTAAAATAAAAAAATATAGTACAGCTAATTCCGTCTAGTATATACTAGCCCTAAAAAGAGTACCAGGCCGGAACACTGTTTCGTTTTATAGGTTTCAACATTGCTATTATAGTCAGTTTAAAATTTGTGTGTTTACCAACATCTCAAACTCCACTCAAGTCCTTTCTTCTTTGACTTATACGATTTTATAACACGTCTATTCTTATAAGTACGATATACATTACTCACTCAGTTCGAATTATTTGACATTAAACATTACAGATTTAACCTTGTGGCAAATAAACCAAAAACATTCAATTTAAAGCATGGATTACTAACAAAAAAAAATATTTTTATTCCGAAGTAACATCACATCTCAATAGACCTAAACACTGCCTATATAATAGTGATAAGACAATCTTTCCAATCCTTTTAGAGACCAACATTTCCTCACATCCAACCTGAGAATGAATGAACGAATGAATTCAATGAAAACACTTTATTGTACACCACATACAGCAAAATGAATACAATTATGATATAAAAGAAAATACATGCAACAATAGGCGGTCTCATCGCTAAAAAGCGATCTCTTCCTGACAACTCGAGAATCAATATTGATAAGGCTAGCCTTCCCACCTAATCTGAGTGAAGCATTACCGTGCAACAGTGTACCCGAGCCTGCACCACGCGTGTCTCATAGAATTATTTCTGACATTTTTAGCTTCATTGTCCCCGTGAATACGGAGTCACGCTCCAAAAGGAATTAATGTTTGTGATGCATCGCTCGGCCTTTTGTCATTTACCTGTATTGTGTAATTTGTTAATATCCCTATGAGTCGGATAAAGTACATAAACATCTTCGGAACGTTCCGAAGTCTATGTCTTAAATGTCTTACGGAAAAAACATGTTTGATACAGCCTGTCTTGAAGTTGATTTTTATTTTCCTAAAATACACGCGTGTAAATCTAGTAAGCAAATGTTATTTAGCAAAAAGGTATACCAAGTACGAAAATATGTAATAAAACGTTAGTAATACAGTATAGGGTCTTATTAGAATATCATTTTATAATGACAACTCTTTCTATTAAGATTTAACAGAATCATCAAGGGCAGTTAACATCGTAGCGATACCTACCATACTCTACTATAAGGTAGAGACCATAAATAAAGGGGTTATTTTTTTTTAAATAAAGATTATTACTATGCATTCTTTAGCTATTGTTCAAGTTTAAGTTATTAATTTATTTATATAATTCATTATTTTAGTAATATCTACATCAGTCGATACGTAAATATTAGGCATATTGTAGGTATTGTAGTGAGTAAATTGGTTGAAAGATCGATAGAGGCAAATTAAATTTATCTGTGTCCACAATCGCACTTTCCTTGCCCTTAGATTCCGTGACGGACAGTTTATTGTTTTACGGCCTGTCATTTCGAGAAATTATTTTAGATGTTTGTATGATAGTGAACTTTTGTTAACATATCGATGTCTACCGATGGTCGTTAATAGACGATCGATTTCTCGATAACAATCTCGGCATCAAAATGCAAATGAACGATAATTAAGTCTAGCATAGACATAATTTTATTAAATTGTAAGTAGTTTGGCCACATTGAGAGTTGCTAGTATTTTATTATAGTTCGTGTATTGTGCACGCGCTCGGCGTGGTGCAGCGCTACGGCGAGCGCACGGGCAGGTGTGCCGAGTGTGACCGCGCTCCCCTCTATGTTGCAGAGCGGGCGATGCAGCGCGAGTAGCGCGGTGGGGCCCTGCCCGCCGCCCGCCCGGCCAATAGGGGCCCGCCTCGCCTATGATGTCATCGGAGGAGGAGGCCGACTCACACGCGCCCTACTCGGATAAGCTGCTAAGGAAACAGAAACGCGCCAGACAGCGCGTGGACGCCGGTGAGCCGCGCAATTCTTATTCCACTCTCACGACGAACGGACTCGCGCCCGCGCGCACCGCACACATGAGCGGCGGACTTTACGGCGCCATCTTCGAGGGCCGCCAACACTTCGGCCTCTTCGGACCGGGCTACGCGCCGGCCGAAATGTTAAATGAACTGCTTGGGCGGACGCCTAAACAGGAAGACAACGGCGAGGAGGCCGGTGGAGGCGACATCGCCCACCGCGTCTTACGAGACATCCTCCAGAGCCGCAAGAAGGAGCTGCTGCGCCTGTCTCCGGACAACAACAACGTTCTTGCCAACAACAACAATGACGAACCCAAAACGCAGAAGCGTTCCCCGGAGCGGCCCGCGTCCCGAGATTCCCGGCCAGACCTGGACGACGCGCTGCTGGCGCTCGACAACGCCGGGGACTCGCGCACCTCGCCGCCGCCCGCGCCTCCGCCTTCGGAACCTCTCATCGCTCCCAAGTCGGAGCCGGAGGATCGCGACAGTGACGCACAACGTTCCTCCCCGCGACCTGTTGATGTGAAACGTGCTCGTGTTGAGAACATAGTGTCGACGATGCGTTCCAGCCCCGCGCCGCAGCAACCACAAGTAAACGGGTGCAAGAAACGGAAACTGTATCACCCGCAGCAACATGACGTCGCGGCCGAGCGGTACGGCACCAGCCACGGCAGCAGTGCACAGACCGTCTCGGACGACTCCGAAGACGACGGGGATCGACCGCCCATACAACAAAAGTTAGTAGAAAAAAATGCACTTAAAACACAACTTAGGACTATGCAAGAGCAGTTAGCTGAGATGCAAGAAAAATATTTGCAACTGTGTAATCGTATGGGTCAAGAATCAGAGACGATCGACAATGACGGTGTTTCTAGTGACGTAGAACAGAACGACGACTCTGTGCCCAAATCGGAGCCCGCGTCACCGGTGAAGGAAGTGCCGCCGTCGATACCGAACTCCGCCGCGCCAAACATGCTCTCGCAGGTGATGAGCAAGATGATGTCGGCAAAGATGCACGCGCACGCCGTCGCGCACCCACACCTGCCACCCGGCTTTAACGGTGCGCTGCCTATGATGCCCCACATCCCGCCCGAACACATGCACCCGCCACATCCGCACCAGCATCTCAATAACGCTGCTGCTATGTACCTCAACGTCAGTCAGAAACTCTTCATGGAGCAAGAAGCGCGAATGAAGGAAGCGGCTGAGCATCAAAACAGCCAGCAGCAGAGGCCACAATCAAACCAGCACTCACCACAACAGAGACAAATGGGACCCACACCAAAGCCTCCGCTCTCGTCAGAATTAGCTGAACGGTTGGATGCTTTACGCAGCAATGCGGGCTCTGTAGGCCCGGTCTCTGGTGCTGATCTAGAAGGATTAGCTGAGGTGCTCAAGAATGAAATCACAGCATCCCTGGCGACGTTGATCGACTCAATCGTCACCCGCTTCGTGCACCAGCGCCGGATCCTAGGGAAACAGTCGGAGGCGGCGGCGGCCGCAGCGGAGCAGTTGAACAAGGATTTGATGCGAGCAGCGCGGCTAATCGACAGAAAGTCGCCGACGCCGAAGCCGCCGGAGAGGCCTTCGGGACAAATGTCAGGTAACTTACCCGTCCATCACGCGGGCGCGCAGAATGGCGTCCCGTTTATGACACATAACCCGATGCTCATGGGTCAAATGAACGGTCCCCGCGCGCCAGGTGGAGCGGCATTCCCGCTGCACGCCGAGGCGGGCGGACCCGGCCAGGGACCTCACGCACGCATTCCGACAGGCATGTTCCAGGCACCGCCGAAGCCGCTCGCGCCGCTCTACGGGCACATGAACGGCCACTTCGAAAGGGAAGCCAACCCCGAGCAGAACGAAGCGCTCAGCCTTGTCGTCACACCTAAGAAGAAACGACATAAGGTGACCGACACACGGATAACGCCAAGAACCGTGAGCCGAATCTTGGGAGAGGGTGTAGGCCAGTCGCCGGAGAGCAAGTTCCCCGAGTCTCCGTCGCCGAGGCCGTACCCGGGTGGGATGGCGCTGCCGACGCCGGTGGCGATACCGAACCCTTCGTTGCACGAGAGCCAGGTGTTCTCTCCGTACTCGCCGTTTTTCGGTGCGGGCGGCGGGCTGGCGCGATCGCCGCCGGCGGCGCCAGAGCGGGAGTCCCCGCCGTTGCCGCACGCGCCGGCGCTGCTGCACCCTGCGCTGCTGGCGGCCGCGCACCACGCCTCGCCGGACTACCTGCGCCACCACCCGCACGTGCAGCACCACCCCGGCGTGCCGCACCACCCTCATCACATGGACGCGCAGGACCCACACTCGGACTGCAACTCCACAGACCTGCCTTACGACGGAGTTCAGCCTACTATATCCTTTTCAATATGCTAATGTTTTTATCGCACCTCATGAAATCTAAAAAATCTTTGTTTCACCTCCATGTAGGTACGCGAGTGTCATTCAAAACGATTTATTTCACTTGACTTAAGGTCAAACGTAACCCGAGCGCACGACACGCCACAAATCCTCGCTCGGGGCTCGTCAAAAGATATCTTATTTCTGTAGTATTTAACCTTACGACTGCTACCTACTTCCTACTTGGTTCGGTATTACGAGTGTGGAAACCCCACAAATGTTGTGGTTTCTACGCTTTCCTCAGTGCTGTGCTAACTCCAAGAGTGGGTAACGTAGTTAGATATAATACAATAGGTCTAAACAACTAAACATACGTAACTTATCCTTAGTGTAGAAGAAACAAAGATACATAAACCCATTTTCTCTTTAATATAAATCTCTAACAAGTATATTTAAAAAAAGAAACAAAAATAACACGCTTATCCCTCCAAACAATGTACAGCATTTTTCCTTTAAAGGCGTTATTTAATTGTGGTTAATTTAGATTACTTAAAAAACTTTAAAAATAATACCTATGCACAAACATTTCAATCAATATACGCATATGAATGTATATAAATTAACATAAAAATAAGTGCACAGATATCAGCTAAGGCACGTTATAAGATTAGACAATGCAAACGGATTAAAGTATTTGTGGTGCTTCATCGGTGAGCCCACGACGTGTTTTATCCTAATCAGATTTAACATTTTCTTACTTAAGGCACTATAATAACACGGACACTGTGATTCCATTATAGCCACTAAGAAAAATTCAAAATTGGAATGCACAATTAATCGTACTGGCCATACTAATAACACAAAAAAAAATATAATATCCTTGGGTTATCGCGCGTTTTTTGTTAACAACTGATTTATGTCCTTTTGTTTTATTTATGTTCATTAGTTTCATTTTTGACCATTCATATTTATCGACACACTAATTAAATCTGAAATACGATAGTAACATGAACATTACGGTTGTAGGTATTTTTTAAGTGGCTCTACGTTTGAGGAAGTAGATTTTACTCAGTAATATCTTTTTTATTTATAACAACGCCATCTATTATCATTGAACAAATCAAATTCCTTGACTCCATTGCACTCTTCAACATTGACTCCGATGCACCTACGCAAAGCCAAGCTGATGTTCTTCTGGGTGCGGTATCCGAGTTCGGCGGTGCTCAAGATGTACTTCCCCGACATCAAGTTCAACAAGAACAACACTGCACAGCTGGTCAAGTGGTTCTCTAATTTCCGGTGAGTACATTTTTACTTTTTTTCAGCCTTTTAAAGGCAACTACTTTTAAAATAATAACATTGTAATGCAAACCGCAACGATAACTAAGTAGCGATCAAAGTACACAAAGCTATATATTATAATTTAATTTACAATTTACCATGATTTATAACGTCATATGTTCTCAGAAAACCTCATGAAATTCCAAAACCCTTATTCAACAATTTCCTCAAATCTTGTAAATCGTGTTAAAACACGGATAAATCGATTAATTAATCACGAAACCCGTCTTACGAACAGCGAAGGGTTTGAACGCACTATTTCCTAATTAACAAATTCATAGAGGGCTGTCACCCCAACATCTAAACAGATTGACTGTTCATTGGCGTTCGTAATTTTATTACCAAACAATTACCGCACTGATTATTAAAACAGAGATACAAGTGTGTTAACTATTATTAAGTTATTTTACGATAATTAGGTAAGCATGCATCAAAGTATTCGAATAGAATAACACACCGATTTAAAAATATTCGAGCAGAATTTAAATTTCGAATTGCTATTTAATCTTGGATATTTCGATCTGGCATGTCACGGTTCGCACGTCATATTTAGAGTTTTTTCATAAACTTATTATCTACATGCGATATTTCCACGTAGCGTTACAAGTAACGGAAAAATTTCCCTTCGGTATTGATTTCTACTCGACTAATTTCCACGTTATCTAAGGCCCGTGATAAGGCAGCAGGCGCGGGCCGCGTGCTTCTGCGATAATACCACCCTTCTTTACTCCATCTGATTATTCTGAATAACAAACACAATACACCACCTACATATTGTTTAAGCCGATGTGGAATTTACGTCATAATTTAAAATACACACATTTAACGCCAATACATTTATTATAAACTTCTTTAACCACATAATATTCACATTTTAAAATATTTAAACAATACTGAAACGTGTTTTTTTAATATTTACCTGGTTACCGATAAATAACATTAGCGATATTAAATTCGAATACATTTAAAACAGAACCTAAATTCTATTATCATGGCACGTGTCCTAATTCTTATCACGACACCCGCGATCGAGAGCGAAACGCTATCGAGTATCAAGTGATATGACACATGGTTTCCAGAATACGATCGGGCACATGTCAATGTGTGCTAAACACTTGAAATCGCTCCTGATATATTAACTTTCATATTAAAGCTTTCTGTTGCTATCTCAAGCTTGTATTATCATTATCTAAGTTAGATAAACGGAAAAAACTGAGTAAAAAGCTTTGATAAATGTTGTTTACGTAATGTAGCATACATTTTATTAATGTGTATAGGGAGGGTTATATTTTGGAAAAATCTATGTTACACAATAATAAATCTTATTTAGTTAGAATACACTCCAATCTTAACTAAAGTTTAAAATGACCTTAAAAATTTCACTGTAAAATATTAAATACTCTCCAAACAATTTCTACAAATGAAAACTGTTCAATCGTACATAATGACGATAACACATCTTTGAAATTACCGCTTTTTTCCTTCTTTGAAACACGACTTAGTACAACTTAGTCCATTAGTATTGTCCCCTTAATGGTTGCATTGTGGACAACGGAAAACGGCCATTTCCTTCGCGATAAACATCTCTGAAAGGATACTGAAAGGGTGAGCCTCTAGGGTTGACTATGTCCACGTGATTTGTCTTTTTAATTTCTGCCCATTCCACGTAAGCAAAGACGAAAAAACTTTCGCGCCAACCCTAACACTTTTTTCTTGATAATCGCAAAAAAAAAAGTTGAGTTTAATCTAAAAGTGGAACGTTTAAGGATAAGTATAGATATTTTAAACAATAACAACTAAATACATAACAAGATACAGCGTAGGTAAAACTTTGTCTTAGCAAAATACAAAACAATAAAGGAAAAACAAAGAATAGAATATATTGATAACATTGTTATTTATACAAATTTAATTGGGTATTAAAATTCTACGCAAGAAACCGTAATAATACTATTTTGCTCGTACCTAGCATCAATACAACTTTATAAACATATTTGTACAAATATTTTTCAAGCCGAAAATAAGATAAAGTATATACTTTATCTTATTTTCGGCTTTTTGTAAAACTTTTTGAAAACTCCAACAGACAACCCTTAGGGGGATATTTCTACAATCGCACGAAACATAATTACGGCAGGCGAAGGTGTCCGAGCGGTGGACGTTAATAATAAATAGCATTTTAAATTTACGGAAACATCGATTAGTGCGCGCCTCGCCATCCAACTAACCCCCCTTTAATTACCTGCCAGTTTTTAATACAGTCTGACCAACACAATGCACACGTGTTTTAAAAAAAGAATGCGTTGCCAACTTGCGAGTAAAGAGATTACACCACACGTTAGGTATTAACTGGATGAGTATCCCAGTGTGTTGTAACAGCATTCCTTTTTTAAAAAACTAAATACATCCATCGAGTAATTGATTAAATAAATCAAAACACATGAAATCTCGTTTATAAAGATTTTAATAATCACATTACATATATTAATGCAATCGTCATGTTATAATAAGTTAAATTAATCACGCCTGCTAATGAGATATTGTAAATGCAACCTACAAAAAGTACAATCATTAGCCTGGTACTTATAAAAGTTAAACTCTCCGATAGCCTTTCAACATGGATAACGTGACGATAAAAATAATAGTTTATTTTTTTTTCAATTAATTAAACGAAAGTGCGTAAATCAATTTCAGTCGCTTTACGCATAAAACCTAATCAGAGAACTGTTAATTTTATCTGACATTAAATAACATTAAACTTTTTACATAATACTGGCTGTATGGGCTGCTTCCTCATTAAAAAAACTTCATAATATTTTTTTTTTGTTAATTGGCTTATTACGCGTTGTTTACTGATGTAGTTCCTCAGAATAAGCTATCGGTGGTGAAGACACTACACTCGACACAACGGCCACTTGTTGGCAACGTGCAGGATACCTCAAGGACACTAGGTGCCGAGAGCACTTCTTGTGACTTTTCGACGCCTCGCCTACTCTGCCTCACTATTGCTTTCCACTCTCATAATACAGAGTTATGCTACTTTCGAGGTTCATTAAGACATTTTACTTCATGTTTTGGGCATTAAGACGCTGGTTAGACCTCAATTTTGAATTCATACCTAATGGAATATGTTTATAGTTATATCTAGGCTTAATTTGGCGGGAATTCCATGAACCTAAACAATACTTGAAGTAATTGTAAATCACCAATGCATTTATAAACACAAGCATGAGAATACAAATTATGTACCTACATGTAAAACTTCAATGCCGTTCTCAAACAACGGGCCTCGATAAGAAAAATGTAATATAACGTTTGTTTACATGTTCATTTAAAAATGACGCCGCAAAAGTTCAACAAAACACAAAAGTCTTCGCAGAAACTCTCCCGGGGCAAAACAAACATCCTTTACTCAAAGTCGATCCAAAGACAAATTCTTTTGGCGCGCAAACTCAAAGAAGTGTGCGGGCCTCGCAAACAAAGAGTCACTCGTAGAATTAGCTGGAGAGACGATAGCGCTAATTAGCAACCGTGACTCGTTATTTCGCTTAATTAAGTTGCACAGAAGTGGTCTGCGGCCGGCCCGCCAGAGAAGGCGTCGTAAATTGTTAGAAACACTCTGAAACACTCCAATTAATCTTTTTACACATCCAACTAGTCGCATGAGGACGTGCACTTAGACCGGCCGAGGTAAAAACCTTTTAAGCGCTTACACACGAACGACCTCGGCCGCGCTTGACACTTTGCACACCCAACACCAACCTTTTCATATCTGCATAGGTCTTATTTAACCTGCGTTCACACAATCAACATACGTTACTTCTGTAGCAGAAACGTTCCCTTTTATATATGCAAGCGTTGATATTCCGAAGCAAGGAATGTGCCCGAAGCAAATGTGTATTTAATTTTTTAATAAAATATAACCCGCATTATTTATATATCGGTTAGGTGATTTTTCGACTGAGATTAAAATCTCTCGTCTGTAAGGACACTTATACTCGGATACGGAAATGTTGCCAACCTTACGTCGCAATTTCCACATGCCTTTTTAACTTACCGTGTTAACTGGCTGAAGCTGGGTACCTACATAATTTAGTTCAATATTAAATTTTTGTAATTAAAAATGTAAGTGTGCAATTTTATCGGATAAAAATTTAGTGTAACGCACGCCGTGAACCACTCGAAACATTATCAAAGTACGTAGGTGGAAGCATTTAATTTACCCGCTCCTAACTAAACATTAGAGGATCTACGTACAAGTGCAGTTAGTGTCTGCAATTCATTCCCCGACCGGCAAAGTCACCTCGCCGTTCATTGTATACGGAAACTGTAAAATTTAATTGGTTGGCTAATACACTGCGCCCGTGCACAGTCTAATTTACGTGTTAACATTTTTAATAAGGCCCGGCGAGGCTAGGGCGCCAAGTGGCCAGCCATTTATATCGCGCCATGCTCATACGAGCACCTCCAGTAATTAATACGACCCTTTCGAGGAAGCTTATGAGTAGTTTTTCTTCAAAAAAACCTGCTAATTACACGTCACACAAGTTTCCACTTTTGTGCAAGGTGTCGCGAGGAGCGGCAGCCGCTTGCCGTACGCACCACGCCACGCCAATTCCATTAGTACGCGAGGTTAATTCGCATAAGAATTCGTCTAAACGCCGCTCCGCCTAAAAGGACGTCACGCCTCAATACTAAATTCTAGCTAACGTGTCTTTACTTCCGAATTAAAGTTCACACGCACGCGACGATGTGTGTAATAGATGTAAGGGAGCGGCGGAATATTTACATATCATTGCGATACCGAGGCCATTATAAAATATTAGTCTTGCGTTGTCCGTCGTTAATAATATAATTAAAACACGCGAAGGCGCGGTCTTACTTATCGCACGATCAAGAAGGCGCGTGCCTCGTGCCTCATGCCACGTGCCTCGTGCGCGTCTCCTCGCAAGTGTAGGCTAATAACATGTTTGTGAGTTTTCGGTTGTCTATCATAACAAAACACGCGCGACGTTATGGGGAATTCCGTGTCATGTACAAGGCAAATCTAGACGCTAACCGCAAACAAATAACTCATATATGTGATGTAGCAACACGCGTAATCCATCAGCTAATGAAAGAGTAATTAGAAAAGTGGCGGTTTCTTCCGACCGCCGACCTTATCTTGTCTTCGATGGGGCATTAAGTTTTTTAATTACCCCACCCAACTACGGTACAATCATCCTTCATCGCGGAGTGGTTTCGATAACACATGGATACATATTAATGGTACAGAATGTTGATAGGAAACGTTCATGAAAATTAATTTGCTGAACGTTAAGTTATGGAATAGATTAAAATACTTATTAAAAGAGCGTATTCCTAAAAGGCCGGCAACTCATCTCTATGCCCCTTGGTATTACAGATGTCCATGGGCGGCGGTGATCACTTACCATCAAGTGAACTGTTTGCTCGTTTGCCCCCTATACCATATAAAAAAAAACTTATAATACTTAAAATTCAATTATGTTCATTATTGGTTCAGTACAATTTCATGTTACGTACAATATTACGCTAACAATTATAAGTCAAGGTCGTTGTTTACTTACACATCTGCTTATATAATATTTGTCATAAGACCACAATATAAAACCCACATAATTGTACATAAATAATTCACAGACTTAATGCAAAAATAATTTACCAAATCGTCATTGTTTCTTTACAATAAATCGACACTGTATATAGTTTCTAGAACAATCATAGTCGTGGCTTGTATTATAAAGCTAATCAGGTAATGACAGAAACGTCAAGTTGTGAGCCGAGGGCGCGCCTTGCCTCGGTCTCGAAGGAACGGCCGAGTCTTCATTAGTATACACACGACTTAAAAAACTTTATGTCATCCACACGTTCGGGTGAGGACGTCACGCGATCTGAGTTTTATAAGCCCCTGACATAGTAAGGGGCTTAAAGAAAGAGAAAATGTTTTAGGAAGAAGGCATGTTTTGGGTTATTAATAATTTATCTATACTTATACTTATAATTTTATAAAGCTGAAGAGTTTGTTTGTTTGTTTGTTTGAACGCGCTAATCTCAGGAAATACTGGACCGATTTTGAAAACTCTTTCACTAATAGGAAGCTACATTACTCCTGAGTGCTATAGGCTACTTTTTATCCCGGAAAAACTTTCCCACGCGGGCGGAGCCGCGCGCAAAAGCTAGTTTGATAATAAAACCCCTTTACTGAAATAATGATTCAAATTGAAGTCCTAATTGGCACAATCGATAAAAGTTAGTTGAACTATAATAACTTCATTTCTCTCTATTTCCATAGATTATGAATTCGGAAAAGAATGCATAATCAAAACGCATAAAGTTATATTTCTTAGAACGGTTATTATATTTTGTCCTTGTTTTATCCTTCTGTTGACCACTATCTGAACGGAAGTCGGCCGGCGCTGGCGCATTCTTATCACCCGCTGAAGCCATCGCCGACCACATCCTGAGGGTCTCCAACGTTTTGTTATTCTTACTCATTACGATTGTGAGCGCGGGTCTTGTTACACTGGTCGGCATGAAGACGAATACGAAGTACATTGGTTGTTTTGATAAATGCCTGCTGTTGAAGATAATAAGTTATTTTCCATAACCTACTTCAGTAATTGAGTTTCATTTACCTCTCATTAAATTATGATATGAAATAATATTTTTATAGGTCGGTATGATATTTATTTACGTCTTTATGTTAAAGCTACGTTAAGTTACTTATATCGCATGATGAGTAACTTAATTACAATAACTTACATCATTATTCATGTCAGCTTTAGTATATACATGTCCGTATTCTATTCAATAAATACTATCGTAACGCAGTATGTGATAAAAAAACAACAAATCTTCGGAATAAGGAGTCATGATGTATATGGTAAAAAGGCGCGGCGTAGGCTTCGTACCTACACAAGGGAAATTATTTAAGTGCGACAACTAAGCGACAAGTCGCATACGCCCTAAGACATAATTAATTAATGTACCACGCGTATCTTTACCTGTTGTTGTTTCGTCGGAAAAACTTTCGCATTTTCTGCACAAATTATTTTGAGTAGCAGATTGGTATGACATAGATTTGCTTAGTTTTGTATAAATATAAATCAAGAATGTAACTAAACACATAATTGTTAATAATAATTAAGTTTAATATACATCCACAACATTCAAATTAATTTATAATAGGAAATAGCTAAGATAAGCTAATTAGATAAGATTTTTTGGAAAGTAATTATATAAATAGCAGAAACTTCAATAGTTCGGAAGATAATTCATAATTATAATTCGTTAGACAAAACATAATCCAGAGATATAGATATTTAAAATATCTTAGCAATAAATAGCAATGATCCAAGCCCGAGGGAAATAAACTTAAGTAAAACGAGGCAATACGTCGGCAAGCGCGTTTTGTCGCGTAATAACATCTAGCTTCATTAAAATAATTATCGTTAGACATGTGAACACACCCTCGCTATTAATAATGCCTGAAATAACGTGTCACTTTTGTTATTAAAAAAAATTCAATATAACATAGAAAACTTTAAAATAACGTTATGCTATAATTTGAGATCACAAAAGTTTTACCAACAGGATAATACTTGTTTTCGTTAGGTAATTGATTACTTAAAACAGGGAATGTAACACGGATAAATAATTGACCATGCCTTTTAACATATCATATCCATGCCGGCGTAACAAAATTAAATCATGGTGGCTTTTATATACGCTTGCCATCCAAGTATACAAACTAGGATCGTCATAAAGAAGACCACTCGTAAACTGCGTTCTGAAACTGTCTCCCAACAGTAATTAACGGACTAATTCTGTGATCAAGTAACCGTGAATGGTCAGCTTTATACTGCCCTTAAAAGGCCGCGTACGTTTAACCCTTTTTGAAAAAAAAATTAATACCGAAGCGAGTAGTTGGGGGGGTAATAAAATCTCGGCAAGCACTCAAATGAGCTCAACTTTTGAAGCCTAGGGTACAAGACAGAGGCGGGTCAGTGTGGAGGGAGTCATTACACAGGCCCGGAGTTGGGGGCACGATTGATTCGCTTTTAACGCAATTTTTTTGCTTACGTAGAAATTCCTAACAAAGCTTAGTAAGTAAAAGAAATGTAACTTTATTACAAAGAGCGTAAAGTGTAAAGAATAAATAAATGCAGAACGTATCTGTCTACCGTTATAATTTTTACCAAAAAACAGTTGTTAAAACGTCCTATAAACGTACAAAATAAAGATATAACACATTGCATTGTACCGTATAAAGATATCGTAAATATTCGCGAGAAAGTTGCTATAGAGGCGTCGAGACCCGCATCGCACCGGCATACTCACGGCAAAGAGTTGCAAAACCTTATCTTCACGCAAAACTACGTTTAGATTTTACAATTATACTCCTTATCTGTGCAAAAATGCAAAAATGCTAGTCTAATATTTCCTGAACGAGTTGTGACGTCACTATATGTAGGGTAGTCGCTATTTGCAATGATTCTATTAAACTGAGAAAAAAATATGTTAGAAATCGGTTGGATTCATCAACATAACGTTCTTAAGTAAAGAAGAGGTAAAAAAATCTTTCTTGGTTCTATATAACATCCCGTAACTAGTATCGAAATACATACATACATACACACTCACGCCCTTTATACCTGAAGGGGTAGGCAGAGGCGCAAATAGTGAACCCACTTTTTACCGTCCGTATTCCGTCCCATGATGTGATAGGGGGCGAGCCTATCGCCATATCGGGCACAAATTCCAGACTTCGGGTTAATACTGTATAGAAAAATACAGTATCACTTTGCCCGACCAGGGGATCGAACCCGAGACCTCAGCTTTGCAGTGGTACCGTAATACAACTACGCCACCGAGGCAGTCTTAATTTAGGCAGTACTAATTTGTCATAGTTATATAATTAAAAAGGCATTCTTATTTATCACAAAAAAAAATAATAACCAAAAAAATCATTAGTCATGACTTATAGCGAACGTGTTCACGTTCATCGAAAACATGAATCGATGTTGAACTGCCTTAAATTTACTCATAATTCCTAAAAAGGATTGGTTACGTACCACGTAAGCAATTTATAAACACGTAATAACCATGACATTAATTGTTTAATACTATATGATGAATTCACTAAACGTTAATCGTCACATAAATGTATAAGCCGACCAAAGACAAACGTCAACCTCAAGCGGTGAAATCGGCGCTTAAAACCGCTAGTCGTAAGTAGCCAATAAGTAGCCGGCAGTTATCTGCACGGCCGAGTGCGGCCCTGCATCGGACGGCGCAGTCTGAAAAAAGTTTTTTCACTAACTGAAGCATTAATCCGGCTCGGTATTAGTTTACTAGCTCTTGCTTGCGTGTGTGTGTGCCGCGCGCGTGTGCGGACCGCCGTGCAACTTTTTTACACAGAGTACGCTACACGTAGAAGGTACTGAATTATTTCACCATCAATTTATTCCCATTTTATGTTAGTTTCGGCTATTGTCTCCCAGATTTGAAATGATATTTTTGGATATATTCATTTCGTAGATCACTGATCCGAAGCTGATTACGGATTGTATAAGAATTTACTCTGGCGCGGTTTGATCCCGTGAGATGTTTACAGTCGGCTCACCGTCCACTAGGTGCCAAAGCTTAACTATTATTAATTTCCTGTGTATTTTAGACGGTTATGGTAGGTGCCTACCAACAGAAGATGTTTATTTATATGTAAAAACTGTAAACAATATTCGTTTCAAACAGAGTTTTATTTCGAGCTTCACATTAAAGGCCATTAAAAGCTTTCTCACATTCGCCACTTCGATAAATTGAGGCGCCAAAATGAAATACGCATTACATTATGACAAATTACACCACAATCCGTACCGAACACCGGCCGTAACATTCTCATTCTGTCCAGAACTCACGGAAGCACCCAAAACTCAAAAGGTACGGCATATATGACGCCTTCTCAGTGAGTCTGTGTGTCCATTTCTCCATAATTGCCGCCTCTACAGATCCGCGATCTACTAACTACAGTCTGTCGGCTCATTCTCGCGTGCTTCTCGAAAGCCGGACTCAGTCCACTCTCACACAAACAACACACACACACACACATCCCACTAATGTACATAAGTAACTAGGTAGTAGGTAGTATTCGGTTGGATGCACGGACGTTTTAATAACCATTGTATTTGGCGATCGAAATGAGTGTGTTTCGGAAAGTCGATGCCAAATGTGTCTGGAAACTATTTTTCCCCCCGATTTCGTGGCTCGATGAAAGTTTGTTTTTCAGGTACGCGGTGTTCATTTGGGATATTCGCGGCAAATAAGTTAACGCGGCACTTAAGTGCTTTCCCTTTGAAGATAATTAAAATTTTTACAAAATATTCGTTGTAATTGCAGCTTGAAGTTGAAACCGGTGAGATCTTAGATTCGGTTGTACAAACCAAATAAAGTTCTTTTAAACCGAAAAACACGTTAGGCATTCAATTAAATAAATCGCATGCTTATTATAAATTAGTATGCCACAATTTAACACCTGATTCGATCATGTTTATCGTAAATGTGCTAAAATTAGATGAGGTTGAGGTTACACATAGGCATATGGATAATAACTGATAAATTGGCTTGACAACGACTAGCTTCAGCCGAATTGACGATGTTATGTATTCCTGGTAATTATATGTAACAAATACCTGGTCACGTATCATTTGTGGTTTCGTTAAACGATGTAATTAAAACATATTTTTTCCAAATCCACGTTTAGCAACAGGATAAAATTAATATAGCGTTTTTCAAGTTCCTAATTAATGGAAAATGGCCGAAATATTATACACACACACTCACGCCACACATTATTTCTGTTATCTGAATGACGCCCAGTGAGTGGTCATCCAGTGCCACACCAAAGCGCTATCGAATCTATGTCCTACCGTGGACACAAGTCTGTTGGGGCCATCACGCACCCGCCGCATTAGAGATGCTATTCGCAGTCGCATTATGGCGTAAAAATCAGGTACATCCGCCTCTGCAAACATACTAGGCGCACTGCAGAAACGCGATAGCCCCAACATTACTCGGAACGCATTATTGTTTTTTTTTTCTTTTTTTTTTATTGCATTGAATGACGAGACGAGCATGCCGTTCGCCTGATGGTAAGCGATACGACCACCCATAAACAGTAGTAACACCATCCAGCACCTTGATTTACAAAGTACTGTGTGGCATTCCACTGCGCTCGTCATCCTGAGACATAAGATGTTAAGTCTCATTATGTCCAGTAGTTATACTGGCTACAATGTCCTTCAAACCGAAACACAACAGTGCAAGCACACTGATGCTGGGCGGTAGAAATAGACATTGCGGTGGTACCCACCCATACGGCCTCTTACATAATGAGAGACCTACCACCAGTAAATTATTGTAGCATTGTATTGGATACGCAGGGCGTGGAAAGATCGCACGTGTACAATGATTGGCAATAGGCCTTAAAGGAGTAATTTTAACTTCTAGCAAAGAATTCTAAGATTATATAGAGCGGATATTGGGAAAATCTTCCTTTTTTTTATTTTTTTTTCTCAATGGGCTCACGTTTGTCCTCTATCCGCCTGATGTAAAGCGATGATGCGGCCTAAGGTGAAGCACGCTTGCCCAGAAGAAACCGATTCACTCGCGACTTCATACAAAAGTTTTGAACCTGTTCGTCAGTAACTCAATCTACAGTGAAATAGTAAAACACCTATGTAAAATGCATTAGAGCATACTTTGACATGATCATTATGCGCAAGTTGGCATATTTCCTTCCCAATATCACTTTGCAAAATTTGCGCAAGCCGAAACGGCTTTTCACATGGATGTGTCAAATAAAACAGCGACTTATTACCAATTGGTAATAACTTTTGGACGAAAAATTTTGGGCCTGATGTCCGGTCTACAACTAAATATACTATTGCATGTCTTTGGTTTTTAGCGATAAATGTCAACGCAGAGATTAGATTAGAAATCCAGAACTTTAACGATTTCATAGACAGAATTAGACGATAAAACGAGAATAATAATTAAATGGATTAGTGAACATAAAAGAAATTAAATGTACCTATGCATTAATTAGTACTTTAATCGGACACAGCAAAATTACAATAAATTAATTCCAATTTATTCCAAGTATAATGTAAACCCGATATGTTTAATCAATGGAATTAATATTCCCTTAAGTTCATGCGTAATACTTAACATAAAACAAAATACCAAACATATTTGTAGAATGATGACTTATAAGTGTTTTCCAATACCGAAATGCGCATTCCTAATTAATTCGCATAATCTTAGTATGGAATATCGTTAAGGAAAACACTTCGTTGGTATAATTAATGCCGTGAACATAGTGTTATCGGTTATGTTTCTTAGTATATTATGTAACTAAGGTACTGTGTAGGTAATCAAATTATGAGTTGCTGTTTCTATGCATAAGTTTCTAGTTATATATGTATGTACATAGCATCACGCTTTTTTCGCTTTTCAGGGGTAGGCCTCTGCCTGTGTGTGTATCACCAACAATTTGCCAGCTATGTTAGGTCTGATGTAATAGGGGGCGGGTTCAGGCTGATACTGAGTAGAAAAAGCCAATATCACTTTACCTGACTCGGGAACCGAACCCAAGATCTCACTGCAGTCGTACCATAATACAAGTACGCCACTGAGGTAGTCAGTGAGTCAGTTTCTAGTCATTTTTTGTGAATTAAAAATGTAGGAAATCATCGATGGCACACCTCTTGAAGTTGTCAAGGAATATGTTTAACTCGGGCAACTAATGCAGTTGGGTAGATACAACTTCGAAAAGGAAGCCGATAGGAGGATTCAGTTGGCCTGGGCAGCGTTTAGGAAGTTGTACCACATATTTTCGTCAGATATACCACAGAGTCTGAAGACGAAAGTGTTCAACCAGTGCGTCCTCCCCGTTATGACGTATGGAGCTGAGACGTGGACACTGACTGTGGGGCTAATCCATAAGCTTAAAGTCGCTCAACGCGCTATGGAAAGAACTATGCTCGGAGTCTCTCTGAAGGACAAAATTTGGAACGAAGTGATCCATCAGAGAAAACTTAACAGAGATTTATTCCGGTAAAAGGCTTTCACGCAGGCAAAGCCGCGAGCAAAACAAAGCTTATAAACCTCGTTATATCACAGGATTTTTCAGAGTAAATCCGAAGACAAAAAAATTTATTTGAGCCGTATGTGTCTTCTTAGTTCTTACTTCTATTCGATGAATCGCGATAACAAAGCTATACAAATACTGGTGCTCGAATTGTTTATTATGCCAAAGTCTAGGTACAAGTCTCTCGAAGTATTTATTACTCACCATACAAGTGCCTATTTAATAAAACATATCTCATTAAAATTCTAAGGTCCATGTAGACTTTGCGGGAAACCGCAAATACAGGAAAACTTAACGATACCGATATATTTATATTATTACAAAGAAACTGTAGTGGGTTAGGTTCATACCCTTCCCCCGCCCCTCCAGATAACGGGCTGCGTCTACGCCCGCATGTAATACCGTAAGCTAATAAAAAAAAGATTTGCGCCGTGTCCTACATACCTCGATTTAACTTTGCGCGACGTCTTTATGTTGCTATGTTTGGTGGGCGGTTTTTCTCGCGAATGAATGTACTTGGATAATAAAAACTGATAAATAACTATCATAATTGGTTTCGAAAATAAATAAATGCATGTGCCTAACATTTTTATCGCCAATTTTTCCTAAGTAATGCTATTCGAGGCTTTTAAAAACAAGTCTATAATTCTAGCGTTAATAAAGAAATACATCTGATTATTATTACCAAAAGTGCAAAATAAAATGCTGTTAGGCAAACAATCGGTTCGCACCGAACAAGTCGACAATGAGAAGGGAAGGAATGGAACTTGATAAAAAAAACAATGATGCCACCCTTCGGTTAGCGTCTTGGATGCGAGTAACTAAAATTTATAGATTTAAGAATATATTAGACACGTTAGGTAAAAAAATAATAATGAAAAGCTACAACACATGACGACAAATTACAATCACTTGGTATTTTGTAATAGGTATATTAAATGAAGGTATAAATAAAAATATTAAGAGTTGATTACAGAAGTGGGCGTTGCTATCACAATGATTCATTTGCTGAATGTCCATTATCTAAATATACTCTTTATCTTAAACTCAACACATTTATTTACAAATATAAAAAATATATAACATTGGCATTTAACCGAAGTAGATACGTCATTTCAAAAAACTTGTTTAATTTTTTTATTCGAAAAAAAGTGGGTCAGTATACTACAGCGTTTTTACTTGTGTTCCATTAAGACGTTGAACAATGGCTTAAGAAACAAACCCGTATCTACAACATTCCGAGCTCTACACGATCGCTTAGTTCACACGGGAATCAAACGATTTCTTGAAGGGGGACCGAGCGTCTAACCACACTCTTTTAAGATATTTCACAAATGAGATTTACTTTGATCGCCACATTAGCGGCCACTTTGTTAAGTATTACTTCATCAGAGCAAGGTGCCATATTAAATCAATCGAATTTGGCACAAACAATTATGAAGTAACTTAATTGGACTATCTATATTTTCTTCGAACGTATTTTAACACTATGTAAGTACCATTACAAATCATTCGCTTCCTGAGTTCCTAATCTCTAATAATTAATAATAACGACCAATCATTGATTGAAAGAAGAGTCACTAGACAGTTGCATATATTCTGTAACTGCTAAAATTCGTATTATTCGAGAAAACAATAGCCTAATTAGATAAACATCGTCACCGCATTACGAATTCAACTACTTTCTGCCCATATCAATTGGCATGCGGGCATAAGTCAAAGGAAAAAAGGAGGTTGCCTACTTCAATGCTTTTAAACAGGGTCATTTGCGGAAAATCGATTCGAGATTTTGATCGATTCCCTTTGGCATTGGATGGCAGCCTTCGATGGTAGAATAGACTACCATAAGTACCTATGATCGATTTAACTCCTACATGAAAATAATATTTGAAACTAATGAATTATTAGGATTTTACTCGATGCCGAATGCATAATGTTACGTACTTAATTGACTTCTTCGATTCCGCAAAACAAATTTCATAGTGTTTTAAAAACTCATATTTGTAATCAATGACTTACCAACTCTACTTTTGAAATAAAAACCGTTACTATGGGAATCAGCTGTTTCTGACGTTACAATAGTTCACATTCAATCGTAACGTATTTTGGCAAATGTTTAGCATAACTTATTATGAGCTTTATTATCAACGCGCTAAGCCCTTAAATTCAATAAGTATTAACACAATACTAAAAATGACAAAAGTGTCGGTACATTCAGATAAATGTAGACTTTATATCTATACGAACAAAGTCAACATTTTCTTTTATATCCTGTAGTAATGGGACGTTTTCTTAAGATTACGCATCTTGCATCTACCTGGGCCCAACATCTTGGCATCTATTGTTTGAATACAGCAGTTGGATGCGCTTAAGTAGATTTTTTGCAAGCTTTCTTATGAACCCTCTGTTACACGAAGACCTCAGGTTAATGTCGTAACTTATTTAGGTAATTTATATATTTACGTCATGGGAAAATCCGACTCATGTGATTAATTTACGTAACTGCGGTAAAGTTATATTTAAATTATATTGGTTAATGAATGTTAAAGTAAAAATATTGGTTATCTCTTAAAATTATATAAAACATCACTAATAAAACCACCCCTGTGTATACTGATCTTTAATCAACAACTTTGGCCTACTGCGGGTTGGCAGATATCAAAATTAACGACGAATAAAGTAGTATCTTTAGGCGTATGAATAGGCACATTACTAATCATCCACTTAACGTTTGAAAATATCTGAAAGTGTATGACACAGGCGAAGCACATGTGCACTTATCAGTATCATGTTGAACTCGTTAAATGTGGACACCATTATTGAATAATCGGTCATGACAAATGTTCAGTGACTAATACTTCGACGACTTAATATTGAATGGTGGAATATATATTTTATTTAATAATTATAATTTACCTCTCACTATCGTGTGGGCAGTTAGCTCGTCTTACAAATTTGATAAACATTTTACGTCAAACCAATGAATCGAACGTAAATTTTTCGAATGCCCTTCCTGTTCCGAGTTATGTATAAAAGATACCTACCAACAAGGTATTATTTATTCAAATTATTTGTGAATATATTAAGGGACCCAATGTTTCTATTTTTATTAAAATAATCCAACAACATGATATCTCTTTTCTTAATTATTTTAATCTAAGAAAGTGGCCATTAACATCAATGACACATTATACGCATTCAATCCAGTATGATCTATTTTTATCTCATAAATATACATACGTAACTAGAAGTACTAGGGGACAATAGTCGACACGTAGCTGTAAACAGCGCGGTTAAAATGATCTAATTAGATATAAAATGGCATCAAAGTACGCGCCGAGAGCGCAGCGAGCGCACACTGGGTCGCTACACCTCGCGCACCAGGCAAAAAGACATCTAATTATTTAGACACTTCATTTACTTATTCAATTAGTAAGGCTGCAATCTCGCAACGAGTGCCAATTAAAAAATAATAGAGGCCCCCAATGTGCGAGTGAGAGGTTCGAGTGACTCTTTCTCGCGAGTGGCTTAGAGATGATCCTTGTCGATTGATGGCACACTATACGGCGCGATTCTGATGCCTCACAGCATGTCAATATGCAAATTAATAGGTTTTTAACGTATCCAGCAGTTTTTAGAAAAACAAACCAACAATTATCTCGTAGTATATCAATTTCACTCAATATTCTGCGAATGGCAACTAGGAAAATGATCGTCTGAATGTAGTTTGCGAGCGAGTGCAACATGAAAAACTGAATTAGCCCGTCTGAATGCGAACTCGTAAGTAATTAGCCTCGCGAGACTCTCGATTCGCTCAACTCGCTCTCGTAAGCGAACCGAAGCGAAGATAGCGATGCGACGCAACCGGAGAGCGAAAATGACTAATCAAATCCTTTCCAACTCTCGACGGATTTCGAGTGGCTTTTTATTTTCATTGTGCTGTGAAGTGTCACGCGGTAGGCGGATAGGTGGACGGGTAGTGGGTAGGCACCGGATGGGTACATTACGTACGTCAGGTAATGAGTGCGTGTCTACTAGCGTCGCGCGTGTCGCGTTTCCATTACTTGTTACCAATCGCTGAAGGTTTAATAAACGGGATTTTGACAATCCATTTCTATTTTGTTAATGACTTCGTTTTTTTGGGCAATATTGGATTTTAGTGTACTGATTGCAACAGATAAAGCAATAAGAACAAAATAATTCCGGAAAACACGTTCAGCATACTACTTTTTCATAAAAACAATCTAACTATTCTTCAATATTATACTTTAAGATGTAATTGGATTTATAAAACCAAATATACTCACAGCAGCGTTTTTCTTTACAGAGAGTTCTACTACATCCAAATGGAGAAGTACGCGCGGCAAGCTATTAGCGAAGGTCTGAAGACGGCAGATGACTTGCACGTGGCCGGTGACTCTGAACTGTACAGAGTCTTAAATCTTCACTATAATAGAAACAACCACATTGAGGTTAGTTGCTATGTAATAAAAATGTTATGTAACTTAAGCTACTGATTTCTTCCAGTTTCACCTTTAAAATCATATTTTTATGTATAATTAATAACATTATGTCAATTTAGTTGGTATATGGGAAAAGATTACTTCGTTAAGCGTAAAAGGAAAAAACAATGTTACTACGTTAACCAGTCATTAACCAGTCTTAATCTGTTCCAGGTGCCACCAAACTTCAGATACGTGGTTGAACAGACGCTCCGCGAATTCTTCCGCGCTATACAAGGCGGCAAGGACGCGGAGCAGAGTTGGAAGAAGTCCATCTACAAGGTGATCTCGCGGCTGGACGACCCCGTGCCCGAATACTTCAAGTCGCCGAACTTCCTTGAACAATTGGAGTGAGCGCCCCATCGACGCGACGCACATTGTTTCGGCATAACTAAATTTTATTAAAACAAATCATTGGACGATTGTTTCGCACACCAAAATTTTACGACACTCGCATTTAGGCCTTCAGATTCAAAATTATTGATAAAAAAGTTAAATTAAATTATTAAAAAATGAAGTTTGAATTCGTACGTTGGACGTCGAGTGGCGTGGCGCTGCGTGCGGCTCGCCACGTCACAGCCCGTGCTCTACTAGCAAATTCATTAGGTTATACGAGTAAGAGAAAATTTAAGTCACCTAGAATTTTATTTCTGCACATAATATATTTCGCTATATATAATTATTATTATTATATTATTAAGTATTATCTTAAAATGGTTTTTATAGTTGTGTATATCTTAAAATCATTTATTGATTTATTCTTTAAGGAAGAACGATTAATATATTAATTGCTTAAGTTTTGAACATTTTGTTGTTTTTATTTTGTTTTTCCTTGGTTTCCTACTCCTTTAGAGCATGTTTTCTGTTGTTTTCCACTCCCCTTAGTGTTTTTTTTTTGTTTATTGGCACGCCACACGCGGCCGAAAATTGTCAACCTTTACCTCGTCGTACCTTTTTTTAGGAGTAATTAATTAAAGTTAACCATAGACATTAGTACAATAGAGCAGGGTTACTTTTCGATCCACAGACAAAGGATTAAAAGTTTATTTTTATACTGATAACCGGTTTTATGTTCGTGCAGAGAATTTAACAATAGAATAAAGATGCAGCAACAAAATTCGAAAAGAGTTACACATCTTTCGTAAACGTTAATGTAAACATCCTTGTTTGTATTATGAATATTTCGGCAATGTTCGGATCGCATGTTCAGTTGGTCCGGAATATTTGCGAGCCCTTCTCGCTCCGGACATAGGGTTAAGTTTATTTGTTAGATAATATACTGTTTCAGGAACATTGCGTGGGCATTTAGAGGCACAGGTAACACCGTGCGAGTGCGTTGCGTCTCACACATCCCCCTATCCACGAGTGATTTGTTTACATTCATATACACGTATATAATAAGCACTTACACTGGATTTTTACTTCCCTCACAATCATTTTGTCATTTTAATTAATCACAATATTGTCCACGTATTTGTCCCACGTCCCCAATGTGCGACGCGCGCTCTCCTCAGGCGGGTGTCACGCGGCGTCTATCAAACTCATAGACACGTACCCACATCCAAGCAGACGCAATAGTTGAAGGCAATACACATCAATAGACCAATATCCAAATAAATTCGTATTCAAAATTACAGCTACATTTTTTGGCATCCATCAGTACAAAATGCACTGGGCCACCTCGTCCTATCAGAAGTGCCTTCAAAAATGTTGATTTTTTACGAAAAAATAAATAAGAAATTAATACAAAGGGCCCTCAATAGACCCTGCCGCCCAACCGAGGACGCCGCGCGGCGCCCGCGCACCCCGCGCCCGCCCGCGCCTACCCGCGCACACGCATACGCCAGTATCGAACATACAGTATACATACACACAACACGTACTATTATACTATAGAAGAATAATTAGTTTGATTCGTAGATATATGTAGCGCGGCGAGCTCGACACTTGCTTCCCAATGCCTTGGGGCAGTACGGCAGTATGAGTAATGGTCAGCGAATAGGAGAGCGCAGTCGGTGAGACAGTTGAGTGGATGCGTAGGAGCGTTGGGAAGCAAGCGCAAGCCAAATCGCATATCTCGATGTATTTGTTATAACGTGTAGACGCCGGCCGCCAGCCCCGCCACGCGGCGACACCACTTCCGTTCACATCCTCAGTTCTACAGACAAATCGTAATGTTTTGTTACGCTTCTTAACTTAGGTATAAACCGATAAGATAGCTAGTTGTACAGAGATGTATAGCCACGTGTACATAATAACGATAGTTTTAATACAAATGAGATGATAATTCGATTAACTATCTTAGCGCTAATGGATTTACTTAAGGCACAATCAATAGTGAAACTGGTAATTATGTTTTATGTTGCACGGTACAAAACAATTAATCCATCCTCGGTTCGCAGTAAGAGACACCGCGCTGGACGGGCGGCCGGCCCTAGCTAAGCAAGTGTAAGCATTTTTCATTTGATATTACACGTTTGTTATCGTTTCATTTATAACCATTTGAACTATTACGGTAATATAAGAGTACCTCAGTTTAGGATGGACCAGGCGTCGACTGGTGTGCATAGAGTAGCAGGTTAGGTGAAAGTTAGAGATAATACGCAAGTTTTTGAGACATCGACACATAGACCACACACGCAGCCTCCCCCTTATTCGGATCACCAGTTTTAAGTTCGAAATTGTCCCGGACATCGTCGGGCCCGCGGACGTGTTCAAACGTCCTTGCGTGCGAGGATGTCCCCCATCAGACCAACCAACCCCCCACAGCAATAGCCCGGGTTAATTTTCCACGATTCGCGTCTGTTCATTGGCACGTACGCAGTCGCCGCAGGGCTTATTCGAGATCGAGCATCGTTCCATGTTACGTTACGATTGTATTTTGTTACAATGTTGTTTGTTTCGCCATACAACGGGCGCTGGCGATTTAGAGCCGTCGAGAACACGCAGTACATATACACGTGTCTCTAGTAGCAGTTACGAAGAATTGAAAGATGGAATTGATTATGTTCTACAATAGCCCATACATTTGCTAGCGCTGAGATAATTGTAAGTTAAGCTAATCAAAGTATCACGTATCCATAATTCATCCTTTGAATAATTAGTTGACTTGTATTTTCGGCTCTAAATGTCCACTGTCCGTCGCGTATTTAATTCCTTGTATAGTAAGTACGAATTCGTTATTCCAGTCTCTCCATAGATCTCTTCATATCTACTAGAAACGTTAATGCAGGCTACACAACACATATTACAATAGAAATGTATTGAGTTCCCATAACAGTATTCAACCGACATACCGTAATTTGCAGATACTCGGAGCCGTATAATGTTTTAGAATATGTTTTCAGACAATATTAAGGGAAGCGACACATTATAAACTAGCATTGTTTTTGTATGTGAACAATATGAATTTTTATCCGGATTTTGAGTGACTCACTGTGCAACAGCCGCTACGAGACCACAATGGATAATTTAAGCGATCAAACGATCGAGCCGATTCAATGATTTTTTCGATATACTCATTGTTTGTAAGTTATCGGTTGACAATTTTTCTAAATTAATATAAAGACTCAAGTTTGGAACATCGAAATATTTAGTCCACAGTGATCATGGGGGCTATCCCACAGAAAGAGTACAAAATTCGGTGTTGACTTTAATGCTCATGTTTGTATCTATACGAGAATAATATGTATGTAGATTTATTGAAATTGCCTGTTTCGGCAACGTCAGTTCTTATTGTTTTCATATTTTGATCTAGATAATAGTTTATTTATGTTTCACAAAATGTATCTAAAGTTTTTGCTTTACATTTTTAATATTTTCGAATCCGTCTACGAAATGTTTGGATTTATCAATATAAAATGAAGTAAATGTGTAATTATTTTCAAAATTAATTATAAATAAAAAGAAAACAATATATGTAGAATGTGTTTGGTTTCACGTTTGGGTATTATGGTTCCTAAATTTTCGAAATTGTAATAGACTCTATTGTATGTAGCATTTCATTTTTGGAAGTTAGAAAACATTTAGCTGTACCAAATAGCTGTATCAATTTTTCTATACGTGAAAGAAAATTCAATAAGGGATATGCTAAAGTTTAGGAGTTATGAAAATAAGTATCATTCTTACTGTAAAACTGATAAAAAAAATGACGAAATTGAGCACGGATATACTATTAGGAGGACTTGAAACAAAATACTGCCGCTGCTTATCAATAATGTTAAGTAAGATAAGCTCAAACGCCCTATTAAGCGAAACGTGTGATGTTTATGCCACTAATAAGCACATAGCAGAGTTCCCAAATCGTAAACGTAAAGCATAATTTTGTATTCGGAGATAACTAATAGTGAATTCAGAAAATGTTTTCGATATCCTTGTGGTCTTCATTCGTAACAGCGATACACGTTCATTTATGTATTATTGTGTGTTTGAACGATGTGTTGTTTCATGTTGTGTTTTATTGAACAGCAGTCCGTAATTGTGGCATTATTTCGTATAAATATTTGTAAACTACAGCGAGCGCACGCAGGCACCGGTGATAAAATTAGTGACAAAATTTTAAATACGAAATTATTATAAGAAGTGTCGCGCGGCGTCTTGTCCGCGTACCAGTATTCAGAAAGCCCACTGTGCGCGGAGCAAGAGCGCGCGCCACAGAAAAAAAGAATAAAAAATTTAGTGTTTAGGCATCATTTCGGTATCCTCGCATTTCGGCTAAGTGATAGGAGTCAGCGTGCGCTCGTCGCGATATATTTAGTACAAATTTCACGATGTTAAGGTTACGAGGCTCAAAGCTTTTCTTTCGAGGCGCCCCCGCCGCCGCCCCGCCACCCCGCCGACGATATAAATGAGTCGTGTAAAAAATTTTATTCAAAAAGAGTATTTTTGTATTGAATATTTCTAAAGTTGGTGTAAAGGTCAAAATTTGCATAAATTATAGCGGTGACAAAAGGGACATTAGATAAATTTAGAACGACATGCGTTTTTTGTATTTAATTTTAAGAATAGTGTCGGATATAAAAAGTTTAGGATCATTAACCATTTGTATATAAAAAGTTGAACGACGAGGCCGAGGAGCGGCGTCGGGGCGGACCTGTTATATAGGTAAAAAAATATATAAATAACTCAAAGATGTTTATATGGTTCTGGATGTAAAAAAGATAAATTTAAAAGCGATTTAAGGTGGAAAGACGTTGAAAATTGTAAACGATTCCTCGGTATATGTCTTAGAATGGCTGATAGCGGGTGACTATTGTAATCTGTGGGCCTCAGACGATATACCTAATGTCACGAAAACTAACCTAACCTAAGTACGCATTAATAATTACGGTTCTTAATACTACAACATTACTTATACACTAATATAATATCACATTGTCATATTGCTTATAATTTACGAGCGTGTGTCTTTGTCCTTGGATGTTAGGTTCTTAACCACTGTTTGGTGTATTAGACATAAAGTGGTAATTATTGTGGATGAAAAATAAGATAAATTTAAAATTATATCAAAATTAGGTCCCCTTAAAACGGGCGGACCTTGCGATCACACACATTTGAATATAAATTGGCTAAAATGGAAATCTTGAACAAAATTGTCAAAATTATAAAGTGTTGAAATACGGTGAAACATAGTTGTATCTCTACATCGATGTCAGCATGCGGAGTTGTTGATACCAGAGGGATGTTTCTTCGTGAATATAACGAGTAATAAAGCTAAGCTTTTATTTGAAACCCTGTCTTTTATTTAACTGTCCTTTTCCCTACAATCGAAAATTTTCTTAAGATATTCAAATCAATACATCTACCATTGACCATTTTTCTCTAAAAAGACAACGTTGAAATAATCGTCTCTTATAGTACTTAAAGAAAGCATGAAAGACCTAAACTGTAGTCGCCATTCATAGCTAAATAAATTGCTGGTGAGATGTATAATCTATACTTATTAATAACATATTAATTATTTCAAAAACAACTTTTATAATCATTTATAGATTTAGAAATAATAACAGTAATAAAAAATTATGAGTTTGTAAAAAATGCAATAATCACTCATACCTTGACGTTTAAATTTTAAAGAGTAGATTATTTTGATATATAATGTAAAACTAGAATATCTAAAACTGGTAGGCTTTAATATCTAAAAATCTAAAACGTAAGAGTTCTCTATCTCATAGAAACAATACTTTCTGTACAAATTAATAGGAAGAAAATAATAGATGCATATAAATAATTAGGCACCCTTTGAAATGAAATCATTTATTCGAATCCATAAAATGTTACACATTACTTAGATTCAGTCAATTTTTACTCTACCACCAGTTCGGAAAGCAGTTTCCACCAGAGAAGAACGGGCAAGAAACTCTAGGGTTGCTCTTTTCATAATCAGTCTCTTTAGAAATAATTATTTTATTCGGATCTGTAAACTCCACCGATTAATTATAATAGAGATAATGAAAGAATGGGTAGATGATACATTTAATTTTTTGTTCCCTAAACATGATATACTTATCTACGTAACTAATATATAAAAAGTAAAAAATAATAGTTAAAAAAAAACACGCTTTATAGAAAAGCCAACTAAAAAGTGGAAAATAAATTTTAATAAATTTCTATTAAGAATAGTGTAAATAAGAAAAAGAAATATTTTATTGAAAAATCCAATATCACTTTGCCCGACCCGGGGATCGAACCTGAGACCTCAGCTTTGTAGTCGTACCGTAATACAACTACGCCAACGAGGCAGGCAGTCATAATAAAGGCCTAAAATGTATATAACTTTAAAACTCTACCACTAATTCATAATGTAATTCCAACATACATAAAATAAAAGTTTATTATTGAATGAACCTTATTTTGGCGTACAGAAGGCTCATAGCTCTACTAATGATTCAAAGTAATGGCAGAGACTTATTATAAACTTTAAAAACTGTACCTAGGGCTAGTGGTATTTTTAGTGGTATAATTAGTATTGTAAATACCGTTCGCATGTAGGTGTTAAAGCTCTATTATCAAATGAAACTCTTATTATATACGCATGACTCTACCATTGATCCAAATTTGAAAGGCAGAAATACTATCAACTATTTGGTGTCGTACCAAAAAAAATGGAACAGTATTTCATATGCTCTGTAGTCTATAAAAACTGTATAATTTTTCAACAAATTAATAATTTCAAACAGAAAAAAGTAACGTTATTTACTTAATTTAAGTCGTAAGAAACAGTTTTTTGCTTTTTATTTTGTCAAACTTCCGAAGCAAGCATAGAGAACTAAAAACATACTACATAGCAGTGTTATCAAAACTGTTATGTACTAATTAACTTCAACGATCAAATTATCAAATATTGAGGCAAGAAAATAAACACAATGTATAATGTAGAGTAGAGAAATGCAGAATATAAATATAGAGTCATCTAACGGAGACCTCTTGAACTATAAAAAACTCTTGTAAACAAGAACTCTATCATAGCGTGCTAGTTTAAAGGGGATGACTAATTTTCCATAAAATTATATTATTATTATGGTGGTGATTTATTTCTTTATTTAAACTCTTTATTGTACATCAAAGCATAAAAGAACATATACAATAGAGACTACACTTACACAAAAAGTACAAACAGTGATTAAACAACATAAATCAAAAATACTTTTATGAGCCATAATATTTTTACTGCTCTACATTAACAATTATGTGATAAATAATTATTATCTATTAAATAGCGATCTACAAGGGATGCAAAGTGTTAAGTTTATGTAGTCAATAACTTTAGTTCTTTCCCAAACGTACAGATGTCGCTGCACAATTTTAATGAATTTCTACATTGCGATGTCAAGATTCTCCGTCGATTCATGACTACCGTTGAGTAACACTGTCATGGTATCGCTTCTCGGCCTTTTGGCTAAGATCAAAGTGTAGTAGGTTCGCTCCTCTCGAGTTCGTTGGTCACCCCTTAAATTTGTCACTCCCTTGAGTTTGTATGATATTTTGAAATACATATCTGTTCTTTCGTCGTCCCCTTGAATATTGTTGGTCCCCTTAATTATTTGAGTTTCATGGTTCGCCCCTCTCGAGTTCCCTGGTCTCCCCTTGAATTTGTCAGTCGCTTGAATCCGTTGATCTCATGAGTTTGTCACCCCTCTTAAGCTTGTTGGCGCACACCCCCTCTAAATTTGTCGGTCCCCCCTTAGTTTGGCGCCCTCCTCAGGTTTATTGGTACCGCCTTTTGCTCTCCCCTAGTTTGATGGTTCCCTTGAGCTCTGCGCAGCCTGGGACAATCCTTAAAGGTGTAGCCCTGTCTTGAGTTTGTTCCCCCCTACAGATTGTCATCCGTCCCCCTTATATCTGTTGCTCCCCCCCCCTAGGTTTGCCACCCCTCAGCTTGTTGCCATTAGCCATATCAAATTAGTTATTCCCTTGAGTTTGTCGCCCTACTCAAGCCTGCTGCGCCCCTGCAGTTTGTTGCCCCTCTCAAGTTACTTACCTCCCTTTTGATTGGAAAGTACTTAACCGCCGTTCTTGTTGCGGCCACTCTAGGGCATTATTGTCCATATGCCACGTAAATATTATGGCAACCGAACCCACCAACAAAGTGTGCGTTGCTGCGGGAGGCGACATATTAATACGCCTCCCCATAAGAGAGGAAGAAGTGGTTGCATGCCCGATCTGCGACGGCAGAAGATACAGAGGGAAGACAAAGATCGAGAACCTAGGCCGACATGTAAAGCAACATCATGACGGGATCCGCATAACTTACGCCTGCTGGCGGTGTGATTTCACAGCTCCGGCAGATAAGCGCTACCCACGTAAAGTCGTTCAGCAACATTGCAGCGAGTGCGTCACCACCGTGCGGCCAGCCCCTACGGGTCGTACGGACACCGCCAGGCGTAACTACATACGACGGGAGCTACTTTCGACGAATCGTGTGGTAGAGCGGGGCGTTACACAGCGCCGGCGTAACAGGCGGCAGAACGTCTCCCCTACTCCCTCCCAAAACACTGTTGATAACGCAGCGCAACAATCGGTCCAACGGAGTCCTGCCTCGGGACTGATCGCCCGAGCGCGCCCTCCAGAACACGATATGAGTGCAAGTGCACCTGCGCTATCTGATCCCCGTCAAGCTCCCAGCTCGCCCGGGACACCGCATTTTTCCTTACCATTGGCGCCGGGTCGAACATCTACGCCAGTGGCTGCTCGTCCCGAGGACTCGTCTGCGGCCCAACCCCGGGCTGCTGCAGTGCGGCATGCGCCCTCGGCTGCGTCGGAGCAGGGGAGACTTGTGTCTGATTTGATCGCTGTTTATGATTCGGAGCGACTTGAGGTGGTTATGCCGAGAGTTTCCACCTTTCTTGGCAGATTTGGCAGTTTGGCGCCTGGTTCTGATAGGGGCGGGGGCCGTTCGGACCCGGATCGGGCGGTAAACCGTGTTCCTTACGGGCCGCCTCACCGAGTACACGAAGCCAAGAGAATTCAGCGTCTTTACCGGAGGAACCGCAAGACGGCAGTGCAGGGAATCCTGGGAGGACCGTCCATGCGCTGCGCTTTGGACATATCAACGGTGGAAAACTATTTCCAACAGCTGTCGGCCAACAGAGACGGTCTGGGAGACTGGCCAAATGTTTTTAACCAGGATGAGCCGACTCAAGAAAGCTCTGTTTGTCTGTGCTCGCCCTTCAAAGAGAGAGAGGTGGTTGCCTGCCTAAAAAGGAGAGCTAATACCTCTCCTGGACCGGATGGCGTCAAGTACGGAGACCTCAGAAGGGCTGACCCGGGTGCCCGTGTACTTACAGCACTGTATAACGCAGTCTGGCGCACAGAGTCAGTCCCTTCTGCCTGGGGTCACTCCAATACCATCCTACTGCACAAGAAGGGGGAGGTGGGAGACATCCGGAACTGGAGACCTATCTCCCTCGGAGACACAGTGCCTAAATTGTTCGCCGCAATCCTGTCTGAAAGGATCAAGAGGTGGGCCGTCGCCAACAGTAGGTTCAGCCGCGCACAAAAGGGCTTCCTACACTTCGAAGGCTGCTTTGAGCACAACTTCGTGCTCCAAGAAATTATTAGGAACGCAAAAGCACAAAGGAAGGAACTAGTAGTTGCGTGGCTGGACCTGACAAATGCCTTTAATTCAATACCCCATTCCTCAATATTTAAGGCACTTGAGGGTCACGGTGTCCCTGTAAAGGTGAGGAATGTTATCTCCTCTCTCTACTCTGGAACTACGACTTGTGTGCGGGTTGCGAGCGGTATCACAGCCCCCATCCGCATCCAGTCGGGGGTCCGACAGGGTTGCCCCCTCAGCCCAGACGTGTTTAACCTAACTCTAGAGGTGCTACTTCGCAGCTTAATAAACACGGGAGAAGGTTACACGTTTGAAGGGCAGAGGTTCAGCACCTTCTTCTATGCGGACGACGGTGCAATCGTTTCGGACTCACCGGAGGGAATGCGGAGACTTTTAGAAAAAGCGGAGTCAGCCGCTCGGGCGGTCGGCATTGCTTTCAATCCTGCCAAATGTGCGACCATGCACCTTAATGGTGGTGGGAGCGGTGGTGGGGTTCTGCCAACTGAGTTCGCAATTCAGGGAGTACCGATGCCTGCGCTCTCTTCTACTGATGCTTACGAGCACCTAGGTATACCCACTGGCTATCAGGTCCGACAGACACCCGTGAACACCATACGGGACCTTCTTGATGATGCCCAAAAAATCAGCGACTCCCTGCTGGCCCCATGGCAGAAACTTGACGCGATAAGCACATTTCTTGTACCGCGTCTCGACTTCATTATGCAGGGGGGAAATGTTGAGAAGGAATATTTAACTGAGGCGGACAGAAGGATCAGAAGAATGGCTAAGTGTTGGCTGGGTCTTCCCCAGCGAGCGAGCGCAGAGCTTGTCCATTTGCCGCCCTCTCGGGGTGGCGGCGGAGTCCTCCCGCTGTCGGATCTCTACGATCTGCTCACCGTGGCTCACAGTTACAGGCTTCTTTACTCGGGTGACGCGGAGGTGGGTTCTTTGGCGGCATCCCTGTTGAGGAGGACGGCCTCTGAGAGATGGAGAAAGGAAGCAAACAATGCGGAGGTTGCCCGCTATCTCTCAGGGGATTTGGATATGCCGCGCTCAAGTGCCCAAAGCTCGTTCTGGTCAAAGGTGCGAAGCGCGACCACGAGATTGAGGACCAAAATTGGTTTGCGCTGGTTCTGGTGTTCCGACAGAGAAGTGTTTGGCGTGGTTTGCGAGAGCGATGGGGGTGCTATCTTGCCGGAGCAGAGGAATAGAGCTGCTAATTTTCTTCGCCGAAAGCTTCTGGATCGTTGTGCGGAGTTGCTCCTTGCCAAGAGAGATCAGGGTAAGGTATTTGAGGCCACAGGAACACACGCAGTCTCTAACCACTTCCTTAGGAATGGCCGCAACACCCGCTTTTGTGACTGGCGCTTTATCCACCGGGCCAGACTTAATGTTCTTCCTCTGAATGCAGCCAACCGATGGCAGCCAGGGGCAGACAAGAGATGTCGCAGATGCGGGGACAGACTTGAGTCCCTTCCGCACGTGCTCTGCCACTGCGGTGTGCACGCGGAGGCGAGGCGGTTAAGACACCACAACATCCAGAACCGGCTCGTGAAAGCTGCTCGCTGCTCCGGCACCGTCACCGTTGATAGAACGGTGAGTGGCACCCGGGGAGCGGCGGCGGCTCTGAGACCTGACATAGTTGTCCGTGACGAAGCCAATCGTCGCATCAATATAATAGATGTGTGTGTCCCCTTTGAAAATCGGATGGAGGCCCTTCGGCTGGCACGCCAGGACAAATTGAACAAATACCAGCCTATAAACGACCAGCTTAAGGCTCAGGGTTACTCGGTCACGGTGGAGGCTTTCATAGTGGGAGCCTTAGGCGCATGGCATAAACGAAATGACGTTGTCATTGCGCAACTAGGCATCAGCAGAAGATATGCCGGTATGATGCGCCGCTTCATGATCAGCGACAACATCCGGTGGTCGCGTGACATCTATGTCGAACACGTGTCTGGCATACGTCAATACCGTACCGAGCCGGCCCCGGAATGAACTGGAGATGTGCCACTGCTACACACCCAACTTACCTGCTTCGTGGTCCGTACATGACTCGACAAGTGCAGGGAATTTTTTTTTTCTTTCCTTTTTCTTTTGCATAGGTCGTGTCATTGTAAGATTGACTTATATGTTGGCGGCACTGGGGTGGCCCAAGGGCCACCCCGTCCGCACCACAACCTATCTTAGTAATTGAACTGAAGGACTACGGAGCTAGCTGTGTCATATCGTTTATAAACATTTAATAGTAGTCTAGCGACATGGACCGCTTTAAGCGACATTATTATCTGTAGCAGGCAGTGTGCCGCGGTTTTCACCCTGATGGGAAGTATTTTTTAAATTAATATAGTATCTGTTCTTTTCAGCTTAATATCTGAAAGTTCCCACATTGTGGGACCAGTATATTAAACTGATTTTTGTAAAGCGACGGGATGTTCGGGGCTCGCTCCACTCCCGTCACGGGTCGGCCCGGCATTGCAGTGCCGCCGGGATTGGCCCAATAATTACTTGAAAAATTATCATTAATCAGTATTGGTAGCACATTACCTACCTTATTTATACCCGATACAATCAGACTCAGGATATTAATGCGGTATCTACGCGACTCAAGAAATTGCCGCTCGTATGCGAAAAACTCTTGTGTAACTTCGGCTTAAGGCCAGGAATCATGAGCGTTGTAGGCATTTATCGCTATCTAAGGCCCGTATTCACAAACGATACTTAGCTAAGGACAGCTCAATGCTATGATAATAAGTCTGTTTTCGTTAACATTACTTGCATAAGTATAGAAGTAAACTGGCAAGCCATGCATTTCATAAACGATACTCAAGGGACTCTTTGCTGTGCGTTCCCATAGCATTGTGATTGGTTTATATTGTAATGAAACTTCCTCGAGTAGATTGACAGAAAACATCAAACATTGACTTTGAAATTTCAATTTTGATGGAAATTATCGGAAATTATCAATAGGTATTAAAAATGACACGGATTTCAAATAGTAAAAATACATTACATACATGCGACATCACCGATAAATTCTTGGTAGAAGCCACAACACGAAAGAAGGAGACAACATGTAAAATTTTTAGTTAAAATAATATTATGTTCGCATTTGCATTATGGACACAAGTTTCGCGCCTTTATTGACTAAAATCTCCTAAAATGTGGTAAGTATGATGTTTTCCAGTTTGTTTCCTGGTTATATATATTACAATAATATAAAATGATAAGACGAATAACAGAAGTTGATTTCTTTTAGTTCAAAGAAGTTACCATATTTTACTTCTTCAGAGAGGGAATTAATCGTGGCTTTGATGCGGGAACGGCCTATTATTGAAAATACCGTACGCATACTCAAAATATAGAGCCAAAGAAGAAGGCTTGGGATAAACTGACAATAGCTTATAATGCATAGTCGTATGTTACACCCAGGGACAATGTACAGTTGAAAAGATGTTGGGAAATATAAAACTTATAGAAAGAAGGAGCTCTCTCAAGAGTCAATGAGTATGATGCGTATAGAAAAAATATTAGATTAAGAAAACAGCTCCATGCTTTACAATAAAAAAAAAATATGGAAATAGAACGATAAAAAATACATCTTGAAAATTTAAATATATTTGTTTTATTTTATCCGACCAAATTAACTAAAAATGCTATATTATAAATTATCTCCTGTATCGGAGCGCCTCGTTATGTAAGTAGGTATTTTATAATTTATATTATTATCATTTATATTTTCGATAATGATGCCATTGGATGTACTAATCTAAACTATCTTTCACTAATAGGAAGCTACATTACTCCTGAGTGCTATAGGCTACTTTTTATCCCGGGAAAATATTTTTATCCCGGAACAACTTATTCATGCGGGTGAAGCCGCGAGCAATACTAGTATTGTATAAAATCGAAGTTGCTACAATCACATGGCACGTTGTTATGAGACTCGTAGCCAACTTTTTGGTCAAACAAGGATCAAATCCTCTTCGACTCCCCTATTGTACGTTCTACTGTGTTTCTAGTTTTTATGTTAGCTTTATTGTAATTTTCTTTGGAAATATTGCCAGGTTGTGATACTGTGAGATTTGAAAATCTCGATCACTTTTCTAGTGTTATTCGTTCTCTGTAGGTCTCTTTCAAGGATATAATCATCAAATTATTTTTCGCTACTGCAGTCCATCGCAAGTTAACGGATCAAATCAAGAAAATCACACGAATTTACAAACGAATTTACGTGGTCTGTAAAACCCGGTGCTAGATTGACGTTTGTGTTGATTTGTCACACTATGCGTTGCGTAAAATAGCTCGCGAGCTCCTTTTGCTGTGCGTTCATTTTCCTAAATGCATACTGTCATTCGTCCCTTAAGTGTTGTTTAAGAATAAGTTTGACGGACCCTGTGCGTTCGAGAATACTATGCGTCCTCGGGTTGAGTGTTTGGGCATGACAGCCTACGCACTGCGTAGGCCAAGGAGCGCTGTGATTGGCTAATATTGAGCACTTTGGTTCACAATAGGAAATATTCGCTTTGCTGTCCCATCTAAAAATCTACCCTATGTACCTATAAATATGCCGCACAGTAACTTTTCGGCCCGATTTGGCGACATCCAAATTTAGAAGTCAAATGCAAGAATAGAACACGTGGGATCCTCACTTTTATAGGTTTTACAAAAATGTAGTTTTAAAAACAACTTCTCTCAATTATAAAAAAAATACGAAAACAGTAGTATTATAGTACATTAAACAATTACTTAAAAAATATAAGTCAATAAAAGGGTATTATCATGTAGAAGAATATTATGAAACTACTTTTCTGAAAAGGATATGTCCGCTTTTTGTATGGGTGCTGGGCCTCAAAATCTAACCAGGCTCAAACTTTAGGGATATTAAAGGGGGAAAATTCAGAACTTGGATCCATAAAAGGGCTAAAATATGGACCCTGGATCCATTCAAAATATATTTTTAGACCCCTCCACTCATAAGTAACTTTTTGTGCAGTCCATGTAGCGGTCTCAAAGAGTATATTATAATGTCATATTAACTTCTTACATTGCATACCGTTGCGCGATTAATTAGCATCTTTTTCGAGTTTTCACCAATTTTTATTAAATTTTCGACCGTGTTTGTATTTGTATTTGCATAGATACTTGGGATTTGAACGGACTGCCAAGGCAATGGTCCGTAGGTACAAAACCCAAGGCATACACCTCTGACATTTTGAAGTTACGTGTTAATAGGTAAAAAAGTATTTTGTATACATTCTTTAATTAAAAAGTGAACAATATTAAAGAGCGTAAAAAAAACTATTTTTAATAGTATGGTTTACAACCATAAAGCCATCAAGGTTTCCATAACGTAACAACTTAAAATTATATTTACTGAACAATTATATTACATACTAGTATTGCTCGCGGCTCCGTCCGCGTGAAAGTTTTTCCGGGATAAAAAAATCCCTGGATAAAAAGTAGTCTATAGCACTCAGAAGTAATGTGGCTTCCTATTATTATAATTTTCAAAATCGGCTCAGTAGTTTCTAAGATTAGCGCGTTCAACGAAACAAACAAACAAACTCTTCAGCTTAACAATATTATTATGTAATAGATATGTAGTAGACCATACAGATATACATTTTTGCAAACTAAAAAACTATAAAAACTGGACCCAGTTATGCCAAAATGTTACCTACAAATTAACCAAATTGTAATTCTTAATATTTAACACGCACTTAATCCAAATATGACGGTTTGCTACTCAGCAAAAATAAAGAGCAGTGGAAACAAATATGTCGACGTGTTTTAAAGAAGAAAGAGTAATAATTAAATTAAAATTAAATTAACCCCCGTCACAAAAATTCTCTAAAAAGTAATCTAAGACCGAATTCCGGACCAGGGAGACGAAAATACTTCTTTAGCGGTCCCCCCACGCGACGACGCTTGGGTCAAAATATTACTAGGTACTTAAACGACAAAGATACTTTTATTATTTTACTTTTTAGAGATTTTTGTGTCGGCAGTTATTTTAATTTTAATTTAATTTTTATTTCAAACTTTTTAAATTGCTTTATTCTCCATCATGGGGTCTTGATAATCAACTATCTAACACCTACTCGATGAGACCATCCTTATGAGCCCAAACATGCTATATCGGCTATAAGTTGCTAAGGAGTTGGGTATCCCGCAGACTACCTGATGCTGCAGCATCAGCTCATGTTTAACAATATTGCCGAAGTCACAGTACACCAAATTTTAATTCAATCGGGCTTTTTAAATTAGAAATGAGCTGATAATCTTCAAACGCCTGAACAGATCTTCATAAATTATAGATAAGAACCATCGCGATCATATCAGCTTTCAAACAAAAAAGAACGCGTCCAGATTGGTCCATTCGTTTGAGAGCTACGATGCCACAGACAGACATACAGATACAGACCCTAAACTTATAACACCCCGCTTTTTCTGTCTGTGGTTAAAAAGAATAGGAAAGATTCATAGAAAAATCCAGCTATTACAAATAACAATCCACAATTGTTTAAAAGTAGGTGGTTCATTTTGTCATAACGCGGTCCAACTATAAACAAAATCTGTCAAATACTTCGATAAATTAGTGGCAGCGAGCGAAAAAAAGTGACATAGGTCCCACCTCGACGGCGCCTCGGGCGCATCTGAAACGAAGCGCGTTAGCGGAATTGCAAAAAAAAAATTGTTTTTTTGAATTTTGGAATATGTGAATTAGTTTTGAGATTTTTGATTTTGTATAATAATCTTCTAAATATTATTACCCTTTTATTGACTTATATTTTTTAAGTAATCGTTTAATATACTATAACTAAATAATAAAAAAACCATCTGAATTTTCTCTGTTTTCATGATTTTTTATAATCAAGAGAAGTTGTAAGTATCGTGTTTTGAAATGTACACCAATCAAGAATGATTATTTAACTATAACATATATATTTTTTCGGACCGAAATGTTGATTATTTCTTAGTTTAAAATTGAATAGAAAAGAAGGTGTTTTGGAATATGGCAGCCTTAATAACAGCTTACTGTTATTAAGCCTTTTTTTTTTTTTCGCGGAGAAAGTGCAGTTTTTACCACTACCGCCCAGCCTAGCGACTGGACGGTTATGTTGGGTTCGCCGTGCCTTACGATCCGGTGTTGGGCCGTCCGGAAAAGTTAAAAACATCGGGCGACCGCCGGGCCGAGTCCCTACTCCTGTACTATGCACGGCAATACCAACCAAAACTCCGCGGTGACCTTCCTCAGCGCATTGAGGACGGCTGCGGGTTCCTCCGGCAAAGAGTGCCTAGTTGTCCTCCGCAACCGCCCCTGCGCGGTGCCGCCGAGTGCGGCCCATTCTCAGAATGTGGGGGGCTCAGAGCCCGCTCATCAAAGAACGCCCTTGGCGCTATCGGCAGCGTGAGGCCACTCACACTGCCGCCCATCCCGGGGATCGCACTCTGTACATGAGGAATGTACAGTATAGTTATGGCGGACAGTTCTTACTGGCCGCCCGCGACCCCCGATTTCCCCTATTAGTCGCCTTTTACGACAGGCAGGGGATACCGTGGTGGGATTCTTCAGACACCCCCAGTCCACAGGGCGGACTGTTATTAAGCCTAAGCTAAGTTAAGTAAGCTTAATTGCAAAACCAACAGTCTTCGACCAAATGTAGCAATAAAGCATACTTTTCAGTATGAAACACTTGAAAGATAAGAAAAAGTTATCTATACAGTTCTGAGGTGCAGATATAAAACTCTTGTACTAATACAATATGCAATTCCGACATACATAAAATAAAACTCCATTGAATGAATCTTAACAAAAGCTCATAAGTATACAATTAATTCAAAGTGATAATAAAAGTATATAAAACTCTACCACTAATTCAAAATGCAATTCCGATACACAATGATCGTAAAAATCTATCGTTAAATCAATCTTACTAAGGTGTACCCAAGTCTCAAACTCCATTTGTTCGGTAATAATAGGGACTTTAAAATAAATCTTTAAAACTTTACTTCGGTGGCGTAGTCGTATTATGGTACGACTGCAGTGCTGAGGTCTGGCGTCGAGTCCCGGGTCGTGAAAAATGATATTGGGTTTTTCTACTCAGTATCCGTTCGGAGTCTAGAAATGTGCCCGGTAAATGGCAATAGGTCCGCTCCCTATTACATGGGACCTAACATAGCTGGCGAAATGTGAGCATGATACACCACTGCCTACCCCTGAAAAGGGAAAAGGCGTGGTGCTATATAAGTGTGTATGTAAAACTCTACCTAGAAGTAGTGGTATTCCTAGTGGTATAATTAGTATTCAAAATATCTCTAAATGTTCTCTATTATCGAATGAAACTTTTATCACATACGCATGACTCTACCATTGATCCAAAGTTTTTAAAGGAAAATCCTACCAACTATTCGGTGTCATACCAAAAAAAAAACGGAACAGTATTTCATGTGTTCTATAAAAGTCTATAAAAACTCGTAACATTTTTCAATAAATGAATAATATCAAACAGAAAAATGCTAAATATTTACTTAAGTCATAAGAAACAAATGTTGGCTTTTTATTTTGTCGGACTTCCGAAGCAAGCATAGACAACTAAAAACATACTACATAGCAGTGTTATCAAAACTATTATGTACTAATTAACTTCAACGATCAAATTATCAAATATTGAGGCAAGAAATTAAACATAATGTATAATGTAGAGTAGAGAAATACTGAATATAAATATAGAGTCATCGAACGGAGAACTCTTGAACTATAAAGAACTCTTGTGAACAAGAACTCTATCATAGCGTGCAAGTTTAAAGGGGATGACTCATTTTCCATAAAGTTATATTATTATTATGGTGGTAATTTATTTCTTTATTTAAACTCTTTATTGTACATCAAAGCATACAAGAACATATACATATACAATAGAGACTACACTTAAACAAGAAGTACTAACAGTGATTAAACAACATAAATCAAAAATTATTTGGTGAGCCATAATATTTTTACTGCTCTACATTAAAAATTATAAGATAAATAATTATTATCTTCTAAATAGCCATCTACAAGGGATGCAAAGTGTTAAGTTTAGGTAGTCAATAACTTTAGTTCTTTCCCAAACGTACAGATGTCACTGCACAATTTCAATGAATTTCTACATTGCGATGTCAAGATTCTCCGTCGATTCATGACTACCGTTGAGTAACACTGTCATGGTATCGCTTCTCGGCCTTTTGGCTAAGATCAAAGTGTAGTATCTGTTCCTTTCAGCTTAATAGCTGAAAGTTCCCACATTGTGGGACCAGTATATTAAACTGATTTTTGTAAAGCGACGGGATGTTCGGGGCTCGCTCCACTCCCGTCACGGCCCGGCATTGCAGTGCCGCCGGGACTGGCCCAATAAATACTTGAAAATTTATCATTATTCAGTATTGGTAGCACATTACCTACCTTATTTATGCCCGATACCTTCAGAGCAGTGTTGCCAACCCTACTGTTTTTACAGTGGATTTACTGTAAATGCTATGTCATCCCTGTTTTCTGTTCAGAGTAGGAATTTTACTGTTTTTTTTATTTTATAGATTTTTATGCATTATCACGAATTTTGTGCACAGTTTTGAGTTTAGTAATTTATTACATACTAGAATGCTGCAGCAGCTTTTTTGTCGGTCGCCACCCTATTCACCCAGGAAAATTATCGAAATCGAGGACCTTTTTTTTGCTCCTAGTTCAAAATCGTTCATCAAAATCAATCAAAATGTTTTTTATTATTAGTGAACTGCTATTTCTTTTTTTCTTGGGGTTGGCAACACTGCTTCAGACCCAATCAAGTTTTAGTTTGATGTACCCAGTGTCACTCTCACGACTAAGACGAATCTATTGATACCACTCACATAAAATACGACAAGCCGTTTAGGCTGTAGGGCGTGCCAAAGAAATATACAAATATACATACATACATACACTCGAAAAACATAACCCTCCTTCTATCGCAGTCGGGTAAATAGACAAAGAATCAAAAAGTTGTTTTACCTACCTGTTTGTTGTATATACCTATACCTTGTGTCTTCCATCCAGGTTATATCCTATAGTATAGATGTCGGATATCTGACATTGAAACATTCTGTGTGACTGGCCGACCTCTAACGACTATTAAATGAGTGAGTCTATGTATTTTATTTATGTATTTTACCGCAATGTCTATTTCTACCGTCAAGCAGCAGTGTGCATACACTGTTGTGTTTCGGTTTGAAGGACATTGTAGCCAGTGTAACTACTGGACATAATGCACTTAACATCTTATGTCTCAGGTTGATGACACGCTGGTCATTGCGCGGGGCAGAACCCACCGGGCGACTGCTGTATTGGCAACAGCTGGGGTCGCTCATGTTGTTGCAAGAATTCGGCGATTGGGACTCGAGGTGGCCCTTAACAAATCTGAGGCTGTGTGCTTTCACGGACCACGGAATGCGCCACCTCGTAATTCCCATATTACAGTGGGAGGCGCTCGTATCAGCATACAGCCGACTATTAAGTATTTAGGCCTCGTCCTCTATAGCCGATGGAATTTCGTAGAACACTTCCGGCGGCTCGCCCCTAAGCTCATGAGCACCACAGCCGCGTTAGCGCGGCTTTTGCCTAACCTAAGAGGGCCTAACTCTGCCTGCCAGAAGCTCTACGCGGGGATCGTACGGTCTATGGCCCTATACGGGGCACCAGTATGGGCGGATCATCTGACATCCCGCAACATCGCAGTACTGCGGAGACCACAGAGGGCGATGGCTGTCAGGGCTGTCAGAGGATATCGCACGATCTCTTACGAGGCAGCCTCCCTTCTGGCTGGTTTTCCTCCCTGGGATTTGGAGGCGAAGACCCTTGCGTCATTGTATCAGTGGCGCAAGGAGGCGTTGGCACGAAACGTTCAACCAGCGCCCCGAGAGTTAGCTGCTGAAAGAACCCGGCTCCAACAAACCCTGGAGGCGGAATGGGAGCAACGCCTAGAGTGTCCCAGTTTTGGCGCCGTGACAATTGAAGCCATTCGGCCAACATTTGCGGAATGGCTTCGGAGACGGCATGGCATCCTGACCTTTAGAATGACACAGATACTTTCGGGTCACGGCTGCTTCGGGAAGTATCTGTGTCGGATTCGTCGAAAGCCAACATCAGGATGTCATCATTGTGAGTGCGCCGAAGACTCGGCCCAGCACACTTTGGCTGTTTGTCCCGCATGGAACGCATCGCGCCAAAACTTAATCTCGACCATAGGCAGCAACTTGTCCCTTGCGACAGTTGTGGCAGCCATGGTTGAGAATGAAGATGGGTGGACCTCCGTTGCCTCGTTTTGCAAACAAGTCATGTCCACAAAAGAGGCAGCGGAGAGAGAGAGGGAACGGTCCATTGGACTCCACCCCCGTAGCAGACGTCGGAGAGACGACCTCCGACCTCCCTAAGCAGGCCGGCAGGTGGCGGGCAGGCATCCGGCTACCGGGAAAATAATGCCCAAGAGGCTGGCGTGCAGAATTACATGCACGCCTATGATATTACCGAGGTTTTGTTCCTCGGACTACGAGAGGCTCTGGTCAAGAGCTAACTCCTGCGAGGGTTGCGGTTGCATGCTCATGCGCACCCCGCGACTTTCGATATAAAGGAGAGAGAGTAGAATGGCGGGGTTTTAGTCGGTAGGACGGTTTCGACCGGTGAGTCCGGCAGAAATCCGTAAATGGATTTCCCCGTGTTAAAAAAAAAAAAAAAAAAAATCTCAGGTTGACGAGCGCAGTGGAATGCCACACAGTACTTTGTTTTGTAACTCAAGGTGCTGAATGTTGTAGCTACTGTTTATGGGAGGTCGTATCCAGTGTCGCCAACATTTCAAATTTGAACCGCCTAAAGGCAACTCAAAAAACCCCAAAAACCCCCTAAACAAAGAAAAAACGCGGAAGCAAAAAAAAATATTGTCTTTGCTGGTTAACCAGAATACAGATTATAAACTAGAGGGTAGGTATAGTGTAAATATTTAAACATTTATATGTGCATTTTCCAATATCGACAGTCATAGGAAAATATTATACTTAAATATTATTTTATTGTCATTTAACGAAATGTAACCCCCCCCCCCCCCCCATCAAAACCCCCTAGCCAATTTGCCCCCCCCCCCCCAAATTTGGGGGCAAAATCCCATAGTTGGTGACACTGGTCGTATCGCTTACCATCAGGTGAATGGCATGCTAAAAAAAAATAGATTATAATACAATATTTATTGCATTATTACGAACCACAATAAATTCTTAGCTACTGCTGCAGTTACTGACTACTTTTAAACCAAGAAGATTACCACCTTAAGCCTTAATTATTAAGCTATTAAAACAGAGGGTGGAAATTGATGATGAAGCAATTAACTTAATGATTGTGAAGTACCGAAGTACCTGCCTATTAAAAAATCAAGTTTCCATTTAGAATTCAATTAGTACGGTCTTTAAGACCCGTAATCAGCTTGAAACTCGCTGCCCTAAGCAATCGACGACAAATTAGGGTTAATTTGAATATTTGATAGTCTCAAGATGCGAGGGTTGGTCGTGACTCCGTCGGGTGGAAACGACTTGAATTCGATTAGCATTTTGATATTGGAAGGGTTAATTCTTAAAAGGAAACAGTCGCGGCGGTGTTATCCCCGTCTTCTTTTAGGTACAAATGTATTAATGGCTCCTTATGATGATCAAAAATACGGTTGACAATATTTTTTGATTCTTTATAAACTTCATGGACATTTCATTAATATGGTGGTTATAGTTATAACAGCACTATAGTCCTGTGCGGTATTACGGGTCGATTCCTACAATTGTAATGTAAAGGACATGTCCAAAAACGGGCCTGAAATTCTAAACAAGACAATTTATATATATTTGGATAAAACTCCTGAAAACTAGCCTTTCGCAAAAAATCATTTAATTTTATAGACCTCCGATTTTGAGATTTATGTAATTTTGTTTGGCTTGAAA